>OY856410.1:782224405-784846641 GCA_963693085.1 Alisma plantago-aquatica
GACCCTTCGCTTTCCACTGAGCTGAGGTCATCCCTGAAGCCCCTCCGGTTGCAGTGGTAGTTGTCAGCGAGTAAGATAGTGAAAGCAATGGCTAGGGATTTTCTTACTCTTTGAAAGGAATCGTTTTGGACTCAACGACTTTGACCTTGAAGACCAAGCGATTAGAGGGTTTCTCTTCTCTTTTCATGAATCTTCTCTCTTCTCCGGACCTGGTCTTTCTTATTCAATCCCCAATTCCCCGCTTCTTCATCCTCCAGACAGTATAAAGGGGATACCCAACCTTCTCTTCTTATGTTTAGGACACGAGCCACATCTGGAAAAGGCGACACAAAGAAAAGGAATCGAATGTCGACTATGATGTCAATTAGAGAAAAAGGCTGATAATGGGGAAAATCTTCAACACTTTTTGACCGACTATTCCATTCATAGTTTGATCAAACTCCTAGTAGCATTTGGTATTCAAGGTTTGGTTCCTAAGATTTCATATTCTTCTTTTTGTGTTGGGAATTCGATTCCATGTTTTTTTGGGCATTTGAATGCAAAAAGGGGGAGGAAGGATCAGTTCTAGCCTTAGATTCCAGATCTGCATCTGCAGTACGAGTTTATGGTGAGGTTGGTGAGAGAGCATCCATTTGATTTGATTTGATAGGGCACTGGTTGGTTAGGTAATGGCAGGTAGCTGCAGAAGACCTAACAGGCATAAATGCTGAATACAGAGTTGTAGGGATGTCTCCTCTTACTAGAATACGTCATCAGTCATATGAATGCTTAAAACACCCGTCCTAGAATCCAAAATGTCTATGAATAGATGAATGAATACAACACTCTCAAGCCAAGAAATTGCCTTATTTAGTTGAGGTTGAGAAAGCGGAGTTGCATTCTTCGATAGTAGTTCCTCGAATAAAACTCAGGTATCCATTTTCCTTGGTACTGGTACCTATTCCCTGTCCTTAAGCATCAATCTATCCCTAGTTGCTTAGGCCTGGTACCGAAGATCCCGCACACTGACACATATATCTTATAGAATTCTACCACATGAGAGAAAGGTGGTTTTTTCAATATCTTTGTTTTCTCAGAAAAAAGCTGTTGGTGACTGGTCATAAACCGGAATGACCCTTCTGGGTGGCGGATGGGCCCGAGCCCTGGGAGAAGTTGTTCTTGTAAAGTCAATTGTTGAGTATTCTTTCCCGCGGCAAGAGAAATCCTTTTTCTTTCCCAGATGTCCAGTACGAGTGACTCCATCCGGTTCTTCATACTAGTAATGGAACTCTGGTACCCGACCCTTGTCATTAGACCATGACACTCTGTCTGAACGAGCCATTTCGATGCTTCTTCTGGCCCCTTTCTCCCTTCAGCCTAATCTTCCCTTTGCGAAAGGAAATAACTAGTGCGCGATCTGATACTTGACAAAAGAGTAGTGTTAAGTCCCTTCATCATTGTCCTGTGACGGAATTAGTGAAAGGAATGAACTCAGGATGGAACTAAGTATAAGAAATCACCATCAATTGGACTGATAGGTATAGAGTTGTCCTTCTGTCACTCTCGAGGTGGCACAAAGGCAACGAGGCTGGATGCTTTTTTTCTTTTCACTTGTGGCATGATATATAGTACAGTCGGCTTCACACAAAGCCAATCGAAGTTCAACTCCCCTTTCCTTCAAAAGGTAGGAGCTCAAATCCGGCTCGGTTGGGGTAGACCCAGGAGAAGTGCATAAAGGCACAGGGCTATGGCTATTGAACAGGCTGGCGCTTCGGTTAGGCTTGGCTCTCAGCTCCTTCGATTAGGCTCGGGGAAGGACAAGTCTTAGGTGCTTGATCTTTCTGGTTTGTGTTTGTTTCTTTGGTCGATTTCTCTTCTTCGTTCCATCCCCCGTTTAGTACTAAAACAAAGGGGGGAGTGTGTGGTTTCCCGGCGTGGGGCGGGGACACACCAACCCTCATAGGTCGAGGCTCTATTGACGAATTATTTGACTGGGGAAAAAGACTACAATGCCACAAGCCATGTACAAGAGAGAAAAGAATGTGCATCTCACTACCAGTGTCGTCAAGATCGGGTACAAACACCTATGGAACAGCAAGTTCAACTTCTGGATGCTTAAACAACCACACCTTTTCCTGCGCCTCTGCACCCTCCATTCATCTGCGGTTAGCGAGAACACGGAAAAAACTTCCCCGTTTCAGCCTCTTTGTTATTCGGGCAGGTGTCCTCTATTTCGCCAGGAAATTCGTCTTCGGTACGGTATGGAATCAATATGCCGCTTATCACCCACCGAACTAATAAAAAGGCAGAATGCACTCTTGCTACAAGAATGGCTTGTTAGCAATAAACTTCTTAGAAAGGCGGAGTGATCCTATCTGCAGTTCGTGTTGACGACTCTGATCCTATATAATAGTGGAGGTATTGGACCGCTTCACCCCTTGGCTTGGCTATAAATCTCTGCTCTCCTAATTTAGTCTATAGGCTTTGTTTTAGGTTCAATCAACTAAGCTTAGGTCCATCAATCAATCTCTCATAAAGAATTATGTTCCATCAATTTTCATATGGTATATATAGACATAAGCTTTTTATGATCGATTGAGCATGATGACGACGCAGCCAAACCATCAGAAGGAAAACCTTTGGCTGACGCTTTGTTGATTTCTGCCTATCGTGGAAAAGACACTGGTTGACTCTACCAATGGTTTGTGCAACCACATGTTGCTTGACCTTTGGTAGGCGCTAGCCTTCGGTCTGGACAACCATCAGTTGTCACCTTTGGCTATCATGCCTTCAGTTGATGGCTTTCAACACAACCATCGGTTGCTAAAACCATTGGTCTATTCTACCTTTGGTTGATGCATGCTAGCCAAACCATTGGTAGGCATATATTTGACTGGTGATATCCTCATAGGATCAGATTCATCTTCATCTTTTTCTCTTGTAGCAACCACCCTCTTGCTATTCGTGATGTAGGTTGGTGAGGAGGTAATGCCGAGGTAGATCTCCTAGCTTCAATCAGTAGTGTTGGTTTCCTAAGTAGCTATGTAGATGAGACCAATCATCTTGATTCCACCACTAGTGTGGACTATTATGGAGAATTGATGAAGACAAAGCAACTTCCTTCTTTCCTCTTTGGGTCCAAGTTGCGACCTCTACCTCAATGTAATCAACCTCATTGGCATATTCCTCATTGGATGTTTCTCCCTCATCCAAGTGAAAGCTAGGGTCAGAAGTGTGATTAAAAGTGGAGTGTTGATGAAATTTACTATGGGAACTAAACTAAGTGTATGAGTCAGAGAAGGAATTTAAGGGGGAGTGTTTAGGAGTGTGAGAAGGTGGAGTCAACTGAGATTATTTTTTGGAGTGGGATTTTCAATAGAAGATGGACTTCAACCCATCAATGACTTTGTTTGTCACATTCTTAATCTTTGCTCGCAATTTGGTGGAAATTTAGAGATGTTTAGGTTCCTTCGGGCTGGGGCAGATTTTTGGTAGAAATGGAGAAAGGAGGTGGAGAAGGATGGAAATTGACTTTTAAGGTAGGGGAAGTGTTGGTTATGTGCCCTAAGAGACATCATCTAATGATTGTAAAAGGGATATTTTGTACTCAATTTGATTATTAATTAAAGGCAGATCCACTTATTATGTTTGTTTCAGTGCAGAGATAATGAATAAACCTAATATTGTCCTAACAATGTTTTGACTTGATGACATATGGTTTACATTATGGACATAAACTTATATTCATATGTATAATAAGAGTATTCATTCTTGTTATGTACCTAGTCATTTATTATTGGGGATAGTATAGGACAACAATAATACACAAGATTAGCATGTAAGGTGAGTGATGAATAAGTATCTTTACTCATGATATTGGACATCAACTGAGATGCATAGGTACTTGTTAGAGAACAAGTTGTACATTACAAAGCCACCTTGAGATTGACACATGAAAATCATATAATGACATGTCAGAGTGATATCTTAATGAAACAATGGTGACGGTGATCCTTAGACCTAAAGTTAGTGCAATAACACATGTTGTTATGTGTACATTGACACTATCTCAATGTGATCTGAAATACAAGTTGCCAAAAAGGTGGTGAATGGGTACACTATGACACATGGGGCATACTGTGAGTGATCTAGATGGAATTCTCCCCTCCTTTGGAGTGATATTTCTGACCACTTGATAAAAGAGACTATGAAATACATGCCCACGCTCATTTGAGTCAATATATGATATGAATCTCACGTTATCTCAAATTATTTGCTCTAGTTCATGGAACAAGATTAAATGTTAAAAGGATGAAAATCCATGCCTCAGTTTCAATCAAGATATCTATAACAAATGGATTATTTTCTCATTGTGACATTTTTAACTTTACAAGTTTAAGTTGTTCTTTAACTAATTCTAATTACTTGGGTGACATTTATGTGTGGATAGACCTCAATTTTGCTCTTGTAGTTTTGAACATCACTACAAATGTAAATAGAAACCAATTGGGACACACACATAAGGATTCACTAGGAAATTGAAATTCATTAATAAAAAATATAATTAGTATGGTTTTCAATCATAAACATTTTGATTAGCCCTCCATCATTTGACCAGAATTTTTGATCGGCTGATCAAATGATTGTGTCAATGGGTCAATTGATTGTTAATTGGTGGATTGAGTTTTCAAATGTACTAACTTGATCTTCCAATTTGGAAACTAGATCAAGAAATTGCAATGTTATGGGGGAATTCTATAATTAGAAAGCATATTAGATCTAGAGTTGAGCTAATATGATCAGATGATCAAATAAGGGGATCGTCTGATCAAGAAACATGATCAGGCGATCACAATCCAATTTTGCATTTTTAGTATTAAACTATTTCTGGGATCGCAATCAGGAAAGAGATTGCAATTAGGTTTTCCCAAGATTATGACTCTCCTATAATGGAGGAACGTCCCAAAGGGTTTGAAATATTTGTTTGACACAACTAATGATAAAATTTGGTTGTCACATCTCTCTTGGTGTGAGAGAAAGAAACCCTAAGGTTGTTGACCAAGATAGGAGAAAAATGGGATTTCTGGGATGCCTGCACATTGACAACTCCTTTTCCTCTTTGACATGGTGACCGAGGTGGTGCATTATGTTCTCCATCGTTGTTGTACAGTTGTCTTCTTATGAAAAAGTTTCTCCAAGCCTCTACATATGTGCCTTGGCCTCTACTACATCCATATGGATGTAGTAGAGGCCAAGGCACACATGTAGAGGCTTGGAGAAACTTTTTCATAAGAAGACAACTGTACAACAACATGGTGTCCAGACTGAATCTTCTTCTTCTAATACATCTAGATTTCTTGGTGGTCGTTTTGGATCTAGATCTTGAAGATCATGCTCTTCACTTGTGTAAGATGTGTCAAGTTTTTTTACAACTATTATGTACAAAGATATCACCTTTATCCCTTCTTATGACTTGTATTCACCAATGTTTTATAGCTATGATGGGTTTAAAGACTAGGTATAAAGGGAAAACAATTCTTATTCCATTGTAGCCCCTTCTCAAAAACCCAACAAGATGGTCCTATGGGAGTTGAGGAAGCTTCTTTGGGGCTTAGAGAAGGAAAGTCGGGGATAGGGGTGGCTTAGTGTTACTAGCGATAGTGTAGAAGCTGTAGAATAGTCATGGTGTAAGATGCATAATGGGGGCGCGTAGTGACTCCCCCCAATATTAATCACTTATTTTGGTAGGACCTAGCCCTCCACAGACATTTTGACCACCAAGACAATGGTAGAAGTTAGGGACCATAGTCGTTTTGATCACCACGGTCGTAGTGATGACCTTATTTTCTTCAAAGCATCTCTATAAATGGCCCTTAGTACCATAGTGGAGGTGATATACCATAACCCTTATAGCTTGAAGTACCACAATTGTCTTGATGGTCACATCTATTTTATATAATTTCACAACATATTCTCATCTCAATTATCAAATACAATCAATCCTCAACCCAAATCAAATATTAATCTGACCATTCAGGGGGTGATTTTTTCTTCATTTGTCCATATTCTTCCTGTAAAAAAGAACAAAGAACGCTATGAAAAGAAAGGAAGAAAGAGTCTATGTATTTATTCAGAAGTGTAAAAATCAGAGGTATAAGTAAAATGCAAGGTATAGTGTCAAAAGATCATAAACCAATGTGTGTGCCTTTGAGCAGAACTAATTTTTTTGTCATCTTCCTAGCATGGTGTTCATTCAATAATCCTCCATTTGAAAATCTCTTAGTCATTCTATTGAGGTAGATAGCCCTTTCATCAACATTCAAAGTATGTTCCTCGTCCCAGTGGTCATGTTTCGTGTCAAAGTTCTCCTCATCATCTTTGTCATCTCTTTCTACTTGTATTGGTGAGGTCTTGAAGATATTGAGGATCAACCTCATGTTCATGAAGGTGACCGCATCATGTTTATGCGCACATAAATGTCAGCATGAGTTGTATCCAAGAATGGTCTTCCCAGGATAACATAAATCTTTTGTCCTTTGGTTCCATATAAAGAAAAATAAAGTCTACTAACACCACTTCTATCTCCATTTCAAGCATAACCAACATGTCATCCACCATGCCCGTTGTCACCTTAATGGATTGGTCAACCAATTATAGAGTACAATTGGCTGGCTAGGGTTTGCCCAAGCCCAATTCAACATAAACACTATAGGACATGAGATTCACACTAGAGCATAGATCAATCAATGATTTATCAATAAGGTGGGCACCAATTTGGAAAGGAATGAGAATAGCTCCAATTTATTTTTCTTCAATGAGAGAGCATGTTGTGGTATGGAGCTCACTTGTTTGGTGAGATACACTTTATTGGAGATTATTTCTGATTTCTTTCCAAAGAGTTGGAGGGTGATGACATAGTGGATGGATTGGAATTTGAATAGATCAAGTACAAAGGGAATATGTTTGAGGCCATTATTTTATATTGAGGGTCAAGAAGGGTAGGAGTTTCATAACCAAGGATAGATCAGGGGTTGCTATACCATGAATGAATCACTAGAAGAGTGATCGCCACACGCTATGCATGTTTGACTACAATACAAACAATGGGAATTTGATTTTAAAGTGCTTGGGGAAAGTGTATATTGGAAAAGGTTATCATTGAAGCTCAAGAATCCTATGTTGAAATCATGAGGCAATAGTATGGCACCTTATAGGAGGTGAAATATAGAGGCCAAGATGAAATAAGACTTGGGTTGTTGACTGAAGTGCATGTTTTTTTAGTCTATCATCTAAATAAGATCTTTGTATCCAACCATGAAATTTTAGAAGAAATTTACAAAGGACATACTAAGAAGAACCCATTTCTCAACTACCCTATAGTCTGGGAAAGGTTCACCAGACAAGAGACTTTCACTATTGGAAAGTCAATGATGAGTGATATTCACAATTCCGTGGTAAGGCTCCTTCAAAAAGTCTTTGCCAATAATACTTTTGGTTAGAACAATAGTGAAGTGTGTTGCTCATAAAAGGATCTTTTTGGTATAACTTAGATGATTAAGGATCACTGTGTAAGCCTTGGGGAAATGATGATTGACCATCTCAATTCAATCCCCATAAAAAGAAAGAATCCATTTTTCATGGGGGCTTATGACCTCCATTGCCCTATCTCTTATATGTGACTTGATTGGCCTAAAAAAGGCCTAAGATGTCCATTGTGTAGATATAAACTATCTGGCCCACTTGCATATGATATCTATGAACAATGAAAAGGTAAATTACAATGTAAATCATGAGTACCATGAATTACTTCTGAGTTGTCCGATCATACTTTAGTTTTTCATGCAGACTTGAGACCACTTCCAAACCTCATGGATCTAATAGCACAATGGGAGAAACTATATACCTGAGAGAACTATAGGGCACCACTAGTAGACATTCCTGAGGATGAGGGGGAAATAGTTATGGATGAATAGGGAAGGTGATAGAGCAACACCTGTTTGTACTCAAAGACAACAAGAGGAAGATGATGGGAAACAACCCTCAAAAAATGAATACCACATGACAACTATTCAATAATAGATGAATGGCATCCTACAAACTAAGTAAGCATGTGGTTGGACCACTAGCAAACACATCATCAAGTAAACCACATGAACCATTTTTATCATGTGCAAGTATAGAGAAACATCCAATGGGGGGAGTACTACTAGACCTTACTTCAAGACTACCCAGACATGTACCTGGTTACATATGTAGATTGTTGGGGTCATTACTACTAGTACCCTCCATTTAACAGAGAAACGCCATCTCAACCACTGCCACAATGACATTGACCCATATCATCCTTAATTTTTATTTCATTTTGAGGATAGTATGCTTCAAATGCTTGAGGTGGTAGGGCAGTATGCATCTTCTCTTGACTTTTGGTTTTTATTTTGTTCCATATCACCCTAGTTTGTGTGATTTTTTTTGTCCCACCTTTTTCTAGTTTTTACCTCCATTTTTCATATTGCACTATTGCATTCCCTATAGTTTGTTTCTTATATTTTTGTGTAACTTTTTAATTCTTTTAACATTTTCACTTCCATGCCACCACATCTTGCATTTCATACAGTTGTTATTAATTTATTTATGTCTGATTAGCAAGATTTCCATTTTCATGTTTTTATGCTTTTTAGTTCGATCTTGATGTTAGGGGCAATTTGGCACCATTTTATTAACTCTTCCCAAGTTTAAAATATTTTGAAAATGTGACCTATCTTAATATATACTTGTTGGATGAAATAAATGACCATTGGCAAATGCATCTGATATTATCTTTGATTTATTGCTAAATAATCTCCATTTGACACTTTATACATACACTACACTTCTCTTATGAATGTTTTTGATTGGTTGATTTCATCCTTAGCAAGCCAAAATCACTCAGGGTTTATTTCAAGCTCATGATTGATATGTGGTTTTACATATTTTCTCATTCATTATTGGGTTTCCATTGATTGGTTAAAAGTGTTGAATAATTTGCATGCAGTAAGTCTTGTAAGAAGATCTGCAATATTGTCCCCTCCATTATATACACTATTTTTCTATCACATCTTACCTCTCTACCTCTTAAAAAGATGCTAAAAAACACAAAATACATGGTGGCCAACCATTCCTCTTCTACTTTTCTTCCTACCATCATACACAAGGGGTATAAAAAATAGAAAATTATATAAAGGAAGTAAAGGTGCTATGATATAATACCATCAAAATAAAAATGAAAAGAAAACATGGGTGCTATTATATAATAGCCCCCTAATCACTTTCACAGCCCCTTCTTCTAATTGCATTCCCATTGGGATAGGCAAAAAATCCTAACCCTAGGTCCATCACTTAGACAAGTGGGTCATTTAGGGTATATTGGAATATATAATTAATGCATACAAGTGAAAATACACCCAAAACTACTTTCATCATTCCTACTATGAAACGGTTTACCTAGAGCTATGTGACTACCCTATTTATTGATTGATCCTTCATCACCATATATGTAATGTTTGTATGCTATGGAATTGGAGTGCAATAAGTTTGTTAAAGTATAGAGTAGATGAGTGGAATGTATGTATTTAGTCAAAATGGAGCTCATCTAGTCAATAACTATCTAGCAAAATGCATTGGCCATTTCATAATCATATTGAATTGGAAACATAGATTTGGTGGAAGCACACTTGAGGACAAGTATATTTTAATGTTGAGATGGTGATGAAGCCCTTAAATGGGTCTTCATGCTGTATCATTTTTTCTTTATTTACAAAATACTTAGAATGCATATCTGTACTCAATAAATTATGTTTTACATTAGATGGACTTATGAATGATTTTGCATGTTTTATATATATTTAGACCATGATACGTGTCATTTAGCACACCAGTTCACTAAGATAAATTATGCTAGATTTTAACCTTTTTTACTTAATATTAAGGCTAATATAGAAAGGCCGATCCCAAAGGATAACTTTTTAAGATAGTTTCCTTAAACTCGATTGGTTTTTGAACTTTATTTCTTTTTCAAGGACTTTTGAGTAATATAACAAGAAAGTAAATTTTGAGGTTGGGGTGATTACACTAAAATGAGAATTTAAATTGTAATGGAATAAAATATTACACTAAAAGCAATGAAATGGAAGGATCATGTTAAGGTAAGAAAAGAAAGAAGCTTGTTAACACAAAATTAAGGAGAATTATCTAAGACCAAGAAATAAATTGCAAGAAATGAAAGAAGGTGATTTGAAACAAGCGGTTGAAGGAAACAAATTAAATCAGATGGGGAAGGTATTTAGGCTTAGGGGTCTCACCACCTTAGCCGACGTGAAACTAGATCAAAAAGATCATACGATGAGGAAGATAAAGAAGGTATGTAAAACATTCAAAAATGTATCACAAAAGATGAACTCCCAGTGCATTAGTCCTGGCATTCATGGATCCTAGTTCTATAATCCTAATAGGGAATTTTCAGAGGTCTCGTACAAATCCCCATGTGATTGTCTTGGTTGTTCTAAACGTCTTGTTCCACGGTCACATCCTCCAAGATTAACATGCGATAAAAATGAGAGATCACTTCATTTAAATTGATGATTTGAAAACCAAAAACCATTATCTAATGGAATTGTATAAAACTTTGATCTAGAAAACACATGGATAAGGGGCTACTCCCCTCACCTTGATAAGAAAACTACTCACTAGTCATAATAAAGAAAAGGGAGGCAATGTAAGAAAGTGAAGGGGCCATAGACTAGAACACAAAATCCTGAAGGACCGCATGCTAGTGACAATTAAACGGTCACAACTTGTTACAACCCCAATTTTTGGGTTCTTTTGGTTGGCAATGCAATTTCCCTAATAAATGTGTGATTTTGTCAATTGTAAGATTTAAGTAAATTGAGTGGTTTCCTTTGATAAATAGCCTTTTTTATTTCGTGGGCCTTATTGGCTATTGGGCCCAATAATAAGAAATAGGAAATAAAAAAGGAAAAGAAATCAATTAATAAAGAAATAACTGAGATAATAAGAAAAGAAAGATGTAGAAGCATCTAGAAGGCTAGGAATTATCCTTCAAAGATGGATTTAGTATCTTTGACATTTCTTGGGTTCCAAGGAGTCCAAGTTGCAAAAATAATAGGAGAAGAAAGAGATCAAATCAAATAAAGCATTATTAAGAAGGAAAGTTGAAATAATGATGAAAATATAAGAAATATGTGGAAATATGGATAATGGAATCATTATAAATGGGATTTCAACTCCACATGGTTTCCAATGGTGAAAGGAATCAAAATAAATAAAATAAAAGATTAAGAGAGTGAAAATATGCTTAAAATATGCCTTATTAAGAGATAACTTGCATATGAAGAAAATTCCTTCATACTTTCGAGTTTGAGTCCCAAATTTTGGTACACGCGTGGATTAAGTCATCATGGACTTTCCTGTAAACTTTGGGATCAATTGGATAAACAGTTTGAGAGATATGGATTATTCTAGTTTCCCTAAAGTAGAGGGATTTACAATTAAATGTCATGATTGATAACACCCAAATTAGTGCATATTTTCTATGCATTTTATCTATAGTTTTGTGCCACTTTAGTCTTAATATGCACTCTTTTGTTCATGTTTTATGCTTTCTATCTCGAATTAGATAAAAGTAGTAAAAATAGCCAATAATGTAGCTAATTAGCCAATTTTTGACTTATAGGCACCGAAACTAGCCAATTTTGGGACTCTCAAGTACCGAACCTGAAAAGACAAGAATTCCAGCAGTTGGCCGATACGGCTTCTCGATATGGCATGTACGATACGGCTGCCTGATATGATCTGGATGATACGGCTGCCCGATATGGTCTGACCGATATGGCTGCCCTATACGGCTTCCCGATACGGCATGGCCGATACGGCTGCCCGATATAGTTTGGCCGATATGGTTGCCCGATATGGCCTGCCCGATATGGCTACCCGATACGGCCTGCCCGATACAGCTGCCCGACACCCCCCCTGCCCGACACGGTTGTCGGGTGACAGTCATATTGGCCCACCTGATGCCTCAAGATCGAAGCCACGGATGAAGGACATGTGGACCAATAAAAGCTACAACTCTCATCAACTTGCTGCCTATAAATAGCAGCTGCCAACCTACAGAGCAAAAAAAGTGCCGGAGGGAGGACCCTGCAAGAGCTAGTGCCTAGACCAAGGAGATAGTGTGTCGAGTTCCCCAAAAGTCTACTGGCCGATACGGTCTGCCCGATACGGCTTCCCGATACGGCTTCCCGATACGGTTGCCCGATACGGTCTGCCCGATACGGTCTGCCCGATACGGTCTTCCCGATACGGCTGCCCGATACGGTCTGCCCGATACGGTCTACCCGATACGGTTGCCCGATACGGTCTAGAGAGAGAGAGAGCCGAGGAGTCCAGAGGGATGAAGAGAAGACCCAAGGGCCGAGATCTGACCTGTACAGAGGCCGAGGAGCAAGATCCACCTTTCCTTTACAGGCTATATCTCTTCCCTCTTCTCTTTCATTCTACTGCATTCCTTTGTTTCTTGTACAAACAATGTTTATCCATCTTTGTTCGGTGCCAGCTATGTTTGTCTATGGCTAGTTAGCTCCTTCTTGGCTATGTAGCCCGATCTGGGCATGTATATGTACTTTTGCCTTAAGCAAGTAGATTCATATCAGATCTAGTATGTTGCATGTTCTATTTTCTCTTTCTAAGTTAGGATTGCTAGTTTGGTTGATCTCTTACTCGCTTGAACTGCTATTTCTGCCTGTATCGAGAGATCCGTTGTAGGAATAGCTAAGAGATGATAGTTTGGATTTGAACCCGAGAGGAGGACGATCCAAGGTATTTTGTTCCTAACCCCCGGAATATCCTAAGACCTGAGAGGGAACTTAGTGTATTCTGAGGTGTTGATATGTCATTCCTCGAGAGAGGGTCATTGACATATTATTGATGGTTTTAGTCACACATCGCGAGAGCGAGTGGGACGACCCCACAAGACAGATGCTACGGTGCATACTAGATGCTTGCTTGAGTGTTCAAGGGTTGTCTACACCTGAGAACGAGTGCATAGACTGCCCCGTTTGTGGTTACATAGCCAGAAACTCTCTTTCTCTGTTTAGTAGAATCACGAGCTCTATTTTGTTTTGTTTTCTTTTCTTTGTTTTGTTTTATATCGTGACAACCCGCTAGACTAGTTCTAGCACTTACTTTTATCAACTATTGTCTTGGCTTATCTGACTAAAGAACGAGATCTGTGGCATCCTAAACGTCACCACGTCCCTGTGTTCGACCCTGTATATCTACTTCGACCCCGTAATAAAGTTGCGAGGGCCTAGAAGGTTTCGGGTTATAAATTTAAAGCTTGATTCCTTCCTTTGTCCCGCATTCATTTCCGGACATGTGAAAAAGGCCGGTCAACTTTTGGCACCGTTGTCGGGGACGTGGTTTTCCATGTTTACACGCCTAGAAGATTTTTGTTCTATCACTATAAGTCTATATATACATGCATAGTTTTCCTCTTGCTTTACACATACTTGTTCATATATACTAAATCACTTTTCTTTTTCTCATACCTTTTTCAACCATGGACCTTGCTTCCGCAAGACAAGTCATCTTGTCCACCTGTCCTCCCGAGTTTTTCCGCAGTTCCGACTACTGGAAAATAATTGAAGGTCGTGCTCTACAGCTAGTCGAGTTATACTTACCTCCACCATCGTCATATGTCGAGATTCTAACAACGGAGACTTCCAGTCAACCCTCGACCCCCATGCTATCATGGGATCAAGAACTGATTAAGGAAGTGGAGTTGGCTAGGGAAAGTATTCAAGCACTCACCTCCTTAGCCCCTCATCTCCAAGAAGATGTCGATCCAATGCAACAACTACTAGAAGAGCAGGATCGTCATCTCAAAGTAGCCACCGAGACTGCAAACCACAGTAGTAGTATACTCCAAACTGTTGAACAAGGATCCATCCTAAAGCATCAGTTTGATACAGTGAGTTTCCCTTATATGTGCATGGCAGAATTGACAGGTCTCGAAAGCATTGCTGCTCAAGTACAACAACTTCATGATGAAGATGTTGAACAAGGCAGGAGGCTCCAAGAGCTCATCGATTTGGTTACAATTCGGTTACAACTGCCATCACAAGACAATAAAGATGTTAGTCATCAAGACCATCCCATTGGGTATGAAGTGGAGTATGAATCACCATCCTATTCAGACCATCAACTAGATTCACCAGGATTTTTCTATGAAGACCAACCCACTTGGGAAAGCCCTTCATTCTATCCAGTTGACCCAGCTGATGAACCAATGGAAGAAATGAGTCATAGACATGAATGGGTCCATGATGACGATGATGAAGACTCGAAAAGCCAATCGACCTCACAACCAGAAGGTTGGTTTGAGGAACCAGAGTTAGATATTGAACCAGACCAGAGTGACATTTCTCATATTGAGATTTGTCATTTCACTTTGAGCAGTACACCAACCATGGTTTGGAACAATTTGTTCGACGACGACGACGACAGCTGCTCGACATGGAGTAGTGAGTATAGTAACAGAGACGAGTTGGAGCAGCACGAGCCATCATTCGCCACCATACCTTTACAAGGCTTGGTGGACGTCAAGGGTGTAGGATGGACGGTTCACTACAACATGGCCGCTGAGCATGAAGACACCCCTGACTCCACGCCAGGTGATAAGCTTGGGGTGGTAGAACCACAAACAAATTCTTCAAGGGGTACTTTTTGCTCAGAAGATGATTGGATGACTCAGACGGTACATGAAGATTTATCTGAGCATCCAACCTCAAGTGTAGAGATGGAGAGAGAAGATATGAGTCCTCAAGATGACGTCCAACCTCTCTCATCTATCTCATCATGTGTCGACATCCCAGGACCTTCATTTTCAGAATCATATAATGAAAGGTACCCTGAGGATGAAATGCCAAAGAATTCATCCCAGTGCAGTTCAAGCCACTTCCAGCACAAAGATGACTTCACCGAGTCACCAGATTTCACTTCGCTTCTTCGGACTCGGAAGGGCCAACACATCCTCCTATTCTACTCCTACTATGTGGTGGAACCCGTCGGCAAGACACGGGTGAAACTGGTCCCAAAACATAGGATTTGGGATCCCAGTGTCGGTATCGTGGGGCAACCACCCCCTTTTTCTATCACCCACCCTCCCGCCCTTTTATTACAATAAATTTTGCTTTTCATGTTCTTGTTGGTTGATTTCTTTCCTCTAACTGTTTTGATATCCTTACACCCATGCATCATCTTTAGAACTTCAATAATTGTCATTAAACTCATGCATTCCTGCCTCACTATTTCAAGTTTGAGTCTTGCTCGAGGACGAGCAAAATTTTAAGCTTGGGGTGGTAGGCTTCGCCCTTCTTTTCTCCTCACCCTTCTTGCATGGATGTTTATTTCCTGCATTTAGTTTTAAATTTTCAAAAAAAAATTCAGCTTTTTAGCTTTGCAATTATGGCTATATGGTGTGAATCTAATAGATAAATGCTTGACTTCATGCCTAGTTGCACAGTTTTCATCTTAAAAATTGCTTGACCTTTTGCTTGACTCGCTCTTTGACTCTTTCCTTGAGTTTGGTAATAAATCTAAGGTTATGTCTCTTTTTTATAGCTTAAAGCTAGATTCCCTTGATCTATGTCGTGAATGGAGAACTCATGGTAAAGGACCGTTGGAATGAGCTAAAACACGATCAAAGAATCCTAGCTGTGGATTCACAAGCTTCCCTCTATTCTAAGGATTCTTGAATCATAATGGAAACTTCTCACACATGTATCAAGCGGATTATGATGGTCTTTGAGCTATGATCAAGATGAAATGTTTCTCCTTGATGGACTACGTGCCTTCTCACATTAGATTGAGTCAAAAAGATGAAAAACATAAAATGTGCAAAAGAGGCTTGGCCGCCCACAAAATCCCAAAGATATCTATATAGTTCTCACCCAAGCCTAAAAATAGAATGCAGATGATAAAATCCTGAGTGTGAACAATAAATGAGCGCTTGTTTTCTCTTTTAGGAGAGTTGAGGATGGTGCCCAGCTAGTGTATGACTGCGCTCACGAACGTGGGTATGTCGCGCCTGGTACTATCACTCTAAATGCTCATTAGAGAGTCACTGGGAACCCCTAGGAGACCTATGAGACTGTCTTAGTAGCATGGTTGGTTCGAGCACAGTACAAGGAGTTCGTCTCACTGCTCTGGGCCAACTGGCTCGGACTGCAGGGACTGTTGCTCGTTACATGGACCAACCTGACGTAGATCGAGATTCTCAGAAGTCATTAGAGTCTTTTTACTTTGTATCTTAGGACATGAATAAGTGAGAGGTGTAATATTCTTGATTGGTTTGCATGGATTCATGGTGATGGCTCATTGCTCATCACCCGCGTGATCACCTGTGTGATAGCTCTTTCATGTTTAATTAATTATGGTTCAAACCCTCATGAGTATCGACAGGTTGTAGTGGATTTGCTTAATCTTGCCTGGAAACTCTTTGATCTTGCTTTGGTAGGATTGTGCCTGACAGGTGGGGGTTTGTTCTGAAATGACATGGATCAGGAGAATTGTAAAGCCTGGGCCCACTGCCTAAGGCTCTAGTAGAGTTTCAGGAATGGCGACTGTCCCCACAGACCACCACTAGCCTTAATTGTGCACTTTGTCCTCACTCACGTGCATGCCAAGATCAACTTCCCGACAGGTCACCCATCCCAGTACTACTCTAAGTTGAGCACGCTTAACTATGGAGTTCTTTAGTGATGGGCTCCCGGAAAAGGAGGTGCCTTGGTGATATGGGTAGTCCAACCATTCCTTTCAAGATCATGTTATCCGAGGCCTCAAATCCTGGGATGTTACAATCTCCCCCACTTAGACTCTTGACGTCCTCGTCAAGGCTCAATTATATGGCCTCATAATCTGACCCCATTTCAGTGCAGACCCATAATGTCCCATGGACTCCCAGCTCCCGATCACGGAATACCAGCGCAAGGGTGGCTACGTCAACCATGGACAACCCTTTCCTACATGCCTGGACCGCACGGCTCAAGACTGGCATGACACATGTCCATGCGGGCCCCACCTACTGGAGGGGTTATGGCTCTGATACCATTTGTAAAGCTTGGGCTCACTACCCAAGGCTCTAAGTAGAGTTTCAGAAATGGCGATTGTCCCCACAGACCACCAATAGCCTTAATTGTGCGCTTTGTCCTCACTCACGTGCAAGCCAGGATCAACTTCCCGATAGGTCACCCATCCCAGTACTACTCCAAGCTGAGCACGCTTAACTATGGAGTTCTTTAGTGATGGGCTCCCGGAAAAGGAGGTGCACCTTGGTGATGTGGGTAGTCCAACCATTCCTTTCAAGATCATGTTATCCGAGGCATCAAATCCTGGGATGTTACAACAATTGATGTTTTAAACTATTTTTCTTAACCTTAGCATTTATTACCAAGCTTAATTTGGATGTTATCTTTTTGTTCTTTGAGCACAGCCTTGCTTGAAGACAATCAAGTTTTAAGCTTGGGGTAGTACGGTAGGCTTCACCCTTCTTTTCTCCTCACCCTTCTTGCATGCATGTTTATTTCTTGCATTTAGTTTTAAATTTTCAAAAAAAAAATCAGCTTTTTAGCTTTGCAATTATGGCTATATGGTGTGAATCTAATAGATAAATGCTTGACTTCATGCCTAGTTGCACAGTTTTCATCTTAAAAATTGCTTGACCTTTTGCTTGACTCTTTCCTTGAGTTTGGTAATAAATCTAAGGTTATGTCTCTTTTTTATAGCTTAAAGCTAGATTCCCTTGATCTATGTCGTGAATGGCGAACTCATGGTAAAGGACCATTGGAATGAGCTAAAACACGATCAAAGAATCCTAGCTGTGGATTCACAAGCTTGCCTCTATTCTAAGGATTCTTGAATCATAATTGCAACTTCTCACACATGTATCAAGCAAATTATGATGGGCTTTGAGCTATGATCAAGATGAAATGTTTCTCCTTGATGGACTACGTGCCTTCTCACAATAGATTGAGTCAAAAAGATGAAAAACATAAAAATGTGCAAAAGAGGCTTGGCCGCCCAAAAAATCCCAAAAATATCTATATAGTTCTCACCCAAGCCTAAAAATAGAATGCATATGATAAAAGCATGAGTGTGAACAATAAATGAGCGCTTGTTTTCTCTTTTAGGAGAGTTGAGAATTGTGCCCAGCCGGTGTATGACTGCACTCACGAACGCGGGTATGTCACACTTGGTAGTATCACTCCAAATGCTCATTAGAGAGTCACTAGGAACCCCTAGGAGACCTATGAGACTGTCTCAGTAGCAGGGTTGGTTCGAGCACAGTACGAGGAGTTCGTCTCACTACTCTGGGCCAACTGTCTCGGACTGTAGGGACTGTTGCTCGTTACATGGACCAACCTGACGCAGATCGGGATTCTCAGAAGTCATTAGAGTCTTTTTAATTTGTATCTTAGGACATGAATAAGTGAGAGGTGTGGTATTCCTTATTGGTTTGCATGGATTCATGGTGATGGCTCATTGCTCATCACCCGCGTGATCACCTGTGTGACAGCTCTTTCATGTTTAATTAATTATGGTTCAAACCTTCATGAGTATCGACAGGTTGTAGTGGATTTGCTTAATCTTGCCTGGAAACTCTTTGATCTTGCTTTGGCAGGATTGTGCCTGATAGGTGGGGGTTTGTTTTGAAATGACATGGATAAGGAGAATTGATGTTTTAAACTATTTTTTCTTAACCTTAGCATTTATTTCCAAGCTTAATTTGGATGTTATCTTTTTTTCTTTGAGCACAGCCTTGCTTGAGGACAAGCAAGTTTTAAGCTTGGGGTAGTTGATAACACCCAAATTAGTGCATATTTTCTATGCGTTTTATCTATAGTTTTGTGCCACTTTAGTCTTAATATGCACACTTTTGTTCATGTTTTATGCTTTCTGTCTCGAATTAGATAAAAGTAGTAAAAATAGCCAATAATGTAGCTAATTAGCCAATTTTTGACTTATAGGCACCGAAACTAGCCAATTTTGAGACTCTCAAGTACCGAACCTGAAAAGACAAGAATTCCAACAGCTGGCTGATACGGCTGTCCGATACGGCTTGGTCGATATGGCTGCCTGATATGGTCTGGCCGATACGGCTGCCCGATATGGTCTGACCGATACGGCTGCCCGATACGGCCTGGTCGATATGGCTGCCCGATATGGTTTGGCCGATATGGTTGCCCAATACGGCCTGCCCGATATGGATGCCCGATACGGCATCCCCAATACAGTTGCCCGACACCCCCCTACCCGACACGGTCGTCAGGTGACAGTCATATTGGCCCACCTGATGCCTCAAGATCGAAGCCACAGATGAAGGACACGTGGACCAATAAAATCTACAACTCCCATCAACTCGCTGCCTATAAATAGCAGCTGCCAACCTACAGAGCAACAAAAGAGCCGGAGGGAGGACCCTGCAAGAGCTAGTGCCTAGACCAAGGAGCTAGTGTGTCAAGTTCCCCAAAAGTCTACTGGCCGATATGGTCTTCCCGATACCGCTGCCCGATACGGCTTCCCGATACGGCTGCCCGATACGGTCTGCCCGATACGGTCTGCCCGATACAGCTTCCTGATACGGTCTGCCTGATACAGTCTGCCCGATATGGTTTCCCGATACGGTCTAGAGAGAGAGCGAGCCGACGAGTCCAGAGGGACGAAGAGAAGACCCAAGGTCCAAGATCCGACCTGCACAGAGGCTGAGGAGCGAGAGCCACCTCTCCTTTACGGGCTATATCTCTTCCCTCTTCTCTTTCATTCTACTGCATTTCTTTGTTTCTTGTACAAACGATGTTTATCAATCTTTGTTCAGTGCCAGCTATGCTTGTCTATGGCTAGTTAGCTCATTCTTGGCTATGTAGCCCGATCTGGGCATATATATGTACTTTTGCTTTAAGCAAGTAGATTCATATCAAATCTAGTATGTTGCATGTTCTATTTTCTCTTTTTAAGTTATGATTGCTAGTTTGGTTGATCTCTTACTCGCTTGAACTGCTATTTCTGCCTGTATCGAGAGATCCGTTGTAGGAATAGCTAAGAGATGATAGTTTGGATCTGAACCTGAGAGGAGGATGATCCAAGGTATTCTGTTCCTAACACCCCAGAATATCCTAAGCCCCGAGAGGGAACTTAGTGTATTCTTAGGTGTTGATATGTCATTCCTCGAGAGAGGGTCATTGACATATTATTGATGGTTTTAGTCACGCATCGCGAGAGTGAGTGGGACGACCCACAAGACAGATGCTACCGTGCATACTAGATGCTTGCTTGAGTGTTCAAGGGTTGTCTATGCCCGAGAACGAGTGCATAGACTGCCCCGTTTGTGGTTACATAGCCAGGAACTCTCTTTCTCTGTTTAGTAGAATCACGAGATCTATTTTGTTTTGTTTTGTTTTCTTTGTTTTGTTTTATATCGTGACAACCCGCTAGACTAGTTCTAGCACTTACTTTTATCGACTATCGTCTTGGCTTATCTGACTAAAGAATGAGATATGTGGCGTTCTAAACGGCACCACATCCTTGTGTTCGACCCCATATATCTACTTCGACCCCGTAATAAAGTTGTGGTGGCCTAGAAGGTTTCGGGTTATAAATTTAAAGCTTGATTCCTTCCTTTGTCCCGCGTTCATTTCCGGACGCGTGAAAAAGTTCGGTCAATGATGTATATCCTTTTGGGTCTATTTTTAGGCATGCGATGGACGCCGCTGGATCGCGATCTGACGGCTGTCTCTCATATCTCACCTCCAATCTAACAAGAATAGTAGTGCGCGATCTCCCCACATCTATACATATATCCCAAATTGACAAGGAAACTCAAAAATCTTATATTCATACTCGGGAGCATAATACGAATCTAATGATCCCTGGTTGGTTGGATTGCATGCACCATTGGGACTTTTCCCAATGTTCGATGGAGCCCAAACTCCATGGAACCATGTAGGCATCTTCCCTTCCTATATAAGGGGTAGGAACCCCATGAGCGAGGGGGTAAAGCACGTTCAGCAAACACCAGCTTCTCATGGTTTGTTACCTTGCCCCAATTCGTCCCAGGTCATCGTGGTGTCATCAGACCTGCGGAGTTGTTCTCTATCTCTGACAGGCTCATGCTTTGGTCTACTCCCGCCACCACCTCATGTCAGTGGAAGGCCAGGTGAGTTTAGGGAGCCATTGTGAAGGCTCTGGATACTACAGTTTTGTCGTTGGGGTCCTATGGGCTGGAGTCAATGCAGAGGTTGACTACCAGCCTCGCCAGCGAGAAGCAGATCCCGTAACTGAGAAAGAAGGGATAGAGGGAAATTACCAGCCTGTTGCCAGCACTGTAAAGATAGATCCCCAGGGCGAGAGGGCAAAAACCGTATTCCGCCTCAGTTTGATGCCACCCACGTGGAGCTCACTACCAGTAGGGCCAAACCCGATTGGTCGAGCAGAGACCCGCGTGGAGCGAGATTAGAGATGAGCTGCTGACGTGGCGGCCGACTATTGGAGGAAGGTAATTTATCTTGTAATATTTGTAAATAATTAATGGTAACTCTGAATAGGCTGACCTTTATATGAAAATTTATCAGGATAATGAGAGGAATTCAATAAAAATAGTTTCATAGCCTGAATCTGATCGTAATTCCAAAAGTGACTTAGGTTGATCATGTATGCATTAAATTTAGGTTAAAAGCCCTGATTGTGATTAGAGATCATATCTAAGATGTTTAATGGGTTAGTTTGAGTACTAATAACATGTTGAAAGATAAAGTGAGATTTGAATATGATGTTAGATTATGATTGGCTTGTTTTAGGGTTTTAATTGATGAATCTATGATAATACATGTAGCTAATCTAGTGTAAAGAAGATATTAACTTGAATAATCTGAATTATTTGGAATAATGTTGTTATGTGTTGATCCTAAGCCTGTTAGGAGAAATAGGACAAGTTAATTAGGGTTTATGAGTAGTTTTAGTGTTTTAGGGTTTGTAGTAGAAAAACTGATAATGAAATCCTAATTGCAAGTGAAACCCTAAAAGAAAGTAGAAATCCCTCGGAAGCAAGTTTGATTATATAGATCTTGATAATATGAATAGTGAGTAGATTATATTGCTATTTTAGGATCCTTGCTTATGTGAATTGCTTGCTTGCCTGGAATACTTTCTTGCTTGGATTATTGGTAGCTTGTTGATTTGACTGGACAGGTATGTGGTTATTTATAAATAACCGATCTAGTTTCACAAAGTTTTCTCGAACGTTTGATCAATTAGATGCAACCTAAATTGTTGAGTGTTTATTTATGCAATCCTATAAAGTCACTATGATTATCACAATTAAGTATATATGTGTATTCTCGAACCTACATACCACCCTGATGTAAGTTGCAAGACAAAGCCCCGGAGGGAAGGTCTGAGTTGGTCAACCCCCGGAGGGAAGACCATTGGGCACCATGAGAGGTGACCCCAGGCACCAAGCTCAGGATGGAGAAGGTGGCCTTATGTCCCTAGCAAGGACAAAACCCTAAGAGAGGGTAATCCAGGGTTAGGGAAAAAGCGGTTGAGAATGTCACATTGAAAATGTAAAATTTGGATTGTTAATAACTTATTTGTGATAATTAGGTTGTTAGCAATATTTGTGAAATTGTGATTGTCCCCCACATACAGGTATAGAAATATACTGACCAACATTTTGTTTGTTGGCATTTTAGGTACAATTTTTTAAAAGGACAAACAGTAAATCAATATACTATGAAGATACAAATAACCAGTTCAAGGAGGATTAGTTAGATAGACTCCATATGTGGATAGAAGTCTAGAAATCCAAAATTTTTACAAGGTATGCAAAAGATTTATTTTATTCCAACTTTTCAGTATAGATTTAGTAGAATTTGATAATTATTTTTGTTTAAATGTTAAACCATGGGTCCTGAGTTATTGGGATAGCGTCTCTGACCTTTTTGTCTCCCTTAATTGGGGGTTACCGGGAGGCAGGGTCGTTACATTTGATATGAGAGCCTTGGTTTCTCATTTAATCCTTAGTAACTAATAAATTTTACAAACTCTGTAGAACTGAGGGAGTTATTAGAGGATTTTCCAAAGGATGATGTGTCTAGAAAAGGATCACGGTCCGGGGGATGGCAAGATTTTCCTCCGCCCCGCTAGTCGGTCACGAGGACTCTCGGATGCAGTGTGACTGCCTGGCCAATGTCTGAGGTTCTGACTCAAAATAAGATACCTTTAGGACTCTCATCTATTTTATCCCTTCTCAACCCTAATTCAATTAAGGATTATAGGATTTAGGGTTTTCTCTCTCTTCCCCACCCTCTTGAGGTCAGGGTATGTATGATAAGATTAAGGAATCCTCCACCAAATTAATGAAAAGCATGTAAACAAGATGTCAGGGACATAAGTTTAATAGTTTACATGTAAACTAGTGATTAGTTACATGCTTAGGTTGCTTGGCATGTGTTTTCATGCCCTCAGGAGAGACCCGAGGTTAGACCTTCTTGTCAGGAGGATGAGTAGAGAGTTGGTCTTGGAGGTAGAGGTCTCCAGGAAGAGGTAGAGACCTGACGCATCCTCTGAGGATGATGCTAACCCTAACCCTAAGTGGTTGTTAGATAGAGAGGACATGATGAGATAGATATCATGTTCGACCATATATGTGGGTTGATATGCTTTTTGGTTTTGAGGACCCATGAGAAGCAGGAGCTTGGTTTCACCTAGTGTTTTTTGTGACCCAACCTTGGAAGGGTCATGCATGTAAGGGTGAAGGATAAACCCCTTCATTAAAGAGGTTAGTGATGACCATATAGAGACCCTTATGGGCATATATGATCATAGAAGATCATGCACCTACATAGGAGAGCACGTCAGCAGTGCTAGTAGTAGGTTGAGACCTAGGCCAGAAGGGCATGCTGGATAGCTTATGAGATAAGCATGCAGAGCTTTGGATAACCTTGATCGAACATAGGTGTGGATCATACGTTACACCCATGTAGGTGTATACATGTATCCCTAAGAGCTTGATCCACCTTCTTAGAGAGAGAACCTCCAATGGTAAGGCTGGTTGTAGGTTTAGCTCTAGAGAGAGAGCAAAACCCGAGAAAGAAGGTTGGAAGCTTAGACTCTGAGACAGGAGGGACCATTTGAAGTTGGGTATGTTTTGACCTAGAATGGACAACCTAAGTGGATGGTTGTGGTTCCCTCGTGCATGATCCTTGGAGGCTTGTGGTACCTTGGTTTCCTTCAGAGGAACTGGACCCTAGAAGAAGAAATAGGCTTCTTGAACCGATGTATAGATGTTATAGGTGCCTACCTTTAAGTATAGGAAGAAAGTTCCTTAGACTGAGGAGGTATAGTATCAAGTTGTGAGGCCTTGTACCTAGTTGGTTTTCCTTGTGTAGGGCTCTGAGGTGTTGTTCACATAGAATAAGAGTAGTAAGTGCATGCTATACCTTGTACCTATTTGGTTTGTGGTTGAAAAGATGAGCATGCGGTTAGACAGTTGATGCATAAAAGTGAACCTAGGGTTCCTTGATATAAGAGGGGAAGTAGTAGTACCCGGTGCACCTGATGCTCATGCAGGTGCTCGAGTTCCTACGCATGGGAGCATGTCACCCCTTAGGTTAGAGGAAAAGGAATCCCCTTTGACTAAGGTATACATTTGATGAATCCCTCACATATAGGTGGGTGACATATGTATGTATGATCTTGGTTCAATGTTAAGGGATAGAAAAAGGTATGACCTACAAGGACACTTCTTGTTAGCTACATGCCTTAGTAGTTTGATAGGACTAACAATACATAGGGTGATGTAAACCCTGGACGTAAGGATGTTTGTGACCTTTGTTGCTATCAAGAGATAGTTTTCTCCCATCCTAGGGAGGGACCATTTTGTAGGGTGAGTAACCTAAAGAGGTCTCTCTTATAAGAGTTTGATGAGCTAAGTGGAGAATACATGGTATGAGCACGAATCCATAGACCCATGTGTGACCATGTCTAAAGGGAATGAGGTTATGTTGACATGGAGGTAACCTATTTGGGGCCAGACCAAGTTAGGAAGGTCGCCATGATCCCTATGAAAGGATGTAAGTTTGACTATGTATGCCCAGAGAGACGATGGAGTTTTGGGTAGGGATTCACGTTTGAGATGTACCATGATAGAATCGTAAGTCAATACTAAGGTCAAGTAGGGATAAGACCGTTGGGAGTAGGAGTTCTCTGGTTCCTAAATGCACAAGACCACAGGATCGGGAGGTAATAGCTATCTTTGTCCAAGGACCATGGGTTAGGAGATTGATCACCTTCCTGACCCAAAGGGAAAATGATGTGGGCACTCCTTGGATGCATAAGGGAAGAGGGATGACCCCAAAAGTACTGGCATCCTACAGACCTTGAGAAAATGACTAAGGATTGTGTATATGAGTAATGTGATGACCCAAGAGTGTTTGGGAATGGATTTTACATGGAGGAAAACATAGATTGGAGATATTCATGATGTGGTAACACGTGATGTATGTTTCAACTTTGATTGGAAAGTGTACTGGCGATGTGTGGTGCACCATCTCTACTCTTGGAATGGGATGAACTTTGTATTTGGACTGCAGCCAAATGCTTATTTCCTTTCATTATGGGGGTGAGAGATAGGGCAATATGCATGCCATACACTAAGGATAAAGATGATGCAAGTTGAAACATTGTGATGATGCATGAGGATAGAGATAGTAGCATATCTTTTTAGAGAGTATGTTGTATGGATCGTTTACAAATACAAAGAGAACTAAGGTAGTCATCATATGAGGACGTTCTTTTTAAGAGCAGTATGGAATTTATGAGTTATATAAGTTTGAGTTTGATAACCAAGATGATGAGCTCCGAGTTTTCCCAACTTAGTTAGACCTAAATCTGATATGCGGATGATGTGTGGAGTATATGATAGTTTATGTCTTCACTGTTACCTAGCACATAAGGGTGTAAGGTAGTAATGGATGCTCTTAGTTGAGACGCAACCATCTATTTAGCCAATAGAGAGGCTAGAAGAGGTTGTTAGGCAAACCCTAAGTTTGTTAGAAGATGAGACCATGTATGGCTAACACCCAGATACAACCAGACCCATTGGTCGAGTTGGTGGTTGCTTAGTTAGCTGGCTCAGAGCTTGATGAGATAGAAGGATGGTTGTATGAACCTCAGATACACTTCTCAGGAAAGACCATTAGGCACCATGAGAGGTGACCCCAGGAACCAAGCTTAGGATGGAGAAGGTGGCCTTATGTCCCTTGCAAGGACAAAACCCTAAGAGAGGGTAATCCAAGGTTAGGGAAAAAGAGGTTGAGAATGTCACATTGAAAATGTAAAATTTGGATTGTTAATAACTTATTTGTGATAATTAGGTTGTTAGCAATATTTGTGAAATTTTGATTGTCCCCCACATACCAGTATAGAAATATACTGACCAACATTTTGTTTGTCGGCATTTTAGGTACAATTTTTTAAAAGGACAAATAGTAAATCAATATACTGTGAAGATACAAATAACCAGTTCAAGGAGGATTAGTTAGATAGACTCCATATGTGGATAGAAGTCTAGAAATCCAAAAAATTTATAAGGTATGCAAAAGATTTATTTTATTCTAGCTTTTAAGTATAGCTTCAGTAGAATTTGATAATTATTTTTTATTAAATGTTAAACCATGGGTCCTGAGTTATTGGGATAGCATCTCTGACCTTTTCGTCTCCCTTGATTGGGGGTTACCGGGAGGTGGGCTCGTTATATTTGGTATCAGAGCCTTGGTTTCTCATTTAAACCTTAGTAATTAATAAATTTTACAAACTCTATAGAACCGAGGGAGTTATTAGAGGATTTTCTAAAGGTTGATGTGTCTAGAAAAGGATCACGGTCTGGGGGCTGGCAAGATTTTCCTCCGCCCCGCTAGTCGGTCACGAGGACTCTCGGATGTAGTGTGACTGTCTGGCCAATGTATGAGGTTCTGACTCAAAATAAGATACCTTTAGGACTCTCATCTATTTTGTCCCTTCTCAACCCTAATTGAATTAAGGATTCTAGGATTTAGGATTTTCTCTCTCTTCCCCACCCTCTTGAGGTCAGGGTATGTATGATAAGATTAAGGAATTCTCCACCAAATTAATGAAAAGCATGTAAACAAGATTTCATGGACATAAGTTTAATAGTTTACATGTAAACTAGTGATTAGTTACATGCTTAGGTTGCTTGGCATGTGTTGTCATGCCCTCAGGAGAGACCCGAGGTTAGACCTTCTTGTTAGGAGGATGAGTAGATAGTTGGTCTTAGAGGTAGAGGTCTATAGGAAGAGGTAGAGACCAGACGCATCCTCTGAGGATGATGCTAACCCTAAACCTAAGTGGTTGTTAGAGAGAGAGGACATGATGAGATAGATATCATGGTCGACCATATACGTGGGTTGATATGCTTTTTGGTTTTGAGGACCCATGAGAAGCAGGAGCTTGGTTTGACCTAGTATTTTTTGTGACCCAACCTTGGAAGGGTCGTGCATGTAAGGGTGAAGGATAAACCCCTTCATTAAAGACGTTAGTGATGACCATATAGAGACCCTTATGGGCATATATGATCATAGAAAATCATGCACCTACGTAGGAGAGCACGTCATCAATGCTAGTAGTAGGTTGAGACCTAGGCCAGAAGGGCATGTTGGATAGCTTATGAGATAAGCATGCAGAGCTTTGGATAACCTTGATCGAACATAGGTGTGGATCGTACGTTACACCCACGTAGGTGTATGCATGTAGCCCTAAGAGCCTGATCCACCTTCTTAGAGAGAGAACCTCCAGTGGTAAGGCCAGTTGTAGGTTTAACTCTAGAGAGAGAGCAAAACTCGAGAAAGAAGGTTGGAAGCTTAGACTCCGAGATAGGAGGGACCATTTGAAGTTGGGTATGTTTTGACCTAGAATGGACAACCTAAGTGGATGGTTGTGGTTGCCTCGTGCATGATCCTTAGAGGTTTGTGGTACCTTGGTTTCCTTCAGAGGAACCAGACCGTAGAAGGAGAAATAGGCTTCTTGCACCGATGTATAGATGTTATAGGTGCCTACCTTTTAAGTATAGGAAGAAAGTTCCTTAGATCTAGGAGGTATAGTATCAAGTTGTGAGGCCTCGTACCTAGTTGGTTGTCCTTGTGTAGGGCTTTGAGGTGTTGTTCATGTAGAATAAGAGTAGGAAGTGCATGCTATACCTTGTACCTGTTTGGTTCGTGGTTGAAAAGATGAGCATGTAGTTAGACAGTTGATGCATAAAAGTGAACCTAGGGTTCCTAGATATAAGAGGGGAAGTAGTATTACCCGGTGCACCTGATGCTCACGCAGGTTCTCGAGTTCCTACGCATGGGAGCATGGCACCCCTTAGGTTAGAGGAAAAGGAAACCCCTTTGACTAAGGTATACATTTGATGAATCCCTCACATATAGGTGGGTGACATGTGTATGTATGATCTTGGTCCAATGTTAAGGGATAGAAACAAGTATGACGTACAATGAGACTTCTTGTTAGCTACATGACTTAGTAGTTTGATAGGGCTAACAATACACAGGGGGATGTAAACCATGGACGTAAGGATGTTTGTGACCTTTGTTGATATCAAGAGATAGTTTTCTCCCATCCTAGGGAGGGACCCTTTTGTAGGGTGAGTAACCTAAAGAGGTCTCTCTTATAAGAGTTTGATGAGCTAAGTGGAGAACACATGGTATGAGCATGAATCCATAGACCCATGTGTGACCATCTCTAAAGGGAATGAGGTTATGTTGACATGGAGGTAACATGTTTGGGGCCAGACCAAGTTAGGAAGGTCGCCATGATCCCTATGAAAGGATGTAAGTTTGACTATGTATGCCCAGAGAGACGATGGAGTTTTGGGTAGGGATTCAAGTTTGAGATGTACCATGATAGAATCTTAAGTCAATACTAAGGTCAAGTAGGGATAAGACCGTTGGGAGTAGGAGTTCTCTGGTTCCTAGATGCACAAGACCACATGATCGGGAGGTAATAGCTATCTTTGTCCAAGGACCATGGGTTAGGAGATTGATCACCTTCATGATCCAAAGGGCAAATGATGTGGGCACTCCCTGGATGCATAAGGGAAGAGGAATGACCCCAAAAGTACCGGCACCCTACAGACCTTGAGAAAATGACTAAGGATTTTGTATATGAGTAATGTGAAGACCCAAGAGTGTTTGGGAATGGCTTTTACATGGATGCAAACATAGATTGGAGATATTCATGATGTGGTAACACGTGATGTATGTTTCAACTTTGATTGGAAAGTGTACTGGCGATGTGTGGTGCACCATCTCTACTCTTGGAACGGGATGAACTCTATATTTGGACTGTAGCCAAATGCTTATTTCCTTTCATTATGGGGGTGAGAGATAGGGCAATACGCATGCCATACACTAAGGATAAAGATGATGCAAGTTGTGATGATGCATGAGGATAGAGATAGTAGCATATCTTTTTGGAGAGTACGTTGTATGGATGGTTTACAAATACGAAGAGAACTAAGGTAGTCATCATATGAGGATGTTCTTTTCAAGAGCAGTATGGAATTTATGAGTTATATAAGTTTGAGTTTGATAACCAAGATGATGAGCTCCGAGTTTTCCCGACTCAGTTAGACCTAAATCTGAGATGAGGATGATGTGTTTTGTATATGATAGTTTATGTCTTCACTGTTACCTAGCACATAAGGGTGTAAGGTAGTAATGGATGCTCTTAGTTGAGACGCAACCATCTGTTTAGCCAATAGAGAGGCTATAAGAGGTTGTTAGGCAAACCCTAAGTTTGTTAGAAGATGAGACCATGTATGGCTAACACCCAGATACAACCAGACCCGTTGGTCGAGTTGGTGGTTGCTTAGTTAGCTGGCTCAGAGCTTGATGAGATAGAAGGATGGTTGTATGAACCTCAGATACACTTCTCAGGAAAGGAAGGTGATGGAAACCATGAGTAGAGTGTTTTAGGGTTTCAAGAAGTCACCTTGAGGAATCATGACTAGTAGAGGCTCATGATTTCAAGTACATCGTAATACTACCAAGATGGTTAAATTTACAGTAGTACTTTGAATACCTGAGGTGTAGAGTACAAAGAGTTGCAAAATGTGGCTTGCCACCATGCATGTCAGGAGGTGAAGGCCAAACACCAGTAACCCAGTGAGTTGCTATGGAGAATGAAGAGTCCCTGAGAGGGAATGAAAGTGGATCACCATGGACGTTGTGGTGAGTCTCCCCTGGACCAAGAGAGGTCATGATGCAATATGGGTTATGGTAGATTGCCTTACCAAGGTAACTCAATTCCTTACCTAAGAGATAGGACGGTCAGTGTGACAGATCTAGTTGAACTATATATGAGAGAGAGATAGTTCAACTACACCATGATTCGAGTTCAATATCTGAGGCATGACCTCAAGTTCACTTCCATACGATGGAAGTTGGTACATGAATAACTCGACACCAATTTGAAGTTTAGTATAGTGTATCACCCCTAAATGATAGAGTATGATCCAGACTAGAGGGTCTGATGAGAGTGTGTCTGCTCATTCAGGGCGATACATGGGGACAATTCTTGACCTATGAGAGTTTATGATGATAGCCACCCTAGCTAGTATTGGGATGTAAGAAGCTCTATAAGGGAGGTCATGTCGGTCATCGCTTCACTAGGACCGTGTCAGTGTAAGGACCTTGTGAAGGTCAGAGAGACCACAGTATGTGCAGATGAAGTCGCTTTTGTAACGTCCCAGGATTTGAGTCCTCAGATAACATGATCTTAAAAGGAATGATTGGACTACCCATATCACCAAGGTGCACCTCCTTTTCTGGGAGTCCATCACTAAGGACTCCATAGTTAAGCGTGCTCAACTTGGAGTAGTACTGGGATGGGTGATCTATCGAGAAGTTGATCCTGGCATGCACGTGAGTGGGGACAAAGCGCGCAGTTAAGGCTAGTGGTGGTCTGTGGGGCCAGTCATCATTCCTGAAACTCTACTAGAGCCTTGGGCAGTGGGCCCGGGTGTTATAAATGGCATGCCCGTCTTGAGCTGTGCGGTCCAGGCAGGTAGGAAAGGGTTGTCCATGGTTGATGTAGCCACCCTTGCGCTGTTATTCCGTGATCAGGAGCTGGGTGTCCATGGGCCATTATGGGTCTGCACTGAAATGGGGTCATATTATGAGGCCATATAGTTGAACCTTGATGAGGACGTCAAGAGTCTAAGTGGGGGAGATTGTAACGTCCCAGGATTTGAGGCCTCAGATAACATGATCTTAAAAGGAATGATTGGACTACCCATATCACCAAGGTGCACCTCCTTTTCCGAGAGCCCATCACTAATAACTCCATAGTTAAGCGTGCTCAGCTTGGAGTAGTACTGGGATGGGTGACCTGTCAGGATGTTGATCCTGGCATGCGCGTGAGTGGGGACAAAGCGCGCACTTAAGGCTAGTGGTGGTCTGTGGGGACAGTCGTCATTCTTGAAACTCTACTAGAGCCTTGGGCAGTGGGCCCGAGCATGACATCTTTGATTGTGCAATGGCTGAGAGAGCCCAGTACGACATGAGTCATGAGCTGATGCGAAGCAGACTGACATGCAGTTCACTGTGGGAGAATATGTGTTATGAAAATCCGACCCCTATGAGCTATAGCTGAGAAAGCTGAGTCCCTGATACATAGATCCATTTGAGATGGATTGGTGAAGATGTTTATGTTTAGCCTTACCCCTCATGATAATGTGATGTATGAAGTGTTCCATGAGTCTGATCTAGACCACAATGTAATGTACCCAAGCCATGTGCTGAGCCATGAACCCATTAAGCTTCGAGAGAGGCTAAAATGTCCTGAGTCACCTATGAGGGTACGAATTACCAAGGTGAGAGAGAACTCAGATGTAAGAATATAAGATGACGAAGGTTCTTTGGAAGCACCATGGAGAGGGTGAAGCCACATGGGAGCCATGATGGACATCAGGAAGTCTAATTCTGATTGTTTATATGTTTGGTGGAATTTTGAGGGCAAACTTCCTATAAGAGGGGAAGGATGTTACAACCCCAATTTTTGGGTTCTTTTGGTTGGAAATGCAATTTCCCTAATAAATGTGTGATTTTGTCAATTGTATGAAGTGGTTTCCTTTGATAAATAGCCTTGTTTGATTTCGTGGGCCTTATTGGCTATTGGGCCCAATAACAAGAAAGAGGAAATAAAAAAGAAAAAGAAATAACTGAGATAATAAGAAAAGAAAGATGTAGAAGCATCTAGAAGGCTAGGAATTATCCTTAAAAGATGGATTTCGTATCTTTGAGATTTCTTGGGTTATAACGAGTCCAAGTTGCAAAGATAATAGGAGAATAAAGAGATAAAATCAAACAAAGCATTATTAAGAAGGAAAGTTGAAATAATGATGAAATTATAAGAAATATGTGGAAATATGGATAATGCAATCATTATAAATGGGATTTCGAATCCACATGGTTTCCAATGGTAAAAGAAATTAAAATAAAGAAAATAAAAGATTAAGAGAGTGAAAATATGCTTAAAATATGCCTTATTAAGAGATAACTTGCATATGAAGCAAAGTCCCTCATACTTTCGAGTTTGAGTCCCAAAATTGGTACACGCATTGATTAAGTCATCATGGACTTTTATCTAAAATTTGGGATCAATTGGATAAACGGTTTGAGAGATATGGATTTTTATAGTTTCCCTAAAGTAGAGGGATTTATAATTAAATGTCATGATGTATATCCTTTTGGGTATATTTTTGGGCATGTGATGGATGTCACTGGATCAAGATCTGACAAATGTCTGTCATCTCCTACCAACAGTCCAACAAGAATAGTAGTGGGCGATCTCCCCACATCTATACATCTCTCCCTGGTCGATAAGGAAACTCAAAAAGCTTATATCTGAACTCGGGAGCATAATACAGATCTAATGATCCCTGGTTGGTTGGATTTTATGCACCATTGGAACTTTTCCCAATGTCCGATGGAGCCCGAACTCCATGGAACCATGCAGGCATCTTCCCTGCCTATATAAGGGGTAGGAACCCCACGAGCGAGGGGTGTAAAGCACGTTCGACAAACACCAGCTTCTCAGGGTCTGTTACCTTGCCCCAATCTGTCCCAAGTCATCGTGGTGTCATCGGACCTGCGGAGCTATTCTCTATCTCTGACGGGCTCATGCTTTGGTATGTTCCCGCCACCACCTCAAATTGGTGGAAGGCCATGTGAGTTCAGGGAGCCATGGCGAAGGCTCTGGCTACCACAGTTTCATCGCTGGGGTCCTGTGGGTTGGAGTCAACACAGAGGTTGACTATCAGCCTCGACAGTGAGAAGCAGATCCCATAACTAAGAAAGAAGAAGGGATAGAGGGAAATACCTGCCTGTCCCCAGCACTGTAAAGACAGATCCCAAGGGTGAGAGGGCAAAAACCGTAGTCCGCCTCAGCTTGATGTCGCCCACATGGAGCGCACTGCCAGTAGGACCGAACCCGATTGGTCGAGCAGAGACCCGCGTGGAGCGAGATTAGAGATGAGCTACTGACGTGGCGGCCGACTATTAGAGGAAGGTAACTTATCTTGTAATATTTGTAACTAATTAATGGTAAATCCGATTAGGCTGACCTATATATGAAAATTTATCAGGAGAATGAGAGGAATTCAATAAAATAGTTTCATAGCTTGAATCTGATCGTAATTCCAAAAGTGACTTAGGTTGATCATGTATGCATTAAATTTAGGTTAAAAGCCTTGATTGTGATTAGAGATCATATCTTAGATGTTTAATGGGTTAGTTTGAGTACTAATAATTTGTTGAAAGATAAAGTGAGATTGAATATGATGTTAGATTATGATTGGCTTGTTTTAGGGTTTTAATCCATGAATCTATGATAATACATGTAGAAACCCTAATCTAGGGTAAAGAAGATGATTAACTTGAATAATCCGAATTATTTGGAATAATGTTGTTATTTTTTTATCCTAAGCATGTTAGGAGAAATAGGACAAGTTAATTAGGGTTTATGAGTAGTTTTAGTGTTTTAGGGTTTGTAGTAGCAAAAGTGATAATGAAACCCTAATTACAAATGAAACCCTAAAAGAAAGTAGAAAACCCTAGGAAGCAAGTTTGATTGTATAGATCTTGATAATATGAATCGTGAGTAGATTATATTGTTATTTCATTCAGGATCCTTGCTTATGTGAATTGCTTTCTTTCCTGGAATACTTTCTTTCTTGGATTATTTGTAGCTTGTTGATTCGACTGGATAGGTATGTGGTTATTTATGAATAATCGATCCAGTTTCACGAAGTTTTCTCAAATGTTTGATCGATTAGATGCAACCTAAACTGTTGAGTGTTTATTTATGCGATCCTATAAAGTCACTATGATTATCACAATTAAGTATATATGTGTATTCTCGAACCTACATGCCACCCTGATGTAAGTTGCAAGACCAAGCCCCGGAGGGAAGGTCTGAGTTGATCAAGCCCCAAAGGGAAGACCATTAGGCACCATGAGAGGTGATCCTAGGCACCAAGCTCAGGATGGAGAAGGTGGCCTTATGTCCCTTGCAAGGACAAAACCTTAAGAGAGGGTAATCCAGGGTTAGGACAAAAATAGTTGAGAATGTCACATTCAAAACAAAAAAATTGGATTGTTAATAACTTATTCGTGATAATTAGGTTGTTAGCAATATTTGTGAAATTGTGATTTTCCCCCACATACCGGTATAGAAATATACTGACCGAAATTTTGTTTGTCGGCGTTTTAAGTACAATTTTTTAAAAGGACAACTAGTAAATCGATATATTATGAAGATACAAATAACCAGTTCAAGGAGGATTAGTTAGATAGACTCCATCTGTGGATAGAAGTATAGAATTATGAAATTTTTACAAGGTATGCAAAAGATTTATTTTATTCTAGCGTTTTAGTATAGATTTAGTAGAATTTGATAATTATTATTGATTAAATGTTAAACCATGGGCCCTGAGTTATTGGGATAGCGTCTCTGACCTTTTGGTCTCCCTTGATTGGGGGTTACCGGGAGGCAGGGTTGTTACATTTGGTATCAAAGCCTTGGTTTCTCATTTAATCCTTAGTAATCGTTAAATTTTACAAACTCTGTAGAACCGAGGGAGTTATTAGAGGATTTTCCAAAGGATGAGGTGTCTAGAAAAGGATCACGGTTTGGGGGCTGGCAAGATTTTCCTCCACCCACTAGTCAGTCACAAGGACTTCCAGATGCAGTGTGACTGCCTGTTCAATGTCTGAGGTTCTGACTCAAAATAAGATACCTTTAGGACACTCATCTATTTCCTCCCTTCTCAACCCTAATTCAATTAAGGAATCTAGGATTTAGGGTTTTCTCTCTCTTCCCCACCCTCTTGAGGTCAGGGTATGTATGATAAGATTAAGGAATCCTCCACCAAATTAATGAAAAGCATGTAAACAAGATGTCATGGACATAAGTTCAATAGTTTACATGTAAACTAGTGATTAGTTGCATGCTTTGGTTGATTGGCATGTGTTGTCATGCCCTCAGGAGAGACCTGAGGGTAGACCTTTTTGTCAGGAGGATGAGTAGAGAGTTGGTCTTGGAGGCAGAGATCTCTAGGAAGAGGTAGAGACCTGATGCATCCTTTGAGGACGATTATAACCCTATCCCTAAGTGGTTGTTAGAGAGAGAGGACATGATGAGTTAGATATCATGGTCGACCATATATGTGGGTTGATATGCTTTTTTGGTTTTGAGGACCCATGAGAAGTAGGAGCTAGGTTTGACCTAGTGTTTTTGGTGACCTGACCTTGGAAGGGTTGAGCATGTAAGGGTGAAGGATAAACCCCTTCATTGAAGAGGTTAGTGATGACCATATAGAGACCCTTATGGGCATATATGATCATAGAAGAGCATGCACCTATGTAGGAGAGCACGTCAACAGTACCAGTAGTAGGTTGAGACCTAGGCCAGAAGGACATGCCGGATAGCTTATGAGATAAGCATGTAGAGCTTTGGATAACCTTGATCGAACATAGGTTTGGATCGTACGTTACACCCACGTAGGTGTATGCATGTAGCCCTAAGAGCTTGACCCACCTTCTTAGAGAGAGAACCTCCAGTGGTAAGGTCGGTTGTAGGGTTAGCTCTAGAGAGAGAGTAAAACCTGAGAAAGAAGGTTGGAAGCTTAGACTCTGAGAGAGGAGGGACTATTAGAAGTTGGGTATGTTTTGACCTAGAATGGACAACCTAATTGGATTGCCTCGTGCATGATCCTTGGAGGCTTGTGGTACCTTAGTTTCCTTCAGAGGAACCGAAACCTAGAAGGAGAAATAGGCTTCTTGAACTGATGTATAGATGTTATAGGTGCCTACCTTTTAAGTATAGGAAGAGAGTTCCTTTGATCGAGGAGGTATAGTATCAAGTTGTGAGGCCTCTTACCTAGTTGATTGTCCCTGTGTAGGGCTCTATAACGACCCCACCTTCCCAGTAACCCCCAATTCAGAGAGACCAAGAGGTCAGAGTCATTATCCCAATTTTTCCGGATCAAAGGTTCGACAAATAATCAATAATAATTATCAAATTTTACCAAACTAAACTAAAAATTGGTATAAAATAAAACTTTGCATTCCTTTTTCAAAACTTGGATATCTACCGCTATCCACATCTGGAGTCTATTCTAACTAATCCTCCTTTGTACTTTAATTCTTATTTAATTCCAAATATGAAACTTTACTATTTTTCCTTTTCAATCTTGCACCTAAAACATCGACAAACAAAATGTCGGTCAGCATATCAAAAAATTCCAGTATATGGGGACAACCAAAATTTCACAAATATGGCTAACAAACTTAAATATCACAGTCAAGTTAATTAACAAGCCAAATTTACACTTTTAATGTGACATTCTCCACCACTTTTGCCCTAACCCTGGTGTACCCCCTTTCAGGGTTCTCTTTTGACATTTACTTAAGGCCACCTTCTCAATCTCGAGCTTGGTGCCTGGGGTCACCCTTCATGGTGCCCTTTAGTCATGCAATATCATAGGCCACCTTCTCAATCTCGAGCTTGGTGCCTGGGGTCACCTCTCATGATGCCCATTGGTCTTCCCTCCTGGGCTTGACCTTTTTGCATCATCCATCAGGGTGGCATGTAGGTGTGAGAATACACACTTATTTTACAATTGTGATAATCTTAGTGACTTTATAATTTTGCAAGTATGAACATTCAACTGATAAGTTGCATTCAATGCGATGAATCATCTTAGAAACTCTTCGGGAAACTAATGTGATTAACCATAATTAACCACATACCTGATCTAGAGCAACTTGATGTCCAAGAATTAATGATAAGGAACAATCAAACAAGCAATCAACAATATCCTAAAATTAATGCATAACACCCAAGTGTTATAGTTTATCCAGAATGTTCTCAAGATAGACTTGGATTCCACCTTAGGCTTTCTAGACCACTTTAGGGTTTTATTAGGGTTTTAGCCTCCATAATACTTTTATCACATTTAATGCTCTCTTAGTTCACAAACCCTAATTTCAACATCATAGGCACAATTAAAGTCTATTCTTTCACTTTTATACAAAAACTACCATCTTTATCCTTTTAAGTTATTTCAAGATCATTAGACTCAATTACCACCTTTAGTTTCCTTCGAATTGACAACTCATAATTCATTATGATTTAATTCATATTTGGATTCCATTTATTACTAATTCCACATTTATCCATTAGAAAACCCTAATTACGAAATTAAAGTTTTTTATCCATCATTAGAATCTTTCATACTCAAATTAGCTCAGAATCATCATAACTCTATTGTATACTTGCAATTTCAGATTACAACCATTAAAACTCATATCTTCTCAAATTAGGGTTTTAATTCATTAAGACATGAATATGTGCATAAAAACCCTAAAACAAATATATTAACATCCTTTTATGAGTTTATCCTTTTCTTTTACTCCTATCAGGTTAACATTAATCAAAAACAAAATCAAGATTCATCATGATTGCTTTTATCTCTTTCTAGGTTTTTTCTATCATCTAATGTATTAAAAGATGTAAAACCCTATACTTTTTTTATAGAATTTATAATTAGGCTCTGATATCATTTTTATCATGTTCTATGCATTTTTTTGATCAAATAGCACTACTTACTTGTATTTTTTGGCCAAAGAATCTATTTTAATGAATTATCTAAGATTCAACACTTTTCTTGAATATTGCCCAGAGAGGTGAGTTACCTTGCTAATTGTGGTAAAGCTGGAGCCGTTGGATTTGCGGTCATCTTTGACCGAGTGAGATCGACTGACTCGCATGGTTTGCACCCACTAGCAGCCTTCTAGAGCGCTGGGTAGAATCAACCGTCGATCCCCTTCCTTGGTCAATAGCTGACCTCAATCTAACGACATCTACTGCTCGTTTACACTCGATCAAGAGAAAAGCATCATGGCGGTGTCGTAGTTCGAAGCTTGCCAGAGCTTCTCGATCTCGTCGACTTGGGGCACGAGGGAACTAGGGAACATGTCGATCAAGCTCGTCAGGGTGATAGAATTTGAGAGGGAGGGTTATATATAGATTTCTAGGGCTCTTCTGGGGTTTCCCACCCCCCCCCCCCCCCCCGTCGCTTGCCTTTTTAGGCAATTTGGACGTTTTCTTTAGATGCATCCAAAGTGCGAAGAACCTTGGTATAGGTTGCATGGAATCCTCTCCCAAACTCAACCAAGCACTTTCCTTATCCGCAGATCTGATGATTCACAAGTAAAATTGATTGGAAAGATCCCACTGCCGCCAACATGTTCCTAGTTCGGCTAGAACTAGAAGATGAGAGGCCCTCATTGGATCAAGATCCAACGATCCTTATCACTCACGCCCAAACAAAAGAAAAGCCTGATTTCTATTTTAAGGAAAATCCTTTTCATTTTAGGATAATTTGGAAAAATCATAACTCTTAAACCATGGATATGTTTAATCCCAAATTTTGAGGGAAACTTAATAACGATTTAATCTACCTCTCTACCAAATTTGGGCTCATTATCTAAAAGAAAACGTGCGTTTTCTTTAGGTGCAATATATTACTCAATTAGGCTTATTTCTCCCATCTTTTCTCTTTCTTATTTTCTTATTTCCCATTATTTCTATTCCTTGTAAACCAAGAAAGCAAGTGGGGTTTGAATTATCACTCATCGTGACCAAACCCTCACTTCTCTCTTTATTTCTTGCAATATCATTATTATCTCATATTTCCTTTAATAAAATAATATTTAATTGATATTTTCTTTCTCTTGTTGTATTATCTTTGCAACTTTGGACTCCTTGGAACCCAGGGAAGCCAAGAGGCACGAAATCCACCTTTGGATAATATTCTCTTGCCTTCTAGAGGTTTCTACATTTTTCTTTTCTCCATTTCTCAATTATTCATTTATTAATTGAATTTCCTTATTATTGGTCCCAATAGCCAATAAAGCCCACAAAACAACCAACAAGTCTATTGTAAATGAAATCTATTTATTTGAAACAAATTATATCATTATTTGTTCAAATATCTTTAGTAGGAGAAATTACATTTCTCTCCAAGAGAACCCAAAAATTGGGGTTGTAACATCCTTCCCCTCTTATAGGAATTTTGTCCTCAAAATTCCACCAGGCACAAAACAAACAGGATAAGCCTTTCTTATGTCCATCATGCTCCCATGTGGCCTCACCCTTTCCATGGTGCTTCCCAATAACCTTCATCATCTCATATTCTTCCATTTGAGTTCTTTCTTACCTTGGTAAATTGTACCCTCAAAGGTGACTCAGGACATTTCAACCTCTCATAAAGCCGAATAGGTTCAGGGCTCAACACATGGCTTGGGTACCTCACATAGTGCTCTTGATAGGACTCGCATTATACATCATGCTATCCTGAGGGGTAAGGCTAAACACAACCATCTCCACCAATCCATCTCAAATGGACCATGCAGTCGGGACTCAGCTCTCTTAGTTATGTCTTAGAGGGGTCAGATTTTCACATCACATACTCTCCCACAGTGAACTGCATGTCAGTCTGCTTTGCATAAGCTCATGACTCATGTCGCCATTGGGTTCTCTCTCAACCATTGCATGATCAAAGCGACTTCATATGCACACACTGTGGTTCTTTCTTGACCTTCGTGAGGTCCCTTCACCAACATCATCTTAATGAAGTGGTGTCCGATACAACCTCCCTTATAGAGCTTCTTTACATCCCGATACTGGCTATGGTGGTTATCATTACATCTTACAGAAGACAAGAACTGTCTCCATGTAGCACCCTACACAAGCACACATGCTCTTATCAGACTCTCTAGTCCGGATTATACTAACCATTAGCTAGGGGTGATAAACTGTACTAACATCGAGTTCTTCATGTATCTACTTCCACCTTATGGAAGTGTATCTATAGGTTATACTCAAGAACTTTTGAACTCACATCATGGTATAGTTGAACCATCTCTTTCTCATATGTAGTTCAACTGAATCCGTCCCTTGACAGTATTACTTCTTTCTCATGTCATCTAGGTAAGGCGATCTACCATAACCCATATTGCATCCTGACCTTCCTTGGTCCAGGGAGACTCACCACAACATCTATAGTGATGAACTCCCATTTCCTCTCAGGGACTCTTTATCATTTATATCAATACACTGGGTTACTGGTGTTCATTCTTTACCTCCTATCATGCATGGCAACATACCACATGAAACTTCATCTTAGGCATCCAAAGTACTATTGTCACTTACTATCTTCGTAGTACCATGGTGTACGGTGATCTTAAATCATGACATCCTATATGTCATGATTCCTCAAGATTGATTCCTCAGAAACCCTAAACCACTCTAATCAGGGTTTCATTGCCTTCTTTTCTAGAGAAGTGTATCTGAGGCTCTACAACCATCCTTTTATTGCATCAAGGCCTAGACTGGCTAACCAAACAACTACTAACTTGTTCAACAGATCTCATTACATCTGAATGTTAGCCAAACATATCTCCTTCTTCAAACTTAGGGTTAGCCTAACAACCTCTTTTAGCCTCTAGCTAAACTAGGCAGCTACATCTCAACCAGGACATCCATTACCACTTCACATCCTTAGGTGTTAGGTAATATTGAAGACATACACCTCCATGTATTCCACTTATTATCTCATCTTGGACTCTAAATCTATCTTCATCGAGAACACTCTGAGCTCATCCTCATGGTGATCACACTCAACCTTGTATAACTTTCAAATTCCACATAGCTCATGATGAAACATCCTCACAAGATGACTACCCTATTTCTCTTAGTGTTTGTAAACCATCCATGTATCGTTCACTCCACAACGGTATGTTATCATCTCTGTCCTCATAGCAACGTTCCAACTCACATCATCTTTTATCCTTGGTGTATGGCATGTGTACTATCCTATATCTCACTCCCATGACAAGAGGAAATAAGCATTTGGATGCAGTCCAAATACAAAGTTCTTCCCATTCCAAGAGTAGAGATGTACATCCCACCTTTCCAGTACACCTTGAATATAAGTTGGAACGTGCAACTTGTGTCTCTACATCACAATCATCTCGATATCAAGGTTACTTCCATGGAAAATTGGTTTTGAACCTACTTGGGTCACCACACAATCCTTGCTCATCTCCTATGGGTCTATAGGGTGCCGACACTTTTAGGGTCATCCCTCTTCCCTTATGCATCCAGAGAGTGCCCTCCTCATCTGCCCTTTGGGTCCCATGAGTTCATGAAGGTGATCAATCTCCTAACCCATGGCCCTTAGACAATGATAGTTGTTACCTCCCGGCCCTATGGTCTTGTGCAACTAGGGAATTAGGCAACTCCTACTTCCATCGGTATGATCCCTACCTGACCCTAGGATAGACTTAGGATTCCAACATAGTACATGTCCAACTTAGAACCTTACCCAAACCTTCATCATCTCTCTCTGCATTATTGGGCTGACTGTCATCCTTTCATAGGGGTCATGGCAACCTGCCTACCTTGGTCAGGCCCCATACTCGTTACCTCCATGGTAACACATCCATATGTACTTAGAGATGTTTATCTATGGGTCTACAGGTTCATTCTCTTACCATGTACTCTTCACTTAGCTTCTCAAGATCCTATGAGACCTCATTAGGTTTCCTCAAAACCAACAAAAACTGGTATACACCCTACAAAAGGGTCCCCCTCCCAGGATGGGAGGAAACTTCATCTTGATAACAAACGTCACCCACGTGCTTATGTCTAGGGCTTACATCCACACGAGCATGCTTAACCCCACTAAGCTACTAAGGCACAAGCAGACCACTTACTAAACCATGCTAGGTCATACTTGTTCTCATTCCTCAACATTGGACTAAGAACACCTTCTCATGTCACCACCTTGGCTGTGAGGGATTCATCAACCATACCTTAAACTTTAGGAATGCCATGCTCGAATCTATAGAGACTGAAATCTCATCAGGAGAATCAGGTACACCACTCCCCCTCTTAGGCCTAGGAACCCTAGGTTCACTTTTTGGGTGTCCAACTGCATGCCCAACCTCTTAACCACAAACTAAACAGGTACAAGGTATGACATGCACTTCCTGTCATCCTTCTACTCTAACAACACTTCAGAGTGGAGTCCTCCTCAAGGACAACCAACAAGGTATAAGGCCTCACAACTTGTTACTAAGCCTCTTCAGGGTCTAAGGAACTCTTCTTCCTAACCCTAGAAGGTGAACATCTATACCATCGACTTATAGGTACCAACAGCCTCACCTTCTTTCTAGGTTTTGGTTCCTCTAAAGGCAATCAAGATACCTATCAGCCTCCAAGGATCATGCATGAGGCAACTGCAACCATCCACATAGGTTGCATCATCCTCAACTCCCCATTGTTCCTCATATCTCAGAGTCTAAGCTTCCAACCTTCTTTCTTGGGGTCATGCTCTCTATATCTAGAGCTAACCCTACAAATAGCCTTACTACTAGAGGTCCTCTCTCCATGGAGGATCAAGATCCTAAGAATACCCCTACACAGGTGAAGCCTATGTTCAAACTCATGTTTTCTCAATATTATCTAAAAATCTTCTTGCTTAACTCATAAGCTATCCCTCATACTCTCTTGGCCAGGGTTTCAACCTACTGTTGCCACACTATTGATGTACTCTGAGTGCATGTTATTCCCTACTCGCATAAGTCATAGGGTTTCTATAGGTTCTTCTCTAACCTCATCAATGAAGGAGCTATCCTTCACTCTAACATGCATGACCCTTTCCAGGGTTGTGTTTCCAAAGGTGCTAGGTCATCCAACCTCACATGGCTCATATCATCATGGGCATCCAAAAGCATGTCCACCCACACACTTGGTCTATCATGACATCTAACTCGTCATGTCATCTCTCTCTCTAACCACCACTTAGGGTTAGGGTTAGCATCATCCTTAGAGGATGCGCCAGTTCTATACCTACAATGGAGGTCTCCACCTCCAAGACTAACTCTCTCTCTACTCATCCTCCTGATAAGAAGGTCCAGCCTCAGGTCTCTCCTGAGGGCAATGACAACTCATGTCATACAACCTAAGCATGTATATATTCTTTAGTTTACGCTTAATCTATTAAGCTTATGTCCATGACATCTTATTTACATGCTTTTCATTAATTTGGTGGAGGATTCCTTAAACCTTATCAACCTTACCCATACCTCAAGAGGGTGAGGAAAATATAGAAAAACCCTAATCCCTAAGGTTCTTAATAGCATTTGAGTTGAGAAGGAATGAACAAGATGAGAGAGTCCTAAAGGTATCTTATTTTGAGTCAAATCTTGAGACATTGGCCAGGCAGTAACACTAATCTGGGAGTCCTCATATTCCATCTAGCGGTGCAGAGGAAAATCTTACCAGCCCCTGGACGTGATCCTTTTCTAGACACCTCATTCATTCGGAAAATCATCTAATAACTCCCTTGGGTTCTACGAAGTTTGAAAAATTTAATAATTATTAAAGATTAAATGAGGAACCTATGCTCTGATATCAAATGTAATGACCCCGCCTCCTGGTAACCCCCAATTAAGGGAGACCAAGAGGTCAGAGCCGTTATCCCAATTTTTTGGATCAAAGGTTCGACAAATAATCAATAATAATTATCAAATTTCACCAAACTAAACTGAAAACTGGTATAAAATAAAACTTTGCATACCTTTTTCAAAACTTGGATATCTACTGCTATCCACATTGGGAGTCTATTCTAACTAATCCTCCTTTGTACTTTAATTCTTATTTAATTCCACATATGACACTTTATTGTTTGTCCTTTTCAATCTTGCACCTAAAATGCCGACAAACAAAATGTCGGTCAACATATCAAAAAATGCCAGTATGTGGGGACAACCAAAATTTCACAAATATGGCTAACAAACTAAATATCACAGTCAAGTTAATTAACAAGCCAAATTTACACTTTCAATGTGACATTCTCCACCGCTTTTTCCCAAACCCTGGCGTACCCCCTTTCGGGTTTCTCTTTTGCCATTGACTTAAGGACACCTTCTCAATCCCGAGCTTGGTACCTGGGGTCACCCTTCATGGTGCCCTTTAGTCATGCAATATCATAGGCCACCTTCTCAATCCCGAGCTTGGTACCTGGGGTAACCTGTCATGGTGCCCATTTCTCTTCCCTCCTGGGCTTGACCTTTTTGCATCATCCATCAGGGTGGCATGTAGGTGAGAGAATACACACCTATTTTACAATTGTGATAATCATAGTGACTTTATAATTTTGCAAGTATGAACATTCAACTGATAAGTTGCATTCAATGTGATGAATCATCTGAGAAACTCTTCGGGAAACTATTAATATTTGGGGAAGTCATGGGCATTTTTAATATTTGGGGTGGTGAAAAATTGGGGAGAAGATTGAAATTTTTAATATTTGGGGAGTAGATAGGTGGCCCTATCTCTCAACCCCATAATGAAAGGAAATAAGCATTTGGCTGTAGTCCAAATACAAAGTTCACCCCGTTCAAAGAGTAGAGATGGTACACCACACATCACCAGTACAATTTCCAATCGAAGTTGAAACGTACATCACGTGTTACTACATCATGAATATCTCTAATCTACGTTTACCTCCATGTAAAAGCCATTCCCAAACACTCTTGGGTCTTCACATTACTCATATACACAATCCTTAGTCATTTTCCCAAGGTCTGTAGGGTGTCAATATTGTTGGGGTCATCCCTCTTCCCTTATGCATCCAGGGAGTGCCCACATCATTTTCCCTTTGGGTCCCATGAGCTCATGAAGGTGATCAATCTCCTAACCCATGGTCCTTGGACAAAGATAGTTGTTACCTCCCGACCCTATGGTCTTGTGCATCTAGGAACCTGAAAATTCTACTCTCAATAGTCTTATCCCTACCTGACCTTGGTATTGACTTAGGATTCTATCATGGTACATCTACTCTTGCAGGTATGTCTTCAATGGGAAACTAATGTGATTAACCATAATTAACCACATACATGATCCAGAGCATCTTGATGTCCAAGCATTAATGATAAAGAACAATCAAACAAGCAATTAACAATATCCTGAAATTAATGCATAACACCCAAGTGTTATAGTTGATCTAGAACGTTCTCAAGATAGACTTGGATTCCACCTTAGGCTTTCTAGGCCACTTTAGGGTTTTATTAGGGTTTTAGCCTCCATAATACTTTTATCACATTTAATGCTCTCTTAGTTCACAAACCCTAATTTCAACATCATAGGCATAATTAAAGTCTATTCTTTCTCTTTTATACCAATACTACCATCTTTATCCTTTTAAGTTATTTCAAGATCATTAGACTCAATTACCACCTTTAGTTTCCTTCGAATTTACAACTCATAATTCATTATGATTTAATTCATATTTGGATTCCATTTATTACTAATTCCACATTTATCCATTAGAAAACCCTAATTACCAAATTAAAGGTTTTTATCCATCATTAGACTCTTTCATACTCAAATTAGCTCAGAATCATCATAACTCTGTTGTATACTTGCAATTTCGGATTACAACCATTAAAACTCATATCTTCTCAAATTAGGGTTTTAATTCATTAAGACATGAATATGTGCATAAAAACCCTAAAACAAATATATTAACATACTTTTATGAGTTTATCCTTTTCTTTTACTCCTATCAGGTAAACATTGATAAAAAACAAAATCAAGATTCATCATGATTGCTTTTATCTCTTTCTAGGGTTTTTCTGTCATCTAATGCATTAAAAGATGTAAAACCCTATACTTTTTGAATAGAATTTATAATTAGGCTCTGATATCATTTTTATCAAGTTCTATGCATTTTTCTGATCAAATAGAACTACTTACTTGCATTTTTCGGCCAAAGAATCTATTTTTAATTATTTATCTAAGATTATGCATTTTCTTGAATATTGCCCAGAGAGGCGAGTTACCTTGCTAATTGTGGTAAAACTGGAGCCGTTGGATCCGCGGTCGTCTTTGACCGAGTGAGATCGAGCGAATCGTGTGGCTTCTGCCCACTAGTAGCCTTCTAGAGTGCTGGGCAGAATCAATCGTCGATCCCCTTCCTTTGTCAATAGCTGACCTCAATCTAACGACATTTTCTGCTCGTCTACACTCGATCCAGAGAAAAGCATCGCAGTGGTGCCGCAGTCTGAAGCTCATCGGAGCTTCTCGATCTCATTGACTCAGGGCACGAGGGAACTAGGGAACATGTCGATCAAGCTCGTCAGGGTGATAGGAGTTGAGAGGGAGGGTTATATATAGATTTCTAGGGCTCTTCTAGGGTTTCCCACCCCCCTAGCCTGCCTTTTTAGGCAATTTGGGCGTTTTCTTTAGAAGCATCCAAAGCGTGAAGAACCTAGGTATAGGTTGTGCGGAATCCTCTCCCGAACTCAACCAAACACTTTCCTTATCCGCAGATGCGAAGATTCGCGAGTAAAATTGAGTGGAAAGATCCCACCGCCACCAACCTATTCCTAGTTCGGCTAGAAATAGAATATGAGTGGCCCTCGTTGGATCAGTATCCAACGATCCTTATCACTCGTGCCCAAACAAAAGAAAAGCCTGATTTCTATTTTAAGGAAAATCCTTTTCATTTTAGGATAATTTCAAAAAATCATAACTCTTAAACCATGGATCCATTTCATCCCAAATTTTGAGGGAAACTTAATAACGATTTAATCTACCTCTAAGCCAAATTTGGGCTCATTATCTAAAATAAAACGTGCCTTTTCTTTAGGTGCAAGATATTACTCAATTAGGCTTATTTCTCCCATCTTTTCTCTTTCTTATATTCTTATTTCTCATTATTTCTATTCCTTGTAAACTAAGAAAGCAAGTGGGGTTCGAATTATCATTCATCGTGACCAAACCCTCACTTCTCTCTTTATTTCTTGAAATATCATTATTATCTCATATTTCCTTTAATAAAATAATATTTGATTGATATTTTCTTTCTCTTATTGCATTATATTTGCAACTTTGGACTCCTTAGAACCCAAGGAACCCAAGAGGCATGAAATCCACCTTTGGATAATATTCTCTTGCCTTCTAGAGGTTTCTACATTTTTCTTTTCTCCATTTCTCAATTATTCATTTACTAATTGAATTTCCTTGATATTGGGCCCGATAGCCAATAAAGCCCACAAAACAACCAACAAGGCTATTGTAAATGAAATCCATTTATTTGAAACAAATTATATCATTATTTGTTCAAATATCTTTAGTAGGATAAATTACATTTCTCACCAAGAGAACCCATAAATTGGGGTTGTAACAGGCTCTGAGGTGTTGTTCATGTAGAATAAGAGTAGGAAGTGCATGCTATACCTTGTACCTATTTGGTTCGTGGTTGAAAAGCTGAGCATGCAGTTATACAGCTAATACATAAAAGTTAAACCTAGGGTTCCTAGATATAAGAGGGGAAGTAGTAGTACCTGGTGCACCTGATTCTCACGCAGGTGCTTGAGTTCCTATGCATGGGAGCATGGCACCCCTTAGGTTAGAGGAAAAGGAAACCCCTTTGACTAAGGTATACGTTTGATGAATCCCTCACATATAGTTGGGTGACATATGTATGTATGATCTTGGTCCAATGTTAAGGGATAGAAACAAGTATGACCTACAAGGATACTTCTTGTTAGCTGCGTGCCTTAGTAGCTTGATAGGGCTAAGAATACATAGGGTGATGTAAACCCTGGACGTAAGGATGTTTGTGACCTTTGTTGCTATCAAGAGATAGTTTTCTACCATCCTGGGGAGGGACCCTTCTGTAGGGCGAGTAACCTAAAGAGGTCTCTCTTATAAGAGTTTGACGAGCTAAGTGGAGAACACATGGTATGAGCACGAATCCATAGACCCATGTGTGACCATCTCTAAAGGGCATGAGGTTATGTTGACATGGAGGTAACCTATTTGGGGCTAGACCAAGTTAGGTAGGTCGCCATGATCCATATGAAAGGATGTAAGTTTGACTACATATGCCCAGAGAGATGATGGAGTTTTGGGTAGGGATTCAAGTTTGAGATGTACCATGATAGAATCCTAAGTCAATACCAAGGTCAGGTAGGGATAAGACTGTTGAGAGTAGAATTTTCTGGTTCCTAGATGCACAAGACCATAGGGTCGGGAGGTAACAGCTATCTTTGTCCAAGGACCATGGGTTAGGAGATTTATCACCTTCATGAGCTCATGGGACCCAAAGGGCAAACAATGTGGGCACTCCCTGGATGCATAACGGAAGAGGGATGACCCCAACAGTACCGACACCCTACAGACCTTGGGAAAATGACTAAGGATTGTGTATATGAGTAATGTGAAGACCCAAGAGTGTTTGGGAATGGCTTTTACATGGAGGTAAACATAGATTAGAGATATTCATGATGTAGTAACACATGATGTACGTTTCAACTTCGATTGGAAATTGTACTGGTGATGTGTGGTGCACCATCTCTACTCTTTGAACGGGATGAACTTTGTATTTGGACTGCAGCCAAATGCTTATTTCCTTTCATTATGGGGTTGAGAGATAGGGCAATACACATTCCATACACTAAGGATAAAGATGATGCGAGTTGAAACATTGTGATGATGCATGAGGATAGAGATAGTAGCATATCTTTTTAGAGAGTACGTTGTATGGATGGTTTACAAATATGAAGAGAACTAAGGTAGTCATCATATGAGGACGTTCTTTTTAAGAGAATTATGGAATTTATGAGTTATATAAGTTTGAGTTTGATAACCAAGATGATGAGCTCTGAGTTTTCCTGACTCAATTAGACCTAAATCTGAGATGAGGATGATGTGTGGAGTATATGATAGTTTATGTCTTCACTGTTACCTAGCACATAAGGGTGTAAGGTGGTAATGGATGCTCTTAGTTGAGACGCAATCATTTTCTTAGACAATAGAGAGGCTAGAAGAGGCTGTTAGGTGAACCCTATGTTCGTTAGAAGATGAGACCATGTATGGCTAACACCCAGATATAACCAGACTCGTTGGTCGAGTTGGTGGTTGCTTAGTTAGCTGGCTCAGAGCTTGATGAGATAGAAGGATGGTTGTATGAACCTCAGATACACTTCTCAGGAAAGGAAGGTGATGGAAATCATGAGTAGAGTGCTTTAGGGTTTTGAGAAGTCACCTTGAGGAATCATGACTAGTAGAGGCTCATGATTTCAAGTACACCGTAGTACTACCAAGATGGTTAAAGTTATAGTAGTACTTTGAATACCTGAGGTGAAGAGTACAATGAGTTGCAAAATGTGGCTTGCCGCCATGCATGCCAGGAGGTGAAGGTCGAACACCAGTAACCCAGTGATTTGCTATGGAGAATGAAGAGTCCCCGAGAGGGAATGAGAGTGGATCACGATGGATGTTGTGGTGAGTCTCCCCTGGACCGAGAGAGGTCATGACGCAATATGGCTTATGGTAGATCGCCTTACCAAGGTAACCTAATCCCTTGCCTAAGAGAGAGCATGGTCAGTGTGACAGATCTGGTTGAACTATATATGAGAGTGAGATAGTTCAACTACACCATGATTCAAGTTCAATATCTGAGGCATGACCTCAAGTTCACTTCCATGCAGTGGAAGTAAGGTACATGAAGAACTCGACACCAGTTTGAAGTTTAGCACAGTGTATCACCCCTAAATGATAGAGTATGATCCAGAAAGGTGTCCCAAGTCAATAAGGAGTTTTTTTGGGATGTGATGGTAACAATTAGGTGTTACACATATTTTCAGGATCAAGATTGCTTGACTGGTTTCTTATCTTTCTTGATTGGACATATTGATTGAATTGGATCATTCTTATTTCCTGTAAGATCTCCAAATCAAGTATGTGGTTACTTTCTGAATAATTGCCTCTATGATTCACGGTGTTTCACAAAGTTTCTTGATTAATGTGTGACCTAAATTGTTGGATGTTCAATTATGCAATCCTATAAATTCCCTATGTGTATCACAATTAAATATGAATGTGCTTCTCGAACCTACATGCCACCCTGATGTATGTTTCAAGACCAAGCCCTAGTGGGAAGGTCTGATTTGGTCAAGCCCCAGAGGGAAAATCATTGGGAACCTCGAGAGGTGACCCCAGGTACCAAGCTTAGGATAGAGAAGGTGGCCTTATGTCCCTTTCAAGGACAAAACCCTAAGAGAGGGTAATCTAGGGTTTAGGGCAAAAGCGGTTGAGAAGTCACATTGAAAGTGTAATTTGGATTATTAGTCAATTATTTGATATAATTAGGTTGTTAGAAACTATTTTTGATATTGTGATTATCCCCCACATACTAGTATAGCAATATACTAACCGAAATTTTATTTTTCAGTGTTTTAGGTACAAATATGAAAATGGACAAACAGTAAGTCAAAATTTGTCAAGATACAATTTGTGAAGATAGACTTGTTCTGTGGATAGAAGTCTAGATCCAAATTTTACAAGGTATGCAAAAATCTTTATTTTATTCCAACTTTTCAGTTTAGTAATAGTAGAATTTGATAATTATTTTTAATTAAATGTCAAACCATGGATCCTGAAATATTGGGATAGCGTCTCTGACCTCTTGGTCTCCCTTGATTAGGGGTTACCGGTAGGCGGGGTCATTACATTTGTGACACCTTACACCCCTAAATGATATTGTAACATCCCAGGATTTGAGGCCTTGGATAAAATGATCTTAAAAGGAATGATTGGATTACCCATATCACCAAGGTGCACCTCCTTTTCTTGGAGCCCATCACTAAAGAACTCCATAGTTAAGTGTGCTCGTCTTGGAGTAGTACTAGGATAGGTGACCAGTCGAGAAGTTGGCAGTGGCTTACGCATGAGTGAGGACAAAGTACGCAGTTAAGGCCAGTGGTGGTCTTTGGGGCCAGTTGTCATTCCTAAAACTCTGCTAGAGCCTTGGGCAGTGGGCTTAGGTGTTACAAATGGTATCAGAGCCATAACCCCTCTAGTAGGTGGGGCCCACATGGGCATGTGGCATGTCAGTCTTGAGCCGTACGGTCCAGGCATGTTGGAAAGGGTTGTCCATGGTTGACGTAGCCACCATTGTGCTGGTATTCTGTGATCGGGAGTTGGGTGTCCATGGGTCATTGTGGGTCTGCACTGAAATGGGGAAATACTATGAGGCCATATAGTTGAGCCTTGATGAGGACGTCAAGAGTCTAAGTGAGGGAGATTGTAACATCCCAGTATTTGAGGCCTTAGATAAAATGATCTTAAAAGGAATGATTGGATTACCCATATCACCAAGGTGCACCTCCTTTTCCAGGAGCCCATCACCAAAGAACTCCATAGTTAAGTGTATTCATCTTGGAGTAGTACTAGGATGGGTGACTAGTCAAGAAGTTGACTGTGGCTTGTGCACGAGTGAGGACAAAGTACGCAGTTAAGGCCAGTGGTGGTCTGTGGGGCCAATTGTCATTCCTAAAACTCTGCTAGAGCCTTGGGTAGTGGGCCCAGGTGTTACAAAATATTATAACATCCAAGGACTTTGAGGTCTCGGATAAAATGATCTTAAAAGGAATGATTGGACTACCCATATCACCAAGGTGCACCTCCTTTTTAGGGGGAGGGGGAATCACTAAAGAACTCCATAGTTAAACGTGCTCATCTTAGAGTATTACTAGGATGGGTGACCAGTCGAGAAGTTGACCCTAGTTTGCGCGTGAGTGAGGACAAAGTGCGTAGTTAAGGCTAGTGGTGGTCTGTGGGGCCAGTCGTCATTCCTTAAACTCTACTAGAGCCTTGGGCAGTGGGCCCGGGTGTTTACAATGGTATCAAAGACATAACCCCTCTAGTAGGTGGGGCCCACATGGGCATGTGGCATGCCAGTCTTAAGTTGTGCGGTCTAGGCAAGTTGGAAAGGTTTATACGCTAAGATGAGATGGAGCCGTCCTTGCGCTGGTATCTGTGGATGGGAGTTGGGTGTCCATGGGACATTTTGGGTCTGTACTGAAATGGGGAAGAGATTATGGGGCCATATATTGAGCCTTGACAAGGACTTCAAGAGTCTAAGTCAGGAAGATTATAACATCCAAGGACTTTGAGGTCTCGGATAAACTGATCTTAAAAGGAATGATTGGACTACCCATATCACCAAGGTGCACCTCCTTTTCAGGGGGGGCATCACTAAAGAACTCCATAGTTAAGCGTGCTCAGCTTGGAGTAGTACTAGGATGGGTGACCAGTCGAGAAGTTGACATGAGTTTGCATGTGAGTGAGGACAAAGCACATAGTTAAGGCTAGTGGTGGTCTGTGGGGCCAGTCGTCATTCCTGAAACTCTACTAGAGCCTTGGTCAGTGGGCCTGGGTGTTTACACAACTTTTAGTTCCTTGCTTCCCAAGAAGAATAGAAGAAAAGAAAAAGGACAAATCTCTAAAAGGACTGCTACTTTATTAAGGGAATTGAAAGATTACAATTCATAAATTGAAAGAACAAATTTATAAGTAAGAGTGTGAATACAAAACATCAGATCCCATTCTTAGTGGAATCCCCCCTCCTTTTATAGGGGAAGGAGGGGTGGAAACCATGAGGGTGGGGAAGAACAAAGGAAGAGGTGGAGACGGTTTGGTTTTACTGTTCACACATTGCAAACTAGCCATCTCTCTAGTTGAGACATTTGTTTGGATAATGATGTGGCATAGTTGCATGGGAAGCGGATTGAACCCTAATCCAAGGGGTGGTAGCACCGTTTTGAATGTTTCATGGTCATGAAGCAAAATGTTGAGCCGGTCATCTAGGCGTGAGATGTCTGGTTGGTGCCATTGTGTGCATTGATCAACATGAAACCCTAGGGTTTAGGTGTGGAACGGATACTTGACCTAACATGTTCATGATCATTTCGAGGTACTCAAATGCTTGGCTTGTGAAACAAGTCGATCGGCTCGCTTCTTTGAGATGCATGTCTGAAGTGTCAGGAGGGCAAGTTGAGTCGAGGACCAAATGGTCATTTTTCTCTGAGAATCAAATATTCTTGGAGATGAATTACCCATCTAGTATTTCTAACCGGTAGTTTCGTTTGCTCAGGGGTTAGGTTTTTTCTTTGCATGAAAACTTATAAAAAGTGAAGGAAAAAGTCAAGTATTTGCACAACTAATAGAAAAGTGGGTAAATTGCAATTTGACCAAGGAAATTAATGAAAAGAGATAAATTCTAATCAAAAGGACTATGAAAATTATGTAAAAATATATATGAATATACATTCATCAAAATACCCTAGACTTGAATCTTTGCTTGTCCCTGAGCAAATAAAATCACAAATAAATCCAACGTATACTAACAACATGTCTATCCTCACCCTTGTAGCATCACTTTATTCCTTACCTTCAAAATTGGCCAAGAACCCAATCTCCTAAAACCACAAAACACAAAAGTATATATTCTCTATCAAAAAAAAATTCATACCTTGTTTCTAAATTAAGATTTTGTATAAAAATAGGCTTCATCTTACTTCTACTTTCAAACTCTTATTACTTTTTTTCTTTCTTTTTGTGAGTTGTTGCACAAGAACTGAACGAGAGGGGGAGATGATGATCCCTCTTTTATTTGACTCGGGATATATTTAATTTGTGGACTTTTGGCTACATTGGTCACAATATTTTCATGTTCTCTTTGGCATCTTTTGATGGTACACCCATTTTGATGGGTATGGAAATTTTGATGTGGAAGCATGACACCTCAGACTTGATTTTTGTCCGGAGGTGATTCTTTACTTTATTTTGAGAGAGAATGATAGAGGTTTGTTCTTGTACTTATAAATTCACATTTTTTTCTAAAGTGTCATTGCATCAGATAGAATATTCCTATCAATCACATTATATAAGATTTATATCAAGTTAATCCATAGTATAGAATAGAGAAAAATTGTGTTTGGTTTTAATTGATTCCATACGACTTGCCAACTTTTCCAAAGGAGTGATGCTAGTTTGGGGTCCTAGGTGACCTAGTGGTTTCAGATATGGTGATCTGTAGAAGTTTTTGCAAAAAGATTTACTAAATTCAAAAAGGGTACAATGATAGACATCTACTCATATTGGCCGATCAGATAAGGGAAATTTTGAAAATCGAGGAAAATAAAGGCATGGACCACTAGATAAAGGCCATGGAGCAAAGCAACTACATGCAAAACAAATAAAATATAACATAAATGCAAAAAGGAAAAGGATAAGGGGTGGAATAAAAACATACCACCGCCTCCACCCCAGACTTAGAATTTTTCTCATCCCAAGCAAAACCTAAATCAGAGATGGAGGGAAGAAGATCACCCTGGAGGTTGGTAATATGGCGGTGGATGAGAGGAAGATAGAGGGTTGTAGTAGTATTTCCCCCAATATGGGGAGTTGGGATCAGGGTAGGCATGATGAGTCTCGTACTCCTCAAACTGGGTTGACTCACGGCGTAGTGACCCACATGGACATGCCAAGACTCCTACGAGTGTTGCATCAAGTACATTTGATTGAGCTGGTGGCCTTGGCACTGTTTCTCATGTTGGATCTCATCCAACTGATCCTGGAACTCATAAAACCCATAGGGCTCATCAGGTCCTTCTTTAGTGCATGTGAGCCACCTGGTGCAACATCGAGAAGGGCGAGGAGGGGGGCAGTCAAATCTTCATGGGCATCCAAAGAGACACTCTGCCTATGTGCAGTGGGCTCGGGGACATCATCTGGATCAGAATGCTCCTGAAGGAAACATTGAATGTGCCCTGGCAGGTTAGTCAAATTGAATACTAGATTTGTAGTTGCAAACCTGGCATGCCGAGGAAGCTCGAGGCAGAGGGTGATTCCTTTGAAAGTTAGGTAGTAGATGTCCTTTGCTACTCTGTAACAGATGAACTTGTAGTCATTCAAATTTGCAAGATCAATCAGGTGATGCCTATTCTCCAGCGGTAGGAAGGGGATATGAGTGTAGCCTAATAATTTGGCTATAGAGGTAACAACATGGCCTATGTAGAGTAAAGAAGAAGTGTTGTGGCTGGCTTGGTAGTGAAGATGTGATATCATAGTGTTACCCCAATTGAAAGATCTGCTGTACAACAGACACCATAGTGTGTACAGCTTGAGGTGGGAGACTATTGTTTGTGTACCTACCATGTTGAAGATAGTATTGGCGAGGACACGGTGAAGATAGTGCATGAAAGGGTTGTTGATGCCAGAGGATTTGGGGCTAGGGGTAGCTTAGGAGGAAGTCTCAAGATATTTGCCCTGAAGTTCTCCATATTGTTGTCTGGGTAGTCATCATGGCGTATCGAGATAGTCCATCGAACTCACCATCATCAAGGATGATAGAGGTGAGTTGTCTGGATGAGATCTCCAAGCTTTCTCCAAATAAATTGACCTTGCAGCTGGAGTTCCCTTGAGAAGAGTGAAAATGCCAGAAAGTGGACATGAACTCAAGGGTGAGGTTATTGTACACTAGATGGATGTGGTAAACAAAGGTCAAGATATGACTGCATCGGATAATGATATCTACTACAATCTTGATGTCGAGGGAAGTGAGAGTTATGTCACAAGCCCATCTAGGGAGTGAGACACCGATAGTGGATAGGTGATTGAATCATGCAAAGTGATCGTCTCTGAAAAATTGGGCGTAGCTACATGGGTGTAGATCTATGTGAGGTGGTCTAGGAGTGATAGAATTTGGGTCATGTCGAGATGACTGACCCGCCCCATTTTGACGAATGAGCTCATCCACCTCATCAATATCATGTTGCATCTCTTCATGTATCTAAGGGGAATACATGCTTGTAGGATCCTGAATATGAATGTCATGGCCTATGTTGGAGTGATGAGGAAGCTCGTGGGACACGGTCTGTTTTGTGGATGCTTGCCCTTCAGAAACGTTTGAGGAAACTGTAACAAAATCCACATAAAGATAGTGGTTGTTGTTCGAAAGGTGAAACGGGCATCTCAGATGTTGATACGACCATTGCGTCAGGTGAGATGATCATCTGGTATGAACAACAATCGTATGAGGTAGTGAAGGGGTTGTATGGACTGAGAAAAATGCTCAGTTAGATGTTTCGATCGATAAACTTGCCTTAGGATAGAGAACACATAAACATTTTGAAGAGAGTAGAAGAGGTGGAAGAAAGTGGTGCAGATTGGGCGTCGACGAGCGTCTCATATATGAGAAAGTTCTTCCAAACTGTTAGTTGGCAGAGGCGGGATTGGTGGATGGCCTTGAAACAACAGGTGTGGTTGACCAGCCGTTAGCTAGAACCGGAGATCGGTGGTTGTCGTGTAGGACGTCTTTCATGGTCTCGAGATCACCGAATGGGGTGGGTCAGTGAAGGAAGTGAGGAAGAAGATGGCCCAGATGAATAGATGGGTTGCTTTGCTGGTGAAGGTGACTAAACTGCCATCGGAGACAGCCTTCTGGCATAGTGAGGTAGTCATCTAGTGTTGGGGTGGTGGATCACCAATGAAGGGAACTAGGTCTCGAGAAGGGGTGGGATGCTCAGATGTAAGATGGGAGAAACCCACCCTTTACACAATTGTTTTATAAGACAAAAGAAGGGGCGAGTCGATCATCTCGCTTGTCGCAAATGATCGATTGGTTGTTCGGGTGGCCTGTGGAAGTCTCAAATCCTGAAGTTGCCACACATTTGAATTGCCAATTGAATGTGTTGTCTAGGATTTGAACTGATCATTTTAGTGGATGAAGTGATAGGCTAGATCGTCATGGGTAGTGTTTCAAAATTCAAAATCAAACGTCTTCCAAAAATGGAATGGTCACTTTAAAGTCTTGAGATGACCGTTTCGCTTTCTAATCCAATCGGATCACTTAGTGGAATGCCTAGCTTTCATCAATATGATTCGTGAGGTTGGGTAGCCAAACATTTTTTAGGAAGAACAAACTGAAAATGGAACAAATAAGAGTTAGCTACAACAAAATAAGGAAAATGCAAATAATTAAAAATTGTGTTGCCTCCCAACAAGTGCCAAGTTTTATGTCTAAGGCCTGACACAGATGTATCACAGAGCCATTTTAGGCTCGGGTGTGGGTGGGGGTGGAGGGACTTTCAAGTGAAGTTCTTTGAGTAATGAGAGTTGATGTGTATCAGAAGTTAAAAAGTCCTCAACGGTGATGTACCATTTTAGCCTATGTCAATTGACCTTGAACTCACCTAGCACCTTGTCCCAAAGAAGAAAAGTGCCATGAGGAAAGACATGTTTCACAAGATATGGTCCATACCATCTAGATTTGAGTTTTCTAGGAAAAAGAATTAGCCTAGAATTATAGACAAGGACCTGATCACCTTCCTGAATATCCTTTCACCAAGTGTGTCCATGATGTCATAATTTGGTTTTGTCTTTGTATATTCTAGCATTCTCATAGGTTGTCTTCCTGAGCTCATCTAACTTCTACATTTGAAGAAAATAGTTTTCACCATACGTAGACAAGTTGAAATTTAGAGTTTTGATGGACCAATTAGCCTTATGTTCCAATTCTATGGGTATATGGAAACAATTCCCATGAATTAGTTTGAAAGGAGTGGTTCCTATTGGTGTTTTCTAGGCAGTTTTGTATGCCCACAAGGCATCATTAAGTTTCAAAGCCCAATCTGTCCTAGTGCAATTGACTATTTTCTCTAGAATGGACTTGATTTTCCAATGTGAAATCCCAACCTAACCACTTGTCTATGGGTGGTAAGGAGAGGTAACTTTGTGATGGACTTCATAACATTTAAACAAAGATTCAAAACTTTTATATAAGATATGACAACCTCCATCAGAAACTACGGTATGAGGAACCCCGAACCTAGGAAAAATGATATATTTGAAAAGCTTTTTCATCGGTTTGGAATCACATGTTTTGGTGGGGATGGCTCTGAACCATTTTGAAACATAGTCCACAACCATCAAAATAAATTTGTACCCATAAGAAGAATGGAATGAGCACATAATCTACTCCCCAAATATTAAAAATTGCAATCTTCTACTGAGAAGTCATGGGCATTTGGTCTCTCTTAGAAATGTTTCCAGTTCTTTGGCATTCATCACAAGTAAGAACAAATTCATAAGAATTCTTGAATAATGTGGGCCAAAAGAATCCAGACTGTAGTGCTTTCTTTCCTAGAAGTTTTCTGAGAGCTAATGTGCCCCTCCAGTGGGGTCAGAATGGCACAGCTCAAGAATGTTATGAGATTATTCCTCAGTGATACACCTGTGATAAAGTCCATCAAAACATATCCTAAAAAGGTAGGGGTCATTCCAATATTAGTTTTTTTACATCTGCGAACCAAGGATATTGGGATTCCATTTTAGCAACTTGTCATCAGGAAAAGAATCATTGATGGGGATATCGTCATCAACAAAGAAGTCAAGGTGGTTAAGATGGTCAGAAACTGCATTCTCACAACCTTTCTTGTCAAGGATTTCTATGTCAAACTCTTAAAGTAAAAGGATCCAACGAAGAAGACGGGTTTGGCATCCTTTTTTGTTATCAAATATCTAAAGGTCGCATAGTTCGTATAAACAATCACTTTGGACCCTACCAAAGTAAGAACGAAACTTGTCAAAGGCATAGACTGTGACTAACATGTACTTTTTAGTGGTGGTGTAGTTCTTCTGGGCATCATCTAGAGTTTTGGATACATAGTAAATCACATGATATTTTTTGTCCACATGTTGTCCAAGAATAGCACCGATGGTAAAATCACTAGCATCACACATCAATTTGGAAGGTAACGACCAACTAAGGGCCCAAATGATAGGGATGGATGTGAGGGGATTTTAAAGCATAAAAAAACTAGCCATGCAAGAATTTCCAAAAATAAAGGGAGTGTCTTTTTAGAGGACATTGGTTGGGAGTTTTGTGGTTTTTCAAAAATTGTAGATGAATCGCCGATAATAAAAATGTAGGCCCAAGAAAGGCATGAATGTCTTTGACAGAAGAAGGGGGTGGAAGTTTGGAGATGACCTCAATCTTGGCTCTATCAACTTCTTTGCCATGGTTGCTAAGTCTATTCCTCAGACAATCCTTTTGTCACAATAAAGTGACATTTTTTCCAATTTAAGACCAAGTGTGCTTCCTCACACTTTTCTGGAACAAAGGAAAAATGTCCAAGGCAAGAGCGAAATATTTATCCATAAATGGAGAAATCATCCACGAACACCTCCATCACGGTCTCAGTCAACCTAGAAAAGATAGAAGACATGCACCACTAAAAGGGGGTTGGGGTGTTTCACAACCCAAAAGTCATTCTCCTAAATGCGTAGGTGCCAAACGGGAAGATGAAGGTTGTTTTCTCTTAGTCAACATGATGGATGGGAATCTGATAAAAATCTGAATAACCTCCAAGATAGCAGAAATATTGTTGATGAGAAAGGCACTCTAGTACTAGATCTAGGAAGGGAAGAGGTAAATGATCTTTCCTAGTGGCTTTATTTAGTTTTCTATAATCAATACACATCCTCCATCCTGTAGCAGTATGGGTGGGGATGAGTGCATCATTATCATTTTTCACAACAGTGGTTCCCCCTTTGTTGGGGACAACTTGGATGGGGCTAACCTAGGGTGAATCGGAGATGGGGTAGATGAATCCTAAAGTCAAAAGTGTGATAACCTCTAGGCGCACAACCTTTTCATGTTTGGATTTAATTTCCTTTGAGGGTCTTGAGATGGCTTGTATTCCTCTACCGTAGGAATATTATGCATGCAAATAGCTTGATTGATCCCTATCAAGTCAGCAATTTTATATTCTAGGGAATATTTCCTCTTCCTAAGCTCAGTCATGAGCTTGGATTCATGTTCATGAGTGATATCGGAGTTAATGATAACATGATAGATTTGTTGATCATCAACAAAAACATATTTAAGTTCTTCTAGGAGAGGTTTCATCTCGGGTGCCTCGGGGGTTTGGGTTTTTCATCCACAAGAGAGATCATTTTGAGGTCCTCAAATTCTTCATCATGGATCTCCTCAAAGGTGTCTAGATGAACTCTATATTGCTCTAATTTCTCATCTTCAAAGTCACATTCAATAGTATCCATGAGGGCATCCTAAAGGGGATCCTCAACAAGCTCCCTGATGTGATGGTAACAATTAGGTGTTTTAAGGTTTTGAGAGGAAACCATGAGTAGAGTGTTTTAGGGTTTCGAGAAGTCACCTTGAGGAATCATGACTAGTAGAGGCTCATGATTTCAAGTACACCGTAGTACTACCAAGATGGTTAAAGTTACAGTAGTACTTTGAATACCTGAGGTGAAGAGTACAAAGAGTTGTAAAATGTGGCTTGCCACCATGCATGTTAGGAGGTGAAGGTCAAACACCAGTAATCTAGTGTGTTTCTATGGAGAATGAAGAGTCCCCAAGAGGGAATGACAGTGGATCACCGTGGATGTTGTGGTGAGTCTCCCCTGGACCGAGAGAGGTCATGACGCAATATGGCTTATGGTAGATCGCCTTACCAAGGTAACCTAATCCCTTGCCTAAGAGAGAGCACAGTCAGTGTGGCAGATCCAGTTGAACTATATATGAGAGTGAGATAGTTCAACTACACCATGATTCGAGTTCAATATCTGAAGCATGACCTCAAGTTCACTTCCATGCGGTGGAAGTAAGGTACATGAAGAACTCGACACTAGTTTGAAGTTTAGCATAGTGTATCACCCCTAAATGATAGAGTATGATCCAGAAAGGTGTCCCAAGTCAATAAGGAATTTTTTTTGGGATGTGATGGTAACAATTAGGTGTTACACATATTTTCAAGATCAAGATTGCTTGATTGGTTTCTTATCTTGCTTGATTGGACATATTGATTAAATTGGATCATGCTTATTTCCTGTAAGATCTCCAAATTAGGTATGTGATTACTTTATGAATAATTGCCTCTATGGTTCATGACATTTCATGAAGTTTCTTGATTTATACTATCCATGAGGGCATTCTGAAGGTGATCCTTAACAAGCTCCCCGATGTGATGGTAACAATTAGGTTTTTTAGGCTCATGTGATGGTAACATGAGCCTCTACTAATCATCCTAAAGGGGATCCTCAACAAGCTCCCATTCTTGTCTTAAAAGCTAGAGATTCTCAACCCAACCAAGGAGATAAACCTCTTCATGGAGGCTTGGTCCTTGTGTACTTTCGAACACCCTAAACTGGAGGGTTGTTTTCCTAGATGTAAAAAGATGGTTCCGGTCTCAACATCATCAAGGCTTAGGCAGTGGTCAAAAAGGGACGGTCGAAGATGATGGGGTAGCGTAGATCTTCCTTTATGTCCTTTGTACTTCAACTAGGAAGGAATATCGTCTAGAGCATCTTAGGAAGGAATATCCTCATGCAATTTTTTCATGGCATCCCTAAATTTCATGAAATGTGTATCAAACCTATTTTGCTTTAGGAAGGCATGGTATGGAGGGTGTGGTTTGTAAATAGGGATTTTTGGCTCATCAATCTCCACATGTGGAATGATAAGAGTGGGAATGGTAGATTCTGGTGAAGATGGAGTTTCAATGATCATAGTGTCTTCATCCTCAAAATCTAAGGGTACAACCATAAGTTTGTCTGGAGGAGGGGTAGGCATATGAATCATTCCAAAATGAGTATAGACAACCTTAAGTTGTTTAGGATGTTTTTGGTTATTTTCTGGCTGCCCAGCAAAAGTGTCGATAGGGGGCTTTTGTTGAGCAACAAGGTGAGCTAACTGAGCATTAGTTGCCTTCTGATGGGCTTGTTGTGTAAGAGTGATTTGCTCCAAGGTGGATACCCTATCATCAGTTGAGGGCATGGGCACATTCTATTGTGCTTGAGGTTGAGGTGGTGGATGATTAAGATTTTGTAATTGTTTCCCTTGGTAAGGACCACAACTTTTGAAATTTCCCCTATAATTTCCTTGATGGAAATCCTGGTGGTGGATGATAGTTGGTTTGAGGGAATGATGGTCTCTATTGGGGAGGGAGTTGAGAAGAGTTTTCAGCTCCTGAAGGATTTCCATATTGGAATCTGGGATGGTTTATGGCTTGGTTGGGATTATAGAAAGCCTGACTTGGGATACTATGGCTGGAGTTTAGGCCCTCCATTTGCTGACTATTTTCCAACTTCATGGGAGTGTTATAGAGATATTGACATTGAAGGGTATCATGATCATAGCCTTGGATCTAACAGAGAGATTTTGTAGCTCTAACTTGTTTAGGTTGCGCCTCTTAGGCATTGAAGGTGGACTCTAGGCGATCCTGCTTCAAAGAAATCGGCTTAAGGGCTTTAGCAATGTTTTTAATGTTGGAGTCTCCCTCGTCCTTAGCTACCTTGAGTACCCTAGCGATTCCTCATCTTTCTTGGGTTTTAGAGGTGTGTCTTACAACTCCCCATGCACTATCTAGGCTTTGGAACATAAAATTTCCTCTAGTTGAGGAATCAAGGAATTGTTTGGTGTCATTATCAACATTATGGTAGAATATCTCAATGAGTTGACATTGGGTAATGTCATGATGTGGGAAACATCATAGAAGCTCCTTAAATCATTCTGAAACTTGTCCTAGAGTTTCTCCTGGGATCATGGAGAAGAGAAGAATTTGTCCCCTGATTTTGTAGGTGAGGGAAGAGGGAAATATTTATCCAAAAACTTGGTTTAAAGTGCCTCCCAGGTGGTGACACATTCTTCGCCCACCATGGCATTATACCAAGTGTTGGCTTGCCCTGAGAGAGAGTATATCAACAACCTAAGTCTAATGGTGTCTTCAGAATCTCTTGGGATCTTATGCAAAGAACAAAGGTCAGAAAAACATTGGAGGTGATCTTGGAAACTCTCACCCTTGTTCCCAGAAAATGGATTAGCTTAGATCATGGTGATCCATTGAGTGTGGATCTTGAATTGGGGGGCTGTGATTTTGGGTGGAAAAATGAGATGTTGTGCATATCTAGTTTTCGGTGTAGAAAAATATTTTAGTTGTTTTTTGTCTTTTTGCCTCCCTTTGAGTGGCTTCTAAAGCCTACTGTTTTCCCATATAAGTCACACGCAAAGCAGCTTCTTGAGCCACACGCTCGACCATCATTGCCTCTCTTTAAGCAACAAGTGCTTGCTTAATCCTACATGTAACTTCCTCCTCATCCATCCTAACTCAGTTTTGTCGGTTCAAACCATGGAATGGTCTTTTTGATTTTGAATAAAAAACTGGCAGCACGGAATTAGCATTTGGTGGGAGTCGCATGCATAGTTAAACTTGACAGATATGCTCGAGTGCAAAACAATGTACTACTCGAATGGAAACTCGGTAGAAGGAGTTAGCACTTCTAGAATGGTACTCAGAAGGCTTAAAAAACAAGAAAAAAATTGTTCAAAATTTTGGCTCGAAAAAATGATCTATTGTCTCTGCCAACGGAGTTAAAATTGATATGTGTCTTTTAGCACACCAATTTACTAAGATAAATTATCCTAGAGTTTAACATTTGTTTACTTACCGATTAAGGCTAGTATAGAAGGGTCGATCCCACATGACAACTTTTGAAGATCATCACATTAAACCAGATTGATTTTTTAACTTTATTTCTTTTTGGAGGATTTTTTAATATTAGAACAAGATAGTAATTTTGAGATTGAGGAGTGATTACACTAAAATGAGAATGTAAACTGCAATGGAATAAAGCATTACACTAAAAGCAATGAAATGAAAGTATTATGCTAAGGCAGAAAAGAAAGAAGATTGTTAGCACAAAATCAAGGAGAATTATCTGAAAGCAAGAAATAAATTGTAAGAAATGAAAGAAGGCAATTGGAAATAAGCGGTTGAAGGAAACATATTAAATCATATGGGAAAGGTATCGAGGCTTATGGGTTTCACCACCTTAGCCGACATGAAACTAGATCAAAATGATCATACATCTCTACTCTTTGAGTCTCCTGATTAGAAATTCTATCAAGTATGAGTCTACCAACTGGATTTTCATGGAAGTAGGAAACATGTTGACAAATCCCAACCTCTTGCAAAGATGATAGGGCATGATAAAAATACTGACGCCTAAATTTGTAAGGCCTTTCTTGCAAGCATTGTCACCTAGGTAACACCCAATCCCAAAGGAACCAGAATCCTTCTTCTTTTTAGGCATTTTGCTTTGAATGATATCTGAAGTGGTTATAGCAAGCATTATTGTCTCATGCTCTCTCTTAGGCAAGGGATTAGGTTACCTTGGTAAGGCGATCTACAATAAGCCATATTGCGTCATGACCTCTCTCCGTCCAGGGGAGACTCACCACAACGTCCATGGTGATCCACTCTCATTCCCTCTCGGGGACTCTTCATTCTCCACAGAAACTCACTGGGTTACTGGTGTTCGACCTTCACCTCCTGACATGCATGGTGGCAAGCCACATTTTGCAACACTTTGTACTCTTCACCTCAGGTATTCAAAGTACTTGAGCTCTAAAGTTGCTAAAAATGGTTGACATAGAAATCCTTGACAAGAAAGGTTGTGAGAATGTAGTTTCTGACCATATTAGCCCCCTTGACTTTTTTGTTGATGATGGTATCCCCATCAATGATTCTTTTCCTGATGAAAAGTTGCTAAAAATGGAATCCCAGTATCCTTGGTTCGCAGATGTAAAAAAACTAATATTGGAATGACCCCTACCTTTTTAGGATATGTTTTGATGGACTTTATCATAGGTGTATCATTGAGGAATAAGCTCATAACATTCTTGAGCAGTTCCATTCCGACCCCACTGGGGGGCACATTAGCTCTCAGAAAACTTCTAGGAAAGAAAGCACTATAGTCTAGATTCTTTTGGCCCACATTATTCAAGAATTCCTATGAATTTGTTCTTACTTGTGATGAATGCCAAAGAACTGGAAACATTTCTAAGAGAGACCAAATGCCCATGACTTCTCAGCAGAAGATTGCAATTTTTAATATTTGGGGAGTAGATTATGGGAAAGGTATCGAGGCTTATGGGTTTCACCACCTTAGCCGACGTGAAACTAGATCAAAATGATCATACAATGAGCAAGATAAAGAAGGTATGTAAAATATTCAAAAATGAATCACTAAAGATAAACTCCCCGTGAACCCATTGGTACTGATGTTCACGGATCCTAGTTATATCATCCCAATAGGGACTTATCAAAGGTCTCATCCAAATCCCCATGTGATTGTCTTGGTTGTTCTAAACCATGGGTTCCACGGTTGCATCTGCCAAGATTAACATGCGATAAAAATGAGAGATCACTTCATTAAAATCGACCATTTCCAAACCAAAAGCCATTATCTAATGGAATCCTATAAAACTTCAATCTAGAGAACACATGGATAAGGGGCTGCTCCCCTCACCTCGATAAGAAAACTACTTACTAGTCATAATAAAGAAAAGGGAGTCAATGGAAGAAAGTGAGGAATCCATAGACTAGAACACAGAATCCCGAAGGACCGTATGCTAGTGACAATTAAATAGTCATAACTCTTAGTTCCTTTCTTCCCAAGAAGAATGAAAGAAAATAGCAAGAACAGATCTCTGGAAGGACTTCTACTTTATTAAGGGAACTGAAAGATTATAATGCATAAATTGAAAGAACAACGTTCTAAGTAAGAGTGTAAATACAAAAGATCGGATCCCATTCTTAGTGGAGTCCCCCCTCCTTTTATAGGGGAAGGGGGGTGGAAACCCTGAAGGGGGGAGCAAAGGAAGAGATGAAGTTTGTTTTACTATTCACATGTTGCAAATCGTCTGTCTCACTAACCGAGATGACTGTTTGTCTAATGACATGGTGTGGATGAAGGGAAAGTGAATTGAACCTAATTCAAGGGGTGGCAGCACCATTTTGAATGTTTCTTGGTCACAAAGCAAAATGTCAAGCTGGTCATCTAGGCATGAGATGCTCGGTTGGCCCCACTGCTTGCGTTGATCAATATGAAATCCTAAGGTTTGTGTGTGGCACGAACGCTTGACCTGACGTGGTCATGATCATTTTGATGTACTCGGATGTTCGGCTAGTGAAATGAGGCCATTGGCTTGCTACTTTGAGATGCTCGTCTAAAGTGTTAGGAGGGCAAGTTGAGTCGAGGACCAAATGGTTGTCTATCTCTGAGAATCATATATTCTTGGAGATGAACTGCCTTTCTGATACTTCAAATCAGTCAATTCGTTTGCTCAGGGGTTAGGTTTTTACTTTGTAGAAAAACCTACAAAAAGTGAAGAAAAAAGTCAAGTCTTTGTAGAACTAATCGAAAAGTGGGTAAATTACAATTTGACCTAGGAAATAAATAAAAAGAGATAAGTTCTAATCAAAAGGACTATGATAATTATGCAAAAAGATAGATGAATAAACATTCATCAAAATACCCCCAGACTTAAATCTTTTCTTGTCCTCAAGAAAATAAAATCACAAATAAATCCAATATATACTAAGAACATGTCTATCCTCACCCTTTTAGCATCATGTTATTCCTTACCTTCAAATTGGTCAAGAAAATCAATCTCCTAAAACCACAAAACACAAAATTCTTTGTTCTATATAGAAACATAATTCATAACTTATTTCTTAATCAAGATTTTGTAGGAAAATAGGCTTCATCTTACTTCTGCTTTGAAACTCTTATTATTTTTTTCTTTCTTTTTGTGATATGTTGCACATAATAGTATGATGGGGGGATAGAAGATGATGACCCATCCTCTATTCAACTCGGGATATATTTAATTTGTGGACCTGTAGCTACATTGGTCATAGTTTTTTTCATGTTCTCTTTGGCATATTTTGATGGTACGCCCCTTTTGAGGGGTATGGAAATTTTGATGTGGAAACCTGCCACCCCGGACTTGATTTTTTTTTTCTGGAGGTGATTCTTTGCTTTATTTTGATAGAGAACAAGGGAAGTTCATTCATATACTTTTCTCTTCACTTTTTTCTCAAAAGTGTCATTGCATCAGATAGAATATTCTTGTAAATCACACTATACGAGATTTATATCAAGTTAATCCATAGTTTAAATTCGAGAAAAATTGTGTATGGTTTTAATTGATTCCATACGACTTGCCAACTTTTCCAAGGAGTGATGCTAGTTTGGGGTCCTAGGTGACATGGTAGTTTCAGACACAAAAATTTGTAAAAGTTTTTTGCAAAAAAATTTACTAAATTCAAAAAGGGTACAATGATAGACATCTACTCATATTGGCAACCCAGATAAGGGCCAATTTGAAAATCGAGGAAAATAAAGGCCTAGCCCACTAGATAAAGGCCATGGAGCAAAGAAACTACATGCAAAACAAATAAAATACAAAATTAATGCAAAAAGAAAATAAAGGCATGGCCCACTAGATAAGGGATGGTTGGTTTGTTCTTCAAATTTTTAGTAGGGAGTGGATCCCCTCTGGGTCCCACTCCTTATAGCATGGTATCAGAGCCCATGGTAGTTGGAATCTGACGATTTTAATTTTTTCTACCTAATTAGAACCCTTACCTTACATAGTTTCCCTCTAGGTGAGATGTTCACCCTAGAATTGATCTATGTTAAATATGTGATGAGATTTTAGGAGATTGGCTCGTTTCACCAGCCAGACGACCATTTGGTCCTCAAATCAACTTGCCTTCCCAAGACTTCAGACGGGCATCTCAAAGTAGCAAGTTGATTGGCTCGTTTCACCAGCCAAGCATCCGAGTACGTTGAAATGATCATGACCATGTTAGGTCAAGCATTCGTGCCACACCCAAACCTTAGGGTTTCATGTTGATCAATGCACACAACAACGCCAACTGGGCATCTCACGGAGGCGCCCTTTTGGATTTTTCTTAGTCTTGAAGAAAAATTTCAAGTCAGTCGTCTGGGCGTGAGATGCCCGGTTGGCGTTGTTGTGTGCATTGATCAACATGAAACCCTAAGGTTTGGGTGTGGCGCGGATGCTTGACCTAACATGGTCATGATCATTTCAGTGTACTCGGATGCTTGGCTGGTGAAACGAGCCAATCAGCTTGCTACTTTGAGACGCCCGTCTGAAGTCTCGGGAGGGCAAGTTGATTTGAGGACCAAATGGTCGTTTGGATCTGAGAATCGGATATTCTTGGAGATGATTTCTTACCCTATAAAGATCTTACCCTATTGTATAGATTGATTATGATTTGTATCTCTTGATGCTATGAGGTTTGACTTGAGGATGCAATTTTGTTATGAGGAAGTAGTAGGATGAAGAGGTCTTGTTATGGATGTATTGTGATTTGGTATCACATTAATTTTGGCCAACTTATTTGTATTACATCACAATGTTTCTTATCTTCAAAAATTATTTTCATTATACTACTATATGTATAAAAAATTCTCTGATTTTCTCGATGATTTCTTGAACTAAGTCACAATAAAGAGATATGTGAAGTTATTCTAGAGAAACCTTAGAAAAATTTGGAATAGATATCCTAACCCTAGTTTGACTATGAAGAAGTGACTAGGAATATGTGGAATAATATAAAGGTGTATTTGAACTACTCTTTGTACCCTATGACTTTTGGATGTTTATGTAGGGTTTCTAGGTTAGAGACACAAAGACCTAAAGCTCAACCCTAGTTGGGTCTTACTTTTAGTTGGATACATGAACAACATAAATCTCTAAAACCATTTACAACTAAAAGATATGTGGGTAACCCTAAATGTTGTTTAGATTGACTTATTAGGTCAAATATTTTAAGGGGTGGAGAGTAGTTGATTTTTGATGTTTTATTAATAGATTTCAAGGATGAAATCCTTTTAAGGGGTGGAGTGTTGTAACATACCGGTTCTTGGACCCTATCCTAGAACATTTCTCTTTTAGATTTCGCCAAATAAGGTTGGGTTTGAGCTTGAATGATGATTAGCATAACCCTAGTAATTTAATACATGAATATATCACCCTAATGTTTTCACATTAGTCTTTAGATAATAATGGATACATAAAATATGTCGCATAACTCATTTGGTGATAATATGAAGATAATGAACTTAATTGGATGAATAATTTGGATAATGGTCCATTAATGGGCCATATGACATATCCCATAAAAGAAGTCACAAAAGTGGAAACAAACTTCAAATTCCTAATCTACATATCAAAATTTACCTACATGACAAATTTCATCTAATTTGGACAACCTTGAAATATCAAGGTAAGTTTAGGAGAGAGAAATTGTGTAAAAGGCATAAGTAATAAATAAAGTGATAAAAGGCTTCAAAAGATGGAAAGAATGTCAAATTCATGTTCAACACATCAATGATAACTAGTGGATGAAGTTTCACCAAATTAGGATAATTCTAATATCATTGATGCATGGGGAAAGAGAAACTAAAATTGATTAAATAATGCATCAAAAGTCTTCAAAATGAAAATCTAATTGCATAATTAGAATTGAAATATATTAATTAGCCTCTGTGCAAAATTTCAACCAATTTGGAGTATATATTCACCCTCAAAAGAATAAAGATAAAAAGAGAAATTAATACATCCACACTTTATTCCAATTTGATTAGGGATGTTATTTACTCTATCACACGGTTTATTTTTGGTTTATTGTGATATGGCTTAATTTTCCAGTTTTCCTTTAGTTTTTTGGGTTAGAACTTAGCCCTCTGATTTTGATCAAACAGTGTGCATCTCGTCTCCTACATTGGGTAGGAGACCGACTCGCAGATGAATAGTAAGCTTGGCATTTCCAACTTGCTTTCTCTACCTCTGACTTTCCATTCTTCGTGTTTTCTTGTGCACTGGATTTGTGGCTTGATTCCGCATGTGATTATCCCTTGCATGAGCCCTAAATCCCTATATATAGGAAACCCCCAAATCCATTTTCTCCGTCCTTTTCACATAACTCCTTCCATCGCACCCCACCTTCAAGAAGGAACTCAGAAATGATGATCGATCCTTCTCCTTTTCTCCTCTGCCTCCAATTGGATTCAAGATTTCCCTAGACCCCTAGACCTACTCTGCTTTGGTTCTCTGGCTACAAACTCCTCCTCACCATCTTTGCCATCATCTCGGACACAATTAGAACTTCGATAAGCACCTCTAGATCTCCATCGTTATTTTCTCTCTTCCCTTTTTGCCTCGCACGTGCCTGGTCATTATAACTGATAGATAGTGGCTTGATCCTCACTGGTGTTCATGGCCAGAATGAGCCAGGTGTTGCAGAGTCTAGTTCTCACTTTGTTTGGCACCGAGAGGACCCCCACAAGGTTTACTTGATTCAGTTTAGAGTCTTCATGCCGATTTGTCATGTCACACACCAGGTTATTTTCTCATGTGGTGGCCATAGCAGGAGGTGTTTCTCAGCCTCCCAGTAGCTTTAGGCAAAAACCAGGGTCGTTGAATTCATGATGGTTTTTTGGGTTAGAACCTAACCCTCTAATTTTGATCAGACAGTGTGCATCTCGTCTCCTACATTCCAATAATAAAAGGGCATACTGCCCCAAAACCAATGCAATTACACTAGTCCAGTGCTACTAAATTACATAGCATGTTTAATAGAGAGGCAAGTAAAAAGGTATAGTCAGATTAAACAAAAGTTGCCATCATACTAATGGTCATCATAAACATCGACCAAGTGGTCAAGATATATCACATATCATCAATTAATGTTCTAACATGAGCAATGTCTAATAAAGACCAAAAGAATGTCCAAAGATCAATAACAAATAAAATGTACTTCACATGAAGTATATTTTCCAAAAGAACAAGATATGGTGTATGTTAATGTCTATAGTATCAAGAGAAAGAAGAAACATATGCTAATTGCTCAAAGGAAAAATAGGAGATGTAAATATACAATATGAGAGAAATAGAAATTTCTCAATATAGAAATAATGTGGGATGCAATCATACCTTACTCAAGAACCTAAATAGTTGAAAGACAATCCTAGATCCAAGCCTAGGTCTCCAAAGAACCTATTATGCATATATGTAGAATTAGGGTTAGGTTTCCATTAATTATTAAAAACCCTAAAAATTGACTTTTAATATTAGTGAATTAGGTTATCAAAACTATGCCATATTTTAGATTATCTTTTTCTGAGTTCAAAACATATTTGATTATATTTTTCTGACTTGTATATATTTATTTATAAATTTTGCAAGTTATTTACTATTTAGGTAAATTCATTAAAATCACCTTTTTATGACATTAGATTCAGGTTACAAAACTAGTACCAATAGACATCTCTTATTTTTCTAAATCCAATGACTATTTATTAGTAATTTCTGAGAAACGGTTGAATTTCTGTGAATTTATGAATATCTGACCAATCAAAATTTGAGGAAAACCCACACGTACTATTTTATCCAAATGCCTGATCCATCTGGCTTTGATCCCACTCTGAGATGGCACACTCTGGTGTTTCCATCTGGGTAAAGGCTCTTCGTTAGCGAAAAGAAGAAAAGAGTGTGTCAAATGCCGAAAATACCCATGGGCACATAATTGATGAAATCAAATCCATAGGGGCAAAACGGCAAATCAAGCCCTGCAAATCATTACCTCACAAACTCTATAAATCTCTGTGCAGCAAGTTTGATTTGTGTGTGATCCCAAGACAAAAATCCGATCTTTCAGATAAAACTCTGAATTTGGATCACTACACTAGCTTTGCAGAACCATCATGAATTCAAAGACCCTGGTTTTTGCCTAAAGCTGTTGGGAGGCTGAGAAACACCTCCTGCTATGGCCACCACATGAGAAAATAACCTGGTGCTCGACATGACAAATCGATGTGAAGACTCTAAACTGAATCAAGTAAACCTTGTGGGGGTCCTCTCGGTGCCCAACAAAGTGAGAACTGGACTCTGCAACACCTGGCTCATTTTGGCCATGAACACCGGCGAGGACCAAGCCGCTAACTATCGTTTATAGCGATCAGGCACGTGCGAGGCAAAAAGGGAAGAGAGAAAATAACGATGGAGATCTAGAGGTGCTTATCAAATTTCTAATTGTGTCTGAGATGATGGCAAAGATGGTGAGGAGGAGTTGGTAGCCAGAGAACCAAACTGGAGTAGGTCCAGGGGTCTAGGGAAACCTTGAATCCAATTGGAGGCAGAGGAGAAAAGGAGAAGGACCGGTCATCATTTCTGAGTTCCTACTTGAAGGTGGGGTGTGATGGAAGGAGTTCTGTGAAAAGGATGGAGAAAATGGATTTGGGGGTTTCCTATATATAGGGATTTAGGGCTCATGCAAGGGATCATCACGTGCGGAATCGAGCCACAAATCCAGCGCACAAGAAAACATGAAGAAAGGAAAGTCAGAGGTAGAGAAATCAAGTCAGAAATGCCAAGCTTACTATTCATCCATGAGTCGGTCTCCTACCCAATGTAGGAGACGAGATGCACACTGTATGATCAGTATGTCCTTTTATTATTGGAATGGAGGTGGTGGTGCCCCGTACCTGAGTTTCAAGTTTGTGGGGCTTGGCCCATGTTATATATTGGAAGTTTTGGCATTACATCATTCTCTATCAGGTTTCAAGTTTGTGAGACTTGGCCGACTTTGTCTTTATATTGTTTAGGGCTATGTTTATCTCACATGCATGTAGGTTGATGATGAAGATATGGGTTGTGTGCCCAAATTCTTTATATGTGCTAGTATGACACAATTTTAATTATTTTAATGGCAAGTTTTTCTTTTGTTTTTGTTCTTTCTTTTATGCCCTCTTGGGTAGTACTTATCTCTTTCATGGGAAGCCTTTTATATTTGATGTCCCTTTACTTCATAATATTGCTCAATTTCCTTTTTAGTATGCATGTACCAGCTTTTTCTGATGTCTTTTATTTTCTCTTCTCACTGGGGTATGCTTCCAACCCTAGGTGGAGGACAAGGAGGACATGGCCTGAAGTTATGGACTTAGCTTAAGGAGCTTAAAGCTCAATTTCCCTCTACTAGATCCTTATGTTGTATGATACATGTAAACCCTTTGTGGGATATTGTGATGTACTTTTCTAATAATGTGGTAAATTGAATATAATCATTATTTTTATTCTGCTGCTATTCTTTGGTTGTTTTGAATACCATTAATAAGATTTTAAAATTTTACACCCGTTTCATCATACCTTTTGAGTATGTTTGGGATGGATGTTTTGTTCTTCAAATTTTTAGTGGGGAGTGGATCCCCTCTAGGTCCCACTCCTTACAGTAATTCAATTAGAGTCTAAACGAGCCTAGGTTTCTAGGTTAGATGATCAGGATGATGGGATGAGGTTAGTAATGGGAGTAAAAGTGAGGTTTTAGGCCTCCCATCACCCACATTCTACCCTTTAGAAAGCTCCATGTTAAGCACACCAAATTAATCTAAACTAGCTACTTAGATCTCTCAACTAGGGTTAGGAGAATTGATTAGCATGTAGGAGGATGGTGGCCAGCTAGGGATCCATGAAATGGACCTGGGAGCAAATCCCAAAATTCACACATATAAGCATTTTCCCTAAATTCCTAGGTGATTTCAAGCACAAACCAACAAGCAATTCATGGAGAGTGGGATAGAAATATAACATAATCATTAGCAAATGAAATTACAATGTTTACATATCATTTCCCCCCCCAACATGGTATCAAAGTAACATTTTTGACCCAAACAGCCCACCCAAGGGGCCTAGCTACTCATAGCAATGCAAAATACAACATGAAGGAAGAGAGAGGTAGAAGAAGACATGGAGCTCAATGTAGATGAAGAATTCCTCCACTTCAGCTACTATAGGATGTCCTCCTCTCTCCTCCAAGGTGCAATGGCATGCGATGATGTTGGAATAGGGTCAAAACACTATGAAACTAGCATTTTGGTGGTGGAAATGGTGAAATGGGATGGAATGGAGGTGGAAATGGAGTAGAATGGCTAAGGGGTGGAAATGGGGAGTTAAGAGATGGTAGAAGGTAGCTAACCTCATTCTAGAGCTGCCACCTAGGTATATATAGGTGTGGGGAAGCAATAGGACAAGTAGGGGCAATATGGGAAATGTAGTGCGAAAGTAGATAGGTTTTTGGAGTACCCTAGCCAGGATGGTCACTACAGACATGATGGGGAGGGGTGAGAATGGTCTTGGTGGATGATAACGACCGAGGTGAGGAATGGGGAAAAATCACAGGGACTTGGTTGATTTTGTACTGGAGGTGGCACGGCTGTGGTGGTCACCACGACCGTGATGGGTCAACGGTAGCACAAGCATAGTGGTCACCATGATCGTGGTGGCTTGGATTGCATTGCCCGTTCTTGGCTCCACAATCATACTATCTTAGCTATCACACATCTGTACAAGGTGGCATGTATGTTCTAGGTTAGTTCACCACGGCCATTCTGAGTGGCACGATCGTGGTGATTCTAGCTTTGCTCCAAAGTGACTCTGTTGATTTGCAAGTATGCTAGCACGGTCGTTCAATGGTACCACAGTCATGCTATCCTCTGGATCAACACTTGGACTTGTTTCTTTGGATCTTCTTGGACATCTTTGCTTCAATGGATATTTGGCCACTAGGGGTAGGTTGAGGGAGCATCAGACTTCACTTTAGGCCTCTCCAAGGGTAGAGAAACTCTAGGATCACTCCTCTCTCTCTTCCATCAAGCGTGGTCCAAATGCCTGAAAAATATGCAAATAATGTCCATATGTGCATTTTATACAAATATGCATGTTGAGGGAAATAACATGTAATATAATAGGTATTTATGTGATTGAAATGCAATATGACACAAGATGAAGCCCTAAAATAGGGCTGAATCAGCAGCAAGTGCGTGCTCAATCATACGTGTAACTTCCTCCTCATCCATCGTAACTCAATTTTGTCGGTTCAAAAAATGTAATGTTCTTTCTAGTTTTGGATCAAAAACTGGCGACACAAAATTAGCATTCGACAGGCATCGGATGCACATTTATAATTTATACATATAGTTGAGTGCATAAAAAACATATCGCTGAAATGGAAACTCAGTAGAAGGAGGAGTTAGCACTTCCAGAATGGTACTCGTAAGAAAAAAGTTTTGTTCAAAAAGTTTTGGGGGTTTGAAAAAATGATCGGTTGTCCCTGGCAATGGCCCCAAAATTGATACTCATTATTTAGCACACCAATTCACTAAGATAAATTATCCTAGAGTTTAACCTTTTTTTGTTTACTGATTAAGGCCGGTATAGAAGGGTCAACCCCATAGGACAACATTTTAAGATCGTTTCCTTCAACCTGGTTGATTTTTTAACTCTATTTCTCTTTGGAGGACTTTTGAATAATGAACAAGAAAGTAAATTCTGAGAGTGGGGTGATTACACTAAGATGAGAATGTAAATTGCAATAGAATAAAATATTACACTAAAAGCAATGAAATGAAAGGACTATGTTAAGGCAAGAAAAGAAAGACGATTGCTAGCACAAAATTAAGGAGAATTATCTAATAGCAAGAAATAAATTGTAAGAAATGAAAGAAGGCGATTGGAAACAAGTGGTTGAAGGAAATAGGTTAAATCATATGAGAAAGTTATCAAGACTTAGGGGTTTCTCCTCCTTAGCCAACGTGAAACTAGACCAAACAAATCATACGATGAGAAAGATAAAGAAGACATGTAAAACATTCGAAAATGAATCACAAAAGATGAAATTCCTGTGAACCCATTGGTCATGGCATTCACGGGTCCTAGTTCTATCATCCTAATAGGGACTTTTTTGAGGTCTCATCCAAATCCCATGTGATTGGCTTGGTTGTTCTAAACCTTGGGTTCTACGGCCACATCCGCCAAGATTAACATGCGATAAAAACAAGAGATCACTTTGTTAAAATCAACAATTTCCAAACCATAAACCATTATCTAATGGAATCGTATAAAACTTTGATCTAGAAAACACATGGCTAAGGGGATGCTCCCCTCGCCTCTATAAGAAAACTACCTACTAGTCATAATAAAGAAAATGGAGGCAATGGAAGAAAGTGAGGGGGGCATAGACTAGAAGACAGAATCTGAAGGACCATATGCTACTGATAATTAAACGGCCACAACTCTTAGTTCCTTGCTTCTCAAGAATAACAGAAGAAAAGAACAAGAACAAATTTCTAGAAGGGCTGGCACTTTATTAATGGAATTGAAAGATTACAATGCATAAATTGAAAGAACAAAGGTCTAAGTAAGAGTGTGAATACAAAAGATCGGAACCCATTCTTAGTGGAGTCCCCCTCCTTTTATAGGGCAAGGAGGGGTGGAAACCCTAAAAGGGGGAAGAACAAAGAAAGAGGCGGAGGTGGTTTTACTATTCACGAGACATGAACCGGCTATCTTGCTAGCTAAGACGGTTATCTAGATAATGACGGGGTGGCTGAAGGGGAAGTAGATTGAACCCTAATCCAAGGGGTGGAGGCGCCCTTTTGAATTTTTCTTAGTCTTGAAGCAAAATGTCAAGTTGGTCGTCTGGGCGTGAGACACCCGGTTGGCGTTGTTGTGTGCATGGATCAACATGAAACCCTAAGGTTTGGGTGTGGCACAGATGCTTGACCTAACATGGTCATGATCATTTCAGCGTACTCGGATGCTTGGCTGGTGAAACGATCCAATTAGCTTGCTACTTTGAGATGTCCGTCTGAAGTCTCGGGAGGGCAAGTTGATTTGAGGACCAAATGGTCGTCTGGCTCTGAGAATCCGATATTCTTGGAGATGAACCGCCCGTCTGGCACTTTGAACTGATTGGTTTGTTTTCTCAGGGGTTGGGTTTTTTCTTTACAGGAAAAACCTACAAAAAGTGAAGGAAAAAGTCAAGTATTTGCACAACTAAATGAAAAGTGGGTAAATTGCAATTTTGTCTGAAATGATATTTACCTAATCTCGTACACACATTTGTTTGGGTATATGTCCATGTCACACAAGCTTCTTTTGGATTCTTTTGGATCACATGGAGATGGTATGAACTTTATTGTATTGGAGGCTGATAGCTAATTGTCACAATATGTGGTGTGCTACATTAGAGCTTTATATCATCCTATTTTATGCATACTATTGTGCCACTATGAATATCTCCATGGATGGTAAATATAATGTTGCCCATACATAATTAAGCTTATACTGCATGAATGAGTGCACTACTTTATCCTGATGAATGCATTATCTCCCCAAAGTAGATTAAATGTGTGGCTTAACCATGTGACTAAATTTTTTTAGAAAGGATGTTTATGATCTAATCTGAAGTCAAGTTTAAAATCATTTACATAGTGTGTTGTCAAATGTGGTGGATTTTTTGTAGACTTATATTTAAAGAGTCTCTCCTAAAGTTAATGAGTGACTTAAAGGGGTAACATATATAGGCATGTCTGGTTGTTGATGAAGCATGAAATAGACTCAAGGCCTCTATATATATTAATGAGGAGTAGTGTCATATTATGGTTCTCTCCTTTAGAAATTCCATCCTCAAAGAATGAAATCAAGGGTGGAGTCCTTACGATTATAGATCTCCTTCTTAGTTTTGTTAATTTTTCTTTCCCCTAATGCATTAGGGATGGAGTCCCTACTATTTCATGTTTGGACAATGTAGGTGTCAGTGCAGATGCTAGAGATAAAAGACCATTTGGTCCTCGAATCAACTTGCCCTCTTGAGACTTCAGACGGGCGTCTCAAAGTAGCAAGTTGATTGGCTCATTTCACCAGCCAAGCATCCGAGTATGCTAAAATGATCATGACCATGTTAGGTCAAGCATCTGTGCCACACCCAAACCTTAGGGTTTCATGTTGATCAATGCACACAACAACACCAACCGGGCGTCTCACGCCCAGACGACCGATTTAACATTTTGCTTCAAAACTAAGAAAAATTCAAAAGGGTGCCTCCGTGAGATGCCCAGTTGACGTTGTTGTGTGCATTGATCAACATGAAACCCTAAGTTTTGGGTGTGGCACAGATGCTTGACCTAACATGATCATGATCATATCAGCGTACTCGGATGTTTGGCTGGTGAAACGAGCCAATCAGCTTGCCACTTTGAGACGCATGTCTGAAGTCTCGGGAGGGCAAGTTTATTTGAGGATGAAATGGTTATCTGGCTCTGAGAATCGGATATTCTTGGAGATGAACCACCCGTCTGGCACTTCAAACTGATTGGTTCATTTTCTCAGGGGTTGGGTTTTTTCTTTACAGGAAAAACCTACAAAAAGTGAAGGAAAAAGTCAAGTATTTGCACAACTAAATGAAAAGTGGGTAAATTGCAATTTTACCTAGGAGATTAATAAAAAGAGATGAGTTCTAATCAAAAGGAATATGAAAATTATGCAAAAAGATAGATGAATATACATTCATCATACAACTACTTGATGGTAGGGAGAGATGAAGGTTGACCCTAGGACTTACCTAAGCTTGGAGTAGTCTAAAATGAGACCAATATCACCCCAACCTACCCCAAGGGGTCAAAGAACACACTGAAGCAAAGAGTTTCATGCATGATCAAGTTTAAGACTCAACTGTACAAGAAAGCCCCAAAACAACCTTGGTTCTTTTCCCGGTCTTACTACAAAAGCTCAAATTATACGGAAATTATAGAATGATCAAATATAAAGACTCCCTTGTATTATGGTCATCTTTAGAAGAATGGGTATGGTGAGTGGAGGTCACCATGACCGTTTCCCTCATCACGATCATGGTGGCCAACCAAATCCATGCCCGTTCTTACAGATACGGTCTCCCTCTAACCTCCTCTCTAAAGTCATGGCACCCACCATGATCATTCTACCTTCATGCCACCGCAAATGTGTTACCCATCACAGTCATACTACCTACAATCGATTCCCATCATATTACCTGATATATACACCATTACACCATGTTCAGTCACACATATCATGACCATTTCCCATCATTCCACCATGGTTGTTCGAATTAAAATGATTGTTATACCCGCATAGGACCATGTGACTGATACTGGACCTTATAAATAACAATAGATGCAACAACCAATGATGGTGCTACCCAACGCACAATATTTCTAGGCTCATACATTATAACTGTTGTCAAAATATCAACATTCCCAAATTACTTTTGTGGGTATGTACCACCTTCATTTCAACTAGTTGTGCAGCAATCGACTAGATCAACATTGTCACTAGAGGATGAAGCACCAGTTGTGAGTATAAGAACATGTAAAACCTTAAAGGAGGTTCACTACTATATGCAACTTACTAGGTGGGAGTAAATCTACCATTCAACAGCTATTGAAGTTCTTTTCCAAAAAAAATGCAATGCCAAAGCCCAATATCACCAAAATAAAGGTCATAAAACTGACACATGTGTTTCTCTTAGACATTCCTTGAAGTATTTGATTGAATTTGGGCAAGTAAAAGTATCACCCTTAGAAGAAGCACCGACAACATCTAAAGCACTAGTAGCTATAATGAGAATTGACATCTTTTCACATGGCTCGATCCACCGTCTCCAAGGAATATTCACCGATTTGTACGTCAAGGCAGGCATAATCAAGGTAGTACACAAAGATATCAAGCCCATGCTTAAGTTAGTGATCCTTGGAGGTACACATAACCCTATCATGCTATAAGGGGCATGAACACATCTAGTACCCCTCCCACTATAATACTAAAGTAAGCAACAACACAAACTGTCAAAGCCCTAGTAGTTCTACAATAGGCATGACCAAGTGCCATTATAATAATCATTTACCATGGCCTATTTATCTCTAATAAGCCACACCTATTGAATAACCACATATCAAAACAAAGGGAAATGCCTTTTATCTCTAGAATCTGCACCAGCACCTACATTGTCCAAACATGAAATAGTAGGGACTCCATCCCTAATGCATTAGGGGAAAGAAAAATTAACAAAACTAAGAAGGAGATCTATAATCGTAAGGACTCCACCCTTTATTTCATTCTTTGAGGATGGAATTTCTAAAGGAGAGAACCATAATATGACACTACTCCTCATTAATATATATAGAGGCCTTGAGTCTATTTCATGCTTCATCAACAACCAGACATGCATATATATATTACCCCTTTAAGTCACTCATGAACTTCAGGAGAGACTTTTTAAATATAAGTATACAAAAAAATCCACCACATTTGACAACACACTATGTAAAGGATTTTAAACTTGACTTCACATTAGATCATAAACATCCTTTCTAAAAAATTTAGTCACATGGTTAAGCCACACATTTAATCTACTTTGGGGAGATAATGCATTCATCAGGATAAAGTGGTGCACTCATCCATGCAGTATAAGCTTAATTATGTATGGGAAACATTATATTTACCATCCATGGAGGTATTCTTAGTGGAACAATAGTATGCATAAAATAGGATGATATAAATCTCTAATGCAGCACACCACATATTGTGACAATTAGCTATGAGCCTCCAATACAATAAAGGTCATATCATCTCCCTATAATCCAACACAATCTAGAAGAAGCTTGTGTGACATGGACATTTACCCAAACAAAGGTCTAGGAACCAAAATACAAGGTCACAAAAATATCATACAAAAGAATTTTATAAAGTAGATGGCCTAGGTTTCAGTGACCCACTAAACATACACCATCCTTCAACCATGGGATCCAAAATGGAGACCATTTGAACTTTGACATACACCTGAAGGTCTAATGATTGAAGGGTGACTTATCTAGAATCCCCCTTCCCATGAATAGGGGTGCTCCACATACACACCAAGATGGATTGAAATGATTAAGGGTATTATATTGGTGGAAACTAGGCCCCGAGTGCAAGGGTCTCCACTCATACTTCCCATGTGTTAATGCCATTGCAAATGATCAATTTAGTGCTAGAAAAGACATCAATCGGTGATTCCTTACCTTGATGAAGAGATTAAAGTCAAAGAACAAGATGAGTGCCTAGGTATTACAACTAGCATTAGGAAAATTTCCCTTCTCAGTGAAGTTTAAAGAAGCTTCCCCACCTCCTAAAACAACCCACAGTTTGAAGACACGAGTGGTTTACTTAAAACTACCACAAATAGAAATATGACAAAGATGCAAATGAAGATACATATATGAAGATAAACTCTTTTTGAGGTCTTTTGGCCCAGTCAAGTTTGCATGGCCAGGTATCATATATGATGTAGGGAAAATGGGGCAATAGATAAGGCAGTGGAAACAAAATTTTAAAGCATGATTCCCCTAAACATCAAGATTGACTCAACAATAATGAATCTAGGAAGGAAAGGTTTGCAAGGTTATACCTGGTCTTGGAGTAAGTCCAACAACATTACCCTTGTAGTAGCATCGTGCTTCTTCTTTTGGTAGCAACTCGCTCCTTCTTTAGTAGCAGCACTTGAACAGTCATCTCCACTGATCTCCTAGTGTAGCACCATAGACAATAGTTTGTGGTGTCCTCCTAGCGGCAGACAACAACATCCCACCTCTAGAGTAGTCCACGCCGACCATTGGGAACTCCACATTGTGCTACCAGAGCCTACGAAAAGGAGTTTTCCCTTTCGAACATCAACTTGCTAGAGTTGATATGCTCTCCCACAATTGTATCTCCCTTTACCGGGTAAGACTTGTTTGGGATCTCTATGGGTTACTATAATTAGAGAGGACAACAATTGTCAGAGCAACAATTGTGTTCTAAGAAGCCCCCAATACCCCTCTATTAATAAGAGAAGCCAGGGTTAGGGTTCCCAATCTGTGCAGGAGTTGAAAGGGTTAGATTCCCAAATTTTACGGAAACTTCAAACGGTGAACTGGTCAGTTCGCACACCCAACTAGTTGGTTTGTGTTGTGAACCGTTCAGTTTGTGCAGCTTTCTATTCTGAATTACATTGGTATTCAATGTACAATTAATGCAAAACATGACGTTAGCACAATCCTTGATCCAATCGAATTGACCATTGAACTGGGCAACCCATATCATGAACCGACACGTTCACATCATCAAACAGTCAGTTGGAACTAGTGAATCGATTGGCTCACTATGTGAACCGGTTGTTTCACTCTCTGGTACAACCATTGATTAGCCAATGTTGATTCCAATTGACCTGACACTCTAATCGATCAGTTCAACAGTTTAACCTATCGCTGCAGAGTCCAGTCGGTCACTTTTGAACCTTAGTTTTTTAATTGAATACCTAAACACCTTTTATACTCAATCTAAAATCATTCATGAATAAACTCCTTTAATCCAACTTTATCCTATGTGTGGACCCTATAGGTCCAAAATTACGTTGGCAGTGAATGTCCATAACCAACTTATGAGAAATGAGCAATATCTAGAAACACATCATTGCTACCCAAGTAATTCAGAAAGTTGGAGAATAACTTCAACCTACAATTCGTGATTAGTGTTACCGTGATTGTATATTTCCTTTGTCTCTCATATCCAAATTGAACTTGAGACATGGAATCGTCATCCTCTCAACTTTAAATCCATGTTCCTTGAATTAGAGCAGGTTGTCTGAGATGCATGTGAGTTCACATATCACATATTTAATCACATGAGTACGGCCATACATTTCTCAATCTCATTTATCAAGAGTCCCTGGATATCAATCTCATGTAGGAGGGAAAAATCCCATCTCCATCACTCACATTCTATCCCCATGTGTCACAATGCACCCAAGAACCACCTTTATAGAAACCCTTATTCATGATGGATGATGTCAAAGTACATAAACAACATGTGATGAATGTGGTGACTTCAAGTCTAAGAACCACAATTGCCATTGTCCCTATCAGAGTTGATTCTAACTACCAATCCATTGTCTCCATGTATCACTCTCATGGTGGGTTTGTCTAATACACCATTCTCTAACATGTACCTATGTGCTTGACTTGATATCACATATCACGACTAATGAGAGTATGTAATCACTCAACACACACTCTAGTCTTATATAGTATTTTTGTCTATTTTTCTTCCACGGTAATATCTGACTAGGGACATAACAAGAATGTATATACTCTTAACATCTGTATGATCTCATTGTTCAAGTCATTTAGTTGAAGATATACGTCATTGAATACCATCATTCTTTAGACATATATTATGTATGTTACATCATCTCATGAGTGAGACATACATAATAGACGGAATTATGTTTATTATTATCAAATTAGGTATTTAATTCCACATTCCAATCATCATATGATTGTCTCTCTAGGCATACATACCAACTGACTCCCACTTGCACTAAGAGTCAATCACCCAAGATTTTTTTTTCTAAGGGATCTTAACATGCCCATCATGTTTCTGCTGTGTTGTTGCTTTTATAGCGGGTTAGCAATGTTCACTTCAAGTCATTATATTACAAGTCTCACATCTCCTCACTATACGACATCTCGTATGAGATGGAAGTGTTGTGGTATAATATCTGAGATTCTTTGCCTAACTAGCAGCTACATTGTTGTCATCAGTATATCTACTATGTGATCAATGGTTTAAACTTCCCATAAATTCATTTCTATGAACTTCTAGATCCATACATTATCTTTTGTTGTTCATATAACACCAAGATACTTGGCTTCTATTGTAGATTTACACAACTATCTCTTGCTTGGAACTCTTCCAGCTTACAGTTCTATTTTAAGGTCAAACATTATTTATATTGTGATTATTAATTTTATTTGTCATTTTGGAATCTTGCATTGGTGTAACCTTGTACACCCAACTCTTTCTTATTACCATAACCAATAAACCAATCCTTTTCGTGCTTCCCAAGCACTTAAGGATGTTCTTTATGGTAATCTAATGACCTTCATTGGAATCTAACGGATACCCTCTTGTCTCCAATACATATGATATAACTGGTGATATCCTCTCGTCATGTCCAATGCATACGAGATAATGGGATATATAAAATTGGATTCAAGGTAGATCCAATTGTGAATGCATATGACATCTACCGATGTATTCTTATTCTTCACAAGAATTGGGACACTAGGCTCCTGAGAGACTAACTCCAAGGAACATGGACAAGTTTTCTCTCATTGAGTTCTTACATGTTGAACTCCTTTAGCATCTTGCCAATTTATGTTCCCTTTCAAGAATCTTTCTAGATCTATCTCTATAGATTTCAATTCCTATCACATAGGATGCTTCACCTTAACCCTTCATAGAGAAGGTACTTTCCTTACCAAGTTTTAACATTTGTAGGATAATGACGTTATTCCCCGTCATTATGTGGAATATAAATATGCTCCTACTGAAGCTTTTGTAATCACAAATTCCATCTTCATTCTGACTCAAGTCAAACACTTTGGTTATCTTGTCAAATAGAAGATTCCAACTCTGAGATGTTTTCTTCAATCCACATATTGACCTTTGTAGCTTATAGACTTTTTTCAATATTGGATTTATAAAACCTTTAGAATGTGTTACGTACACATCCTCATAATTATTCTAATTAAGTAATTTGGTTTTTAACATCCATGTGCCAAATATTATAGTCATAATAAGACATGATCCCAATGGACTTAACCATGACAATTGGTTATAGACTTCATCATGTTCAACACCTTGAACTTGTTTGAAACTCTATGCAACCAATCTACCCTTCCATGTTGGTCTTCTTCCTGAAGACCCAATTACACCCTTTGGGTTTTACCCTTCAAGTGGATCCACCAAGGTCATACCTTGTTGGTTTACATGGAGTCCATTTTGGATCTCATGGCCCTCAAGCCAATGGTTCAGATTGTGGTTCCTCAATAGCTTCTAGGTAGATTGTTGATTCATCATCTATGATCAACTCACCGCCTTTGTGAGTTATAAGATATCATGATCATTCAAACTCAAGGCATGTTCTACTAGATTTATGAGGTTTTGTATTACATGGGAAACTTGAGATTCCACAAAAACATGTGATTCTTCATGTTCCTATTGTGCCTCTTTAGGTTCAATGTTTTCTTATTTGTCTCAAAAATTGATTTCTACTTTTACTCCCACTGATTCCTCTGGAACTAAGTTCCTCTTCAGGAATAAAGCCATCCACATCAACAAACAACTTTCTTGTTGGATTGGGATAAGAGTAGTATTTTGACAAATAACATTTATGTGATATGTGGACAAAGCTTTTCAAGAAACTATATTCTTACATAAAATTTTGATCCTAATCACTATAAAATACACATCGGGACTCCTCCCATGCCATATCTCATATGGTGTCTTTTAAACATTTTAGGTAGTACATTGTTCAGTGTTAAGCATGTGCCCAAAACAAATTGGAACATCAGGAAGATATTATTGATAATAGCATCATGAATAACATGGTGTGATTCCTTCTTTCTGATACACACCCATAATACACTATCATTGTATTTCAAGTGGGGCTCATCATAATCTCCCTAAAGGCCCTCAAACTCTTGATTAAAATATTTTCACATCGATCATATCAAAGTATTTCAATATTTTTACCAAGTTGGCTACATACTTCATTTATAATCTCCTTGAACACTTTAAGAGATTCATATTTACATTTCATTTAATACAATTTTCCATATCTACTGATAGTGTCAGTAAATATAATGAGATACTAATAACTAGCTTTAGCATTTGTTCCAAAAGGTCTGCATTCATCAATATGTTTGAGCCCTAATAGAACAGTCGCTCTCCCACTACATCTAGTGAAGATGCTTTTGTCATATTGCATAACAAATAAGACTTTCAAGTCTCTATTGGTTCGATAACCAAAACAGTCTAGATAACCACCATATGGATTCTAGAAATAGATTTCCCATTTATATGCTCTAGAGGAAAATGCTATAGGCATTCATTGTTTGAGTCATTAAGCCATTCAATGTATGTTTCATAGACATATTTGTCTTTAGAAATATCAAGTATAGTAGTGAGACATAGGGCATTGTCATATAAGATTTTATCTTTTAAAATGAAACATCAAATATTTATAATATTCTTGTTCATACAAGCAAACATGATGTTCTCATCAATGGAAGGTATATAATAGCAATTTAGTAATTCTATTATATGTCCATGAATGACAGATTCCAACTGTAGTGGAAACAACCCTTGCTCTATAAAGTTCTAGATTACTTCTTATTGGGTCATGAAGTAGAGATATCTATCTCTTTCTTCTTCCTTTGTTCCTTTAAGTAAAAAGGACACATTCCTTTCGCACTTACCCTTCTCCTTATATTTAATGCAGAAGACTTAGACTTCAGCTTAGCCTCAAAACTCTTCTTGGCCTTGCCTTAGCCCTTGGATTCATTCCTGCTCATCACCATCACAGATTTGTCCTTCTTCATTCATTCTTTGGCATCAACATGCCAAGTAGTTATGATAGTGGTTTAGCTAAGTTACTTAAGTGATAGCACTCGATAAACTACCTACATGATTGAGGAAATGCTTGAAGAATCATATCCATGTACAACTTTTGACCTAAAATAAATCCCAATCTCTCCACATGCCCAATCAATTGAACACATGGGCCTTTACTGGATCTTCCTATGTCATTTTGCACTCAAACAACCCTTTAGAGACATTACACCTTACTTACTTTACATGATTCTTAAGATGTGTTACCATCTTGAGAATGTCCATGTTTTTCATGATGTTCATGCAACTCATAGTTCATACATCATAGCATAAGGTCTTTGATGTGTGCAACATCATTGGCATACTTCAAGTAAGCATCCATTTTAGCCTTAGGTGCATTAGGAGTGGGTTCCTCTAGCTCTGGTCTTTCAAGGACATAGAGCTTTTGCTCATTAAGAACACTTCTCAACGTCCTAAACTAGATGTGGAAGTAAATCTCATTTAGTTTGTCCTTCTTATGGACTGATCACAATGATAACGTGTTTGTGTTTTTCTACAAAAGAAATATTGCAACTTTTCAAAACATATTTTATTTGTTTGATTTGATAAGTTAATGATATTAATTAGGCCTTTAATTAATTATCATTCCCACTATTTTGTTCAAATTGATAACCCTCATGTATCAATACGGAAGATTGCAGCATACAATCTTCTAGTGAGCCAAGATCCAAAACAATTCAACTATTACCCAGCCAACACCAACGTCCCTAGTCAATTGTTAAGGTAGGCAACTTTTGCCAATTGCATCATATGCAATTCTTGCATACATGATATGTGCAACTCCTTGTCATAGTCATTTGCATGCCTTCGTGCTTAATCTCATCAACGACACACAATTAAGCCTGACCCAAATGCCAACACGATAATAATGCACCCCTCTTCGTAGACCCACATTATTACCATAACACTTCCACGGGATAGACAGTGTGCCACCCTTGGGGTGCCCATGCTTAATCGATCAAGCTTTTCATGTGTGTTGCTAATAGAAAGCATGTTAGACTTAATATTGTATTAAGGTATTCTATACATAAATATATATACATATCCAATCACCACATCCTTAGTATGTATCATATATATTCTATAACCACAAACAAGAACATGCAATAATTAAAATAGGCAAGTGATGGTTATGTCCATACTATTATAATTTCTTGGAGCCACAAGGAATTACTACCACCTAGGGTCTACAGCATATGCAACATGTTGTTGATGAATATATGTGCTCAAACCAATCTGGATTGATCGGTTCAACTGTTGAACTGATCTTCTCACCTCCTGGTCACTCCGTTGGTCTCATGAAGCGGTCATCTACTTCCAAATTCAGCTGATGTCTTGACTCCTCCAATCGATCGGTTGGGCCACCAGTCGATCGGTTCATCCTCCTATCGTCTGGCCTCCTTAGAATCGATCGGTTCATCTGGCACAGAAGGTCTTCTCGCGATGAAACATAAATTAAAACTATCATATTTCTTATTACATTGTATAAGGGAAAACCTCGAGTTACATTTAAGGGGAAATAAAAAGAATAGTATTAATTTACATTTAGTAAGGAGAGAGAGGCTCAATATGTAAACTGAGATATAAACAAGAATAAGCAACCACAACCATGCACACACAAATCTAGGATAATTGGCCATAACCATGCTTCATATCCGCCATCAAAACTAACTTTTAGGATGACATGTGTAATATATATATATATATATATATATATATATATATATATATATATATATATATATACATACATACATATATATAGAGAGAGAGAGAGAGAGTCAGGCTAGAATACACTCAAGTGTACGGATCACACGCTACACTAAAGTGGTGTTTGCATATCAAGACTATTTTTTTGTAAAATGTAAACCATTGGTCTTCATTGTAATGCTATAATTAGGCAACATACAAATTTTGAGTTCATTTGGATGAGTGTAAGTCACTCATCCCAGGGAAACAAAATCGACACACAAAACTAATTTGAAATGTATAATTTTTGTGGTGTTCATAACATGAGCCATACATATCCAAATGGGCTCAAATTTTATATATTAGTTGTTCACAAGATGTTTAATAAGATCAATAGATTAGATTTTCAAAAAAAATATTGCATCATGAAAAACTACTTGAGTGTATTCTGCTCTGGATACACTCGAGTGTATTCTAGCCTGACTCTCTCTCTCTCTCTCTCTCTCTATATATATATATATATATATATATATATATATATGCTCCAGATACACTCGAGTGTATTCTAGCCTGACTCTCTCTCTCTCTCTCTCTATATATATATATATATATATATATATATATATAGAGAGAGAGAGAGAGAGAGAGAGAGTCAGGCTAGAATACACTCGCGTGTATCCGGAGCAGAATGCACTCAAATAGTTTTTCATGATGCAATATTGTTTTCAAAAATCTAATCCATTGATCTTCTTAAACATCTTGTGAATAGGTCATACACAAAATTTGAGCTCATTTGGACATTTATAGGTCATGTTATGAAGACCGCAAAAATTATGCATTTCAAATTAGTTTCGCGCGTCAATTTTGTTGCCCTTGGATGAGTGACTTACACTCATCCAAATGGGCTCAAAATTTGTATGTAGCCTAGTTATAGTATGATGGTGAAGATCAATGGTTTACATTTTGCAAAAAATAGTCTTGATATGCAAACACACTTGAGTGTATTCGTGTGATCTATACACTTGAGTGTATTCTAGCTTGACTCTCTCTCTCTCTCTATATATATATATATATATATATATTAGTTTATGGAGTCGTATGTGGTATTTAATTGAATATGCACATTAACAAACTTAACATTTGCATTATATGCAATAAAATAAATCTGATCATATCGATTTAAATACAGATACACCGTTAATTTACATGGCTCTAATAACACTGTAGGGAAATCAGGATGACATATAAGGCAGCGGAAATAAAATTTTAAAGCATGATTCCCCTAAACAGAAAGATAGCAACAACAATGTATCTAGGAAGGAAAGGTTTGCAAGGTTATACCTACTCCTAGAGCAAGTCTAGTGATATTACCCTTGCAGTAGCATCATGCTTCTTCTTCATACAGCAACTCGCTCCTTGTTCAGCAACAACACTTGAACAGTCATCTCCACTGACTTCCTGGTGCAACACCATAGACAGTGGTTGACAATGTCCTCCTAGAGGCAGACAATGGCCTCCCACCTCTGGAGTAGTCCATGCATACCAGTGGGAACTCCACGTTGCGCTACAATAGACAACGGGAAGGAGTTTTCCTTTTCGGATGTCAACCTGCTAGAGTTGATACACTCTCCCACAATTATCACTCCCTTGCTATCCCTCTGTTTATAGGGTAGTACTTGCTCAGGCTCTCTATAATTTATCATAACTAGAGAGGACAACAACTGTCAGAGCAATTGTTGTATTCTGAGAAGCTCCCAATACCCCTCTATTTATAGGAGAGGTCAGGGTTAGGGTTCCCAATCTATGCGGGAGTCAAAAGAGTCAAATTCATGAATTTTTTGGAAACTATGAATGGTGAACCAATTGGTTCGCACACCCAATTGGGTGGTTCATGCATGAACTAATCAGTTCTTGATGTGAATAGTCAGTTCATGCAGTTTCATGTTCTGAATCACATTGGTATTCAGTGCACGATTAATGCAAAATATGATGTCAGTACCAATCCTTGATCCAATCTAATTGACCATTGAACTGGGCAACCCAAATGATGAATCAGTTAGTTCACATCATCAAATGGTCGATCGGGACCAGTGAACCAATCGATTCACTATGTTAACCAGTCATTTCACTCTTTAGTTCAGCCATTGATCAGCCATGTTGATTCCAATTGACCTGACTCCAACCAATCGATTCAACACTTGAACCGGTTGGTTTAGAGTCCAGTCAGTTAATTTTGAACCTCAGTTGTTTAACTAAATACCTAAAAACTTTTTCTTAATCAACCTAAACATCATTCACAAATAAACTCCTTTAATCCAAGTGTATTCTATGTCTGTGACCTTATAGGTCCCAAATTACATTGGCAATGAATGTTCATAACCAACTTATGACATCACAAGTAATGAGCAATATCCAGAAACACATCATTACTACCCAAGTAATTTAGAAAGTTGGAGAACAACTTCAACCTACAATCCCTGATTAGTGTTACCATTATCGTATAGTTCCTTTATCTCTGGCATCTAAATTGAACTCGAGGCATAGAATTGTCATCCTTTCAATGTTCAATCCATGTTCCTTGAACTAGAGAAGACTGTCTGAGATGCATGTGAGTTATCATAGCACATATTGAATCACATGAGTACGGCCATACATTTCATAATATCTCTTATCAAGAGGCCTTGGATATCAATCTCCTATAGGACAGACAAATCTCATCTACATCACTCACATTCTATCCCCATGTGTCACAATGCACCAAGAACCACCTTTATGGCAACCCCTATTCACGATCACGATGGATGATGTCAAAGTACATGAAGGACATGTGATGAATGCAATGACTTCAGGTCTAAGAACCACAATCACCCTTGTCACTATGAGAGATGATTCTGACTACCAATCTATAGTCTCCATGTATCATTCTCAAGGCGGGTATGTATGATACACTATTCTCTAGCATGTACCTGTGTCCTTGACTTGATATCACATATCATGATTAATGAGACATTTTCATTAGTCAACACACACTCTAGTCTTATGTGTTACTATTGTCTATTTTGCTTCCATAGTAATATCCGACTAGGGACATAACAAGAATGTATATACACTTAACATATGTATGATCTCATTGTTTGAGTCACATACTTGAGGTCATACATCATTGAGTAACACCATTCATTAGACATCTACTATGTATGTGTCATCATCTCATGAGTGGGACATATATTATAGATGGAATTACCTTTATTATTATCAAATTAGTTATTTAATGCCACATTCCAATCAATATATGATTGCCTCTCTGGGCATACATACCAACATATGAATCCTCACCACTCACCAAACTTCAACACTATGTGGAGCAATGAGTGTCTTAAAGTTGAATATGATGTCCAACATGATGAATATGACGGTTCCTACAAAATATTTGGAGGATGGGACATCACGGACATCATTGAAGCATATGACCAAGAAAACCAGCTACAATGAATCATCCTTCTATAGAATGGTGATGATGTATGCAACTAGAACAAGAAGGAGCTGATCATCTATACTTGAAGCCACCTCAAAAATTTTCAACGAAACTAATCTTATTCACTAATTTAATTAATAAGACCATGTATTTGATTCACCAAATACATCATTATTGTATACTCTTTGATATGTATGGCGCAACCTAATACTTATTTTTGATAATTTATTAAATCAAACAAACCCTCTTTTTCTTTGAATTTTCAAAAATCCTTTTATAAGAATGGCACCTCAATGTTGTGGATATTCTAAAATGGTTGTTTTTTCATGCTCAACGAGTCATTGACCTTCCACGAAAAATTCAGTCACAAAAATATTGAAAAATGAAAAATACAAAAAGAGAGTGAGAACATCTATCTCCAAAAGTATCTTGGTGATTGTTTGCATGAAGTAGCACAAATATATGAAGTCAATGTTACATAATTCAAACATGTTCGTATATCGGGTTATATGTTGGAGGAGGACCAGATCTTTGAAATAATAGATGAGATCAAAATAATCTCAAGTCAAGTCTCAAGTCGAATAAAGTCAAAATTTGGATGTGTAATTCTCAACATATTAGAAACTAACTCACAAAAATCCTATGAAACTATATTTTGGTATTATACTAGAGCTACTTGTACATGTCGATATTGGATGAGCATATCACATTCCTTCACCTACCAATGAACCATGGTGTTTACATGGCCAAGTAGAGAGAAACATGATTAGAACCAAATTGAGTCTCAAAGTCTAGATGGGAACCAAAAGTTATACAACGTTAGTTTCTTAGTCAATCAACTATCATGCATGCATTACTAATATAGTTCTAGTACCAAACAATGATAGAACATATGTTTGTGTGAGGACTACCCTAACATTAATAAGTGTCACCCAAAGATGATTTCCTTCTATGGCACATTGATGTATCAATTGACAACACAATAGGTCATGCCTTCCTAAGCTTTATGGATGAGTTTGTATCAACAAACATGTCAAGATGGCTAAGGAAAACAAATAGAAAACAACTTCTATCATTATGGTAGGTGTTTATTAGCTATTCATACCTCCCATCCACAAAAATATTGAGAGCGCCTATCAAATAGTGATGGTTCCCCTATATATTCTCACTAATTCTTAGGAAAGATGCGTGGTCACATCAAACTTCATAAGAAGTTCTAAATATATGATATAAAACCATGCATTATGTCTTATCTTGGATCGGTAGATGGAACCCCACCAAGAAAACCTCTTAATATTTTAGATGTGTCCTCTATCTTGAATGACCAACCTGAAGATTAGTGCTATAAACATCTCGACCCTAGCCATGCGGAAAGGGAAACCTAAGTTAGAGTAAGTGCATTTAAGTGATTTTATATATCAAGTAACTGATATAGATTCTAAAGTGTGTATTCTATTCTTACAATCTATATTCTAAATTCTATTCTGACTTTTATGAGAAATCTAAATTCCGGTATAACAGTAAGGAACTAAAAGCTAGAGATAAATTCCAATATTTCCATTCTAAGTTCTAATAATTCTATATTGAACTCTAAATCTCAATTAGTAAATAAATTGTGGTAAATCTGAATTCTAGATTCTCTTTTTGGTTCTTATATTCTAAAAGAATTCTAAATTTTGAGTGATAACAATGAATTAACATATTGAAATAAATTATATTCGGATGTGTAGTAATTACATGCTAACTTCTAAGAATTAGTGCATGAGTAATAACTTGAAACTAATAATTAATAAGATCAAGGAACGAGCTATACCTAGGAAATAATTCTTTTGTACTAGAAATTAATACTCTAAATATGAACATTAGTCCACATGTCTAATAGATTATTTTGAATAGGATGATTGGACTATCAGTCTAACATATATAGTATGAGTTCAAGAACATGGCCCACTTACCTTGTAATATAGAGAATAACTTCTTCATCTTTGATTCCTCTAGTTAGGCCTTCCTTCTAAACTTATGGTGTGACACTTCCCTAACATTCAATGATAAGGTTCACACATGTAGCATCAATTTAGAAATTATCAATATAAATGCTCCTAATCCACTTATCTAACTTCTCTCTAATAAAATTACCTTATTGACAGCTTACCAAGGTCCAGGATCTCTATCAAGATGTTCTTTGTATCCCAACCTTTCCAACGACCCTTTATCCACTATTTCAACATTCAACGTGATTTCTATCATTTTTCTAAGAATCTAAGATCATTTGACAAACATTTTTGTTATTTTCCTAGATGTTTGGGCTAGGTTCACCCACTCATAGCCCATGAGGCCCATCACACACCAAGTAGGACCGGCCCAGCTATTGCTTGGTCTGTTGTCTACATTACACACGCTTGCAGAAGTGGGACTGTGGCTCCCCTAATTCACTGCAAAATAGAGTGATGCCATCTAGCCTCTTTTTTGGCCAGAGTTGGTCTGACCTACCTTGCTTCACACCTCCAAGAACCAGCCGTAGTAGCTTCATCTCATCCACCTTCACCTTGGTGGCCTTGTTGCCTTCCTCTAGTGGGGAGGGCATGACCAAAAGTCCTAACTCCATACACATTCTTGCATCACCGATAGGCTCTTCCTGCTCCCCTTATTCGTCCCTCCTTTGCTTTCTCTCGACTTCTAGGAACCATGAATCCCAATCAAAAACCCTAGGGGACCACTCTTTGAGTCTTTATACTCCTTAGTCCCCTCAGATCGGGTAGTCCCCATGTAGGTTGGAGGTGCCCTCCAATCCATTACAAACTGGGAGTTGCCCTCCATGATAAGGCTTTTTTTAACATCTTACTTCCTTACCTTTCTTTCAATAAATAACTAAACGAATAAATTTTCTTGATAACATCAATTTATGTACACTTTTCATAGCCTTTTTCATGGTTTAAATCTTTAAAAATAACATCCATATGTTTCTTTTTGTTCATTTTACTTCCAATTCATCAAATACCAAGTTTTAATTAAGTTTTGTTGATATTTGAAGGGATTCAGTACAAAATTTGCAAAATCGATGGGTAACCATCGATGCTCTAAATTGATCACTCAGAAGTCATTAGACTCCCTCTGACCATTGACCAAATGGGTTGAGAGTTTAACCTTTCCTGAAGAGAGTCAACAAAGCCTTATGGAATTATCATCAACAGGTCCATCGAGCTCCGACCTATTGAGAAGGAGGGTCAACAAACCTATCGAGGAAGCATCTACAGTTCACCGCATTGACATCTACATTGATAGAATCCTATCATTTCCAATCTATTGAACAAATCCAACGACGACCTTGTCCATGAGGAAGCCCTCGATGCCTACATCAAGAGACCAGATATTGATGATCATGTCGACAAATTTCATGTCAACACCATCAATGACCGATGGACCCCTATCGAGGAATCACTTCGTTGACACCCACAAAGATTGATAAGGCACAAGTAAATAGGTCCCCAAAGCATCACTTCAAATAATCTTGGATTCTCAGAGTCCACAAGCTGAAAGGATTCTGCCAAGTTCAGAGCCTAAGGACGAGATCCATAGACCTAGGGTTGTCGACCTCTCTCTTTATGGCTCAATCCACTTCCATCAACAGATCAATGAGAAGCTTGTAGGAAGCCAGGATCAAAAGAAGGAAAAGAGCCATAGACCATTGGCTATCGACGACCATCCATTGACCTCTTACTTGATCAAGCTGAAAGGTCGATCACTCGATCTACCTTTGTATCAACCTCTTTCTCTTATTTTCCTTATCATGACTTATTGAAGCTATAATATGTTTCTTTCTTGTGCCATGTGTGGATAAACTCCATAACATGGGTTGAGAGTAGCCGTCAGGCCCTTCCAACCATGTAATTGTTCATTCTTCTATTTTATGGCATATATTCTTACAAGTTTTATTTCTATACTCTTATTTTACTGCACGATTTGATGATTAGATACCCTCTTCTTACATTTGATATAAATATTGTTTGAGAGTGATTGTAATGAGATGTAGAGTATTGGTCGGTAACAAGACACGAGAGTGAGGAGTTTCTATAACAAAAGTTATATGGTATTTTTTGGTCTTTTTGTTATTATCTAGAGAGAAAGAACCCCTTAGATAAAAATTTGTCAAGATATTAAGATAAGGAAGGAACATATATGGTTTATGATGGTATGTAGAATGATTTAAGAATATATATATATAATCTAGGAGTGAATGTTTTACATGGTTGTGGTTGGTCTGATTGCTAACCCAATCCAAGTCTCTTTTTATCATTGTCTCACAATTTCTTTATTTTTTTGGTTTTCTATAAACTTAAATTTACTACTCGATTATATTAATTCATTCCTTGATGGGCACACCATCAAATTAACTTAATTGGTTCGGATATACTAAGCTAAGACCACTTCATTTTTATTTTGAGATTCACCATGTCCATGTATTCAACCCTGCACTACTACAAAGACTCTGCATTGAGTTGCAGACGTCTCTTATAGTTGGGTATAAATTCAAAGTCTGACATGTTTGACTAGATAAATGTGTTTACACTTTGACCCACCAAAAAGAGTGATCAACTTTTAGCACCGTTGCTGAGGATAAGGCATCGAATAGTCTTTAAGAATTTGTGGTGTACTTAGCACTAGTTACTGCTTTTAAATTTTGCAAAACGTTTATTAGTATTCCTTTATATATTAAATTATCTATTTGCCAAAGTATCATTTACATTTCCATTCTAAGACTCGAATCCTTTTGATATCTTGTTTATAGGTAGTTAAATATCATTTCCTTTCAACACTAGAGTTCCTTGTTGAATTTCCAAAGGCAGATATTCTCCTCGATGATCTAATGGCCGCACAACCGCCACATGCTGGCAATGCTCCAAAAAATAGGACATCACTCCAATCATTGGTCATTGGTCATGTCAATGACAACAGGGAACCTATCGCCCTTCCTCACATTCTAGAAGTGAATTTTGAGTTAAATCCCACTTTTGTCAAACTGATTCAACACCAGACTTTTAGGGGAATTCTATCAAAGAAAGCCCCTATTATCACATTGATGCTTTAAAAAATATTTGTGACGCCCTGAAGATGAATAGGGTCCCTCAAGAAGTCATCTATATGAAGGGGTTTTGTTTCTCTCTAAAAGACAAATCTCTATAGAGGTACCTTTCCAAAAAAGGGATCATGTCTTGGGAACAATTATATAAAGCATTCATGAACAAGTTTTACCCTATTGAGAAAAACATCAAATACAAGCAAAATACTACTAGCTTTAAGCAAAGACCCTCTGAGAGTTTGTATGATGCATGGGAGAGATATCAGGAGTATATGAGAGATTTCCCACATCACAGACACGATGAAGGTTTTATTGTCCTGCTTTCTATGAAGATCTCACCTCCACAGAAATGACATCTCTAAGCGCTACAGCTCGGAGTGACTTTATGAAGCATGATGTTGAAACCACAAAGTAGGTCATTAATAATATGGCCGCACTTTAAGCAGGAAGAGATTATGATAGAAGTTCTACAGCAATTGCATCATCCGTAAGTAGTTCTTCAGACTCAAAGTTACTTGAAAGCTGAATAATAAACTTAATAGGATGGCAACCGACATCTAGAACATGAAGGAAGCTAAATCAAGATATTTTACTGAGGCAACAGTAAAATGTATCACTTGCAGACGAGGAGGTCACAGAATAGATCATTATATTTACACAGTAAAATGTTGGAGATAACAATATCTGTTAGGCCCAACCTAGTGGCTAGACTATGTGGCATGAGATTTATGTTGGCTCCCAGATCTATGGGGTCATAATTTTCTGAAGTATCTCCAATGAGAAAAGGGATGGTGAAAGCTCTAGGATCCTTTTGTTTTGTCGACATGGCAGATTGATAGAAAGAGGATGCCATTCTTGTGAGGTATACTTTCTCTATCTCCCCTCTCTTTCTCTTCTTTGTAATGAGATCTTTCAGGAATTTGGCATATGTAGGCATCTCATCTATGAAATCTAGAAGAGGAATGTCTAAGTGGATTTACTTGATTGTATCTAAGAACTTGATGTATCTTTTCTCAAGATGCACCTTGATGAAGCAATGAGGAAAAGGTGTTATAGAGGGAATTTCAAGTGTTTTAAAGGTTGGAATAGGATTAGATGTCCCTCATGATTTCTTCAACACTGGAACTTCTCCTTTGTTGGCGTTGCCTTCTTCGATTGGTGTCACTTCTGGATGTGGTGTAGAAGAGATGGTCCCAGAGTGAAGTGTAGCAATCCTGGCAGTTTCGTTCTTTCGATTTTTTTTAGTACTTGAAGGAAATTGTATGGTTGGTTTCCCAATAGATGCAACTATGGAGGCTAGTTGTTGATCAATCATCTGGTTATGGTGTTGTAGATCACTTATCTGACTGTTCACATTGCCCAATTGTGTTTGCATATTTGTCATTAGATTATTATTTCTCAACATGCACTCTCCTAATTTTTCAGTCAGGGAATGCAGTTCAGTTATGGATCTGTGATGTTGTTGAAATAAATCGTCTTTGTTTTCTGTTGAAGTTTCCTTGTAGTTGTTGAGGTTGAAATCTATTTTGTTGAAATCTGAGCGGAGTTCCTCTTGAAATGTCTTCTCCCCTACCCATGGCTTGAGATGTTTGATTTAATTGAAAGGAATTTTATACTATAGAGGTATTCTCATAGGAAAATCCAGGGTGGTCGGGTTGCTTCTAATTCACATAAGATACATTTTCTACACGATGGAAACAGGTGCCACGGTTATGCCTCTCTTAAGGTCTGGATCCTGTAACATAGGTGGCGTCAAAGGTGGAAGGCTCCTTCATTGACGTTCATCAACCGATGGAAATGGTCAAAGGTTTCTAGAGGTCAAAGGTGTGGAGTGAAAGTGTCAGCCTTGTGGCATTAATGGAGAATGCTTTTTCTAGAGGTGTAGGCCTTGTATTTATAAGTGGAGGCTAGGGTTTGGAACCCTCCCAGTCACCTTGGATTTAAGTCTTGGTCGTAGTGGAGGTGAAGTGAAAGTGGAGGCATGATGAAGACAAAGGGTTTTAGGTGTTCGGTGTCTCCTTTGGTGGATGAGAGGTCAATACAATTATCCCTTTATTTCTTTTTTCCTTTTATTTATTATGGGATTTCTTTTATCACTTTTCCCTTTTATCATTATTGGACTTATCCAATCATTATGAATCACAAAATCATGCAACCAAGGGAAATATTGCAAAAGAATTCATTCTTTGAAAACAAACATTCAATTTTCCATTCAAATTATATTTATTTGAAAATCTACATTTCAATTCATACAAGAAAAATTGAGGTTATAACATCCTTCCCCCCTTATAAGAACTTTTCCCCCAAAATTCAAACAATTTAGGGTAGGCCTTTTCCATATCCATCTTCAGCTCCAATGTGGCTTCATCCTCTCCATCGTGCTTCTAGAGAACCTTTACTATTTTTATCTTTTTACTCCTGAGCTCTTTCACCTTGGTATCCAGTACCCTCATAGGTGACTCGGGGTAGGTCAACCTCCCTTTAAGTTCAATAGGTTCAATGCTCAGCACATGGCTCGGGTCCTTCACATAGCGCTTAAGATTGGACATATGGAATACATCATGCATCATACTATATTGAGGGGTTAAGGCCAAATGATAAGAAGCTTCACCAATTCGTTCTAAAATATCAAACAAACCCACGTATTGGGGACTCAACTTTCCTATGTACTTAGTGATAGCTTGGAGAGGTCGGATTTTCAAAAACATGTGCTCACCCACAGTGAAGTGCAATTCAGTCCACTTTGCACCAGCATACAACTTCTATCGATCATGGACTCTCTTTAGCCTTTGCTTGATCAAAGTGACTTTATCACCATACAACTGTAGTTCCTTTTACCTCAACAAGGTCCTTTCACCGACATCATCCCAGTGAAGCGGTGACCGACACAGACTTCCATAGAGAGCTTCATACACATGCATCGTGATACTAGCCTGGTAGCTATTATTGTAATCAAACTCAGCTAGGGGCAGATACTGCTCCCATGATCCACCCCAATCGAGCACACATGCTCTCAACAAATCCTCTAACGTCTGGATTGTTCTCTCTGACTGTCCATCAGTCTGGGGGTGGTAAATTGTGGTAAACTTTAATCTAATGTCGAGTTCTTCCTGCACTTGCTTCCATAACTTAGAAGTAAACTTTGGGTCACGATAAAAAATAATCAAACTCGGAACACCATCCAGTCATACTATCGCTCTGATATAAAGTTCAGCTAGATCTGTCACTTTGGCAATGGTTTTTAAGGTAAAGAAATGTGTCGATTTGGGGCGATCTACCACAACCCATGTTGCATCATGACCTATCTTGGTCTTAGGGAGAGCCACCACAAAGTTCATGGTGATCTGCTCCCATTTCCAATTAGGGATTTCAATCGACTATAACAATCCACCGGGTCACTGGTGTTTAGCCTTCACCATCTGGCACGTGATACAACTGCCCACATATGTTGCTATATCTCTCTTTATCCCAGGCGACCAAAAGTACCGATGCAAGTCCTTAAACATCTTGGTAGTTCCAGGGTGTACTGTGTACTTAGAACCATGAGCTTCTTGCAAGATATGATTCTGCAAAGGTGAATCTTCAGAAATCCAAATATGACTCTTGTAGTGGATTCCACCATCTACTCCCACTAAGAGATGGGTCTGAGGTTTCTCTAACAAACCTTTCATCTTGTCAAGCTTTGGGCTGGCTAACTGGGCAGCTACCAACTCGGTCAACAAGTCTGGTTTTATCTGGATGTTATCCACATGGATTTGGTCTACTAATGGTTGTGGAGTCCACCTAACAAACTCTTCCAGTTTTCTCCATGGCTAGACAAGACAGCTATACATCTGAGTTGTTTCTGACTAAGAGCATCTGCTACAACATTAGCTTTCCTAGGGTGATAGGCGATGGTGAAATCATAGTCTTTCATATACTCCATCCATCAAGAAGGATAGAGTCAGACACTATTGGATTGAAAAAATACTCTTTGAGAAAACCCAAAAGTTTCATATTAACTGACGTGTATTTTACTACGCGCTTAAACGCAAGTATACGCGTCGAGTAATATAGGCCTTGTGAGGCCCGAGTCGAACTCAGGGATACGTGAATTATTGGAGACTTCTACTAACTAATCGCAATCAGCTAGACCGATTAACAAAGTAGGGTTTTGTTATTCAAATCAAAAGAAAATAAAAATCAAACAAAGAAAACAATCGATTAAAGGTTAATTTAATCAATTAAAAGGGATATCTTTAGGATGGCGGTTTCACCGCAGGTCAACATTGTATTAGATTTCATATAATTCCTCACACTTCTCTCTCTATCCGGGTAGTGGCCTGAATTGAGAATTACCCACTGTCGTGGTGTAATCCACTACTTAGATTTAGGTTGATTCCATCGTCATAGTAATCATTCCCCTAAACTAAGCGCATTAAGATCGGTCCCTCAGTTCCCACCATTAATTTTACAACTCCTTTGTCAAGGGTTTTATTAATTAATGTAGAATTCGTTTCTTTCCAACCGTTAATCCTTCTGTCGAAGTGATTAAGGGCATTAATTTATTATTATGGTGATCAAGCATAACAATAGAAATAGAGAAAACGAATTTATACCACGGATATGAGAGAAAAATATGAATTATCAATATAAAATCATCATACAATGTATCCCCGGGCTACTCCCGGTCCTAAAGATTGAGGGTTTTAGCCTCTCATGTTCATCTTACACAAATACATGGTAGAAATTGGGGAATTCATAAGAAAAACGTGAAATAGATGGGAAAACCCCTGAACGGAGAAGAACCGGTGGATCCTTGGCGTAGAACACAAGCTTTCCCCGCCTGTCGGTGGTGGAAATTGTCTTCGGCAGCGTCCGAATCACCCGGGATGAGCTTCTCGGCCTCCGTTCTCCTTTCTCTCCTCCTCGGCACTCGTGCAATCCAAAAAATGAGATCCCCCCCTCCGTCTGGGCGGCCGTCATTAGGTATAAGTCCCTAATTAGGTCGTCAAATAACAACAGCCGTCCGATCGGAATCAAAACACATCCAACGCATATCTGCCGGCGTCGATACCATCGACGCGGGTCGATGGTATCGACTCCTTTAGCGTCGGTTGTTGTCGTTTAGCGACGTTGTAGCTCTCCTTGTGTCGATGGCATCGACTTGCGTCGATGGTATCGACTTCATCCTTGCCAGCAGCCTGGAGACATCTCGATGCCATCGACTTGGGTGTCGATGGTATCGACTCTGTATTGCTCTACTCGGCTGACAACCTGTGGCTTGGTCGATGGTATCGACATCCGTCGATGGTATCGACGGATGTAGATACTTGTTTTTCCTGAAATCGTACAACAAGACCAAATAAATCCACACGATTTATGATAAGATGATCAATAATGCTTAAAATAATGAAATAAAGGGGATTTGATATAAAATGATGGCAAAGACCAAATAAAGTGAATTATGCAATAATATCCATGAAAATGAGTAATTAAGGCACGAAACACATATGAAAAAGGTCTATAAATGCGACTCAAAATCATCGCATCAAACTCCCCTAAGCTTAAACATTGCTCGCCCTCGAGCAACTAATCCTTAGAATAGAATTGCGAATGTCAACTAACAATCAAAACACCAACCCACCTCACAAATGACTCCCACTGGACGTTCTCAAACCGGCCTACCCTAATCACAGAACAGTAATTACCCTATAGGCGACAATAACCATCAATAAAAGAAATTATCCTTCAAACTGATGAACACTATCACATAAGGCAGTTATCATAATAAAGTTCGCCGATTCAGCCATGGTGCATCTTGTGATCACCTACTCTACGTTGCTCGCCCTAACTACCATCTACATGGAAGCAGTTCTCCTGATAAACATGAGTGAGGAGAAAATCACGGTGGCCTACCAATCCGAGCAACGGGTGGATGGAATGGGTGGTTCATGGGAGAATTTGGAAGTATTACACAGTTTCAAAATGCATATAACAAAATGCCCTACATGATGCAAATGCACATTAAGAATGCCCTACTGCCTAAAAGTGAGTGGAATGATGCATGCCCTAACCTTCTACCTCACAATGAGATAGAAATCTACTCAAGCCACATCATGTACTCAATTCCCCTTTATTATACAAGTGATATCATTCCTTTCTCCCTCTTATTCCTTTTCTTTCCAAATCTCCTTTTTCTTTTCTTTTTTTTTCCAGAATTTTTTTTCTTCTGTTTTTTTTTTCTTTGCCCATATATCCATAATTGCTTAGAGATACATGTATAAGGACATTTTCTTTCCAATTGGAGATCGTTGCTTTATTTCGAGGGTATGGAACAAATTAGATCACCTATTTAGGAAAACTGAGATACATGGTGTGCTTATGCATGAAAATCATGAAATTGTGAGTGCAACTACATGACATGCACCTAAGGGTAATGTGCATGTTTCACTATATATTTTTTTTTCATTAATCTATGCAAAAACATGAAAATAATAATGCAAACCTATCTACATGCCATGCACGCAAAAGACATTGAAACTGCACTTTACTTCCAATTCTTGGGTGGATTATAGGAAATGGGGTGGAATGATCACAAGATTAAGTTACTGAACCTTAGAAAAATATCATGTGTCCCTCCTTATTGACATGTGTAGTAGTTTAAAGGGTTCTTTCTCGTATATCCAATTAAGGTCTCATTACCATTTGATTAGGTAGGCTCAAACAACCGTTCCTATCCACTTTGCATGAGTCAATGCGGGTGTGGGTATGACATATTGCTTCAAAGTTGACATAATCAATCATTTTCATAGAACAAGTTCCCCAAGGACAACCAAGTAAAGCTATCCAAATGACACAGAAAAATTTTAAATTCCCTTAATTTCCCATGAAAACAGCAAGATGACAATTTTTAAGACATCCACAATTACACTAGATAGATGTGGATCCTAAATAAAAAAAAAATTAAAATTTCAAAAACAAATAACAAATCAGAAACTAAAAACAACTAAAGAAAAGATAAAAGATAGAGCTGTTCCAGCCACCCCCCTAAGCTTGAATCCGAATATGGCCTCATAGTCAAAAACCAACTTAAGGGTGGAACAGTGATACCCGATCAGTCCGATGGTGGAGGTGGTGGGTCGTGGGATCCGGATTTGCTCTGGATGACACTTGGCGCAAGTGGAGGAAGAAATCGTTGAAGATGTGACTTCATTTGACCAATAACCCTGTCTTGAATAACTGGTCCCAACACTGCTGTGTGCCCGTCGATACCATCGACGGAGGTCGATGGTATCGACTCACTGATTAGGGAAACTGCCTCGCGAGTCCGGCTGCCGCCTTTTTCACTTGTAAATGTCGATACCATCGACCTGTGTGTCGATGGTATCGACTCTACTGAGTCGATTTCTTCTGAAAATCTCCAGAGATCTCGATGGTATCGACTGGCATGTCGATACCATCGACTTTTATTGTGCGCCCTGCCTGTAGGTATGTCGATACCATCGACAGGACCGTCGATAGTATCGACTCAGTGCGATTTCTGCTGGTGTCAACCTGAACCCATGTCGATACCATCGACCAGTGTGTCGATGGTATCGACCCTGCCTGTTCCTGCACATTCAACAAACGGATCAAGGTATCATTTTTAAACTAAAATTTAAACGAAATAAAAGCAACCTACAACTATATCTAAACTATCCTAATGTACCAATGGTTGGGTTGCCTCCCAACAAGCGCCCTTCTTTAACGTCTTAGGCTAGACGTATGACAGTCATCATCTTTTCACCTTGGGGACCGCACTTAGAGGATCATGCGATAATTTGAATTCAACACGATCTCCTCCAATGCCCAAAGATAGAGTACCTCTCCCTAAAGCAGTAACAACATCTGCCGTTGCTTGAAACGGTCTTCCTAGGAGAATTTCACAGCTCTGGAGTGGTGGCATATCCATGACAACAAAATCCACCGGAAATATGAATCTGTCCACCTTGACTAGAACATCTTCACATATTCCATAGGGTCTCACTGTAGACCCATCCGCCAATTCAATTGTTGCAGCCAACTTCTTTATCTCTTTTAACCCTAGCTTCTGAAAAGTAGCCAAAGGCATGAGATTGATACTAGCGCCAGAATCACATTGCGCTCTAGAAACATGTTGACCACCTATTGAACACGGAACGTAAAAACCTCCTGGGTCTTTTTTCTTCTTTGGTGAACTCCCATGAACCATCGAGCTCACCGTCTCATTCATCCAATAAATTTCATCTTCTTTTATCCGCCTCTTCTTATTGATGATCTCCTTAATGAACCTCCCATAGGCGGGTACTTTCTCGATCATCTCCACTAATGGAATATTGATGTGGAGTTTTCGGAAAATCTCCAAGAATTTCCTATAGTGTCTGTGCTCCTTCTTCGGCTTTGGATTGTCCCGATTTGACACATCTACTGCATTGACACGCTTGTGAGGAGGCACATATGAGTCTTTCGGAGGTACCTCCCCTAAGCTTGCTTCACTCACTATCTCGGACGTGTGCTTTTGCAAGTCATCCTCATTAGTAGCAGCTTGTTGTGGTTCCTCTTCCACCTTCTTTGTCTCTGAATGTGCAAAAACTTGCACTTCTTCTTTTTGCCCAGGTGGAGATACAGTATTCACAACTCTATCAGATTTTCTGAAGAAAGGGTTTCCACCCGGCAGTCCATAGTACGTGCGTGGAAATGGTATTGCCGGTGTTGCATTCACATTGAACGTCATTCTCCTTTCCTCTGCAACTTCTTGCACCTGAGATTCTTCTTCATTACTCACCACAGAAATGTATTTGACCTGATGGTGCGCTTGAACCACATTCGCGTTCTCGGCTGGTTTCTGTTGATTGGCGTGCTTGATAGCCGCCACCTCACTTGAAATATGTGCCACGGTGGTCTCTAATGCCCGCATTTGTGCTCCATGGCTTTGCAGCGTCTGCCCAAATTTGGTTAGAATATCACCTTGAGATTGCAGTTGTTTTCCAAACATGGCCATCATCTCTTGATTTTGCTGGACCATTTGGCTTAGCAATTCAGTATTTTTATCTTCAGCTCTCGGTTGTGGCTTTGCATCCGGATCTTGTAGAAAGTTATTCGGATCCTTCCAAGAAAACTTTTTATCCTTTCTCCATGGATAGTCATTGTTTCTATAGCCCTGTTGTTGCATGAATTTCACTTGGGCCTCCCCATCATCAGATGCATCCTCCTTAGTTAACACCTTCTTGGCTAGAAGATCTAACTTATCATTCAGCTCCCTCACTATTCTGGATTCACCGGCAGCTTTGACATGTTCCACGGCACCTCTGTCACCCCATGACTGTTTCCTAGCCATGTTTTTCAGTATCTCCCAACATCTGGTATCGGTGTTATTCAGAAAAAATCCGGATCCAGCCGAGTCCAGGTTGCTTCTATCATGTTCAGACAGAGCAAAGTAGAAGATTTTCACTTGGGTTTCCTTATCCAGTCCATGGTGTGGACATCTCCTCAACATGACTTGGAATCGCTCCCAAGTCTCAGAATAAGTTCACCCGCCTGTTGGGTGAAATTGTGGATCTTCCGGATCATATCATTGGTCTTCTCAGGAGGGAAGAACCTCTCGAAGAAAACCTCCACCATGTGATCCCATGATTCAACAAACTCCTCGTCGAGGTTATGAAGCCACTCTCTTGCTACTCCAGCCAAGGAACTTGGGAACAACTTGAGATACAACGCATCTTGCGGGAACCTGTCGATCTTCACCATATCGCAATTTTCAACAAACTGACTAATGTGTGCCACTGGATCTTCATTTTTCAGCCCGTGAAATGCGTTAGATTTGACCAAGTTAATCAGTGCCGGATCGATCTTATATGTCGGTATGTTGATCGCCTGCTTCTTTATGGGCCCCTTTGATGCCGAGGAAGAAGACGCCTTGATCTTCTCCCATATTGTCTGTGCTTCAGCCATTACTTCTTCTTGTTCTGGCTCAGATTCAGAATGTATATCACTGTGGTGTTCCTCCTCGTAGTTGTCCTCGTCCTCTGGTCCCGCAGATGGAACCTCAGGTGTGCGATTCACGTAGTCTCGACTACGTGTGTGCACCATGCAAAGCACCTGATATATGGAAATAGAGGTTCAGTACAATGCTTTTGAACGAGTCAACACAATTATAGAGAAATAAAGGAATTTTTAAAATTGTTTTCAAAATAATAAAAAAAATGTGGCCTAGAATGGCCGCTCTTAGCACTCAAAGTGCTAATAATTCGCCGTATCCCCGGCAACGGCGCCAAAAACTTGACGTGTATTTTACTACGCGCTTAAACGCAAGTATACGCGTCGAGTAATATAGGCCTTGTGAGGCCCGAGTCGAACTCAGGGATATGTGAATTATTGGAGACTTCTACTAACTAATCGTAATCAGCTAGACCGATTAACAAAGTAGGGTTTTGTTATTCAAATCAAAAGAAAATAAAAATCAAACAAAGAAAACAATCGATTAAAGGTTAATTTAATCAATTAAAAGGGATATCTTTAGGATGGCGGTTTCACCGCAGGTCAACATTGTATTAGATTTCATATAATTCCTCACACTTCTCTCTCTATCCGGGTAGTGGCCTGAATTGAGAATTACCCACTGTCGTGGTGTAATCCACTACTTAGATTTAGGTTGATTCCATCGTCATAGTAATCATTCCCCTAAACTAAGCGCATTAAGATCGGTCCCTCAGTTCCCACCATTAATTTTACAACTCCTTTGTCAAGGGTTTTATTAATTAATGTAGAATTCGTTTCTTTCCAACCGTTAATCCTTCTGTCGAAGTGATTAAGGGCATTAATTTATTATTATGGTGATCAAGCATAACAATAGCAATAGAGAAAACGAATTTATACCACGGATATGAGAGAAAAATATGAATTATCAATATAAAATCATCATACAATGTATCCCCGGGCTACTCCCGGTCCTAAAGATTGAGGGTTTTAGCCTCTCATGTTCATCTTACACAAATACATGGTAGAAATTGGGGAATTCATAAGAAAAACGTGAAATAGATGGGAAAACCCCTGAACGGAGAAGAACCGGTGGATCCTTGGCGTAGAACACAAGCTTTCCCCGCCTGTCGGTGGTGGAAATTGTCTTCGGCAGCGTCTGAATCACCCGGGATGAGCTTCTCGGCCTCCGTTCTCCTTTCTCTCCTCCTCGGCACTCGTGCAATCCAAAAAATGAGATCCCCCCTCCGTCTGGGCGGCCGTCATTAGGTATAAGTCCCTAATTAGGTCGTCAAATAACAACAGCCGTCCGATCGGAATCAAAACACATCCAACGCATATCTGCCGGCGTCGATACCATCGACGCGGGTCGATGGTATCGACTCCTTTAGCGTCGGTTGTTGTCGTTTAGCGACGTTGTAGCTCTCCTTGTGTCGATGGCATCGACTTGCGTCGATGGTATCGACTTCATCCTTGCCAGCAGCCTGGAGACATCTCGATGCCATCGACTTGGGTGTCGATGGTATCGACTCTGTATTGCTCTACTCGGCTGACAACCTGTGGCTTGGTCGATGGTATCGACATCCGTCGATGGTATCGACGGATGTAGATACTTGTTTTTCCTGAAATCGTACAACAAGACCAAATAAATCCACACGATTTATGATAAGATGATCAATAATGCTTAAAATAATGAAATAAAGGGGATTTGATATAAAATGATGGCAAAGACCAAATAAAGTGAATTATGCAATAATATCCATGAAAATGAGTAATTAAGGCACGAAACACATATGAAAAAGGTCTATAAATGCGACTCAAAATCATCGCATCATTAACCCTATTAGGATGTTCCTTACCATCAAGAAGGATAGAGTCAGACACTGCTGGATTGAAAGAATACTCTTTGAGAAAACCCAAAAGTTTCATATTAACCCTATTTTTAGAAAACATCCATCTACCATTTGACCAAATAGAATTAATAAAACACCTACTACGAAGACCTAGCTTCAAATAAGAATCCTTGCCAATAATATCCCATAGCAACTTTTTCTCCTTAGGCCACAGATCAAGCCAGAGGAAGGTGTATGTACCATCACCAACATTAAAATAAACAAGAGATAAGAGTTCACTTCTACAGTCCAAAACCTTTTTAAACATCCACGACATAGATGAGCTGTTCTCAATAGTCCAGAAGGAAGAATTTGATAAATACTTCTTGTTCACCCATTTAACCCATAGAGAATCCTTCTTTTTAGCTATATCCCAGCCATTTATCAACAATCAAGCTCTTAAAACTTCTGATATTTTCCTTATGCCCAGACCTCCATCTTTCTTAGGCAAAGTTACAGTTTCCCACTTGACAAGATGCATATCGGATTTGTTATCATTTTTACCCCAAAGAAAGTCCCTACACAGCTTCTCGATGGATTCCATAGTAGATTTAGGTATGGGGAAAGCATACACCCAATGCAATTAGAGCATGCTCAAGGTGGACAACACCAATTCCAATCTGCCCACCATAGAAAGAGATTTGAATTTCCAACCTTCAAGCGTTACTTTCACCTTATCTATCAGAACCGAACAAATAGTCTTTGGAATTCTACCTGTCACCAAAGGGACACCAAGATAAGAAGAAGGAAGTTCACTCCCCTTGAAATTCAGAATTTTAGACACCTCCAACTTTGACGCACCTTTGCTAAAAATAACCTCACTTTTAGACTGATTAATAGATAGCCCAGACAGCTTGCTAAAATTCTTCAGAACTTCAAGAATAGATTGAGCATTGTCTTGGTTTGCTTCAAGAAAGATTATAAGATCATCCGTGAAAATTAAATGTGACAGAGAGAAATTATTGGAAGATTTAATTGGCAACAGCCTACCAGATGACATTGCTTGGTCCATAAGCACAATAAAAGCCTGCATAACAATAACAAAGAGATAGGGAGCTAGGGGGTCGCCCTGCCTAATCCCATTAGAAGGCCAAAATCTCTCAGAAGGTTCACCGTTCACCAACACTTGATAAGACGTAGAGTAAAATATGCTTGAAATCCAATTAATCCAAATGGAGGGGAAGCCCATTCTATGAAGAACAGCAAAGAGAAAGTTCCCATTTACATTATCATATGACTTTGCAATATCAATTTTTAAGCACATTTTACTCCCAGCCGCAACCCTATTAAAATCATGCAAGATCTCATTTGAAAGAAGGATGGAATCTTTTATGTTTCTTCCTTTAATGAAGGCTGACTGATATCTACTAATAATGTAAGGCAAGATACCTTGTAGCCTATTAGATAAAATTTTAGATATCAGTTTGTAAACAACATTACACAGAGAGATAGGGTGCCAGTTTCTAAGATCAGAAGATCCTTTCCTTTAGGAATCAAAGTAACGAAAGTGTTATTCACCTCTTTTAGCATTCTCCCATTAGAGAAAAGTCCTTAATAGCATTTGAAATATCCTTTCCAATAATAGGCCAAGCTTTCTTGACAAATAAAGCATTAAAGCCATCCGGGCATGGAGCTTTATCCACATTGAGAGAGAAAATAGTAATATCAATCTCTGATTGTGTAACATTAGAGATAAGCATGGATTTATGTTCGTGAGACACAACAGGGCCTTTCCACTTAAAATCTTTCAAACCTTCATAGTAGTGATTATTGTTGAACAATTCCTTCTAATAACTAAACACATAACTTTTAATATCATTCATATCATAGATGAGCTAACCATCTATATTGAGGCCCTTGAGAAAATTTCTCTGCCGTATGGTCTTGAGAGAGTTGTAAGAGAACTTTGTATTGCTATCCCCCTCAGAGAGCCATTGGACTCTAGATTTCTGCCTTAGAAGGCTTTCCTCAGTCTTTTCCGCTTCAAACAAGACATTTCTCATGACTCTTGCTTCTCTTTGCAAATTTAGATTTAAGGGGTCAAGATCTGCTTTAGATTGAGCTTGGAGAGAAGCAAGCTTAGCAATCTTAACATTATAAAAAATATTACCCACAGACTGTAGGTACAATTCCTTAAAAAGGGGCCTGAGCTTCTGAAATCTTCTATAAATCTTAAACATAAAAGTACCCTCCACTCCTTCAAACCACACTGCCTTGACCACATCAATAAAACCTTCCTTGACGGCCCAAGCATTTATAAAACAAAAAGGAGATTCAGCAATCCTATTCTATCCAGCCAAAAAAAGAATAAGTTTGTGATCACTTGTAGTATTAGAAATCAATTCTCTAAAGAAATTATCAATAAGATTCATAAACAAGTTATTGAAGAACACTCTATCGTTCTTTGAGGTAATAAAGTCGCCATCCTCTTGTCTATTATCCCAAGAGAAGAAGGACCTTTAAGATCTAATTCAAAGCATCCACTACTAAGCACCCAATCACTCAACTCCCCCATAGATCTTTTAGAAGGAGGATTAGCAGTAAACCTCTCATTATCTTTGCGAACTGCATTGAAATCGCCTAAAATGAGACACGGATGATCATACTCACTACTAACAAGATTTAAGGAACTCCAAAGAGAGGAACGATCACTGTCATTGTTATGACCATACACAGCAGACAAAAGAAAGGAAGACTTCTCGATCTCAACCTCACAGAGAAGGTGTTGATCACTTTCAACAAGCTTAACAATAGAGCATTCAGCAGGAATCCAACAGATAACAATTCTACCCAATGCATGAGAATCAATATTAGAAATGAAGTCCATATTCAGAAAATGTTTTGCTATAAACTTCCCCATATTCCTTTTTCTCAGCTTAGTTTCTAGCAGAATACAAATCTTACAATCTACCCTCCTAAGATCCTCATGGACTTTCCTCACCTTATTACTAAAGCCTCGCACATTACAGGAGGATATCTTGAAGGGTGGAATCATTTAGAAACCTAGGCCATTGAGTTGTCGGCCTTAGCGTTCTCTTTGATTGTGGTGAGAGTATTAAGTGGGGAAAATAAAGAGTTAGCAACTCTCAGGAATAAGCCATCACTCGACTTATGTACCACAGAAGGTGGTGAGTTGAAAGAAAACTCCAGGCTCGAGCTAGCTACACCTTGAACATCCTCAAAATCAAAAGAGAGATCATCAAAAACTTGAAAAGGCGTAGAAGGGACAGACTTAGTACCAGAAGAAATGTTTGTTCTTTGTACAGAGGATCCAACAGTAACTCCACCATCAGAGACAACCCCCACAGGCCTTGACTGATCAGAACTACCTCCACCATTTTGTTTAGCTCCCACAGAGACGGACTGGGTAGACAAATCTACCTCAGAAGTGTTATTTAGTATCAAGAGAAAACACAGAGTATTTAGCTTTGCTTGAAAAAGTACAACAAATGTCTTCATGTCCAAATAAACTACATTTCCCACAAACATTCGGAATCCATTCATACCAAAGACGAATGCTATAGCAACTTCCGTTATCACCTTGTAGCTCCACAGACTTCGGGAAAGCAGACTGGTGGCTAAGAAGAACTCGAATCTGAGCATAGTCCAGCATACTGCAGTCTCTTGTACATTTATTTGTGCTTAAAGGAATCCCCAAGAAGGAGCCAATGCGTTCAAACATGCGAGTATCCTAGAGCTCCAGAGGGAGATCATACAACCTAACCCAAATTAGGAGGTTCTTAAATCCATGCTTTAAAATAGGGCATCCAAGACACCATCTCGTGAGAACCATAGGGAACTGCTTGACATACCATGGTCCTTTCAGAAGAGCCTGTTGCATATCATGAACATTTGAGAACCTTAATAGAAACATGTCATTAGCTCTAGGTATGATTTCAACATCCTCCTCCAGATCCCAAATGTTAAGAAGATGGGTATAAAGTAAACCAGGATCTGGAATGAAGTCTATGACATATCCAGATAGATAGTACTTCCACTTTGACATATTCTTCACGACTTCATTGCTAGGGAACAAGATTCGACCTCCTTGGATTTCAATATCAGTACGCTTCAGGGGCGCGATAGGCTCTCTAGATCCTTGGAATACATCGAACCAATACCTTGGGGCGTCAGGAAGAGCATTCAGAACAACCTCAATAGATTTTGGTTTCTAGATCTGTTGGTTTCTCCCATAAATTGGTCGGCGGTGCTCAGTCGCCTTCTCAGACACCACCCGTGAGTTCATGGTTGTGTTTAGTTCTTGATGTGAAACTTACTCATGTATGTTGTAGTTTCTGACCTTGACGTGTGTTTTCTAGGGTTCTAGTATGTATACAATTAGGTTTAGTTGATTGTTTAACCTCAAACTTTTCTTGTCACCTCTTAATAAATGTCGACCAGTCATATATCTGAAGGGGGATATCTTATCATATTTATCTCATATGACAATGCACATGTCACATACCATATGCACAAGAAAGAGCGAGACAAACATAATAAGTATATAGTTATGCATATAAAATTTCCTTTACAAATTTCCATAAGCTTGTGTCCCATACCACAAACATGTTGAGAAAAGAGAGGGAATGGTATACAAAAATATAGAGTTAACATAAAAGTCCAAAGCAGCTAGGAACTAACCCTAACTCATATCTCGACTTCTATTTCCTAACTAAACCTCTAACCTAGATTCTACTATCTTTCACTCACTTCCTCTCTATGTGATGCTACTAAATATCTTTTTAAATCTATACTCTAGTTTCACTTGTCTTCTACTGGACAATCTAAATGAAGACTATGAAAATGTGCTTGATGGCCATCTACATTACTGCTCTGATACCATTATGTAACACCCCACTTTTCATATCACATGAGCGGATTGTAGATGTGTCCTCTATCTTGACCGATCAACCTGAAGATTAGTACATGCAGACATCTCATCCCTAGCCATGCACAAAGGAAAACCTAGGTTAGAGTAAGTGGCCTTGAATTCTAGTAATCTGAAGGAAATAATTGATTATGAAAAGTAGAAACATACAACTAAAGCAAATATCTTTTATTTACTCATTTTATCTTTTTTTAGCCACTATTAATAAGTCATCTTATGTAACTTTTTTGGTGTCATACACCTTATGTGGCATGAAAGCCTTCTTATGACATTGAGGTGTCTTCTATGGCACAAATTCCTTCTATGGTGCAATGCACCTTATGTGGCATAAATGTCTTCTTTTCTGTGTACCATGGTTCTTGTATTATGTGAGGACTTATTATATAATATCAAATTATGTTCTAGTGTAACTTTTTATTCCATTATTTTCTTTTTCTATTTTTAATTCGGTATCTATTTCTTATTCTATTTATGTTCTAATTTTATATCTCTAGTAACTGAGATAGATTGAAGTAAGTAATTTGTTCTTGTAGTCTATATTCTAAATTATATTATGGCTTTTATGAGAAATCTAAATTCTAGCATCTTGATAAGGAACTAATACTGGATATAAATTCTGATATTTTCATTCTATGTTCTAATAATTCTATTCTAAATTTTAAATCTCAGTTAGCAATAAATGTGATAAGTCTAAATTCTATATTTTTCTATTTGATTCTAATATTCTAAAAGAATTATAAATTCTAAGTGATAATAAGGAATTTATGAGTTCTAGTAATTGCTTGCTAACTTCTAAGCATTTGTGCAAGAGTAATAACTTGAAAGTGAATTCACAACACCTACGAACAATCTATCTAGGTAGTAATTTTATTGTACTAAAAAGTAATACTATATCGATGAACAGTAGACCACATGTCTAATTGATTATTCTAAATAGGATGATTAGACTATCACTCTAACATATATAGTATGAATTCAAGGACATGGCCCACTAACGTTGTGCTATAGAGAATAAATTATCCATATTGGATTCCTCTAGTTGGTCTAAATCCTTCTAAATTGGTGGTGCAACACTTCCATAACATTCAATGATGAGGTTCACACCTATAACATTAATTTAGCACGGTATCAATATAAATATTCATAATCCACTTATCTAACTTCTCTCTAATATAATTACCTTGTTAAGAGCTTACCAAGGTCTAGGATCTCTATTAAGATGTTCTTCATAATACCAACCTTCCAATGATCCCTTATACACACTATTCTGACATTTAGAGTGATTCTATAATTTCTAACATTCAAAGATAAAATCATTTGACTAACATTTTTGTTATTTTCTTAGACGTTTGGGCTTTGTTCCACCCACTCACAGTAAGCAAGGCCCATCACACATGGAGTAGGACAAGTGTAGCTATTGGTTGGTCTATTATTTGCACCATAGAAGCTCACACTAGTGGGACTGTGGCTCCCCTATTTCATGGCAAAATAGAGCGCCACCATCTAGCATCATCTCTAGCGAGAGCTAGTATGACCTACCTTGCTTCGCGCCTCTAAGAACCACTCACAGTTCCTTCGTCTAATCCCCCTTCACCTTGGCAGCCCTTTCACCTTCCTCGGGGGGGGGGGGTGATAGAAAGCCCTAACTGCACACACTTTCTTGTTCTACCAATAGGCTCTTCCTGCTCCCCTTCTTCATCCCTCCTTTGCTTTCACACGAATTTCTTCTAGGAACCCTAAATCAAAATCAAAAACCCTAGCGGAACACTCACTAAGTCTTTATACTCTTTAGTCCCCTCAAATCAGAGAGTCCCTAGGTAGGTTGGAGGCGTTCTCCGGTCTATTGCAGACTGGGAGTTTCCTTCCCCGATACAGCTTTTTTTCTTTTTTTTAACACTTTACTTCCTTACCTTTCTTTGAATAAATAATTAAGGCTATAAATGTTCTCTAAAAATATGAAACTTTTTCCTCTTGACTCATTTTTATATGTACCACAACTAAGATCTTGAATTAGACTCAAATTCTGATCCAATAATAAACTATATTTATCTAAACTAATCGATAATTATCAACATCATTTTCATTAAACTATTAATTAAATGCTCATTAAATTCTCAAAATTATATTCCATCAATATAAGTAAAACTTCCAAATTTGAAACTTGTATCAGTTATTATTCTCCAGTGATGACCATAACATGTATCCTAAAAAATCTGAGCCTATTTCTCATTATCATCAATATTATGTCTCTCTTAGTTTTATATATCAGAACTACTCTAAATATCTTGAAAATAGGCCCTAAATCTCATTATATCATAATGAACATAAACACATTCACAATTTCACCAATTTATGCTTGACATGTCCTAAATTAGCTAAATGCCCAAATTATCCTTGGGTATCATAACTTGTCATCTAATTTTTAGATTTTCATCAAATTCTAGAGGAACTCTACTCTCACCATATAAATCAAAGACAAGTTTTCTTGTAATCAATATAGCATCTCATGGTGGTAGATTTATTAAACTATCATTGGGATCTGAATATGCATAACTAGACTCTAATATGGGCTGAAACATGTAAAACTTGACTCACTTATCTTGATCTCGCATAACTAGGTTTTTCTTAATATTACGTACATTTGTTTGGATACTTAACAAAAAATTGGGGTGTGACAAAGAAAGAGTTTAATAATAAAAAAAAATATTGTAGGGGAAAGACCATCTCCGTAGGCAGACGCTTGATAGAAGGGGATGCAAAACTCAGGAGACCCCTGGCCACACATTAGGGACCCTTAAAGTCACATCAAAAGCCAAATGAAACTATGGCAGAAACATTACTGAAACCACTGGTGGATTCGAACTCAGGATCCTTTGTGAGGGGCCTCGTGTCGCAACCACCTGAGCTAGTGATCGCTAGATGAAATAACAAGTTCTACCCTACTAGCCATAGAAATGAGGTTGCCCTTCCATGTGTCCAATTTCCTCTTGAAGTTATTGATTATTACACATATCCTTGGTAATTTTACCAGTGAATAGAGGTAATCCCAATTAACATATAGGAAATTTGACAACATGAATAGTTAGAATATTTTAGATAGGTGTAGCATTGACTTCTTTACTCTATAACAATTGTCTCTTGGTATTATTCAGCTTCAAACTAAACACATTACCAAAAATCTTAAACACTCTCCTGATAGCTTCAGAGTTCACCTCTATTAGGTTTAGCAAGAGAAGCAACATGTTGACAAAAATAATATGAGAAATACTCATTTTGTTAGAATTAAAAATAGGCTCGATACTTGTACTTATGACAAAGTGATGAACAATGGAGGAAAATCCCTACGCAGCTAGAACAAAGACATGTGGAACAAGAGGGTCGACATGCCTCACTTCGTTAGTAGCTAAGAAGAAGGAATATGAATCTCCATTAATGAGTTCTTGAGAGGATGCAGATTCAATGCACACATTAATCTAGGGCTTCCAACAAGGAGGGAATCCCAATTTACCTATATTATCGAGCATATAATCCATGTTAACATTATCATAGGCCTTCTTCAGTTGTACCTTAATACATATGTATTTGGAATCATGTGTGATAGTGAAAGAACTAAGGAGCTCATTTTCTAATAGAATAGCATCATCAATACACCTACCACAAATGAAGGCTACTTGATTCAAATCAATCATATCATTTAGAAGGAATTTTAGATAGTTCCAAGAATCTTTGTAATTACCTTATAGATGACATTACATAAGGATATGGTTCTAAAATCTAAAATAGAGAAAGCTTTAGTACTCTTTGGGATCACTTTAATGAAGGTACGACTTGTCAAAAAAATTCTACACAACTTGAATGACATCATTACCAACAATATTCCAACATATAAAATAAATGGGCATTGGACCCATTAGGGTATGGAGAGTTATCCATGTTCAGGGATTTAAAAGTATTTTCTACTTCCTCTCTAGTCACCCACTTCCTCAGCAAGTTGCCTCATTCAATGTCTATTCTTGGAAGAGTCCACTCCCTATTCTATTGAATTGGAGAAACAAGGAAGAACTAAAGCTACCTTTGTAGTAATTAATAATGTGATTATAGATAATATTCTATTCACTATAGCTTTCACCATTAACATCTAGAGAAAGAAAATCATTCTTGAGTCTTCTGGTTTTAAGGGAGTGTAGAAAAAGGAAGTATTTCTATCACCATCCTTGATCCACATGACCTTTGACTTCTTCCTAAATAAGATTTCTTCTTCATTACAAACAAAAGAGATTTTAGAATTTGATAAGAGATAGTTCATTTTACAAAGAAAAGTCGGTAGGAAAAACATCAATTTTCTCTTGAATATAGAAAGCCTTGGCTTCTAATTCCCTAAATGTAGAGCTGAAATTTGCCATCTAATTTCTTGTTCCACTTAAAAAGATAGTCTCTAATAGATCTGATTTTTTGATAGATTCCAAACATTGGTGGACCCCTGACTTCATAATCTTCCCAAACCTTTTTAAATACATCCAAAAAAACCATCTTGAGAGCACCATAAATTAATAAATCTAAAAGGTGGCCTAGTTTTTCGCATTGAGAAGGTGAAGATTTAAAACTTAGTGGTATGTAATAATGGTGAAGATTCAAAACTTAGTGGTATGTAATAACAATCATACTACTTCATCCTGAGTATTAGTAAAGTTATTAATAAATCTTAAATTTCATAAAATCTTGTCAATTTTAGAGAAAGTTTTGATTTTGTTCTTTTTGAAATTATTGCATGAAAAAAAAGAGGACGCCTTCTAGGGACTTTAAGCATGCTAGTGGTCTTCGAGGTAGTATTAAAATCAATAATGCTAATAGCAAAAGGTGGATTCTTTCACATTTTCAAACTAGAAAGGAGGGAATCATAGAAATCCCACATTCCACGCCATGAGAGAACAATAGAATTACTAATAGTCATAATATTTTCCAAGAGTATTCTTCTATCATTGTCTCCATTTGCTCCATAAATCATAGATAGTTCAGTTCCAAATTTACCAACAAAAATACAACAATGAAGAAGTTGTTCACTATCAAAGATTTTATTAATATTGATAGATGAATAATTCCACAAAACTGTTATACAAGTATAAGAATAACATTCAGAGTTAGAAATGAAATTGGCCTTCATCCAAAAGAAATCAATAACATTCCCGATTTTGGCAAGTTAAACCCTAGATTCAGGATAAGTAGAGTTAGCCTTAGTCTTATGGATCTCATCTTGAATGTGATACATTTTGTTTTGAGCTTCTCTCACATTTGAGGATATGATGTCAAGAGGGATATCCTTATGGAGTTATTCTTTTTCGACCATCACCCCTTAGGTGTACTTCCTCTCCTTCCAAGTTATTGACTAGTGAAAAGCTATAAGGAGATAAATAAATATCTCTTAAAATGGTGTTAACACTCTTCATGTAGCATAGTAGAGGGGATTTAGATTTATTCTTCCAAGTTTTCGAAGCAGTTTGAACAAGTTAAAGTGTGGACGAGGTGGGCACAGAAATACTCATAATAAGAGGATTGAGGAAAGGATAGGATTTATTAGTAGGATCAGGTATAGGCAAATTATTAACAGTACTGAAACATAATCAATAGAGACTTTTGACTCACTAACTTGATCCACAATTGGAGCCTTAGGGATCCATACCATATTAATCTTCTCTGCAGTCGATATAGGAATCAGTTCAGGAGCAAACTTCGTACAAGATTTTTGTGGTAGACATATACTTGATTTTTTTCCACAATTGGAGCCTTGGGGATCCAAACCATATTTGTCTTCTCTGCAGTCGATATAGGAATCAGTTCAGGAGTAGACTTCGTACAAGATTTTTGTGGTTCACATATACTTGATTTTTTTCCTAAAATTCCCAAAATGAATGCATCTTACTGGTCCCATTCATACTCAATCACCAAGGTGTCATATTTCCCATTTTCACTTTGAATCAGCATATCCTAAGGGAAGTTAAAAATGGAGGGGATGATAACTTACATTCTCACAAATTTAAATCTCTTGAAGCTCAGTGAGAGATGATCAAATATGACCAATTTACCCAAGATGGAACCAGCCTCATTGAACATATAATTGTCCCACAACTCAAGAGGGAGATCAAAGATCTTGATCAATATCGGATTTCTTCCAACTTGAATTTCTCAATAGACTCACCTTGTTCCCACTTCTTCAAGATAAGAGACTTTTCAGCCACAAACTAGGGACCACCTTCCAATGCATTATGCATGTCTTCATCATTAGAGAATAGAATGATAAAGAAATCTTTTGCTCTTGAACAAACATCAATCAAGCCTTTCACCTTCTAGATCTAAGCTATGTGTGAACCTAGGGTAGGCCAATGTGGCTTAAAACCAATGGCATCCCCAATGCCTCCCTACTCCATTTGGCTAGGTTTCACTTCATGATGCTCTTGGGGTAAACAAGCTTCCCACCAACAATCTGAAGTTGAGTCTCATGAAGCTTTGCTTTAACTGAAGCAAAATAGGGGTTAGGAATAAAGCGGTTGGCCCAAAATTTGGTCTCTACCGCCACTAGGACGGATGAAGGACCTTCATATTCTCTCCTCCTACTAGTGATTGGATTCTTTTTTTCCAGATAGGACTTATTTGAGCTCATATGGGGAGGATCAACGGCAATCACCATCTCCCTCCCTATTACTATCCTCTTTGTGTATCTCATTCCAATGGAATTCAAAAAGCCATCTCCCTGCATGTACAACCATATTCATGAAAAAAGAACAAATACAATAATGAAGAAGTATTTTGCATGCCATGTGCACTCTCCCTAAATTGTCTCCATAGACTTTGATAATTTTTCCATATTTGACGCTCTAGGTGAAGAATGTTATTGCAAAATCAAAAGGTTGACTTGAAAGGTTGGAGCTTTGGCCATTTTGGGGCTTGCAACTAGTGTAGAAGACATATGTAAGAACCATTCAGTTGATCTAAGACATCAACTAGTCGATATTGTTGTTGAAGCAATTCTCAAATGAAAAATATTGTCAAAATGACACAATGTATGTTGGACAAGATCTGCTCAAGAAAAATATGTTGAAACATATGGTCTGTATTCTTATCAAACCCAAACAATTGGACAAAAAACTTTGACCACAAAGTGAGTTTAGTGGTCTTTTTTGAGGATACGTGAATCATGTAGAGTCTAATATGATTAAATTCCTTCGGCCTTCTACTACTTTTTTTGTTGAAAAAGTATTTGTAAAGCAGTAAATCAAGCAAGGGAGAAAGGTGTGTCAGGTCAACAAAACCAATTGTGAATATACTCAAAGATGATGCTTCCAACACTAGATGGATGACATGTTTCTTGATTGGGATGACATAACTGAGTAGATGAGAGATAGATACTCCAATGTACCATGCCAAAGAGGACAAATCCAAGACTCATAGGGCATCTTCGTTTCCTGTTGACATTGGTAAGAGAAGATGAAATTAGATGGAATAACAAAATGAAAATGAAAAGGCTTTACGTCAACCTTGATATCTTATGACACATATAGTACTTCAAGCGCCAAGATAGCAGACAACCAATGTAATATAGAACTTGACTTATTCACTCAATGCTTCCTAATCTATATTTTAAAAACTTCATCTCATCTCTCCTCATCATACTCATTCTTCGGTTCTCATCTCAATATCTCCAACCTCACACCAACCACAAAGGGACCATGATGGTTGTAGGGTGGAAATGACAAGGTATACTCCCCCTGAATAAGACATTAATAGAATTAGGTTATAGGGTTATTTACATAATAAGAGAAGTTGCAGGGATTGGTTTCTCAATTGACTTGAGAAAACTAGACCTCACTCTACACATTATGTGTGAAGTGTTAAACCTTGCACATGAAATAGATAGACCTCATGCTTGGGTGATGTCGACTTCATACTTAATAGAGCATGTCTCCTTGTTAAAGAGAGGATGTTTGGAAGTTGAATTCATTTGTAGTAGGGAATCATGAGTTTTTGATCAAGGACATGTAGTATGACTTGATGGACATGTCATGTCTAACTCCTTTCAAAATTTATGATCATGATTATAGCATATTGATTGTCTAAAATTTCATGTGAGAATCCACCTAGATTTCTTGACGATGGACATGGCAGAGACTTGGAAGGCATGATGTGTCTACTGATGTTGGGGTAGAAAAAAAATATAAACGGTGACGCAGCGTGTTGGATGGATGACACATCATATATGTTTCCTCTAGCTTAGGAGATCCCTAGTGACTAAGATGGAGATTGGGTTAAGTAACATGACTCATCACTAATCTTGGAACATGTCAGATGTGTTGGAGATTGACACACAATGTCGATTGATTGCCATGTTGTGTCTTTGATTGTTAGAAGCATGAAGGCTATTGATATATAGTGATCAAGGTGGTGACATATTGTGTGAGTTTAATGACATGATGTCATGTTGCCTTCCTCGGCATGATGGCTACAAAGACCATGCTTTTAGGATCTGGAAGAAGGGAGACGTGTTCCTCCTTGACTAGTCAACCTATTGGGGATGTCGTGGTTGGAGTTGCTTGTATGAAGGGAGGTAATTGGACTTTTTGGTGATGAAGAAACTAAGAATAAAGAGGACATATGTGTCATTCTCGAGATTTAATGGCAGGATATGTTCATATGGTGGTGGATCATGTCGATATTGAGGTGGTCATGATACAGCACGCAACATGTACTTGAATTTTGATGACAAACGTTTTTAACTATAAAAAACCAGCTGATGTACATACGTAGACAATTTACTATGTGTTGGCATCCACTGTGAATTTATATAGCCAAACAAATGGAGGGGTGCACGGTAGACGAAGATACGAAAAGATATATATTATAGAGGACAATCTATGTGAAATACTTCATTTACACCTTACGGACAATATATGCTGGAAAATTCTACTTGTACCTTATTAGATCTATATTCAAAAAGATCTTTGTACGATTTTTGTATAAATAGCACCATTTATGTCATACTATATCATTTGCATGTTAATGGGGAAATATATAACATCATATTTGCCTAGGATAGCACCGTTGGAAAATTATAATGGTCTCAATAAAGGAATCCGGGTTCAAACTACACAAACAAGCACATCTTGACTTACCACCCTCCCAGGAGTCTGGTCTCTACTATAAGCTGTGGGAGAGGGGGGAATCATTCTCTCTTAAACCATAAGATAAAGACAGGAGAAGATGGATGTTTCATCATATTGAACATAACTCAGAGGAATCCAGGTTCAAACCACATAAACAAGCACGTCTTGACTTACCACCCTCCCAGGAGTCTGGTCTCTACTATGAGTTGTGGAAGAAGGGGGAATCATTTTCTCTTATTACGATAAGATTATGATAGGGGAAGGTGGATGTTTCATTGTATAGTACTTTGAACATAACTCAGAGTGAAAAAATATCAAACCCAATTACAAAACAAGTATGATCTCTTTTTACACCAATACAACATGGTGAAGGGAGAGATTTTTGGATCAAGAGGAAAAGAAAGAAATAGAGACATCTACAGATGACGTTACCCCAACATTAAATACAAAATTAATAATTTTCCCCTTCTGTTAGTCTCTTTTAATTATGTTAAGAACATGTGTCCATTCTACCAAAAATATATCTCCTTCCATTGAGTCACCCCCAGCGTGTTCCATTCAAACAAACTAAGATTGCATTCACCCATTAGCAGAGAAAACCCAACCCAAACACTAGATCAACTTTGGTCCCTCTCAACCTCAGGGGACAACTCATATTTCCAATAGAGTTCTACCAATCATCACAAGTCTCTCCATTAGGCTCTACATCAGATTACATGAGTTATACCTCTGAGAATCATTGACATTATCTTAGCATGTTATCAAGAAGATACATTGATATTTGTTCTAGTTGCCTAGCTAGATTTTTTAAAAACCCTAGTGAGAATGAGAATGGTTGCTAAAATAATCCTCAAATATATTACTCCAAAATTTTAATTTGTAGGGGGTCGTATTAAACCACCACTTCTCATACGCATTCTCAAGTACTGTCACATAATCTTCAGGGAATTATGTCGTAGAGTTGCTCTCTACTATGTGCTTACCATAGTCTAGAAATTCTAAGTTCTTTTATTCTAGTTTGGTGTCTCTACTTTAAACATTGTGATTCCTCTTTAATTTCAGCAAATGACATTGAAAACATTTTCATTATAAGTCCATAATATATACAAAATCACTAAGAATTAATCACATAACAAAATTAGCAATTAGTTTTGAGATAATATTTTATAAACTAGAAGAGAAGCAACTAGAATGTCACCACCTCATTTTCCCCCTAATAGACCATGAAGAAATAGTAATGGGATTAACTGACTAGTTTACATGGATCGAAACCACAAAATCAGAAAAAACCTTCTAATGCTTTTCTAAGCCTTATATCACCATTGCTAAATTGTTTCTTAATGTACGTCCCATTCTTATGTATTTCTTGATTTGTAGTGATTCGAATGCAAAAGGGAATTTCATAACTATGAAGAAATATGTAGATTTGGAACTGAACATATCTTTGGTATTGTTAGTGCAAAGAAAGTTATTAGATAAATTTACAACTAATATAAAATAAAAGTTAAATAGGGAAAAATCTTGATGTTGATGCTCATTATATATATACATATATATACAGAGAGAGAGACATAAATATATAGCATAAGACATGCTAGGATTTATCTAGTACAAAATTAATCAAATGAATACAATGTAGAACAAGATTCTTATGATTACATCACATCAATAAGTGCATATGTTTGTAAGAAACAAACACATGCAGTCATATTTATAACATACTCTAAGAAATCTTGTTCTATATTCTCTTTATGTTGAGTCTGGGTGAGCTCATTTAAGATCCCAGTACTAGTATATAAAATACCAATATATCATATCGAGTTCAAAAGTCATAACTACTATATACTTCTAAGATTAGGGGAAGAGAATACTTCTCTAATGAACCCATAATCAGAGGGACTAATGACTTTCCCTTGATTATGTGTCGCTGCTCTTTTTCACACAATAGGACACGATTGGCTCCTTGTGACCCCTTGAAACCATATTGGATGACAAGAAATTTCCTAACATGTACATGTTAAATATTGATGGATCTGATATGTTAAATTTAGTTCACTGTATATTGATTTATTGGTATCAAGTTTAGCATATAAAAATTAAAATTTATTTCTTATACCCAAAGTTGACGATGCATAGGGTGGGAAATTTATTTCTTGTACCCAAAATTGACTATGCAAAAGGTGAAAATATGGATGATTAGAAGAAATAACTATAAATTAACATTTACATGAAGTATGTTTCCTTGTATTTTAGTCTTTGGTTGAATATACTATGATGAGACTTGCTATTGTAATGTTCCATAGTTTTCTTGCCATATATTAAGTTTCCAAGAGTTTGTCAAGACCCTTCACTTGCAAATTGTAAAAAGAAATGGTAGATAAATCATATATTTCATGGAACACTACATGTATGATATTGATGGATCAATTATCTAACTATTTTCCATTGTCTTATCATGTAATAAACTAGAGTGAGCTTGAGAAAATTTGAACATCATTCAGCTAACCTACAACTATAGTAGAATGGTACTAAGACTAACTTGTGATAGAATCCAATAAATTACAATGGAACCACTATTATATTCTCTTTTACCCTCCACTCTATTATATAATTTTTACGTCTATAGGAGAACGTAGTGGGCCCAATATCACTTGGCCTATGCTAGAATGCCAACTTCATCAAGATTTGCCTCACCTTGATATTAATTATGCAACTCGGGACATGACTATAGAAGAAAAAAATCTATGCTTATGAAGGTGAAATCAATTCAATAACAATGTCACACATACTTTATGGCATGACAAAGATTACAAAACTCCACGGATACAGTTTTGACTTGTGAATCTTTAATTATTTACAATATAGAGAAAATGTTAAATTGTGGAGTTTTGAAAAGGCTTCATGAACAAACTACACCTAGATCGCACCTTCATTTAATGTTTTATTGACACTCACAATTTACACTTAGTGAGATCACCAACTTTTCATGGAACCCTTGACATAACTAAATGCTTTAAGGACTTCATTTTTGTCATAAATGATGTTTATCAAAACCTTAGGGCAGTGAATATTGATATGGAATGCCTTTTTGGCACAAAAGTTACAAGATAAGTTATATGCTTCCAAGTATGAGAGCGTACATTTCATAAAAAAAAACGTACGCTAAGATATCATGTATGCCCTACAAATAGTTTAGACGCAAATCATGAGACAAATTTCTAACTATAATTGAGTGTTTGACAAATTAAGTTTGATTCCTAAATGGATTGAAGTTATTTTCAACAGAGTGTCATTTACAATTCTGAATGAATGTTATCAGTGTGTTATAAGTCAAAGGCCTGGACAAAATGCTCAATAAAAAGATGTTCAACCACAAAAATGCAAAGATCAGAATTTGATGTCAAGAATGTCTTCATAGAAATTTCTCATATTCATTCAAGACCAACCTTAGTGAGTAATAAATCTCAATTGAGTTCTCTAAGTTAACATACAAATAAAGAGTCATATTCATCACATCACAGTGAATACCTCTCTGAATTCATTATTAAATCAATATTTCTAATATTCAAGTTTGCATTTATCCTAAAAAATAGAAATTCCCTCTAGGGTATTTTTCATCATCTTGAGCTTCCAACAGATAAAGAAGAGATAAAGCTACATATATTATTCGATAAAACATTATATGATACAAGTCTTATTCTATGAGTGAACATCATTTGGCAAAAGACCATGATTTACTCATTCGTTTAAGTTCTCAGTAAATGTTCTTTCACTCCAATTATTTAGGTCCTTGAAGCATGCTTCATTAGGAGACAAGGTACTAGGCTTCTTCGTAAATTTCAAACCAATTTTTATTAAGTATACATATGTCATCTACCTAACCAGACATATTACATATTAGGTAGGGGAGTATGTGCTAGAATGCATATGAATTTTCATAATGCTCATCCTCAAAATTTGATAACTGGTGGTTTTTTGTTGAGTTGAATTTTATAGCTTGCAGATGATAAGATGAAAATAACATCAAGAAAATATGAACTTTCTGGATTTTCATGTAGTCTACAAAATTTTATTGTTGGTGGCATGACAAATACATGTGAGGCATGTTAACATAGGTAAAATTTTGATGTATCTTTAACACAACCTTTCAATGTGGTAGATTGCTTATCTATGCAATATGATCATGTCCTCAACTCTTGTATATATTTGGAAAAGTATTTTGAACGAGATATTTCCCTAGACCTCATCTAGTAAATACCGACTTTTGTTACTTAGGTAACACCTATAAGTATAGAAAACTTTTGGTAGTTACGCTGGGTTCACGTCATTGATAAAATAAGGTCAAGCATGACAACTACGAAAGAATATGGTCCGGATTGTTGCAATATAAATTTATCCATAAAGCAGTTAAAAAAAGTGTGATATTCTGCATTGTCGCGATTGATTTTGGACACACAGGATGTGCTAGACTTGGTTATTCCCACAACTAAAGATTATGTTTTGCGATATAGCTTTTCCATAATGTCAAATGAACATTTTAATTACATGTTGTCCATAAAAGGTGAAGTGAACATTCACATTTCTCTCAAGACAAGGTAACCTCTACTTAATGGTAAAGAAACTTCTGTACTAACCCTCAAGGGTGTCTATTGTTCGTATGATGAACCCTATAAAATCAATCCAGGACATGACTTCAATGTCAGCAGAATAACTTCAAATTCTTTATCTAGTTTTACATGTCAGTGTGCCCGTCCCTGTCCTTCACATGTAAAACCCTAATGGACGGCATTCAGAATATTTACTTTTCATGCATGGCGCCAGCGTGCTTTTGGTTTTTAAATTTTATTCGAGCAGTTGCTATTATGGCTCTTTTTTATCGCTATCTTATCTTAAGAGGGCTATACTAGATGCTTGGTGTCGGGGTGACATGGCCGATGCCACCAAATCTGTAGACGCAGCCCATCCACTGGCTTATAAGCTGTGCACTCACACATAACTCTACTCTAGTAGGAAAGGCAACCCCACACTCCCACGCAGCAGCATTCATGCTTTGTCATCTTTCTCCCCCGTATATAAATGGACTATCTGGCATATTCGATACCGTAGGAATCAGTTAAATCTAAATTTTAAATTTTCAGCAAGAAAACGGTCACAAAAGTGGAGCCAACAAACCCACCACGGTATCGCAACAACTTTGAAATAACAACACATCAGCAAACAGGTAGGAAGGTTACTCCAGAATTCATTTCACTAGAATTCTATGAAGAGTGGTCAACTGCACAGCGAGAGACAACGTACGTCACAAACAGCAAAGAAGAACCAATAGAGACGTGTTGCGGTATGCATACATAGCGTGCTGATTTTTGGAAGAGGTTTTTGGGTACGTGCACTCGTAGGGGAGACGGGATGTCCATGATTTCTCATTTTACTAGAAGAAGAAAAAAAAAAGGAAGACAGAAAATTGGATACAGGTTCCATTCTAATTGCAAAAGCAGACTCACCATACTTGTATCTTCAGTTGTTAGCAATAGCTCCAGGGACATACAACCACAATCGCCCTTCCAAAAAAAAAAGTACAAGAAGCTACTACTACTGCTTCTGATCAGAATATCAATATCCCCATAACTACAAAAGCCCAAAAGCAGAGTCCACTTCTTCTGCTCACCTCCTCTGGTGGTGATGGTGGTGCCGATGAGGATCATAGTGTTCTCTGTCCCGCCCATACAATGGTCCACCAGGGTTTGCACCAGGGTTCGTACCATATGGGCTGTTGGGTTCCCAGCGTTCAAAACTAGGGCTATGATGTGATGATGGTAGAGAATGGTTCCCAGGGTAGAGAGGGCTAGGAGGTCCATATCTCGGTCCCTCTCGAGCCAAGGGGCTGCCCCATCTATCTGACAAAGACCTCCCAAGGATGGGGCTCCTCGAAGTTGGACTCTGAATTTGATTGTATGGGCTGTACCTCTGTGAATACCCAACATGAGAGGAGCCTGGCGTGTTATCAAGACTATTGTGAGATCCGTGTTCCCTGTTCCTACTCAAGTCCTGGGAAAGACCTCGGTGAGGGTCAGAATGGTGCGTTGAACTGTTTTCGAATCTGTTCCTGTGATGTCCTGTGCTGGTTGGGGTCATACTAGCCCACCTCTTCTCATCTGCATTCTCAGGGATGGGTGCATTTATTCCAGGGAATTCTACTGTCATCATTCTCTCTTGTATAGGTTCACCACGTTCTGGAAGTTCACCATCTTCGTATTCCGGTTTGGTATCCTCTGCTCCAAATATTGTGATTCCAGAAGGCTGATCTTCATCCTCTTTAACATCTGCAAAGTGCCATTGATAGACACCCTCGTTATAGAAGTATACAACAGATACATATAATACAAGCATTTTATCGCAAAATGAACTTAACAATAGAGGTAACTATTTGGGTTTTAGAATATCAGCTAGTGAAACAGCTCAATATATTACCACCCTGTGCCCTCATCGGATAGAGAAAATGGAGAAGAAACGGAAATAAATTAGCAGACTGGTTTATTTAATCCCACTCATCAGCTCAATCAAATACCTCAGACTTGTCAGCTGTGGTAGAAGCAAAACTATGGTAAAAAATTCTAGCAAGAAGAAAGATAGGGATCGTCTCCTAATAGCAGTGCTAGAAGGTATCTTGAAGTATATTTCAAATTTAGAGCTTATTGGGTTGGTAAAATGGGAATGCAAAAAGCGTTTCCACAAATATGAAAGCAATGAGAGATATTTGGATTAGAACTTTGTGTTTTATATAGTTAGGATAAAGTAGAGCAAAGCTTAGGGCATGTTTGGCTGGGCAGAAAACCATCAGTTTTTCAATTCCATCTGTTTGGTTGAATGTGATTTGAACCCTCTGCAGGAAAATGAATTCACATGATCGTCTATTTTATAAAGCCGGTAAGTGAAACAAATTGTGTTGCTTTAGGGAGTAGTCAGTTTTCCTTCTGTGTCACGGTGCTGTGCTGCTGTGCATATAAGAATGTGCTCCACAAAACCTACTGCAGCTTTTACACTGAACTAAGTACTTGATCAAAACAAAAGTTGCAGCCGGGGAGGAGTGGTTCAGGTGGCTCGGCACGGTGTCCCCTCATGAAGGGACCCGGGTTCGAAACTCAGCGGCCGCCTCCGAAATGGCACCCGTCGTACAGGCCGGCCAACTGTGCGCTTTAACCGGTTTCCGGGTGTGCGGGGCGCTCGGGGCCTGAGAGTTTTACGCTGTCTGGGGGGTCACAAAAGTGGTGCTTCTATGGGGGCAATTCTCTCGATAATCCAAAAAAAAAAAGTTGCAACTCAGTATAACAAAACAACTAACCAAGCAACTAGAATTCATTCATTTGAAATTTCTGTTTTGAAAATCACAGCTGGCAACTGTCTACACTCAAACATGCCCTACACTGAATGAGAATAAGCAAGAATAGGAAGTAAAGTAGATATTCTAACGATGATGATACATGACATAGTGATGATCACTTTTACATCATCATGTATGTTTCTTATGTGATATCTTAAACACTTGAAATCACATATATGAAAATATGTCACTATAATCATATTTGATATTGCCTTATACTGCTCATTTTTTGTTTCAGATAACTATTAAACATGCTACACTTAATCTATATTTGACATGTAAGATGTGCCAAAATCATGTTTAGCATATAGAAAACAGACTACATTTTTCACACCCAAACTTGATACCAAAAAAGTGGGAGAACGTGGATATAACTAGATCAACATTCTGTTTGTTGGAAGAAACTATAACATATATGTGGAGTATGTTCCCTCAGATTTGCGGTCTTTGGCTCCGAAAAATCTATAAACAGTTTCATGATGTGGATGACAATTTTATCATCATACATTAAGATGAAAAGAATTTCATTTTGCCCCTAATATGTAGATCAAGGAAAACTATGCTCAAACATTGTTTTTCATGAAGCACTACATGCATTACAGTAGACGGCAATCCATAGTTGTCTAGGCGGCCGGGCGTTGGCCATGGACGCCCGTTCGCAAGGGCTAGGCATATATATATATATATATATATATATATATATATATATAGAGAGAGAGAGAGAGAGAGAGAGAGTCAGGCTAGAATACACTCGAGTGTACAGATCACGATGTACACCCCAATGGTGTTTGCCTATCTAGACCATGTTTTTCCAAAATATAATCCATTGATCTTCATTGTTACAATAATAATAGGCCACATAAATTTGAGCTCATTTGGATGAGTGTAAGTCACTCATCCAAGGACAACAAAATTAACGCACAAAACTAATTTGAAATGCATGATTTTTGTCTCCTTTAGAGTTTAGATGCACGACCTATAAGTGTTAAAATAAGCTGAAATTTATTATATAGTATGTTCTTAAGATATTTAAGAAGATCAACGGTTTAAATTTTTCAAAAAATTACTGCATCTTTAAAAACAACTGAGGTGTACGGTGTCTTTGGTACACTCGAGTGTACACTAGCCTGACTATATATATATATATATATATATATATATATATATATATATATAGAGAGAGAGAGAGAGAGAGAGAGTCAGGCTGGAATACACTCGAGTGTACGGATCGCACACTACACTCAAGTTGTGTTTGCATATCAAACTACTTTTTTATAAAATGTAAATCATTGATCTTCATTGTCATACTATAATTAGGCTACACAAGAATTTTGAGCCCATTTGGATGAGTGTAAGTTACTCATCCGAGGGCAACAAAATCGACGCACGAAACTAATTTGAAATGCATAATTTTTGTAGTCTTCATAACATGACCTATAAATGTCCAAATTGGCTCAAATTTTATATATGAGCTATTTACAAGATGTTTAAGAAGATCAACGGATTAGATTTTTGAAAAAGATATTGCATTATGATAAATTACTTGTGTATTTTGCTCTGATTACACTCGAGTGTATTCTAGCATGACTCTCTCTCTCTCTCTCTCTCTCTCTCTCTCTCTCTCTCTCTATATATATATATATATATATATATATATATATATATATATATGTATATATATACACACACACATACATAGAGAGAGAGAGCAGCAAGGGAAAGAGGAAGAGGAGCAAGGGATGGATAAAAGGAGGAAGAGAGGGGGGAGGAAGAGGAGCAGGAGGCGACGACTATGAAAAAAATGAGAACATAAGATGATAGTGAGAGGAAGAAATGGACGAGGCGTGGAGGTCGACAATAAAAACACAAAAAATGATGCAAGATAGGAAGAGTAGGAAGGGGGAGGAAGAGGAGAAGGGGGAAGAGGTAGAGGTAGAGGCAGAAGGGAGAGGAAGAGGAGGCAGGGGACGACATAATGCAAAGAAGAGGAAGCAGGAACAGGAAAAGTGAGGGAGGAGGTCGGGGAAGAGGAGGACGAAGAGGAGGCAGGTAGGAGTTGTTGAAGGAGGGGGCACAAGTTACTTGATTTTTTTACCTTTTTCAAAGACCATGATACATGCCCAGTAGCCACTCAGGTGCCCCAGGCGGGCCGCCCAACAGCCCATCTGGGCGAGGCGCCCAGATGGGCTGTTGGGCAGCCCGCCTAGGGCACCTGGGTGGCTAATGGGCATGTATCACGGGCTTCGAAAAAGGTGAAAAAATCAAGTAACGTGTGCCCCCTACGCCCATGCAGACCTAGGCTGCCGTCCGAACAACATAGCTGTAATCAAATGACTATACTCCTTTTTTATAACAAGCAACAAATCAAGAGGGGCTTTGCAAAATCTGAATATCATTCGAATAATGGAAAGCAATAATAATATGATGATAAGACTTGCTTGTGATATAATTTCTTTAGTTATATGTAATTATAGGTATTTAATAACCTCTGATATATTTTGAATGTTACACTATGAAGTTAGGTGGAAATAGTGTGCTCAATAAATATTATTAGTAGTTTTCTACAATGCATAAACTCTTAATATTAAAAATGAATGAAGTGTCAATATTGATAACTAAGAAATCATTCCATACATAGTTCACTTATGCAATTGTTGATGTTATAAGACATCCAATCATCATAACCATAATGTTTGTGATCTTGTTGCGTGTGAGAAGAAATGAAGGGAAGAAGACAAGAACACCGATCAAATGTCGGCTGCAAGACGCAGCAAAAACGTGAGAGGGGCTTGAGCCTACTCACTTGTATTTATTTATATATTAGGGTAAAGTACATGAGGTACAAAGAGAGAAAAGAAATAAAAAATAAATATTATGAAGAAAACAGAACCGCCGACAGATTGACGAGCCGCCGCTGCGCCGGTCTCGATACCATCGACATGAGTGTCGATGGTATCGACAGAACATCATCTCGACCCTAAACCGGTCTCGATACCATCGACATGAGTGTCGATAGTATCGACCGGGATGCAAATTGCTTCAACTTATCCCTGAACTTATCTCGATACTATCGATAGGGTGTCGATAGTATCGACCGGGATGCAGATTGCTTCACACTCCCCCTCAAGCTGGAGAGTACACATCGTGTATGCCCAGCTTGCCACAGAGTCTCTGAAAGATTGTTGAACCAAAGGCTTTGTCAGGATATCTGCTAGTTGGTCCTCAGATCTGACATATGGTGTCACAATAGTGCCATCTTTGATTTGATCACGAATAAAATGGCAATCAACCTCTATGTGTTTTGTACGCTCATGAAAGATAGGATTCCTGGCAATGTACATAGAAGATTGATTGTCACACTTGAGCTCCATAGAAGGTAGAAGAAAAAATTTTAATTCAAATAGAACAGATTTGACCCATTTTAGTTCACAACATGCATGGGCCATAGCACGGTATTCAGCCTCAGTGCTGGATCTAGCAACCACATGTTGCTTCTTACTTTTCCATGTGATAAGATGATCACCTAGAAAGGTACAATAGCCTGATGTAGATCTCCTATCAGTATGATTACCAGCCAAGTCAGCATCTGAATATCCTATGAGAGGCAGAGTAGATGGAGGTGCCTTTGGTCTAGAATATGTGATACCCTTACCAGGAGCACTTTTCAGATATCTCAGAATTCTGCAGACTGATGTCCAGTGTGACTGTCGCGGAGAGTGCATATGTTGGCTGACCACGCCCACAGCAAAAGAAATATCAGGTCGAGTGACTGTTAGATATATTAACTTGCCCACTATTCTCCTGTAATATCATGGATCTTGATACTCAACATCATCAACCACCTCTTTGATGTGATAATCCATCGGTGTAGATACCGGTTTGGATTCAGCCATGCCTGTCTCCTGTAGTAAATCAAGCACATATTTCCTCTGAGATAAATTGACACCTGTATGAGATCTAAGCACTTCAATGCCTAGAAAGTATCTTAGTTTGCCCAGATCCTTTGTATGGAAGTGTTTTTGCAAACTTTCTTTTACACGAGATATTCCCATGGTGTCACTGCCAGTAATTACTGTCATCAACATATACAACAAGAATAATGGATCCACAAGAAGAGCTGGAGTAAAATAAGGAATGATCAGTCATGGAGCGAGAAAAACCCATCTGAAGAATAACTTCACTGAACTTGTCAAACCAAGCTCTAGGTGACTGTTTCAGCCCATATATAGCTTTCTTTAATTTGCAAACTTTCTGACACCCCCCTGAGCAACAAACCCAGGAGGTTGCTCCATATATACCTCTTCCTGTAGATCACCATGGAGAAAAGCATTTTTTACATCCAGCTGAAACAGGGGCCAATCAAAGGTAGTAGTAGCAAGAGAAATAATGATCCGCACAGAATTCAGGCGAGCGACATGAGAAAAGGTTTCAAAGAAGTCAACACCAAAGGTTTGGATGTAGCCCTTTGCGACCAATCGGGCTTTCAACCGTTCAACTGATCCATCCGGATTGTGTTTGATAGTGAAAACCCATCTACAGCCTACTACTTTCTTTCCTGCAGGAAGATCAACAAGATCCCAAGTGCCATTATTCGAGAGAGCCGACATCTCAAGTTGCATAGCCTGTTTCCAGCCACTGTTCTTCATAGCATCATAATGATTTCTTGGTATAGTCACAGAATCAATCCCAATAGCAAATGCACGAGCCTGCTTAGATAGATGAGACAGACAACATACATTTGTAATAGGATGTTTAATAGTACAGGACCGAGTACCTTTCCGAACAACAATAGGAAGATCGAGGTCTGATGTCTCTGTAGGAATCTCTTGAGTAGAAGGCGATGATGAGGGCTCAGAGACTGGTGTCGCTACTTCTTCTGGATCTTGCCTACCTCGTCTATGGTAAACATGTGTGTAATGCTCAATGGTAGGTCTATCTCCTGCTTGTTCATCCGGAATAGAAGTAAAATCCGGAATGATAGGTGGCACTCCCTCACTCTGCACTGATGGTGCCATTCTCTCATTCTGTATTTTTGGTGTCTCTCCCTCTCTCAACTGCTCCCCCTTACTCATAGCATTGGAGAAATATGGAGTGGTCTCATGGAAGGTGACGTCCCTAGACACAAACATGCGGCGAAGACTAGGACAGTAACACTTGTATCCTTTGCTAGTATTAGAGTAACCCAGGAACAATGTTTTAATGGACCTAGGAGACAACTTGTCGGCCTTAGGGTCAAAGTTATGGACAAAGGAAGTGCAACCAAACACTCTAAGAGGAATAGGAAAGGGGGAGTCCATGGGACGCAACACAGAAAACGGAGTCTGTCCTTGAAGAACAGAAGAAGGTTGTCTATTAATCAAGAAACAAGCAGTTAAAAGAGCTTCAGACCAAAACTTCTTGGGCACATTGGATTGAAACATAATGGATCGAGCAATATCAAGAAGATGGCGATTCTTCCTCTCTGCCACCCCATTTTGCTGAGGGGTGTGAGGAAAAGATGTGCGATGAATCATACCAACCGAGCTGCAAAAAGCAGACATAGCCTTTTGAACATACTCTAAAGCATTATCAGACTGGAGAATTTTTATATTGCAATCAAACTGGACTTTAATTTCAGTATGAAAATGTTTCACAATAGAAAACACAGATTCTCTACTTTTAAGAAGGTAGATCCATGTCATGCGTGAGAAATCATCGACAAAGGAGATAAAATAACGAAAACCATTATAACTCTGGTCTTTTACATGACCCCACACATCACTATGCACTAACTCAAAGGGACACAAAGCCCGCTTATTGACTCGACTGGGATAGGATAACCTATGGTGCTTTCCCAGTTGACATTAATGACACTCTAAAGAAGATAATTGGGACAGCTCTGGTTCCAACTTCCGCAAGTTCTCTAAAAAAGATGTCCATATCTGCAATGCCATAGTAAGGGGGAACCACTCAACAGGATGGATGGAGCAGGAGAAGGCATTTGGCGAGGCAGACTGTCACCGTTGAAAAGGTAGAGATCACCTTTCCTAGGCCCCCCACCAATCGTCTTCATACTCTTGAGATCTTGTAATATGAAACAAGAAGGTCCAAATATTACCCAACATTTTACAGTGTCAATCAATTTGGCAACAGAAAGAAGATTAAAAGGAAATTCAGGCACAAAGTGAACGGATTTAAGATCAATCTTGGGTGTTAGGGAGACAAATCCACTAGCTAACACTCTCTTCACTGAACCATCTGCCAGTGTAACAGATTGGTGAGGAATAGATGTGTGGAGCAATCTCCTCATACCAGTCATATGTTGTGAGGCGCCAGAGTCAACCACCCAAGATGAGGATGAGCCAGATGCTATGAGAGATGTAGCCTGATTACCAGCAGTAGATGCCAGATTTGCCGATAAAGATGATGATGACCCATACTCGTGTTGTGTCGCCTGAATGAACCGATCATATTCCTCTTAGGTAAGAGTGATGTCAGTGCCAGAGGTAGTACCCACAGTTGTAGAGGATGATGATCCTGTGGTGGTGGCACAATGTGCTGCTCCCACAGGTGGTGCAGCAGGTCTCCCATGTTTCTTCCAACACTTCTCCACTGTATGTCCCAGTTTGTCACAAAAGTTACACTTAGGACGTGTCCCACGCCCTCTGCCCATACAGGGTCATCCTCCTCGTACCACAGCAGCAACAGAAGCATGAGATTCTCCAGAAGATATATCAGAAACAAAGGAAGCAGACTCAAATAGAGATTGTTGGATCCTTGAATAAGCCTCCACAAGACTAGGTAGTTTATCAGTAGCCAGAATAATGCTCTGAGCGGAGCTACAAGTCGAGTTGAGCCCAGATAAGAATTTGGTTGTAACAAGATCATCTCTATCCTTTATCTGTTCAGCAACAACCACAGGATGATAATAACTTAGCTCTTGAGCAAGAGCCTGAACCACCCCAAAATACTCCTTAAGAGATCGGTCACCCTGTTTCTCAGCAAACAGACAATCATAGATCATAAACTGACGGAGAGCATTCTTCTCTTGAGAATAATGTTGCTTCACTGCGTCCCATATTTCCTTGGTCGTAGCATAGAACATGAACCTTGAGGCGATTGCAGGTTCCATACTATTCCACAGCCAAGTCTTCACAAGACTGTCATGACGCTTCCATTCAGCATACCCTTCTTCAGTAGATGCCTTGGGACCCGAGTCAACATGCCCTGCTCTGTCACGAGCCTCCAAGACGGTGTGGACGACATTCATCCATAGAAGATAGTTTTTCCCGTTGAGCTTGATGGAGGCGATAGGCGACACTTCGTTGTAGATCGTAGGTGTCTTGATATCCTCCATTGTAGAACGGAATATGTGACGGATTGATACACGTCAAACAGATTGTGGTGACGGAAAGATACACGTCACACACAGAAGACAAACAAGGAGAAATGTGTTACTGACGCATTCACAACCTCCAAATGATTTTCCTAATCACACATGGAGGAGGTGTGACTAGGATGATGGTTGAGACTAAACTAGTCCTGCGGTTGTGTTTTTAGATGATCGTTGGATCACCCGGAGATCCCCAAACGCTTTGTGATGGAGGCTACGGTAGAGTTGGATATCTACCGTAGACCCAGAGTAGCCGACGATGGTTCCACACAGCCAGTGGATTACGCCAAGTCAACGGATGGGAAGCAGCCGGCCGCCGGTGAGGGAGATCCGCCGGTGAGAGGAAGGAGAAGCCCTAGATCGATCTCCGCTCTGATACCATATGAGAAGAAATGAAGGGAAGAAGACAAGAACACCGATCAAATGTCGGCTGCAAGACGCAGAAAAAACGTGAGAGGGGCTTGAGCCTACTCACTTGTATTTATATATTAGGGTAAAGTACATGAGGTACAAAGAGAGAAAAGAAATAAAAAATAAATATTATGAAGAAAACAGAACCGCCGACAGATTGACGAGCCGTCGCTGCGCCGGTCTCGATACCATCGACATAAGTGTCGATGGTATCGACAGAACATCATCTCGACCCTGAACCGGTCTCGATACCATCGACATGAGTGTCGATAGTATCGACCGGGATGCAGATTGCTTCAACTTATCCCTGAACTGATCTCGATACTATCGACAGGGCGTCGATAGTATCGACCGGGATGCAGATTGCTTCACATTGCGCTTACCAAGGATTAAGAAAATTATAGGATTTGGAAATACAAGTCAATGATATTGTGTGGACATCCCTTTTAAATTATTTACAGGTAGTAGAGTTCAGACTTCCGGAAAAAAAGTTTAGGACCTCTAACAAATTTGGCTTGTAGGAGTTGGATGTATCATGGAACAGGACATCAACTTCAAGTAGACTTTGACAAGTGTGGAAGTGGAAGTTTGTGGAAACATCGAAGAAACTTTGAGAACTTGTACAAGTAAACTCGACGTAACTTCAAGAAATATTAAGCTAAGTGATGAGAATTGACAGATTTCATCACGTCTAGCTAAAATTACAATATACGTTTACATATGACCATCTATATAGGTTTACATATGTAGAGAAATACATGATTACATACAGTCGACTATGGACTATAGTGTTCTTCCATTTATAAAGTTTATAACAACAAACAAACTACATAAAAACAATGTAAATCTATGGTAGATCTAGCAGAGAGGGGGTAGATCTACTAGTATTAGCTTGGAATAATAAAAAATAACATCAAATTATCCTACATCAAGCTCCAACACTTTTATTCCCTCAGACAACAAACTCCACAAAACACCAGAGGAATTTCGCCAACTTTGACGACTTCGACTGATGTGGAGAAAGTTGGGTAATTTTTTAGTGGATTTGGGTTGAATTCGTCGATAAATGGGAAAATGTTGACAACTTCGACGAAATGTCGAGGATGTTGTGGAGTGAGAATGTTTACATGGATTTGACATCGTCAACTGTTGACATCGACAAAATCAACAAAATTTTGCCCAACTTTGACAGTTTTTAGTACCATGGTTGTAATCAGATGTAATACAAAGGATATACGTGAATATTATCAAAGAATACATGGATATAGAATAACCCAAGTATTACAACTCACTAGGCTCAATTTGATATAAAATAAATTGAAATTATTGATTTCGTGATTTCATTTTGTACAATTTTATTGCACAATCATGTATATATTCAAGTATATCATAAAATTATCTACAATCTTGGATGAAGGTATATCTAATAAAATATAATTAAACCAAGAAACTACCAAATACATAAATTTAATTGTTAAAGCAATTATTGAAATTAGAAGGCATTAATATTCCCAAACTATAAAGATGAATGCATTATTTCATAGCTTATGAGAAAAAATGAAAGGACAAACAAAACAAACGAGTATAGTATGGACTTCCTTAGAGGTTATATTACAAGTGGTATTGTTCGTTTACAATTGTAGCAAACAATAAGGACTTTGATCAAAAAATGGAGAGCATGGATTAGTTCTAGTTAAACTTCAACACACAGAAACATTATGACTAAATAAATAGATACGAAAAATAGGTCAAAATATGAGAATAGCTAGGAATGAACCTAAAACCTCTTGTAGAAAGACACTAACAACCACCATGCCACTTTTTTGAAATGTGACAGAGTGGCTATATCCATTGTTGATATCTTAATACTACAAATTTCAAAACCATATATTTTACAAAAGCATGTACAAATCACATTTTTAGGGGTGGGATTTGTGTTCCCTGCTTGCCCACCTTAGCTCTGCCCCTAGTAGGCACATGTGCATTGTGCCTAGTAGGTATAATCAATCCATGCAGTCATGCAGAGTTGTATGAGGTTATGGGTGAACACCAAAAGCTTGAACAGTCAGGGTAGGGACAAGGTTGATGTAGATTCCATCGTCAATAACAAGTGTGCTCATCATCTTACCATACTTTACACCTTAGTGAAAAGACGTTTTTCAAAGAGTAAATAGACGGCTAATAGATCTTTTCTATTAGAAAACCTTACTCCTATATATAGAGAGAAGGTGGTATTGACTAAACCCTAATGGGCCAAGAGACAATTGGAAACATATACAAATGGATTCAACTTAATTAACTAAAATAACTAGACTCTCTAGCACCCCCCCTCAAGTTGGAGCTTGGGAGACTCCCTAGTCAGCTTGCAAACAGAGAGACATATTATAGAATAAAGTAGAAACAAAGATAAGCCAAGCCCATGCAAGAGCAGTTCTCCCCCTAAGTATAACAATAATACTCCCCCTCAAGTAGATAATTTAAGATAGGTATGCAGGAGCTTCTCGTGGCATCTCGGCAGTAGTAAATAGCGTCATGTAGGTGTCACGGTCTTCATCTTGGTCACTAGCTTCGCAGTCTAGAGAGTGTTGGATCACAGTCCTTAGAGAGTGTGGGTCACGGCATCACTAGTCGACGTCCAAATAAAGCATGGATGGATCAACGTGCAAACAGAGCACAGAAAAGCTAGAGAGTGTGAGAACACAGTAGCAGAAAAGTAGAGACGACGTAAATGGATAGAAGACCAACACCAAACCAATAGGAAATAGGAATAAGCTCCATATATCAAGTGCTTCAAGAAGCATATAGCAGTAGAAGCATAATCAATAACATCAGAAATAAAATCTTCATCTCATCTTCCTCCATTCTCCCCCTCACGCCAACCACAAAAAGAATAAAGATTGGTTGGGTTGGAAAGTCAAAAACAATGGTAGAGGTAATGTATATGTAGGCAAAAATGTAGAGGAAAGTAACCGATAATGCGAGTTGATGTGCTACATGATCTGATTAAGCGGATCCGAGTAGAAAAATAGATGGATCTTTGTGTGACCCAAAAAGGCAGATTTTGTTAGGCCCTTAGGCCTGATTAGATAAAAATCAGATCTGATTAAGAACCTAATTAGTAGTAGGCATAATGTATACGGGGGAAAAAATTATTGAGGGATTAAGGTTATGCATTGCATATGTAGGTTGGTTAAAGCCGCAGTGGGGAGCAGTGGATTACAGGGTGCAATCGGTGACAGGGCAATAGCAGGGTAGAGGGGACAGGTTGTCGTTGACATGTATGAGGGGAGGAGCAGGGTAGCGCTCAGGGATGATTACCCAAACAAGTCGACGATAATCAGAGCTGATGAAATGCACCCGTGACAAAGTTGAAGGAGTTGATCTAGAAGATCGAGGCCATCGTCAGTGAAGAACAGCATGGGGAAGCCAGTAGAGGCTCAAATCCGCCAGCATCACGGTAATAGGTTGCGTCAGTCTCCAACACATGTCGAAGTGTTGACCCATCCGTTGGGCCAACAACCAGAATCAGCTTCTACATTTGTACCAAGGACAAGAAACACCACCAAATGAGGGGAGAGCGTTCCACAACCAACAGGCCACATCTGAGCAAATCTTGCATGCGTCGTTGGATGTAACTACCTTCACGGGACAACAAAAGTCAGCATCGACCCTAGCCGATAAGCAGAAGCCATCTACGATCAACCGACGACAAGGAGAGTTTTGTGGTTGGTGTTTTATGGGAGTTGATGGGTTAAACAGAAATGGAAGGAAAGAGAGGAAGAGGAGCACTAGCAGAGCAAAGGTTGCGGCAAGTTTGGCCATAGTGGTTGGAGATGCCCCACTGGCAGCCAAGCCAAGAAACGGCTACGGCCGCCCGCAGGAAAAAGTATTTCTCTCCAAAGTATTTCTCTCCTCTTGGCTTGGATTAGGGTTGGATCACTGCTTTGATACCATGTCAAAGAGTAATAGACAACTTAGATGTTTAGTATTACAAAACCTTACTCTTATATGTATGAGAAGGGGGAAGCATGTGGACATAGACTAAACCCTAATGGGCCAAAGAACAATTGGCCCATATACAAATAGACTCAACTTAATTTACTAAATACCCTGACACTCTAAAATGTCAATAGCAACCTCGATCTCAAGGCTATAGTGCAACCAGAATTAAAGCCTACAACTAATTTAAATCGTTGTCCTCTTATTTGTCATCATTCATCTAGCTAGAAGGAAGAACATCTTCATTTTCCACCTCTTCCTTTTGTCATTAGTGGTGAACATTATCACTTGATTGAACATTCACTGTCATGTCCAAACCCTTGCCACGTGAAATATTAATATATTTCATTGTCGTGTGTGTTTCAAGCGAACATGGTGCTTCCAGGCAAGGGTCTCTTTTTGAGTAGTTTAAGTCGTGACACTTTACTCATCTCTATGAGTGTACTTGTATAGCATCATCCATGCCAAGTAGGTCCCAGGCTGCAAGTTTTGCAACTATCAATATCATGAGACCAACCATATACATCGTGATCAGTGTGGTACCATCCCAATTAACCACCATTATATCAATGCATAGAGCTTATGCAAGTATTCCTCAACCATATCAAAGGCATGTTTCAGAACAGATTACTTGAGGCAATGTTGTTGCTTGCGGATCATTGAATGAAGAAGAACTTTATGTTACCTTTTATGTCAGCCCCCGTGGATGCCTCAAGTAGTTAATAGTCCCTTCAAAAAGTTAAAGTTGGAATGTTCACGCAACTTAGCTTGTGCAGACTTCCATCTCTTTCCTCAGGTGGTTTATGCTAGTCATAGAACACCTCAATACCATGTGGCTAATAGGGGTAGGCATAGTTCGGTTTGGTTCGGTTTACACTCAAACTACAAACCATACCATACATTTTGGTTTATGAAATTTTCAAGCTGAACCAAATTGTTAACTAGTGCAAAACTGAATCGAACCGAAGTGTTAATATTTAGTTTGGGTTTGTATTAGTTTGGTTTCAAACTATTTCCAGACAAACTACAAAGTGTTTAGTTAGACTTTTCAAGAAAAATCAACTATTTGTCGTCATATTTATCAATCGATCTAACATGACAAAGGAACTTCCAAATGAAAATTGTTTAATGATGGCTAACATGGGTACATATATATAAACTGTGTTGACATTATCCAAATAACTTCAAACCAATATACATGCATCATATCCATCGTTTTTAACCAGTTGCAATATTCTGAAATGTGTTATGCAGTATGCATTCGGTCAGGGTACCGCATAGAGTATAAGCGGAATGCAAGAACATATGTGTTTTTAGATTTCTTTTTTATAAATTCTGTATTTTATGCATATATTTAATTAAAAATATAATCCTAATCATAAATTTTATACTATCTAGTTGCACCACCTGATAGCCAACCAATAGATCATATTACATCATGGAAGAAGAAACATACATTTTTGTGAATCTTTTACTCATTTTGCACAATATTAGGAGCACACGACACTCATGATATTGTAAAATATTGTATACAAGACATGTAAAGCTGAAATAAATACCTAAAACATTAGAATTGAGCTGCATATGATAAGGATCTTTTTGCTTTCATTACAATATAAAAGATCATGAACTTGCAACAAACCCTAATGCATATCATATGAATTACTTCCATCAGATATTTTGTATATCATCCTTGGATGCAAATATGAACTTAAGTATATACGCATGCAACTATTTAGGCTAAGCACTCTTGAAAGGTTATAGAGAGGATAATGATGTGGGATGAAAAGATCATTCGACTTATGTTTTAACTTAAACAAGGACGCATGATCACTATTTGCTTAATTGTTTAGGTTTAGTCATTAGTTGCTTATCTCTCTTAGGGAATTTTCCATTTTATTGGAAATTATATGCAACTATCCCAAGTCATTAGGATACTGAGTCTACTTAAGTACAATATTTGCTTTGAGGCTTTATTCAGGTAGTTGGCGAGATTTAAAGAATTTGATTTTTCGCTTTGTTTCCCTGATCTCCGTTTCGTGATCCATCAATTAGAATCATATCCTGGACTTCCCATTAACGTTTGGTCATGGTCCCATTTCCTGTCAACTAATTATGACAACCCTCTTGATCACATGCTTTCAGAGTTCCCACATTCCTCTTTGGCCACTAGTATTTTGGGATAGATCAACATATCTAATTCCTAATCTCCCTTTTCCTACTATGTTGTTGTACCAATGGCAGCCGTGCAAAACGTCAATACCTCTACCACTCACCTCCATCACCATGCAAGCCTCCAATAACTACCCTTGTGATTGCTTTCTCTTTGTGTCTAGTACTTGAAATCCCACACCTTTCCCCTCTCACCTCTATGCAACGACTGTCGTTTTCCTTCATCCCCAAGCCCTTGTATTCCATCCCACGACCCTTTGATGCCGAGCCCCCCAATGAACCGGCCGTTGTTAGCCCACCATGACCACAACTAACATCACTTGTTTGATCCTTCTCGCAAGTAAATGTAGGTTGTTGCTTACTCCTCGCTCAATCTTTTACTCAGAAACACTTATGGCGACAACCATCAGACCTTGCTAGGATCTTGTAATAGTCCTTACACCTTCGGCACCACCCTTCTAGTTTCATAGTCATCATCGAAGGGACCTGATGTTTGTCTTACCTTCGAGTGCCCATGCTTACATGGGTCCTGGAGTATGGGATTCTTGTGCAGTGCTAACCTTTACTATGGTTGTCGTCTACCAAGCACATCGTCACCAACAACCATGGTTCACAGTGAAGACTTCTGAGCTAAGGTGTTGGAGATCGATGGTTAAATGGTAGCATGTGAAACACACCTCAAAAATATTGAGGCTATCCATGAGTGCCGACTTTAACTATTTTCCACAAGAAAGGATAAATAGTATGAAAGAAATCCCCACCAAAACCTTGACACTTAAAAATAAATTTGTGAAAATGTAACTTGCAAGTATGATTGTATGGAGTATCAGATGCAAAATGAGATGGAAGATGGAGATAAAGACGAGTACACCTGATTTTATATGGTTTGGGATTGAAATGCTCTATGTCCACCCCTAGTGGCTTTTCAACCATTAGGCTTTGCAATAATCCTTGTTAAGTAAATAGAAAATTCAAATACAACATTGCTTGTTGCTTAGATCCCCTTTTTCTTGCCAGGGGAATAACACCTATTGGATACTTCTTTCTCCTGGACGCGGGAGATCACCACCATCTCCTCCTTTTGTTGTTGTGGGCCTGGTGACTGCCGAGAGGACATCACATTCTCCTATACCTAGCTATAATAGAACACTTAGGACACCGTCGAACACTACAAGATCATCGCTTCCTTACCACAAAGCCACTTGCAACTGCACAATTACAAAGAGAACAGGCTTGGAAGATGTCACAACTCTTGAAAGAACAAATATTGTTGATCTTGTCATAGATATCAAAAGGCAAATTCTAAGATTGTGGAGAAGCTCTACGAGTCTACTTGAAGCACCCTATGGGATTACCGTATCGAGATCTAGACAAGGCTATTCTCAACTTGTTTCTATTTCTAGGAATATAACCGAGTGAGCCAATATAGTCGTTATAGTGCGTGGAGTCAAGTGGGCTTTGGCATGACTAGTTAGGTGATTACTACACATTATTGCTGAATTGGTGAGTTTAATAATGATTCCTCAAGAGGGTGTGTGGATGAAAGGTCACAACACCAAAGCAACTCTACAATCGGTCGAATAAATTTGGCCTAGGAAATTAGTTGATCTACACTTTGGCTGAGAAAGAACCGAGCTCAATGACTCAACAAATGTTTCTCGGTTGAACCAAACATTCAATATACCAACCCTCAGTCAAAGTTAATAGTTTGATCGACAACAGTTTTGTTGGTCACTAACCCAGATTTACATAATCAACTCTAACTATTTTCGGTAATAAAGATTTTGATATAATTGGTTCCTCTTGAGTGCACTACGAGCTTTCTAGGGTTTTTCTTAATTATTACTTAACCTTTATCAATGATAAAATAAGAAGATTTTTACATAGTTTGCATGCCACATAATGTAAAAATCGAAGTCTTTTTGCAATGTAACTCGAATTTAGCTTTGCTGCTGGCATGAATGAACTTTAATAACATGTTAGAGCAACAAAATGGGAAGTAATCCACTACTCAAAATAATTGGTACGAGTTGCCATTGTGCTAATTGTGCCTTAGTGGAAACAATCAACATCCCAACGAAGTTGTCGAATTATCTATATGAGAGCACTCATAATCATAGTCACAAATTCAGTATCCGGTATTCGCTTGATTCAAAAATTTTGGAATTTGGTAATTATGCACGGAATTCAGGTAAAAAGCGGTCAACGTACGGTAAAAGTACATTTGATGATTTGAAAAAAAAGTCGGGAAAAAATCAGAGGATAAATACATATAATGCTTAACATATATATGTATATTTATGTTTTGCACACACACATATATGTATATATATGTACATATATATTGCATAAGATTTCTATAACTATTACATACATATACACATGCATATATTACATATATACAGACAAATATTTGCAATCAAACTAAGTCAAAGTCTTACTCAATATAGTACGAGAAAAGAACATGTAAAATGGGAAAAACATAAACATGAATATTCGTGGAAATAAAACATAATATTTGAGAATTTGGAGTTATTCGGCTGTTTCGTACGTCTAGGGAAAAATTTGCGTATTTTTCAAAAAGTTGGGAGTATATTGTGACTATGCTCATAATTGGTGTTCCAGAATTCTAAAACGCACTCTTATAACTAGCCGCTAGAGCTAGGCACAAAACCAAAGCGAGACCATTGAAACCAACCAAGCCGAATCAAACCGACCCGTTCAATTTGGGTTTATTTTGAGGGTGAATATTTTGGTTTGGTTCTAAATTTCCTTTGTTAGCGGAATACGTAAAACGGAACAGCCGCGATGTGTGTGTTGCGCTAGGCAACGTGAGAGTTCCCAATAGGGCTCTCCTCTTTATTTATATAAAGGAGTAAATTGCACATAGGTACAGCAGTAATGAAAAATAGAAAATAAAGACATAAAGAAAGATATATTAACACTCCCCCTCAAGTTGGAGTGTACACATTGTGGATGCCCAGCTTGCCACATAAATTCTGGAACACTGCTGGACCTAAAGGCTTTGTCAAGATGTCAGCTAATTGATCCTCAGACTTGACATATGGTGTCACAACATTGCCATTCTTTATCTGATCTCTGAGGAAGTGACAGTCAACTTCTATATGCTTTGTACACTCATGGAAGACAGGATTCCTGGCAATATGTATAGCAGATTGATTGTCACACTTGAGTGTCATGGGAGATTGAATCGAAATCTTCAACTCAGATAAGACAGATTTGATCCATTGTAATTCACAGCATGCATGTGCCATAGCACGGTATTCAGCTTCAGTACTAGACCGCGCTACCACCTGTTGTTTCTTGCTTTTCCAAGTGATCAAATGGTCACCAAGGAAAGTGCAGTAGCCAGAAGTAGATCTTCTATCAATCTGATTGCCAGCCCAATCTGCATCTGCATAACCTTCAGAACCAAAGGTGATGACGAGCTCTTTGGTTTGTAGTAAGTGATTCCCTTTCCAGGAGCACTTTTCAGATATCTCAGAATCCTGCATACAGCTGTGCAGTGTGACAGTCGTGGTGTGCACATATGTTGACTCACCACTCCTACAGCAAAAGAAATATTGGGTCTTGTTACAGTTAGATAGATTAACTTCCCAACTATTTTCCTGTAGTGTCCTGGATCTGAATACTCAGTGTCATCATCCATCTCCTTGGTGTGATAATCCATAGGAGTGAATACTGGCTTAGAATCAGTCATGCTTGTTTCCTGTAGCAAGTCCAGCACATACTTCCTCTGAGATAGGTTTATACCTGCATGGGATCTAAGAACCTCAATCCCTAGAAAATATCTCAGTTTCCCCAGGTCCTTTGTGTGAAAGTGTTTTTGTAATCCTTCCTTCACACGTGATATACCTGTAGAATCGCTGCCAGTAATCACAATATCATCAACATAGACAGCAATAATGATAGACCCACAAGAAGAGTTTGAATAAAATAGAGAGTGATCAGTCATGGAACGAGAGAAACCCATCTGTAAAACAACAGCACTGAACTTGTCAAACCAAGCTCTAGGAGATTGCTTTAGCCCATATATAGCTTTCTTCAATTTGTACACTTTCTGACACTCCCCCTGAGCAACAAAACCAGGTGGTTGCTCCATATATACCTCTTCTTGGAGATCACCATGAAGAAAAGCGTTCTTGACATCCAGCTGAAAAATAGGCCAGTCAAAGGTAGTAGCAAGTGATATAAGGATCCGTACAGAGTTCAAACGAGCAACTGGAGAAAAAGTCTCAAAGAAGTCAACTCCATATGTCTGTGTGTAGCCTTTTGCTACCAATCTAGCCTTCAGCCTTTCAACAGATCCATCAGGGTTGTGTTTGACTGTGAAAACCCATCTACAGCCCACAATTTTCTTTCCTGCAGGTAAGTCGACAAGATCCCATGTGCCATTGTCTAATAGAGCAGATATTTCCACCTGCATTGCCTGTTTCCAACCACTGTCCTTCATAGCATCTAAATGATTTCTTGGTATCGTAATTGAGTCCATCCCAACAGCAAATGCACGAGCCTGTGTAGATAAGTGGGACAAACAACACACATTGGATATGGGATGTCTAATAGTACATGAACGAATACCTTTCCTGACAGCAATAGGAACATCAAGATCAGAAGCTTCTGCAGGAATCTCGTGAGTAGAAGACGATGGAGGAAGCTCAGAGTCTGGTGTCACTGCCTCATCTGGATTCTGTCTACCTCGCCTGTGATACACCTGTGAATAGGGCTGAATGACAGGTGCATCATCATGCTGCATGTCCTGAATAATAATGGGTGGCACTCCCTCACTCGGCACATGTGGTGCCACTCGCTCACTTTGAATTGGGGGTAGCACTCTCTCACTCAATTGCTCCCCCTTGCTCATAGAATTTGCAAAATATGGAGTGGTTTCATGAAAAGTGACATCCTTAGAAACAAACATACGACGCAAACTAGGACAATAACACTTGTAACCTTTACTCGTACCAGAGTACCCAAGGAACAAGGTTTTAACAGACCTAGGTGAAAGTTTGTCTTGTTTAGGATCAAAATTATGAACGAAGGATGTACAACCAAACACCCGAAGAGGAACATGAAAAGGTTGATCCATAGGGCGTAAAACAGAGAAGGGAGTGCGTCCATGCAAAACGAAGGAGAGCTGTCTATTAATCAAAAAACATGCGGTGAGAAGGGCTTCAGACCAGAACCGTTTAGGCACATTTGATTCAAACATGAGGGATCGAGTAACATCCAAAAGATGGTGATTCTTTCTCTCAGCAACTCCATTCTGCATAGGGGTGTGAGGACAGGATGTATGATGAATCATCCCAACCGAACTACAAAATTCATTCATCACTTTCTGAACATATTCGAGAGCATTGTCAGATTGAAAAGTCTTGATGTTGCAATTAAATTGAACTTGAATTTCTTTATGAAAATATTTAATGATGGAAAGCACAGACTCACGACTTTTCAACAAATAAATCCATGTCATGCGAGAGTAATCATCCACAAAGGAAATAAAATAGCTAAAGCCATTATAACTTTGGTCTTTAACAGGACCCCACACATCACTATGGACTAACTCAAACGGACTAGTAGCCCGATTATTGACACGAACAGGATATGACAATCTATGATGTTTGCCCAACTGACACGAGTGACACTCTAAAGAAGACAAATGAGCCAGATCTGGTTCCAACTTCTTCAGGCTTTCTAAGGATGGATGTGCATATCTGCAATGCCACAGCAAGGGGGAACCACTCATCATGACGGCTGAAACTGGAGCAGGAGGTGGATGGCGAGGTAGACAATCACCAGGGAAGAGGTAGAGATCACCTTTCCTAGGCCCCCCACCAATCATCTTCATACTCTTGAGATCCTGTAAAACAAAACAAGAGGGCCCGAATGTTACTGTGCATTTTACAGTGTCAATCAGCTTGGCAACAGAAAGCAAATTAAATGGAAATTCAGGCACAAAATGAACAGATGTCAGATCAATATCTGGTGTAAGGGACACAGATCCACTAGCTACCACCTTCCTCACTGAACCATCTGCCAAGGTAACAGATGGATGAGGAATATATGAGTCAAGTGAACGGAGCAATCTCCTCATACCAGTCATGTGCTGGGATGCGCCAGAGTCAACCACCCAAGGATTTGCGGATCCAGAAGCCATAAAGGATGTAGCCTGATTACCCGCAGTAGACGCAAGGTTGGCTGCCGAAGTAGATGACGCGCCCATGTTCCAGTGCTGAGTTGCCTGAATAAATCTGTCGTATTCCTCCTAAGTAAGAGTGATGCCAGGAGTACTAGAACTCACAGCTGAAGATTCCGAGGTGGCACAGTTTGCAGCTCCAACAGGCGGGGCAGCAGGTCTCCCATGTTTCTTCCAGCATTTTTCTACAGTATGCCCAGGTTTGTCACAGAATGTGCATCTAGGACGAGTTCCACGTCCTCTGCCCAAGCCAGATTTGTCAGATGGTGCAGGTCGTCCTCCTCTTACTGCTGCTGCAATAGAAGCATGAGAATCTCCAGAAGGAACAACAAAAATAGAATAAGCAGACTCAAAGGTGGACTGCTGAATCCTAGTGTAAGCTTCTGCAAGGCTTGGTAATTTGTCTGAAGCAAGGATCACACTTCTGGCCGAACCGAAGGAGGAGCTAAGTCCAGAGAGAAATTTAGCAGTGACCAGGTCGTCTCGATCTTTAATCTGCTCAGCAACTGTCACTGGATGATAGTAGCTCAGTTCTTGAGAAATAGCTTGAATCACACCAAAATACTCTTCAAGTGGCTTATCACCCTGTCTTTCCGCAAAAAGACGGTCATAAATCATAAACTGGCGAAGAGCATTCTTTTCTTGAGCATAATGTTGCTTCACGGCATCCCAAATCTCCTTGGCTGTAGAGTAAAACATGAACCTAGATGCAATTGTAGGTTCCATGCTGCCCCATAGCCAAGTCTTCACTAGGCTGTCCAGACGTTTCCACTCGGCATAGTCTTTGTCAGTGCTAGCTAGGGGTGCAGAATCAACGAACTTTGCCCTATCTCGGGACTCCAAGACGGTATGAACAACATTCATCCATAGCAGAAAATTCTTCCCGTTGAGTTTGATGGGAATAGGCGACACCTCTCCATAATAGGTGGACATCTTATTCTCCATAATGCAACGAGGATAGGTGACGGAATGATACGCGTCACAAGGAAGGCTGGATTGACGGGAAGATACACGTCACGTGACGGAGAGATACACGTCACAACTGAAACTGGATAGAGGATGCGTTACTGACGCATCGACAGCCTTCAAGAGAGAGAGGTTCCTAATCACACATGAAGGAGATGTGAATAGGAAGGCACTTTGGAAGAGACGAGACCTCCGGTTAGGGCTTTAGATGGCCGTTTGATCAACCGGAAATCCCCAAACAGCAAATTCGGCTTCCGAAAATTAGTCGAAAAGTTGTTGAAAAATTGCTGAAAACGTAGACGGAGCTTCGGTTCTTGGTTGTCGGGCCTACGGTAGCATGGAGGAGACTACCGGAGGTCCAAAGATAGTAGACGGGCGACGGAAGCCCTTAGCCGACGGGCTGCAGCGTCGGCGGTGGCGTCTGCCCTGCCCCTGTCGCGCGACGACGGCGAGAGGGGAAGGAGGCCGCTGCTGCGGCGGCTCCCTAGGTGGAGGACGGCGGCGGCCCTGCTGGGATGGAGGAGGAAGGGCGGTGGCGCTGGAGAAAGGAGAAGCGGAAGTGGCCGATCACACTGCTCATGATACCATGTTAGCGGAATACGTAAAACGGAACAACCGCGATGTGTGTGTTGCGCTAGGCAACGTGAGAGTTCCCAATAGGGCTCTCCTCTTTATTTATATAAAGGAGTAAATTGCACATAGGTACAGCAGTAATGAAAAATAGAAAATAAAGACATAAAGAAAGATATATTAACATCCTTAAACCATTAAACAACAATATGGTTCAATTGAGGATGTAATTTAACAAACCAAATTGAATCGATACATATGTCTACAATATATATATATATATATATAATCTAAAATTACTCATTACACTTAATTATATAATACTAAAAAAGGTCGCTGCAATACTCACAATATTGCATGTTAAAATGTATAATGAATTGCCATATAGATGGAGTTTCAACAAAAATAAATAAAGTTGTGGTATGATCAAGGTTGTCAGAACCAAACCGATGAACAAACCGGTGAGGCCTCTGGTTCTTGGTTCACTGGTTCAACTAGTGGTTGGACTGGTTCAATCAGTGACGTTAGCATGACATCACAAATAATTAATATATATAAATATATACACTTTTCAGCAAAGTCAACTTATAAAGGAGATATGAGAAAATCACATTAATATGATCATGTGCTCATTTGCAAACAGTTTTCATCCACGATCCATTTACTCAAAAATTTGAATCAAAATGAAGCCTACGAATGGTTAAACACGTCTAATATAACCCCAAAAAGGATGAACTAATAACAATTGAATTTCAACCACAATCATCGTACAAAAGAGTAGTGAAATAAAATGACTAAATGTCTATCATCAAATTCATTATTCACCATTTACTCATCATGAATCACGTCGTATAGTCATCATCCTCATCATCTTAATAGTCATCATCCTTATTTGGTTATCCCCAATACAACTAGAAAATAAATGCAACAATTCAGCACAAGAACACAATTGCACAACTGTGATAGAGAAAGTCACGTAGAAATTAGGAAGTAGGCATATGGAGTACATATGGGCCGACAGAAAATAACTTAATAGAAGGTGAGGGGGACGTACAGTTTCCTAGAGCTAGAAGAAGAGTAGAAGAATAGGAAGAGGAAGAGGAAGAGAGAGGAAGTGGGAGAGAAGGACAAAGATGAATAGAGGAGGTTTCAATTTGACTAGGCGTTTACTTGAGGACAAAGAGGGAGAGATGGACGAAGAGGGAGAGAGGAGGCAGAAGAAGAAGAGGAGCATTAGGACAAGAGGAGTTACCTGGAGGGGGGGGTGTAGCAAGCTGACGGCGGAGAGAAGCAGCAACAAAAACAACAACAAGATTGGCGGCAGCAAGACCTTCGGCGGCAGTAACAACCCCGACAACAACAACTTTGGTTGCTTGTAGCTGGTTTGTGGCGATGTGAACCTTCCCGCGGTGATCTCAGGCTGGAGACTAGGGTTGGAGTGGAGATCATGAGAGTCAGCAAATGTAGTGCGTAGGGGTTGAGCCCCCCCCCTCATTTCAGCCGCACACGAGGGCACATGGCCACTCAATAGCCTAGGTGATAAAATCGGTCGATTGGGCTGAAATCGGACAGGTTCGCTGGTTGACTAGTTCAACCGGTCGGTTCACCGGTTCAATGCCGAGCAGACTTCATTTCCGGCTTTTGGAGAGCACTGAACCGATACAGTGATTGTTTCCCAGTTCAACCAATCAGTGTTCTGAAAAGTGGTTCATGCGTATGTGGCCCTTGGCCTCTCCACATATAACGATGCAGTGCTATTTTTGGGCGTGGGCATATTATGCGGCTTGCGGTCCGAAGATGTTCCCGCTTAGGCTCCACATTTCATTTGGCGACTTAACGAAAAAACCTAAATAAAAGCTCCCCGCCTCGACTTCTAACCCCAACCCGACTATCCAATGCTGACCCGGACTCCGTCTCTCACTCTCGCGATTGTGATAGCTGTTGTAGTAGGGCAGCGACTTCCTACAAGGCTGCAATCTTGGCGGAAGTAAGTTCCGTGAACCTCAGCAGCTGCGGTGGTGAATGCCATCAACCCCGATATCAGCAGAAGCTTCTCTCACTCCTTCTGCTATGTTACTTGTTCTCCTGTTGTGTTGCTACTACTTCCTCATGTGTTGCAATGGCCGTGTTGTTGCTTGCTGGCAAGAATCTCAGCCTCCTCCCCTCTCTTGAGGTCGGGCCTACGGAGGGAAAGAGGTAACTTCTGCTGCTCCTCTTCCCCTCTTCCTCCCTATTTCATGAATTCTCTTCTTCTCCCCCTTCTCTTTTGACACCAACTTACCCAATTTGTTATTTTCTCATTTTCCTTTCTGATGCCCATTCTTCTTCTTCTTCATTCCTAATTCCTCAACTCTTCTTCTTCATTTTGCTGTCTCTCACTCTACTCATGGTTGTATAGGCGGCTAGGCGGCCAGGCGTTCCAGGGGGACGCCCAGACTGCCTAGGCGCCCAGGCGGAGGCCCAGGCGTTTCCAGGCGTTTTTATATATTTTTTGTTTTAACAGATATATGTAAAATTTCTGAAAAATACAATCCTTATACATAAATGTACATGATAAATATGCAATCAATGTGCTAGCATTGTATGAAGAAAGCAACATTATCATTAGATATGGATTGAATTGTGGAAGTTTTACCTAAACAAAATTCATATAGAAATCAGAAAGCTAAACATGTATAATGTTTGTAGCCAAAACAATGTATAATACTATTATGTAGAATTTAGGCTAAATCAAAACTAACAAGGTCTAAATTAGAACTGATTGGCCCTAATTTAAACTCATTTGATCCAAATTTGACCTAGTTTAACCTAACTTTTGCCTAAACCAGACCTAATTTTGTATACCATGACCTAATCAATCCCAATTTCCATAAATTTTTCATATATTCACCTAAATGAGACAAAATTTGACCAAATAAGACCTAGTCATCCAATTTAGAACAAATTCCCCCAAATCATACTTGTTTCCCTTAAATTAGACCTAATGTGCCCAATTTTGACATGATTTGGCCTAAATAAAACCTAATTTTGTATATTATGATCCAATCAGACCTAATTTCCCCGAATTTTTCCTATATTGACCTAAACAACATTTAATTTGGCAAAATTAGACCTAATCTCACCATATAAGACCATTTCCCCAAAATCAGACTTATTTTCCCCAAATGAGACCTAATCTGCTCAAATTTGACATAATTTGGCCTAAAATCAAACCTAACCCACCCTAAATTTCCCTATGTTGATCTAAACGAGGCCTTACATGACCAAATTAGACCTAATCCCCCCGAATTAGACCTAATTCCCCCAAATTAGAACTAATTTCCCCAAATTAGAACTATTTCCCCCAAATCAGACCTAATTTACCCTAAATTGATCCCGTTTGGGATAAATCAGACCCAATTTAACCACAAAATAACTCAATTTGATCAAATTCAGATCTAATTTATGCTAAATTAGCCTTCAATTGGCTTAATTTGGGCCTCAAAAGGCTTAATTTGGCTCTCAAAAGGCCTTACACAACAACTTAGGTCAATTAGGGGCCTGGGCGCCCAGTTTGAGGCGGGCTGACTTAAGCCTAGGCGCCCAGGCGGGAACCTGTACAACACAGACTCTACTGAATTCTCCCTAACATGGATGCCACTTTCACTCTTTACTGTTTGACGCCACTCTTAAATATAATTTTCCCTTGTTTCTAAATACCATTCTCTGTCCTAAATCCCTGTCTCCAACCACTTCTTATGACGCCACTGTACCCCTTACTGTTTTCCTCCCTAATTTGGACATGCATTACTCTTGTTTGCTCTTCTTGGCTGAGATCTCTATTCTCTACGACTTCTTGGCTTTGGTTATTCATATTGTGTTCATTTAATAAATGTAGCGTCTTCATTTTGCATTACTGTCTCTCCCTCTACTGAATTCTCCCTAACATGGATGCCACTTTCCCTCTTTACTGTTTGACGCCACTCTAGATATAATTTTCCCTTGTCTTTAAATACCATTCTCTGTTCCTAAATCCCTGTCTCCAACCACTTCTTATGACGCCACTGTACCCCTTACTGTTTTCCTCCCTAATTTGGACGTGCATTACACTTGTTTGCTCTTCTTGGCTGAGATCTCTATTCCCTACGACTTCGTCTCTATTTATTACTGACTTGACTTCTTGGCTGCAGTTATATCTATTGTGTTCATTTAACAAATGTAGCGTCTATTTCTGCTATGAACTGCATGTGTTAGTGTGTTATGCTGTTTATTCTAGTGCATTATATAAACATAGGGTTCTGTCGATTGATTTTTCTTCTTGATGATTGGAAAATGTGTGTTTCTTCTTCCATTATGTAATATGATCTATTGGTTGGCTATCAGGTGGTGCAACTAGATAGTATAAAATTTATGATTAGGATTGTATTTTTAATTAAATATATGCATAAAATACAGAATTTATAAAAAAGAAATCCAAAAACACATATGTTCTCGCATTCTGCTTATACTCTATGTGGTACCCTGACCGAATGCATACTGCATAACACATTTCAGAATATTGCAACAGGAGATGGTTCATATTCAATAACCATTGTTATTATCCAAAAAGAGAGGATAAAGGCATAAGAAAAGACTTGGACTCCAAGTTCACCTCTCTCCTCTATTTTCCTTCAAATTCTCATTTCCTAAATGCAGATTCAATCATTCATCATCCAATCTCACATACAAAACAAAGTTTCAATGACCAAACCTATTCAACGTCATTCAACATTGGAAACTCAAACTAATATTGGATCAACATTCTTCGGGGAGACCATGCAGCTAATCCATCAGGCGTGCCACCTGGCATATTAAAGCAATCTACCACATGTAGTGTCCTTGCAAATTCGTGGTGCACAAATGGCCCACCTCCCAATCAAACTCAGAATTGGGACAAATATGTTTCCAAAAATTGTGAAATCGACATCCCTCGTACCTAAAACCAGGCACTCCAAACCCCTATGTATGCCCCCCTACATCCAGGATCAAACCTTGCCCTTTTTCACCCTCTGGAACCCATAAAGTGAACCACGATTCTTCGGTAATTCTTTCTAGTAGGATCCTTCCTCTAGAATAGAACTTTCAACATGTAGGGAGGCTACAAAATGTTAAGGAGGTACAAAAGGCCTTTAATTCTAATGCATAGTTTGATTGTTAATAATAATTTTTAATTCTCAAACTTTTTTAATTGGTTTTGATCGTATAGCTTGTTGATCTATAGTTCTCACATTGTATTTTTTTCCCACATTTTCCCTCAGATTTAAAAGATTAGTTTACCTTGTTTTCCTCAAGAAACATGGTGGTGACTTCAACACCCTTGTCTATATTATTCTTATTTTCTTTTTATGCCTTTTGGTTTTACACCAATTGTGGGAACGCAATCCTAGTTTCACTAGACCGTTTCCATTGGTTAAACCATTAGGCTACTCTAGTGGGGAGTGTTTTTGCCAATCCAAGTTGCTTCTTATTTTTTGGTCGGTTTTTCCACGTAGTTTCAAATTTCTTTCCTCGGTTTCGATTGTATTATTTCCTTCTCGATTACCTAGTTTGCTTCCTACTTTCTATCCTATTTTATTTCACCTCCCTCCTATCTCTCTCCAAAGTATCATCATGAACTTTCCTCATTTGCATGATCAATGGAAGTCAAAGCATTGTCTCATTATGTTGCGAGCATATACTTGATCTATCTATCAAATTTGCATGAATGGTTTAATCATACTTGTTAAGGTGGCAAGGCGACACGGCGTTGGGGCCGGACGCCTTGCGCCTAGGCGCGACTAGGCGCGCCTAGGCGTCGCCTAGGCGACCTTTAAAAATAATAATTTATGTATATATACATGTGTCATGGTTTTTCCCCACTCATACACACATTGTGTAGTTATATATGTAGTTATCTACATATTTATAGTCGGTCTCTCCATATATATATATTTTATTGTATGAAAAAACAACCAATTTACATTTCTAATATATTATCATTTAACAATAATGTCAAGGACACGAAAAGAATTATTGTAAAGAATGTAAGAGTGATCAACATATAAATATATATTTATTGTCATACATAGCTACAAATATTAAGCAATGTAATCACTATCCTTCATAGCAAGGCTACTTAGTACAATCTGAATTGAAGGTGCAAACTAAGAAAAATCAAATGTGTACTAAGAGTATTAGATCCAGTCAAACAAAAAAGAGTATTAGATCCAGTCAAACCCAAAAAAGAGTATTAGATCCAATTAAAAAGTGATATTTGGCACATAAAATAGGCAACACTATTAATTTTGAGCATTGGTGTAGCCATATCAAACATTAAAATAAGTAAATATATAACTAGACCCACAAAACTAGGTCACTGTAGAATTATAATAAAGCGTCCTAGCCTAGGCGCAGCCCTGGGGCGCCTTGACAAGTATGGGTTTAATGATTGATTTTGTTTTTGAAAAAGTTAAGCGTTGATAAAAATTTATGTATGTTGGGGGATTCTCACTTACGCTCTTATGCTTGATCTTTTCATTGGGTTCACATTCGAATATGTAAAACATTGTACACTATTTGTTGAAAAGTGTGCTAGTATTCACACTAGATCTCGGATTAGATGTGGGGGTGTTGATAAAGGTATAAGCGCAGCAGAATGCTCTACGTCCAAAGGCTTTGAGGACAACCCCCTCCCCTTTCCTGGCACTAATGATTGATTACAGTCGTTGTGCTTGCAAGGTGTATAGAAAGTAGTATCCACCAGTTTAAAAACAAACTGCGTTACCATACAAAAGCGCCATCATTGACCTTAGCAAAGCTAAGGACCTTTACCACCTATGAAGATATCACACTTGGGTGATGGCGTACACGGGACAAGTCAATAGGCTAAGGAGGGGAGCTTTATCTCAACGGGCTAAGGAGAAAAGTTTTATTTGCTAAAGTACGAGTTTTTTTAATGGTCTATATGCTTGCATAGATCATTTACTATCTTTAGAATCACTCATAATTCTAAACAATAACTCCTCTAAAGACAAACATCCTCCATTTAACCCCAAACTCAAGTGAAAGGCTGCCCCACGTTAAAAAATATCTCGTAGCCTACCTCACACTAATAGGATGTTGATATCACCTACACAAACTTTTAGATTAAACTTCCCTTTTTTTACATCCCATACTAGGTCGATAGGTTAATGAAAATGAGCCTTCAACTTCCCCATTTGCTATCTACCCCTCCAACATCAGAAGGTTGCTAAACTTGACCTCATTATATAATATCCCCAAGTCCAAACACTTCGACTTTCTGCTAGACTTGTTGACCTAGAGGTTATACATTGTCCATATTTTGATAATGACTTAACCATTCCATTCATATGTATCTAATATGTGTATTCAAGATTGATTTCAGGTGTTACGTACATGAAAAGGATCAAATTACTCAAGCCCTAATTTGCTACAGTTCAAATCAAAAGCAATGCAAGTGTGCTATTTAGGAAATCCATGTAAATGACCTTAGAAGATTTCTGTAATCACTTGTATTGATGATATGACTTGTAACTAAGATGAGAAAATTGATTGGGACACTTTGCACCAAGTTTTAACCACTTTTTATGCACTTTAGAAAATTGATCACAGGAAGTCAATCGGTCGAGTTACAATCTCGACCGATCCACTGGATCAATTCTCTGAAGAGTGCATCGGTCGAGTTGTGCACTCACAGAACTCAACCGATCGGGTTACTGTGACCAAATGCAACTTTCATTGGTCGGTCGAGTTTCCTCAGGACAAACTCAACCGATGGTTTGAAATTTTGGTTTGTTTTTTACCCAATCGGTCGAGTTACCTTTATTGAATCTCGACCGAATGTATTGTACGGAAAATGCAGAAAAAGTGATTCTAACCGTTGGTGACTTGTTTGGGCAAAAATTGATTTGTTGCCTTGTGCAAAACGGTTATAATTTGACCCCAAGTGTTCCCCGACTCAAAGGGGCACCCCCAGCTAAAAATAGGACCACTTGGAGTTCATTCCAAGGTTGCTCATTCCATATATGCTTGGTTCTTGCTTAGTTGAGAGTGTTGCACACCTTTGAGCCCCTTTCTCTCTCTACCGTCAAATCAAATCCGTGAGTATGAGTGAGTTAGGATCTGTTGTAAGAGAGCTACCTCTTGTATCCATGTAAAGCTCTCCACCTCCATCTTCCCACCCCCTTTCCTATTGAAGAAAAGGCTTGAAGATCTTCTCTGAGTGAAGGAGAAGGAGTTTCTGTTCTTCAAGGTTGAAGAAGGCACGGCGTTCCAGATTTCCGAGTGAAGGAGATAGGCAAGGCAGACGCTCAAGAAGGATAGGTAATCCCTGGAAGGCCAAAAACTTGAAGATGGAGTGGGTAAGTCATTGTTGAAGGCTGAAGACTCCCTGGTTCAAGTAGGTAAGTTCTTTCGGTAGGTTGATGATCCTTGTTTGAGGTATTAAGTCCTTGGATAAATGTAGTTTAGTCTTGTAAACTTATGAATGAATATAAGAGCATCAAGATTGCAAAGTCCTAGAGCCTAACCAGCTCTAGGTAGTGGACTGACTCACTTCTAGTTTGAAGTGAGGAACCACTCTAAACCATTTTGTCCAAGTGTATGTTCTTCCTTTCTCTCACCATTGCTATGTTTGTTAGTTAGGACCTCAAATTGGTTGTATGTTTAAGTTTCTGCACTTAATATAATTTGGGGGTCTAATTCGTTTTGTGAGATTTGTGAAGCTCTATTCACCCCCACCTCTACAGCCCTTGATCCAACAAGTGGTATCAGAGCAGGTCTTCTCCAAGCTACTTCCACAAGTAGGAGAAGATGGGCGATTTAGCACTTGGATCTCTCAACTTGGAAGGAAGCTTCTCCATGCGACCTCCGGTCTTCGACGGCACCAACTTCCTCTATTGGAAGAGAAGAATGCAGTTCTATCTCCAAAGAGTAAGTTATGAGATGTGGAAGGCGGTGCACCTAAAGTATGAAGATCCAAAGGGGGAAATCTCCACATGGACGGAAGCCCGAATGAAGCAAGCTCAGCTCAATGCCAAAGTCGTGATCATCATCTATGCAGCCCTCACACCATCCGAGTTCAACCGGATCTCCTCTTGAGACACCGCACATGAAATTTGGAAATGTCACCTATGAAGGAACGAAGCAAGTGAAGGAAGCCAAGATCTACATGCTTGGTGGTATACTTGAGAACTTCAAGATGGGCAAGAATGAAAGAGTGGCGGACATGTACACAAGGCTTAATGTGATCATCAATGGATTGGCAGCCCTTGGTAGTGTGATGGACAAAAGCACAATCAACTCCAAGATCTTGAGATCTCTTCCAAAGAGATGGGAGCCCAAGGTGACATCCATTGAAGAAGTGTACAAGCTTAGTGAATTGTCAACCGAGGAGCTGGTTGGCAACCTTCAAGCTCATGAGCCAAGGCTTGATAAGCAAGAAGAAGAAAAGAGAGAAGAGAAGGGGTTCAAGAAGATCAAGGACACAGCCTTCAAAGCTCAAATTGAAGAGATGGTTCGACAGCAACAACTTGCACTCAAGTCCCCTACTCCTTCCTCAAGTGAAGATGAAGACCCAAATGAGTATGAAGCTAACTACTTTAAGGGCAAGCACTTCAAAGGGAAGTCTTCTTCATCTACTCCTAGGTGTTATGAATGTGGTCAAAAAGGCCACTACAAGAGTGACTGCCCCAAGGCCAAGAAGAGCCACCACAAGAGCAGCCACAAGAAGGACGAGTATAAGAAAGAAGGCAAATACAAGAGAAAGGAGAAGAAAGAAAGAAGCAAAGATGCAGCTCGTGCAGCTTAGGAGTCTTCCTCAAGTTCTTCTAGCTCCGAAGATGGAGAATGCCACCTTGCTCTCATGGCCTCTACAAGTAATGATGTAGGTGAGGTAAGTGAGGTAAGTGAAGTCAATTTGCATGAGTTGTCTAAAGAAACTCTTATCGATATGCTTAATGCTTGTCGGTCATCTTTTACTAAATGCAAAGCTAAAAAGAAAAGGTTAGGAAAGATAATAGATGATTTTTATGCTAAGATTGAGATTCTTAATTAAAATGAAAAATAGCACCTTGATAGCATTGATTCTTTGCAAGGGCAATTTCTTGATCTTGAGCTCCAATACCATGGAGTTGAGGTTGAGAATGGTGTCTACCTTAAGACCATTGTTGCTCTTAAAGAAGATAACCAAAAATGCCTAAAGGAGATAGATGTTCTTAAAACTGAAAATGTAGAACTTAATATCATTGATGGAGCTAGGAAGCAAGAAACTCATGCTTATCAAAGAAAATTCTTTTGCTTAAATCTGAAAATGCTAAGTTGCTTGCTCAAGTTAACGATCAATCCTCTACGCCTATTTTGCAAAGTAATGAGGTAGCTAGCACTGCTCTAGAACGTGATTCTTTTCATACTAAAGCCCTCTGTTTAGAGGCCGACCTGTTGCATGCTAGACATGATCTTGCTAGTTTATCTTCTACTGTCATTAACCTTAGTGATGATAATGCTAAATTAAGAGCTTCTTTGCAAAAGCTTCTTACGGGAAAGAAATCTCTTAATGATGTCCTAGAACACTCTACCAAACAAATTAGTACTAATGGTTTAGGATGTGATGGGACTACTCCTAAGGGTAAGAACAAAAACACGCATAGAATTAAATGTCCGATTTCGATGTCGTGTCCGATGGCCCAGAAACAGAAATTTTTCAAAATTTCCCACGAAATTTTGATATTTATGGCCCTAACGATTTCGACGACCAAATAAGCGAATTAAATTATGAAAATTTACCAAGACGATCTAAATGCCAAGATCTACTCAAATATGCAATAATATTTCATATTGGATATGTGGGTTGGGGGGTCTCCCACATTTGTAAGTGAAGGAAGCTGAACAATTTCGATGGCAATTTTGATGACAAAATGAAGGAATTAGATTATGAAATTTTGCATACACAATGTTTAGACAAAGATACACTAGATTATATATTAAAGTTATATGTTTAGAGGTTAGGGTGGGATCCATGTCTTGATGAGTGAGTGCACAAATGATCAGAAATGGCAAGTCTGCTAGACTGTTAAACTGTTCAAAACTTCAAGTTACAACTTAGAATGTATAACTTACAATTACAAGTTACAAAGTTACGAACTACAGGTTGTATAAGTCTAGTGTTCGCATTTAACTAGGTTACATGGGACATTCATACATAGATCCAAGAAAGAACTTTGTTATTTTCGAAGTATTTCTCCATATCTCTATAGAAGTGTAGAAATTGATGAAGGTAATGTATAGATGGTCTAGAGATAGCGGAAACATGCCTTAGAATTAAGGAAAATAGGCTTTAGATGCAAGAGATTCAAAAACAATTGCCAAAATACCCAAGATGTAGTATTAGCAGCCTTAGGAACAAATTTCTCGAAATTTAAGTTGTGTTTCTGTACCATTTTGCGAAATTACGGCCCAAACTAGCCTTTTTGCTGCAAAATTTCACCCTATTTTGTGAAATTTCGCATCTAGGGTCGAAATTTTTGTGAAATTACGTCCCATTCCCTGCATTTCGTATCCGATCATAGGTTTCGATGTCCGATTAAAAAAACAAAATTTCGATCGAAATTTTGTTCCATGAGAACAAGAGTAAGGGTAAGAAGAAGAGTGTGGAACCTCCTATCTTCCATGGAGAGACTTCCGGCTCTAAGAACCCAATGGTATGCGCTCATTGTAAATGTGATGATCATTACTCTACTTATTGTCCTTACAAGCCAAAGGGGACCAACCCAAAGATGAAATGGGTCTCCAAGCTAACCCCGAATCCCAAAGTTTGAGTTGGGCACCGACATCCTTTTTTCATGCAGGTCAAAAGAAGGTGGATTGTTGATAGTGGCTGCTTAAAGCATATGACAGGTGAAATCAGTCATTTCAACAAATTCATGAAAAAGAAAGGAGGATCGGAGACCTTCGGGGACAACAAAAAGGGTAAGGTAATAGGTGAAGGTGATGTAGGCAACGAGCTTAGTATCAAAAATGTCTTGCTTGTCGATGGCCTACATCACAATTTGATAAGTGTAAGACAACTTTGTGATAATGGTTATCTTGTGCTATTTACTTCTTTAGAATGTTTGCTTCTAGATTCCCTCACAATGTTATATATAAGGGAACTAGAAATGGTAATCTTTATGTTATCGTGCTTGATGCTCTAAAGCCCATATATGATAGATGCTTGGTTGTAGATAAAAATGATATTTCTCTTTGGCATCGTCGGTTGAGTCATGTGAATATGCATCAAATGAAGAAATTGAGCAAGAAGGATTTGGTTCGAGGACTTCCTAAATTGGATTTTGATAAGGATGAGGAATGGCAGCCTTGTACACAAGAAAAGCAAAACCAAGTCCTTCAAATCCAAAGGAGTCCTTAGTACCAAAAGAGCTCTTGAGCTTCTTCACATTGATCTATTCGGACCTATGAGAACTCAAACGCTTTGTGGTTCCAAGTATTGTCTTATTGGACATTCTTTCTCGTCTCTAAAAGTGATATTCTTGATGTTTTCTCGAGCTTTTGTAAACGAGTTGAAAACGAAAGTTCTTGCCGGATTGTTTCTATTCGTAGTGACCATGGGGGAGAGTTTGAAAATGATCTTTTTGAGCGTTTTTGTGAAAAATCTGGTTACTCGCACAATTTCTCCTCCTCGTTCACCTCAACAAAATGGGGTAGTAGAGAGAAAGAATATGTCGCTACAGGAGATGGCTAAGACCATGCTTCTAGAATATGATATTCCAAAGAAGTTTTGGGCTGAAGTTGTTAGCACCTCATGTTTTGTGCAGAACCGAGTTTTTACGCATCCTTCTTTAAAGAAAACCCCCTATGAGTTATGGCGTGGTAGAAAGCCATCCAGCGACTTCTTTCACGTTTTCGGATGTCCTTGTTTTGTTTTAAACACAAAGGATTCTCTCGACAAGTTTGATCCGAAATCGTACAAGGCTTTCATCCTAGGCTATAGCACTACAAGCAGGGCTTATAGAGTTTTCAATATTGAACTGTCTAAAATTGAAGAATCTATTAATGTCAAGTTTATTGAATCTAACCCTTCTATTGGAAATGTTAGAGTCTGTTTATTTATGTTGTTAAGTGTTTTGTAATATGGGCGTAAGTACGTCTTGGCCCATTAGGGTTGTCTTATGTCATGTACGCTTCCATGTTCTCCTATTTATAGGAGTAAGGTTTCTCTTATCTAATACAACAACTAGCCGTCTTTTCTTATCTGACAGGAAAGAATGTTGTTGATAATGATATTGCAGATGACTTAATTCCTATCTTGAAAGATCTCGACATCGACAACAAAGGTAAGCAGGTGGTTGAAGCAAAAGATGAAGAGAATGATCACATTCCTCGCTTCGCAAAGAATCATCTCAAAGAGCTAATCATTGGCAACCCATTCGAGAGAGTGAAGACATGAGCTGCCTACAACAAAGAACAAGCAGACAGTGCCTCCATCTCACAGCTGGAGCCAAATAACATCAAGGAAGCTCTTGGAGATAACGAGTAGATCATAGCCATGCAGGAGGAACTAGAGCAATTCGAGAAGAATCGTGTGTGGACTCTAGTGCCAAGACCAAGTGACAAAAAAATTATTGGCACCAAGTGGGTCTACCGCAACAAGCTTGACGAAAACGGCAAGGTGGTAAGGAACAAAGCAAGGTTAGTGGCACAAGGCTACAATCAGCAGGAAGGTATTGATTTTGATGAAACTTATGCTCCTGTTGCTAGACTTAATCTACTAGAATGCTACTTGCCTTTGCTAGTTATTAAAATTTCTTGCTATATCAAATGGATGTTAAAAGTGTGTTTTTGAATAGTACAATCGAGGATGAAGTATTTGTTGCTCAACCTCCGGGCTTTGAAAATGACAAACTACCTAACCATGTTTATTTGTTACAAAAAGCTCTCTATGGACTCAAACAAGCACCTCGAGCTTGGTAAGAGAAATTAAAGAACTTTTTGTTAGACAATGGCTGTCATGGGCAAAGTCGATTCTACTTTATTTCTAAAACACACTTCTAGCAATTTTCTTATCATTCAGATTTATGTTGATGATATCATTTTTGGCGGAACTAATCTTGATCTTTGCAAAAAGTTTAGTTCTCTTATGCAGAGTGAGTTCGAGATGCGCATGATGGGTGAGCTTACTTTCTTCCTCGGCTTCCAAATCAAGCAAACCAAAGATGGAAACTTCATCAACCAAGGCAAGTACACCAATGAACTACTCAAACGCTTTGGAATGGAGAACATGAAGCCGATGGACACACCCATGTCCAACACTGCCAAACTTGATAGAGATGAAAAAGGTGAGAAGGTAGATGAGAAGCTCTATAGACGTATGATTGGAAGTTTACTTTATTTAACTGCCTCTAGGCCTGATATTATGTTTAGTGTTGGCTTGTGTGCTCGCTTTCAATCAAATCCTAAGAAATCACATCTTATTGTTGTTAAGAGGATTTTGAGGTACTTAGTCAAAACTCAAAACTTTGATCTATGGTAACCTAAGTCAAGGGACTTTACTCTTGTAGCATATAGTGATGTTGATTACGCGGGTTGTTTGGTTGATAGAAAGTGCACAAGTGGCACTTGCTTCCTTCTAGGACCATGCTTGGTGTCTTGGTTTTCCAAGAAACAGAGCACCGTCGCATTATCAACCACCGAGGTTGCGTACATTGCAGTCGGGAGTTGTTGTGCCCAGGTCCTATGGATGAAGCAAATGCTCCAAGACTTTAACATACATTTTGATGCTTCTCCTATCTATTGTGATAATACTAGTGCAATCAATCTTTCTTATAATCCTATATTGCATAGTAGAGCTAAACATATAGAGGTTCGCCATCATTTTCTTCGTGATCACATTGCCAAAAAGGATATTTATATCACGCATGTGGACACGGAAAATCAGTTGGCGGACATTTTCACCAAACCTCTAGCTAGAGAGCAATTTAATTTTATTAGATCTAAACTGCTCATAATTGCTTCAGATGATATTGATATGTTATCTAACTACTTGTTTTTATCCTATATGTCTTGCTCATGCTTTACTCACCTTGCTTGCCTAAAATTGCAAAATTTGCTTGTTGACATGCTTAGTTTAACTTTTTTTGGGCATTTCTCGGATTTCGGGTTTTTATCGCTAAATAGTACCCAATGATGAGTGATATGTGCCTAAGTATGTTCAATATACATAATAGACTCAAAAAATGAATTTAATTAGCATTCATATGGCTAGAAATTGAGTTTGATGGTTTTAGGTCAGGTTGACCATCGGTCGAGTTTCCCCCAGGACAAACTCGACCGATCTGTGGCCGAAAGTTGTTCTATAATGGACCAATCGGTCGAGTTTCTCACTCTCAAAACTTGACCGATCAGCGGGCTGAAGCCAACTTAAGTTGGGTTCGGCCGACTATTCTCCCTCTCAACTAGAGAATAGCCGAACGATTCCCCTTCTTCTAGCCCTAAGCTCTCTACCCAAACCCTTACCTTCCCTATCCTAGCCCTTTCCCGACCTAGATAGGTTGCCCTAGACCTCCCCTTTTTCTCTTTGCTGGTGTTTGGACGGTTTTTGTGGCTTGATTTGTGTGTTTGATCTCTTCTTCTCCTTCTTTTCACCTCCATGGCTTCTCATAGAAGAAAGAGATCCGCCCTTGGCAATGCTCCATCCTCCTCTTCGTCATCTCGCTTGATTCCCTTTGATGAAACCTCCTTTGTCTCAATAGAGCTGTAAATAGGTATAAGGATCTTCTTCCTAGGAGTCCTTTTCCGTTTAGAGCTTTGTTTGAGCCTAGCCCTAGGCGTCAAGCGGTCATAGACCAAGTAACGAGGTTGCTAGCCGTTCATCACCTGTCTGCCCTGGCTGTCGAATATGACTGCTTTCATAATTCTATGACAAGCACAAAAGCAATTCACAAATTCTACGCTAATTTGCGTTGGAATCACGACACCCTTGTACCCCCGCCGAATACTCAAGTGATCCTGACTTCCATGATCGCCAAGAAGAGTTTTCAAATCTCCGAGGATATTGTAAATGTCTTCTTTTACGGAGATGAGGAGAATGACACCTGGCGCAAGGATTACAGCGAGTATTTCGACCTTTTAGATCTTGAAGGTTTCTACAAGCAAAATGAGCTCACTCTTCCTGACATTCACTGCTACTTGAAGAAACATGATGTTCCATACAAGAAGAAGAGCACCCTACCATCATCCTCCCTCGATCTCAGAAAGCGTATATTAGCCTTCGTCATCTCGCTTGATTCCCTTTGATGACACCTCCTTTGTCTCAATAGAGCTGTAAATAGGTATAAGGACCTTCTTCCTAGGAATCCTTTTCCGTTTAAAGTTTTGTTTGAGCCTAGCCCTAGGCGTCAAGCGGTCATAGACCAAGTAACGAGGTTGCTAGCCGTTCATCACCTGTTTGCCCTGGCTGTCGAACGTGACTGCTTTCATAATTCTATGACAAGCACAAAAGCAGTTCACGAATTCTACGCTAATTTGAGTTGGAATCACGACACCCTTGTACCCCCGCCGAATACTCAAGTGATCCTGACTTCCATGATCGCCAAGAAGAGTTTTCAAATCTCCGAGGATATTCTAAATGTCTTCTTTTACGGAGATGAGGAGAATGACACCTGGCGCAAGGATTACAATGAGTATTTCGACCTTTTAGATCTTGAAGGTTTCTACAAGCAAAATGAGCTCACTCTTCCTGACATTCACCGCTACTTGAAGAAACATGATGTTCCATACAAGAAGAAGAGCACCCTACCATCATCCTCCCTCGATCTCAGAAAGCGTATATTAGCCTTAGTGGTCAACTGCAACATCCATCCGAAGAAAAATCAAACGGATATTGCAGAGAACACTGTGGTCTTAATGTATTGCATTCTTAAAAATATCGGAGTCAAATGGTCAAGATACATTCTCCACCACATGACCTGTTTTGATTCCGGTAAGAACACTCGAGGCACCCATCCACCCTATCCAGCCCTGATTTGTGGTTTGTTTCAATTTGCCACTGAGAAAACTCTTTTCTGACTATCATTACAAGTTAGCCAGGAAAGGTGTGTGTATCAGTGAAACCACAAATTCAGAAGTTCGTGCATGTCTTTGCCTCCACCACACCAAGTGCTACACCCTCAGCCTTTGCTCTGCAGCCCCTGCCTCCACCTCTACCCAAGCTCCTCCACCTCAGCCACCTCGACCTAGTCGTGCTTTGTTTCGTGTATCAATGAAACCCTCATAGGCTACATGATGCACCAACAGGCATACAACTTCCAGGTCCAGGAGCACCTACACCAGGATTTATGTTCAATCATGTCAAACATGAACATATCATGTGCACACCCCTACCCCACCTACCAGCCTTTCCCCGGTAGTGATTATGCTTCTTATGCATATCATCATTACTACCCTACCCGCGAGCCTTCCTCTGTTGCTGCTCCACCCTCTGCTGCTGGTGGTCCTGCTCCCATGTACCTGTCGTTACCTGTTGGCCCCTTGGACACTCTGCTCGCCAGTCTTGGCGATTCTGCTCCTTCCTTCCCTCAGGCCAATGAGCTCAATGCTCTTGGTATGACTTGGGATGAGCAGAATGCTCGTTGGCCCAGTCGTGGCTTTGGTCCTTCTGTGGACGACGAGATGCATGACCAAGCTGATGCTGAGACTGTTGATGCTGACGACAATGATGGTGATGATGAGGATGCTTCTGATGATGGTGATGGCTCTGGTGGTGATTCAGGTGATGAAGCCACTACTGTTGCACCTTCAGATGGAGACGAGGACTACGAGCCTGGAGCTGATGATGATGATGTTGTGGACATAGATAGTCTAAATGTCTAGTTGTTTCTTAGTTTTTCGTCTAGTTTGCTATTCATATATATCTTTTTAGGCTATTTTGTATTAGAAACATCTGGGCACATTATCTGAGATGTACTATTTTTATCTTCAGTTTTCATCGCTTCTTGCTTGTAGCTGCTATTATGAGAACATATATCTGAGTTGTAATCTATGATATGTGCACTCTTGCTCTTTGATCATGTTATATCCTATGAGTTGGTGCCCCAATTCACCATATTTTGATTAAGACTGAGATTGTGTGTTTCTTTCATCTCTGGTTGACATATGATATGAGATTGCATGTATGATTATCTGCTTGATTGTGTTTGGAGAAGACCTGATTATATGCTCTTCTACCCCCTACTTTTTGATAATGTCAAAAGGGGGAGAGAACTTCAATGTCTTGAAACTCAATCATATTTCTATTCTTTGTCATATTGCTGCTTATTGCTTATGAGATCCTTTTCTTGTTCATTTTATGTTGTATCATGTGACTTGCAAAGGACCATATAGTACTTGTATGTTATAATTGCTTTGTGTAGATAGACCAACTATGCAGGTTAAAGCAAGCATAGATTGAGGGGGAGCAATTCACATTGTTCACATCTTGAATCCCCCTAATTCACAAGGCAAAGGTATAATTTCAATATCCTTTTCAATATGTTTGGGGAATGGTTTATCATTGTCAAAAAGGGGGAGAATGTTGACCTAGAGGTTATACATTGTCCATATTTTGATAATGACTTGACCATTTCATTCATATGTATCTAATATGTGTATTCAAGATTGATTTCAGGTGTTACGTACATGAAAAGGATCAAATTACTCAAGCCCTAATTTGCTACAGTTCAAGTCAAAAGCAATGCAAGTGTGCTATTTAGGAAATCCATGTAAATGACCTTAGAAGATTTTTGTAATCACATGTATTGATGCTATGACTTGTAACTAAGATGAGAAAATTGATTGGGACACTTTGCACCAAGTTTTAACCGCTTTTTATGCACTTTAGAAAATTGATCACAGGCAGCCATCGGTCGAGTTACAATCTCGACCGATCCACTGGATCAATTCTATGAAGAGTGCATCGGTCGAGTTGCGCACTCACAGAACTCGACCGATCGGGTTACTGTGATCAAATGCAACTTTCATTGGCCGGTCGAGTTTCCTCAGGACAAACTCGACTGATGGTTTGAAATTTGGGTTTGTCTTTTACCTAATCGGTCGAGTTACCTTTATTGAATCTCGATCGAATGTACTGTACGGAAAACGCAGAAAAAGTAATTCTAACCGTTGGTGACTTGTTTGGGCAAAAATAGATCTGTTGCCTTGTGCAAAAACAGCTATAATTCGACCCTAAGTGTTCCCCAACTCAAAGGGGCACCCCCAGCTATAAATAGGACCACTTGGAGTTCATTCCAAGGTTGCTCATTCCATCTATGCTTGGTTCTTGCTTAGTTGAGAGTGTTGCACACCTTTCAGCCTCTTTCTCTCTCTACCTTCAAGTCAAATCCATGAGTATGAGTGAGTTAGGATCTGTTGTAAGGGAGCTACCTCTTGTATCCATGTAAAGCTCTCTACCTCCATCTTCCTACCCCCTTTTCCTATTGAAGAAAAGGCTTGAAAATCTTCTCCGAGTGAAGGAGAAGGAGTTTCTATTCTTCAAGGTTGAAGAAGGCATGGTGTTCCAGATCTCCGAGTGAAGGAGATAGGCAAGGCGGACGCTCAAGAAGGATAGGTAATCCCTGGAAGGCCAAAAACTTGAAGATGGAGTGGGTAAGTCATTGTTGAAGGCTGAAGACTCCCTGGTTCAAGTGGGTAAGTTCCTTCGGTAGGTTGATGATCCTTGCTTGAGGTATTAAGTCATTGGATGAATGTGGTTTTGTCTTGTAATATTATGAATGAATATAAGAGCATCAAGATTGCAAAGTCCTAGAGCCTAACCACCTCTAGGTAGTGGACTGACTCACTTCTAGTTTGAAGTGTGGAACCACTCTAAACTACTTTGTAAGTGTATGTTCTTCCTTGTCTCTCACCCTTGCTATGCTTGTTAGTTAGGACCTCAAATTGACTGTATGTTTAAGTTTCTGCACTTAATATAATTTGGTGGTCTAATTCGTTTTGTGAGATTTGTGAAGCTCTATTCACCCCCCCTAAAGCCCTTGATCCAACAAGACTAACCCACGCAGACTGGCTGCCCAAATCTGGTCTCACCATTCCACCCCTTTAAAACATAGAAAGATTACTCTAACCTTGGACCTAGAGTCATCTTGTTTGTCGACTAAATTCTCAAGGACCATATGTAGCCTGCCAAAAGGCTGTCAAGTCCACTCATCACCTCACCCTTCTAGGATTAACTTTCAAACCTTCTTGAAGCAAGAGATATAGCAAAACCATAGTTGTCTAGGAGGCTAAGCGATCCCTTCCTCCCACTGGGCCCCTAGCCGCCTAGGCTAGGGAGCCTAGACATTTTTGTTATTTTTTTAGTTTTATATATATAGTAACATTTATATATAGCTATATTCAAATTGATATTGTTAGAATCTATTATTAGTCTATGTACTTAAAATGTTAATTCGCTAATAGGCTGAAGTGTCTCGGCCCATATAAACTGCCTTAAGTCCCAAGTCTGTTATGTCTCCATCCTTTCTCCTATATATAGGACAGGGGTGTGCCATCTAATAAACACAATAACACAAGTGAGTTTTCCCCTCACACCTTTCAACATATACATTACTATGTATATTTGTAATGGTCATATCTAAGTTGGAACAACATAACTTGACCTAAATCACACCTACTATGACCTACAATAAACCTAATTAGCCCTAATTTTACCTAATTTGATCTACATTGTATCTAATCTAACCTAATTTGACCTAAATATAGCCTAATTTTGCATAGAATACACTTCTCAAACCTTAACTATGGCTAATTTACCCTATATTCACCTAAGTGAGACCTAATTTGGCCAAATCAGTTCTGATTTTCGCAAAGCAAACCTATTTCTCCCAAATCAGACACGTTTTCCCCAAATCAGATATAAGTTTGCATAACATGACCTAAACATACCTTCCTCCTAATTTACCCTATATCGAACTAGGTAGACACAATTTGGCCAAATCAGAAACCCAATTAGACTATTTCCCCCAAATCAGACTTGTTTTCCCCAAACAAGACCTGATTTGCCCAAATTTTACCTGCTTTAGCATAAATCAAACTTGATTTTGTATAACATGACCTAAGTAGGCTTATTTCCCTCATAGACTATAAATTAACATAAATGAGACCCAATTTGATCCGACCTAATTTCCCCAAATCAAGCATATTTTCGTCAAAATTAGACAATTTGTCAGAATTCAACCTGATTTGTCCTAAATCAGACGTATTTCAACCAAAAAATGACTCAAGGTGATCTATTTGACCATTTCTATACCTAATTTATGCTAACCTAACCTTTAAGTGGCTTAGTCTAAAAGATGTTAGGCCCCCATCTAAGACACTTAAGAGGATAGGCGCCTAATTTGAGGCACCCTGCCCAGCGCCTAGGGTGCCTAGACATGTGCCTTGATAACTAAGGCTGGAACACTGCCAAAGATACCGAAATATATCTCCACTGCCTCTAAATATCACTTTACGAAATCGAGACGCTGACAGCTGCCGAAACTGGAACAAACCTTAGTCCTACGGCTCCTGCCAAAAGGCTGGCAGAATACTTGCAAAATCCTTTTGAACATCCTCTCGTATGTCCATCCCGAGTTGACCACCCAAGCTATGCCAAAAGGTTGCCTGGTACGAGATTTATCTCTTCGGGAGCCTTGTTTCCTTTGGTTCTACATGTCAAGACATCAATCTTACACCAAAAGGTTATTTGTAACATCTGAGTCCACTGCCCAAGGCTCTAGTAGAGTTTCAAGAATGACGACTGCCCCACAGACCACCACTAGCCTTAACTACGCGCTTTGTCCTCACTCACGCGCAAGCCAAGATAAACTTCTCGATTGGTCACCATCCTGGTACTACTCTGGACTGAGCACGCTTAACAACAGAGTTCTTTAGTGTTGGGCTCCCTGAAAAGGAGGTGCACCTGATGATATGAGTAGTCCAATCATTCCCTTTAAGATCATTTTATCCAAGGCCTCAAATCCCAGGATGTTACAATCTCCCCCACTTAGACTCTTGACGTCCTCGTCAAGGCTCAATTATATGGCCTCATAAATTTCCCCATTTCAATAGAGACTCAACATGGTTATGTACACCCAGCTCCCCATCACGACTACCAGCACAAGGGTGATCCATCACCATGAATAGCCCTTTCCAACGTGCCTGGACCGCACGGCCATGTGGGCCCCACCTACCAGAAGGGTTTTAGGCTCTGATACCATTTGTAACACCCGAGTCCACTGCCCAAGGCTCCAGTAGAATTTCAAGAATGACGAATGGCCTCACAGACCACCACTATTCTTAACTATGTGCTTTGTCCACACGCGCAAGCCATGATAAACTTCCCGGCTCACCCATCCTAGTACTACGCTGGGTTGAGCATGCTTAACCACAGAATTCTTTATAGTTGAGCTCCCTGAAAAGGAGGTGCACATTGGTGATATGAGTAGTCTGATCATTCCTTTTAAGATCATTTTACCTGACGCCTCAAATCCCGGGATGTTACATTATCCAATTTATGTCGATCTCTTTAGACACTTAGGCTGACTTCAAAATCTATCAGGATCGCGTCGAAAGGTTATTGAAATCATGAGCTATACTTTGAAATATACAGATCCAACTTCCCGACATGGTCTACTGCCAAAAGGCCATCCAATCCACAAACTATGCTTCCAGACTATGTGCATTCACATCTAAACTCATTCATCTCTGAGCCAGGTGCTTCATGTAATGTAGACATGCAAATATCTCCCTCAAATATAAGCTATGTGCAAGCAATACATGCTTACTTCCATGCGTATAAGATCATACCATGCATCCATGTTCACCCATATGTCCATGCTCCAGCTTGCTCTCAAATTAATGTCTCTTTGAACCTGGTCCATGCCATTACAATTACAATCTTACTTTAGATTCAAACTCAACTTATCTATCACATTGATCTCAACCCAAACGCCTTGCAACGTGAGGACGTTGCTTGTTGGTCTTTCAATCGTGGATGAATCATCTAAACCTCAATCGATGCTTCAAGCATATCAATCAATCCCAATCCAAGAGATTCTCTGATTAATCAAAACTCAAATTCACTTTGTCTGTATAGCAAATCGCCATGGTCATGGTCTATAACCTTAACTAGACCCTTTTGGGCCATAGATAGGACCTTAAACTAGCCCAAATCATTAAACATTGCAGCCTTCATTTGAGTCATGGCCCATGACTATTGTTAGAAGTATAAGTCACAGCATATGTGGATCGGAGTCTGTAGGCATATAGAGTCTACTCAAGTCTAGTCAGGTCTAGAAGTCTCTAGAGTCATGTCGACCTTCTCCTATATAAAGGAGAGGGGTCTCTCTTGTATCAAACAACATTGTGAATATATCGTCTACTCATTATTTCTCAACATGGTGTCAAAGCCTCCCTTCCAAGGACTCTAACCCTATAGAGAAAGCAAGAAGTCTATGCGGCCGCCGTCGTGGCTGTTGCCCACAAGGCCATCCCCGTCACCCTCTCCGTATGATCATCTCTATTGTCCTTTATCTTTGAAGGGTTATCACCATCTCATCTATAGTCATATAGATCTGACATTTATCGTCTTCATCGTCATCTAGCATCCATGTGTGTCTATCTTTCGTTTTCCCCAAGCACGAAATTCAGTTGCTCCCTCCATCAAGACAAAGTCCAGATTCAATTTGTCGCCCTTCTTGCATCACCAACATCAGCAACCCCATGTTGGTCTTTTCCATGGTGGAAGTCATCTCCACAATCTATGTCGTCTTCTTCTCTAAGGTGGAAGTCATCTCCATCACCCGGTCTGTCATCCTCATAGTGGCAGAAGACATATCCACCACCTGAATCGTTGTCGTCATCATCTGGATCGTCATCTATGGTGGAAGTCAATTTCACCTCGATCATCGTCTCCATCATCCGGATCGTCATCTATGGTGAAAGTCAACTCCACCCAGACTGCCGTCTCTCTTTCTACTCCTTCGGATTCACATCTAGGAGGCTTATTTCTAGAAAAGGAGTCATCTGTGGAGTTATAATGAAACATTTCTAAAGTTTTCACTTGAAAATCTACCCTGACGGCGCAGGACACGACGTGTACCACAACCAACACGTTGTGTGTCTTCATCCCGCGACGTAGGATTTCGTCCAGAGTGAAACTCACAACCCGTGTCAAAAATCAACACGGCGTGTTGACGGACGGTTGTTTCACCGTGTCAGCAAAAATTTGTTTCGTGCATTCGACATCTTACACACCATGTCAGATTCCTACATGGCATGTCGGCGGAAGCCTATCATCTTTGACCAAAAGAATTACACGCCATGTCATCGATCAACACGGCGTGTCTCCATCAGTTTATTCATCATCTTCGACAATTAAACATGTTGTGTCATTGTCCACCACAGCATGTCACCATTAGGGTTTGTATTCAATCAGTGGCGGCAGCATCTTCAAAGCACAGATCTGAAGCTCTCCATCAAGGAAATATCAATCATTATAGGATCTTTAATCAGATTTGTTCTTTGACCTAGTCCTAAGGGTTGCACAAATCTCCTTTTCAGACCAGACAAGATCCATATGCTTTCTTCTATGGATCTTGTAATCGGGTCACATACTACATCGAATATTGGTTATGGGTTCGTCTACTGCAACTTCGTCGCCAAGTCAACCTTTTTGAAGCACGATGAAGTCCTATATTCACATGTGTGATGCAGTTCACTCTTAGGCACAAGATGAACCTCTCTCATGTAAGGATTCATCCCTTTCAAGCACAACGTCAAGCTTTCTTAAGCAATCCAACACAACTTCTCCAGCCATATCAAGTCAATCCTTCTCCAGTCATTTCTTCCCTCTCAACCCCATGTCCCCTAATGTCACAGAGTAGTTTTCTTTGTCTTTGTCCACCCCAACCACTTTTGTCTTCTTTTCATGGTTGGTGTGGGGGGAGAGATAGAGGAGATGAGAAGAGAAGTGTTGAGGTGCAAGTTCAGAGCTCAGAAGAGGAAAGAGGAAGAAGCACATTGTCTACATATGGAGTTTTGTATACTTCACGTGTTCAAGGCCAATGTCCATCCTCATCGAGTTACAAAGCATTAATTTGTCATTTAGAATTCATCTTCTCGCATCATCGTCAACTGAAGAAGATGATTCCTCAGATCAATTGGATGTCACCGACGCTCTACATCAAACAAATATGTTTTTTCATCGACATGTCTTAGTCATTCTACTCTGGAAACACTTCAATCTTCTAGTATTAGAGCATCTTGGAGTATTTGCACATTTGGTTGTGTCAGTCCTACATACCTGTCTTTTGCAGAAGATCATTCAATCGGCTACGCCGGCAATGTTTCCTCATTGTTCGTTCATGCCCTCTCAAGCATATTGATGTTCGTTTGTGCCCTCTCAAGAATTTTGATGTTCGTTGGTATCCTATCAAGCACGTTGATGTTTGTCAGTGCCATGTTAAACACGTTGATTGTCGTTTGTGTTTTGTCAAACACGTTGATGTTCGTCCATGCCATGTCAAAAATGTTGATGTTCGTCCTTGCCATGTCAAACATGTTGATGTTTGTTTGTATCCCGTCAGGCACGTTGACTGCCTACTACAGCCTAGTCTTCCTGTGGAAAATATCTCAAAAACTACTTAACGATAGTAGCAACTGAGTTCATGACTCAAATGATCTTCACATGTTCCTTAGCATACTCCAAGATACAACCTCCAACCTAGTCAAAGCTCCAGATGGTTCTAAGATTCGGTGTTTATCAATGTCTCTCAAAGATTCAGCGTTTATCAATCTTAGGGGAATCTCCAAAGTCAAAGATGCCAAAGAAATTAAAGCGTGGACAGAGTGCACATGTCATGCTAAGTCGGGGGCTTTCATGTTTTCGTCATTTTTTTACTTGTTTTTGTCTGTTATCCAAGTCGGGCAAGTGATTCTCCCATGCTCCAACTTGCAGGGGAGTATTAGAAATATAAGTCATAGCATATATGGGTTGGAGTTTGTAGGCTCATATAGAGTCTAGTCAAGTCTAGTTAGGTTTGGAAGTCTCTAGAGTGATGTCCACCTTCTCCTATATAAAGGGAGTGGGGTCTCTCCTCTATCAAACAACAATGTGATTACATCGTCTATTCATTATTTCTCAACAATTATAAACTAGACAAACCCAGTTTTTGCCACCTCCATCTCACTCTCAATGAGTGATCTTAATCTCCTATCCCATATAAGCAGGGCTAGAGTGCAAATTGGTCTTATGTGGGCCTTAGAGACGGACATTAGAAGGGCGCTACTCCGCCTATTAATCATACTACACTTTAGGGATAGAATGGGCAATGTTTCAAAAAGCGTTAAGCAGTAAGCGTGCGGACAAGACCTTGTAGTTGTTTAAGCGGTAAGAGGACGATTAAGCGGAAAACAAATTCTATTTTTCTATAGAATTTCATACAAAATTACACATATATGGATATAAATATTATACTTTTTGGAACTTATATATATATACTGAACGCTCTACCCCAAAAGTATATATAACGCCCAAATAGTTCACACACAACTATAAACAATGATTATAGCTATAATATTGTAAGCAAATGACTTGGCAATTGGCATGGATAAAACACCCAACATACATGATACAAAAATAATTTTGCTAGCTAAACAGTAAACCAAAGACTTATCATGGATACCTAACTAACTTATTGTTACATTTACATATTGTCAATTAGTCATACATTATAGTAGTACATTTAATCAAAGTATGCATTCTAAATTAGATAATAGTTACGTGCAATTTACTTGGATACATTACAACGGTTGTTAAAATATAAGATTGCTTGAATAGGAATAGATTGATTACAAAGACTGACGGCCTCTCCTTTATATAGGAGGAGAGACTCCCTATTACTTAGGACCCAAGTAATCTAAACTAGATGGGCCGGAATATAAAGGCCCACTAAACTAATTAGCCTATTTAACTAATAGACTAATATAGACACTTTAACAACGGTATTATGTCATTACAGCTTACATACAAAGTATGCATTCTAAATTAGAACTATGGCTTATCAAAATTACAAACTTACACATATATGTATATAAATGCTATACTTTTTGGAATTTTAATATATATCTAAACACTCTACCCAACAATATAAAACACCCAAATAGTTTATAACACAACTATAAGCAATGATTATAGCTATAATATAATAAGCAAATGACTTGGCAATCGGCATGGATAAAACACCCTACATACATGATACAAATACAATTTTGCTAGCTAAACAGTAAACAAAAGACTTATCGTTGATGCCTTACTAACTTATTGTTACATTTACATACTGTCAATTAGTCATATTGTTGAGAGTTATTTAGTTAGTGTTTTATTATTAGTTTGTAATATGGGCCTTGCCAGAGAGTGCTGGCGCACAGCAGCAAAAGTCGACGACGTAGGCAGATAGAAGACCAGTGTACAAAGTAGCAAGCAAATAAATAACTTCAGTATGCAATGTAGACGAAGCTCCATGTAAAGTCACAACAAAAGTCTGCATCATCTTCCCTCATCATAAAATATTCATCACGGTAGTGGGCGTCAAAGTCCAGAGAGTGTTGGTTCACAGATTCCAGAGAGTGCTGGTCCACAATAGAAAGTCAACGTGCAAAATAGAGCACGGAAAACAGATAGTGTAAAAGCACAAAGCAACAGGTAAAATGTGCTAATCATAGCACAAGTAGTATCAATGACGTCCAAATATGTAACTCCATAGCAGCGCTCGAGGTAGATGATGAATAATCAATAATAGCATCAGAAAATTTCATATAACAACAACACAATCATGAACAAGCCACATAACAATAGACGGATCCACATAGAAGCAAAATGAACACCATATAGTAACAAAAGGATCCATATATCAGTAGTATAAGTGGCATGAAGATCCATGTAGCAGCATAACTGAATTCTTCTTCTTCTTTCTTCATCTCTCCTCCGTTTCTCCCCCTCACACCAACCACAGAGAAGATCAACGGTTGGGGTGGACAAACACAAGTTCCACTGGATTTAGAAAATCAAACAAAAGAGTTGCAAGTAGTGTAAAACATCACATAATCAAAATGTGGACCATGGTGTGCGGATTATTCGAGGCAGCCATCTTAGCAGCAATAGCATTCGAGCAGTAGTAGCGACAAATAAATGGTATTTGTAGCAGCAAAAAAGAAAAACACAGCAACGCAATTGCAGCAGCAGTAGAGGGCTTAAAGGCCAAACTATTCCAAACCAATAGCAGAAAAGAAGAGCACCTCAGCCAGGAAAACGTCAAAACTTCAAAAAATGTGCAGCAGTACACGCTGCTACAGTACCAGCGGTAGCATAGAGGTTAGAAGATCAAACTCCAGCTCATTCCATAGAGATTTGATGGTTTGGCAGCTAAGGTAGGAGATGCTCAAGACATAGATGACCTAAATGGAGCAGGTCCTAAGGAGAGGCAACACCTTGGTAGGCTGTAATCGAGTCGGAGATCAAGAGCAGGGACAAACCTGTACAGACGGCCAAAAAAAAGATGCATTAACTTCTTATCCAAGGCATGTGGAAGACTTCTCCCTATCCTACAAGCCGCTAAGGTGTTGAGGAAGAGAAGGGGGGAACTGGAGGCTGGCAGAAACCATGAAGGAGAGGACTGGAAGCTCCCAAAATCCCGTCGTGCTACAGTAACGTATTGTAGCAGTACGCCAGATCTGAAGGAAAGGGCGCCCGGAGCAGTAAAAAATGAAAGAAATGATATAGAGAAGCATGGGGTAACAATCTCCAGTCAAGTAGAAACAATAGGAGTGTCAACAGCAGAAAAAGGAGAGGAAGGAGCAGCAGATGCCATGGATTGATGAGTGGACAAGGCCTGCGGGCGGCCAAGAATGAAGAAGGGGCCGCCCGCCAGCTACTGCTCTTTTTTTTTCTTTTTACTTGACGGCCAGGGTTTCGGATCTCTGCTCTGATACCATCTTAGAAAGTAAAAGATGGATAATCGTAGTATTAGATAGGAGAAACCCTGCTCCTATAAATAGGAGAACAGGGAAGCGTACAGGACATAAAACAACCCTAATGGGCCAAGACACTTAGGCCCATATTACAAACTAATAATAAAACACTAACTAAATAACTCTCAACACATACATTACAGTAGTACATTTAATCAAAGTATGCATTCTAAATTAGATAATAGTTATGTGCAATTTACATGGATACATTACAACTGTACCATATCATTATAGCTTACATACAAAGTATGCATTCTAAATTACAACAATGGCTTATCATAAAACATTGTATAAAAGTTTAATATATTATAGTCAATAATATTTGGATCATATGATTTACCTAATGTTACAGGCTTATTGAAGTATCTTATAAAAATGGGAAAAATGCAGGTAGCGACCGATTTTTTCGGTTGGATTAATCGGCGCTCAAGGAGGTTTTAAGCGGCTGAGGTGCTTGGCCGATTTAGAAGTCGCTCAGACCTATTTTTCATTTCATTGGAAATGGGCAAAAGAGAAACAATGGGCAGTGGGACCATTCTCGCATTTACAGCTGCCTACGTCTAGCCAAGCCCACATCGAGAAAGGAGATCATTAAAGGTACTCCTGACGAGAGAGGGAGCTAGCCATTCCACTCCACTCAAACCATCATAGTACTTGGACGCATATAATCTCTCACAACAAATTTCATCAGGGGAACCGCATCGATCAAATCCTTCGAACTTCTTAACCACCAAGCCTCCAAAGGGCAAAATTACGATGTCCATCATGGTTAGCAATCACAAAATTAAATTTGTAATAATTTGTGTATATTTCACAAATTTTTCATGCAAAGAATCCTACATCTGAATTTTGTAATAAACCCGTACTATTCTTGAATTCCACAAATTGTTCCCGGATTTCAGGAATTGATCATACATAAAATAAGAAAATGTTATATGATTTTGACATGTGGAAATAGACAATCCACAAACTAATTATGTGTGCATATAATAATGTGTTTATCGTATGTATATATATGTAATGTGTAGGTATATTTAAACATTATATTGACTGGACTTTACCTGATTATTTCCAAATATATGAGTGAAACTTTATCGATTATTTGTTGAATTTTATCCAAATCTTCCGCATACTTCCCAAAAGCCGAATTTTTAACCTCATTGAATTAATCCTTAATCTTAAATTTATGGCTATGATCATTAGTGCCCCCATTGCTACGTCTAGAGTATATTCTCTCCTATCACTGCATTAAATAATCTTCCTTGCCTAAGATTAATCCCCGTGCCAATCAAGGGGCAAACTTCCACTCTTATCACGATCACTGACCCCCTTGCTATGCAAGGGGCAAAATATCCTTTTCTATGATGAACATTGGCACCCTTACTACACAAGGGCAAATTTGGATAGCCCTTGATCATTGGATTCCTTGAATTCACAAGAAGCAAACCGTTGGCACCATCATTTGGTTTTACATATATTGCGCGAGGGGCAAATTCTCTACAAAGTACAAACTTGTCTGTACTCTACATCATGACCCTTTCTACACAAGGGGCAAATGTTTATTTTAGTCTTGTTACCCGATCATTCTACCATATTAGGGTAAACAAAACCACATAATTATGAGGCAACAAAGCACTTGACCAATTAATAAAAAAACTTTTCCAAATACCAAACACAAGCCAACGAATGAACACTAACAGGGAGGTGGAGACAATCATAAGAAGTTCTTTTGTGGAACCAGAGACCAAGGTCAACACCACCGAGCAACCCACAAATCCCAAAGTTCATGAACAGTCAGAATAGTCTGAAGAGCCATGGGACTTGGAAGCACCACTTGAGTTCTCTGACAAATTGGCTCTCAATGTTGGTTACAAGTCTCTGACAAACTACATATATCCTCCAAGCATGATTCAAACTATGTATAATGTGAAAATTATATTAACCCAGGGACAAACTCAAACCAAACTGGGAAGTCATAGGTGCCTTTGTGCCATACGCCACCTTGATTAGGGATTCAGGTCCACCAGTCGGCTAGCCAACTTGATAAATATATTATGCACCTTCAAACTGCTTATCAAGAAGTATAGAAATGATTCTGGAATTTTTAATAACCTAATATAAACTTGATGTTAACCATAAACTTTTTATTAAAAGGGGCAAACACCACAGAAATTTAGACGACCTAGATGGTGCTCCACAAGTTTCTGTTGTAACTCTGATCCAGAATAGTTTAGAATCCAAGTGTGGCAACACAAATAAGACTTTTCTTCACAGATCAGGAAAACCAAGGTCTCTTAAGGTAGTTATGGTGAGATGTATGCGCCTTATAAGACTAGTTAGTAGATTGACAATCGTAAAAGAGGTTAAGCTTTTGGATTCTCACTTGATATTAAAGGACGATTAAGTTATACGGTTATGGTTAACCAATGTTTAAACACAAGAACAGAGAATATTTGTAATAAATAAGAACGACGATGTTACCCTCTAAAAACAAGTGAACAAACATGAGAGTTCGCACACGATTACTACAGTAAGTAACATATGAATCTTACCAAGATACCCTGGAGGATAACCAATTTCACGCATGCGTTGGAGCCAAGGAGGAGGATCAAGCTCCTGAAATGAATATATAAGTAGACATGTAACCATCGAACTGAAACTATGAATCAATAAGCTAGTGTATGAGATTTATCCAAGTTGCATATAATCATCAGTACCCAACTATTTTTATCTTTTACTACTTTTTATCTGAGATCATCCTTTTTGCTTGAATAACTAATTAAAAAAGGAGCAAACAATTATATAATCAAGTTAAGGATATAGGTCGACCAACTAAACCAAACATGTAATATTTTGAACCTATACCATGAAACTAAATTAGCATGTCAAACATATCAAGGATGTCTATCTTTATTTTATGTCATATATCGGAGGATCCGCATAGCCCTTATCTGCTATTTTACACTCTTGGTTTATTTTTTCTCTTTTCAGATATGTACTCCTATAATTCTAAGAAAGAACCCTCAGATTATAAAGAGATGCACCATAAAGCATAAAATCAAGTCACGAGAAGGTTGAGATTTAATGGCTCAGGTATATACAATTGCATGAGTCTGTTGATAAAACAATCATAGCAAAGCAATGATGGTTCACATTCAAATATTTCCAAACATCTTTCAAAACATATAAGAGGCTAGGGTTTATGAAACTATGAGGAACAATTTTTGTTATGGGAAATCATAATAATAGATCACACAGCAATATTCGGGTTGATGACTCGTTGCATATGCAAACATGGGAAGCCAAGGCACATTTTTTAGTGATAAATCTAAAACCAAACTACAATGCATGAGTAGTTTGTTTGTCATGTTGTCAAAATAAGAGGCCTAGTGAAGCGCTTTTTAACACAAGTCTCTGACTTTCACGAAAAATCAACAAATTTCTCTCAATTTTATAGTCTCTTGGATGTTCAACATGATGAATACGTTGGTCAGCAATTTCACACGACCTTTCACAATTTTTCCAACTTTTTCGCGATTGATATGATTGTTCACATTTTTTGTGAATTTTCATGACCTTTCATTTATAAGCCGCTTGTTCTTTCTTTTAGAAATCCACTATAAATCCTCATAATCAAGGAATGAGGTATCCAATACCAATGTCATTTTGACAGCATGGAATAGGTATTTACTAGTGTATCGGCAGAAATGTCAATAGATGCAATCCTAGTCGTTTTGATGCCAAAACGGACAAATTAAATCATGAAATTTTACAGTGTTGTCTGCACATTTAAATGTATCGTTCCATGCAATAAAAATCTATGTTGCACAAGTGGGGTGTCTTTCATATGGGGAGGTAAGGAACCTGGCATCTTTGCAAGGGATGTTGATGAAGAATTTCGATGACAAGATGTAGGAATTATGTTGTGAAATTTTAATAGCATGATCCTTGAACATGAACATACTTATGCAATAACGTCATATATTGAATATACAAGGGGTGTCCTTCATGTATTATCTTTAAGTAAAGAAAATGTCAAGCCTGAGAAAGGTAGAGTGTTGATATTACTATTATCAGATTTTTAAAGTCTCCTAGATACAAGGAAAATACAGGCGTCACTTTTCCTTACGTTAGTTAATTTTAGTGAAAGAAAAAGTCCAAATTGTATGGTGGGCGTGATGGTTGACCTTGCCTTCTTGGTAGTTTCTGCCCAACATGAGTTACTTGATGCGATAAACATATTGTTCTCATCCCATGTAACACCTAGGCTTATGTCTTTATATGCATCATATTAGATTCCAAAAATAATTACACTAGGTCTTTCTCTTGCTCCTTTAAAGTCAATACGTGACTTTAACAATTGACTTCACGATTGTGAAGGAAGTTAGCACCATCACTAACGTGACACCTTTTTTCTCTGCCATCGTTTTTTACCACATGATCTTGATATGCGGTTTTGAATTCGCCCATGGATCATTCACAATAATGGGATAAACATGAAAGGCATTATACCATGTCCACTATATGCATGTTGTCGGGATGAGATATTATAGAAGCATAGTTACCGTGTCGACCATGACCATGTTGCGGGACATGTGCAGCAAGTGCCATATATAAACAACTATAAGATTAGAAATTACAAAAGCTATACTAATTCACAATATTTGTTTGTGTTTGTGTTGCTAACAGTGAAATAAAAAACGGCCAGGCGGGCCGCTTAAGCGCCCATGACCCCCAGCCGCTTAATTTTGCCATTAATCGCCCGCTTAATCATTTTGAACAAAATCGCCCGCTTTTTGCCCGCCTCACCCGCTTTTTCCCGCTTTTTTCCCGCTTTTTGCCCGTTTTTTTCCCACTTTTGTTTAAAAATCCTAATGTAAGCATCTAACATTAATTAATTACATAGCCAAGTAGTGTTGACTATAATATACGAAACTTGTATACATTAAATGTTCTATATGATATAGCTAGTCCTAATTTAGAATGCATACTTTGTGTGTAAGCTGTAATAATTGGGTACTGCTGTAATGCATCTAAGTAAATATCCTATTGCTCTATTATACTAGTAATGCATGATTAATTTTACTTATTTCCTTGCTGCTTTCAGTGATTAATGATTGGTACTGCTGGTTAGTATTACTTTAGTGATTACTTTAATTCAATAATTCATAGTTTGTTATATACAATTACTGATCTGCTTGCTGATTTTAGTGATTAGAGATGCTGATTAATAGTAAGTATTGATGAATACTTAGTTAATTACTGATTTGCTGATTAGATATGTATAGAAGTTCCTTATAAATATATTTTTTATATACACATACATGTAATTTTGTATAAAAATATATAAATTTAGACACCCGCTTTTTCAAAAATCGCCCGCGTACCGCTTAATCGGCTACAGGGTGCCGTCCGCACACCTCCCGCTTCCCGCTTTCTAATACATTGGTTGCTAAGTAGTACGTTTTCTTCCTTTGTATGCTAAATCATACTAGTGAGAAGAACTTATTTATAGTAATTAGTTTACTACTTAAAATGATTGTAAATTATACTTGTATTTAGTGGAACATTTAGGTAGTTTATTATGACCAATGTATATAATGAGAGTGTTGCAGATCGATGATAATATACAATTAAGAAGATATATAAAGAAGCAGATTGGGGTATCTTTGTCAATTTAAGGCTATTTTGGATGAATTTATATATTAATTAAGATAAATGAGGTGTAAGTGAGAGAAATGGTAGAACATATAAAGACATACCTTGGAGTACGCTTATTTGAGCCCCAGTTGTCGAATCCCCCTTGATCCCCCTATATTATCCTCTCAAACAACAAAATAGGCTCAGACACACAAAACTGGTAATTCTTTCCGTATACCAGTAAATTTCATCAAAATTTGGCGATGTTAGGCAGAATTTGGCAGTAATTGGCAAAATATGCCGCTATTTGGCGATATCCCTACCGTAATACCAATACTTGCGATACTATCAATGCGATTGTAGAATATCATAGTTGAGAAATCAAAATTTCAAGCAAGATTTTGCCAATTTCAACGATATTTCGCAAGGTTTTCAAACCCGACCCGGAGGTCGACCCGGCAAAGCTCCTAGGTCACGGGTCTCTGGTTCAACCGTCGGGTCGACCTGGTTGACCCGATGACGTCAGCATGACACCATATACATGATGTTATTATATCTGCATGTATATGCATGTATGTTACAATAAAATGTATGTCCATACATATATTACTATATAAGTGGGCATATATACCATGAGATGATGAATTATGGAACATCAAACATACAAAACCAAGTATCTATTCATAAAGAAGCAAACAAATGGTCTTGCAATGCTTGAAACAAGTGACAAATACAAATAAATGAATAAATCAATGTATGGAATAGTTAAGGTTGCATGGAAGGAAGGAAATATAAAATCAACAAAACCCACTCGGGTCTTTGACTCGAGGGTTGGATCACTGGGTCGGCGGTTAAACAAACTGGGTCACCGGGTCAACTTCGGGTATTGGCCAAAAACGGGTTTTAGCCTCACCCGACCCACAAAACTTGTCGGGTGGAGGTCCAACGGCTCAACCGGTCGGGTTGGGTCGGGTTTCAAAACTATGATATTTCGTTCTTGCTCCAAAAATGCACTAAACCCCCAACCTCCTAGCCCATGTTGCAGCTTCATCTTCTCCCCCTACCTCTCCTTCTCTGATATAGCCAAAAGCTAGAAAACCACCAAAACATCATCATCAGTCACTCTTTTTTCCTATATAAATGGTTGTTTACTGCTTAAAAAAGACAACTTTCCTATATGAAGGATTGTTTACTGCATAAAAGGCATTGCAATAGATTCCGCAATTACAAGATCCTTCATGAATTTGTATAGTATGCAAGCAGTTTAAAAAGCCTATATCAACACCTTATCACTGGCTCTGCCTAGCAAAAGTTTGGTAGAATGTCTTGCTTATTAAAAATAAAACACTCTATGCTAGGTCTATTACAAGAACTGCACATAAGAAACAACCCAATGCACTTCAGTTCCATGAGGACATGTAGCTACTTTCTTCCATGTTTTTGTTAGCGGCCCCTTGTATCCAATATAGCATATCAACAGAAAAATACAACAGACACCATTCTTCAGAGTAACAAAAGTAATCAGTCAAAACAATAACAGGTACAATAGGGCATATAGAGAGCAACCACGAGACATACTTTTCATATATAACTGACATATGGAAAGTGACATATTCACTCAATTTTTGTGATTTTGTGTGAGGTTATATTGATTTATTGAGATAGTGTGATTTGATATGAGGAAATACTAATTTAACAAACAAATGCTCGGGGTTCTAAATTTTTATAATGGCAAAATTGGAAAGACCCAGAACATCCTATAAACCACAAATTTCATAAAGGAAAGAAGACAACGGCACTAGGGCTGTTTAACACCTTATAATATAAGTAAGCAATGTGTCGTGTTACAATGAGAAATACAACATTCAAACCCGGGAAGTGGGGTGCTAATTATTATTCAGTTTATTTAAAAACTCAATAGATACATCTGTAACAATAGCACGTGAAGGAAGAAATTTAAAATAGGAGAACATAAATAAAAATTATTCCCAGTCTAAATTGGAAGAATGAAGAAGCAAGATTACCCCAATTCCCAAACAACCCCTCGTTTCAGAGCTGAGAACACCTGGTTTCAAGTCATCAAATTTTCCAGAAGAACTCAGATAATACCGTGATGAGCCCCAATTAGCACTAGTATTTGCACTTTTCTTCCCGCTCTGTTGTTTGCGAGCATTGTTAATAGCTACATTATCACGTGGCTTTGGACAGTCCCGAAGGGAATGACCATAAGAAGCACAGTTAAAACATCGAGAAGCCAGCAAGCGTTCCTCCCTGAGGCGAAAGAAGGGGGGGATAGAGAAGAAAAGCACCAATATTAGCTTCACAAAGACATTTTCCATGCAGTAGGGAGCTCTAATCAACAAAAATGATAGTGAAATATAAGCAAAGTATACAGTTAATATTTATTCACTTGTAATGTGTATTGCTCTTCCTCACATATGTATATGCTTGAAGAACAAAGCTAGAAAAGAGGACTAAACAGTAAATATTCAAACAAGTAGAAAGCATTTTTTTCTGTAGAAGAAAATGGCAGAACAAGTTTCATTTAAGAAAAAACTTATTTTCCAAGGCTACTGAAAATCTGTCAAATGTCCCTGCATATCTTTGTAAGTCCATCAGAGTAATTAAGTTAAAACAAATTCAAAATTGTAAATTTGTGGAAATCTATTTATGCAGCAACAGTTTCTACAGAGGGCTGATAAAGAACCATTCACTTCAAACAGGTCAAATATCTGCTTAGGCAGATTGATCACAGCTAGGTGGCCTGGGAGAAGAAAAATTTCGAATTTCTAAGGAATAAGTAATGTCTTATACGGGTCAAATATAAAAAGCGAGCAATCTGGACAGTCCCCACCAGTCTATGGCAAAAAGCAGCTTGTGCCTCAGAAAATACACTATGAACGTCAAGTCACACAAAATGATGGCAGGTCTTATCACCATAGCAAATCCAACCACCTTGATAGGCGGGATAAGGGTGATTCACAGGACATCTTGGGCTCGCCTCTTTCATGCAGCCCACCCTAGCGGCACGGGTGACTGGCCGGCATAACGTCACCTCTCTTTTCAGCCTTATTTATGCATACCACCTTCTTCTTCCTTCTTTCCCTCTCCACTGTATTCTTCCCCCCTTCCATTCGGGTATGCCCTACTTTTTTGGGGCTACTAGCATGACGACTTCAATCCAAGACCTCCAGAGCCCGAAGGACGATGGCTCATCCCTCCCTTGTATGCTACAAGGAATGACGCCAGGGCCACTTCCCTTACAGCGTGTCAACTAGTTGTGGATCGACAGCATTGCTTCTCTGGAGTCGTGGCTCGAGCCAGAGGACTCCATCCTAAGTGTCACCCAACTTTTCCCACTTGTTTTTTTTTTGTGTGTGTGTATGGGGGGGGACAGCCGCCTTCAAAACATGTTCCACTTGAGACCGCAGTTCACACCTACTAAGCCCCTCATGGTGTATCAATGTTGAAGCAAACATGCAATTCCCTCCATGGCCCCTCTGTTTTCCAATCACTTCTATCCATTGACAGATCAAAACACACCTTAGGTAAATTTTGACTTAGATCTTCTAATTAGTTTATGTAATGGACTTCGCTTTTGCACTCTACATCCTAAAAGCAATTTCTATTCAACCGCTAACCTTGGCACGAGCTTTTCCTGCTTCACTTTAGCGCATTCTAGAGTCTTTGTTCCTAATACTGCAGCTAAAGCTCTAGAACATCCTGCATAGCGCCAGGCAATGGAAGATGAATGCAAGCACTAACTGATCAACATACCTGGAATCTGATCGATTCTCCTTCTCACTGTTCTAAAGTAGGTTGTTGTTGGGTCTTCACTATTAAGTATGAACCAGATGATATCGTTGAAAGATTACAAGTCGCCTTGTGGCCTAGGGTTGTACGCATACCTATGGGATTGACTATTTTAAAACTTTCCCTTCAGTTGCACACCTTAACTATGTTCGTGTGTTGATTTCGGTTGCGATCAATTACGATTGGCCTTTGTTTCAACTGGATGGGGAAAATGCTTTCATGTGTGGAGGTTGGCAAGTCTATACGCTTGTGGACAAGGGTTATACATATACCTATGGGGTTGACTATTTCAAAATTTTCTCTCAAGTTGCACATTTTAACTTTGTTTGTGTGCTAAATTCTGTTGTGATCAATTATGGTTGGCCTTTGTTTCAACTGGATGTGAAAAATGCTTTCATGTGTGGAGATCTGCAAGAGGGAGTTCATATGGAGAAACTTGGCAATGTTCAAAATTTTGACGAAATGCTCGAAATTTCTGTTTTGGTGGCAATCGGACATCAAAATTGAGTAACGAAACTCTCGAAACAGGCAGATCATCGATTTTTTTCTCTACTTTTTCATATACTATGTACTACCTAGAGCATTTTTTTTCATTGTTTTGTGTTTTTAAGTCTATATATTGTGCTTCCAAACTATAATGACTTAATTCATTGATTTCACCATTGAAAATTAACATCAAAAAACCCCATCGAAATGCCCATCGAAACAATTCAGGGTCATTCACTCAAAAATGATGAGACCCCACCCCCACATCCAATTTGAAATATTATTACATATTTGAGTAGATAAACACTAGTAGGTCATTGTAGTAAAATTTCATAAATTAATTTGTTTATTTTGTCGTTGATACACCAGGAACGCATTTATCGAAAAATCTGTTGAAATTTGTCGACATTTTTGTTTTTGTGGCCACCAAAACGGCATTGAAATCGAACATTTTCTTCCCTGCCTCCTGGGTTTGTTGCTCGGGGGGTTAATTAAAGGATTGTCAACTTCTGAAAGTAATTTATGGTCTGAAACAAAGCCCGAGAGCGTGGTTTGAAAAACTGAGTCATATTCTTGTAAAATTTAATTGTAGACAATCTCATTCTGATCATTTTGTATTCCTTAAAAAGATTGACACTAGGCTTGTGATTCTGATGGTGTATGTGGATGATATTATACTTTTCGATGGTATTCATGATGGTATTCAACAAGGAATATCCGGGAAGACACTTCATTAATCATTACTAAAGATCTACGCATGCGTCGATATTTTCTGGGAATTGAGGTCTCTGGCTCTTCTTCCGGTATCTGTCTATCTCAACGCAAATATGTGCTTGATCTCTTGCAAGAAACATGCATGCTAAGAGCTAAGCCAGTTAGTAACTTAGTACTCCTCTTGATTCCAACACTCTTCTCCTCCTTACCTTAACAACAAGCAATATAGAAGGTCGGTAGGCAAACTGATTTACTTAACGGTAACAAGAGCTTATATCACATATGTTCTTGGACTTGTCGGTAGGTATGTAGACAAACCACGACAATGTTACTGGGAAGTTGTATGTCATATTCTCAAATACTTGAAAGGCTCTCCTGGAAAAGGACATGTATATGCATTGCAACATGGGCAGTGTAAAATTATTTAATATTCTGATTTGGATTATGTTGCCAACATGATTGACTGCAAATCTACCTCGTCTATTGCACATTTATAGGAGGAAATCTTGTTACATGGCGTAGTAAAAAGTAGACTATTGTTGCAAGATCAAGTGTTGAGGAAGAGTATAGAGTCATGGCTCATACCACTTGTGAAAAAATGTGGGTCAAGGGCTTCTAAAAGAATTGGATATCTGTGATTTTGAGCATATTCTAATGTTTGTGACAATATGCAAACAGTCCTACCATTCATGCGTGCACCAAACACATTGAGGTAGACTGTCACTCTGAAAGGGAGTCAATTATGTCCAAACGTGTCTCTACTCCCTACATTAGGACTGATGATCAGCTTGCTGACATTTTCACAAAGTCATTTCCAAAAGCAAGATTTACTATCATGGTGAACAAGTTGGGCATGATAGCCATTTATGCTCCAGCCTAAGGTGGGTGTTAACATATTTATAGTGATTTGTGTTAAGTCTTATTATTCTTTGTGTTATCTGTTTTTTTTATCTCTTTCTTTAGTCCCATATTGCTTATCTCATAACTAGCCTCTCTATATAAAAAGAGGTATGGCATTTTTTTTAATCATCTCAATTTATCCTATTTTCCTACATGGGTAAAGGAGGTTATAGAGAAGAAAGAAAAGATTGAGTGAACCGATATGTTGCTAGGTGGGTTTACCAATCTAGAATTTTGTTCACTGCAATTTGTATCAATTCTTCTATGTCAGCGTACCATGCAGATGGGTAGCATGGAAAGAACTAAAATCATCTTAGTATGAAGTCATTCACTTTGAAATTAAGGTTGAGAAGACAGCAACTGATCTTCAACCTCATAGAGACATATGGAGGGGTATGGGAGCACCATCATGACCATGATTTAAAATTTTGGTCAAAATTCCGGGTTCGGCGGTATCAGACATAGAAAGGCACCTCGCCAAGAACACAAGTAAAAGTTTGAAATTTTAGTCAAAATTTCACCTAAAGTGGAGAAATTTTGACAAAACACAGTAATTTCAGTTTAAAAAAAACAATTTGGGTATGCATTTCACAAAACACATCCGAAATGGGTTCACAATTGCGAGAAACAACTGCCTAAAGCATGTCGCACTTGGAGGGTCACTCTTTGTTTTTTTTCATTGTCTTGCACTAAAAGCTTTCTTCTTCGGATGTTAGGTAAGTTTACTCTCTCCTTCCCCTCGAGATGTATTTCTTCACTTCTAACCCCTTCTATCTGTATCTAAAAGCTTGCTCTGACATTACGAGTTGCAAGTGATAGACTAAAACTGAAACTTGTAGATTTATGAAATTTTGCTATAATTACATATATCTAAAATATTTTACAAACCTAACTTAGTATATATCCTATCTGTCAAGATAATTCATAAAATATTTAGCTTTCTCTAAGTTTTGTTTAACGTCATGTTCATGTATATTATGTAACACTTACACATGTTGAATTTATATTTAAAAATATTAGATGAGATGATTTCAGTAAAAATATTTATAATATGTAATACTTAGACTATTAAACAAATTAATATATAATTGTGTACCTTAAAATGGGGTAAAATATGAACTTTTTAAAAAACATTATGTATGATGTTAAGTTATATACATCAAAATTAAATAATTGGAGGGAACAATATATAGTTAAATGTAATTAAAGGATACATTCAATATATTAGACTATAAAAATCAACTCATTTTAGTAATATGTACCTAACTCAATAATTTCATACCTAAATTGAGAATAATTTGGTATTTTCACTCTTTGATGATCTACAACATAAGCTATAAAGTATCAATTGCAATTGATTATTAACATGGTGATCATCGTGGCCTGATTTTAAAAAAAGATGGCATCTTTAGGTGATAGTGATGGTGGAGATTCACGAGTTGGTAGGGGGAAGGGCGCTCTATAAACTAAGTTGTAACAAATTTTGCTTGAAAAATTCTACAAACTAATTCCTTCATTATGGTATTGGAATTAAGAGTGAAATCTCCATCAGAACATTTTTTTATCTTTTCACTCACACATGTAGGAGCCCCTCCCAACCCAATACCAACCTATGAATATGATATTACTGCATAATTAGATGTAATTCTGTATTTTGATGATCTTGGTAAAAATTTATTACTTAACTCCTTTATTTAGTCATCAAAATCCAGTGTCGACGAGAGCGTAAATGTCAAAATTTCCATTTCTGAGCCATTGGAAATGACATCGAAATTGAAATTTTAAACCATGATCATATCATCATAACAGATGCCCTGAGTGATAGAAAAGCAAGAGCTTGATGAATCTGTTGGTGAATTGTAAATAAGGCACGTGGTTTGTCAAAGGCAACTGATGCCTCTGTCGAGTCCCACAAAAGTGAATGAATACATTATGTTGTTCGATGATGGGTGCATTGATTGAGATACACTAAAGACCTGGGCAGACTAAGGTATTTCCTTGAGATTGAAGTTCCACATAGTAAGAACAGTGTATCCTTATCTCAAAGGAAGTACACACCAGATCTTGAGAGATGAATGCTTGGACACTGACAGGTAGTTTTTCTTATGGACCAAGCACATGACTTATGGTGTGAGACATCCAAACCACTGGATGACAAATTTAGCTACAAATGATTGGTTAAGCAACTTTTGTATGTTACAATTACTATGCCTAATATCTACTTTGTTATCGGTATTCTGAATTTGTTTATGCAACTGCCATAAATAGTGTCACTGAGGCACAGTTTCTGGTGTTTTGAGATATTTGAAGATGGTTCCTGTCTTGGGATTATGTTACAAGAAGAATGGGCATCAAATGTTGTTGGTAATTTTGATGCAAACGACATAGGGAGACGGCCTGATAGGATATGTAATTCTAGGTATTGTACATTCGTAAGAGGCATAATGGTTACATGGAGAAGTAAAAAAAAATGTGGTTTTCGGGTCTAGTGCAAAATTTGAGTACCATACAATGGTCGTACCACTTGTAAGTTTCCGTGAAAGAATATTGTATTGAACTGATTCAATTTTAACAAGAGAGGTACAGCCATGTCCTATATATAGGAGCAAGGGAGAAACCCTGAGACTTGGGACTCAAGTAATCTAAACGGGCTGAGATACTAAAGGCCCACTAACTAATTAACCTATTAACTAAATACGCTAATATATACTCTCTAACAGTTTCTATGGATCGAAGCTCTCCTCTCAAACTTTAGTTTTCCTATCACATATAGAGCCCCGCGAGAAATCCGATTAGGCTTAAAATTGGATCTGATTAGTCAAAGATAGATCCGAGTAAGGATCCAAATATCAATAGAGATAGAGAAGTTGGGGGCAGTAAAAAAATATAGAGGAGGATGTCACTCATACTTGGGAGAAAACAAACTGATTAGGGGGTGATGGCATGGTTGAATATGGTGGAGTGCTTTGGCCAGGGTGGGTGATGGCGTTGGGGCAGCAACAGCGAGGGATCAACAACGATGGCAATGGATAATGGATGTCAGCGGCAGCGGGATGGAGCAGAAGCCAGGGGGCCTAGATGATGGTGACGATGGTTGTTTTGATGTTGTTGCTGAATTTTAGCAGCGACAAGATGATGACCGGCTATTGTAGGACTTGACCATAGCGGAGGAGATGATAACGAGCTCCTGCGCGTATCCGGAGATATTGTAGGCCATGAGGCTGCAGGCGGAACCATGTGCGAAGCTTCTCCATTAGCTACGGCGAAGGCTGGATAGACGATGGCAATGGAGACGAAGCCGGTTGGGCGAATATGATGGTAACAACGGCGGCTACTACTCCTTGGATCGGCGGCGATGGTTTCTTGTTGTTGTTGGCGGTGGCGTTGATAGTCGTGCGCTGACGGCACAGGGCGTAGGGCCGGCGGTCATCGGCGGCACATGGGCAGGCAGCGGCGGCTACTGGCCTGGCCGGCGGTGCTGATTGTTGCGTCTAGCGGCGATTGCGGCGACGGTGGCACTACTGCTTATTGTTGGCCGCTGCTTGCTGCTGGATACGGCGATCGCGTGATGATGCAGTAGGAATGATGCGGCGGCAGATGGATGGATAGGGAGGAGATAGCCGGGAAGGATGACACCGACGTATGTAAAGAAGATTAGATCAATTAAGAAAGAGGAGGACGAGCCATGGCGGCCAAGATATGCCTAGTGGGCAGCCAGCCTAAGCCATGACAATGGCGACGGCCGCCGACAGGCGGAGGCACCCCCTCTCTTGCTCTCTCTCGGAGAAACGAGCAGCAGCTACTAAGGCTGTTCTCGGCGGCTAGGAAAGAAGAGGGAAGTGGCGGCGGCTAGGGTTCCCTAAGAGCAAACGTGCTCTGATACCATGTGAAAGAATAATGTATTGAACTGATTTGATTTTAATAAGAGAGGTAAAGCCTTGTCCTATATATAGGAGCAAATAGGAGCAAGGGAGAAACCATGAGACTTGGGATTCAAGTAATCTAAACGGGCTGAGATACTAAAGGCCCACTAACTAATTAACCTATTACTAAATAGGCTAATAAATACTCTCTAACAGTTTCTATGAATCGAAGCTCTCCTCTCAAACTTTAGATTTCCTATCACATGCTATCCCTACCAAGAAATGAAGTTTCGCCGGTATCAGCGGTATTTCAACCGAAATACCGATACCGACGGGTACCGACACGAAAACATATGTGTGTACCGATAGGATCGCAAATACTGATAATACCGACATGTATACCGCCAATACCGCCATGTTTCGATGGTTTCGGTACAAAATGCACTACTAACTTCACTGTACCGACCGAAACTGGCGGTATACCGACATGTGAACCGTTTTTTGTGAGAATGACTATTGTTATTTATTGGGAGGAGAAAAGAAGGTGCATTTAGATGATTTTTGTTGATTGGAGCTAATACCAACCCAAATCAAGGTAACTCTAACTAATCTCTTTCATTTCTACCATTAGCAACCTCTCCATCTCATTTTCCTACTTTCTTCTTCCACTTTCGCCTAAAAAAGTGTTTTTTACCGCCAAAGCCTAGTATTACTCCAATTTTTATATGTTTACGCGAACTATACATACATCTATAAGTATATTACGTAGATATGAAATATTATCACTAGATCTACCTACTCACAACACTATTAATTACTATTATCATACAATTTATCTAAGCATATGACAATTAGTATTGATATTCTAGAAGTTGGCAACAAGATTGCTTATTATTGGATGATCTAAAAAGAATACAATGGTCTCTCTTTTATAAGACAAGAGAGTGTACAATATTTAGAGATGAGCAATATGGGATAAAGAGAAGAAGAGAATAAAGAGAAATAAGCAAATACACTAAGTAAAGAAAAGCAGTAAAGTGTATATACTAATACTCCCCCTCAAGCTGGAGCGTAGATGTCAATCATGCCCAGCTTGGATGTCATAGCAGTGAATCTCGTCTTCGGAAGAATCTTGATGAAGATGTCAGCCACCTGATCAGAAGTATGTATGTAGGGAGTAGATATTTGGCCAGATAAGACAGCTTCGCGAACAAAATGACAGTCAACCTCAACATGTTTTGTTCGCTCATGAAAAGTAGGATTACTGGCAATAAAAGTCGCAGCTTTGTTGTCACAGTACATCGGAATAGGATAAGAGTCAGAAATGCCAAAATCCTTCAGTAGGCTCCGAATCCAGAACAGCTCACAAGTAGTATGTGCCATGGCGCGATATTCTGCTTCAGCACTTGAGCGAGCAACCACAGTCTATTTCTTGCTTCGCCAAGTAACAAGATTTCCTCCTACAAAGGTATAGTAGCCACAGATGGAGCGTCGGTCGATTTTACTCCCGGCATAATCAGAGTCAGAATATCCAACAAGCTTACAGTGACCATTTTTTTATATAGCAAACCTTTCCCAGGAGCACTCTTCAGATATTTGAGAATGTGGCAAACGGCATCCCAGTGACATTGACGGGGTTTATCCAGATATCTACTAACAAGCTCAACAGCAGAAGTAATATCAGCACGAGTAACAGTAAGATAAATCAGCTTGCCAACCATGCGACGATACTAATGATGATCAGGATAGGCAGGAGAGTTCTCATCGTCCCAGTTAGTATTTGCATCCAGAGGAGTACTAGTAGGTTTAGCACCAAGAAGTCTTGTATCAGAAAGAAGATCCAGAACATATTTACGTTGAGACAAGCATAAACCAGAAGCAGATCTAGAGACTTCAATCCCAAGAAAGTAACGCAAAGTCCCAAGGTCTTTGGTGACAAAGTGTTTCTCCAGATAACACTTAGTAGCCTGCATATCGTCAAGATCACTCCCTGAGAGAATAATGTCATCAACATATACAATCAGAATAACAATGCCAGCAGTAGTGTTTTTAATGAAAATAGAATGATCGGACTGGGAGCGTCAAAAAAGAAACTTCTGAAGAATGGTACTTAGTTTATCAAACCAAGCACGGGGACTCTGTTTTAAACCATAGATAGCTTTCCGCAACCTGCAGACTTTGGAGGACTCCCCCTGAAGCACAAATCCTGGAGGTTGTTGCATATAGACCTCCTCATGTAAATCCCCATACAGAAACGCATTTTTCACATCCAGCTGGTACAAGGGCCAATCAGAATTAATAGCAATAGAAATAAGAATGCGTACGGAATTCAACCGAGCCACCGGTGAAAAAGTCTCAAAGTAGTCGACCCCATAAGTTTACGTGTAACCCTTGGCAACAAGTCTAGCCTTGAGGCGCTCAACTGTGCCATCCGGCTCATATTTAACAGTAAACACCCAACGACAGCCAACTGGAGAACAATCAGTAGGAGGATCGACTAACTGCCAAGTATTGCGATCAGTAAGAGCTTGCATTTCCGCTTCCATGGCCTGACGCCAAACTGGATGTTTAAGAGCTTGAGAAGCATTTTTAGGAACAGAGACAGCAGAAAGAGCAGTAGTAAAATTTGCAAAATTAGTTCCCTAATGATCAGAAGTACAGAAATTGCCAATAGGATGTTTAGTACAAGCTCTAGTTCCTTTCCTCAAACTGATAGGAACATCTAAGTCAGAGTATACCTGTGGTGGTGTTTGATCTAGCACGGAGGACAAGGACTCTGGAGGGGCCATAGAGGGAGTTGTTGTATTCTGTCTTCGTTGATAAACTTTCAGAGGAGGACTTTCAGCAGGAGGAGCAGTATCATCAGTATCATCAATCATAGGTAGAGGTGTCTCCATTAATAAATCTGATGTAAGGACAGACCCAGCAGAGGAGTAGAAAGGCATGTGCTCAAAGAAAACATCAGTAGATACAAACCATTTCTTTGACACGGGATCATAACAGAGGTACCCTTTCAGAGTGCAAGAGTACCCTAAAAAGACACACTTTATTGCTCTAGGATCAAGTTTGGTGAGACCAGGATGAAGATTTTTGACAAAATAGGTGCTCCCAAAGATACAGGAGGAATAGAAAAGAGGGGCGCATCCGGGTACAGGATTTGATAAGGGACTTGATTCCCAAGCACAGAGGACGACATGCGGTTAATAAGGTAACATGCAGTGGAAATAGCTTCAGGCCAAAAACATTGTGGGACATGGTAATGAAACAGTAAAGTGCGAGCAACTTCAAGGAGGTGTCGATTTTTGCGTTCGGCGAATCCATTTTGCTGTGGAGTGTAGGCACAAGAAGTTTGGTGTATGGTACCCTGTTTGCGACAAAAGTTGTTGACCGAGGCTTGCACGAATTCAAGGGCATTATCAGTGCGAAAATTTTTGATAGGTTTGGCAAATTGGGTACGGATCTCAGCAAAATAAGCAGTAATGGTATCAAGTATAGTAGATTTGTCCTTGAGCAAGAAAATCCAGGTAGTTCTAGAAAAACCATCAGTAAAACTCAAAAAATAGCGAAATCCAGAAATACTGGACACTGAACAAGGTCCCCAAACATCAGCATGAATAATATCAAATGGCTGCTTTGAACTAATACATGATTTCTTAGAAAAAGATGCTCGCGTCTGTTTGCCCAATTGGCAAATCTCACAATGAAAAACAGAATCTAAAACATCAAGAAGTAAATGTTTCAGTTTTGCTGCAGAAGGATGTCCTAGACGGTAGCAAGGAAGAAGATACCGACGATATCGTCGGTATACCGCTCGGTATACCGATATCGACCCAACCTGGCATCGGTTTAAGCATTTCTATCGTTGCTCCCGCAAATTTCGGTAAACCGGTGGGTTTACCGGTAAAACCGACCGGTTTTCGGCGGTAGGGGGGTTCAGTGTAAAATACCCCACTTATGGGCGATATGGGCGGTATACCGCCCCGGTATGCCGGCATTTGCGAGCTTGCTGTTGTTGCTGCTGTTGGAGTGAAAGAACAAACACATTTGGGGCGATTTTCTTCATTGGAGCTCAAATCAGCTGTAATCAAGGTATGTTTTCTTGATTTCTTGCATTCTTCATCATTTCCAACCCATCTCCTATTTATTTCCATCTATTTTCACCATAAAATCTCTCCAAAAATCTCTAAATACACCCAAATCTTAGATCTACTTCAAAAAACTTAGGATTAATGCTATTTAACATTAGATCTATGAATATTATATGTAGATCTACTAATGTATAACTAGATCTACTACTTTTAATTAGTATTATCATATAATTTCACTAATTAATATTAAATTCGTAATAATACAATAAGTACTAGAAATAGTAGGTATCTAACTTAGGTTTAGTAGAAGAAGTTGTACCAAATAGCAATGTGAACAAATACAAACAAAAATATAGTAAAAATATTTATATTTTTCGTTTTTTTATTTATTTAAAATGTTGAAAATACATCACTTGACTTAATACTAGATAATTATTAGATTTTATAATTTTTAAATTAATTTCAGACTTTAATTTTTTATTTAAGCCTTTTTTCTTGTTAATAAAAATCTTAAAAAATATTGTGTTTGATTCTATAAATACATTTAACATTTATACACCTAAAAGTGTTGTGTTTGATTCTATAATACATAAAATAGATTAATTTCTTGCAACTTAATGGGTTATAGATTTCATACACCTAATTTTTATTTGTCTTTGTCTATTTGCAGTGTGACAGTGTCCACTTTTGACTTTTGAGAAGATGTCTTCAAGCGATGGTGAGGGTTCTGGGGCCGATAATGTTGGTGGAGCTAAGAATGTGATGGATTTTGCATGGAATCACTGCACGCCTCTTGAAGGCAATAGGGCAAAGATAGTTTGCCATTACTGCAACAAGACAATTGGTGGAGGGGGGATTACTAGATTCAAATGTCACATTACTGGCAGTGACAAAAATGTGGCAATGTGCACAAGGTGTCCCCAAAGTGTTAGGGATGATTTTAGAAATATTATGGGTGCAAAGAAACACAAACAACAAAAGATGAAGGAGGCTGACAGGGGTTACACAGATACATTATTCAATGTTAGGGGCACAGGTTCTTCTGCAGAATCAGATGATGACATTGCATATCCTCGTGATTGTGACACAACTTATTCACGTCGTGCGTATAGGCGTGCCCTTAGAGATTCCCGCAGAGATGAGTGGGAAAGAGAGGAGGCAGATCGAATTACAAGGAGGTATGGGCCATCTGGTGCAGGTGAAGGCAGTGGTACTGCACGTATTCCTGTTGTTGACGTAGATGATGATGAAGACAGAGCTGGTCATGGAAAAAGGAAGAAAGGTGGCATTGATACACTTTTCCGTTCTGCTAGTACGAGATTGAGGCATGTTGATGAGCCAGGGGTTAGGAGGCCTGAAGCTAGGCAAAAAGGCATTAAAGCAATGTTCACTGGTGCAAAAGATAAGGTCGGAAAGGCAGTGGGTAAGTTCTTCTTTGCTCATGGTATACCTGCACATGTTGCAACTGAACCGTATCTGCAACATATGGTAGATGTGATAGGGGATTCTGGGAGGGGCGTCAAGGCCCCCACTTCATATGAATTAATGAACAAGTATCTTCCCCTAGAGAAGAAGGATCTACAAGTCTGGATTTCAGGCCAAAAAAATATGTGGGCTGAATATGGTGTCACACTTATGTGTGACGGGTGGACTAGTGGCAACAGAAGACAAATTATCAACTTTCTTGCACATTGTCGTGGATCCACAATTTTTTTGGACTCTGTTGATGCTTCAGGTGAGGTCAGGAACCACAGGTTCATAAAGAAACTAATGAAGACATACATGAAGCAGGTTGGTGTGGAAAATGTGGTGCAGATAGTTACTGATAATGGTTCTGCCTTCAAGAAGGCCGGGGACAGTTTAATGAAGAAATATCCCATATACTGGACACCATGTGCTGCCCACTGCATAGATCTCATTCTCAAGGACATTGGCTCAATTGAATTCATTAAATATGTTATCATTGATGGTAGGTTGATCACAGGATTAATCTACAACCATTCTTTTCTATTGAATGCAATGAGGCGACGTGATTATTGTGGAGGTGATCTGATTAGAACAGGTGCAACTAGATTTGCAACAAACTTTCTTGCCTTACAATCATTAAAGTCCAAAAAGGATGGACTTAGGAGGCTCTTCAATGGAGTGGAGTGGACCTCCATGAAGGAGCACAATACCCCAGTTGGCAGTAGAATTGAGCAGTTGATTGCCAGCAGACCTTTTTGGGATAAGGTTACTAGGGTGCTGCGAATAATGGAACCCATTGTCAAGGTATTGAGGCTGGTAGATGGTGACAAAACTGCAACAATGCCTTTTTTACATGATGCAATGACCTCAATGGTGGACCGCATCAAAGAAGCAGCTCCTAAGTCCAATGAGCAATACATCAGAATTTATGAGAATCGTTGGACAAATATGCTTTTGCATCCATTGCAAAAAGCTGGTATATATCTCAATCAATTATGTTCTAACTTCTAAGTTTCTAACTTCTGAGTTATTTGTCTAACTCATAGTCTACCTATTAAAATGTCATTCTAATTTCCTTATTTATATTTGTGACAGCTTACTATTTGAATCTGAGGTTCCAATACTCACGAACGCTTGGATTGAATCTGACTCTAATGACTGCAGTAAGAGATGTCACCAACAAGTTCATTACCTCTCCAGAAGAGCAATTGCTAGTACTGGAAGAGGTATAAGATAACTATATTACTTACATTCTTAATGTCTCATTAGTCATTACTCATTAGTCATCACTTTGATTTCATCGTCTAAATATCATAAATGATGTTTTTTTTGCAGTTGCGCCATTTCCGTGAAGGCACCGGATGTTTTGGACATCCAAATGCGGTTTCTGATCGTGAGGCAGGTGATCCTTGTGAGTGGTGGGTTTGGAATGGAACAGGTGCCCCCCATTTAAGAAAAGTGGTTGTTCGTCTCCTTGCTCAAACAACATCTGCAGGGGGTTGTGAAAGAAATTGGAGCACATTCAATCTGATACACTCAAAGAGAAGGAACAAGCTTGGGGCAAACAGGTTGAGGGACCTTGTCTACGTTCACTACAACATGCGGTTGAGGGCAAGAGCAATACGAGATGCCAACTATAGGGAAGTGGATTTTGCTGTTGTCCATGATCCCATTGACACCGCATACACTTTCAGCACTGACAGACGTAGAGGGCTGGAGGAAGATTCAGAAAATCCTTTAGAGGAATGGATGAATGAGATAGGTAGTCCTGTTCTTGATAATTAGATGGGCGTCCAGATCCATACATAGAAGATCAATTTGAGCCAAACAACGGTGATGATATTATTCTTGGTATTCCGCCTGAAAGACTTGAGCCTGAAGCTGCACATGTAAATGTTGATATGGAAATAGATAGAAGAGTACAAGAGTAGTTAGGTAGCTCAAATTCTTCTTCTTCAGCTGGTTCTAAATCTAAGTCTGATGATAGTGACAATGATAATGATGGTGGTAATCAAAGTCAACGCTCTCCAGAATATCCTCCAGCTGTGGATCCTCAACATGATGATCGGCCTTATGTTACTAGGGGTGCACCTCCACAACAACAAGAATATCCCATGCCTGAAAAAAATTATCAAAGAAGAAAAACTCGAACTGGGAAAGATTACAGTGGTGCACCTCCACCAAATGCCGCAATGCCCACAACTCCAAGCCCCTACCCCTACTCCTACCCATCTAATCCACAACCACAACCACAATACCGGAGTCCAAGTGATTATCATTCTGATGTTGCTGAATCAATGGATGCATTGAGTATATCTGACTCTCAATCTCAATCTCAAGAACATTCATTTGGAGATATGTTATTTGGGCAGACACTTCCATACCCATCTCAGACTTCTCAACATGGGTATTCTGGATATCAAGTTGAACCACAAGGCCCACAACCAAGGTTACAATTAGAACTTGGACCTAGTATGGGATATCATGAAGCATACTCTGTCCGTAGCCCTTATGGATGCTTTCGGGTGAACACCGAAGCATACTCTGGTGATTTCGGGCAAACATGGAGTGGTGGGCATACTACAATTTATCCTATTGCCGGAGTTCCATTACAACCTCCTTTTCCTCAACCTCCAGCTCCTCAAGCAAGGGCACCCGCACCTCCTCGCGCTTCTTCTCAGCCTCCCAGGAATTCAGCAAACAAGGCTCAATATCTCAAAGATTTACAAGAACATTTTCCAAAGATTGGGATGATGCAGTATGTGAATCCTGAAGTATATGAGGAGCATGTTGTCACATACAACAAATCGTATAGAGCTTTGATGACATGGGAGCAATATGTAGAACAACAATATCCTTATCAGCAGTCGGCGCGCCACTCAACATACAACTGATGTGAGTTAGTACTTAGTAATTTACTATGTTGTTATATGTTTGTTGTAAGTTGAATATTATTGCATAAGTGTGTAAACATGCGTTTATGGATTGTGCTACTAAAATTTCAGATCTTAATTCTTATATTTTGTCATCGAAATCTCAAAAAAACAGGATTGATTCCTTACCTCCCACATGATTGACCCCCCCCAACATACCCAATATAGAATTTTATTGCATAAAACGTTGCATCTAGGTGTTGAGACCACGCCTGTAAAATTTCATGATTTAATTCGTAATTTAGGCGTCGATAAGTCCAGGATTGCATCTGTCGATATTTTCGTCGGTATACCTATAAATATCTATTTCCACGCCGTCGATAAGTTGTCGGTATCGGCATTTAATTCCTTGGATGGTAGTGCCACTGGATGCCTGTCACAGAGGATGTCAAATATGTTGCAGTCTTTGGAACGTCCAAGTAATATAGCCCATCTGGTCCCTCATGGCCTGAACCAATCGTCGTCCTCGTGCGCAGATCCTGAAACACAACACCATCCGGGTCAAAGGTAATAGAGCAACGAAGACTTTTTACAGTTCTATTGACAGATTAGAGATTTATAGGAAATTTCGGAACATAAAGAGTAGACCGCAGAGGCAGGCAACCAGGAGTGCAGATATCACCAATGCCAGTAACAGGTGTCTTAGACCCATCAGCCAGTGTAACATGAGGTATAACAGAAGTATTATGTAAGTTAGAAAATAACGCAGGATTTCCAGAGATATGGGATGTCGCACCCGAATCAATCACCCATGAATTTTTACCAGACTGGGTCAGAAGTGCGGCGCTCCCGTCAGTAGAGGCTTCAGCAGAAGAAGCAAGACAAGCCTGAAGAAGTTTCTCGAACTCCGACCGGATCCAATCAGCAGAAGGAGCAGCAGAGGTAGTGGTAGTCTCAGGTTGATCTGTAGTTACTTGGTTTGCCCAGGCTGGCTTGCCATGCTTGATCGAACAGCGATCTTCATTGTGATTCGTGCGCTTGCAGAAAGTACAGAAGCGTGGTTCAGTAGTCTCAGTCCCAGAGCCACGTCCAGGTACAGAGGAGCGCCCGCGACCACGGCCCCGTCCTTGACCGCGGCCACGAGAAGAGTCACCCGTGCGAACAACAAGGGCCGCTCCACAAAGACTGAGATACAGAAGGTAGACGTTGAACACGTTTCAGAACATCTCGCAGTGTAGGCAGAGGATCACTCGAGAGAATCTGATCAACAACTCCGACGAAGGAGGGTAGACCAGGGAGGAACTGGACAAGCTGAAGTTCGTTCTGTTGACGCTGGATTTCAATGATGTCGGCAGAAAGTGGATGGTACACCTGAAATTCATCCCAAAGAGCACAGCAGTTGTTGTAGTAGTCCTCAATAGAATCAATAGTAGAAAACTCTTGCTTGGCCAGCTGTTTGAAGATCTCAAACACCTTCTTTGGATTTTTCTGGTGAGAGTATACATGGGAGAGCTGGTCCCACATATCCTTTGGATTTTGCTGTAACAGTACTGTAGCGGCGGTACTGTAGCAGTACTATAGCGGCGGAAAAAAAAAAGGTGAGGGTGGCGGCGGCTAGGGTTGGGGTGAGAGAGGGATTAGGTTTAAGGTGGATCGGCCCGCTCTGATACCATCTAGAAGTTGGCAACAAGATTGCTTATTATTGGATGATCTAAAAAGAATACAATGGTCACTCTTTTATAAGACAAGAGAGTGTACAATATTTAGAGATGAGCAATATGGGATAAAGAGAAGAAGAGAATAAAGAGAAATAAGCAAATACACTAAGTAAAGAAAAGCAGTAAAGTGTATATACTAATAGATATAATTAGTTAGTTATTTATGTTTAATGGAAGATGTTTTACTAAAGAGTAATGTGAATATAATACAAAGGAGTAATATACACATATAGTGTTGCTCATGAATGAGCAGCACCGAACTTTGCCAATAATGATGTGTATGAGGAGCATGTGACTACATACAACCACCTTTATAGGATGCGCATGTATGGCCGCAATATCTCAGTATTATCAACTCATTACTGTATGGAGAACCAACACGCCACTCAACATACAGCTGATGTGAGTTGTAAGTAAATGTGCTATTCGTATGTTGTAAATTGTATACTATTGCATAATTTTGTGTATTTAAGTTTGTAGTTTGTGCTAGTAAAATTTCATATCTTAATTGCTACATTTTGTCATCGAAATCCTTCATTGAAATCCCAACGAAACAGGACAGATTCCTTACCTCCCACATGATGGACCCCCCCTACACACCCAATATAGAATTTTATTGCATAAAACGTTGCACTTAGGTGTAGAGATTACACCTGTAAAGTTTCATGAATTAATTCGTTCATTTTGGCGTCGAAACGGCCATGATTGCATCTGTCGGTATTTCCGTCGGTATACCGGTAAATACTTATTTCCAAGTTGTCGAAACGGTGTTGGTATCGGTCACCTTGTTCCTTAATCTCTACGTACTATGATAATTGGGAAGCTACTTTCATTGCTAGCAATCATGTATTTCATGAAAGGACAAAGCATGATGATTAAAGAGAACATTACTCCTTTTCTTGTCTATTGAAGAGTAAATTGCAGTCATTTTGACACAGCCTCTCCCTAGAATAAGTGTTCAGGATCTATGCTAAGAGTTAGACATGATTAACATCTATGCTCCAGCTATTTTGTTTCTATTTATTTCAAGAAACATGGGCCTAAGTGTATTCGGCCCAAAAAGTTTGTGTTCATTTCCCATGTTTTCCTTCCTTTCCTATATATGGGAGGAGTTTTTCTAATAAGACATAATGATGGGTTGTTTTCGGCAACAGTAAAGAGGTTAGCCATGAGAATGTTATCCTAATTGTTACATGCATAGCTTCTGCAAATGTATTAGCTGGAAGAATGTTAAGAGGATAAATATCCTCACATTTTGTGGACTTCCTGTGCAGATTATGTATTTTATTTAATATTTTGAGGAGTCTGCAAGGAGCAGAAAATAAAAACCGCCATAAAGAAGAAAAGGCTTTTACTTGGCTTCATCTATTCTCACACCAAAACCCTGAGTTTATGAGCAAATTCACTTATAAGGGTGAGATTTTGATACAAGGAGTCATCAGGTTAGTTACTTTCTTGACATTGCAGAGTCTCTTTAACAACAAGGATAAGTTGAGGCGTACGTTCTCTTTTAATGAATGGAGTCAACGAAAATGGTCTAAGACTAAAACAAGTGACAAAGCCACAGCCATTGTCTTAGACCCAACTTTCTGGAATCAATTTGCATTGGTTATAAAATTGTGTACACCTTTAATATTTTTACTGAGAGTTGTTGATGGTGATAACAAGCCCTAACTGGGATTTTTATATGTGGGACTGGAAACAACCAAAAAAGAGATTGTGGTCTTCTTCAAGGGATTTGAAGTATCCTATGGGTCATTTATCCATAACATGTGCTCCAAATTAAAAGGTATATTAGATAATATCCCTCACAATGCCATCTATTATCTCATCCTCACTACTTTATAAGGATCAAGATGAGATTGATAATCATCCTATGTTGATAGATGGCTTCAAGTGCATGGAAATCGTTTTCATTAATATTGATGTTTAAGATAAGATCACTAAGACAAAGGTTGGTCTCATACATGACAAAGCTTGGTACATTTGTAAAACCATTAGCTTTGAGACAATGCTTCATCAACGATGGTGATTACAAACTCGGCATATGAATCTTACTTCCTTTTTATCATCATCGTCATCATCTAAGCCTCAATCTCAACCATGTTGGGGTTGGCTACATACATTCCTTCTTTTCCAATCAGCTTTGTCACAAGTCATACTCTGATCAAGATATAAAGATTCAAAATATCACTTTATAAGCTCTTCCCAATTTAATTTAGGTCTGCCTCTGCTTCTTTTAATTGTGCTCGACTCAATAACCTTGCTTCGAATAGGTGTGTTTGTAGGTCTGTGTTGCACGTCCATACCATCTTAGACGGCCCTCACACAACTTGTCCTCAAACTTACTTCCTTTTTATATGCTTCTAAATAAAATATTGAATATATACATATAGGATTAAAAACCAAAATAGCACACTTTGATAAAAATATGTACTGAAATAGCACCAAACCCATCTTAATTCCCGAAATAGCCCACTTTCAAGAGAAAGCGTCAACACTTTTGGCGTTTTACTGTTTGCAGGATCAAATGCGCCAAAAAAATGACGTTTTCAAGAGAAAGCGCCAACAAAATGGCGTTTTACTGTTTCCAGGACCAAAAGCGCCAAAAAAATGGCGTTTTCAGTTGAAAGCGCCAAAAAAATGGCGTTTTCAGTTGAAAAACGCCAAAAAGTAGGCGTTTTTTTTTACGATTTTACATGAAAAACGCCTAGTTTTTGGCGTTTTCAGGTGAAAACATCATTTTTTTGGCACTTTCAACTGAAAACGTCATTTTTTTGGCGCTTTCAACTGAAAACGTCATTTTTTTGGCGCTTTTGGTCCTGGAAACAGTAAAACGCCAAAAGTGTTGGCTCTTTCTTTTAAAAGTGGGCTATTTCAGGAATTAAGATGGGTTTGATGCTATTTCAGTACATATTTTTATCAAAATGTGCTATTTTGGTTTTTTATCCATACATATATTTATGTAGCTAACTGGTGGTGTGTGCATGGATGAGAACAACATGTGCAAGAAACGGCCATCAGAGTTATGAGCTCAACTCCTTGTTATCTGGTTGTGAGAGGAATTAGAGTACCTTTGAAAGGGTATACTTGTATATTAGTTGAATTGATTGAACTGTATCTTATGTATACATCTTTCATCTAAGTCATGGGTGTTTAAAATGGCAGATCGACACTGAGAATAGGAATAAACTCGAGGCCAAAAAACTTAATGACTTGGTATATGTCGATTTAAAGGCCAAGTTGCAAAAGCAACGGGAAAGAAAGACCAAAGATCATCTTCAAACAAATGATAGGAAGTATTCCATCCTTGACGCAGCACCTAGGAATCAACAAATCCCGAAAGTTTCACTGCACCCTATATAAATTGCCAACCGCTGTAAGAGCATCACTTCACATCAATAAGCAAGTTGTTGAAGTCTGGCAACAATCCTTACAGCATGCATCACCTGCAGAAATTGAAAAGAATTTTTTTCTTTTCACGTCCATTGTGAAACGTTCGCTGACAATTTCTTATCACATCCCATGTGTTTGACTAGCAAGAAAATCCTCAAAAAGACTATCTACAAAGGGAATAGTGGATTCAAACAAAAGAATGCAATATAAGAGACTATGAACTCAACGGGATTCAACCATCCTGCAACCTGCCAAATTTAACTTCAAACTTGTTTGGATGGGTTTGTTACAGCTTCCAGCATGACTGTATTGCATTTTTTAGATTTTGTTTGTTCGTCTTTGTAAATTCATTGTTACCCTACAATAAAATTTGCACCTCACTGACGAAAGCATTGGTCTATCGCTACAATCTACGTCTGAATTACAAATACAACTACTCTCACATCATTCAAAGAAAATAAGCATGACAAGTGACGAAAAATCCATACAACACAATTGAACCATGAACGAAAGAAGACGTCATTTTTCTTATTTGGAGTAACGTGTGATATACCTCTCATTATTAGATTGACCATCAACTGTAGTACCCAGAACACAACCACGATCATAAAGAGGTGTAGTGTCACTGTTGACAGAAGCAACCTGTTTGTTTTCATCTTTAGTCGTTTGGCTGTCCACCCAGAAGGTCTTCAAGAAACAGTGAAAAAAAAGGGAATTAGTCAAAATTTCCAGAAAAAGAAGTTATGTAAGGCCTCTTCTTCTATAAATGGTAAATATATGTCCATTCACTAGCCATGTGGATATCATAACTGCATTACCCTAGAGCAGAATACTACCATAGATAACTTAGCACTAGAAGAATAACTAGTCACATTTAGTAACAAAGTTACACAACTGAACTATATCTGATGTAAATAACCCAAAGCACCATTACAAAACAGCATAGCATATTCAGGGATTGATTAGTCTTTTGTAAGTGGGTATTCTATGCAGCCTCACTTTCCAAGAATCTCGTTCAATTCCTTAATTTTTGGATTTTGGATGACCTCCATTTGATTGGTTTGTTGTATGAATTCCCATATTGGCTTTTAATCTTAATTTAGACTTGCTAATGTAGAATAATAGAAGAGGATATCACGGGGGATGTTGGTAGCTAGTCCCAAACTGGTTTTTCACTCATTTTGATATACAACTATGAAGTTGTCTTCTATATGTCTCTACAAACTCCCAAGTCACCAGAATTTAGGTTCTCCACATGTTGGAAACCAATCACAAAAGTTCAAAAAAGGAACCTGGGTTCTTAAGTTCCTTGGGCCACTTACGACATACCAATAGGCACCTCGGTCGAAAAATTATAGGCACGGCAGTTGAAATAGTTGTATATAATACAAAATTTTGATTTCTTTTGTTGTACTTTGTTGAGATGCAGTGCCTTGTTTGATTGTAGATAATAGGTACTATATTTACCATTATGGATATTCTTACACAGTAAGATTTTTTTAGGGGCAATTAAGCTAAAATACCCCTAGGGTTAGCGATTGACAGACTCATGCATAGACATGTGCTTGTGTGTAACTTGAGGATGAAACTTCTAATCCCAGCATTGTTTATGATGGTGATAAATTTACATAAATTCGATGTGAACTTTAACTTTTATGCTCCTCACAATTTCTACGTCAAATGAAGAAACAAACTCAGGATTTTAACAAAAAGATCTACAGAACAAAATATACTTATGCAATAATATCACATATTGGATCTCTGGGGAGCGAATCTCATACATTTGTGAGTGCTGAAAACCAAACTGTTTTTGGGGGATTTAAATGACAAATTTGATAGTGAGATGAAGGATTAAGATATGAAATTCCAAAAGCACGATATATAGACATAGAGGCACTAGATCGTGCAATAATACGTTCTATTGAATATGCAAGAAGGGAATCGAAGATTATGAACTAGAAAGAGAGAATTCACACTGAGCTAATGAAGGTTTAAAAGAGACTCCTATGTATAGGAACATAGGAGTATTGAGATTAGAGAAGATAACCAGATACTTAATTGGAATATGGATCCATTTATGTACACTCGAAATACAAAATAGGAAGAGAAACAGTAAATGGACCTAAGCTCAATATATGAAAACTAATGTAAATGGTCTCCCCCTCAAAGTGGGGAGTACATCATATTGTCTCAGCTTGTGACTCATACATTGGAAAAAGGTCGTAGGCAATGGTTAGGTAAGCATATCAGGTAGTTGATCACCAATTTTCACAAGCAGTGTGACAATCTTCTTTGCTTTGGCGAGATCACTAACAAAGTGACAGTCAACCTCAATGTGCTTAGTGCGTTCTTGGAAGACCAGATTATTAGCAATATGAATAGCTGTTTGGATAGGAGATCGGATAGAAATTCCAATTTTTAAAGATAATGAATATGACCCATCGTAAGTTACAGCATACATTTCCCATTGCCTTGTATTCTGTCTCTGTGCTTGACCTAGCATCCATTTTCAGTTTCTAGCTCCTCCGTGCAACTGATGTTTGTTAAGTGAGACTCCAGAAGTGGATTGTCAATCTTGAGCATCACCTGTCCAATCACAATCAGGATATCTAGATATTGATATAGTCTTGTCAGGAAGATGTTCATAGAGAAGGCCTTCGCCTAGAGCAAAGTTTTAAAAAACGTTAAGCGGTAAGCGTGCGGACAGCACCTTGTAACTGGTTAAGCGGTAAGCGTGCGGACAGCACCTTGTAACTGGTTAAGCGGTAAGCAGGCGATTTTTGAAAAAATGGGTTTTAGTTTTCTATATAATTTTATACAAAATTATACATATATGTATATATATAATATACTTTTTGGCACTTTTATACATATTTAAACTCCCTACACAACAATATTAAACACCCATATACTTCATAACAGAACTATAAAACAACGATTATAGCCTAATAGTAAACAATATGTGTCACAGATTAAACATCCTATATGACAATAAAACAATAAGCATATATATATGTATAGAGAGAGAGAGAGAGAGAGTCGGGCTAGAATACACTCGAGTGTACAGATTGCACGAATACACTCAAGTGTGTTTGCATATCAAGACTATTTTTTGCAAAATGTAAACCATTGATCTTCACCGTCATACTATAACTAGGCTACATACAAATTTTGAGCCCATTTGGATGAGTGTAAGTCACTCATCCTAGGGCAACAAAATCGACGCGCGAAACTAGTTTGAAATGCATAATTTTTACGGTCTTTATAACATGACTTATAAATGTCCAAATGTGCTCAAATTTTGCGTATGAGCTATTCACAAGATGTTTAAGAAGATCAACGGATTAGATTTTTGAAAAAAATATTGCATCATGAAAAACCACTTGAGTGTATTTTGCTCCGAATACACTCGAGTGTATTCTAGCCTCTCTCTCTCTCTCTCTCTCTATATATATATATATATATATATATATTATCAGTGAATTAAAAAACGGCCAGGCGGGCCGCTTAAGCGGCCGTTTAAGCGCCCATGACCCTCATCCGCCTAATTTAGCCCCTAAGCGCCCGCTTAATCGTTTTGAACATAATCGCCCGCTTTTTGCCCGCCTCACCCATTTTTTCCCGCTTTTTTCCCGCTTTTGTTTAAAAATCCTAATGTAAGCATCTAACATTAATTAATTACATAGTCCAAGTAGTGTTGACTATAATATATGAAACTTGTATACATTAAATGTTTTATGATATAGCTAGTCCTAATTTAGAATGCATACTTTGTGTGTAAGCTGTAATAATTGGGTACTGCTGTAATGCACCTAAATAAATATCCTATTGCTCTATTATACTAGTAATGCATGATTAGTTTTACTGATTTCCTTGCTGCTTTCAGTGATTAATGATTGGTACTACTGGTTAGTATTACTTTAATTCAACAATTAATAGTTTGTTATTTACAATTACTGATTTGCTTGCTGATTTTAATGATTAGAGATACTGATTAATAGTAAGTATTGATGAATACTTAGTTAATTACTGATTTGCTGATTAGATATGTATAGAAGCTCCTTATAAATATATATTTTATATACACATACATGTAATTTTGTATAAAAATATGTAAAATTTAGATACCCGCTTTTTCAAAAATCGCCCGATTAATCGTCCGCGTACCGCTTAATCGGTTACAGGGTGCTGTCCGCACGCCTCCCGCTTCCCGCTTTCTGATACATTGTATATTATACAATAACAATTTTGCATCACATTACAACAGACTTATCATAGGCATCTTATTAACTTATTGCTACATTTACATATCAGCATTTAATCATACATTACAGCAGTACTTTTAATCACAGTATGCATTCTAAAATCTATATTAGACAATAGTTACATATAATTTACTTGGATATACTACAGTACCATATTACTACGGCTTACAAACAAAGTATGATTCAAAATTAGAACTAAAGCTTATCATAGAACATTTAATTGTATATAAGATTAATATATTATAGTCAATTATACTTGGGAGTTGGGAGTTTAAAATTTACTTAATGTTGCTGACTTGCAGCAGTGTTCTTAAAAATGGGTCTAAGCAGTCGATTAAGTGGGTCATTAAGCGGGTTAAGCGGGTCATTAAGTGGCTGAAGCGAGCAAAAAGCGGCCTTTTTTGGGGGGGCGTTTAATTGGCGCTTAAGGGAAAAATCAAGCGGCTGGTGGGTTGGGCCAATTAAGCGGCCGCTCAGACCGTTTTTCATTTCACTGGCCTAGAGCATTCTACAAAAGTCTTAGAATGTGTTGAACACTGCTCTAGTGAGATTGTAAGGGCGAACTCAAATGCTGACTGACTACACCACTTGTGTCTGAGATGTTTGACAATGTGATAGTCAGAGAGATTGGCTTGCAAACGACATGTTGGTCTCCTTCCGAATCAAGAAACTCCCCTTGGTTTTATGTTTTGATGCTTCAAATGATAGTCTATAGGTGTGGAAACATGTTTTGCATTAGTCATTCACGTCTCTTGCAGCAAATCCAAAACATACCTCTTTTGCGGAAGATTGATCCCAAAGGCAATAACATATTGTAGGCTCCCTCTATCTTTAGTATGGATGTCAAATTAGAGGGATTTTTTTATAATAAAGAGGAGGGATGGTAATGGGTTGGGTTTTTTCCAACCCGGCCCGACCTGTCATTTGTATACCCAAACCCGAACCCAACCCGAGTATTATGGGTCTTAAAAAAGAAATCTCACCCGATCCAAAGTTTATCCACCCGACCCGAGTTTTACCTTACCCGACCCAAATAATGGATTTGTTGTTGCATTCTGCAATTGCAAATAGAGACATATTCCTAATGTAGAGATTTTATAAAAATTAGATTAAATAGTTATTACTTTTCACCAAATACATGAGCATTCATTACTGACAGGAATCTGTTGGTCTTCTTTATAAGATAATAGTCAACAGTGATGAGTTCTAGGCGACTCTTGATTACTATGAAACGTGAGAACGAAAAGAATAAGGAGAAACATGTCTTCCGCTAGCTCATATGGTTTTGCAACCACATACATCTTACAACTCAATGTGAATCCTACAACTCAAATGGGAACAACAAAGCAAGTGGAAGGTTTGTGATGTTCACCTTCATCTTTGAGACTCGGCCACGACAGTAGACGAACCTAGGGAGGAGTAAAGAGATGCACCCTAATGTGAAGAGACCATGCCATACTGCACCAACGCTTGTAGAGGACTGGTACCCAACCAGAAGAGGAAGGGATAGTTTACGCGTCGTGTGGGGTTCCAACGTCACACTCAAAATCGGGCTGTTGCCCCCGTCGTGTGAAAGAGTTTTATGCGGAAACAACCGACGGCTGTTGCAATTCTCGCGGCCAAGAGCATAGGCAGTGGTTGAAGTGCTCAACAACAATCTAGGAAGCACGGACACGGACACGGACACAGGACACGGCGATTTTCCAAAAATTAGGACATGGACATGGCACTAGACACGGCGCTTTTCTACACATATGTATATATTTTTTATGTTCATCCTATTATAGAAAATGAATTGTGGAGTTTGTATTTCATTTACTTAAAAGACATGCAATCATCCATAAAACACATTCATCAAAATAGAAAAAGAAACCATCTACTACAACAAACATGACCTATTTATATTCAGAAATTAATGTAAACATTCATGTCCATGTTTGCGATGAAACAAAGCAAATGGTCAATTCAAATCATAAAGCAATGAGTGTTGGTCAGTAAATAAACATTAATCGGATCAATTTAATAATAAATAAATCCAACATAGAATGATATCAGAAGATACAACAAACATTACATATTCATATATCACAATTGAACCAACAACAATTATTTTCAAATTTATAACAAAACAGAAGAATAAGAAAAAAGTAGCCATGGGTTGGTAAAGGAGCAGGGTCACACTAAAAAAATAATGAGAATATGGAGTGAAATTAGGGAGAAGGGGGAGAAGACATCAGTGAGAATGAAGAAAAAGGGGGAGGTGAAAAGCCGAAATAAACAAATTTAAAATGAGGGAGAGGGGAGAACGAAAAGAAGAGGATGGGGAGGAGACATTAGTAAGGGTGGAGAGAAATTAAGAGGGAAGAATTAGGAAGAACTGACATGGATATTGGAACATTGATACTTAACAGTAGTAGGAAGAAGAGAGTTGGAGAGAAATGGGGAGAAGGGAAAGAATTGTTGAGAAGAAATATAGAGGGGGGGGAGGAATAATCAAGGATAGGACAAAGTTGGTGGAAACCTGGGGAAACATACAGAAGGATTTGATAGAAGGGAAGGGTTTAGTCTTTTTGTAACCTAACTGGACACGAATGTGGCTAGACTGGGCCGGCCGTGTCCAAGTTGTATCCATGTTGTGTCCACGCCCAAAACTCTTTGAAAAAGAGTTGGACACACCCGGGCCGTGTCCACGGCGTGTCCCCGTCCGACACGCGGCAGACACAGCCACAGCACCTCTCAGGAAGTGTTTGTCCTTCCCGGACAGCAATTGATGCTAGCGGAAGATCAAGGACGAAAATGACATCAGGAGAAAAATAGAGAGCTCCTCAACCCGGATAGCAGTGGGATCGACGATCAGCGCAGGTCCTTCAAGGTCGTGACGACTACAGAAACAAGTTTTGCCTCACCTTCATGCACTATCAATGGTAGAAACCACCAAGCACTCAACAATCTGCAACTCGAGACGTCACGGCGACAGGAGATCCTAACAAAATCATACTTTCCTGTGGCAGCAGGCGAGGTCATTGATTGCATGAAAGAGTTTGCAGAGTACAAGGAAGCCAAGATGATCACAGTGTTGGCATCCTGGCTAGATCTACAAAGGGTCACGGCTCAGTTAGTGTTGAGGGGGATAATGAGATGAGGTACTCCGAGAGTTAGAGGTTCTCATTTTCTGGGCGATGGGTGCCCCTGAAAAAACACAATGATGCGCTCAAGTCCTGCCCAAATATAGTCAGCACCCGACGAGCTTGCCCGCCTCTGCCCACAAACCCAATCAGACCCGTGTTTTCCGGTTGGATCAAGTAGGGTAGAGTAGGGTATGTATGGTTTAATTGCCAAGCCTAAAAAGAAGCCTTGAACATTGCTCCCAGTGATGACTATATTAGAAACATGTATAGCAAGAAAAATTGTGTCCACATGGTAGCATCGGAATCCACAATCAAACTGGAGTGAGCATCCAACATGGATGACCCGAGTCACCCGGCATTACCTTGGGATACAGCAACTAGATGAGCAGAGGATGAAACTTATGATGGATACACTAGAGCAACCTTGTTGGATGGTAGAACATGCGGAGGAGCATTTGTCCACTGTGCATGGAGTGAGAAAGTGCCATCTTGTTGGATGGCATGGAGAAGACGCTCTTATTAATCATTGGTGAATGGGACATTCGAGGGAGTAGCTATTATACGTATCAATGAACTAGCCGCACTCAGTGGCTCTAGAGAAACACCTCTAACTCATCCGCGTTAGAGTGTTGCCTTCTTGATACGACATTCATCCTTGATGTGACCAAAGCATTGGCAATTATCACACCGAGGACGTTGTTCGCATCCATGTTCGCTATAGCGAGTGCTACATGGGCCTCTAAAGTTTCTACGGGAGTGATGGTGGAACGACATATCTGAGTGGGAGAGACGTAGATATGCTTGTTCCATGAAGGGTAGAGATGGTCCAACAAGGAGCAGCTGGCAAACTACAGCGCAGTAGGGGTGAAGGTTCTTCAGAAACCTTCCTAAGAGAATAGTGATCGGCTCTTGGGTAACATTCGTAAATGTGGTAGGTGAGAAGAATTAAGCTAATTTGCCAATGCCTTCATGAAGAATTGCTCAAAGAAAAAGTTATCCACCATGTTATACATGTGGAGGTAATTTTGTTCTCGAGTGTAGAAACTCAATTCATTTCGCCCGACATGGTTTTCGTGTTATAGCTGTCAGTATAAGTGGTTATTGGTTAATTGGGCTTACTGGCTTAGGCATGTTGACTTTATATTATGTGTGTGTTATTAATGCACTTAAGTGAGAAACTATTTACCCACTTATGTGTACTCATATATCCCTAGACTCCTATATATAGAAGAGCTAGTTCATCATTAGTAGTAAATAAGATTGATATTACATTGCACATGGTATACGAGCAATTGCTCTACCCTAACCTAGTCTCCTCATTGTTTTCTCGTACAACAGCAGCTCGGGAACCACCATATATTGTCACCGTCTGCAACATCCGACAACAATCGCTACAAAGGGCACCGCCGACAGCAATCGCATGTCACAAGGGTAGCTACCAGTAGCAGACCGCCACAGGGCAGCCAAACGGCTCACTGGAGGAATCGCGAAAGGCAGCTAAGATCGCCGACGGCACCTAGACGCGCCTGAAATAGGTTCCTAGGCATGCCTATCGACTGATGTTGTCTGCTTCCTCCTTTGTTCAACTTTCTCGCTAATTCCTGTGTACTTACAACAAAAAAATCCCAGTTCTAGTTTTATAAAGCACTAAAAAGAGGGCATTGCACTATCTTTTTCATTCCTCACCATGTGCCTAAGCCACATGGGTGACCACCTTCGTTTCAATTAGTGGCTTACATGTTAACATAACACAGTGCATCATTCCTATGATTTTTTCCTCCTATTGTGCCCTAAATTACAGTAGCGCTCTCTATTTTATTTTTCATGTTGTGCATCTCTAACTTGTAGTCCCCTTGTTTTGCTATCTTTTGTATTGTGCCTTCAATCTGGTACCATCTTTTTTGTTACTATGTTTGGTATCAAAACTCCGCCTATTGTCATCTACAATGACAACCTTCCTGGAGCCGCGGAGCAAACTCAAGTACATCAAGGATGATACACCAGTAGTGCCAATTCACGTCTGGGTCACCGAGAAGAGCTAGGTTCTATCCTGATATGGGGTTGTATGGAACCCAATATCGTTCATCAAGTACATGTGGCATGGCAATGCTCAAGATTGTCATTCCACGTTTGGTTTATGTTTCATGTTAGGCACGCACCATATTGTCTGGAGAAGCAAGAAACTGTGGAGAAGCAATAAACTATCTATGGTTGCTCGCTCTAGCAACAAAGTCAAGTATTGAGCTATAGCTCATGCCTACACAATGGCCAGGGCGCCTCACACTTGGCACCCAACCTCTTAGGTGACTTAAGTGGCCGCCTAAGGCCTTTAGGCCCAAATTAAGCCACTTAAAGGCTATTTTAGTATATGTTAGATCTAGATTAGGTCACATTAGATCAAATTGGTTCATTCTATGGTTGAATGATAATTTATTCCAAATTGGGTCAAATTTGGGTAAATTTAGGTCTAATTTGGCCATATTAGGTCTCATTAGATCAATATAGGGGAAATTATGGGTAGTCAAGTTTGATTTAGTCATGTTAAGAAAAAATAATTTTGATTTAAGCCACGTCATGTCAAATTTGGGCATATTAGGTCTGGTTAGAAAAAAAGGTGTGGTTCGGGGGAAAAGGTAGTTTGGGAAGATGAGGTCTATTTTGCAAAATTAGGTCTTATTTAGGTCAGTATAGGGAAATTTGGAGAAAGTTTGATCTAGACGGGGCATGTTATGAGAAATAGGTTTGATTTAGGTCAAATAATGTCAAATCTAGAAAAATTAGGTCTGGTTTGGGGAAATAGGTATGGATTGGGAGATTAGGTATGATTTCACCAAAGTAGGTCTCACTAATGCCAACATAGCCAAAATTTGGGGATGTTAGGTTTAATTAGGTCATGTCATACAAATAGGTCCGATTTAGGCATAATTAGACCACCTAGATCAAAGTTAGATCAAGTTAGTTCAAATTAGGGCCAATCAGTTTAGTTTAGGTTATGTTAGGTGTGATTAGCCTAAATACAATATAATACTATGGAATCATGTCATCATTACATTTTAATATTAGTACCTATTTGAATATCAACAATATTAAAAAAGTAAAATGCATGGATTCCCGATTAGGCATAGTCACAGTATACTCTGAATTTTTGAAAAAGTATGGCTTTAAACGCAAAATGTTCCCTACATGTATGAACTGACCGAATAAATCTCAATTCCCCAATATTATGTTTTTATTCCTATATTATTTGCAAATTATTCACATTTAATGTTTTTCCCATTTTATACATTCTTTTCCCGTATTATATTGATTAAGACTCTTAGTTTGAATGCATATGTGTATAAACACATTTATGTGTGTGAATGTATGTAATATATGTATATGTATGTAGTAGTAAATGATATATGCATGCAATATATATGTACATGTATATGTGCAAAGCATATATATACATATATATATGTAATATATGTAATATCCTCTGATTATTCCCAACTTTTTCCCGAACCGTTGACCGTATTTCTACGGCACGTTGACCACTTTTTACCAGAATTTATCGCATAATTGTTGAATTCTAAAATTTCAAAACAACCGAACGTATCCCTAATATCGAATTTGTGACTATGCGCTTAGGCGCCCTAGGTGTCCCCTAAGAAACACCTAGTGTCTAGCCGTTTTAACTACTATATACAATCGATACAGTCTATTTTGGCCAAGTTTGGAATTCCTATTCAAACTCCAGCTACTTTGTATTGTGACAACTAGGCTATAATAGACATTGTCAACAATCTAGTATTTTATGAGCGCACAGAGGACATTTTGAAGTGACCATTTTGTACTAGACCTAGTCAAAGCCAAAAGGATTATAACCCCTCACAAACAGATCATTGATCAGATAGTCGACATCCTGACTGAACCACTTTCTCCAGCTCGTTTACAATATATGGGTGTCAAGTTGGGACTACACAACATCTACTCTTCAGCTTAAGGGGAAGTGTCAATATGAGTGGTTATTCTTTAGTTGGGCTTAGGCATGTTTATCTTTATATTAATGTTTCATGTTAGTGCACTCCAGTGAGGATCTGTTTACCCACTCGTTTAACAAGGTATCCGATATTGATATAGTTTTGATAGTGTGGAAACGAAAATTTATGGAAACTTCGACGAAAATTTTGATAAATGTAATCGTGGATGTTTCAACACAAAAATGAATGAATTAAGCCATGAAATTTCACGTGCGATCTCTACGCTTAAATATACTCATTTTTGATGTGGATTAAGAATGATCTGGACATTCGTACTATAGTAGAAACTTACCAATTTGTTATGTGTGGTGTGAGCTACAGAGAAAAGAACTTTATCCTGGTAGCCGTGTATGGACATAACCCTGAACATAACAGATCTGTGATGTGGACAGATTTGAGGGGGCTATTAACTTAGTTGCTGGTCAACCCATTCTTTTTGTTGGTGACTTTAATGCGATCCGGTTTGAAGCTGATAAATTTGGGAGAGCTGACTCTTCTTATAAATCCATGCAGGATTTTAATGAGTTTGTTAACCAGAGTCGCTTGGTTGAACTGGACTTCAATGGCTCTAAGTACACCTGGGATAATAGACAGAAAGGTGGTGATCTTGTGATGTCTAAGATAGACAAAGGTTTCTTAATAGTGAGTTCCTTAATGTCTTTCCTAGAACTTGGGGTGTTAATGTCAGCTCGATTCATAGTGATCATAAGATGTTGATCACCCATGTTGATGAAACTAAGTATAAGAAGAAGACCCCCTTTCGGTTTATTAATTTCTTAGGTGGACCATCCGGGATTTATGGAGGTGGTTCAGAAGGCTTGGCTATTGGAAGTGAAAGGTTGCCCTATGTACAGGCTCTGCAGGAAGCTTGAGAATGTTAGGAATGCTTTGATTATGTGGAATAAAACTACTGAGGGTAATATTCATGATAATAGAAAAGTGATTGAGGCTGAGTTCAATGTTCTATCTAATTTGCTTGATGATGATCCACATAATGTTGAGCTTATTGAGATGGTGAGTGAGAAAAGGAAGGAAGCTTGTGTGGCCTATGAAACTTGCCAAAGTGAACTGTTATATTTCTGAAGATGGCAGATGGCTGGTCTCTAGATTAAGACACATTAATCAGGTAGTCAGTTTTGTGAAGGATAAAGTAACTTGCTTTACTGATAATGAAGATAATCTTCTGTTGAACGGAAGGAAGGTTGTTAAGATGAAAGATTTTTGGAATGAAGAGAACCTCATCCAAAGTGTTGCTGGGCGAATTGGTTATGGAAGAATAAGGCGCCTATGAAAGCCATCTTTACTGTATGGAGATGCTTGAAAGGGGGCTTGCTGACTATTGATTGCATGAAGAAAAGGGGGTTTCAATGTGCCTCAAGATGTGTGACTAGCTGGCACATTTTGTTTAAATGCAGGTTCAGCAAAGAGTTCTGGGCTAAGGCCAAAATGTGTGGTATTATTGATAGTGTTCCGGAAGGGATGATGGATCTTACACGTATGAAGGATAAGTCTGCAAGAACTTTTATTATGATGTTCATCCATGAAGTTTGGAGGGAGAGGAATAGTAGGATTTTTGAGGGAAAGTCTAGAGGTTTTGATATGATATGGAACTATCATGTAAAGATAGGCGTAGAGAATTTTTGAATCTGCTTGTTGTTTTTTCATCTTTTGTACAGCTTCGGCACTTACGCCTCCATTTTCCCTCTATCATGCAGGATTCGTTATATGGATATCCGTCAATTGCCATTCCTAGCCCACTGGCAGTGGCGCTCCGCCACGGCCAGCCGCTGCAGGAGAAGCGCACAAGGGCGGGGCCGGGGGGCGGGCATGGAGAAAGAAGAAGAAGAAGAGGGCTCTAAGAGAGAGAAGAAGGGAAGGGGGATGCTCTCTGGAAACCATAAGGTTTAAAAAACTTCTCTTGATACCATGTGAATCGAAAATCTTATAATGAGAGAATCAGGGTTACAGAGAGTCACATATAGCTTGTCTTAATGTATAGATATCGAAGACATAACATTAACATAAACTAAACTAATGCTAACGGGCTTAAATAGAGGAATCCCAATTAGCTAATATGAATCTTTTAAAAAGTGCAAAGTTGTAAGCGGGCGGACGATACCATATAACTGCTTAAGCGCCAGGCAAGCGCTTAAGCAGGCAATTTTTGAAGCAGGGTGTTAATTTATTATAAATGTTTATGCAGAATTACGTGCATATGTATATAGATACTATATTTTTGGAACTTTATACTTATCTAAACATTGTACACAACAATATAAAACATCCAAATAGTTTATAACACAGCTATAAAACAGTGATTATAGCTATATAATATAGTAAACAATATACTTGTCATAGATAAAGGACCCAAAACAACTATAATATAATAAGTTTATGCACATGATACAATAACAATTGTGTATCACATGTATACATAGCTAAACAGTAAATGAAAGACTTATCGGAGATACCTTACAAATATATTTTACATATGCATATCATCAATTAGTACAGCAGTCCATTTAATCAAAGAATGCATTCAAAATTAGATAAAGTTACATATAATTTCCTTGGATACATTACAGTGGTACCCTATTATTACAGCTTACATACAAAGTATGCATTTTAAATTAGAGCTAGGTATTAGGCATGGCAGAAAAACCCTGCCCTACCCGATCCGACCCGACCTGGCCCGATCCGACCCGCAAATTTCGTATTTCTTGAGTATGCGGATTTTTCGGGTTTTACAATCAGTATAGAGCCGTGCACGGCGGGTTTAGTCAGGGTTGGATTAGAAAACATGCGGGTACCCGTTAGCACACCTTGTACAGACACTTTTCTTCAAATAGAAAAAGGGGCAACAAGCTTTGAAGGACCAAAAAAAATATACTCATTTATGCAATAAATATTATATTGGGTAGGTGGGGTCCATGCATGTGTAAGGTATGGAAACTGAGTTGGATCCTAGGGATTTCGATGAGAAATTTAATGACCACGTAAAGGATCTGAGTTATGAAAATTTACAAGCGTGCCCAACATAAAGGCATGCAATTATTTGAGCTATAATATCACATACTGGATATTTCCTTACTTGGGTTGATAGTTTTCAGCTGAAATTGACACAACATTCAACCATTTCATTGGCCCCAGGAACCATAGTGAATTGAATGTTTCCAAGCAACATCATTATCTTTAGTTGTGGTTGGCTGCCTAGCACATTCATTGTTTGATAATCCACCGCCAGAACACATGTTAGCACGAAAGAAAACAAAAAACAAACATAAAGCATGCATTGCACTAGTATATTATACATTGAATAGCAAATATTAGGAACCGCAATGGAATTGGAAGTATAAATAAGGTATGAGTACTATAGAATAATCACACAATTTTATTAATATTTTTAGGTCTTTTATTTTTAAGGTTTGCATTTATTCTTCATTTGAAGAATCAGCCCGAACAAGATTATATATATAGTTGTACAAACGTCTTAGGATATTAACCGATAATTATTATCACACCAACACACACATTCAATTCATTTTTAATGTAACTTTCAAATTTATAAACTAAAAAATAAAATACTAAATATCAACATTTACAATATATTACTTTATTTATGCCCTTTTTAGGATTTGCAACAAGCTCTACTACTAAACCCAAGTGAAATAACTAACTATAACAACTATATACTGTCTATTCTAATGTTAATACTAAAATCAAAAAAAAATATTTATCACAACTGTTAGTGTAGATCTAGTGATTACATACGTAGATCTATGTTTTAGATGTGTAAATCTATGTCTGGAATACATAATACATAAATTGTATAAGTATCAAAGGATATCAAAGATCTAGTGTGAATGCGAACGCTAAAATCATTGTTTAAGGTGAAAGTATGGAAAAATAGAGAAAGGGAGTTGGAAATGATGGAGAATGGAAGAGAATATAATTACTTACATTGATCTAAGAGGATTTGAGCTCTAAATGGTGAAATCACCCCAATCCCCCCTTTTCTCCTTTTCAAACAGCAACAACACCACCAAGGATTCAATTTCCAAAATATTCGTCGAAATTGTTGAGCACTGCTCAATAAAAAAAACCTCAAAATCCATCGAAATAGGCGAAAGCCGCATAAACCCGTCGAAATCAACAAAAATTCACAATAAAGTTTAATATATGTGATCCTATCTAGAAAGTCACATGATTTCGAGCATGGTTGTATAGGCGGCTAGGCAACCAGCGTTGCCTGGGGATGCCCAGGTCGCCTAAACACCCAGGCGGAGGCCCAGGCGTTTTGTTATATACATCATTTTAGTGGATATATGTTCAATTTATGAATGAATATGATCCCTAGATATATATAGCTATAAATTATAAATACAAAATAGTGGATAAATAAATACAAATCAGTAAAAAAATAAATACAAATCAGTAGATTAATAAATACAAATCGGTAGATAAATAAATACAAACCAGTACTCAGTAGATAAATAAATACAAAACAATAGATAAATAAATATAAATCAGTATATAAATAAATACAAATCAGTACAAAAATAAATATAAATCAGTAGATGAATAAATAATTTCAAAATCAGTAGAGAAATAAATATTGAATACAAATCCCAAACTTCAAATAAATAGATGAGGCAGCAGCAATAGTTGATGAATAGGTGTTGAGGGTGGGTTAGATTAGGGATTTCATATATGAATACACATTATAAATACAAAATAGTGGATAAATAAATACAAAACAGTAAATAAATAAATACAAATTAGTAAATAAATAAATACAAATCGGTAGATAAATAAATACAAAACAGTACTCAGTAGACAAATAAACACAAAACAGTAGATAAATAATTACAAATCAATAAATAAATAAATACAAATCAGTAGATAAATAAATACAAACCAGTACTCAGTAGATAAATAAATACAAAACATTAGATAAATAAATACAATCAGTATATAAATAAATACAAATCAGTAGACAAATAAATATAAATCAGTAGATGAATAATAATTTCAAAAACAGTAGACAAATAAATATCAAATACAAATCCCAAATTTCAAATAAATACATGAGGCAGCAGCAATAGTTGAAGAATAGTTGTTGGGGTGGGTTAGATTATGGATTTTATTTAGAGGTTTAGAATTAATAGGATTCATGTTTAGGTTTTAGAGTAGGATTTAATGTAATATTATACTAATAGGAATCCTGTTTACTTTTAGGAATTATATAATTAATAGGAATCAATCAAAAAATATCTTAATTGGCCTGATTAAGTGGCCCAATCTGCCTGGGCGGGTCGCCTAGTCCGCCTGGGCGGACGCCTAGGCCGCCTAGCCCGCCTGGGTACACTGAATGTACTGGGCGCCTGGCTTTGGAGGACCCCTTGGCACGCCTAGGCGCCCGCCCGTACAACACAGATTTCGAGGCAGATCCCATCAAAATTGAATTTTTTACAAAATTTTGGTGATTTCAACAAAGCCTCATTCCTTTTCTAATACCATGTGAACTAGACTGAGAGAGAACTGTCTTTAAGTCAATGAAAGCTTACAAGAGACCCGTTAGTATAGGAGTATAAAATAGTAGAGAATAGCAACATATACTTAAGTGGTAAATGAGTCCACTTACCACTTCAGGAAGAGAAATCATAAGTGGGCCAAAGCTCAATATATAATAAATAGTGTTGTCAGGGAATGTAAATATTAACATATTATTATTGCATTTGTTTATTATACCTAATATTTTAATGCAAAAACGGAGGAATTCACTAAAAATTGGACAAGCACAATGCATAGACATATATACACTCATTTGAGCAATATAATATATATCGGGTATTAAAAGGATATATCGGATACGTAGGGCGATCTTTATGTTAGTGAAGAAATGAGTGACACAATGAAGGAATGAAGATATTACATATCAGAGTCTACAATTAAACTTATAAGGCATTGAAACCTTCAAATAAATTTGATTGTTACAAGGTCCCACTTGAGGTATGTAGTAATTCATTAAATGCAAGAAAAGATGTGAAACTTAGTTGTGAATTCCATAAATTATAGAAATATATGAACATCAAGGACGTTTGTACCTTTATCAATGCTTTATAATTCAAGTATGATATTACTTGGGTTTAAGTTGTACATCTCCAGGTCGGGTAGACCTACAACTTGTAGATCGCCTTTTTTGGACTCATTGTTGTAACAATCATAGTTTTCAAAAACTTTAATTGTATCCGCCTTTTTTGACACTAAAACTGTCCATGTTGCCCAAGGATTAGACACTCTTCATGTTACCATCTCTTTAGCTGAGTATGAGCAACTTGTGGAGGCCTCCCAATAGACTCCTCCACAATCTACATGATTTGGGGATTCGATGACCATGCAATCCGATGCGAAATCTTCAACGCATCCGGCCTGAAACCAAGGTAATGTCTGGGCCTCCATGAGATTGTCGACTCTGGACCACTCAACATGTGACTGGTATGAGACACCTCTTCTCCACAAAACCTCATATTCTTACCTCATTTGTCATTCTAGTAGATGGGTCCATTGAAACTGATCAACAATATGGGAGTGTTAATATCTCACCTAGTCTTAACTCATATCTATTCACTATATTCCTCATTTTCCTTTAATTTAGTGTCCATTGGTAAGTCAGTTGATGCCTTTACTCGTGACCTTTAGTAGTCATGGTTTTGTAATGCAGGATTCTCAGACTATCAACGTTGTTGTGCTCACACCCCACAACAAAATGGGGCTTAGAATGGAAAAATTGTCATTTGCTTGACAATCTAATGATCTTATGTTCCAAGCAAAATTACCTAAGTCCTATTGGTTTGAGACTGTACTCACTGCTAGCTATCTTATCAATCGACAACCGTCGTCTGTTCTACAGAACAAGACACCCTTTTTATTCATTTTTCCTGCTCAAACAACCTTTCATCTTCCTTTGCGTGTTTTCAAGTGCATTGCTATTGTGCATAACTTTTGAGTCCAAAAGTAGATAAACTTGATCCCCACTCCATCAAAAGGGTTTTCCTTGGCTATTCTAGAAGGGTCATCGTTGTTATAGTCCAAGTAACCATCGTATATATGTCTTCGTTGACACTAGGTTTCATATATATGATCGCCACCCCCTCCGTCTGTACATAATCCGACACCTTGAAGGGTTTTCCTTGGCTATTTTATGTTAGCGGAGACCTACAACTTGTAGATCGCCTTTTTTGGACTCATTGTTGTAACAATCATAGTTTTCAAAAACCCGACTTGAGGCTCTCTAGGCGTACACCTTGAGAGAGGTTATCCTATTTGCACCTCGACACTTACGCCTCGATGTCCTGGATTGAGGCTTACGCATGAAAATGTCTAAGGCTCGCGTCATGTCAAGCACTGGATTTAAGGCTTAAATGATGATAATGCTTTATGTTAACCACCAACTATTCTACTTTGAAAATTGCAATGCTTCTATCGTAATAGGATGCAATCTACTACAATGTAGCTGTACTGAACGCCGACTCTGAAGCCACCGTAGAAATAGGAATAGATAGCAAGTCTTGACTGATTAATTTAAGTGTAGGATAAGAATCACCATTCAGCTTCCACCATAATAAGACATCCAGATCAAGAGTCTGTGGAAGTGTCTCAACCTCTAAGTATTTGTCCAGTTCAGTTTTGTGATTGTTAGAATTCCTTTTTTGTCTCTTTAGATAGGCATCAAACCTCTCGTCGTCGTCTTCATCATCATCATCAAAGAATTCTTGTGAGGAAACTAAAGGGCTAGACAAGACATTTGATTCCTCATTGACAACATGTGTTTGTGCCTTAGACTTGTATTCAATAAGCAACTCTGAACAAACATAACGGATCTCTTTTATATAACCTGCAGATTCATTTCCATATATGATCATGAAATAAAATTCAACCACCTTCATTTTATACCTCGGATCAAACACAACAACCACTCCCATAGAAACATAGATGTCATTCCAATACTTCAAAACCTTTTCCATCATGCTATCTGCCATTTTTGCAATGATTGGATTTGAAGATTTCATCCATTTGCTCACAGCCACTCTAATTTTGTATATGTTACGAAAACCTAGACTACAAGTTGGATATTGTGTCCCAGAAAATAAATCAGTCGCTTTGTAGAAAAGTTTCAACTTATCACATACTTCACCACAGAACTGCCAATCAGATTCACTCGGCAACATCTTATAAGTTCTATCTCGTTGGCGTAATACATAGAAACCATCTTTTATAAATCAAAGCAGTTCAAAGCATTAAATAGGTGGAATGCCATCTCATTTGGCAGTCAAGGGATAATTTCTTAAGAATAGGTATCTTCAACTGCTTTGCAGTATCCTCAAACCTCTCAACTCGTTTTGCAGTTGCAGTCCAATGAGACACGCTGTCCCGAGCCTTTTCAATTGCATCCTTAAGCACAACCAATCCATCTTTCACAACAAGGTTAAGTATGTGAACAATACATCTCATGTGAAGAAATTTACCCGATAAAATTATGGAATCTGAGTGCATCTTGTCCTTCACCAAGTCAATCATCAAGTCATTCGTTGAGCAATTACCAACAGTAATACATGAAAGTCTGGTGTCAATTTTACACTCAACCAATGAATTCATCAAGACTTCACAAAGAACTTCACCAGTATGAGGACAAGGAATGTAAACAAACCCCAAATATGACTTCTCAATGACCAAGAGGAATCAACAAAGTGTGTAGTAATAGCCATGTAACCCCTCATTTGGTGATCTGCGGTCCACATATCAGTTGTAATTGCAATCCTAGAATTACAGTTTCGCAAAGAACTTATCATCTTTCTCTTCTCATCACCATAAATCAGCAAAATGTCTTTCTTAATGGTATTTCTAGTTGGACATTTAAACTTAGGTTGGAGTACATTGAGCAACTGCCTAAACCCAACATGTTCTACCATATTCAAGGGATATTCATGTAGAACTATCATATCAACGACTGCCTTTCTACCATCTTCTTGTTTGAATGGAACTTCCACTGCCTCTCTAGAGGAGATTCCTCTTCTAGAACTACCAACATTCAACACCGTACATCTTTTACTTATATGATCACGTAAAGTTGATGTCCCATTTTTAGGATTTCCTCCTAATAATTTGTGGCAGTGTATACACTCTGCCTTCCGTTTCCCATCAACCTTCACTTTGACAAAGTGGTCCCATGCATCACTCCTACACCTACGTCCATTCCTAGATGTTGAAGTGAGAGTACTGTCTTCATCTAGCATGGATTCTAACTCAATTGGGTTTGAACGGGTGTTAAGTGACATAGATTCTTCAGACTAAGTATCCATATCTAGAAATTAATAAACAAGATAAATAAATACATGGTTTGTACTAGATATATGTAAATCAAACCACATAAGTAGAGACCACTATAGAAACATGTGGCATCAAGAAAAATGTAAACATGCATAAATGTGATCATTGCACATAGATGGTCGGATAACCTAGAAACATAAACCATGCAGTAAAGCAGACAGGGTGCCTCCTCTGTACCTTGGATTATACTCAGGCCTCGTAGCCAGATCTCTCCTTGTTTTCCCGACAGTAGAGCCTCCCAAGTCCACGACCTTGTCCCTTTTTAGCTGGCCTGATTACTGTTGTAGACTAAGCCTGCAATATTAAAGAGCAGAAGGGGCTGTTAATGAGGAAAAAGGATCTGATGGGGTATGAGGATGAGGTTTAATAATGATAGAGGAACGAATGCACATGGAAGTTGCTACTTCTCCAATACAAAGATGATCAAGAATCAGATTTGAGGCACATGAGCGAGAGATGGGGAGGCATATGCGTGTAATTAGGTGGGCTAGCTGTTGGGAATTAGATAGTTTGTGATTAGCTGTGCAAACCAGTACCTGGCCTGCACAGACCGCCACTAGGGAGGGGGAAGGTGGAGGGGTATTAGGGAGGGGGAAGGTGAAGGGGAAGGGGGAAGTCTAGTCCTGAAACCTACAATGTGGGTGCCAACGGTATTGGAGAGACGGCTGCAGTGCTGCACGGATTTGCCCCTCACCCAGGTGGAACCAAACATAAGGGCTTCCTGGACGTCCGTGGTGTGACTGATGAAATGAGGCAGGGTGAGAAGCAGGAGAAATGAGCCCAAGATGAATGGAGGCGGAGAGGGTCCATGCAACCAGAGCCTGAACAGGCTCTTAAGGAGTACTTGCCTCCTCTGCCGAAAAGGAGGGAGTCCTAGCGGTAGAGGTAGAAGAAGAGTAGTAGACTGAGGAGTGAGGAGGAAGAGATGCAGTAATCCTGGGGAAACAGAAAGGGGAAGATCACGTACCTCGACGAAGGGCGAAGAAGGTGAGGGAGGTCTGACGACCAACGGCTGAAATGAGACCTAAGGGCAAGGAGTTGGGGGGACCCGACACAGGCAAAGGACTGCAGCTACGCTTTCGTCGTAGACGGTGAGCAATACTTGTTTCGGCCCAAGGATCTGTCAGACTACTTCAGGTCCAGACAATCCTAGTCAATTCCAGTGGTGCTTGACTGGGCCATTGGAAACTACACCAGTAAGGTTGCAGAAGGCTTTCCGGATTACGCTTTTGGCTTCAATGCTCGTTGTGTTGGCTCCACCAATGAACCTGGGTATCGTTACAGTTGTGTAAGCGGTCGACGCCAAGACAGAAGATGCGTGACGATGCCAGTCCATCAGCGGAAGCAGGAAGTTCAGACAAGCTGTGGGGTAGCAGATCTCCTCGGCGGAGGCATGGAATCGATGGATTCGAAGACCGGGCGGAGAACACGATGATTAGGGTTTGCGGCGGAGAGCCTAACAGAGGGAGGGTGGTGAATCAGAGGATTCGGTGAATCGGTGGAATGGGGACGGTTAGGTCACCCGGAGGGTTGTATCGGATACAGTCCCGACCAAGTCCAGGCATCCGCTAAGCGACAGATAACTGATAATTGACGGTTCGGTCCGGTTTAATTGGATCGGATATGGTTATTGTGGTTTTTTTTGCCATTCCTAAAGTGGGCCATGCGGCTGGCTGTGGTGTGGGAGCCTTTCGCTGTGCCGCCACTGACTGCAGATTGAATATCTGGGCAGGACCTGCTCCCCTGGCTCTAATCAGGTGTTTATTCGCCATACTTGGCCCTTCTATCGCTCTTTGCCCAGGGGATTTTCACTTCGACATTCCTGATCTGTCAATAGGGGTGTTGTAGGTCATCATCCTCTTAGGAGTTTCACCCGTGGCCCCTTGATTGGGTGCTTGCTAGCCTAGCAAACTCTGTGGCAATCTTACTCGTACTCCACCCCTTCTCTCTCACCTACCATATCTGACTGGTGGTGTATTCTGTGTTGTACAGGCACCCGCCTGGGCGCCGCCTAGGCTTAAGTTAGCCCGCCTCGAACTGGGCGCCCAACCCCCTAATTGACCTAAGTTGTTGCCTAAGGCCTTTTGAGGCCCAAATTAAGCCAATTCAAGGCTAATTTATCATAAATTAGATCTGGATTTGATCAAGTTGAGTCATTTTGTGGTTAAATTGGGTCTTATTTATTCCAAACGGGGGTCAATTTAGGGTAAATTAGGTCTGATTTGGGAGAAAACAAGCCTGATTTGGGGGAATTAGGTTAAATTTGGGGGAATTAGGTCTGATTTGGTCAAGGTCTCGTTTAGATCAACATAGGGAAATTTAGGGTTACTTAGGTTTGATTCGGTCATGTTATGCAAATTAGTTTTGATTTTCGGCCAAATTATGTCAAATTTGAGCAAATTAGGTATGATTTGGGGAAAACAAGTCTAATTTTGAGGAAATGGTATGATATGGCAAGATTAGGTCTAATTTGGCCAAATTAGATATTGTTTAGGTCAATATAGGGAAAATTTGGGGAAATTAGGTCTGATTGGATCATAATATACGCAATTAGGTTTTATTTAGGCCAAATTGCGTCAAAATTGGGCATATTAGGTCTAATTGAGGGGAAACAAGTATAATTTGGGAAAAAATGTTCTAAATTGGATGCTTAAGTCTTATTTGGCCAAATTTTGTCTCATTTAGGTGAATATATGAAATATTTATGGAAATTGGGATTGATTAGGTCATGGTATACAATAATTAGGTATGGTTTAGGCAAAAATTTGGGTAAAATAGGTCAAATTTGATCAAATTTGGATCAAATGAGTTCAAATTAGGGCCAATCAGTTCTAGTTTAGGTCTTGTTAGTTTTGATTTAGCCTAAATTCTACATAAGAGTATTATACATGTTTTGGCTACAAACATAATACATGTTTAGCTTTCTGATTTCTATATGAATTTTGTTTAGGTAAAACTTCCACAATTCAATTCATATCTAATGATTTCTTTGCTTTCTTCATACGATGCCGGGACATTGATTGCATATATATCATGTATATTTATATGTGTAAGGAACTAAGGATTGTATTTTCCAGAAATTTTACAAGTATCTTTTAAAATGAAAAATATATAAAAATGCCTGGAAACGCCTGGGCCTCCGTCTGGACGCCTAGGCTGTCTGGGCGTCCCCCTGGAACGCCTTTCCGCCTATACAACCATGTGTATTGATCTTAGCAAAGTAGGGAACCACTTCTAAATAAGTTTGTAACAACCTCAGGCCATTCTTTTTCTTTCCTTTCCTCCCATTTATTATCCCTACGTACACTGGTGAATGCAGTTCATTGTTAGGGATCCAATATTTCTTTCCTATCACAACGTCTTATCCATGTGATAGTGCTTCAACTATGTTTCTTTTTTACTTTCTCTCTCTTTACTCTCACTGTGCATCTTACCGGTGATTGCTCATCTCCATCGCTAGTCTATCGATGCGACTAGCGTGTTGTCTTTCATCACCGTTGTCCAACTCCCACCATTGTGATTGTTTCTTCATGTTTGAAGGAAAGGCTGACTACAAAGATTCACCTCAAACCATTGTCTCTAATGACAATACTCCTATCTCCATCATCAAGTTAAATATAGATAATTAACTGCTCTGGATGAATTCTATCCAAACCATTATGGAATCCAAAGACAAGGTAAAATTCATAGGAAATCCTGCTGAAGATACCCTTGATTGAGAACCGGAAAATAGCCAAATCAAAAGCTGGCTGTGGAACACCATGAAACTTTCTATTGCCTCCAAGTTTATGTTTTACAAAACTATGAAGGAATTGCGGGACACTGCTCGTCAACACTTCATGCAAAAAAAGAGTGCCTCAAGGCTTTATAAAAATATGGGATAAATTGTTTTGTGGAAATTAAGGTGATCAAACTCTTGATGAATATTTTGATTCCATTGTCAGCTTGTTACAACAACTAGAGTACTTTTAGCCCGTCTCTCATGAGGATCAAACCAAAGAGCATGCTGATCTTGTCACAACCAACTTTCTCAATGGCTTTCATCCAGCCTATGCTCCAGTTTGCAACATCATCTTGGCAGGCAACAAGTTTCCCACCCTGGAAGATGTCTTCTCTTGTCTCCAGCAATCTAACGTCCGACTCTTATCCTCCACTCCACTACAATCACAACTAACAGTTGTAGTTGTTGCTTGTGGATGTAGTCGTGGATGCCTCCTGAGGCCAGATGCACTTTTTTAATAAGTTGGGACACCTGGAAGAGAAGTGCTATCAGAAACATGGTCATCCCTATGTGTGCAATTTTGACACTAAAACTGTCCATGTTGCCCAAGGATTAGACACTCTTCATGTTACCATCTCTTTAGCTGAGTATGAGCAACTTGTGGAGGCCTCCCAATAGACTCCTCCACAATCTACATGATTTGGGGATTCGATGACCATGCAATCCGATGTGAAATCTTCAACGCATCTGGCCTGAAACCAAGGTAATGTCTGGGCCTCCATGAGATTGTCGACTCTGGACCACTCAACATGTGACTGGTATGAGACACCTCTTCTCCACAAAACCTCATATTCTTACCTCATTTGTCATTCTAGTAGATGGGTCCATTGAAACTGATCAACAATATGGGAGTGTTAATATCTCACCTAGTCTTAACTCATATCTATTCACTATATTCCTCATTTTCCTTTAATTTAGTGTCCATTGGTAAGTCAGTTGATGCCTTTACTCGTGACCTTTAGTAGTCATGGTTTTGTAATGCAGGATTCTCAGACTATCAAGACGATTGGTTGGGGCTTAGAATTTCCTCCTCTCCAATCAGGATGTTGACTCCATATTTTTAAGCGGTTGAGGGACTCTTATGCACTGCTGTTGAGGGATTCCTTTATTTAAGCCAACATGTTGACATCCTGCGGTTGAGGGCAACATGGACCGTTAATTGTATCCCAACATGGACAGTTTTAGAGGCACCAATTTTTTTCGAACCGCTTAATTAACGCTTAGAGTCTGATTTAAGCGGTTGAGGGACTTGGCCACTTAAGCGGCCACTCATATCGTTTTTTACTACAATAGCTAATATAGAGATAATAACTAACATAAAATACCACCAATAGAAATAAAAGATTTACATTTTTATTATATTTAAGAAATTTTCATAACTTTAAAAAACAAACATATATTTTTCCGCAATATTTTCTTTTGTATATGCTCACATTACTCTTTTATAGAGCTTCTACTATAAGTAACTAATTATAGCATGATTTATTGTATGACTAAACGTAAATAGATAAATTACGTGATAATACTAATAAATAGTGTAGTGATTAGGTAGATCTAGTAAGAATATTGTACGTCTACATAATATACTAATAGATGTATGTATAATTAGCATCAATCATATCAACTTTGGTATAGTACTAGGCTTTGGGGTAGAAAATCGTATTTTAGGCGAAAGTGGAAGAAATTATTAGGCAAAGACATGGAAAGGTTGCAAACATGGGAAAAAAAAGCGCCCTGAGGCGCACTCAGGGACGCCCCGAGGCTTAAGCCTCAGTCACTTTTGTAGAGGCGGACGCCTCATTTTTTAAGAGGCGTAAAAAGGCGCTGAGGCGTAAGCCTCTGTCTGCCACCTAAAACGGATGGTTTGTTGTACTATTTGGACTGCTATTGGGCCCAGCCCAAGTGGTATTTATTCAAATAGAAGATCTCCACCTCCAGGCAACCAGGAAACATCAATCTTTAGGCTGCTCCAGCCCTTGCTGGTGGCCGTGGTGGCTAATCCAGCTGCTGCTAGCCAAGTTGTTGTTGCTACACGTCAGTGCTATACTGTTTTGTGATTTGATTATTTAGTTATATACTTATATATATAACTTGTATATATAGACATATTAGATATACATATATGATACATATATATATTTTATTTATTTTATCATACGCCTCGGTACATTCTGAGGCTTACGCCTCGACCGCCTTGAGGCTTACGCCTCGCCTCGCCGAGGCAAAAACGCCTCACGCTTTTTTCAACCTTGGTTGCAAATGGTAGAAAATGGAAGAAATTAGTTAAATTTACCTTGAATTGGATTTATTTGAGCTTCAATTGCCAAAAATCACTCAAATGCACCTGCTTTTTTCCTCCCAAGCAGCAACAAGAGTTGTTTTGCAAAAAATAGTATACCCATCAGTATACTGTCAATTTTGGTCGGTTATGTGAGATGGTGCATTTTGCACCGAAACCACTGAAACTTGGTGGTATACCCATCGGTATACCAATATTTGTGTGAATATTGATACACACGTGTTTCCATATTCGATGGCGTCGGTATCAATATTTTGGGCAGTATACCGCCAATATCGTCAATATTTCCTTCATTAAGATCTGCTCCATTTAGCTAATTTAAATTTGTGCAAAATTGTCAAAATTTTGAAGGATGCATACCCAAAGCAGGCAAAAATCAAAGCAATTTGCCAAGATTGAATATAGTATGTATTCTGCAAAAGGCATGACCAAATTTGTAGTCACGTCATTTTATGTTCGATCCCTATCAACAAATCCACAATTTTGGTCAATCTTTTATGGATGGCATAACTACATAAGCATGTTCATCTCAAAGACATGCATGCAATGCAGACTTGCAAAATCTTCCACATGCATGTGCACAAGTAAACACATGGAAAAAGAGAATGCATGCACTGACATGCACATGTAAATACTTGCTTATGATAGCAGGTGCATGTGTGAACACTAGCACACAGCCTACATGCACATGTGCATAGACAAGTCAGAAGGATATGTATGCACATGAGTGTGCACATATGCACGCTCACACACATGTAAACACATATTCATGCCAATATATGCATGTGTGTAGTTGTATATTGAATAATCAATCAATACACAAAATCGTGTGCGCATATAATCATACCTACACTCACGTACTCTGAACGCACACATACTCGACAATCAATATACAAAATTGTATGTGCACATAACCATACCTACACTCGCATACTCTGAGCGCACATATACACTCGCATGTGAGCAATACAAGCACATGTACATGCTCCCTCATATGCATAGATGCAAGCATGCATGTGCACGTGTAGTTGGATTTGAACACAGTTGTTTTGTTTGTTTGTTTTTTTTGCATTGTTAAGGGAATCATCTCCTTTCTTCTAGATAGTGGATTTTTTTGCCTAAGAAATAGGCATCTCTAGACAGGGAAGATGCTGCATGCCCTATATTAATAATATAATATATATTAACAATGGTTAAGTAACTCGTGAAAGGAACTTTCAACTACTCATCAGATCAGTTCCCATCATGTGTTAGTGTGTTTTGTTTGGTGCAGGCACAAATGCATGTAGGTGTGCGTGCAAGAACACAGATAAAAGCATGAAGGTGCACGCAGAGCGCGCACACATACATAAACATGCATCCCTCCCTTCCCACACATACACAAAATATTGAGTGGCGATTCTATGAGACTTAGGTCACATGCTTCCTTAAATTTTGAATACTAACAACATAACAGTAGATTCTTTACCAGTTCAACTTTATATTATTTAACGAATCTGTTAGAGTTAGCTTATGCAGAAGATAAAAGGGCATACCACAGTGAACGAGCTCTCCCCTCCAACGTTCAGCGCTGGGAAGTATGTTTCCTCACCATGCTCCAACTTTTTTGACGGATCCTGTTATGGTATTTGAAAGTTACAATGGTTACAAAGCATGGTACATAAGATTATCAATCCACTAACAAATCATAATTAGTTGGGAAATTTAATATATATTAGAATGTGAACAAGTCCACATCATTAATATCAACTATCTAAGTGTCGGCATAAAATATATATTTCATCTAAAGATGAATAATAATTATTTATGAAACTATTACAGATGCAAATGTTGCAATAAAAGATCCTATCATGGCTAATATATTGTGAGAGCCAAACGTACTAGAAATGAAAAATTTGACAGATACCTATCCAGCATTACAATGTTTTCAGGGGATTTAACGGTAGAATATATCAAGAACGGAAACCTCAATATCATGACGCCAATATCTAAAATAGAGTCAATCAACCTTGAGCACTGGTCAGTCAATAACTATGTCAGTGATCGTGAAGCCTTTATAAAAAAAAAAACAAGACATGATGTCTTATGTGATTCCTAATTCTATGACACACTTCTTATAGCAAATATTCATATTCACAAAAGAAAATGAGTAAACTGTGGAAGACTAAGCCCAGGTGGAGATAACTCTGTCCTTTTAGATAGCATGCTTCTGTTGATTATTTTCCTATACATCAGTTCCTCCTGCCCATACACACCCCCTGATCATCAGTTTCAATATATGCTTTTGATTGTTGCTTGTTTGATGGGCAGGTATCTTTCCAACACAATTCTGAAGTTTGTGTATATTACACTGGATTCCTTTTGGCAATGGCAGGATGCATATATTTAATACAGATTTCCCTAGCACGGGACTTGATTTCGCGAGCAGTTTGCTAGGTGAAAGGGATTGTTAAAGGGATAATAGGAAAAAAAATAGCCCGGTCAAATATAAATATATACTGGTTTAGCAGCAAAACCAACTTATTTCCAAAAATAACCCACTTTAGGGCAAAAACGCCACTTCGCACGGCGTTTTACAGCAGATGGAGTAAAAACGCCAGATGTGCTGGCGCTTTACGGCGAAGAAGTGTGTGTTCCTCCCCAGCCTCACGTCCCGTTTGTAAATGAAAAGAGGAAGACGAACATAGGAAGATGACGATTTCCTTGCCGGTCTCACGTTTGTAAGTGATGCAGATGAAGAACATGAGAGGAAGAGGAACAAAAGGAGGAAACGGAGAAGAACCATCACGTGCAGTGAGAAGTAAGAAGGTGCGTACAGCAAGAAGTTTGGAGGAGCTGCGTCGAGAAGAAAATTAAAAGAAGAAACATGGAGGAATTGATGTAGTATGGAGAAGAAATAGATGAGGTATGGCATTTTTGAATTAGAGGAGAAAAGAGGAGATAGCATGACTGACGAACAGAAAATAGACGAAGAAAAGAAAGCAGAGGAGGAAGGAGGTTCAATGGAGGAGGAAGGACGTGATAGAGGACTAAGGAGGAAGGACCGTAGAAGAGGGAGAAGCAGTAAAGGAGGTACGCCTTAAAGCGCCAACACAATTGACGTTTTATCTCCGTCTATTGTAAAGCGCCATACGTGGTGGCATTTTTACCCTAAAGTGGGCTATTTTTTAAAATAAGTTGGCCTTGCTGCTATAGCAGTAAATATTTATATATAACTAGGCTATTTTGGTTTTTTTTCCGGGATAATAAGTAGCTGATGGGCAAAGCAGGGCTCTGCTTGACTAGTTCCTATGTCGGCCCCATTTAAATTTGGATGGTGCCACAACTTCCTAATGTCATCAGATGCTTCCTGATAGGAGAATATGTTCTCGCGAGACAAAAATTCATCACGTTATCAATGATAGTGAGTTCATTGTGTTGCAATCTCCATTAAAAAAAACGTTTGAAATCATAAGGATTAGGCTTTTCCCGAATTCGAAATTTATGGCAAAGTCCTACTACCCATGCTTCAGTCGCTTTCTAAATCAGGATGTACACACATTACTTATGGCTTTCCTGTCTCCAAGCATTCATGTACATACATGTAGCATGTATTCCAAACAGAATCTCACTACTATTACTGAATCAGCATTTGCCTCTTATGCCCTAGTATTAAAGACATCCTAGGACCTCTTCAACTATTGAGGCACTCTAAACAGTAGAACTGTTTTCTCACTGCTGTCCACTGTTGCTTACAGACTCAGAACTCAGGATAGTGCTTCAAAGTTGCACCCCACGCCATCTATTCCCCTAGACTCTTAGTTGCCCTTAACTACTAACAGGGCAACAGACTAAATTAGACCTAGCCAGTACAAGAAGCAGGTTTAGGCTAGAATAAGTATCCATTAAAAAGCCAGTGCAAATCAGGATAGTGCTCTCAAAGTTGATCATACAAGCCTTTAACGTTAGCTGAAAATTTAGGATACGGGTACGAATATGAGGTATGGTGACATTTGAAAATTTTGAATACGGGTACGACAGTGGATATGGCAAAAAAATATTTTAAAAATATAAATGCATAACAAAAAAATCATAAAAATGCAATTTATGACCATATAATTTCAATCCAAAAAATATATAAATGAAAAGGGGTCTGGTCTTCTCGAACATGAAAATGGGATATCATAAGTTACTATTAGTGGCTTATAACAAGAAGTAACAATAAATTACTTTCAGTAAAAAACTGATAATAGTTATCAGAACGTCAACTTGGTTTGTGGAACAATGTTATCTAGATCCATAATTACCACGCAATTTTATTTGAGAGCCAAGGAAGAAAACTTATAATAGATATAGAACTAACAGAATGAATACGCACATACTGACAAATAAAATCAGCTTTACATATGCATCTCTATATAAAAGGATCGGGCCATATCCACAAAGTTATTCAAGATGTATCCACAACATATCAACTCTTGAAAAAGTGAAAAAAAATCTAGATATGCCTAGAGAAGTATTTCATACGTATTTAGGTATATCCAAAGAATACTAGCATCCAATATGTATCCAGTACGAGCCTGGCACGTATTTTGTAGATTCCGTGCTTCCTAGGTTGTCACAATATTAAGTAGTTGGAGTCGAACAGAAATTCCAAACTCTATCAGAACCGAGTGTACCCATTGTAAATCACATCAAGCACCCCACTTCAACTCACCTTTGCCAACCCGCTAAAGAAAACACCTTCAGTCACTTAATGGCATGTGTGGCATGGCACAACCATGCGCCCTTCCATGAAAGAAAAAAAGGAAAAAAAAAACATATGACGTTTACTTCCCTATTCCAGTCCGTAACTGCCATCTTGGTTGTCCCTCTCCTAGTGGGATTTCATAGGACAAAGGGTTCTACATAGAGAAGTCTCCAATTACCTTGACCCATGTTGATGTAGGATGTATTAGGCTTTATTCTGCTTGATTTTGCTTTATTTTATATTTAGGGACCTAAGTGTAAATTATCTACTTAATGCGCTTAGTCGTAAATCTTTATGCTTTTATTTATTTACGTTTTATTTAATTCCGAATTTTATTAAATAGAAGTTTATTCCATTACTTGTAGGTCAGGTCATGTAGTGTTATTATAAAAGCCAGTCTTGGGGCCTTTGTCCGGGCAATTGAATATGTTTTGAGATATAGATTATTTTGGTTTATCTTCTTTGTTCTTCTTCACGATGTGTTCCACATCACATATGCCTCCCATCCCCCATGATATAATGTCCAGCCACTGCAGGCTTCGACATCAACGGTTGGAGCACATGCAACCAACCTGCACTCAACAAACGGTTGTCTATGTGACTAAGGAGTTGATATCTACTAAGAAGGGGTTGGCAGCACCTACCCTCATCATCAAGATATATTTGTCAGTATAATCTCTCCACTTAGTGACTTATCGGCTTCTTGTGGAGGTACAGGCTCACAAGACAAGCCTAAACTATGAACAAGTTGTGACTCGTGAATTGAGTGATGAACCAATGAATAATCGTAAAGTGAGATGAATTACTACTTAAATTTTAATAACACTTCAATGCAGTTATACACTTGCATGACCCTCTGCACATGACATAAATATGTTTGCTAACTGTACTATACCATATCTGAAATGCAATTGTACACATTGTACAATAAAAATGGGTTAGGTGCTTGCTTAAGAGACACAATCGCCTGGCCACTCAGAAAGGGGCCTAGGCGGCGGCCTTGCTGATCTACTTTTAAGTGGCTACTCAAGGCCAGCTCGAGCTACCTAATCAACTGCCATGATGTTGGTGTTGAACGCCCACCTTAGCCTGCTTTAGTGTGGAGGTGGTTTGGGCCCACATACAAGGCCGAGGAATGTGAGCCAGCCCATTAAGACAGCAAAACATATGATGCTTCTCGAAATATCATGTCCCTCTAATATACTATATTTTGTAATATAACGAAATTCTACTCTATGTATGTAGTATTAACAAAAATATTAGACACTCATAGTTAGCTACTGTATACATATACTGTCTAACTACCTAAGTATGCATTGTTCATATACTTTACTACTGTTTTTGCATAATAGTATGATATGAATATAGTAATCAGTATAGAATGTAATGATATATGTGTTTATGCTCTTTATGCTTTAGTCTTGCTTTTGTTTTTACTTTTCCTATTATCCCGTATCTCTTATTTATGTTTATACCTCCTCTCTTATCCTATAAAGAGAGTGGTTTGTATCTGTTTTAGACACATCAATTTCATATTACAAAATTTAAATGGTATCAGACGTTAAAGATCCCCCTAGCATCCCCACCCCTCCCTTTCTCACCCTAACCCTACTGCTGCCCCCCTCCCTGCCATGACTCCTTGCTCCGCCGCGATGCCTGCCTACCCCCCCCCCCACGCCCGCCGCCCTGCCTCCATTTTGTTGTTCTCCCCACCCACCTTATTGTTGCCGCCACCCCCTCCCGCCACCGCACCCCCTCCCCATCCCTTCTTGTCGCCGACCCCCTCCATCCCTCTCTCCCTACTGCATCTACCCAACATCTACCTCTTCCAAACTGTGGATTTGTGTCGACATATTTTCCTTTTTCTCTGCCGACTACATCTTCTATCCTCTTTAAGGTCTTAGGGCTTGACCCCCCTTCTACCTACCTACATCCTCTGGCCTCTTGATTATGTCACAGAGATGTAGGTTCTTGATTTCTCTCTTTTGCTGCCATAAGTGGGAGATGTATCTTCTACGGTTGCTTGGTGTGTGGAGTCACGTTAATCTTTACTTTGTTGTTGTGTGTTAAGCGCCACATCCTCTTAACTGATTCTCCCAGGTCGCTATGTGTCACTATTGTGAAACTAGATGGCTCCAACTACCATTTATGGCGTGCCTCTTTCGAACTTTATGTCAAAGCACAAGGGTGGTATTCTCATCTCACTTCTGATGCACCGAGACTAGCTGCTCATACGGCAGATGATAAAGCCAAACAAGCTCATGTTCCGTGGACAAAAGAAGACTCCAGTATGATAACATGGATGGTTAACAACACAGAACCCAAAAACAATCAATCTCTCTCCTTCGCCTCCAGACTGCAAAAGCCATGTGGGATCAACTATCATATGTCTACTCTCATCAATAGAATTCGAAGAAAGTGTTTGAGATCTTCAAGGACCTATCTAAAAAGAATACTCCATCGATGGCTCGATGGAGGATTGTTACAACCAGTGTTCTGCTCTCTCAGATGAATATGAGGCTTATCACCCTCTATCTTCTGATATCAAAGAAGTCCAACGCCAACACAATGAACATCATTAGTTCAATTCCTAGCTAGTTTGCCTAATTCTTTATCTAGGGTAGTTGATTAGATCTTATCTAGTGATTCCTTTCCTACTTTACATATGTTCTCAAGTAAGCCTAGCAGCTGCCCTCAATGTCATCTCTATCCTCTAACTCTTTTGAAAATTTTGCACTTGTTGTTCGGTCTGGCAGCTTTAGACGAGGTCACGGCCGGGAACGTGGACCCAGTTGAGGTAGTTCTTCTGGCGTTCTTGACGTGGTCCACCTCCAGGACAGAGATTTTACTAACCACAAAGAAAACTGTTGTGGGGTAAACATGGTGAACCAACACAGGCAAACTAGGTCACCACCAACAATACTCAACCTACCTTGTAGACTTCTTCCAATTCTACCCTACCCACTGCTGAATGGATCTGCTCCAAGTTTGAGAAACTTCTTCAAGCACACCTGCCTTCTCAAAGTACTACTCATCAAGATGAGAGCTCTTCTGCCTTGCTTCTCCAGCTTCTTATGGTAAAAATAAATGGGTTATTGACGTTGGTGCCTCTTCTCATATATCAAGAAATTTTGACTTATTTTCAAACCTGACTAAAACCACTACAATTCCACCAGTTATAGTGGCTGATGGAACTCAAACTCTCATGCATGGCATCAGAAATATTTATACGCCCTCGAATTTACCTTTGAAATTTGTATCATATGTTCTACGATATCCTTTGAATCTTGTCTGTGAGTAAAACTGTTGAGAGCCTTCAGTGATCTAGCACTTTTGATCGTGACGGTTGTGTGTTTAAGGGACTCTACACAAAGACGGGGATTGATTCAGGCAATGAGGGACCAGATGGACTGTATTACTTGGATACGCCACAATCACTTGCTATTGCTTTGCTATCATCCTTTGTGGTTGAGCTACAATGGCATTATCATCTAGGCCATCCTTCTGTTGCAAATTGAAGTGCTTATTTTCTACGCTCTCAGATAAAGTTTTTCATTGTGAAGTGTATCATTTTGGCAAATAGACTAGGATAGTTTATCTTTAGGGAAAAAAACCATTAGTTCCATGAGTTTATTTGATGTGATGCATGTTCATATCTGGAAGTCATGTTCGATAACCAATATCTCAGAGTTTAGATACTTTATGACATTCAATGATGATTACTCTCGAGTCAATAGTTATTTTTGTTGAAAAATTGTACCACCATTCCGAATATTATTACTACCTTTTTTGCTGAAATCAAACTCAATTTGATCATCATCATCATCATCATCTAAGCTTCAGTCCCAACTACGTTGGGGTCGACTACATGGATCCTGCGTTTCCATTCAGCTCTATCATGGGCCATATTCTGGTTGAGATGTAGAGATTCAAAATCTCTCTTTATAAGCTCGTCCCATGTTAATTTAGGCCTTCCTCTTCTTCTATTTATAGTGTTTGGCTCAATAGCATTGTTTCGTATAGTTGCACTAGTTGGTCTGCTTTGCACATGTCCATACGATCTGAGACGGCCCTCGCGCAACTTGTCCTCAATGCTCGCCACCCCCACTTTATTCATGATATAGTTACTTCTCAAGCGATCTTTTCTTGTCTTCCTACACATCCATCTCAGCATACGCATTTCAGCCACGTTCATCTTGTTGAGACCTTGTTTCTTCACCGCCCAACATTCACTCCCATAGAGCATGGCTGGTCGTATAGTTGTTCTATAAAACTTACTTTTTAACCTGAGAGGGATCTTCCGATCGCATAAACTCAATTTGATAAACGGATTAAATTCTTTCGCACTGATAATGCTTAAAATTCATGTAAAAATATGTAAGCTAATTTTGCACAAATCTAGGCACCATGCATCAAATTTATAGCTCCTACACACCACAGCAAAATGGTGTTACGAAGAGGAAAAGTCGACACCTTCTGAAAGTTGATCGTACTATCCTTCTTCATTATTACATCCCAAAAATGTTTTGGTCTGAGGTTGTCTCTAATGCCTGCTACTTGATTAATCAGAGATGCCTTCACATGTTTTGCAAAATCAAATGCCCTATACTCTTCTACATTTGGATGCCACTCTTTTCTCTTTTCCTCCCCTCATCTTTGGCAGCACATGCTTTCTAAAAATCTTTGCCTAGGGTTAACAAAGCTAGATCCCATATCCACTAAATGCATTTTTTGGGGGTACTCTAGAACACAAAAAGGATATTGATGTTATAATCTGTCTACCACACAGGGGTTTGTGAATGTTGGCGAGATCTTCTTTGAACATATGTCATATTATTTTGAGAGAAGATCTTCTTGATTATACTCCGCTACTCAAATGGTGGAAGATGACCCCCATAAGGATATTATTGTTCTCACTCCGCCTCTAATAGTATACAAATAAAGACCTAAGCTTAGAGTTCTTTCTATCGTCCCTCAGGCCTCAACAACCCAATAATCCTTCATAGGCAAATCACAACACCTTGCAGGTAAATCCTAGTCTAGACCTTTCAATTTGTTTATGGAAAGGTGTTCGTTCTTGTATTATGCGTCAGTAATTTTTGCTCATCTGCTAATCTGGGAACTAGCTTTGCATGTTTTACGTCTGCCATCACTGCTATTTTTGTTCTTAAAAATGCCACTCAAGCTCTGCAACATCCTGCCTAGTGTTAAGCTATGGAAGCTGAAATGGATGCACTTCGTGATCGACATAGATGGGATCTTGTTGATCTTCATCTTGACTATTCTACTATGTGATGTCGGTGGATATTTAGTTATTTATTATTAAAGATCAACCAGATGGTACAATTGAACTATTGAAAGCTCGTCTAGTTGCCAAGGGGTACACTCAAACTTATGGTGTAGACTGTTTTGAAACATTTTCTCCTATCGCTCGACTGTATTATGTTCGGATACTCATCTTTGTTGTTGTCAATCATCATTGACCTCTCTATCAGCTTGATTTTATATGGAGACCTACACAAAGAAGTATATATGGAGCAACTTCCTGGCTTTGTTGCTAGGGGGCGTGTTCTAAAGTTTGCAGACTTTACAAGGCCATCTATTGTCTTAAGCAAAGCACGACATCATGGTTTGACAGATTAAGAGACATTCCTATTCAATTTGGCTTCAGACGCTCTCACTATGATCACCTTGTTTTCATGAAGAAGACTACTTCTGGCCTTGTCATCCTAATTGTATACATGGATGATATTATTCTATCTAGAAGCGACAGCGGGGCATTCAAGCTACTAAAGAATATCTTGAGCACTTTGTTACCAAAGATCTAGGGAAATACATTTCAAGATATTGAGTTTACTCACTCCTCTTCTAGCATTTGTCTCTCACAACGCAAGTATGCCTTTGAACTCTCAAAGAAACAGGCATGCTAGGTAGTAGTACTAAGCCCATTAGTACCCCTCTTGATCCCAATACAAATTGGGATGATGATTCATTTCCTCCCCTTCGTGTCCTAAAAACCACCAATAAGAAGATTGGTTAGTAAGTTGATTTATCTCACTATCACTTGAGCAAATATTACATCTGTAGTAGGACTTGTCAGCATGTATCTAGATAAATCTCGACAATGTCATTGGGATGGTATCTGCCACATTCTTAAATATTTGTAGAATTCTCCAGGGAAAGGACAACTATACAAGCGACATGGACATTGTAAACTCAGTGGTTACTCTGATTCCGACTATGTTGGTAGTAGAAGTGATAGAAACTCCACCTCTGGTTACTACACGTTTGTTGGAGGAAATCTTGTCACATGGCGTAGTAAGAAACAGAAAATTGTTGCTCGTTCTAGAGTTGAAACCGAGTATAGAATCATGGCTCATACTACATGCAAACTGATGTGGGTTCATGGACTTCTCAAAGAATCTGGCATATGTGATCCAGAACCTATTCATGTGTTCTGGCAAAGCCTCCATCTTCATTGCTAGCAATCCGACCTTTCATGAACGTACCAAACACATTGAGGTGGATTATCACTTTGTCAAGGAACATGTTATGTCAGGTCTCAACTCCACTCCTTATATCAGAATTGAAGATCATATCGTTTATATTTTCACAAAGTTGCTTCCGCAATCTAGATTTGCTACTCTAGTAAACAAGTTGCACATGTGAGACATCTATGCTCCAGCTTAAGGGGGTTTTGATATATGTGCTTTATGCTCTTTGTGCTTTAGTCTTGCTTTTGTTTTTACTTATCCTTTTATTCATATCTCTTATTTATGTTTATTACCTCATCTCTTATCCTATAAATGAGAGTGGTTTGTATTTGTTTTAGTCATCAATTCCATATTAGACGACTTACAGAATGTATATATTATAACTATAGTAAGAAAAGACACTTTTCATGTACAGAAATAATATATAAGAAGTTTAGTGTTTAATACAGAAATTCTATAAAAGTACTTTTTACACATTACTACTATACACAGTTAGAAATTACTATGTATATGAACTATAGATATTTAGCTTTTGTGTTCACAGGTTTCAAAATAATTGTAACGAGTGATATGTGTGTATAACTCATAAATAGATATATAGAAATCAAGAATCATGTGTTTTAAAAAAGTGTTCGCCTAGCGCTTTAGCGGCTACAAGGGCTAATCTGCCGGTGTGGCACTTAAGCGGCAACAAGGTCTTGTCCCCCACCTCTCGCTCCACGCTTTTTAAACATTGATTGTACATGTCAGTTATTCATGTGATGTATAAACTTCTATGTTCTTCAGTGTAAGTTATATAAGCGAGTTATGTTACAGCAAAACTATGCAGTCTTCTTCCTGTTATACTTTATAACTATATCAGCATATTACTGATGTCTAACACTAATAATATCATGGTAATTATTACTTAATAGTATTCACACTTCGTGATAACTACTCTGAATATGTGATATCATGCAGTAAATTTTGTTTATGTACAAGGCAGGCCGACTTTTCCGAAACCGGACACTTCCCACTCAAGCATAAGTCGTGAGTTGTCCATTCACTTCCTGCTTCGCGCTTTCCAGAACTTGAAGTTATAATCAAATTGAACCACCCCCGTCAATCAGTTGAACCAGGAATCTATGGGGGAATTAAATCCCTAGACCCATTCCGCTTTGAAAACAAACCAGAACAAGGTGCCTGGTTAATTAAGATGGTTTGGATGAGCTGATTTTGTCTGCTTTCTCAGCCAAATATTTCGTTTTTTTCCTCAAAACTTAACATATCCAATTAGTGGCTTATTTGTATAAGACGTGTTTTGATTTAGAATGTACAAAAACTGCTTACAACTTATAACCAAATAGAAAAGAACATTCATAGGAGTTGTTACATGACAAAATCTGATTCTTGGTTGACCTTCAATTGCAAACGCTATTATGAAATATGTAATCTTATTTATTGCAATCTTGTTCACTGCTTAATTCAAGAGAATGATCAAAGAAAATTTAAGGTCAGTGGTAGTTCAAGAAAGAGTAGCACAGTTACACTTTTGTATTCCCAAAATAAGTAGGAATATTCTAGAGTCAACCAAAAGATCTAACCAGTAGTTCATAACTATTCACAAGCAGGTTATCACTTCTACAAAGTTAGTAAATTCACCAAGGAAGTGTTGTTGACAAGTGTTAAGATACACATGGGCGCTGACAAACAGATACAAGATACTTGTAGAATATAAGCGTCATGTTGTCAGTGTTTATTAGCCAAAGTCTGATAGGAAACAAAATGGAAAATTGCTGTGTGTTTAGTTCAAACAAGAGTGACAGGTAATAACAAAACAGTTCTGAAATTTCTTTGAGATATTATTCATCTGTCAGGAACACTATTTTCAATAGCTGAAACAATTTAGTACATACATAAACAGTTTATTATCTGATGAACAAATATGATACAGTATGAGCTCAACCGTTACAGAAGATTCATGGCGTGCATGCCACTGAGACCACTGCTCCAATAGTTCCTTAAGCTTTTTCTTGCTCTCTCTGAAGTGAATGAGAGAGTTAGTCAAAAAAGTTATAATTTCAAATGAAACTGCAGTAGTATATTTTTTTATTAAAACTTCAGCCAACCTTGTCAAGGAGTTATATATTACATGCACAGAAGGTTGATCACTGAATTGATTATCAATTGCTGCTTCGACTCTAGCCCTTTTTACACCCGTTATAGCTAACAAAATTTTAAGGAAAATCGGAGCAGGAAAAAGACTAGATGTGCAGCCAGAACGATACAGAACAATCCGGAAAATCTAATCACAGCTATAAGTTTAATTTGCATATGGCTAGCAAGCTCTAGAATGAAATTTTTAATACATTGGATAACACAAAACGCCACTAGAAGTAATCAGGGGATACGGCTTTCACTAGTTTTCTGATCATTCCTGTTAGCTACAGATGCAAGTGAACATCCATTTTCACCTCCATTGGGTAGTTGTGCAGCAGTTGTCTTGTCTACCACTTCACAGCTCTCATTTACTTCAAAACTGTTTTTTGAAACCAAACATCCAATAACTGCATGATTTTCAGGTTCCAGATCCTTCATGTCTTTCATAACATCTGGTTTTTTGTCCGCACAATCCAATGTATCTGTAGAATGATCACGCTGAACATTGCTATCACTGATCATTGTACTGATATGACCAGTAACATTTCCGCTTGGTTCCTCGGAGTCCAGTTGAATGAAGTCTTCTGAATCCATGACTAATCAGGATGAAGGTAGCCTATGGAATAATATAAAGCTGCACAGAGAAAAGATACAGAGACAGTTAATAACAGATTGACTGCTCAATATGAGAACAGCTCCAGAACCATGCTAATACAGTATGTTCATGATCTAATATCTAAGAACTTGATGTGTGATATATATATATATATATATATATATATATATAGTATTCCATAAACAGCATGTGTGATAAGATAATGGGCCATGCATTACAAAGAAAGGTAACTGAAAATCCTATGGTAATAGACGTGAAGCTAACATAAGGTCAAATATTGGCATGGAGTAAAGAGATCATTGGAGAGGTGCCAAGGTAATTAACAGCCTTTAATCAAAATAGCTAAAGGAATAGAGTATGTGAAACACATGTTGGCGGTTTCAGCCCTCACACTAAATAGGGGAGTTAAATGCTTAGGGCCTGTTTGGTTGGACGGAACTCCAACACACAACAAACCAACTGCACAGTTTCGCCAATTCCTTTCGTTTGCTTGGATGCAGTTGCAGTTCTCAGCTGGAAAATGAACCCCCACTCATTCCTAGTTTACGTTAAAGATGGAGGAACTGGGACTGCGCAAAATTTAGGCGCGGTTGGTTTTCCCACCGACCTGCCAGCTGCTCTCTGTATCTCAACACCGTCAGGGTACCTAGCAATCCAGAAAAGAACATCCGTTGCACGTCAGTTATTCACCAGAAACTGCATGCACGTATGGTCGTATAACCTCACCGTGGCAAGCAGATCATTAACTCAATAAAGTTCTTCTGTCTTCAGTGTGAATTCTATATACCAACTGCACAGTACCAAATGACTGGAAACCAACTGAATGAACTCCATTCACATCGAACCAAACAAATGAAATATAGTTCCAACTGATATATTTCCATTTCCTGTTTTACAACTCTTGGCTTGTGTTGATTTTACATCTAACCAAACTATCCCTTAAATGTGATGTCATGAATTCCACATCATTCATTGGTCGAACAGTTAACTTATTTTAGGCATTACACATTATCAATATTTTATTTGAAGGTGCTCTAGAAAAGATAATTAGACAATTCTGTAAATTTTACTCTATTAGACTGAATTAGCAACACAGAGATTACAGGCAAGAGCTTTTTACTGAAGTTTCCATTACATGTGATGTTTGTAATGGAAAATTTTACATGGATCATGTTTAATATGATAACAAATTATAGAAATATAGATTGAAAATTTGAAATGGTTTGCAAAGTTGCATCTTTTTTCTAATTTTCAATCAGTGATATCCTATAAAGTTATACTGCTTAATCAGAAAAGTAATTTCCCAGATTCTATTTCTATTATATAACTTTTTTCACAGAAAATGCAAAGAACATCTTGGAAAGGCCAAATATTGCAATAATACATCATCATAGGATTAGGAAGCAATTCGCCTCAAAGTAGTATGTTTTTCTAAATATAACATGCACATTGATGTTACAGCTTGTAATTACAGCTCCAAAAGGAGTAACAAATCATATCCCTAGCATCCATTTCACTACATGAAACCTTCTTCCCCACATTGTTAACGATCTAAATTTTAATTAGGATATAAGCCTAGTTGCATTTGCAGATTTTATAGCAGTAGGAAAGAAAGTTAAAAGGCACAAAATAACAAAAGCCAAAGATCAGACTAATATACGTGCATAAGAGTGCCCAAAAAATAGAAACAGAATACAACCATCCTCAGAGCTTAGATTTATTAGAAGTTTTGCCTCTGAGAAGCACGGACATGGACACGAATATGGACACGACGGACACAAGCACGGGACACGGCAATTTTCAAAAATATAGGACACGAACACGGCGATATATATACATATATTTACATAAATTTATACAGTTAAATACATTCATACACACAACTAACTTCATAATTCTCCACAAAGCAAGTAACAAATTCGGTATTCGGCATACGTACGACGGTCCAGCTGAAAAATTCAGAATTTCGGAATTATGCGGAAAATTCGGATAAAAATCGGTCCACGTACGGTAAAAATACGGTCAACTATTCGGGAAAAAGTCAGGAAAAAAACGGATATATATATATATATACATGTATATACAATTATACACACATATATGATGATTGAATTGATGACTACACATCACATCGAATACCCTAATATAGAAAATTCGACTAATACATAAACGTATCATAAATTTCAGAAATACACCCCATGGATTGATAATTGATTGTAAATTGCAATTGCAAATAAGAAAAAACGAATAAAAAAAGGAAAATTGGGTAAAATGAGAGGAGGGAGGAAGAAGGAAAAAAGGAAGTAGGAGGATGATAAAGAAGAGAGGAGCAATAAGACGTGGAACATGAAAGTAGAAGCAACAAGCAGCAGAAAGAGGAAAAAAAATTGGGAGGAAGAGGAGACGGTGAAGGAGGAAGAATAGGAAAACGTAGAAGGTGCTGCAACAGGAGGAGATGGCGAAGGAGGAAGAAGGGAAAGAAGTGGAAAGAGCGGGCAGGAAGAGGAGACGGCGAAGGAGGAAGAAGGGGAAGAAGTGGAAAAAACGGGGAGGAAGAGGAGATGGCGAAGGAGGAAGAAGGGGAAGAAGTGAAGCAGCAAACAGCAGGGAGAAATCAGGGAGGAAGAGGAGATGATGGAGGAAGAAAGGGAAGAATGGGAGCAGCAAGCAGCAGGTACAAATTAGGAAGAAAGGGAGGAGAATTAAGCATAGGTGGAACCCTGCTGCAAGTAAAAAAAAGACTTGGAAAAACCAAGTATGAAACAAAAGTACACAACTGTATAAAACGGGAAAAAAAACGTACTAAACACGTTTAATACGCAATACAGGAATAAAATGCGTTTAAAACGTATTATTCGGTCTGGAGTTTAAAACGGTCGTCACATACGGCAGGTGAATAATACATGTTTTAAACGCATTTTTTCAAAAAAAAAGGTGAATATTGTGACTATGACAGCAAGCACAAACAAAGATCACCATGATATCCACTTTATATTCATGTATTCGAACCCACTATGCCGATCAATATAAGCTTTAGCATATAAAATGATATAATAAATTACTGTAATATCCAAGAATGATGGACTACAGGAAAATCATTTGAAATTAATTACACACAACGATTTAACGGTTACAATACTAATGGATGTGTGGAGTATAGGGAAGATGAGTGGAAGCAGCAGTGATAGAGGGGAGATGTGTATAGATGGTGTTGATGGTGATGAAGCAAGAGGAGGATAACACGTTTGGTAGTCATGCAGGAGTGGAGGGTAGAGGGAAGAGATAAAAGTAAAACATAATTGTGTGTTAGTAGGAGGAAAGGAGGGGAGGTGAAGTTTTGATAGAGTAGGAAGAAGTGGGTGGAGGGGACACAATATAGGACCAACAAAGTAGGAAGAAGAAAAGAAAAGGAAATACTATAGAAAATCAAGAGGAAGAAGAGGGAACGAGTTCCTAGAAGGGAAGGAAGTTGCTTCTAACGGCTGCTCTAGGTGTTGGCAGCTCCTGCTGCAAATGGCTGTTGCAAACAGCTGCTGCTTATGGAAGCTTCAAGTCCTAGTGATTGCTTCTGTAAAAGCTGCTTGCAGAAGCTCCATCTCCTTATGGCAGCTTCAAGCACGGACACTTCCCGGGGCCTGCTGTGGTCGTCCTGGACACAGCTTGGACACGGCTGGACACGCGGCGGACACGGCCCCGGGCATGCCCAGTTTTTTTTTCTTTTTAAAGTTTAAACCTTGGACACGGCTCGAACACACCCAGGATACGGCCTGGACACGACGGCCCAGCTCACAGCCACTTATGCGGGAAAACAAAAATAAAACCCGCGTGTTCCCACCTTGACTCTCCCCTGACCCCCGATTATTTCCCCCAAACCCCCCGACCCTGCACCCTAGCTTTGCCGCTGCTCCACCATCGCTGCTTCACCCTAGCAGCTCTTCTCTACCATGGCTGCCTCAACCTCACCACAGCCGCTCCAACGCAGCAGGGATCTTCACCGATAGATGGAGTTGTTGTTGTGGGAGTAGTTGGAGCCGCAGCTAGTACCTGCAATGGCATCAATGAAGCAGTTAAAGAAGCTACCACCAGCCGACGAAGTCGTTGGTAGCAGCAACCTTTCACCTCTGTGTTTGTCGTCACCAAGTAAGTTTCTTCCCTATCCTCTTCTTCACCTCTTCTCTTTTCTCCATTTCCCCCTTCACCTGCGTTCCTTCCTGTTACTTCCTTTCTTCTTCATCTCCAACTTTCGTCCCCCCCCTTCTTTCGCTCCTGTTACATTATATATTTCCTATTTTACATAGTCTGCTATTTGTTTTGTTATTTCTCTTTTATATATGGACCTCTCTGTAATTCTTTCAGTATTATATATATGAGGGTGCACACATTGTGCAACCCTAAGCTCTCCAAATCTCATTGTTTTTCACATGGTATCAGAGCGGGACGATCCACCTTAAACCTAATCCCTATCTCCACCAACCCTAGCCGCCACCACACTCCGAAATCCCCTTTTTTCGCCGCTACAGTACTGCTACAGTACCGCCGCCGCTACCGATCGCCGTCCACCCCTCCGCAGCCCTCCATCCACCTCTAATTCCCTAATAAACTCCATCCTTGTGGCCTAATCCACCACAGGACCCTCCGTCTAGCTCCGTTTCTCTTTCCGAAATCTCCGGACAGCCTCGGTAACTTTCCAGTTCTAGCACGTTGACGGCGTAACGGGCTTCATCCTCTCTGTCTGCCTGCGCCTCATGGTGGAGAGATTGATCCTCCATGTTGGCGTAGGTTTTTTCTCTTCATCTGCTGCCCCTACGTGGGTTTTTTTTTAAGATCCATGTGTGGATCTTCTATCTTCTACTACTAGTCCATGTGTTGGACTTCTACCTCTGACTGCTGACTACTCCTGCCTGTGCCTGCTTGCCTGTGCCTGCCTTCCTGCCTGTTCTCATGGCGTCTTCTGGAGATGACTTCTGGAGAGACTCGCGTCGTCAATTTACCACTGTTAAACTTGACAGGCGCAATTACCAGCTTTGGGTGTGCTCCTTTGTGAAATATGCCAAATCACAAGGGAAGTACTCTCATCTGATTCGCACTAGTCCGCCTCAGCCTGCAGCGAACGCGGATGAAAAAGACGTCAAAACTTTTGATAATTGGGTCTGTGAAGACTCGACTGTGATGACATGGATTCTCAACAGTGTCATTGAGAAGATCAGTGTTACTTTAGTTAGGCTACCTACGGCAAAGCAGATGCGGGATCAGCTCGCCAGTACCTACTCTTACAGTCAGAATCCCAAGGTCTTCGACATAACCAAGCAACTGGGGCGACTCCAATTCACGGGATCTGACATCTCCGACTACTTCTCCACCTTCATCGGCTTGTGGGGTGAGTTGGAGACTTACCACCCGCTGTCTACTGATCTGGCGACTATGCAGAAACAGCGGGCAGAACTACAGCTGATACAGTTTCTGAGTGGCTTGCCAGAATCCTATGTTGGCGTTGTGGATCAGATCTTAGTGAGTGATCCGCTCCCTACTTTGTTGAGTGCCTACCAGCGTCTCCAGTGCCTTTCTTCATCGACATCGTCTCCTGAGACTGGAGATTCTACTGCCCTGGCTGCTTGGGTCGGGTGTGGCCGTGGTCGTGGTCGTGGCCGTGGTCATTCCACTGATGGTCGTCCTCCCCTGGGTGCAGGACGGGGACGTGGACCTGGTGCTGGACGAGGAGCCCCTCCTGCTGCCTCACCTCATGCTGTTGCGGGTCCTCAGCAAGGACAGCGTGTGTGTACCTTCTGTGGCCGGTCTAACCATATTGAAGAAAAGTGCTGGGAAAAGTACGGTAAACCGGCTTGGGCCAATGCTGCTGCAGATTCATCGTCTACTACTTCTGAGGTTGTTACTCCGACACCTGAGCCAGCGACTGCGGTAGCGACCGCAGACTGCATTCGTGCTGAGGTGGAACGCCTCCTTGAGCGTGCTGGCTCTTCGACTGCTACTTCTACTAGTGGAGCACATGCTGCATACTCTGGTTATGATACTGCATTCCTGAGTTCCTCCTCACCTTCTACTTCTGATAATACCAAATGGGTGATAGATTCTGGTGCCTCTGCACATATATTTTGGCAATAGATCTCTGTTTAAAACTCTATCTAAACCTGTCCGTAACTCTTCTGTTATGCTAGTTGATGGCTCAAAGTTTTCGGTCTTTGGAGTCGGTGATATTGTTTCTCAGTTTTGGCTCAAGTCTGCCTTATATGTGCCTAGATTTCCTATGAACTTATTATCAGTCAGCAAAATTTTACAAAGTTTGAACTGTAGCCTGACTTTTGTTCCTGGTTCATGTGTTTTCAGGACCTTCGCACGAGAACGAAGATTGGTGGGGGATATGAAGGTGTTGATGGACTCTACTACTTGGACCAGTTACCGCGATCAGAGAAAGTTGCTATGGTATCTGCTTTATCGGCTTCTGTTTCTGCACTGCAGTGGCACTACAGGCTGGGACATCCATCGTCAGAGAAGCTGCATCATTTAGTTTCTGATATTGGCAGTTGTAATTTTCAGTGTGAATCTTGTCAGCTGGGAAAACAAACTCGTACTGTGTATCCTAGACGTAGTACTGTGAGCAGTAAAAACATTTTTGATTTAGTTCATTCTGATGTATGGGGTCTATGCCATGTACCGAGTTTGTCTGGTTACAAATATTTCATTCTATTTATTGATGACTTTTCTAGGACTACTTGGTTGTTTCTATTAAAAAGTAGGTCTGAAGTGCTGTCTACTATCAAATACTTTTTTGCTGAAATAAAAACGCAGTTTGGTTTGCCTGTTAAAGTTTTCCGCACCGATAATGCTTTAGAGTTTGTTAAGCAAGAAGTGACGGTTTTCTATAAATTTGTTGGTACGCTCCACCAGACTTCATGTGCCTATACCCCACAACAAAATGGTGTCGCTGAGCGAAAAAATAGACACTTATTAGAAGTTACCAGGACTATCATGATGCATTCTCATGTGCCCCGCTCCTATTGGCCTGAGGCTATTTTGACTGCGTGTTTTCTGATTAATAGGATGCCATCGTCTGTTATTGGAAATAAGATTCCTATACAGGTTCTGCAACCTGAGACTTCTTTGTTTGCTGTGCCTCCTAGAATTTTTGGGTGTACCTGCTTTGTCAGATTACTTGGACCTGCTTCTAATAAATTGTCTCCTCGAGCTGCTAAATGCATTTTTCTGGGCTATTCTAGAACTCAGAAGGGTTACAAGTGTTATAATCCCAGTACAAGGAAATGGTTTACTCGTAGTGATGTTGTCTTTTTTTAAGATACACCGTATTATTCTTCAGCAGGAGATAGTTTGCAGACGGACATTCTTGCCTCTCCTTTGCCTGTTATTTCTGACTGTGTGTCTGACAGTACTGACATTGTGACTACTGAAACTCAAGATCCTCCTCTTATTGTTTATCAGCGCAGGAATAGAGCACCTTCTACGCAAGTACCCCCCCAAGGCAACCAATCTTCTCCTCCAGAAGGTTCTGTTGCACATGAGGTACACTCTGACCTTGACATACCTATTGCACTCAGAAAGGGTACTCGTTACTGCACTTCTCATAGCATTGCTCAGTTTGTATCTACTGCTCATCTGAATACTCATTCTAGCAATTTTGTATATGCTTTATCTATTGTGGTTGTACCTAAGAATGTTCAGGATGCATTGAAAAGTACTGCTTGGACATCTGCTATGAAAGAAGAAATGATTGCTCTTACTGACAGAGACACTTGGGAGCTGGTGGATCCACCTCCTCAGTGTAAGCTTGTGGGCTGCAGGTGGGTATATGCCGTAAAATATCAACTTGATGGTACGGTTGAGAGGTTGAAAGCACGGTTAGTTGCAAAGGGCTATACTCAGACATATGGCATTGATTACTTTGAGACTTTTTCTCCTGTTGCTCGCCTTAACTCTGTCAGGATTCTCCTATCTGTTGTTGTGAATCTGAACTGGCCTCTTCTGTAGCTTGATGTGAAAAATGCTTTTCTGTATGGTGACTTGCAGGAAGAAGTGTATATGGAGCAACCTCCGGGGTTTGTTGCTCAGGGGGAGTCTCACAAAGTATGCAGGCTTAAGAAGTCTATCTATGGGCTCAAGCAGAGTCCTCGTGCCTGGTTTGATAAGTTGAGCAGGATCATTATTGATTTGGTTTTCTGAGGTCACAGGTTGACCACTCTGTGTTCACAAAAAAGACTTCAGCAGGTATTACTGTTCTGATTGTATATGTTTATGACATTATTATTTCTGGCAGCGACTCTCTTGGTATTCAGGCTACCAAAGATCATCTGGGCAAGCACTTTGCTACAAAAGATTTGGGCAGACTTCGGTATTTTCTTGGCATAGAGGTCTCTAGAACCTCTAATGCCCTGGTGCTTTCTCAGAGAAAGTATGTTCTTGATATTCTGCAGGAGACTGGTATGCTTGGAGCAAGACCTGCGGATACTCCTCTTGATCCCAATGTGAATTGGGATGATGATTCCTCTTATGTGTTTGCTGATCATAAAAAATTCAGGAGGTTGATTGGTAAATTGATTTATTTAACTGTTACTCGTCCTGATATTGCTACTGCAGTGGGTCTTCTTAGCAGGTACCTTGACAAACCCAAACAGTGTCATTGGGATGTTGTATGTCAAGTCCTAAGATACTTAAAAAAGTCGTCTGGCAAGGGACTTCATTATAAAAAGTATGGGCACTGTTTTCTTGAAGGGTATTCTAATTCTGATTATGCAGGCAGCAAAGTTGATAAAAAATCTACCTCCGGTTACTGTACTTTTGTAGGAGGCAATCTTGTTACTTGGAGGAGCAAGAAACAGAATGTCGTTGTCAGATCTAGTGTTGAAGCTGAGTACAGGGCCATGGCCCATACTGCCTGTGAGTTACTGTGGGTACGTTCTCTCCTGAAAGAGTTTGGGATTGAGTCTTCTTCGGCCATTCCTATGCACTGTGATAACAGAGCTGCCATCTTCATTGCAAATAATCCTTCTATCATGAGCGCACCAAACACATTGAAGTTGACTGCCACTTCATCAGAGAATCTATTCTTGTTGGCAAGATATGCACTCCATTCACGAGATCAGAAGATCAAGTTGCTGATATCTTCACCAAACTGTTGGCGAAGAAACAGTTCTGCACACTGATGGACAAGTTGGGCATGATTGACATTTATGCTCCAACTTGAGGGGGAGTGTTACATTATATATTTCCTGTTTTACATAGCCTGCTATTTGTTTTGTTATTTCTCTTTTATATATGGACCTCTCTGTAATTCTTTCAGTATTATATATATGAGGGTGCACACATTGTGCAACCCTAAGCTCTCCAAATCTCATTGTTTTTCACATCTCCTTTTCTTTCTACTTCTCTCCCCATTCACATCCTTTCTCGCCAAGATGCCCGTCCTTTTATTTCATTTTTTTTGGGTCCAAAGCCATCTTTTTTCTGTGCCCCACTCCCAATTTCTCTTCCTGTTAGTCCTCCTTTCTCTCCAACACCCTGTTCCATCGCCAAGAATCTCTTCCTACTGTTCAAATTCTCTCCAAATTCCTATTACAGTATAACTCTCTCCCCCAATTTCTTTTCTTACTCCACCAACGACTTCCTCTCTTCTTCTGTTTGTCTTTCCCCCTTTCTTAATTTTTCTCCATCTCCTATTTTTACTGTTTCTTTCCAGCACTCTTCTTCATCCACCAACAGTTCTCATTTCACCTTCTCATCTTCCTGTTCTTCTCATCCCCTCTCAATTTCTCTCACCCCTGTTTTTCTGATCATTCTTCCCCTCCCCAATGTAGTCTTCATCATGTTCCACTAAAATAAATCTTCCTCCTCCCTAGTTTACTGATCCATTTTAATTGTATAGCAGTATGAATGCTGCAGATTTTATTGCAAACTATAAGTCTGTAACTATTGATGCATTTTCTTAATGTCATTTTACATATAGACAGTGTTAGAGTAGATATATTATTTGATTGGTTTATATTGTTGCTGTAATTTACTGATCCATTTTATTTTATTTTATTTTATAGCATTATTGATGCCCGGCACTCCATCCTTGGTCGATATCTTTTGTTCGTCTTATTTCCTTTGATTGCACGAATGGATACATCATATATCTTATCAATCTGGCTTAAATTCATTAGTGAATGCTTTGTCATCATGTTTGTGTATTTGATGATTTTCTTACTTTGTTGGTTCATTAAGAAATGAATACGACATATAATTTTATAATATATAAATTATATATATATGAAAAATTGCCGTGTCCGGCGCCATGTCCGTGTCCGTGTCCGTGCTTCCTAGGGTGGCTGCTTGCAGCAACTTCAGGACCTAGCTGCTACTTGCAGCAACTGCTGCAAGAGGCGGTTACATCCTTTCTCTACAGGATCAACACCAATTAGAGGGGAAGGCTTATTGGTCCCTTCTTGAGGGAAGGAGTGAGGGTTTTGATGAGGATTTGGGGTTTGGTCAAGGATCAAGGAGTATATAGAGTTGGCTAATATTTTCTCTTTTCCTTTAAGTTAGGTCTTATGTGGGTTGGGTTGGCTGTGTCCAGGAAGTGTCCTGGACGTGTCCAGGAAGTGTTCAGCTTGCAAATATAAAAAATGTGGAACTGGAGACGCCAGAGGAGTGTTCGCCGCATGTCCACGGCGTGTCCGGGTTGGACACGTGCCGGACACGGACACGGCAGCCCCCGAGAAGTGTCCGCACTTTCTAGAGTATCAAAGATGGCACTTAAGTTGATAGGCTGGATTATATATACCAGGAGGGATCATGACAATTACATCTTATCAATAAACCAACCTTTTGGAGTTAACCGGTGGGCCTACTTATCTTGTTTTTATACCTTTATTCTTAAATTTTTCCTATGGTACATTTTATCCCCTTGTATTTAATCCAGTCACATATAGGGGGGTCATGCAACTTGATTCCAATCACATTTCTTAAACCTAATTATAGACAGTAGTTCGAACATGATATCAGTGCAGTGAGTAAAACCCAACACACACAAAATCAGGAAAAAATTGAGGAAGTGGTTAAATACCCTAATCGAACCATTTTGGTGGTATGTTCATCATCATCATAATCATCATCTAAGCCTCAACACAACCATGTTGGGGTTGGCTACATGGATCCTACTTTTCCAATCAGCTTTGTTATGGACCATACTCTGGTCAAGATATAAAGATTCTAAGTCTCGCTTTATAAGTTCTTCTCAAGTTAATTTAGGTCTGCCTCTGCTTCTTTTCATCGTACTTGACTCAATAACCTTGCTTCGAAAAGGTGCATTTGTCGGTCAGCGTTGCACGTGTCCATACCATCTTTCTTGTCTTTCCACACATCCATCTCAGCATACGCATTTCCGCCACATTCATCTTGTTGAGAGCTTGTTTCTTCGCTGCCCAATATTCACTCCCATATAGCATGGTTGGTCGTACAGTTGTTCTATAAAATTTGCTTTTTAATATGAGTGCGATCTTCTGGTCACATACTACTTCAGTTTCACTCCTCCACTTCAACCATCCTACTGTGATCCTATAACAAACATCATTTTGGACCACACCCTCCTTTTCAATAATAGAACCCAAGTAACAAAATTTATAGTAGACGTAGACGTTCCTCAAACGATCTTTTCTTGTCTTTCCACACATCCATCTCAGCATACGCATTTCCCCCACATTCAGCTTGTTGAGAGCTTGTTTCTTCGCTGCCCAATATTCACTCCCATATAGCATGGTTGGTTGTATAGTTGTTCTATAAAATTTGCTTTTTAATCTGAGTGTGATCTTTTGGTCACATACTACTGCAGTTTCACTCTGCCACTTCAACCATCCTGTTGTGATCCTGTGACAAACATCATTTTGGACCACACCCTCCTTTTCAATAATAGAACCCAAGTAACAAAATTTATCACATATTGGTACATCCATTCCATCCAACTTGATTCCACCATTCACAATTCTAGATTGGCTAAAGTTGCAATGGATATATTCAGTTTTGCTTCTACTAATCATAAGTACGTTAGATTCCAATTCATTTCTCCATAGTTCAATTTTATCATTCAATGTTTCTTTTCTTTCATCAATCAACACATATCATCAGCAAATAACATGCACTAAGGGATATTACCTTGAACATGCCTTGTCAACTCATCCATAACAAGAACATATAGATATGGGTTGAGTGTCGATCCTTGATGTACCCCAACGGTGATAGAAAAAGTATGTGTCTCTCCTCTAGGAGTCCTGACACTTGTAGTTGAGTCATCATACATGTCTTTAATCAGGTCAATGTATTGACTAGGCACACCATTTTGATGCAAAACCCTCCATATCACTTCCTTGGTACACGGTCATAGGCCTTTCCAGATCAATAAACACCATATGAAGATCTCTTTTGTTTTCTTCGTACTTCTCCATAAGCCTCCTTGTTAGAAAAACTGCATTTGTTGTTGATCTTCCTGGCATAAAACCAAATTGATTGTCTGAGATCTATATTATTGATCTTAGCCTTTCCTCAATAATCCTCTCCCAAAGCTTCATAGGGCACGTTTGGTTACTTGAATCTGGGTGTATTGGATTGGAGTTGTGAATCCAATTGTACATAATTTATGTTTGGTCACTGGGATTGGAGAAAAACGGAAACTCCTGACTTTTCGTCATATAGAGAATGATGTATTCCGTGTTCCTTTTCAAATTGGGCGGACGCCGTCATCCTGTTCGTGCCTCCCGCTAGCCTTCCGTCCGCCGCACCTACTAACGACCAAAATTAGAGAGACCTTTGGTCTCAGTACCCTTTCGTCCATTAATGCTATTTGCGCTGACCCCACCTCCCCCTCCCCCCTCTCGAATCTCGACCTCCTATTGTCCCATGCCAGCGATACCAAGAAGCTACAGGTCGTCGCCTGACCATGATGGGAGTTCATCGCCGAATGTATCTACTTTGACCATCTTCAATGAAACCCTCCGACAGCTTTGAATTCCATGGTGCTTTCGAGATATGGCTATCAAGTGACCTATAAATTGATTTCCTTGCAGATCCGTCTCCGAGAGGATAACATTTTTCGGACCCCCAACTTCCAGTGCTGTGAGGGCGGCCTTCAACAGTGCAGTGTTGCCACGATCTGGAGGACGCAGGCATAGCGTGGTCTTTACTCCATCCAGGACACCAAACAAAACAATTTATTTGACTGGATTTCTAGAAACCAGGATGTTCGATGTTGTTAATTTTGTATTTAGTAAATGCAGCATTCATGATAATTCGGCTATCTCCAGCATAACAAACATGCCCATAGTGTGACTCATCAGCTTGATACCTTTGTAGTTTGAGCAGCTCTGGACATCTCCTTCGTTCTTGTAGATCGGGACTATAGTACTATTTCTTCACTCATCTGGCATCTTCTTTGTCTTCATAATCTTGTTAAAGAAATTTGTTAACCACATAGCTCCTTCATCCTCCATACTCTTCCATACATTAATGGGAAGACCGTCTGGACCGCATGCCTTATTCATTTCATCGTTTTTAAAGCATTCTGGACCGCATGCCTTATTCATGTCACTCGAATCTCTATCTTTGTTCCTGGTATCTCCATTGAAAAGCTTAAGAAAGTAGTTTCTCCATTGCCTTATTAGTTTGGTGGTACGTTGCAAAACTAAAAATTCTGTCAATCCATTGATCAAAATCTTAAACAAAGGCGGACCAGATGACTTTTAGGGAGACCGAAGAGCCTTGTTTTATTTGGATAGAGGGTCGAAAAATAGTGTTGCACCTTAGAAGAACATAAGGTTGTCAATTTATCAAGAAACATGCAGTGAGGATAGTTTCTGGCTACAATTACTTCAGGATGTGTGCATCTACAAGTGTGAGTGATACTGGTAAGATAATGATCCTTATGTTTGGCAACTCCATATTGTTTGAACAGATGTAACTCTATAATGCAAACAGCTTCGTAATTTCAAAGTTGGGAGGTAAATGTAACATCTCAAAACAAGTTTTTTAAGTCATCATATCTAGATAATAACACCTTGGGTTTGAGGCCTACCTAAAAGTTTTCTTACAGATTGACAATATAGATGTTGAGGCGTATGCCTATGTGCCCAAGCGGATCCGCGTCGGCGACCCGCCTAGTTAAATTAACAGTTCGGCACCTAGACAGGCTCCCAGACCCTTAGGGCATGCAGCTAGAGGCGTCTAGGCAATTTTTTCTCAGATTTTTTAAATGTTGTATTTGTCATATTAATATTATTTTTACGTGTATAAATGGTTTTCAACTTTTCATGTGTTTTTAGGCTTGTACTTCACTTTGACATGATTATTTAGGATGTAGAACATTAAATAAGCATACAAAGTACCTTATATATGTGATATATATTGTATATCATATGTTAACATTATTCAGAAATAAAAAAATAAGCATGCGCCCAAGCGCCCAACTAGGTCAGGCCACCGCAAGGGCATCTTGACAACCATGTTGACAATGAATTAGCCTCACAATAAGAGATGCATTCTCCAGCCCATTTAAAGTTTATGTTTGGCATTTAGAGGCGCAAAGTATTCCAAAATCCCCAAAACTTCTTCTGAGAGTCATGCTCATGCATCTTTGCTAAGCTTGGTTTGTAAAATAATTCATCATATAATTTATTTAAATAATGTAAGTAGAAAACAAAAGATAACAAAACCCTTTGAACTCGACTTCCTTAATATTACATTATAGTAGCCAACCCCAACATGGTAGAGACTGAGGCTCAGACAATGATGATGTGATGATACTTTTTGCACATAGAAAATATGTATAAATGTTGTCAATGGTTGAGTTTAATCCTAAGAAGTAATTTTTCCCTAATTTGTTGACTACAATCAAATATTTTTCAGAAATTTTGACTTTTGAAACCAATTCGAAATTTGAAGAAGCTAGAGTCCTATATTTGTCATCATGCCAAGGTATTATCAAATACTGCACCGCACCACAGGCCCACACCCTTGTTGACATCTAGGAAGCACGGACACGGACACGGATACGGACACGGACACGGGACACGGCAATTTTTAAAAATGTAGGACACGGACACGGGGCCGGACACGGCAAATTGTTTTTTCTACATATATATGTATGCATTATTGATGTATAAACACATTCTATTATAGAAATTTAATTGTGGAGTTTGCATTTCATTTACTTAAAAGACATACAATCATCCATCAAACACATTCATCCAAATAGGAAAAACCCATCAGATACAACAAGCATGGCCTAGTGATATTTATAAATTTATGTAAACACATTCATGTCCATGCTTCCAATCATTTAAATCAAATTGTCAATTTAAATCATAACGCAATGACTTTTGAACAGTAAATAAACAATAATTAGACCAATTCAACAATAAAGAAATCCAACTCAGAATGATGTATGATTAAATACAGTAAATACTACAGATTTGTATAACATAACTGAACCAACAGCAGCAATTATTGTTAACATTATAACAAAACAGAAGAAAAAGACTTATTAGAAAAATTGGGCATAGATTGATAGAGGGGCAGGATTACAGTAAGAAAACAACAAAAATTTGGAGTGAAATTGAGGAGAAGGGGAGCAAATATCGGTGGGTTAGGGAACATGTACGGGTTTAGTCTTTTTTCCTAACATAACTGGACCTGGATGTGGCTGGGTTGGGTCAGCCGTGTCCAAGCCGTGTCCCAGCCGTGTCCAAGTCAAAAACTCTTCAAAAAAAAGTTGGACACTCCGAGGCCGTGTCCACCGCGTGTCCAGCCGTGTCCACGGCGTGTCCGTGTCCGACACGCGGCAGACACGGCCACGGCACCTCCCGGGAAGTGTCCGTGCTTCCTAGGTTGACATGTATGTTTGTGTGAGTATGTATATGTGTGTATGTATTTTCACGAGGGGTGTGTACACACAAAGATTATATTGTATGTTCAACATTTCACAGCTTGTCCACATCAGTTGACCAAAATTCTACCAAATGTTTTGTATATATGATTATGTTTTCATGATCCAGTCAAGGGGTATCCGTCATCCTTTAATACACATCATGTTCTAGAGCATTTTTTTACTGTTACCTTTAGTATATAAAAGTTAGGTATGGTGAACTAACAATTAGAGAATCCATCATAATTTGAAATTGGTAAGTGTGGTTTTAACTTTAAAATGCCTCCACTTAAGTTCATCTTTGTACCTGCTAAAAATTATCCATTCTATCCTATTAAGACGTAACAGTTGTCCCACACTATTCTACATTTGTTTCGGATTAAAACAATTAAACTATACAGTTTCCACTCAACAAATAAGGGTCTGTTTTTTATGTGCATATTGTAGCATCTGAGTTCAGCTTATAGCATCGTCCTCAACTGTTGTTTTTCCATTAAAAGTCCAAGACTACGGATTAGTGGATAACTTTGCAAAACTAGTTATAATTGATAGATGTAATACTAATTCAAAGGACAATTTTTATAACACTGAGCAGGCTTCCTGCATATTCACGCCGCACAAGTGAAATTATTCGGGACTACTCGACCAGAATGGGACTTTCAGGTTTCTGTGCAAGGTTAGACGGAACATGTAAATTGCAATACAGTATGTGTGAGCTTCTGGATTAATGCTGTATGCAACTAAAGAGTTTAACAGAAAGGCTTGGTAGAGCCCAAGATAAGCAAATTCGCCAGACAATGAACTACTCCTGCCAGTTTTAATATGGAAAAATTTCTATGTACAGTCTTGGATTAGCGGATAATTTTAAATAAATAAGTTATAATTGATAGATGTAATACAATTCAAAGGACAATTTCTAAAACGCTGAGCAAGCTCCCTTCATATTATGCCGCACAAGTGATATTGCTCAGGATCACTCTACCAGAATGGGACTTTCAGATTTTCGTGCAAGGTTGGCCTGAGCATGTAAGTAGCAATGTACTATGTGTGAGCTTATGGATTGATGTTGTATTCAACTAAAGAGCTTAATAGAAGGGCTTGGTAGTGCCCAAAATAAGCAAATTTACCAGACACTGAACTGCTCCTGTCAGTTTTAACATGGAAAATTTTCTACGTACAGCAGCAAACAGTATTAAGCAATAATATTTATTAAAGGAATACAGTAGTGAAGCTGCATCCCATTGTAGACCTAGTATCCTGTTTCAACTAAAATCTGTCTTAAATGACAGTACTAACTACATCAATGTTTGCATAACAAGGAAGTCAGTTTTACACCGGAACCATCCATCACTTGAATAGGATCTGGAATTCTGGATCTTCTAGCTAAACCGAGCCTATCCAGTTCCCCACGATGTCCCCGCTCTTTGGTCAGACTCAAAAACGTCTTCTAGAAACCTCCCTTGGACCAAGTAGGAGATAGTCAAGATAGCTTGTTGGCATACCGAGGGGAAAAAATGGAGAAGTGAAGACGGCGGAATGGAGGAGCACAGCTATTATAGCCACCTGGGTCAATTGCTGGAGATGGCAAGCGCAAGAGAAGCGGGAGGCAAGGCGGCATGCTGGAACATCTCAATTACTTCAAAACTATGCTTTGAAACCTTGCATTCATTAACTGCATTTCAGGTTCCAGATCCTCATTGTCCATAATAACATCAGTATCGCCATTAACAGATAAAATATATGTTTTATTGTCGGAAAAATGTTGTCTAATGTATCTGTAGAATGATTATGCTGAACATTGTTGTAATTGATCATTGAACTAAGATGACAACCAGTAGCATTTCCACTTGATTCCTCAGAGTCCAGTTCAATGAAGTCTTCTGAATTCATGACTAATGAAGAAGAAGGTAATGTATGGAATGATACAAAAAGCAGAGAGTAAAGGTATAAAACAGAGAGTAAAGGTACATACATAGACTATTGATGACAGATTGACTGTTGAATCTGAGAGCAGACTCTATATACATAATCAAGGTTTTAAAGTGTGTGAGGCGCATGAAGGCGTTTTCATCTCAGCTAGGCCGTAAGCCTCAGCCATACATACATGCATACATACATACATATATACATACATATAATTTTCTACCAAGAAGGCATTTCAACTTGGGGGAAATGGATGAGGGAGAGATATCCAAGAGGACTGGACTTCAAGCCAAGGACAAGGGAGAGATATTCACGCACTATTAATGTTATGGCAGAGGTATGGCAGCAAGTTAGACACTTGTTTGAGCCTCATGACATGGGGAGATGGAGGCTCAAAAACACAAAGACAAACTTATGGGAAGCAATGCGCTCAAGGGGTGCAAAAGGCATGTATATGGAGCAGATTTGGGCCTCCATGTCCCAAAATGGAGTATGTGTGTTTACAATTTTCTGCATAATGTATTCGCCACATTTGATAGGGTACGTGGGTGGAACTATGACGTCTCCACACTATGCATTCTTTGCAAAGAGGTTGAGGAGTCTCATAACCATCTAGCAAGAGGCTGCAAATTCACAAAGGAGGTTCGGGAATTGATATGCATGGATTTCCAGATGCAACTACAGCTGGAGGAAGAAAAAGACCCAAGAAGAATGCTCGGGAATGATGATAGAAAGAAGATTTTGTTTGTTGCACTATGCTACTATATTTGGGAGGAGCGGAACGCTAGAGGCACCGAGGTACAATGCATTGTTGTAAAAATTTCGTAAATGTGCTAAGCGCAGGCTTCATGTTAGATAGATGAGTGAGTTGTAGTTGCTTTTGTGGTATAACGTTGGGCTATGAAGCACGGATACTCCAAAACAGGTGTTGTACCGGTATCCGATACCAATACTCCGTGGATACTCCGGGATACGTATCACTCTTAAGCCGTATCCATGTCGTATCCGAGCCGTATCCAACTGGTAAAAACTAGAAGAAAAAAATTTGGGTATGGCCTGCCTCAATTAGCACGTGACACTAGTTCATGTCTCAACCGTCTCTGATAAGTAGCAGCTAGCAGCAAAGTTGTCACAATTATTCCCTTGATGTTTGTTCTTTCAAACGAATTTTGATGTCTAATCATGGATTTTTACTTGTTCTTTATTGCAAACCAATTCACTCACCTTATATGGTACTTCTGGATACTTTCCCTAGTTGAGGTGCAAGTTTTATGCGCGTTGATGTCCTCCACATTCTCTCAAAAAGCTTTAGTTTAGTATTGTTGGTTAGCGTGCCTCTTCTTTTGGTGACTAAATCCAATGTGGTTTATTCTGGATTTCTTCTAGACAATATATATTTCATCTCCTTTATAGATAAACATTGCATCCCCAGCCTTCTGTCTCCCCCTATGAAGCATCGATACTCCAAAATAGGTGTCCTACCAGTACTAAATACATATCTGATACCAATACTCCCTAGATACTCTAATACGTACTGGATACTTCTTAATTCGTATCTCATTTTTTATTAGCAGGATACAACCTTAATACATCTCAGGTACCGCCAGCCCATTTAGCAGTCAAGGGAGCAGCACCCCACTCACGTGATCCCTCAAAATCATAAAACCATGTCACTCCCCAACTCTAGACTCCCCCTAAAATATTGTGATTTGAGAATGAAATGGGATTGTCTTATTCTATTTTTTTAAAGATAAGTTGGTATTTTTTTGTTAAATGTTTTGAATAAATATTAAAAAAATGATGTATCCATGACGTACTCGTATCCAATATTTTCAAAAATTGTTGTATCCCCATACTGTACCCATACCCTTATCCATACCCGTATCCGTATCCGTGCTTCATAGGCGTTGGGCTACATGTAACTATTGACCCCCTATATTTTAGGGGGAAGTCGGAATATATTTACCTGATTCCGATACATACATAAATATATGTGTGTGTGTACGTATATATATACCTATAAAGCGAAAAGGGACAACCAAGAGGTAGAAGAAGAAGAAGGGAAGCCATACAAGGAGGAGCAAGAGGTATAGAAGACAAAGAGGAAAAGGCATACAAGAAGAAAAACAAAAGAAGAAGAGGGGGTGGGAGAAGAAGAGGAACAGAAGAAGGGGGGATCTGAAGAATAGGAGGAAGAGCCATAGAAACAAGGAAGGAGTAGGAAAAGGATAGTAGCAAACAAAGAGGGGAGCTGGGGTAGAAAAAGATGAAGAGGAGCAAACAAAGAGGAAAGCTGGAGTAGAAGAAGAGAAGTAGAAAAAGAGGAGGAAACGTACCTACAAAAGTTCGAGGGGAAGGGTGCAACTGCGGCAACATCAGGTGCATGAATGGATGGCAATAGTGGAGAAGATTTCACCGGCAGCGTCTTCGTCGACGTCTTTGTTGTCGTCTACGACAGCGTCATTTTTGGTGGTTGTGCAATCGTCGGCGACGGTTTAGGAGCTCTTCTCTCTTGCTCTCCCTCGCGACTAGGGTAGCAACAGAGCAGAAACTCTATCAAAGTATTGGGGGGAAGGGGAGGGGGCAATTGGGGTTCAATACATGTGAATTAGAATTTGGTAGGAGAAATGCCCCTGGAAACAACCATTCGGTTGTCTAAAACCCGATCGATTCATCAGTTGACCGGTTTAACCGGCCGATTCAACAATTTTTGTCCAGTTTTAGTGTAATTACGGCTTTGGGGCCGGGCCAAACCGCTACAGTGACCGGCTCCCAGTCCAACCGGTTGAACCATCCGGTTCTGTTCGGCTCTGACTACCATGATATCTACTATATAGACACACACATATAGTCATATATACATATATAAAAACACAAACACATTACAAATATGCATGTATATATAGATACATATTTATACATACAAACATAGTTATTAGTATACACACATGCAGTCAACAAGGAGTGGCTCTCTAGTGGTCAAGCACGACGTCCCCTAACAAAGGCATAGAATTAAATGTCCGGTTTCGATGCCGTGTCCGATGGCCCAGAAATAGAAATTTTTCGAAATTTCGATATTTACAGCCATAACGATTTTGACGACCAAATAAGCAAATTAAATCATGAAAATTTATCAGGATGATCTAATCGTCAAGATCTACTCAAATATGCAATAATATTTCATGTTGGATATGTGGGGGTGGGGGTCTCCCGCATTTGTAAGTGAAGGAAGCTAAACAATTTTGACGAAATTTCGATGGCAATTTCGATGACAATATGAAGGAATTAAGTTATGGAATTTTGCAAACACAATGTTTAAACATAGACACACTAGATTATTTAATAAATTTATATGTTTAGAGGTTAGGGTGGGATCCATGTCTTGATGAGTGAGTGCACAAATGAACAGAAATGTCAAATTTGTTAGACAGTTAGACTGTTACAAACTTGCAAACTTCAAGTTAAAACAGCTAGAGTACTAGACTTCATAAATTATAGTTACAACTTACAAGTTACAATATTATAGGTTAATATATTTATTGTATAAGTTTACTATTATAATATATATTTAGGGTTGCATAAGTGAATAATAAAAAAAATATTTAGGGTTACAAGTTACAACTTACACAACATTTTGTATAAGGCTACTATTATAATATATATAGGGTTACATAAGTGAAAATACAAAAATATAAGAACTTCCACTAAAAAAGCTTTTGTAGCCATTTTGTGTATAAATATGAAATATATTGATTAGATTTTATAAAATAAGTATAGATTTACATATTTCACACTATTGTTTCTTAGATTTACAGGTTCACTTCAAGACCTTGAGAATTTTAAGAGAAATGTCACTTAGAAATTTAGGATTTTCAGAGTATTTATTAAGATATGTCTAAAAGGGAGTAGAAATAGAAGGAGGAGTAGATGGGCTATGGAGAGGGTTACATACCTTAGAATCAAGTAAAGCAACCTTCGAGAGCAAGATATCACAAAAAAAATCGCTAAAAGATCAAAGTCCCAGCAAAATAGGTGTTGCATTTCGCACTGATTTTGCAATATCAAGGCCCAAACTGGGCTTTTTTGCACTAAAATACCCCCTGTTTTGCGAAATTTCGACTGTAGCTGCGAAATTTTCGCGAAATTGCGGACCAGTTCTTGCATATTGACGTTTCGATGTCCAGTTGCAAGAAAAACGAAATTTCAAGCAAAATTTTGCAATTTCGATCAAAATTTTGTTCCATGAACAAAGGGATCCGAGTTTCCCCAGTTGTCAACATTGGTTTACCACCCTCCCAAGCGTTCGACCTCCGCCACAGGCGTGGGAGAGGGGGAGAGAATGCTTGTCTTTATCCCACAAGTATACACATATGCATATACATACACACACAAGTGTATGTGCACATAGATGCAACATACAATGATATAAGTATGTAACATATCTATAGTTGTCAACAAACATGTTCATACATATACAAAGATATGCACATACATATATCTCTATACATTTTTGGGTTAGTTTGGCCCTATGAAGCACGAATACTCCAAAACAGGTGTCGTACCCGTATCTGATACCAATACTCCTTGGATACTCCTAATCCGTATCCAGGCCGTATCCAGTCGGTAAAAACTAGAAAAAAAAAATCTAGGCATGACATTGCCTGATTAGCGTTTGACACCAGCTCATGTCTCAACACTCTCTGCTAAGTAGTAGCTTGCAGCAAGGCTATCACAATTGCTTCCTTGAAGTAGTTCAAGGTTGGTCACCATTCCTCTTGCTAAATGGCAATCTTCCTTCTTCTCTTTATTGTTTGTACCTCCTCTATTTTTTGGGATTTCACTTTTTAAAGAACTTCCACATGTAATCTGGATTTTAGTTTGTTCTTTATTGCAAACCAAATCATTCACCTTTACATGGTACTTGCGGATGCTTTCCCTGCTAAGGTGCAAGTTTTATGCACGTTGATGTCCTCCATATTCTATGAAAGGCTTCAATTTAATATCGTTGGGTTAACATGCCTCTTGTTTTGGTGACTAAATCCATTGTGGTTTATTCTGGGATTTCTATCTAGACGATATCTATTTCATCTCCTTTGAAGATAATCATTGCATCCCCATCCTTCTGTCTCCCCCTATCAAGCACCGATACTCCAAAATAGGTGTCCTACCAGTACTGAATACAAATCTGATACTAATACTCCCTAGATACTCTCTAATACATACCAAATACTTCTTAAGTCGTATTCCTTTTTGTATTAGCAGGATATGACCTCAATGCAGCCAGGATACAACCAACCCATTTAGCAACCAAGAGAGCACCCCACTCGTGTGATCCCTCAAAATCCCAAAACCATGTGACTTCCAACTCTAGACTCCCCCTATTGTATTGTGATTTGAGAATGAAATTGGTATTTGCTGTTAGAATTTTAAAATAAACATTTGAAAAATTGTTGTATCCACGTTGTACCTGTATCTTATATTTTTCAAAAATTGTCGTATCCCTGTACCTTACCCGTACCCGTATCCATTTCGGTATCTGTCTCTGTGTTTCATAGTAGCTAGCCATACATGAGAGAAGATAGTTTGGTATCACATATGAGTCACACAACTCACTTTACAACACAACATTACATGATACATGAAATGTGAAAGGTTTAGAATATGATATTATCGTGTCTTTTTGTAACTTCAGTAGCACATTAATATGAATGAAAGACCCATTGTTTGATATTATGGTATTGGTTTCCATTTTCTTTAGAAATATTGTGATTTTTGAATGAAATTTTATAGTCTTCATCTATTTTTAAAATAAATATATTGGTTCTATTTAAAAATATTAAAATAAATATTAAAAATTTGTCGTATCCATGACGTACCCGTATCCTATATTTTCAAAAATTGTCATATCCCCGTACCTGTACCCGTATCTGATACATATCCGTATCTTTGTTTATTAGGTTTGGCCCCTATTAAGCCCAAAATAGGATGGTATAGTCTTTTGTAGACACAAGAGTCTAAGACTTACGCCTCACAAACACCTCAACGCCTTGAGCTCCTTGAAACGCCTCTCACAAATTGAGGCGCACGCCTCTCACTAGCAGACTGAGGTGCACGCCTCTCACTAGCAAACTGAGGCTTAAGCCTCTAGGCGTTTGGAAGACCGCCTTGCCTCGAGGCGTACGCCTCTAAAGCCTCGAAGCGTATTTTTTAAAACCATAACCATGATACTAAAGTAAGTTGATCAAGAAACATGCAGTGAGGATCTTCTGATTCAAAATGCCTAAGAATATTTGCATATATAAGCATGAGTGAAGAGGAAGGTAAAATTGCAAACAAGCAAACCAAAATTAATCTTCTAGTTCAACTGTCTAGACATAACCCCCAAGGCTAGGTTATACAGTAGGACTCAATAACTTGACTTGCAAGTAATTAAAATAGGAAACAAAATCCTATTTTAAAGATATTTGGAATTTAATAAAGCCTAAAATCCTAAGCAAAAAAATATTAAACTAAAAGGCCAAATTGAACCCAATAAGCTCTAATTGGGCTTATCTTGGATCTGAACTTGTCTTCCATGCAAATCCGCCTTTACAGATTGCATTAGCTATGTAACAACTCAAACATTGATTTAAGTCGACGTATATGCATATAACATCTTTATTTGGAGGCTTAGAAGAACTTCAGTAGAGCAGTTGGGAAGCATTCTTATCGATGCACGATCAATTTGTCTCGCTATAATAGATGCTTTCTCCAACCCATTAAAGGATTATGCTAAGTACAAACGCACTAAGTGTTCTAAGATCCTCAAAACGCATTAGAGTCACGCTCATGCATCTTAGTTAAGCTTGATATGTAAAATAATTGCCACACAATACTTGAAACCTTTGAGTAGCAAAAAGAAAAAAAAAAGCTCAGTACTCAACTTCCTAGACATTACATTTAAACACAAAGCATACATATAGTAGCCAACCTCAACATAGTTGGGATTGAGGATCCTATAATGATGATGTGATGATTATACTTTTTGCATATAGAAAATGTGCACAATTGCTCTCAATGATTGAGTTTAATCCTTAAAAAAATACTTTTTTCCTAATTTGTTGACTGTTTTTAACTATTTTTCACAAATTTCAACTTTTTCAAACCTGTTAAAATATTGTAGAAACCTACATTTGTCATCATGCTATGGTCCTATCATCATAGCAAAACGGTACACCCTTGTTGACAGGTATGTTTGTGTGTATATGTGTGCACATAGTTTTAGAGAGGGTATACGAACACAAAGATTATTTCATGTCCACTTTTTCACAACTTCTTCAAGATTAATCGACCAAAATTTTACCAACTCTTAGTGATGATTATGTTTTAATGATATAGTTAAGTGGACTTCATCATCCTTTAATGTAAACATGTTCTAAAGCATTGTTTCTTACTGGCATCTTTATCATGTAAAAGTTAGGTATGGTGGACCAATAATCAGATAATCCACCCCAATTTGAAATTGATAAGTGTGGTTTTACAACTCCAAAACGCATCTACTTAAGAGTTCATCATTGTACCTGTTGTATGCAATCATCCATGCTACCCTATCGAGACGTAACAGTTGTCCCACATTGCTCTACACTTATTTGGGGTTATAACATAAAACAGTTAAACTATAAAGTTTCCACTAGAAATAAATAAGGGTCTATTTTGATAGGTGCTTATTGTGGCATCTGAGACTCAGTTCAGCTTAAAGTATCGTCCTTGAGTGTTGTTTTTAGGTTAACAGTCCAAGACTATTTAGCGGACAAATCTAATACTAATTTAAAGGACAATTCATACAATCATGAGCAAGTTTCCTGCATTGTCATGTCGCACAAAGTGATATTGCTCGGGACCACTCTAACAGAATGGAACTTTCAGGTTTCCGTGCAAGGTTGGACTGAACATGTAAATACCAATGCAGTATGTGTGGGCTTCTGGATTGATGCTGTAACAAACTAAAGAGTTTTAATAGAAAGGCTTTGTAGTGCCTAAAATAAGCAATTTCAGCACACAATGAACTTAACTACTCATGTTATATTTAACATGGAAAATATTATATGTACAGTAGCGAACAAAATGAGGCAATGATAACTATTCAGGAAATACAAGCAATGAAGTAGTGGCATACCATTGTCGAGTTAGTTTCCTATTTTAACTAAATTTTGTTCTTAAATGGCGATACCAACTACATCCACTTTTGCAGAACAATGAATTCATAATAAAAACCATCCATCGACTTAAACGGGACCCGACTCTTCCAGCTAGACCGTACCATCCAGTTCCCACGACGTCCCCGCTCTTGGATCAGACTCGAAAACGACTCCTAGAGCCATCCCTTGGACGAGCACCGAGATAGTCAAGCTAGCTGCTGGTTAGTCTACCCGAAGGGGGAAACGATGATGAGTTGAAGACGGTTGAATGGGGGAGTGCAGCTATTATAGCCACCTGGGTCAGTGGCTGGAGACGGCAAGCTGCGGGAGGAACGACAGACGAGGCGGCACGCTTCACGGTTCTGGAGTGCCCGCTGAGAAGTGTCAGCGGCAAATAAAAAGGACGGAAACCGAAAGAATCATTCCTCGCCTTATAGGATACAACGTACAGATACAGTGTGCGCGACCTAAATTCACGAAGTCTATCGACATAGAAACCAATTTGAAGAAGCCACGACGACAGACCACTCCGTTGTTGAAAGAGAGCCGGGAAATCATGAAAAATGGATGCGCAGCAATGATGTTTACCTGAGGATGGTTTCAGTTCCCGAGCAGTTCCCTTCCGGTAGTCAAATTTCTCCCCGCTCGAGCGGCAGCTGCCGTCGGTTAGGCTCCCTGCCTGTTGCCCCGTCGATGGAGCTCTGTCGTTAGACGGACGAGGATGCTGAGGCTTTCTGCAAGCCCCTTATTGAATGTGGAGAGGCGGGTTGTCGAGGTCGGGCGCGGGCCCCTGCAGGGATGCTGCGTGCAGTGCTAAATCTTCGAGTCGGGGGACGGGATCGGAGAAACGGCACGGCGAGGCTAGGCGGGCTAGTTAGGATTGGAGACCATAAGGCCATCTGCACGTGTCTATGCACGTGAGCCCATGATTTTTTTTTATCATTAAGCGTGTCTCTCCTTTTCCATTATCAAAAATATTCGTGTACAAGTGTAGGTCAGAATAAAAGAGAACCTATCTATACATCAAAACTCCTGGCTTATATTACGCCATACATAGAAAATATCCGATTTAACCCCCTCGAATATCACCTTGTTCCTCATGAACCATAAGTGGTACATAACCAACACCACCAAGTAACATTCTGACCTACTTCTGCAGTTCAAAACTTGTTGGAAATTATTTGGGCTTGTGTAGTAGGTGCTTCTCAGCCGGCTCCAAAACCACACTCCCAGAAGATATGTGTATTTGATTCACCAGCCTGGCCGCAAAGCGAACATCTTGACGCAAGGGCAATACCTTTCTCCAGCAAAAGGTCTTCAGTTGGAATTTTCTTATGAAAAACCTTCCACATATGAACTAGCATTCTTCTAGGCAAATCGACATGTATAGTTTCTTTCTTCTTATTACTACCTAAAAGCACGTGCTAAGCACGTGAATAGCCGTTGAATTGGCACAATAAAATCTCTAATGCTATTACATATAATAAAAATTATTGATGATTATTCAATTTTAATCCAATATTTGATTTTTTTAAGTTCATAATGAGTAATAACAATAATTACATACAACTTCATAAAAGAGAATAAAGTTTATTAGTATCCAGTCGACTCTCTTTAGTATGCATAACAAAAATTTAAAATTAAAATGCAAAAAGTGTGAATTACAAAAAATGGCTAACTTGTTGATAGAGATTAGCTCGATTAACATTCAGTTGACTCATTCTAATATATAAGCACACAAACAATGAATAGTCTACGGAGCACAAAGTCAAGCTACTGCAACATATACAAGTGCATTTCACCAGTTGACCAGTTAACTCCCTCCGACTTATAGCGTGTCATTACAAAAATTTAAATGAACTTTTTTTTCACTGGACTCATGATAATCAATGTATTAATATGAATAACCTATAGAAAACATACTAAGAGAAAACACCTTGATTAAAAGTCAAAGGACTCCCTCCAACCTGTAAACACACAGATGGATTGGACTCATTAATACTCATACAAAATATTTAAATGCATAGACAGACTAAGCTAGTTAGCACTGAATATACTGATTAAAAGCTAAAAAAAATTAAAAAAAGGTTGCGACAAGCAAGTCGATTAATGAATAGACCAATGACTATATAGCCAAACTACTCCAATACAGAAAAATTATTTGATCAACTAACCAGTTGACTCCCTCCGACATGTAGCGTGTCATTATCAAAATTTAAACTAAAATAATATTTTTCACTGGACTCATGATAACCATTGTATTAACATGTACTAATTTGTATAAAACATACTAAGATAAAGTGTCTTGATTAAAAGTCAACCGACTTCTTCCAACTTGTAAGTACACAAAGAGTTTGAACCAATTAATATTCAAACAAAATGTTTGAACACAACACATGTTTGTCGTCTTCGCAAGTCTCTGTATGGGCTTAAATAGGCTCCTCGTGCCTGCATGGCTGGCAGACTTCTAGTTGAACTTGTATCGAATTATTTTAAGAGGCTCACTACAAAAAAATCATGAAGTGCTCACGGCAACATAACACATCTATGGTACCTTTACTCTCCATCTTCAGCTTGTACTTATTTACTCTCCTCCTTTGGAACATAGACAGATTCCTTACTACGTGCTTGATCGTACTCATATAAGCTACATTAACCCAAATCTTATTCCAATTAGAATCTACTTATGAATATTTTAAAGTTACAATGAAATTTGGAATAGAACTAAGAAGGTTACTGCCATCAATATATTCAGTCGGTGTTCCATCAAACAAACTGTAAAAAATTAAAGAACCAAACTAATAAAAAATATAACCTTAAAAAAGTTGAAAGGATAACTACGGGCGGCAATGTATGTGGAGAGTACCCAGCAAAAGATTAAATAATAAAAAAAGATAACTATCAATCTATCATAAAGTAGTTTGTGCCATCATACGTGTGTATCTGAGCAAGCAGCTCAAAAGTACACATGACACTCGCTCTTAGTTATAAGGTTATAGACTACATTAACCCAAATCTTATTCCAATTAGAATCTACTTATGAATATTTTAAAGCTACAATGAAATTTGGAATAGAACTAAGAAGGTTACTGCCATCAATATATTTATTCGGTGTTCCATCAAACAAACTGTAAAAAACTAAAGAACCAAACTAATAAAAAATATAACCTCAAAAAATTGAAAGGATAACTACGGCCGGCAGTGTGTGTGGAGAGTACCCAGTAAAAGATTAAATAATAAAAAAAGATAACTATCAATCTATCATAAAGTAGTTTGTGCCATCATACGAGTGGTATCCGAGCAAGCAGCTCGAGAGGACACATGACACTCACTCTTAGTTATAGGGTTATAGATATAGACTAGCAAAAAAACATATGCTAAGTGATTCAGTTAACCTATTAAAAGAGAACATTAGTTAACTTTCAGGAAACTTCCTCTCTCTGATCCCTCATTGACCTGTGGAGGCCCGACATAGGAGGAGTATGGTAAACTAAGTGTGCAATCCATTAGTTCCAGCGCAAACCATATCAGACATAAATCTCAATTTATTTGTCCCCATGAGGATTCGAACCCAAGATCTCTATCTGCGTTCACGGTCCGATCACCAATGAGCTACACCCTTACGGGCATTAACCCAGGACTTTTAATATCTGTGTCATTAACATCATTGACAAAATTATTTATGCTTTCCTCCTTTCAATTTGTACCATATGGTTTCCAAAATTATTTTAAATATAACAAACTAAAAGATAACAACTCGATTAACCATTGAGCGGACACAAAACACTAACTGAATGGATTGATGAGCACTCAATCAAGTTGTTGAAACACACGAGCATATTGGATCGATGACTACACAAACTCGTAAAGTAGTGTATAATGTGATAAAATTTTAGATCATATAAATATATAAAATTTGAATGTTGTTTTTGCAGAATTCATCTAAAGAATACATATGTCTATTATACTACTAATAAAAAAATATCTAAATTCCTTTAGAAAAATGTCAAACATATAGTTGATAAGAAACTAGGGGATATATATATATATATTATTTTTATTTTATTATAAGTTTACATTAGAAATTGAGATGGAAGACTAAAAAACTTAAAAAGTCATTGTAGCAACTAGAATAGCAAGTTGCTTAAACTAGTCCATTGAAAGAGAACATTGGACTAACTTTTAGGAGACTCCTTCTAGTTTATAGTCTGTCATTTAAAATTACATGTGATTCACTTCTTGAGCATGTGTCAATTGACGGCTAACTATCAGGTGACTCTCTTCAATTTGTAACATGTGATTTTTAAAATTACTTACACTTTAAAAAAGTATATATAGAATACTCACAATTATTAAAATATAACATGCTAAAAGATAACAACTCGATTAACTACAGACTTGACACAAAACATATACATATGGGACTGATGATCACTCAACCAAGTTGTTCAAACATACAGGCATACTCAATCGATACTACACAGACTCGTGGAAAAAAACACATGTTCTGAAATGCGATAAAAATTAATATCATTTGAGTATGTAAAATTTGACTTCGTCTCATACATAACTCATCTAAAGAATATATGTGTCGAGTATACGGATTATAAAAACTATAATCATATTCCTTTATAATAATATCGACTGACTAGTTGATAAGCAATGGCGGTGGAAAAAATCTACTTTATCATATTTTTTTTATGAATCTACACCGTTCAATTAAAGCACAAAGTAAACAATTAAAATTTAAAATGTATATAAAAATCAAAAAAATAGGTGTAGCAGTTCTAATAGCAAATTGTACATCTTGCTTTATTTATAGGGTTATAGATAAGTAGACATGAATAGTTTCTCAACTAATATTATAAGTTGTTTTATTCGATATTTCATAATAACAAGATAAAAGATTTGCCATTTGGCTTGAATTTTATATTATTAATGAAATCAAACTTCAATGTGAAGTGGACGTATCACATTGAAAGTAAGAGATAATTAACCAGTATCATATATGTTGACCTAAATATGATATTGAGCACGCTTAATAATAAAAATATATGATATTGAGTTCCATGGCATACAAGTTGTTTTTATTGCAATTGAGTCGCAAGTCAATGATTTTCATCAACTTAAATCAATATGATCCCATAACTAGTACATTGCTACCCATGTCTGAAACATCTACTCAAGATAAATGACAATGTTGGATGTACCATGGAATTGTTGTTGAAATTCCACCTATCAGTCCTAATATATTCAAATAAAGGATACATCTGGGCTTGTATAACATGCCCTCTTGCAAATGTGTGAAATTATTCTGACACAGAAGACCTACAACAAATCCAAAATATCACATTTTTGTGCTTGCATAGCACATATATACTACAACGAGGATAAAAAGAGACACAAGAAAATTGATTTTAAACTATAACTAATCCAAAATGTACATTGTGTTCGATGGAGTAAAAAAAACACAATTAAGTCTAGCTACGATAAATTGTAAACAATAAAATGAGGTTGTTTGGTCATTCTAAACACCTTAAAATGTGAGAGAACTTAAATACCACACACACTAAAGTGGTTACATTCAATATGAATGAGCATGCACGTATTTTTTACTAGTAAATGTGGGGAAATATTTCATTGTCTGTCTCAAGTTTTATATTACTAAGGTGATATCTTTATATATATATAAATAAATCTTTAGGAACAATATACATTCCATAGGAAATAATTCGTTGAAGAATTTTAGTTTTTGTGTTTTCTTTAGAAAAATAAAAATGATCCTAATGCATAGATATAATGTGTGCACATATAAAACTAAAATCAATGATGAATTGTTTACAAAATAATCATGACAGTTAAATTCTAGCAGTCAGCATGATTTGTAAAACATCACATATCTATTCAAGAAATTTTGGAATTTACATCAACAAGTTCATAAAAAAGATAAATATTCCAACGGGGCTACAAGAGTAGAGTAGAAAACATATAAATGCTAGGTAAAGAGATCATATCCATCCTCTTAAGATATATTCTAGTCCTATCCTCTAGGAGTCTTAAGAAGCTTCAGGTCATGTCATACATTTCCATAGAGAATAAAATCACACATGGACCAAAGAGGAAAATATAAAAGCATGTGCTTCCAACTTGGTGAACTTATTCTAACACATGATGTCAAGCAACATATCAAAATTTTGAACTTTAAGTGCTTGCATCACTAAGTATATACTATGAAGAGGATAAAAAGATACAATAGAAAGAGATAATTTAAACTATAAATAATCTTCATTTGCCAATGGAGTCATAGCCAAAAAGCACAACCAAGTCTAGCTGCTACAAAATCATGAAAATAGTGCAATGAGGTTGTCGGTCATTCTAAACACCATCACATGTGAGAGGAATTTAATAGTTTACAAACAAAAGTTTCTACATTCAATGTGTACAATTTAGTGAATAGTTTTAGTAAAGGTGGGATGATACGATATTATCTTCTTCAAGCTTAATTTTACCAAGGTGGTATTTTTATAGAATATATATATATATATATATTCTTTAGGAAATAGTTAATTGAAGAATTTCATATATTGTGTTTTGTTTATAAAAAATGAATCTTAATGCATATGCATATATATAGAAAAAATTGATACATATTTTACAAAAGAGTTGTGACGACTAGATTCTAGTAGTCAACATAACTTGCATATGATTGCACGCTTGTTTCAAAATTTTGGAATTTTCATCAACAAGTTCATGAAAGATAAAGGATCCAACTTAACTATAACAAAAAATAGGAAGTATATAATAGATAGGCTAAGGGCACCTAGCCATCCTTTGAGAGATGTTCTAGTCCTTCCCTTTAAGACTCTTCAAATGTAAGACATGTAACCTAGTTTTTTGGTTGATTTTAATTTCCTAGCATTATTGGATGCTTAAAACCTTAATACAACCCTATTATGTGCTTTAATAACATGTGTCATGCTTATGTTTCAAGTTTGGTCCAGTTTGGATGATGCTTGAGCTAGTTATGCTTATATGTGCTTGCTTTGGACCTTGTGACAATTCACCCATGTTCAGGGTTTTTCTAGCAGTTTGTCACATGATTGTTGTTCCTTACATGTTTTTTACATCATTTGGAGAGAGTGGTTCCCCATATCCTTGTTTTACCTTGAGTTGATGAGGTGGTATCTTGCGCTGATGTTTTACGGTTTGCTTGGATGCCCTAGTTTGATGTTGACCTTAAGTGTTGACCGATGATTCGCTTTGGTTTAAGCAATCACCAAGATGTACTCTTGGTCAAGTTTTCTATGGTCAATGATGTTTGAGGTCTACCTAGTGGTCTCTTTGGTCGATGAGCCAAAAAATGTAGTTGAGATCTATGCGACTGATGGCTTTTGATCTCTGCAATCGTTGAGCTTTTGGATCTAGTATTCCTTCGACCGATGAGTTTTCCTGGGCCATTTTGGTCATTGGTTTCTTTTGGTTTTAACGACCTAAGTGCATTCATGAGATTAGTGTTTGCATGGATGAGACATGGTGGACAAGTGGTAGATGTTTGCATGACACCTAACCTCCATTCTCTCTCTCCCACCCTTGGTTATATAAACCTCTCTCCTTGCATGCAAGTGACCCCTTTTGTACCTTTCTTTCTCTCTTCTTGCCTTAGATCCAGTCTATCTTGTGCTTGGTGGTGAAGGTGGAGCATGAGCTTGGTGCAAGTGGTCGATCCATCTTGCATTTGAGCTAGGGTTTTAGAGCAACCCTTCCTTGGTGATCGCTTGCTATTCTCTTTGGTTTGGTAAGTGGCCTACCCTCTTGATCTTAGTTTTCTTACTACCCTCTTCTTCCTTCTCTCTTCTCATCCAAATCCATGGTTTTCCATGGTAGTGCCTAAGTAGGGTTGGAGAACTTCTAGTTCTTGTCTTTTCAGACTAGAGTTTTGTTTTCCATCTTGTGCTCCTTTAACCTAGGGTTTTGTTTCTCTCTTTTAGGTGGTGCTAGCTTGGTCGAGGGTGGTGATCAATCTAGGGCTCTCTCTTTTCTTGGAGCTTCCTTGTTGTTGGAGTTGCTTCATCCTTGTGAAGGTGGGTTATATAACTTTCTCCTCGATCATTGTTGCACTTAGCCTACATGCAAGCAATCCATCCTTTAAAATGTGGTTCTAAGTATAATGGTGATGATATCTATGATCTAGGGTTTGTGTTCTATTGTGATCTAGAATAAATGAAACCCTCTTTATTGAACCCCTAATCTTGTACCTAAAATCTTGTTTGATGATGGAGGTTGTGATCCTTACATGCATGTGCTAAACATTGTTTTCTTTCTCATTATCAAGGCTTTATTTTCTTGCTTAAAGATGGAGGTTTTTGATACATGCATGTTGGTAGAAATGTTGATTCTCTCTCTTGATTCATGGTTTTTCTTCTCTCATGTTGGTGGTCGAATTTAGGATTTTTGAAGTTATTTTCTTTCTTGTGGTTCACACCTTGGAGATTTTGGATTTCAAGGTGATGCACAACCTATTTCGATCTGGAGTTGATGAGGTTTTCTCTCACTTGATGTTTATCAAGCTATGGTTTATGAGATCGATTAGTTCTAATATCTTTTTGGTTGCTAAGTATGGATATCCTTGTCTCTAAGGTAATCATCATCTTTGGTCGATGAGTTTTACTCATGTTCTTTGGTTGCCAAGGTTTTCACCCTTATGGATAATTGAGTGATGGAATCTCTTTAGTCGCCAAGGTGATGGTGTCCTTCGGTCGATGAAGTGTTGATGTCCTTCTTCGATCGAGGAGAGGTTGATGTTTTCTTCAGTAGATATGTGTTGACCTAAGTGGTTGACGAGGGTGACTCATCTCTTCGACCGATGAAGATGGTGAGCCCCAATATCTTCAGTCGATGATGATTGTTGGACCCTATGTTTGTCCTATGTTGTTAACCTTGTGATGATAGTGATTGACTTGCTTGGTTTTCCAAGAATTTTGTGTTGGTATGTACGCCAAGAGAGCCAACCATATGATGATTTTAATGGCATAACTTGTAAATGATTTGATTATTAATAAAGGAAAGCTTCAAATTTATTCAATTTGTTGAGTTATGAGATAATGAAATAACATAATAAATGTCTTAAGAGATGATATTACTCAATGACATATGTCTTCAGGTTGACGACCTAATAACAATGAGATCATACAAATGTTAAGAGTATATGCATTCTTGTTATGTCCCTAATCAGTTGTTATTGTAGAAGGTACATAGATAGCAATGACACATAAGATCAGAGTGTGAGGTGGTTGATGACAATGTTGGGTTTTAGGGGAGATAGAGAAGGCAGCAGAAACAAAAAAAAATCTTCTCCCAAACCCAGAATAAAGAAATCACGTCAATTTCTATACAATAGGAAGGATGGTTTGTAGAGGCATACCTTGTCCCGAGGCTTGCTCGGCGACTTTACCTCGCAGCTTGCACAGTCTTCACCTCCGGTCTTGGACGGTGTCTGTGCAGCTCCTGGTCACACCGGGACTATCGGGATTGACAGTTGTCCTCCGAGCGGCAGAAGTCTCCCGCCTCTGAAGTAGTCCACACGGACCACCTGGAACTCCGATCTCCTTGTCCCATAAGGAATCAGAAGGAGTCACACCCTCCTGTTGGCGTACTAGTCGCCAACACACTCTCCTGCCACCAATCACTTTCTGTAGTTGTCTTTCCCTTGTTGTGCCTCCCTTATCGAGTAGCACTTGCTCGGGCTCTCTCTCAGTTACCAAAACCAGAGAGAACGACAACTTTGCAGAGCAACTGGTGCACTGAGTTGTTCACCAGAGAAGCCCCCAATACCCCTATATATAGGAGGGTCATGGGATAGGGTTCTCTATCCTGGGTAATGCGGGATTAAAGTAGGAGTAGAAGGGTTTGAGATTTTCCACAAAACAACCAACTTGCGCCAGCTGAACCGATCGTTTCATACCCTGAAACAGTGGGTTGGTGAGTTGATCCGATCGGTTCAACCTCAACCGATCGGTTGGGACCCCTGAGCCGATCGGTTCACTTCTGATCCGATCGGTTCGTGGTCCTGATCCAACTCAAATTGGCTTTCAAATTTGTCTCCGACTAATCAAATATTAATCCTTGTCCAAATCGAATTTGTACAAGTGAAACAAATTGTATTTGCAAAATCGACTTTCCAAACGATCTCGGTTGGTCACATGAGCCGACCGGTTCAACATTTGAGCCAATCGATTCATTGCACATGAGTCGATCGTCTCACCTGTTGAGCCGATCAGTTCACCAACTTGAGCCGATATGTTCATCACATGAGCCGATCGGTTCATCACATGAGCCGATCGGTTGGAGCAGCAGACTTGTGCAAATCAGTCAATCGCAGTTTCAATCAATCTGATACTCTAATCAATCGGTCCAACACCTTGAACACTATGATATTGAGCTATCAACTGATTGAGTGTTTAATTGAACTACTAAACTCCTTTAGTAATCAATCTAAACATCGTTTGTGGAAAAACTCCTCTTCCAGGTTAAATCCTATGTGTGTGACCCTGCAGGTCCATTTCACGTTGGCAGTGAAAGTCCATAACACTTATGACTTCACAAGCAAAGAGCGGTGCCTAGTCGCACATCAGTGCTACCCAAGTGAAATAGAAAGTTGGAGAACAAATTTCAATCCTACAATCTGTGAATGGTGTTACAGTGAATGTATAATTCCTTTATCACTGAAATCCCGAATGAACTCAAGGCATGGAACAGTCATCCTGTCAACATTCATTCACTTTTTTGATCTCAGAGTAGATTGGAGGAGATATGTATGACATCAATATCATATACCGATTCACACATGTGTGCGCACACCTATCTCAATCCTACTCATCAAGTGTCCATGGATATCAAACTCCCTCAGGAGGGACAAATCCCATATCTATCACTCACCCCTCAAAAGCCCCATGTGTCAAAGCCACCCAATCATCACCTTTATAACAACCCATGTTTCAGGACTGCGTTTGACGATATCAAAGTGTACTCAATGACATGTATTGAGTGTAGTGATTTCAGGTCTAAGAATCACACTCACCACCATCAGTGTGAGAACTAACTGTGACTACCATGTCATGATTCCATGTGTCAAACTCACGGTGGGTCTGTTTGGTAAACTTGTTCTCTAACAAGTACCTATGTGTTTGGTTTGATATCTCCATATCATGACTAATGAGATTCTGTCATCAACCAACACCACAATCTAGTCTTGTGTGTCATTGTTGTCTATCTACCTTCCACAATGACATCTGACTAGGGACATGATAAGAATGTACAAACTCTTAGCATCCGTATGATCTCATCGTTCAGGTCCTGAACCTGAAGGCATACGTCGTTGAGTACTGTCATTCTCTAGACATTCAATTTGTTATATCACTGTCTCATATGACTGAACCAGAATGAATTGGAAGCCTACCTTTGATGTTTATCAAATCAATTTTAATGTATCCCACCAATCATCCCATGATTGGCTCTCAGGGCATACATACCAACAGACTCCCACTTGCACTGTGAGCCAATCACCCTTGAATCATATTCTTAGTGATCTTCAAACATGTCCCACATGTTATTGTACTCAAGTGCTAACATAGTGAGTTATGGCAACGCCTTGCCAAAGTCGGTATTAATTGCATGTCTCTCATCTCTTCGTTGTACGTCACACGTATGAGATGGAGTTGTTGTAATATGCGATCTAGTATTCCTTTACTAACCTTTAGCCATATTGCATGACCAAGTATTCATTACTTGTCATCAATGACTGGAATATCTATAAGTTCATCTCATGAACTTCCAGATCCATATAGTATCCACTGATGTTCTCTAACACACGGATACTCGACTTTTCCCTTTTAAAATGACTTTATTGGAACATTTCCAATAATCAACAAACATTCACTTTTATATATCATATATACTGCAATTAATTTTCTATCCTTTTCGGAAGTTCGCATCAGTGTAACTCTTTACAGTGAACCCTTCCTTATTTCCATAGAACTAGTACTTCTCAAGTACTTATCAAGTTCTTATGGTATTCCAGTAACCCTTATTGGAACTAGACAGACATCCACTCGTCATGTCACACATACAAGTTATCACGATGAGAACATCATATTGTCATGTCGTATGTACATACAAGATGATAAATGTGTTTTTTTCTTATCATGTCCTTACATGCAAGGTAATGGGATGATTCAATACATGATAGATCTATATCTATTCTTAGTGTTCCCATTCTTCGTAAGAATTGGACACTTGGCTTTGGGATACCAACTCCATGTAACATGGACAAGTTTTCTCCCACTGAATCTATGCACAATGAACCCTTCAGTATAGATTGCCAATGTATGCTCTCTCCTTTTAGGTCAAGAGGCTTTCGAGAACTATCTCTATAGATCTCTATTCCTATATCATAGGAAATGTCTCTATTTTCCTTCAAGATAATTTCCACTTTGGATTTCCATTCTAGAACATTTCCATTTCACATCAACATGTGGAATGTGAATACGCTCCCACTAAATTACAGATCTCTTCTTTATATTTGTCATATCAGTCAAACCCTTTGACTATATCATCAAAGTAAAGATCCAGCTCTGAGTTGCTTGTACTTAATCAATCACATTGATTAGTCGTCCATTGTAACTTATAGACTTCATTTGCATTAATGGATTCATAAACCTTATAGGCTGTGTCACGTACACATCCTTGTTTTATTCCTCATAGGAATGCGGTTTTAGTATCCATATGCGAAATCTCTTAGTCATTAAGTTGCAATTAACAAGCATCATCCTTTTCAAAATGTTATCCATGTGTCTTAATACTTAAGACTCATTCACACTTATGGATTTTATCCCAATGGGTGCTACCATCAAGGGCATGCCTTATGGTTTACATGGAAGTCATTTAGGATGTAATGGTCATAAACCATAACTCAAAATCCGGTTCCTCGTATTCATCTAGATAGTTGACTCATCACATGACCAACTCATCACATAGATAATTGAGGTGTATCTGTCAAGGATATAAGAACTCACAACTCCTTGTGATTCTTAACATCCTTTATTAGTGTGGGGTATTCTTTATTTAAGAAGAATTTAGTTATTTGATAATCATCCTCTAACTCCTTAGAGTGTGACTCCTTTTGATTTAGACATCACCATGCCTTAATCATGAGTTCACTATGATACACTATCATAATCACTCATAAGGATCTCAAACATTTGGTTCAAGTATTTCATTCATTGGTCTCATCAAGAATTAACACTTTACCAAATTTGTACTTCATCTATGATATTCTTGAACACTTCAAGATATTCATATTGGTATTTTTCTAAACACCGTTTGAAGTATTAGCATTAACTCCAATAGGTATGTAAATACATCACATGTATTATACCTAATAGGATAATCATTCTCCCACTACCACTAGTGAAGATTGATTAATCATGTCCAAGAGATTCATGTCTCTTACTGGTCCTCTGACCAAAAGAGTCTAGATTTATCCATCATATGGAAACTAGAAATGAATTTCTCATGATTTATGCTAATTTGATTGTTTGAGTTATCAATAACTTTTAGGTATCATCTTATCTTATGCATACCAAGTACCATAAGATAAATAAGGCATTGCCACATAGATTGAAACATCAACTTTATTAATTGCTATCATTGTCATACAATATGAAAAAATAATGTGTTTCTATCCATTAGCAAATATGAAATAGCAGTTCATAACTCTATTACATGCCTTTAAGGATGAAAATAAACTAAAGTACTCCTAACTATGGCGGCAACACTTGCCCCATTTATTGAGTGCTTTACATTTTATATCTTAGTATCATATACCTCAAAAATGTTACAAGTTTATTTCATGACACCTTCAGGTGGTGACGTTTGTCACCTCCTCCTCCTTTAGTTCTTCCAGATAGAGTGGACAATTCCTTTTCCAATGTCATGGCTTTTGACAATGGTGCCAATTTCCTCTCTTGGTCGCGCCTCCCTTTGCCTTGAGAGATGAAGACGCCTTGGGCTCCTGGCTAGCATCAAAACCCTTCTTAGCTTTGCCCTTGCCCTTACGCCTGAACTTGCCTTTCTTGCTGTTGATCATCATCACAGACTTAGGCTTGTCCTTCTTCATCTGTGTCTCAGCTATCCTCAACATGCCAAACAACTATGTCAATGGCTTGTCAAAGTTGTTCATGTTGTAGTTCATCACAAACTGATTGTAGGATTCTTGCAACGATTGTAGTATCACGTCAGTAGCCAACTCTTGGCTCAGAGGAAATCCCAGTCTCGTCAGGTTCTCCACGTACACAATCATCTTGAGTGTCTGAGGACCAACTGGATCTCCTTCTGTCATGACACACTTGAACAGCGCCCTGGAGACATCATACCTCTCTTATCGTGCTTGATCTTCATACATGTTCTTGAGATGCTGAATCATCTCAATGACACCCATGTTCTCATGTTGTCTCTGCAACTCGTGGTTCATGGAGCACAATATCAAGCACTTTGCATTAATGGCATCATCAGAATGCTTCTTATAAGCATCCCTTTCTGCCTTTGGTGCGGTAGGAGCAGGTTCCTATGGAACTGGAGTATCCAGGACATAGAGCTTTCACTCTTGAGTGAGAACAATTCTCAATGTCCTAAACTAGTCATGGAAGTTAGTCTCATTCAGATTGTCCTTCTCAAGGACCGATCACAATGAAAAGTGATTGTTGTTTGTTGTCATTTGTACTACAAAAGAAAATATATACAATTTAGTCCAAAACTCAATTTTGACTTATTTGATTGATTTGAAAAGTTGATGATATAATTAGGACTTTAATTAATTATCGCTCCCACTATTTTAGTTCAAATTGATAGCCCTCACCATCAATTCAGAAGATTGCAGCGTACAATCTTCTAGTGGGTCAAGATCCTAAAATCCTCTGAGTCATGGACCAGCTAGGGTTTTCACCCACAACTTAGATCTTCCAGGTAGGCAACTTTTGCCAATTGCATCATATGCAACTCTTGAAAGATGTCATATGCAACTCTTTGCCATGATCACCTCCATGCCTCAAGGTGCTAGATCCTATCTAGGTCACCTTATTGTTAAGTCTGACCCAAAGCCAACACGATGAATATGCACTATGCTAGGACAGACCCACATATTCATCCTTCACGCTTCCACGAGATAGATGGTGCACCACGCTAGGGCGTGCCCACACTTAGCCGATCAAGCTTTTCACGTGTGTCGCATTTGGAAGGCATCTAAAACTTTAATATTTAATGAGGGATTTGGTTTTTATAGGTACATATACATATCCAATCACCACAATACATAGTATGTATCATATACATGCTATATCCCACAGACAAATGTGAAATGATAAAAGCGATGATTATGACCATCCTAATGTGGTTCCTCGATCCAAGAGGAATCACGGTCATCTAAGTCTACATCACATGCAACCTATATAAGATGAACTATGTGCTTTTCCTTTCTGGGTTTGATCAACTCATCTCCATGATTGATCGGCTCGCCATCAGGTCGGTCGTCTGGGTGCCACCAACCGATCGATTGGCTCCTCCAATCGATCGTTTCGCCTGGTCGTCATGCATCTCCTCATGGCTGCCACCCGACCGTCTCGCTCCACGAACCGGTCGTCGGGATCGCCAACCGATCGGTTCACTCCTTGAACCGATCATCTCAGTTGTGATAGGTTGTCCGCCGTTCTTTGACATAACAGGAAATAAAATCTATCCTATTTTACATTTGAATTGGGAAACCCCGAGTTACATTTGGGGGGGGGGAAGGTAGGAAAGAAATCTCGAATTATTTCGAGTTACATCAGGAATAGGAGATAGGGAATCGGTGCACAGACTGAGATGCAAGCAACCACATACAACCAAGCACACACATATAGGGTTTATTGGCCATAACCACGCTATACATCCACCACAAAACTCGTTTAAGGGCAACATGTATCGATTGCATTAATATTACATATCATATATGTAAATTGGGATTTGTGGATTTAGGATTGGACATCCATAAAGTCAATTTTATTCGCATCGAATGCAATAAATAAAGGCGACATACTGAAATCGATCACATCGATAATCTTAAACTATAGAGCAGTTGACATGGCTCTGATACAACTGTTGGGTTTTAGGGGAGCCCAAACCCAGAATAAAGAAATCATGTCAACGTCTATACAATAGGAAGGATGGTTTGTAGAGGCGTACCTTGTCCCGAGGCTTGCTCGACGACTTTACCTTGTGGCTTGTGCGGTCTTCACCTCCGGTCTTGGACGGTGTCTGTGCAGCTCCTGGTCGCACGGGGACTGTCAGGATTGACAGCTGTCCTCTGAGCGACAGAAGTCTCCCACCTCTGAAGTAGTTCACACGGACCACCTGGAACTCCGATCTCCTTGTCCCATAAGGAATCGTAAGGAGTCGCACCCTCCTGTCGGCGTACTAGTCACCAACACACTCTCCTACCACCAGTCACTTTCTGCAGTTGTCTTTCCCTTGTTGTGCCTCCCTTATCGGGTAGCACTTGCTTGGGCTCTCTCTCAGTTACCAAAACCAGAGAGAATGACAACTTTGTAGAGTAATGGGTGCACTGAGTTGTTCACTAGAGAGGCCCCCAATACCCCTATATATAGGAGGGTAATGGGACAGGGTTATCTATCCCGAGCAATGCAGGATTAAAGCAGGAGTAGAAGGGTTTGAGATTTTCCACAAAACAACCAACTTGCGCCAGCTGAACCGATCATTTCATACCCTGAAACGGTCGGTTGGTGAGTTGAGCCGATCAGTTCAACCTCAATCGATAAGTTGGGACCCCTGAGTCGATCGGTTCGTGGTCCTGATCCAACTCAAATTGACTTTCAATTAATATTCAAACAAAATGTTTGAACACAACACATGTTTGTCGTCTTCACAAGTCTCTGTATGGGCTTAAATAGGCTCCTCGTGCCTGCATGGCTGGCAGACTTCTAGTTGAACTTGTATCAAATTATTTTAAGAGTCTCACTACAAAAAAATCATGAAGTGCTCACGGCAACATAACACATCTATGGTACCTTTACTCTCCATCTTCAGCTTGTACTTATTTACTCTCCTCCTTTGGAACATAGACAGATTCCTTACTACATGCTTGATCGTACTCATATAAGCTACATTAACCCAAATCTTATTCCAATTAGAATCTACTTATGAATATTTTAAAGTTACAATGAAATTTGGAATAGAACTAAGAAGGTTACTGCCATCAATATATTCAGTCGGTGTTCCATCAAACAAACTATAAAAAAAATTAAAGAACCAAACTAATAAAAAATATAACCTTAAAAAAGTTGAAAGGATAACTACGGCCGACAGTGTGTGTGGAGAGTACCCAGCAAAAGATTAAATAATAAAAAATATAACTATCAATCTATCATAAAGTAGTTTGTGCCATCATACGTGTGTATCTGAGCAAGCAGCTCAAAAGTACACATGACACTCACTCTTAGTTATAAGGTTATAGACTACATTAACCCAAATCTTATTCCAATTAGAATCTACTTATGAATATTTTAAAGCTACAATGAAATTTTTAATAGAACTAAGAAGGTTACTGCCATCAATATATTTATTCGGTGTTCCATCAAACAAAATGTAAAAAACTAAAGAACCAAACTAATAAAAAATATAACCTCAAAAAATTGAAAGGATAACTACGGCCGACAGTGTGTGTGGAGAATACCCAGTAAAAGATTAAATAATAAAAAAATATAACTATCAATCTATCATAAAGTAGTTTGTGCCATCATACGAGTGGTATCCGAGCAAGCAGCTCGAAAGCACACATGACACTCACTCTTAGTTATAGGGTTATAGATATAGACTAGCAAAAAATATATATGCTAAGTGATTCAGTTAACCTATTAAAAGAGAACATTAGTTAACTTTCAGGAAACTTCCTCTCTCTGATCCCTCATTGACCTGTGGAGGCCCGACATAGGAGGAGTATGGTAAACTAAGTGTGCAATCCATTAGTTCCAGCGCAAACCATATCAGACATAAATCTCAATTTATTTGTCCCCATGAGGATTCAAACCCAAGATCTCTATCTGCGTTCATGGTCTGATCACCAGTGAGCTACACCCTTGCGGGCATTAACCCAGGACTTTTAATATCTGTGTCATCAACATCATTGACAAAATTATTTATGCTTTACTCCTTTCAATTTGTACCATATGGTTTCCAAAATTATTTTAAATGTAACAAACTAAAAGATAACAACTCGATTAACCATTGAGCAGACACAAAACACTAACTGAATGGATTGATGAGCACTCAATCAAGTTGTTGAAACACATGAGCATATTGGATCGATGACTACACAAACTCGTAAAGTAGTGTATAATGCGATAAAATTTTAGATCATATAAATATATAAAATTTGAATGTTGTTCTTGCAGAATTCATCTAAAGAATACATATGTCTATTATACTACTAATAAAAAAAATATCTAAATTCCTTTAGAAAAATGTCAAACATATAGTTGATAAGAAACTAGGGGATATATATATATATTGTTTTTATTTTCTTATAAGTTTACATTAGAAATTGAGATGGAAGACTAAAAAACTTAAAAAGTCATTGTAGCAACTAGAATAGCAAGTTGCTTAAACTAGTCCATTGAAAGAGAACATTGGACTAACTTTTAGGAGACTCCTTCTAATTTATAGTCTGTCATTTAAAATTACATGTGATTCACTTCTTGAGCATGTGTCAATTGACGGCTAACTATCAGGTGACTCTCTTCAATTTGTAACATGTGATTTTTAAAATTACTTACACTTTAAAAAGGTATATATAGAATACTCACAATTATTAAAATATAACATGCTAAAAGATAACAACTCGATTAACTACAGACTTGACACAAAACATATACATATGGGACTGATGATCACTCAACCAAGTTGTTCAAACATACAGACATACTCAATCGATACTACACAGACTCGTGGAAAAAATACATGTTCTGAAATGCGATAAAAATTAATATCATTTGAGTATGTAAAATTTGACTTCGTCTCATACATAACTCATCTAAAGAATATACGTGTCGAGTATACGGATTATAAAAACTATAATCAGATTCCTTTATAATAATATCGACTGACTAGTTGATAAGCAATGGCGGTGGAAACAATCTACTTTATCATATATTTTGTTGTGAATCTACACCGTTCAATTAAAGCACAAAGTAAACAATTAAAATTTAAAATGTATATAAAAATCAAAAAAATAGGTGTAGCAGTTCTAATAGCAAATTGTACATCTTGCTTTATTTATAGGGTTACAGATAAGTAGACATGAATAGTTTCTCAACTAATATTATAAGTTGTTTTATTTGATATTTCATAATAACAAGATAAAAGATTTGCCATTTGGCTTGAATTTTATATTATTAATGAAATCAAACTTCAATGTGAAGTGGACGTATCACATTGAAAGTAAGAGATAATTAACCAATATCATATATGTTGACCTAAATATGATATTGAGCACGCTTAACGATAAAAATAGATGATATTGAGTTCCATGGCATACAAGTTGTTTTTATTGCAATTGAGTTGCAAGTCAATGATTTTCATCAACTTAAATCAATATGATCCCATAACTAGTACATTGCTACCCATGTCTGAAACATCTACTCAAGATAAATGACAATGTTGGATGTACCATGGAATTGTTGTTGAAATTCCACCTATCAGTCCTAATATATTCAAATAAAGGATACATCTGGGCTTGTATAACATGCCCTCTTGCAAATGTGTGAAATTATTCTGACACAGAAGACCTACAACAAATCCAAAATATCAAACTTTTGTGCTTGCATAGCACATATATACTACAAAGAGGATAAAAAGAGACACAAGAAAATTGATTTTAAACTATAACTAATCCAAAATGTACATTGTGTTCGATGGAGTAAAAAAACACAATTAAATCTAGCTACGATAAATTGTAAACAATAAAATGAGGTTGTTTGGTCATTCTAAACACCTTAAAATGTGAGAGAACTTAAATACCACACACACTAAAGTGGTTACATTCAATATGAATGAGCGGGCACATATTTTTTACTAGTAAATGTGGGGAAATATTTCATTGTCTGTCTCAAGTTTTATATTACTAAGGTGATATCTTTATATATATATAAATAAATCTTTAGGAACAATATACATTCCATAGGAAATAATTCGTTGAAGAATTTTAGTTTTTGTGTTTTCTTTAGAAAAATAAAAATGATCCTAATGCATAGATATAATGTGTGCACATATAAAACTAAAATCAATGATGAATTTTTTACAAAATAATCATGACAGTTAAATTCTAGCAGTCAACATGATTTGTAAAACATCACATATCTATTCAAGAAATTTTGGAATTTACATCTACAAGTTCATAAAAAAGATAAATATTCCAACGTGGCTACAAGAGTAGAGTAGAAAACATATAAATGCTAGGTAAAGAGATCATATCCATCCTCTTAAGATATATTCTAGTCCTATCCTCTAGGAGTCTTAAGAAGCTTCAGGTCATGTCATACATTTCCATAGAGAATAAAATCACACATGGACCAAAGAGGAAAATATAAAAGCATGTGCTTCCAACTTGGTGAACTTATTCTAACACATGATGTCAAGCAACATATCAAAATTTTGAACATTAAGTGCTTGCATCACTAAGTATATACTATGAAAAGGATAAAAAGATATAATAGAAAGAGATATTTTAAACTATAAATAATCTTCATTTGCCAATGGAGTCATAGCCAGAAAGCACAACCAAGTCTAGCTACTACAAAATCATGAAAATAGTGCAATGAGGTTGTCGGTCATTCTAAACACCATCACATGTGAGAGGAATTCGATAGTTTACAAACAAAAGTTTCTACATTCAATGTGTACAATTTAGTGAATAGTTTTAGTAAAGGTGGGATGATACGATATTATCTTCTTCAAGCTTAATTTTACCAAGGTGGTATTTTTATAGAATATATATATATATATATATATATATATATATTCTTTAGGAAATAGTTAATTGAAGAATTTCATATATTGTGTTTTGTTTATAAAAAATGAATCTTAATGCATATGCATATATATATAGAGAGAAAAATTGATACATATTTTACAAAAGAGTTGTGACGACTAGATTCTAGTAGTCAACATAACTTGCATATGATTGCACGCTTGTTTCAAAATTTTGGAATTTTCATCAACAAGTTCATGAAAGATAAAGGATCCAACTTAACTATAACAAAAAATAGGAAGTATATAATAGATAGGCTAAGGGCACCTAGCCATCCTTTGAGAGATGTTCTAGTCCTTCCCTTTAAGAGTCTTCAAATGTAAGACATGTAACCTAGTTTTTTGGTTGATTTTAATTTCCTAGCATTATTGGATGCTTAAAACCTTAATACAACCCTATTATGTGCTTTAATAACATGTGTCATGCTTATGTTTCAAGTTTAGTCCAGTTTGGATGATGCTTGAGCTAGTTATGCTTATATGTGCTTGCTACGGACCTTGTGGCAATTCACCCATGTTCAGGGTTTTTCTAGCAGTTTGTCACATGATTGTTGTGCCTTACATGTTTTTTACATCATTTGGAGAGAGTGGTTCCCCATATCCTTGTTTTACCTTGGGTTGATGAGGTGGTATCTTGCGCTGATGTTTTACGGTTTGCTTGGATGCCCTAGTTTGATGTTGACCTTAAGTGTTGATCGATGATTCGCTTTGGTTTAAGCAATCACCAAGATGTACTCTTGGTCAAGTTTTCTGTGGTCAATGATGTTTGACGTCTACCTAGTGGTCTCTTTGGTCGATGAGCCAAAAATGTAGTTGAGATCTATGCGACCGATGGCTTTTGATCTCTGCAATCATTGAGCTTTTGGATCTAGTATTCCTTCAACCGATGAGTTTTCTTGGGCCATTTTGGTCATTGGTTTCTTTTGGTTTTAATGACCTAAGTGCATTCATGAGATTAGTGCTTGCATGGATGAGACATGGTGGACAAGTGGTAGATGTTTGCATGACACCTAACCTCCATTCTCTCTCTCCCACCCTTGGTTATATAAACCTCTCTCCTTGCATGCAAGTGACCCCTTTTGTACCTTTCTTTCTCTCTTCTTGCCTTAGAGCCAGTCTATCTTGTGCTTGGTGGTGAAGGTGGAGCATGAGCTTGGTGCAAGTGGTCGATCCATCTTGCATTTGAGCTAGGGTTTTAGAGCAACCCTTCCTTGGTGATCGCTTGCTATTCTCTTTGGTTTGGTAAGTGACCTACCCTCTTGATCTTAGTTTTCTTACTACCCTCTTCTTCCTTCTCTCTTCTCAGCCAAATCCATGGTTTTCCATGGTAGTGCCTAAGTAGGGTTGAAGAACTTCTAGTTCTTGTCTTTTCAGACTAGAGTTTTGTTTTCCATCTTGTGCTCCTTTAACCTAGGGTTTTGTTTCTCTCTTTTAGGTGGTGCTAGCTTGGTCGAGGGTGGTGATCAATCTAGGGATCTCTCTTTTCTTGGAGCTTCCTTGTTGTTGGAGTTTCTTCATCCTTGTGAAGGTGGGTTAAATAACTTTCTCCTCGATCATTGTTGCACTTAGCCTGCATGCAAGCAATCCATCCTTTAAAATGTGGTTCTAAGTATAATGGTGATGATATCTATGATCTAGGGTTTGTGTTCTATTGTGATCTAGAATAAATGAAACCCTCTTTAATGAACCCCTAAACTTGTACCTGAAATCTTGTTTGATGATGGAGGTTGTGATCCTTACATGCATGTGTTAAACATTGTTTTCTTTCTCATTATCAAGGCTTTATTTTCTTACTTAAAGATGGAGGTTTTTGATACATGCATGTTGGTAGAAATGTTGATTCTCTCTCTTGATTCATGGTTTTTCTTCTCTCATGTTGGTGGTCGAATTTAGGATTTTTGAAGTTATTTTCTTTCTTGTGGTTCACACCTTGGAGATTTTGGATTTCAAGGTGATGCACAACCTATTTCGATCTGGAGTTGATGAGGTTTTCTCTCACTTGATGTTTATCAAGCTATGGTTTATGAGATCAATTAGTTCTAATATCTTTTTGGTTGCTAAGTATGGATTTCCTTGTCTCTAAGGTAATCATCATCTTTGGTCGATGAGTTTTACTCATGTTCTTTGGTTGCCAAAGTTTTCACCCTTATGGATAATTGAGTGATGGACTCTCTTTGGTCGCCAAGGTGATGGTGTCCTTCGGTCAATGAAGTGTTGATGTCCTTCTTCAATCGAGGAGAGGTTGATGTTTTCTTCATTAGATATGTGTTGACCTAAGTGGTTGATGAGGGTGACTCATCTCTTCGACCGATGAAGATGGTGAGCCCCAATATCTTCAGTCGATGATGATTGTTGGACCCTATGTTTGTCCTATGTTGTTAACCTTGTGATGATAGTGATTGACTTGCTTGGTTTTCCAAGAATTTTGTGTTGGTATGTACGCCAAGAGAGCCAACCATATGATGATTTTAATGGCATAACTTGTAAATGATTTGATTATTAATAAAGGAAAGCTTCAAATTTATTCTATTTTTTTTATTTAAGCCAGGGGGTATTCTTATTCATCCCATCCCCCTCGTCTGGGCTAATCGAAAATCAACAGCAATGTACAACTCCTGCTTATAAAGACGCAAGTAATCACCCAAGAAAATTCAAAACCCAACCAAACAAACCAATCAAGCGTCAGTCTTAGCCATCTCCTTCACAATGTATGGAGTGCGACGCTTCTCTAAGCAAGCCATACCACGAACTTTCTGAGGAAGATTACTACTGTCAGAGCAAATGAACGGAGCCGTGATGTGTCTGCCCCAGAAACCAATCTCTCTGGCCAACGAGTTCACGACTTTGTGAACTAAGCTCCCAGTTATATTCCTCTCCTGTAACTCATCTTTAAGCAACCTGACCACGTAAGTCGCTTTCCATGGAGCCTCACCGTTGTTCCATAGGATGTTATACAGCGTACTATCGTCGATCTCAATAGATGATATATTCAGCCTGTGGTCCACAGCCACCGACACCCCAACGTAACAGGCTTTGATGTATGCTTCAAGATAATCGTTGGCCTTTAACCATGCACGGTAGACTAAACAAATATCAGCTCTATGATTTCGAATGATACAGCTTACCCATCTTCGCTTCATGCCATTTACATCCGAACATCTACCGACGGTAACGTTCATCTTCAGATTATGTAAATCCGGGGGATTCCATCTGAGCAAAGAAATCCTTCTAATGAATTTACGGGACATCACTATCCCTACCTCATTCATCGCTGCATGCAAATGCATGTTGTTGGATACATGTAGGGGTCTGGTCCTCATCATACTATTCAGTCTGTAAACAAGCTGTTCCCATAATCTTTCATAAGATAAATCAGTACCTTCATATCTACGGTGACATCTAATCCTCCAAATATAACTAGGTATGAGAGTAGCCATCGCACCAGCCAACCAATCCTCTATAGTGGATTTACCTCCCAAGCTACAAAGGTCAAGCAACGAGTGGAAGTCATTTGGCGCGTTTCGTCCCGTGATGTTGGTGAATCTGCCCCAAAAGGATCGAGCTAGGTGGCTCAAGAACAAAAGATGATCTGTATGCTCCTCTTTAGGACCAGGACAACAATTACAACAAGATGCGAAGGGGATCTTACACCTGCGGATGTTATCATCAGTGGGTAAAGCCCTGCGTGCAGCCTTCCAAATCAAGGCCACCTCCTTAGGTGCGTCTATCTTCCATATGCGTCTCAACCCGATAACATCATGATGAGCTTCTTGTAACAGATGTTTCTTCACCGATTTGAGCGAAAAGGCTCCTGTTACTGATAAAGACCATATCAACTTATCTTCTGTATCAGAGATATAAACACCTGCCTCCTTAATCAACTCAATTCCATCGGGGTTGACTATCTGAGTGAGGGCACTCCAGTTCCATCCGTTATCCTGCTCCCAAAAATCTTTCACTAGAAACTTAAGATTTCGATCACTTCTATGAAGGGAGAACGTATTCAGCCTGCTGCCACACCAATCGTCATCCCAAAAAGAAATCTCTCCATGACCAATGATCCATCTACACTGTGGAATCACCTTTGGGAACATGTTCCAAATCTTCCTCCAGTAGGGTGACGGAGTAACACCAAGTTTCAGAAAAGATGGATGGGTGGAAGATCGGCCACCAAAGCCACATGCGTATTTGTCTCTACAAAATCTTGCCCAAATAGAATTCCCATTCATAATCTCCCAACATGCCTTGGCAGTGAAGGCATCATTTACCATCTTGATAGGTGTCAGACCCAGACCTCCCATGTCCTTAGGCCTCGCCACCTTGTGCCAGCTGACCCAGGCTCTTCTCGAATGGGCATGCCTATCGGCCCATAGGAAGCAAGAAAGGATTCTGTCAATCCTCTTAGAAATACCCCTCGGAACTCCAGAAGCCGCAGCAGAATAAACTGTAATGGATGATAGGACATGTTCAATGAGGAGATGCCTGCCTGCAAAAGAAAGAAGACACGCCTTCCAGCCGGCTATCTTCACATTAATCTTCTTAATCAGGTACTCATAGTCACTCAACTTGGCCCTCCCCTTCTGAATCGGGATGCCTAGGTATGTGAAGGACTCCGATGCCTCAATGATCCCTAGCTCGTTGGCCATATGGTTAGCCAATCTTGAATCAGGGGTACCCACCACGCATGCCGACTTAGAGACATTCACCTTCTGCCCCGTTGCTTTTTCGTACGCACGGAACGTATCAGTAATGTAATGTAAGGATTGTTGATCAGCGTTTACCGTGAGAGTGATATCATCAGCATAAAGGAGAATAGAGGGAGCCACCCCACCACCCCGAGTTTGGAACACCGATATCATGCTGCTGGCTTGCAAAAATTTGAAACATCTACAAAGGATTTCTTCAAATAAAATGAACAAGAATGGAGATAGGGCGTTCCCTTGCTTCAGCCCTTTTTGAATATGAAAAAAACCCGCCACTGTGTTGCCCAAAGAGACTGTCGCCCATGTATCTTTAAAGAAACTGAGGCACAAGGATATCGACTCCTGTGTAAAACCAAACCTTTCCAGAATTTTAGATAGAATCTCCCAGCTCACTCTGTCATACGCCCTGGACATGTCCATCTTAATAATCATATTAGGATGATTGGTCCCCCAATTAATGTCATGCATCATCTCCTTGACGATTCTCACATGGTTTGTAATATCATTGCCTTTTATGAACGCCCCTTGCTCTTTGGAAATCAGCCTGTGCATAAGAGGAGCCATTCTGTTGCTAAGTGTACGAGCAAGGATTCTCAGAGAGACATTTTCTATAGAAATAGGTCTGAAATCTGTATCAAGATTAACAGGCGCTTCCACTTTAGGAATGAGGACCACTCTACAGCAGAACAAGCCTCTATGACATGGTTGTTGCTTGAAGAAACATTTGGTCATCTTCATAAAATCCCGACCAACTATCTCCCATGCCGCCAAGAAAAAAGGTACCGTAAAGCCGTCTGGACCAGGTGCGGTTTTGTTGTCCATCTCTTTCAAAGTCCTAAGGATCTCGCTTTCCTCCGGAGGAGTCACTAAGGTGAAGTTATCATCAATCGATAAGCTTTCTGGTATCTCCTGTAAGAACGGACCAAGATCTTCCTCTATGAAATGTCTGTCTTCCTCGTAAAACTTCTGGAAATGGAGATCTGCAGCCTGTGCCATTTCATTAGGATCAATGATACTTGTCCCGTCCGAGGCCATGATCTTGGAGACACTCCTCTTCTTCCTTCTAGCTTTAACAACTGCATGATAAAAAGCTGTATTCCTCTCCCCATCAGTAAGCCACTCTATACGCGCCTTATCCCTCCACAACTTCTCTTCTTGGTCGAGAATGTGTTGCAGTTCCTGTTCCGCCAAGCGAAGGTTTAGCTCATTTAGGCTACTCGGATTCTCGTCAAAGGCGATCTGAGTCGTATGCACAACATCTTCAAGGTCTTGCTTACGCTGGAGGATATCACCAAACATTTCTCTGTTCCATTTCTTCAAAGCTTGACGAACCATCTTGAGCTTCTGGCAGAATACAAAAGATGGGTGTCCCACCACATCAGCCTCCCATGCTTTACGGATAACCTCCATGCAACCCTCATGTAATAACCAGGCTGAAAGGAATGTGAAAGGGGCTTTTTGCTTCGGCGGGGTACATCCACCCAGGACAATTAACAAAGGACAGTGGTCGGATACTCTAAACCTTGTCAAATGCAAACAACGGCTCATCGGCTTAGCTATCTCCCAAGCGTCATTACAGAAAGCTCTGTCTATTCTCTGCCACAATGTAGGAGTAAGGTATTGCTTATTTACCCATGTGTATCTGCTACCCTCAAAAGGTATCTCCTTCACATTCATATCGATCACGGCTGAGTTGAACTCAAGAATCTCCTGGAAGGGAGTGGGCGTACCACCTCGCTTTTCATTCTGCTCTCTGATCACATTAAAATCTCCTGCTATAATCCAATTGGAAACCCCAATAGAGATGGATATATTGTTAAGCTCCTCCCAGAGTTGTTGCCTATCACGATAATTGCAGCTAGCATAAACCGCGGTAATAAAGCTCTTTGAACCATCAACCTCCTCAACAGTGATGGTGATATGCTGTCGATGAACCCTCACCACCTGTGGATTTCTTGCTATATCAGCATATATCCAGATCTTACCTTCTTCTGTCTGGTTATCCGCCGCCCAGTCCAGCCTAATAATATCAAGCAACTCCACCGCCTGGTTAGCATGAAGAAATGGTTCTGACAGTGCAACCACTGCAGGACGATGTCTTTGGCAAAGATTACCAAGTACCTTACGTGTCTTGTTGTTAGCTTCTCCCCTTATATTCCAGAATAAAAGAGACTGGTCCATAAAAGAGAAAAACAATCATCTCGGTATCCTCTAGGCAGCCTAGCAACAGCTGTCCCTCCTGTTCTCGTCTTCCTCTTCCTCGTAGAAGCATGATATGTCACCTTCCGAAAATCTTCTCCTGGTGTAGCCATGTCGATCTGGCGTACGTCTTCTATGTTGTGTGTAACCATGGGGTTCCTCTCTTTGAGATCTGGTACGGGTCCTGCTATGCTCAATTCTTCTATGCACATCCTCTTCGAATTCTCCCATAGAAATAAAATCCGCTACCGTATTATTCTGCAACCTCCTCCTTGTGCCTTCTTCATCTATTACAAAGCGGTGATTCCTGCCTTGGTGCATCATCCTGTCATGTTGTTGTTGTTGGCCTTTCTCGTTCAGGATTACTTGTGATGCAGAAGTTTCAATCACAGTTTCAGCAATATCCCCTGGGCATGTACCATCAATCAGAGCTTGTTCAGGAATATTCATCTCCTTTCCCGTTTCTGTCATCTGCATTTGTGATCCCGCTATTCCCCTCACCACCATATGTAGTCTCACCGAAGCTCTGTTTGCTCCGTAAGTAAGAGATACGAACTGGGGTATATCCTCGCTGAAAGCCTCCACCTTGACAAGTATTCCGGATATGTCATTCACACTCCTCTGCCATGGTGACATCTCAACAATCTTGCCAAACGGCTTGATCATCGCCTCCATAGCTGCGTCGTCCCTGCAAATAATGGGGATCTCCGTGATCCAGAACCAGAAAAGCTCCATCTTCATGCTCGCTTCTCCTGTCGCCATAGACCTCATCTTAATTTGATGTCTTTCAAAAGGGACAACTCCGGATTGGACACATGCTATGACTTCATCGCTGGAATTAAAGAAGATTACCGCTTTGCGATCTGCGAAGCGATACAAATCTCTTGCTTCCGGCCATTTTTCTTGTAGAAACTTACAAAGATGCTCCCAATATACTCCTACTGGCCAACTAACCTCCACAGCCAAACGTAACGCCTCTTCTTTCCTTTTTCTTTCCTCATCTGCAGGTCCCAAATCGACGTGAATCCTCTTTGGAACATGACTCGTTGCACCCCTGGCTGGTATGCCCACTGGCAATGGGGGAAACGCCGTCAAGGAGAGCAGGTTTGGCGGCCTTTGTCTCGCCATACAGTTTCTTGCTAGGTGGCCTGGACGGCGGCAGATGTAACACACCTTCTGGGCTCGGCACTGTGACTGCCAATGACCCTTGCCCATGCATCTGTAACAGGTATCCTTAGGTATGTCATATAAGGGTTTCCTTCTTCTCGGCTGTGAAGATTGATATTGCGTATTTGATTGCTCCGTTCTTTGTACTGGTGGCGACTTCTACATGTTGCTCGTATGTGTGTGCTGCACTGTCACCGGTATGGCGACCCCATCTATCATAGAGTTCACCGTAGCCTGCGCATCATTCCCTGTCTCATGATCTTTGACTGTCCTAGCATCTTGAATCTCTTCTTCAGGGTTTCCGGCTGAGGCTACCGACACCGCTTGTGTCTGCGCCATCTCACGCGGTGCCCTTTGATCCGTAAGGATCCTAGGCGGGAGTTGCGCCGTATCCGCCCGACTTCTGCCTCGACGTTCTTCTTGTTCGGGTACAGTAGGCGATGATACACGATACTCCTCTGCATCGTTCTCCAGAACCACCCTTAGATCCGGTAAGATCTCCTCCTCGGGCACGTTGGTGGCCTCCCTATTAGATCGTCTCTCCGCAACGGCTTGCTGGGCATGCCCTCCGCGCATACTCAGCCTGGTAACTCTCCTCAGCAACGGTGATGGCAGCATCTCTTACAGTATGCTCGGCGATCAGTTTTTTTGGTAGACCCCGACTGGCGGATTGCCAAGTCGGAGTGGCCGGCGGCGGCGCCGCCAACAACGCGATCGCCCTAGGGATCAACGCGCCGCTCGAGTATCTCTCCTCAGTCCCTCGTTGACCTAAAGATCAAAGGTGTCGCCTACCCTCACTAAAGAGATATTAGGAAGAACACTAGCCCTCACCCAAATGGTAATGGCCACCCAATGTCTTAAGAACAAATTTATTCTATTTGTTCAGTTATGAGATAATGAAATGCAATAATAAATGTCTTAAGAGATGAGATTACTCAATGACATATGTCTTCAGGTTGACGACCTAATAACAATGAGATCATACAAATGTTAAGAGTATATGCATTCTTGTTATGTCCCTAATCAGTTGTTATTGTAGAAGGTACATAGATAGCAATGACACATAAGATCAGAGTGTGAGTTGGTTGATGACAATGTTGGGTTTTAGGGGAGACAGAGAAGGTAGCGGAAACAAAAAAAAATCTTCTCCCAAACCCAGAATAAAGGAATCACGTCAATGTCTATACAATAGGAAGGATGGTTTGTAGAGGCATACCTTGTCCCGAGGCTTGCTCGATGACTTTACCTCACGGCTTGCACAATCTTCACCTCTGGTCTTAGACGGTGTCTGTGCAGCTCCTGGTCACACCAGGACTGTCGGGATTGACAGTTGTCCTCCGAGCGGCAGAAGTCTCCCGCCTCTAAAGTAGTCCACACGGACCACCTAGAACTCCGATCTCCTTGTCCCATAAGGAATCAGAATGAGTCACACCCTCCTGTTGGCGTACTAGTCACCAACACACTCTCCTCCCACCAATCGCTTTCTGTAGTTGTCTTTCCCTTGTTGTGCCTCCCTTATCGGGTAGCACTTGCTCGGGCTCTCTCTCAGTTACCAAAACCAGAGAGAACGACAACTTTGCAGAGCAACTGGTACACTGAGTTGTTCACCAGAGAAGCCCCCAATACCCCTATATATAGGAGGGTCATGGGATAGGGTTCTCTATCCCGGGCAATGCAGGATTAAAGTAGGAGTAGAAGGGTTCAAGATTTTCCACAAAACAACCAACTTGCGCCAGCTGAACCGATCATTTCATACCATGAAATGGTGGGTTGGTGAGTTGAGCCGATCGGTTCAACCTCAACCGATCGGTTGGGACCCCTGAGCCGATCGGTTCACTTCTGAGCCGATCGGTTCGTGGTCCTGATCCAACTCAAATTGGCTTTCAAATTTGTCTCCGACTAATCAAATATTAATCCTTGTCCAAATTGAATTTGTACAAGTGAAACAAATTGTATTTGTAAAATCGACTTTCCAAACGATCTCGGTTGGTCACATGAGCCGACCGGTTCAACATTTGAGCCAATCGATTCATTGCACATGAGCCGATCATCTCACCTGTTGAGCCGATCGGTTCACCAACTTGAGCCGATATGTTCATCACATGAGCCGATCGGTTGGAGCAGCAGACTTGTGCAAATCAGTCAATCGCAATTTCAATCAATCTGATACTCTAATCAATCGGTCCAACACCTTGAACACTATGATATTGAGCTATCAACTGATTGAGTGTTTAATTGAACTACTAAACTCCTTTAGTAATCAATCTAAACATCATTTGTGGAAAAACTCCTCTTCCAGGTTAAATCCTATGTGTGTGACCCTACAGGTCCATTTCACGTTGGTAGTGAAAGTCAATAACACTTATGACTTCACAAGCAAAGAGCGGTGCCTAGTCGCACATCAGTGCTACCCAAGTGAAATAGAAAGTTGGAGAACAACTTTCAATCCTACAATCCGTGAATGGTGTTACAGTGAATGTATAATTCCTTTGTCACTGAAATCCCGAATGAACTCAAGGCATGGAACAGTCATCCTGTCAACGTTCATTCACTTTCTTGATCTCATAGTAGATTGGAGGAGATATGTATGACATCAATATCACATATCGATTCACACATGTGTGCGCACGCCTATCTCAATCCTACTCATCAAGTGGCCATGGATATCAAATTCCCTCAGGAGGGACAAATCCCATATCTATCACTCACCCCTCAAAAGCCCCATGTGTCAAAGCCACCCAATCATCACCTTTATAACAACCCATGTTTCAGGACTGTGTTTGACGATATCAAAGTGTACCCAATGACATGTGTTGAGTGTAGTGATTTCAGGTCTAAGAATTACACTCACCACCATCACTGTCAGAACTAACTGTGACTACCATGTCATGATTCCATGTGTCAAACTCATGGTGGGTCTGTCTGGTAAACTTGTTCTCTAACAAGTACCTATGTGTTTGGTTTCATATCTCCATATCATGACTAATGAGATTCTGTCATCAACCAACACCACAATCTAGTCTTGTGTGTCATTGTTGTCTATCTACCTTCCACAATGACATCCGACTAGGGACATGATAAGAATGTACAAACTCTTAGCATCCGCATGATCTCATCGTTCAGGTCTTGAACCTGAAGGCATACGTCATTGAGTACTGTCATTCTCTAGACATTCAATTTGTTATATCACTATCTCATATGACTGAACCAGAATGAATTGGAAGCTTGCCTTTGATGTTTATCAAATAAATCTTAATGTATCCCACCAATCATCCCATGATTGGCTCTCAGGGCATACATACCAACAGACTCCCACTTGCACTGTGAGCCAATCACCCTTGAATCATATTCTTAGTGATCCTCAAACATGTCCCACATGTTATTGTACTCAAGTGCTAACATAGTGAGTTATGGCAACACCTTGCCAAAGTCGGTATTAATTGCATGTCTCTCATCTCTTCTTTGTATGTCACACGTATGAGATGGAGTTGTCGTAATATGCGATCTAGTATTCCTTTGCTAACCTTTAGCCATATTGCATGACCAAGTATTCATTACTTGTCATCAAAGACCAGAATATCTATAAGTTCATCTCATGAACTTCCAGATCCATATAGTATCCACTGCTGTTCTCTAACACATGGATACTCGACTTTTCCCTTTTAAAATGACTTTATTGGAACATTTCCAATAATCAACAAACATTCACTTTTATATATCATATATATATATTGCGATTAATTTTCTGTCCTTTTCGGAAGTTCGCATAAGTGTAACTCTTTACAATGAACCCTTCTTTATTTCCATAGAACTAGTACTTCTCAAGTACTTATCAAGTTCTTATGGTATTCCAGTAACCCTTTTGGAACTAGACAGACATCCACTCGTCATGTCACACATACAAGTCATCAGGATGAGAACATCATATTGTCATGTCCTACATACAAGATGATAAATGCATTTTTTTCTTGTCATGTCCATACATGCAAGATAATGGGATGATTACATACATGATAGATCTATATCTATTCTTAGTGTTCCCATTCTTCATAAGAATTGGACACTTGGCCTTGGGATACCAACTCCATGTAACATGGACAAGTTTTCTCCCACTGAATCTATGCACACTGAACCCTTCATTATAGATTGCCAATGTATGCTCTCTCCTTTTAGGTCAAGAGGCTTTCAAGAACTATCTCTATAGATCTCTATTCCTATATCATAGGAAATGTCTCTATCTTCCTTCAAGATAATTTCCACTTTGGATTTCCATTCTAGAACATTTCCATTTCACATCAACATGTGGAATGTGAATACACTCCCACTAAATTACAGATCTCTTCTTTATCTTTGTCATATCAGCCAAACCCTTTGACTATATCATCAAAGTAAAGATCCAGCTCTGAGTTGCTTGTACTTAATCAATCACATTGATTATTCATCCATTGTAACTTATAGACTTCATTTGCATTAATGGATTCATAAACCTTATAGGCTGTGTCACGTACACATCCTTGTTTTATTCCTCATAGGAATGCGGTTTTAGTATCCATATGCCAAATCTCTTAGTCATTAAGTTGCAATTAACAAGCATCATCCTTTTCAAAATGTTATCCATGTGTCTTAATACTTAAGACTCATTCACACTTATGGATTTTATCCCAATGGGTGCTACCATCAAGGGCATACCTTATGGTTTACATGGAAGTCATTTAGGATGCAATGGTCATAAACCATAACTCAAAATCCAGTTCCTCGTATTCATCTAGATAGTTGACTCATCACATGACCAACTCATCACATAGATAATTGAGGTGTATTTGTCAAGGATATAAGAACTCACAACTCCTTGTGATTCTTAACATCCTTTATTAGTGTGGGGTATTCTTTATTTAAGAAGAATTTAGTTATTTGATAATCATCCTCTAACTCCTTAGAGTGTGACTCCTTTTGATTTAGATATCACCATGCCTTAATCATGAGTTCACTATGATACACTATCATAATCACTCATAAGGATCTCAAACATTTGGTTCAAGTATTTCATTCATTGATCTCATCAAGAATTAACACTTTACCAAATTTGTACTTCATCTATGATATTCTTGAACACTTCAAGATATTCATTTTGGTATTTCTCTAAACACCGTTTGAAGTATTAGCATTAACTCCAATAGGTATGTAAATACATCACATGTATTATACCTAATAGGATAATCATTCTCCCACTACCACTAGTGAAGATTGATTAATCATGTCCAAGAGATTCATGTCTCTTACTGGTCCTCTGACCAAAAGAGTCTAGATTTATCCATCATATGGAAACTAGAAATGAATTTCTCATGATTTATGCTAATTTGATTGTTTGAGTTATCAATAACTTTTAGGTATCATCTTATCTTATGCATACCAAGTACCACAAGATAAACAAGGCATTGCCACATAGATTGAAACATCAACTTTATTAATTGCTATCATTGTCATACAATATGAAAAAATAATGTGTTTCTATCCATTAGCAAATATGAAATAGCAGTTCATAACTCTATTACATGCCTTTAAGGCTGAAAATAAACTAAAGTACTCCTAACTATGGCGGCAACACTTGCCCCATTTATTGAGTGCTTTACATTTTATATCTTAGTATCATATACCTCAAAAATGTTACAAGTTTATTTCATGACACCTTCAGGTGGTGACGTCTGTCACCTCCTCCTCCTTTAGTTCTTCCAGATAGAGTGGACAATTCCTTTTCCAATGTCATGGCTTTTGACAATGGTGGCAATTGCCTCTCTTGGTCGCGCCTCCCTTTGCCTTGAGAGATGAAGACGCCTTAGGCTCCTGGCTAGCATCAAAACCCTTCTTAGGTTTGCCCTTGCCCTTACGCCTGGACTTGCCTTTCTTACTGTTGATCATCATCACAGACTTAGGCTTGTCCTTCTTCATCTGTGTCTCGGCTATCCTCAACATGCCAAACAACTCTGTCAACGACTTGTCAAAGTTGTTCATGTCGTAGTTCATCACAAACTGACTGTAGGATTCTTGCAACGATTGTAGTATCACGTCAGTAGCCAACTCTTGGCTCAGAGGAAATCCCAGTCTCGTCAGGTTCTCCACGTACCCAATCATCTTAAGTGTGTGAGGACCAACTGGATCTCCTTCTGTCATGACACACTTGAACAACGCCCTGGAGACATCATACCTCTCTTGTCGTGCTTGATCTTCATACATGTTCTTGAGATGCTGAATCATCTCAATGACACCCATGTTCTCATGTTGTCTCTGCAACTCGTGGTTCATGGAGCACAACATCAAGCACGTTGCATTAATGGCATCATCAGAATGCTTCTTATAAGCATCCCTTTCTGCCTTTGGTGCAATAGGAGCAGGTTCCTCTGGAACTGGAGTATCCAGGACATAGAGCTTTTGCTCTTGAGTGAGAACAATTCTCAATGTCCTAAACTAGTCATGGAAGTTAGTCCCATTCAGATTGTCCTTCTCAAGGACCGATCACAATGAAAAGTGATTGTTGTTTGTTGTCATTTGTACTACAAAAGAAAATATATGCAATTTAGTCCAAAACTCAATTTTGACTTATTTGATTGATTTGAAAAGTTGATGATATAATTAGGACTTTAATTAATTATCGCTCCCACTATTTTTGTTCAAATTGATAGCCCTCGCCATCAATTCAGAAGATTGCAGCGTACAATCTTCTAGTGGGTCAAGATCCTAAAATCCTCTGAGTCATGGACCAGCTAGGGTTTTCACCCACAACTTAGATCTTCCAGGTAGGCAACTTTTGCCAATTGCATCATATGCAACTCTTGAAAGATGTCATATGCAACTCTTTGCCATGATCACCTCCATGCCTCAAGGTGCTAGATCCTATCTAGGTCACCTTGTTAAGTCTGACCCAAAGCCAACACGATGAATATGCACCATGCTAGGGCAGACCCACATATTCATCATTCACCCTTCCACGAGATAGATGGTGCACCACGCTAGGGCGTGCCTACACTTAGCCGATCAAGCATTTCACGTGTGTCGAATTTGGAAGGCATATAAAACTTTAATATTTAATGAGGGATTTGGTTTTTATAGGTACATATACATATCCAATCACCACAATACATAGTATGTATCATATACATGCTATATCCCACAGACAAATGTGAAATGATAAAAGCGATGATTATGACCATCCTAATGTGATTCCTCGATCCAAGAGGAATCACGGTCATCTAAGTCTACATCACATGCAACATGTATAAGATGAACTCTGTGCTTTGCCTTTCTGGGTTTGATCAACTCATCTCCATGATTGATCGACTCGCCATCAGGTCGGTCATCTGGGTGCCACCAACCGATCGATTGGCTCCTCCAATCGATCGTTTCGCCTGGTCGTCATGCATCTCCTCATGGCCGCCACCCGACCGTCTCGCTCCACGAACTGGTCGTCTGGATCGCCAACCGATCGGTTCACTCCTTGAACTGATCATCTCAGTTGCGATAGGTTGTCCTCCATTCTTTGACATAACATGAAATAAAATCTATCCTATTTTACATTTGAATTGGGAAACCCCGAGTTACATTCGGGGGGGGGAAGGTAGGAAAGAAATCTCAAATTATTTCGAGTTACATCAGGAATAGGAGATAGGGAATCGGTGCACAGACTGAGATGCAAGCAACCACATACAACCAAGCACACACATATAGGGTTTATTGGCCATAACCACGCTATACATCCACCACAAAACTCGTTTAAGGGTGACACATATCGATTGCATTAATATTACATATCATATATGTATATTGGGATTTGTGGATTTAGGATTGGACATGCATAAAGTCAATTTTATTTGCATCGAATGCAATAAATAAAGGCGACATACCAAAATCGATCACATCGATAATCCTAAACTATAGAGCAGTTGACATGGCTCTGATACCACTGTTGGGTTTTAGGGGAGCCCAAACCCAAAATAAAGGAATCGCGTCAATGTCTATACAATAGGAAGGATGGTTTGTAGAGGCGTACCTTGTCCCGAGGCTTGCTCGACGACTTTACCTTGCGGCTTGTGCGGTCTTCACCTCTGGTCTTGGACGGTGTCTGTGCAGCTCCTGATCGCACGAGGACTGTCAGGATTGACAACTGTCCTTTGAGCGACAGAAGTCTCTCGCCTCTGAAGTAGTCCACACGGACCACCTGGAACTCTAATCTCCTTGGCCCATAAGGAATCATAAGGAGTCGCACCCTCCTGTCGGCGTACTAGTCACCAATACACTCTCCTACCACCAGTCACTTTCTGCAGTTGTCTTTCCCTTGTTGTGCCTCCCTTATCGGGTAGCACTTACTTGGGCTCTCTCTCGATTACCAAAACCAGAGAGAACGACAACTTTGTAGAGTAACGGGTGCACTGAGTTGTTCACCAGAGAGGCCCCTAATACCCCTATATATAGGAGGGTAATGGGACAGGGTTCTCTATCCCGAGCAATGCAGGATTAAAGCAGGATTAGAAGGGTTTGAGATTTTCCACAAAACAACCAACTTGCGCCAGCTGAACCGATCATTTCATACCCTAAAATGGTCGGTTGATGAGTTGAGCCGATCGATTCAACCTCAACCGATAAGTTGGGACCCCTGAGCCGATCGGTTTGTGGTCCTGATCCAACTCAAATTGACTTTCAAATTTGTCTCCGATTAATCAAATATTAATCCTTGTCCAAATCGAATTTGTATAAGTGAAACAATTGTATTAGCAAAATCGACTTTCCAAATGATCTCGGTTGGTCACATGAGCCAATAGGTTCAACATTTGAGCTGATCGGTTCATTGTACATGAGTCGATCATCTCACCTATTGAGATGATCGGTTCACCAACCTGAGCCGATCGGTTCATCACATGAGTTGATCGGTTGGAGCAGTAGTTGTGCAAATCAGTCAATCGCAGTTTCAATCAATCCGATACTCTAATCAATCGGTCCAACACCTTGAACACTATGATATTGAGCTATCAACTGATTGCGTGTTTAATTGAACTACTAAACTCCTTTAGTAATCAATCTAAACATCATTTGTGGAAAAACCCATCTTCCAGGTTAAATCCTATGCGTGTAACCCTACAGGTCCATTTCACATTGGTAGTGAAAGTCCATAACACTTATGACTTCACAAGCAAAGAGCAGCGCCTAGTCGCACATCAGTGCTACCCAAGTGAAATAGAAAGTTGGAGAACAACTTTCAATCCTAAAATTCGTGAATGGTGTTACAGTGAATGTATAATTCCTTTGTCACTGATATCCCGAATAAACTCAAGGCATGGAATAGTCATCCTGTCAACGTTCATTCACTTTCTTGATCTCAGAGTAGATTAGAGGAGATATGTATGACATCAATATCACATACTGATTCACACATGCGTGCGCACACCTATCTCAATCCTACTCATCAAGTGGCCATGGATATCAAACTCCCTTAGGAGGGACAAATCCCATATCTATCACTCACCTCTCAAAATCCCCATGTGTCAAAGCCACCCAATCATCACCTTTATAACAACCCATGTTTCAAGACTGTGTTTGATGATGTCAAAGTGTACCCAACGACATGTGTTGAGTGTAGTGATTTCAGGTCTAAGAATCACACTCGCCACCATCACTGTGAGAACTGACTATGACTACCATGTCATGGTTCCATGTGTCAAACTCACGGTGGGTTTGTCCGATAAACTTGTTGTCTAACAAGTGCCTATGTGTTTGGTTTGATATCTCCATATCATGACTAATGAGATTCTATCATCAACTAACACCTCAATCTAGTCTTGTGTATCATTGTTGTCTATCTACCTTCCACAATGACATCCTACTAGGGACATGATAAGAATGTACAAACTCTTAGCATCCATATGATCTCATCATTCAGGTCCTGAACCCAAAGGCATACGTCATTGAGTACTATCATTCTCTAGACATTCAATCTGTTCTATCACTATCTCATATGACTGAACCAGAATGAATTGGAAGCTTGCCTTTGATGTTTATCAAATCAATCTTAATGTATCCCACCAATCATCCCATGATTGGCTCTCCGGTCATACATACCAACAGACAAAACCTCATTAGTCATGATATGGCAATATCAAACCAAGCAGATAGATACATGTTAGTGAACAGTATAATGAATAGACCCACCATAAGAGTGATACATGGAAACCTTAACGAGGTAAGTCAGAATCACATTTAATAGTGATGGTGGTGTTTGTGGTTCTTCGACCTGAAATCACTGCACTCATCACATGTTGTTTGATACGCTTTGACATCATCAAACACAATCCTAAAACACAGGTTGTTATAAAGGTGATGATTAGGGTGACTGTGACACATGGGGACTGATTGTGAGTGATAGATATGGGATTTGTCCCTCCTAAGGGAGTATGATATTCAAGGACTCTTGATTAGAGGGACTGATAAATGTGTGGCCATGTACATGTGAGTCAATATGTGATATTGAGCTTGCATATATCTGAGACAGTCTGCTCTAGTTCAGGAACAAGATTGAATAATAATGAGGATGACTGCTCCATGCCTCTAGTTCAATCTAGATATCAGTGACAAAGGAACTATACAAACACTGTAACACCATACACAAATTGTAGGTTGAAGTTGTTCTCCAACTTACCATTTACTTGGGTAGAAATGATGTAAGACTAGCCACCGCTCGTTGCTTGAGATGTCATAAGTTGTCATGGACATTCACTGCCAATGTAATATGGGATCTATAGGGTCACACACATAGGAACTCATCTAGAAGAGGAGTTTAATCTTGAATGATAATTGGATTGATTATTAAAGTGTTTAGGTATTCAGTTCAAGAAACAAGTCAGCTGACTAGACTACCAAACGATCGATTCAAGTGTTGAGATAATCATTTGGAGTGTCAAGTTGATTGTATTGTACATTGAATGGAATTTAGCCTGACCCAGCCTGCGAGATGACCGTCTCAGTTGGTGCAAGATGCTCATCTCACACACTCCAAATGGCCTTCTCATGGGTGAAATTTGATTGAATCTAGGATTGGTGTTGACGTCATAACATTCACTAATTGGAATTGAATTGCCAACATATGTACCAAATTGGGAAACTGCGAAACGACTGTCTTGCATGCTAGATGACCATTTAGGTTTTCCAGATGGCCGTTTTGACTGCCACATGCTGCGAACTTTCTAGAATTGTTGCAAAATTTTGAGATCTTCTAGTCCTTTCCACTCTCACATAGACTAGGAACCTTGACTCTGGCCTCTACTATAAATAGAGGGGTACTGGGGACTTCCCGGGGCACAACACAGACAATTGAGAATCCATTGCTCTGACAATTGTTGTCCTCTCTGGTTTTGGTAATTGAGAGAGCCCAAGAAAGTCTTACCCGACTATGGAGGTATAGCAAGGGAGAGAAATAATTGAGGATCATTGTTGTGGGAGAGAAAGTTGGTAACTAGTACACCAATAGAAGGGACAACTCCTTCATATTCATTCTAGCAGGACAACATGAGTTATAGTTGGTCTATGTAGACTTCTCTAGAGGTGAGGTGGCATTTGCCCATCGCTAAGGAGGATGACGTCAGCCAGTAGTCTGTGACAAGAGGAGTTGTTGTAGACAACGACGTTCGAGTCTGATGTCCCTGGAGTAGTCAGACGAGTCCCAGTGCAACTAGGAGCTACACAGACACCGTCCAGGACCAAGTATATCTTCATAAAACAATCTTTTCCATTGAATAGTTATTGATGCGATCCTCTAGTTAATGGAAAATATGTCAGTAAATTTTTGTTTCCGTTGCCTATCTGATGTCGTATTTCCCAACATGTTGGAGACTATGATAATTAGGGTTTACATCTATTGTTTATTTGAAACCTCTAATTTGGGTTGCCTTGTTGAATCTTAACCCTAATTCAAGTACATAGTGATAATTCTTAGCTTGCTTGAGTAATTAGCATTATGATAGAGTACTCTCTCTCTCCTAAACTATTGTAACTCTAATCTGTTATCATATGAGCATTATGGTTCTTAAATGCATGGTTGTGTCGAACTTGTGTATCATGTGTGGTGATGATGATGAGCCTTGATGAGGCATGGAAAGATAATGATGTTCTTGTAGGGAATAATATGAATAATCTTATGACCTTAAGCAGGGTTGATTACTCTAAGTGAGATGATATCCTCTGTGTAATGTGACAAGGGATTGATATCCCATGGTGGTATGATGATAATGATGGTCTCATGTGTGACAGTGAAATAGTACCATGTGGTGATGTGATAAGGTTTATGTGTTATACATTTTATATCTTTTGGAGTTGTAATCTACCCTTATCTTTGTAGAACCTTTTTAAGGTTTGTATGTAACTTGATTGATGCAGTTAAAAGATACCCACTTGGCTTTAATTAATCAAGTGAAACCCTAATCATGTAGTTGACATGTACCATAGATCCATTTTGGCGTCAGAACTTGCTGGATAGTTAAACGAGTATTCCTAAAAGAAACTCAGAGCACATATTGTTGAGTATGCAAGGTGCAAATGACTATGTGTCCATGTCATCTTGATCCCATGTGTTTTGAGGATGGTCATGGTCATACCTCGGTGTGAGAATGGCTACACTCATGTCTGGGTGATTACATATGTGATGTGATTGAAGGACAACTGTAGTTGTACCTCGATGGCAGGGTTTTGTACCTTGGTATCTAGCATTGTGACCTGTACCAAGGTATCCTAGCTGTTTTTAGCTTGACTATATGTTGTTGGTGGTAGTTTGACTGATAAATCACTACAGTGTTCACTCGTAATGACCAAGTGGGGAGAAGATATTGGATTCCGACTCTTCCTAGATCTTGTATGGAACTGATTTCGACTTAGCAACGATGAGTTGGATTTGGGTGGTATGACTCAAATCCTCAAGACATTAATAAAAGATGTAATACATCGGTGTAGTATATCTATATAGGGTTAAACATGCTTCATATTGGATGTTTACCCTTGCCTTGTTTCTTATATTTCTCAATTGTTATATAATGTGGTAAGAGAAATTAATTGTTATACATGTTCTTCATATTTCTTCTAATCATGACACTATGCTTATTTGTTATAGTTGTTTGATTTGCTTAACCTATGTAATCAGTTTAAATTATTCATTTAGCTGAATATGGTCATCTTGTTTAATAGTAATATATATGTGGTAACAATAATTGTTAGTTGAGATTTATTTCTCTCACTGGGACATGGGTCTCACCTCTTGAGTTGCCACATATTTTTAGGTAGTCGTCAATATCATGGTCAGAATTGTGTTGTTGAGAAAGAGCACCTTAGAGATCAGTAGCCTCAGAAGGTTAGATAGCTGCTACTTTTTGTTGTAGTAGAGTCATAGTGTTGTCCCTATACTCTCAGGTCTGAGAAGGGATGTGTTTTCTAGATGATGTATATTGACACGTGTTTTGCACTAGTACATTTGTGACATCTAATGTCACTCTTTCTAATGTAGGTTCTAAAGAAAAAGTGACACCATACTATCAATAATGTTGATTCCTAATTAAAACCATCACCATTGATGAAATCATGTCGATTTAGAAAAGATATGGGTACCACTTTTACTATATCTTTGGTTTTGTTTAAGTGAAACTAACGTCTTAGATAACCCGTGAAATACAATTTTTTAGAAAAAAATGTTTGTCTCCAAAATTTTTACATTTAGCACCGGGTTCTTTAAAGAATCGACCACACAAAGTTCGTGCCAGGTCCTCGTGGGAAAAAATTATCCCCCCAAATTGCTTTTGAGTTGTCGATTAGGAGGAGAAACTGACAAAATAGTCCCCTTGTTGAAACCCACTTTTTTTTGTTTGGAGAAGGGTCTCTACCATCGATTTTCGATATGAAACCAACGCCTAAGTGCTTTCGCGCCTTGTGCCTATAAAATATTTTCTACCCAAATTGCTTCTGCGTCGTCGATTGTTGTGTAAAATTGACTACTAAGTTCCTTATTGACACCGACTTTTTTGTTTGGGGATGGATCTACACTGTCGGTTTCCGTGCAGCAACCGAGTTGAAGTGCTTTCTTAGTCGTTGATTTTAGCTAAGGAAACCGATGAATAAGTCTCATGACAAAGACCAACTTTTTTTGGGATCAGGATTTTTGTCATCGGTTTTAGCCTTTAGAAACTGACAACTAAGTCACCAACACGGTCGTACTGGTCTACACGGTCGTGTTTGTTAGTACCAATATGTGTCGACTTGTTAAGTTTAACCGACATCTAAGATTTTCAGTGTCAATTTTTTTTTCTTCTAACCGTTGATTAAGTGCCACTTTATAGCACCCGCACAAACCAATTTCCCCCAATCTCTATTTCATTTGTTCCCCTGACATTTCCCCCACTCTCTCTGGTAATTTTGGCCTCCACTGCCATTGTCGTGCTCCTACCCTGCTCTCTTCCGCCGCCGTCTTCCTCCATCCTCCATCTTTGTTTCTCTACTTGGGCCGCCAACTAGCCACCGACACTGCTTGGGCCGCCACTGGAGTTGCTTGGGCCACCTCTACTGCTGCTTCTCTTCAACGCCGCCACCGTCCACCTACAGCCAACCACCTGTAACCAACTGCTGGCCGCTACCAACCACCTGCAGCCACTGGATCGCTACTTGGGCTGCCAATCAATAGTGCTCTACTAACGTGTATTTTACTACGTGCTTAAACGCAAGTATACGCGTCGAGTAATATAGGCCTTGTGAGGCCCGAGTCGAACTCAGGGATACGTGAATTATTGGAGACTTCTACTAACTAATCGCAATCAGCTAGACCGATTAACAAAGTAAGGTTTTGTTGTTCAAATTAAAAGAAAATAAAAAATCAAACAAAGAAAACAATCGATTAAAGGTTAATTTAATCAATTCAAAGGGATATCTTTAGGATGGCGGTTTCACCGCGGGTCAACATTGTATTAGGTTTCATATAATTCCTCACACTTCTCTCTCTATCCGGGTAGTGGCCTGAAATGAGAATTACCCACTGTCGTGATGTAATCCACTACTTAGATTTAGGTTGATTCCATCGTCATAGTAATCATTCCCCTAAACTAAGCGCATTAAGATTGGTCCCTCAGTTCCCACCATTAATTTTACAACTCCTTTGTCAAGGGTTTTATTAATTAATGTAGAATTCGTCTCTTTTCAACCGTTAATCCTTCTGTCGAAGTGATTAAGGGCATTAATTTATTATTATGGTGATCAAGCATAACAATAGCAATAGAGAAAACGAATTTATACCACGGATATGAGAGAAAAATATGAATTATCAATCTAAAATCATCATACAATGTATCCCCGGGCTACTCCCGGTCCTAAAGATTGAGGGTTTTAGCCTCTCATGTTCATCTTACACGAATACATGGTAGAAATTGGGGAATTCATAAGAAAAACGTGAAATAGATGGGAAAAACCCCTGAACGGAGAAGAACCGGTGGATCCTTGGCGTAGAACACAAACTTTCCCCGCCTGTCGGTGGTGGAAATTGTCTTCGGCAGCGTCCGAATCAACTGGGATGAGCTTCTCGGCCTCCGTTCTCCTTTCTCTCCTCCTCGGCACTCGTGCAATCCAAAAATGAGATCATGATCACGTCTGGGCGGCCGTCATTAGGTATAAGTCCCTAATTAGGTCGTCAAATAACAACAGCCGTCCGATCGAAATCAAAACAAATCCAACGCATATCTGCCGGCGTCGATACCATCGACGCGGGTCGATGGTATCGACCCAACGGATTAGCGGCAGCTTTCCTTTCTTTTATTCTGGGCGCCTGTGGTGATCTCGATACCATCGACTTGGGTGTCGATGGTATCGACTCCTTTAGCGTCGGTTGTTGTCGTTTAGCGACGCTGTAGCTCTCCTTGAGTCGATGGCATCGACTTGCGTCGATGGTATCGACTTCATCCTCGCCAGCAGCCTGGAGACATCTCGATGCCATCGACTTGGGTGTCGATGGTATCGACTCTGTATTGCTCTTCTCGGCTGACAACCTGTGGCTTGGTCGATGGTATCGACATCCGTCGATGGTATCGACGGATGCAGATACTTGTTCTTCCTGAAATTGCACAACAAGACCAAGTAAATCCACACGATTTATAATAAGATGATAAATAATGCTCAAAATAGTAAAACAAAGGGGATTTGATATAAAATGATGGCAAAGACCAAATAAAGTGAATTATGCAATAATATCCATGAAAATGAGTAATTAAGGCACAAAACACATATGAAATAGGTCTCTAAATGCGACTCAAAATCATCGCATCAAACTCCCCTAAGCTTAAACATTGCTCGCCCTCAAGCAACTAATCCTTAGAAAAGAATTGCGAATGTCAACTAACAATCAACACATCACCCCACATCCCACATGACTCTCACTGAACGTTCTCAAACCGGCCTTTCCTAATCACAGAACAGTAATTACCCTACAGGTGACAATAATCATCAATAAAAGAAATTATCCTTCAAACCGATGAACACTATCACATAAGGCAGTTAACATAATAAAGTTCGCCGATTCAGCCATGGTGCATCTTGTGATCGCCTAAACAACGTTGCTTGCCCTAACTACCATCTACATGGAATCCGTCCTCCTTATACACATGAGTGAGGAGAATATCACGGTGGACTACCAATCCGAGCAACGGGTGGATGGAATGGGTGGTTCATGGGAGAATTTGGAAGTATTACACAGTTTCAAAATGCATATAACAAAATGCCCTAAATGATGCAAATGCACATTAAGAATGCCCTACTGCCTAAAAGTGGGTGGAATGATGCATGCACTAACCTTCTACCTCAAAATGAGATAGAAATCTACTCCAGCCACATCATGTACTCAATTCCCCTGTTATACAAGTGATATCATTCCTTTCTCCCTCTTATTCCTTTTCTTTCCAACTCTCCCTTTTTTTTTGCCCATATATCCATAATTGTTTAGAGATACATGTATAAGGCCATTTTCTTTCCAATTGGAGATCTTTGCCTTATTTCGAGGGTATGGAACAAATTAGATCATCTATTTAGGAAAACTGAGATACATGGTGTGCTTATGCATGAAAATCATGAAATTGTGAGTGCAACTACATGACATGCACCTAAGGGTAAAATGCATGTATCACTATATATTTTTTTTTCATTATTCTATGCAAAAACATGAAAATAACAATGCAAAACCTATCTACATGCCATGCACGCAAAAGAAATTGAAACTGCACTTTACTTCCAATTCTTGGGTGGATTATAGGAAATGGGGTGGAATGATCACAAGATTAAGTGACTGAACCTTAAAAGAAAATTATGTGTCCCTCCTTATTGACATGTGTAGTAGTTTAAAGGGTTCTTTCTCTTACATCTGATTAAGGTCTCATTACCATTTGATTAGGTTAGGCTCAAACAACCGTTACTATCCACTTTTCATGAGTCAATGGGGGTGTGGGTATGACATATTGCTTCAAAGTTGACATAATCAATCATTTTCATAGAACAAGTTCCCCAAGGACAACCAAGTAAAGCTATCCAAATGACACAGAAAAAATTTTCAATTCCCTTAATTTCCCCATGAAAACAGCAAGATGACAATTTTTACGACATCCACAATTACACTAGATAGATGTGGATCCTAAATAAAAACTTAAAATTGCAAAAACAAATAACAAAGCAGAAACTAAAAACAACTAAAGAAAAGATAAAAGATAGAGCTGTTCCAGCCACCCCCCTAAGCTTGAATCCGACTATGGCCTCATAGTCAAAAACCAACTTAAGGGTGGAACAGTGATACCCTGATCAATCTTGCGGAGGCGGTGGTGGGTATTGTGGTGCCGTAGGATCCCAAGACGGGTACTCCCCCTGGAAGCTGGGATCATATTGGGTCCTCGGCGGAGGCTGTGGATAACCTCCAAAGTAGTCTCGACTCCAGTAGTGGTCGAAGAAGGGCTCCTGCTGCGTCTCTATCCGCTGCAACCGGTTGTGCATTTGTTCTTGGTTGGCGAGGATGAGCCGCTCGTTCTCGAACATAGCCCTTTGATTATCAAGCAACCGGCCCGTTGTCTCATGGATGCCGGTATACAAAGTCATATGCTGGTGCTGCGTCTGCTGGATGTCCTGCAGCATGGTATACATCCCTTGCATGGAGTAGGGATCCGCAGCTGGCTGCTCTTGCTGTGGTGATGGCGGCGGGGGCTGAGATGATGAAGATGCACCCGGGTGCATCCTAGGACGCTTCCGTGGTGCCACGCGTGCTCGAAGAGGTGTGAAAGCCTCCTCGTCTTCCTCGGCCTCGCCTTCTTGGTCTTCACCTCCGCCTTCTTCTTCCGAGGACTCGATGGCTATGATGGGCCATCGGAAATGCTGCTTGCCCTCGATGTGGAAGACGTCGTCCGGTAGGGATGCCTCCTGGTAAGCTTGGTTGACGTGGCAATGAGCGTACGCCAACCCGTCCCGGATAAGAATGAGGTTTGAACGGTGCAAGTGTTGCACGCTCACCTTACTCCGCGTAGAAATCGGAGTCATGGACTGAAAGTTCAGCCCCAAGTAAAGCGCCAACCCGGTGACCAAACCACCAAAATGAATTGGAGCCTTCCTTGTGCTCCGCTTCACCGCCATGACGCGCTGTAACCAGAATTCTCCCCAGTTGCACTCTTGACGTTTCAGGAGGGCGTACAGAAAGAACAAGTCGCTTTCCTGAAACTTGCTCAAAGCAAGATCGCTCCGCCCGAAGAAGGTCAAGCTAAGCATCCTATGCAATACCCAGACGAACGGGTGCTCAAAATCAGCTACCGCGGCATTGTGGTAGCTCACGGTCTTCCCTGCCGGCACTGTAACTAGCTCGGAGAAGATTTTGTCGTAGTCGGTGTGGGCGTCAGGGCGTCGGTGATCGTGGCGGCTGTGGTTCCAGTTGAAGATGGCGTTGAACTGCTTCAACGTGATGTTGTAATTGTTGTTGAAGAGTCGGAAGGACACCCTTCCCTGGATCCACGTCTGGTCTGATGGCACCACGTCATTTGGTACGACGCAGATATCAAGAGACGCCATGAACTCGGCCACCAGTTCCTTGTATGTGGGCCATTCGCCAAAGAACGGCTGCCCATCCGCATGACAGTCCATCTCATATATGCGACCGGTGTGCCGCGCTTGCCCGGCCAACACATAGGCCAAGTCGGCCTCGAATCCCAGGTCCCTGATCATTCCCCGGTCCACATACCGGGTGGCCTCGAACTTCCGCTTCATTATCTCCTCGTATACCTTCCTTACATCCATGTTGGCATGAATGAGGTGTGGATGAGAGATGGAAGCGGTTGGAGGAGGAACAAACTCCTCGATCTCCCTGGGGTGCGCGCTTGATGAAGATGCTCCGCCCGTATGCACCATGATTGCGAGAAGAATGAGATTGGGAGAAAAGAGCTCGGTGAAGATGGAGAGAAATTCTCCGCTCGGTGAAGATCTTCGCTCGATGACGCTTCTCCGCAGGTGTAGAGGGCTCGGGGGAGTGCTCAGCGCAATGGGAGATACTTGCTCTGAGGGTGTGATGTAATATGACGTTGCAAGTCCCCTTAAATAGACTTGATCGGCGCCCCTGTTGACCCGTCGATACCATCGACGCGGTTCGATGGTATCGACATGTCTCGCGGGTAGCCGCATCTGTCGCTGGTATCGACGACTGACGTTTGCTGGATCGAGAAACCCGGATCGCTGACGGGTCGATACCATCGACATACGTCGATGGTATCGATGCAGCACCCGGATCGCTGACGTGGCTGTTGCGATCGTCGTCGATGTCTTCATGCGGATCGGTGACATGTCCGTCGATGCCATCGACGGGTGTCGATGGTATCGACTTGCTTTTATTGCGACACCTCCGTTTATTGCATTCAACCTGTGATGATGTCGATACCATCGACGAGGCCGTCGATGGTATCGAGTTGACTGAGCAAAATTCGTCTGAATATCTCCAGAGATCTCGATGGTATCGACTGAGGTGTCGATACCATCGACACTTTTATTGCGACCTGCCTGTGACCATGTCGATGCCATCGACGGGGCCGTCGATGGTATCGACGCAGTGCGATTTCTGCTGGTGTCAACCTGAACCCATGTCGATACCATCGACTGATGTGTCGATGGTATCGACCCTGCCTGTTCCTGCACATTTAACAAACGGATCAAGGTATCATTTTTAAACTAAAAAGTAAACAAAATAAAAGCAAACTACACCTAACATTAAACTATACTAATGTACCAATGGTTGGGTTGCCTCCCAACAAGCGCCCTTCTTTAGCATCTTAGGCTAGACGTCGGTCCTTCTTTTCATTCATGTACAAGTGAAATGAGTTTAACCTCATTCACTTTCCTCGTATAGTTCTCACCAAAGTACAGCTTCAAGCGTTGCCCGTTCACCAAGAACGTGGCCTCTCCATCTCGCACGAGAATCGCTCCGTGCGGTCTCACTTCTTCCACCTCGAAGGGTCCACTCCATCGGGATTTCAGTTTCCCGGGATGCAATTTGAGACGAGAGTTGAACAATAGGACACTGTCTCCTTTCTTGAACGTGCGCATCTCAATGTGGCGATCGTGGATCAGCTTTGTGCGCTCCTTATAAATGCGGGCATTCTCATATGCCGTCATACGTAGCTCATCCAATTCATTCAATTCAAACATTCTTTTCCTCCCGGCCTCGTCATAGCGCAAGTTCAGCCTTCTTAGCGCCCAATGGGCCTTGTGCTCCAATTCTACCGGAAGATGGCACGCCCGGCCATACGCCAACCTAAAAGGTGTAGTGCCTATAGGTGTTTTGTATGCCGTTCGATAAGCCCAAAGTGCATCCGGTAGTAATGCACTCCAATTCTTCCGTGTAGATGCTACGGTCCTTTCTAAAATCTTCTTGATTTCCCTGTTTGACACCTCCACCTGTCCTTGCGTTTGTGGATGATATGGGGTGCCAATGTTGTGCTTGACCCCATATTTCTTCAAAAGTGAAGCAAATTTCTGATTTCGGAAGTGTGTTCCTCCGTCACTAATGATCATTCGAGGAATCCCGAATCTGCAGAAAATATTCTCTTTGACGAACCTGCACACTACATTCGAATCATTAGTCCTTGTGGGGATTGCCTCTACCCACTTCGACACATAATCCACCGCAAGCAAAATATAAAGATTTGAATTTGAGGACACAAAGCGTCCCATGAAGTCAATGCCCCATAAATCAAATACCTCGACTTCCTGAAACACATTCAGGGGAATTTCTTGTCTCCTTGAGATATTACCTGCACGCTGGCACGGGTCACACTGCCTAACAAAATCATAGGCATCCCAGAACAAAGTGGGCCAATAAAGGCCGCTCTCCAACACCTTAGCTGCTGTCCGTGAGCTAGCATGATGTCCTCCCGTAGGCGACGCATGACAATGATGTAGAACACTTTCGTACTCTAACTCCGGCACGCACCTGCGAAGAATACCATCCCTGCATTGCTTCAACAATATTGGGTCATCCCAAAAATAGTATCTCAATGAATGGAAGAATTTCTTCTTCTCTTGATAAGACCAATCTTCCGGGATGATCCCGCAAGCCAGATAATTCACAATTTCCGCAAACCATGGTTCTTTAGAATCAATTTTTAAAAGTTGTTCGTCGGGAAAAGTCTCGATAATGGGTATATGCAAACCTTGTTCATCCACCCTCTCTAACCTAGACAAGTGGTCAGCCACCACATTTTCAATTCCCGACTTGTCCTTGATTTCAATATCGAATTCTTGTAGGAGCAAAATCCACCTAATTGGTCTAGGCTTCGCATCCTTCTTCTCCATCAAATATTTTATTGCGGCGTGATCCATCCACACAACCACCTTAGAACCCACTAAGTATTGCCGAAATTTCTCAAAAGCAAAAACAACAGCAAGTAACTCTTTTTCCGTGGTTGTGTAATTTAATTGAGCATCATTAAGTGTTTTTGAGGCGTAGAAAATCACAGCAGGCTTGTTATCTACCCTTTGCCCCAAAACAGCCCCCACAGCATAGTCAGACGCATCACACATCAACTCGAAAGGCTTTGTCCAATCCGGCGTTTGAACAACCGGAGCCGAAATCAGCTTTTCCTTCAAAACCTCGAATGCGTGAAGACATTTCTCATTGAAATCAAAAACTGCGTCTTTTTCCAACAATTCCGATAATGGCTTTGCGATTTTTGAAAAATCCTTGATAAAGCGCCGAAAAACCCAGCGTGTCCTAAAAAGCTTCTCACCCCTTTTACAGAATTTGGTGGGGGTAGCTTAGAAATCACCTCAATTTTTACGGGGTCTACCTCTAGACCCTTGCTAGACACCTTGTGTCCTAGCACAATTCCTTCTGTCACCATCATGTGACATTTCTCCCAATTGAGGACCAAGTGTGTGTCCTCGCACCGCTGCAACACCTTATCTAAATTATAAAGGCATTCATCAAAAGACGCTCCATAAACCGAGAAGTCGTCCATGAAGACTTCGAGACACCGCTCCACCATGTCAGAGAAAATGGCGAGCATGCAGCGTTGAAAAGTCGCCGGCGCATTGCATAAACCAAACGGCATACGGCGGTAGGCGAAAGTCCCATAGGGACATGTAAACGTAGACTTCTCTTGATCCAAAGGATCAATAGAAATCTGGTTGTACCCCGAGTAACCATCAAGGAAACAAAAATGCGACCGACCGGCTAAGCGTTCCAAAATCTGATCAATGAATGGCAATGGAAAATGATCTTTCAGAGTTGCGGCGTTCAGTCGGCGGTAATCAATGCATACACGCCACCCGGTTACCAATCGGGTGGTGACAGGTTCATTTAGAAGATTTGTAGTGACAGTGATTCCCCCCTTTTTAGGGACTACCTGTGTGGGACTCACCCACGTCGAATCAGATATGGCATAAATAATCCCTGCAGCAAGCAACTTAATGACTTCCTTTTTGACAACCTCCATCATGCTTGGATTTAGACGTCTTTGAGGCTGTATGACTGACTTGGCTCCTTCCTCAAGCCGAATCTTATGTTGACAAAGTGTAGGGGAGATCCCCTTGATGTCCGCCACTGACCACCCAAAGGCTCCACGGTGGTTCTTGAGCACTATCAGTAGCTGCTCCTCCTCATCCGCACTCAAGTATGCAGAAACAATCACTGGCAACTTGTCCTCCTCAGCTAGAAAGACGTACTTCAAGTGCGGGGGCAATGGCTTTAACTCCAGATCAGGTGGGCAGATAAGGGATGATTGTAGCGGTGGGGGCAGTGTACCCAAATCTTCATAGTGCCTCGTGTAGAAACATGGAAGCATTTGAAGCATTTTGGCGCACTCCTTGAGTGAAGTACTCCGCATCCAATCATAAGTGACATTAAGCAAACACGCCTCTAGAGGCAATTCCGGATATGCATCACAGACAGAAGTAATTATCACATCATCCTCCCACGAAGGTGGAATGTCCTCATTCTCATCATTTGGAAACCCGACAGCCTTGCATAAAGAGACAGCTTTCGTTTGCTCCATAAGGTCTACCGCCAAGGTCCCATTGTCTATCCTGCTCATCACATGGGCCATATCTAAAAATGGCTTCCCGAGACAAAGTGAGATATTGCTTTCCACATGCTTCACCATGTTGCACTGTGCCTTTGCTTTAGTAGATGTATTGCTGTTGGGCATGACCATCTCAAAGCGATCATCCGCAATGCCTAAGGTCAAGCGACCTCTCCCCATCTCCAAGGTCATGTCAGCTGTAGCTTGAAATGGGCGACCAAGAAGTAACTCATTGCCGTGTTCGTCCTGCATCTCCATCACAACAAAATCAGCGGGAAAAACAAAGCGGTCTACCTTTACCAAAACATCCTCACAGATTCCATATGGTTTCACCACAGAATTATCGGCCAATTGGATAGTCATATTGCTTGGCCTTGACTCCTTCAATCCAAGTTTCTTGAATGTAGAAAGGGGCATCAGATTGATGCTTGCCCCGGAATCACAAAGCGCTTCGCCAAATTTGAACTTCCCGATAAAGCATGAAATATTGAAACACCCGGGATCCTGTCGCTTTGGCGGCAAAGTGCCCATAATAAAAGCACTCACTTGCTCCTTCAATACCACAACCTCAGTGTCGGGTATCTTCCTCTTCTTGGTGATTACATCTTTAAGAAACTTTCCATAAGACGGGATTTGTTCAATTGCCTCTAACAAGGGAATATTCACAGATAACTTTCTAAAGCTGTCCAGAAATTTTTTAAACTGTGCATCCACCTTTCTTGCTTTTGCGCTATTGGGATAGGGGACCGGAACGGTATGTGCTCTTTGATGAGGTGGCACATAGGGAGTTAATTTCTGTGGTTCCTCCTCAGTGGCTTGTCCTTCCTTACCATCTTCGGTTGTGTCATCAATTTGCTCTATGACTGGTGCAGGCTGCTCCTTAGCGGTTGCTTCTTCTACTGTGTCCTGCGGTGTGCTTGTGTCATACGCCCTTGGATTAAGCACCTTCTTACCGCTCCTCAACAATATGGCCTTGGCCTGTTGGTTTCCCCCGGGAACATTGGTGTTCCCCGGAAAACCCGGATGTGCCGACTTTTTCAAGCTTGCAATCTCCGCTGCCATCTGTGCCATGGAAGTCTCTATCGTCCGCATCTGAGCCCTGTGGCTCTGCAACGTCTGCCCGAACTGGTTCATGAATTCACCCTGCTGCTTTATTTGCTGCCCAAAAGTGTTCATCAACTCTTGATTTTGCTTTATGACTTGATTGAGCAACTCCGTGCTCTTGTCCTCCGTGACCGGTGCAGGTTTGGCGTCCGGATCTTGCAGGAAGTTGTTTGGATCCTTCCATGAAAATTTCTTGTCCTTCCGCCATGAGTAATCATTGTTCCTGTACCCTTGCTGTTGCCTCATATACTTGACCTGAGCCTCATCCTCGGACTCATTGTCTTCCTTCTGCAGCAACTTCTTTGCGAGAAGATCCATCTTCTCATTCAGCTCTCTCATTGCCTTTGACTCACTGGCAACTCTTGCTTGCTCAACTGGGCCTCTTTCTCTTTCTCCCCAAGATTGCTTTCGTGCCATATTCTTCAGTATTTCCCAACATCTTGTATCAGTGTTATTTAGAAAGAATCCAGATCCGGCCGAGTCCAAGTTGCTTCTATCATGCTCGGAGAGAGCAAAGTAGAAGATCTTCACTTGGGTTTCCTTGTCCAATCCATGATGTGGACATCTCCTCAACATGACTTGAAATCGCTCCCAAGTCTCAGAATAGGTTTCACCCGCCTGTTGGGTGAAATTGTGGATCTTTCGGATCATATCATTGGTCTTCTCAGGAGGGAAGAACCTCTCGAAGAAAACCTCCACCATGTGATCCCATGACTCAACAAACTCGTCGTCGAGGTTGTGGAGCCACTCTCTTGCTACTCCCGCCAAGGAACTGGGGAATAACTTGAGATAGAGCACATCCTGCGGAAAGCGATCTATCTTCACCATATCGCAGTTCTCCACAAACTGACTAATGTGTGCCACTGGATCTTCATTTTTCAGTCCGTGAAATGCATTGGATTTGACCAAGTTAATCAGTGTTGGGTCGATCTTGTATGTAGGTATGTTTAGCCCCTGTTTCTTTATAGGCCCCTTTGATGCAGAGGAAGAAGACGCCTTGATCTTCTCCCATATTGTCTGTGCTTCAGCCATTACTTCTTCTTGTTCTGGCTCAGATTCAGAATGTATATCCCTGTGGTGTTCCTCCTCGTAGTAGTCCTCGTCCTCTGGACCCGCAGATGGAACCTCAGGTGTGCGATTCACGTAGTCTCGACTACGTGTGTGCACCATGCAAAGTACCTGAAATATGGAAATAGGGGTTCAGTACAATGCTTTGAACGAGTCAACACAATTATAGAGAAATAAAGGAATTTTTAAAATTGTTTTAAAATTAATAAAAAATGTGGCCTAGAATGGCCGCTCTTAGCACTCAAAGTGCCAATAATTCGCCGTATCCCCGGCAACGGCGCCAAAAACTTAACGTGTATTTTACTACGCGCTTAAACGCAAGTATACGCGTCGAGTAATATAGGCCTTGTGAGGCCCGAGTCGAACTCAGGGATACATGAATTATTGGAGACTTCTACTAACTAATCGCAATCAGCTAGACCGATTAACAAAGTAAGGTTTTGTTGTTCAAATTAAAAGAAAATAAAAATCAAACAAAGAAAACAATCGATTAAAGGTTAATTTAATCAATTCAAAGGGATATCTTTAGGATGGCGGTTTCACCGCGGGTCAACATTGTATTAGGTTTCATATAATTCCTCACACTTCTCTCTCTATCAGGGTAGTGGCCTGAAATGAGAATTACCCACTGTCGTGATGTAATCCACTACTTAGATTTAGGTTGATTCCATCGTCATAGTAATCATTCCCCTAAACTAAGCGCATTAAGATCGGTCCCTCAGTTCCCACCATTAATTTTACAACTCCTTTGTCAAGGGTTTTATTAATTAATGTAGAATTCGTCTCTTTTCAACCGTTAATCCTTCTGTCGAAGTGATTAAGGGCATTAATTTATTATTATGGTGATCAAGCATAACAATAGCAATAGAGAAAACGAATTTATACCACGGATATGAGAGAAAAATATGAATTATCAATCTAAAATCATCATACAATGTATCCCCGAGCTACTCCCGGTCCTAAAGATTGAGGGTTTTAGCCTCTCATGTTCATCTTACACGAATACATGGTAGAAATTGGGGAATTCATAAGAAAAACGTGAAATAGATGGGAAAAACCCCTGAACGGAGAAGAACCGGTGGATCCTTGGCGTAGAACACAAACTTTCCCCGCCTGTCGGTGGTGGAAATTGTCTTCGGCAGCGTCCGAATCAACCGGGATGAGCTTCTCGGCCTCCGTTCTCCTTTCTCTCCTCCTCGGCACTCGTGCAATCCAAAAATGAGATCATGATCACGTCTGGGCGGCCGTCATTAGGTATAAGTCCCTAATTAGGTCGTCAAATAACAACAGCCGTCCGATCGAAATCAAAACAAATCCAACGCATATCTGCCGGCGTCGATACCATCGACGCGGGTCGATGGTATCGACCCAGCGGATTAGCGGCAGCTTTCCTTTCTTTTATTCTGGGCGCCTGTGGTGATCTCGATACCATCGACTTGGGTGTCGATGGTATCGACTCCTTTAGTGTCGGTTGTTGTCATTTAGCGACGCTGTAGCTCTCCTTGAGTCGATGGCATCGACTTGCGTCGATGGTATCAACTTCATCCTCGCCAGCAGCCTGGAGACATCTCGATGCCATCGACTTGGGTGTCGATGGTATCGACTCTGTATTGCTCTTCTCGGCTGACAACCTGTGGCTTGGTCGATGGTATCGACATCCGTCGATGGTATCGACGGATGCAGATACTTGTTCTTCCTGAAATTGCACAACAAGACCAAGTAAATCCACACGATTTATAATAAGATGATAAATAATGCTCAAAATAGTAAAACAAAGGGGATTTGATATAAAATGATGGCAAAGACCAAATAAAGTGAATTATGCAATAATATCCATGAAAATGAGTAATTAAGGCACAAAACACATATGAAATAGGTCTCTAAATGCGACTCAAAATCATCGCATCATCTACCACTGCCAGTAGTGCTCTACCACTGCCAGTAGTGCTCTGCCACCACTTGAATCAGAGCTGCTTAGACCTTTTTCTTGACCACTTTGTCATTGAGGTAGTTTTTTATGTAATTGTTGATTTGTTATGAAAATGCATGCATTACATTTAGGTCATAAAATTCTAAATTGTATTATGATTTTCTATGAAATTGCAATATTATGTATTATGCTAGATCACTAAATTCTAATTGTATATCTAATTAGAATTTATAATTATGTTTAGAAAAATGAATGGTTAGTAGTATTTCACATTTTATTGATGATAAATCTGCTAGTTCTTGATGATACATTGATTGAAATGCTTCTTAAATTAATTTGATTGTTGCATAAATCAGTTAGTTCTTAATTGCATGCATTAATCAATTTGAATGTTGAATGGATAAATAATTATTCTACTACTTGCCTATTAGTGCAAATTGAATAATTAATGGTGATTCATTCTTATTAGGGTTTTTATTCTTATTTATGACGATTTACTAGGATATGAATGATGAAACTATGATTAGAGGTATAGGAATGACAACATATATACATGTATTTTTTAGCCTAGAAACCCGTCCGAGATTTACTCATTAGGAGTAAATCTTGGATAGTTCCCAGTTTGGGACTGTTCTTGAACACTTGTTCTCACTTAGGATGTAAGTGTATAATGTATATTCGGTTTATAAGATGGTTCATCTGTTCTTTCCCATTTGTTCTCTAAGTACATATGTTGGTGGACATTTACCCATCTACATCTGTGTACTTGGAGAACTGCAGGGAAATGAGCAAGTATCATGCTTCCCAATCAGCTCCTCAGACAGTACATGTGCTACCCCGCTCTTCATATGAGGTGGACCCTCCTACGACTGAGGTGGTTGGGAGTAATCATGTGGACCCGCACCTAGCACGTATGCTGTAAGTATTTTAATGATATAGTAGTCTTTTAGAATGATTTGTATAATATATATAACACACTATGAAAATTTGTAGGGGTTGAGGCCATGTCTTCTTCAATTGTAAGAATATGTTGTTGATGTGGGCACAACTTACCCACACCTTGAAGGTGATACAATTCATGGTGCACCATTTCCCGCCGATGCGGTTTGTGTGACGTCGAACCTTGTCTACGTGAAGCAGACTGCACTACCATATGACCACCCCAAGAACAACACGATATGTTATGCAGAAGGTGGGGTGGTGATGCGATGATTTTGAGTCACATTTATAGACTTGTTTTATTCGTGTTTTATGCATTTATTAGTCATTTTGGTGGTTAATATTGCATAATTCATCTATTTTGGTCTATGATCTTTCTCTATGTCAAATCTCCCTTATTTCAGTATTTTGAGCATAAATTATTACAAGAATATGTTTTTTTTTCAGCTTATGTGGTTTTGTGTTGCAATTTCAGGAAAAAAACAAGTATCTACTGCTATCGATACCATCGACACAACCACAGGCAGCCATCCGTGAGGAGCAGCAAAATCTCGATACTATCGACAGGAGAGTCGATAGTATCGAGATACCATCAGGTTGCTGGAGAAAAGAGAGTGGATACTATCGACACAAAATTCGATACCATCGATTGGTGGAGCTACAATGACACAAAAAGACAAAACTGTCGCTACAAGTTTGTCGATACCATCGACCCGCGTCGATGGTATTGAGATAGCATCAGGCGCAGCAATAAAGGGAAAGAAGACCACCTGATACCGCACAGGGTCGATGGTATCGACACCGTCAGATACAACTTTGCTTCAGATTGATCTAAATCCGACGGTTGTGATATTTTGGCGACCTAACTCGGTGATTATACCTAATGACGGCAGCCAAGAGTAAGGTAGGACGTCATTAGCCGCTGCACACATCCTGAGAAGGTGTGGAGAGAAGAACGGAGCCCAGAAGCACGCCCCAATCGATCCGGACGCAGAAGAAGATGATTTCTACCACCGAAAGGCGGGAGAACGCATATTCTATGCCAAGGAGTGACTGGATCTTCTCTGTTCAGGGGTTTCACCACTCAATCACATTTTTCTCCATGTTTCCCTTTTTCTCTACCACGTTTTGCTTTGAGATGAACATGCGGGGCTAATCCCCTTTATCTTTAGGACCGGGAGTAGCCCGGGAATTCATTGTATGACAATTTTATCATAGTAATTCATCTTTTATCTCTTAAATCCGTGGTATAATTTCATTTTCTCAATTATATTGTTATGCTTGATCACCATAATAATAATCTAATGCCCTTAATTACTTTGAAAGAAGAATTAATGGTTGAAAAGAGATGAAATTCACGTTAATTGACAAATCCCTGGAACAAGGTGGTGTAAGGTTAATGGTGGATACCGAGAGATCGTTTTTAATGCACCTAGTTTAGGGTATAGGTTACTACGACAGTGGAACCGACCTAGACATAGGTAGTGAATTGTACCACGATAGTGGGCAATTCTGATTTCAGGCCACTACCCGGATAGAGAGATAAATCTGAATGACTACATAGAATTTAATACAATGAAAACCCGCAGTGAAACCACAATCCTAAAGATCTCATCTTAAATTGATTAAACTAATCATTTAATCGATTGCTTTGCTTTGTTTTAATTCATTTTCTTTTAATTTTACAACAACTTCCAACTTTTTAATCGGTCTAGCTGATTGCGAGTAGTTAGTAGTAGTCTCCGATAATTCACGTGTCCCTAAGTTCAACGCGGGCCTCACAAAGGCCTATATTACATTGATGCGTACACTTCCATTTCTACGCACGTAAAAAGTGTGTCAAGTTTTTGGCGCCGTTGCCGGGGACACGACAATTGTCGGCACTACGAGTGCTGCAAGCGGCCACTCTAGGCCACATTTTATTTTTTTATTAGTTTGAAATCATTTCCAGAATTCATAGCTTATTCTTTTTCACATCTTGTAGTTGTCTAGCACGGTACTGAACTTAATTTACCATTTTGCAGGTACTGTGTATGGTGCAGACACATAGTACCGACTACATGCAACAGGCACCAGAGGTTTCACTATCGGGTCCTGACGACGAGGAAGATTACAATCAAGACCACTTGGAAGAAATAGACTCAGAATCCGAGCAAGAAGAGATGGCATAGCCACAGACAATATGGGAGAACATCAAGGCTTCTTCTTCATCTGCGTCGAAGGGGCCAATCAAGAAGCAGGCTATCAACATTCTGACTTACAAGATTGATCCTGTGTTAATCAACTTGGTCAAATCAAATGCTTTCCATGGGCTCAAGAACGAAGACCCAGTCACACATATAAGCCAATTTGTGGAGAATTGTGACATGATAAAAATTGACAGATTTCCACAAGAGACGCTCTACTTGAAGCTATTCCCGAGTTCTCTGGCAGGAAATGCATGTGAGTGGTTGCAAAATCTGGATGATGAATATGTGGAATCCTGGAACCACATGGTAGAGGTTTTCTTTGAAAGGTTCTTCCCGCCCGAGAAGACCAATGACATGATCAGGAAGATCCACAACTTCACTCAGAAGGAAGGAGAGACCTACTCTGAGACCTGGGAAAGGTTTCAGATCATGCTTAGGCGGTGCCCGCATCACAGGCTTGACAAGGAGACACAAGTCAAGATCTTCTATTTTGCTCTCTCCGAGCATGATAGAAGTAACCTCGATTCAACAGGCTCAGGATTCTTTTTGAACAACACAGACACGAGGTGTTGGGAAATCCTTAAGAACATGGCCAAGAAGCAATCGTGGGGCGACAAGGATGATGTTGAGCATGTTTGAGTAGCAGGGGAGTCAAAAGCAATCAAGGAGCTGAATGAGAAGATGGACCTTCTCGCGAAGAAACTGCTTGCAAAGGAGGATACTGAATACGAGGACGAGGCACAAGTCAAATTCATGAGGCGGCAACAAGGTTACAGAAATAATGATTACTCATGGATGAAGGACAAGAAGTTCTCTTGGAAGGACCCAAACAACTTTTTGCAGGACCCAGATGCAAAACCTCAGTTAGTAGCAGAGGACAAGAGCACGGAGTTGCTCAACCAAGTGATAAAGCAAAATCAAGAATTAATGACTACTTTTGGCCAGCAGATAAAGCAACAGGGGGAATTTATGAACCAGTTCGGGCAGACACTGCAGAGCCATGGGGCTCAGATGAGGACAATAGAGACGTCCATGGCGCAAATGGCAGTCGAGATAGCCAATCTGAAAAAGCCGACACACCAAGGTTTTCCGGGTAACACTAATATTCCAGGAGGAAACCAACAGGCGAAGGCCATCTTACTAAGGAGTGGCAAGAAGCTTTTAAACCCCAGAGCCGATGAACCAAGCAAACCCCAAGCAGAAATTGAAGGTGAGGCAACTAAGGAGCTGCCCATACCGGTCACAGAACTAGTTGCGGATATAGCAGTGGATGCTATTGAAGATCCTATTGCAGATGAGGAGGAGACGTAGAAAAGGACACCATATGTGCCACCGCATCAAAGGGCACAGGCTGTCCCGGTCCCATATCCGAATAGTGCAAAGGCAAGGAAAGTGGATGCCCAATTTAAAAAGTTTCTAGACATTTTCAGAAAGCTTTCAGTCAACATCCCATTATTGGAAGCAATTGAGCAGATCCCTTCTTACGGCAAATTTCTGAAAGACATCATTACCAAGAAGAGGAAAATCCCAGACATGGAGGTTGTAGTGCTTAAGGAGTAGGTGAGTGCCTTCATCATGGGCACATTGCCACCAAAGAGCCAGAATCCGGGCTGCTTCAACATTTCATGTTACATTGGGAAAGTGAAGTTTGGTGAAGCACTATGTGACTCCGGGGCGAGCATAAACTTGATGCCCCTCTCTACATTCAAGAAGCTAGGATTAAAAGAGTCACGACCGAGCAACATGACAATCCAATTGGCGGACAATTCTATGGTGAAGCCATACAATATTTGTGAAGACGTGCTAGTGAAAGTAGATCGATTTGTATTTCTAGCAGATTTTGTCGTCATGGAGATGCAAGATGAACAAGGCAATGAGTTACTACTCGGACGACCCTTCCAAGCTACAGCTGACATGATACTTGGGATGGGGAGAGGTCGTTTGACCTTGGGTATAGCCGATGATCACTTTGAGATGGTCAAGCCTTCCAGCACCATGTCACTTAAAGCCAAGGAGTAGTGCCACATGGTAAAGCATTTTGATCACAATATCTCACTTTGTCTAGGGAAGCCATTTTTAGATATGGCTCATGTAATGATCAAGGTGGAAAAAGGGACATTGGCTGTAGACATCATGGAGCAGACCAAGGTGGTATCCCTTAGCAAGGCTGTAGGTTTTCTGAATGATGAGGAGGAGGACATTCCTCCCTCTATTGAAGATGAGGCTATAGCAAATTCGGTTGTTGACGCACATCCAAAATTACCACTTGAATCCTGCTTAGTCAATACCACACATGATTGGATGAGAAGCAAGTCACTGCAGGAGTGTGCCAAGATGCTTCAGATGTTGGCGTGCTTCTATGCGAGGTACTATGAAGACTTAGGCGAACTCCCACCACCGCTTCAATCATCCTTAATCAGCCCGCCAGAATTGGAGTTGAAGCCGTTGCCACCGCACCTGAAGTATGCATTTCTGGCTGAGAAAGAAAAGCTTTCTGTGATTATATCGGCTTATCTGAGTGCCGAGGAGGAGGACCAGTTGCTTACTGTGTTGAAGAACCACCGAGGAGCATTCGGGTGGTCAGTTGCAGACATTAAGGGGATCTCCCCTACTTTGTGTCAGCACAAGATTCGGCTCGAGGAGGGAGCCAAGCCGGTGATTCAGCCACAACGTCGACTAAATCCGAGCATGATGGAGGTTGTCAAGAAGGATGTGATTAAGCTTCTTTCTGCAGGTATCATCTATGCTATTTCTGACTTTACGTGGGTGAGTCCTACATAGGTAGTCCCTAAAAAGGGGGGAATCACTGTTACCCATAATCTTTTAAATGAACCTGTCACCACCCGCTTGGTAACCGGGTGGCGTGTTTGCATAGATTACCGTCGATTGAATGCCGCTATGCTAAAGGATCACTTTCCTCTTCCATTTATTGATCAAATTTTAGAGCGCTTAGCCGACCGATCACATTTTTGTTTTCTGGATGGTTATTCGGGGTACAATCAGATTTCGATTGATCCTAAGGACCAAGAGAAGTCCACATTCACTTGTCCTTGTGGAACGTTTGTGTACCGCCGTATGCCTTTTGGGTTATGTAATGCATCAGAGACCTTTCAGCGTTGTATGCTTGCCATTTTTTCTGATATGGTAGAACGCTGTCTAGAGGTTTTTATGGATGATTTCTCTGTTTATGGTGCATCCTTTGATGAGTGCCTTTACAATCTGGATAAGGTCTTGCAACGTTGTGAGGACAGACATTTGGTCCTCAATTGGGAGAAATGTCACATGATGGTGAGTGAAGGAATAGTGCTAGGACATAAAGTGTCTAGCAAGGGTTTGGAGGTAGACCCGGTAAAAGTTGAAGTGATTTCCAAATTGCCCCCACCGAATTCGGTAAAAGGGGTACGGAGTTTCTTAGGTCACGCCAGTTTCTATCGTCGTTTTATAAAAGATTTTTCTAAAATCGCCAAACCTTTATCTGAGCTTTTAGAAAAAGATGATGTTTTTGACTTTAATGAAAAATGTCTACATGCGTTCAACGTGCTTAAGGAAAAATTGATTTCCGCACTAGTTGTGCAAACACCGGATTGGACCAAGCCGTTTGAACTAATGTGTGATGCATCCGATTTCACGGTTGGGGCTGTCTTGGGACCACGGGTGGACAACAAACATGCTGTGATTTTTTATGCATCTAAAACTTTGAATGACGCCCAACTCAATTACATGACTACCGAGAAAGAATTGCTTGCCGTTGTTTTCGCTTTTGAAAAATTTCGGCAATATCTAGTTGGATCAAAAGTCGTGGTATGGACGGACCATGCCGCCATTAAGTATTTGATGGAGAAAAAGGATGCCAAACCTAGATTGATTAGGTGGATCTTGCTTTTACAGGAATTTGATATCGAAATCAAAGACAAGGCGGGGATTGAAAATGTGGTCACAGACCATTTGTCTAGGTTAGAGAGGGTAGATGAAAAGGATTTACACATACCCATTACCGAGACATTTCCGGACGAACATCTTTTGAAAGTGAAATCGAAAGACCCGTGGTTTTCTTATATTGTGAACTATCTTGCATGCAAAATCATCCCGGATGATTGGACGTATCAAGAGAAGAATAAATTTTTCCATTCTTTACGATATTATTTCTGGGATGACCCTATTCTCTTGAAGCAATGCAGGGATGGTGTTTTACACAGGTGTGTACCTGAGGTGGAATACGAGAGTGTTCTTCATCATTGCCACACACTACCGATGGGCGGACACCATGCAAGCTCTCACACTGCAGCCAAAGTACTGGAAAGTGACCTATACTGGCCTACCTTGTTTAGGATTGCTTATGCGTTTGTGCGGCAATGTGATTCCTGCCAAAGGGCGGGTAATATTTTGAAAAGACAAGAGATGCCCCTTAATGTATTCCAGGAGGTTGAGGTATTTGACTTATGGGGTATATATTTTATGGGACCCTTTGTGTCCTCAAATTCTAATTTGTACATTCTTTTATCTGTTGATTACGTGTCGAAGTGGGTAGAGGCAATACCCACAAGGACTAATGATTCCGCTGTAGTGTGCAGGTTTGTCAAAGAATATATTTTCTGCAGGTTTGGTATACCAAGAATGATCATAAGTGATGGGGGTACACACTTCCGGAATCAAAAGTTCGCAGCACTATTGAGAAAGTACGGGGTCAAACATACCATTGGTACCCCGTACCACCCGCAAACTCAAGGACAAGTGGAGGTCTCCAATCAGGAGATTAAGAAGATCTTGGAGCGTACTGTGGCTTCCACGAGGAAGAATTGGAGTACTCTACTACCGGATGCGTTGTGGGCATACAAGACGGCGTACAAAACACCTATAGGCACTACGCCTTTTAGGTTGGCTTATGGTCGGGCCTGTCACTTACCGGTGGAATTAGAGCATAAAGCGCATTGGGCGCTGAGGAAGCTAAATTTGAGTTATGATGAAGCGGGAAAGAAGAGGTGACTTGAACTCAATGAACTTGATGAGCTATGAATGAATGCATATGAAAGCTCTCGGATATACAAGGAGCGCACAAAGTTGATTCACGATCTCCATATTCAGATGCACATCTTCAAGAAAGGAGATCGTGTGCTTTTGTTCAACTCCAGGCTGAAGATGCATCTCGGGAAACTGAAATCCCAATGGAATGGACCATTCACAATAGAGGAGGTCAGACCACATGGCGCAATTATGGTGCGTGATGGCGAGACCACATTTCTGGTCAATGGGAAAATGTTGAAATTGTATTTTGGTGAAGATTACACAAGGAAAGTGAATGAGGTCAAACTCATTGCACTTCTAGATGCTTGAGGAGATTCATGTCGTCTAGCCTAAGACGTTAAATAAGGGCGCTTGTTGGGAGGCAACCCAGCCATCAATACTTTAGTTTAGTTTCGTTCACATTCGTAGTTTGATTTGTTTTGACTTTGTCTTTAGTGTAAAAAAGATACCGTGATCGTTTGCTCATTGTGTAGGATTGAGGCAGAGTCGATACCATCGACCCTTGTGTCGATGGTATCGACCGGGGTACAGGTTGGCGACTGCAGAAATCGCACTGCGTCGATACCATCGATGGCCTCGTCGATGGTATCGACATACCAACAGGCTGATCACAAGCAAAGGTCAATAGTATTGACATGGGTGTCGATACTCGTGAGATCTCTGGAGATATTCAGAAGAAATTGTCTCAGTAAAGTCGATACCATCGACGGGACTGTCGATGGTATCGACCTAGTTTCAAATAGAAGGCGGCGGCCGACCTCGCGAGGGCGTTGCCCTAATCAAAAGTCAATACTATCGACTTGCGTCGATAGTATTGACGCGACACGTCACCGATCCGCGAGAGGAGATCAACGGCGATCGCTGCAACCAGATAGTCGATCCGGGGGACAGGTCGATACCATCGACACATGTCGATAGTATCGACACGTCAGTGATCCGGGCCCTGCAAATCTAGCCATCGACGACCGTCGATACCAGCGGCAGTATGGATTGTGCTATGCGTGTCGATACCATCGACCCGCGTCGATGGTATCGACAGGCACACAGCAGCGCCAGTGTCAGTTATATAAGGGAGGGCTTGTCATCATATGATGTCACACCTTCAATGAGTTCTTCCTCTACTTGCGCCGAGCGTCTTCCAGAGCAATCTGAGCTCGACGACGAGCATCCAGGAGCATGTTCTTCATCGAGTAGAGATTTCCTGCTCCTATCTTCACCGAGCTCTTTCTCTACTTCTCCTTCTTCCGTAACCATGGTGCATGTTGTTGGTGCGTCTTCTTCACGTGCCAACCGATGGACATCCCGGAGTTCATGCCTCCACCGACTGCATCAATTTCACACCCGCAGATTGTTCATCCGTCCGCGGAGGTCAAAAAGATCTACGAGGAGATCATGAAGAGGAAAATCGAGCCGACCCGCTATGTTGAGCGGGAGATGATCCGCAACTTGGGGTTCAACGCAAATCTGGCCTACGTTCTAAAAGGGTAGGCGAGACACACGAGCAGGATGCCCGATGAGCTGGAATACCATGCTGATGGCCAGCCATTCTTCAATGAATGACCCACTTACAAGGAGCTGGTGGCAGAATTCATGGTGTCGCTGGATGTCTGTGTCGTGCCAAATGACATCATCGCCACGGACCGCGAGTGGATCAAGGGCCGTGTGTCTTTCCGGTTGTACAACAATGATTACAATCTCACACGCCGCCAGTTCAATGAGATCTACAACTAGAATCATGGGCAGACTGACTACCGGCGGCCAGACAACCAGACCGACTACGACGCCATCTTTGCCGAGCTTGTGACGGTGCCACCGGGAAAATCTGTGAGCTACCACAACGCAGCGGTAGCAGACTTCGAGCATCCGTTCGTGCAGATTCTTCATCGGATGTTGTGTTCCACCCTATTTGCTAGGGGTGATCTGTCTCTTAGCAAATTCCAGGAGACAGACTTATTTTTCTTGCATAAGTTACTGAAGTGTCAAGAGTGCAACTGGGGAGCTTTCTTTCTACAATGAGTGTTGGCGGTAAAGCGGAGTACGCGGAAGGCTCCAATTCACTTTGGAGGACTCATCACTCCGATGGAACACTACCTTGGGCTGAACTTCTCAACCTTGACTCCACTCTCCAATAGAAGCAAGGTCAATTTGCAACATCTTCACAGATCAAACCTTATCTTTCTTCGGGATGGTTTATCTTATGCTCATTGCCATGTAAACCACGCATACCAAGAATGTTTGCTTCCCGATCCTGTCTTCCATATCGAGGGTGCTCAACATTTATGATGGCCCATCATAGCCATTGCTGACTCCGATGAAGACGGCGGCAACGCCGACGACAATAATGACGACGAGGCTGAAGAGGAAGAGGAGGCCTACACTCCTCTTCGGGAACAAGTGGCACCTAGGAAGCGTCCTCGCATGCATCTGGGTGCGTCTTCATCTTTGCAGCCTCCGCCACCACCACCACCCTTGCAGCCAAGCGAGGATGTCTATTCGATGCAAGCAATGTATGCTATGCTGCAGGATATATAGAAGATGCAGCAACATCACACTGCTATGTATACCAGTGTTCAGGAGACTACGTACCGGTTAATTGACAATCAGAGGGCGATCTTCGAGAATGAGTGCCTCCTCCTTGGCAACCAACAACAGATTCATGACAGGTTGCATAGGATGGAGATGCAGCAACATCCCTTCTATGATCACTACTGGAGCCAGAATTACTTTGAGGGGTATCCACAACATCCACCCATGCCCCAATATGATCCTAGCTTTCAGGGGCAGTACCCATCCTGGGACCCCACGACCCCACAGTACCCGCCTCTGCCAGAAGAGTAAATCGACATCTCTGTTCCAACCTTTAAAATTGTTTTTGACTATGAGGCCATAGTCGAATTCAAGCTTAGGGGGGAGTTGGAACAACTCTATTATTTATTTTCTCAGTTTTTAGTTTTATTTTGTTTGTTCTTGTCATTTATTTCTTGCAATCTTAATTTGTTTGTAGGATCCACATTCTATCTAGTGTAATTGTGGATGTATTAAGTCATGTGTCATCTCATTTGCTTGTACATGGGTTAAGGGAAAATTAAAATTTTGAGTGTTTGCAAGCTTGTGTTGTTCAACTTTGAGCACATAACTTAAGAAAATGATTGGTTTTGTCAACTCTAAAATAGAAAATCGCAACTGTACATTCCTAATGATTCATGAAAAGTGGATGGAATTGGTTGTTTGAGCCTAAACTGACCAAATGATAATGAGACTCTAATTTGAAGTAAGAGAGAGAAACCTCTTAACTACTACACAGGTCAGTAAGGAGGGACACATAATACTCTTCAAAGGTTCAGTCAATTAGTCTTGTGATCTTTCCACCTCATTGTTTTTCACAATCCACCATAAGAATTGGAAGTACATTACGATTTTAATCTCTTTGATTGCATCTCATGTAGATAGGTTTTGCATTGCAACCACTTTCACATGTTTTGCATAAACAAAAAAAAAATAGAATAGTGATACATGCACATTATCCTTAGGTGCGTGTCATTCAGTTGCATTCATAATTGTTATGCATAGAGTACATCATGTATCTTATTTCTTATTTAAAGGTGATTAGCTTGTTCCATACCTTCTAAATAATTCAAATATTTGAGCTATGTAGAAAAAGTGAGCCCAACAAATTATTCATTATCATTTGTGGATATAAGGGCCTGAAAGAAAAAATAAGAAAAAAATGAAAAATGAAAGAAAAAAAAGAAAGTTATTAAGAAGCAAGTAGAATAAGAGGGATAAAGGAACATAATCTCACCTGCATTTTAAGATGAGTAAGTACATGATGTATCTCAGTTAGATATTCCATCTCATTTTGAGACGGGATGTTAGTGCATGCATCATTCCACCCAATCTTAGGCATCAGGGCATGTTTATGTGCAAATGCATCATTTAGGGAATTTTTGTTTTATGCATGTTGAAACCGTATAATGCTTCCAATTCTTCCATTAGCCACCCATTCCATCCACCCGTTGCTCGAATTGGTAGGCCACCGTGATTTTCTCCTCACTTGTGAATATCAGGAGAGCTGCTTCCATTTAGATGGTAGTTAGGGCGAGCAACGTAGTATACGAGATCACAAGATGCACCGAGTCTGGACCGACGAATTTTATTATGTTAACTGCCTTATGTGATAGTGTTCTTCAGTTTTGAGGTAGATATCTTTTATGGATGATTACTGTCGCCTTTAGGGTAATTATAATTCTATGGTTAGTGAGGGCCGGAATGTGAATGTCCGGTGGGGATCATATGGGATGTTTGTTGTGATGATTTATTCTTTAGTTGACTCTGGCAATTCTATTCTAAGGTTTAGTTGCTCGAGGGCGAGCAATGTTCAAGCTTAGGGGAGTTTGATGCGATGATTTTGAGTCACATTTATAGACTTGTTTTATTCGTGTTTTATGCATTTATTAGTCATTTTGGTGGTTAATATTGCATAATTCATCTAGTTTGGTCTATGATCTTTCTCTATGTCAAATCTCCCTTATTTCAGTATTTTGAGCATAAATTATTACAAGAATATGTTTTGTTTCGGCTTATGTGGTTTTGTGTTGTAATTTTAGGAAAAAAACAAGTATCTGCTGCTGTCGATACCATCGACACAACCACAGGCAGCCCGCCGCGAGGAGAAGCAAAACCTCGATACTATTGACAGGAGAGTTGATGGTATCGAGATACCATCAAGTTGCTGGAGAAAAGAGAGTCGATACTATCAACACAAAAGTCGATACCATCGATTGGTGGAGCTACAGTGACACAAAAAGACAAAACTATCGCTACAAGTTTGTCGATACCATCGACCCACGTCGATGGCATCGAGATAGCATCATGCGCATCAATAAAGGGAAAGAAGACCACCCGATACCGCGCAGGGTCGATGGTATCGACACCGTCAGATACAACTTTGCTTCAGATCGATCTAAATCCGACGGTTGTGATATTTTGGCGACCTAACTCGGTGATTATACCTAATGACGGCGGCCAAGAGGAAGGTAGGACGTCATTAGCCGCTGCACACATCCTGAGAAGGTGTGGAGAGAAGAATAGAGCCCAGAAGCACACCCCAACCGATCCGAACGCCGAAGAAGACGATTTCCACCACCGAAAGGCGGGAGAACGCATATTATACACCAAGGAGTGATTGGATCTTCTCCGTTCAGGGGTTTCACCACTCAATCACGTTTTTCTCCATGTTTCCCTTTTTCTCTACCACGTTTTGCTTTGAGATGAACATGCGGGGCTAATCCCCTTTATCTTTAGGACCAGGAGTAGCCCGAGAATTCATTGTATGACAATTTTATCATAGTAATTCATCTTTTATCTCTTAAATCCGTGGTATAATTTCGTTTTCTCAATTATATTGTTATGCTTGATCATCATAATAATAATCTAATGCCCTTAATTACTTTGAAAGAAGAATTCATGGTTGAAAAGAGACGAAATTCACGTTAATTGACAAATCCCTTGAACAAGGTGGTGTAAGGTTAATGGTGGATACCGAGAGATCGTTTTTAATGCACCTAGTTTAGGGTATAGGTTACTACGACGGTGGAACTGACCTAGACATAGGTAGTGAATTGTACCACGACAGTGGGCAATTCTGATTTCAGGCCACTACCTGGATAGAGAGATAAATCTGAATGACTACATAGAATTTAATACAATGAAACCCGCGGTGAAACCGCAATCCTAAAGATCTCATCTTAAATTGATTAAACTAATCATTTGATCAATTGCTTTGCTTTGTTTTATTTCATTTTCTTTTAATTTTACAACAACTTCCAACTTTTTAATCGGTCTAGCTGATTGCGAGTAGTTAGTAGTAGTCTCTGATAATTCACGTGTCCCTGAGTTTGACGCGGGCCTCACAAAGGCCTATATTACATTGACGCGTACACTTGCGTTTCTACGCACGTAAAAAGCGTGCCACGTTTTTGGCACCGTTACTGGGGACACAACAATTGTCGGCACTACGAGTGCTGCAAGCGGCCACTCTAGGCCACTTTTTATTTTTTTTATTGTTTGAAATCATTTACAGAATTCATAGCTTATTCTTTTTCGCATCTTGTAGTTGTCTAGCACGGTACTAAACTTAATTTACCATTTTGCAGGTACTGTGTATGGTGCCGACGCGTAGTACCGACTACACACAACAGGCACCAGAGGTTCCACTGCCGGGACCTGACGACGAGGAAGATTACAATCAAGACCACTTGGAAGAAATAGACTCAGAACCCGAGCAAGAAGAGATGGCAGAGCCACAGACAATATGGGAGAAGATCAAGGCTTCTTCTTCATCTGCGTCGAAGGGCCAATCAAGAAGCAGGCTATCAACATTCTGACTTACAAGATTGATCCTGTGTTAATCAACTTGGTCAAATCGAATGCTTTCCATGGGCTCAAGAACGAAGACCCAGTCACGCATATAAGCCAATTTGTGGAGAATTGTGACATGATAAAAATTGACAGATTTCCACAAGAGACGCTCTACTTGAAGCTATTCCCGAGTTCTCTGGCAGGAAATGCATGTGAGTGGTTGCACAATCTGGATGATGAATATGTGGAATCCTGGAACCACATGGTAGAGGTTTTCTTTGAAAGGTTCTTTCCGCCCGAGAAGACCAATGACATGATCAGGAAGATCCACAAATTCACTCAGAAGGCAGGAGAGACCTACTCTGAGACCTGGGAAAGGTTTCAGATCATGCTTAGGCAGTGCCCGCATCACATGCTTGACAAGGAGACACAGGTCAAGATCTTCTATTTTTCTCTCTCCGAGCATGATAGAAGTAACCTCGATTCAGCAGGCTCAGGATTATTTTTGAACAACACAGACACGAGGTGTTGGGAAATCCTTAAGAACATGGCCAAGAAGCAATCGTGGGGCGACAGGGACGCTGTTGAGCATGTTCGAGTAGCAGGGGAGTCAAAAGCAATCAAGGAGCTGAATGAGAAGATGGACCTTCTCGCGAAGAAACTGCTTGCAAAGGAGGATACTGAATCCGAGGACGAGGCACAAGTCAAATTCATGAGGCAGCAGCAAGGTTACAGAAATAATGATTACTCATGGAGGAAGGACAAGAAGTTCTCGTGGAAGGATCCAAACAACTTTTTGCAGGACCCAGATGCAAAACCCCAGCCAGTAGCAGAGGACAAGAGTACGGAGTTTCTCAACCAAGTGATAAAGCAAAATCAAGAATTAATGACTACTTTTGGCCAGTAGATAAAGCAACAGGGGTTATTTATGAACCAGTTCGGGCAGACATTGCAGAGCCATGGGGCTCAGATGAGGACAATAGAGACGTCCATGGCGCAAATGGCAGTCGAGATAGCCAATCTAAAAAATCCGACGCACCAAGGTTTTCCGGGTAACACTAATATTCCAGGAGGAAACCAACAGGCGAAGGCCATCTTGCTAAGGCGTGGCAAGAAGCTTTTAAAATCTAGAGCCGATGAACCAAGCAAACCCCAAGCAGAAATTGAAGGTGAGGCCACTGAGGAGCTGCCCATACCGATCACAGAACCAGTTGCAGATATAGCAGTGGATGCTATTGAAGATCCTATTGCAGATGAGGAGGAGACGCAAAAAAGGACACCATATGTGCCACCGCATCAAAGGGCACAGGCTGTCCCGGTCCCATATCCGAATAGTGCAAAGGCAAGGAAAGTGGATGCCCAGTTTAAAAAGTTTCTAGACATTTTCAGAAAGCTTTCAGTCAACATCCCATTATTGGAAGCAATTGAGCAGATCCCTTCTTACGACAAATTTCTGAAAAACATCATTACCAAGAAGAGGAAAATCCCAGACATGGAGGTTGTAGTGCTTAAGGAGCAGGTGAGTGCCTTCATCATGGGCACATTGCCACCAAAGAGGCAGAATCTGGGCTGCTTCAACATTTCATGTTACATTGGGAAAGTGAAGTTTGGTGAAGCACTATGTGACTCCGGGGCGAGCATAAACTTGATGCCCCTCTCTACATTCAAGAAGCTGGGATTAAAAGAGTCACAACCGAGCAACATGACAATCCAATTGGCGGACAATTCTGTGGTGAAGCCATACAATATTTGTGAAGACGTGCTAGTGAAAGTAGATCGATTTGTATTTCTAGTAGATTTTGTCGTCATGGAGATGTAAGATGAACAAGGCAATGAGTTACTACTCGGACGACCCTTCCAAGCTACAGCTGACATGATACTTGAGATGGGGAGAGGTCGTTTGACCTTGGGTATAGCTGATGATCGCTTCGAGATGGTCAAGCCTTCCAGCACCACATCACTTAAAGCCAAGGAGTAGTGCCACATGGTAAAACATTTTGATCACAATATCTCACTTTGTCTAGGGAAGCCATTTTTAGATATGGCTCATGTAATGACCAAGGTGGAAAAAGGGACATTGGCTGTAGACATCATGGAGCAGACCAAGGTGGTATCCCTTAGCAAGGCTGTAGGTTTTCCGAATGATGAGGAGGAGGACATTCCTCCCTCTATTGAAGATGAGGCTATAGCAAATTCGGTTGTTGACGCACATCCAGAATTACCACTTGAATCCTGCTTAGTCAATATCACACATGATTGGATGAGAAGCAAGTCACTGCAGGAGTGTGCCAAGATGCTTCAGATGTTGGCGTGCTTCTATGCGAGGTACTATGAAGACTTAGGCGAACTCCCACCACTGCTTCAATCATCCTTAATCAGCCCGCCAGAATTGGAGTTTAAGCCGTTGCCACCGCACCTGAAGTATGCATTTCTGGCTGAGGAAGAAAAGCTGTCTATGATTATATCGGCTTATCTGAGTGCCGAGGAGGAGGACCAGCTGCTTACTGTGTTGAAGAACCACCGAGGAGCATTCGGGTGGTCAGTTGCAGACATTAAGGGGATCTCTCCTACTTTGTGCCAACACAAGATTCGGCTCGAGGAGGGAGCCAAGCCGTTGATTTAGCCACAACGTCGACTAAATCCGAGCATGATGGAGGTTGTCAAGAAGTAGGTGATTAAGCTTCTTTCTGCAGGTATCATCTATGCTATTTCTGACTCGACGTGGGTGAGTCCTACACAAGTAGTCCCTAAAAAGGGGGGAATCACTGTTACCCATAATCTTTTAAATGAACCTGTCACCACCCGCTTGGTAACTGGGTGGCGTGTTTGCATAGATTGCCGTCGATTGAATGCCGCTACGCTAAAGGATCACTTTCCTCTTCCGTTTATTGATCAAATTTTAGAGCGCTTAGCCGACCGATCACATTTTTGTATTTTGGATGGTTATTCGGGGTACAATCAGATTTCGATTGATCCTAAGGACCAAGAGAAGTCCACATTCACTTGTCCTTGTGGAACGTTTGCGTACCGCTGTATGCCTTTTGGGTTATGTAATGCATCGGTGACCTTTCAGCGTTGTATGCTTGCCATTTTTTCTGATATGGTAGAACGTTGTCTAGAGGTTTTTATGGATGATTTCTCTATTTATGGTGCATCCTTTGATGGGTGCCTTTACAATCTGGATAAGGTCTTGCAACGTTGTGAGGACACACATTTGGTCCTCATTTGGGAGAAATGTCACATGATGGTGAGTGAAGGAATAGTGCTAGGACATAAAGTGTCTAGCAAGGGTTTGGAGGTAGACCCGGTAAAAATTGAAGTGATTTCCAAATTACCCCCACCGAATTCGGTAAAAGGGGTATGGAGTTTCTTAGGTCACACCGGTTTCTATCATCGTTTTATAAAAGATTTTTCTAAAATCGCCAAACCTTTATCTGAGCTTTTAGAAAAAGATGATGTTTTTGACTTTAATGAAAAATGTCTACATGCGTTCAACGTGCTTAAGGAAAAATTGATTTCCGAACTGGTTGTGCAAACACCGGATTGGACCAAGCCGTTTGAACTAATGTGTGATGCATCCGATTTCGCGGTTGGGGCTGTCTTAGGACAACGGGTGGACAATAAACCTGCTGTGATTTTTTATGCATCTAAAACTTTGAATGACGCCCAACTCAATTACACGACTACCGAGAAAGAATTGCTTGCCGTTGTTTTCACTTTTGAAAAATTTCTACAATATCTAGTTGGATCGAAAGTTGTGGTATGGACGGACCACGTCGCCATTAAGTATTTGATGGAGAAAAAGGATGCCAAAACTAGATTGATTGGGTGGATCTTGCTTTTACAGGAATTTGATATCAAAATCAAAGACAAGGCGGGGATTGAAAATGTGGTCGCGGACCATTTGTCTAGGTTAGAGAGGGTAGATGAAAAGGATTTACACATACCCATTACCGAGACATTTCCGGACGAACATCTTTTGAAAGTGAAATCGAAAGACCCGTGGTTTTCTTATATTGTGAACTATCTTGCATGCAAAATCATCCCAGATGATTGGACGTATCAAGAGAAGAAGAAATTTTTCCATTCTTTACGATATTATTTCTAGGATGACCCTATTCTCTTGAAGCAATGTAGGGATGGTGTTTTACACAGGTGTGTACCTGAGGTGGAATACGAGAGTGTTCTTCGTCATTGCCACACACTACCGACGGGCGGACACTATGCAAGCTCTCGCACTGCAGCCAAAGTACTAGAAAGTGGCCTATACTAGCCTACCTTATTTAGGGATGCTTATGCGTTTGTGCGGCAATGTGATTCCTGCCAAAGGGCGGGTAACATTTTGAAAAGACAAGAGATGCCCCTTAATGTATTCCAGGAGGTTGAGGTATTTGACTTATGGGGTATAGATTTTATGGAACCCTTTGTGTCCTCAAATTCTAATTTGTACATTCTTTTGGCTGTTGATTACATGTCGAAGTGGGTAGAGGCAATACCCACAAGGACTAATGATTCCCTTTTTCTCTACCACGTTTTTCTCCATGTTTCCCTTTTTCTCTACCACGTTTTGTTTTGAGATGAACATGCGGGGCTAATCCCCTTTATCTTTAGGACCGGGAGTAGCCCGGGAATTCATTGTATGACAATTTTATCATAGTAATTCATCTTTTATCTCTTAAATCCGTGGTATAATTTCGTTTTCTCAATTATATTGTTATGCTTGATCATCATAATAATAATATAATGCCCTTAATTACTTTGAAAGAAGAATTAATGGTTGAAAAGAGACGAAATTCACGTTAATTGACAAATCCCTTGAACAAGGTGGTGTAAGGTTAATGGTGGATACCGAGAGATCGTTTTTAATGCACCTAGTTTAGGGTATAGGTTACTACGACGATGGAACTGACCTAGACATAGGTAGTGAATTGTACCACGACAGTGGGCAATTCTGATTTCAGGCCACTACCCGGATAGAGAGATAAATCTGAATGACTACATAGAATTTAATACAATGAAACCCGCGGTGAAACCGCAATCCTAAAGATCTCATCTTAAATTGATTAAACTAATCATTTAATCAATTGCTTTGCTTTGTTTTATTTCATTTTCTTTTAATTTTACAAAAACTTCCAACTTTTTAATCGGTCTAGCTGATTGCGAGTAGTTAGTAGTAGTCTCTGATAATTCACGTGTCCCTGAGTTCGACGCGGGCCTCACAAAGGCCTATATTACATTGACGCGTACACTTGCGTTTCTACGCACGTAAAAAGCGTGTCACATTTTTGGCACCGTTGCCGGGGACACAACAATTGTCGGCACTACGAGTGCTGCAAGCGGCCACTCTAGGCCACTTTTTATTTTTTTTATTAGTTTGAAATCATTTATAGAATTCATAGCTTATTCTTTTTCGCATCTTGTAGTTGTCTAGCACGGTACTAAACTTAATTTACCATTTTGCAGGTACTGTGTATGGTGCCGACGCGTAGTACCGACTACACACAACAGGCACCAGAGGTTCCACTGCCGGGACCTGACGACGAGGAAGATTACAATCAAGACCACTTGGAAGAAATAGACTCAGAACCCGAGCAAGAAGAGATGGCAGAGCCACAGACAATATGGGAGAAGATCAAGGCTTCTTCTTCATCTGCGTCGAAGGGGCCAATCAAGAAGCAGGCTATCAACATTCTGACTTACAAGATTGATCCTGTGTTAATCAACTTGGTCAAATCGAATGCTTTCCATGGGCTCAAGAACGAAGACCCAGTCACGCATATAAGCCAATTTGTGGAGAATTGTGACATGATAAAAATTGACAGATTTCCACAAGAGACGCTCTACTTGAAGCTATTCCCGAGTTCTCTGGCAGGAAATGCATGTGAGTGGTTGCACAATCTGGATGATGAATATGTGGAATCCTGGAACCACATGGTAGAGGTTTTCTTTGAAAGGTTCTTTCCGCCCGAGAAGACCAATGACATGATCAGGAAGATCTACAAATTCACTCAGAAGGCAGGAGAGACCTACTCTGAGACCTGGGAAAGGTTTCAGATCATGCTTAGGCAGTGCCCGCATCACATGCTTGACAAGGAGACACAGGTCAAGATCTTCTATTTTTCTCTCTCCGAGCATGATAGAAGTAACCTCGATTCAGCAGGCTCAGGATTCTTTTTGAACAACACAGACACGAGGTGTTGGGAAATCCTTAAGAACATGGCCAAGAAGCAATCGTGGGGTGACAGGGACGCTGTTGAGCATGTTTGAGTAGCAGGGGAGTCAAAAGCAATCAAGGAGCTGAATGAGAAGATGGACCTTCTCGCGAAGAAACTGCTTGCAAAGGAGGATACTGAATCCGAGGACGAGGCACAAGTCAAATTCATGAGGCAGCAACAAGGTTACAGAAATAATGATTACTCATGGAGGAAGGACAAGAAGTTCTCGTGGAAGGATCCAAACAACTTTTTGCAGGACCCAGATGCAAAACCCCAGCCAGTAGCAGAGGACAAGAGCACGGAGTTGCTCAACCAAGTGATAAAGCAAAATCAAGAATTAATGACTACTTTTGGCCAGTAGATAAAGCAACAGGGGTTATTTATGAACCAGTTCGGGCAGACATTGCAGAGCCATGGGGCTCAGATGAGGACAATAGAGACGTCCATGGCACAAATGGCAGTCGAGATAGCCAATCTAAAAAATCCAACGCACCAAGGTTTTCCGGGTAACACTAATATTCCAGGAGGAAACCAACAGGAGAAGGCCATCTTGCTAAGGAGTGGCAAGAAGATTTTAAAATCCAGAGCCGATGAACCAAGCAAACCCCAAGCAGAAATTGAAGGTGAGGCCACTGAGGAGCTGCCCATACCGATCACAGAACCAGTTGCAGATATAGCAGTGGATGCTATTGAAGATCCTATTGCAGATGAGGAGGAGACGCAAAAAAGGACACCATATGTGCCACCGCATCAAAGGGCACAGGCTGTCCCGGTCCCATATCCGAATAGTGCAAAGGTAAGGAAAGTGGATGCCCAGTTTAAAAAGTTTCTAGACATTTTCAGAAAGCTTTCAGTCAACATCCCATTATTGGAAGCAATTGAGCAGATCCCTTCTTACGGAAAATTTCTGAAAAACATCATTACCAAGAAGAGGAAAATCCCATACATGGAGGTTGTAGTGCTTAAGGAGCAGGTGAGTGCCTTCATCATGGGCACATTGCCACCAAAGAGGCAGAATCTGGGCTGCTTCAACATTTCATGTTACATTGGGAAAGTGAAGTTTGGTGAAGCACTATGTGACTCCGGGGCGAGCATAAACTTGATCCCCCTCTCTACATTCAAGAAGCTGGGATTAAAAGAGTCACAGCCGAGTAACATGACAATCCAATTGGCGGACAATTCTGTGGTGAAGCCATACAATATTTGTGAAGACGTGCTAGTGAAAGTAGATCGATTTGTATTTCTAGCAGATTTTGTCGTCATGGAGATGTAAGATGAACAAGGCAATGAGTTACTACTCGGACGACCCTTCCAAGCTACAGCTAACATGATACTTGAGATGGGGAGAGGTCGTTTGACCTTGGGTATAGCCGATGATCGCTTCGAGATGGTCAAGCCTTCCAGCACCACGTCACTTAAAGCCAAGGAGCAGTGCCACATGGTAAAACATTTTGATCACAATATCTCACTTTGTCTAGGGAAGCCATTTTTAGATATGGCTCATGTAATGACCAAGGTGGAAAAAGGGACATTGGATATAGACATCATGGAGCAGACCAAGGTGGTATCCCTTAGCAAGGCTGTAGGTTTTCCGAATGATGAGGAGGAGGACATTCCTCCCTCTATTGAAGATGAGGCTATAGCAAATTCGGTTGTTGACGCACATCCAGAATTACCACTTGAATCCTGCTTAGTCAATATCACACATGATTGGATGAGAAGCAAGTCACTGCAGGAGTGTGCCAAGATGCTTCAGATGTTGGCGTGCTTCTATGCGAGGTACTATGAAGACTTAGGCGAACTCCCACCATCGCTTCAATCATCCTTAATCAGCCCGCCAGAATTGGAGTTTAAGCCGTTGCCACCGCACCTGAAGTATGCATTTCTGGCTGAGGAAGAAAAGCTGTCTATGATTATATCGGCTTATCTGAGTGCCGAGGAGGAGGACCAGCTGCTTACTGTGTTGAAGAACCACCGAGGAGCATTCGGGTGGTCGGTTGCAGACATTAAGGGGATCTCTCCTACTTTGTGCCAACACAAGATTCGGCTCGAGGAGGGAGCCAAGCCGTTGATTTAGCCACAACGTCGACTAAATCCGAGCATGATGGAGGTTGTCAAGAAGGAGGTGATTAAGCTTCTTTCTGCAGGTATCATCTATGCTATTTCTGACTCGACGTGGGTGAGTCCTACACAGGTAGTCCCTAAAAAGGGGGGAATCACTGTTACCCATAATCTTTTAAATGAACATGTCACCACCCGCTTGGTAACTGGGTGGTGTGTTTGCATAGATTGCCGTCGATTGAATGCCGCTACGCTAAAGGATCACTTTCCTCTTCCGTTTATTGATCAAATTTTAGAGCGCTTAGCCGACCGATCACATTTTTGTATTCTGGATGGTTATTCGGGGTACAATCAGATTTCGATTGATCCTAAGGACCAAGAGAAGTCCACATTCACTTGTCCTTGTGGAACGTTTGCGTACTTTGGGTTATGTAATGCATCGGTGACCTTTCAGCGTTGTATGGTTGCCATTTTTTCTGATATGGTAGAACATTGTCTAGAGGTTTTTATGGATGATTTCTCTATTTATGGTGCATCCTTTGATGAGTGCCTTTACAATCTGGATAAGGTCTTGCAACGTTGTGAGGACACACATTTGGTCCTCATTTGGGAGAAATGTCACATGATGGTGAGTGAAGGAATAGTGCTAGGACAGAAAGTGTCTAGCAAGGGTTTGGAGGTAGACCCGGTAAAAATTGAAGTGATTTCCAAATTACCCCCACCGAATTCGGTAAAAGGGGTATGGAGTTTATGGAGTTTCTTAGGTCACACCGGTTTCTATCATCGTTTTATAAAAGATTTTTCTAAAATCGCCAAACCTTTATCTGAGCTTTTAGAAAAAGATGATGTTTTTGACTTTAATGAAAAATGTCTACATGCGTTCAACGTGCTTAAGGAAAAATTGATTTCCGCACTAGTTGTGCAAACACCGGATTGGACCAAGCCGTTTGAACTAATGTGTGATGCATCCGATTTCGCGGTTGGGGCTGTCTTGGGACAACGGGTGGACAATAAACCTGCTGTGATTTTTTATGCATCTAAAACTTTGAATGACGTTCAACTCAATTACACGACTACCGAGAAAGAATTGCTTGCCGTTGTTTTCACTTTTGAAAAATTTCTACAATATCTAGTTGGATCGAAAGTTGAGGTATGGACGGACCACGTCGCCATTAAGTATTTGATGGAGAAAAAGGATGCCAAAACTAGATTGATTGGGTGGATCTTGCTTTTACAGGAATTTGATATCGAAATCAAAGACAAGGCGGGGATTGAAAATGTGGTCGCGGACCATTTGTCTAGGTTAGAGAGGGTAGATGAAAAGGATTTACACATACCCATTACCGAGACATTTCCGGACGAACATCTTTTGAAAGTGAAATCGAAAGACCCGTGGTTTTCTTATATTGTGAACTATCTTGCATGCAAAATCATCCCAGATGATTGGACGTATCAAGAGAAGAAGAAATTTTTCCATTCTTTACGATATTATTTATAGGATGACCCTATTCTCTTGAAGCAATGTAGGGATGGTGTTTTACACAGGTGTGTACCTGAGGTGGAATACAAGAGTGTTCTTCGTCATTGCCACACACTACCGACGGGCGGACACTATGCAAGCTCTCGCACTGCAGCCAAAGTACTGGAAAGTGGCCTATACTAGCCTACCTTATTTAGGGATGCTTATGCGTTTGTGCGGCAATGTGATTCCTGCCAAAGGGCGGGTAACATTTTGAAAAGACAAGAGATGCCCCTTAATGTATTCCAGGAGGTTGAGGTATTTGACTTATGGGGTATAGATTTTATGGGACCCTTTGTGTCCTCAAATTCTAATTTGTACATTCTTTTGGCTGTTGATTACATGTCGAAGTGGGTAGAGGTAACACCCACAAGGACTAATGATTCTGCTGTAGTGTGCATGTTTGTCAAAGAATATATTTTCTGCAAGTTTGGCGTACCAAGAATGATCATAAGTGATGGGGGTTCACACTTCCAGAATCAAAAGTTCGCGGCACTATTGAGAAAGTACGGGGTCAAACATACCATTGGTACCCCGTACCACCCGCAAACTCAAGGACAAGTGGAGGTCTCCAATCGGGAGATTAAGAAGATCTTGGAGCGTACTGTGGATTCCACGAGAAAGAATTGGATTACTCTACTACCAGATGCGTTGTGGGCATACAGGACGGCGTACAAGACACCTATAGGTACTATGCCTTTTAGGTTGGCTTATGGTCGGGCCTGTCACTTACCGGTGGAATTAGAGCATAAAGCACATTGGGCGCCGAGGAAGCTAAATTTGAGTTATGATGAAGCGGGAAAGAAGAGGTTACTTGAACTCAATGAACTTGATGAGCTGCGAATGAATGCATATGAAAGCTCTCGGATATACAAGGAGCGCACAAAGTTGATTCACGATCTCCATATTCAGATGTGCATCTTCAATAAAGGAGATCGTGTGCTTTTGTTCAACTCCAGGCTGAAGATGCATCCCGGGAAACTGAAATCCCGATGGAGTGGACTATTCACAGTAGAGGAGGTCAGACCACATGGCACAATTATGGTGCGTGATGGCGAGACCACATTTCTGGTCAATGGGCAAAGGTTGAAATTGTATTTTGGTGAAGATTACACAAGGAAAGTGAATGAGGTCAAACTCATTGCACTTCTAGATGCTTGAGGAGCTTCATGTCGTCTAGCCTAAGACGTTAAATAAGGGCACTTGTTGGGAGGCAACCCAGCCATCGGTACTTTAGTTTAGTTTCATTCACATTTGTAGTTTGATTTGTTTTGACTTTGTCTTTAGTGTAAAAAAGATACCGTGATCATTTGCTCATTGTGCAGGAATGAGGCAGAGTAGATACCATCGACCCTTGTGTCGATGGTATCGACCGGGGTACAGGTTGGCGACTGCAGAAATCGCACTGCATCGATACCATCAACGACCTCATCGATGGTATCAACATACCAACAGGCTGATCACAAGCAGAGGTCGATAGTATTGACATGGGTGTCAATACTCGCCAGATCTCTGGAGATATTCAGAAGAAATCGTCTCAGTAAAGTCGATACCATCGACGGGACTGTCGATGGTATCGACCCAATTTCAAATATAAGGCGGCGGCCGGCCTCGCGAGGGAGTTGCCCTAATCAAAAGTCGATACTATCGACTTGCGTCGATAGTATTGACGCGACACGTCACCGATCCGCGAGAGGAGATCAACGACGATCGCTGCAACCAGATAGTCGATCCGGGGGACAGGTCGATACCATCGACACCTATCAATAGTATCGACACGTCAGCGATCCGGGCCCCGCAAATCCAGCCATCGATGACCGTCGATACCAGCGACAGTACGGATTGTGCTATGCGTGTCAATACCATCGACCCGCGTCGATGGTATCGACAGGCACACAGCAGCGCCGACGTCAGTTATATAAGGGAGGGCTTGTCGTCATATGACGTCACACCTTCAACGAGTTCTTCCTCTACTTGCGCCGAGCGTCTTCTAGAGCAATCTGAGCCCGACGACGAGCATCCAGGAGCACGTTCTTCATCGAGCAGAGATTTCCTGCTCCGATCTTCACCGAGCTCTTTCTCTACTTCTCCTTCTTCTTCAACCATGGTGCATGTTGCTGGTGCGTCTTCTTCACGCGCCAACCCAATGGACATCCCGGAGTTCGTGCCTCCACCGACTGCATTGATTTCATGCCCGTGGATTGTTCATCCGTCCGCGGAGGTCAAAAAGATCTATGAGGAGCTCATGAAGAGGAAAATCGAGCCGACCCGCTATGTTGAGTGGGAAATGATCCGCAACTTGGGGTTCGATGCAAATCTGGCCTACGTTCTAAAAGGGCAGGCGCGACACACGAGCAGGACACCCGATGAGCTGGAATACCATACTGATGGCCAGCCGTTCTTCAATGAATGACCCACTTACAAGGAGCTAGTGGAGGAATTCATGGCATCGCTGGAAGTCTGTGTCATGCCAAACGACATCATCGCCACAGACCGCGAGTGGATCAAGGTCCGTGTGTCTTTCCGGCTGTACAACAATGATTACAATCTCACACTCCGCCAGTTCAATGAGATCTACAACGGGAATCATGGGCAGACTGACTACCGGCGGCCAAACAACCGGACCGACTACGCCACCATCTTTGCCGAGCTTGTGACGGTGCCGCCAGGAAAATCTATGAGCTACCACAACGCAGTGGTAGCAGACTTCGAGCATCAGTTCGTGCAGATTCTTCAATGGATGCTGTGTTGCACCCTATTTTCTAGGGGTGATCTGTCTCTTAGCAAATTCCAGGAGACAGACTTATTTTTCTTGCATAAGTTACTGAAGCGTCAAGAGTGAAACTGGGGAGCTTTCTTTCTACAATGAGCGTTGGCGGTAAAGAAGAGTACGCGGAAGGCTCCAATTCACTTTGGAGGACTCATCACTCCGTTGGAACACTACCTTGGGTTGAACTTCTCAACCTTGACTCCGCTCTCCAACAGAAGCAAGTTCAATTTGCAACATCTTCACTGATCAAACCTTATCTTGCTTCGGGATGGTTTACCTTATGCTCATTGCCATGTAAACCACGCATACCAAGAATGTTCGCTTCCCAATCCTGTCTTCCATATCAAGGGTGCTCAACATTTCTGATGGCCCACCATAGCCATTGCTGACTCCGATGAAGATGGCGACAACGACGACGACAATAATGACGACGAGGCTGAAGAGGAAGAGGAGGCCTACACTCCTCTTCGGGAACGAGTGGCACCTAGGAATCGTCCTCGCATGCATCCGGGTGCGTCTTCATCTTCGCAGCCTCCGCCACCACCACCCCCCTCGCAGCCAAGCGAGGATGTCTATTCGATGCAAGGAATGTATACTATGCAGCAGGATATATAGCAGACACAGCAACATCACACTGCGATGTATACTGGTGTTTAGGAGACTACGAACCGGTTACTTGACAATCAGAGGGCGATCTTCGAGAATGAGTGCCTCCTCCTTGGCAACCAACAACAGATTCATGACAGGTTGCATAGGATGGAGATGCAGCAACAACCCTTCTATGATCACTACTGGAGCCAGAATTACTTTGAGGGGTATCCACAACCTCCACCCATGCCCCAGTATGATCCTAGCTTTCAAGGGCAGTACCCATCCTGGGACCCCATGGCCCCACAGTACCCGCCTCCGCCAGAAGAGTAAATCGGCATCTCTGTTCCAATCTTTAAGATTGTTTTTGACTATGAGGCCATAGTCAAATTCAAGCTTGGGGGGGAGTTGGAACAACTCTATCTTTTATTTTCTCAGTTTTTAGTTTTATTTTGTTTGTTCTTGTCATTTATTTCTGGCAATCTTAATTTGTTTGTAGGATCCACATTCTATCTAGTGTAATTGTGGATGTCTTAAGTCATGTGTCATATCATTTGCTTGTACATGGGTTAAGGGAAAATTAAAAATTTGAGTGTTCACAAGCTTGTGTTGTTCAACTTTGAGCACATAACTTAAGAAAATGATTGGTTTTGTCAACTCTAAAACAGAAAATCACAACTATACATTCCTAATGATTCATGAAAAGTGGATGGAATTGGTTGTTTGAGCCTAAACTGACCAAATGATAATGAGACTCTAATTTGAAGTAAGAGAGAGAAACCTCTTAACTACTACACAGGTAAGTAAGGAGGGACACATAATACTCTTCAAAGGTTCAGTCAATTAGTCTTGTGATCTTTCCACCTCATTGTTTTTCACAATCCACCATAAGAATTGGAAGTACATTACGGTTTTAATCTCTTTGATTGCATCTCATGTAGATAGGTTTTGCATTGCAACCACTTTCACATGTTTTGCATAAACAAAAAAAAATAGAATAGTGATACATGCACATTATCCTTAGGTGCGTGTCATTCAGTCGCATTCATAATTTTTATGCATAGAGTACATCATGTATCTTATTTCTTCTTTAAAGGTGATTAGCTTGTTCCATACCTTCTAAATAATTCAAATATTTGAGCTATGCAGAAAAAGTGAGCCCAACAAATTATTCATTGTCATTTGTGGATATAAGGGCATGAAAGAAAAAATAAGAAAAAAAATGAAAAATGAAAGAAAAAAAAGAAAGTTATTAAGAAGCAAGTAGAATAAGAGGGAGAAAGGAACATAATCTCACCTGCATTTTAAGATGAGTAAGTACATGATGTAGCTCAGTTAGATATTCCATCTCATTTTGAGATAGGATGTTAGTGCATGCATCATTCCTCCCAATCTTAGGCATTAGGGCATGTTTATGTGCAAATGCATCATTTAGGGCATTTTTGTTTTATGCATGTTGAAACCGTATAATGCTTCCAATTCTTCCATTAGCCACCCATTCCATCCACCCGTTGCTTGAATTGGTAGGCCACTGTGATTTTCTCCTCACTTGTGAATATCAGGAGAGCTGCTTCCATTTAGATGGTAGTTAGGGCGAGCAACTTAGTATAGGAGATCACAAGATGCACTGAGTCTGGATCGGCGAATTTTATTATGTTAACTGCCTTATGTGATAGTGTTCTTCAGTTTTGAGGTAGATATCTTTTATGGATGATTACTGTCGCCTTTAGAGTAATTATCATTCTGTGGTTAGTGAGGGCCGGAATGTGAATGTCCAGTGGGGATCATATGGGATGTTTGTTGTGATGATTTGTTCTTTAGTTGACTCTGGAAATTCTATTCTAAGGTTTAGTTGCTCAAGGGCGAGCAATGTTCAAGCTTAGGGGAGTTTGATGCGATGATTTTGAGTCACATTTGTAGACTTGTTTTATTCGTGTTTTATGCATTTATTAGTCATTTTGGTGGTTAATATTGCATAATTCATCTAGTTTGGTCTATGATCTTTCTCTATGTCAAATCTCCCTTATTTCAGTATTTTGAGCATAAATTATTACAAGAATATGTTTTGTTTCGGCTTATGTGGTTTTGTGTTGCAATTTCAGGAAAAAAACAAGTATCTGCTGCTGTCGATACCATCGACACAACCACAGACAGCCAGCCGCGAGGAGCAGCAAAATCTTGATACTATCGACAGGAGAGTCGATGGTATCGAGATACCATCAGGTTGCTGGAGAAAAGAGAGTCGATACTATCGACACAAAAGTTGATACCATCGACTGGTGGAGCTAGAGTGACACAAAAAGACAAAACCGTCGCTACAGGTTTGTCGATACCATCGACCCGCGTCGATGGTATCGAGATAGCATCAGGCGCAACAATAAAGGGAAAGAAGACCAGCCGATACTGCACAGGTTCGATACCATCGACTCGCGTCGATGGTATCGACACCGTCAGATACAACTTTGCTTCAGATCGATCTAAATCCGACGGTTGTGATATTTTGGCAACCTAACTCGGTGATTATACCTAATGACGGCGGCCAAGAGTAAAGTAGGACGTCATTAGCCGCTGCACACATCCCGAGAAGGTGTGGAGAGAAGAACGGAGCCCAGAAGCACGCCCCAACTGATCCGGATGCCGAAGAAGATGATTTCCACCACCGAAAGGCGGGAGAACGTGTATTCTACGCCAAGGAGTGATTGGATCTTCTCCGTTCAGGGGTTTCACCACTCAATCACGTTTTTCTCTATGTTTCCCTTTTTCTCTACCACATTTTGCTTTGAGATGAACATGCGGGGCTAATCCCCTTTATCTTTAGGACTGGGAGTAGCCCGAGAATCCATTGTATGACAATTTTATCATAGTAATTCATCTTTTATCTCTTAAATCTGTGGTATAATTTCGTTTTCTCAATTATATTGTTATGCTTGATCACCATAATAATAATCTAATGCCCTTAATTACTTTGAAAGAAGAATTAATGGTTGAAAAGAGATGAAATTCACGTTAATTGACAAATCCCTTGAACAAGGTGGTGTAAGGTTAATGGTGGATACCGAGAGATCGTTTTTAATGCACCTAGTTTAGGGTATAGGTTACTACAACGGTGGAACCGACCTAGACATAGGTAGTGAATTGTACCATGACAGTGGGCAATTCTGATTTCAGGCCACTACCCGGATAGAGAGATAAATCTGAATGACTACATAGAATTTAATACAATGAAAACCCACGGTGAAACCGCAATCCTAAAGATCTCATCTTAAATTGATTAAACTAATCATTTAATCGATTGCTTTTCTTTGTTTTATTTCATTTTATTTTAATTTTACAACAACTTCCAACTTTTTAACCGGTCTAGCTGATTGCGAGTAGTTAGTAGTAGTCTCTGATAATTCATGTGTCCCTGAGTTCGACTCGGGCCTCACAAAGTCCTATATTACATTGACGCGTACACTTGCGTTTCTACGCACGTAAAAAGCATTTCAGGTGGTTGTGTGGTCCAAAGATGGAGTTATCTATACCGATGTATGGTAAATTTACATTGTGTTTGTGTCTTTATATACATCACACCATTGATATAAGATTATATATGTGCAGGACATAGTGCCTAAGATACCTCTTACAACTCATCCTCCACCTCCACCTCCTCCTCCTCCTCAATTACCTGGATGGCTTGCAAAGGACCTATTGGACTCGGTAGGTCCTCAAAGCAGGGGTATGGAACTATGGATAGGCGAACATGAATAAGGGTTTCTTATGATGGTTTCTATTAAGGAGGATGTTGTAGGTCAACCTCATGATACTAGCATATTTCTGCAAGCTTTTGGAGTTGTTTGATTATGCTTGGTTGAATACATCTACGATAGAACTTAGGATAAGGTGAGATTTTATATAGCTATATACCTCATTTTATATATGCTGATCTAATTTCTTATGTACTCGTGCATACATGATATATGTTTTGCAGCCACTTACATATGGTCTATACATAGTTTTCACTACCCCATGTGGCATTTCTAGTTCCATCCTTGATAAGCCGTGTAATTAAAGTCCCTGCATCTGTTACCCAATACTACTCTACCACATTCAAATATTTTGGTAAAAATAAAAAGAGCATGATGTTAGCTCCATACAATGTTGAGTAAGTTTACTTACTATGCTTATAATTTTGACTTAATAAATTACATTTCATTATGGATTTTGAGTTATATTTTGTTTGCCTTCTTATCACTTAGGAATAAACATTGGTGATATTGGTTATTGTCCCCGTAACGGTAACTGTGTATTATCTGGATCCTAAGGGTGAAAAAATAGACAGTGTGGGACACGATTTGAAAAAGGTATTATTCACGTGAGTAAATTTTTATATTAGTATTCGTCAACATATATATTACATGACTATTTACTAATGCAATTCAATGTATTACATTAACGTATAGGGCTATAGAAGAATTCAAAAAAGCTATAGTAAAGGTGGACAAGAAAAAGAAAGCAATAGTTTGAGAGAATGTTGAGGTAGCTTGTTGAGACCAGTGCATATCTATGACAACTATGCTTACTTTTATTTATTAACATTTTGTATGTTAAATTTATAGTGTTCTGTTGTTTGGCATGCAGATACTACATGATGCAGTGTATGGACATGATTGTCAGATATGGGGCACTAGACATCAACGAGATGCATAATGTAATATATATATATATATATCATAAGTATATATTCTCATTAGATAATATGAAAATGTCAAACTTATTAATTATATACGTCGTTATCTTTACATGTGTTTAAAACGAAAGACTTCAATACGCTAAAAAAACTAGAAGACATGCTAATGCCCTATAGATAGAGCAACTAGATGAGATACGAGAACAATGGATACAAGCCTCCGAAAAGGAAGTGATCTTTGAATTTGATTAGGATAAGGAATGACTTTTCTAAAGTTTGATGTCATTATTTCTATATACATGCGGTGCTTATGATTTCTTATAACTTTAAATTTGATACGAGTAAAGTATTGGTGCATATGTGAATGATGATATATATACATTTGTGTGAATGTGAAGATGAATGAACGAATTGTGTACGAATGAATGAATTATGTTTCTACATGTCATGAGAATGGAATTGGTGTCTTTGTAAATGAAGTATCATGTGTGTGAATGAATGTGAAGATTTATGTTTGCACATGTGATGAAATGGAATTCGAGAATGAATAAAAATTATATGCATATTATGTTTGTTATTTCAGGTTTGGTGGCTTGTTGTTAAGCTGAACTCCCAGGATGTTGTTAACCTGTAGTTCAGAACTCCAGTTCTAAACCATAGGTTTTGCATCATGCTGACCATTCAGGCAGTAGGTCTGCATGCCTGCTATATGTAAGAAAACTTACTCATTGGTTATAACAAACTAAACCGACACAATAGGTCTAAGGTGTTGGTTTTGACAAAATAACCGACATTAAAGGAAAAACCAAAACGACAGTGCTAGACAGTATGGTCGTGCTGGGTAGAATGTCATAGTCATTCATTTTATTGATTTAACCATCATTGTACATTATAATCGACGGTTATATGGGTTATAACCGATGACAAAATGCTAAACATGTGTCAGTTGTTACTAAACTGACGACGTAGGGTCCTTTATCAGTTACAAATGTGACATGGTATGGCTTTTGTGACATTGATTTTTTCTAATAACCGACACCTAAGACTCCTATTTGTGTCGATTTCTTTTATCCACACAACTGAGGATGGATCTATATCGTCAGTTTTTCTATCCCTGAATAACTGATGTCTCATACCTATGGCTGTAGTGTTGCCCACTTAAAAGTTGATCTTTAGTCGATGTTATATGGTTGTTTTAACTGGCACTAGAGATATTTTTTGTACTAGTGTTGGCAGTATGTCGTGGTTTGTACATATGTGGCATGTATATGTGAAACATGGTCTCTGTCACAGAACCGTTTGTTGCCTTAAGTCCAAACTCCTAATGGCTATATAGTCAAATACAAGTGGACCCAAACATCTGTCCCTAGAATGGATCACATAACATATGTATGAATAAAACCACAAAAAATAACAAGATAAGAGATAACATGGCAAAAAGGAACTAAAATAGTACCTGACATAAGATTTCAAACCCATGTATCAACCTGTGTGAATTCCATTTACATGACATTAGAGATCACCAGAGTAAGAGCATCATATTATCATGATAGAGTGGAAGCATTGATCATAGAGAGAGAGTCATAGTGTACCTATAACCTAAAATCATAAAAAGGGTACACATAAGCACAATTGTGCTGAGTACACTATAAAATACATAAAATCATAGGCTTAAGAGAACATATATGCTTGGAAAAACTTGATATAATAGCAAGAAAGAAATTAGCATCATAAAAAACTTTCTTATTAACATGCAAGCGTGTTTTAAGTTTGTTTCCATTATACTTAACAACAATATATGGCCATTGACCAACTTCCTCTAAGGAAGGGTCTATAAGGGTGCTCACGATTTTCTAACCCTTTAATATATGTGAGGGACCTCAAGACCTAAATCAATGAGCAAACCCCATTTTCAACATGCCTTGTGCCTTTACCCTGAGAATTCAGGCAGGTACACCAGGTTTGTATAATGGACAAGTTCATTTATGTTCAAGGTTTATTCAATATATTTCAAGCAAAATGAACATACTACTCATAGGAAAGAAGTAGCTCAAACAAGTATATAAATCTAAGCAGTTTAAGCATACAAGCAGGTTCAATACCACTCGTCAGGACAATAGGAGGATAAAGCATGCCTTGAGTAGTACACGAGATTAACCATTCGATTAGAAAACCATAGCTAGCAACTTCTACTAGATCTTGGCATAAGAGTCAAACAATTGATCTTGAGATTTCAAATAAGTATAATTGGATTAATATGAGCTAGATTAGGTCTCATTAATCATTTTGTTTGTGATTGGATGTGTCACCTAGATCTAGGTATCATATCATTCATCATTGATTTCAAAAACCCAAACTAGATCATGCATTATCACTATCATGGCACATCATACTTCTTGGATTTATCTAAACATAGAGTGAAAAATCACAAGTAAGATAGGGATCATAATATTAGGGTTTCTAGATCTTCGATAGAGCAATCATAGGATTTGAGAAAACTTAGTCAAAATAAGCATCAACATTGGCATAACTAGTAATATTGAGTTATAATCATGCAACATTGTCACCATTAGTGTAACATCCCTGACCTGGGTTATGCTTTAACCCTAGATGTTTTTCTTAATAAAGTGGATTATATGCTTTCTCTTATCTCTTGAAAAGTAATTAAGGCTCAAGAGGAACTTATATTCCAATTTTAGTCCTTTTTGAATAATGTTGAAATAATGTTTTGTTAGTTTTGGACTAAAGTGCAAATTACCCAAGTTGAGGGGTTAACTTGCAAATTGTACATGATATAATGTTCCTCAGATGTTGAAGCATCATAGGAATTAGTATGATGCAGTAGTATGGCTTCTACAAGCCTGAATAATAAGAAAGAGCCTGTTGAGCAATGTTTGTGCATTAAAACCTAGTTTTGGTGTAATGTGCAATTTACCCAAAATCTAGGGTTCAATATGCAAAATACCACTTCAAGAGGGTCCCTAATGGTTCTTGGTATCATGTAGAGAAAAGAATTTGAGAGGGGTGCCTCATTTGAATCATTTTGGAAGAGAGAGAATCTTGATATTAAAATAATCAAGATTTAAGCATAATCAGAACTTTACTTCAAATTAATGCAAAAATAAATATGTTAACTGGATTGCCCTTCAAACAAAATTGTGTTGTTGAAAATAAATAAGTATGGACGTCCTTGTGCCTTGCAAAGGCAATGGAAATATCTACGTGAGTGGAGAACCCACTCACATTAAGAAAAGAAAAAGAATTATCCACTAACTTATGGATATTATTATTATAAGGGTTAAGGTGCTTAATTTGCTTTTCTTTAAATCATGGATAATTGAGAGGAATAAGAGGCAAAGAGGATAGACTAGTATATAAGGAAGAGAAGGGGGCATATGGCAAAAAAGTTGAGGAGATAATTCCTACTTTCTCTCTCTTAAATGAATTTTCAATAAAATTCATATATAAGCTCCTTTATCCATGAGGTGAAGGGATAATTTCGAATCCACTTTCACTTCTTGCTTGCAAAAACGACCAAGGGATCTTGGAGAAACAGGAGGACGACCCCCAACCTGTTGGTAAGCTTCTTGACCTTCTTTCACCTTGAATTCATGGTGGAAACCACAAAACAATGCATGATTTCTTCTCTATTCCACTCCATCTTCAATCTTAGCCAATCCTTTCACTCCAAAGATTTAGGACGAGCCTTGGGAAGGTTGCAAAAGCTTCTTACACCATTTGTTATGTGAAGATCCAAGCTTTGAATCTCAATTGAAGGCATGTTATATAACTTGAACCCTTGAACTTTGTTATTGATTCCATATCTTCATCAATTGTTGATTCCTTCTTTATTCCCGAAATTTTGTTTGATTGATTGATGCAATCACCATGAAAATCACAGGAAGCTTCGTGGGTTCATAGCTTGATGATGATGACATCATCATAAGCACACACCTCCACAAATATCTATTGCAAACGGTTTCAACATTTTGGTCCAATCGGTTTCACCAAATCGTTTGGAGGTTTGGGTTCCAAACTGTTTGGAGTGGTTGACCGTTTGAGGAAATATGCTGTTGTACTTGGATATTGATCCAATGGTTGCAATTCATTTGATCTTGATGGTTTCAATTGTGAATGATTCAACAGATGTAAACCCTAATCGGGTTGAGTGTTAAACCCTTAAGTAATCGAATCGATTTTTGGGTTGACTAGCCCAAACGGTCTCAAGACCGTTTGGAGGTCATCCAAACGGTCTCAAGACCATTTAGAGGTCAACCAAGACCGTTTAGAGGTCTATGGTGGCGTATATTTGGATGGTTGAAGATCCAGTGATATTAAATTGAAATATAATTACTAGCTCAATTGATGATCGATTCAATGATGCAAACCGTAATTGAATTTCACAAAATTCAATAATGGAATGGGTCAAACGGTCTCAAGACCATTTGGAGGTCATCCAAATGACATCAAGACCGTTTGAGGTCAGGTCATGTCATGGTTTGATGATGATCCAATGATTTCAATTGAATTAGTTCCACAATGTCATTCATTGATGGTTCTTCAATTTCAAAACCCTAAGTGATGGTTTCTTGATTATAAACCCTAGTTCAATTGGGTTCAAAACCCTAATTGAAGGTCCAATTGAAGGGTGATTCAATGGTTCAATTGAAGAATAAATCAGTAGTTCAATTGATAGATGGTTTAATGATTGAATCCCTGAATCGATATGTGTTGAAAGACCTTTTTGGTCCATTCGGTTTTGAGAGGGTTTGGACCAAATGGTCTTAAGACCGTTTGAGTCCAAACGGTCTCAAGACCGTTTGGATCCAAATGGTCTCAAGACCATTTGAGACCAAATAGTCTCAAATCATTTGGAGACCCAAGTGGTTTCAAGCGAGAAATGTCCATACGGTTTCATTATGGTTTTGCTTAAAAGATTTCAAACCATTCAATGTCTGAGTAACTAAGACCATTTGGGGTCTAAGTGACCAATACTATTTGAGGTTCAATTGGTCAAACCATCTGAACACCTATTGTGACTAAAGGTCAATTAACTAATTGACTATTAATGATGTAAATCAAAGGTGATTACAATGGTTGTACCTTTGATGTACTAGGGTAATTAGTACCTTTTTTAGTGGTCAACTCTTAATGCTTATGAAAGCAATGATTTAATATGAGGTGATAACCCTTCATTCAAGTTGATTGGACCTAATCTAATTAAGCTTGAAGTAATTGACATCCTAGAGAGGATGAGATAGAGAGGATTTCCTACATGAATGAAAATCATGTAATGGTTAAACCTCAACACTTTCAACATGAACATAATAAGTAATCAGGGTATGATCCTTTGTAAAGAGATCATGAAACCTTAATTGAGAAGGTTGATGAAACCCTAATCAAGGATGTGACATGTGAAACCCTAATTAAGGGTGATGTCAAGTGAAAACCTAATTTCAGGTAATGATATGTGAAACCCTAATGTAGGGTAATGTTATGTGAAACCCCGATATATGAGGATGATATGTGAAACTCTAAAGTGGAGTGATGTTATGTGAAACCCATATTTACAGGTGATGCTATGTGAACCTTAATTCCTAATAATGGAATAGTGATTAATATATTGACAAGTGTAACACCTAAAGAGGTTGATAATGAATACCCTTATATCAATAGTTCCTAACTCAAAGATGAGTCCATATTATTAGCAGTGGTTGCATTTTCTAAATAAGTGACTTATGACCAATACATTACATGATAAATGTGATGAACTAGTGTATAAAGTATTAGGATGGGAAATACCCTAATACAAGCTAAGTGGATGAACTCAAGTAAGATAAAAGTGATGAGGGAAATGATACATCAAAATATGATAGATATCACATCCAACACCTCAAGATTGATATACCTTGATGTATTTTAAATCCAATATATTTGGATGAGTGACACATGAAATGTGTCATGTCAGTTGTTACATTGAGATGTAATGCACTTTGATAAGTGTAGGCTAAGATACCTTATGAAAAGGTTAATCCAAATCAATAAACTTTGATGCAATCATACTCTAGTAAAGATGAGAGAGAAACTCATACTTTGTGTTGATAATTCATTTAATGATGAATGATGAGAATAAATAAGTATGATTGAATACTTATGTTATTAATGTTAGCTCCTAGATGTGTGGAGCAATGAATTAAGGTTTGATCATTAATAACATGATCTTAAGAACCTAAATGGTTATTTGTGGAAAAACCCTAAAGTAGGGTGATGATATGTAAGAGGAGTCTTAACCGTAAAAAGGGAATAGTGGTATTACTTTGTGTTGCATGGTGCTGATATGAAAGCATTATAACTGTTATCATGAGTACTAATCATGTAGGTATGTTGAGATGATAAGCATATCCAGGTATGAGCTATGATGCTCTTATATTGAAAATGTTTTATAGGCCTTATAAGCCTTCATATGTTGTGTTACTTAATGAGAGGTAATATGAAATTAATGAGCCCTATGTGCCATAAGATGTTTTAATTATTGAAATTATTTATGGGCTTCATAAGCATAATATGCCTTGTTGCCTATTAAGAGGTAACAAGAGGTAGATTAAGCTTTGAGTGCTATGTGGAATGCTTATGTAGTAAGAATCATGCTTACCTTGGTCAAATGACCTCAAGGTATTAAGTTACCTATTATGTGGTAACAAGTATTCTATTCTATGATGAACTAAGGGTTTGAATACCCATATTCTATAATCATGATGATGAATTGGTTAAGAAATGGAAATGTACTTGATGAGATGAGGGGTTAAGATCCCAATACCTTGTGAGAAAAGTATGGCTGCAGGTCATGACTCCACAAAACAATGCCAGGTATTAGCTATGTGATCTAAGCCTGAAGCGAGTATATGCTGCGGCTATAAATTTATAGTGAAGATGTCAATATACCATGGCAAGCTAAGTGCAGTTTGACCATGAAGAGTAAAATATAATCAGCCGTGTAGTGTATTTGCATAAAGTTGAAATACGAGAAATATTGGTTGATATTATCCTGCTTAACATAGCGGATAAAGGTTATACATGTTCTCCATATTCATTATTGGATAATGACATGCTGCTCTATCAGGTTATAGCTGAAAGGATTTAGATAAGATTAATGTTCTAATCTGTTAAACAATGAATTAACTATTGTTAAGCAATCATGATTCTTCTGTTTAGATTTATCTTATTAATCTGCAATAATAATGTTTCTAACAGAGAGTTATATCTCTCGCTGGGGCAATTTATAATTGTCTCACCCCCATGGGAACCATATTTTTTAGGTGGACACAGACGAAGAGGCAGGAATCCTTCAGTAGGTGAAGGACAACAACAACAACATCAGGGACAACAGTGAATTCTCAGGTGGAGACACTGGCTGATATGTCTTGTACAGATGTACATAGAGTCCTATGTGTCATCTTTGTACTCTCAGGTCCTCAGAGTAGTAGTTAGTGCTTTTGAGATTATGGCTTAGTGCTTTGAGATTTTTATATTGCATGTGTTTAGTTAATAGAGCAGTTCATGCTTGTATATCTCAGAAAAGATGATATAGGACATGTACTTGTGAACCGGTATGTAATTAAGTTACTCCAGTTCTTTATGAAAGAGTTTTCCTATGTGTGGACCTCTCTGTAAAATGGTTTTAATTTTTAGTGATTTTTCGGTAATCTGCTGCTTAGTGATCGCTTCCGCTAAGTTAATAACGTTTTATTCGAACGATGCATCACAATTTAGTGGTATCAGAGCACTAGGTTCATTGATTCTACAGAGACATAGGACTAAGATGTTGAGTCTGTTCTAGTGTCTTCCAGTTATCTGATAGTGACTTATGCTCATATAGGAGGAGAAGAAAAACTTGAAGATGTCTGGAACACACGAAGAACATGCTGCTGATAGTAGTGTTACTGCACCAGGAGAAGGTACACGAGATCAAATTAGGGAGGAACCCGTACCTGAGATTCCTCATCTTGATCAAGCTGCATTAGAGAATCCAACCTTCCATACCTTATTTATTAGTTTATGGAAACTATGACATACATGGTAGACAGGATGCCACCACCTGCACCTAGGGCACCAGCCCACAATGAGGGATATGGAGCCGGCAAGACTTTTGAGAGACTTCGCCGGGTTGGAGCCATAGATTATGCTGGTACAGTTGATCTAGAAGATGTTGATTTGTGGCTGACGGAGCTGGAGAAGGCTTTCAGGATCCTTGATATTCCTGAATCCGAGAAGGTAAGACATGCAATGTACCTCCTAAAAGGGAGTGCTGGTCATTGGTGGATATTAGAAGAAGATAAGAGGCTAGGTGAAGAAATTGGATGGGAGGTATTCCGATGAGAATTCGTCAGTAAATACTTCCCTAAGACGTATCTAGATGAGAAGATCTCTCAATTTGAGAGGATCAAACAAGGATAGATGAGCGTTAGCAAGTATGAAGCTAAGTTCATGGAGCTGTTACGGTTTTGTCCGCATATGGCGGTTAATGATGAGGAAAGAATTCGGCATTTTGAGAAGGGGTTGAACGCTGATCTGACCACTCATGTGTCTGCTTTAGAGAATAGGGAGAGGTTTGCCACTTTTGTGGAGTCGGTAAGGAGAATATAAAGGTCTGAAATCGAGAAATGACAGACCATTGGTAAGAAGGTACACACTCAGTTTCAAGGATAGAGATCCGAAAGTTTTAAAAAGCTGAGATTTTCTGCCTCGGCAGCACCATCGAGATTCAATACCCAGATGCAATGGACATCAAGTAGGGGTAGGGACCGTAGTATTTCTCTAAGTAGAGCTCCCGACAGAGCATCAACATTAGTGACTGGATCTCACAGACCCTATTTTGCGACTAGGATTTGTTACTAATGCAGACAACCGGGACATCTAGCAAAGGATTGTCCAGATGGGAATTCATTGGCAACTCTACCTCCAAGGCAAAGTCAGCAAGGCTCGCAAAGAAGGCAGTTTTATAGTAACAATAGAGGACGTGGATGAGCGTCCCAAGCTGGTTCATCAACACCTAATAATCAAGCACATGGTCAACATCCAACAACTGTGAGGTTCTATGCAACGAATCAATCTGATGCAATAGTCAACCCTCGGGTTGTGACAGGTCAGATGAAATAGATTCATTCTGATATTTCATTTCATGATTCTATGTGTTAAAAATAAGAAAGTAGTTGTTTTTGAACTTTCCCTGACTAGTCCCATAAGGACACAAGGAAGATGAGAATTTATATTTTACTCAATATTCCTTAAAATGCTTTATAATCTCTCTTATTTGTATGATAAAAGACGAGATATAGAAGTGATGCCTGAAGAAAATCCAAGAATGAAAAATCCTGTGTGTATAATGATATGAAAAGTGAGGAACATGATAGCAAATAAAGTGCATACTACCTAATCTCAATACTTGTATACCCTGGCCAGGTATATGATTATTGGAGATAGGGCAAGTATGGGACTCTTAGATTGTTATCTTTCTGATTACTCTGATCAAGTAGTCATTCTGAAACAATCTAGTGAGTATAATGAAATAACATAGGAAGTGCTAAGTGAACTTTCCTAATAACATAGGGAAGTGCTAAGTGAACTTTCCCAATTATATAGGGAAGTGCTAAGTGAACTTTCCCAATTACATAGGGAAGTGCTAAGTGAACTTTCCCAATTATATAGGAAATGCTAAGTGAACTTTCCCAATTATATAGGAAATGCTAAGTGAACTTTCCCAATTATATAGGAAATGCTAAGTGAACTTTCCCAATTATATAGAGAAGTGCTAAGTGAACTTTCCCAATTACATAGGGAAGTGCTAAGTGAACTTTCCCAATTATATAGGAAATGCTAAGTGAACTTTCCCAATTATGTGGGAAATGCAAAGTGAACTTTCCCAATTATATAGGAAATGCTAAGTGAACTTTCCCAATTATATAGGAAATGCTAAGTGAACTTTCCCAATTATATAGGAAATGCTAAGTGAACTTTCCCAATTATATAGGAAATGCTAAGTGAACTTTTCCAATTATAAAGGAAGTGCTAACTGAACTTTCCCAATTACATAGGAAGTGCTAAGTGAACTTTCCCAAACAAATAAAGGATTGCTGAATGGATTACCTCTGTTAAATATATGTGTTTCCCCTTTTATGAACAACCTTGGGTAATGATAGGAGTATGATACTTTATGTTTCTCCTTTAATTAACATGACAATCAAGTAAGTATTATGACATTTGATGTACATGGATTAGAAATAATCCGTTGATGGATACTTAGAAAAGTATCAGTTTGCTTTGGACTCTGGTTCCAGGTTAATGATATATGGAACAAGCGATGTCCTAAAATAAAAGAAATACCTTGTACATGTGTACCCTTGGTGGTAACAATATAGAAATGAATATGATAAGGATGAGATGTGTTCTCAACACATATGATGAATACCAAAGTAAGAATTCTGGTATCTGAGAAATAATAGATGATTTATGTTGGTTATCTATATTGGCCAACTATGAAATCAATCTAGTTACACCAAATATATGGACATCATATGTTAGGGGTTTATGCGCTGCATAAACATAAACATTGATAAGGTTGAACTAATGGAAGGAACAATTGAAATTAGTGGACACGTTTATCAAGCTAAAAATATTTCCTTAGAATAACCCTGTGTGGAAGAAACTTTGTGTGGATTATAGATCTATGGAATCTCCATGACATTAATATGTTATGTGGAGATTTGATGGTATGATAAATGAATAAAATCTGTCTCTCCTTTTCTTGGGATTTCGGGGATGAAATCCTTGTTAGGGGTTTATAATTTGTAACATCCCTGACCTGGGTTATGCTTTAACCCTAGATGTTTTTCTTAATAAAGTGGATTATATGCTTGATATTATCTCTTGAAAAGTAATTAAGGCTCAAGAGGAACTTATATTCCAATTTTAGTCCTTTTTGAATAATGTTGAAATAATGTTTTGTTAGTTTTGGACTTAAGTGCAAATTACCCAAGTTGAGGGGTTAACTTGCAAATTGTACATGATACAATGTTACTCAGATGTTGAATCATCATGGGAATGAGTATGATGCCGTAGTATGGCTTCTACAAGCCTAAATAACAAGAAATAACATGTTGAGCAATGTTTGTGCATTAAAACCTAGTTTTGGTGTAATGTGCAATTTACCCAAAATCTAGGGTTCAATATGCAAAATATCACTTTAAGAGGGCCCCTCATGATTCTTGGTATCATGTAGAGAAAATAATTTGAGAGGGGCACCTCATTTGAATCATTTTGGAAGAGAGAGAATCTTGATATTAAAATAATCAAGATTTAAGCATAATTGGAACTTTACTTCAAATTAATGCAAAAATAAATATGTTAATTGGATTGCCCTTCAACCAAAATTGTGTTGGTTGAAAATCAACAAGTATGGACGTCCTTGTGCCTTGCAAAGGCAATGGAAATATCTACGTGAGTGGAGAACCCACTCACATTAAGAAAAGAAAAAGAATTATCCACTAACTTATGGATATTATTATTATAAGGGTTAAGGTGCTTAATTTGCTTTTCTTTAAATAATGGATAATTGAGAGGAATAAGAGGAAAAGAGGATAGCCTCGTCTCTAAGGAAGAGAAGGGGGCATATGGCAAAAAAGTTGAGGAGATAATTCCTACTTTCTCTCTCTTAAATGAATTTTCAATAAAATTCATATATAAGCTCCTTTATCCATGAGGTGAAGGGATAATTTCTAATCCACTTTCACTTCTTGCTTGAAAAAACGACCAAGGGAGCTTGTAGAAATAGGAGGACGACCCCCAACCTGTTGGTAATATTCTTGACCTTCTTTCACCTTGAATTCATGGTGGAAACCACAAAATAATGCATGATTTCTTCTCTATTCCACTCCATCTTCAATCTTAGCCAATCCTTTCACTCCAAAGGTTGAGGACGGGCCTTGGGAAGGTTGCAAAAGCTTCTTCCACCATTGTTGACGTGAATCTCCAAGCTTTGAAGCTCAATTTAAGGTGGGTTATAGAACTTGAACCCTTGAACTTTGTTATTGATTCCATATCTTCATCAATTGTTGATTCCTTCTTTATTCCCAAAATTTTATTTGATTGATTGATGCAATCACCATGAAAATCACAGCAAGTTTCATTGGTTCATAGCTTGATTATGATGAAATCATCATAAGCACACACCTCCACAAATATCTATTGCAAACAGTTTCAACATTTTGGTCCAATCGGTTTCACCAAACCGTTTGGTGACCAAACGGTTTGGGTTCCAAACCATTTGGAGTGGTTGACCATTTGAAATGGTTGACCATCTTAGGAAATATGCTTTTGTACTTGGATATTGATCTAATGGTTGCAATTGGTTTGATCTTGATGGTTTCAATTGTGAATGATTCAATAGATGTAAACCCTAATTGGGTTGAGTGTTAAACCCTTAAGTAATTGAATCAATTTTTGGGTTGACTAGCCCAAACGGTCTCAAGACCATTTGGAGGTCATCCAAATGGTCTCAAGACCGTTTGGAGGTCAACCAAGACCGTTTAGAGGTCTATGGTGGTGTATATTTGGATGGTTGAAGATACAGTGATATTAAATTGAAATATAATTACTAGCTCAATTGATGATCGATTCAATGATGCAAACCCTAATTGAATTTCACAAAATTCAATAATGGAATGGGTCAAACGGTCTCAAGACCGTTTGTAGGTCATCCAAATTACCTCAAGACCATTTGAGGTTAGGTCATGTCATGGTTTTATGATGATCTAATGATTTCAATTGAATTAGTTCCTCAATGTCATTCATTGATGGTTCTTCAATTTCAAAACCCTAAGTGATGGTTTCTTGATTATAAACCCTAGTTCAATTGGATTCAAAACCTAATTGAAGGTCCAATTGAAGGGTGATTTAATGGTTCAATTGAAGAATAAATCAGTAGTTCAATTGATAGATGGTTTAATGATTGAATCCCTGAATCGATATGTGTTGAAAGACCTTTTTGGTCCATTCGGTTTTGAGAGGGTTTGGACCAAACGGTCTCAAATTGTTTGGATACCCAAGTGGTTTAAGTGAGAAATTTCCATACGGTTTCATTATGGTTTTGCTTAAACGATTTCAAACCATTCAATGTCTGAGTAACTAAGACCGTTTGGGGTCTAAGTGACCAAGAATATTTGAGGTTCAGGTGGTCAAACCATCTGAACACCTATTGTGACTAAAGGTCAATTAACTAATTGACTATTAATGATGTAAATCAAAGGTGATTACAATGGTTGTACCTTTGAGGTACTTGGGTAATTAGTACCTTTTTGAGTGGTCAACTCTTAATGCTTATGAAAGCAATGATTTAATATGAGGTGATAACCCTTCATTCAAGTTGATTGGACCTAATCTAATTAAGCTTGAAGTAATTGACATCCTAGAGAGGATGAGAGAGAGAGAGGATTTCCTACATGAATGACAATCATGTAATGGTTAAACCTCAACACTTTCAACATGAACATAATAAGTAATCAGGGTATGATCCTTTGTAAAGAGATCATGAAACCTTAATTGAGAAGGTTGATGAAACCCTAATCAAGGGTGTGACATGTGAAACCCTAATTAAGGGTGATGTCAAGTGAAAACCTAATTTCAGGTAATGATATGTGAAACCCTAATGTAGGGTAATGTTATGTGAAACCCAGATATATGAGGATGATATGTGAAACTCTAAAGTGGAGTGATGTTATGTGAAACCCATATTTACGGGTGATGCTATGTGAACCTTAATTCCTAATAATGGAATAGTGATTAATATATTGACAAGTGTAACACCTAAAGAGGTTGATAATGAATATCCTTATATTAATAGTTCCTAACTCAAAGATGAGTCCATATTATTAGCAGTGCTTGCATTTTCTAAATAAGTGGCTTACGACCAATACATTACATGATAAATGTGATGAACTAGTGTATAAAGTATTAGGATGGGAAATACCCTAATACAAGCTAAGTGGATGAACTCAAGTAAGATAAAAGTGATGAGGGAAGTGATACATCAAAATATTATAGATATCACATCCAACACCTCAAGATTGATATACCTTGATGTATTTTAAATCCAATATATTTGGATGAGTGACACATGAAATGTGTCATGTCAGTTGTTACATTGAGATGTAATGCACTTTGATAAGTGTAGGCTAACATGCCTTATGAAAAGGTTAATCCAAATCAATAAACTTTGATGCAATCATACTCTGGTAAAGATGAGAGAGAAACTCATACTTTGTGTTGACAATTCATTTAATGATGAATGATGAGAATAATTAAGTATGATTGAATACTTATGTTATCAATGTTAGCTCCTAGCTGTGTGGAGCAATGATTTAAGGTTTGATCATTAATAACATGATCTTAAGAACCTAAATGGTTATTTGCAGAAAAACCCTAAAGTAGGGTGATGATATGTAAGAGGAGTCTTAACCCGAAAAAGGGAATAGTGGTATTACTTTGTGTTGCATGGTGCTGATATGAAAGCATTATAACTATTATCATGAGTACTAATCATGCAGGTACGTTGAGATGATAAGCATAGCTAGGTATGAGCTATGATGCTCTTATATTGAAAATGTTTTATAGGCCTTATAAGCCTTCATATGTTGTGTTACTTAATGAGAGGTAATATAAAACTAATGAGCCCTGTGTGCCATAAGATGTTTTAATTATTGAAATTGTTTATGGGCTTCATAAGCCATAATATGCCTTGTTGCCTATTAAGAGGTAACAAGAGGTAGATTAAGCTTTGAGTGCTATGTGGAATGCTTATGTAGTAATAATCATGCTTACCTTGGTCAAATGACCTAAAGGTATTAAGTTACCTATTATGTGGTAACAAGTATTCTATTCTATGATGAACTAAGGGTTTGAATACCCATATTCTATAATCATGATGATGATCTGGTTAAGAAATGGAAATTTACTTGATGAGATGAGGGATTAAGATCCCAATACCTTGTGAGAAGAGTATGGCTACAAGTCATGACTCCACAAAACAATGCCAGGTATTAGCTATGTGATCTAAGCCTGAAGAGAGTATATGTTGCGGCTATAACTCTATAGTGAAGATGTCAATATACCATGACAAGCTAAGTGCAGTTTGACACATGAAGAGTAAAATATAATCAGCCGTGTAGTGTATTTGCATAAAGTTGAAATACGAGAAACATTGGTTGATATTATCCTGGTTAACATAGCGGATAAAGGTTATACATGTTCTCCATATTCATTATTGGATAAATGACATGCTGCTCTATCAGGTTATAGTTGAAAGACTTTAGATAAGATTAATGTTCTAATCTGTTAAACAATGAATTAACCGTTGTTAAGCAATCATGATTCTTATGTTTAGATTTACCTTATTAATATGCAATAATAATGTTTCTTGCGGAGAGTTATATCTCTCGCTGGGGCAATTTATAATTGTCTCACCCCCGTGGGAACCATATTTTTTAGGTGGACACAGACGAAGAGGCAGGAATCCTTTAGTAGGTGAAGGACAACAACAGCAGCAACAGGGACAATAGTGAATTCTCAGGTGGAGACACTGGCTGATATGTCTTGTACAGATGTACATAGAGTCCTATGTGTCGTCTCTGTACTCTCAAGTCCTCGGAGTAGTAGTTAGTGCTTTTGAGATTATGGCTCAGTGCTTCGAGATTTTTATATTGCCTGTGTTTAGTTAATAGGTCAGTTCATGCTTGTAATTCTCAGAAAAGATGATACATGCCATGTACTTGTGAACCCGTATGTAATTAAGTTACTATGGTTCTTTATGAAAGAGTTTTCCTGTGTGTGGACCTCTCTATAAAATGGTTTTAATTTTTAGTGATTTTTCGGTAATCCGCTGCTTAGTGATCGCTTCCACTAAGTTAATAACATTTTATTCGAACGATGCATCACAATTAGAGTATAGATGGGGTCTACTTGAGTTATGTGTCACCAACATCAATAAGTTACTTATTTGGAGGTACATTAGAGCAATATTGGACAATGTTAGATCTCTAAAACAATAACATGCATTTCAGTTCACATTCATGTCAAGATTAGGTTACTTAGTCATAAAAGTGCATAAAAATGGTTTGTAAGTCATTTAGGGGTACAAGGCATGATAATTTACTAATTTCAAGACTACATGCACATCTCGATTAACTTTAAATCAGTAAAAGAAAAAGGTTTAACATCCATCACTAAAGTATACAAAAGGTCATGATAAGACACACTAAGTGTCACAAGATCATCATTAGGGTCCAAGAAAGATCATGATAGAACATGATTGCATTTAAGATATAAATCTTATGATTTAGAGCATGTGTAGAGGTTATAAACATAATTATATAACATATAAGAAGGGATCTTTTACACAGAGGTCCATATTAGGCTATTCAAGCACTATGAGATCATTTTAGGCTACAAAAATAAACAAGGTTTGGATTATGACTCATATATATGTTCAAGTGACTTATATTAGACTAGCATAAGGTTTAGGGGCATAAAGGATAAAGCTTGAGCATTAAATGGCATAAAACATAAAAAAAGAGATCAAAAGGTATCATCTTTATAAAACTAGTGGATATAAGAACAAAATTAGGTCATGAAACTAGTAGCGATGGATAGATCTCATTTTCTAGATCAAAATTCATATATTATATGCCATTTTTGGATCGAGGAATCATTTTATACAAAGTTTGCAAGATTTTATTATAATATTGATGAGAGAGAAGGAGAGAGAGACTGACTTCCCAACAACATTGACGTGGCACACTCACGTTGGCATGCACTGGGCCACATAGGCACCAATGAGGCACAGCTCAGTGGCCACTTTGACCCGTCAACACCATAATAGGGGCGCGAGACTGGAGGGTCCGGCTGATTCAGACCGTCGAATTTGGTTGCCCTAGATCCTATGGCCCACGCTCAATCTTTCAGCTTGGCTCCCTATGTTGGTTAGGCCCGCGGTTAGCAGCTCGTGCAAGTTGTGAATAGCTACAGGAACCCACCCACCTATGGTGTAAGGGAGCGCTCGACTACCCAATAGAGGTAGGTGGATATGGGCACTCGCCCTCCATTGCCAACCCCAACCCCAGATAGTAGAGACCCACATAGCTCTGCATCACAGTGACCTCATCGGAGCTCCATGCCACTCATGAAGGAGGCGTCTTGAGTGTAAATGGGTCGGCTGGTCTCGCCCAATTACTACAGGCTTGGAGGTTGCCTCAGTTGTGCCTGAGAGAGCTTGTAGCTTGCTCACCCGATGAGGGCTCAACGACGGTGTCATGGCCCAAGGGAGGAGGAAGGGATGAAAGGGAAGGTTCTAGGGTGTGCAAAAGTGCAAGGAAATTGAGGGAAATGAATCAGAGGGAGAAAATGACCCAATTGAGGTGTCACTTGTCAATTGGTGAAAAGAAGCAAGATGGGAGGTGATTAGTGGTGCCAAAAGGGGGGAGTAGGTGAGGTTTACGCATCACCATTGACGCCAACATCATACAGAGCCAGGGGATAACTTCAAAGCCGTCCGATCGGGGTCAATAATCCATGGATGATAGATCTGAGGCCCGAGATCCCTCACTAGACTATCTAGGCCTCATGATTGGTTCAAAAAAGTGTTGCAGATCACTGAGTCTAAGGCAAATCAAAAGAAAGGGCACACATGGGTTGTGCACCAAGAAAATTGGGCCCAACATGGGTTCAAAATGAATTAAATCAAGTGGATAAGGGTCAAACTTTGAAAGGTCATAACTTGGGCAAAGATTGTCCGATTGAGGCGATTTTTGCACTGTTGGATTCGTAATTGAATCCTATACATCATGAAATACATTTTATAGCAACGAGAGTTCATTTAATGGGTTAAATTTGGATTGCAAGTGGATGATACATAATAAGCATGACACTTAGTTTAAACTCAAATTATAGTTACATATAAGTACAAAGTGATATTTAATCAAAATCAATTCATCAATTGAGCATAAAGTGACTTAAAGTCATCATGGTGTGGGTGAGGGAGGTTGTTGAGTATAATAGGGTATCTAACTATTTAAGAGTACATAAATATAATGAGAGAGAAAAACCCAGGTTATAACATCATCCCCACCTTAGAAGAAATTTTGTCCCCAAAATTAAATCAAGTCATCAATTGAGATTGAGTTTTCCTATTCAACGTAAAATCATTATAGTATTATCATAAGGTATCATCATTGATTATAATATCCATCTCATTCGAAAATTGAGTAATTGAGCACCATGGTCAACATCTAGTCACATAAATCATAAAATTGGAAGTATCATTACATGAATAAATTTTTTTGGAGAGATTATCCTATATATCATCAAATTTGGAGAGATCACATTTTTAAGTCAAACAAATAGTGATTTTATATCAAGAGTACAACATGACTTTCAAACCTAACATTTAGGGTTCTAGCTTCTACATTGGCCTAGGTGGGGATATATATCCATGATTGATATTTCATATTTCCATAGTTTGAGACAAACATCATATTTCAATCATCATGATTTCATGATCAAAATCGATGGAAGGGCCCACCCTAGTCCACATGGAGTTTACCCTTAAGTCAATCGAGTGATTTAACATTATTACCATTTTACTTTTTTGAGATTTGGGAACATGAAAGTCATTAATCATATATCGAGGGCGACCTTAAGACCCAAATAGGGTTATCATAGGAGTCAAATCAATATCAATATCATCAATCATGAGTCAAGATTTCCTTATTCGATATCGAGAGTCAAGTTTGGATGTCAAAGTCATATATCCAACCATTTAAAAGATAGGGTTTAGATTCCTATTCAGACCTTAGGGTTGATCATTCATTTATATGCAACAATCGAGCAACATTTCAAGCATTATTCGAGCAACATTTTAAGATATCAACATCGAGTTAATTATCATGGTGTTCAAGCTCGATGAATGATCCAGACCTAGGTCTTTCTAGGAAGTCATCCTTAAGCTATAGTCAACATCATCATATTTCAAAATCATCATCAATTTGAGATTTCAAGATCAAGTATCAATATCGTCTTAAATTTGACCTATTAGGAACTTAGGCGAAGGAGTCACAATTTGGTTGGAAGGGGTTGCCTTCCCAAACTCCAAATAATCAACAAGATGCATTTAGAGGTAGTCATAATAGGGATGAGACCTAGGTTAAGTGAGCCATAATTCAACTACCACCCTAATCTTGCATAAAAGTCTACATTAGTCATGAGCTATCAAGCGTATCCGAATAGGGAGAGTATAAGTATCACATTGTTCTTTGTAGGGTCATGATACCAAAGGTCAAGATCATAACATGGCATCCATATTTCAAAATTTTGCAAGATCAAGGTCATAATCATGTTCCCTTCCTTTCATGATCAAGGTAAGGGGTATGTTTTAGAAATTGAGAAGTTGAATTGGATACTCTAAGAGTAGAGCATAATAGTACAAGAGTAAGATACATGTCCATCGTATCATTCAAAATTGGGATTACTAAGATGCGTAGAAATCAGTAGGGAAGATGCCTCTTGTATCAAAGTCTTTCATCATGATTTTGAGAATCCAAGAGCTTAGTAATTCCAAGGAGTAATCATCATATATATCAAATAGGGGAAATTTGCTTAATCTTGTTTGAGGTTTGGTCAAGAATAGGGTAACATGAATTAAATAAAATAGGGACCTCATAAACTATGTGGTATAATGTTCAAATCCACCTTATCTAATCTTATCAAGATTTTTATCATGTTACTTCAAACATAGAAAGCATGTGGTCTAGATTTGGTAATGTTGCATTTACATGATCTGAGGGGTCATACATGAATGATTAACTTTATGAGTATTTTCATTAGTCATAATCGGGCTTTCAGTTTACGTCCAGATCATGACATCATCATTATGTTACTCAAATTCTACCATTTCATTCATCATCATTATGTTACTCAAATTCTACCATTTCATTCAAATTTAATGTTTCCACTTCCATAATCTCTACCCATAATCGAGAGATAATGTGATTGATAGTCACGAGTAGAAGGATCACATGAGGAGATGAGAAGCTAACTAATCATATAATAGGTGGCTTAGGGTTGTCCTTGAATAAGATATGGGATGCTAGAAGACTCTCTAGGATATGTGTAATTAGGTTATTAAACATGCATAAAGGATATGTGTTTGCTCTGATACCATTTGTCATGGAACTGTTTGTTACCCTAAGTCCACACTCCTAATGGCTGCACATCCAAAGGCGAGTGGAACCGCATGTCAGTCCCTAGAATGGATCACATAACTTATGCATGAATAAAACCACAAACAAGAACAACATAAGAGATAACATGGCAAAAAGGAACTAAACTAGTACTTGACATAAGATTTTAAACCCATGTATCATCTCATGTGAATTCCATTTACATGACATTAGAGATCACCAAAGTAAGAGCATCATATTATCATAATAGAGAAGAAGCATAGATCATATATAGAGAGATTCATAGTGTACCTATTACCTAAAATCATAAAAAGGGTACACATCAACACAATTGTGCTGAGTACACTATAAAATACATAAACTTGTAGGTTTAAAAGAACATATATGCTTGGAAAAACTTGATGTAATAGCAAGGAAGAAATAAGAATCACAAAATACTTTTTGTATTAACATGCAGTGTGTTTCCATTGTACTTAACAACAATATATGCCCATTGATCAACTTCCTCAAAGGAAGGATCTGTAAGGGTGCTCAAGATTTTCTAACCCTTTATATATGTGAGGGGCCTCGAGACCTAAGTCAATGAGCAAACCATATTTTCAACATGCCTTGCGCCCTTACCCTGATAATTCAAGCAGGTACACAAGGTTAATATAATGGACAAGTTCATTTATGTTCAAGGTTTATTCAATATATTTCAATCAAAATGAACATACTACTCATAGGGAACAAGTAGCTCAAACAAGTATATAAAGCCAAGTAGTTTAAGAATATATTCATACAAGAAAGTTCAATACCACTAGTCTGGGCAATAGGAGAATAAAGTGTACCTTGAGTAGTGTACGGTTAACCATTTGATTAGAAAACCATATCTAGCAACTTTCACTAGATCATGGCATAAGAGTCAAACAATTGATCCTGAGATTTCAAATAATTATAATTGAATTAATATGAGCAAGATTAGGTCTCATTAATCATTATGATGGTGAATGGATGTGTCACCTAGATATAGGTATCATAACATTCATCATTGATTTCAAAAACCCAAACTAGGTCATGCATTATCACTATCATGGTACATCATACTTCTTGTATTTATCTAAATCTAGAGTAACACATCACAAGTAAGATAGGGATCATAATATTAAGGTTTCAAGATCTTACATAGAGCAATCATAAGATTTGAGCAAGCCTAGTCAACATAAGCATCAACATTGGCATAATTAGTCATATTGAGTTATAATCATGCAAGATTGTCACCATTCGAGTATAAATGGGGTCTACTTGAGTAGGTGTCATCAAGACCAATAATTTGCTGATTTGGAGGTATAATGTATCATGGTCTATCATCAGAGCAAGATTGGACAACTTTAGATCTCTAAAACAATAACATGCACTTTAATCATGTCAAGATTAGGCTACTTAGTCATAAAAGTGCATAAAAAATGGTCCATAAGTCATTTAAGGGTACAAGGCATTATAATTTACTGATTTCAAGGCCACATGCACATATTGATTAACTTTAGATCGATAAAAGCACAAGGTTTAACATCCATCACTAAAGTATACAAAAGGCCATGTTAAGACACACTAAGTGTTACAAGATCATCATTAGGGTCCAAGAAAGATAATGATGGAACTGATTGCAGTTAAGATAGGAATTTACTGATTTAGAACATGTACGGAGGTTAGAAGCATAATTGATCAAGTTATAACATATAAGGAGGGATCTTTGCACAAAGGTTCTATTAGGCTATTCAAGCACTATGATAACATTTTAGGGTACAAAAGCAAACAAGGTTTGGATCTTGACTTATATATATGTTTAAGTGATTTATATTAGACTAGCATCAGGTTTAGGGGCATAAAGGATAAAGCTTGAGCATTAAATTGCATAAGACATGAATAAAGAGATCAAAAGGTACCATCTTTAGAAATACGATGTAAATAAGATTAGAATTAGGTCATGAAGCTAGTGGCAATGGATAGATCTCATTTTCTAGATTGAAATTCATATATTATATGCCATTTTTGGCTCAATGAATCATTTTATATGAATTTTGCAAGATTTTGTAATAATATTGATGAGATAGAGAGAGGGGCTAACCTCCCAACAGTGCTGATGTGGCGCACTTGCATTGGCTGGCACTGGGCCACACAGGCGCCAATGAGGCATAGGCTAGCAAACATTTTGACATGTCAACAAACTGAGAGGGCCACAAGATTGGAGGGTAGGGCTGATTCAGACTATCAGATTCAGTCACCCTAGATCCTACATCCTACGCTCGATCTCTCGGCTTGGCTCCCTACTTTGGTCAGGCCCATGGTTAGCAACCTGTGCGAGCTATAAACACGTGCTGGAACCTGCCCGCCTATGATGCAAGGGAGTGCTTGACCGCCCAATAGTGGTAGGTGGAGATGGGTACCCGTCCACCACTGCCATCCCTAACCCCAGGTAGTAGAGGCCCGCTCAACTCTATGTCACAGTGACCCCGCTGGATCTCCTTTCTACTCATGAAAGAGGCATCCTCAATGTGTGTAAATGGGCCAGCTGGTCTCACCTAGTTCCTATGAGCTTGGAGGTGGCCTCGACTGGGTCTGAGGGAGCTTGTAGCTTGCTTGCCCAAGGAGGGCTTGGTAGTAGCGCCATGGCCCAAGGGAGGAGGAAGGGATGAAGGGAAAGGTGCTAGGGTGCACAAAAGGGCAAGGAAATTAGGGGAATGAATCAGAGGGGGGAAAAGGAGCTGATTGAGGCGTCAATTTGGTGAAAAGAAGCAAGATGGGAGGTGATTGGTGGTGCCAAAAGTGGGTAGGTGAGGCTGTCGCAACGCCATTGGCACAGATACCGTACAAAGCTAGGGATAACTTCAAAGACGTCTGATTGGGTCGATAATCTATGGAAGATAGATCTGAGGGCTGAGATCCCTCACTAGACTATTAGGGCCTCATGATTGGTCCATAAAAGTGTTGTGAATCACTGAGTCTAAGGCAAATCAAAGGAAATGGCATACATGGGCCGTGCACCAAGTAAATTGGGCCCAACAAGGGTTCAAACCGAATTAAATTAATTAAATCAAGTGGATAAGGGTCAAACTTTGAAGGGTCATAACTTGTGAAAAGATTGTTCGATTGAGATGATTTTTGCATCGTTGGATTCGTAATTGAATCCTCTACATCACGAAATACATTTGATAGAAAGGAGAGTTCATTTAGTGGGTTCAATTTGGATTGCAAGTGGATGATACATAATAAGCATGACACTTAGTTCAAAACTCAAATTGGAGTCACATATAAGTACAAGTGATATTTCATCAAAATCAATTCAACAATTGAGCATAAAGTGACTTAAAACTCATCATAGTGTGGGTGAAGGAGGTTGTTGAGTCTAATAGGGTATATAACAAGTCAAGAGTACATAAATTAAATGAGAGAGAAAAACCAAGGTTATCACAATCTCTTCTATATACAAGTTATGACAGGTGGCCATTGAACAAATGTATATATTTGCTATGATATGTGATGTTGTACATGTTGATGGACCTTTGTGTAATATGTTTCCATACATGATAGTAATATGAGATCAGTTTTAATTTACATGTCTCTCTGGTAATGTGGTTTGTTAGTTGTTGATTGCACATTATGTTTTGAGCTGTCTCATTGGTGTGACGTTGGGCGTCACATCAAAAGCATCAGGTCATGTCCATGAATTCTCATTGAAAATAAGAACACACATGGACCAAAGAAGAAAATATAGAAGGTTCAATTAAATGATTTATAAAAAGCTTTTTGAACAAAAGTAAATGGTGTATGATCTATCTACCATGTGTTCTAAAAAATATGGAAGGAATCTACCATTTAGGTAAGCAGATATAAATTTAGTTTTATCGATAAGAACAAGATTCAATTTCAATTTCATGACTGCAAGTTTAAAAGGTACTAGACAACCCATGTCATTGTCAATTTTTTTAGAGAAACATGTGCTCTCTCTTGCACATAATTACAACATATCAATTGTGGTTATAGTATACAAGGGACAACCAATATCATATCTATGTGGTTCTTTAAAGTGTAATTCCACTAAACTAGTAGGAATTATGTTCCCTTATTTGATTGTTAAAGAATATAGTATTTTTTTTCAGAATTAACAAGTGTTGGTTCACTTTTAAAGATGAAATATAGATTTTTAACGAACTTTTGTCCATCCAAACTATCTAGAATGCACGAGTTCAAATAGGAAAACAATTTTCTAAGTAGAAATACGAATTTTGTACATTGCATTTGAATATAAGACGCCTCAAACATTTCAAGTATTGGGCCTCAGAATTCAATCCTGAATGATGTAAAAGTTTAGAGTAAATATGTAGTTTGTATGTGTTCATTAACATTACTAGAGATTAACTTTTCCATTTAGGAGTGTGATTCACATTTTCTCATTCTAAGTATTTCTAGATCTTTACCCAAGACTACATATGATCAAAGCCCGACAATCATGTAAATCACCATAATATCATAATACATTAGTATGTTGTTACCATGTGAGGATGTTATTGGTGTAAGGTTTAAATCATATATACTTTCATGCACAAACAAGCAGATACTCATATGATACTACTTAAATCTCAATTTTGTATGTAAATATAATTCTGTAAACAATAAATACTCATATGCTACTAGTTATATCGAGTTACATGTGCATCAATTACATTATAAGGTCACTTCCATTATAATACACAATGTTTACTCATTCCGTCAAATATATCGTTATGCTTGAAATTTTACAAAATTATACATAATTTACCAACAATTTAACAAATGTTTCATGGTACCATGCATTGTTGATAAACTATCATCATCTATTGCTTTTATACCTATCTTGGCATGCATCACACCTACAATAAGAAAATAAATTAACCTACATCATGAGCACAAGATCAATGCACAAACGTGTGACAATGCATTCACTATATTACCTTGTACATATAAGTATTTATACATGAAATAAAAATTTGATATAATGATATTAATATTAGTAAGTGTCCATCTTGAAAATTATTGTACCATTGCCTATTTATAGACAAATAATAATATTTTGGAAGTCAACATAAATGTATGTGTTCTTGATACATTTGTTACTATCTTTGATAAACCAAGTACAAAGTTGTTATTTTTAAAATGTTAAGATATATATGTAAAAATAAGGAAATGTCATGTATTTGTATGAAATCTACCCTTATATGTGTGTGTATCTCTCTCTATGTGTGACTGAAATGGAGTAACTTCACATTTATTTCAAACTATATTGTAACCCAAAGTCCTTTTTCAAATACCAAGTCATTGTAATTATATTCATAAAACCAGATTTTCAATACATATATGATTAAACAAATAGTCTATGTACATAAATGTAGTCAAATTAGGTCAATATCATTCATTGGTCCATGTAGTATTTTGGTAATTCATTAAATATATCCAATAGGTTTAAATTCCAAAACAAGGATGAAATAGTATATAGGATAATCATGTTGGCCAATACTAAATTACTTATCAATTGATTCGCTATGGAATATATAGAGGTATGTTAATTACTTTTATGAATATACTAATATGTGTATTTTTTGGTCTCGTGAGCGGAAAATACGATGTAAAAAAATTCCTAAGAATCCTTCTAGTAGGATCTGTCTAATGCAAAAAAAAGGATCAGGGTTTACAAGTTTTACATTATTGTGGAAGAGGTTTCAATGATACAACTTGTAGTTCTTGATGTAGATCTAGATCCTCAAATATACGTCTCTTTTTAATTTTTCTAGTCATCAATTTATACCCTTTTTGGTGTCTGTGATGCTCTAAAAGTCACCTTCAGATGTGTGTAGAAAATTGATTTCTAGAGGCACATTGCGAGAGTCTGCTAGTGTTTTGTGGTGGTGGATTGTCTAATTCTGCCGCAATTGGCACATATCTCAAGGTCACATAGTTGTCTATGTTGATCCCAAATTTGATCATGAAGTTTCCTATGGTGTGTCACACCATTTTGCGATGAACATGTGTGGTAGTACGAGTTGTTCCGTCCTAGATATCTTGTCCTGGATCAATGTGCCTTTTACTGGATTGTGTTATTCCACTATGAATGTCTATGTTGGAATGCATCATTCCACTATGAAGATATTCCCCTCAATCTGTGTGTCATCAGTGAAGATATTTGTTTGGAATGAATTCAATGTGCAAACTCATCTCCACGGTGTCCACATGAGTGCTCAAATACGACATGTAATTGCTAGTCTCCTCATCTCCACCTCTCTCTTTGATTTGCTCTTGCGGTTTCTCATACCTTAGAGACAATAATGAGAAAACATTAGTGTGTTCCTTGACGCCCTCCTATCATATCATATAAACAAAGGAGTGAAGAGGTAAGGGTTTCCCGAACCATGTTTGCCCATGCTATAGACTTCCTCGCGGAACAAGGGATTCCTCCACCCACTAAATTTATGGAATCATAACATTCCACCAGATTTGGTATGTACAAACTTCCCTCTTCTATGAGGAATGGATCCCTAACTTATGGAAACTTATTTCTCAAGTCTGGATCCATGTTTTATCTAGGTCCTAGCAACTCTCCAAATTGGATGAAAATTTACTCAAAGGCTATATTTATTATGTAGATTACAAATCTAATATTATTTTCCTCTTTTAGACTCATTTATTATTTTATTTGATATTTTTGGGAAAACATAGATTTTCTCTTTCCAAAATGAATTAAATTTATTATTATTATGTGAATAATGTGAAACTTGACTCCCACGACAATTTGGACCCAAGGAACATGATTTTAAACTTAGATTTCACTTTTGGGACTTCTTTTTATGAGATATGTTATATGGACAATTAGTGTCCCATAAACCAAAGATATTCAACCAATTAAGTTCTTTAACTTCTTATTACCATCCAAATGAGTCATATGTGTTTGTTAAGCACGAATTATCATGTATTTCATTATATACTTTAGGTGCACATTTTATTTTCCATTATTGGTATAAGTCTAATGTGAGAACATTAGGTTACATTAGGGTGATTTATACATGCATTAGCTCATTAGGGTTATACTAAACCTTGTTTGGCGAAGTCTAAAAGATCAAGCTTATAGGGTAGGGTTCGAGATCTAGTATGTTACAATATAAACCTTGGTGGACCCACCTGAAGAGGTAAACCCGTTGGGTGCATATGAATCTTTAATAAGAAGATTGGCATGATTGGAAATGTCTAAACCTACAAAGGGCGACTAGTGGATAAATGTTTCAAACAAGTTCAAGGTGTTGACTATGACAAAACTTTCTCATCATGGTGCAAGTTTCAAACAAGTTTAAGGTGATGACTATGACAAAATGTTCTCACCAATTATTTGGTCAAGTCCATTAGGATCGGGATATCCATTGCAACATACCATTACTACAAGATCTAATTAATGGATATCAAAACCTCATTCTTAACGGGAATATGCTCGAGGGTGTGTATATGATAGAACATGGGGGTTTTGAATCTACAAAGGATGCTGGAAACATATGTAAGTTGCGAAGGTCAATCTATGGATTTAAGCAAGCCTCTAGAAGCTGAAATCTTTGTTTTGGTGAACTCGTCAAAGTGTTTGACTTCATCAAGGATGAAGATGAACCTTGTATATACAAGAAGGCTAGTGGGAGCATTTAAGTAAACTTGATATTGTATGTGGATGATATACTACTCATGGGAAATGATATTGCAAAATCACAAAAAGGTGAAGATGTGGTCGAGGAAATTTTTTCTCAATGAAAGACTTATGAGAAGCCACAAACATTCTAGGTATCAAGTGTAGGGAAATCAGGCGTAGATGTAGGCAACAAAAAAATATATTTAATGCATGTTTCCCAAAACAACATGCGTCAACAACAATGTATCTAGGAAGGAAAGGTTGTAAGGTTATATCTGGTTCGGAGCAAGTCCAGTGACATTACCCTTGCAGCAATATGTTTCTTCTTTAGGAAATAGCATGCTTCTTTAGTAGCAGCAACACTCGAACAATCATCTCCACCGACCTCCTAGTGCAGCACCACAGACAGTTGTTGACAATGTCCTCCAAGTGGCAGACAATGACCTCATGCCTCTATAGTAGTCCATGCAGACTACTAAGAACTCGACATTGCACTACCAGAGCCAATAGGAAGGAGTTCTCCCTCTCTAACTTCAACCTACTAGAGTTGATACACTCTCCCACAATTGTCTCTCCCCTTCTATCCCTCCCTTTATCGGGTAGGACTTTCTCAAGCTCTCTATTGGTTAACACAACCAAAGAGGACAACAAATTATTAGAGTCAATTGTCATGTTCTGAGAATCCCATAGTACCCCTCTATTTATAGGAGAGGTTGGGTCAGGATTTCCAATCATTGCGGGAGGCAAAACGGACGGATTCATGAATTTTCTAGAACCTACGCACCACAAAGTGGTAGGTTCACATGCCCAACCAGTCAGTTCGTATGCGAACCGGTCGGTTTGTGCATCGATCAGTTGGTTCGTGCAATCTCCTATTCTGAATCATATCGATATTTAATGTATGATTAATGCACAACATGATGTCAACACTAATCCTTGATCCAATCGAATTGACCATCGAATCGGGCAACCTAGATGATGAATTGGTCAGTTCACATCACCAACCGGTCAGCTGGGTCCTGTGAACTGGTTAGTTCACACCCTAGTTCATCCGTTGATCAGCTAATGTTGATTTTGATTGACCTGACACTCCAACCAAATGATTCAACACTTGAACCGGTCAGTTCAAAGTCCAGTCAGTCAATTTTGAACCTCAGTTGTTTAATTGAGTATTTAAACACATTTAGTAATTAAATTAAACATCATTCATGAATATATACCTTTAATCCAAGTGCATTCCTATGTGTGTGACCCTATATGTCCAAAGTTACATTGGTAGTGAATGTCCATAACAAGATTATGACATCACAAGCAAAGAGTGGTGTCTAGAAACATATCATTTATACCCAAGTAATTCAAAAAGTTGGAGAACAACTTCAACCTACAATCTATCATCAATGTTATCATGATCGTATAGTTCCTTTATCTTTGATATCCAGATTGAACTTGAGGCATGGAATTGCCATCCACTCAATGTTCAATCCATGTTCCTTGAACTAGAGCAGACTATCTGAGATGCATGTGAGCTCACATATCACATATTGAGTCACATGAGTATGGCCATACATTTCTCATTCTCACTTATCAAGAGGCCCTGGATATTATTCTCTTGTAGGAGGGACAAATCTCATCTACATCACCCACATTCTATCGCCACGTGTCACGGTGCACCCAATCATCATCGTTATGGCAACCCTTATTGAGGATGACATTGGATGATGTTAAAGTACATGAAAGACATGTGATAAATGTAGTGACTTCAGGTCTAAGAACCACAATCACCACTTATCACTATGAGAGATGATTTTGACTACCATTCCATGGTCTCCATGTATCACTCTCATGGTGGGTCTATCCAATACACTGTTCTCTAACATGTACCTATGTGTTTGACTTGATATCACATATCATGACTAATGAGACTCTGTCATCAGTCAACATACACTACAGTCTTATGCATTACTATTGTCTATTTTTCTTCCACAGTAATATCCAACTAGGGACATAACAAGAATGTATGTACCCTTATCATACATATGATCTCATCGTTCAGGTCCTCAACTTGAAGACATATGTCATTGAGTAACATAATTCTTTAAACATCTATTATGTATGTGTCATCGTCTCATGACTGAGACAAACATAATACATGGAATTACCATTATTATTATTATCAAATCATGTATCTAATACCTCATTCTAATCATCATATGATTGGCTCTCTAGGCATACATACCAACAGACTCCCACTTACACTTAGAGACAATCACCCATGAATCTTATTCCAAGTGATCTTAACATGTCCATCATCTTTCTGGTGCACAAGTGCTTTTATAGCAGGTTTAGCAATGGTTGCTTCAATTCAGTACATTGCAAGTTTCACATCTCCTTGTTGTACGACATTTCATATAAGATGGAAGTGTCGTAGTATGCTATCTGAGATTCCCAGCCTTTTCAGTAGCTTTGTTGTTGTCACAGTATTTCTACTGTGTCATTAATGGTTGGAACCTCACACAAATTCACCCATATGAATTTCTTGATCCATATAGTATCCTTTGTTGTTCTCGTTACACCAGGATACTCAGCTTCTATTTGTAGAATTAAACAACCGTCATTAGCTCAGAACCCTTTCCAGCTTACAGTTCTTGTTTAAGGTCAAACATAAACATAGATTGTGATCATTAATTTTATTTGTCATTTCACAAGCTTGCATCGGTGTAACCCTTTACACCCAACTCTTCCATACTACCATAACCAAGGAATTGATCCTTTTAGTGCTTCATAAGAACCTAAGGATGTTCTTTATGGTAGTTTAGTGACTCTCACTGGCATATGACATATACCATCTTGTCATGTCGTATACATACAAGATTGCTAGATAGGTATATATATATCCTGTCATAATGTCCAATACATATGAGATGATTGGACAACCTTTCATCATGTCAAATACATTCGATATAATGAGATAAGTACATAACATTGAATTCAAGATAGATCCAATTGTGAATGCATATGGCATATATCCATGTGTTCCTATTCTTCACAAGAATTGTGACACTAGGCTCCTAAGAGACTAACTCCATGGAACATGGACAAGTTTTCTCTCATTGAGTCTTGCATGCTGAACCCCTTCAACATCTTACAAATGTATGTGCTCTTTCTTAGGTCAAGAAGCTTTCTAGATCTATCTCTATAGATCTCAATTCCTATCACATAGAATGATTTTCCTAAACTCTTCACAGAGAAGGTACTTTCCTTGCCAAGTGTCAGTATAAGGATGTTATTTCCCATCATTATGTGTAATATAAATATGCTCCCACTAAATCTTTTGTAGCCAAAATTTCATCTTTATTTTGACTCAAGTCAAACTCTTTGACTATAAATAGAAGATTCTAGCTCTAAGATGATTGCTTCAATCCACATATTATTGACCTTTGTAGCTTATAGACTTTATTTGCATTAATGGATTTACAAAACCTTTAGGCCATGTCACGTACACATCCCAATTATTATTCCAGTTAAGGAATGTAGTTTTAACATCCAGATGTCAAATCTCACTATCATACTAAGCTACAATAGCAAGCATGATCGTGATGGACTTAACCATGGTAAGTGGTGAAAGACTTCATCATGTTCAACACCTTGAACTTGTTTGAATCTCTTTACAACCAATTTGCCCTTCCATGTTGGTCTTCTTCCTAAAGACCCAATTGCACCCTATGGGTTTTACCCCTTCATGGGGATCTACTAAGGTCATACCTTCATGGTGTACATGGAGTCCATCTTTGATCTCATGGCCCCGAGCCTTTTCTTAGACTCTGGTCCCTCAATAGCTTCTAGGTAGGTTATTGACTCATCATCTATGATCAACTCAACACCTTTCTGAGTTATAAGATATCATAATATTTCAAACTCAAGGCATTTTCTACTAGAACTATAAGGTTTTGTTTTACATAAGGAACTTGAGATTCCATAACAACTTGTGATTCTCATTGTTCCTAATATACCTATTTGGGTCTAATGTTTTCTTATTTGTCACAAACATTTTTAGTTCTACTTTTAATCCCACAGATTCATTTGAAACTAAGTTACCTTTTAGGAATACATCCATCATGATTAACAAATACCTTGTGGTAGGATTGGGATAAGAGTAGTATTTTAAAAAAATAACATTTATGTGATTGTGGACAAAACTTTTCAAGAAACTATTTTCTTTCATAAGCTTTAAATCCTAATCATTATAAAAGACACATCATGACACCTCTAATTCTATATCTTATATGGTGCCTTTTAAACCGTTTTAGAAGGTACATAGTTTTAGTGTAAATCATGTGCCCAAAAAAATTTAGAAGATTAGCTAGATATATTGATAATTGCACCATGACTTAATAGGATGTGATACCTTTTTTCTAACACATCATATTGTTGCAGGTGGAGTTCATTGTGATACACAATCACAGTCTCTGCATAAGGTCCTCAAACTATTGGTTTAAAATATTTCAACATCAATCACATTAAAATATCTTAATATTTTACCAAGTTAGTTATGTACTTCATTCACAATCTCCTTGAACACTTCAAGAGATTCATACTTATATTTCATTAAATATAAATTTCCATATCTATTGATAACATAAGTAAATATATAATAAGTTACTTGCAACTACCTTTAGCATTTATTCTAAAAATTCTATATACATCAGTATGTATGAGCCCTAATAACAGTCATTCTCCCACTACATCTAGTGAAGATGCTTTTGTCATATTACACAACAAATAAGATATGCATGTCTCTATTGGTCCAATAACCGAAAAAGTCTAGATAACCATCATATGTATTATAGAAATGCATTTCTCTTTTATGCTCTCTATATGACAATGCTATAAGTATTCATTGTTTGAGTCATCAAGTCATTCAATATATGTGTCATACACATTTGTCTCCATAACTATCAAGTATATTTGTGAGATATAGGGTACTTCCATGAAATATAAATTCTTATCCATAGAAGATATTTGTTATTTTCATCAATTGCAGGTATATAATAGCAATCCACTAATTCTATTACATGCCCATGAATGAAATATTCCAACAGAGTGGAAGTAACTATATAGTTCTAGCATATTTCTTATGGGGTCATAACGTAGAGATCTCTATCTCTTTATTCTTCATGTGAGACTTTAAGTGAAAAGGCATATTCCTTTTGCACTTACCCTTCTCCATAACTTGAATGCAGAATACTTGGACTTTGGCTTAGCCTCAAAACACTTCTTAGCCTTACCGTTGTCGTTGGACTCACTTCTGTTGATCACTGTCATAGATTTGTCCTTTCTTCTTTTGTTCTTCGGCCTTAAGCAACATGCCAAGTATTTGATAAACTGACTATATAATTCAGGAAATGATTTTAGAATCGTATTCATGGTAAACTCTTGACCTAAAAGAAATTCCACTTTCTCCACATGCCCAATCATATTGAGCACATGGGATTCTACTAGATCTCCCTCTATCAATTTGCACTCAAACAATGCTTTGGATGCATTATACCTTTCTTGTTATACATGATTCTTAAGATGTGTTACCGTCTCGAGAATATCCATGTTTTCATGCTACTCATGCAACTCATAGTTCACATAGCATGGCATAAGGTATTAAAATGTATTTGTCATTATTGGCATACTTCCAGTAAACATCTATTTCAGCCTTAGGCACATTTGGAGTGGGTTCCCCTGGCTCTAGTCTTTCAAGGATATAGAGTTTTTTCCCCATGTTTGAGAACACTTCTCAAAGTCCTTAACCATACATGGAAGTCAATCTCATTGGACTGGTCGCAATGATAACATGTTTGTGTTTGTCTACAAAAGAAATTTTGTAACTTTTCAAAACATTTTTTATTTGTTTGATTTGATAAGGTAATGATATTAATTAGGTCTTTAGTTAATTATCACTCCCACTATTTTGTTCAAATTGATAACCCTTATGTATCGATTTGGAAGATCACAATGTACAATCTTCTAGTGAGCCAAGATCCATATTTCATCAAATCATGACTCAGCTTTAGTTGATCACCCACAACTTGACTATTTAGGTAGACAACTTTTATCGATTTCATCTTATGAAACTCTTGCATAGATGATTATGCAACTCCTTGCCATGATCATTTGCATGCCTCTGGCACTTAATCCCATTGAGAATCACTGGTTAAGCCTGACTCAAAAGCCAACACGATGGAATATGCACCCTGTTTTGGCAGATCTACATATCTACCATCACACTTCCACGAGATAGATGGTGCATCATGCTTTGGCGTAACCTATGATTGGTTGATCAAGCTTTTCATATGTGCTTCTTATAGAAAGCATCTAAGACTTAATATTGTATTGAGGGATTTTATATATAAATACATATACATATCCAATCATCACATACTTATAGTATGTATCATATACATGCTATAACCACAAATGAGAACATGTAATATTTAAAACACACAAGCGATGGTTATGGCCATACTATTGTAATTCCTTGGAGCTACAAGGAATTACAACCACCTAAGGTCCACATCATATGCATGTTGTTGTTGATGAAGATTCATGCTTGGGCCAATTCGGGTTGATCGCTTCAACTCTTGAATCGGTCAGCTCACCTCTTGGTTGCTCGGTTGGTCTCCTAAAGCAGTCGTCTAGTTCTCAGGTTCAAGTGATGTCTGGACTCCTCCAGCTAATTGGTTGGTCCACCAGTTGATTGGTTCATCCTGTTGACGTCTGGCCTCCTCGATCCTCCAGTCGATCGGTTCCTCTCACGAGTCGGTCAGTTTGCCTTTGTGCAGATCACCACCCCACGTCAAAACATAAATTAAAACTACCATATTTCTTATTGCATTGTAAAAGGGAAAACTTGAGTTGCATTTGAGGGGAAATAAGAAGAAGAAAATTAATTTATATTTGGAAGGAAGAGAGAGGCTTGATGTACGATTGGGTAACAACATGAATAAATAACCACAACCATGCATACACAATTCTAGGGTTATTTGTCATGACCATGCTTCATCCACCATTAAAATCGATTTTGGGGTGACATGTGAAAATTATATATATATATATATATATATATATATATATATATATATATATATATATATATATATATATATATATATATATATATATAGAGTCAGGCTAGAATACACTCGAGTGTACGGATCACACGAATACACTCAAGTGTGTTTGCATATCAAGACTTTTTTTTGCAAAATGTAAAGCATTGATCTTCACCATCATACTATAACTAGGCTACATACAAATTTTGAACCCATTTGGATGAGTGTAAGTCACTCATCCAAGGGCAACAAAATCAACACGTGAAACTAATTTGAAATGCATATTTTTTGCGGTCTTCATAACATGAGCCATACATATCCAAATGTGCTCAAATTTTGCATATGAGTTGTTCACGAGATGTTTAATAAGATCAACGGATTAGATTTTCAAAAAAAATATTGCATCATGGAAAACTACTTGAGTGTATTCCGCTCCGGATACACTCGAGTGTATTCTAGCCTAACTCTCTCTCTCTCTCTCTCTCTATATATATATATATATATATATATATATATATATATATATATATATAAAGTTTGTTGAGTTGTATGTGGTATTTAATTGGATATGCACACCAATCATTTTAATATTCTCATCATATGTAATAAAAGAATAAAAACTAAATCTGATCATATCTATTTAAATCCCAGATATATCGTAAATTGACATGGCTCTAATACCACTATAGGGAAATTGGGCACAGATATGGGCAGCGGAAATAAAAGAATTTAAATATTTGTTTCCTAAAATAGCAAGATTGCATCAACAACAATGTATCTAGGAAGGAAAGGTACAAGGTTATACCTGTACCTAGAGCAAGTCTAGTGACATTACCCTTGTAGCAATATGCTTCTTCTTCAGGCAAAAACACTCTCCTTCAGCAATAGTAGAACTCGAATAGTCGTCTCCACCAGCCTCCTCGTGCAACACCACATACAGCTGTTGATGATGTCCTCCATGGAACCAACCAGCAAAAAGCATTAATGCTACAAAAACTAATGCACCAATTGCGGTACAATAGAGTTGTAATTCAACGAAAGACAATGGCCTCCTGCCTCTAGAATAGTCCATGCGGACCATCAGGAACTCCACATTGCACTACCAGTGATAATAGGAAGGAGTTCTACCTATCGAACATTAACTTACTAGAGTTAATACACTCTCCCACATTTGTTTCTCCTTTGCTATCCCTCCCTTTATCGGGTAGGACTTGCTCAGGCTCTCTATTGGTTACCACAACCAGAGAGGACAACAAATGATTAGAGGCAATTGTCGTGTTCTCAGAAGCCCCCAATACCCCTCTATTTATAAGAGAGGTTGTTCTCATGGTTCCCAATCATTATGGGAGTCGAAATGGAGGGATTCATGAATTTTGTAGAACCTAGGCACCGTGAACCATTAAGTTCACATGCCCTTCTGGTTGGTTCGTGCATCAATCGGTTGGTTTGTGCAATTTCCTATTCTAAATTACATTGGTATTCAATGTACGATTAATGCACAACATGATGTCAACACCAATCCTTGATCCAATTGAATTGACCATCGAATCAGGCAATCTAGTTGATGAATTGGTCAATTCACATATCCAACCGATCGATTGGGTCCTATGAACCGGTCAGTTCACTATGTAAACCAGTAAGTTCACACCCTAGTTCATCCATTGATCAACCAATGTTGATTCCATTTGACCTCAACTCCAGCTGATCAATTCAACTTCAGAGTCTAGTCAATCATCTTTGAACCTCAGTTATTTAATTGAACACCTAAACACCTTTAGTAATCAAATTAAACATCATTCATGAATATACTCCTTTAATCCAAGTGCATTCCTATGCGTGTGACCATATATGTCCATACTTACATTGGCACTGAATGTCCATACCAAGCTTATGACATCACAAGCAAAGAGTGGTGTCTAGTAACACATCATTTCTACCTAAGTTATTCAGAAAGTTGGAGAACAACTTCAACCTACAATTTGTGATCACTGCTGCCATGATCGTATAGTTCCTTTGTCTTTGATATCCAAATTGAACTCTAGGCATGGGATCTTCATCCTCTCGATGTTCAATCCATGTTCCTTAAGCTAGAACAGACTGTCTGAGATGCATGTCAGCTTACATATCACATATAGAGTCACAAGAGTATGGCCACACATTTCTCATTCTTGCTTATCAAGAGGCCGTAGATATCATTCTCCTGTAGGAGGGACAAATCCCATCTACATCACTCACACTCTATCCCCATGTGTCACAGTGCACCTAATCATCACCGTATGGCAACCCTTATTCAGGATCATGTTGGATGATGTTGAAGTACATGAATGATGTGTAATTAATGTAGTGACTTCAAATCTAAGAACCACAATCACCACTTATCACTATGAGAGACGATTCTAACTACCATTCCATGGTCTCCATGTATCACTCTCATGGTGGATCTGTTCAATACACTATTCTCTAACATGTACTTGTGTTCTTGATTTGATATAACATATCATAACTAATGAGACTTTATCATCAGTCAACACACACTCTAGTCTTATGTATTATTGTTGTCTAATTTGATTGCATGGTAATATTTGACTAGGGACATAACAATAATGTATGTACTCTTATCATACATATGATTTCATCGTTCAGGTACTCAACCTGAAGACATATGTCATCTATTAACATAATTCTTTAGACATGTGACATCCATTGCCACACAAAGCGAGATTACTCAAAACAAGCACAGAATTAACACTAATAACCACATTACCACGAAATAGGATAAATTAAAACCGATCTCATAAAGGTGTCTCAAGCTAAAAGCATCACATTTAAAGCCATATAACTTGTTTCATTTGTATTTCATTCATGCTAAAATTTGTTACATATTATTGTTCATAGGCTAACTAGCCACAACCTATTACACATGATAACTTGTTCACACATACAAACCATATCTGTACCATCCTGGTATAGACCCAAAAACTCAAACCGATGTACAACATCTATAAAACACTCCCAAGGACCTGAGAGTACAAGGATGACACATAGGACTCTATAACAAGACACTATTTGCATGTCCATGAACCAACGACTATAGCTCCTCTTGTAGACAACTTCAATAGCATGATCTCTATCTTAGCATTCATGTCCATCTAAAAGATGTAGAAACCCACAGGGTGAGATCAAACGTCCCTGCAAGAGATATAACTCTCTACCAACATCTATTAAAGCACAGATAACTAAGCAAGTAGATAAAGTACTTAGCAAGTTGAGCAAATTCAGCTAAATAATATATATCCAACAGATAATGCAGACTATCAAGCTAGGTATTTACTATTAAGCAGTAGTTCAACTAATATTTCAAGAAGAAATATGAAGAACATGTATAACAGTTGACTTCTCTTACCACATTATAATTCAAAAAATAAGTACAACGATAAGGCAAAGGGCTCAATCAATGTTATTTGCATTTGTCCCTAGGAAAGTACACTACATGGTTGTCTTATGTTTTTTATTATTGCCCTGAGGATTTGAGTCATACCACTCAAATTTATCTGACCACTGCTAAGTCAAAATCAGTGCTATACAAGGTCAATGGAAGTGTTAGATTACACGAGCTCCCCAACACCTATTGGTCAGTACAAGAGTAACAATGACATGTAGTCAAGCTGAAGGATTGGCTCATGCATGGCCATCCATATAATAACAACACCTAGCCCACCTTGGTATATGTGCGACTCTAGAAGAACATGCTCACACATGGCTATTATAAAAAGAAAGGATTGGCTCACACATGGCCACCCATATAACAAGGAGAAAAACTCACACATGGATGTCTCACACAACCTATTATTGTGGATGCAAGGAGATACTCAACTTGCACCCCCGCATATTCAAAAATATGCACTCTAAATTTCTTGTAGGAATGACTCGTTTCACCATCAAGCAATAAGACTGACACATGAATGGAACTATGGCACATGGCACCTACATGATTAGGGTTTCACTTTATTAGTTATGCCAATTAAGTGTCTTTTCACATCAATCAAGTTACAAAGTACATATTCAAAACAAACTCTAAAAAGACAAGGGAATGGTGCAACTCCAATAGATATAAAACATATAAAGTGTGAACTAGTCACATTGTCACCACATGATACTTGTAGCACTGCCATTCACCAGCCCATCACCAATATCACACAACCATACAAGGCTATCACCAATGTTACATCACTGTGGATTATTAATCCCTCAATCATATCGTTAGAGGATGTCACTTCACAATAGGCATCAAGCCTCCACTAGGTCATAGGACCCATCACATCAATATGATTTCATCATATATCATCAAGTCTTATAGCCATCACCTTGTATCATATAATCATCACCATAGCATACACAAGCCATGGCATTCATTTCTCCTGCAAGCACTAGGTCATAGGACCCATCACATCAATATGATTTCATCATATCTCATCAAGTCTTATAGCCATCACCTTGTATCATATAATCATCACCATAGCATACACAAGCCATGTCATTCATTTCTCCTGCAAGGTTAGGGGTTCATAATCATGAGAGAGAAAACATCACAATATGGTAATAACTCCAAAAGAGACAAACAAGCACATCATATTTCTCAACATTAGAGTTAAGGTTACATGTATAGTCGATTAGGGTTCCATATCATAACTCAAACACCAAACCCTGGTTATGTCATTTCCCACTTTCTTGGAACATGTTGGAACCTACAACATCATTAATAAACATGATTAGAGCATTATGTCAACAACACTGGGAATCAATATTATGTATATGTATATGTGTACCATCTCATTATGTTATATATGTGTTACCACCATACACTCAAGTGAGTGTATCAACCACCCATCAAACATAGTTTCATGACCATGACACTCACACAGCAGACATCTCGACCACCTCATAACTAGGCATCTTGACCATCCCCACCACTGATGTCTCAACTGGAAACAAAGCATTGTCATGACTAAAACAAAACTAGGTGTCTCGACCCACACATCCACATATGTCTCAACCATAATGAGACAGTGTCTTGACCAACACTCAAAAATCCCAAGCAAGCATCACGACCAAGTGTCACAACCAAGCGTCACGACCAGGCATCACGACCAAAGCCAAACGTCAAATGTGTCACAACCAACATCAAGGTATGTATCGACCAAAATATCAACCTACACACATGTCTCGACTCAACCAACACAAGGATGTCTCGACCAAAACATCAAGGAGGACATACATCTTGACTGAAACAAAGGTTAAATAGTAAGAAGACAAAGCATCACCTTGCTCAAAACCCATGGATTTATGATCATCAACCTTAGAACAAGACCATGAAGATCAAAAAATAAAATTCCATTAAGAGAGAGAAAATTGAACCTCAACACATATGGAAACCACTCAAAACTTAGGGGGAAACATGCTGATTGAAAACTTAGCATGATGATAAAACCAAAGCTCATGGTCCAAGTAGAATCATCATCCGTATGAACCATAATCAACATGATAGAAATATTCATGCAAGGGACACCAAAACCTTGAAATCTGAATCTAACATAAATATTCAAGAAACCAACTAGAGGGAAGGAGACCAAGCTTCAACCTCAAGGTAACTGACTCTAAGTCTCAAGAAAACACAAGAATTTAGGGTTTAAGAAAGAGAGTAATCTTCATGAGAATACTTCAAAACCTTAAACCTTAAATCATGATAACTTCACCTATCATATTATCATAGAATTTAAAAATCAAAACAGTAAATTATCACGGCCAAAAGTGAAGATAATCATCAAAGAAAACCACCATCATCAAGAAGGGAAACTTTCCATAAAAAGGTCATTAAAACCCTAAAATGTGTACTAAGAAAGTCACCATGGAGAACCTCATATAAAGGAGAGATAAACTTCATGTTCAACACACCCAAAACAGAACCTAAGATCCATGTTACACTAAGGGTCCACCAACCTAATACATGTGATCAAGATCAAGGTCAAAAGATGGGACAAACCCATCCATTTCATCATCATCATCTCAAAAGCAGGTACCATAGATTAGGGTTTCAGATTCTAAACAAACAAAGCATGATAATCACCATCATTCAAGCTCTAGAACATGGTATCATCTGCTATCATATTAGGGCAACGTTTTATAGAGAGAAAAAGCAACATGTATGTAAAGAAAAGTGCACTAATAGAGAGGGTAGAATGTTATATGACCCACCTTAAGTGTAGAGGCAAACTCCAAGAACACGATCACCAAGGATGATGATGATGCTCCACCTAAGGCTCCACTTTTGGCCACAATATAATCTCAAGAATAAGAATATACCAAGATCATAGATAGCTCAAGAAAAGAGGGTAAGAAACTCTAGGATGAACCAAAAGAAGAAGGGAGAAAAGAGAAGAAAATTGCCTCACACTTGGGTACCACCTTGCCAAAGCATGGTCTATGACCCTTATAATGAGGAGTCTCTCTCCAAAGCGACCACCATGGATGATCCATGGTCTATGGCCAAGAAAAGATAAGAAGATGGGGTGGAAGATCAAAGGAAAACGTCATCAAGGAAAGGCATACACTTACCAAGGTTGAAGATGATCCAAAAGTCACTACATGCAAGGGGTCTTGGTCACCAAAGCTCCAAGGATCAGTCCTTCTAGCTCCTCAAGGCTCCAAGGACGAGTAAGAAAGGAAGGAGACGAAGGAGGGCTGAAAGGAATTCATGGTTGAAGAGGAGAGGGGTTATATACATGAAGGAGGAGAGAGGTAATGTGGAGATGACGTGTCAACACCTAAAGGCACCAAAGGGACACTTGTCCACAAAAGAAACCAACATGCAACCACTATATGCATGCATGCATGAGATAGTGATACAACAAATGTTGGGTCTCAACCACTTAGGTCCCCTAACCCATTGGTTTCAGCTGAGACACTCCAAAGGGGTCGAAACAACATCAAAGCACATGTCTAGGTTGAGACAAAAGGTCACCACCACATCCAGGTCGAGACACACCTCAAGAAGACCATTGTCTAGACTCAACTCCACCAAGACCATAATGGTTGAGACAAAACCAAGCCATGGTAAGTGTCTCAGTCAAGACACACCCACAAGGTTGAGACAAGGGTCGCTACACTTCAAACAATCTCATAGGGTCGAACCAAGCAAACCGTAGAAGCCCTAATCACATCTAGTGATGTCACAACTCATTCAAGGCTCAACCAAGGTGCCCCAAAGCACAACATTATATCTCATGAGGCCAAGGAAGGGAAGGCACACTCTAGAAGTGGAAAATTGCAAAATATCCCTCTTAATTGGGTAAATTACAATTTGATCTGAAACAAGCATACACAACACAAACATCATCCAAATAGGATCAAATTAGAAACTTAAGTTTTACTCAAGATCTAAAAGCATCTCAAAGGATTAGACCAAGGTTCTAAGAACTTAATCAAGCCAAACAAATAGGGTTAGCCCAAAACACAGGTCATGTGTCTTACAAGACATCTATTATGTATGTGTCATCATCTCATGACTAAGGAAAGCACAATAGACAAAATTACCTTTATCATTATTAAATTAGGTATGTAATGTCTCTTTCGATCATCATATTGTTGGGTTTTACATGGTCATAGTAGGAAGTAGAAATAAAAAATTACTTGACCATAAACCCATAACCAGTAGATCGCATCAATATCTATGTAATGGGAAGGATGGTTTTAGCGAGATATACCTGGTCCTGAGGCTTTCTCAACGACTATACCTCGCAACAAGTGTGGTCTTCAACCACTTGTCTTCGAAGATGTCTATGCAACTCCTAATCTTGACCCAAACTACAGTTGACTGTCATCTTCCTGAGCGGCAGAAGTCTCCCGCCTCTATAGATAGTCCACACAGACTATCAAGAACTCTAGTTGTCATGGAGAATGGACTAGAAGTAGTTATACCCTTTTATTGGAGTACTAGTCATCAACACACTCTCCTACAACCAGTTGTTGCTCTGGAGTTGTCTTTTCCTCGATGTTCCTCCCTGGACGGGTAGAACTTTCTTAGGCTCTCTCAGTTACCACAACTAGAGAGGACAACAACTTTGTAGAGGAACTGATGTTCTGAGTTGTGTCTCCGGAGAAGCCCCATGTACCCCTCTATTTATAGTAGAGGGTAGGGTCAGGGTTCCTAGTCTGTGTGGGAGTATAAGGGTCGAAAATTTCCATGAACAATTTGCACTGTGGTAGGCGAACCGATCGTTTCATAATTGAAATGGTCATTTGGCAAGGTGAGCCGATCAGTTTACTAGTAAACCAGTCAGTTAAGAGTGTGAACTGGTCAGTTCACCCAGTGAACCGATCATTTCACTTCCCAGACATGCCTGTAATTGACTTTCCTTATTCATTTCTAATTAACACAAAGATTAATTTTTGTCCCAATCAAATTGAACAAGTGAAATGAAAAACTTTTCTCACAAACCAGGACAACTCAACACTGCTCATTTGGTCCAGTTGAACCGGTCATCTCACTTACCATGAGTCGATCAGTTCACCCAGTGAACCAGTCAATTGGTGGTCCAAATTGTGCAGAACAGAGTCAATTCAGTTCTCAATCAATTTGACACTCTAATCAGTTGGTTCAACATTTAAACTTGATGATTCTGAGTCAAGTCTATTGATTGAATGTTTGATTGAGTACCTAAACACTTTAGTAATCAATCCAAACATCATTCATGGATAAACTCCTCTTCCAGGTTAATACTTTGTGTGTGACCCTATAGGTCCCATTTCACATTGGCAGTGAATGTCCATAACTAGCTTATGACATCACAAGCAAAGAGTGGTACCTAGTCATACATCATTGCTATCCAAGTGAAAAGGAAAGTTGGAGAACAACTTTCAATCCTACAGTCTGTGATTGGTGTTCCAGTGAATGTATAATTCCTTTGTCTTTGATATCTTGAATGAACTCAAGGCATGGAGTTGTCATCCTTTCAACATTCATTCATGTTTCTTGAACTAGAGCAGATTGTCTGAGATATGTTTGACATCAATATCATATATTGATTCACATGTGCATGCACATGCCTTTCTCAGTCTCTCTTATCAAGTATCATGGACATCATACTCCCTTAGGAGGGACAAATCCCATATCTATCACTCATAGTCAATCTCATGCGTACCGATCATCACCGTTTTAACAACCCATGTTTCAGGACCGCGTTTGATGACGTCAAAGTGTACCCAATCACATTCGAAGAGTATAGTGTTTTTAGGTCTAAGAATCACAATCACCGCCATCACTATGAGAGATGACTCTTACTACCATGTCATGGTCCCATGTGTCACTCTCATGGTGGGTCTGTCTGATACACTGTTCTCCTACTTGTATCTATGTGTTTGGTTTGATATCATATATCATGACTAATGAGACACTTTCATCAACCAACACACACTCTAGTCTTGATGCGTCATTGTTGTCTATCAACCTTCCACAATGACATATGACTAGGGACATAACAAGAATGTACATACTCTTAGCATCCGTATGATCTCATTGTTCAGGTCCTTAACCAGAAGATATACTTCATTGAGTATTATCATTCTTTAGACATTAATTCTGCTCCATCATTCCTCTCATAATCGATTGAGCTAGAATAAATTGGAAGCTTGCCTTTGATATTTATCAAATCAGTCATGACGTATTCCAATCCAATCATCATATGATTGGCTCTCAGGGCATACTTACCAACAGACTCCCACTTGCACTTAGAGACAATCACCTTCGAATAATATTCTTAGTGATCTCTAAACACGTCCCACATGTTTCTTTTGCAGTAGTGCTAATCCAGTGAGTTGGCAATATTTTGCTTTAGTCGGTATATTATATGTTTCACATCTCCTCACTGTACGACATTTCTTATGAGATGGAGTTGTCGTAATATTCTATCTGATATTCCTTGCCTGACAAGTAGCTCCATAGTTTGACTTAGTATTTCTACTTTGTCATCAATGGTTGGAATATCTATAAATTCACCTGTATGAACTTCTAGATTTATATAGTATCCTATGGTGTTCATAATAAAATGATACTCGACATTCCTTTTAGAATTAAATGGCTTTTAATTTTACTCGGAACGTTTCCATTTATTAACTTATATATTTTGCGATCATTTTTATGCCATTTTGGAAGCTTGCATCACTGTACCTCATTTACACTCAATGCTTCCTTTTATTACCATATAATTAATCCTTTAATACTTCATAAGTACTTAAATATGTTATTTATGGTACTCCAATGACTCTCACTGGAAGTAGACAGGCATCCACTCATCATGTCCATTACATACGAGATAACTGGATGAGCATATCATATTTTCATGTCCAATACATACAAGATGATGAATGTATATATATTTTCTTGTCATGTCTGATTACATATAAGATAATGGGATTATTATATACATGATAGATCCAATTGCGAATGCACAAGGCATCTAGCTTAGTGTTACCGTTCTTCATAAGAATTTGGGACACTAGGCATCTGAGATACTAACTCCATGCAATATGGACAAGTATTCTCCCACTGAATCTTTGCATACTGAACCCTTCAGTACAGACTGCCAATGTATGCTCTCTCTTTATTAGGTCAAGAGACTTTTGAGAACTATCTCTATTCCTATCACATAGGACATTTCTCTTTATTCCTGTAAAGAGTGGGATCTCATAGGGATCCACTCCCTACTTAAAAATAAAGAGGGCAACATCCACCAATAAAAAAATTTCTCAAGAGGGGATGAAACCAAATTTATTTAAACATGATTGTATCATAACACAAAGTACCAGCGGAATTGAAAGATATATCTAACCATTACAAGGCAACTTATCTTACTAACTTTCACTACGCAGGGTGACATAAAGGAAAACTAATAACATATGTAGATCTAGTTGAGGATCACCTAACAACTTCAAGCAAGGTCTCCCAAGAAGTCAGCTATCCTTGATGTGGTTCAGGTCCTCCTAAAACTCCTTCTCCTTGTCCAACACCTGGGGTTGGAACCGTACCCCACAAAAAGAAAAAGAGAAGAGGATATCAGCAAAACATTGGTATGAGCATGCTAAAAAGAAATTGAGCATTATATTTTAAGAAAAAGGTAAAACAAGTAGAGAAGGCTTCCCATGCAAAAAGATAAGAACTATCCAATCGGGCATAAAAGGAAAGATTATCAGACATATGATAAAAAGGAATACCTACAATTAAAAACAATAACAAAAGTGGTGCCACAAAAGCATTCATAAAGATTTTAGGGCACAAAACCCATAACAACCTGCATGTAGGTGAGATAAACATAGCACTAGAATAACATAAATAACAATTGGCAGCCAACCCTCATAAAGTTGAAACCTGATAGAGAATGGCACATAAACAAACTCCCAATATATTAAAAAATTTTGGGCCAACCTCCATAAAGCTGAAACCCAGGTATGGGGCACATAACCACCATCCCAAAATAAACAATAAGGGAACATAACCCAAAACCAATGCAAATTATATTACTCTAGGGCCACTGAGTCACACAACATGCTCAATAGGGAGGCAAGTAAAAAGTATAGTCAAATTTACAAATTAATCACCACATAAGTGATCATCATTATCAACCACCTCAAAGTGGGCATATAACAACAAATTGAGTTGCACAAGGTATAATAAAGATTTCAAAAGAAAGTCAATAAGATATTATGATCATAATATTAGCAACAACTAGGGTACTTCACATGAAACATCATTTTCAAAAGGAAAAGATATGGTTTTTAGTTTATTGTCCATAGGACCAAAAGAATGAAAATTTAGGTTTTTGCTCGATAAATAAAAATACGAGATGCTAACATACATCTCATAAAGTCTTAACCAAAACACTTTCCAAAATCCTAAGCAAGATTAGAGTCCACTTGTCCTATTATAATAACCATATACATGTATTAGCATTATATGCATTCATTAAGAACTCAAAACCCTAAAGTTGTCAACTTTTTCTACAAACCACTGAATTAGGTCTTGAAAACATCACCATCATCTTAGTTAGGATTTTCTGATCAAAATAACGTATACTATTAAGTATTTTGAAGATATTGACTTTTAGGGTTAGTTTTGGTGATTTTTAGTAATTAAATTATCCTTAAAAATACTTTTTAGAAAAACTCAAAACCATATATCCAGTTTATTTTTATTAGATAGATCACACTTTTCTGATTTTAGAACATATTTTACTTTTAATTTTGGCCCAAGGGTTTAATAGTTATGAATTATATAAATTATTAACTTTATTAATTAGATTAATTAAAGTCACGTCTTCAAATCATCTGATCAGGTAACAAAACCAATACCATTATAAATCTTGCATTTTTATGAATCCAACGAGTATTTAATTATAATTTTTAGACAACCACAACAAAAGTTATGAATTTCATACAACCGACCAATCAAAATTCACCAAGAATCCAAATAGATAACTCGAGAGAGAGTGTGGGGCCGGCTTACATGGCCCAATGGGACACAACCGAGTGTCTTGGTTAAGGTTCAGTTGACCCCGCTCAACTCAAAGAGAAACGTGGCTAAAAGATGATTATACCCCTTCACGCAAAAACGAGACAACCAGAAGAAGTCAGGGGCAAAAAGGTAAAATCACAGGAGGCCTTCTTCCTCCTTGCCGCGCGCGACCTGCTCGTGGTTTGGGAGATTTGGGCAATATGGCTACGCTTGACCAAACTCAATGCACAAGTGCTCAAAATAAAGAGTGCAACAAACCAAACAAGATGGTACCTTCTATTGATCCGGAGACAGAATAGAGCGAGGAGTGTCCGCTGTAAACTTCAAGCGAAAATAGGGTAGTCTATGACCAAATGAACCTCGAGCAAGGAAATTGGAAGTAGGGAAGATTAGGGTATGGTGCCACAAACTTGGGGGTGAAGTCCCCTATATATAGGGTAGAGTTATAGGGCGAAACTACTATGGCCGAGAGAGAGCTTTGAGGCCAACTTTGGGCGTTTTTAAGATACTTGCCAAAACGGAATAAACAATATATCAAAAGATGCAGAATCTTAAATGCAACGTGTGGGCAAAGAAATCGTTCGATTTCGTTGAGAAACGAATGAGAAATCACGAATCGAAAATGTGGCTTTCGCGCTGCTACAGTACGCCGACTCAAGGAGGAAGATGAAATATATGTGGTTGCCAAACTAATTTCGAGTATAGTTCTTATTCAACTATTTAACTTTTTCTTTTTCCTTATTTGAGAGTTTAACTGAACTCTAAATAAATCCAAATTTTGTAAGTTTACTGATTTTGGGGTGAGGAATCCGAATATAAAATTATATTTACCTTTTGATAATTTTTAATATGTCAAATAAATTAATTACTATTTTCTCTTTCCTCCTTCATTAATGACATTAGGATTATCTAAAATTATAAACTTGACCTAAAAGACATATTAAGTATGTTGAATACGAATTTATCAATATTTCCATTTTTTTGAAGTATTTTGTTATTTTAAATAATGAGTTAATAGTTTTGCATACTTTCTCTCTCCTAAATTTATCTTCTCAACAAATATTTTCCAAATTGATTCAAAATTCATCCAAAGGTCTATTTTAACATGTAGAATGCGAATTTGGCATTATTATATTTTTTTGAAGACTTTTACTATTTTATTTAATTCATTTAAATTTTATCACTTATTTATCTTTTTAATTTATTAGAGGCATCTAGAAACTTTATAAAAATATAAAACTTGGCCTATAAGCAATACTAAACGTGAGGAACATGATTTTGATATTAATTAATTTTTTTCCACATATGTGTAATATTTTTGGTCTTTAAAGCATTTTCTCTCTCCTAAATAAAATAAAATATTTAACATTGACCAAATTAGATGCAAATTCACACATAAACTCATTTTGATATGTAGATTACGAATTTGAGATTTAGTTCCACTTTTGAAGTTGTTTAATAATTTATTTGATGATTTGGAGAAAACTTATATTTTCCAATTCTGATTAATGCAAAGATAATTATTAATTTTTCAAAATTTTGAAACTTGTCATTCAAGCAAATTTTAACTCAAGGAAAATGAATCTCAACTTATTTTAAACCAATTAGTGTTCCTTTTATGAATTTTATCTCATTATCTAATATTACCAATATTCCTCTTATTAATTAATTCCATATCACATTAACATGTTTAAAGCAACATTATTCATTCTTTTTTTTTTCTCTTCCATGCTCCATAAGGCAAAGGAATGATCTAGAATGAATCTACACCACCATTATCCCACATAATATTAATTATTTCATATTTTGTGGAATTATTACTCATTATTCTCAATTATGAACACTTTGCCTTTATGCACATATCCTATATTCCTTTTATTGCTTTTATGATTAATTTGAAGGTATTGGGTAATATTAATTTATATTCTACATTTTAATGTGATTTATGTTTGCATTAATATATTTAAGGTCACTAAAGAGCATATACTAATCCTTGTTTGGCTAAACCTCCAAGAACTAAGGGTTCTAAGCTATTAACCCTGTAATAAGATTAAGTCCTAGGTTTCGGTATGTTACAACATACCACCCCTTAAAGAGATTTTATCCTCGAAATCTAAACAACTATCTACCACCCCTTAAAAGGTGCATCTTAATAAGTCATAAGGTTTCCTGCACAAGGCAAGGATACTAGGTATAAGAAACCTAAGGTAAAGGTAAACATCCTAAGGGAGACATGTTTGAAACAATTAGATAACCGACAACTATAGGCTATGATACCATGCTGTAAGGAGTGGGATCCTGTATGGATCCACTCCCTACTTAAAAATAAAGAGGGCAACATCCACCAATAAAATTTTTTCTCAAGAGGGGATGAAACCAAATTTATTTAAACATGATTGTATCATAACACAAAGTAGCAGCAGAATTGAAAGATATATCTAACCATTACAAGGCAACTTATCTTACTAACTTTCACCACACAGGGTGACATAAAGGAAAACTAATAACATATGTAGATCTAGCTGAGGATCACCTAACAACTTCAAGCAAGGTCTCCCAAGAAGTCAGCTATCCTTGATGTGGTTCAGGTCCTCCTAAAACTCCTTCTCCTTGTCCAACACCTGGGGTTGGAAGCGTACCCCACAAAAAGAAAAAGAGAAGAGGATATCAACAAAATGCTGGTATGAGCATGCTAAAAAGAAATTGAACATTATATTTTAAGAAAAAGGTACAACAAGTAGAGAAGGCTTCCCATGCAAAAAGATAAGAACTACCCAATCAGGCATAAAAGGAAAGATTATCAAACATATGATAAAAGGAATACCTACCATTAAAAAAAATAACAAAAGTGGTGCCACAAAAGCACTCATAAAGATTTTAGGGCACAAAACCCATAACAACCTGCATGTAGGTGAGATAAACATAACATTAGAACAACATAAATAACAATCGGCGTCCAACCCTCATAAAGTTGAAATCTGATAGAGAATGACACATAACCAAACTCCAAATATATTTAAAAAATTTGGGCCAACCCCCATAAAGCTGAAACCTGGGTATGGGGCACATAACCACCATCCTAAAATTAACAATAAGGGCACATAACCCAAAACCAATGCAAATTATATTACTTTAGGGCCACTGAGTCACACAACATGCTTAATAGGGAGGCAAGCAAAAAGTATAGTCAGATTTACAAATTAATCACCAAATAAGTGATCATCATTATCAACCACCTCAAAGTGGGCATATAACAAAAAATTGAGTTGTATAAGGTATAATAAAGATTTCAAAAGAAAGTCAATAAGATATTATGATCACAATATTAGCAACAACTAGGGTACTTCACATGAAACATCATTTTCAAAAGGAAAAGATATGGTTTTTAGTTTATTGTCCATAGGACCAAGAGAATGAAAAATTAGGTTTTTGCTCTATAAAGAAAAATAGGAGATGCTAGCATACCTCTCACAAAGTCTTAACCAAAACACTTTCCAAAATCCTAAGCAAGATTAGAGTCCACTTGTCCTATTATAATAACCATATACATGTATTAGCATTATATACATTCATTAAGAACTCAAAACCCTAAAGTTGTCAACTTTGTCTACAAACCACCGAATTAGGTTTTGAAAACATCACCATCATCTTAGTTAGGATTTTCTGATCAAAATAACGTATACTATTAAGTATTTTGAAGATATTGACTTTTAGGGTTAGTTTTGGTGATTTTTAGTTAATTAAATTATCCTTAAAAATACTTTTTCAAAAAACTCAAAACTAGGTATCTAATTTATTTTTATTAGATAGACCATACTTTTCTAAGTTTAGAACATATTTTACTTTTAATTTTGGCCCAAGGGTTTACTAGTTATGAATTATATAAATTATTAACTTTATTAATTAAATTCATTAAAACCACGTCTTCAAATCATCTGATCAGGTAACAAAACCAATACCATGAGAAATCTTGCATTTTTATGAATCCAATGAGTATTTAATTATAATTTTTAGATAACCACAACAAAAGTTATGAATTTTATACAACCGACCAATCAAAATTCACCAAAAATCCAAATACATAATTCGAGAGAGAGAGAGTGGGGCCGACTGACATGGCCCAATGGGACACGACCAAGTGTCTTGGTTAAGGTTCAGTTGACCCCGCTCAACTCAAAGAGAAACGTGGCTAAAAGATGATTATACCCTTCACGCAAAAATGAGACAACTGGAAGAAGTTAGGGGCAAAAAGGTAAAATCACAGTAGGCCTTCTTCCTTGACACACGCGACCTGCTTGTGCAGCAGTTCCGTCGAAGGTTTGGGAGATTTGGGCAATATGGCTATGCTTGACCAAACTCAACGCACACGTGCTCAAAATGAAGAGTGCAACAAACCGAACAAGATGGTACCTTCTATTGATCTGGAGACAAAGAACGGAGCGAGGAGTGTCCGCCGTAAACTTCAAGCGAAAACAGGGTAGTCTACGACCAACTGAACCTCGAGCAAGGAAATTTGAAGCAGGGAAGATTAGGGTATAGTGCCGCGAACTTGGGGGTGAAGTCCCCTATATATAGGGTAGAGTAATAGGGCGAAACTACTATGGTCGAGAGATAGCTTTGAGGCCAACTTTGGGCGTTTTTAAGATACTTGCCAAAACGGAACAAACAATATATCAAAAGATGCGGAATCTTAAATGCAACGTGTGGGTGAGGAAATCATTCGATTTCGTTGAGAAACGAATGAGAAATTGCGAATAAAAAATGTGGCTTTTGCGCTGCTACAATATGCCGACTCAAGGCGGAAGATGAAATATATGTGGTTGCCAAACTAATTTGGAGTATAGTTCTTATTCAAATATTTAACTTTTTCTTTTTCCTTATTTAAGGGTTTAACTGAACTCTAAATAAATCTATATTTAGTAAGTTTACTGATTTTGGGGTGAGGAATCCGAATATAAAATTATATTTACCTTTTGACAAATTTTAATATGTCAAATAAATTAATTACTATTTTCTCTTTCCTCCTTCATTAATGACATTAGGATTATTCAAAAATTATAAAACTTGACCCACAAGACATATTAAGTATGTTGAATACGATTTTATCATTATTTCCATTTTTGAAGTTGTTTGTTATTGTAAGTAATGAGCTAAAAGTTTTGCATACTTTCTCTCTCCTAAATTTATCTTCTCAACAAATATTTTCCAAATTGATTCAAAATTCATCCAAAGGTCTATTTTAACATGTAGAACACGAATTTTGCATTATTATATTTTTTTGAAGACGTTTACTATTTTATTTAATTCATTTAAATTTTATCACTTATTTATCCTTTTAATTTATTAGAGGCATCTAGAAACTTTCTAAAAATATAAAACTTGGCATATAAGCAATAATAAACGTGAGGAACATGATTTTGATATTAATTAAATTTTTTCAACATATGTTTAATATTTTTGGTCTTTAAAGTAGTTTCTCTCTCTTGAATAAAATAAAATATTTAACATTGACCAAATTAGATGCAAATTCACACATAGACTCATTTTGATATGTAGATTACGAATTTGAGATTTATTTCCACTTTTGAAGTCGTTTAATAATTTATTTAATGATTTGGAGAAAACTTATATTTTCCAATTCTGATTAATGCAAAGATAATTATTAATTTTTCAAAATTGTGAAACTTGTCATTCAAGCAAATTTTAACTCAAGGAAAAGGAATCTCAACTTATTTTAAACCAATTAGTGTTCCTTTTATGAATTTTATCCCAGTATCCAATATTACTAATATTCCTCTTATTAATTAATTCCATATCACATTAACATGTTTAAAGCAACATTATTCATTCTTTTTTTTTTCTCTTCCATGCTCCATAAGGCAAAGGAATGATCTAGAACGAATCTACACCATCATTATCCCACATAATATTATTTATTTCGTATTTTGTGGAATTATTACTCATTATTCTTAATTATGAAAACTTTGCCTTTATGCACATATCCTATATTCCTTTTATTGCTTTTATGATTAATTTGAAGGCATTGGGTAATATTAATTTATATTCTACATTTTAATGTGATTTATGCTTGTATTAATATATTTAAGGTCACTAAAAAGCATATACTAATCCTTGTTTGGCTAAACCTCCAAGAACTAAGGGTTCTAAGCTATTAGCCCTAGAATAAGATTAAGTCCTAGGTTTCAGTATGTTACATCATACCACCCCTTAAAGAGATTTCGTCCTTGAAATCTAAACAACTATCTACCACCCCTTAAAAGGTGCATCTTAATAAGTCATAAGGCTTCCTGCATAAGGCAAGGATACTAGGTATAAGAAACCTAAGGTAAAGGTAAACATCCTAAGGGAGACATGTTTGAAATAGTTAGATAACCAACAACTATAGGGTCTGATACCATGCTGTAAGGAGTGGGATCCCGTAGGGATCCACTCCCTACTTAAAAATAAAGAGGGAAACATCCACCAATAAATTTTTTTCTCAAGAGGGGATGAAACCAAATTTATTTAAACATGATTGTATCATAACACAAAGTAGCAGCAGAATTGAAAGATATATCTAACCATTACAAGGCAACTTATCTTACTAACTTTCACCACACAGGGTGACATAAAGGAAAACTAATAACATATCTAGATCTAGCTGAGGATCACCTAACAACTTCAAGCAAGGTCTCCCAAGAAGTCAGCTATCCTTGATGTGGTTCAGGTCCTCCTAAAACTCCTTCTCCTTATCCAACACTTGGGGTTGGAAGTGTACCCCACAAAAAGAAAAAGAGAAGAGGATATCAGCAAAACGCTGGTATGAGCATGCTAAAAAGAAATTGAGCATTATATTTTAAGAAAAAGGTACAACAAGTAGAGAAGGCTTCCCATGCAAAAAGAAAAGAACTACCCAATCGGGCATAAAAGGAAAGATTATCAAACATATGATAAAAGGAATACCTGCCATTAAAAACAATAACAAAAGTGGTGCCACAAAAGCACTCATAAAGATTTTAGGGCACAAAACCCATAACAACCTGCATGTAGGTGAGATAAACATAGCACTAGAACAACATAAATAACAATCGGCAGCCAACCCTCATAAAGTTGAAACCTGATAGAGAATGGCACATAACCAAACTCCCAATATATTTAAAAAATTTGGGCCAACCCCCATAAAGTTGAAACCCGGGTATGGGGCACATAACCACCATCCCAAAATAAACAATAAGGGCACATAACCCAAAACCAATGCAAATTATATTACTCTAGGGTCACTGAGTCACACAACATGCTCAATAGGGAGGCAAGTAAAAAGTATAGTCAGATTTACAAATTAATCACCACATAAGTGATCATCATTATCAACCACCTCAAAGTGGGCATATAACAACAAATTGAGTTGCACAAGGTATAATAAAGATTTCAAAAGAAAGTCAATAAGATATTATGATCACAATATTAGCAACAACTAGGGTACTTCACATGAAACATCATTTTCAAAAGGAAAAAAATATGGTTTTTAGTTTATTGTCCATAGGATCAAGAGAATGAAAATTTAGGTTTTTGCTCGATAAAGAAAAATAGGAGATGCTAACATACCTCTCACAAAGTCTTAACCAAAACACTTTCCAAAATCCTAAGCAAGATTAGAGTCCACTTGTCCTATTATAATAACCATATACATGTATTAGCATTATATGCATTCATTAAGAACTCAAAACCCTAAAGTTGTCAACTTTTTCTACAAACCACCGAATTCGGTCTTGAAAACATCACCATCATCTTAGTTAGGATTTTCTGATCAAAATAACGCATACTATTAAGTATTTTGAAGATATTGACTTTTAGGGTTAGTTTTGGTGATTTTTAGTTAATTAAATTATCCTTAAAAATACTTTTTCAAAAAACTCAAAACCAGGTATCTAATTAATTTTTATTAGATAGATCATACTTTTCTGAGTTTAGAACATATTTTACTTTTAATTTTGGCCCAAGGGTTTACTAGTTATGAATTATATAAATTATTAACTTTATTAATTAGATTCATTAAAATCACGTCTTCAAATCATCTAATCAGGTAACAAAACCAATACCATTATAAAGCTTGCATTTTTATGAATCCAACGAGTATTTAATTTTAATTTTTAGACATGCACAACAAAAGTTATGAATTTTAAATAACCGACCAATCAAAATTCACCAAAAATCCAAATAGATAATTCGAGAGAGAGAGTGGGGCCGGCTGACATGGTCCAATGGGACACGGCCAAGTGTCTTGGTTAAGGTTCATTTGACCCCACTCAACTCAAAGAGAAACGTGGCTAAAAGATGATTATACCCCTTCACGCAAAAACGAGACAACTGGAAGAAGTCAGGGGCAAAAAGGTAAAATCACAGCAGGACTTCTTCTTCCTTGCCGCGCGCGACCTGCTCGTGCAGTAGTTCCGTCTAAGTTTTGGGAGATTTGGGCAATATGGCTACGCTTGACCAAACTCAACGCACAAGTGCTCAAAACGAAGAGTGCAACAAACCGAACAAGATGGTACCTTCTATTGATCTGGAGACAAAGAACAGAGCAAGGAGTGTCCACCGTAAACTTCAAGTGAAAATAGGGTAGTCTACGACCAAACAAACCTCGAGCAAGGAAATTGGAAGTAGGAAAGATTAGGGTATGGTGCCGCGAACTTGGGGGTGAAGTCCCCTATATATAGGGTAGAGTTAAAGGGCGAAACTACTATGGTCGAGAGAGAGCTTTGAGGCCAACTTTGGGCGTTTTTAAGATACTTGCCAAAACGGAACAAGCAATATATCAAAAGATGCAGAATCTTAAATGTAACGTGTGGGCGAAGAAATCATTCGATTTCATTGAGAAACGAACACCGACTCTGAATATAAAATTATATTTACCTTTTGATAATTTTTAATATGTCAAATAAATTAATTACTATTTTCTCTTTCCTCCTTCATTAATGACATTAGGATTATTCAAAAATTATAAAACTTGACCCACAAGACATATTAAGTATGTTGAATACGAGTTTATCATTATTTCTATTTGTTGAAGTTGTTTGTTATTTTAAATAATGAGTTAAAAGTTTTGCATACTTTCTCTTTCCTAAATTTATCTTCTCAACAAATATTTTTCAAATTGATTCAAAATTCATCCAAAGGTCTATTTTAACATGTAGAACACGAATTTTGCATTATTATATTTTTTTTGAAGATTTTTACTATTTTATTTAATTCATTTAAATTTTATCACTTATTTATCCTTTTAATTTATTAGAGGCATCTCGAAACTTTCTAAAATATAAAACTTGGCCTATAAGCAATACTAAATGTAAGGAACATGATTTTGTTATTTATTAAATTTTTTCAACATATGTTTAATATTTTTGGTCTTTAAAGCATTTTCTCTCTCCTGAATAAAATAAAATATTTAACATTGACAAAATTAGATGCAAATTCACACATAGACTCATTTTGATATGTATATTACGAATTTGAGATTTATTTCCACTTTTGAAGTCGTTTAATAATTTATTTAATGATTTGGAGAAAAACTTATATTTTCCAATTCTGATTAATGCAAAGATAATTATTAATTTTTCATAATCGTGAAACTTGTCATTCAAGCAAATTTGAACTCAAGGAAAACGAATCTCAACTTATTTTAAACCAATTAGTGTTCCTTTTATGAATTTTATCCTACTATCCAATATTACTAATATTTCTCTTATTAATTAATTCCATATCACATTAACATATTTAAAGCAACATTATTCATTTTTTTTCTTCCATGCTCCATAAGGCAAAGGAATGATCTAGAATGAATCTACACCACCATTATCCCACATAATATTATTTATTTCGTATTTTGTGGAATTATTACTCATTATTCTCAATTATGAACACTTTGCCTTTATGCACATATCCTATATTCCTTTTATTGCTTTTATAATTAATTTGACGGTATTGTGGAATTATTACTCATTATTCTCAATTATGAACACTTTGCCTTTATGCACATATCCTATATTCCTTTTATTGCTTTTATAATTAATTTGACGGCATTGGGTAATATTAATTTATATTCTACATTTTAATGTGATTTATGCTTGCATTAATATATTTAAGGTCACTAAAGAGCATATACTAATCCTTGTTTGGCTAAACCTCCAAGAACTAAGGGTTCAAAGCTATTAACCCTGGAATAAAATTAATTCCTAGGTTTTGATATGTTACAATTCCCTTAAAGAAGGTATTTCCATACCAGTTTCATTTTATTCATCATAATCATGTGGAATATGAATAGGCTTCCAATAAATCTTTGTAATCAAAGACCCCTTCTTTATTTCAATATATATGAGTCAAACCTTTTGAATATATAATCAAAGTAAAGACTCCAGTTCTGAGATGCTTGTAATCAATCATATTGATTAATCTCTTATAACTTATAGACTGCATTTGCATTAACGGAAATATAAAACCCTTCAGGTTGTGTCACGTCCACAACCTCATGTTATTCTACTAGGAATGCAGTTTTAATATCCATATGCCAAATTTCTTAGTTTTTAATCTCTAATATCAAGCATGATCCTTTATGGCCTATAGCCACTGCTATTGGTTAAATAAAATCATAAGGTTCAGAGCCTTGAATTCACTTGAATTTATTTCAATCAATCGACTCTTCAAATGTAATCCATGTTAGTCTTCACTCTTAAGACCCTTTTGTACTTATGGGTTTTATCCCTATAAATGCTACCATTAAGGTCATACCTTATTTGGTTCACATGGAAGTCATTTTAGATCTTATGGCTTCAAGCCATAACTCAAAATATGGTTCCTCAACATCATCTAGATAGATTATTGGCTCATCATCATATGACCAATTCATCACCTTTGAGTTTGTAGGATATCATTATCCATCAATCTCAAGGTGTTATCTACTCGATGTATGAGGTGTATATGTTACATAAAAAATTTGAGAATCCACAACACTTGTGATTCTCAATCTCCTTTTGTACCTTTATTAAGTGTAAAGCATGTTATTTAGAAGAATTCTAGAATATTAGTTATTTGTTTAATGATCATGCTCTTACTATTTAGAGTATGATTCCTTCTTTGATTTAGGCATCATTATGCCTTAATCATGAGTTCTCTATGATATACTATCCTAGTTACTCACAAGGTCCTCAAAAATTTGGTTTAAGTATCTCGTTCATTGATCATATCAAAGAATTAATACTTTTACCAAGTTTGTTCTTCATTTATGATATTCTTGAACATTTTAAGATATTCATATTGGTATTTCATTAAATACCATATATGAAGTATTAGCATTTATTCCCATAGGTATGTATATACATCAATATGTATTATACCTAATTGAATAGTCATTCTCCCACTCCATCTAGTGAAGATTGACTTGTCATCATGCCCAATAAATAAAACATTCATATCTCTTAATGGCTCATTAACCAAGAGAGTCTAGTTTATCCATCAACATGGAACCTAGAGATGAATTTCTCAGTCATTTGTTTAGATATTAAATGCTAATTTATAGTTTGAGTCATCAATAATTTTTAGGTATTATTTATTTTATCTCATGCATGCCAAGTACCACAAGATAAATAAGGCATTGCCATAAAAGATCATATCTTTGAAATTGAAACATGAACTTTATTGATAGACATCCTTGCCATTATAAGATGAAGAAATAAAGTGTTTCTATTTATTGGAAAAATGAAATAGTAGTTCATAACTCTATTACATGCCCTTTGGGCTGAAAAAAAACTAAAAGGTACTACTATCCATGGCAGAAACACTTGCTCCAATGTTGATGAGTGTTCCTTCTTGGTCATTTCATAAAGGCCATCACTTCTTTTCAGATCATGTACATCATATATGTCAGATCTATATATTGGTATCATATACCTAAGATAAAGAAGCATTTCAAGTTTATTTCATGATACCTAAGGTGGAGACTTCCATCCCCTCCTTCTTTAGTTCATCTATGTAGAGAGGGAAATTTCTCTTCTAATGTCCTGGCTCATGACAATGGTGACATTTGCCTCCCTTGTTCATCCCTCCCTTGGCTTTGAGAGTTGAAGATAACTTGGGTTGTTGGCTAGAATCAAAACCTTTATTTGCTTTTCCCTTGCCCTTGCCCTTGCCCTTAGACTTTCCCTTCATTCTGCTAATCATCATCGTAGATTTGGGTTTGTCTTTCTTCATCTGTGCCTCAACTGTCCTCAACATGCCCAACTACTCTGTCAGTGGCCTATTAAAGTTGATCATGTTGTAGTTCATCACAAACTGACTATAGGATTCTGGCAACGATTGTAGTATCACATTAGTAGCCAACTCTTAGCTCAGAGGGAATCCCAGTCGAGTTAGGTTCTTCACATACCCAATCATCTTGAGTGTGTGAGGGCCTACTGGATCTCCTTCTATCATGATACACTTGAATAATTCCTTGTGGACATCATATCTCTCTTATCGTGCTTGGTCTTGATACATGTTCTTGAGATGTTAAACCATCTCAATGACGTCCATGTTCTCATGTTGTCTCTACAACTCATAGTTCATTGAGTACAACATCAAGAACTTCACATTAATGGCATCCTCAGTATGCTTCTTGTAAGCATCCCTTTCAGCCTTTGGTGTGGTGGGAGCGGGTTCTTCTAGTTCTGGTGTATTTAGGACATAGAGCTTTCACTCTTGAGTGAGAACAATTCTCAATGTCCTAAACCAGTCATGGAAGTTGTTCCCATTTAGCTTGTCCTTCTCAAGGACCGATCATAATGAAAAGTGATTGTTGTTGGTAGCCATTTATTCTACAAAAAGGAAATATGCAATTTTAATCCAAAACTCTTTTGATTTGATTTGATTTCAAAATTGAAAATATTAATTAGGTCTTTAATTAATTATCACTCCCACTATTTTGGTCAAACTGATAGCCCTCACCATCAAACCATCAATTTGGAAGATTGCAGCGTATAACCTTCTATTGAGCAAGATCTTGATTTCCTCTTAGTCATGGACCAGCTAGGGCTGTCACCCACAACTAGATTCTTTCACGTAGGCAACTTTTGCCAATTGCATCTTATGCAACTCTTGATAGATGTCATGCGCAACTCCTTGCCATGTTCATCTTTATGCCTCAAGGTGCTTGATTCGATCAAGGTCAACTTGTTAAGTCCGACCCAAAAGCCAACACAATGAGTATGCACCTTATAGGGCAGACCTACATATTCACCATCACACTTCCACGAGATAGGCGGTGCACCACGCTAGGGTGTGCCCACACTTAGTCGATCAAGCTTTTTAAGTGTACCACTTTTAGAAGGCATCTTCAACTTAATATGTTTGTTGAGGGGTTTTAATATGCTTATATATGCATATATGTATCCAATCACCACACATATAGTACATATCATATACATGTTATATCCCACAAACAAAAACATGCAATAACAATAAAGTGATGATTATGGCCATCCTATTGTAGTTCCTTGGAGCCACAAGGAACTACGGTCATCTAAGGTCTACATCACATACAACATGTTATTGATGAAGATCTGTGCTTTCCAATCTGGGTTGACTGGCTCAACCTTTGAACTGGCCGACTCACCTCTTGGTCAGTCGGTTTGTCTCCACCAGCCGATCGTCTGGCTCCTCTAGATGGTCGGCTCGTTTAGTCATTTGGGCTTCTCGTCGGTCCACAAACTTCTCCTCAGTCGGTCGTCTCGGTCCATCAAGTGATTATGTTACAACCTTGATTTTTGCTCGTATGATTGTAAATGAAATTGTTCCAATTGTATGCCTTATGATAAATATATGGGTTTCTTTTACAACTTTTTCCTTGTGCATGTGTTTTCATGAATCATATTATAATAGTGGGTCCAAGATGTTAAAAGAGGAAGGAAAAGTTGAAGAAAAACAAATAATGCATAAATAAAGAAGGAAATTGAAATAAAGGTGAAAATACAAGAAATATGTGGAAAGATGTGGGATTAATCATAATGGATGATATTTTAAACTCTACATGGTTTTTTGAGATACAAGGAATCTAAACAAAGTAAAATAAGAGAGTAAGAGAGAGGAAATGCGAATAAAATATGCTTTATTAAGTAATAACTTGCATATGAAGGAAAGACTCTTTTACTTTTGAGTTATGACTCCAAACTTGGCATACAAGTGGATTAATTTATTAATGATTTTCCCTCAAAATTTGAGATAAAAAGGAGCCAGGGATTGAGAGTTATGAATTTTACAATTTTTCCTAAAGTGAGAAGGATGTTAGTAATGTCACGATTATTCCTGAGATACTAATCGATTATTTGATTTGGCGTGTGTGACGTGGTCTGTTGGATCCAAGATCCATGAAAGCTTTTCATCATCTAGTTCCAGCAGAATTGGGAAACATATTGAAGGAAAGTGAGATTTTCCATCCTGATTTTTTCACAACCCACTCCATGTGCGGACCTGGAGTTTGTCTAGATCTATTCGGGAGAGGTTTCTGAACATGTTAAGCCTTGGTTTATCAAGGTTTGGAGGTTTTTAGAAGAAACGCCCAATTTCCCTAAATGGAGGTGACGGAAAGGGGGTCTGAAACCCTAATAGCCTACCCAAGACCAATAAATAGGGCTACCCCCAACTTTGGTAGACCCTCACGATATCGACTGACCTAGTTTTGTGCCTTCTCATGCCCCTAGTTGAGTGATTCATTTCTCACCGATGAGCACGCCACCATAGGACCACCACGGGTCGAAGCACCGTACTTTAGTGGAGACGAAGAACACGAGCCCTTTGATCCAAGTTAGCTATTGACCGACGAGTTAGATCAACGTACTAGGTTGATCCGTACGTCAGAAGGCATGAGTGGACGTGATCAATGCGATCCGTTTGATCCCAGCACAATCAATGATGACTGGTGATCGAACGACCGCCGTTTTTCCAATAAGAAAAGGTAATTTGCCCCTCTAGTCAAAAATTCTAGAAAATGACGAGATCTTGTTTAATTCATTAAAAATCGATTCTTTGGCTGAAAAATAAAAGTAGATAGTGATTTTTGATAAGAAAAGTATGTAGAATCCAATAAAAATGGAATTAATGACTGATATCTCTTGTAATTTAAAAAGTACACGAAGTACCACTTTTAATGTATTAAATTATGGTAAACCCTAAGTTGATGTGGAAATCATATATAATGTCTCTTTTGGGTTATTTTGAATAAGATTAACTTATTAAGAATAAAGAAAGAACAAAATCTGAAAAGGATGATATTATGCTTTTTTTTAGGGGTTTGTACACATAATTATGCATTAATGGGCTGAAAAACCCTAATTTTGGAAAATATGGGTTTTAATCTGAAAATGTAAATATACAACATGGTTTGAGATTAAAGAACCCTTAATGAGGATAATTGGAATAATTAGGGTTTTTGTAAATAAGAAACGTATTTTAGGGTTGTTAGCCTAAAAAGGAGGTAAAGTTGGATAAAGCAACCTAAGAAACCCTAATGAACCCTAAGGAGACTTGAAAGCCTTAGAGAGTATCCTCATGTCATTAAGAAGTTGTTTAGAATATGATAGTGACATTAGGTAATCCATATGTTTCAGGAATTAAGGGTTGCTTGCATTAGGTGCTTGCTTGGATATCTTGTTGATTTCAGATTCTCTTGGTCAAGAATAGGTATGTGGTTACACTTATGGTTAAATCACTTTAGTTTTCTGGTGATTCCCGAGGTTTTATCGGTTGCTTGGAAATAATTGCTTTATTGACTTTTATTTCATGCAAATATTAAGTGACTATGACTATCACCATAATTATACTTGTACGACTAGCTCAGATCCTGGTCCACCTTTGTAGCTTTGATGATAATGAGATGGATGACCTAGTACATGGTCTACCCCTGAGGTAGGATCATCAGGTTATCATGAGTCGATGTGTTGGTCTACCATAGGGTAGGACCATACGACTCCACAACCCTATGTATTGAACTACCTGTAAGGTAGGATCATGGGGGTTAGTTGAGATCTACCATATGAGAGGTAGTATCCATGTTCACTGTAGGGAAAACACAGATGATAGGATATGTAAGGATTGAGTAGTCATGTTCAAAATGTAAAGTTTGTTTTGTGAAATCATAATTGCTTACAATATGTTGTTACAATTAAATGCAAGATTTTGGTTCCCCCACATACTAGTATAATTCATTATACTGACCACCATTTTGGTTTGCCGACGTTTTAGGTAACACGTGAAATGGAACAAATAGTAAAGAGGCACCTGTGAAGATTAAAGTTAAAATAATATAGGAGGATTTAGGTAGATAGAATTCTACTTTGGGTAGAAGTCCCAGTTACCTAATTTTGAAGATATGTCAAAAGAAAAATTATATTCCAGTTTTCAGTTTAGTCTTTAGTAGAATTTATTAATTGTTTTTTATTATTTGCAAAACCACTGATCCTATTTTGGGATAACATCTTTATCTTCTTGGTCTCCCTTAATTGGGGGTTACCGAGAAGCAGTGCCATTACATTTGGTATCAGAGCATGGTTTTCCATTTAATCTCTAATAATTATTAAATTTTACAAACTCTTTAGAGCCATGGAAGTTATTAGAGGATTTTCTGATGATGGAGGTGTCTAGAAAAGGTTCATGATCTGAGGACTGGCAATATTTTCCTCCACCCCGCTAGTCGGTCTAAGAGGACTCCCAAATTATCTATGACTACCTGGCCGAAATATGAGGAATTGACTCAAACTAAGATACATCTAGGTCTTCTCATCTATTTTCGTCCCTTCTTTACCTCTTATTTCTGGAGAAACATTAAGGGGCTTAGGGTTTTTTCTCTCTCTACCACCTCATATGTTTGGGAATTCAAAGTGTTAAGGATTAAAGGATCCTCCACCAAACAATAAAATGCATGTAAATAAGAGGACATGGACGAAAGTTTAAGCTTCTATATCTTCCAAGTTATAATATGTGTTTAAAGGATTTTTAACTTGTGTGACACAACATGGCTCGTGTGAAGATCGTAGCTACTCCCGTCGAGGCCACCGAGAACCCTGCTAGGGGTTGGCCTCCACAAAAAAGGAAGGGATATTCTGAGAAAAGGAAGAGGGACCGTGGTGATGAGTCCTCAAAGAAATGAAGGAGATCTGAGGGAGCCTCAGAAGAAGGCTTAGACCCTAAGCTGGTTCCCTTCGGTATCCCAGAGATGGACCAGGAAGAGGAACACATGTCCAAGGATGAGGTCAAGTTTGAGGAGAATTGGACTGGTGGTTCAGGACCTGCAATGGTAGTTCACACCCCTGATGCCCTATGGATGGAACAACAAAAGAAGCTAACTGAGGCCATTAGTACCTTTTCCTTCAGGGATATAGCTAGAGATAAAAATGGTGAACCACTTTCCGTCCATCCCCGACTTAGAGTCACCATTCTGGACTTCATCAAGCTAAACATTGAGAAATTTCTGAGGAGAGGATAAGACCAAAGTGGTCGACAAAGCAGATGCTTGGTTGTTAGCGATCGAGAACGGTTTCCGCATGCTGGAGGTGCAGCCATACAAGAAGGTCCCTTTTGCTACTCATCTCTTAGAAGGAGCAACCAAGATCTGGTGGGAGAACCACATCATGGGTCAAGATCTGATTGCGGACCCAATGGCATGGACCGACTTCAGGTTTATCTTCACAACCAGATTCATTCCCACCTCATCTAAGAAGGAGAAGGAAAGAGAGTTCATCAACCTGATCCAAGGTAGCTTAACAGTCGCAGACTTTGGCCGCAAGTTTCGCATCTTGGAGCATTTTGGGCACATGATGACTGTGGAGAGATGAGTGGACCATTTTGTAGTGCATCTTCACCCTGCCATCAAGCCTCATGTGATGGCAAGTAAACCAAAAACCTTCACTGAAGCCTACAACACCGCCTTGGAGATGGAGAGGATGGTGATGCCTGCTCAGAACCCACCCAAAGGATATTTGGGTTTCACTGAAGGTACCCAAGGCCAGAAGAATGATCACAAGAAAGGATAAGGGCACAACCTTACCAAGGGAAAGCATGGAGGTAAAGGAAAACCCCATCATGAGAACAACCGTCCTATGTGTCACACCTGTGGAAAATGGCATTCAGGCGAGTGCCGCTACAAGAAGAGGGCATGCTACTGTTGCCAGCAAGAGGGACATCTTCAAGCCAACTGCCCTCTGCCAGACCTAAAGGGGCCAGGCCCAGTAGCAGCCTAGCTTGTAGTAGCCCAATCGGTAGCTGCAACCCCACTTGCTGGAGAAAGAAGACAAGCTTGGGTTTTTGCTATTGACAATGAGGAGGCTCAAGCTAATGCTACCCTTAGAGTTTTATTTTATGTTTTAAGATAAGAATGTAATGGTCTAATGTATGGTGAAAAACAATGTAGGCATGCTTGAAGTCATGAGACACAATGTAAAAGCTTTATTTGACTCTGGATCTACTAATACTTTTATTTCAAGGAATCTCGCAACTATGCTTTGTTTGGATATCAAGGATTTAGGGTATATATTAGATGTCACAACCCCAAGTGGTCGAATCTTTACATACCTTTTGAAAACTCCAGTGATACCTATTAAGCATCAAGATCATGAGTTCCCTACAGATTTTATCTTCCTCGACATGAATGACTTTGATGTGATCATTGGTATGGATTGGCTTTATACCTATAGGGAAAATATCGATTGTAGGGGAAGAAGGTAATCATAAAAAGACCAGGTCACCCGCTGTTCATCATTAGGGGTAGGAAGGATGCTACCACCAGCCTGTATGTGTCATCCTTGAAGGAAGAACAGATGATAACCAAAGGTTGTCAAGCTTTCCTAGCAGTCGTTACCGAGTCGGAGCCTAAGGTGTGGCCCTTAGAGGAAATAGAGGCAGTCAGGGACTATGCAGATGTATTCCTAGATGATTTTCCTGGGATCCCTCTTGAGAGAGAGGTAGACTTTTCGATAGAGCTAGCTCTCGGGACAAACCCTATTTTGAGAGAACCTTATAGGATGGCCCCTGCTGAGTTGCTCAAGTTGAAGAAACAATTGCAAGAACGGCTAGATAAGGGTTTTATCTGACCTAGCACATCACCATGGGGAGCACTAGTTCTCTTTGTGAAAAAGAAGAATGGGTCATTCAGAATATGCATAGACTACCAGATGATCAACCAGACTACCATTAAGAACAAATACCCTTTACCCCATATAGATGACTTGTTTGACTAGTTGAAGTCAGCTCGAGTCTTTTCAAAGACTGACCTGAGGTCGAGGTACCACCAGTTGCAATTCAAGAGTGAGGACATCTTGAAAATTGCTTTTAGAACCCGTTATGGTCACTATGAGTTTGTGGTTATGCCTTTTGGGTTGTCCAATGCCGCAAGTGTGTTTATGAACCTCATGAATAGTGTGTTTAAACCCTTCTTTGACTCGTTTGTCATAGTGTTCATAGATGACATCCTGGTTTATTCAGAAAACTTAAAGCAACACTGAGACCACCTGGGTAGAGTCCTTGATATCTTGAGAAAGCAGAAGTTCTATGGGAAATTATTGAAGTGTGATATTTGGATAGACCGTGTCATGTTCCTTGGACACATCATATATGGAGGGATCATCTCAGTGGATCTAGCTAAAGTATCAGTCATTCAAGATTGGCCAACACCGAAGAATCCTTTAGAAATCCATAGCTTTCTGGGATTAGTCAGATATTATTGTCGCTTCATAAAGGATTTCTCAAAGACTGCTTTGCCTCTTACCAAGCTCACTCGAAAAGATGATAAGTTTGTGTGGTCAGACCTATGTGAAGCATGATTCCAAGAGTTAAAGGAGAAGTTGACGACGGCTCCAGTATTGACTCTACCGTCTGATAAGAGGGTTTTATGATCTTCACCGGTGCATCAAAGATGGGAATTGGATGGGTGCTAGAGCAAAATAGGCATATTGTTGCCCATGCCTCCATACAACTCAAACCCAATGAAGTGAATTATCTGACACATGATTTAGAGTTGGTTGCAATCATAAATGCCTTGAAGATTTGGCAACACTATCTATATGGAGCCACCTTTAAAATCTTCACCAACCATAAGAGCCTGAAGTATCTCCTGACTCAGAAGGACCTAAATCTAAGACATAGTCGGTAGATGGAATATACGAAGGACTATGATTTCATCATTGCCTATCACCCTATAAAGGCGAATGTTGTGGCTGATGCTCTAAGCCAAAAATAGCTCAGGTGTGCAACTGTCTTGTCTAGCTAGTGGAGGAAGCTAGAAGATCTTGTGGAGTGGACTCTACAACCGTTAGAAGACCGAGTCCATTTGGCTAATATACAGATTAAACCAGACCTGTTGACCAAGTTGGTAGCTGCCCAGTTAGCCAGCCCAGAGCTTGACAAGATGAGAGATTTTTTGGGGAAACCTTAGACCCATCTCTCAGTAGGAGTGGATGGTAGAATCCGTTATAAGAGTCGTATTTGGGTTCCGGAAGATTCTCTATTGAAGGATCATATCTTACAAGAAGCTCATGGTTTGAAGTACATGGTACACCCTAGCACTACCAAAATGTTTAAGGATCTGCAACGATACTTTTGGTAGTTCAGAATGAAAAGAGATATAGCGGCATATGTGGCCAGTTGTCTCACATGCCAGATGGTGAAGGCTGAACACCAACGACCTGTTGGATTGCTACATATGATTGAGATTCCTGAGTGGAAATGGGAACAAATCTGTTGGGTTTTAGGGGAGGCAGAGAAGGCAGCGGAAACAAAAATTTTCTCCCCCAAACCCGGAACAAGGAAACGCGTCAACGTATATATAATAGGAAAGGATGGTTTGTAGAATCATACCTTGTCCCGAGGCTTGCTCAGCGACAATACCTCGCGCCTTGCACGGTCTTCAAATCCGATCTTCGACGGTGTCTGTGCATCTCCTAGTCGCACCGGGACTGACGACTCCTACTCGTACCGGACTGTCAGATGACAGTTGTCCTCCTGAGCGGCAGTGACCTCCCACCTCTGAAGTAGTCCACACGAACTACCTAGAACTCCACACTCCTTGTACCACAAGGAAGTGGAAGGAGTCGCACCCTCCTGTTGACGTACTAGTCGCCAACACACTCTCCTGCCTCCAGTTGCAACTGTAGTTGTATTTCCCTTACTGCACCTCCCTTTGCGGGAAGCACTTGCTCGGGCTCTCTCTTAGTTACCAAAACTAGAGAGAACAACAACTTTGCAGAGCAACTGATTGCACTGAGTTGTACTTTGAGAAGCCCCCAATACCCCTATATATAGGAGCGTCATGGGACAAGGTTCTCTATCCCGGGCAATGCGGGACTAAAAGCAGGAGTAGAAGGGTTCGAGATTTTCCACAAAAGCAACCAACTCACAGCCTGAACCGATCGGTTCACAAGTGAACTGGTCGGTTGGGGACCTGAACCGGTCGGTTGACACCTCAGCCGATCGGTTGGGACACCTAAACCGGTTGGTTCACAAGTGAACTGGTCGGTTGGTGGTCCTGGTCGGTTCCCGATTGACTTTCCTTATTTTATTTCTAATTGGTATCGAATACCAATCCTATTCCCAATCAAATTGGGAAATTTGAAACAAAAGGAAAATTCTCACCAATCCTACTTTCCCAACTTGCTCGGTTGCACCAGTTGAATCGATCGTTTCAACACTTGAAGCAATCAATTCACCCTGGACTTGAGCCGATCGGCTCAACACTTGATCCGATCAGTTCAGCAACCTCAGCCGACCGGTTCAACACTTGAACCGATCGTTTGGGAGTGCAGGTTGTGCAGAATCAATCAATTGCGATTTCAATCAATCCAATACTCCAATCAATATGTCCAACACTTTGAACATTATGATATTGAGCTATCAATCAATTGAGTGTTTAATTGAACTACTAAACTTCTTTAGTAATCAATCTAAACCTTGCTTGTGGACAAAACTCCTCTTCCAGGTTAAATCCTATGTGTGTGACCCTGTAGGTCCATTTCACGTTGGCAGTGAAAGTCCATAACACTTATGACTTCACAAGCAAAGAGCGGTGCTTAGTCACACATCAGTGCTATCCAAGTGAAAGTAGAAAGTTGGAGAACAACTTTCAATCCTACAATCCATGAATGGTGTTACAGTGAATGTATAATTCCTTTGTCACTGATATCCCGAATGAACTCAAGGCATGGAATAGTCATCCTGTCAACGTTCATTCACTTTCTTGATCTCAGAGTAGACTGGAAGAGATATGTATGACATCAGTATCACATATTGATTCACACATGCGTGCACACCTTTCTCAATCCTACTCATCAAGTGGCCATGGATATCAAACTCCCTCAGGAGGGACAAATCCCATATCTATCACTCACCCCTCAAAATCCCCATGTGTCAAAGCCACCCAATCATCACCTTTATAACAACCCATGTTTCACGACTGCGTTTGATGATGTCAAAGTGTGCCCAATGACATGTGTTGAGTGCAGTGATTTCAGGTCTAAGAATCACACTCACCACCATCATTGTGAGTACTGACTGTGACTACCATGTCATGGTTGCATGTGTCAAACTCATGGTGGGTCTGTCCGGTACACTTGTTCTCTAACAAGTACCTATGTGTTTGGTTTGATATCTCTATATCATGACTAATGAGATTCTGTCATCAACCAACACCACAATCTAGTCTTGTGTGTCATTACTATCTATCTACCTTCCACAATGACATCCGACTAGGGACATAAAAAGAATGTACAAACTCTTAGCATCCGTATGATCTCATCGTTCAGGTCATGAACCTGAAGGCATACGTCATTGAGTACTGTCATTCTCTAGACATTCAATCTGTTCTATCACTATCTCATATGACTGAACCAGAAAGAATTGGAAGCTTGCCTTTGATGTTTATCAAATCAATCTTAACGTATCCCACCAATCATCCCATGATTGGCTCTCAGGGCATACATACCAACAGACTCCCACTTGCACTGCGAGCCAATCACCATTGAATCATATTCATAGTGATCTTCAAACATGTCCCACATGTTACTGTGCTCTAGTGCTAACATAGTGAGTAATGGCAACACCTTGCCAAAGTCATTATAAATTGCATGTATCTCATCTCTTCACTGTACGTCACACGTATGAAATGGAGTTGCCGTAATATGTGATCTAGTATTCCTTTGCTAACCTTTAGCCACATTGCATGATCAAGGATTCCAGACTTGTCATCAATGAGCGGAATATCTATAAGTTCATCTCATGAACTTCCAGATCCATGTAGTATCCAATGCTGTTCTCTAACACATAGATACTCGACATTTCCTTTTAAATGGTTTTATTGGAACACTTCCAATTATCAACAAACTTTCACTTTTATATATCCTATATATATTTTGCGATTAATTTTCTATCCTTTCGGAAGTTCGCATCAATGTAACTCTTTACATCGAACTCTTCCTTTGTCTCCATAGAACTAGTACTTCTCAAGTACTCATCAAGTTCTTATGGTATTCCAGTAACCCTTACTGAAAGCAGACAAACATCCACTCGTCATGTCTCACATACGAGTTATTAGGATGAGCACATCATTTTGTCATGTCGTACATACAAGATGATGAATGCATTTTATTCTTTCCATGTCCATACATGCAAGATAATGGGATGATTACATACATGATAGATCCATATCTATTCTTAGTATTCCCATTCTTCATAAGAATTGGACACTTGGCCTTGGGATACTAACTCCATGAATCATGGACAAGTTTTCTCCCACTAAATCTGTGCATACTGAACCCTTTAGTACAGATTGCCAATGTATGCTTTCTCCTTACAGGTCAAAAGGTTTTCGAGAACTATCTCTATAGATCTCTATTCCTATCACATAGGAAACATCTCTATCTTCCTTAAAGATAATTTCCACTTTTGGATTTCCATTTTAGAACATTTCCATTTCACATCAACATGTGGAATGTGAACACGCTCCCACTAAATCACAGATCCATTCTTTATCTTTGACATATCAGTCAAACCCTTTGACTATATCATCAAAGTAAAGATCCAATTCTGAGTTGCTTGTACTCAATCAATCATATTGATTAGTCCATTGTAACTTATAGACTTCATTTGTATTAGTGGATTCATAAACCTTATGGGTTGTGTCACGTACACATCCTTGTTTTATTCCTCATAGGAATGCGGTTTTAGTATCCATATGCCAAATGTCTTAGTCATTAAGTTGCAATCAACAAGCATCATCCTTCTCAAAATGTTATCCATGTGTCTTAACACTTAAGACTCATTTGCACTTATGGATTTCATCCAATGGGTGCTACCATCAAGGTCATACCTTATGGTTGACATGGATGTCATTTAGGATGTAGTGGTCATAAACCATATCTCAAAATTTGGTTCCTCATATTCATCTAGATAGTTGACTCATCACATGAACAACTCATCACATAGATAATTGAGGTGTATCTGTTAAGTATATAAGAACTCACAACTCTTGTGATTCTTAATTCCTTTTATTAGTGTGGGGTATTATTTTATTAAGAAGAATTCGGTTATTCGATAATCATTCTCTAACTCCTTAGAGTATGATTCCTTCTTGATTTAGACATCACCATGCCTTAATCATGAGTTCACTATGATACACTATCATAATCACTCACAAGGATCTCAAACATTTGGTCCAAGTATTTCATTCATTGATCCCATCAAGAATTAATACTTTACCAAATTTGTACTTCATCTATGATAATCTTGAACACTTCAAGATATTCATATTGGTATTTCTCTAAACACCAATTGAAGTATTAGCATTTGTTCCAATAGGTATGTAAATACATCACATGTATTATACCTAATGGGATAATCATTCTCCCACTACCTTTAGTGAAGATTGATTAATCATGTCTAAGATATTCATGTCTCTTACTGGTTCTCTAACCAAAAGAGTCTAGATTTATCCATCACATGGAAACTAGAAATGAATTTCTCATGATTGATGCTAATTTGATTGTTTGAGTTATCAATAACTTTTAGGTATCATTTTATCTTATGCATATAAAATACCACAAGATAAACAAGGCATTGCCACAAAGATCATATCTTTAAAAGATTGAAACATCAAATTTATTAATTGCCATCATTGTCATACAATATGCAAAAATAAAGTGTTTCTATCTATTGGCAAAAATGAAATAGCAGTTCATAACTGTATTACATGCCTTATAGGCTGAAATTAAACTAAAGTACTCCTATCTATGGTGGCAACACTTGCCCCAATTATGAGTGCTTTACACTTTACATCTTGGTATCATATACCTCAAAAAGTGTTACAAGTTTACTTTCATGACACCTTTAAGTAGAGACATCAGTCGCCTCCTTCTTCTTTTGTTCTTCCAGATAGAGAGGACAATTCCTTTTCCAATGTCCTGGCTTTTGACAATGGTGGCAATTTCCTTTCTTGGTCATGCCTCCCTTGGCCTTGAGAGCTAAAGACGGCTTGGACTCCTGGCTAGCATCAGACACTTTCTTAGCTTTGCCCTTGCCCTTGTGCTTGGACTTGCCTTTCTTGCTTGTGATCACCATCACAGGCTTAGGCTTGTCATTCTTCATCTATATCTCAGCTGTCCTCAACATGCCCAACAACTCTGATAGTGGCCTATCAAAGTTGTTCATGTTGTAGTTCATCACAAACTGACTGTAGGATTCTGGCAACGATTGCAATATCACGTTAGTAGCCAACTCTTGGCTCAGTGGAAATCCCAGTCTTTATAGGTTCTCCACATACCCAATCATCTTGAGTGTGTGAGGACCAACTGGATCTCCTTCTGTCATGATGCACTTGAACAGCGCCCTAGAAACATTGTATCTCTCTTGTCGTGCCTGATCTTCATACATGTTCCTGAGATGCTGAATCATCTCAATGACACCCATGTTCTCATGCTGTCTCTGCAACTCATGGTTCATAGAACATAACATCAAGCACTTTGCATCAATGGCATCATCAGCATGCTTCTTGTAAGCATCCCTTTCTGCCTTTGGTGCATTAGGAGCGGGTTCCTCTGGAATTGGAGTATCCAGGACATAGAGCTTTCGCTCTTGAGTGAGAACAATTCTCAATGTCCGATACCAGTCGTGGAAGTTCGTCCCATTAAGATTGTCCTTTTCAAGGACCGATCACAACGAGAAGTGATTGTTGTTTGTCGTCATTTGTATTACAAAAGGAAATATGCAATTTTAGTCCAAAAAACTCATTTTTGACTAATTTGATTGATTTGAAAATTTGACGATATAATTAGGCCTTTAATTGATTATCACTCCCACTATTTTACTTCAAATTGATAGCCCTCACCATCAATTCAGAATATTGTAGCGTACAACCTTCTAGTGGGAAAGATCCTAAAATCCTCTAAGCCATGGACCAGCTAGGGCTGTCACCCACAACATAGATCTCTCAGGTAGGCAACTTTTGCCAATTGCATCATATGCAACTCTTGATATGATGTCATATGCCACTCCTTGCCATGAACATCTCCATGCCTCAAGGTGCTAGATCCTATCTAGGTCACCTTGTTAAGTCCGACCCAAATCAAACACGATGAATGTGCACCCTGCTAGGGCAGACCCACACATTCATCCTTCACGCTTCCACGAGATAGACGGTGCACCACGCTAGGGCGTGCCCACACTTGGTCGATCAAGCTTTTCACGTGTGTCGCATTTGGAAGGCATCTAAAACTTAATATTTTAATGAGGGATTTGGTTTTTATATACATATACATATCTAATCACCACAATACATAGTACGTATCATATACATGCTATATCCCACAGAAAACATGCAAAACGATAAAAGCGATGATTATGGCCATCCTAATGTGATTCCTCGAGCCAAGAGGAATCACGGTCATCTAGGTCTACATCACATGCAACCTGTACAAGATGAACATCTGTGCTTTGCCATCCGAGTAGATCAACTCATCACATGAATGACTTGCCCGTTCTGGCCCAGTCGTCTGGGTGCTACCAGCTGATCGGTTGTCTCCTCCAACCGATCCATTCGCCTAGTCGTCGTGCATCTCCTTCTGGCCGCCACCCGCTCGTCTCGCTCCTCGAACCGATCATCAACCGATCGGTTCACTCCTTGAACCGATCGTCTGGAATGTCAACCGATCGGTTCATGCCTTGAACCGATCATCTCAGCTGTCGTCAGGATGTCCTTCGTTCTTTGACATAACAAGAAATAAAATCTATCCTAATATTACATTGCATAAAAGGGAAACCCCTAGTTACATTCGGGGGGAGCAAAGGTAGGAAAGAATCTCAAATTATTTCAAGTTACATCAGGAATAGGAGAAGGAAGATCGGTGCGCAGACCGAGATGCAAGCAACCACACACAACCAATCACAGATAGGGTTTATTGGCCATAACCACGCTATACATCCACCACAAAACTCATTTAAGGGTGACACGTATCGAGTGCATTAAGAATACATATCATATATGTAATTGGGATTTGTGGATTTAGGATTGGACATGCATAAAGCCAATATTATTCACATCGTATGCAATAAATAAAGGCAACAAACCAAAATCGATCATATCGATATTCCTAAAATATAGAACAGTTGACGTGGCTCTGATACCACTGTTGGGGTTTAGGGGAGGCATAGAAGGCAGCGGAAACAAAAATTTTCTTCCCCAAACCCAGAATAAGGAAACGCGTCAACGTCTATATAATAGGAAAGGATGGTTTGTAGAATCATACCTTGTCCCGAGGCTTGCTCGGCGACAATACCTCGCGCCTTGCACGGTCTTCAAATCCAGTCTTCGACGGTGTCTGTGCAGCTCTTGGTCGCACCGGGACTGATGACTCCTACTCGTACCGGACTGTCGGATGACAGTTGTCCTCCTGAGCGGCAGCGACCTCCCGCCTCTGAAGTAGTCCACACGGACCACCTGGAACTCCACACTCCTTGTCCCACAAGGAAGTGGAAGGAGTCGCACCCTCCTATTGACGTACTAGTCGCCAACACACTCTCCTGCCTCCAGTTGCAACTGCAGTTGTCTTTCCCTTGCTGCACCTCCCTTTGCGGGAAGCACTTGCTCGATCTCTCTCTTAGTTACCAAAACCAGAGAGAACGACAACTTTACAGAGCAACTGATTGCACTGAGTTGTACTTTGAGAAGCCCCCAATACCCCTATATATAGGAGCGTCATGGGACAAGGTTCTCTATCCCGGGCAATGCGGGACTAAAAACAGGAGTAGAAGGGTTCGAGATTTTCCACAAAAGCAATCAACTCGCAGCCTGAACCGATTGGTTCACAAGTGAACCGGTCGGTTGGGGACCTGAACTGGTCGATTGACACCTCAACCGATCGATTGGGACACATGAACCGGCCGGTTCACAAGTGAACCGGCCGGTTCACAAGTGAACCGGTCGGTTCACAAGTGAACCGGTCAGTTCACAAGTGAACCGGTCGGTTAGTGGTCCTGGTCGGTTCCCGATTGACTTTCCTTCTTTTGTTTCTGATTGGTATCGAATACCAATCCTATTCCCAATCAAATTGGGCAATTTGAAACAAAAGGAAAATTCTCACCAATCCTACTTTCCCAACTTGCTCGGTTGCACCAGTTGAATCGATCGTTTCAACACTTGAAGCAATCAGTTCACCCTGGACTTGAGCCAATCGGCTCAACACTTGAGCTGACCGGTTCAACAACCTCAGCCGACCGGTTCAACACTTGAACCGATCGGTTGGGAGTGCAGGTTGTGAATAATCAGTCAATTGTGATTTCAATCAATCCGATACTCTAATCAATATGTCCAACACCTTGAACATTATGATATTGAGCTATCAATCAATTGAGTGTTTAATTGAACTAATAAACTTCTTTAGTAATCAATCTAAACCTTGCTTGTAGACAAAACTCCTCTTCCAGGTTAAATCCCATGTGTGTGACCCTGTAGGTCCATTTCACGTTGGCAGTGAAAGTCCATAACACTTATGACTTCACAAGCAAAGAGCGGTGCTTAGTCACACATCAGTGCTATCCAAGTGAAAGTAGAAAGTTGGAGAACAACTTTCAATCCTACAATCCATGAATGGTGTTACAGTGAATGTATAATTCCTTTGTCACTGATATCCCGAATGAACTCGAGGCATGGAACAGTCATCCTGTCAACATTCATTCACTTTCTTGATCTCAGAGTAGACTGGAAGAGATATGTATGACATCAGTATCACATACTGATTCACACATGCGTGCACGCCTTTCTCAATCCTACTCATCAAGTGGCCATGGATATCAAACTCCCTCAGGAGGGACAAATCCCATATCTATCACTCACCCCTCAAAAGCCCCATGTGTCAAAGCCACCCAATCATCACCTTTATAACAACCCATGTTTCAGGACTGCGTTTGATGATGTCAAAGTGTGCCCAACGACATGTGTTGAGTGCAGTGATTTCAGGTCTAAGAATCACACTCACCACCATCATTGTGAGTACTGACTGTGACTACCATGTCATGGTTCCATGTGTCAAACTCACGATGGGTCTGTCCGGTACACTTGTTCTCTAACAAGTACCTATGTGTTTGGTTTGATATCTCTATATCATGACTAATGAGATTCTGTCATCAACCAACACCACAATCTAGTCTTGTGTGTCATTGCTGTCTATCTACCTTCCACAATGACATCCGACTAGGGACATAACAAGAATGTACAAACTCTTAACATCCGTATGATCTCATCGTTCTGGTCATGAACCTGAAGGCATACGTCATTGAGTACTGTCATTCTCTAGACATTCAATCTGTTCTATCACTATCTCATATGACTAAACCGGAAAGAATTGGAATCTTGCCTTTGATGTTTATCAAATCAATCTTAATGTATCCCACCAATTATCCCATGATTGGCTCTTAGGGCATACATACCAACAAAATCACCATGGACTTTGTGGTGGGTCTTCCAAAGACCAAGAGTGGTTATGACACAATATGGGTTGTGGTAGATTTCCTTACTAAGTCGACACATTTCCTTGCCTTAAAGACCACTGCCAAAGTGATAGACTTAGCTGAATTTTACATCCGAGAGATTGTACGACTACATGGTGTTCTGAGTTCGATCATTTCTGATCGTGATCCAAAGTTCACTTCCAAGCTGTGGAAGTAGGTATAAGAGGAACTCGATACTAGACTAAAGTTCAGTACAACATATCACCCCCAGACTGATGGACAGTCAGAGAGGACAATCCAGACTTTAGAGGATTTGTTGAGAGCTTGTGTGCTCGATTGGGGTGGATCATGGGAGCAATGCCTTCCCCTAGTTGAGTTTGCTTACAATAACAACTACCAAGCTAGTATTAGGATGCCACCGTATGAAGCTCTCAATGGGAGGCCATGTCGGTCGCCACTTCACTAGGATGATGTTAGTGAGAGGACCTTATTGAGGTCAAATGAGCTCCAAGTGTATGCAGATAAAGTCACTTTGATCAAGCAAAGGATGAAGAGAGCCCAGGATTGACAGAAGTCGTATGCAGATGTGAAGTGAACTGACTTGCAGTTCACCGTGGGAGAGCATGTATTTTTGAAAATCCAACCCCTCAGAGCTATAGCTAAGAATAGAGGAAAGTTGAGTCCCTGATACGTGGGTCCGTTTGAGATTTTAGAACGGATTTGTGAAGTTGCGTATCATTTGGCCTTACCCCCTCATTATAGTATGATGCATGATGTTTTCCATGTGTCTAATCTGAAGCGCTATGTGAAGGACCTGAGCCATGTGCTGAGCAATTGAACCTATTGAGCTCTAAGGGAGACTGATCTATCATGAGTCACCTATGAGGATACTAGATACCAAGGTGAAAGAGCTCAAGAATAAAGATATAGAGATGGTAAAGGTTCTTTGGAAGCACCATGGAGAGGATGAAGCCACATGGGAGCTGAAGACATACATGGAAAAGGCATACCCTGAATTGTTTGTTTGATTGGTTGAATTTTGGGGGCAAAATTTTTATAAGGAGGGGAGGATGTTACAACCTTGATTTTGCTTGTATGATTGTAAATACAATTATTCCAAAGAAATGTACTTGGTTATAATATATGGGTTTCTTTTACAACTTTTTCCTTGTGCATGTGTTTTCATGAATCCTATTATAATAGTGGGTCCAAGATGTTAAAAGAGGAAGGAAAAGTTGAAGAAAAACTAATAATGCATAAATAAAGAAGGAAATTTAAATAAAGGTAAAAATAAAAGAAATATGTGGAAATATGTGGGATTAATCATAATGGATGATATTTTGAACTCCACATGGTTTCTTAAGATACAAGGAATCTAAACAAAGGAAAATAAGAGAGTAAGAGAGAGAGGAAATGTGAATAAAATATGTTTTATTAAGTAATAAGTTGCATATGAAGGAAAGACTCCTTTACTTTCGAATTATGATTCCAAACTTGGCACACAAGTAGATTAATTTATTAATAATTTTCCCTCAAAATTTGAGATAAAAAGGAGCTAGGGATTGAGAGTTATGAATTTCGCAAAATTTCCTAAAGTGAGAAGGATGTTAGTAATGTCATGATTATTACTAAGATATTAATCAGTTATTCAATTTGGCATGTGTGATGTGCTCTTTTGGATCTAAGATCCACAACAACCGTTCATCGTCTAGTTCCAGCGGAACTGAGAAATAGATGGAAGGAAAGCAAGATTTTCCATCCCCATTTTCTCACAACCCACTCCATGTGCAGACGTGGAGTTTGTCTAGATCTATTTAGGAGAGGTTTCCGAACATGTTAAGCCTTGGTTTGTCGAGGTTTAGAGGTTTCTAGAAGAAATGCCTAATTGCCCTAAATGGAGGTGATGGCAAGGGGGTCTGAAACCCTAATAGCCTGCCCAAGACCTATAAATAGGGCTACCCCTGACTTCGGTAGACCCTCATGAGATCGATCGACCTAGTTTTGTGCCTTCTCATGCCCCTAGTTGAGTGATTCATTTCTCGCCAACAAGCATGTCACCTTAGGACCGCCGCGGGTCGAAGCACCCTACTTTGGTGGAGACAAAGAACGTGAACCCTTCAATCCAAGTCACCTGCTGACCGACGAGTTAGATCAACAGACCAGGTTGATCTGTGCTTCGGAAGGAGTGAGTGGACATGATCAACATGATCCGTACAATCCCCATGCAGTCGACGACGACTGGTGATCCAACGGCCGTCATTTTTCCAAAAAGAAAAGGTAATTCACCCCTTTGGTCAGAAATTCTATAAAATGATGAGATCTTGTTTAGTTCATTAAAAATTGATTCTTTAGCTGAAAATAAAAGTAGATAGTGCTTTTTTATCAGAAAAAATATGTATAATCCAATAAAAATGGAATTAAAGCTTGATATCACTTATAATTTAAAAAGTACACCAAGTGACCACTTTTAATGTATTAAATTATGGTAAAACCCTAATTTGATGTGGAAATTAGATCTAATGTCTCTTTTGGGTTATTTTGAATAAGATTAACCTATTAAGAATAAAAGGACAAACTAAATCTAAAAAGGATGATATTATCCTTGTTTTAGGGTTTTATACACATAATTATGCATTGATCGGATGAAAACCCCAAATTTTGGGAAAATATGGTTTTAATGGTTTTAATATGAAAATGTAAATGTACAACAGAGATATAATGATCTTGAACTTGGTTTGAGATTAAAGAACCCTTAATGAGGATAATTGGAATAATTAGGGTTTTTGTAAATAAGAAACATATTTTAGGGTTGTTAGCTTAAAAATGAGGTAAAGTTGGATAAAGCAACCTAAAAAACCCTAATGAACCCTAAGGAGACTTGAAAGCCTTAGAGAGTATCCTCATGTCATTAAGAAGTTGTTTAGAATATGATAGTGACATTAGGTAACCCATATGTTTCAGGAATTAAGGGTCGCTTGCATTAGGTACTTGCTTGGATATCTTGTTGATTTTTGATTCTCTTGCTCAAGAATAGGTATGCAGTTACACTTATGGTTAAATCGCTTTAGTTTCCCGGTGATTCCCGAGGTTTTATCAGTTGCTTGGAAATAATCGCTTGATTGACTTTTATTTCATGCAACTATAAAGTGACTATGACTATCACCATAATTATACTTGCATGACTAGCTCATATGATGGTCCTCCTCTGTAGCTTTGATGATAATGAAATGGATGACCTAGTACATGGTCTACCCATGAGGTAGGATCATCAGGTTATCATGAGTCGTTGTGTTGGTCTACCATTGGGTAGGACCATACGACTCCACGACCCTATGTATTGATCTACCTATAAGGTAGGATCATGGGGGTTAGTTGAGATCTACCATATGAGAGGTAGTATCCATGTCTAATGCAGGGATAACATAGAGGCTAGGGTATGTAAGGATTGAGTAGTCATGTTTAAAACATAAAGTTTGTTTTGTTAAATCATAATTGCTTGCAATATGTTGTTACAATTAAGGATTTTAGTTCCCCCCACATACCAGTATAATTCATTATACTGACCGTCATTTTGGTTTGTCGGCATTTTAGGTAACACCTGAAATGGGACAAATAGTAAAGAGGCACCTGTAAAGATTGAAGTTAAAATAATACATGAGGATTTAGTAGATAGAATTCTACTTCAGGTAGAAGTCCCAGTTACCTAATTTTGAAGGTATTTTAAAAGAAAAATTTTATTTTAATTTTTAGTTTAGTCTTTAGTAGAATTTATTAATTATTTTTGATTATTTGTCAAACCAATGATCCTGTTTTGGGATAATGCCTCTGTCTTCTTGGTCTCCCTTAATTTGGGGTTACCAGGAAGCTGGGTTGTTACAGGTTATCTTCAGTCTTCATCATAACAATAAATAAATCTACTCCTATTTTACATAATCTTTGTGAAACCTCGAGTTACATTCAAGAGGAGCAAAGGTAGAAGAGAATCTTGAGTTACATTCAAATTAGAAGAAGCGGACTTAGTGCGCAGACCGAGATGCAAACAACCATAACCAACCACACATGCACTTAGGGTTTATAGGCCATAACCATGCTTCACATCCACCATCAAAACTATTTCAGGAAATCATTTAAGCAAAACAAATTGAAACCGTATGGACAATTATACTTGAAACCACTTGGGTCTCCAAATGGTTTGAGACCATTTTGTCTCAAACGGTCTTGAGACCGTTTGCACTAAAACAGTTGTATATTCCACATCTGATATCATAACTAAGAGATTCAAGATGAGTTGGATGTAGAATTCAATTATCCATGAAAAAATATTCAATAACCATTTCTTTTTTATCTACTAGTTCTCTAGTTGCCTAAATTTGTGGTGCTAAAATTGCAGCAAATGATCGACAATTGTGGCATTAAATTGGATGGATTTGATATTTTATCGACTGATATAAAAGGACTTGAGGGATGTCCACGGTAAATCTTCACAACTTATCCATACCAACCACAACCCAATTTGTCCGATGAGAGAGCCTGACATAGAAGTTGATGACTTTATGTGGTTATGTGCCTGAAGGAGGATGTGATTAGGGACTCCAACTATTGTTTGGGAGTGGTGACGAGACCATTAAGATTCTCCTCTATGCCATTACTTGCTCAATGAGCTTATTATTATTTCTTTTATGTATCATGAATATGATTATAGTTTAGATTATTTAGTGGGTGTGGGGATTATCCATGTTTGCCTTTTCTTATACTCTCATGTTTAAAATTGGTATTCATATAGATTTTTTGATTGATTATCGATTATTGATTGCATACTCTATAGATTGTCTACCTATTTTGCATGATTGTTAGAATTTTTATATGACTAGAGATCTTGAAACATAAGATTAGAATACCAATCAGGGCTATTGAATTCCAGATTAGACTGCATAAGGGAGTTCTCTAGAGTGACAGATTAAGAATTATAAGGTCACAATACCTCAAGCCTAGAGAGAAATATGTCTTTGAATTTCATACTCAAAATGGGTATTGAATTCCTTACTGCAACCCAACATAGTTGTAAGTATGATCAATGTAATATAAGAGAGTAGATACGTAGGAAATGGTGGTGAAATGTCATTCCCCAATTATTTTACTATTTATTTATCTTACTTTCAATTCTTTCTTTTATTTATTATTTGCTTTATTGAATTAGACATCAAACAAACAACCATGTAATCAATCTGTGTTAATAAATTTCTCTTAATTAGGCTAAAAATTTGATTTGTTCTTTAAAAAGACTATCATTTGAGTTTGATCCTAAAGCCTTATTGCATAAGACTCGTCTTCTTGCAGGTGGTGATTATTGCATACTAGTTTAGGTAAAAACTTAGGGATTTATTCCTAGGTGAATTTGTTGTGTTGTCATATATCACATCAAAATTTGACGTTATTTCCAGAGACAATGTCACTTTTTGAATTTATGAATAATTAAGACAAAGTTAGAATTTTTTTCTTATTTATTTGTTTTATAACTTTTAGTTTGTATTTAAAGCTTCTAGAATTGTTTTCTAATCTCTTAGTTAGTTTTTGTAATTATAAGTTCATTACAGTAACTTTAAATTTGATTCTCTAATTTCTTTTCGCTACATTTTTTTAGTTTTTATCCATTCTTTAATTTTTTTGATATTTTATTGTTTTACATTCTTTCAAAAAGAAATAAATCATAGCTCCACTTGCTAATATATTTTTCTTCTTAGTTTAATAGTTAAATGTTGTATTTTTCAGGCATTCAGGTCAAATGGGGTGATCAGCATCACAACTCAAATAGAGTATAAAGTGTGTGATTATAACAAACATATGTCAATAAACTGTCCTGGCTCTACTCTATAGTTTAAAGAATCATTGCAAAAATCATCACCAGGACAATTTTGCCAATTCCTCTCCACCACATTCTAGAGGCTACTATGAGGGACCATGTCATGTAGATGATTATCTTGAAGAGACTGACTAAAACTAGTATTGTTTTGGGGTTTAACTTGAAATTACTTACTATGAAAATCAATATCCACCTAACAGAGATGAGGAGATAATTTACCACTACAAAATGTCAGTTGACCAAAAATCAATGCTAGCTAATGAAGAAGCACAAAGTAAAAGATCAAAGCTGTAGCTAGTTTATCTAATAACACAATTCTCCCAGCCCATCACATCACTTGAGGATCAATCAAAGAGCTACTCATGGAATATGAAGTAGCCCACATTTATGGTCGTGATTGGGTACACTTTGACCTCATTAGACGCAATCCTGAAACATGAGTTGTTATAACAATGATGATTGGGTGGCTCTGATGCATGAGATAGACTGTGAGTAATAGATATGGGATTTGTCCCTCCTAAGGGAGTATGATGTACAAGCCACTTGATAAGAGAGACTGAGAAAGGCATGCACATGCACATATGAATCAATATATGATATTGATGTCACACATATCTCAGACAGTCTGGTCTAGTTTAAGAAACATGAATGAACGTTGAAAGGATGACAGCTCCATGCCTTGAGTTCATGTAGGATATTAGAGAAAAAGGAATTATACATTAACTGGAACACCAATCACAGACTGTAGGATTGAAAGTTGTTCTCCAACTTTTCTTTTCACTTGGGTAGAAATGATGTACGACTACGTTCCACTCTTTGCTTGTGATGTCATAAGCTAGTTCTGGACATTCATTGTCAATGTGAAATGGGACCTATAGGGTCACACACAAAGGATTAATCTAGAAGAGGAGTTTATCCATGAATGATGTTTGAATTGATTACTAAAGTGTTTAGGTACTCAATCAAACATTCAATCAATAGATTTGACTCAAAATAATTAAGTTCAAGTGTTAAACTAACTGATTAGAGTGTCAAATTGATTGAAAACTGAATTGAGTGTGTTCAGCACAATCTGGACCATCAACCGACCGGTTCACTGGGTGAACCGACCGTCTCATGGTCAGTGAGATGACCGATTCACTCTAGTGAATCGATCGGTTCAACTAGACCAAATGAGCGGTGTTGCGTTGTCTCAGTTTGTGAGAAAAGTTTTTCGTTTCAAATCTTTGTGTTAATTAAAAACAAATAAGGAAAGACAATTGCAGGCAGGTCTGGAAAGTGAAACGATCAGTTCACTGGGTGAACCGACCGATTCACACTCCCAACCGACTGGTTCACTAGTGAACCGATCGGATCACCTTGCCAAACGACCATTTCAGTTATGAAATGATCGGTTTGTCTGTTGCAGTGCAAATTGTTCATGGAAATTGTGGACTCTTCTACTCCCGTACAGACTGGGAACCCTGACCCTACCCTCTACTATAAATAGAGGGGTACATGGGGCTTCTCCAGAGACACAACTTAGAACAACAGTTGCTCTACAACGTTTTTGTCCTCTCTGGTTGTGGTAACTGAGAGAGCCCAAACAAGTTCTACCCGTCCAACGAGGGACAACAAGGGAAAGACAATTGCAGAACAACTGGTTGTGGGAGAGTGTGTCGTTGACTAGTACACTGACAGAAGGGGATAACTCCTTCTAGTCCATTCTTTAGGACGACTAGAGTTCTCGGTAGTCTATGTGGACTATCTATAGAGGTGGGAGACTTCCTGTGGCTCAGGATGACGATAGTCAACCACACTCCGGGTCAGGACTGGGAGCTGCACAAACGCCATCAAAGATAGGTGGTTGAAGAATGCACTTACTGCGAGGTATAGTCACCAAGCAAGCCTCAGGACCAGGTATATCTCACTAAAACCATCCTTCCCATTACATGGCTGTTAATGTGATCTACTGGTTATGGGTTTACGGTCAAGTAAAATTTTTGTTTCCGCTACCTACTCTGGCCATGTAAAACCCAACAGTGGTACCAGAGCCACATCAATACTCTATGTTTTGGGATAATCGATATGATCAGATTTTAGTTTTACCGGCTTTTATTTCTTGGATACGATATGGATATTTAAATGACTAATGTGAATATCTAATTAATACCACATGATCCCAAACTAATATATACATATATGATATGGTATATATATGCAATCGATTCACGTCACGTGTTATGTGTGTCTTGAGATGACAATGTTGGATACATTGATAGTGACACAGAATGAGGCATTGGAGTCGACAGTTGACATGTATACTTGTATTTCATCCCTTTTCAGTGTTAGGGGCTATGAAATAATAATATAAAAATCACAGCCATAGAATGAACATGACATTAGATAATGTTGAGGTACAAGACTAACAGAAATGCCACCACTAATTAAATTTTCTATCTCCTCTCTTGTTCTTGTTTATGTTAAACCCATGGATAAGTTGGATGTATTTCATGTGGAGGAGCCAAAGCCACATGATGATATTGTGATGAACTCCACTACCTCAATTGATTTAAATGTTGGTTGGGTGATAAACCATGAGGATGCATAGATACATAAAAATATTCTTCATTATGATTTTACACGAGATAGTTTATCCCACACTAGTACCACATTTTTTACATGCAAATCCAGGGGATGCATAAAATCCAGGGCCATATCTTCCACCTAATTCATCACAATTGATGCTATTAGTGTTTGATTTAGTTCCCTTATTCATAGAAGAAGGTAGTCCATCTCCAATCTTCACAAAATATCATACCTTGAGGCCACCATATGGGCACCACCCCGACATTGTTCCACTTCTTCTAGGTCCACACACATCTAATACACTACTTCTACTGAGGGAGGACTATTGGTGGATCTTACTGGATGGATTGCGGGGTGAAAGGTGATACTACTTCAAGCATCCTGACAATACCTATGAGCTACCCCAGCCACCTGATCACAATTTTCACCATGGAGATGACATATTCAAATTGCCATCTCTTATTCATATTCCTTTCAATTAGTTCTTCTTCAAGTTTCCAGACTCACATGGATGAGCATCAAGGATTATTTTTTCCTCCTTGGGTTTAGTATTTGGGGATGAGCAAATTTCTAAGATTGGTTTGGAAGTTGGGTGGTATGTACTCCTTTTGACCCAGGCCTATCTGCTTTCCTATTCTTATTTTATTTTCATCATGCTAGTTTTGCATGTTTCATTTGCATCTATTTTACTTGCATTGTATTTAGCTTAAACTTGTATCCATTTTAGTTCTTAATTCCTACAATGTTAGTTGAAGCCATATCTAGCCGACTTAGTTTACATTCATATTTTCATATAGAATTTGTCATACAATACCTTTTGTTTGAAGTAAATCTTTGATGTTATCTACATTTATGAAAACATGCCAATGTTTAGAAATCACCCTTTGTTGCCAATAAACATAAACACCATGTCCCCTAGAAGGGTTGGCGTGTGTTAGAGGAGCCAATATTCACCAACTACGATGTTGCTCATGCTTATTAGTGACTCATATCCATGGAATTTATATGCATCCCCTTACCAAATCATTATCTTGGTGGAGTGAATATTAGGAATAACCCAATGTACTTAATCATAAAAATAAGTTTTGCACATGATCCAAACCCTCCACTACACTTCTTCTCACACCTTCTTACCTTCCATTCATCAAAAGGAAAAGAAAAAAATAGCCATGAAGTGTGCCAAACCATAAGCTTGGGGTGACAAACCATCCCTTCCTACTATAACTACTTCTACCATATCCCTCTTTGTGTAATATAGGTGTATCACCAAAATAAAGGAAATATGCCAATATGCACAAAAAGAAAAAAGATACATTATATGTATTTGCATAAATAGAATGAAATATTAAGTCAAATATAGGACAGATGTGCATTCTTCCTTACATATGTAACATACTAAAACCTAGGATCTTATGCAATTCCATGAATAAGATGTGTGTGAGCTTGGTTCTTTAGATTTGACCAAACTTGGATAAAGATATACCTTACTATATGTAGTGAGTGTATGTAATATAGATAAACCAGAGGTAACTTGGACAAACATAGGCTTGCAACAAATGTAACACATTAGGTAACATTATGTTCTATAATCAACAACACATATCATAATACACTCATATTAACATAATAACTTAGTTATGTACAAACATGTAAGTAAATTCATTAAATATGTCACATATGTTTTCTTTGCTAACTAATATGAAAATAATGGCAAAAATGAGTTTAGTTAGAGGTATATTGTGCTTTGGAATAATAATTGGTGTTTACATGTCCATAAATATGGATGATGTATCATTTTCTAAAAAAAATATTGAATTAATGGACAAAATAAGTTAAACAAGTTTTTTTTTGATAACTGGGCCGATCTTGTTTATTAATCATAAAGATCAGAGTTTACAAGGTTCAATAGAGGTTGAGGAAAGTCCTCCACTTCACCTGTATACATGAAATCACCAGCTTTTGCAAGCTTGGCCAACTCATGTGCCACCAAATTACAGGATCAACTAACATGCACAAAAGAAACCTAAACAAAATCAGCACTAAGAGCTTTTATATCATCTACTATCAGGCCGAGATGGTCCCTCCTCTCCGCAAGATTATTGAGCGCATCTATGACTATGCTTGAGTCTGACTCGACCACAATGGATGACCAACCATACCACCTGGCCAGTTGAACGCCGTCTAACACAGCCATTGCCTCACAAACAACCACACTCCCTCCTCCACATAGACGTTGACCTCATGCTGCTACTGCCCGGCCCCAATGGTCCCGGCCAATGACACCCACCCCTGTCCATGTGCCCATCTTCACAGCTGCATCAGAGTTGATCTTGACAGTCCCCATCGCTGGTCTCCTCCAGTGCTCATCCGCACTGCTACCTTGTGCTTGCCGCGATCTCATTTTTGTCTCTCGGTACTCTGAGTGTCAAGAATATATGCTTGTGTTGCTCGTATGAACATGGCGAGGCTCCTCCCATCCTCCTGAAAAACCTTGTGGTTCCTATAAGTCCACATCCCCCACATATTCGCCACTACCTCTGTGAACTCCTGTTGAGATAGACCATCATGCAACTCTAAGATTGTTTGCCTAGAAGATTGAATATGGGCTAATGCAACAATAGTCACTGCCGGTGACGATCTCCAGAGTGTTCTAGCCTCTACACAATAGAAGAGCATGTGCTGAATGGTTTCCTTCTCCTCATGGCATAGCAGACACAAACCATCCACCTGACAATGTCTGTCAAGCAATCTCCCCATAGTAGCGATACCACCTGTAGTAACCCGCCAAAGAAAGTGAGCAACCTTCGGCAGCCATACATGGTCCCAAACAACCTTCCAGATCTGCTCTGAAGATGCCTGTCTGGATACAATAAAATCTCTCTTTCCCAACAACCCCAACCAGTAAGCCGACCTGGTAGTAAATACACCTCTCCTATCCGGCCACCAGTAAAGCATATCCTCTGGTAATATGGTGTTTTCAATCAGTTCACCAATCTCTAGAGGGAAAACTTGGTGTATCAGCTCCACATCCCATCCCCTCGACTATCGATCTATCAACTCACTAACCAAAGAAGGCTGCCAAGAAATTGTGTCCCATACGGGTGCCAAGTCCCCGTTAAATTCATAGATCCAACTATCCTCCCATATTCTGATGCTCTCGCCGTTCCCTACCCTCCATTTGATTCCTTCAAGGATCAAAGTTTTAGCTGCCCATAAACTCCTCCACATATAGCTGGGATTATACCCCCTTGATGCCTCCAATATAGACGTCGAAGGAAAATATCTAGCCTTTAGGACCTTGTACGCCAGCGAAGATTGTTTTGTCATAAGCCGCCACACATGTTTTGTGAGAAGTTCTTGGTTAAAGACATGCATATCTCTAAAACCAAGCCCACCATCTTTCTTTGGTTTACACAATGATGCCCAACACTGCCATGACAACTTCCTCTCATTATCTTTAGTTTTTTTTTAAAATTAAGCCAGGGGTTTATCTCATTCATCCCACACCCCTCTTGTGGGCCAAAACATCATAATCAATACAACTCCCACACTTATATCTCGGGTATCCCTCCTGTCCCCATAAAACAAAGGACAACACCCCTGAAAAAAAACACCAACATGCTCCATCCATCACATGTGATACGCCACCTTCTTAAAAGTTATGTATGGCATCTTCCTCTTCTCCATTATCATCAGCCCTCGTATATTGTGAGGGATTCTCTGGATGTCTGACACGACTAGCAGCTCATCATATCTTCTTCCCCATCAGCCAAATTCTCTCGGAACCGTATTTAAGGTCTTGTGCACCATAGATCCAATAATATTAGATTCAAGCAGCTCAACCCTTATCTCTTTCACATATATATATGTGCGCCATGGTTCCTTATCTCCCTTCCATAAAATATCAAAAGTGTATCCATCATCTATCTCAATGTTGGTAATGTTCAACAACTGATCCCTAGCGAGCTTAAGCCCAATGATACACGCTTATATGTAGGCTAGCGTAAAGTCATCAACCTTGAGCCAAGCTCTAAAGGCAAGACACAACTTCACGTCATGATTACGGATCACACCCGCTGCCCATCTGTGGCGTTCACCATGGCTGTCCCGACTCCATCCAATGGTTAAGTTAAGATTCAGGTTATAAATGTCTGGGCTGCTCCATCTTAGGAGTTATATCTCTCTCATCATCATGGATGGCTCTTGGATGCCCATCTATTTCATCCTCCCATAGATAGGCTCTCCTGGACTTACTTTTAAAAAACGCTTCTTCATGAGTGAGTTGATGTTTCCAATAATCCTATCCCACTCGATACCCAATGGTATAATTTTACCCTCAAATCGGACAGCGCATCTAAGTCTCCATACACTGAGGGGGATGAGAAATGCAAGTTTCCCCGACATCCACTGTATCATATTGCTAGATCTCCCTCTATTACAGAGATTCATCAGGGCCTCTACATCATTGGGCACTTCCGCATCAGTTAATTGTGAAAACTTCTCCCATAGCCTTCTCACTGTCTGTCCTTGGAAGAAAATATGGAGGGTGTGCTCTTCGGCCGATATCTCATAGCAATTACAGCGCGACGCCAGCTGGATATGGCATTTCTCACGAACGTTTTCATCAGTTGGAAGTGCCCTTCTCACCATCTTCCAAACTATAGCAGCAGCTCTGGGGATATCAACATCCCAGGGATAATCTCAAAGCGAGTCATTCTCATTATCATCAGACAGTAAAATCTTCTTGGTAGATCTCAACGAGAAATGACCTCTCAAATCCGGTCCCCATACCAGTCCATCATCTTCCTCATCGATCCACGCCCTCGTCTCTCGAACCAGCTCTACTCCTCTCTCATCCAGTATCTGACCAAGGGAGTTCCAATCCCATCCTTGCCCATCAATCCAGAAATGTCTAACAAGGAAGGGTTGTCTTCTATCACTCGCATATAACGCATGATCAACAAGTCTTCCCTCGTACCACCAAACATCCCAGAATGGGAGATGTCCTTTGCCAATCACCCATCTACATCTCGGATATATCTTTGGAAACATGTCCCACACTCTCTTCCAATACGGCGATGGTGTGGCACCCAACTTTAGGTGGTTAGGATGTGTCGCTGAGCGTCCCATGCTACAGTTAGAGTATTTGTTACTGCAAAAGACCGCCCATAGTGATCTACCGTCCAACATTTCCCAACACGCTTTCGCCATGAAAGCATCATTGATCGACCTGATGGAAGCAAGGCCAAGACCTCCCTTCCTAATTGGAGTAGCAACATTATTCCATCTTATCCAAGCCCTTCTCTGATGATCATTTCTACCGGCCCATAGAAATCTGGATAATTTGTACTCAATCCTCTGAGAAATGCCCGATGGAAGCCCTATAGCTGCTGCTGTGTAGACCGTGATTGAGGAAAGAACATGCGTGATGAGGATCCACCTTCCTGTAAAAGATAGGAGCCTCTCCTTCCAGGACGCCAACTTTGTATTGATCTTCTCCATCAGAAAGTCGTAGTCATGAAGCCTCCATTTACCTTTCGAAATTGGGATCCCGAGGTAAAGGAAAGATTCATCAGCCTTACTGATGTCGAAAACTTCCGTGATCACGTTCGCTTCAATAGGATCGTGACCCCCAACCACACAGACATATTTAAGCCTATTAATCTGCTGGCCCGTCGCTCGTTCATATGATGTAAGTGAATCTTTCAACTTATTTATGGACGTTGGATCAGCATTGAACATCACTACGATATCATCTGCATATAGTAAAATAAGTGGCGCCTCCGCATCGCCCCTAACCTTGAACCAGCCAATCGATGAATCAACCTCCATCCGGAGAAACTTCCTGCAAAGCAGCTCCTCAAACAAGATAAATAGGAATGGGGACAAGGCATTTCCTTGCTTGAGCCCTTTGCCAAAGGGAAAAAATCTCACCGTTTCATCTCCTATGGTCACTGTAGCCCATGAATGAGAGAAGAAGCTCAAACATAAGTCGACCACCTCCTCAGTGAAACCAAAACGTAGCATAACCAGCCTCAAAACTTTCCAGTCGACCCTATCATAGGCCCTCGACATGTCGACCTTTATCATGGCATTAGGGGTGTCCCCCCATGGTTAATATCATGCATAAGCTCCTTAACGAATCTGATATGATGAGTGATATCCTTCCCCTTCACGAAAGCACCTTGAGGGTATGAGATCAACTGAGGCATCATGCCCGCTAGTCTGTTACTCAGGATCCTCGCTATAATTCTAAGAGAGACGTTTTCAATCAAAATTGGCCTGAAATCCGCTGTAAGTTTCTTAGGAAGACCATGCTTCGGGAGGAGAAAAATTCTACAACAAAAGAGACCCCTGTGGCACCGTTGGCCTCTAAAAAAGCTGTCGACGAGCGCCATAAAATCAGCTCTGATGATGTTCCAAGCCGCTAAGTAGAAGGACAAGGTGAAGCCGTCAGGTCCGGGGGCGGCCGAAGAGTCCATCTCCATCATCGTATTCAGAATCTTGTCTTCTTGTGGGACCGTCGCCAGAGCAAAACAATCCTCCAATGAAACTCTCTCCGGTATCTCCTCCACGAGCCTTCTCATCTCCTCCTCCTCAATCTCAGTAACCTCGTTAAAAAAATGTTGAAAGTGGTCAGCCGCTATCTCTGCCATCATCTCGGGATCGAATATTATGGTGCCATCCTGCATCTCCAAGGAAGTGACATGTCTGTATTTTCTTCTCGATTTGATGATAGCATGGTAGAAAGGGGTATTTCTCTCCCCCTCATTTAGCCAGCTAGTCTTAGATCTCTCCTTCCATCTAGCTTCCTCATCGTCAAGCAACTGTTGCAACGCAACCTCCACGCTTCTCAAGTTGTATTCATTTAGGGAACTTGGATTATCGTCAAACGCCACCTGAGAGGTAAAGACCACATCTTCAAGGTCTATGATCCGCTGCTTGGTATCCCCAAACTTATCTCTACTCCAGACGTGCAGGGAAGCCCTCGTCTTCTTCAGCTTTTGACAGAAGGTAAATGAAGGATGTCTGACCACCTCTCCTCCCCATGCCTGCTCAATCAACTGGGTACATTCTTTGTGTGCAAGCCACGTCGACAAGAACGCGAAGTGCCTCTTCTTCTTGACAAAGATGCACTCTCCTGGAATCACTACTATGGGGCAATGGTCAGAGACTCGGGCCCTGGTGAGATGTATGGCTCTCGTTGCCGGTCTCGCCGCTGTCCACGCTTCATTAGCAATCACTCTGTCAATTCTCTACCACATAGTGGGAGTTCGGATCTGTTTGTTAACCCACGTAAACCTACTGCCTTCAAAAGGGATCTCTTCCATAAGGACATCCGATATGAGAGCATTGAAATCGAGCATATCTTGAAAATGTGGCGGATTATCACCCCTTTGCTCTTGGATCTTCCTAACGACATTAAAGTCGCCAACAGCAAACCACTTCGTCTCTCCAATCTGATCGTGCATGGTCCTAAACTCATTCCACAACTCCTCTCTAGTTGTGCGATCGCAGCTGGCGTAGATAGCAGTTACGAAGAAGACATCATCAATATTAGTCTGTAGCCAGACAGTAACGTGCTGATTGTGCTTTCTAAAGATCTCCGGTTTGTGGGCCGAATCCGCATAGAACCAAAATTTTCCATCACAATCTAGGTTGTCAGCCGCCCAATCCAATCCAACTACATCAAGAAGTTCCACTGCCTATTCTGCGTGAAGAAAAGGCTCGAACAAGGCTATTATGCTAGGTTTAAATCTGCCACAAAGCCTGCTAAGCACACTTCTAGTCGGGTTGTTAGCAGCTCCTCGTATGTTCCAGAAGAGAGACGTAGTGTCCATAAGGAACCTATAACCGCACAATCTCTTCTTGTCACCACCGACTAGTGACTGCCCCTCCACTCGCCTTCCTCCTCACTATCTCCTTCAAAGCTGTAACGATCATCATCTGAGTATCTTCTTCTATAATGATCTCTTCTGCTCTGGCGATAAGTGACATATTGGTAGCAATGTCTCTCTCTATCTTCTCTACGGCTCGATGATAGGTAGTAGTTCTTAAATGGTATTCTCGACTCCCTGTTAAACTCCCTGTCAATGAAATCTTCTAGTCTGGTCTATGGAAGCACTCTTCTATATCCATCTCTATCGAGGATATATCTTCTTGGTGATCTCGGCTCCTGACGATGGTCTCTGGTCGGTGAATTAGCCCAGTCTGGCCTCTCAATCATGGCTTGTTGGGGCATCTCCGGTGGGGGCACCTATCATGTAACCACCAGTTCAGATGAGGATACCGTCCTGTCCTTCACTGTCAACACATCAACTGGGATCCCTAACTCCTTACCGCTCTCCATCATGTGCACCACATTCGATCCACTGGGTCCTCTGGCAACCATGGTAATCTGGACTTCAGTGCGCCTATCTCCAAGGGAAAGGGAAACAAACTGTGGAATATCCTCTGAGAACGCCTCAACCAAAATCAAAATGCCCGAGTAGTCATCACTGCCTCTCTTCCAGCTCGATATGTATATAAGGTCACCGAAAGGTTTGATTATCTTGGCTATGGAGTCGTCATCTCGACATATCAGAGGCATATCTGATAACCAGAACCAGAAGGCTTCTCTCTTACGTAGTCTCTCTCCATCACACAGATGTATAACATCAAGCTTAACGTTATCGAACATAGGCAATCCTCCATCAACCATCTCTTTAGCCTCCTCTGGACAAGAGAACATGGAAATAGCTTTCCTCGTAGCAAATCTATAGATCTCAGCCGCAGACGGCCAGCAACGTCTCAGAAAAAGACTAATCTCCGGCCAGGACAAAGCATTTGGCCAGGAAATCTCTACCGCCCTTTCAATGTGTTTCTTCTTGTTAAAACGTTGGACATCATCTGGGCCCATATCAACTGATATCAGCCTCGGTACATGCTGTGGGGTGCCTCTCGCCGAGATCCCCTTCGGCAAAGGAGGGAAAGCCGTATGCGAACGAACATCTGGTATGATAGGGGCATGTCTCTTCTGAAAACATCTCGCCGCCGTATGACCCGATCTTCTACAGTTGTAACATATCTTTCTTCTCGTGCACTGGGCCTGCCAATGGCCCTTTCCCATGCAACGAAAGCAAACATCGTGGGGTATATTATAAAGGGGAAGACGTCTCCTCGGAGGCTCAGTGGATCGATGCTGGTTCTGCTCATAAATCATCCCCGAAGGCGGCGGTGGACCATCTTCCATGGCTCCGGTCGCCTGCATATGTACCGCCGTCTCACCCCTCAGATCAGATGATATCACCCTCGCCATTAGGGTTTCTCGGGCCTACGCCGTATCTATGTGACCGCTACCGTCGTGGTGCCGCGGGTCAACAGTTGGATCCGCCATCGTCAATTCCCCCTCCGTGTGCGACGCATGGTCTCTATCAACGGGCGTCCCCCCTGGTGTCTGCATCAAAATCTGGATCTCCGTGATGACTTCGTTAGGCGAGGCCATCGAAGCCTCAAAGCTCGCCCTCCTAGCAGCAACCACCTCATGTGTGCTCCTCCAGTTATCCATTGGTGGCAGGGGATTATCTCGACAATCGTTCATCGGCCGACCAGAAACAGCCATCCAGCAGGCCTATCGGGGGGAGAAGGGAATAAGTAGGTGGCCTCCGGAGGGTGGAGTGCCCAGCCGGAGGGCATGGCAGCAACCGCCGGCGGCGGCGGTAGCAAGATGCCCTAGGGAATCATGACGCTATCGGGGGGAGCTGTCCTCCCCCTCCGTGTGCGACACATGGTCTCTATCAACGGTCGTCCCCCTGGTATCTGCATCAAAATCTGCATCAAAATATGCATCATTATCTTTATCTCCCCACTAAAATCTTGCAATGCAGCCTTGTATCTCATCAAGTGTCCCTGCCGGTATTTAGAAAACACTCATAATATAGTAAGGGATGGCCTGCACAATAGACTTTATCAACACTTCCTTTCCCGGCTTGGATAGCAGCTTTTCTTTCCAACCTTGAAGTTTCCTCCAGATTCTATCTTTAACAAAACTAAACATCTGTTTCTTTGATCTCCCTATAGCCGTGGGCAACCCCAAATATTTAGCATGTCTGTCCACTTGTTTGACTCCCAACTGGTTTTTAATGGCCTCCTTTGTTTCTTGCAACACTCCCTTACTGAACACCACCTCCATCTTAGAGAGATTGATTCTTTGACCCGATGCCTGCTCATACTGGATAATGATATTAGATACATTCAGGCAAAGAAAAGATGTCATCCTTTGTTTCTTGCATTCGTGACTGGACGCTCTAGTAAAAAGAATGCTATCATCTACAAAGAAAAGATGTGAAATACACGGTGCATGTCTGCTTGCCTTAATCCCATGGATCAACTTGGCATTTGCAACATGCAAAAGGGAAGTAGAAAAAGCCTCAGCACAAAGAATGAATAAATAAGGAGAAAGAGGGTCACCCTGTCGCAGTCCACAGGAAGGCTTGAAGCTTCGAGTCCGGTCACCATTGACAGAAAAGGAATGGTCAAATGAAGAAACACACTCCCATATTTTTTGCCTCCATCTACTTCCAAACCCAATCTTCTGTTTGACAAAATCCAGAAAATTCCATTAAACCCGGTCATACGCCTTAGACATGTCCAACTTCAGAGCCAAAAACCCCTTCTTATTTTTGCCCTCATTTTTCATCTTATGGAAAAGCTCATAAGCAATAAGTGCATTATCAGTAATCATCCTCCCTGGAATAAAGGCACTTTGATTCTCAGAAGTAATTTAATCCATCAATGGCTTGAGTCTATTCGCCATAACTTTGGATGCTATTTTGTAAATCACATTACACAAGCTTATAGGTCAAAAGTTAGATATCTGGATAGGTTTTTCCACCTTTGGTATCAACACCACAAGAGTGGAATTTACCTTACTAATTTTAGCACTTCCCTTCCACCACCCCTTGATATAGTTGGAAACATCATTTCCAATAATATTCCAGAACTTTTGGAAAAGTATGGGTTTCATACCGTCCGGACCCGGCGTCTTATTTGGGTGCATTTGTTTGAGAGCCTCCAGAATTTCAAAATCAGATATATCCCTTTCCAAAGAACGGTTCATAGCATCATCCACAACCTCCGCTATACCTCTAGTAGCCTCCTCAAAACCAGACAGACTGTTGCAAGAAAATAAATCTTGGAAAAAATCAGTCACCACCTGTTGAATTTTTCCTCCCTCGGTATGTCAGGTGCCATGCTCATCTTTCAGCCCTTCAATATGGTTTCTTATACGTCTTTGTGAGGCTTTGTGATGAAAGTAAGTCGTATTTCGGTCCCCTTCACATAAAGCTGCCACCCGTGCCCGGGCACACCAATAGGAATCCTCAGATCTATGCCAATACTCCAGTTCTTTAGATAGTTCCATGCATATCTCAAGAACAACTGCATAAGGATGTTTCTTTTATTCCTCCCCAAGACGCTTCTCTACCTCTTTTATTCTTTCCTTCATTTTCCCAAATCTTTGAGCTGCCCACTTTTTGAGTTTTTCGCTACAGTTTACCATCTTCTTATGAACATCTATCCCCACATCATGTATCCAGGACTTGTTAACAATTTCTTCACAATCATTTTCAGCCAACCACATGGGTTCAAAATGGAAATATTTCCTCGCCTTGTTACAGTGAAAATCTCTCCCTCCCACACAAATAATGATAGGAGCATGATCAAAGCTATAGATAGTAAGATGGATCACTTTGCTAGATCCAAACAACTGGCACCAATTATGCATCGCCAGACCTCTGTCCAAACATTCTTTAATGAGCGTCTCTATCGTACGTCCTCTCTGTCATATATACGGACAACCTTTGAAGCCCAAATCTAGTAAGCCACAAGTGTCCACCGTATCTCTAAAGTCCTGTATCCACCTATCAGGTTTTGCGTTGCCTCCCCACTTCTCCTCATTAGAGAGGATCTCATTGAAGTCCCCAAAGAACAGAGTTGGCAGGTCAGATTCCCCTTGGAGTCTTCTCATAAGGTCCCACGTGTGGTATTTTTGACTTTGCTCAGCCCAGCCATAAATAGCAATAGCTCTCCACTTCACCCCATTATTATCTACCTCAACAATGGAATCCACGTGATGCTATGAGAAACTCTATATATCTACCTTCATATCCCTCCACCACAACCCCAAGCCTCCCGAATGTCCCACACTTGCCAAGCAAAACCCGTCCATAAAGCCACAATTCTTTTTCACCTACTCCAATTTGTTTCCAGCTATCTTGGTTTCTGACACGAAAACCAAACTCGAACACTCTCTCCAACACCATCTCTGGAGAGCTTGCTTCCTATCGAGGTTGCCCAATCCCCGACAGTTCCAACTTAAGATTTTCATTGTCCTTCATGGGTCTGGGCCAACCCAGATCCCTCTACTTGAAGCACTGAGCTCCTTGTTGTTCCCTCCTCTCCTATTTGCGAACCATGGTGCTTTTTCACCAGAAAACCCCACCCCAAGTCAGAATCAATGTCCATGACTCCATCATTAGAGTCTCTTCCCCTTTTCCATGACAAAAGAATGTTATCCTCTTCCTCTACAACCACTGGCTCCCTCTCATCAATAAGCACCTGTCTCCTGATTATCTTCGGTCTTCATCTCAACTTGTTTCCCCTTTGATGGACTGAATTCATAGCACTTTTGTGCTCTTTTTTTTTCTAGTCTCGAGTCTGCACCCTTGGTTTCCCCCAACCTTGCTCAAACCTAGTAATGTTTTCCATTGTCTGTTGTGGTTCGACATTGCTCTCTTGTGTTCCCTTTGACTGCATGTATCCTTTCACAGGTGGGTCATCTACTGAGATCGTATTTTGTTGTTGTTGCTCACCTTTATTGTGTGCCATCAACATTCCAGTGTTATCATCTTCCTCACTACGTCTGTTGTGATCATCAGTTGCTTTGCTGTTCACAAGAGTCCGACGCTCGATCTCCACCTGTTTCCCAGCGGTGTTGTCCCATCCAGTGTCACGCACAACCACAGAGTCCACCGCCACTACACTCACCGCCCCCACAGGAAAACTCTCCTCCTCCAAGCACGACACCTCAGAGAAACCTCTCACGCCCGGATTCCCTTCCGTCCCAACTGTCTCCCATTCAGCGACGCCCTAACTCCATCTTCCTTTCCACTCTGCCAACACCCTAATCCCACACACACTCTCCTCCTCCTCCCTTATCCTACTTCCTCCGTCAGCCACCTTAGCAACAAACACCCTCCTGTCATCACTCCCCATAACAACCCTATCGCCCCCACGAGATCTCTTGTCCCTCTCATCTCTCCTCTGGTTCACCCTCTCACCCGCAGGCCCGTCTTGCCGCCTCCACGCCCCCTCCTCTTCACGCTGCCTCATCCCCTCCTTTCCTACCATAACATCGCTCTGACCAACTCCCACCTGACGGATTGGTTTGGTACATAACTCAAGTCTTTTCTTCATCGTGCCTGCCCCATACACTTCTTCGGTCGCCGTCATGCGCGATTTCTGCGATGAAGCCTTTAGCCAATCCCCCTAACCCCACTGCTGATTGTCAGACTCCTCCCCATGCTCGCAATCCCTATACAGATGCCCAAGCCTCCCACATAGATAGTAGAGATTTGGGAGTCATTCATACTTTAATTCTAGGTTGAATATCTGCCCTTTCTTGTCCTGTAGTTTTAAGACTTTCTTGAGAGGACGATGCACCTCCAGTGCTACCCAGACTCTCGACGAAGAGTCCCACCCCAATTCATCTAAGTCCACCTGCTCGACTCTCCCTAGCCTAGCCGCAATGGCCTTCACTGCACCTTCTGCCCTGTAGCCGAGGGGAATTCCATAGATCCTGATCCAGAACAGTGCCTCGTTGAACACAATCTGTCTGGGAAGATTGCCGTCCTCCACCTCCTTAATTAACAGTAGCCGATTCTCAAAGTTCCATGGACCACCTTCCACAACCCTTGCTTTGTCTTTCTAGTGTAATAATTGTACAACAAAAACCTCCGCATCCAACTTCTTGAAGACGACCTTATTGGGGAGAGACCATGCCTGCGTCAAAGTCCTCTTCATCGCCCAAAAATTGTAGGGCCGATTGGTATGCCACCTCACCCCCAGAGCGAGCTCCACATGCGCGCTCGTGTCCCCTTTCTCCTCGACTGCTAGAACAATGATCTCCTCCTCTTCGGGGTCTTGCAACCCTAGCCTTACATATCTGTCAACCAGATCTTCAGCCATCTCATGACCAGGGCTCGAAGTTGTAGCCCACCTTGAACTTACAAGAGAGAAATAACCACTCGAGAGAGGAAGGTAACCACTCGGGAGAGGCTTTGCTCCCACCGTCGCCCACCTAGTCGCCCAAGTGCTAGGGTTGTAGCCGGGAGAGAGTTTAACCTAAAATTAAGTTGATGTATCAAATCTAGTTAAACAAGTTAAATATGGAATTTTGTGTATAATAATATAAGGAAACTCTTTTGGAAATGAATTGAAGATAATAGGACTCAATTAAGTGAATGTTTATAATAAATATATAATATTTGATAACTATAATGGTAATGAGCCAAAAGTCCTAATGGTGTCATAACTCATAACAATAAATCTCAAAATCAAAATCTAATGTGAAAATCATGTTCCTTGGGTTCCATTTAGCTTGGATACCAAGTTTCACATTATTTGAACACTAATAGCTATACTAATTTCATTTAGAAAAGAAAATATGAGATAAAGCCAAAAATATTAAATGAATAATTGAATGACTTCAAAAGTAGAAATGAATTGCAAAATCGTATTTAACATACCAAATTTGTTTTGTGTGTGAAATTTCAAATTAATTGGACAATGTTATCTATCCTAGTTTTAATTAGGAGAGAGAATATAACTTAAAGTAGAAAATATTAAAGTAAATAGTAAACCACCCCAAAAGGTAAAACTAATGCCAAAAACAGTTCCTACATGTCCTGAGTATCCTAGGTTTCAAATTTAGTATAAATTGAATATTGTTTGAGCCCTCACATGAATTAGGAAAGAAAAGGAATATCTATTTAATATCACTTCAATCCAAATTCGATTTGGCTAATGTTTTTTAATATGGACATGTATTTGCTCTCATTTAATTTCTTTTTCATTTTCTAGATGCCTTTGTAAGTCGGCCCTTCCAAGAGCCATTGGATGTCAATCGATTCATCATGGGCTCATCCTCAAACTCCGTCCCAAAAAGGAAACTGGTCCAACATTAATCCTTTTCTGCGGATGGTCCCCCCAATTTACATATCTGCCTTCTCTCCCTAAACTTGTTCATGTCTTTCAACTCCTAGGTTTTCCTCACATATAAATCCCTAACCACATCCACCACCATCCTTTCCCTTGTTCTGACCTTTGCACAGTGTACCAATCATTCCTCATCTCCATCTACCCTTTTATCTCCATGAAAGTGATGCTCTAACCTCCTGCAACACTAGAGAACCACATTTATGTCCCAAATTCCCTCTCAGCATTATCTCCTAGCTTCACCTTCCTACCATGATTGATTGGACTTTAACCAGGCGTGTCTGACCATCTCCCTATGCAGATGTGGTCCAAAATCTATCCCTGGAAGCTGGAAAAGATTTTTGGCCTCATAATTTTCTCCCCAAGATAGGTACGTAGATTCCCCTCTTTTTACCTCTTTTATGAGGTTCATGAGGAATGTCAAGGTTACTGACTGTCGTTATGCCAAATTTCTCATTTTCTAACTTATTTGGAGGTCCTGGAACTCACCCTTGCACCTGACTTCTTGATTTCCTTTTTGGTTTCCATTTTCTAAAACTACTCAATCAGCATGTGATGGTGGCAGTGGCACTTCAAGCATTTGACAACAATTTTCACTCCGATTTGGCTCCTTGAGATTGGGACTAGTTGGGTAACTGGTCCATATCATTTTCCCAATGGTGAGTAACACTAGTTCATGAGTTTGATCCTTGTGTGCAAGAGAAGTTTTCCTATGTTTGTGTGTTCATCATGAGATGGATCACCATGAAGAGGATGATTGTCTGGTAATTTCTAAATGTGCCCATTGTATGTTGTGTTTGTTTCCTATGTTCCATGGGCAGTTTGGGTATTTCCACCGCCTGCCTTTTGTTTGATTGTGCCATGCTTTGTTCCTGGCTAGCTGTAGGACCGATCCACTTGACCAACTCTGATAGGACAACCTCAGTAGTGGCATGTCAAGATTTCAAGTGTTATTATCTATGTGACCTTTTTGGGAATTCTCATTGGTTTGAAATTGTAAAATCCACACTAAATCAAAATAAGGTCAAAAAAACAAAAGAAAACATGGTTTAGAATTAAGTGATTTATTCTCTATCCAATGGTATCAACTTTATCACATAAATCTAATATCATAAATATGTGATTTTCCAAGGATTTTTCTATTTGCATAATATTTCTAAAATTCATAACTAAAAATATATATTTCAAAGAAAATATCATGAACTTAGTAAAACAAAATGTACAAGATGGTATAGTTTTAATAAACTAACTCAATAATAATAAAAGGACAATTTTTAGGGCTTAAATAATTAATGTAAACCTAATCCTATTCTCATATATGCCTTTAATAGGTTGCTTATGGATTGAGATGGAACTCCAATTTTGACATTAGACATATGTAGACTCCATGTGAGGTATGTTGCATGACCATATTTAAATTAAGGAGTTAATCTAATTTCTCTATATCTTGTTGTATGTTGCATTCTACTATCTATATTGAGAAAATAACCTAATTTTACTCCCTAATTATGTATGTTGCATCCCTACTTATCATATTGAGCAATCACCCAAGTTTATATCTTTCTCCCAATGCTATGGACAAATTAACCTACACAATTTCTCTCTCTCTTTGAAAATTTATTTCATGTGAAAGATTATATGTTGATTTTGATCTTATGTTGCATCTTATTTGTGGACTTGATTAGATATTTTGTTTATGGGTCCTCTGACCCCACATTATTGTTGTTGTATATTTTTATCCTATTATTTTAGTTTGACTAAACTTTAATTTTCCTTTCTCTATTTGAGTGCATGGCTTAGGCTAATTTTATTTCTTGTAGATGTATATGAGTACAACCATACATATGGCACGCTTTTTCCTCCCTGAGTGTTCTTTTTCCATTCGTCATATATAGCGCACACAATTTGAGCCTAGGGTGTGTTTTTTCCACCCAATATTTTAGGCTGAGATCCTATTGTGTCCCAACCTTGCTTGCAATAACCGTAGTCTCTGTTGTTTACATGCATTGCATATGATATTATTATGGAATTATTTTAAGGCAAGAAATCTCTTATTCTTGATTGTCATTTTATTTGAAAATTATATTCTTTTGGTATCCACCTCGGTGGTACTTTCCTCTTAAATGGGAAGCCTAGTTATATTTGATATCCTTTTTCCTTTATATTACTCATTCCCCGATAATATGCTCATACCATCTTGTATGCTAATAATTTCCATTTTTCTTATCTTCTCTTTCGAGGTATGCTTCCAGCCCCAGATGTAGGACATGGAGGACATGACATGCAGACATGGACATGACTTATAGAGATGACTCTTAATGGAAGATAGACTTGAGATAGATGGATATCCCTCTACTTATATCCTAATTTTGTTGCTTTCATGTAAGCCCATTAAGGTAAAATGTTATCTAACTTTGATGATTTAAATAGTCATGTAATATAATTCCACTGATATACTTTGGTCTTTTTATATATCATCATTTGAGATTTGAAAATTTTACACCTATTCCAGCATACCTTTTTAGTGTGTTTGGAATAGGAGAATTCATTCATCAAATTTTAGTTGGGAGTGGATCCCCTCTCAGGTCCAACTCCTTAAAACATACTTCCATTCACTCCATTTTCCACCTAGGGGCGCATTAAATGCTCCATTCATATCCATTTGGCAAACCTCGATAGTGGATTATGTGCGCACTTATGGTTTTGTGGGATTCCTCAATTTCTCATTAAATCCTTAGACATGTGTGGTATTGGGGATGATGGTATAGGAGTGGTGTAATGAAGCAAAGTCATAAATGGAGATATGGAAAGTCATGTTCCATGATCTCAAGCGGTTGGGTTGATTGGTCATAGAGATTCAAGCATGATGTAAGTATGATGCATGTGCATTGGTTGTAAGTATATATTTAGAAAGTGTTTATGATTTTGTGTTATGCAAGGATGGCAACGTTCAAGCTTGGGGTTGTTTGATGAATCTGCTCTCAGCATGTTTTAGTTGCATTTTTATGATTAGTTTTGCATGTTTATATTACATTCCACTTCGGATTTCACTTTTTAGGAGTGAAATAGTTTATGCATGTTTTCATATTTAATGCATTTTTGTATTTTATTTGTAGGTTGATGCAAGTAGAAGAGATAAGCAGTTTTCCCTCCATAAAGATTCCAAAAATGACCAAAGATTGCACATCTTACTTTGCAACTACAAAAATTGGAGTGAGGACCCAATCTATTGTTTTAAGCCAAAGAACACATTTATGAGAGGCTAGTCAGGCGACTGGGTTCACCATTCAGTCGGTTGGCCAAGAAATCCAAAGAAGGCTCCACATAGAAGTCCAAGCACCTGACTACCCAAGAGAGTTGGGTGAGTGGTCTAGAAAAAGTTTCATAGTAAGATCCAAAGTTTTTAACAAGCTATCAGTCAGTCAACTCCAACAATGAGTCACCCAACTTACTTATATAATATCATCACCAATCGGATCCCAGTCTCCCATTCACAATCTAGGCAACTAATGTGGGTGTCTTTAAAGACACTTTCCAATTAGCCAGTCGGCTGATTTGAGGAGCGAGTCAGCCAACTCAAGATCCTTCATCGCGCAATAGGAAAATTAAACCCCCAAATAATCACCTATACCACTTTCAAGTGCCTTAGTTAGGGTCCAATTGCTTCAATGTTAAATATTGAGTCAATTGACTCATTCATTGAATTGTCTAACTAGAAATTATAGCATCTACTAAAATGGTTGTAAATTCCATATTCAATGTCAGAATGGAATGATTCAAGATGTGTTGGATCTGTAATTCAATTATATACAAAATGCATTATAAGATCATGACTTTTCCTCTTTCTTTCTGTAATACACATCTTCAATCAAATAATACTCTTTGCACTCAATGACCTTCATCTTGGTAATTGGAATGAATTTGAATCTCTACAATGCAAATTTTTGATTGGGAACTGAAAATTTCTAAGTCTATGATTTAATATGGAAACTTGAGTGATGAAATCAAACTTTAGAATGAAATATAAATTTTGAGACCTCTAAACAAACTCATTTCATACTCAAACTTTTTATGCAGTAATAGAATAAAATTTGTAAACCAACAGCGAAAATTTCACCTTAATCGGAGCTACAGACCAAAAGATATCATGCTTTCAAGTTCGTCAAAGAAACTAAAATCAGATTTGCTACAAAATCCCCCTTTTACACTCATCTATCCACCATCATTTGTGCGTCCAATGAGGACCCATGGATTAGGTTCCCACTAATAGGGGGATGATCCAAGCCCCCCCCCCCCTTCATCTTACATCTTTGTACACCACGTGAGCAGTGGCTACATGGGAGTAGGTGAGATTTGCTACCTCTTGAGCCACTTTCACTCATTTTCCTCCCTCCCATTCTATTCCTCTTACTATTCCAACTTCTTCCCTCCTTGATTTTAGTAGCTTTCATGGTATATGAAGGGAGTTCTTCCTCTACCTTTTTCCTTTCTCTCACTCAAGTGATGAGGGATTGACGAGCGTTGTTTGAACCTTCTTCTATCACCTTTGAAGCATCCTTCAACCCTGGAACTTTCCCCTTTCTTTGTCTCTCCTTGGTTCTAGGCACAATGAGGTTTGTACCTTCCCTGACTATCTCTATCAACATGCTATTGCAAGGAGTAGTGTCGCTACAATGCCTCCTTGGGGGTCTCACCACTATATAGGGAAATATGGCATCAAATTGGTGATGGAAATAAAAAATTTACTATCATATTCCCCTTAGATAGTAGATCATGTCAACAACTATGAACTGAGAATGAGGGTTGCAAGGCATATACACGGTCCTAGAGAAAGTCTAATGACTATCCCTTGCTCCAATGTGCTTCTTTCTCAAGTTGCACTCGGACGACTATTGGCAGTGTCCTCCTGGTTGATCACCATAGACGGTGGTTGATTGCATCCTCCTAGTGGGTGGCAAAGGCCTCCTCACCTCTGTAGTAGTACACGCAGACCACTAGGAACTCCTATCATTCGAGATGAATAGAAAAGAAGGATATGACCCTTCTAGTCAACATGTTAGAGTTGACTTGCTCTCTCTTATTCTCTCTCCCTTACTATCCCTCCCTTTGATGGGTAGGACTTGCTCGGGATCTTACATTACCACAACTGTGAGAAGACAATAATTGTCAGATCTTATTTTTGTGTCTCTATAAATCATTGACTACCCCTCTATTTATATTAGGGTTAGCGTCAACATTTCCAGATCAAGTGGGAGTCGAAGAGATGGAATTTCATAAATTTTTCAGAACATGTGAACCTTGAACTGGTCGATACACACATGATATGATCGGTTCAACATGTGAACCGGTCGAATCACTATGCTTGCTATTCACATTTGTATTTGCATACAATATTTGATTAATGCATAACATGATGTCAGCATCAGTCCATGATCCAATCTCATTGATCAACCAAACGGTCGGCTCACAACCTAAACCGATCGGTTCAAACATCTAAGTCAATCTTACTGAACCAGTTGTTTCACAATGTTGATTGCTAATCTTGTTTAGATTTAATACCTAACACTTTAGTAATCAAGTTTAAACATCATTCAAGAGTAAACTCCATTCTAAGTGTATCCTATGTGTGTGACCCTATAGGTTTTAAGTTACATTGGCAGTGAATGTCCATAACTGTTTATGACATCACAAGCAATGAGTGGTATCTAGCAAGACATCATTGCTACCCAAGTAATTGGAAAGTTGGAGAACAATTTAAACCAACAAATCGTGATTGGTGTTAATGATCATATAGTTCCTTTATCTCTAATATTCAGATTGAACTCGAGGCATGGAATCATCATCCTCTTCAACATTCAATCTATGTTCCTTGAACTAGAATAGATTGTCCGAGATATATGTGAGCTCAATGTCACATATTGACTCACACAAGCATGGCAATGCATTTTTAAGTCTTGCTAATCTAGGTTAGGATATCATACTCATGTAGGAGGGACAAATCTCATCTACATCACTCACAGTCATTTCCATGTGTCGTAATGTGTTCGAGCATCACCTTTACAATAATCCTTATTCAAGGTCATGCTGGATGATGCCAAAGTACATCAAACGACATGGGATGAGTGTAGTGATTTCAGGTCTAAGGTTCACAATCACCACTATCACTATGAAATATGATTCTGACTACCAATCCATGGTTTCCATGCATCACTCTCAAGGTGAGTCTGTCTGATATATTGTTCTCTAACAAGTATCTATGTGTTTGGTTTGATATAACATATCATAACTTAATGATATTTTGTCATCAACCAACACACACTCTAGTCATATGTGTTATTGTTTTCTATCAGCCTTCCACAATAACATATGACTAGGGATATAACAAGAATGTATATACTCTTAACATCCTTATGATCATTGTTTAGGTCCTCAATCTAAATACATACGTCAGTGAGTAACATCATTCTTTAGAAATTTATTATATAACAACATTATCTCATAATTGAATAAAATAGAATAAATGGAAGGTTGTATGTATCATTAATCAAATCATTTATAAGATGTGACATAACAGTCATCATATTATTGGCTCTCTAGGAATACATATCAACACCCTCTTCACCCTAGGAAGCTCTGAGTTGCATACTAACTTCATAAGACTAGTGAAAAGTGGAGAGGCAACCTCCAAGGGTCTAGCCTCAACCCTTGTCTCAAATAGTAGGATTTTCTAGAGTCCCAACCTCGTGAACATCGTGTTGTCCCACAAAGTACACACATGCATCATGTAGGGATGATGCGAGTAAGCATAGTGAAATCCTGCATTGGGCCATCCCACAATGGGCTAAGGAAGACAAGCGAAGCCTAGAAACATCCCAAAGACTAACTAGGTTCAAGCAGTCACGCGTTCCCATGAGAGCCATGTGCAATGTGGCATGATCCAAGGGTAGGGGACCACCAAATCAAATACCAGAAAGGTAATTTCTAGCAATAACCATAAGTAGTGTTGGATGGCTAGAATTATACAAAATTATAAATCGTTTCGACCTAAAAAAATATTTATAAATGAGAGTGCTTTAAGACCTTAAATCATGGTAAAATAATATATATATTCCTATATATATGAACTATAGTATTTTTATGTGACAAAATGCATGATTATACTTAAATCTTTTGTGTATTATAAATATTTTTATTATGACTCTTATGTGCTTTGGAACCAAATGTGGATCTCAACACCTTACTCTTATGATAGACTTTTGTGAAAAATATGACATCATATGAAATTTTGATTCATTTTCTAATCTTGACTCTAATGAATAAGGAACTCATCCTAGCTTTGAAAATTAATAATATATAACACTTCATGACATGTTTTCACACATATGATCCGCTTGAGTCTTCCTTTGTCCCGTATGATATCTATTTCATGAGTATGACCCTAACTATCTTTAAATGTCACATACTTTGTGTTATAAGTGTAGACTTTGATCTAAGTGATACATCAACCCTTCCATATAACATCTATCAATTCTAGATCTTCTAACCAGACTTTTGATTGTCCTATTGGAAAGAAATGATGATCTTAACCATGTTTGTACATGTAGTGACCCTTGTGGGATTTAATGTTTGTATAACCATGAGTGTTCATACCTAGGTCAAACAGTAGACCTTGGTCCTTTTACGGCTCAAATTTTTCTTCACCTTTGAAATCAATAAAATTATAATATGCGTTGACCTAAATGGCTTAAGTAAATCCATCTTGAGATTTGATGGTGTATATGAGTATTAATCCACCTTTAGTGACCTAATATGACTAGTTTTGTATCTTTGTGTTTCTTCTATCCTTCAACTTGTTGTTCTATTTTCATATCCTATCTAAATTTCATGACCTTCCTCATCATGGATCTTGTTATACCTATTGTGTATTTTTTGTCCCTAAAATGTACATGAGTGCCATAATCCTTGTAATAATCATATAAAATATATGGAACATCAGAATGGCTTGAAACTTGAAATGCACCTTCATGGTGAGCCCTAAATTATCAAAAGTTTGTCAAATGTACTAAAAACAAACATGAAACATAACTTGGCCCAAAACCGTAAAAATGGAGCTATCTAGGGTTAATGATGAGAATATAATGCATGTATGTAACTATGTTTTTTAATCAATTTTTTCTTGAGATCTAGATGGTCAAGTATAAGTTAAGCTATGAATCTATGAATCAGGTACAAGATTTAAATGATTATATGAATGTGGTTTTCTTGCTTGATCCTTGATATGTATGTATCCTTGTTTACTTGCTCAAATATTTCCATGTAGTATAGTAGTATTCTACTCGACCCTATCTTTTTGATTTAATAACTTGAGCACAAAATATATAACTCTATTATACAAACCTCGGGTACATGCCTATATTCTCAAGGTAAGGACACAAGTCTAGAAATACTGCCTAAATTGTCAATTTAGGGTAGACCATGTTGATAAAATAGGGTTAGCTAATGGCATTGAGCCTTAAGCACCCTCACGGACCCCTTCCAATGGAAATTTTGTCAAAGGCCCTTTGATACATCATAATGTTGGCATAATTGGACTAAATTTGACTAAACATGGGTTCTCATTTTTCTAATTACTTAAATTGTTCACTCTTTTTCTTTTACTTATGCAACTCTTCATGAAGTTATCAAAACCTTATATGTGTGTATCTTTCTACCATGAATTGGTGTTGACCCACTCATTCTCATATTTTTTAGTTTCAAAGATAGCTTGGGAGTTGATGTTTTATGAACACGTGCTCAAGTGTACTTGTTGTAAGATCCTAGCTAGAGTACATGAGCATACTTGTATAGTTGAATCTCAAATTGTAATTGAAACTATGTAATAAACAATGTTTCTATTAATTACACCGGTTGGAAGTTGAGATTATATTGATGGTTTTATCTTGTTATTTTTTCATGTATTCTAAGCTTTTATGTTTTTGCTTTCATGCTTTGAACATTACCATGTTAGGGATGGATTCTCAGGTTATTTTTTCCATTGACTTATTAGTCATTTGGTGTTTGAATTTTAATAATAAAATGATTTTGTGACATACATATATTAACCAATCACTTATAGTGGCCCGATTTGCTGATGTCGGAAGTTTTAACAAATTACCGACAACCATTGAATAAAATCAGATGAATTTAATATTTTCCCAACCAATATAGAAATACTTGGGGGACATCCAAGGTAAGGGTTCACATCCTATCTCTCCGATACACAATCACGGATGTCAAATGGGAGAGTTGAAGATAGAATTTGATGGGTTGGCATTAAGATGTGCTCTGTTAGGGGACGTGCTTGGAGATTGCAGCTATCATTTGAGAATGGTGACAAGAACACTGAGCTTTCTTCTACGTCATTACTTTCTCAAGGAACTTCTTTTTATATTTCTCTTTTTGTAGCATGCATATGATTATAGAATCGATAATTTTTTTGGTTACAAGGAATATTCCTATTATCCATATCTTGTACTCTCATGGTGTAAATTGATATTCATATGGATTTTCAGTTGATTATTGATTGATCAATTGCATCTTTTAAATATTAGCTACCTATCTTGCATGATCGTTAGAATCCTAGGTGTGGAGATGTTATAACCTCAATTTCTTCAAAATCTAGTAAAATGATGTAATTCTATTTTCAAGAATAAAAGAAATTTATTTCTTTGATTTGTGATGAATTTCATGTGAAATGGCCTTGATTGATTGATAGTGGGATTTGTTGGTCATTGGGCCCAATTGAAAAGAAAACATGAATAAAAAGGAAAAGGATTTGATTGATAAAAGAGAAGTATGGGAAATAAATATTTAAAAGAGGTTAAAGGCAAATAGATTTTTCCCAAGATGGGAATTCGTGCCTTTGGGATTTCTTGAGGACCAAGGGATCCAAAATAAAAAGAGAATGGCAAAATGAATAGGAATACTAATTAATTTTGATTAATTGGATAAGATAACTTGGGAGAGAAGGAAACCTTTTCATACATTACAAGTTGTTTTCCAAATTTCGTACAAAGCTAGGCAATATTAAGAGGAACCTTCCCTTAAAATTTGAGTTAAAAAGGAGCAAGGGTTTGGGAGATACGAATTTCCTAAGAAATTGCTAAAAATTGGATTTATTCAGAATTAGGAAAAGGATTTTCCTTTTTGATCAAACGCAGATAACACAGACCGTTGGATCTTAATCCAACGACAGACGGTCATTGTCAAAGTCCCATTGGGACTAGGATTATGCGAGTTACATAGGATCTTTCCTCTCCAATTTCCTCATGATCCAGGGAAGATGCGAGCTTGTAATGATTCCCATTGCATTCAAGAGAGGAAACCACAGGGATTCATCCCTGGTTTGACTAGGTTTAGTCGCCGTTTTGGGAAACACCTAACTCGTCAGGTTCTTGCCCCAACCCTATATATAGGGGAGGGTGATCGAAAGCACCATCATCCTTTCTTGTGAGTCCAAACTCTGCGGAAGAGCACGAGGAACGTTTCTGTGCGTTCAATTGGACCATACATTCTAACCTGCACCCCCGTGTCAGCGGGGGACCTCGTCGGAGTCTGACGAGTAAGGGAGGATCGCGGCACACCTTTGGCGAGCAATTGCACCATGAGCAAGTTCAGCAGAGGGAGACAAAGCTCCTTGTCCAATTAGCTCATTCGTAGGAGGTCTAGATCTGAGAGTCAACACTCGAGTTGACCATCGTCGGAGCTGCTGGTCGTGAGGTTGAAGAAGGCGTCGACCCGCGAAATTACCAAGTTGCCCCTCTGCATCCACTTTACAGGTAAGGGAAACTTCGTCCTTCGGTTCTATTTGGTTGCAAGTGACGCGCATGATCCTGGTTGCTGGATCCTCAGTGGACCAGCGAATGATGGATCAAACGATCCACAAATTTTCTAAATTAGCTAATAAATCAATAAAAAGGAGTTTTCTTATAAAAATCATATCTGTTGATAGAAAACTGAGGTGAAGAAAGTTAATACATGAAAAATGATAAAAAATACGAGGAATGCATTAAAAATAGTTTGGAAACCTAAATCAGTATCGTTTTGTAAAAGTATCTAATATGGATAGAAAAGGTATTAATTTGTGGGTATTAACCCTAATTGGTGATCGAAAATAGATTTAAGTCTTGCAGTTGTGTAAATTTGAGCATTATTAACTGGTTTAATGATTAAAATGGACTACAACCTATTTTGATTGTGGAATTGCAAGGATTAGGGTTTTAAACCTAATATGTTGATGAAAACCCTTAGAAACCCTAAGTGAGTGAAAAAGGGAAGAAAGGATATAATAATCCGAAAATTTGGGTTTTTGTGATCCAAATCTGTTCTTAAGATCTTAATGGACAATAAACTGAGATAATTAGGGTTTTATGGATAATTTGATAAAAATAAAGTAAAAGTGGTAAAAAGGAAGTGAAACCCTAATTATGGTCAAAACACTGAAAAGGGGCTAGTAGCCCTATGACGTTTAGGCCTATTAGATTTGTATACCATGATCCATGATAGAAAATATTGGATGAATATTTCAGGATTGAATTGTGCTTGCTTGATTTACTCTGGATTACTTGATTGTTTGGATTAACTCTGCACTCAAGACAGCTTGACAGGTATGTGGTTAATTATGATTAATCACATTAGCTTCCTGAGAATTTTCCGGATGTTTCCTCGCATTGAATGCAATCTAAACAGTTTGGATGTTCATACTGCAATTACGAAGTCACAATGGCTTTTACAGTTATATATACATGTGTAATCTCGCAACTACATGCCACCCTGATGGATGATGCCATAAAGGTCAGGCCCAAGAGGGTAGACCAATGGGCACCACGAGAGGTGACCCCGGACACCAATCTCGGGAATGAGAAGGTGGTCTATGATGCATGACTATGGGGCACCATGAGAGGTGACCCCCAGGCACCAAGCTCGAGACTGAGAAGGTGGCCTTAAGTCAATGGCAAAAGAGAAACCCTAGAAGGGTATTCCAGGGTTAGGGCAAAAGTGGTGGAGAATGACACATTGAAAATGTAAATTGGTTTGCTAATTACCCTGATTGTGATAATTAAATTGTTAGCCATATTTCTGAAATTGTGGTTGTCCCCACATACCGGCATATTTCGATATGCTGACCGACATTTTGTTTGTCGGTTTTTTAGGTACAAGATTGAAAAGGACAAACAGTAAAGTGGCATATGTGGAAATGAATAAGAATTAAAGTACAAAGGAGGATTAGTTAGAATAGACTCCAGATGTGGATAGAAGTAGATATCCAAGTTTTTTAAAAAGGTATGTAAAGTTTTAATTTTATACCCAATTCCAGTTTAGTTAGTAGAATTTCATAATTATTATTGATTATTTGTCGAACCTTTGATCTGGTTTATTGGGATAACGACTCTGATATCTTGGTCTCCCTTAAGTGGGGGTTATCGGGAGATGGGGTCGTTACAATTGGTATCAGAGCATAGGTTCCTCATCTAATCATTAATAATTATGAAATTTTACAAATTCCATAGAACCAAGGGAGTTATTAGAGGAGTGTTTGAAAGGCTGAGGTGTCTAGAAAAGGATCACTTCTGGGGGCTGGCAATATTTTCCTCCACACCACTAGTCGGAATATGAGGACTCCCAGATTGTGTGTCTGCCTGGCCGATGTCTTAGGATATAACTCAAAATAAGATACCTATAGGACTCTCTCCTCTTGTTCATCCCTTCTCAACTTAAATTTCTATTAAGGATTTCTCAGGATTAGGGTTTTCTCTCTCTTCCTCACCCTCTTGAGGTATGGGTTAAGGTTGATAAGGTTTAAGGAATCCTCCACCAAATTAATGAAAGGCATGTAAATAAGATGTCATGGACATAAGCTTAATAGATTAAGCATAAACTAAAGAATAGATACATGCTTAGGTTGTATGACATGAGTTGTCATTGCCCTCAGGAGAGACCTGAGGCTAGACCTTCTTGCCAGGAGGATGAGTAGAGGGAGTTTGTCATGGAGGCAGAGATCTCCATTAACAATAGAGACCTGGCACATCCTTTGAGGATGATGCTAACCCTAAAGCCTAAGTGGTAAGATGACATGATTGACCGGGTGTTTGTATGGACATGCCTTTGGAATGCCATATGAGCCATGAGAGGTTGGATGACCTAGCATCTTTGGCAACCCAACCCTGGGAAGGGTCGTGCATGTTAAAGCAAAGGGTAGCACCTTCATGGATGAAGTTAGAGGAGAACCTATAGAACCCTATGGGTTGTTGCAAGTAGGATATAGCTTGCACCCAAAGTACATAAGTAGTACGAGCAATAAGTTAAAACTGAGGCCAGAAGGACAAAATGGATGGCTTATGAGATAAGCATAAGGGGCTATGGATAAACATATATAAGTTTGAGCATAGGCTTCACCCACGTGGAGGTATGCATGTGAGCTTGATCCTACATGGAGAAAGGACCTCTAATAGTGAGGTTGGTTGTAAGGTTAGCTCTAGAGAGAGAGAGAGAGTAGGACCCTGAGCAAGAAGGTTGGAAGCCTAGATTCTGAGATTTGAGGAACAGTGGGGAGTTGAGGATGATGCGATCTAAGTGGATGATAGTGGTTGCCTCATGCTTGACCCCTGGAGGCTAATGATATCTTGGTTGCCATTAGAGGAACCAAACCCTAGAGAGAGGATGATGCTTCTGGTACCTATGTACCTATGGTATAAGTGATTACTTGCTGAGATGAGACAAAGAGTGCCTTAGACCCTGAGGAGGTTTAAGTAACCAGTTGTGAGGCTTTATACCTAGATGGTTGTCCTTGAAGAGGACTTAAATCTGAGGTGCTGCTTATATAAAAGGATCATGGAAGTACATGACATACCTTGGACATGCTTGATTCATGGTTAAGAAATTGAGCATGCAGTTGGACACCCAAAGGTGAACCTAGGGTTCCTAGGCCTAAGAGGGGAAGCAGTGTATCTGATGCTCATGATAAGATTTGAATCTCCATAGTTTCGAGCATGGTACTCCTCATGTGTAGAGGTAAAGGAAATCCCTTAAGTTAAAGGTATGTTTGATGAACTCCTCACAACTAAGTTGATCTAATGTTGAGGATGAGAACAAGTGTGACCTAGCATGGTTTTGTAGATGGTCTGCTTGTGCCTGAGTAGCTTGCTAGGGTTAAACATGCTCATGTGGATGTAAAACCTGGACATAAGGGTGTTTGTGACCTTTGTTGTTAAGGCGTAGTTTCCTCCCATCCTGGGAGAGGGACCCTTCAGTAGGGTGTATACCAGTTTTGTTTATTTTAAGGTAACCTTAAGGGGTCTCATAGGATCTCGGAGGAGCTAAGTGAAAAGTACATGGTATGAGAATGAACCTGTAGACCCATAATAACCATCTCTATGTGCATATGGATGTGTTACCATGGAGGTAATCGGTATGGGGCCCGACCAAGGTAGGCAGGTTGCCATGACCCCTATGAAAAGATGGGAGTCAACCATGAATGCAGAGAGAGATGATGAGGGCTTGGGTAAGGTTCTAAGCTGGACATATACTATGTTAGAATCCTAAGTCTATCATAGGGTCAGGTAGGGATAAGATCGATGGAAGTAGGAGTTGCCTAATTCCCTAGTTGCACATGACCATAGGGTCGGGAGGTAACATCTATCATTGTCTGAGGGCCATGGGTTAGGAGATTGATCACCTTCATGAACTCGTGGGACCCAAAGGGTAGATGAGTAGGGCACTCTCTGGATGCATAAGGGAAAAAGGATGACCCCAAAAGTGCCAGCACCCTATAGACCTAGAGGATATGACCAAGGATTGTGTGGTGACCCAAGTATGTTCGAAACCAGTTTTCCATGGAAGTAACCTTGATATCGAGATGATTGTGATGTAGAGACATATGTGGCACGTTTCAACTTAGATTTAAAGGTGTACTGGCAAAGTGGGATGTACCATCTCTACTCTTGGAACATGAAGAACTCTATATTTGGACAATAGCCAAATGCTTATTTCCTCATGTTATGGGAGTGAGAGATAGGAAAGTACGCATGCCTTACACCAAGGATGAAAGATGATGTGAGTTGGAACGTTGCTATGAGGTATGAGGATAGAGATGATAACATACCCTTGTGGAGTGAACGATACATGGATGGTTTACAAAAAGTAAGAGGAATAAGGGTGTTTGTAGTAGAAGCAATGTGGAATTTTGCAAATTATGCAAGGTTGAGTTTGATCACCATAAGGATGAACTCAGAGTTTCTTGATGAAGATAAACTTAGAGTTTGATACGATAAGTAGAATACATGGAGGTGTATGTCTTCGGCATTACTTGAACACCTGAGGATGAGAAGTGGTAATGAATGCTCTGGTTGAGATAGAGCTGCCTAGTTTAGCTAGAGGCTAGAAGAAGTTGAGGTTGTTAGGCTAACCTTAAGTTGGGAAAAGCGATAAGTTTGGCTAACACTCAAATATATCAATGCTGGTTGATCAAGTTAATGGTTGTTTGGTTAGCCAGCCTAGCCCTTGATGTAGTGAAAGGATGGTTGTAGAACCTCAGATGCACTTCTTTGGAAAAGAAGGTGAGGAAACCCTAGTTAGAGTGGTTTAGGGTTTCTGAGGAATCAACCTTGAAGAATCGTGACATACATGAGATCATGATTTTAAGTTCATCATACACCGTGGTACTACGAAGATAGTAAGTGACAGTAGTACTTTGGATACCTAAGATGAAGTTACATGTGGTATGTTTCCATGCATGAAAAGAGGTGAAGGATGAACACCAGTAACCCAGTGCATTGATATGAAGGATAGAGAGAGTTCCCGAGAGGGAATAGGAATTCACCACTATGGATGTTGTGGTAAGCCTTCCCTAGACAAAGGAAGGTCAAGATGCAATATGGGTTATGGTAGATCGCCTTACCTAGATAACATGAGAAAGAAAGAATGCTGTCAAGGGACGGATTCAGTTGAACTACTTAAGAGAGAGATGGTTCAACTACACCAGGATGACAGTTCAAAAGTTCTTGAGTATGACCTAAAGGTTCACTCCCATGAGGTGGAAGTAGATACCTGAAGAACTCGATGTTAGTATAGTTTAGCATCCCATACCAATGGTTAGTATGATCCAGACTAGAGGGTCTGATGAGAGCATGTGTGCTCATTCAAGGTGATACAAAGAGACAATTATTAAGATGTTATGTTAACCACCATAGCCATTATCGGGATGCAAGAAGTTCTATAGGGAGGTTGTGTCGGTCACCACTTCATTAAGATGATGTTGGTGAAGGTGGCCTCACGAAGGTCAGAAAAGAACCATAGTGTGTGAAAATGAAGTCGCTTTGACCGTGCAATGGCTGAGAGAGAGCCCAGAGATGACTTGAGTCGTGAGCTAATGCAAAGCAGACTGACATGCAGTTCACTGTAGGAAAGTATGTGATATGAAAATATGACCCCTCTAAACTATAGCTGAGAAAGCTGAGTCCCCGATGTATGGGTCCATTGGAGATGGATTGGTGGAGATGGTTAGGTTTAACCTTACCCCTCAGGATAACATGATGTATTACATGAGTTCCATATGTCTAGTCTAGGGCACTATGTGAGGTACCCAAGCCATGTGGTGAGCCATGAACCTATTCAGCTTTTTGAGAGGCTAAAATATCATGAGTCACCTATGAGAGTATGATATACTAAGGTAAGAAAGAACTCAGATGGAAGAATATGAGATGATGAAGGTTCTTGGGAATTACCATGGAAAGGATGGGGCCACATGGGAGCCATGATGGATATATGAAAGGCTTATCCTGTTTGTTTGTTTGATTGCTTGAATTTTGAGGGCAAAATTCCTATAAGGAGGGGATGATGTTATAACCTCAATTTCTTCAAAATGTAGTAAAATGATGTAATTCTCTTTTCAAGAATAAAATAAATTTATTTCTTTGATTTGTGATGAATTTCGTGTGAAATGGCCTTGATTGATTGATAGTGGGCTTTGTTGGTCATTGGGCCCAATTGAAAATAAACAGGAATAAAAAGGAAAAGGATTTGATTGATAAAAGAGAAGTATGGGAAATAAATATTTAAAAGAGGTTAAAGGCAAATAGATTTTTCCCAAGATGGGAATTCGTGCCTTTGGGATTTCTTGAGGACCAAGGAACCCAAAATAAAAAGATAGTAGCAAAAGGAATAGGAATACTAATTAATTTTGATTAATTGGATAAGATAACTTGGGAGAGAAGGAAACCTTCTCATCCATTACAAGTTGTTTCCCAAATTTCTTCCAAATGAAGGAAATATTAAGAATAACCTTCCCTTAAAATTTTAGTTAAAAAGGAGCAAGGGTTTGGGAGATATGAATTTCCTAAGAAATTGCTAAAAATTGGATTTATTCATAATTAGGAAAAAGATTTTCCTTTTTGATCAAACGCGAATAACATAGACCGTTGGATCTTACTCCAACGACAAACGATCATCATCAAAGTCCCATTGGGACTAGGATTATGTGAGTTACAGAGGATCTTTCCTCTCCAATTTCCTCATGAACCAGGGAAGATGCGAGCTTGCAATGATTCCCATTGCATTCAGGAGAGGAAACCGCAGGGATTCATCCCTGGTTCGACTAGGTTTAGTCGTCGTTTTGGGAAATGCCTAACTCGACATGTTCTTGCCCCGACCCTATATATAAGGGGGGTGATCGAAGGCACCATCATCCTTTCTTGTGAGTCCAAACTCTATGGAAGAGCACGAGGAACGTTTCTGTGCGTTCAATTGGACCATCCATCCTAACATGCACCCCCGTGTCAGCAGTGGACCTCGCCGGAGTCGGACGAGTAAGGGAGGACCGTGGCACACCTTTGGCAAGAAATTGCACCATGAGCAAGTTCAGCAGAGGGAGATGAAGCTCCCTATCCAATTATCTCATTCGTAGGAGGTCTAGATCTGAGAGTCAACACTCGAGTTGACCATCGTCGGAGCTGCTGGTCGCGAGGTTGAAGAAGGTGTCGACCCGCTAAATTACCAAGTTGCCTCTCTGTGTCCACTTTATAGGTAAGGGAAACTTCATCATTTAGTTCTATTTGGTTTCAAGTGACGCACATGATCCTGTTCGCTGGATCCTCAGTGGACCAGCGGTCCACGGATCAAACGATCCACAAATTTTCTGAATTAGCCAATAAATCAATAAAAATGAGTTTTCTAATAAAAATCATATTTGTTGATAGAAAACTCGGGTGAAGAAAGTTAATACATGAAAAATGATCAGAAAAATATGAGGAATGCATTAAAAATAATTTGGAAACCTAAACCAGTATCATTTTGCAAAAGTATCTAATATGGATAGAAAATGTATTAATTTGTGGGTATTAACCCTAATTGGTGATAAAAAATAGATTTAAATCTTGCAATTGTGTAAATTCGAGCATTATTAACTGGTTTAATGATTAAGATAGATTGCAACCTGTTTTGATGGTGGAATTGCAAGGATTAGGGTTTTAAACCTAATATGTTGATGAGAACCCTTAGAAACCCTAAGTGAGGGAAAAAGGGAAGAAAGGATATAATAATCCGAAAATTTGGGTTTTTGTGATCCAAATCTGATCTTAAGATCTTAATGGAGAATAAACTGATATAATTAGGGTTTGATGGATAATTTGATAAAAATAAAGTGAAAGTGGTAAAAAGGAAGTGAAACCCTAATTATGGTCAAAACCCTAAAAAGGGGCTAGTAGCCCTATGACGTTTAGGCCTATTAGATTTGTATACCATGATCCATGATAGAAAATATTGGATGAATATTTCAGGATTGAATTGTGCTTGCTTGATTTACTCTGGATTACTTGATTATTTGGATTAACTCTGCACTCAAGATAGCTTGACAGGTATGTGGTTAATTATGATTAATCACATTAGTTTCCCGAGGATTTTTCGGATGTTTTCTCGCATTGAATGCAATCTAAATAGTTTGGGTGTTCATACTACAATTATGAAGTCACTATGGCTATCACTGTTATATATACATGTGTAATCTCACACCTACATGCCACCCTGATGGATGGTTCCATAAAGGTCATGCCCAAGAGGGTAAACCAATGGGCACCACGAGAGGTGACCCCAGACACCAAGCTCGGGAATGAGAAGGTGATCTATGATGCATGACTATGGAGCACCATGAGAGGTGACCCCCATGCACCAAGCTTGGGATTGAGAAGGTGGCCTTAAGTCAATGGTAAAAGAGAAACCCTAGAAGGGTATTCCATGGTTAGGGTAAAAGCGGTGGAGAATGACACATTGAAAATGTAAATTGGTTTGCTAATTACCCTAATTGTGATAATTAAATTGTTAGCCATATTTGTGAAATTTTGGTTGTCCCCACATATCGGCATATTTCGATATGTTGACTGACATTTTGTTTGTCAGCGTTTTAGGTACAAGATTGAAAAGGACAAACATTAAAGTGGCATATGTGGAAATAAATAAGAATTAAAGTATAAAGGAGGATTAGTTAGAATAGACTCCAGATGTGGATAGAGTAGATATCCACGTTTTTAAAAAGGTATGTAAAGTTTTAATTTTATACCCAATTCTAGTTTAGTTGGTAGAATTTCATAATTATTATTGATTATTTATCGAACCTTTGATCCAGTTTATTGGGATAACAACTCTAATCTCTTGGTCTCCTTTAAGTGGGGGTTTACCGAGAGATGGGGTCGTTACAGGAGATCTTGAAATCAAGGATTAGAAAACCAATTGATATCATGTAAGATCATGGAAGTGAATTCTTTAGGGCAATGGATTAAGGATCTATTGGTAATAAGACCTTGAGCCTATGGGGAAATATGTCCTTTTGAATTTCATACTTTAAAAATATATGAAATTCCTTGGCCCCAATGTAAATAGTTGTATGCATGAGCAAGGTATTATGGTAAAGTGAATATGTAGGCAATGATGGTAAAACCATGTTTACTATTTCTTTATCATTCATTTATCTTAGTTTTGTTTCTTACTATTATCACTTTTATATTAGTTTCATTTTAATCTATTCTTATTAATTTATTATCTTTATTAGCCTAAAAATACAAATTGATCTCAAAAAATGTTGTCCTTTAGGTTTATCCTTAATCTATATTGTGATAAGACCCATCCGTTTGCGGGTGGTAACTATTGCACATTAGCTTAGGTAAAATTTAAGGACTTATTCCTAAATAGTTTTTTGTGTTATAATTTAGCACATCAATTTGTATACCTCAAACATGATCCCAAGACTCGATAACCACCATCCTACCCTTAAGAAATAGAAGTGGAGAACAAGAGTGGTGATATAGTGTTCTTACGGGGCTTTTTCCCTAATTGATCAAGGAGTGGGGTTTCATGTTAGATTTGGGGCTATTCACATGTAAGTCATGTTTCCAATCAACTATTCATGGTAAATAGGGTATAATACCTCCTTATACATGCGTTTTATCACAATTATTTTCCTCACCCAAGTTCATATTTCTTTTCCCTTTTTCTTTTGTGAATGACCATATATGAATAAAAGGTACTATTTTGTTGAAGGTGTTTGGATGTGTAAGGATTTGGGGATGGTTTTGAAGGAGATGTACATTCACTTTCTTGGTTGCATTGATGAGTGTTTTAATTATGATTTAGATAGTTACACATGTTTAATCTTAATTGTATCAAATTAGAGTCAAATGTGTTGTTTACTAGAAATCTAGGGTGTATGAGTAAGTTCTAAGTAATTTATTAGGAATTTCATAGTTGTTGTCCTAGACCCATATTTCAATGATTAATGTGTGTATACAATAATGCTTATTGAATTTTATTCTTAGAGGAAGTTTCATAATTTTTTTGTCCATAATCAGTCTACCATTGTTTAAAATATATGTGGTAAGATAAATAAATTTATATAATTAATAATGAAATGTAATAGATTGTAATTTCTTATTGAACCTTATGTGATTCTAATTATATTTTAGATATTGTAAATTTATTAGAACTTTGTGAAATTTGAATGTAATAATTTATATTCATACACTTAATTGTAATATTCCTCATTTAGCCCTTACAATGGTAGAATTCAAAAACCCCATTTGAATACAAGTTTTCAATAGTGGATTATTAAGTGATTATTTAAGTAATTGTAGCTACTATGACATGACTAATGGTAATATTGATATCATAATCCTTTATTTTCTCAAAGGTGGATGCAATGAAATGATACTGTTGTAGATAATTATAAAAATAACATTGAAAGAGAAGTGACAAAAATACGAATGATTTGATATACAACAAGTATATGGATTAACTATAATACAAAATAAATACATAGTTGCATGTTTCAAGACATGCCTATGTGATAATCACAATATCTTCTTATGTGAAGTATGTTATAGGGGTTGTTAAAGGCCCATCATAGGTTTCTAGCAAGATGTCCTTGGTTGTTGTTGAGGTAGTAGATTGATGTTGATGTTCATTGTTGAGAAATTATTTAGTTGTTAAAATTTTGTTTTACCATTGGAAACATGGTTTGGTCAATGGAGATGTGAGGAGGTCACTAGAGAGAGACTAATAGTAACTTAGTCATTGATGGAAACCAATGGGTCACTAGAGGCCAATGAGTGGTTTTCATCAACCAATGAATTTATGAAGCTAGTTAGTCTCCATCAACATGAAGAGTCTCTAGCAAAGAATCTAAGACTCAATATATAAAAGGATGAAACTGTTGATGTATGGGGATCATCAAGGTTACATTTGCTTCTTAATGATTATATAGAAAAAATCATGTTAAATCACAATGAAGTCAAGAACCCCAGAGGTCTCACAAAATAACAAGGATAAATTAGATTCTGATGAATGTTCTAAGTTATTGGACTTAATTTCTTCCTTCATCTACAGTTCATGATTAGTAAATATCAAAATGTATCCTAGGTGATGCATGCTATATAAGTTTACTCTAATCCATCAATATGTAAGATTGAATGTGTTAAGTTTAAATATTCCTTACTCTCACTCATTTCATACAACTAGAAGATTTATCTATGGCATGTGACATTTTGATTGGAACTGATAAAAAGCAAAGTGGTACTAAGGCATGACAAGCAAGACATATCTTTTGTATGCATAGTTTGATGTTACTGAATGTTTCTTAAGAAATTATCAATAGGATTTTTGAAGAAAACTAATGATAAGTAAATGTAATGTATGAATTTTTTGATGATGATGCTAGTAAAATCATGTAAATTCTTGATTAGGGTAGTTCCTTGGAAAATGAATTCAAGGGAAGTGGATTAGTACTAATTAATTAGACTATATGATGTGATAATGTAAGGGAATTATGTATTACCATTTTTTATAATTGTTGAATAACTACATGAATGTTTTATATATGATGTAGTATATGTACTTTTTAGATATATATACTTCTCAAAATGGCTACAAACTAACAATCAATCAATATATAAAATGATTAAAATAGATGTTAATGACATTGAATTTGATCTTGAAAGACATGTAGTTCAACATTATGATATAGAAAAATCATAACTATTGTTAGATCCAATGTTCTAGAGAATTGTAAATCTTCATGGTGTTTACTAATCATAGAAGGAATTATGTTCTTATGTAGGACACATATTGTTCCTAGGTAATGAAAGTTTAAACATCTTATGGAGGAGACTGAGTATTCACACTTGGTGGGATCCTCTTAGCTTTAGGGAAATCACATGATGAGCACTAGACCTCATTAGGAGTGAATAACTAGGTTGTGAGCTCTTCTTTAGTAATGAAATGGTAATCAACCTACTTATGTATACAAACTTTTGGTGTTCTAAAGTTTCACATCACCATCCCTTACAATATTGTTTGGAACAAGGTTGGTTCATGAGTGCTATATTTGGACTGAATGATAAAAGTAGGCTAGTTGATGATGTGTGTCTACCAAGTCTCGAGAACCAGCCAAGGTGGTGAGTCTTAGTGGTACTGGTAACCCAAAGACTTACATAATGAGCTAGTTGGAGTAGTTCCTCTACTATCAATTGGTTGATACATGCAACATATATTAGGGCATCAAATAGAGTAAATCAATTGAGTGGTGGATAATGATGTTGATTGCGTAATCTTACATGCTACTCATAAACATTATTCCTAAAATGTAAGTAATCTTGAAGTCATTTATATAATAGAGAGATTGTATTAAACTTCTTGAATTTTCAAATATGAAATTATATTCCCATGCTTGTACATCATTCAATGGTTCTTGGTCAAAAAGTCATGATATTATTTTGAAAAAATAAAATCTACTCCTTTATAGAATCACATTGATGGATAAAAATTATTAATAGATAAATGGTGAGTCTTTAGGTCAAACTTAATATGTTTTAATACACTTTGTATACATGCCATGTATCTTGAGGTGTGATTTTATCAACTAGATAGAGTTCTCAAAGTCTTGTAATGGTTGTTTATTAATATTTAGAAAGAAGAAAAAAAGGTCAAGGCAATGAAGATGTTGAAAGTAAAATATTAAAATATTATCTTGAAACTCTTTCTATAATAAAATCATTTTTAAAATAAAGTACACATGAATGAGTAAGATGATTCAACTCTATCAAAGTATATTGTGATTGTTTAATAAGTAGAATGTGAATGTTTTTAGTTGTCTTTTACATTAGAATTGTAAATTTCTTCTTGATCAAGTTGGAGGAATGTCTCAAGCATGTTTATTAGATATTAGTGTAAATTAGTAAGATAATATTCAATATTTGATGGTTTATGGTGTTTGGCTTTCATGTTTGAGAAGGAAAAAGTTAACAATGTATTATGTATGTAGCTTTATTAGAGCTCTAGTATTGTATGGATAGGATTAAACTATAGTTATTTACTTCCATAGATGTTAGCTAAAAATTGATGTCTAGGTAGATGTTGCAACAAACCTTGTGTGACGTGATAATTACAAACTAATGTACAAATATTTTGTGCTTCAATTTCTCATAGTTAAGTATTAGTTAAATTTATGATTTGTGATGGCTTATTGATAACAGGTGACACAACAAGTGTAATGTTCTTTATTACAAATCATGCTGCATGGATTCTAACATTGTTGAAGTCAGTAATCCCTCAACTTAAACTTCCAATGAAGCTAAAGGTTTTGTTTCTCCTACAATGAGTCACACTTTAAAACATCAATGTTTATGCACTCTTCAATGTTGTAGATAGATTACCAACAATATGATTAGTGTTTGTCGAAGTAAAGGGTATCCCACATAGGAGTCTAGGAATACATTGGTACACTTTAACTACGTAAATGGATCCTCACTTAAGTCTTCTTATATCATAACATAGAAGTAAATACAATAAGCATAAGCCCAACTACCCATTGAGATTCTTATACTAACACTCTTCCTAAAGTTGGATAATAGGTGTTGTGTACTCCCTGTTAGACACCCACAAACTGAAAGAGAGTTGGAGGAAGTGGTTTGGTCTAAATATCATAACATGATCACTAGTTTGTGTGTGAGGATTCACAATATTTTTATCTTTGTACAAAATGGCAATCCACATCAATGTATTTTGTAAAGTCATGGAATATTGGATTATAGGTAGCAGCCTGGTTGTTACAATATAGAGGAACTAAAGTCTGAATAGGAATTCCAAACTTGGTCAGAATGGATTGTGCCCATTGTAGGTCACAACATGCACGACCCATGTCTCGATATTTGGCTTTAGTGATGGATCTGGCAACTACAATTGTTTTTTATTTCTTCAAGACACTGGATCATTTCCTGACATAATACAAAAACAAGAGATGGATTGGAAATCTTGGGCATCCCTTACCTAATATGCATTTATGTATCTAGAAATAGTAATAGTCCTTAGGATATTTTTCAAATAGTCATCATCTTAGAGTGCTCTTGATATAGCTTAGGATGTGTCAGATGTTGAACTAGTGAGATTGAAGCGGGGCACTCATATATTGACTGCCTACCCTGATAGCATAGGTGATGTCAAGTCGAGTGATTGATAGATAAATCAAAATTTCAACTATTTGACAATACTTTTTGGGATCCAGAAGAGATTCCCCTCACATGGATCCTTTGTGTGATATCCCATTAGAGTAAACACATGTTTATCATATGTCACCCTGGTCTCCTAAAGTACATCCAACATATAGTGTCTTTGTATGGAAATGAGCCTGCAATGATTGTTTCAGCCTAAATATATCAATTTTGTCATTTTTGGTTATCAAGATGTCATCAACATAGATAGAAAGGATAATGTATCCTATTGATGATCTTAGATGTGAAAAGTTATTGACCAGTATATAACCTCTAAAATCCCACTTTCTCAAGGATTGTGCTAAGTTTATTGAACTAGGATCTACAAGGTTGCTAAGTCCATATAAAAAGCGTTGAAGATTATAGACTTTGTGAGAAGAGTCCTCAATAACATTGGGGTTGTTTACCAAACTGAACCCGACCATCCGAGATACGCGGTATGTTTCTTCGGTTCCAACTTCTCTACAATGATAGGTAAGTGAGAGAAAGCTCCAAATTCTCTCTAGAAACAACTCTCCGGTCCATCTCTGCTCGGTGCCATCTGCCCCTCCCGGTGTGATTCCATCAGCCCTCCGCCTCAAGTTATTTGCTCGGCTCATTGTCGGAGACGATCTCCCTCGCTGTGTCAGCCGGCGTCCGACTCTCCCCATCCCAGAGTCATAAAACTTCATTCAAGTTTTTCCCTCAACCATCTCTCTACTTGTTTGCGGTGGTTGCCATCTTACAACCTTGAGATCCGATTTTCCCTCTCTTGAGCGATTCCACATTGCCTGGCTCCAGTGCTCTCCAACATGCACAAGTGATAATCATGTATGAAAACAAAAATCACCTATGCATTTACTTGATTAGCTTTACTGCAAATCCCAAATCAAGTGATTCATCTCCTACCTCCACCAAGTACCACTTCATCCTCGCCTTCGGAAACCTGTCAAAGTGGCACCTCAACAAAAGTAAAGGTTTCTCCCCCTTTACTCCTCCTTGTTCCACTACAGTCTGCAATAAATTCTGAGCATAACAACACCCTTTGAGACACATCTTAGGTATCACAAATGGCTTATAGAAACATGCAGATATTAATTCATTGATTACACCTTCCACATCTCCAGAGATCGAGTATATCCTCTTGCTTCACACCAGCTAAGCAACAAAATTTATCTTCATACAAAAATCTCACTTCAAAAATCCAAAATTTTTATACTCTTTGTCGGCTATAGCTCTCCTTCCCAAGAACATCTTGGCTGTCAGATCAAATCAGAACAAAATTTTGGCTCAGGGAACAAAATTTAAGACCCATCAAACAATCCGATAACACCATGCGTACATGAGGCGTGCTCACCCTTGCCTCATGCATAAATACACCTTGCATGCATAGAAATGGAAAGACTTCAGCTTTCCGCCGTGCTTTAAGGGAAAAAACCCCTTGGTGACAAACGGCAACACAAAAACTCCGACATCTCTTACCGACATGAACTCCCGTTTCTCCTTCATGGAAATCCCTCTCTCAGACCCCTCCTTTTCCGCGAGCATTCCATTACCACGAGCTTGGATCTATCACAAGTTTGACATCTCGCCGGGAACCTGCATGATAAACATTGGTCACCGCTCCTTCCAGGTGAAGGTCTCATGGTCCCTCCCCACCAAACCAACCTGGGGCAAAAAAACTCCCATCCTCCTCATCTCCGAAGGCTGGAGCGACATGCGCACCGAGCTGAAGCTCAAGCCTGAGTGGTCGATTTTCATTCAATCGATGGAAAATCGTACATTTCGAGCCTGGGTGCGTGACTTCATCAATGACACTCCTCCAGAGTTAGCCTATCTTTACAAAAGACACGATCAAGCTAGCTCTTCATCATCAAACTCAGCGTACCAACTCTTCATCAGGGATGAGTACCAACCTCCCATGGGTGCAAAATCATGGCCTATCTCCGTCTCCTCTGGATCTGAGGTAGACGACGATGCTGTCACATCCACTACGGAACAAAAACAAAGTTCAATCGCTGAAAGGTACAAACTTTTCCCTTCCCCATTGATTAAGGAAAAATATAAACCCAATTTGTCATCTTTACATAAAACCCTAAAACCCTGACCCTCCCTGGTCGAGGATATCATCCCCAAAGACATGTATCGCCTAAACGCAGCTTTTCTTGTTCTAGGACATGCAAAATCATCCCTCCTCATAAACAATCTCCTAGATAAACCCCCCACCGCCCAAATCTGGACTGCGGTCCCCCCCAAAAAACCTTTTCGAGCTCTGCACTGTTCTCTTTGCCTCTGGAGCAACCACTCGACATCCAGATGCTTTTCTCGCCTCACCTGTTTTGGATGCCAACAGATAGGACACATAAAAAGATTATGCAAAGCTCGCCTCCCCCCAAACCAGGACAAAACCCATGCAGATCCCACTTCCTCCTCCATGCACTCTCTCTCGGTTAGATACCCGCCTTTTCACAAAACCTCCACAGTCCCAAAAAAGCCATTTTCTGAACACAGGCACAATACACACCTCCCCCAACATCATTATCTTTCAAAAAACACCTTTGCATGCCTTGCAAATCTCCCGCCTGAACATGCAGACGCTACCCCTCCATGCCCTCTGATCACAAACTCCAGAAATCCTCCTATATCTAAACCCTACCACAAGCCAAAGAACCATACAGTCTCAACGCACAAACCACAATCCAAAAACCCTCCCCTTCCAACCCCATCTCAAACACAAAACACTAACTATCCATCTGCCTCATCAAACATGAAAGCTCCAGACCACCTGGAATATGCGATCGCTCTTGACCTTCCAGCCAACTCAATGCGTCTTCTCAAGGTCCTCACCCTTAGAAGCATTCTCATTTCAGTCAAAAACAACCTTGACAACAACCCCATTAATGTCCTGGATATTACCCGTGCCTTAGCCCTACTGATTCCCGGTCAAACCATCCTTAAACCAAAAATTTTCTCTCCTACCCAGCTCATCTATACGGTCCCATAAGGAACTAAGATAAACCACCTCTTCAATCAAATTCTCACCATACCCTGTGGATCGAGCTTCATCACGACCAGCCTATCAAAATGGTCTGCTGACTTAGGTTCATATCCAGCCCCCGCTGGTGGCTCCGACTGGGTAGCCATTTCAAATCTCCCTCCGCACCTTTGGGAAATTGAGATCTTCAGAGGCATTGTCCATTCAATCGGGGCAACACTACAATACATCAGTCCTGAAACCTTACATCCTTCACAATACATCAAAGCATATTGTCTCTTTTCAGTCAAAGCTGCTATCTCCCTTCCTCCAACTATCAATATTAGAATTGGCGAATCCATCTACAATTTAAAACTTTCTGTTGAACATCCCACCGAGAACAACACCACCTTCTTTGACCTCACAAAACATCCACCATCTTGGTTTAGCCCAAACAAAGATAAAATGTATACCATGCATTCCAGGGCATCAAACGACCAAAATCATGTTTGGATCTGGAAAAACTCTAACCACTCTGAAAACTCATACCTCCAGACAAGCAAGAAAAGAACCAGATCTCCCGAACCTTCATTCCATGATAACACATACATACCCAGAGGTTCCACCTTCCCATCTCCTTCCTCTACTAAGGAGAGCTACCCATCTCAAAACCAAAAACATCAAGCTACAAAGAACCAAACCTCTTCTCAGCATAAGGATGAAAATTCTTTATAGAGTTCGGAGCAGGAGAGCCCACAACAAAGGATTACATCCAGCTACCTCCAGAAGATCATGAAGCCAAATCACATAGACTCAAAAAGTACTATCATCGTCAACAGAGCAAAGATAGGTACTTCTCCAAATATCTCTCCTCGTTCATTTAGTGACATAAATTCTGCTTATCCTTTATCATCTACTCCCCCTTTTAAAGACAAAAATAAAGATTTCGATTCTATTGAAGATTTAGCATCTTGGTCAAACATAAACAACTTCACTTCCTTTGCAAACAAGATTGGCATTCAACTAGATGATGTAGATCATGCCCATAAAGTTCTAGATAACCTAGAAACCTTTATGGGTTGGTCAAACAAAAGACTCCTTCCTGCTATGACAAAATCTTCGACCTTCTAAAAATATTTTTAAGTGTAAATCATCACAAGAAATAAAAATGAAAATCACTTCTTGGAACATCTGTGGAGCTGCAAACCTCCAAAGAAGAAAAAAATACGTACTCACATATACAAAAACAAAATTGACCTGATTACTATTCAAGAAACAAAAACCTTTCTAACCCCTTTTGCTCTCAAAACAATAGGGGGAAATAGAATCACCAACTGGATCCAATTACCTCCCGAGGGATTCAAAGGAGGCCTCTTAGTTGGTTTTAAAAACCAGTCTCTAGCTTCACAAAACACATCAATCCTTAACTTCTCTATAACCATAGATTTCAAAAACCTTTCCGATGGATATCTTTGGTCATTATCTGGAATCTATGGGGAACCAGGACACAACAAATACGTCTTTCTAGCTGAACTAAATCATCTCATTACAAAATACCACTTATCTCCCTGGGTTTTGGCTGGAGATTTCAACCTGATCACTCAAGTCTCAGATAGGCTCAACTCCAACCCCTCCCCTCAAACTATGTCTGTTGCAGATAAAAAATTCAGTAAGATGCTTACAAACCATTCTTTGATCGACATCAAACCTTCAAATGCACTATACACCTGGTCTAGAAACCAGACATATGCCAGACTTGACCACTTCATTTGCTCAAACCTCTGGGAAGACAAACACCCTCTCTCATCTGTTCATATCTCCCACCAAACCATATCTGATCACTTCCCTCTGATCCTTGACACATCATCTACCACATGAAGCACGCGACCTTTCAAATTTGAAAATAGTTGGCTCTCCATAAACAAATTCTCTAGCTCCTGTCTAGAACAATGGAAACTTTCTGACTCACAAACAGAAAACATAGGACTACATATCCAAAACAACACAAAAAATATTAAAACTCATATCAAAAGATGGAAACTCCAAAACCCAAAAAACTTATTCGAAATACAAATTTTTTTTGAAGATCAACTCTTTTTTGTGGATAAGGACCCATCTGCTGACCCTGCTCTTATCCTTACCATCAAAGCCGAACTGGACTTCATAAATAATTGTATTGACACCAAATGGAGACAAAGGGCCAAAATCACTTGGGCTAAAGAAGGTGACAAAAACACTAAATTTTATCACAAAATTTGTAACCAAAATTTTCGACAAAATGCCATAACCCATCTAACAATAAACGGTAGACTCACATCACACAAACAAACCATCATAACTCACATAACTAACCATTTTAAAAATATCTTCAATAACAATCACAATCCCACATGCCTTAATAACTTATCATGGAACACCATTTGTCAAAAAAACATAAAAAATCCACAAGAACTCATCAAATCCTTCTCCCTTGATGAATTGAATGCTGCCATCTCTGACCTAGGTAAAAATAAATCTCCCAGACTAGATGGACTCAACACTGAATTCTACCTGGAAAATTGGGACCACTATAAAAAAGATTTCATAGCCTTTCTATCTGCTTTCCACGCTAGTATAAACCCACATAACATCATCAAATTCATAAATAAAACTTTTATCACTCTAATTAAAAAAACTAGTCAACCCGACCACATATCCCTCTTCTGACCCATCATCCTTATAAACACCTCATACAAAATCATTGCTAAAACTCTAGCAAACAGGATTAAGCCTCACTTGGAGGACATCATCCCGCTTAACCAAACTGCCTTCCTCAAAAATAGAAGTATACAAGATGCCTTCCTGATGGTCAATGAAACAATACATCTTTGCCACAAAAACAAAACCCCCTTCTAGCAATCAAACTAGATTTTGAAAAAGCCTTTGATTTTGTAAATTGGCATTGCCTAATTAAAACTCTAAAGGGTTTTGGTTTTCCAGACATATGGGTAAGTTGGATCCATGCTTGCATATCCACAAACCATTTCTCAACTATCATAAATGGTGTTCCATTTGGTTATTTTCATAACACAAATGGACTTAGACAAGGAGACCCACTCTCTCCTTATCTGTTCATCATCATTACAACTATTCTTTCCCGTATGATCCAATTGGGCAAACAAAATGATCTTATCTGTTCTCCTGGGGAATGCATGGAGAATATCATTCAATTTGCGGATGATACCATTATCTTCTCCTCCCCGGATGAATCCTCCCTCCTTAATATCTTCAGAATCATTGGCATCTTCTCATATATCTCTAGACTCAAAATAAATATGCATAAATCTTCCATTTTTGGGGTAAACATAAATCAACCTTCATTGGAGCATTTTAGAGATCTCTTAAGATACAAGACAGAATAATTTCCAATCAAGTATCTGGGTCTCCCCATTACTCCATACAACATAAAAAATTCTATCTGGACCCCTATCGTATCAAAAATTAACTCAAAACTCACAAATTGGACAAATCACTTCCTTAATCTCTCTGGAAGACTTACCATACTAAACAGTGTCATCAATCCTATCACTACTCACTTCCTGAGCTGCGTTCCCCTTCCCACAAAAACAAAATCCATTCTAGACAAAATCAGAAGAAATTTTCTTTGGAACAACTTTCACAAATCGGAAAAATTAGGGAAACATTATCATCTTGTTAATTAGAAAACTATATCAGCTCCACTTGATCAAGGTGGTTGGGGTATCATCAACATTGAAACACACACACTCTGTCTTATAACTAAAATAATCGACAGTCTGATCCAAAACAAACCAAAAATCTGGACTCAACTCATCCAATACAAATATTACCAATACTCACCCCCTGGCATCATATCCCAAAAAAATCAGCTTCCCCTCTTTGGAAATACATCAACAAAAACATCCAAACGATCACTCAAATCATTAACACCCCCCTCACTCTCACCAAAACATCTCCTTCTGGTTCGATCCTTGGATTGAAAACAACTCAGTCATCAACCTTCGACCAAATTGGACCATTCCAAATAAACTACTCAACATGAAGATTGACAAAGCTCTACCTCTTATCACCAGCAACATATCAAATTCCCTTAAAAGATGCATTCAAACACATATCAGCCAAAACGACTTCAGAAATCTAGCTCTCTCCTTGGAAAACAACACCTCAAATTCCATTACTTGGAAATGGGGCTGCAAATACTCGGTTAAACAAGCCTACACCTACCTATCCTACAGAGGTCTGTCCCCATTAACAACAAAAATATGGAAACAGAAATGGCCGCAAAAATATAAAACATTCCTTTGGCTTTTACTACAAAACAAACTTCTCACAGGTGAAAACATTACAAAAAAGGGATTTATTGCCCCATTCAGATGCTCACTTTGCGAAAAAAATAGTGACTCAGTTGATCACATCTTCTTCAAGTGTATCTTCTCACAAAACATCTTCACACATTTTTCACGAAACTGCCTTCCTGACCTCAATGATGCTACTTTCCCATTACAAAACACACCAAATAGAAATTACAAAAAATTCCAAAGTAGTGATATTTTCACCACAATCAGTTGGAATCTCTGGAAAGAAAGAAACAGCAAAATTTTCAACAACAAAAAAAATCTGGAACAATATATTACATCACAAATAGATGCAAATCTTTACATTCTAACAAAATGTCGGTAACCAAGTTGAAGGAGGACATGACAAATCTGATGAAGGAGAATCTGAAGCAAAATTTCTGTGTGATCTCAAAGCAATGGTTGACGACGAAACAAGTGTCAGTATAGTTCAGCAACAACTGTGATTCCATTCTCGGGCGGAAGCTTTTTTTACAAGCTTGGGATTATCTTCTTTATATCATCTAGAGGCTTGTTAAGGGGTGCCTCCCCCACTTTAACAAAACATTGCTTTTATCTTATCTAGGCTTGCATGATTTTAGTTTTTTTTAGTCTACGATTTTTTTCAACATCCTGTAAGGTACTCACATAAGCAGGTGTTTGCTTACTTTGATGTGTTTTCAATATATGATATAACCTTTCCTCAAAAAAAAACATTGGGGTTGTTTCATATAGACTTCTTCTAGGAGATCACCATGTATAAAGGCATTCTTGATATCCAATTGAAAAAGAGGCAAGTCAAAATGGGCTTCCAAGGAATTGAGAATACAAATAAAGGAAATCCTTATCACCACAGAGAATGTTTTAAAATAATCCAATCCAAAGATTTGAGTGAAACTATTAATAGCCAGCCACACATCTAGTCACTCAACTGTGCCATCATAGTGATGTTTGATACAGAACAACCAAAGGAATAGACAATTTCCATACTAGGTGGTGGATCAACTAGGCCTCATGTATGATTGTCACATAAAGCTTGCATCTCTTCCTGGAAATCATGTTTAAGATGTTTGGTGATAAATTTGGTATCCATAATAGTTGCAGAAGTTAAAGAAATAGGAGAGGTAAGCTAGAGAACATGCATTAGAGATGTGATGTTTGATCGTGCATGCAAATATAAAAGAGTCATATGTAAATCATATTGGACATGTAATAGACAACGATTGTGGGGTTGCTGGTTGGGGATCAACTTCCATGCATTGGTCAAATCTTGTGTTGGTTATGATGGGGTCAAGAGAAATGAAGTAGGGAGTGAGACCATTTCATGGGTATGATCATATGAGGATGACAATGAAGGGAAGAGAACATGTACTTTCAAAAGGTTTCATAAGAAAAAGTATAAATGTGATTGCATAGGGGATCAAGGATTTTGTACCCCTTTTGAGAGTTAGGATATTCGATGAAAAAATCCATTTTTATAGATCAAGGGGGATACTTTGTCTACCTTGGGATCAAAATTTTGGACAAAAGAAATGCTTTCGAAAACCCGAGATGATATATTAAATAGTTATAATGGAGATAAAGAATCAAAAAGTAATTTGTTGTTTAAGAACTGAGGATGGTTGACGATTGATTAAAAGCATGCAGTGAGAACATGATCAGACCATTTTTTTTCCAGAATATGCACATGAATGGTAAGGGATGTGTAATATCAAGAAGAAGGCTTTTACGCTCCACAATACTATTTTGTTGAGGAGAATAATTGCAAGAACACTAATAGATTATTCTTATATGTTGAGTAAAGGAGGAAATTAAATGTTGGGTGTACTCAAGAACACTATTAGTACAAAGAATCTCAATAGAAGTGGAGAGTTGAACTAAGGTCATCTATGAAACACATGAATAAGGGGGAAAACCTCATCAGGGGTTTGATGAAGATAGATCCAAATCATTCATGAGAAATCATCCACAAAAGTAAGGAAATATTTGAAACCATTATAATATGTCATCCTAGACGGGCCACAAACAACATTATGAATTAAATTTAAAAACTTTGGAGGACTATTAATAGTATGAGACTAGAAAGACACAGGATGGTGTTCTTTGATGGACAAGCATTACACATAGTAGAAGAACAAGATGAAATAGAGATGCACAAAATCTTGAGTTTGTCAAGTAAATATTGCCAAATTGTAAATGCAGATGCAGTGAAGAAGCAATGATAAAATCATTGTTTAGAGTTTGTGGGTGTGAAGAAGTAAGATCATCATACAATGTTCCCTACCTAATCATTTTCAAGTTCCACCATTCCTTAAGACAAAACTTGAAGGTCCAAATGTCATGAAACATCAGAGAGAGTCAACTAATTTTTTCACTCACATGAGATTATAGAATCTATTAGGAACAAAGTAAAAAATAAATAATTTTCTTATATGAGAGAGAAATAATGCCACACTTGGTGACATGTTTACAAAACCATATGTGAGAGTAAAAATGGAATGTGGCATAAAGGAGTTTGAAGAGGTAAGGATGTGTATCATATTTTTCACATTCTTAGTAGCACCTGACTCCACAATTCAATTAGAATTGATGACAAGCATAGAAGTCCTTGGTATAACTTGGTGAGTTGTTGCTAAGTGAGTTGAAGGTGATGCATTAGGTGGGTCACTAATGTTCCAATCATGAGAGGACTATGGTGCTGACATATAATTGTGAAGATGAGAGTCATTATATTTGTATGAAGTTTGATGAAGGCATTCATATTATTCATTTGTTAATGACACATGAGAGGGATGTCCAATCAAAGTAGGAGTCATGTACAATGTTTGAGGGCTTTTGCCAGTGGTCAAAATGGGATCCTAAGTGACATGTCTAGAGCCCTTGACATGTCCTCTACTGTTGTGAGTAGGGTAGTCGTGCTTAGACTGGCACACATCCTTGGTGTGGCCCAGTTTTCCACTGTATATGCATTTAGGTTGTGAGCCACAACCTCCTCCTCATCCCTTGGTAGTTGTAGCTAGATGCTTAGACATGAGAGGCATACTTATGGTAGGCATAAGTGGAGGTCATCTCTAATTAAGACAAGTGTGCATATGCCTGGTCCATTGACAAAAGAGTTGCTTGATTTAGAAGGAGTTGATGCACATGTCGAGGATTAAGGCTATTGAGGAAGCACCTGATAGTGAGATTGTCTCTCTCTTTGGTGACTTTGGTGGAGACGGTAAGCTACAAAAAAAAAGCTAAATGGTAAGGGCTTTTATTGAATCATACTGTTATGAAAATGAATGGTATCCTTGTTGTTCTAAGAAAATCTTATCCATGGCATTGTATAGGTGCAAACAATTATCTTCCTATTTATAAAATTGATTTATTTCATCTCGTATGTTTTTTTACATTTCTAGGCTATGTACGCCATCGCAGATATAAAAGAACTTGGTTGTTGTCTATTACTCAGGTGTAATTGGGTGTTGTAGATACATTATCTTTAATAAATTTCAATCTAATATGTGATTTCAAAAAAGTCTAAACAATATTTATCTAGAATAAAATATTATCTCCATTGAGATTGACAGTGGTGACATGGGACATGTAATTGTAGATGAAATTGTGTGAAAGTTTGTTTTTAGGCATGGAAAGAATGAAGAATTAAAATTCATAGATTGAAAGCATGACACAAATGAAAAATAGAAGTAAAGCACTACCTAAATACAAGTATAGTAGAAAAGATCAAGAAACAGAAATACTACTAGAATTTAGGTACGATAGGAAAAAATATAGACTAGAAGAATGTATGCAATACAATATGTAACATATAAATTCCTATCTAAAACAAATGAACTTGGCCATATGTGTTATATAACTACATATAGAGGAAGAAAAATAGTATGGTGTACCTCCTTTTTGGTTCTTTATACATCTAGTATGGGGTCTTTTATTTTTATGTTTGATTAACTTTTTGTTGTTGGTGGTGTATAAAAACTACAAGAAGATCGAAGTAGCCCCAGTCCATGAATTTTTGTTTGATAGTGACAACATCTGACAGATATGAGAAGGTACTAACGATTGTAGTTTGTACGTTGCAACCGGAGGTGGGCTTCCTAACAACTACAACTGCTTGGCATTGTAGTTACCTAACGTTCTTGGGGAAGAGGAGAGATAATAGGTGGATGTGGGGAAATGGGAGGGGATTGGATCTAGGGCACTATTTCTATACCATAGGAGATAGAGTGCTAACAATATGATTAGTATTCAGTGAGAAATTGAGTTTCCTCTATATAGAAGTCTAACAATACATGAGTACACTTAAGTGGGTAAATGGATCCTCACTTAAGTGTCCTAGTATCAAATAGAGAATGTAAATGTAATGGGTCAAAGCTCAATTACCCATTGTGTTACTTACATTAACACAAGTGTATCTCAAATGACAAAATATGTTATTTATAACATGTATGTGTCCAGCTAAAAACTTATAATTGGTCCAAATTAATTAAGTCTACCTCAATTGAAAACCTACAACCACTTCAATTTAGTTAGCTTCAATGAAGTGTTCACAATTTAGTCCACTGTATTACAACCGTTATTCTTTGTGAAAATAAATTCCCATATAGTATATACCATCATGACCTTGAATCAAAAGTATATTTACAACTTATACAATAAAAACATCTTCTCTTGCATAAGAAGACTATTATATGCATTTATAATTACTACCTTTTATATAATGGACACTTGGGTAGCAATCATTACTTGGTAATGATCTGAAAGACATTCTTTGTATTAACAACCTAATAAGAATGATAAATTTAAAGAAACTAAAGGTAAAGGTGAAAAACAAATGTGAGATGAAAAATAAACCTCAATCTTATCATAGAGGATAAGTGTACCTAACACAAAATTTAAAAATGTAGTTTAATGTCTTCATTATTGGCAATGAAAGGGATATCATATACTCTAATGAGATTCCTATAAGTATGATAAATAACATATTAAATAATTGAAATAAAAATAAAATGACATCTTAAGAAAATAGAGAAGCATGAGAACCAATAATTTGATCAAACTGGAGTGACCACTAAGCTAAGATGAAAAAATATCTAATTAGATAGTCTCAGGAGATAAAAAAGAAAGTGGAGTGTGTGAACATACAAATAATATCACAAACATATAGTCTCTTACGTACTTGACATGCGATCTAATTGGTGAGAACCCATAATTTCCTTTTATTTTGTGAAGGTTTTTAAGGGCATCTAATTTTTATGCTCTTTTTCATAACAGTGGATGCATAATGTTTTGCAATGATGATTTAACAATGGAACTTTTCACAGTGATAGTGATGGTGTGTGATGTATGATCGCCATTGTCTTTTCATGTTTTTCTTAATTTAGAAATAAATTATATATATTAACTTATACTTTATGAAAAAAAATTAAGTCATACGATTACAATAAATGTGTTCAAAAATTCTATAATTATTTGCTTCATCATGGTATTGTTTTTAAGGCTAATTTAGTTTAGTAAATAGCTGAATTTAGAAATTTTAAATATATTTGAATTAATTTAATATATGTTGATGATTACCATATGTTTAGGCCATCCTTGACATTAGATTAGTCAAACAAGGTGGAATTGAAGAAAAATATGTTACAATCTTTTTTGTTTCATATTGGCAAATTAACCTATATTCTCTTTCTTATTCTAAATGAGGCTTCTTTTGTATGAGATTCCCTTTTGAATCTATTAGACCTAATTTGAGTCTCGTATATTGATATTGATCTTTTACCAACGTGGGTATTTTGAAATTACAAGTTGAACACCATTTATGTATACTAGTTATTTCTTACCAATTTGTATCCAAATTACATAATCATTCTACTTATGTAACATAAAGTCTAGTGGCCATGATTTGTTCTTTTATTTGCATCTTTAATGGGAATTTGATATAATCTATGCAATATTTTGGTGTAATCCTAAATTGGATGAAGAATTTGACTAAATTTGTATTTCTTGCTTATTAATGTGCATGTTGACTATGATAACTAGTATAATATAAGAAATAGGACTACTTTAGGCATTGATTCTTATTGTGTCTGTGATCTTTGTAATGGGATTAGGTGGTGATGCATGTTTCTGTGTAATTGAATGGTTATGAACATTACTCACTTAAAATATATTATTGAGTAGGTGGCGGTGCCTCTTCTCTTTTGGTTTGTGGTGGTGATTCAAAAACAATTTTTTTTTATTTTATTCTAGTTCTCAAATTAATCTGCATGTTTTCAATAGTTGTAAATTATATTGTGATTTTAAGGACGAATGTTGATTTTCCTTCTATAGGATCTTCTTACGTTCTCTTTGAGAAACATCATTGATGGGAGCCTTGTTACCTTAGTTTTTACCCTTTTTTATGATTTCCTAACATTTCCCAATTAACTAATCAACACGCACATACTAAATTTTGACGATGTTCACAATTTTGTTCTTTTATTATTGAGTTTTTTTTTTCAAACCTCTTAGGTGAAGGGAATCTTGTAAGAGCTGACCCTTTCACCCCTAGACTTTTACAAGAGTATCTCAAGTGTTGGTGATAGAATAGATATGTTCAGGCCACCCTTTGCAACCTCTCATATTTAGTTCATTTACATACTTTTACTTAATGTGTCTATCATGTGGGTTTCAAAACTTTTTGAGTTGAGAAATATGAATAGTTTGGATATTTATTTTTGATGTTGCACTTTGGTGTTGTAAGACATACTTATTATATATATATATATATATATATATATATATGGGTATATCTTCGCTACCCGTGCGGGTAACTAAGATTTGCTACCCGTGCTTCAATTTTGTAATAGGATGACACATATATGTAATGAGACAACCAAATTTGTAATGAGACAACCAAAATTGTAATACAAAAGCTCATTTTGTATTACAACACTGTTACAGTAATAAATATATATTTATTACTGTAACAGCGCTGTAATACAAAACGAGTCTTTGTATTACAATTTCGGTCATCTCATTACAAATTTGGATTGTCTCATTACAAATGCATACCTTCCCATTACAAAACTGATGCACGGGTAGTGAATCTTAGTTACCTGTACGGGTAACGAAGATATACCCTATATATATATATATATATATATATATATATATATATATATAAATATAGTATTCATGCCTTTTTGAAACTATTTTGGTGTTTAGCACGTGGGATACTTCCATTTATTATATCATGTAATAAATGATGTCCCTCTTGCCTCCCCCTCATTAAAAACTCCACATATGGAAATATTTGATGAATCACAGAAATACAATGTGAATAAATTACATGGGTAAAGATTATCCTACATTGATGTAAACATATTACTAAAGAAAATTATGGATATGAATATTGATTTTTTATTATGATTATGAATGATGTGATATTTCAAAATGACTTTAGACTACATTATAGTTTATATAATCTAAACCTAGTTATACATATTTAAAATTTTTATAATCAGTTACATATATAGATATATGATGTTTATAATACTATAAAACATGGGTCCATAGTTGCATTTACATGCATAATTGCGACCACATACTAGTGTTATTTATCTTTTCATGTATTGAAGTATATAAGATTTAAGATATAGATTGATAGTATATTGATATAGTAGTAACATCATGGCATATTATGATATTATAAACATCTAACAAATATATTTGGATGATTCGAAGCAACTAGTAACATGTTTTAGTATACTCCTATGTATCCTTTGAAAGTGCTTCAAGAACATATATATTTAAAATATACGAGTCTGCTAAATTTTGGATTCGAAATAAAAAATTGCTATTTCTATTTGACAAGTTATGTCATATGACATTGTTTGAACTCATACATATGATATATTTTGTATGAAAAAAAGTGATTTGAAACTCTAGTTTCTTTTTGAAAGACTGTCAATGCTTATTATTTTTGGAAAATAATAGTACAATATTGAAATTTCAGATAAGTTCAATCTAATGCATGGTTTGAGTAAAATTACACTTCCACAATTCTACATATAGAAAGAGTTAGTTACTCCACTTTATTGAAGACACAACGGGTGTGTTTCCATTCTCTGCATTATATGACAAATGACTTTTTTTTGACAAAATAGACATTGACATGTCCCATCTAGAAAACTGTGAACACCTAGTCATAAATTTTAAATTTCTAATTTATTGCCTAAATCCAGAATTCCTAGAAATTTTTTTATTGATTCTTTTTAGTTAGAGTTATAACTGATCCAAATTCTCAAATAAAAATATGCCCTCAAGGTCAATTCTACCTTTATTTCCCACAAGAACTCATGGATAGGGATTGACGAAGTGACTTTTAAAGAGTTTTATAACTAAGGACAATAATTTTTATCGCATTATTGCATTTATATATTGTTTGTCTAGGTTCCCTTTTTGTAGCATTTATAAAATGTATGTCAAATTATCGTAGTTCAATTGGGATATTTGTATTTTTTGAATTGTTTGTAAATATGAATTGGTGTCTAAACTACCTTGATTAATAGAGTCTAGTTGTCACATAATATGGTATTAGAGATTAAAACTATCAACAATCATCCTCACAAAAGTTCTTACAAACCCTTGTTATATATTATCAGATAGCTTCTCATCGTGTAGGCACAATATGAATGGCAAACTTGAAATGTTTTAGAGGGAATTCTCTTAAAAAGATAGGAAGTAACATCATTATCATGATGATAGTCATCATCAAGAAGGTATCTTATCCATACCTCCATAAATTGAAGCTAAAGAAAGATATTTGAAATACTAAAAGGGGTACTAGGATCTTTCATGGAAGAGTTCACTAATGGATCATCCACATTAGACATGTCATTTATTACTTCCTCAAAATGAAGCTCAATGAATTACTAGGAAAGCATGATAAGGATATAGTGGAGAGGGCAGATGAATGCCTACTACTAGTTGAAGAAATCTACAGTACCATGAACTTCCATAGCATGAACTGGGTGAAATACCCAACGTTCATGCTCAGAGGACCTACCAATTGTTGGTTATATGCCCTATGATCCATCGTGTGATAATTGTAAAAGGGAGTATTGAGACAATAAATAAATTTAATAATGTCCTAAGAATGTTTTGCTCGATCACATATGATTTGGGTTAAGGACCTACACTTGATATCATATGTATAATAAGAGTATTCATTCTTGTTATATTCCTAGTTGGATACTACTGTGGATAGTATAGGAGAACAATAATACACAAGACTAGAATGTATGGTGAGCGATGCCTATGTATTTTTAGTCATGATATTACACATCAACTCAGATACATGGGTACTTGTTAGAGAACAAGTTGGACTCAACAAACCCACCTTGAGACTGACACATGGAATTCATGTAGTGACATATTAGAGTTATATATCTCAATGTGACAGTGGCTATTGTGATCCTTAGACCTAAAGTTACTATAGTAATGCAAGTTGTCTTGTGTACTTTGATACTAGACAAAACGTGTGGTGAAGTACAAATTTCCAAGAAGGTGGTGATTGGGTATGTTGGGACACATGGCACATATTGTGTGTAATGTATATGGAATTTGTCCCTCATTTGGAGTTATAACCCTGACCACTTGATAAGAAAGACTATTAAATATATGGATATGCTCGTGTGAGTCAATATATGATATAGAGCTCATAATATCTTGAACAGACTGCTCTAGTTCAAGGAACATAGATCGAATGTTAAGAGGAAGACACTCCATGCCTTAGTTTTGACCTGGATATATGTGGTAAATGGATTGTATAGACATGGTAACATTAATCATTTTTAGGTTGTAGTTGTTCTCCAACTCATTCATATTATCTAGGTGGCAGTGATGTATGGGTAGACACCAATCTTCTCTTGTGTTGTTTTGAACAACACTACCAACGTAATTGGGAGCCTACCAGGTCACATTCATAAGGATGTATAAGGGAATTGAAGTTCACAGTCAAACATATGATTATAATGGTTCAAATCATAAATAGGTTGATTGACCCTTTGATTTGGTGATTAGAATATCTCATCAGTTGTTTAAATGATTGGGTTAATAGATCAGTTGATTGTTAATTTATCAAATGAATTTTCCAGTGTACTTTGGAGATTGGGTGATCTGCTTCTGAGATTGGGCTATCTCAGTTCAACAAAGGAAGTTTCATACCAAGATCTGAATCTCGTGATTGGGTGATCTTCTTCTGAGATTGGGTGATCAAGGACTAAGTTTGGGTGATTTGCAATCCAAACGGGAAAATCTCAATCCTTTCCGAGTTTTCAACATTTTACTAGTTTGGTATTGCAAATGGGAAAGGGACTGAAATTGGGGTTTTTAATGCCCATGACTAACCTACATAAAGGAGGCACGTCCCAAAGGGTTTGAAAAATATTTTGAGACAACTTATGAGACAAGTTGGTTGTCAAACTTCCATATTGAAGAGAGGAAGCAACCCTATGGACCGTTTCCCAAATAGGAGAAGAAAGGGAGTTCCAGGAAGCCTAGCATGTCGACAACTTCCGTTCTACTTCAAATTGGTAGCCAAGGTGGTACACCATGTACTCCCTCATCCGCATCAACAAAGTAGAGGCCAAGGCACATGAGTAGATGCTATTGGATAACAAGTTTTATAAAGACAAGAACAAGTTTTTGCTTAGTGAACAATTTAGATCTATTGGAGATCTATTTGGATTTCTTGGTGGCTTGGATCTAGACTCGTAAGATCAAATTCTTCACTGACATACGATGCATCTAGTTGTTGGACAAGTATCATGTGCAATGATATCACCTTTATCCCGTATTATGTCTTTTATTCATTGACATTTCAATAGATATGATAGATACAAAGGATTGGGTAGAAAGGGAAGAAATTTTTGTTATTCCAGTTGTGTCCCCTTCTTGAAAACCCAATAGTGGTATCAGATCTGATGTTGTACACTTATAAATCCATTTTGGGTTTTGAACTGCAAACGGTTCGTTTGATGAACATTGCACAAACTTGATCCATGCAAATTACCTAATATCATATATGATATGATATATATAAGTGTTACACAAACATACGCAACACCTTAGAAATCATTCAATTTGGTGGACGTGGATACAAATTCGATCATCATGATTTCATCTGAAACATGTAATATCCCCAATTTGATTTGATCAAAAGGTAATGTAACATGTATATGGCTTGCGTGTCATGCCTCTCTCTATCATTATCCATGTAAATTTTATTTTATGCAATGATGTGAAGAAATCATTGATAAACTATGATGGAGAGAAGGAGAATATCAGAAGCCCACACCAAAGAGAATGGCCCTTGGAGGTTTTTGATACAAACTAGACAATGGGTCAACAATAACACAACATCTTCCCAAATCATGGACTTCTAATCGGCCGATCATCTTTACCTGATTAGGGGATCTACAATCTTAAAAAGGCAGATATAGGAATGCATCTAGATGTGAATCTCTTGTTTGTATTTATGTAACACTTGTTGGGTCAAGTTTTTGTACTAGTAGCCATGTCTTGTTTTATCACATGTGGTGGCTATTATAGTATATGATACATATACTAATATATATGTAATGGTGCTTTAATACATATAGATATGCATATATATATATATCCCTCAATATAATATCAACATTTAATATGCCTTCCAAAAGCGATACACATGAAAATCTTGTTTGACTAAAGTGGGCACACCAAGCATGGTGCACGATCTACCTCATGAAAGTCTGATTATATGTATGTGGATTTTCCAAGTGGGTTGCATACTTATTGTATTGGTCTTGGGTTGGACTTGACATGGTGATCTTCATAGGGTTAAAATACATAAAGGCATAAGATGGCATATAATTAATATGATGAATTATTCACATGGAGTTGTGCAATTCACTACTATAGAAAATGCTTTTTACAATGGAAAAAATACAACAGTTCTGTTGGTTGTGTTGTAGTTAGCATATCTTGTATAACAAGTCTATTTGTGTGTTGTGAATTATATATTTTATAAAACACAAGTTATATACAACGGGCCAAACTCATTGTAGTATATGTGATACTACAACAAGTGCTAAATTGTTGTAATAGACTATAATATCACAACATACTCAAACTCATTGTAAAAGACCATAATTACACAACATGCTCTAACCCGTTGTAATAGTCACGCATGCTAACTTGTTGTAATAGATCATCATCACACAACATACTCTAAACCGTTGTAAAAGATCATAAGTACACACCATGCTCTAACCTGTTGTAATAGTCATGTATGTTAACCCGTTGTAATAGACCATCATTACACAACATACTCTAACCCATTGTAAAATATCATAATTACACAACATGCTCTACCCGTTGTAATAGTCACATATCTTAACCCATTGTAATAGACCATCATTACACAACATATTATAACCCATTGTAGTATACTATAATTACACAACAGGCTTTCACCTATTGTAATAGTTACCCGTTGTAATAGACCACAATCACACAACAGGTTTGCACGTCATTTTTTGTATATGTACAACAAAGAATATATGTGTTGCATAAAATGAAACTAGTTTAGCGGTTTGAGATGTGCCTTACTTTCAAGAGGTCTCAAGTTCGAAACCTTGTGTCTAGATGTATTTTTCTTTTGTCTCAACATGTTATATACAACACCCCTATTACAATAGGTGTGTTCAATGAACTACAACTTGTATTAACTATTGTATAAAATACATATATTACAACATGCGCAACACCTGTTGTATAAAGAACCCCCCCCATAAGACCACCACTACTACAAAAAATGGTTTTTACAACAGTTCAATTTTCCATTTTACTACAAAAAATGGTTTTTACAACAGTTCATTTTTCCATTTTACAACAGGTCTCAACTATTGTATTAGATCGCGTGGTCTTATGGGGGGGTTCTTTATACAACAGGTGTTGCGCATGTTGTAATATATGTATTTCATACAACAGTTAATACATGTTGTAGTTCATTGAACACACATGTTGTAATAGGGGTGTTGTATATAACATGTTGAGATAAAAGGAAAATACATATAGACACAAGGTTTCGAACTTGAGACCACTTGAAAGTAAGGCACATCTCAAACCATTGAACCAGTTTCATTTTATGCAACACATATATTCTCTGTTGTAAATATACAACAAATGACGTGCAAACCCATTGTGTGAATGTGGTCTATTACAATGAGTAACTATTACAATAGGTGAAAATGGTTTTTACAACAGTTCATTTTTCCATTTTACAACAGGTCTCAACTATTGTATTAGATCGCGTGGTCTTATGGGGGGGTTCTTTATACAACAGGTGTTGCGCATGTTGTAATATATGTATTTTATACAACAGTTAATACATGTTGTAGTTCATTGAACACACATGTTGTAATAGGGGTGTTGTATATAACATGTTGAGATAAAAGGAAAATACATATAGACACAAGGTTTCGAACTTGAGACCACTTGAAAGTAAGGCACATCTCAAACCATTGAACCAGTTTCATTTTATGCAACACATATATTCTTTGTTGTACATATACAACAAATGACGTGCAAACCCATTGTGTGAATGTGGTCTATTACAATGAGTAACTATTACAATAGGTGAAAGCTTGTTGTATAATTATAGTATACTACAATGGGTTATAGTATGTTGTGTAATGATGGTCTATTACAACGGGTTAACATATGTGACTATTACAACGAGTAGTGCATGTTGTGTAATTATGATCTTTTACAACAGGTTAGAGTATGTTGTGTAATGATGGTCTATTACAACGGGTTAACATACATGACTATTACAATGAGTTAGAGCATGTTGTGTAATTATGGTCTTTTACAACGGTTTAGAGTATGTTGTGTAATGATGATCTATTACAACAAGTTAGCATATGTGACTATTACAACGGGTTAAAGCATGTTGTGTAATTATGGTCTTTTACAACATGTTTGAGTATGTTATGATATTACAGTCTATTACAACAATTTAGCACATGTTGTAGTATCACATATACTACAACGAGTTTGGCCCGTTGTATATAACTTGTGTTGTATAAAATATATAATTCACAACACACAAATAGACTTGTTGTAAAGATATGCTAACTACAACACAATCAACAGAACTGTTGTGTTTTTCCCGTTGTAAAAAGCATTTTCTGTAGTAGTGCAACCATATTTTCAAGAATTGCATATGATGCAATTGATCATTGTTATCCACCTTAATATTTAAGTTATGGGTGTCAGAGTTGGTTGAGCAATGAGTAATTATTTTGAATCCTGGCAAACTAGAAGATTTCTCATTGTAGTCGTCTGATTTAATAGTGAGGGCTATTAATTGAATAATATAGTGGGGTTTAATTAATTAAAATCCAAATTAATAATTTGATTTTGAAATCAAATTAATTTTTAAATCAATTGACTTTTGAATCATATCTTCTATGTAGATCAATGGCAAAAACAACTAGTGTGTTTCTACCTAGCGCCACATACTAATCAACTAAATGGTGACTAGATGCAACCCTAGGAGTTCAAACACACAACAGGAGTCTTTCAAATTTGAAATGAGCCCTATACTAAGACATTCACATAGACTATAATATATCACGCACAAGCGCATGGGATTGTATTAGAGTATTGGTGAGTGGCAAGTGAGGGGTCGATCTGTAGGGAAATAGGGGGTACTAGAACTTAGTTAGGGTAAGCTATGTTCCTAAAGTAAAGATTAGGGATTTTAGGGCTTAAACTTGGTTTTGGTTTGATTACACTAATATTCATGCAAGAAATCAAGAAAGGAAGAAAAAATGTGAAACCCTAATTTAACCCTAAACAAGTTAATTCTAGCTAACAAACAAAGGAAACTAAGTAAGAAAGAGAAAGAAACCAAGACTAAGTTACACTAGTTGAGCAAGTTACATGCTAAATAAACTAATGACCTAAATTATCTTTAACTAGCAATATTATTGCTAGCAAGCTCAAAAGATCACTAACTACTCTATCACGATCAAAATATCCAAAACATGGCAATTGTCTAACAAAGCAACTAAAGCAATCAACTAAACTGGCATGAACTAGCAAAGAGAGAACGTAGGATTTTAAGCAATGTCAAAGAGAGGTGGGTTGTTTGGGGGAGTGATACTAAGATATTAGTTGGGGGGAACATTCCATGCAAAACATAACTATTCATTCTAGATTGCTAAATCAAAAAATTATTCAAATGAAATGGAATCACCCAAGACTACTGGTTCGCTATGGATAGAATAGAGTGTGTGAAGGGGAACTACAGCCTTACATACTCTATGTAGCCTTATGAGGCTCAATTAGACCAAGGTTTCTAGGGTGAGAGTTCTTAGTGTAATTGGGAGCCAAAGGTAGGAATGAGGAGTAGGGGTGAAGATATTTCACCTCACATTACGCACCATCTAGCTTTTAGCAAACTCCTAGGAAATTACACTAAACAATCTACACTAGCTACTTAGATCTCACACCTAGGAGTAAGGGAAGGGATATATGTGTGGGAGGATGTGGTGCTAGGTAGGGATTCAATAGTTGGATGTAGGAACAAATCCCAAAATAGCCTCACATATGCCATCTTCTCCTAGACCTAGGTGGCTTCAAGTATAAAACTATAAGAAGATTAGGTTTTTAAGCACCAATCACATGTAGAATCATAGAAAATGAGATGGAAGTGGAAATCAAACGTCATAGAATAAAATTATAGAGTTTACAAATTGCATTTTCTCCAACATGGTATGAAAGTATCATCTTAACCCCAAACAACCCACCACAAAGGGCTTAGCTACTCATAGTGCAAAAAATAGTAAAAGAAGAGGTAGAAGAAGAGAGAAAAGCATGAATCTCGTGGAAATATTCTCCTTCCTCACCTCCAGTGGAAAGAGCACGTCCTTATACCTCATTGGTAACAAGAGGACATGCAATGGATGGTGGAAGTGAGTAAAACCCTAGAAAACTAGAGTTTTGAGGTAGAGGAAGGTGGAAATTGAGTGGAGCTAGGTGGGAATAGGTGGGAGTTCTTGAATGCACTAAGGAAGCTATAAATGAATGCTAGGGGGTATAAGAGTGGCTAATATTTGTGCTATATCTACAGATGATGGGGAAGCACTAGGTTAAGTGGGGGCATTTTGGGTAGAATAGTGTAGAAAAAGTAGGGTTTTGGTGGTAGTACGGTCGTGTTGGGAAGCATAACCATGGTCAGTAGGAGGTAGCATGGACATGCTAAGAGAGAATGGTCATTCCGAGGAATTGAAAACTGACAGGTTGAATTTGGGAAAATGAAGGATGGTACCACGGTCATTTTGGGTAGCACGGTCATGTTGGACAATACAACCATGGTGGGTAGGAGGTAGCACGGTCGTGATGAGAGAGAACAGTCAATCTAAGGAATTGAAAAATGATAGGTTGAATTTGGGAAAATGAAGGATGGTAGCACGGTCATGCTGGGTAACACAGTCGTGTTGGGTAGCACAATCATGGTAAGCGAGTCGGGGACTTGGTTGTTCTGTTCGGAATGCCTATTTTGCTCCTATACAACGTGACCGTTCTGGTTGGCTCTATTGTGTCGGGGTCTATTGGCATAGTCATGCTCACTAGATGGCTATGTTGTTAAGGTTTCCCTAGACTTATTGAGTTTGTGATTCTACTGTGGTTTTGTCTTGGTCAATATGACCATTTTGTGTCACAATAGTCTTGTTGGAGACTTTGCTTGCACTTTGAGCTTTGAACTTCATGATCCATGGACTTATTTGCTTAAGTTGACTCTTGGCAACTAGGGGTAGGTTGAGGGAGCTTTGGATCCTTCTTTGGACCCCTTGATGGGTGGAGGAATCCTAGAACAACTTCCTTCTCTCTCGTCCATCCAAGTGGTGGTCCAAGTACTTGAAAAACATGCAAAGAATATCCATAAGTACATTTAACAAAATATGCATATTTACAGAAATAACATGTAATATATCATGTTTATATGTGATTGAAGTGTAATAAGACACAAGATGGAACCCTAAATTAGGGCTGCATCAACAACCCATAATCTATGTTCACTTCAATCCATCCTTGAGAAAGAGAACTTAAATGGGAATCACTTTAACGACGAGTTTAGGATGCTGAGAATTGTTCTCACACATGAGCATAATCTCAATGTCCTGGACACACAAGTATGAAATGAACCAACTTTGAATAAGCCTATAGTGGAAATGGATGCTTACAAGAAGCATTATGATGATGATATGGACATCAAATGCTTGGTGCTTTGCTCCATCAATCATGCGATTCAGAAGCAACATGAGAATATGGATGTTATTAAGATGATAACACATCTCAGGAACATGTATCAAAAGCAAGCATGGTATGGTATGATGCCTCTAAGGCCATGTTTAAGTGAAAAATGACATAAGATGATCAAATTGGACCCCATGCGCTCAAGCTAATTGGACATGTAAGAAGTCTTACAAGACTGGAATTTCCATTAGGTCAAGAGTAGTGGTGGTGGCAAGTGGGAGGACAATGAAGGAGATTCTTTCCCACCATCTTTCTCTTGAAGCAAGGAGGTAAGGACTCATTTCGGACTCATGAATTCTTCTCAAAAGTCCTAGGTAAATCTATTCCAATCTTCTAACATAGAGATTAACACTTCTCTGCAGAAGAGAGAAATAAATTTGGAGGCCGAAAAACTCATCTATCCAAAGAAGGAGGCGATTGAAAATGTAGAGAGATGGTGGAATTGTCTTGTTGGTTACATAATTGGTTTCAAACCTCACTTGCCTACACTAGAAGTTTACTTTGCATAGATCCTAGAAGCTATGGGCTCAGTAGAGGGAATGGATTCTTCCTCCTTAGGTTCTTGGAGTCTTTTGATCTGGAGCATGCTCTTGAGGGAGGATTGTGGACACTCAGAGGGAAGTTGGTTATCCCGATGAAGTGGAAACTAGGAGATATCATTACTACATAAAAGCTATCTGATATACCTATGTGGGTTAAAGTTTTTGATCTTCCACTTGAGATTTGGGATAATGGAATGTTCAAAAGAATCAAATCTTTCTTAGGCATCCCTTTGTGTTTTGATAGGATCACTAGTGAATGTAAAAGAATGGAGTTTTCCAAATTACAAATTCTTATTCCATCTAATTTTGAGTTCACTAAGTAGTTAGATGTTGGATATGAGGAAGGATATATCCAAACCATCATGTTTGAGTACAAGTGGTATCCTAATAAATGTAGCTCGTGAGGTTTATTTGGACATGGAGAATTTACAAAGAAGAACAAAACTGGTGGGAGAAATTTTTGGGTTGAACAGAATAAAGATATCTTCGTCTAGATGTATCAGTTCAACATTTTGACTCTTAGGAGGTTGAAGTCACTTGCACAGATGGTGTCCAATAGAATATTGAAGTTCAACAAGTCTATGAGGACAGTACTAGCAATATAAGCTTGTTGGTGAAGTTATTGGCATAACCCCTAATAACACTCCCTTGGAAACTAACAATTCAAAGGAAGTTTAATTCGGGAAGGTTAACAACAAGAAGAAGGCAAAGTATACTAAGAAAAAGATAGCAGATTACAAAGTTGTATTAAACAACAGATTTAAAGACCTTGATTAGAACTAAAGAGTTGATAATTCTGAAGCCAATGAAGTCTTGGTTGATATCCCTCATGATGGATAGTAAGCCCTCTTTTCATATTGCCTCTTGGAATGGTCTATTCTTAGTTATGGTCTCATTGAGTTAGATCTCAAAGGTTCCTTCTATACTTGGGACAACCTTGAGGCAGTACAGATTTTGTCATTCCAAAAATTGATAGAATCCTATATAACTTTGAGTTTATATCTAAGATTTAGGATTTTCACGGTGATATTCTCTCTACTGTCATGACTGATCAGAGACTTATTACCTTTTCTATTGGTAAAGGGTATCCTTTGAGGAGTCCCTTTCGGTTTATTAACACATGGACTTCAATCACTGGTTTCATTGATTGTGTTTCCAAAGGTTGGGGGATAAATGTTGATGAGCACCTTATGCTCAAGGTGTATAATAAACCTAAAAGTGTCAAGTTTGAACTCATTGTGTGGAATAGAAATACTAGTAATTTCTATGATAATGTTTCCATGTTGAAGAAATAAGCTCTATTGAATTAGGAAATTTCTGATAGAGATCCCACCAATGATTTCCTTTTACAAAAATTTGTTTCTAGTCATAATGTTTCCCCTGTTGCTATTCTTCAAGGGGGAATTTACTCATACAAACATTTAGAATTAATTGGTTAAAGGTTGGAGATTCCAATTCAAAGTTCTTCTATTGTTTTCTCAAAATTAAATGTAAAGAAATCATGTTAGTAATTTAGTCATTAATGATTTCCCTTGCAATGATGTATACTCTATTAAAATCTCAACATATGACCATTATTATAAACTATTCAATAGTAATGTTTCTATCTTGGCTAACCTTTTTGATGATATTCAATTTTGCAAATTAGATGACATTTAACGCTTGCAGCTTGACAGAATTATGACGGATAAGGTGGTGGAAGCTGTTTTTCTTAGTCTGGATAATGACAAATGTCCTAGGCCCCATGGATTCAATGGAAATTCTTTAAAGAATGTTAGAATGTTGTTAAATTTGATGTTATCAATGTCGTTCTAGATATCTTTAAATCTGGTCATCTTCTCGAAGAGGCTTATAAGACTTTTATCTCTCTTGTTCCCAAAGGTGATGATACAAGCCTTCTGAAGAACTTGAGAACCATAACCCTTGCAATGTTATTTACCAGGTTATTTCAAAAATTCTTGCTAAAATGATTCAATTGGTTTTAGTTCCAATCAATGTGCCTTTATCAAGGATCATAGCATCAAGGATGCCATTATTCTTTCTAATGAAATCATTCATGATTTAAATAAAAAAGAGAAGTGGTCATCCATGTATGTGCACTGAAGCAGATTTGACAAAAGCATATGACTTGATAAGTTGGGAAGTCATGTTCATTATTCTAAAGAAAATAGATTTTCCTGCCTATTGGCTAGTTTGGTTGAAGGAGATTTTTTGTACTACATCATATCAGGTTCTACTGAATGGTGAACCACTGAGTTTCTTTACCCCCAACACTATTGTAAGGCAAGGGTATCCCCTAGCTCGATACCTCTTTGTTCTTGTCATGCAATGCTTCACTATCCTTATGAATAAGAGTGTTGATGGGGCTATTATTCTTGTAAGGGCTTCTTTGAAGTTTTCAGTCTCTCACTTGATATTTGTTGATTACCTTATGGTCTTTGTGGAAGCTTCTAAGAGAAATTCCCATCATATGCTTGAACTATCTGGACTTCTTTGTGATATGATAGTTTCTTCTGTTAATAACTCTAAGAGTTTGGTTTTCTTTAGCTGTGATGCTGATAAAATCCATGATTTTAGTATTCAAAATATTAAGGAAGGCAAATTTTCTCAAAGGTAATTAGGGATTGGATTCCTTTGTTTATTGAAAGATTAAAGATGGTCTTTTGTGTTCCTTTACTTGAAAAGATTAAGTTTAGATTAGATGGTTGGAATTCATCTACTTTGTCTCTTGTAGGAAGACTCAAGCTCATATAATCTACCATTTCCTCTATACATTACTATTGATCTTCTACTTTTCCTCTTCCTTAATCTATAATCAGTAAAATTGAGAAATTATGTAGAAAAATTCTCAAGGGATGATCTAATCAAAGGAGTAGCATTTATTTAATTAAATGGAGTAAAATCACTACACCTACAGAGGACGGTGGTCTTGGTATTAATTCTATAAGGGATATTGTTAAAGCCTCTGCTTTTCTTAATCTATGGAATATTGCTTGCAAGAAAGACTGTCTTTAGGTAAGATAGATTCATGAGAAATGCTTAACTCGTTCCTCCATATGGTATGTAGGTTTCGATAAAAATTGTTATTGGCTTTTCAATCAACTTTTCACTATAATAGAGATCATTTGATTCCTCTTACTAATTTTGAAGTTGCAAATGGTCAATCTATCAATATTTGGATTGATCCTTGGATATCTCATTCTTGTTTCCTTTTGGATGTGTTGGGATTGAAGTTATTTCTTAAGCTAGGATCCTCGGTAGAGGAAAAGCTTTATAGAATTATCAAAGGGGATGCTTGGTTTGTTATTATCAGTAGAAGGATAGCTTCTAGCACCCTTAATCTCTCTTTTAGACTCTAAATATTCTCCCACAGCTGGTGTGGACAAGATGTTCTTCCTTGGAAAATTTGGGGTTCTATTTAAATATATCCAAATCTCTATCAGAGACAAGTTTCTTGTGTGCCTATACTTTAGTTGGTTCTAGAAGTTTTGTTGTCATCAAAGGTTTCAAATACATTCCTAGAAAGTAGGCCATAACCAATTGCCTACTACTTATTATATCATATGATTGGGCATTTCTTCTACATCCATTTTCTTTATGTATGTCTGGCTATGAGGATGTGACACATGTTATGTCTTCATAAGTCTAGGAGATGGTTACTGAGTGATTTGGTGATATTGTTCCAGTCTACTATTTAGATTTGACAAAGTCTATTAACATGCCTTTTCATCTGTTTGCCCAAGACATTATGTATCATCTCTGTAGAGAAAGAAATCTAAGGGTTCATGAGAACTATGGATTCCCTATGAAGGTTGTCTAGGAGAAGACTAGGAGGATCGTTCTTGCATTGATTCATGATGGTAGTTCTCCTTGATGATGATCTATTCATCCTAGTTCAGTTTTTTCTACCTAGAGTTGGTATGAATTTGTGTATAGATAGCTTCTTTACACTTTATTTTCTTATTTTCTTATTTTCTTACATTGATCAGCTGACTACATGTTGACACCATTTTGTAAATTCCTTTTGATAGTACTACTAGAGTGTGTGTTTCCACCAAAAAAAGAGTTGGCATAAATGTAATCTTGCAATCATCACCAAATTTAGACAAGCAATTTGTCATGAATTACAACATGAACAATTTTGATAAGATATTAACTGAGCTACTAGGCATGTTGAGAATAGTTGAGGGGCAACTAAAATACAAGTCAAACTCTGTCCTAATGTTCAACTAAGGAAAAGGAAAATCTAAGGGCAAAGGCAAAACTAATAAAGGTTTTAAATCTAGACAAAAGTATTTTGAAATTAAAGCAAAAGGGGGAGTGGCTAAAGGAGTCGCTTGTCACCATTGTCACCAGGCCAGACATTGAATGAGAAATTTCCCTCTCCATCTTGAGGAATTGAAGAACAAGAAGTAGGGGATACAGATCTCCACTTCAGGTATATATGTTATTAAAATAAACTTGTCTACTTCTTCATCATGGCATTGGATACCATATGTGGATCTCACATATGTTCAGATATGTAAATCTAAAAAGAACTAGACCTTTGAACAAAAGGGGAGGTGGAACTACACATTGCAAATGGACCAAGAGTTGATGTCACTACAGTAGGCATCTATTGTTTACCTCTTCCTGGAGGGCTTGTAATAGAGTTAGAGAAAAAAATTTATGTACCTTCCATAAAAAGAAACATTATTTCTATATATTGTTTGGACAAGAATGGTTTTGAGTTTCTAATAAAGAATGGATGAATTTTTAGTTCTAAATATTAGATCCTTCATGGAAGTGTCCCTATGTATTATGGAAGTTATTTATTAGAGACACATGTATATAACATTGTTACTAAGAACCTAAAGCTCATTAACTCATACAAAACATGTCTTTGACACAATCGTCTATGGTACATGGTATACAAGTGCATTTCTAGACTCCATAAGGATGGTTATGTGTACTCTTTTGATTTTGAATCAATCGAGACATGCACATTTTTTAGTGGAAAAGATGACAAAAGCACCTTTAGCTAATGTAAAGGAATCTCAGATAGCATACTACGACACTTCCATCTCATATGAGTTTTCGTATAGAGAAGGGATGTGAAACATGCAATATACCAACTTGAAGCAAATGTTACTTACCCTCTATAAAAGCACTTATGCAGCAGAAACATGATGAACATGTTAAGATCACTTGGAATATGATTTGTGGGTGATTGGCTCTAAGTGCAAGTGGGAGTCTGTTGGTATGGTATGCCCAGAGAGCCAATCATATGATGATTGTGATGAGGCATTAGATACTTGATTTGATAACAATAAAGGTAATTCCATCTATTATGTTTGTACCAGTCACGAGATGATGACACATACATGATAGATGTCTAAAGAATGATGTGACTTGATGACATATGTCTTCAGGTTAAGGACCTGACAATGAGACCATATGTATGATAAGAGTACATACATTCTTGTTATGTCCCTAGTTAGATGTTACTGTGGAAGCAAAATAGACAACAATAATATATAAGACTAGAGTGTGTGTTGAATGATGACAGAGTCTCATTAGTCATGATATATGATATCAAGTCAAGTACATAGATATATGTTAGAGAACAGTATATCGGACAGACCCACCGTGACAGTGATACATGGATACCATGGAATGGTAGTCACAATCACGTCTCATAGTGATAGTGGTTCTTAGACTTAAAATCACTACACTCATCACATGTCATTGGATACACTTTGACATCATCAAACGCTGGAAATAGTAATAGAGCTAGTGGCTTATTAGGACTCATACATACTGATGTGTGTGGACCTTTTAGCATAAGTGCTATAAAATGGGTATAAGTAATTCATCACTTTTACTGGTGACTTCACTAGATTTGGATATGTGTATCTTATGAAACACAAATAGGGATCCTTTTTAAAAGTTCAAAAAAATCATGAATGAAGTATAGAATCAACTTAGAAAAAGAATTTAACCACTTCAATCAGATCAAGGTTGTGAATATCTTAGCCAAGAGTTTGAGGTCCTTCTATGGGATTGTGGCATTGTATCACAATGGAATCTACCTGAAACCACAACATAATGGTGTTTCAAAAAGAAGGAATCACACCTTATTAGACATGGTAAGATCAATGATGAGCTTAATTGATCTTCTAATTTCCTTCTGGGGACATGCTCTTGAAACAGTCATGTTTACACTTAACAAAGTACCTTCCCAATACGTTGAAAAGACTTCATATGAGATATGGAATGGGAAACATTCCAAATATGTCTTTCATGTAAGTTTGGGTTGTGAGGCTTATGTCAAGAAGAAATTTTGTGAGAATCTTGAACCCAAATTGGATAGATGTATCTTTGTGGATACCCCAAGAAAACTAAGGGTAACCACTTCTATATTCCATCTCAAAATAAAGTATTTGTTGCCAAAGAAGTTGTATTCCTTCAAAAGTAATTTATTTCTATAGGAATCATTGGGAGAAAAATAGAACTTGAAGAATCTCAAGACCAATAATATATAAGTGAACCTACATAGGTAGATATAAATAAGAGGAAACAAGAACCTCAAAGATTTAGCAGGGTGTGTCTTGATCCACAAGAGGTATGGATTTATCTTGAATCAAGAAGATGATGTGTTCTTCATTGAATATGATGAGACAACTACCCATAATGCGGCTATTAAGGGACTATATTTTGAGAAGTCACTTGAGGCCATGAGATCTAAGACATAATCAATGTATACCAACAAGGTATGAACCTTGGTGGATCCACTTAAAGGGGTAAAACCCATAGGGTGAAAATGGGTCTTCAAGAAGAAGAATGACATGGATGGTAATGTACAAACTTATAAAGGTAGATTGGTTGCAAAAGGTCTTGAAAAAGTTCAAGGGGTTGACTACGATGAAACTTCTTCACCATTTGTCATGGTTAAATCCATCAAGATCATGCTTTCCAGTGCAACTTATCATGACCATGAGATTTGGAAAATGGATGTTGAAATTGCATTCCTTAATGGGAATATTCTTGAGGAATTATACCTGACACAACTTGATGGTTTTATCTCTCCAAATGGATTCAATAAATTCTATAAGCTAAAAAGGTCAATCTATGATTGCAGCAAGCATCTCATAGTTGGAATCTTCATTTTTATTATACATTCGAGAATTTTGGCTTTATCAAAAATGAATATGAACCTTGTGTTTACAAGAAGGTTAGTGGGAGCATGATTATGTTTCTCATATTGGATGTAGATGACATACTATTGATGGGAAATGACATACCTACTCTATAATTGGATAAGAACTGGATTAGAAATACCTTCTTTGTGAAGGACTTGGGAAAAGTATGCTATATATTAGGAATCAAAATATATAGATATAGATCTAGAAGGATTCTTGGTCTAAGCCAAAGTACGTACATTGACAATGTGTGTTTTATCATCTAGAATCCTAAAAGAGGAAACTTACTAATGTCTTATGGAATACGTCTCTCTAGAACTCAATGTCCCAACTCTTTAGAAGAGCTTTCACTCATGAGTTGATTCCATATGCTTGAGCAATTGGATATATCATATATGCAATGATATGTACATGCCTAGATGTCTTGTATGCTTTGAGCATGATGAGAAAGTACCAATTGAATCCGAGTGATGGTCACTCGATAGCTATGAAGAACATCCTTAAATACTTAAGTAGAACTAAGGATAAAATTCCTAATTTATGGTGGTGAGGAAGAGTTAGTTGTAAAAGGTTACCCTAATGCAAGATTCCAAACTGATAATGACGACTATAGATCAAAATCTAAATTTGTTTTTACTAAATGATGAAATTATAAGTTGAAAAGGTTTCAAGTAGGAGACCCTTGTTGATTCTACAATAGAGGTCAAGTACATTGTTGCCTATAGTGTAGTAAAGGAAGCATTATGGATCAAGAAGTTCATTAATGAACTTTGGGTGGTTCCAACCTTTGAAGACATAAGAGAGCTTCTTGCAACAACAATGTAGATATTGCATAAGCTAAGGAATCCAAATCACATCAATGTTCCATGCACATACTCAAGCATTACCATCTCATACATGAGATTGTACAGTGAGGAGATATAAAGCTTTGTAGATCACCAAATCTATAACGCCCCTCCAAGAACATATATACATCAGCAGAAGCAAACCCTATGTTGTCCATAACATGGGTCACTTGGCTCAGAGGAACATTACAAAACATGATAAGCATTGCAATAAGATAAATGAAACACCATGCATTAACTCAAAATATAGATTCATACATTGTTCTTAAAAAGGAAAACATAAATTGTCTCATCTTGATCTCAAGCCTAATACATGTAGACTAAACAAATCTAAAACATAAAAGATAAACTAGATTAATGAATCTAGGGCTTGCTTCAAATTCCTCTTTCTCCTTGATCTAGGGACATCTCATCCCACGGCCATGTGAAACAAAGCAACAACATAAGTAAATGGCACCATGCATGTTACAAGAACTGGAAATAGGCATATATACTTGAATGGAAATAAGCTTGACATGATTTAACATTAAGAATTCTCATTACACTTTAGCTTTCATTACACCAATGAATTAAGAAATATTACTATATGTGTTCTCTCCATCACTGCCCATGTGGGGCACGTCATGCTCAGAAAGCCCATCATTGCTAATAATCCCATAACGAACATAAAGGTCCATCATTGTGAGAAACATATAATAGGTTACTCAATTCTCTTAACTTAAACATTAACATCATTGTTATCATCTTTCCATCAATAATTGCACCAAAGTGCTCATCAAGCCAGTTAAGGCTCATCTTATTTGCACCAAAGTGCTCATCAATGCCTTAAATACAGAATAACATAAAGAGGAACAATTTACAACTTAAGTGCATTATCTTAATCATCGTGGGATTTCTCCCTCTTAATCTTGAAATTATCAATACATGATTTACATGAGTCTTTCTTCAATTTCTTAACTATTACAAGATCATAGCATTAAACTAATGAACATCAGTGATAAGATATGACTTCAACATTTTATAAAAAAAAGCAATAATATAATTTGATAAATCATTATTTTCTTAATTTCATTCATCAACTTGAAATTTAAAGCATAATCCTAAATCATACATAACAAGAAATTCATTATATATATATGTATATATATATATATATATATGCATAGTGGCATGACCCACTTACCTGGAGAAAGGTATATCCTAACTTATTCTCCCTGATCTTGATTGAATCCTATGTTCCTGAAATTACATGATTTCTTATTAATTATCATCATTAATACACCCTAAACCCTAATTAGGCTCCTTTAGGTAAACATGGTCAAATATGATGGAATTAGGGTTTGAAAATACTAAAAATGGATTCTACTCAAAAAATCCTTTCCAAAGAGTATTTATATGTACTTTTTTGACCATCCAATCAATTATTATGATTTTACAAAGTTTTAGCCAATCAGAATTTAAAGTATATCCACATGGGCGACATCCTTGATCGTGGATAGGTGTTGATTTGGCCCACTCGGGCACTACCAGTTGAGAAACATGCTCGTTGACTTGACTTGCATGATAGAGAAGGAAATGCACACTCAAATCCCTAAGATACCCATCAGTTATGATACAATGATCTACTGCACAAGGAAGATTGTGGAAAACATTACCTCAATTCTTCTTCTTTGATTTGCAAAGCCAAAGAACTCAAACCAGCAAGAGACTGTGAGAATGCTTGGATGGAAAATTGATTCATTACTCTTTTCGCTAAGAATCATGGTACTGGACGCCTTCCCTGAGTCCGAAAGGAGTTGGCAAGCCTCAAAGTAAGACTCGCAGTGGACAGAAAAGCCAGATAACCACAACTCTGCCACCACAGCAAGAAGGCGGCGGTAGTGAGTCAGCTAAACACAAAGTCCGACCAAAATCTGAGAGCATAAGGAGCCTCATCGCACAAAACTAAAGCCATTGGCAGAAACAACATGAGGAATCACCCTAAGGTTCAATGAGAAAAAGGTTTAGGCTTTGAATAAGGAAAAAAAGGGAAAAACATATACCTGCAAATATAGGTAAATTGAGAGCTAGAGAGGCTTTTTGAAGGCTAGGGGAGATGTTGTGGATCTTCAAAACCCATCGTTAAGGTCAGAGGCATACTGGGTCTACCCAACCATGGTGGCAAGCTCTGGAAGATCGAGTCAGACAAGGGTAGGTGTACACAGATGTGGTTGGGATCAGGGAAATCAGAGAGATGATTGAGTGGGAATATGAAGATGGTGTAATGAGGCATATACATATATAAGATGCTCTGAAATAGCCATGAATCTCAGATGAGATAGGAAAAAGGGGATGCAAAGGAATCCCTATTCAATTGGAGACTCTAGGAGAAAAAAACCTATCATATGTGGTATGGGGGAAACCGGCCAGATGTGAGGATCGTGAAAAAGGATCTCGTTCATCCAAAGATGTTGCAGAGAAAGAGATTTGGGACATGCACTACACTAGAGTCCACGATTTGTAGGACTTGGGTGTAGGAGATGCATCCTTGCCCGCGGACTCAGAGTCTGACCTAGACGGGACACTGAAAGGGGAGTGTGATAGAAAACAAAAGGCTACTATAGCAAAATTTAATACATTAATTAAATGTCCATCAAATCTTGGCCAACCTTTACTTAAATATTTCCCAATTAATTTATAGGTTCAAAAAAAATCAAAAGGAGACCAAAATTGGATCATAGTCTAATCTAAGAGTTTATATTCTTCTTATATAGTTAGATTCAAATTTTGCACAAGTTTTATCCATAGTTTCCATATAGATCATGAAAATTGATTTTAATGCATTCAATTGATTAGATGAGAGGAAAATTACCTTCATTCTGTGAGACTTTGAGTCCAAATTTCTAGATATGGAGTTATTATCCACTGTAGGATCTATTCATTAGAGAGAAAAAGTGAGGGGAATAATGCTAGTTCCTTTTATGTATATATGACTTATTTAATCATAAAGAAATTAAAGGAAACATATTCCATTTTCTTTCTATGTCGAAATTATACAAATGTTGAATAGTTGGGGCAATTTGCATTAAAGTCTAAGTTTTAAATTTTCCCTTTGAAATTTTGCAAATTAGACCTTAAACTTATTTATATTTAAATTTGGGATGTTAAAAACTCAAAGCAATGTTGTTGGTTCTGTAACTAAAGCACTTTCATAGCAAAAACATGATGGTCATGTTAGATCTATTGGATTTAGGTTCATGAGAGATTAGCTCTAGTACAAGTGGGAAACTATTGGCTATATTTCGGTAGAGACACCATGTGATGATTGTAGAAGGGATATTTTTTACATGATTTTATAATTAATAAAAGGACATTCCACTTATTATGTTTGTTTTAGTATTAGGATAATGAATAACTTAGTAGTGTCCTAAGAATGCTTTACTCAATGACATAAGGTTTAGGTTAAGGACCAAAACTTGAGATCATATGTATAATAAGAGTATTCATTCTTGTTATGTCCCTAGTTGGTTATTATTTTATATAGTGGTAGGACAACAATAAACTATAAGAGTAGCATGTATTGTGAGTGATGACCATGTCTGTGTTGGTATGGTATGCCCAGAGAGCCAATCATGTGATGATTGTGATGAGGCATTAGATACTTGATTTGATAACAATAAAGGTAATTCCATATATTATGTTTTTCTCAATCATAAGATGATGACACATACATGATAGATGTCTAAAGAATGATATGACTCGATGACATATGTCTTCAGGTTAAGGACCTGAACAATGAGACCATATGTATGATAAGAGTACATACATTCTTGTTATGTCCCTAGTCAGATGTTACCATGGAAGCAAAATAGACAACATTAATACATAAGATGAGAGTGTGTGTTGACTAATGATAGAGTCTCATTAGTCATGATATATGATATCAAGTCAAGCACGTAGATATATGTTAGAGAATAGTGTATCGAATAGACCCCCCCATGAGAGTGATACATGGATACCATGGAATGGTAGTCAAAATCATGTCTCATAGTGATAGTGGTGATAGTGGTTCATAGACCTAAAATCACTGCACTCATCACATGTCATTGGGTACACTAACATCATCAAACACATTCTTAAAACACAGGTGTTATAAAGGTAATGATTGGGTGACTTTGACACATGGGGTTTTGACTGTGAGTGATAGATATGGGATTTGTCCCTCCTACAAGGATTATGACATCCAGGGCCCCCTGATAAGTGAGACTGAGAATTGTATGGCGATACTCATGTGATTCAATACATGATATGTGAACTCACATGCATCTCAGATAGTCTGCTCAGAGGTCAAGGAACATGGATTGAATGTTGAATAGGATGACCTTCCATGCCTTGAGTTCAATCCAAATGGTCAGTGACAATGGAACTATACGATCATGATAACACTAATCACAAACTATAGGTTGAAAGTTGTTCTCAAACTTTCCTTTTCACTTGGGTAGCATTGATGTGTGACTAGGCACCACTCTTTGCTTGTGAAGTCATAAGTGAGTTATGGACTTTCACTGCCAACGTGAAATGGAACCTATAGGGTCACACACATAGGATTAACCTGGAAAAGGAGTTTATCCACAAATGATGTTTAGATTGCTTACTAAAGTGTTTAGGTACTCAATTAAACATTCAATCAAGAGACTTGACTCATAATAATCAAGTTCAAGTGTTGAACCAATTGATTAGAGTGTCAGATTGATTGAGAACTACATTGGCTGAGTTCTGCACAACCTGGACCACCAACTGACCGATTCACTAGGTGAAACGATCTGCTTATGGTCAGTGAGATGACTGGTTCACACTGGCAAACTAATCAGTTCACATGGACCAACTGAGCAGGTGTTAGGTTTCCCGGTTTATGAGAAAATATTTTTGTTTCACTTGTTCAATTTGATTGGGACAAGAATTAATCTTTGTATTAATTAGAAACGAATAAGGAAAGTCAATTGTGGGCAAGTATGGGAAGTGAAATGACCAGTTCACTAAGTGAATTGATTGGTTCATACTACCAACTGACCAGTTCAAAAGTGAACCGATTGGCTCATCTGCCCAAAAGACTGGTTCATTTATTAAACGATTGGTTCTCCTACCACAGTGCAATCAGTTCATTGAAAATCCAGACCCTACTACTCCCACCCAGATTGGGAACCTTGACCCTTCCCTCTACTATAAATAGAGGGGTATAGGGGGCTTCTTAGAACACACAACTCAGAACATCAGTAGCTCTACAAAGTTGTTGTCCTCTCTAGTTGTGGTAACTGAGAGAGCCCAAGCAAGTGCTACCCAACTAGGGAGGCACAATGAGGGAAAGACAACTACAAGAAGACAATTGGTGGAAGGAGATTGTGTCGGTGACTAGTACGTTGATGGAAGGGGTCGAATCCTTCTAGTGTCCTTCAGGACAAGACGACTAGAGTTCCCAGTGGTCAGTGTGGACTATCTATAGAGGCAGGAGGTTTCTGCCGCTTATGAGGATGATGATCAACTGTAGTCTGGGTCAAGGACAGGAGCTGTACAGACACCATCGAAGACTAGGTGGTTGAAGGCCGCACTTGCTGTAAGGTATTGTCACTAAGCAAGCCTCAGGACCAGGTACATCTCACTAAAACTATCTTTCCTATTACATAGTTGTTGATGTGATCTGCTGGTTATGGGTTTGTGGTGAGAAATTGTTTTTTTTACACTGCATGTTCTGTCCCACAAAACCCAACTGTGGTATCAGAGCCACGTCAACATACTATGTTTTAAGATTAATCGATATGATCGGTTTTTAGTTTTTTGGTGTTTATTTATTGCATGTGATGTGAATACTTAAACTGGTTAATATGCATATTCGATTAAACACCATAGATCTCAATATACATATATGATATGGTGTATATATGCAATCAATATGTGTCACCCCAAAATAGTTTTGATGGTGGGTGTGTAGCATGATTATAGCCTATAAACCCCTATGTGTGTGCTTGGTTGGTTGTGGTTGTTTGCATCTCAATTTGCATACCGAGTCCTTTCTTCTATCTCGATGTAACTCGAGATAACTCAATCCTTCTATTCTACCTTTGCTCCCCCTGAATGTAACTCAGGGTTTCCCAAAGAGATATGTAAAGTAGGGTAGTTTATTTCCAATTATGTTGAAGAATGATAGGCACCCAGATGAGCATTTGGAGGACCAAGACGACCGTCTCATGGAGCGAGACGATTGATTGGTGGATCAAGATGACCATCTCATGGAGGTAAATGAGCGGTTGGTGTCCTGACGAGGTGCATGATGACCTGATAGACCGATCGCCTGGAGGAGCCAGACGATCGGCTGGTGACACCCAACTGACTGACTGGGAGGTGAGCCGATCAGTCATGGGATGAGCTGATCAATTCAAAATGACTAAAGCACATGACTTCATCTTCTATAGGTTGCTTCATATGATGTAGACCTAGATGACCGTAATTCCTTGTGGCTCAAGGAATTACAATAGGATGACCATAATCATAGATTTTATTGATGTTTCATTTTTCTCATTGTGGTTTTAGCATGTATATGATACGTACTATAAATATGTGGTCATTGGATATGTATATGTACTTATAAAATCCCTCAAATAAAATATTAAAGTCTCAGATGCCTTCCATAAGCGGCACACATAAAAAGCTTGATCAACAAAGTGTAGGTTACACCAAAGTGTGGTGCACGGTCTATCTCATCGAAGTGTGATGGTAGACATGTAGGTTCTGCTAAAGCAGGGTGCATGATTATCATGTCGGCTTTTGGGTCAGACTTAATTGGTGATTCTTAGAGAGTCTAAGCTCGAGAGGCATGCAGATTATCATGACAAAGAGGTGTGCATACCATCTATCCAAGAGTTGCATATGATGCAATAGGCATGATGGCCTACCTAAATAATCAAGTTGTGGGTGATCAGCCAAAGCTGACTCATAATTTGATGAAATATGGATCTTGGCCACTAGAAGATTGTATGCTACAATCTTTTGAATTGATACATGAGGGTTATCAATTTGATCAAAATAGTGGGAGCGATAATTAATTAAAGGCCTAGTTAATATCATCAAATTTATCAAATCAAACAAATAAAAAATGTTTTGAAAAGTTGCAAAATTATTTTGAAGAATCTAAATGACAAACACAAATACATTATCATTTCGATCAGTTCGTAGATGGGATAAAACTTCAAATCTGGTTTGGGACCTTTGAGAAATGTTCTCAATAGTGAGTGTAAACTCTAAAGTCCTTGAAAGACCAGAGCATGTAGAACCACTCCAAATGTGCCTAAGGATAAAATTGGATGCTTACTTGAAGTATGTCAATGATGCCTAAGACATCAAGAACCTTATGCTAAGCTATATGAACTATGAGTTGCATAAATAGCTTGAAGCATGCACATTCTTGAGATTGTTGTACATCTTAAGAGTCATGTAAAGCATGAAAGGTATAATGTCTTCAAAGTGATGTTTGAGTATAAATAGACATATGGAGATCCAGTATAATCTCATATGCTCAATGTGATTGTGCATATAGATTAACTGTGATTTCTTATAGGTCAAGAGTTGACCAAACATATGATTCTAGAAATAGTTGTGTGAATCATATAGCCAGTTTATCAGATGTTGAGAAACTTGGCCATACCACTATCTGAAGTGCTTGTCATGTTGATGTCGAAGCATGAATGAAGAAAGGACAAAGCTTATGATAATGATCAGTAGAGTAAAGTCCATAGAATAAAGCAAGGCCAAGAAGTGTTCTGAGGCCAAGCCTGGGTCCTAGTCTTCATCACTCAAGATATGGAGAGGGGTAAGTAGGAAAGGGAAATAACCTCTTTATAGAGGATCTCAGGAAGATGAAAGAGATAGAGATATCTACTTTAGGACCTGAGAAGAAGTAAGCTAGAAATTGTGTGGAGCAAGAGTTGATGCCTTTACAGTTACAATATGACATTCATGGGCATATAATAGAATTAGTAAATTGCTATTATACATCTTCTGTCAATGAAATCATCATACATCTTGTTTGGATAAGAGTGTAATGAATTGAAGGCAATGTCTATGTCTCATCAACCATACTTGATAGTTAAAGAGACAAATTTGTATGACACATTTAATGAATGACATGATAACTCAAACTTGAATGCCTATAGCATAGTCTTTTGCAATGCATATATGAGAATTGCATTTCTAGAAATCCATATGATGGTTATCCAGACTCATTTTGGTTATTGAACCAATAGAGACATGTTAATCTCATTCATTTTGCAATATGACAAAGGTTCTTCACTAGATGTAGTGGGAGAACCATTATTCTATTAAGGATTATACATATTGATGTATATAGACCTTTTAGAATAAATGATAAAGGTAATCACTAGTACTTCAATGTATTTACTAATGACCTCAGTAGATATGATAGTTTGTATTTAGTGAAATACAAACATGAATCTCTTGAAGTGGTTAAGAAGATCAAAATGAAGTACATAATTATCTTGGTATAAGTATTAAATTTTGATATGACCGATTTGAAGATACTTTGAACTAAGAGTTTGAGAACCTTTTGGAAGATCATGATAATGTATCATGTTGGACTCCACCTGAAACACAATGATAGTGTATCATGAGAAGTGTATCAGAAAGAAGGAATCACACCTTGATAAGTCAGAGTGTGATTACTAGCCAAAACTTCAAATTCCTTTTGGGCACATGCTTTACATTGGGAATATAGAGAATCACAAAATGTTGGGGAATCTCAAAGTTCCTTAAGTAACACACAAAACTCATGGTTCTGGTAGAACACTTTTGGGTCTTCTAGAAGAAGACTAACATGGAGGGTAATTTGGCTGCAAAGAGTTTCTAATAAGTTCAAGGTGTTGAACATGATGAAATCTTTTCATTAGTTACCAAGGATAAATCCATCATGATAATGCTTGCTATTATAGCTTTAATGTGACTATGATATTTGGCATATGGATGATAAAACTACATTCCTTAAATGGAATATTGTGCAGGATGTGTACGTGACACAACCTAAAGGTTTTATAAATCCAATAATGCAAATAAAGTCTATAAAGCTGCATAGATCAATCTTTGGATTGAAGCAAGCACCTCAGAAATGGATCTTCAATTTGACAAGATAGTCAAAGAGTTTGACTTGAGTCAGAATGAAGATGTAATGTGTGATTACAAGAATTTAGTAGAAGCATATGTATATTCCACATATTGATGGGGAACAACGTCCTTATACTGCAAATATTAAAACCAGGCAACAAAGTGCATTGTGATTTTTTAAAAGAAGAATCATATGTGATAGGAATCAAAGATCTATAGAGATAGATCAAAAGGGCTTCTTGACCTAAGAAAGAGAACATACATTGGCAAGATGTTGAAAGGGTTCAACTTGATGAGAGAAAACATGTCCATGTTCCTTGGAGTTAGTCTCTCAAGAGCCAAGTGTCCCAATTCTTATGAAGAATAAGGAACACATGGATAGATGCCATATCCATTTGCAATTGGATCTATACGTATGAACTCATCTCGTTATCTTGTATGCATTGGACATGACAAGAACATATGAAGTAATTATCTTGTATGTATTGGACATGACAAGAATATATGATCTTATCATCTAGTATGTATTGGACATGACAAGAAGATATGAATTCATCATCTTGTATGAAAAGATGAAATAAATATCTAGTTATCTCGTATGTATTGGACATGATGAATGGAAATCTGTCGAACTCCAATAAGAATAACTGGAATACCATGAAGGACATCTTTGTGTACTTGTGAAGTACTAAAATGATTAGTTCGTCAGTTATGGTAATAAGGAAGAGTTGGGTGTAAGGAGTTACACTGATGCAAGCTTCTGAAATGACAAATTGTATTTGACCTTGGAATAAGAACTGTTAGTTGGAAATGTTCCAACATAAGATAATTGATTCATTCTACAATAAGAAGTTGAGTACCTTAGACAATGGAGATAATGGTTAGGTAAAGGAATCTCAGATAGCATACTACGACACTTCCATCTCATATGAGTTTTCGTATAGAGAAGGGATGTGAAACATGCAATATACCAACTTGAAGCAAATGTTACTTACCCTCTATAAAAGCACTTATGCAGCAGAAACATGATGAACATGTTAAGATCACTTGGAATATGATTTGTGGGTGATTGGCTCTAAGTGCAAGTGGGAGTCTGTTGGTATGGTATGCCCAGAGAGCCAATCATATGATGATTGTGATGAGGCATTAGATACTTGATTTGATAACAATAAAGGTAATTCCATCTATTATGTTTGTACCAGTCACGAGATGATGACACATACATGATAGATGTCTAAAGAATGATGTGACTTGATGACATATGTCTTCAGGTTAAGGACTTGACAATGAGACCATATGTATGATAAGAGTACATACATTCTTGTTATGTCCCTAGTTAGATGCTACTGTGGAAGCAAAATAGACAACAATAATATATAAGACTAGAGTGTGTGTTGAATGATGACAGAGTCTCATTAGTCATGATATATGATATCAAGTCAAGTACATAGATATATGTTAGAGAACAGTATATCGGACAGACCCACCGTGACAGTGATACATGGATACCATGGAATGGTAGTCACAATCACGTCTCATAGTGATAGTGGTTCTTAGACCTAAAATCACTACACTCATCACATGTCATTGGATACACTTTGACATCATCAAACGCATTCCTAAAACACGGGTGTTATAAAGGTGATGATTGAGTGACTTTGACACATGGGGTTTTGACTGTGAGTGATAGATATAGGATTTGTCCCCCCTATAAGGAGTATGACATCCAGGGTCCCTTAATAAGTGAGAATGATAATTGTATGGCCATACTCATGTGATTCAATACATGATATGTGAACTCACATGCATCTCAGACAGTCTGCTCAGAGGTCAAGGAACATGGATTGAATGTTGAAGAGGATGGCATTACATGCCTCGAGTTCAATCTGGATGGTCAGTGATAAAGGAACTATACAATCACAGTAACACTAATCACATATTGTAGGTTGAAAGTTGTTCTACAACTTTCCTTTTAACTTGGGTAACACTGGTGTCCGACTAGGAACCACTCTTTGCTTGTGAAGTCATAAGTGAATTATGGACTTTCACTGTCAACGTGAAATGGGACCTATAGGGTCACACACATAGGATTAACCTAGAAGAGGAGTTTATCCATGAATGATGTTTAGATTGATTACTAAAGCATTTAAGTACTCAACTAAACATTTAATCAATAGACTTGACTCAGAATAATCAAGTTCAAGTGTTAAACTAATTGATTAGAGTGTCAGATTGATTGAGAACTGCATTGACTGAGTTCTACACAACCTGGACCACCAACCGACCGGTTCACTGGGTGAAATGATCGGCTCAGGGTCAGTGAGACAATCGGTTCACACTGGTGAACCGATTGGTTCACATGGACCAACTGAGCAGGTGTTGGGTTTCCCAATTTATGAGAAAAGATTTTCATTTCACTTGCTCAATTTGATTGGGACAAGAATTAATCTTTGTATTAATTAGAAACGAATAAGGAAAATCAATTGTGGGAAATTATGGGAAGTGAAATGACCGGTTCACTAAGTGAACTAATCGGTTCACACTCCCAACTGACTGGTTCAAAAGTGAACAAGCGGCTCACCTGCCCAAATGACTGGTTCATTTGTGAAATGATCGGTTCGCCTGCCGTAGTGCAATCAGTTTGTGGAAAATCCAGACCCTTCTAGTCCTGCACAGACTGGGAACCCTGACCCTGCCCTCTACTATAAATAGAGGGGTACGTGGGGCTTCTCAGAACACACAACTTAGAACATCATTTGCTCTGCAAAGTTGAGGCATTATTAAATAAATATAGAGTAAAGCACAAGGTTGCTACACCCTATCATCCCCAGACCTCAGGGCAAGTGGAAGTGTCGAACAGGCAGATAAAACAAATATTCAAAAAGATGGTCAGTCATACTAGGAAGGACTGGTCCATGAAGCTTGACGACACTCTCTGGGCTTACAGGACTGCTTATAAGATACCTATAGGAACAACACCATGCAGACTGATATGTGGTAAATCCTGCCATCTACCACTTGAGCTCGAGCATAAAGCCCTTTGAGCGATCAAGTTCCTAAACATGGATATGGAGAAAGTAGGACAGAAGAGATTCCTACAGCTGTAGGAACTCGAAGAGCTGAGACTGCACGCTTACACAAATGCAAAAATTTATAAACAAAGAACTAATGTGTGGCATGATGCCCACCTAAGGAACAAAGATGTCCGTAAGGGTGATAAAGTGCTTCTATTTAATTTGAGCATCCGAATTTTCCCAGGAAAACTCAGAACAAGATGGTCAGGCCCATTTTCTGTAGTAAAGATATACCCATCAGGAATGATGGAGATTTTAGGGGAGAAAACATGAACTTTCAAGGTTAATGGTCACAGAGTGAAGATATTTTATGAAGATGAAGCTTTTATCTGAAGGTTTGAAATTAGCTTGGAGGAACCCCATCAGTCACCAGAAGAAAGGAATAAGGAATTGCCACATTCAACTAAGAGACCCAAGGAATGAATGATAATGAAGTCAAGCTACAGACTTTAAACCAAGTGCTTATTGGGAGGCAACCCAAGTTTTTACTATTTCTTTAAGCTTTTGTTTTCACTGCCTTTTAGTTTGATTAGTGATGCGATGATTTTGAGTCGCATTTAGAGACCTATTTCATATGTGTTTTGTGCTTTAATTACTCATTTTCATGGATATTATTGCATAATTCACTTTATTTGGTCTTTGCCATCATTTTATATCAAATCCCCTTTGTTTTACTATTTTGAGCATTATTTATCATCTTATTATAAATTGTGTGGATTTACTTGGGCTTGTTGTGAAATTTCAGGAAAAACAAGTATCTGCTTCCATCGATACCATCGACGGAAGTCGATACCATCGACCAAGCCACAGGTTGTCAGCCGAGCAGAGCAATACAGAGTCGATACCATCGACACCTAAGTCGATGGTATCGAGATCCCTTCAAGTTGGTGGCAAGGAAACTGTCGATACCATCGACCCAAGTCGATGCCATCGACACAAGGGGAGCTACAGCGTCGCTAAACGACAACAACCGACACTAAAGGAGTCGATACCATCGACACCCAAGTCGATGGTATCGAGATCACCACAGGCGCTCAGAATAAAAGAAAGGAAAGCTACCGCTAATCCGCTGGGTCGATACCATCGACCCGCGTCGATGGTATCGACGCCGGCAGATATGCGTTGGATCTGTTTTGATCTCGATCGGACGGCTGTTGTTATTTGACGACCTAATTAGGGACTTATACCTAATGACGGCCGCCCGGACGAGGGGATCATCTCATTTTTTGGATTGCACGAGTGCCGAGGAGGAGAAAAAGGAGAACGGAGGCTGAGAAGCTCATCCCGGGTGATTCGGACGCTGCCGAAGATGATTTCCACCACCGACATGCGGGGGAAGCTCGTGTTCTACGCCAAGGATCCACCGGTTCTTCTCCGTTCAGGGGTTTTCCCATTTATTTCCCGTTTTTCTTATGAATTCCCCAATTTCTACCATGTATTCGTGTGAGATGAACATGAGAGGCTAAAACCCTCAATCTTTAGGACCGGGAGTAGCCCGGGAATGCATTGTATGACATTTTTATATCAATAATTCATATTTTTCTCTCAAATCTGTGGTATAGATTCGTTTTCTCCATTTCTATTGTTATGCTTGATCACCATAATAATAATTTAACACCCTTAATCACTTCGACAGAAGGATTAACGGTTGAAAAGAGATGAATTCTACATTAATCAATAAAACCCTTGACAAAGGAGTTGTAAAATTAATGGTGGGAACTGAGAGACCGTTTATACTGCACTTAGTTTAGGGGAATGATTACTACGACGGTGGAATCAACCTAAATCTAAGTAGTGAATTACACCACGACAGTGGGTAATTCTGTTTTCAGGCCACTACCCAGATAGAGAGAGAAGTGTGAGGAATTATATGAAACCTAATACAATGTTGACCCGCGGTGAAACGCCATCCTAAAGATATCCCTTTGAATTGATTAAATTAACCTTTAATCGATTGTTTTCTTTGTTTGATTTTTATTTTCTTTTTAATTTGAACACAAAACCCTACTTTGTTATCCAGCTTAGCTGATCGCAAATAGTTAGTAGAAGTCTCCAATAATTCAACGTATCCCTGTGTTCGACTCGGGCCTCACAAAGGCCTATATTACTCGACGCATATACTTGCGTTTAAGCGCGTAGTAAAATACACGTCAAGTTTTCGGCGCCGTTGCCGGGGATACGGCGAATTATTGGCACTTTGAGTGCTAAGAGCGGCCATTCTAGGCCACATTTTTTTTATTTATTTTAAAACAATTTCAAAAATTCCTTTATTTCTCTATAATTGTGTTGACTCGTTCAAAGCATTGTACTGAACCCCTATTTCCATATTTCAGGTACTTTGCATGGTGCACACACGTAGTCGAGACTACGTGAATCGCACACCTGAGGTTCCATCTGCAGGACCAGAGGACGAGGACTACTACGAGAAGGAGAACCACAGTGATATAAATTCTGAATCTGAGCAAGAACAAGAAGAAGTAATGGCTGAAGCACAGACAATATGGGAGAAGATCAAGGCGTCTTCTTCCTCGGCATCAAAGGGTCCTATAAAGAAACAGGGGCTAAACATTCCAACCTACAAGATCGATCCAGCACTGATTAACCTGGTTAAATCAAACACATTTCACGGATTAAAAAATGAAGATCCAGTGGCCCACATCAGCCAGTTCGTGGAGAACTGCGATATGGTGAAGATAGATCGATTTCCACAGGATGTGCTCTACCTCAAGTTATTCCTGAGTTCCTTGGCTGGAGTGGCAAGAGAGTGGCTTCATAACCTCGACAACGAGTTTGTCGAATCATGGGATCACATGGTGGAGGTTTTCTTCGAGAGGTTCTTCCCTCCTGAGAAGACCAATGATATGATCTGGAAGATCCACAATTTCACCCAACAGGCGGGTGAAACTTATTCTGAGACTTGGGAGCGATTCCAAGTCATGTTGAGGAGATGTCCACACCATGGACTGGACAAGGAAACCCAAGTGAAGATCTTCTACTTTGCTCTCTCCGAGCATGATAGAAGCAATTTGGACTCGGACGGTTCAGGATTTTTCTTGAACAACACTGATACAAGATGCTGGGAGATATTAAAGAACATGGCTAGGAAACAGTCATGGGGCGACAGAGGTGCAGTGGAACATGTCAAGGCTGCCGGTGAATCCAGAATAGTGAGGGAGCTCAATGATAAGTTAGATCTTCTAGCCAAGAAGGTGTTAACTAAGGAGGATGCATCTAAGGATGAGGAAGCCCAAGTAAAGTACATGCAACAACAGGGCTATAGAAACAATGACTATGCATGGAGGAAAGATAAAAAGTTTTCATGGAAGGATCCGAACATTTTTTTGCAGGATCCGGATGCCAAACCACAGCAAAGAACCGAGGAAAAGAACACTGAATTGCTAAGTCAAATGGTTCAGCAAAACCAAGAGATGATGGCCATGTTTGGTAAACAATTACAATCTCAAGGTGACATTCTAACCAAATTTGGGCAGACGCTACAAAGCCATGGAGCACAGATGCGGGCATTAGAGACCACTGTGGCACAGATTTCAAATGAAGTGGCAGCCATCAAGCACGCCAATCAACAGAAACCAGCTGAGAATGCGAATGTGGCCCAAGCACATCATCAGGTTAAGTACATGTCGGTGGTAAGAAATGAGGAATCTCAGGTGCAAGAAGTTGTAGAAGAAAGAAAATTGACTTTCAATGTGAATGCAACACCGGCGATACCGTATCCACGCACTTACTATAGATTGCCGGGCGGAAACCATTTCTTCAGAAAATCAGAGAGAGTTGTGAGTATGGTATCTCCATCTAGGCAAGAGGAGCAGGTGCAGGTTGTTTGTGCACATGTGGAGACATCTGAGGCGAGAGAGGAACCACAACAAGCTGCTACTATTGATGATGTCTCGCCAAAGCCCACGTCCGAGGGAATAATTGAAGCAAGCTTAGGGGAGGTACCCCCGAAAAGCTCTTATGTGCCACCTCATAGGCGTGTTGAGGCAGCAGATGTTTCAAATGTGGTTAATCCTAAGTCAAAGAAAGAGCATCGTCACTTTAAAAAATTCCTGGAGATATTCCGAAAACTCCACATCAACGTTCCGTTAGTGGAGATGATCGAGAAAGTACCCGCCTATGGGAGGTTCATTAAAGAAATCATCAATAAGAAGAGGCGGATAAAAGACGATGAAATTTATTGGATGAATGAGACAGTGAGCTCTATGATTCATGGGAGTTCACCAAAGAAGAGAAAGGACCCAGGAGGTTTTTACATACCGTGTTCAGTAGGTGGTCAACATGTTTCTAAAGCGCAATGTGATTCCGGCGCTAGTATAAATCTCATGCCTTTGGCTACATTTCAAAAGCTGGGGTTAAAAGAGATAAAGAAGTTGGCTGCAACAATTGAATTGGCGGATGGGTCTACTGTGAGACCCTATGGAGTATGTGAAGATGTTCTAGTCAAAGTGGACAGATTCATATTTCCGGTGGATTTTGTTGTCATGGATATGCCACCACTCCAGAGCTGTGAAATTCTCCTAGGAAGACCATTTCAAGCAACGGCAGATGTCGTGACTACCTTAGGGAGAGGTACTTTGTCTTTGGGCATTGGAGGAGATCGTGTTGAATTCAAATTACCGCATGATCCTCTAAGTGCAGTCCCCAAGGTGAAAAGATGATGACTGTCATACGTCTAGCCTAAGACGTTAAAGAAGGGCGCTTGTTGGGAGGCAACCCAACCATCAGTACATTAGGATAGTTTAATTTTAGTCATAGATTGCTTTTATTTCGTTTAAATTTTAGTTTAAAAATGATACCTTGATCCGTTTGTTGAATGTGCAGGCACAGGCAGGGTCGATACCATCGACACACCTGTCGATGGTATCGACATGGGTTCAGGTTGACACCAGCAAAAATCGCATTGCGTCGATACTATCGACACCCTCGTCGATGGTATCGACATGGTCACAGACAGGTCACAATAAAAGTGTCGATGGTATCGACACCCCAGTCGATACCATCAAGATCTCTGGAGATATTCAGACGAATTTTGCTCAGTCAACTCGATACCATCGACGCCCTCGTCGATGGTATCGACATCATCACAGGTTGAATGCAACACAACGGCGGTGTCGCAATAAAAGCCAGTCGATATCATCGACATCCGTCGATGGTATCGACGGACATGTCACCGATCCGCACACAGACATCGACGACGATCGCAACAGCCACGTCAGCGATCCGGGTGCTACGTCGATACCATCGACTTCCGTCGATGGTATCGACCCGTCAGCAATCCGGGTTTCTCGATCCAGCAAACGTCAGCCGTTGATACTCGCGAGGGAGGCGGATACCCGCGAGATGTGTCGATACCATCGACCCGCGTCGATGGTATCGACGGGTCAACAGGGGCGCCGATCAAGCCTATTTAAGGGGACTTGCAACGTCACTTGACGTCACACCTTCAGAGCAAGTATCCTCCTTTGCGCCTAGCACTCCCCCGATCCCTCCAAGACTGAAGAGAAGCGTCATCTAGCGGAGATCTTCATCGAGCGGAGAATTTCTTCTCCATCTTCACCGAGCTCTTTTCTTCTAATCCCATCTTCTCGCAACCATGGTGCACACCGCCAGAGCGTCGTCCTCAAGCACTCACCCTATGGAGATCGAGGAGTTCGTTCCTCCCCCACCCGCTTCCATCCCTCATCCACGCCTAATTCATGCCAACATGGATGTGAGGAAGGTCTACGAGGAGATAATGAAGCGAAAGTTCGAGCCCACCCGGTATGTGGACCGGGGCATGATCCAGGAGCTGGGGTTCGAGGCCAACTTGGCCTATGTGTTGGCCGGGCAAGCACGGCACACCAATCTCTTTTATGAGCAGATCAAATGTCATGCGGATGGGCAGCCGTTTTTCGGTGAATGGCCCACCTACAAGGAACTGGTGGCTGAGTTCATTGCGTCTCTTGATATCTGCGTCGTACCAAATGACGTGGTACCATCGGACCAGACGTGGATCAAGGGAAGGGTGTCCTTCCGACTCTTCAACAACAATTACAACATCACGTTGAAGCAGTTCAACGACATCTTCAACTGGAACCACGGCCGCAACGATCACTGACGCCCCGACGCCCGCACCGACTACGACAAAATCTTCGCCGAGCTAGTTACAGTGCCGACAGGGAAGACTGTGAGCTACCATAATGCAGCGGTAACGGATTTTGAACACCCGTTCGTCCGGGTCCTGCATAGGATGTTGAGCTTGACTTTCTTCGCTCGAAGCGATCTTGCTTTGAGCAAGTTTCAGGAGAGTGACCTGTTCTTTCTCTACGCACTCCTGAAACGTCAAGAGTGCAACTGGGGGGCGTTCTGGCTACAGCGCGTCCTGGCGGTGAAGCGGAGCACAAGGAAGGCTCCAATCCATTTTGGTGGTCTTGTCACCAAGTTGGCGCTTTACTTGGGGCTGAACCTTCAGTCCATGACTCCGATCTTTACGAGGAGCAAGGTGAACGTGCAACATTTGCACCGTTCAAATCTCATTCTTCTCCGGGACGGGTTGGCGTACGCTCATTGCCACGTCAACCAAACTTATCAGGAGAGCTCCATACCGGACGATGTCTTCAACATAGAGGGCAAGCAGCACTTCCGGTGGCCAATCATAGCCATCGAGTCCTCCGAGGAAGAAGGCGGTGGTGACGAGCAAGAAGGCGAGGCTGCAGAGGAAGAGGAGGCTTTCACACCTCTTCGTGCACGAGTGGCACCACGGAAGCGTCCTAGGATGCATCCGGGTGCATCTTCATCTTCTCAGCCCCTGCCGCCATCACCACAGTACGAGCAGCCAGCTGCGGATCCCTATTCCATGCAGGGGATGTACACCATGCTGCAGGACATCCAGCAGACTCAGCAGCAGCACATGGGTATGTATACCGGCATTCATGAGACTACGAGCCGGGTACTTGACAACCAACGGGCTATGTTCGAGAACGAGCGACTCATCCTCGCCAACCAAGAGCAAATGCACAACCGGTTGCAGCGGATAGAGACACAACAGGAGCCCTTCTTCGACCATTACTGGAGTCAAGACTACTTTGGAGGCTATCCACAGCCTCTGCCGAGGACCCAATATGATCCAAGCTTCCAGGGGGAGTACCCGTCTTGGGATCCTACGACACAGCAATACCCACCACCGCCTCCGCAAGATTGATCAGGGTATCACTGTTCCACCCTTAAGTTGGTTTTTGACTATGAGGCCATAGTCGAATTCAAGCTTAGGGGGGTGGCTGGAACAGCTCTATCTTTTATCTTTTCTTTAGTTGTTTTTAGTTTTTGCTTTGTTATTTGTTCTTGCAATTTTAGTGTTTGTTTAGGATCCACATCTATCTAGTGTAATCGTGGATGTCTTAAAAAATTGTCATCTCGTTGTTTTTATGGGAAATTTGAGGGAATTTCAAAATTTTTGTGTCTTTTGGATAGCTTAACTTGGTTGTCCTTGGGAAACTTGTCCTATGAAAATGATTGATTATGTCAACTCTAAAGCAATATGTCACACCCACAACCCCATTGACTCATGAAAAGTGGATAGTAACGGTTGTTTGAGCCTAACCTAATCAAATGGTAATGAGACCTTAATTGGATATACGAGAAAGAACCCTTTGAACTACTACACATGTCAGTAAGGAGGGACACATGATATTTTTCTAAGGTTCAGTAACTTAATCTTGTGATCATTCCACTTCATATTTTTCCCTAATCCACCAAAGAATTGGAAGTAAAGTACAGTTTTAATTCCTCCTTGCGGGCATAGCATGTAGATAGGATTTGCATTGTTATTTTCATACTTTTGCATAAAACGAAAAAATGTATAGTGATTCATGCACATTACCTTTAGGTGCATGTCATGTAGTTGCACTCATAACTTTCATGTTTTTCATGCATAAGTACACCATGTACCTCAGTTTGTCTTGAAAAGTGACCTAAATTGTCCCATACCCTCGAAATAGTACAAAGATTTCCAATCATGAAGAAAATAGCCTAACACATGTATCTCTAAGCAATTATGGATATGTGGGCTAAAAAAATTTTTCTGAAAATCTGAAAAAAATTGAGAAAAAAAAAGAGAATTTAGAAGGAAATGGAATAAGAGGGAGAAAGGAACATGATATCACTTGCATAACAAGGAAACTGAGTACATGATGTGGCTTAATTAGATTTCTATCTCTTTTTGAGGTGGAAGGTTAGTGCATGCATCATTCCACCCAATTTTAAGCATTAGGGCATTTTCAATGTGCATTTGCATCATTTAGGGCATTTTGTTATATGCATTTTGAAACTGTGTAATACTTCCAAATTCTTCCATGAATCACCCATTCCATCCACCCGTTGCTCGGATTGGTAGGCCACCGTGATTTTCTCCTCACTCATGTTTATCAGGAGAACTGCTTCCATGTAGATGGTAGTTAGGGCGAGCAACGTAGTGTAGGCGATCACAAGATGCACTAATGCTGAATCGGCAAATTTTATTATGTTAACTGCCTTATGTGATAGTGTTCATCGGTCTGAAGGATAATTTCTTTTATTGATGATTATTGTCGCCTGTAGGGTAATTACTGTTCTGTGATTAGGAAAGGCCGGTTTGAGAACGTTCAGTGGGAGTCATGTGGAATGTGGGGTGCTGTGTTGATTTTTAGTTGACATCTGCAATCTTATTCTAAAGATTAGTTGCTCGAGGGCGAGCAATGTTTAAGCTTAGGGGAGTTTGATGCGATGATTTTGAGTCGCATTTAGAGACCTATTTCATATGTGTTTTGTGCTTTAATTACTCATTTTCATGGATATTATTGCATAATTCACTTTATTTGGTCTTTGCCATCATTTTATATCAAATCCCCTTTGTTTTACTATTTTGAGCATTATTTATCATCTTATTATAAATTGTGTGGATTTACTTGGGCTTGTTGTGAAATTTCAGGAAAAACAAGTATCTTCTTCCGTCGATACCATCGACGGAAGTCGATACCATCGACCAAGCCACAGGTTGTCAGCCAAGAAGAGCAATACAGAGTCGATATTATCGACACCTAAGTCGATGGTATCGAGATCCCTTCAAGTTGGTGGCGAGGAAACTGTCGATACCATCGACCCAAGTCGATGCCATCGACACAAGGGGAGCTACAGCGTCGCTAAACGACAACAACCGACGCTAAAGGAGTCGATACCATCGACACCCAAGTCGATGGTATCGAGATCACCACAGGCGCTCAGAATAAAAGAAAGGAAAGCTGCCGCTAATCCGCTGGGTCGATACCATCGACCCGCGTCGATGGTATCGACGCCGGCAGATATGCGTTGGATCTGTTTTGATCTCGATCGGACGGCTGTTGTTATTTGACGACCTAATTAGGGACTTATACCTAATGACGGCCGCCCGGACGAGGGGATCATCTCATTTTTTGGATTGCACGAGTGCCGAGGAGGAGAAAAAGGAGAACGGAGGCCGAGAAGCTCATCCCGGGTGATTTGGACGCTGCCGAAGACGATTTCCACCACCGACAGGCGGGGGAAGCTCGTGTTCTACGCCAAGGATCCACCGGTTCTTCTCCGTTTAGGGGTTTTCCCATTTATTTCCCGTTTTTCTTATGAATTCCCCAATTTCTACCATGTATTCGTGTGAGATGAACATGAGAGGCTAAAACCCTCAATCTTTAGGACCGGGAGTAGCCCGGGAATGCATTGTATGACATTTTTATATCAATAATTCATATTTTTCTCTCAAATCTGTGGTATAGATTCGTTTTCTCCATTTCTATTGTTATGCTTGATCACCATAATAATAATTTAACACCCTTAATCACTTCGACAGAAGGATTAACGGTTGAAAAGAGATGAATTCTACATTAATCAATAAAACCCTTGACAAAGGAGTTGTAAAATTAATGGTGGGAACTGAGAGACCGTTTATACTGCACTTAGTTTAGGGGAATGATTACTACGACGGTGGAATCAACCTAAATCTAAGTAGTGAATTACACCACGACAGTGGGTAATTCTGTTTTCAGGCCACTACCCGGATAGAGAGAGAAGTGTGAGGAGTTATATGAAACCTAATACACTGTTGACCCGCGGTGAAACCGCCATCCTAAAGATATCCCTTTGAATTGATTAAATTAACCTTTAATCGATTGTTTTCTTTGTTTGATTTTTATTTTCTTTTTAATTTGAACACAAAACCCTACTTTGTTATCCGACTTAGCTGATCGCAAATAGTTAGTAGAAGTCTCCAATAATTCAACGTATCCATGTGTTCGACTCGGGCCTCACAAAGGCCTATATTACTCGACGCGTATACTTGCGTTTAAGCGCGTAGTAAAATACACGTCAATTAGTTTCCTTCTCTAGTAAGTTTTGTACATATCTTATCCTCACCCCTTTTGGAAAGATGTGTTGATTAAAGAAATAAGTTTTGTTTTGGTCAAGTGCTCTGATTGCGGGCTAGACTACGGTGGCGGTGTTCACCTTGCTTCAAGCAAGACCGTGACTCACGGTACTGATGTTTATTCTACTAGACCGTGACCAGATGATTTCATTGAGGAAGAGAGACTGTGGGTCGCAGTTGTGTTTTGAACACACTGTGGTCGTGGTCATCCCTCCCCTTTAGGCTCAACGGATCACAGTCACCCTAGTATATATATATGCTAAAACCCCAATTTCACAGGTTCCTTTCGCTTCTTGCTTTCTCGAGCCTAAGATAAACCTACATCTCTAACGAATCGCCCGACTACGATTGACCTCCACCATCGTAGTTGACTCGACGCCACGCCAACCTTCTTCGTTTTGTCATTTCATCCGTCAAGCAAGGTAACTGCCCAACCCTATTCAGAACTTTTCGCCTGCCATTTCCACATTTCTTTGTTGCCACTGCTATCATTACTGGTTTTGCCTCGTGCCCTCACTCCTTTTCTGATTCATTTAGTTGAATGACACCTACCGTGCCACTGATAACCATTATCGTCGATCAAATCCCCACCCACCCTAAGGCGGTGCCTTCGAACATATATTAAAAAACCTAAAAATATAATAATCAGCGCAACCACCCGCCATCGAGTGCCTTTACAATCAGGGACATTTGACCTCCGCCATGTCCACCTGTCCCAATTGACAATTGACGAAAGGAAGTTGAACCGTTGGACTTATTAGACCGCGAGTCGTGATGTGCATCAACAACAACCGCAAGCGCGGTCTACACATCGATCTAACCTGGTCGCAGTGCTTCCTCAACTCATAAGTATCAATCTCATACCACGTGCCACGATGTTTAAAACCTTTGTCTAAAGTTGCGGTTCACTAGACCATGACCTTCTCAATTAACAACATCAGATCGCAGCCACAACCATGACCTTCTACACAAGTCTGCGACCGCGACCTCCTTCAGAGACCGTGACCGCAATGTCTCTTGAATCACCAACAAGACCGCGGGTCACGGACCCTACAAACATATTTGAACTTAACAAGTTTTCGTAGATAATTGCAAGAAAAATTAATCATTTTAAATTAATTATAAACTAATTCTTTGTGAAAATGTGCAGAATGTCTTTTCCCGCAACCAGCGACACCATCTACAAGCAGGCCACATCTTTGAAGGAGGTAGAGAAGATAGTGAAAAGTCTGATAGTGGCATTGAAGGACACATCCATGTTGGTATACCCAAAGGGGTTGAGCTGCAGCTAAAATTTAAACAGTACCAGAGGATACTAGGTCACTTGACACTGGAAGACTCTCCACAGGAGACAGAACAAACAGAGACCTCTGAGTATCAACCAGAAGAATTAGAGACTCAGATCTAAGGAAGGAAAAAGAAGGATACACACAAGGAGACCAAAGGCAAGAAGAAGGCAAAACCAGTGGTTGCTGAGAAATCAAGGGAGCAAGAGATAGAAAAAGTCAACCAAGAGAAAGAAGTCACCAGAGAGACATCGGCAGAGTCTAGAGAACCCTCATTCATGCCAAGAGACTCTGTACACCAGTCTACCTATGACTGGATGTATCAGAACAAGGACTTCAGCCCAAATAGGTACCTAGACGTGGAAGATTTTAAGAAAATATGAATCTACGACATGATAGTCAAATTCCTAGAAGGTGCAAATTTATGCACCTTATGCACATCTGAGGCCAAGTCCTACAAAAAGTTAACTACAAAGTTCATGTCTTCCCTAAATAAAATCCCCACAAGTAGGCAGATAAGGAAGGCGGGCATCGGAGATTACAAACTGGAGGTAAGGCTAGGAGGTGAGCCTTACATGATCACAGAGGCATTACTGAATAAGATATTCACAAAGATGGAGGAAGAATACAAAGCCTACTCCGCCGCCCTAGGAGAGAAGGAATTAGTCACCTACGATAGCTACTAGCTATGGGAAGAGTTGACCAGAGAAGAAAAACACAACTTGAAGTACACAAAGGCCTCCCTGATCACTTCGTGCTTCATTCGTATGATCCAGAAGATAAGGCTTACACCATTTATACGAGGTCAGAGATGGGAATAGTAAGCAAGGGGGACTTGTTCCTAATATGACTAATGATAAATAGAAAGCCAGTAAATATCAGGAAGATATTAATCAAACATTTATCTATGACAGTAGGAGGGGGAGCAAAATGGAACTCTGGATACTGTATGAACGGTCAAATTACAAAGGTTGCGTAATACTTTATGGATGCAGGAGAGATCCAGAAGTATAAGGAGATGGAGGTACAGTTGAAAATAAATATCAAGTCCTTGTCAACATTGGGATTCTAGCGCAGAAGGGGGAAAAACTTTACTATAAGCAGAGCGGCTCAAAGAAGCTCCCCCTCTTCCAAAGATGGCATTTTACGATGCCCACAAACTATGGCCGACCCATGATGACATAGAAAAGATGTACTTTGAGACACTATGGGCCGACAAAGAACAAGCATCTATAGTCGGTGAGAGCAGTGTCCAAACTGAATTAAAGGAGAAGAAGAGAACAGAGAAGAAAAAAAAGCTGGAGGTACAAAAGAAAAGGCAGGCATCAGATACACCGACCACGCCGACCGCAACGCCATAAGCTGCAGAACCGCCAACCAACCCACCCCCATTCCAGAAGAGACAGTGGAAAATAAAGCACCCCCACCTGCAAAGCCATAAGAAAAGGTAGCTATAGTGGATCTAGAAGCAGAAAAAGAAGAAACCATCGTAGCTAGCCCACAGCCAAACAATGAACTAGAGGCAGAGCCGAAAGAAGGAGACCCCAAGGCTACACCGGAACTGGAAGTCTGTGGAGCCAACAGGGACGTACAAGAAAAGTAGAAGGATAAAGAACAAGGTCCACCACCACCACCTCTGCAACCAACGGTGCCAAGCACGTCAACGATGCATATAGAATAACAATTGCACCAACAAAAACAACGTACACCCTCTTTCAGGGGTGTGCTGGGTACTAGATTTGATGCCATGTGGGAACACATGCATCAAACCACTGAAATAAATACAAATGTTATTTCTTCTTTGTCTGTGCTAACAATGCAGGTACATGTCCTCAATGACAGAACTGAAGCACTCCCCGACCTCATACAAGAAGCATTAAGCAACCAACGAATGATGATGGGAGTGCTGAAGGTAATGCAAGAAGAAATGGAGGAGTTGAAGAAGGAGAGGAATGCCATTCGAGCCAACAATAAACAAATGTGTCATGACTATGATGAGGTGATGGCCAGCCTCGAAGAAGAATGCCAACGCCTCAAAGAGGACCATCGGAAACTCAAAAAAGAATGAGAAGAAATTGAGGACCGGCGGAGGAAACAGAAAGCAAAACGTTTGGCAAGCCCAGCGCATTCCTCATCGAGTCCCTCTAGCCACAATGACAATGAAGAGGACAACAAGGGAGGGACCAGCACAGGAATAGAGGCAATGAAAGATGAAAGTGCCAATGTGAAGATGGCACTTGCGGCTGAATATAAGAAGAAGGACACTCCACAACAACTGAGCTCCTCTAATGACAAAGACGTAATGAAAACCACAGCGTTGTCAAGGGATCTCAGTCTCAATAGCAGCCCTAAAGAAGGAAAAGAAGAAACTAACAAAGGCAGTGGTAGACAAGTAGAACAATAATGGACCCTACCTACAAGTAAGCTAATAGAAGTAGAGCAGTTAGTTGTAGCTCATTGAGAAGAAGTCACCGCAAATTTCAGCACAACAGTGGCCGACGAGCTCGAGAACATGATGGCTGAGTTGGGAACTGGTCTCAAAGAGAGCAATGAGTTCCTCCTATTCCAAAAACACAATGAACATAATGACTAACTCTATGATGGAAAGATGGAGGCAACTCTGGCAATGCTGGAGGCTGCCAAACTAGGCCAAACTTCTGAGGAAAGTAACATCAAAGACAACATAGTTGTAGAAGCATCATCAGAAGTAGCAGAACAAGTGTCCACCACTATGCTGACTATTAAAGAACTGTCGGCACCTTCGACATATGAAGGGACATCTGACGATGAGGACGACAGGCTGTCCACTTTCTTTACAAATGAGCCTTCCAAGGAGTGGAGTACGCCAGCTACAAAAGAAATACTTGGAGTGGCTCCTCCCCTGCCATGCAAATTAAAGGAGATGGACATGTATGTAGTATCACAGATTACGTGCAGGGATGTCCACATCTTGGTATACATCCTCAATGACAATCTACCTGAGTCTAACATACTGTATAATAACAAGGGTAGACGTCTGACTAGAAATCACTTTCGGGGGATCTTCATGCAAAAAGTGAGAGTACATAAATGACTATTCAAGGTGCTCTGTGCTACCCTCCTAGAAGAATTTCTACACCCAGACAAGCCGTAGACAATTTTCAATGGAACGTCACATCTGGGTAGCCTCCTCTACAAAGAAGACTACGAGGCAGTAGATGTCTCTAAGCTAAAGGAAGCAGTATGCAAAATAGAAACAAAATATGTAGTGATGCCCATAAGGAATGTAAGGCATTGGGCATTGATCATCGTAGACCTCTACGAGCAAAATATGATGGTGCTCAACTATTACGCAGCTGAACTGGATAACACCTCACTCATCTACAAAAGGAAAGATCTAGAGATGCCCTAAAGATACCACTGCGTCTTCAACGAGCAATCAAAGAAGTAGATGACAAATTCCAGAGATTCTACAAGTTCTTCTCCATCAACAAGAAGGTCCCTCAAGAAGAGGTTGGCTCAGGGGATTGTGCCTTCATAGTGCTGAGAATGATGGAAGCAATCAACAAGGGCATCCCCCTGGAAGATCTAGATAATGAGAACCTGCATGGACTGTGGGGTGTGTATTCCATGGAAGTCATCTACGATCATCGCTTCTTTAGCGACCCGGAGATGCCTTCAGAAGATGTACCTCAGAGACTTCACAAAGATATCCCTCATCCTGAAAAGGTGACCTGGAGGGAACAACTGAAGACCATATGGATCGATCCAACGGAGCCAGTAGGGCTGCGGCTTGGAAAGAAAGTTGGAATCAAGGCACTGAAGAAGCTATAAAGCATGCGTCAGAAAAAGAACCAGAGCAACCTCCAGTAGTAGAAGTTCTAAAAAACAACCTTCAAAAGAATAGCATGAAGAGGGAGAGGATGAAGAAGAAGACCAGGTCGATATGAAACCAGACGGACCGAAAGTAGAAGTTACATCTTCTTTCAAGGATTTCAATAGATGGAGCCGCCTTAGCCTATATTTGGAAGAATTGAATACCATTATGAGGTCCTTGAAAGAAGATGATTTGTCGAGAGATGTCATCTTCAAGAGAGACGACATTTGTGTGCTAAAATGACCTATGAGAAATGCTGAAAATAGGAGGATATCTTTCAATAAGCACAATGTCAGCTTAACAGGCTCTACTAGGTGATTGCATGTCGAATGCTCACATGGCATCCTTCCTGCTTGTAGATGACATCTTGAAGGACAAACGATCAGGGGAAAAGGAGTGCCTACAACAACGCCTAGTGACGTCCCTACCAGACTACATCTTTTTGTCAATTCTTCACGATAATCATTGGACTCTGCTGGTCGTCAATATCATCAAAAGGATTGTAATCCTCTACAATAGCTCAGATTCAGCCTTTGCACTTAATAAAAAGACTAACATGACGATCGCAAAGACTTTGACAGAAGAAAAGGCCAACACATGCACAAAGGCTATTGTGGATATGATAAAAAGCCATGGCAAAGGGTATAATCACACAGTAGGCAAAGACTTCAAGAAGACGCAATTTCGCCACAGGAGCCCCCAATAGGTACCCCTATAAAATGATTTTGACTTCTTCTACCTTGCCTGTATGACAACCCTAGCCAATATGGACGCCAAAGTGGAGATCATGCAGTACGAACAGTACCACACACTACGAGGAGTATACACAAGCATGCTTCTTGAGTCTGAATGGGCCTCCAACAACAACAAGTACGGATAAAGAAAGCATGTTTATACGTCTCACTCAAATTTTGACACACTGGGACGGGGTGTAGGATAAGTTTGGGGGGTCATAAACTGGCTACAGAGGTACATTTATTATCTTTTTACCTCCCAAAAATTTTCATAAAATTTTTCATGTACATATTCAGAATCTAACCTTCTTTCCTGCTAAAGGTTGTAGTACTTTCGTCTTCCTAGAGAGAAATAAATGAGCAACCTATATATATACATACATATATATGAATAAAATTAGAAACATAGCAATACTGATCTATCTCATTCTTGCAATAAGATTTTGTACATGTGACAATCTTAACTCCTGAAACCCTCAAAGATTAGAGAACTTTGCCTAGCCATACTCCTGACCAACCACCCTCACCTGACGATTCTGACCAGAAAATCCTTATCTCCGTAGAAAGGGAAATAGCTACCCATTTCAAAGCATATCTAAAAAGAGACTTGGCCGCCCAGAAAACCACTTAAAAATCCCTCTCACCCAAGCCTAAAAGGAGATGTATAAAAAAAAGCCAAAAAGAAAGAAAAACTAATAATGAGAGTTGTGCCCGAAAAGATGCCAAAAGTTTCCACACGACCCGTGTATAGCTGCACTCATGAATGCAGATATGTCATGCCCATAAGTGGAATCTTGAAGCCAAGCTTACCCACCTCCAATCCTGAATGAAACTCACGAGACCATCTGACTTAAGGTTAGAAGCCCAAAAAGGGAAACACTATTCTTACAACGGTTGTGGGTGATGAGCTCATAAGGAAGAGGAAAACACTTGAAACCTTAAGCCTACCCGAACACATTAGCATAGGGCCAACTGAAAAATAAAGAAACAGTGTGAAAGATACCCCTCAAAAAAGATCTTGTATTAGTATGGTTGTTACCTAGGGGGAAGGGGTGATAAGTTTAGAAGGAGGAACCTTTTACAATTGAAGGCAATGGAAAGAAAATGAAGTTATGCAACTCTAGTTGAGAGGGAGGAATGCGACTCCAAGGTTAGAGAACATATCAAAACAATATTGATGCAAGAATGAGATATTGTAGTTGTGTTAAGTTCTAAAATTTTATCACATAAGTTTGCTTTTTATCTCTCTAGGTTTTCAAACCTACACTTAGCCTGAGGACAGGCTTGATTCTAAGTTTGGAGGAGTTGATAACACTTCATTTTATGTACTTTTTGTATATATTCTATACCTCTTTTAGCATATCTTTTGTTAACTTTCTCCACAATTTTAGCATCTTTTTGTCAAAGACTTCATTTACACATTTTTCTTTGGTTTCAGGTACATTTACAGCACAAGCCGCAGTTGTTACCTTGACCGCGACCCACTTGTTTGAAAATGATGGTTGAGGTCTTCAACTACTTTAAGATCGAGGTCCTTCTGCATTCAAGTCAGACCGCGGTCATCCTGAAGCCGAGATCATTGCTTAAGCGTGACCATAGCGGAGGTCACGATCAGTACAGGGGTACCCATCTAACCAGGGATCGCGGTCTATTTAGAGACTTTGGATGCCAAGTTCAATCATGATCCCTGCAGGCCACAGTCCAAATGGGGTCGCAATCCCTACAGACCGCGAACAAATGGGGAGATCTCAACCCCGACCTCGAGCGCGAGCCACATCCAGGTCGCGACCAAGTTTAACCGCAACGTAAGAAGGAATAAAGAGTAGACCGCGACCGTGGTCTTACACCCCCCCAACCTAGACCGCGACTGCAGTTTAGGCTTAAGTCGGTGGAGTTCGCCTATAAATAGGCCACCCACCCATCTTATCAAATCATCATATCATAGATCAGATCTAGAAGGCCACAAAGTGTTGTGGCATCCCAGATTCATTCCATTCCACCCCATCCACCAGTCTTGGATCTCCAAAGGTGGAAGATGAGGAGAGAGAAGACTGAAGACTCCTTCTTGGAGAGAAGAATATCATTTGCGCCATTGACGTGCTAGATCCAGATCTGAAGAAGTACTGTTTCATATCATGTTCCCTCTCTTTCTATCTAGATCTATCATTCCATTCTACTGTACTTCCCTCCTCACTTCATGGATCTTCATGTATCTATCTTTCTATAATGTTGTTATGTTGTCCACAAGCATGAGTGGCTAAACACCTTAACTTGGGTTGGGAGCAGCCACTAAGGCTCTCCCAGCATGTATATTGTCTCTCTTTGTTGAATATACATACTCTTATCAAGATTATCTCCATACACCTATTTTAATGCTTGACTTTTATGCTTAGCTACCATCTTGTGATGTTTGATAGTGATATCTTGAGAGATTAATATCACTTTTATCATGTGTCATGGAGTAGTACAAATGCATGAGAGTGTTGGAATGTTAAAGCCTTAAACCATATGTGTAACATACTGAATTCTGTAATTTTGTCTTTTGACCCTCTTTCCCATCTTTTCCTTTCACTTCTATCCTTATTGGCCTTTCTATTTAATTAGTGGAATTTATAGTGGATTAGTGAACATTTATTCACTAATTGTACCAATATAAGGGTTTATGCACAAATACCTCAATGAAAGATTAATTACCATAATCAAATGCTCTAAACCTTAATCTAACTTTTTGATATGATTTTAAATCATAAAATGAGCCTAAGTTTCAAATTTGATTCGATTTGGATGTTGTTTGTGCAAGTTATGTAATTTTAGGTACATTCTAGACTTTTATGCAATTTACCCAATTGGGAGGTTTATTTTGCAAATTATCACATGAATTTTAATCCTTAGATATTCCCTTACCATTAACGAGATTTTAAACCATTGGAGAGCCTAGTTTCACCTTGGTTTGATGGTATTTCTTTCCAAGGGCATTATAGGGAGTACCCTCTTTATAAAGGTGCTTATCTTTAAAAGCTATCAACCAATGAGGTTATTTCTTTCTTGAAAAACGGTGGGCATGGCCCTATAGGATCTATGGGCTCTTAGGACCGAATTTTGATATCCAAGAAGTGTCCATGAGCTGTCCTCTTGCATGGCCATCAAGCCCTAGGCTCAAGACACATGGAAAGTCCCTTAGACACCTCATGCTTCACCTCTTTCTTTATATAGCCATGTATACCCCTTCCCAACTCACAATTCGAAAACTCTTTCTCTCCTTTTCTTTCCTCTAGCTTAGATAATAGTTCCTTCTATATTTGGCCACGAAGTTGTTGTCCCAAGGTAATAGAGGGAGCCTACCTTGGTGAAGAAGGCTCCTAGGGCTTCCAAATTTCTCTATTAGGGTTTCTAAAGATCCTCCTTGGTAATTTTGACCAAAACTAGTAAGTTTCCTCCCTTCCTTCCCTATTTTCATACTATTAGTCTTCCTTACACCTTATTCTAGGTCGGAACCATGACCATACTTGGTAAAACTCCATCTAAAACCCTAAAACATCTCATCTCTATGCTCTTTTTCTAGGGTTTATCACCTCTAAGTTAAGAAGGTGATCTTTGTCCAAGAAAGGATCTAGGCTTGGAGCAAACAGACCTTCTAAGATTGGATCCTTGGTTTTTGAACCTTCTTACTTTCCTAGAGGCAAAGTGGAACTTGGACTCAATTAAAATGGTGAAAGTTAGTAATTGACATCAGTAAGAGAGGTATGTGAAATTCCCTATTTATGTATGTGCAATCCTTCTTTTTGTATGTGCATTTACACATTAAGTTGGGAATAATTGTACCTTAACCTATTTTTCTATAATGAGGCTTTATTAAACCCTATTTCATATACTCTTTAATCTTTTGCTATACATAGTAGGTTTCTAATTATGTTTAAAATGATATTCAAAACAACAAAAGAAAAGATTAATATCTAGCCACAAATCCTTGCCACCTGAGTAATAGGAATGAGCTGGAGAACAACTACAACATATAAGGTGATCAACATTGCCATGATCATATAATCCCTTTGTCACAGATACCTAGATTGAACTCAAGGAACAAAATGTCATCCTCTTAACATTCAATCTATGTTTCTAGAATTAGAGCATAATGTTCAAGATAATGTGAGTTCAATATCATATAGGGACTCACATGAGCATGGACATGCATTTCATTATCTAGCTTATACAGTGGCTGGGGATATACTTTAAAGGAGGGACAAATTCCATCTACATCACTCACAATATGCCCCATGTGTCACATTGTACCCAATCACAACCTTTTTAGAAACTCGTATTGCATAGCATGTTGGGATAGTGTCAAAGTACACATAACATGTGTTACTGTACTAACTTTAGGTCTAAGGATCACAACCACCACTTTTACATTGAGACATGACTCTAAAATGTCACTAGATGACTTCCATGTGTCAATATGAAAGTGGGTCTGTCTAGTAAAAGTTGTTCTCTAATAAATACCCACTTAATATCCAATATCATGACTAAAGAGACATAGTCATCACTCACCACACATGCATGCATTTTGTATTATTGTTGTAATATACTATCCACAATAATAAGCGACTAGGGACATAAACAAAATATAAATACTCTTATTATACATACGATCTCAAGTTTAGGTCATCAACATAAACAATATGTCATCAAGTAAAACATTCAAAGGACATTATTAAGTTTATTCAATGTCTCAATACTAAAAAAACATAATCAGAGGAATTACCTTGTATGAATATTCAATTCAATCATAAATATCCTTTTACAGTCATCACATGATGTCTCTATTGGCATATAACCAACAATGTCAAATTATAGATAACAACACATGTTACCACAGTGACTTCAGATATAAGGATCACAATCACCACTATCACATTGAGATATGACTCTCACATGTCATTACATGATTTTTATGTGTCAATTTCAAGGTGGGTTGTGACTAACCTAAATTATACGTCCAAAAGTGGAGCAGATCTAGAGTAGTTCGACTTTTACAAAAATAACCCGACTCTCAGGCCCCCACAATGATAAATGGGGTCTGATGTAGCGAACACAGGGACAAGGTTAGCAATGTTAAGTGAACAAAATCTAACACTCACATACTCCAGATAAAGGAGGTATAATAAAGAGGTGTCCCCTAAGGAACAACGGCACTCAAATCAAAGTAAAAATAGAAAAAAAAAATAACGAAAACAAACGAATACACAAATAAGATGAAACAATTATATGAAATGAAACTCAGATCGGGGTTCACCTACTAAGATGTCTCTCCAACATGCAACATCACCTCTCTCACTCGTATAATCCTATCAAGATTACAAGCAACCATCCACAATGTCTATTCCACTCTCTCTCGAGATGAGGATAGATCTATGTCTAAGGGTAGCCTCTCTCTCAAGATGACCACACGTAAACCGCATAGTATAACATGTTGTAAGGTGGCAAGATCACCTCCTTATTAAAATATGGTAAACAAAACACCATTGGAAAGCAGCGGAATAAAAAATTTCTGACTAAATTCAATTTCATAAAAGATTATACAAAATGTATCAACAAAATCCCTTTTAGGGTTACATCAACATACAAAACAGGATCTAGATAGAGGGAAGTCCAAACTACTTCAAATCTTGTCTCCAAAGAAACATCTCCAAGAGCTAGGTCCAAGCCAAAAGCTATATACTCCTTGTCTTGTTCATCACCTTGCTCATCACTAGGGTGGTTGGGAAAGCACCCAGTTGAAGGGAGTGGAAAACAAGGTATGCGTCAAATAATGAATAAGTATAAGAGAAAAGGAAATCATATGAAACATAAATATATTGAATCATCATAAGATGAGAGGGCCAAGAGAATGAGGCACATAACAAAATAGATGCTTACCATTACAAAACATATAAGAAGTAGCATGCATGATATTAATTGGACTACATTAACTAAGTAGGGTTGAGGCACCTACCGGACCTCAACCTATAGGTGAGGGGAGAATTCATACATTCCCAGTCACCTATCAAATTTTATAGGGGAGGAATAACACATTCCCCAGGGGGAGAATAAGACGTTCCCCAGGGTGATTATTTACATGCCCTCTGTGGGTGGTTGTACATAAGTACCACTACTATAGTTAAATAACCAAATAAACCATCATGCTCAAGAAATAGTAAAGTGGCAAGATAAATCATCATATAATTACAACTTGGTGGTGGGTTCCAAGACCCAAGAATAATGTTCTGAAACTGATTTATGAGGTCACACACATAAGGATGCATAAGGGAATTGAAGTTAGCAATCAAACATATGATTAGGATACTTCTGAATCATAAACATGCTAATTAACTCTCACTTTAGTCGATCAGAATGTCTGATTGGCCAATCAAATGGTTAAGTCAATAGATCAATTGATTGTTAATTGATCAACTGAGTTTACCATTGAAATTCTGAGATCGGGTGATCTACTTCTAAGATCGGTCAATGTGCTTCTAAGATCGGGCGATATGCTTCTGAGATCGGGAGATCACAATTCAATAGTGAAAGTTTTAGATTTCAAATTTAGATGTGAACTCTCATGATTGGATGATATTCTTTAGATATCAAGCAATCAAGGATTAAGATCAGACAATCTGCAAAGCAGATTGGGTGATCTCAAATCCAATTTGAGTTTTTAGCATTAAATTGTTTTGGATTACGAATAGGAAAGGGGTTGGAATTAGGGTTTTCCAAGTCCATGGATCTCCTATATAATGGGGGCACGTCCCAAATACACAACTCTTGATACAATTTCTAAGAAAAGTTGGTCATTAAACTTCTCTCTCTTAGAGAGGACATCCCCCTAATGTCTGTTGCCCAAGATAGGAGAATATAGGGAATTTTGGGACACTTACCACATTGACAACTCCTCTTCCTCTTTGACTTGGTGACTATAGTGGTGAACCACATTCTCCCTTGTCTGTTTGGATGATGTAGAGGATGAGGCACTCTTGTGGAGGCTTGTATAACTCGTTCTATAGGAGGACAACAAGTTGATGCTTAATGGACAATTCAGATATGTTGGTGTTCTATTCAGATTTCTTAATGGACATTTCAGATCTAGATCCAAGGAATCGAGCTATTCACAATATAATATGTGTCTACTTATTGGAAAAGTTGTGTGTGAAACGATATCACCTTTATCCCATGTTATGTCTTTTAATCACTAACATTTTATAGCTATGAAACATCCAACAACTTGGTATAAAGGGAATTTTTTTTTATTATTTTGTTGCAATCCCTTCCTTAAATCTCAATAGTGGTATTAGAGTCGACGTTGTATGCTTCTATTGTCTTTTGGGTTTTGAACCGCAAATGATTCATTGGATGAATAAATATGCAATCGTGTATCTACAATCACCTAATATCGTGTATGATATGATATGATATGTATATATAAATCAAGGTGATGCCTTGAAAACTAGTTTTGTTTGGTGGATGTGGATTTGGAGGTTAGATCGTTATGGTGTGATCTAAAACATGTAATATCATCATTTTGATTTGATCAAAAAGACTATGTAACATGTATATGGCTTGCATCTTATGCCTCTCTCTATCATTCTCCATTTAAATTTTAATCACACAATTAGAATAGGATGATGTGAAAACATCACCAGTGGACCATGGTGGAGAGAAGGAGACGATCAGAAACACATGCCAAAGACGATGGTCCTTGGAGGGCTCATGATCAATATGAGACGATGGATCAACAACAATGCTAGATTTACTAAATCAAGTACTTTTGATTCTTTGACTTGCTTTCCTGATTGGGTGATCAAAAACCCTAAAACGCAAATCTAGGATTGCATTTAGATGTGAATCTTTTATTTGTTTTTCTACAACACTTGTTTTCTCAAGTTTTTGTACAAGTTTCCATATCATTTTTTAATCAAATGTGATGGTTGTTATAGTGCATGATACATATAATAATGTATATGTAATGGTGATTGGATACATATGATATATTATATATGTCCCTCAATATAACACCAATTTTGAAAATGCCTTCCAAATGTGATACACATGAAAACCTTGTTCGACTAAGAGTGGGCACCCCAATTGTGGTGCACCAGATACCTTAAGGAAGTTTGATAATAAGTATTTGAGCCTCCCAAGCAGGGTGCATACTTATTGTATTGTCCTTGGGTTGGAATTGACTAGGTGACCTTAATGGGATTAAGCACCTAGAGGCATAAATATGGCTTGTAATTCATATGATGAATTATTGACACAGAGTTGTGCAACCATATATCCAAGAATGACATATGATGTAATTGGTCATTGTTACCTAGCTTAATAATCAAGTTATGGGTGTCATAGATTAGCTGAGTAGTGACTTGATTATTTTGGATCTTAGCTCAGTACAATATTGCACACTATAATTTTCCAAATTAATAATCAGAGCTTTTAACGTGAATAAAATAGTGGAAGCATAATTAATTAAAGTCTAAATTAATTCAGTTAATAAGATTTTTGAAATAAAATTAATTTTCAAATGAATTGACTCATGCAATATATTTTCTATATAGATTAGTGGCAAATATTAGCAGCAATCTACTTTCAATAGTGTTTATTTTTGACAAAGAAAAACTTAATGGGAATTACTTCAACGACTATCCAAAATGCTTAGAATTGTTCTCACACATGAGTGTAAGATCTATGTCTTGGACAAACCAATACTTAATGAACCAACTCCTAATGTGCCTAGAGAAAAATGGGATCCTTACAAGAAGCATTTCGATGACGCTATGGACATCAAATGCCTAAGGCATTGCTCGATTATTCATGAGCTTTTAAAGCAACATGAGAGCATGGATGTTATTGATATGATAATACATCTTGGGAACATGTATTAAGAGGAAGCATGGCAAGAGAGTTATGATGTATCCAAGGCAAATTTTAAGTGCAAAATGACATAAGGTGATCCAGTTGGACCCCATGTACTCAAGCTAATTGGGTATGTGAAAATTCTTGCAAGACTATAATTTCCTATAGGTTAAGAGTTGGTCATAGATGTAATCTTGAAATCAATACTATATTCATACAACCAATTCATCATGAATTACAACATGAACAATTTTGATAAGTTACTAAATGAGCTACTTGGATTGTTGAGAACTGTTAAAGGGAAAATGAAAGACAAGCCAAACTCTGTGTTGATGTTAAGAAAGGAAAAGTAAAAGGAAAGTCCAAGGGGAAAGGCAAAGCTAAGAAAGGTTCTAAACCTAACTAAAAGTCTTTTGCACTTAAAGAAAATAGAGGCATGGCTAAGGAAGGCAATTGTCACCAGGTTGGACATTAGAAGAGAAACTTCCCACTCTACCTTGAGAAATTGAACAACGAGAAGTAGGAGATAGAGATTTCCACTTTAGGTATATATGTTATTAAAATAAACTTATTTTATTCTTCATCTTGCATATTGGATACTGAATATGGATCTAAAAAATATTCAAACATGCAGAATCTGAAAAGAAAAAGACCCTTGAACAAAGGAAAAGGTGGAACTACATGTTGCAAATGGAGTAAGCATTGTTGCCGCTAGAGTAGGCACCTATTGTTTATCTTTTCCCAGTGGACTTGTAATAAATTTGGAGAACAATTATTATGTACCTACCATAAATATAAACATTATTATTGTAACGTGTTTGGAAAAGAATGGTTTTGAGTTTCTAATAAAGAATGGTCATATTTACATTTCTAAGTATGAGATCTTATATGACAATGCCTCTGTGGCTTATGGTGTTTATTTATTAGATCTTGAGAAACAAATATGTAACATTAATACCAACAAGTTAAAACCCACTGACTCAAATAAAACATATCTTTAGCAATGTCGTATAGGGAACATAAATGAGAAACAAGAAGTGGATCAAGTGGTCAAGCACGATGTCTCCTCACGAAGGGACCCACATTTGAATCCCAGGTGCAGCCTTGGTTTACCACCCTCCCAGACGTTCAGTCTTTGTCACGAACATGGGAGAGGGGGATATAATGCCTCTCTTTATCCCATATTTCTAGACTCCATAAAGATGGTTACCTAAACTCTTTCGATTTTGAATCAACATAATCATGTGAATCTTGATTATTGGGCAAGATGACAAAATCACATTTTACTGGAAACAACAAGAGAGTTAGTGATTAATTAGGACTCATGCATACTAATGTGTGTGGACCTTTTAGCATGAGTTCTAGAAATAGGTATAAGTCCTTCATCACTTTTACTTATGACTTGAGCGGATTTGGGTATGTGTATCCTATGAAACACAAATTATAAACCTTTGAAAAGTTTGAGGAATTCATGAATGAAGTACAAAACCAACTTGGCAAAATAATTATAAAACTTCAGTCAGATCAATTTGACAAATACTTATCCAAGAGTTTAAGGCCCTTCTGAGGAATTGTTGATATTCTATTGCAATTATGACACCTCATCACGCTAAATGAGATTACTCAAAACACAAAACACAATCAACTACTTACTACTCATATAGATAGAAAAGTGGAAGAATTAAAACAAATTTCAACATTATAAACAAGCTCTAAAATACTTACATATAGGTCCATTTGTTCCATTTTCATATACCATAATAGGCATTTACATTTGTGTTTGTTGGCCTCAGTCACATCATGTATACAAAGGATATTCCACATGTACATGACATGTTTTACAAACACTAGCATACTACCAAAATCTCGTGTCGATACAAGTTTATCATCTAGAAAATGCATCCCATACTCAGACCTGAGAGTACAGGACGACACTAGGACTCTACTACTAACATATACAGTTGTCCAACCTTATAGGTCTATTGATCACCAGGATGCTCCTCTTCAATAGAACATCCTCAACCACATTGCCTGCGACCACCTAGAAAGATGTGGTGACCCATGGGTGAGACCCATGTCCTAGTGAGAGATATAACTCTCTCCAATAGATATTTATTACAACAGATTAATTAATAGTAAATAAATTGAACAAATAGAGTAGTGAATGAGCAATTTGAGCAAATTGAAGAGTTTAAGCACACTAATCAGTTAAAAAATAAACTTTAGCAACAAGTAGAATTACTCAAATTCATAAGTCTACATCATGTAAGAACTATGTAGTATAAAGAAAAGACAAGGGCTAGTCAACCATTATGAAACGTATTTAACCCTAGCAAATATACTACACAGTTTGTATTTACACCTTTTATTATGTCGTGGGGAGTTTGAGTCGTACCGTTAAAAGTCCAACCGATTACTACGAAGTGATATTCAATTCCATATAAGATCTAGGAGTTTTGGTATCCTAGGATCTCTTCCCCTCGGTCAGTACGAGTAAACTATAGTGACATATCAGTCAAACTTCCAACATCGACATATAGTCAAGCTGATAACACCTAGTTTGTCCTTGGTATAGGCCACAACACTAGAAACCAGGGTATACAAACCATATCATCTGAGGTATAAAAGCATTTGTCCTCATTCACATCATATGTAACAATATCTAAGGTATGCCCATAACTGTCCTCCATAACCTACAATTGTGGATGACAAGGATATATACTCACTTGTCACCCACACAGACTTAATAGTTTGTGCTCTGAGTTTCCATTAGGAATACTCATTTCACCATCCAACAAGTTCTGACATTAAAGATAGTTCTACGGCATAGGGCACTACATGATTAGGGTTTCTCTTGATTAGTTATTTCCAATTAAGTGAATTTAGGATTCATCATTCAAATGGACATACAAACCCTAATTTATATCTAACAAGAGTATAAATGTTGCAACTTCAGAAGATATAAAATGTTTCAGGTATAAATCTTAATCACATTACCACATGCTATCATTCATTGCAAATTAATGAACCACATTTATCATTATACCATTACAAGGCACCATTTCCTTATCAAGTTTCAGGGTTTCAACCCTTATTGGAACATGAAGAGGATTTCACCTTAATCAAGGCTCATATATGCCCAAAGGCCATTAAGACCATCACATCAATCCCTGTAAGATCACCATTACCCTATTATTCCTTAAACAAGGCTCAAAGGATCATCAACACATAAGTGTCCCATAGATTTTAGGGGCATTGGACCATCAAATTCGCATTGCTAGATCCCACATATACTACTATGGGATTATGTAACACCCAGATTTTCATAACACATGAGCGGAAGCAATATTTTTTTTTCATCTGGGAGTGTCACAAACATGATAGTCATTGCAATTAAAGTGTATGAAACACTTTGCACTGAGTAAAATTGATTCATATATAGTCATTGATAAAAAAGAAAACTACAACTAATCTAATATACTCTTTAAACAAGACTAAGCATAAAAAGATATGTCTAAACTCTGGACCACCTCGGTAGATGGCACCCCACTAGGCAAGTTGTAAAATCTCCTAGACCTTTACTTGTTCCTTTGATTCTCAGCTGCTCCAAATCCTGCGGACATCACGTCCCCAACCATGCACTGGGAAAAACAGTCGTTAGAGTAAGTGGCATGAGTATTTTAAAATGTACATGATTAATAATATGAAATTAGCATTATAAATAAGGAATTACTATCAAGCTCTGAGTAAAATCTAAAACATAAAATCTCTTATTTCTTAATCTAAAATTTGTATCTTTCTATCTTATCTTTCTCTAAAGACATGTACCCCGGTACATGGATCTCATGACCTACGCCAAAGTGTCGAGGTCTTAATTACCTTGTCTAATTCCCTCTCATCATTACTCATGGATGAGAATATGGGCATCTCTAATCTAAGGTATCTTTTACTTACGATTTTTATCTGACTGTGGCCACCATTATACAATAAGTCCTCCTGAATTGGCGTATCTACGCCCTGAATTGGTACCAAGGTACCCTGAAATGGCACTACATGCCCTGAATGACACCGAGGTGTCTCTGAATTGGCGTGACTACGCCCTGAATTGGTGCCGCAACACCTCTGAATTGGAGTAACACTCCTCTGAATTGGCAACAGATGCCTCTGAATCGTCTCGGGACTACTGAATGAGGGCTTATCATATAATATCTTATGTGAAGGTTTCGAATTATTTATCTTAAGTCTAAACTTACTTAATTCTTAATCTAAACTGAAGCCGAATACTGATAGCTTTGCTGAATACTGAATCTGAACTTATCTTATATTAAAACTGAACACTGATAACTGACTTATCTGAAACTGATTACTGAGTACTGAGCAGGTACTAAATTCTAAATTTGAATCTGAATCTGAATCTTTTATTCTTAAGTGATAAACTTAATCTAGAACTGAATGTGAATATGGATCTCAATTACTTCATAAATGAGATTGGGTCTAAAACCCTTATCGTGTATCTTTAATCAAAATATGGCTACTCACACAGTGAGTAGTCTAAGTCTGAATCTAAATATCTTATTCTTGAGTTCTAAACTGAATCCATTATTGGATTTGAACATATATCACATTATCTAGGTAAGCTTTATTATAAAAATCTGATTTGGTAAGATTACTTTATTATACCAATTATATCATAAATGAGTCTAATGCCTTATGAGAAAGGATCTGACATAAATATAGAAATACTAAGTATACAAAGTATCTTAAGTCAAGCTTATGAAAGTATCATAAGTACCACATATCTAAAAATATCAATTCTGACAAGATGGTTCAATCCTTCTTATATAATATGATGTTACCCTGAAACTTTGCATATGGACTTACATATTAAACCTTAAATATCAAAATAGAAATCTTATAAAATATTGTATTACAACTTAATCATAAATTAATGTGTCATTATCTTATAATGCCATAATGAACTCATTTTTACAATACATTGTGATCGCAACAGTACCTTTGTTTCTAAAAGTAGACCATGTCTTAATATTCTGAAATTCATATTCTTATATTGTAATTAAATTCCAGATATTATTCATTCTAAGGAATCTAGTCGTTATATCTATACATATGCATGAAATCTTAATGGCATGCTTCTACTTGAAATCATAATACATAATTATGCCTATAAATATGAGAAATCATGACAATATATGTGTATTTAAATCCTCAATACAAAACTATCCCAAATCACCAACTAAGTATGGCTACATTACTTGCATATCTTATCTTACAGTCTTATTCATTAATTTTGAACATTTCTAAGAAATCTTGTAGGAACACGATTCTGTAACTTTCTCATGGATTGGGTCCATGGATCACAACTATTTTGAGCAACATGTCTCTATTTGAAATTTTGGATATCTCAACTTACATAATTATAGAGATATGAAAATATTCTTATTTGCATTAAAATCTTAGAACATTAAACTATATAAATTATAAAAGTCTTATCAGAAGACATGTAAACATATTGAACTTAAAACATGAGTACTCATGGGCATGGACCACTTACCTCTTATACAGATGGCATCGATAAGGAAGTCTCCATTCTAAGTTCCATAACTTTAATAACCTGGATATCATCATAGTTTTATCAGTCCAAGCCTATATTCTCTCTTTCTATTTCTAAATCTCAAAACCCCATCTTCCTAACTACATATACCAACTTAGGGTTCTTATTTAGACTAAACATAACTTTAATCTAAAATCACCATAAAATCTTGGCGTTAAAATAAAATAAAACTCATACTATATAATAAATATTATCTTTATACTCAAATAAGGCATAAATCGTCTTATGCACTAATATGAACATATACTTCATATAATGAGAATAATTCTCAAACATAGTCACATATTCTAAACTTACTGACTCAATTAGGAAATCAAAGTAGAATACCATCAAATTACTAATATCAAGCCTAATTGGCCATACATATATCACTTCTAGTGTCAGGATAATTATTTATTATTCTTTCATAATGGCTACTCGTCTAAAACTAAATACTAATATAATAGCACAAGAAACTTCATCAAATATCTAGAAAAGTATTCATATAATGTAGGAATGATCATGTATTAAAATATCAGGTCATTTAAAAATCATATCATGGGTGAAATACCCAGAATACCCTTATTAGGGTTTACATTAAAAACCTCACTAAAACTTCATATATGAAAGATCAGAATCTGAATTAATGTTAAACATATTAAAATACACATTCAGTAAAATTTGTATGAATTTCTAAAGGCGTTTATTATTTTTGATTGGCAAAACATCAAAATCATATAGTTTTGACTACCTAGAATATAATAAATAGAAGACATCAAAATCATACTTTGGAACAATTTTTATAGGATAGCACACTCGAAGATCTTTCCATAAGTACCTTGTTTGTCCCAAACCGAGATTTGTAGCTCAAGATATGAATTTTTGAAATTACCTCAGTTTGGATCAATCCCAGCCACTGATTTGGGATCCAAAGGGCCGAGATGTTGGCGCCCCTTCCCTTCTCCTTTCTCCGCGCGATACAGGGATTGTGCTCCCCTGTTCCACCGTGAAAATAGGGCGCCAGCCGTGGAGCTGCTCTCCGGCCCACCTTGCTCGTCCCTTGGCCACCGAAAGTCACGACGTGAACATGTTGGTCTCTCCGACTTTCTACTCACTCATCTATGTCCTTTGATCTCGCACAAGAGCCCATGAGAGGCACCTGCTCGCCCTTCTTGCAGCCATCGACTCTCCTATTTCTGGGCAAGAACAAGGCAGCGCTTGGAAGTCTTGGTACTCCCAGCTCGCTGCTCATCCGCTGAGATGGCATTAAGGATGCTCATAGATCTCCATGTAGTGATTCAACCCCCTTGTGGTCAGCGTTTAGGCACCAAGAGGCAGTGGTGGATGAGTTATCTCAAAACCACCGCCGCCTATCTCTTCTTCGGTTTCTGACTTCTCCTTCTTAATTTGTTCTTATGTAAAACCCTAGTGAACGTCACCCTCACTTCCGATCCACTCATCCTAAGCCTTATAACATTGCATCCTTTCCTAATTTAGCACGAGATCCGGCCCAACTGGGATTCTGGATGAATCCTTTTTCTGAAAGCGGGCGTTCTTTCTTCCTTTTTTTCCCACCTGCCCTTCTCTGAACCGAAAATTTGGCTGTGAATCCATAGGTTCAACCCTCGATTCCCTTGGTTTAATGCTAATAAGGGCATTAACACAATATATTGTTTCTAATTCCTTTTAAGTTTTCTATAGGCTACCCCTGGGACCACTTGGTCATATAATTGACCAACACATCATACAAATACTACCTACTTCCTCATGACCTAAATCAACAAAATGAATCACTGAAATCATATCAACTCTTATACATGTCATTGACCATTAAGATCTTTCAATACATTGCACTAGGCCATCAACCTATGTCAAAAGTGATACTAAGGCCTTTATCTCCATTTATTCAATATAAACGTGTATCCAACACATTTATTTACTTAAACATTAATAATTATCACACCATGTCCATTAGTCACATCATTGATCATTCATTCATATTCATCCATACTCAATTACTAATTTTGGCATATAAGGCATCTTTTATGAACTCGTTGCACATTAAACCATGGGTAGGTTTACTTTCTTTCTTAGTGAAATCTTACTAAGAAAAACCACATTAAGCTTTTTAAATTATCTATGAAATTTGGGATGTTACAATTCTACCCACCTTAAATAAATTTCGTCTTCGAAATTTCCAGTACTACCCACCTTAGGGTTTTGCTTACCTCTTTATTAACTAATAGTTAACATTCGACATATACTTATGTTCAACATTTTGCATGAAAAGAACTATGTAATGTATTCTCACAAAATATTTATGTGAGAATCATCTATTACATTGGTTTACTACTCAACTCATACTTAGGATTTACGAAACTAAACTTGGCTCTATACTTAGGGCATCTGCCTCAACCTTGTCATGAATTCCTAACATTAGTTGCACATGACTGTCCAACCTTGGGTTCTTTAGGTAACTCCTACATTCCTAGATATGTGGTGATCAGGCACATACCAAGAGATGTGGGATCCTGACATACTATCCCTCACTAACCCACTAACACATGTGTCCCATACCACATGGACTAGTAAGAAAGGAGAGATGCATAAAAATCTAGTGCTTATGAAATTCCTTTTCAATTCTCAATTGGCTGGCCATAACCATTGAGAATGGATAAGCAACATCATTAGCTAGGGTTAGGTTGAAACATGAGACCTAGAACGGGTCAACATCTATCTCTGACATCTCTATTTCTTATAAGTTGAAAACTCTTAGTCGTTCTAGGTCATTGTATTTTTTTTGGGAATCTATCCCTAAACCCTAATCTCTTATCTTCATCCTAGGGTGACTATGAGAATCATATTTTCCTAGTGGCCATTTACCAAATTGCTCTGATACCATATTGTAACACCCAGATTTTCATAACACATGAGCGGAAGCAATAATTTTTTTTCTTCATCTGGGGGTGTCACAAACATGATAGTCATTGCAATTAAAGTGAATGAAACACTTTGCACTCAGTAAAATTGATTCATACATAGTCATTGATAAAAAAGAAAACTACAACTAATCTAATATACTCTTTAAACAAGACTAAGCATAAAAAGATCTGTCTAAACTCTGGACCGCCTCGGTAGATGGCACCCCACTAGGCAAGCTGTAAAATCTCCTAGACCTTTACTTGTTCCTTTGATTCTCAGCTGCTCCAAATCCTACAGACATCACGTCCCCAGCCATGCATTGGAAAAAATAGTCATTAGAGTAAGTGGCATGAGTATTTTAAAATGTACATGATTAATAATCTGAAATTAGCATTATAAACAAGGAATTACTATCAAGCTCTGAGTAAAATCTAAAACATAAAATCTCTTATTTCTTAATCTGAAATTCGTATCTTTCTATCTTATCTTTCTCTAAATACATGTACCCCGGTACATGGATCTCATGACCTGCGCCAAAGTGTCGAGGTCTTAATTACCTTGCCTAATTCCCTCTCATCATTACTCATGGATAAGAATATGGGAATCTCTAATCTAAGGTATCTTTTACTTACGATTTTTATCTGACTGTGGCCACCATTATACAATAAGTCCTCCTGAATTGGCGTATCTACGCCCTGAATTGGTACCAGGTACCCTGAAATTGCACTACATGCCCTGAATGACACTGAGGTGTCTCTGAATTGGCGTGACTACGCCCTGAATTGGTGCTGCAACACCTCTGAATTGGAGTAACACTCCTCTGAATTGGCAACAGATGCCTCTGAATCGTCCCGGGACTATTGAATGAGGACTTATCATATAATGTCTTATGTGAAGGTTTCGAATTATTTATCTTAAGTCTAAACTTACTTAATTCTTAATCTGAACTGAAGCTGAATACTGATAGCTTTGCTGAATACTGAATCTGAACTTATCTTATATTAAAACTGAACACTGATAACTGACTTATCTAAAACTGATTACTGAGTACTGAGCAGGTACTAAATTCTAAATCTGAATCTGAATCTGAATCTTTTATTCTTAAGTGATAAACTTAATCTAGAACTGAATGTGAATATGGATCTCAATTAATTCATAAATGAGATTGGGTCTAAAACCCTTATCATGTATCTTTAATCAAAATCTGGCTACTCACACAGTGAGTAGTCTAAGTCTAAATCTAAATATCTTATTCTTGAGTTCTAAACTGAATCCATTATTGGATTTGAACATGTATCTCATTATCTAGGTAAGCTTTATTCTAAAAATCTGATTTGGTAAGATTACTTTATTATACCAATTATATCATAAATGAGTCTAATGCCTTATGACAAAGGATCTGACATGAATATAGAAATACTAAGTATACAAAGTATCTTAAGTCAAGCTTATGAAAGTATCATAAGTACCACATATCTAAAAATATCAATTCTGACAAGATGGTTCAATCCTTCTTATAAAATATGATGTTACCCTGAAACTTTGCATATGAACTTACATATTAAACCTTAAATATCAAAATAGAAATCTTATAAAATATTGTATTACAACTTAATCATAAATTAATGTGTCATTATCTTATAATGCCATAATGAACTCATTTTTACAATATATTGTGATCCCAACAGTACCTTTTTTTCTAAAAGTAGACCATGTCTTAATATTCTGAAATTCATATTCTTATATTGTAATTAAATTCCATATATTATTCATTCTAAGGAATCTAGTCGTTATATCTATACATATGCATGAAATCTTAATGGCATGCTTCTACTTGAAATCATAATACATAATTATGCCTATAAATATGAGAAATCCTGACAATATATGTGTATTTAAATCCTCAATACAAAACTATCCCAAATCACCAACTAAGTATGGCTACATTACTTGCATATCTTATCTTACATTCTTATTCATTAATTTCGAACATTTCTAAGAAATCTTGTAGGAACACGATTCTGTAACTTTCTCATGGACTGGGTCCATGGATCACAACTATTTTGAGCAACATGTCTCTATTTGAAATTTTGGATATCTCAACTTACATAATTATAGAGATATGAAAATATTCTTATTTGCATTAAAATCTTAGAACATTGAACTATATAAATTATAAAAGTCTTATCAGAAGACATGTAAACATACTGAACTTAAAACATGAGTACTCATGGGCATGGACCACTTACCTCTTATACAGATGGCATCGATAAGGAAGTCTCCATTCTAAGTTTTCCTAACTTTAATAACCTGGATATCATCATAGTTTTATCAGTCCAAGCCTATATTCTCTCTTTCTATTTCTAAATCTCAAAACCCCATCTTCCTAACTACATATACCAACTTAGGGTTCTTATTTAGACTAAACATAACTTTAATCTAAAATCACCATAAAATCTTGGCATTAAAATAAAATAAAACTCATACTATATAATAAATATTATCTTTATACTCAAATAAGGCATAAATCGTCTTATGCACTAATATGAACATATACTTCATATAATGAGAATAATTCTCAAACATAGTCACATATTCTAAACTTACTGACTCAATTAGGAAATCAAAGTAGAATATCATCAAATTACTAATATCAAGCCTAATTGGCCATACATATATCACTTCTAGTGTCAGGATAATTATTTATTATTCTTTCATAATGGCTACTCGTCTAAAACTAAATACTAATATAATAGCACAAGAAACTTCATCAAATATCTAGAAAAGTATTCATATAATGTAGGAATGATCATGTATTAAAATATTAGGTCATTTAAAAATCATATCATGGGTGAAATACCCAAAATACCCTTATTAGGGTTTACATTAAAAACCTCACTAAAACTTCATATATGAAAGATCAGAATCTGAATTAATGTTAAACATATCAAAATACACATTCAGTAAAATTTGTATGAATTTCTAAAGTCATTTATTATTTTTAATTGGAAAAACATAAAAATCATATAGTTTTGACTACCTAGAATATAATAAATAGAAGACATCAAAATCATACTTTAGAACAATTTTTATAGGATAGCACACTCGAAGAGCTTTCCAGAGGTACCGTGTTTGTCCCAAATCGAGATCTGTAGCTCAAGTGAATTTTTCAAATTACCTCAGTTTGGATCAATCCCAGCCACTGATTTGGGATCCAAAGGGCCGAGATGGTGGCGCCCCTTCCCTTCTCCTTTCTCCGCGCGATACAGGGATTGTGCTCCCCTGTTGCGCCGTGAAAATAGGGCGCCAGCCGTGGAGCTGCTCTCCGGCCCGCCTTGCTCGTCCCTTGGCCACCGCAAGTCACGACGTGAACATGTTGGTCTCTCCGACTTACTACTCACTCATCTATGTCCTTTGGTCTCGCACAAGAGCCCATGAGAGGCACCTGCTCCCCCTTCTTACAGCCATCGACTCCCCTGTTTCTGGGCAAGAACAAGGCAGTGCTTGGAAGTCTTGGTACTCCTAGCTCACTGCTCGGCCGCTGAGATGACATTAAGGATGCTCATCGATCTCCCTGTAGTGATTCAACCCCCTTGTGGTCTGCGTTTAGGCACCAAGAGGCAGTGGTGGATGAGTTATCTCAAAACCACTGCCGCCTGTCTCTTCTTCGGTTTCTGACTTCTCCTTCTTAATTTGTTCTTATGCAAAACCCTAGTGAACGTCACCCTCACTTCCGATCCACTCATCCTAAGCCTTATAACATCGTATCCTTTCCTAATTTAGCACGAGATCCGGCCCGACTGGGATTCTGGATGAATCCTTGTTCCGAAAGTGGGCGTTCTTTCTTCCTTTTTTTTTCTGCCTGCCCTTCTCTAAACAGGAAATTTGGCTGTGAAACCATAGGTTCAACCCTCGATTCCCTTGGTTTAATGCTAATAAGGGCATTAACACAATATATCGTTTCTAATTCCTTTTAAGTTTTCTATAGGCTACCCCTGGGACCACTTGGTCATATAATTGACCAACAGATCATACAAATACTACCTACTTCCTCATGACCTAAATCAACAAAATGAATCACTGAAATCATATCAACTCTTATACATGTCATTGACCATTAAGATCTTTCAATACATTGCACTAGGCCATCAACCTATGTCAAAAGTGATACTAAGGCCTTTATCTCCATTTATTCAATATAAACTTGTATCCAATACATTTATTTACTTAAACATTAATAATTATCACACCATGTCCATTAGTCACATCATTGATCATTCATTCATATTCATCCATACTCAATTACTAATTTTGGCATATAAGGCATCTTTTATGAACTCGTTGCACATTAAACCATGGGTAGGTTTACTTTCTTTCTTAGTGAAATCTTACTAAGAAAAACCACATTAAGCTTTTTAAATTATCTATGAAATTTGGGATGTTACAGATTCATTCTAATCCATTTGATGTTGTAGAATCCAATCTCATTCATTGGGTCAGGATCATTGTTCAAAACCACCAATTTGAGTATAGGTCTAACCATTGAATTAATTGAACCAAGAAATCATTGGTTTAGGATTTAAATGAAGCTACATTTAAAGCCTTGACTCAACATCAGTTGTGGTGACCTGATCCACAATCGATTGTGACGCATGGCATCATCATTAGTTGATAGGATCAACTCTACTATCACTTTTCACCATTGGGTTTTGAACTAATGTCACCATTGGTTGATACCATCATTAGGGCACCAAACCATTGATCATTAAGCTTCCAACAAAGTCTAAACTTGACCTAAGGTGTGACCAACGGTTGACACCATCTGGATGAAAATTTGCATAGTATGTGGAATGGAATATATACTTTTTGAATGTATGGTCAAGTGTCATAAATAGATTACTACCTAGGAGTGATGGACCCAAATACCTACAACTCTATTTCTATGACACTGAGTGTGAGGTACAGAACAGAATGATGGCAACTCCTTCACTAAATAGTGAATTAGTTACTAAATGCATGTATTGTCTAAAAACCATATGCCCAATTTTTTCAAAGCCTCAAGGATATTCCAATGTCAGATAACCTTAGTATTGCCATCAATAAATATGCCTGTCTAGATCATAGGAAATATAATTCTCCAACTTCTTCACAAGTTGTGGGTATTTGGATTGAGGGCAATGATGTCAGTGGTTCACAAAAATGAAGCATAGTTGTTTATGCCAATTCAGGTAAACCACATATAGTGCATTCATATTTAGGATGTTATGATCCTCTATCATATCCCTTATTATTTCCTAGTGGTGAATTTGGTTGGCATCCACACACCTTCCCAAAGTTGGTGTGCCATGGGATTCCATTCTACTTAACTCATTACATTTTATTGAAGATGTGATGGGCTGAAACATAGCGGGTTAGTAGAATATATACATACATATATATGTATATATATGTATATATACATCTATATATATGTATATATATGTGTATATATATATATGTATATATATGTGTATATGTATATATATATGTATATATATGTATATATATTTATTCATAAATTAATAAATAATGTACCAATATGATATAAATTGTATTTAACATCAATTTTCTTATGATGTTTAGATGGTGGAAGTAGGAACAAGATATTTGTGTGAGAATACTACTGTTATAAGCTACAAATTCGTGTGCTTTACAAATCAATCTTATTGCATGCAGGTCATCTCCTTCAACAATATGTTGTCAACATGTACATCAAGATAGAATCAACACGTGTAAACTATATCAGAAAGGAGAAAAAGTGAATATGTGTTGATTTGTGTCAAGCAATCATTGATAGCATTAGGTCAGGAGAAGTCCATAGCAGCATGGTAGGTAAATGAATTGTGTTACCTTCGTCATTTATTAGTGGATCACATGATATGTGTCGTAGATACATGGATGTCATGGCATTGGTACAAAGATATGGTAAACCTGATATATTTTTAACAATGACATGTAATCCATATTGGGATGAGATAAAATCAAAGTTATTCCCTAGAAAACTTGCTCAAAATAGACCTAATTTAACATCTAGGGTTTTCAGAGAAAAATTGGAAGATGTAAAGGATCAACTATTTAATAAAAATGTATTTGGCATCGTAGTGACATGTGTTCATGTTATCAAAATTTAGAAAAAAGAACTTCCACATGCACACATTCTTATCATCATAAAATGTGACTATAAAGATCATCAAACCTTATCAATATGATTGCATAGTTTGTATTGAAATCTCAAATCCTGAATGATACTCCATATTACACTCTTTGGTTGTCAAACACATGTTGCATGGACCATGTGGTGTCCTAAACCCTAAAAATTCTTGCATGGTAAATAAGGAGTGTCGCTTCTGATATCCAAGGAACTTTTGTTCCAATACCATGAAAGGTAAAGATTCATATCAAATTTATAGGAGAAGATACAATGGAGTCATTGTTGATGTAAGAGGAGCCACACTAGATAATAGGTGGGTGGTACCATATAATCTGTATTTGTTACAAATATATAGGTGCCATATCAACGTAGAGGTATGTTTGAGCATCAAAGTAGTGAAATACCTCATCAAGTATATATATAAGGAGCATGATAAGGCTTCAGTCAACATAGCTCCATATACTACAAACCAGTTGGTCAATAAGGTGAATCAATTTCGAGATGCTCGGTAGATATCTCCACCAGAGGAAATGTAGAGGATATTTGAGTTCAAACTTAGTTAGATTCGATCATCATTAGTGTCCTTACAACTGCATCTACCTAACATGCATATTATCACATTATTAGAAGATGATAACTTACACAATGTTATGGAACAAGATGGTGTTTGTTGGACAATGTTCACTATGTATTTTTCTACAAACTCAAATGATGAATAATCTTATCAATATATATACAAATAATTCCCTGAGCATTATGCGTGGATAAATCTGGTAAATTTTGGAAGAAAACAAAGCAAAGAGAGGTTACCGATCGTATCATTATTGTAAATCCTATTGAAGGTGAGAGGTATTATTTGAGGATATTACTAAATCATGTAAAGGGTTCAACTTCATTTGAAAGTTTGAGGACAGTCAATGGTGTTATCCAACCAATATTCAAACTTTCAGTTGAAAATCGAGGTCTCATTAAAAGTGATGATACGATTTCTGAATGTTTAAGTGAAGCAACACAGTTTCAATTTCCAATTTCACCACAAAGAGTATTTTCTATAATATTAGTGTATTGTGAACCAACAAATGTAAGAGATTTATGGGATGCAAACCTCAATGATATGGTAGGAGATTTTTGTAGGACTGGAACTACTGATGAGCATCATTTGGAGAAGAGAGTGCTATAGAGTATTAAATTGATTCTTGAGAGCATGGGTAGAATATAGAGGATTATGACTTGCCAATGGTTGATAAAGACTTTTCAATAACTACTAGAGAAAACATGTCACATGAAATTGCTGAAGAGATGAATATATAAGTAATCAAAGAGGAACTATCATTTATTTCATCACTAAACAATGGACAACAAAATGTATTCCATGAGATATTTAGTTGTATAATTGGAAACCAGCCTGGCATATTCTTTGTTGATGGTCCTCGTGGAACTGGAAAGACATTTCTATACAAGGAATTTTTAGCAAAAGTAAGGTCAATGGGTTTCATAGCAATTGCAACAACGACACCTGGTGTTGCAGCATTGATCTTACCTGGGGAGAGAACTACTCATAGTAGATTCAAAATTCCTATTAAAGTTGAAAATAATTCAACTTGTAATGTAAGAAAAGAGAGTAGTCTAGAAGAACTTCTTAGATCGTCAAAATTAATTATATGGGATGAGGAATCCATAACAAGGAGACAAACCTTCGAATCCTTAGATCGCACTTTGCAAGATATCATGGGATCAAGTCTACCATTTGGGGGGAAGTGGTAGTTTTTTGTGGTGATTTCAGTCAAGTTTTTTCTATTGTTCGATGTGCAACTAGAGGTGAGACAATTGAGCAAGTCAAATAAAGTTGTTTCATTAGTAGAAAATGCACAAATTGAAACTAAAGCAAAATATGAGAGCTTTGTCAGATTCATCCTTCTCAAACTTTCTACTACGTATAGGACAAGGAACAGAACCAGTAACCGATGATGATTATGTTTGCCTCTCACATGAAATGGTTCTTGAGTACATAGATGATGCGACCTCTAAGAAATGACTCATACAACATGTCTTCCCATCTCTTGGTGATAACACAACGTCGACTGGCTACATGATGAGTCATGCAATATTATGCACAAAGAATGAGTATGTTGATTAAATGAATAATGATCTCATACAACAGTTTCTCGGGGAGGAGATCACCTATTATAGTGTTGATAGTGTTGTTAATGATGAAAATCATAACTACCCAAAAGAATTCCTAAATTCATTGGTTCCAAATGGTTTACCCCCTCATGTATTGTGGCTAAAGAAAAATTGTCCTATAATGTTGTTGTGAAATATTGATCTGGAAAATGGGTTATGCAATGGTACACAACTATTTTGTAAAGGGTTTCAGAAAAATATAATTGACGCAGAGGTTACAGTTGGTCAAGCATGAGGAAAAAGAGTTTTCATATCTAGAATACCTCTTATTATGCCTGAAAATGATGATCTTCCAATTGCCTTTAAAAGGAAACAATTTCCAATGTGTTTGAGTTTTAAAATGACAACAAATAAGTCAAAAGGTCAAACTATTCCCAATGTCAGAATTTATTTGCCCCATCTTGTATTATCTCACAGATAGTTGTATGTAGCACTATCAAGAGGAATGTCCCAAAATATAACGAAGGTCCTAATTAAACTGGGAGAGAAGAAGTTCAATGGTGGAACATTTACAAAAAAATATTGTATACAAAGAGCATTAACATTTATTGATGGCATCCTTCTATGTTTAGTATCCCATGATGATTATTTGTAAATAGTACTTTGTTAAACTAACATTTTTACATGTGATAATAGGATGACAAAAGATAATTATCCCTCCTTTGATATGTACATCGATTCCAAAATAGTCGGAAAATAAAGGTTTGCTTGGCCTTTAAATAGAAAGATCATGAAATATCAAGGGGAAGAAAGAAGTAGAAATTGTTATTTGTCGATGAAGAGGTATATTAAATTATAGTTGTTACTTTGTTCTTACTTTAAATACATTTATGTGTCCATGTATTTGTGTGTTTATGTAATGCCTTAATATTGACTTTTTCTTCTAAGGGAGAGAGGATGGAAGCTAGTTTAGTCGATGACAATGTAAACCAATTCAATAATACTTTTGAAGAAGGAAAGTGTTAAATATTGGATAATGTCTGCGTTGAAGAATTCTTCAATGAGTATAGAATTGAAAAGAGGAATGAACAGTGCATAATCAACAAAAAAATGTGTGGTTGCTGAAACATCTAAATATTGTGAAAAATACCTATGTACTCATTCCAGTTTACTGAGTTTGATGACTTTCAGGGTCTTCAAGATAAGACATTTCTTATAGGTAATTCTACTTTATTTTCATTTTATATTATCATTTTCTAATATTCATATTATTTTCTATGTTACTTGCAGATATCATTGGAATAATTACTTGTTAATGAGATTCAAATCATTACAAAGAAATCAGGTCAACAGGTTGCCAAGTGTGATATCACATTGCAAAATGAAATGAAATTAATATAGATAAATTTAATTACTTAATGAAAAAATAAATTATTTATTTTCTAACACTTGGATTTATGCTTGGTATTTAGGCATACTAGGTTAAGTGTACATTGTGGGGTAAAATAGATGTCATGTCATATGACAACTTAAAAGAAAACTATGAAATGAAGAATATAGTTGTAATTACTGGATTGCAAGTTCGATGCTTCCAAGATAAGATATTGTTAACAATTTTATTTTTGTTTTTGATAGAGTTATTTATTATTTTAATTATAGGTTTGTACCTTTCAAACACTTACACAAAAATACTTCTCTTTAATCCCCCATTGCCACGAGCCGAGGAAATGAAGACAAGGCAGTCATTTCAATACATTAGACATTCAAACGATAGTTCATTTCCAAACTGACATCTTTAATTTTAAATAGGTTGTCTGACAGTGGTGATAGTTTGTCATCACCTGTGAATGTGTCCATGCATAAACATAATATAGAGCCAATAAGGATCATTGTTGTCATCTTACATGAATCCTTAGAGAGTGGGATACTACACAAAGTAAGTAATGGTAGTTTGCAACTTATACAAATACTTAAATATATATTATCATAATAACATGTTGAAACTTTTTGGGACCACTTTTATGAAATTAAGGCAACTTATACAATTGTTGTACAATGCTCATGTGAGGTGTAGCAAGAAAGTATATGATGAAAATGGTCAAGGCAAAGTTTGTACCAAATGTGGAGCAGAAGATAGTATCCTCACGTAATTTTACCTTATTTTATTATCTACTACATTTATATTCTATAATTTGCTTGTAAGTTAATATTGTATTTTGTTGATTATAGGTACATTATGAAAGTTGAAGTCGTAGACATTTTTTATTCCATTCAATTAACATTATTTGACACTGTTGCACATGATCTCTTGAGTTATACTGTTGTAGAGCAGAATAATATCTACACACATGGACTTTATTTTTGTACAAATATATAGACAATTCATGGTTTTTATATTTGTAATAAATAAAATTAAAATGGTCTAATAATATAGGAAAATGGTGAAGAAACGGTGGATGTTATCTATCTAAGGTAAAATAGAATCAGATGATTTTTCGTGTCAAAGCACAAGATGTCCAACTATTTGTACTTGAAGTACAAGGGACGCCAACAACAATGAAGTAAATGGCTAAAGTCTTAGATGCAGTTCCTTTAGATATTAAGCAAGAGTGTAAGAGTCTTTTATTTGATACGACAACAAAATTACTTTTTGATGTTTTTTAATATATGTCTAAATTCTGAATTGTTACTTTTATTTTCCTTATAATTGTATTCATGGGTGTGTTTTATGATACCATCTTTTTATGATTGATATATTTAAATATTATAAAAAAGTCATTCCAAAGCTTCGTGTGGCAAAAAATACAAAATTGTCAATAATTACAATTGAAACACAACATTTTGTCAAAATAGTCACTAGAACCTAAGTAATTTGACTGTAACTATGATTATATTATTAAAAAATTTTGAATATTTGCACTAATTATTTTTTTTCCTATGTGAAAGGTTCGAAATCAAATTATAAAATATTTAAGATTAACCCACCAAAATGTGAGCATGTACATTGAAAAAAGTGAGATATTGTTGTATTTTACTTGTTATTTATTTAGTTCATAATTTTTACTAAGTTATGAAAATAAAATTTCCTTTTCAATCAGGTATCCACCCACTTTGATACATCGTACGAGGATGAACTCATTAAACTTCAATACTGGATTGGAAAACAAACGTCTCGCGTCACCTACATATTATTGTCAAATAATGAAATTGCAGTTACAAAATGAATTTTTTTTGTTTTTAAAATAAATTGTCTCCACATAATATATATTTATAAATTCAATTTTTCTTATTTAATAATATTAATATTATAATATTTTTCTATTATAATTTCAACAAATTTTGTATGTCACGTAAATATGCATGTGTGCTTTCATTAGTCTTAACAAACTGTCGAAGAGACAGGGATTTGAAGTTTTTCTTCCATACTTCATCCAACCAAAAGAATTTTGGCATCTAGATGGCATTATCGCTTCCTTCCGCCACGATCAAGGGATCATTAGGATTCAAGAGGCATTTAGCAGCTTGAGCCATACCATTACTTACAAATCCTCCAGAAAGGAGTGGGTGCATGCTGACAACCCAGCGACAGTGAAGATCGGAGAGCCACCTTCAGAATTTATTCTCTTTGTTTCAGAATTTCTTCCTCCAGATGTACATCCGCGTGCACCAAAGTAATTACCATTCTAATAGCAAAAGCCTGTAACTAATTTTTATAAATCTTGACCAAGGAGGAAAAGAGGGGAGTCCGGCGACCCAGTAAGCTAGAGGTCAGAAACCCATACCGGTCTGATTTAGCTTCAGCTGGGTGGAAGGAATTGTGCGTAGGGTCATAAATTTTAACAATGTTGACGAGGTATGTAATGGTTTAGAATATATTTTAATGTCCGACGGTTCACGGATACTACATTGTCTTTGTATAAACAATGTTGACAAGGTATGCAAATGGTTCGGTGTATATTCTGAATGTACAATGGCTCACGTAAACTTCACATCGTCTTTGTATAATTTTTTTATTTTCTCCATACAATTGTTTAAAAATCATAAGAAAGACTATAGGTACTTGGTCAGAATGGCTAGCTTAGCCGCTTGCCTACACCAAGATTGATCTGTCTTTTTCATGGCAGGAACGAAGGGTTAACGACAGTTATCTAATCAAGATTGCTAAGGGCACTTGAAACAAGTACCTTTCTAGGATTGTGGAAAGCTCGCAGTTAATTGTGGGCTATGTAGGTATGTTGTTGCCAAAGGATCCTTTTTCCAATTTTTTTTGTGGTTTTTTTATTTCCTAATTCGGAACGATACGTGATTGTTTATTTCAAATTATATCTTCCAGCTCCTTAACCACCAACAATTTACATAGATGCCGACAAGTTTGCGTTTGCATTAATAATCATGAGTGGCAGTTTTGTACCTTGTTCGTTGGATTTTCAATAGCCCTTTTGCCCAATATGAAGTACAGTTGTTTCCGACCTGCTTAGTCATAATTAAAGATCTACCGTGCAGGCCTGGTGTGTGACCTTTTGTAAATTACAAAGGCAGAAAAGATACAATAGTGGATGATTACGAAGTCCCGTGTGTGCTATTTTAGTTCCAACTAGGTGAAGAGAACGGTGGCATTGTGTTTGGGGATGTATGTGCTAAAAGACGGGATCTCACAGAGATCCTTGCCGCTGACATGTTCAACTCTTCATTTGACTTCTATTTGCTATACATAAGCAAGATAGGAGGAAAATAGAATATACATAGTTTGGCAATAGATGGTATAGTTACGACCATATACGTTTATACGTGAATAATGACACTTCGTTAATGATTTTTAATGCTTAAATGTGTATATTGGACAAAGGTATTTTATTGTTTCTTATTTCACCGGAGCATTGATTTTTGCAAAGAAAGGTAGAAAATGAAATCTGGTAGTTTTGATTTTACACAAAACTGCAATGAGAAGAAGACCAGTGTTTATATTGTATATTTCATGTAACTTATAATTTTCATAAGATCCGATTTGAGTATCAGATAAATTATTTCTAAATTACTCATTGCAGATTCACAAAAATATTTACATTAAGAGGGTTATATATACAACTAAATTTATAAAATCTTCAAATGCACATACTTATTTTGGTTTCTTTTTACATAAGCATCATTTCAACTATTTCTAGAAATTCAACAAAATGTCAAAATATTAACAAACCTTCAACTGAAATAACAATTATTGATACATTCAATTTTCTCAATAATAACACAGTTCTTCGTCCTCATGACATTGCCAAAAAAATACCCCAAGAAAAATAATATGGCAGCTTATTTCAATCTCTTTGGTACCTTAGCTTGTTGTTGGAAAATATTTGTTTGGACAGACTAATCCATTATATGTACGTGTAATAATTCACAGTCTCCAACAATTATCCTCATTTTCTATGAGAACTTGTTTATAATTTCCATTTTACCAATTATGAATCTTGTTTTCTACATAACAATATTCACTAAGGAGAAAAATGTCAAGCCATATTTTCCCCCTTTTAATCAAAAAGTGATTGGGTACATATGTTTCTCTATATCTTTCTTGATGTTAAATTTTAATTCAATATTTTTTTTTAAGACAAGGCTATCTAAGATCAATAGTTCTATTAAAAATCACACTCTTTAATGATTTGTTAGTTAAATAATATGCATGATACTATCACAAGGAATATTCAATTAATATAAATACACAATTCATGTTAGTTGAATTTCAGAAATAATATAAAAAAATGGTTTTGGTACTTAGCAATGAACTACACAAAAATGTTGAATGAAATAAGTTAATAGAAATAAATTAAAACCATAATATTGTTTTATATAAGAATGGGAAAGAAATATTTGTAAAGTGGATCTTTATATCCATCATATGTTTGGTTTGAGATGACCCAAAAATTGTAATTACAATCAAGTATATCTACCATATTCAAAAAAGTACACATGATTCTAAGTTTAATAAAGAAAATAATATGATATATTTGTAGCAATTTTTCCCTTTTCTAAACACAAATAATGTGTGTCTAGGGAAACCATACACATAATCCTTGTTAGTATCTACATATAAGCAATTTTGGTTGTAGATATGAGCATTGAGTTCAACATTGAAACTACTTCCAAGAAAGCAAAGTAATTATAACATTCCTTTTAAATAAAATTAGTTAATTACATTTAGGTTAGTTAATAAGAGAAGGGAATATGATTTATATTTGGCATTTGATGTGTAAATAAAACAAAAGTAGTCAATGGTGTGCATCATCTTTGTGGAATGTTTAAATATGCATAACATTTAGTTCTTTATTTATGTCTAAATAAATTTTAAAGGTTATACTTGAATGGTTAATGATTCTAATACTTCTAAATATCCATGAGTTCTGTAAATGAAAAAGTGCATAAATGTAGTATTTTGTGTTCATTATAGCATGCCATATAAATGTGCTACCATTTTGGAAGCTTCAAATTCCATTAACATCTTAAAAGTGGGTGTATCATGGAGTTAAACATTTTATATAGGTTTTTTTACTATAAAAAATTGTTTTCACTATTTTAGAATATAACCTTTTAATTTATCCAAGAAAATAACTCAAAGTCAAAATAATATAGTTATTAAAGAAGTTCAATTAAAGAATAATATTAAAGATTTACCATTCTTATGCAATGGGCGTGAACTGGTCTACCTGTTACAACCTCAATTTTGCATATGTTTTCATAATTGAAATGTAATGATTTTATTAATATGGACTTAAGTGAAAAGGTTTTATGCTTTGCTTCAAAAGATGGATTTCTTTGCAAATCTCCCTTTGGATAGGAATTTTGTGATTCCTACTATTGTGTTAATCCAATAATTGATATAAAAGAGAAGAAAAGAAGAAAAGTTCAAATATTAGAAAAAGATACAAGATAATGAATATTAAGCAAAGTATATATGAGATTTATATAGAAATCTCTAGAAAGTGGCATTAATGGTCACAATTGAGTAAATTTCGTTTACATATGATTTCTAATGAAAGAAACAGGAAAAGAGGAAAAAGGAAATAAAAGATAAAGAGAAATCCTTGAAAAGAAATCTTTTAAAGAAATAAGTAAGATTATGAGAAATAATGGATGTAGATGCATCTAGAAGATAATAAGTATCCTTCAAAAAGGATTTCTTGGGGTCAAAGGAGTCCCAATGGAGAAGAAGAAAGAGAAAATACAAATAATACAAAAATATGAGGATAATGTGCTACATAGTTAATGACTTTTTGGTATTATCAAAAGAGATACTTTTTACTAAAAGGAAGTAAAATTTCCTGGCCAATGGATTAAAATCCAAGCACAAAGAAAATGAAAGAGATAAATTTCGAATTCCTTAATAACCAAGGATCATGGTTAATCAAGGAATTATTAAAAAGAGATATAATATACCTAAATAAGGAAAATAGGTTTCCTAATGAGGAAAGTCTTTGTTTTCTTCAGGGTGTGGCTACCCTCCCCTATATAAGGGTTGAACCCTTAGCCCCGAGCCCAAGAGAGTTCCATGCATCCCTCTCTCTCCTTCTTCTTATTTTCTCTCAAAACCCTAACCTAAGGGAAAAGTTCTATCCCTAGAGCAATGAGAAACCATGGAGTGGTCTTGTTGGAGGCCTGATGCTCCCATGACGACCTGAGGAAGATCGACAATCATCCATGTGCTCTCGTCTTCGCGCCGCGCATGGAGAAGGTCAGCAAACCCGCAATAAGCACGGGCTTGGCACGCTTGAACCCAGTCACGTTGGCCACAAACTAGGGGTGCCCCATGTGCGGCGGAGGTAGGGTGGCGGTTGTCGGTGGCCCTCGAGCCCTGGGGAGGAGGGGGTAGACCCGCGGAGAGCTGTACCCGACGACAGCAGCTCACGTCACAAGGTTGAAGACAACCTAATGGGCGTTGGACGTTTTTGCCCATTTGTGATGTGCAGAGCCGGTAACTTACAGGAGGGCAAAAAGGTCAATTCATTATGTTTTTGGCCGAGCTACGTAGTGCATGGGTTGGCTGACATGTCAGCATCCCATTAGTCCAAATAAGTGATTCTTGCAAAAATCATATTTAATTATTGGTAGCTCGGATTGATACAAGTAATATATGAAATTTTCTTAGAAAATGTGAGGAATCCATTAAAAATAGTGTTGAGCGCCTAATTCCTCTTACAATTCGAAAAGTAGTTGAAGTTACCAACTTTAACGCATTAATGCTTAAGAAACACTAATCTATGATGATTAATAATTTGGGAAGGTTTATATGGATGTTTAAAGTTGATATTAACCTATTGATTATAAAAGGACACATTAGATCCAAAAGGATAATTATTATATACAATTTAATTAATTAAGGTTCCATAAATACAAATATGCGTTAATGGACCTTGAAACCCTAATTGAGCATATTGGTTGAGTTCATGTTACTTAATTATTGAAATTGAGTATTTGCAACCTGTTGGTTAGTTAATAACAAACTTGAACCTGATCTAAATGTTTCTTGCATGATTTAGGGTTTTACACCAAATAAGAATGATTAAGAACTTAGAAACCCTAATTTAGGGTAAAAGAGAAAAATATCACTTTTAATTTGATATGTGTGATAATATGTTGTTGGAAGATGATCCTAATCCTGTTGAATGAAATAGGTTAGAATCGTTAGGGTTTAAGGGAAATTTTGCCTAACTAGGGTTTGTGGTGAGAAAAGTACAAGAAAAACCCTAACTTCAATGGAAACCCTAAAAGTGGACTAGAAACCCTAGGAAGCAAGCTAGGTTTAATAGATCTTGATGACATGATTTATGATAGGAAATTATATGCATATTTTAGGATCTCTTTGTGTGCTTTCTTGCCTATTAGATTTCTTACATTGATTGGATTTTCTATCTCAAATTTGCCTGACAGGTATGTGGTTATTTATGGTTAACCGCTTTAGTTTCAAAGAGATTTTTCAGGTGTTTAATCGAATTGAATGCTACCGATCTGTTTGGATGTTCATATATGAAAATCATAAAGTCAATATGATTATCACAATTAAGATATAAGTGTGTATTCTCGCACCTACATACCACCCTTATGTAAGATGCAATGAGGTCAAGCCCAAGAGGGAAGACCCATGGGCACCATGAGAGGTGACCCCAGGCACCAAGTTCAGGATAGAGAAGGTGACCTTATGATATTGCATGACTAATGGGTGCCATGAGAGGTGACCCCAGGAACCAAGCTTAGGATGGAGAAGGTGGCCTTAAGTCAATGGAAAAAGAGAAACCCTAAAGAGGGTATTCTAGGGTTAGGGTAAAAGCGGTGGAGAATGTCACATTGAAAGTGTAAATTGGCTTTTTAATTAACTTGATTGTGATATTTAGATTGTTATCTATATATGTGAAATTTTGGTTGTCCCCACATACTGGCATATTCATTTATGTTGACCGATGTTTTGTTTGTCAGCGTTTTAGGTACAATATTGAAAAGGACAAATAGTAAAGTGGCATATTATGAAAATAAGAATTAAAGTGCAAGGAGGATTAGTTAGAATAGATTGAAGTTGTGGATAGAAGTTAGATATCCAAAGTTTTTAAAAGGTATGCAAAATTTTATTTTATTCCAACTTCCAGTATAGTTTGGTAGAATTTTATAATTATTATTGATTATTTGTTGAACCTTTGATCCTATTTATGGGGATAACGACTCTGACCTCTTGGTCTCCCTTAATTGGGGGTTACCGAAGTTTGGTCGTTACATTTGGTATCAGAGAATTGGTTCTTAATTTAATCTCTAATAATTATTAAATTTTACAAACTCTTTAGAACCCAAGGGAGTTATTAGAGGATTTTCTGAAAGACAAAGGTGTCTAGAAAAGGATCGCGTCTGGGGGCTAGAAATATTTTTCTCCACACCGCTAGTCAGAATATGAGGACTCCCAGATCTGTGTGACTGCCTGGCCAATGTCTTAGGATCTGACTCGAAATAAGATACCTTTAGGACTCTCTCATCTATTTTCTTCCCTTCTCAACCCTAATTCTATTAAGATTCTAAGGTTTAGGGTTTTTCTCTCTCTTTCTCACTCTCTTGAGGATAGGGTATGTATGATAAGGTTAAGGAATCCTCCACCAAATAATTGAAAAGCATGTAAATAAGATGCCATGGACATAAGCTTAATAGTTTAAGCATAGACTAAAGATTAGTTGCATGCTTAAGTCGTATGACATGTGTGCCGTACCCTCATGAGAGACATGAGGTTAGATCTTGTTGTCAGGAGGATGAGTAGAGAGTGGGTCTTGGAGGCAGAGATCTCTATTAAAGGTAGAGACCTGGTGCATCCTCTGAGGATGATGCTAACCCTAACCCTAAGCGATGGTTAAAGAGAGAGATGACATGATGAGATGGATGTCATGGTCGACCATGTATGTGGGTTGACCTGCTTTTGGTTTTGGATACCTATGATAGTATGTGCCATGTGAGGTTGGATGACCTAGTACCTTTGGCGATCCAACCCTGTGAAGGGTCGTGCACGTTAGGGTGAAGGATAACTCCTTCATTGATGAGGTTAGGGAAGAACATATAGAAACCCTATGGGCTTATACGAATAGGGCATAACATGCACCCAGGGTACATCAGTAGTGCTTGCATTAGGTTAAAACTGAGGCCAGAAGGGCATGATGGATACCTTATGAGATAAGCATGAAGATCCATGGATAATCTTGAGTGAACATAAGTATGAATATAGGTTACACCCATGTAGGGGTATGCTTGTGAGCTTGATCCACCTTCATGGAGAAAGGACCTCTAGTAGTAAGGTTGTTTGTAGGGTTAGCTATTGAGAGAGAGAAGGACCCAAGCAAGAAGGTTGGAATCTTAGACTCTGAGATATAAGGAACAGTGAGGAGTTGGGTATGTTTTAACCTTGAATGGACTATGTGGATGGTTGTGGTTGCCTCTTGCACGATCCTTGGAGGCCTATGGTATCTAGGTTTCCTTTAGAGGAACCAAACCCTAGAAGAAGGATGAGGCTGCTATGTGCAGATGATATAGGTGCTTACCTTCTGAGGATAGGAAGAAGAGTTCCTTAGACCCTAAGGAGGTTTAGTAATAAGTTGTGAGGCCTTATACCTAGTTGGTTTTCCTTGAGGAGGACTCGTATCTGAGGTGTTGTTCAAGTGGAAGGATTATAGGACGTGCATGATATACCTTATACATGTTTGGTTCATGGTTGGAAAGTTGAGCATGCAGTTAGACGGCTGATGCATAAAAGTGAACCTAGGGTTCCTAGACCTAAAGAGGGGAAGTGGTAGTTCTGGGTTCACCTGATGCTCACACAAATGCTTGTGTTCTTACACATGGGAGCATGGCACTCCTCATGTTTAGAGGAAAAGGAAACCCCTTAGACTAAGGTATATGTTTGATGAACCCCTTACATATAGGTTGATGACATGGGCATGTATGATTATGGTCCAATGATGAGGAATGAGGATAAGTATGGCCTACCATGGAGACCTAGTAAGGTTTGGTAGGTGGTCTGTTTGTTAGCTACGTGCCTTAGTAGCTTGATAGGACTAAGCATGCTCATGTTGACGTAAACCCTAGACACGAGGACGCTTGTAACCTTTGTTGTTTCCTCCCATCCTGGGAGAGGGACCCTTCTGTAAGGTATGGATCAGCTTTTTTTGGGTTTGAGGTAACCTAAAGATGTCTCATAGGATCTTGAGAAGCTAGGTAGAGAGTACATAGTATGAGAATGAACCTGTAGACCCATAGATAACCATCTCTTAGTGCATATGGATGTGTTACCATGGAGGTAACTAGTATGGGGCCTGACTGAGGTAGGTAGGTCGCCATGATCCCTATGAGAGAAGATGATGGAGACTTGGGTAAGGTTTCAAGCTGTATATGTCTTATGTTAGAATCCTAAGTCTATTCCAGGGTCAGGTAGGGATAAGACAGATGGGAGTAGGAGTCGCCTAATTCCCTAGTTGCACAAGACCATAGGGTCGGGAGGTAACAGTTATCATTGTCTGAGGACCATGGGTTAGGAGATTGACCACCTTCATGAACTCATAGGACCTAAAGGGAAGATGAGGAGGGCACTCTCTGGATGCATAAGGGAAGAGGGGTGACCCCAAAAGTGTTGGCACCCTACAGACCTAGGGGAGATGACTAAGGATTGTGTGACAACCCAAGTGTGTTGGAGACATAGTTTTCCACAGAAGTAACCCTGATGTCGAGATGTTCATGATGTGGAGACATGGGTTGCACGTTTCAACTTAGATTGGAAGGTGTACCGGCAATGTGGGATGCACCATCTCTACTCTTGGAATGGGAAGAACTTTGTGTTTGGACGGCTGCCAAATACTTATTTCCTCTCATTATGGGGGTGAGAGATAGGATAGTACGCATGCCATACACTAAGGATCAAGATGATGTGAGTTGAAACATTGCTATGATATATGAGGATAGAGATAATAGTGTACCTTTTTGGAGTGTACGATAGGTGGATGGTTTACAAGCACCAAGTGAACTAAGGTAGTCATCTTATGAGGATGTTCTTATCATGAGCTATGAGGAATTTATGAGTTATATAAGTTTGAGTTTGATAACCAAGAAGATGAGCTATGCATTTTCTTGATGAAGATAGACCTAAAGTCCAAGATGAGATAATAAGTGGAATACCTGGAGGTGTATGCCTTCAATGTTACCTACAACCTAAAGATTAAAGGAGGTAATGGATGCTCTTATTGAGATGCAGCTGCCTAGTCTAGCTAGTGGAAGGGCTAGAAGAGGTGGCTAGGTGAACCCTAAGTGGTCAGATATGTTTGGCTAACACTTAGATGTAACGAGATTCGTTGATCGAGATAGTGGATGCTTGGTTGGCCAGCCTAGGGCTTGATGCAATAAAAGGATGGTTGTAAAACCTCAGATGCACTTCTCTGGAAAGGAAGGTGATGAAACCACAACTAGAGTGTTTTAGGGTTTCTGAGGAATCAACCTTGAGGAATCATGACATAAGTTCATCATACACCGTGGTACTACTAAGATAGTAAGTTGGGTAGTACTTTGGATGCCTAAGGTGAAGTTGCATGTGGCTTGTCGCCATGCATGCCAGGAGGTGAAGGACGAACACCAATAACCCAACGAGTGGATATGGAGGATAAAGAGTCCCCGAGGAGGAATGGAGTTCATCACTATGGACATTGTGGTGAGTCTCCCCTGGACTGAGGGAGGTCAAGATGCAACATGGGTTATGGTAGATTGCCTTACCTAGATGACATAATCTAAGGGAAAGAGAGAGTAGTGTCAGGAGACAGATCTGGTTGAACTACATGTAAGAGAGAGAGAGATGGTTCAAATACACCATGATGCGAGTTCAAAGGTCCTTGAGTGTGATCTAAAGGTTCACTTCCATGCGGTGGAAGTAGGTACATGAAGAACTCAATGTTAGTACAACTTATCACCCCTATCTGATGGTTAGCATGATCCAGACTAGAGGTCTGATGAGAGTGTGTGTGCTCGTTCAAGGTGATATATGGGGACAGTTCTTGTCCTATGAAAGTTGTGATGATAGCTACCATAGCTGGTATCGGGATGTAAGAAGCTCTGTAAGGGAGGTTGTGTCGGTCACAGCTTCATGAAGATGATGTTGGTGGAAAGACATTGTGCATGTCAGAGAGACCACAGTGAGTGCAGATGAAGTCGTTGTGATCATGTGATGGCTGAGAAAGCCCAGGGGTGACATGAGTCGTGAGCTGATGTGAAGCATACTGACTTGCAATTCACTGTGGGAGAATATGTGATATGATAATCCGACTCCTCTGAGCTATAGCTGAGAAAGTTGAGTCCCCGATACATGGGTCCATTCGAGATGGATTGGTGGAGATACTTGTGTGTAGCCTTACCCCTTAGGATAATGTGATGTATGATGTGTTCCACAAGTCCGATCTAGAGCACTATGTGAGATACTCGAGCCATGTGTTGAACCATGAACCTATTAAGCTTTGAGAGAGAGGCTGAAATGTCCTGAGTCACCTATGAGGGTATGAGATACCAAGGTGAGACAGAACTCAAATGTAAGAATATACGATGATGAAGGTTCTTGGGAAGCACCATGGAGAGGGTAAAGCCACATGGGAGCCATGATGGACATGAGGAAGTCTTATCCTTCTTGTTTGTATGTTTGATGGAATTTTGAGGGCAAAATTCCTATAAGAGGGGAAGGATGCTACAACCTCAATTTTGCATATGTTTTATAATTGAAATGTAATGATTTTATGAATATGGACTTAATTGAAAAGGTTTTATGCTTTACTTCAAAAGATGGATTTCTTTGCAAATCTCCCTTTATATAGGAATTTCGTGATTCCTACTATTATGTTGATCCAATAATGGATATAAAAGAGAAGAAAAGTCCAAATATTAGAAAAAGATACAAAATGAAGAATATTAAACAAAGTATTTATGAGATTTATATAGAAATCTCTAGAAAGTGGTATTAATGACCACAATTGAGTAAATTTTGTTTACATGTGATTTCTAATGTAAGAAATAGGAAAAGAGGAAAAAGGAAATAAAAGATAAAGAGAAATCCTTGAAAAGAAATCTTTTAAAGAAATAAGTAAGATAATGAGAAATAATGGATGTAGATGCATCTAAAAGGATAATAAGTATCCTTCAAAAAGTATTTATTGGGGTCCAAGGAGTCCCAATGGAGAAGAAGAAAGAGAAAATACAAATAATACAAAAATATGAGGATAATGTGCTACATAGTTAGAGACTTTTTGGTATTATCAAAAGAGATACTTTTTACTATAAGGAAGTAAAATTTTGTGGCCAATGGATTAAAAGCCAAGCACAAAGAAGATGAAAGAGATAAATTTCAAATTCCTTAATAACCAAGGATCATGATTAATCAAGGAATTATTAAAAAGAGAGATAATATACCTAAATAAGGAAAATAGGTTTCCTAATGAAAAAAGGCTTTATTTTCTTTGTGGGCAAGCATGTTAGGGTGTGGCTACCCTCCCCTATATAAGGGTTGAACCCTTAGCCTTGAGCCCAAGAGAGTTCCATGCATCCCTCTCTCTCCTTCTTCTTGTTTTCTCTCAAAACCCTAACCTAAGGGAAAAGTTCTATCCCTAGAGCAGCGAGGAATCATGGAGTGGTCTTGTTGGAGGCCTGATGTTCCCACGACGACCTGAGGATGATTGACCATCATCCCTGTGTTTTCATCTTCACGCCGCGTGTGGAGAATGTATGCAAACCCGCAACAAGCGCAGGCTTGGCACGCTTGAACCCAGCCGCACTGGCCACAAACTAGTGGCGCCCCATGTGCAGCGGAGGGTGGTGGAGGTAGGGCGGTGGTCGTCGGTGGCCCTCGAGCCCTAAGGAGGAGGGGGCGGACCCGCGGAGAGCTGCACCCGGCGGCAGCAGCTCGCGTTGCAAGGTTGAAGACAACCTAATGGGCGTTGGATGTTTTTGCCCATCCGTGTTGTGCAGAGCCGGTAACTTATGTGAGGGCAAAAAGGTCAATTTGTTATGTTTTTGGCTGAGCTATGTAGTGCATGGGTTGGCTGACGTGTCAGCATCTCATTGGTCCAAGTAAGTGATTCTTGCAAAAATCGTATTTAATTATTGGTAGCTCAGATTGATACAAGTAATATATGAAATTTTCTTAGAAAAATGTGAGGAATCCATTAAAAATAGTTTTAGAGCCTAATTCCTCTTGAAATTCGAAAAGTAGTTGAAGTTACCAACTTTAATGCATTAATGCTTAAGAAACACTAATCTATGATGATTAATAATTTGGGAAGGGTTATATGGATGTTTAAAGTTGATATTAACCTATTGATTATAAAAGGACACATTATATCCAAAAGGATAATGATTATGTATAGTTTAATTAATTTAAGGTTCCATATACACGAATATGCTTTAATGGACCTTGAAACCCTAATTGAGCATATTGGTTGAGTTCATGTTACTTAATTATTGAAATTGAGTATTTGCAACCTGTTGGTTAGTTAATAATGAACTTGAACCTGATCTAGATGTTTCTTGAATGATTTAGGGTTTTACACCAAATAAGAATGATTAAGCACTTAGAAATCCTAATTTAGGGTAAAAGAGAAAAAGATCACTTTTAATTTGATATATTTGATAATATGTTGTTGCAAGATGATCCTAATCATGTTGAACGAAATAGGTTAGAATCGTTAGGGTTTAAGAGCAGTTTTTCCTAACTAGGGTTTGTGGTGATAAAAGTACAAGAAAAACCCTAACTGCAATGGAAACCCTAAAAGTGGACTAGAAACTCTAGGAAGGAAGCTAGGTTTAATGGATCTTGACGACATGATTTATGATAGGAAATTATATGCATATTTCAGGATCTCTTTGTGTGCTTGCTTACCTATTGGATGATTGGATTATTCTGTCTCAAATCTGCCTGACAGGTATGTGGTTATTTATGGTTAACCACTTTAGTTTCACGGAGATTTCTTGGGTGTTTAATCGAATTGAATGCAACCTATCTATCTGGATGTTCATATATGCAAATCATAAAGTCAATATGATTATCACAATTAAGATATAAGTGTGTATTCTTGCACCTACATGCCACCCTGATGTAAGATACAATGAGGTCAAGCCCAAGAGGGAAGACCCATGGGCACCATGAGAAGTGACCCCAGGCACCAAGCTCAGGATAGAGAAGGTGGCCTTATGATATTGCATGACTAATGGGCACCATGAGAGGTGACCCCAGGCACCAAGCTCAGGATGGAGAAGGTGGCCTTAAGTCAATGGCAAAAGAGAAACCCTAAGGAGGGTATTTCAGGGTTAAGGAAAAAGCGGTGGAGAATGTCACATTGAAAGTGTAAATTGGCTTGTTAATTAACTTGATTGTGATATTTAGATTGTTAGCCATATATGTGAAATTTGGTTGTCCCCACATAACGGCATATTCATTTATGTTGACTGACATTTTGTTTGTCAGCGTTTTAGGTACAATATTGAAAAGGACAAACAATAAATTGGCATATTATGAAAATAAGAATTAAAGTGCAAGGAGGATTAGTTAGAATAGATTGAAACTGTAGATAGAAGTTAGATATCCAAAGTTTTTAAAAGGTATGCAAAGTTTTATTTTATTCCAGCTCAAAGGGCACCTTAACTTGGACATATGCTTGTGGTGAATTGTTTCTTAAGAATGACACCCTGGACTATTGGAGCATAAAAACTCTCTTTTCGGAGTAAAATACTACCATCCTAAGGTTCCAAGCATATATGCCAATAGACTTAAATGCAAAATGTTCAAACTAATGAATAGTTAAGCTCAAAGGACACCTGACAATGTATTTACATGCTTGTGACAATTTTTGTACACCAAGAAGTGTTGAGAGTAGGGTCCATAGGTGTGCCTCTGATGCCTAGAGCCTTAACCCAACTAGGTAGGGAATTGTTGCTTGAATACTTGTTACACTACACAACTTGAGACATAGAAACATGAAATCAAGAACCAGTGGAGCATCAAATCCACCGTATACAAATCCTCCCTAGTGGTACATATGGCTAAAATCATCACAAGGGAAGAACCTACCTATTCATAAAAGATATTGGGCAAGATTAAACATTATTGGGGTCTCAATTCACCTTAAACTCTAGTACTACAATGTGGAAAGAGGGTGAGCAGGGTAGTTTTCATGTTCCAACAAATAAGCTACAATGATTACATTTCATGATAGGCCTCTTGACTAACATAAACTACTGCCAACTCACAAATGGGGACTCAGTCTTGAAAACCTCAAAGTTGACCAGCAGCCTAAGCTGACCCTTCATGGTTCTGATCCTTATTAATGCCATGATAAATAGCAACATAAACAACCACAAACCATGGTATCTAAAATCGAAATTGAATAAAAAATCAACTTCTTAACAACCTCTTTCCAACTAATATGATCACATTAATGTCATAAGAACAATTCAAAACCTTTGAAACAAAATAATCAAAATTCTAAAACTATAACTCAAATCATGATAATTTCTTGCCTTGATAGACAAGAATGAAGAAGGGAAATCTTAGATGATAATGGCCCACTCTACATCAGCATCATAGATCCATTCAACACAAAGGAGGCCTCCTTTGACAATCATGACATATCTTAATGAACCATTGTATGGAGATTATAGGCAGCAAAGACATGACAAACTGTTTAGTATAGAAACAAAGTCTGATCTGAATCTACCTACAACAATTTTTGTCTACATATTTGGAGAAATAGTTCAACAAGGTGCATCATCTTGTCAGATACTGAATACCTCACATGCAATACAAGACAGATCTACAACCCATGATTTGGGGTTACCTATGAAGATATCCACGAAGCAACTTGAAGCCTCTACCTTCCAAGTAAGATACAATGATCTGTTTTCTCAAATCCACCAGAGACCTATCAAACATGTGACATCAGTGCCACACCACCAAAGCAGACCAAAAAATATGACAGACCTTGATTCTAGACCTCTATCATCGTTATCTCTTTAGCAATGAAATTCCTTACCTCCAGATCAGTTAAAGTTGAAGAGTTCAAAAGTATAACTTGCCGCAGACTTCACGGATAAAGCATGACCCATAGTCATCAACCATGTGATCAGTGAAAGCATACATGCTTGATTTTTTCTTCGATTTGAAAGTCCTACACTCTTCTAGACATTCTTAATCAAGATCACTTCTATGGGCAGTCATTTTCAAATATTGTTGGGTCCTGGACTATGACCTTAAACTAATCCAACTTCATCTTCAAATCTTTTTGGGTCCTGGACATGACCTAAAACTGCACAAATCATGCTATTTATCTTCTAAACATATAGGTTCATGGACCATGACCTCAAATTGGACCAATCATGTGCTTCATATTCAAATCTTTTTGGGTCCTATACTATGACCTTAAACAAATCCAACTTCATCTAACAAATATTTTTGGGCTCTGGACCATGACCTAAAGCTAGATCACTCATTATCTTTATCTTCTAATCCCTTTTGGGTCATGGAAAAAAATAATAAACTAGATTACAAGACCTAGTCTAAATAGGTTCCTTTTCTTCTAACCATAAAGATGTATGCTCAAACAGGCACCAACACTTCATCCCTACTATTAATAGGCACATCACATGTCAAAATCCTATCAAGAATAGGCACTTCACCTTTGGAATACCTATGTGTAGGTAGGCATTACACAATCTAAGCCCTACACAAGGAAGGCACTCCCATATTAATATATGGGTTACCCATGAGGCATGACTATCATCTACTTCTTGCATCCTAGATTGTGGTTAATACTACTCAAATTCAAAATCTGAGTATCAGATCTGTCGACCCTAATTCACTTATGTTGAAGCCATATTATGAAAAGGTATACATCAATAAATTCTAACTATTAGACAAGTCATATCTTGAATATGCATTCTTTGTGAACCAAGTCCTATCCTAAACAGGCATCCAAATTCAAGCCCTATCAGGAATAAGTTTCTCCTTGAACTCAAACCCTACATTTAGATAGGCACACCCAAAAAAAGCCTACATTTGAGTGAGAAATCGTTGAGAAATCCCTATCTACAGATAGCTACCTTGATTAAAGCCCTATGTATGGTAGGAAAATCTCTCTACTATCGTGTTGAACCATCTTGCATTCAAGATGTGCTCTATGAAGTAGACAATTGTTATAACCTCAAAATGTAGTAAAATGATGTAATTCTCTTTTCAAGAATAAAATAAATTAATTTCTTTGATTTGTGATGAATTTCATGTGAAATGGCCTTGATTGATTGATAATGGGCTTTGTTGGCCATTGAGCCCAATTGAAAAGAAAAGAGAAATAAAAAGGAAAAGGATTTGATAAATAAAAGAGAAATATGGGAAATAAATATTTTAAGGAGGATAAAGGCAAATAGATTTTTCCCAAGATGGGAATCTGTGCCTTTAGGATTTCTTGAGGTCCAAGGGACCCAAAATAACAAGATAATGGCAAAAGGAAAAGGAATACTAATTAATTTTGATTAATTGGATAGATAACTTGGGAGAGAAGGAAACCTTCTCATCCATTACAATTTGTTTCCCAAATTTCTTAAATAGCTAGGTAATATCAAGAGGAACCTTCCCTTAAAATTTGAGTTAAAAAGGAGCAAGGGTTTGGGAGATACGAATTTCTTAAGATATTGCCAAATTTGGGATTTATTCTGAATTAAGAAAAAGTATTTTCCTTTGTGTTTGAGCGCGAGCAATGAAGTCCATTGGATCTTGATCCAACGTTGGACGCTCTTTGCCTAAGTCCCACTGGGACCGTGAATCTACAGTTAACAGAGGGACTTTCCCTCTTGGATTCCTCACAATCCACTGAATGTGCAAGATTACTAATGACTCCGTTGGACTCAGGAGAGGAAATCATAGGGAAACATCCCTGGTTCGACCAGGTTTGGTCACAGTTTTGGGGAGTGCCCAATCTTCGCAAGCCTGACCTCGACCCTATATATAGGGGATGGTGAACGAGAGGACCAACACCCTTTTTGGCTACCCCAATCTCTGCGGAAGACCGCGTGGAGCGTTTTAGTGCTTTCAATTGCTTGTTTCGTCCTGACCTTCACTCCCATCACCGCAACCAACCTCACCGGAGTCCAGCGAGTAGGGGACGGCCTTGGCAAGCAAATGGAAATGTCGTTGAGTTTGATGAGGGGAGGCGGAGCTCCCTGACCAATCGACATGAGCAAAGGATCACGAGAGCCTGAGGTCAACCTCGCGGTTGACCATCACTGCTACAACGACGAGGTCAAGAGGTAGAAGAAGAAGAGGACCCGCGGATTGACCAAATTGCCCCTCGCCTCCTTCAGTCGTGTCAAGGTTAGAATGTTCTTCTGCTTCTTTTGATCGCACATAAAGGGCGCGTGCATCCACGACCATTAGATCCTCAGTGGATCCGCGGCCCATGGATCGGGCGGTCCTACTTTTTCTAGAAAAATAGCAAGTAAAGCAATAAAAAGGAGTTTCTTATAAAAATCGTATCTTTTGATAGAAAACTCGGATGAAGAAAGTTAATACATGAAAAGTGATAAAAATATGAGGAATACAATAAATTTAATGCCTAAATCTGTCTCTTTTTGTAAAAGTATCTAATTTGGATAGAAAAGGTATTAATTTGTAGATAGAAACCCTAATTGTTGATAAAGATAGATTTAATCTTGCAAAGGAGTTAGTTCGAGCATTATTAACTTGATTAATGAAAAAGATGGATTTTAACCTATTTTGATGATGGAATTGCAAGGTTTAGGGTTTTAAACCTAATATGTTGATTAATATGCTTAGAAACCCTAAATTAGGGAAAAAGAAAAGAAAAGTACTTATAATATGAAATTAGGGTTTCTTGTTACTAAAAGATGAAATTATAACCTTTTGTGAAATAAAGATGAAATAATTAGGGTTTGCAAGTGATTTGGTAAAATTAGGGTTTAAAGTAATAAAAATGAGGTGGAACCCTAATTATGCTCAAAACCCTAAAAAGGACAAATAAACCTAGGAAACAACTAGGATTAATAGATCATGATGACATGATTAATGATAGAAGAATTGGATGCCTTTTAGGATCAACCTATGTATACTTGCTTGATTTCTTGATTGGTTGAGTTATTTCTGCATTCAAGTCTGCTTAACAGGTATGTGGTTACACTTATGACTACCCGAATTAGTTTTCTGAGTATTTTGTTGATGTTTCCATCGTGGCTTGAATTACACTGTTGGATGAATTTAATTCATGCAAACTATAATGTGGATATGACTATCACCTAAGATATGTGCCTACTAACTTAGATCCTAGTCCCCTCTGTAGCTTCATAAACTAACCTAGTATATGGCTACCTATGGGGGTAGGTCCATCAGGTCATTGGATGACTTAGTACATGGCTACCAATGGGGTAGGACCATCAAGTCACCATGAGTCAAGGATTGGGCTACCTTTGGGTAGGGCCATGCGACTCCATAACCCTAGGTATTGGCTACCTGTCTGGTAGGGCCATGGGGGTAAGGATCTACCATATGAGAGAGGTAGTATCCATGTCCACTATAGGGACAACACAGAGATAGGGGATAGGTAAGGATTGAGTAGTATTGCTTAAAGCGTAATCTTGGATGTTAAATGATATTTGGATGACTACATTGTTATTATAGTTGCATGATTATTGTTTCCCCCACATACCAGCTTCTTGCTGACCAACATTTTGTTTGTCAGCGTTTTAGGTACAAATGAAAAGAACAAATAGTAAAGTGGCATATGTGGAATGAAATGAGAATTAACGTACACATGAGGATTAGTTAGATTAGTATCTTCATGGATAGAAGTTTAGAAACCCCAATGTTTAAAAGGTATGCAAAGTTTTATTTTATACCAGTTTTCAGTTTAGTTGGTAAAATTTATTAATTGTTATTGATTATTTGTCGAACCTTTGATCCAGGTTATTGGTTAACGGCTCCGACCTTTCAGTCTCCCTTAATTGGGGGTTACTGGGAGGCGGGGGTCATTACAACAATTGTCTGATACAGTCACTGGTCGTAAAGACCACCTCAAATCAAATGTTTGTCTAGATCCCAATCTTATCTATATTGAGCAATTTTGGTAAATAGGAAATACTATGGGGAGAAGATAATTGATCAATAAAGTCACTAGACATGAAGGCTACCTTAAATCTTGAAATTAGTCTGGTGCCCAATCTTACCAATCTAATAAATATGGAGATGCTCTAGGGAGCAAACAACTGACATATACAATCATTAGCCCTAAAGGCCACCTTGTTGGTATGTATGCCTAGAGAGCCAATCATGATGATCAGAATGAGGCATTAAAATACCTGATTTGATAATATTAAAGGTAATTCCATCCATTCTATTTGTCTCAGCATGAGATGATGACACAAACATAGTAGATGTCTAAAGAATGATGATTACTTGATGATGTATGTATTCAAGTACGTGATTTGAATAATGAGATCATACATATGATAAGAGTACACACATTCATGTTATGCCCCTCATCAGATATTATGGTGGAATAAAATAGACAACAATAATACATAATACTAGAGTGTGTGTTGATTGATGATAGAGTCTCATTAGTCATGGTATGTGATATCAAGATAGACACACATGTATATGTTAGAGAACAGTATATTAGGTAGACCTACCATTAGAGTGATACGTGGAGACCATGGAATGGTAGTCAGAATTATCTCTCACAATGATAGTGGTGATTGTGGTTCTTAGGCCTGAAGTCACTACATCCATCACATGTAGTTCATGTACTTTGACATCATCCAACATAATCCCGAATAAGGGTTGCCATAACAGTGATGATTGGGTGCACTGTGACACAAGGGGATTGAATGTGAGTGATGTAGATGGGATTTGTCCCTCCTACTGGAGAATGATATCCATGGCCTCTTGATAAGAGAGACTAAGAAATGTATGGCCATACTCGTGTGACTCAATATGTGATATGTGAGCTCACACACATCTCAGAAAGTCTACTCTAGTTCAAGGAACATGGATTGAATCGTGAGAGAATGATGATTTTATGCTTCGAGTTCAATCTGGATATAAAACACAAAGTAACTATACGATCATGGTAATGCTAATCATGGGTTGTAGGTTGAAGTTGTTCTCCAACTTCTTGAATTACTTGGGTAGCAATGATGTGTTGCTAGATTCCACTCTTTGCTTGTGATGTTTTAAGTTAGTTATGAACATTCACTGCCAACGTAATTCTGGACCTATAGGGTCACACACATAGGATATACTTGGATTAAATGAGTATATTCATGAATGATGCTTAGATTGATTACTAAAGGTGTTTAGGTATTCAATTAAGTAATTGAGGTTCAATTGACTAACTAGACTCTGAACTGACCAGTTCAAGTGTTGAATCGATCGGTTGCAATGTCAGGTCAATTGGAATCAACATTGAATGACCAATGGCTAAACTAGGGAGTGAGACGATCGGTTCACATATCCCAACCGATCGGTTCATGAGATGAACCGCCCAGTTTGACTGCCAATTCGATTGGATCAAGGATTGGTGCTGACGTTATGTTGTGCATTAATTGTACATTGATTATCGATTTGGTTCATAATAAGAAACTACCCAAACTGACTGGTTCACTTAGTGAACCGACCAGATCACACACCAACCGACCGACTGGGTGTGCAAACCAACCAGTTCGTCATACACATGTTCTAGAAAATTCATTAATTCAACCCTTTCAACTCCCACACAGACTGGGAACCCTGACCCTAGCCTCTCCTATAAATGGAGGGGTACTGGCTGCTTATCAGAACACAATAGTTTCTCTAACAATTGTTGTCCTCTATGGTTGTGGTAACCAATAGAGAGCTCAAACAAGTCCTACCTAATAAAGGGAGGGATAGCAAGGGAGAGACAATTGTGGGATAGTTTATCAACTCTAGCAAGTTGACATTTAAGAGGGACAACTCCTTCCCGTTGGATTTGGTAGCACAACGTGGAGTTCTCGGTGGTGTGCATCGACTACTCTAGAGGTGGGAGGCCATTGTATTATGCTAGGAGGACACCATCAACCGATGTTCATGGTGCTACACCAGGAGGCTAGTGGAGATGAATGTTCGAGTGCTACTGCTAAAGAATGAGCAAGCTGCTGCCTAAAGAAGAACAAGCACAATGCTACTGCAGGGGTAATGTCACTGGACTTTCTCCAGGACCATGTATAACCTTGTAAACTTTCCTTCCTAAGCACATTGTTGTTGACGCGATCTTGCTGTTCATGGGAATTGGTCTTTAAATTTTTTGTTTTCATTGTCTTATTTGTCGCCCTGATTTTCCTATAGTGGTATCATATCCACGTCAATTTATGGTGTATCTGGGATTCAAATCAATATAATTGGATTTATTTTATTGCATACGATGTGAATATGACACTTTTTAATGTGCATATCTGATTAATTACCACATACGCTCCACAAATTTATATATATATAATGACATGATATATATGCAATTTATACGTATTGCCCAAAAAGTTGATTTTGATGGTGGATGTGAAGCATGGTTATGTCCAATAACCCTACATCTATATGTGCATGGTTGTGGTTTGTTACTCGGTCTACGTACCGAGCCTCTTTATTCTTTCCAAATGTAAATTAATTCTCTTCTTCCTATTTCCCCTCAAATGTAACTCGAGGTTTTTGCTTTTACAATGCAATAAGAAATATGATAGTTTTAATTTATGTATCGTCATGAAAAGAAGTTCTGCACAAAGGCGAACCGACCGACTCATGAGACGAACCGTTCGACTGGAGGACCGAGGAGGATAGACAAAGGGAGGATGAACCGATCGACCGGTGGCCTAACTGATTGGCTGGAGGAGTCCAGATGCTGCTTGAACCTGAGAACCAAACTCCCATTTCAAGATCCCAACTGAGCGACCAGGAGGCAAGCTGACTGCTTGAAGTGTTGAACTAATCAACGCGGATTGGTTGGAGCACAGATCTTCATCAACAACAGGTTGCATATGATGTGGACCTTAGGTGGTATTAATTCCTTGTGGCTATAAGGAATTACAATAGTATGACCATAACCATCACTTGTGTGTTTAATTATTACATGTTCTCATTTGTGGTTATAGCATGTATATGATACATACTAAGTATGTGGTGATTGAATATGTGTATGTACTTATATATAAAATCCTTCAATACAATATTAAGTTTTAGATGCTTTCCATTAGCAACACCCATAAAAATCTTGATCGACTACGTGTGGGAACCCCAAGGGTGGTGCATTGTCTACCTCTTAGAAGTGTGATGTTAATAATGTGGGCCTTCCAAGCAGGATGTATTATTATTGTGTTGGATTTTGGGTCAGGCTTAATTGTGTGAACTTAAAGAGATTAAGCACATGTGGCATAAAAATTATTATGGAAAGGACTTGCACATATCATCTATCCAAGAATTGCATATGATGCAATCGACAAATGTATCCTACCTTAATAATTGACTATGGACACTGGCCTTGTCTAGTAATAGTTGAATTATATTCGATATTGGCTCACTAAATGATTGTACACTGTAGTCTTCCAAATTGATACATGAGGGTTATTAATTTGAACAACATAGTGGGAGTGATAGTTAATTAAAAGCCTTATTAATATCATTAACTTATCAAATCAAACAAATCAAAACTGTTTTGAAAAGTTACAATATTTGTTTGTAGAATGACAATTAATGTATCTTCGATTAATCCTTTGACGTTATGGACATTGATGCTTAGAGCCTTAGGATGAGAACCTGAACTGTGGACTAGTGGGAGTTTTTAGAGAAGGTTCCCATTTGTGGTCCCATGTATTGGTCAACATGGGAGCTTGTGAGACGTGAATAATGCTGCTAGGGGCCCAAATGTCCTTATCCTCCAATCCACCTATCCTTGTCGTTCCCATGAGCAGGGTCGTTGTCATGTTTAAACATTAAAGTTCATGTAGGGAGTTATCCCTAGATTTGTTTGTAGTATGTCTTGACTTTGTGGGCATGTTCCAACTCTCCAATGGGGTTCTCATTTTAAGAAGACCAATAAGAGGACACTTGTGGATTTTGAGATATGATTTCGTCCTACATTTTTAGCTTTGGATGATTTTATTGATTGAGTGATTTTTAAGGGTGAGCTTAGGTTTGTGAATTATTTGGGGCCTCAGAATAATTATTTTTCTCCTTTCATCCTATGCCATGTGGTTCTACTTTGATTGTTTTTCTTTAGGGTGCACAAGGGGACACATTCAAACACTTAAGTAGATTAAGTTATTTTTTTATTGACTTTGATTTTTTTACCTTGGTTTCATTTTTTTTCAATTTTGATTTTTATTTTGACTTTCTTTCATTTTGATTTTGAGTTTTTTTTCATTTCAGGATTTTCTCATTCTAGTTTTGAGTTTTTTTTTCATTTTTTGTCTCATTTAGCTTTTTTCCTGTTGATTTTTTAAGTGAAAGTAGTTAGATAGATCGTTCAAAATCCCTAGATGCTTTAGAGCTCATGACAACAATGTGTCTCGATGGTCTTTGATAAGGCTTTGGATTCAGTGGAGACTCAATCGACTTTGTGACTGCATTAGTCGGTGTATTCCTATTGTGGCTCGAACATGGATTTAATCAATTCTATGATTGCACCTGGCTCTTGATGACATTATCTGGAGTGATTGCATCTGTTACAACATCTAATTGGAACAAACATGCATTAATTAGGTCTTGAATGTTGTTCTTAAGGGCTAAATATCTGTATGTATCGTATCCTGATGTAGTGATAATCAAAGTGAATGTTGGGATTGTATTTTTTGGCAAAGGATTAGCACGCTCCTTTATGGCTATAAATCTAACATGGTGGTTGACCGATTGGAGAACCTTACTAAGAGAGACCCCTAAAGGTGTGAACTTCCTCTTTGGTTTCTGTGTTGGTATTTCCTTTTTTAGGATGATGGGAGCTTTTACAAATGTATCTCGTTTTGTCATGCTTTGGCAATAAATCTTTGTGATCTTCTGGTGGTGACCATATGAGGTGTAAATCTCTACTATATAGACCTCTAGATCTCTTGGTATTTGTAGGTTTTCTCTAATACTATGATCAAAAGAGTGTAGGATCTCTGATCGAACAATGGTTATCAATGTTGCAACTAAGACAAGATGAGATGGGAACCTATATGGACATGGAATTAGAGGATAGTTCCAGGGTGGCATTGGAGGGTACATTATAGGATTGATTGCTTGAGACCTCTTCTTCTGTGTTGGATTTGTAGTCTTTGACCTTCTATAGCTTTTGGCCTTCTGCCTTAATAAACAATGACTTATGGTGGTTCGCTGGATTATCCTATCTGATCATTCGCTTGGATGTTCTATGGAATGATTGTGTGTGTCATAGATGTATCCAATTGTTGATGCCCAGATGTAACATTCTTGTGTTAGTATACCCTTGATGGGAGTCTTCCAAGTTGGTGTAGTTGTTCATCATGTAGGTTGTATGGTGATAATAGTTGTGCATTAACTGTAAGGGGGAACACGTGTATTTGTTGCTTTGGTTGACCCATGTTAGCTTGGACTGCCTACTTGCTTTCAAACTTAAGTTCCTCTATGACTTGTGGTTCATCAACCCATCGTGACATCTAGATGGATCATTTGTTTACCTGAGCCTTCAGTTCATAATGAGAATTTTCAACCGATGTCTTCATCACCTCCACAGTGTTGGATTGTATGTTAGTGCTTGCCATCTCAAGAAGCTCTTTCCAAAACTATCAGTAAGCATTATAGAGCATGAGACTATTTTGATGTCCTTTTGTGTACTAAAGGTAGAATGATTGGTTGTTAGGATTAGGATACCAATAGAAAATATTCCCCTTGTGTACGAAGGAGTTGAATAGGGAAGAAACATGCTTATGAACAAATTGGCCCTTGCACTAGGCAAGAGGCTTCGACATATAACATACATTTTTTTTGTCCCTAACATTCCCTGTGGGATTCAATAGAAACCACCCCTAGTGTAGAAGAGGATTCCAAAAATTGTGATAGACAAAAGTAATGTATCTTGCATGGATAAGGGGACAAAGATCATGTCAAAATATGAAAGTTCACCCTTTGTGCGGAGAGGGATTGTGCATGTCTCAATGCACATTGTTAGATCCAATGGTATGAAGAGAGCGATGTGTCCCTAGAATGAGAGATATGGAAGGATTTTTTTCAGTCTTGTCATGAGATGTGTCTGATAGCAACATGATAGAGCATAGAGATTTTGGTTGTTGGTTGTAGAGGGGAAGTTAGGATCTTGTCCATGGACAAGGTGACCCATTTGGGGTCAGAGACTGTAGGTGGGGACTGAGTGTGAGGTTTCTCTCTCCTTAGGGGAGATTTTATGAGAGAAACATTGAAAAGGAAATGGGTACCTAGGGATAAGGTGACCCACTTGGGGCCATAGACTGTGGCTGAATATGGGTGTGTGATATTCCTCTCGCCTTAGGGGAGATTTTATGAGAGAAATACTCACAAGGTAAAGGGGTATCTACGGAAACTGTGACCCTTTTGGGACTAGAGACTGTGGCTTGTTATGGGTGTGTGAGATTCTCTCTCCTTGTGGGAAGTTTCACAAGAGAAATATCACAAGGTAATAGGTATCCAAGGACAAGGTGACCCTCTGGGGGCCACAGACTTTAGTTGTATATTAGTGTGTGAGATTCTCCTTGAGGGATATTCTGGGAGAGAAATACTCAAACGGTAAAGGGATATCGAGCGACAAGGTGGCCTACTTAAGGCTAAATACTATAGCTAGATGTGGGAGTGTGTGAGTCCTTACTCTATAGGGGAGATTTTATGAGATGAATACTCACTAGAAGAGGGTATCTAGGGATAAGGTGACCCTTGTGGGACCATAGACTATGGTTGGATATGAGTGTGTGAGATTCCTCTTTCCTCAGGGAAATTTTATGAGAGAAATACTCACAAAGAAAAGGGTATTGAGGGACAAGGTTACCCACTCAGGGCCAGCAACTGTTGTTGGATATGGGTGTGTGAAATTCCTCTCTCCTCATGGGAGATTTTATGAGAGAAACACTCACAAGGAAAAGGGGTATCCAAGGACAAAGTAACCCACTAAGGGCCAGAGTTTGTGTCTAGATACAGGTGTATGAGACTCCTCTATCCTTAGAGGATATTTTATGAGAGAAAAAAGAGGGATATTTAGGGAAAAGGTGACCCACTTGGGACTAGAGACTGTGGCTTTATATGGGTGCATGATATTTATATCTCCACATGGGAGATTTTATGAGACAAACACTCACAAGGAAAAGAAATCCACATACAAGTGATAAACTCAGGGCCAGAGACTATGACTGGATATGGATCTATGAGGTTTCTCTCTCCTCATGGGAAATCTTTTGAGAGAAATGCTCATAAGGAAAAGGGCATCCAGGGATAAGGTGACCCTCTAGAGCCAAAGATTGTGACCAGATATAGGTGTGTGAGATTCCTCTCTCCTCATGGGAATTTGATGAGAGAAATATTCACAAGGTAATGGGTTTTTTATGGCCCGCGGTCGTAGGAAAATGGGTATAAAGTGGGTGATGGTCTAGTTTAGGTCTTGGTCTAGGACCGTATGGATATGAAATTGAAAGTAGGGTAATGGATTAGTTTCAGGTCATGGTCTAGGATCATGGTGTAGGGTAGGCAATGGGTGGACCACATTGGACTTGGTGACATCATAGTCAAGCTAGAATATCCTTTGGATAAAATAGAGTTGGTATGTTCGGGGCATGAGTCAATATTTTAGTCAAGATTTGGAAGTTATATCCAAGATTTAAGGATTGAGTAGCCATATGGCGTAATGGTGAAGCTTTGTCTTATAGCGATCAAGTTGAGTGAAGGCCCTTCAAGGAAGTATGTTGTTGAGTAAACATGGGCATAGAGCAGATGATGCAAAGCTAGATTGTGATTTGGTCATGAGGGCACACAACTCATAGGTAAAATCGGGCAACTTTTATGTACAAGGTTTAAGATTTGGAATTTTCGTCCTTAAAAGGTCAAGGTATCATGAAGAAGTTTCCCAAAAAGGATGGATCTTTGGCTCATGTGTGGTCGAAGATGAAGATTGAAGAGCATTCAAAGTACTTGAATAGGAACTCGGTATCATGTTGATAGATATAAAAGATTTCAGATATGAGTGGTTGCTCGTGAGAAGAACACAATTGGGCAGCCTTTCAGCATGGATCAAATTGAAAGATATTTGAAAAGGTTGTCCAACTTTGTCAAGTTTTGAAATCATCATTCAATTTTTTATTTTATTTTCAAAAGATAGATCGACTTTGCTGAGTTTTGAAAGAATTTTCCAACTTTGTTGGTTTTCTTAAAGATGGGTCAAATTTGTTGATCTTTGTTGATTTTACAAGGCCCTTCAACCTTGTTGAGTTTTGAAACACAATTCAACTTTTGCTTATTTTTCTTGAAAATATTTAAGATTTTTTCTTTTTTGTTGAGAAGATCATTCTTTTTTCATGAAATCTTATTTTTTTTATAAAAATTCCTTCACAGAAGAGAGGGCAACAAATTGGGTTATCAGTCTTTCTGGATGGTGAAGCCTATAGATCTAAAACAAAATAATAGGATGTAGAATATGATATTATAAGGTTCCTATTGGTGATGTGTTAAAAACTTCATATAAGAGAGGTCGCATCATCAATAAGTACTCCAAAGGTATCAAAAGCATAAGGCAAAAAATAATGTTGATTTACTATACTAGTTGCATTGCACTTTTGTGCCTTTCGTACAGTGGCATCACCAACTACATGGCCTGCTATAGAGTTATTTGAAAGAATGCCCGACAAAGGAGAGACTCCAATGAGATCACACATGTGTGTTTTTTCATCTATCTAATCAAATAACAAGATGTCAACAAGACGTTGGGAGTCGATACCATCAAGATTTTTCTTTTGTGATAAGATTTTTGCTTTGAAAATATTGTTCCTTATTTTTTTTAAATTGTTCTTTTATAAAAAAAAATTGAAAGCATTATTTTGTTGTGAAATTTTTATCTTCGAAAAGATTGTTCCTTCAGGAAAATATATTATTCTCCTTTTTTTGAGAAGATTGTTCTTTTTATAAAATATTTGTTCTCTTTCATTTTTTTAAAAGAGCTTTCTTTTTTAAAATATATTTTTATTTTTGAATTTTTTTTGTTTTGAAAAGATTTTTCTTTTTATTTATTTTTGTTTTGAAAAATCTTTTAGTTATTTTAGTTTTTAAAAGTATTCTCTTTCTAAAAAAATTGAAAATATTTTTTTCATTTTTGAAAAGACTTTTTCTTTTTAGAGAAAGGTCATTTTTTTTGGAAAAGAATGTTGCTTTTTTAGAAAGATTGTTGATATTTTGTTCTCAAAAAGATTATTCTTTAAGAAAAAATGGAAAGATTGTTCAATCAATATTATTGAATGAAGATTATTGAGTGAGAGAGATAATTTATATTGTTAGATATCTTTAAAATATTTCAAGTTTGGAATGATAATGGATCAAAGATTATTGATGATTGAGATCATTTGGAATCCTTTGCTATCATTTGTATGATAAGATTCTTGATTTGAGATTGCTATTTTTCTAAAGTTGCTTGAAACATTAGGATGTTATTGAATGACAAACAACCTATCTGGTGATTAAAATATTAAAGTGTAACAAACAATCGTGAGATGCATATGTAGAAGATGAAGCCCCCATTTTAGTCCATGATTTTAGATGTGACTTATGTCCTCACTCAAGCATTACTTGTATATGAGGGGTTGGTCATTATCTTCTATATGGTGTGATGACACTAACCGTAGGGGTAACCCAAAATCTTTGATTATGAGTACTCCTCCCAATACACCTTGTGACTACGGCGGCTGCAATCAGTCGTGTGTAAGACCCCTGACCTGGCTTTCTTGTTGATCTTGCTTGATTAGAATAATTAGATGCTTAAAACCTTAATGTAATATCTTAAGGTACTTTAATATCTTGTGACATGCATATGTTTTTAGTTTTGTCCTACTTGGTTGATGATTGAGCTAGTTATGCTATATGTATGCTTGTTTTGGACCAAGTATCAATTTACCCAAGTTGAGGGTTTATCTTGCAATTTTTCACATGTTAGACGTGCTTCCTATGTTTTAGCATCATGAGAGAGATAATTATGCTTAGTGGTGCTTTGTTGAACCTTGGTTGATGAGGTGGCATCATGAGTGTTGAAGTTAGGGTTTGCATGGATGCTTGAGTTGATGTTGATATTGACCCTCTTTAGTGTTGCGGCCTATATGATTTCCTTAGTTTGTGTTTGTAGCGACCAGTGTGTTTCCTTGGGTATTGTGTGTTGCGGCCAAAGGTGTTTTGGGCATGTGCCTTAGATTGTGGCGAGTGTTGCTCTTGCAACATGGTGGTGGCAGTCTCTACCAGGTTGATAACCATGGCTTTGGTTTGATCGATGGGTTTTTTTGGATTAAAAGAACACTACCCTCACCTAGGTTTTAACAATCTTGTGGCATGCATGATTCTATTGCTTGCATGTCTAAGTTTTGGAGGGACAAGTGTCACTCTTGACACCTCACCTCCCTTACCCCCCTCCTACCCTTGGGTTTATGCCCATCTCTTCACATGCAAGTAATCTCTTTTGCACCCTCTTGTTCTCTCTTCCTTCTCCCTTCTTGCTTGGAGTCGGCCCTTGTTCTTGGTGGTACAACTGAAGGTGCTTGAGCTTGAAGGAGATCGAACCCTTACATGTGGTGAGCTAGGGTTTGATCATCTCTCTTGTGGTGATCCTTGGTCTAGGTAAGTGGTTTATCCTTCTTGATTTCGTTTTCTTGCAATCCTACCCCTCTTTTTCTTCTCTTGGCCGATCCATGCTTCTCCATGGTGGTTTTCTTGAGGAACTTCTCTCCAATATAGGTCAAATCCATGGTTCTCCCATGGTAGTACCTAAGTGAGATGAAGATCTCCACTTTTTCTTTTACTTTTATTTTCGGCCTAGGGTTTGCATCCTCTCTTCTTTGTGTGCTTGTTCACTTAGGTTTGTTCTTCTTTCTTTTAAGGTGATCTTTCTTGGTTGTGGAGTTGATCCAATATTTTTCTTTCTTCTCTCTCTTGGGGCTTTTTGGCTTTGTAGTTGTTCTTCACAATCCAAGGTGGGTTATATAACTCTCTCCTCAAGTATTGTTGCATATAATTTTACATGCAAGTTTATTTATCTCTAAAATGTAATTTCAAGTTGCTTTATGATGATACCTAGAACTAAGATTTGTTATTATGCAGTTATCTTGCATAGATTAACTCTATTTCTTGGCCCCCTAATTCCTATAAGCGAAACCTAATGGATGGTGAGTGGTTGGTTTTTACATACACATCTTGGACGTTTGGTTTTATCACCATGATCATGATTTTCTCTCTTATTGTGGTACTCATGTTGACCTTGTGATAATCATGTTTTAAGGTTTCAGTTTTGTCATCTTCATGGAGTTTTCACCTTGGTGACGTTGATTCTTGATGTTACACATATGTTCAGTTGTCTTTATCTCATGTTTTCAAGTGGTGTTAGGTCCATGATTGACGTTGAGGTTTAGGTTTTGGTTTGGTCACTATATCCCTCGCCCTAACTTCCTTGGTCGCCATGTTGCTATAAAAGTCACTATGTGTCCTTGCATAGTCGTTGGGTTTCTCTAAGTCTCATGACCGTTATGTGTTGGTTGAAGGAGTTATCTCTTGTGGTCTTTATGCTTTGTTTGATGTTTGATCTTGGTAGCTACAGTTGAAGTTGCTACATTTGATGGGTCTGGTTGGTCGCCAAGCCTTGAGCATGTTGTGGTTGCCATGTGTGGTGATGATGTGTGTTGGTCACTATGGTGTAGCGGTCTCCATGACCTTAGTGGTTGAAATAGCTGACCTTAATCTTAGAGGTCACTGTGGCAACCAATGCTAGCAGTTTCTAGAGTTGTTACACCTTGTTTGGTCACTATACTTAGTTGGTTTCCATGATCATTTGGTTATGACAGTGATGCTTGATCTTATGGCTTCCAAGAATGTGGGAAATGGTATACTTTAGGGTTGGTTGTTATGTGTTGTTGTCAAAATCCTAATTGGTTAACTATGAGTAACCCTAACCCTAATGTGACCAAAATGGTGATTAATGCTTAGTTGCTTGAGTGATTAGCATGTGTTGGAATATTTCCTCTCTCCTACATGTGTAACCCTAATTTGTAGGTTGAATGAACATCATAGATAATGATTTCTATTGTAACTCTTATATGACATGTGTGTGGTGATTATGAGCCTTGATGATGCATGATGAGACAATGATGTTATGCAAGAACTATGTGATTAGGTATTATGACCTTGGAAGAGGCTTAGTGCCTAATTTGAGGTGATATACTCTAGTGATGTGATGGGGGATTTGTTATCCCATCGTGATGAGATAATGGTGATAGCCTTGTGAATGGAAGTGATACAATATCATGTGGTAATGTGATCATCTTTATTCTTAATATGTTGTATATCTTCTAACATTACAATCTAACCTTATCTTTGTAGTATCTATTTAAGGTTTGTACGTTGTAAATTGATTGATGCATTAAAATATACCCAATTGGCAATAATTAATCAAGTGAAACCCTAATCATGTACATGCCCTGTGCCATAGATCCATTCTAGTGTCAGAACTTGCTGGATGGTGAAACAGGTATTCCTAAGCAAAACCCAGAGTGCATATTGTTGAGTACGCGATGTGCAAGTGACCAAGTGTCCTTGACATCTCGATTCCATGATTTAGAGGATTGTTGAAGTCATGCCTTGGAAGGAGAACAACTATGGTCATATCTCAGCATATATGATGTGATAGAGGACAACTATGGTTGTACCTCAGATGTTTGGGTTGTATACCCTGTTTACTAGTGTCGTGACCTATATACCAAGGCAGACTAGATTGTTATCCAGTTGGACTTATATGTCATTGTAGAGAACTCACACTGATCGAGGGAGGAGGAGATCATAGGAGTCTGGATCTCCTACATCTTGTATGGCACTGATTTTGACTTAGCAGTGGTCAGTTGGAGAATGAGTGGTATACCTCATCTCCATAGGGCTTAAAAGACATAATACAGTCGTATAGTATATCTGCTTAGGGTTAAACACGATACATACCGTTTGTTGCCCTTGTATTGTTTCTTGTACTGTTCAATTATATTATAACGCGGTAAGAGAAATAAACTATTATACATGCACTTCATATTCCTTCAAAAAAATATATGATGGTCTACTTATCAGTTGTATTTGCTTAATCTGCTTAACTTGTGTAGATAGTTTTAATTATTCATTTAGTTGAATCTGCTCATCTTGTTAATAATGTTACTTTTTATGTTCATGTATAATATGTGTTAACAATAATTGTTGGCTGAGTGTTATATCTCTCGTTGGGAAGTTGGTCTCTCCCCATGGTTTTCCATATCTTTTTAGGCAGTCGTCAACAACGTGGTAGATATTATGTTGTTGAGGAAGAGAAGCAAGGAGATAAGTCAACATAGTAAGTTGGATATGCTGCTAGTGTTTTGTAGTAGAGTCCTATGTGTCGTCCGCGTACTCTCAAGTCCTGGAAGGGGTATTTTGTATATGTTGTATATTGATACAAGGTTTTTGGCAGTAGACCTTGGTCATACATGTATGGCATGTATATGTGGACAAGATATCTTTCATAACAAGTTTGTGTCAAGACGGCCACTGTACAGTGATGTAATACCTTTATGGTATGGTATGTGATATATGTGGTGATAGGTTGTGAACCTTGATATATATATATATATATATATATATGGATCATCTTTAATACATGTGCGGGTAGCTACCTGCCCCCCATGTTGGTTACTTTTTTCAAGTTTCTTACTTTTTAAATTTAGAGGGTTACTTTACCTTACAAACTGTTAAATTTCATGAATAGATAATTACGCTTGCATCAGCAGATTTCAAAATATGATTACATATATATCTGTTGTGTACTCTGTACCGATTTACTTTTTTAGTCATATAGTGACTTTCTTATCAACATAGTTACTTTTTTGATAGCATAATTACTTTTCTGGCCAAAACAGCTACTTTTTTGGTTACTGGGTAGCGAACTCCAGGCTACCCACGCCGGTATTGAATGAACGGCCATATATATATATATATATATATATATATATATATATATATATATATATATATATATATATATATATATATATATATATATATATATGTATGTATGTATATGTATACATATATATACATATATATACATACATATATATACATATATATACATATACATACATATATATACACACATATATACACGTATATATACATATATATATGTATCTACATATATATACATATATATGTATGTATGTATATATATACATATATATATATATATATATTTATGTATATATACATATATATATATATATATCTATATTTATATATATATACATATATATATAGAGAGAGAGTCAGGCTAGAGAGTGTATAGATTATGTTGTACACCCCAATGGTGTTTGCCTATCTAGACCATGCTTTTCTAAAATCTAATCCATTGATCTTAATGGTTACAATAATAATAGGCCACATACAAAATTTGAGCTCAATTGTATGAGTGTAAGTCATTCATCCAAGGGTAACAAAATCGACGCACAAAACTAATTTGAAATGCCTGATTTTTTAATCCTTTAGATGCACGTCCTATAAGTGTCCAAATGAGCTAAAATTTATTATATGGTATGTTCTTAAGATATTTAAGAAGACATGGTTTAGATTTTTCAAAAACTTATTGCATATTTAAAAATGACTGAGGTGTACGGTGCCTCCGGTATACTAGCCTGACTCTCTCTCTCTCTCTCTCTCTATATATATATATATATATATATATATATATATATATGTGTGTGTGTGTGTGTGTGTGTTTCTGCTCGAGATGGTTATATAAGATTGGTTTTAATTTACCCTATTTTGTGGTAATGTGCTTATTTAGTAGTTTATCGCATGCTTTTTTTTGAATTATCTTGGTTGGTGTGATCAATGTGTCACACTTGGTTGGTACCAGAGCTCTAGGTTTTTTGAGTCTATAGGGAGATAGGACTAGGTTGTGTTTATTCTTGTGTTATTCAGTATATTCGATTGCAGCTTTTGCTTATGTAGAAGAAGAAGAAGAAGAAGAAGATATGCTGGAGAACACGAAGAACATGCTGAGAGTAGTGATTTTGCACCAGGAGGTGGTGTGAGGAGGCATGCAAGAGTAGATGGAGTGTCTGAAGTGCCTTAGTTTGACCCATCAACCATGGCCAATCCCGCCTTTCAGTCCATGTATGGAAAGCTGATGGCCATAATTTTGCATATGGCAGATAGAGCGGATGCATCACAACCAAGGGTTGTTGTTCCCAATGCAAAATCCCAAGGTTCTGGGAAGACTTTTGAGAGGTTATGACGCATTGGAGCATTGGATTACATGAGTACAACGGACCCAAAATATGCAAATATGTGACTGACAGATCTGGAGAAGGCCTTTAAGATCCTCAATACCCCTAAGGAGAATAAGGTGAAACACGTAGTATACCTGCTGAAGGGAAGTGTTGGCCATTGGTGGGCCATTGAGGAAGAGAAGAGACCCGGTGTAGCAATCAGTTGGGAAGAGTTTTAGTGGGAGTTTGTGAGCCGATACTTCCTAGAGACATACCTAGATTAGAAGATCTCACAATTTGAGAAGATCCAGCAGGGATCTATGATGATCAATGAGTATGAGCAGAAGTTTATGGAGTTGTTGAAGTTTTTTGCTCACATGGTTGCAAACAAATAAGGAGAGGATCTAGTATTTTGAGAAGGGTTTGAGCAAAGAGTTGATGACTACGATGTCAGCTTTAGAGAATAGGGAGAAGTTTGTGACATTTGTGGAGGTTGTAAGGCAGATAGAGTGGTCAGCGATAGAAAAGCATGAGACTAATGCTAAGAAGAGACTAGCTCAGTTTTAAGGGCAGTCTTCTGGAGGCTTCAAGAAGCCTAGGTTCTCGTCACCTCATTCTCATTAGAGATCAATGGTTCAATATCAGTGGTCACCAAGAAAAGGCAGAGGTTGTAGCTTTCCATTGGTAGGAGCTCACAGTGCGGCATCAGTATCAGTGACATGGTCATCTAGGCCACAATATTACTCAAGGACTTGTCATAAGTGTGGAGATGTAGGGCACAACATATGGTATTGTCCTATGAAGGATGAGAAGGTGATGCAACAGTTGAGACAGAGTTATTAAGGGTCACAAAAATGACATTAGTTCAGTAGTGGTGGAGGTAGAGGATGTGTTCAGGCTTCACATGCATGATCTTTTGGGGAGGTTAGCAAAGTATAGGGGTGACAATAGACAATGGCTCAATTATATACCATGAGTCGACCAGAGGGAGTGGTCAATCCATCGGTCGTGACAAGTCAAATGGAGTTCTTTCACTTTGATTTGTCTTCTTCCTACTTTATATCTCTTTTGGTTGACCCGGGTGTGACACACTCTTTTATCACCGGAGAGGTGATGTATAGTTGTTCCTTACCTGTTAGTCATAGATCTGATAGTCTTCGCCTACAAACCCCTTTGGTTGGTTCCGTAGAGTTGTGGGAGGTATGTCCATCTTGCTTTCTTTCTTTCTCAGGACGCAGCATTCAAGTGAACCTTATACCACTTGACATGCAAGGTTTTGATGTGATCCTTAGGATGGATACTTTGGAGAAGTATCAGGTGGTCTTAGACTGTAGTTCCTAGGTAGTGACATTATTTGATAGTGATGTTTTTGGGTCTTCCAATGAGATAGGAAGATTCTCCCAACATGCTTGGTGTCAGCGATGATGGCAGAGAGGCTGATGAAGCAGGGGTGTGAGTCCTTCTTGGCGCATGTGGTGTATACTAAGGTGAGGAGTCCTAGTAGCCAGGAAGTTCCAAAGGTATGTAAATTTGAGGACGTGTTTCCTTATGAGTATCCTAGTGTTCCCCCACCTTGAGAGATTGAATTTGAGATCAATTTGGTTCTTGGTACACAACCAATAGCGCAGTCTTTGTACTGGATGGCACCAGCTGAGATGCAAGAGTTGAAGAAGAAGTTATAGGAGATGCTAGAGAAGGGCTTTATCAGACCGAGCACTTCTCCTTGGTGTGATCCCATGTTGTTTGTCAATAAGAAAGATGGCTCTATGAAATTGGGCATCGATTACCAACAGTTGAACAAGGTGAGGATCAAGAACAAGTACCATGTTTTGTGGATAGACGATATGTTTGATCATCTGAGAGGTATTGCAATGTTCTCTAAGATAGATATGAGGTTAGGATACCATCAGTTGTGGATCAAGGCGGATGACATACCCATGTCAGCCTTTAGGATGAGGTATGGTCATTATGAGTTTGTGGTTATATTGTTTGGGCTAACCCATGGACCAACAATGTTCATGGACTAGATGAATAGGGTGTTCTAACCTTATCTTGATCAGTTTGTGGTTGTGTTCATTGATAACATCTTGAAATACTCCAGAGTTATCCATAAACACGAGCAGCATCTACGACAGGCCTTGATGTTTTTGAGAAAACACAAGTTGTATACCAAGTTTAGCAAGTGTGAGTTCTGGCTGAAGGAGGTGTCTTTTCTTGGGCTCATGATATCTTCTAGATGAGTCTTTATGGATCCAAAGAAGGTTCAGTCTGTGTTAGAATGGGAGTAGCCAAAGACACTGATGGAGGTTCGCAGTTTCCTAGGTTTGGAAGGCTACTACATGAGGTTTTTAAGAACTTTAGTGCCGTAGCATTACCCCTAACTAAGTTGACAAGGAAAAGTGTGTCATTTTTCTGGGATGACAAATGTAACGTTCTTTCCGGCTTTTAAAGAAAAAGATGGCCAATGCACCATTGTTGGTTCTACTTGAGCAAAGGAAAAGGTTATATCATCTTTTGTGATGCGTAGAAGAATGGTTGGGGGTGTTGATGCAAGATAAGAATGTGATTTCTTTCACTTTGCGACAGCTTAAGAAATACGAGGAGAACTGCCCAGTGCATGATCTAGAGCTTGTGGTTGTGGTCCATGCTTTGAATATTTGGAGACACTACCGTTATGGCGAGAAGTGTCAAATCTTCACCGACCACAAGAACCTTCAGTTCATCATCTCCAAGCAGGAGCTGAATATGTGGCAGCAAAGCTAGATGGAGTTGATCAAAGACTATGATTGCACTATAGACTACCATATAGGGAAGGAGAACGTGGTGGCAGATGCGCTTAGTAGGAAGTCTTCTTCGTCATCATCTACTGATAATGCATACTTTTGTTCCTTGGTGTGCCATAAGAGAGATATGTTGGTGATGTTGCGTTAGATGAATGTAAATTTAGAGGTCTCCTTGTTGGCAGGATTGTTGGCACAATTATTGGTGAAGCCCACATTAAGACAACAAATCAGAGATGTACAGTAGGATGATATTGTTATACAATTGATCTGAGTAGAGTTTGGTAGTGGGAAGAGTGATGTCTTCCATGAGTCAGAGGATGGTACAGTGTGTTACCACGATGGAGTAATGGTTCCTGATGTTGATGGTCTGGGGAAGATGGTTTTGGAGGAGGATCACAACTTAATGCATGATATGCATCCAGGTAGCACTAAGATGTACCATAACTTGAAGGGATCTATATTGGTGGCTTGGCTTGAAGTGTGATGTGACTGAGTTTGTGTTAAGGTGTCATGCATGTCAGTAGGTTAAGGTTGAGCATTAGAAACCTATAGGAATGTTGCAACCATTGTCTATGCTATAGTGGAAATGGGATCATATTTGTGACACCCCCGCCATTACACAAACAACGAGATGACATGCAAAAATGTGTGGAACCACACATTATTGAAAAACATGGGTTACTTAAAACTGTTTACAGAAAGCATACATAAGAGAGCTTTTGCATCCAGATCCTACAGAAAAACATGTTATATAAAAGAAATTACAAGCATGATGTATGTCCACAGCTTATTGGAACCAGCTGTACTGTCAGCACCAGAGTTCATCACCTATTTATACATACATAACGGGTCACATCAGGCCAGTAGCAGGATAAACAAAAGTACAACAGCCATACATCGTGAAACATCATCAAAACACCTTTGAGGACCTAAGAGTATAGGGATGACTCTAGGACTCTACTACAAAATAACAAAACAACAGGATGTCCATCTCTTGTCTTCTACTGCTCTTCCTCTTGCTGCTTGGCCTCAACCTCGCGACCACCACCATGTCTAGCGCGACCACCTAGAAAGTTTGTAAACTGGCGGGGTGAGACACACAGTCCCAGCGAGAAACATAACTCCCCGCCGAAACTATAAAACCCCAGAAAGCTAAAGCACGTAAAACAGATAACTGACATATGCAGATAATATGAGCATCATACTGAGTAGAACTTATTGTATTTTCCAACTTACCAAAATATCCGGGAGGCATATAACCTGATATTTATTTATGGAACATGATTGACAAGATAAGATTTATAAGATCTTATCACAAAACATAAGGATCGTATAAGTAATTGCATAGTATATCAAGATTACCTATGTTGGCTAAATGGACATCTGTAAATCCCTTTATTTTGATAATGACAAACATTTCATTTTTGATGATCTAACGTGCTACTTGAGTGTTGCAGGAATAAGGTGGATGACAAAGCATCTGGGAAATCTATATGCTTAATGTTTGTATTTTCATGAAATGTAATCAATTTGTAAAAACTTGTACAAACATGTAATGTACAAGTACTTAGACTTCATGTAAATCAAGCGTTAGATCTTCCCTAGCTAAAACACCAAACTTAGATAGGTCATCCCCTTCAAAAGTGTCATATATGCACACTCATACACACACTTAATGTCTTTATTTGAAACATTGAAACAGGGTCAATCTCGGTCGACAAAATCCTCGACCGAGACACTCTCGGTTGACAAACTCCTTGACTGAGAAAGACCTAAGTAGCTGTTAGACCCAGCTGACAAGGTAGTTGGCAGTTGGAGATGAACGTTGTAAACACTTGATCCACAGAGCCTGTAGGTCGACAAAACCTCGACCGAGTGGGTATCTCGATCGACAATTACTCGACCGAGATGGACTCTGACAGCAACTGTAGAATTAATTAACTAATCGTTGCTAATGCAACTAACTTGTACCTAATGGCTAGTTAAGCACTTAGAACCCCCTATAAAGTATCTAGAACGTCCTTAAGCACTTGTAGGACATTCCTATAAATGGGACATGCCTTAGGGCACTCAAAATCACTTAGTCTACACTTGAGCAATCTTTGAGCATACACTTGCATTAGCAACCTGTTTCTGAGCATTGAGCAATACTTGCAATTGGCTACTCTTCACCTTGCTCTAAATTCGTGTCCTATAGGCTAGTATCTCCTATCCACAGCAATCACACTTCCATATACATTGGTTAGGAGATCTACACGCTTGATATAGGCAAATCAAGCCTTGTGCTTCAAAGGATAAGTTGTAATTTCCATTTTCCTTTCTTGTTCACTTTCATTACTTGTACTCTCCTTGCTACTCCTAGGTTGGAGGTTGCGGATTGGAGAGGGTCGTGATCTTCTTGGTGAAGAAGGAGACTTTGAACTACTTCAAGAAGGCTGGTGCAATGGGAGGTTACTTCTAAGAGGAAGGCTACTTCAAGGGGGAGCTTGGAGTTACTTCAAGAAGGCTACCTCGAGTTGGTGCATCTACTTCAAAGTGAAGGTTGTTTAAAGGGGTGTAAGAAAGTATTGTATTTTGTGTAATTCCTTGTGAAGGTAATAAAATTAATACTTTCAAAATCCCGGTTGGGTAAGCAACCGGGTAGTGGACTGACTGCCTTAGTATTTTCTAAGGTAGGAACCACTCTAAACCCCTTGTCTCCTTCTTACTTTTTCATTTGGGGTTGTTTGAGTTAAATAATTGTTAAATTAATTTAAAACCCTATTCACCCCCCCTCTAGTGGTTTTACAATTGGTATCAGAGCAGGCTTCAAGGAGCTCTAATCGAGTCTTGAAGTATGAAGGGTGGTGGTGTCTACAACTGCAAACAAAGGAAAAGTATGGACCAATCTTCAATAAGAGTTGCAGTTGGTGCTTAGGAACAAGCCACACAACACTTGGTTGCCCATGGAGGTCAAAGAAGGAAGATACGCATAAAGAATGCCTTATTGCTACAATAAGTGAAGAAAAAGAAGAAGAAGAAGAGGTAAGCCTTTTTTATTTATCTAAAGAAGAGCTAGTTGCTAGTCTTGAAGAGACACATAATAAATATATTGAGTGCAGGAAGAAATTAAATAAATCTAATAAAGCAAATTATGAGTTACATGCTAAGCTTCTTGCTCTTACATCTAAAAATGAAGATCTCAAAAAGGTTATTGAAGATCATGATATTAAGCTAAAATCTGTAGAAGCAAATTGCAATCTTCTTTCTCTAGAAAAGTTAAATTTGTAAACTCAAGTAAATGATCTTCAAAAACAACCTGTTCTGTGTACACGTTTAGATTATGAAACTATAGTGAAAGAAAGAGATTCCTTGTTATCTAATCTAGATCAAGCAAAGTTAGACATAAATAAAAGAATAGATGAGATTGTTAAGCTGCAACAAAAAGTTAATAGTTTGAGTAACAATGATATTCTTGATAAAATCTTAAATGATTCTTACCATCAAGTTGGAAGGAGAGGACTAGGTTACAAGCCTAAAGGAAAATCTTATCAAAAACCTAGTTGGAGAAGAACACAAGTGCCAAAGAGTCAATCTATGTATGTATCTAAAGGCACAAATACATATGTACCCACGAACAACCTAGAACAAAATCATAGAAAGAGATATGAGGTTGATTCTATATGTTGTCATTACTGTTTGCGCCTTGGACACTGTTCCTTTTCATGTCCTTACAAGAAAAAGGATGTCGAGTTAGTTTGGGTTCCAAAACCCCCAAACTAAATGAGCAAAAAAAATAAGTTGAGATATGACCAAGGACCCTAGTTGCATATTTCTATGTCTATCTCAACTTAACATGATGAGTTAACAAATTAATTCAAGTATCTAAAACCTCTAACTTGAAAGTATACAATTCATTTAAATATGCAAATCAAAGTTCTCAAAGCATAAAGACTTAATATATAATTAGTTGAGATTTGATCTAAATATTACTTTGATATTCATATGCTCTATCTCAACCAAGCTAAATTTTCAAATTGCATAATTGAATAGAAAATGACCTTTGTTGTTACTTGGAAATAATTACTGAAAACAATTCTAAAATAGTACATAACTTTTCTCGGTCGAAGACACTGTCGACCGAGAAGAAATGTCGGTCGAGAAATGGCCGACCGAGCAGGTTTCTGTTGACAAGTCTGAAATAAATCTACGGAACTTGTTTTCAATTAACCTAGCTTGCTATAAATTTATTATTGATTTAACATGAAAATCAAAAATAAAACCCTTGAAATTGAAAACTTATATGAGATTACTTTGGTTTTACTATCTGCATGCTTTTGCTTAAAACTAAAAATTATGAATCATGATCAAGGAAAATTACTACTTTCATGGTCTATTCTAAGCATTCCTTGATCTATTTACATAGAAACCATGTGTGTTTTCATTGTTCTATCATTACATCATGGATATGCTTTCACTGTTTCATCATGATCGTTGTGTTCTTACTTGGTTTGTCTAAAATAATCTTTGTCCTATATATACATACAAACCATGAATAATAATAGTTCTCACAATGATCATAATGATTTAGCTCTCTACAGACAATGTTATTATTGAAAGTTCCATTTTGTATAAAACTCTATAGCACAAATAGATAATTGTACACATGGATTATGTCATCCCATGTAATACATGAATGATCTTTGATGATACATAGGCAAGCAAAATGATTTGTTGTTGAACAAGAACTTCACTGCATGCTTTTCTAAAGTAATCAAGAACAAACATCCTCACATTAAGTATCAAAATGCTACAAATTGATATCCATTAAAGTTACCTGCTGACATTATGAGTATTCAAACTGTAAATATGCAGGAAATTGCCTCTTGGTTGAAATCAAATTTGACCAAGGGGCGCTATGGTCGTAGTCAAGGTCGACCTAAAATAAGCTTGACACAATACTTATTTGGATAATCATTCTTTATAAAAATTGTGATCAAAAGACCAATTAAAATCATGACCACAAAATTGTCCAAATATTGGTAATAATAATCACAATATTACTCCCTTAGAAAATATAGATATGCTCTACAAATTCAGTCTATCATTTGCATCAAAAATCAGCTTAAAATTTCATTAACAAAAAGTTTCTCGGTCGAAGAATTGCTCGACCGAAAACATCTCGGTCAGCTATCCCTTTTCGACCGACAGACTTCAAGAAAGAACTACACGGGAAAAACTCAGACACACTTCCGGTCGACAATTGTTCGGCCGAGACAATGTCGGTCGACAAATTGCTCGACCAAGAATTGACCGTTGGAATCTGACCGTTTGAATATGACTGTTGCCGGTCGACCGTTGGGCGACCGAGAAGCGCGCCTAGGATATGACCGTTGCGGTCATCGGTCGACAATTTTTCGACCGAACTGGTTACTGGATTGCTATAAAAAGGACCAAAAATGGGTCATTGCATCACACTTTCACATTCTTACTTCTTTAGCTTCTCTCTAGTGCATTTTTGTGCAACTCTTTAGCTTTTTCACCTCCAAGACCTTCTTGCTTCTTCTTCACCTCAAAGCAAAGCAATGGCTTCATCATCTGCACGTGGAAAGAAGCAAGTTGCTGGCAGGAAAGGAAGGACGGCCTCCCCACCATTGCCGATCATCAACGACATCCCCTTCATCGATGCTGCTGCTGGTGATCGCTACCTAAGGCTCTCCTCCAAAACATCTCTTCCATGCCGGCTGGTTGACGTCATGGACTTCTACAACATTGTCGACCTGGAGGATCTCTTCGAGGTGCAAAATTTGAAATATTTTCTGAACCCTTCCTTCCCTTCCTACTCTTCCAAAGTTGTGAATGAGTTCTATGCAAACCTAACCTCCCATCCCGAAAATAACTCCTTCTCCTCTATGGTCAATGGGCAGAGCTTTCACTTTACTGAAGAGGGTATCCTTGACATGCTCAACATAGACGTAGAAGAATACCAAGACACCCTTGACCTTACCACCGGAAATCCACTCAATACATTTTCCCAAGATGACAATACGGTCAGTCTTAGTGACATTAAACGAGCTATTTTTCAATCTAACACAACTTGTCACGAAGATAGGGGTACCTACTATGCCATTAACCTCAAACCTGCAGCTAGGATTATCAACCTTATTGTCTCCACAAACATACATCCTAGAGCAAACAAGTTTGAAGTTCCTACCTTTCGCATGTATCTAATTTATTCCATTATCAAACGCATTCCCATAAATTTTATCCGCATTATCATTAAGAATATGCTTGAGTTTTCTGGCAATCCCCCTTATGCTGATTTTGTATGCCAAATCACTCAACACTTTCTTAAGAAACATATTGAGGATCTAGGATACACATGGGAAAGAAAACCACAAAAAATAAGCAAAAACACAGTAGAAAAGATGGGAATTGACTTTGGTCACAAGAGGGCTAGGACGGAAGGGGAGACATCTACTCAAGACATACCACCACCTCCTCCTACCAACCTACCCTATGATCCCATCCAAAACACCCTAACCTACATTGTTGGATCCCAATATCATCTAAGTAAACAATTAGATTATGGTCACCATGCCATGACCTACTTAAACCAAAGGATGCAAGCCCTCTATCCAAATCAACCAGATGAATATCCTTATTCTCTAAATCCTGGCATGATCAACCCATATAACCCTTCCTACAACTACTACCAAACTCCACCTCCACCATCTCCTGATCTCACACATACTCAGTTTTCTCACATGCAACTACAAGACATTGCTGCTCATTTCCGCTTTGATCGTGTTCCCACCTTCTTGGAAGCATATGCATTAACCAAGACAGGTGCTTTGGAGTGCCAAACTTTAGTCAATTATTATGGAGCTGAGCCACTTCTTGGAAAAGACCCAGATATCGATGTCATACTTAGGTCTTTTCAGTGAGATTATGAGTGTCCTTTGTAATAGTTGTAATGAAATGGTTATCTTTACATGATTGTAATGAATTAGTTATTCTTGCAATGAATTAGTTATCTTTGCATGATTATAATGGATATCTTTCAAAGCATATGAGTCATCTTGTAAAATGTTAAGTTGTTGTTCTGTATATGGCATCACTTGAACATAGTTTATAAGACTATTATAGTAGAGCATACAAAGTAAGGGGAGTAATATATATGCTATGAATCACAAAGGATGAAATCTTTACAAATACCTGAGATTTATGGCTAAATTGACCATCTGTTGAGTGCATTAATCCCTTAATTATAATTGGGATATCTATTTAAGGGGGAGCAATGCATAAGGATTCTTAATGGAATTTTCTAACAAATCAGGGCCTAACATCCCGTGCTTTTGGTTAGAAATATTTTTCATATACTCTAAAGCTTAAAAGGATTCTCATATCACTTTCAAGGCTTCACAACCTTTGCAAGAGATTGAGTAATTACTTATGACTAAAAGACACACACATATTTATCTTGGATATTTTTTTGAAATGACAAAGGGGGAGAAAGAATATAAAATCAAAAACATAAAATTTTTAAAATGAGTTTCATAAACACCTCGGCCAGCTCTCACTTGCACAACAAAAATTGCTAGAAAGGTAATCTTCACGTATGAAACTCACATTTTTATATTTACTTAATTTATATTTTCGAAATGTTTGTCATCTTCAAAAAGGGGGAGATTGTTGGCTAAATGGACATCTGTAAATCCCTTTGTTTTGATAATGAAAAACATTTCATTTTTGATGATCTAACGTGCTACTTGAGTGTTGCAGGAATAAGGTGGATGACAAAGCATCCGGGAAATCTATATGCTTAATGTTTGTATTTTCATGAAATGTAATCAATTTGTAAAAACTTGTACAAACATATAATGTACAAGTACTTAGACTTCATGTAAATCAAGTGTTAGATCTTCCCTAGCTAAAACACCAAACTTAGATAGGTCATCCCCTTTAAAAGTGTCATATATGCACACTCATACACACACTTAATGTCTTTATTTGAAACATTGAAATAGGGTCAATCTCGGTCGACAAAATCCTCGACCGAGACACTCTCGGTCGATAAACTCCTCGACCGATAAAGACCCAAGTAGTCGTTAGACCCAACTGACAAGGTAGTTGGCAGTTGGAGATGAACGTTGTAAACACTTGATCCAGAGAGCCTGTCGGTCGACAAAACCTCGACCGAGTGGGTATCTCGGTCGACAATTACTCGACCGAGATGGACTCTGACAGCAACTGCAGAATTAATTAACTAGCCGTTGCTAATGCAACTAACTTTTACCTAACGGCTAGTTAAGCACTTAGAACCCCCTAGAAAGTATCCAGAACGTCCTTAAGCACTTGTAGGACATTCCTATAAATAGGACATGCCTTAGGACACTCAAAATCACTTATTCTACACTTGAGCAATCTTTGAGCATACACTTGCATTAGCAACCTGTTTCTGAGCATTGAGCAATACTTGCAATTGGCTACTCTTCACCTTGCTCTAAATTCGTGTCTTATAGGCTAGTATCTCCTATCCACAGCAATCACACTTCCATATACATTGGTTAGGAGATCTACACGCTTGATATAGGCAAATCAAGCCTTGTGCTTCAAAGGATAAGTTGTAATTTCCATTTTCCTTTCTTGTTCACTTTCATTGCTTGTACTCTCCTTGCTACTCCTAGGTTGGAGGCTGCAGATTGGAGAGGGTTGTGATCTTCTTGGTGAAGAAGGAGACTTTGAACTACTTCAAGAAGGCTGGTGCAACGGGAGGTTACTTCTAAGAGGAAGGCTACTTCAAGGGGGGCTTGGAGTTACTTCAAGAAGGCTACCTCGAGTTGGTGCATCTACTTCAAAGTGAAGGCTGTTCAAAGGGGTGTAAGAAAGTATTGTATTTTGTGTAATTCCTTGTGAAGGTAATAAAATTAATACTTTCAAAATCCCGGTTGGGTAAGCAACCGGGTAGTGGACTGACTGTCTTAGTATTTGCTAAGGTAGGAACCACTCTAAACCCCTTGTCTCCTACTTACTTTTTCATTTGGGGTTGTTTGAGTTAAATAATTGTTAAATTAATTTAAAACCCTATTCAACCCCCCTCTAGTGGTTTTACAACCTACACAAATAAGGCCTCAACCAAAGTTCCATATTTTGTACTTAAGCAATAAATACTATTCAGCTGGATTATGTATTTTTATGCCCTGAGGAAGTGAGTCGTACCACTTAAATCCAACCATCAGCTGTGAAGCCCAGAACCGGTGCCATACAAGGTCAATGGAAGAGACAAACTCCACGACCTCTTCACCTCATGGTCAGTGCACGAGAACCAAAGCAGGACCACAGTCTCATTCTTAAGTGGCCTCAACTACAGGGTCAGCTTTGCTAGCTACCCATAACCCTAGCCCGCCTTGGTACAGGTCTCGGCGCTAGTAAACTTTGAGCTAGGGGCCTATTCGCCGTGCTCTGAGCCATGAATGCATTCTTTCTCTATCACATATCCTGAGCCATGGGCCTGTTCACCATGCTCCATATATCCTGATTCTAGAACCGCATTTGCACTCAAATCCTCCTATTTTTTGGCTAGGAGAAACCCACACATATTCAACAATATATGCTTCCAGGTTAACCCGCAGGAGAACCTGTTTCACCATCACCAGCTCCTGACGATGATGGATCTATGGCCAGGGCAAACTACATGATATGTTCCACTGTAATTAATTAACATATTTTAAGTGGATTGTTGAGGCAACCAAGTTGTAAAACATAAATAGCATTGAGCTATATTTACACTGTCATTATCACATCATCATGGGATCTCAATCCCTCCTCACATATGTGCTACTGCCTCTCAAGGAATCAACATCTTGCATCAACATCCTGGGATCACAATCCCTTATCTCATAGTCAGAGGATAACACCTCAATTAGGCACCCATCCCTTATCAGGTCCTCAGACTATCTTATCATATTGGTGATGCATGTTATTTCATCAACAAGATTTATCATCATGATACGGTGTTATTCAAACACATATGCCTCATATCTCTTACCTAGCTATGAATTCACTTATACACATGCATGGTTAGTATATGTAGTAAGAGAGATAACTTAAAAATCACCAAACGTAGAGCTTTACTGATTATCATGTCATTAGGGTTTGTAGTTACACATGCCATGATCAAGACTATGTGTGGCATACTGTATCAATTACATTTATGCTATCAAATAATGGGCGTCCATTTAAGCTCTTAAACATAACTAACATCATATCATCTTCATTTGGCATTATCTTTAAGCATCAAACATGTCATTGGTTTACAAACCACTATTCATATTTCATTAGCAACAAAGATGTGATTACATGATAAAGGATCACTAGCTAGGTTTTCCGAGTTGGTCATAACCTTAACCAAAGGTGCCCGCTACCCTCACTAGAAACATGATGGGTAGAGCAACCCACACTATAGGTAGTATCGAGTAGGATACTACCCTCACCAAGGCTCTATCGACTAGGGCATCCATCCCTAAGGTGTTATGCCACCATATCGGCCATCATCATGTCGTGCACTTATGCATAGAGGGTGACGAGCAGACCAACACCCAGGGTATTGTGCAAAGTGGTTCTAGATATGTTTCGTACAGCCAGGTGCTAAGGGATGTGTCGGGCATCGCAACTACCCAACAGCCAAGAACTCTATCCCCCATCTAGGGTTAGGGTTGCATGTCGGGCAACCCACATCACTTCATCAGCTAAGGGTCATATCGACCAAGAGCATGGCGCCCAAAACCAAACCCTAATGCCCAACCAACACACCATAACATCCAAGACATCATGTCATCCAAAACACCCTATCGTCCATGGGCAAGGTGGCCACTAAGGCACCATGTCGGGCAACAAGGTTAACAGAACCTAACTCAGCATATCGATCAAGACCACTCTAGAAGAGGGTATCGTGCAAGGATACAAGGATCATATCGGTTAAGGCATACCACAAGATCAAGAGAGCCATATCTTCATCTCATCATGTCGGCCAAGATCAAAACTCAAAACATGGAGTGTCGGGCAGCACTACTACAAGGTGTGATGTGCAAGGCACCAAGCTCATCCGGACAAGGTCGTCATCAACCTCAAGATCACCATCATCAAAACCCTAAAAGATCAAGAGGATTGGCTCACCTCTCAACAACCAAGAGAGAGGGGTCTTGCACAACCTCCATCACTAATCGGGCAACATGATGGATCATTTCCATATCAGCCAAGATCCCAACCACTACTAGGTCAACACTCAACCAAGGCTCACCTCTCAAATCCAAGGTGAGATAAGAGTGTTGCTCAAGAAACTAGAGTATAGACTCACCTCTCAACAACCAAGAGAGGGGTGTTGCCTACATCACTAGGGCCGAACTCACTTCTCAAGACCAAAGGAGAGAAAGGGTTTTTTTCCAAGAAGTTCTACACATAGGGTTCAGCCAAAAAGCACATCCAACACATCCATTATAGCAACAAGGTCATATATCCAACAAGATCAAAGATACAACTAAGTAAGAAGCATATCTAACAACATGCATGGCCGATCATGATCATATGTGAACATGCAACATAAAAGAAGGTAGTATAGTGAGGGTTAGAAGTTATGTAACCCGCCTTAAGTGAGCTCCCCAAGCTCCAAAGCTCCAAGCTCCAAGAAACACCTTCGGCCACCTCAAGAGGAAGAAGAAGAAGACTCCAAAGAGAAGGATCGGCCACCAAGCTTAGCTCCTCCAAGGGTATCGGCCGCCAAGATTGCAAAGGAGAGGTGTCATTCACCAAGGAAGAGGGGAAACTAAGGAATTAAAGGGATCCTTAGCAAGAGAAAGGAGATACATATATAGAAGAGGGTGGAGGAGAAAACAAGGCAATGTGTCACCCACCTAGGGATACTTGTCCATGGGCAATGCCACCTTCTCATCTCTTCACGTCCACATGTCCAAGGCTATTGCCACATGCAAGCACCATGCACCAAGTGTCCACTAGAGTGGTGACACAAATGAAGCTAAAGGTCAAAGATGGTCCATGGCCGACACACCACACTCCCTTGCCCGACACAACCCCATGGGCGACACACCCATGGCCGACACCAAGCTCACTTGCCCGATACAAGGTCCAACAAGGCAAAGTGAGGCCCAAACAAGGCAAAACAAAGCCCAACAAAGCTCAACAAAGCCCAAGGCAACTCAAGCCACAAGCCCAACCCTTCCTCTCAACCCTAGAGGAAGCAAGGAGAGAGAGAGAGAAACATCTCTCAAGGTGACAAACTTGCTCATCAACCATAAACTTAGGTTATTTGCAAGTAGCACCTCCAACTCTCAACAAAGCTCAAGCAAACCTTAATCACCACTAGAGGTGATTAGCAAGCAACTAAGCACAAGGTTTAGGCAAAGCAAACAGGATAAGCCCAAAATGGAGGTCAGGGTCCTTACAAGCCATAAACCTCTACAAAGGGATTTCGTCCCCGAAATCTGAAGAGAAAAGCTAGGGATACTTCCACTTCATCTCTTCCTCAAGCTCCCACATGGCTTCCTCAACGCCACGATGATGCCAAAGAACTTTCACAAGAACCAGGTCCTTCCTTTTTAACTTCTTCACTCTTCTATAAAGGATCCTCACTGGACCTTCTTCATAGGTCACATCTTCATCAAGCTCAACCTCAACCGGATGTATCACTATTCTCGAGTCTGGATGACTTTTCTTCAGCATACTGACATGGAACACCGGATGTAAACTGTGAAACTCTTGCGGTAGCTCTAACATGTAAGCTACCTTGACAACACATGCTATTACCGGGTATGGCCCCATATACCTGGGTGCCAGTTTGTCTCTCCAGCCAAACCTCAGCACGCCTTTCCAAGGTGAGACCTTGAGATACACTTTGTCTCCCACCTGGAACTCTAAAGGTCATCGGTGATTGTTTGCATAAGACTTTTTTCTATCCTGTGCCGCTTTCAACTGTTGTTGTATCACTCTGATCTTCTCTATTGTCTGTTGCACTAACTCAGGACCCAAAAGATGATACTCACCAGACTCATACCAGCATAGAGGAGATCTACACTTCCTGCCATATAGAGCCTCATAAGGAGCCATATCGATACTCCATTGGTAACTATTGTTGTAGGAAAACTCTATCAAACTGAGATGTTCATCCCAACTGCCTAGAAACTGCAAAACACAAGCTCGGAGAAGATCCTCCAAAGTCTGAATAGTCCTTTCAGACTATCCATCTGTCTGCGGGTGGAAAGCAGTACTGAACCTCAACTGTGCTCCCAACGCTTTGTGCAATTGTTCCCAAAAATGACTCATGAACTGAGGACCTCTGTCGGAGACTATCATTGCTGGTACACTGTGCAAATGCACTATCTTGTCTACATACACCTGAGCAAGCTTCTCTTATGTATATGTTGTCTTTACAGGTATGAAATGAGCAGACTTTGTCAATCTATCCACTATTACCCAAATGGAATCATGATTCTTAGTTGTCCTTGGAAGACCAACTATGAAATTCATTGTTATATGATCCCATTTCCACTGCGGTATTGGCATGGGTTGCAACGTACCTGCCGACTTCTGATGCTCAGCCTTAACTTGCTGACATACCGCACACCTAGCCACAAACTTGGCTACATCCTTCTTCAAGCCAGACCACCAATACAGATCCTTCAGATTATGATACATATTGGTGACTCCTGGATGCATAGCATACATTGATGTGTGTGCTTCCTCAAGCACTAGTTTTCTTAGATCATCAACATCGGGGACCACCATCCTATTATGATAACAAACTAGTCCATCTTCGGACTCATGGAACCCATCACACTTTTCGATGCCAAACTCTAATCTGATCAACTGAACTATATCATCTGCCTACTGTGCATCTTTAATCTGCTATCTCAGCGTAGGCTTGACTTGCATCTGTGCCAACAGTCCTACCAACAAGGAAACTTCCATCTACACATTCATCTGTCGCAAGAAGACAAACATATCCCGCCTATGGCATACCAAGGAACTCAACCGTGCCTTCTGCGTGGGGAGAGAAGAAGACTTTCTACTAAGCGCATCAGCTACCACATTTGCCTTGCCAGGGTGATACTCAATGGTACAATCATAATCATTGATCAGTTCCATCCAGCGACATTGTCACATGTTCAGCTCACTCTATGAAAAGATGTACTTCAAATTCTTATGATCTATAAAGATCGGACACACTTCCCCATAAAGATAGTGTCTCCAAATCTTTAATGCATGCACTGCCGTTTCTGACTCCAAATCATGTGTCAGATAATTCTCCTCATGTCTCTTAAGTTGTCCTGAAGCAAAAGAAACCACATGATCTTCCTGCAATAATACCCATCCTAAGCCTTTCTTGGAAGCATCGCAGAAAACAACATAGCCTTTCTCAGGCTCTGGCAGCACCAACACTGGAGCACTAGTCAGCTTATCCTTCAAACTTGGAAAGCTTGTTGACAACGATCATCCCAAACAAAAGGTACATCCTTCCTAGTCAATTTCGTCAATGGCAATGTGATCACACTGAAGTACTTTATAAACCTTCAGTAATATCCTGCTAGACCCAAAAAACTACGGACTTCTGTTGGCGTCTTCAGTTGCTCCCAATCTGCAACTAACTCCACCTTCTTGGGGTCCACTCTGACTCCTTCAGTAGATATCACGTGACCCAAGAAAGTCACTTCTTTCAACCAGAACTCACACTTTCTGAACTTGGCATATAACTGGTGTTGATGAAGAACAGTCAATGCTTGTCGAAGATGTTGTTCATGCTCTTGACTGTCCCGACTATAGATCAAGATGTCATCTATAAAAACTACAACAAACTGGTCTAGAAATGGACGGAACACCATGTTCATCAAATCCATGAAAGCAGCAGGTGCATTGGTTAGCCCAAACAGCATAACCACAAACTCGAAGTGACTATACCTTGTCCTAAAAGTTGACTTTGGTATGTCATCCGCCTTAATTCTCAATTGATGATATCCATACCGTAGATCGATCTTTGAGAACACTACAGCACTACACAATTGATCAAACAGACTATCTATCCTCAGCAACGGGTACTTGTTCTTGATCGTGACTTTGTTCAACTATCGATAATCTATACACAACCGCATCGACCTATCCTTTTTCTTAACAAAGGCATGATGGAACTGATCAATGATTAGCAAGCAACTAAGCATAAGGTTTAGGCAAAGCAAACAGGATAAGCCCAAAACAAAGGTCAGGGTCCTTACAATATTACTATAGACTTTGTGGTTGGCCTCCCTAGGACAGCCAAATGTCATGATTTCATCTAGGTGATAGTGGACAGGTTGACCAAGTCAGAGCACTTCCTTCCTATGAAGAAAACATATATAGCTAAGAAGTTGGCTCAGGGGTATGTGGATGAGATAGTCTGTTTGCACGGTATCCCAGTGACAATAGTATCTAATAGGGGTCCTCGATTTATCAGTCACTTTTGGGAGCATTTACACACATCGATCGGTACACAGTTGAGATTCAATATAGCATTTCACCCAGATGGTCGGACTGAGAGGACTATTTAGATCTTGGAGGATCTATTAAGAGCTTGTGTTCTATAGTTTTTAGGCTGTTGGGATGTGCACCTCAGTTTGATAGAGTTTGCATACAACAACATCTATTAGAGGAGTATCTACATGACACCTTACAAGGCTTTCTATGGAAGACGTTGTTGGTTTCCATTGTATAGGTATGAAACAGGCGAGTATCAGCTTTTGGGGCCTGATCTTGTATAATAGACAATAGAGAATATTAAAATGATACAATTAGAGCTGAAGGCAAGCCAAGATAGGCAGAAGTCTTACGTTGATAACCGTCGAAGGCCTTTGGATTTCCAAGTGGGGGACAAGTTGTACCTTAAAGTCTCTCCTTAGAAAGGCATGTTGAGGTTTGAGAAGAAGGGTATGTTGGCTCCCATGTTTATGGGATCATACCCTATGGTGGCACGTGTTAGGAAGGTGGCTTACATGTTGGATTTACTTCCCGAGTTGTATAGGCTACATCCAGTCTTTCATGTTCCAATGTTGAGGAAGTATCACCTTGACACAGAATTGGTGATGCATCCTGTAGAGGTTGAGTTGGAGGAGGATGTGTCGTATGTGGAAGGTCCTATTTTGATCCTTGATAGAAGGGTGAAGAAGTTGAATAAGAAGGGTATAGTGTTGGTTAAGGTTTTGTGGCATCATTGTGGTGTCGAAGAAGCCATGTGGGAGTTGGGGGATGAGATGCGCGAGAAGTATCCATCCTTTTTCACGTAGATTTTGGGGGTGAAATCCTTGTTAGGGGTTTATGGTTGTAAGACCCCTGACCTAGATTTCTTGTTGATCTTGCATTCTTAGCATAATTAAATGCTTAAAACCTTAATGTAATCTATTAACGTACTTTAATAACATGTGTTGCGCTTATGTTTTCACTTTGGTCCTGTTTGGTTGATGATTGAGCTAGTTATGCTATATGTATGCTTGTTTTGGATCAAGTTGGAATTTACCAAGGTTGAGGGTTTATCTTGCAATTTGTCACATGTTGGATGTTCTTCCTATGTTTTAGCATCATGAGAGAGAGAATGATTCTTAGTGCCACCTTGTTGAACCTTGGTTGATGAGGTGGCATCATGAGTGTAGAAATTAGGGTTTGCATGGTTTGCATGGATGCTTGAGTTGATGTTGATGTTGAACCTCTTGAGTGTTGGGATCAATATGCTTTCCTTGGGTTGTGCTTGTAGTGACCAATGTATTTCCTTAGGGTCTTGTTTGTTATGTTCGAAGGTGTTTTGGGCTCATGCCTTAGATTGTGGCGATCGTTGCTCTTACAACATGGTGGTGGCGGTCTCTACCATGTTGGTAACCATGGCTTTGCTTCGATCGATGAGTTTTGTGGATCAAGTGGTCACTACCCTAACCTAGGTTTTGACAATCTTGTTGCATCATGCTTCTACTACTTGCATGTCTGAGTTTTGGAGGGACAAGTGTCACTAGTGTCTTGACACCTCATCTCCCTCACCTCCCTCCTACCCTTGGGTATTTATGCCCCTCTCTTCACATGCAAGTAATCTCTTTCACACTCTTTTACACTCTATTCCTTCTCCTTTCTTGCTTGGAGTTGGTCATTGTTCTTGGTGGTGCAAGTGGAGGTGCTTAAGCTTGAAGAAGGAGGTTTAACCCTTCCATGTGGTGATCTAGGGTTTGATCATCTCTCTTGTGGTGATCTGTGATCTTAGTAAGTGGTTTATCCTTCTTGATTTTGTTTTCTTGCAACCCTACCCCTCTTTTTCTTCTCTTGGACGATTCATGGTTCTCCATGGTGGTTCTCTTGAGGAACTTCTCTCTAATATAGGTCAATTCCATGGTTCTCCCATGGTAGTACCTAAGTGAGATGAAGATCTCCTCTTTTTCTTTTCTTTTTGGCCTAGTGTTTGTATCCTCTCTTCTTTATGCACCAGTTGACTTAGGCTTGTTCTTCTTTCTATTGAGGTGATATTGCTTGGCCATGGAGTTAATCTAAGATTTGGTTTTCTTCTCTCTATTAGAGCTTCTTGGCTTTAGAGTTGTTCTTCATAATCTAAGGCAGGTTATATAACTCTCTCCTCAAGTATTGTTGCACTTAATCCTACATGCAAGTTTGTCTATCTCTAAAATGTGATTTCAAGTTGATTTATGATGACACCTAGAACTAAGGTTTATGATTATGTGGTTATCTTTCATAGATTAACTCTTTTCTTGAACCCTAACTCTTGTACTCGAAATCTAAGGGATGGTGGAGTGCTTAGTTCTTACATGCACATCTTGGATTTTTGGTTTTATCACCATGATCATGATTTTGTTTCTCTCTTATCACGGTACTCATGTTGACCTTATGGTGACATGTTTTAAGGTTTCAGTTTTATCATCTTCATGGAGTTTTCACCATGGTGATGTTTTGGATTCTTTATGTTACACCTTTGTTCAGTTATGTTTATCTCCTATTTTCAAGTGGTGTTAGGTCCATGATGGACGTTGAGGTTTGGGTTTTGGTTTGGTCACTATATCCATAACCCTAACTTCCTTGGTCACCATGTTTCTATAAGGGTCTCTATGTGACCTTGCACAATTGTTGTGTTTCTCTAAGTCTCATTATCATTATGTGTTGGTTGAAGGAGTTCTCTCTTGCGGTCTTTATTCTTTGGTTGATGTTTGATATTGGTCACTATAGTTGAGGTTGCTATGCTTGATGGGTTTGATCGGCCGTCGTGCTTTGAGCATGTTACAATCTCCATGTGTTGTGATGATGTGTGTTGTTCTCTATGGAGTAGCAGTCGCATCCATGACCTTAGTGGTTGAAATGGCTGACCCTACCTTCGAGGTCACTAGGGAAACCAATGCTAGTGGTCGCTAGAGGTGTTACACCTTGTTTGGTCATTATGCTTCGCTGATTTGCATGATTGTTTGGTTATGATAGTGATGCTTGATCTTATGGCTTCCAAGAATGTGGGAAGTGGTATACTTTAGGGTTGGTTGTTATGTGTTGTTGTGAAAATCCTGATTGGTAAACTATGAATAACCCTAACCCTAATGTGAGTAACATGGTGATTAATGCTTAGTTTTTTGAGTGAATAGCATGTGTTGGAATATTTCTTCTCTCCTACATGTGTAACCTTAATTTGTAGGTTGAATGAACACCATAGCTAATGGTTGCTGTTGTAACTCTTATGCGACACATGTGTGATGATTATTAGCCTTGTTGAGGCATGATGAGACAATGATGTTATGCAGTAACTATGTGATTAGGTCTTATGACCTTGGTAGAGGTTTAGTGCCTAATTTGAGGTGATATCCTCTAGTGGTGTGATGTGGGATTTATTATCCCATAGCGATGAGATAATGGTGATACCCTTGTATGTGGTAGTGTGACAGTATAATGTGGTAATGTGATCAACTTTATGCTTAATATGTTTTATCTCTTCTGACATTACAATCTTTCCTTATCTTTGTAGTATTTCTTTAAGGTTTGTACGTTGTAACTTGATTGATGCATTAAAAGATATGTGTGATGAATCTCTATTCATCATGATTTTCAGTCACCTTTTTTGGGACCAATTCAATTTAATACTTTCGATTTCATCTTCTAAATCTCACAAAATGCAAGAGTTCTTAATTGATTCAATTATCAAGATTATTAACTAGATTTATATTGATTTTATGCAGGTCATGATGAGGATCAACCATCAACTAGAACTCACCAAAGATCCTCTCAACCTTGGTCTTGACCAATCGGTCTTGAATGCTCTGGTATCCAAACGATCTTGGGTATTCGGTCTTGGTCAATCATTCTTTACCAAACAGTTTGCCCTAGCGGTCTACCCATTCAGTTTTGACCTCTCGGTCTTAGCCATTCACTCACATGGTCCTCCATCGACCACCTACCCAAATGGTCCCTAAGACCGTTTGGACCCATGACCGTTTGGATGACGAAGACTGTTTGGACCCAAGACCGTTTGGATGCCAAAGAGCATTTACATCTCAAGACCGATGGGTTGTAGACCATTTGCCCGAGACCGTGAGAGCTCAAAACCATTTGGCGGCGCACGGTCCCAAGACCATTTGGATCTGTTCAGTCTTCAAGACCGTTTGGTCAACGGATACTCTCAAGACCGACGATCGTTTGTTGAAGACCATATGGTCATAGATTTGCAAGACCGTTTGGCAGAGACTCAAGACTGATCAGAGGTAGAGACTGTTAAAGCCAAAACTGTTTGAAGGAAAATTAATACAAGATCGTTTGGCCATCAAACGGTCTCCAAGACTGTTTGCTCCAAACCGTTCAAGCAAGACCAGTTGCTCCAAACTGTTTGGAGCGGACACACACTGAAAACATGAGGACCTGACCAGTGCCTATAAATAGAACCACGAGGGTCCTCATTTGGGCATCGGATATGGGATGCCGCCAGGCTGCCCAAACGCAAGGTTCGATCCAGATACATCCACATTCACGCCATTACTACACCACCTGCTGCTCCTTTTACTGAAGCAAGAAGGGCTAGACAAGAAAAGAAGGAGGAGAAGAAGGGTTGCCCGGTCTTCCTTGGTGGTTCTCCCTCCTCATCCAAATTTGCTCGACGTAGAAGACCACATCATCTTCACCGAGCTGCGATTACCTTCTACATCATGCTCATGGCATAACCTTCCCTCTCTCTTATTCTTCTTGTCTCTTGCATCATGAGCAAGTAGCTCCTTTTCACTGGGGTGTGGAGACTAGCCCCGCTACCCATGCAAGCATGTTCTCTTATTAAACATTTCATGGCAATGTATATAACTTTTCATTTTGTTGTTAATCGTTAATGTTTGTAGGTTGATTATCTGATTTCTTCTATCTTGTTCTTCCCTATGTTGCGTGAACTTCTATATGTAGGGTAGGATGTCGATTAACGAGGTTGACTCCCAAACTAGAAATAGAATGGGATTCCTTGAGGTAGTAAGTGTATGATCCATGAGGGGACGAGCCATCTAGCCTACGGTGATGCTTCTGTGGCCTAAACATCCCTCAGGGAGGGCCACAGCTTCAGTTGAATATTTGTATCGTCGTCATTAATCGTCGATGTTTGCTTGTAGATTATTCACCTGTTTGCTTATCTATTAGCACGGTTGACTCCCTGACTAGAAATAGAAAGGGATTCCTTGAGGTCGTAAGTGTATGATCCATGAGGGGACGAGCCATCTAGCCCACAGTGACACTTCTGTGTGCCTAAACATTTCTCAGGGAGGGCCTTCAGTTGGATTTCTATATCTTTGGATCCGTAAGCGAGTGATCCGGATGGTGACAAGACATCTGATACCTAAGGTGATGCTTACGCAAGCCTAACGCCCATATGGGGGGTTTTGCAGCAGCTCCATTTGGATGGTTATATCTTGCATGGATGTTTGATGTTTGTGTGTGTTTACATGAGTAGTGGTGGTGACACCCAGGACCATCCCAGTGATTCCATATCATTAATCTAGATTAACTTTAATCCTGCTCTTTACTTTCCTACATTTAGTTTAATTAACCTCAAATCAACTTGTCATTTTAAATATTAGCCTTACTTGAACTAGACTAGACTAGCAATGATTCTTAAAAACATTGTCCTTTGTGATTTGATCCTTAACTATACTACGATAAGACCTGTCCGCTTGCGGGTGGTATTATTGCACAAGGTTTTGGTAAAAGCTCAGGGATTTCAACCCTGAGTAAATTTGTTAGTGCGATAATAATCCACATCAAATTCTGGCACCGTTGTCGGGGACAATGGAATCCATTAGCCAAATCTAGTTCTTTTAAGGCTAATATGGGTTTTTGTTTTTATTTTGATACAATTGATCATTCACTTGAATTCGACTCTATTCCATGGATATCACCTTCAAAACTTTTCCATTTCAGGTACATCCAAAAGACTAGTGTATGCACTGTTTGAACAGTCCTGGACTCTCTGCTAGCTTTGATCTAGAGATAGACATGACCTTTCATCGTCAGAATAGAGAGAATCAAGCAAGAATGGATCAAGAGGAGGAAATATCCTGAAGGGTTGCTCAAGCCCTTGCTGCACAAAGAGATAGACTCATGCAAGAAGACAGAGTTGCGGTTCAAGAAGAAATCCTAGCAGCACAAGCAGAAGAACTACAAAAGGATCTTAGGGAGTTCTCAATCCCTAAAGTTGTTGATGTTCATCACCCAGTTCGACCTCCTCCCATCAATGCTCCCAACTTTGAGATACGAGCACATTGGATTATCTTACTTCAAAATAGCCCATTCTATGGTAAACAAGGAGAAGATAGTCAAGAACATTTTTTGAGGTTTATTGATCTATGTGCCATGACAAAGTAAAATGGAGTATCTGACGATGCCATTAGACTCCATCTTTTCAAGTATTCGCTTGTTGATAGAGTTATAAGTCGGTACAACTCCTTGCAATGCGAGCCCATCACTACATGGGAACAAATGCAAAATGTTTTTCTGGAAAAAATTTACCCTCCTTCTCACCTATGAAATTAGGGGTCGAATAACAATGTTCACTCAAGCCCCTGGAGAATCCCTTGCCAAAGCATGGGAAAGATATAAAGATCTTCTACGCAAGTGTCCACACCATGGAATTCCTAAGAATCAACTCATTGAGATCTTCTACTGGGGTGTGGATGACGATATCAAGAGATTCTTAGATTCCTCATCTGGAGGGAACTTCATGCATCAAAGTTATGACAGTGCATGGAAGGTTGTCGCCCTTGGAGCTGAAAATCAAGAAAATTGGGGTAGATCTGTAGGTAAGGGAGTATTGAAGGTAGCTATGGCTGAAGTTATTCTAGAATACAAGTCTATCGTTGAAACCCTCAAACTCTTAGGTGCTAAGCAAGACCATATTGAATCGTCCCTTGATGCATTTGGAAGAGTACGTTCACCCCCTCAACAATAAGAACAGATCAAGTCAGCTTCCTTGTTTTGTGAAGCATGTAAAGGTACTGATCATTCCACTTTAGCATGCAATGTTCTCTACGATGTTGTTCTTAGCAACGCATGTGTCCAAGGAGATAATAGTCAATTAGAAAATCTTAATGTTGTCAACACCATTCCTGGTCAAGGATACTACAATCCAAATCAAAATAGGAACCATCCTGGTTTTCAATATGGAAATCCTTCAGGAGCGGAAAACTCGCGACAATTTGGTCAAAATAATCAACAACGAGGGCCACCAGGATTCCAGTATAACCAACAAAAAAGTTTTAGAAATCAAGGAAATTTTAGGGGTAACGTTCAGAATAGGAACTACAACAATTATTAGAACTATTCTCAATTACAGAATCTCAATCAAGTCCCTTACCGGAACCAACAACAAGGGCAACAGGCTAGCCCCATTTCTCTTGATGACAAGTTATCGGCCATTGAGAAGATGTTACAGTCGCAACAAACATTAATAGCGAACCAGCAAACTATGATAGCTAACCAGCAAGCCCACTAGAAGGCTATTGAATCTCAATTAGCTCAACTTGCAGCTAGCATGAAGCCACCTGCTGGAGCCTTTACTGGCCAACCAGAGAACAATCCCAAGCACCCAAAGCAACTGAAGGTTGTCACCACTAGGTCTGGAAAAGATTATTCTGATCCTCCTGTCATGACACCTACGGTTATTACAGATGAGGATGAACCTGTGATTGTCCAAGACCCAACAACACATGAGTCTCAACCAAAAGAATCGGTGAATGTTGATAAGACAGCCAAGCCAAGATCTGAAAAACCTATTAATGAAGAAACTAAAACACCAGAGCCATATGTGCCAGTATACAAGCCTCGTCCACCTTTCCCAACTTGTTTGAAGCAAACCAAGCTCGACACTCATTTCAACAAATTCAAGGAAGGTATGAAAAAGCTTCATGTTGATATACCCTTCCTAGATGCGCTGGATGAGATACCAGCCTGGAAAAAGTATTTGAAGTCACTTCTCACAAGGAAATATATAACTAAAGAGTATGAGATAGTCAAGTTGGCAACAACTACTTCAGATATCATCTAGAGTAAGATGCCCAAGAAGCAGAAAGATCCAGGATCTTTTGGGATTTCTTGCCATATCGGTGATTCATCCTGTAAGAAAGGATTGGCCGATCTTGGTGCTAGCATTTCCATCATGCCACTTGGCCTTTGCAAAAGTCTAGGGTTTGCTGAACTTCTCCCAACTGGCATGGCCATACAACTCACTGGATAACACTGTAACCCTTCTTTTTGGTATCATTGAAGATGTCCCTATCAAGGTAGGCAAAGATTCATATATTACATGCGATTTCGTCATCATGGACATCAAGAAAGACACTAGATACCCTCTCATCTTTGGACGTCCGTTCCTCACCACTGCAAGAGCTATGATTGATGTTGAAGAAGGAACTTTGTTGCTTAGATTAGGTAAAGAAACTCTCAAATTCAAAGTTTTTGAAAGTATGCGAAGACCAAGCATGCAAGAAGAAGTTTACTTGATTGAGTGCATAGAGAAGATGTCACTCCTCACACAGGAGGATTATGAACAAGAAGATCCTATAGGGATGACCCTTACTAATCCGAATGCAGAAAGTTTAGTTGACAAACAAGTGAAAAGTTATGTTTTCCACCTCGATATTGCTGAAGAAGATCCTGAAGCCAAGATTGAGGAACTTAAAGTTGTGGATGTTACTGAAGAATCATGTGAGAAACCACGAGCTCCTGAAATGAAGCCCCTACCTGTGGGATTGAAGTATGTGTTTCTAGATGACCTCAAAGTTTGTCCATTCATCATTAATTCAGATCTAATAGCAGAACAAGAAGATAAACTCTTGACGGGATTAAAAGAAAGAAGAAGAGCCATAGGCTACAAGATGAGTGATCTCACTGGGGTCATTCAAGCATTGTGCATACACAAAATCCCCATGATGGAAGATCACAAGCCAACTATTAAATGCCAAAGGAAGCTTAATATGAATATGAAAGAAGTTGTCTGCCTTGAAGTTATAAAGTTGCTCAAGACAGGAATTATCTATCCAATCTCCGATTCACCATGGGTAAGTCATGTGCACGTTGTCCCGAAGAAAGGTGGGACTAAAGTGATACGGAATGAAGACAATGAACTCATCCCCACTCAAATAGTCACAGGGTGGAGGATGTTTATTGATTATAGGAAATTGAACAAGGCAACTCATAAGGATCATTTCCCAATGCCTTTTCTTGACCAAGTCCTAGAAAGGTTAGCCCACCAAGATTATTTTTGCTATCTCGATGGTTATCTGGATTCTATCAAATTCCTATACATCCAAATGACCAAGAGAAAACTACTTTTACTTGCCCATTTGGAACATATGCCTTTAGAAGAATGTCGTTCGGCCTTTGCTACGTGCCTACAATTTTCCAACGTTGCATGGCGGCCATATTCGCCGGTCTCACTGAAACTGTCATGGAAGTAATTATGGATGATTTTTCTATATACAGAGATTCTTTCGACTCATGCCTAAAGCACATCTCCCTTGTCCTCAAATGGTGTGAAGAAGCACATCTTGTGTTAAATTGGGAGAAGTGTCACTTTATGGTAAAAGAAGCCATTGTCCTTGGTCATAGAGTCAGCAGCCGAGGTATCGAAGTAGACAGAGAAAAAATCAAAGTGATCTCCAAACTATCCATCCCAATAAGTGTAAAAGAGGTTCGTGCATTCCTAGGTCATGCAGGCTTTTACAGATGATTTATTAAGGATTTCTCCAAAATAACCAAACCTATGGCGAATCTATTGCTAAAGGATGTTGAATTCCACTTTGACGAAGAATGTGTTAAAAGTTTCAACAACCCAAAGCATGCTCTTACAACAACACCCATCATCAGAGCTCCCAATTGGGATCACCCATTTGAAATTATGTGTGATGCCAGTGATTATGTTGTGGGTGTTGTTTAAGGACAATGCATAGAAAAGAAACATTATGCGATCTACTATGCATCAAAAACCCTCGACGAAGCTCAGAGAAATTATGCAAATACTGAGAAAGAACTCCTGGCAGTCGTGTATGCCTTTGACAAGTTCAGATCCTATCTCATTGGTTCAAAAGTCATTGTCTACACAGATCGTGCCTCGATCCTTTACCTCCTAGCGAAGAAAGATGCTAAACCTAGGTTAATAAGATGGATTCTCCTCCTAAAAGAATTTGATCTGGAGATAAGAGATAAGAAAGGTATAGAGAATGTTTTGGCAGACCACCTCAGTCGCATCCACACCCTAGAAACTGAGAAGATCTCGATTAACGAATCTCTTCTGGATGACCAACTTATGAAGGTTACAGAAGCCACCCCTTGGTACTCAGACTATGTGAACTACCTTGCTGCTGGTGTCATCCACCCTGAATGCACCAGGAATGCACTAAAGAAATTCATGCATGATGTGAAGCAATATCACTGGGACAAGCCATACCTCTTCAAACTCTATGTTGATGGTCTCTACAGACGTTGTATCGCTGAAGAAGAAGCCCAATTCATTTTAGAACAATGTTACTCAGGCCCAGTTGGAGGCCATATGAGTTCCAAGAAAACTGCCTTGAAGGTTTTGCAATGTGGTTTCTTTTAGCCAACCATATCCAAAGATTCCTACAACTTTGTCTTATCATGTGATAAGTGTCAGCAAATGGGTAACATAACACAGAGAGATGAGATGCCACTAAATTTGTGGCAAGAAGTCAAGATATTTGATGTTTGGGGTGTGGACTACATGGGTCCATTCCCATCTTCTCATGGATTTTCCTATATCCTAGTGGCGATGGATTACGTCTCAAAATGGGTAGAAGCCATACCAACCATCACGAGAAATTCCAAACCCGTCATCAAAATGTTCAAAGATATTATTTTCCTCCATTTTGGAGTCCCACGCACCGTGATATCTGACGGAGGATCTCATTTCTTGGAAAGAAGATTTGAAGCTTTGTTGAGAAAATATGGTGTAACACACAAATTAGCCTCACCCTACCATCCACAAACAAGTGGATAGGTAGATGTTTCTAACCATCAACTCAATGCTATTTTGGAAAAGACAGTAGGCCGCAATCAAAAAGATTAGTCAGTAAAAATAAATGACGCATTATGGGCCTATCGAATTGCTCTTAAGACTTCCCTTGGTACTACACCATTTCGGTTAATCTATGGGAAGTCATGCCACCTGCCTGTAGAACTCGAACACAAAGCATGGTGGGGAATAAAACAACTAAATTTTGATATGAAGAAAGCTAGCCAAGCCAGGATTCTACAACTTCAGGAGCTGGAAGAACTCTGGATGACAACTTTCAAAAATGCAAGAATCTACAAAGAACACACCAAACTTTGGCACGATGGTCACCTGAAAAGAAAGGACATACAAGTCGAAGACCAAGTTCTATTGTTCAACTCAAGACTAAAGTTATTCCCAGTCGAGCCATCGACATAAAACAAAAATGCTTGTTGGGAGGCAACCCGATCAATAAATTTGCTTTTACTTTTTAGAAATTTTCCTTAATTTTGTTTTTACCTTTTAGATGATATTGCACTAAATAAATATCACATCATGAGATGCAATCTTGAGTTCTAATTAGTCTTCATTCTTGAGATTTTTAGATGGAGGACACACTTTGAATGGAACACAACCTCATCTGGTGGTCCAATCGGCATGAATTTTCCCCTCCATCTCGGATTTAGAGTTTTCTTGGGATGATAAAATTTCTAAGTTTGGGGTGGAGGGTGGGTGGTACGTATTTCACTTTCTACCTACACCCATCTATTTCAGACTTAAGATTTCATCGTTACATTTTTTTACCAAAATTTTCAAATTTTGAAAAAAAAAGTCTTTCAAAGAAATTGAACAGATACGGGATGAAGTTTTGACACTTTTGAATCATTATACCCCCCTTATTCAAAACAAATCCTCAAGAGGACCACCTTTTAAAACTAGCCTTTTGATTGAAATCATCATGTGAAGCTTATGAATCCTAACATCATGATCTTTATGCAAAAATGGCAAGTGTCTGTGGAACTGATAGGGATCAAACACGTTGTGATTCCTAACTGGCTAGTGGAACAATAACATGGAATCCCCACTGGATCCTCATCAAGTCATTATTGGAGCAGAGTACGATAAAGAGAACAACCCGGTGCACTGAATTGTAAATCAAGTGGCATTCTGATTTGAACTCCCTTCTACACTTCTTCTATCATCTTTGTACCCCTCCGTCCATAAAAAAGAAACAAAAATAGCCAAAATAGTGCCAAACCCTATGTTCGGGGTGCCACTCCACTTCCCTCTATATCCACTTCTTCCATACCCCTCGCAAATTAATAGGGGTGTACCACCAAGAAAAGATGCCAAAGCGCACACAAAAAATGCAATCTCGAGTCGAATAGAGGAGAGATTCGCACAAAAAATGCAATAAATGAAATTGCAAATGATATAATTAAAATCTCGAGTTGAATAGAGGAGAGATTTATTTCTTCCTTCCATACCACCCTTCACTCCCTTTCCACCTAAAGGCACAATAAATCCCTCCGCTATCCTGAAAAACACCAGTGTCAGATCAGATGCACACTTGTTGTTCTACGGGTATCTCTGCACTTTTACAAAACTCTTTGACATGCTTGTTGTTGGAAAAAGTAAGGAGGAAGTGATGTTAGAAAACAAACCTAGGAACGAAAATATGGTAAGATGTGTTTAGTGGTCTCAAGAACTTGAGATGCTTAGTCATACTGAGCAGAGAGAAGCAATCGTGATGTAAAGAGGAGGCAATCACACGATTTGAAAGTTTTCAGTTGGCGACTGTTTCAGATTTTGTGTTACTCGAGGACGATCAACATTTAAGTTCAGGGTATTCTGATGAATCTCTATTCATCATGATTTTTAGTCACCTTTTTTGGGACCAATTCGATTCAATACTTTTGATTTCATCTCCTAAATCTCACAAAATGCAAGAGTTCTTAATTGATTCAATTATCAAGATTATTAACTAGATTTATATTGACTTTATGCAGGTCATGATGAGGATCAACCATCAACTAGAACTCACCAAAGATCCTCTCAACCTTGGTCTTGACCAATCGGTCTTGAATGCTCTGGCATCCAAACGATCTTGGGTATTCGGTCTTGGTCAATTGTTCTTTACCAAACAGTTAGCCCTAGCAGTCTACCCATTCGGTTTTGACCTCTCAATCTTAGCCATTCACTGACACGGTCCTCCACCTACCACCTACCCAAATGGTCCCCAAGACCGTTTGGATGACGAAGACTGTTTGGAGCCAAGATCGTTTGGACCCAAGACCGTTTGGATACCAAAGACAGTTTACATCTCAAGACCGATGGGCTGCAGACCGTTTGCCTGAGACCGTGAGAGCTCAAAACCATTTGGCGGTGCACAGTTCCAAGACCATTTGGATCTGTTTGGTCTTCAAGACCGTTTGGTCAACGGATACTCTCAAGACCGACAATCGTTTGTTGAAGATCGTATGGTCATAGATTTGCAAGACCGTTTGGATAGAGACTCAAGATCGGTCAGAGGCAGAGAGCATTAAATCCAGAACCGTTTGAAGGAAAATTAATACAAGACCATTTGGCCATCAAACAGTCTCCAAGACCATTTGCTCCAAACTGTTCAAGCAAAACCGGTTGCTCCAAACCGTTTGGAGCAGACTCACGCTGAAAATGTGAGGAGTTGACCAGTGCCTATAAATAGAACCACGAGGGTCCTCATTTGGGCATCAGATCTGGGATGTCGCCAGGCTGCCCAAATGCAAGGTTCGATCCAGATACATCCACGTCCACGCCATTGCTACTCCACCTACTGCTCCTTTTGATGCAAGCAAGAAGGGCAAGATGAGAAAAGAAGGAGGAGAAGAAGGGTTGCCCGGTCTATCTTGGTGGTTCTCCCTCCTCATCCAGATCTGATCCAATACGAAGTAGAAGACTGCATCATCTTCACCGAGCTAAGACTACCTTCTGCATCATGCTCATTGTAGAACCTTCCCTCTCTCTTATTCTTCTTGTCTCTTGCATCATGAGCGAGTAGTTCCTTTTTTTTGGGGTGCGGGGACTAGCCCCGCTTCCCATGCAAGAATGCTCTCTTGTTAAACATTCCATGGCAATGTATATAACTTTTCATTTCGTTGTTAATCGTTAATGTTTGTAGGTTGATTATCTGCTTGCTTCTATCTTGTTCTTCCCTATATTGCGAGAACTTCCATATGTAGTGTAGGATGTCGATTAACAATGTTGACTCTCAAACTAGAAATAGAATGGGATTCCTTGAGGTAGTAAGTGTATGATCCGTGAGGGGACGAGCCATCTAGCCTATGGTGATGCTTCTGTGGCCTAAACATCCTTCAGGGAGGGCCACATCTTCAGTTGGATATATGTATTTTTGTCGTTAATCGCCGATGTTTGCTTGTAGATTAATCACCTGCTTGCTTATCGATTAGCACGGTTGACTCCCTGACTAGAAATAGAAAGGGATTCCTTGAGGTCATAAGTGTATGATCTGTGAGGGGATGAGCCATCTAGCCCACGGTGATACTTCTGTGTGCCTAAACATCCCTCAGGGAGGGCCACAGCTTCAGTTGGAATTCTGTATCTTCAGAGCCGTAAAAGAGTGATCTGGATGGTGACGAGAAATTTTATACCTAAGGTTATGCTTACGCAAGCATAACGCCCGTATGGGGGGTTTTGTATCAGCTCCATTTGGATGGTTATATCTTTCCTGGATGTTTGATGTTTGGGTGTGTTTGCATGCGTAGTAGTGGTGAAAACTGGGACCATCCCAGTGATTCCATATCATTAATCTAGATCAACTTTAATCATGCTCTTTACTTTCCTGCATTTAGTTTAATTAACCTCAAATCAACCTATCATCTTAAATATTAGCCTTACTTGAACTAGACTAGACTAGCAACGATTCTTAAAAACGTTGTCCCTTAGGATTCGATCCTTAACTATACTGCGATAAGACTCGTCCGCTTGTGGGTGGTATTATTGCACAAGGTTTTGGTAAAAGCTCAGGGATTTCAACCCTGAGTGAATTTGTTGTGCGATAAGAAACCACATCAACGTGATTGGAAAAAATTAATCAAGTGAAACCCTAATCATGTAGATGTCATGTTCCATAGATCCATTCCAGTGTCAGAACTTTCTAGATGGTGAAACAGGTATTCCTAAGGGAAACTCGAAGTGCATAAGGTTGAGTATGCAAGGTGCGAGTGACCAAGTGTCCTTGATACTTTGATTCCATGATTTATAGGATGGATGTGGTCATGCCTTGGAAGGAGAATGGTTGTTCTCAGTATATATGATGTGATAAAGGACAATTATAGTTGTACCTCATATGTTTGCATTGTATATCTTGTTTACTAGTGTCGTGACCTATATACCAAGGCAGACTAGGATGTTATGCAAATGGACTCTATATGTCATTATGGAGGATTCGTACTGACTGGGGGTAGAGAAGATCATAGGACTCTGACTCTCCTAGATCTTATACAACATTGGTTTTAATGTAGTAGTAGTGATTTGGAGTATGAGTGGTATATCTAATCTCTACGGGGCTTAAAAGGCGTAATACAACTATATAGTATATCTTCTTAGGGTTAAACATGATTCATATCAATTGTTGCCCTTGTCTTGTTTCTTGTACTATTCAGTTGTATTATAATGTGGTAAGAGAAATCAACTATTATACGTGTTCTTTGTATTCCTTCAATAGCATATGATGTTCTACTTATCAGTTGTATCTTCTTAATCTGCTTAACTTGTGTAAATAGTTTTAATTGTTCATTTAGCTGAATATGCTCATCTTGTTAATAATGTTACTTTCATGTTCATGTATAATCTATGTTAACAAGAGTTGTTAGTGGAGAGTTATATCTCTTATTAGAACATTGGTCTCACCGCATGGGTTTCCACATCTTTTTAGGTGGTCATCAATGACGTGGTAGAGACTGTGTTGTTAAGGAAGAGCAACAAGGAGATCAGTGAATGCAGAAGGTTGAATATGTTGCTAGTGTTTTATAGTAGAGTCACGTGTTGTCCCTATACTCTCAGGTCCTGGATGGGGTGTTTTGTAGATGTTGTATGTCGATATGAGGTTTTTGGCAGTAGACCTTGGTTTTACATGTATGGCTTGTATATGTGGAAAGATATCTTTTGTAACAGGTTTGTGGCAAGATGACCATATATACACACACACACACATATATATATATATATATGTGTGTGTGTGTGTGTGTGTGCGTGCGCACGTGCGCTTCCGCTCGAGATGGTTATATAAGATCAATTTTAATTTACCCTATTTTATGGTGTTGTGCTTGTTTGGTAGTTGATCACACACTTTAGTTTTGAGTTATCTCAGTTGGTGTGATCGATGTGTCACATCATGAGTGTTAGCAGAGGGGGTATCCTCAAGGCCATTGGATGTCTAGATTAATGTTGCGCCTGTACCTTTACTAACACCCCCACCCCACTTTCAGGGTTCTGGCATGAGTGTCGGCACCCATTCCATGATGTGTGGGTTCATAGGTGTGCAAAATGTGAGTGTAAGCTTTTAAATCTGTGAAACAAAACCACAATAATAAAGCATGAAAGATAATGATAGGCACATAAAAAATAATCTTATTAAGAAATAGAAGATGTTGTTTATCCTAAAGAACTCTTTCATCCTTTTGTCTCTTTTCTTTATATGTTATCCTTTCTTTTCTTTTTTTATAAAATAAAAACAAAAAGAAATTTGAAGAGAAAAAAGAAAAAGGAGGAAAGTGGAGGCTAACCCTACATGGGAAGCATAAACAAATTTTGCAAGGGAAGCAGTGGCTAACCCTCAAAATAGCAACTGTTAGAAAATGTGACAATTATCATAGTGTCTAAGAAAGGGAGAAAAGATAAGTTGAAGCAACAAAAAAATCAAATTAACTTTTTTTTTATTTTGGTGAAATAAAGTATTCTACCTGATCCACTTATAGGAAAACAAAAAGGGGCATAGAACATTTTTACCTCTAGAGGAATAGAGTTTTCTGCAGTAGAGATGTTTTTTTGAAATTTCTTTTTATGGTGTATTCATGTGATGTCATGTTAAGTTCTTTTGTATGAAAACTTTGAATTCGGGGAAAAAAACAAAAAAATTAAGAAAAATAGATAAAAATAAATAAAAACCTTGATCGATTGGTAAAAGTAAGATGAGTAAAGAGGAAAATGTAACTCAGACCGTCTGACTATCTCAACAGAGTTTCCAAATTGATGTACCCGGTCTAAAAAGTCATGTGACTATACAGTCATGAAACAATAGAGAACTTAAAAAGTAATGAACGGTAAAGCTCTCGGAGTCACCACCTAGTTTTATTCATAAAATAAGGGACAATAAAAGTGGGTGTTTAACTTAGTGGGAAAGCACAAAAGGACCCAATTTTGAGTGCACCCAGGGGCAGATAAGAAATTATGCATGATTTCAGAGATCAGACTCCATCATGTTATGAGTGAGGAAAGTGTTAGCACCCCATCTCACTCGATAATGGTATTGCATCCATTTTCGATGTATCCTGTTAAAAACAATGGTGATCAAGGTTATTATAAAGGAAACATGGAGGAAACTATAAAAGAGCATTTTTTAAGTTGGTGAACCTTTGGGAGTGGAGACAGGTGTGGCTTTTCTATCATAGCCCTAAAGGTCCTAGCTTTTTAGGTGTGTTGTGGTCTCAACTACCTCGAGACCTCCCATGTCAGCTTTCATCACTGGCAGTTCATCTTGATGCATAAGAAGCGAGAGATTTAGTAGAGACAGATCTAGATTTTTGAAAACGGTGTGCAAATATCAACAGTTATGAATCAACTAACAAAAATAATGAATATAGAAAGAAAAGCAACAGTTGTAATCATTGAGCACCCTATCGGTGTTAATAGGATAGTTAGCATCAGAGTAAGGATCTTCTGATCAAATATAATAGAAAATAAAAGGAAGGTAGTTCTCTCTCTGATATTGGAGAGACAAAAGGGGCTCGAAATATGATATGTATGGGGTCTGTTAATGGGATAGAATTAGGGTTCGAGGTTTACAATTTAGCAAATTCTAGATGAGGCATCATATTGTGTTGATACACTACGAGGCATGACCCACAGATCAAGGCAACCCATCATGTGGAATGTGGAAAAATGCTTTGATCCACGAGGTGCATCAAGCATGATAAAGGGGAAAAAATCAATCGTACAGATCTACCACTGATTTCTACATAATAATCAATATTTTAGCACACGTCACTCTGGAGGAATGTGTTGATCCATAAGGGGTACCCTTGGCAGGAAAATGATAGTTTGTTTCCAAAATTTGGATATTTTGGACTATTCTGGGTAATATTTCATATTGAGTCTTATGAGACAGGGTCAGATGAATAGAACTCATATTAAAATTTGGGAAAAAAATTTATTGTCAATAAAAACAAATAAAATAATTAAGGAAACAGAGAAAGATATTACTTCAGCATTATCCTTCATTATTATCAAAAAGGTATGTATATTTTGTAAGAAAAAGGTAATTGAGAATCTGTGGAGAAAAAGGGAATATTTTATTCAAGATAAATCAACTATGCAATTTATAAAAGCTCTAATGAAAAGTGACAATAACAAACAAATTATACTTAAGTCCAAATAAAGATTTTCTTTCCTCTGAAGCCTAAGTGAGTGGTATATGTGTGAAATAGATGGTTTCAATAGATGAAAATTATGAAAAACATGTAAAAAGATTGAAAGGTGGTGAATTGTGATAAAATATGGAAAAATGATACATGTGGGAATCGTGGAAAAAATGGGAAAATGGGACGAATTTCATCACTATCCAGAGAATTAACATTATATGAAGTTCTAATGAGTGAGAAAAAATGGGATCTCATTATATATTCCATGTATATCAACAAGGTATGTGTAAGGAGTGGGATCCCAGAGGAGAACCACTCCCTACTAGAAATAAAAAGGCAACATCCCTTGAGACAAACACCACATAAAAAAATTCACCAAAGGGATGATAACCAATTCATTCAACATGTATGTATCATAACACAATAAGTAGTAGCAGAAAAGAAATCGTCTAACTATTACAAAGCCTGGTATCTTTATACATCACTACACCACACATGGGTGAGTCAAAAAGGAAAACTATCTTAATCAAACTAGGATCAGATGAGGGTCATCTAACCACCTCTTTCAAGTCTTCCAAAAGCTCAGCTACAAAGGTTGTTGTCCAAGTCCACCTTGCTTAACCTCTCGTTGATCTAAACCTGGGGATGGAAGCATACCTCACAAAAAGGAAAAGAAAAGGAAACATCAGCAAAGGTCGGTATGTGCATACTAAAAGAAAACTTGAGCAATATAAGAACCAAAGGACATCAAGTATAAATGCTTCCCATGCAAGAGTTAAGGACTACCCACAAGGTCATAAAAGAGAAGAATCATCATCACATGATAAGATAAGGTACTTACCATAAATAAAACAATAAAGGGTGCCACATAAGCACATATCAAGAATTTGGGCACATAACCCATCATCATCACTATTTTATCATGCATATGTGAGATAAGTATAACACTAGAATATTATAAAGACAAAGGCGACCAAGAATCATACATCTTAAACTTGATGAAACATGGATCAAGAATCATACATCTTACTCGGGCATGGGGAATCATTTATCCACCACCCAAATGTATATAACATGGGCCAAGAATCATACATCTAGCCCAGGTATGGGGAATCATACATCCTCCATCCCAAGATATCACAATGTTGCCATCATTCACAATAAACAAAAACCAATGCAATTATACTACTCTAGTGCTACTGAATCACATGCCAGGTTAAATGTCGAGGCAAGTAGAAGGTATAGTCAGAATTATACAATGTTTCCATATCATACAATGGACAACACATACACCCAAAAATAAACATCCACGTCATAGTGGAGACATATCAACAAAAGTCCAACTTGAACCAAGGCACAAGATAAGAGTTCAAGAGAATATCCAAGATTACCACAAACAAGATAGTTCACAAGAAACATGATATCAAAAGTTAAGACATATTGTGTAGGCCAAATTCAAATGAATGAAAAGATAGGTGACTTGCTCAATATAGAGGAATAGGGGATACATCATACCTCAATTTCAGATTCTACTCTGTCCAAATCACTTCTAGATCCAAGTCTAGGTCTCCACGAGCCTATTAAACACATGTGTAGCTTTTATGTCAATTTCATGTACATTATCCAAACCCTAAAACCACCTTTTTATCATTATGTGAATTAGCTTATGAAAAATGTCCCACATTTTAGCTTATGTTATTAGGAGTCCAAAGCATATTTTAGTATATTTTTCTGACTTATATATATTTAGTTATGAATTTACAAGTTGTTATATATTTAGGTAAATTCATTGAAATCACCTATTTTAAGATTGTATTTAAGAAACAAAACCAACACCAAAATATAGCTCTCATTTTTTTGAATCCAATGGCTATTTATTTGTAATTTTTGGATAAGTAGATAATTAGTTATGAATTTTCAAAAATTGACCCATCTGATAATTCCATGTAATAGATTTTCATTGAGAGAGGAAAGAAGGAGAGGAGCCCATGTGACTTGGCCCAATCACAACTGGCCAAGTCACCAGTCAACTCTCGTGTGACTTGGACTGAAGGAAAAAGATGGAAGCCGTGAAAAAATGAAAATACCCCTCACATGGGGAACAAAATCAAAACAACAACAGGGCCTTTTTTCGTCAACTCGTTCATCGGATTTATCGGCTCAAAGGAGAATGGGAAGAAGAACCTCCCAGGTCGAGCACTCATGAATCGAAAGTGAGTAAACATGAAAACTATCTTCAAAAAAGATCACAGAAAGATTCCTTGTCAAAATGCAGATTCAACGAGCCACAAAATGAGCCTGCGGTGACCTAGAGCTCAAACCCGCCCTTCCAACATGGTCGCAGGCAGAACAAGACCAAAAAGGGGGAAAAGGTAAGGGCATAACTTAGCCTCCAATGGAATGGACCAAGAGCTTCATGAGAGTTCTAGGAACGTTTGTGAGCTCTTTCCCGATGAGGTGGGGGTAGAATGTCACCGGTAACTCCACACACCCAAACAGGTGATCATCGACTAGGTAAGAGCTCGCAGAGGAAGAAGAAGCAAAGGAAAAAATCACGGATGATTTTGGGGCTTCCCAGATGGTGGGGAGACCACTAATTATATATGTAGAGGTATGAGGAGACCAAACTCACCCTTGGGCTGAGAAACATGGGAGGCACTCAAAAGTCCTAGTCAACCTGAGATTCCAGTGAACAAAACCCTAACAATGTCAGGATGGGTAGGTGCAAAATTAACTCACAGACGCATAGGCGAAGAAATCTTGACAAACCAACAAGAAACGGGAAAGATATAAGCATCGCAAGATCGGGTCTACTATTCACGCGGGGCGGTCTCGTACCCAAGGTAGGAGACGACTCTTGTGCTGTTAGATCTAGGATTGAACGGTCGAGAATAGACGCAAAAATGCAAATCCGCATGACAGGGAAACTTAAAAGGAAATTTTATCAAATTCAATTTTGATTAATGCGAAACATTTATCTTTTTCTCTTTCTTCATTTAAGGGTTCAAACCTTTTCCAAATTAAGTAGAATTTTTCACAGAGACCAATTAAGGCATGTAGATTCTGAATATGCAATTAAATTTGCCTTTTGAGGACTTTTAAATTGTTAAATAAATCAAATCATATTTTCTCTTTCCTCATGCGTTAAAGACTTTAAGATTCTCCAATTATGAAACTTAAAACACAAGTCATATTTAATGTGTTGGGTACGAATTTGCCATCAATTTTACATGTTGGTGTTGTTTGTACAATTATTTAATATTTTGAAGGTTCTACACACTTTCTCTCTCGTGACTTCACCTTTTAAGCAAACTTTCTCCAAATTAGATGAAAATTCACTCAAAGACTATATTTATTATGTAGATTATGAATCTAAGATTATTTTCCTCTTTTGGAGTCATTTATTATTTTATTTGATATTTTGGGGAAAACTTAGATCTTCTCTTAAAAAATGAATTAAATTAATTATTATTATGTGAATAAGATGAAACTTGACAGCCAAGGCAATTGGAACCCAAGGAACATGATTTTAAACTTAGATTTTACTTTTGGGACTTCTTTTATGAGATATGTCATATGGCCCATTAGTGGTCCATAAACCAAACTATTCAACCAATTAAGTTCTTAACTTCTTATTACCATCCAAATGAGTCATATGCGATTATTAAGCACGAATTATCATGTATTTCATTATATAATTTAGGTGGCACATTTTATGTTCCATTATTATCATAAGTCTAATGTGAGAACATTAGGTTACATTAGGGTGATTTATACATGCATTAACTCATTAGGGTTATACTATACCTTGTTTAGCTAAGTCCAAAAGATTGAGCTTCTAGGGTAGTGTTCGATATCTAGTATGTTACAGTACACCACCCCTTAAAGGGACTTCATCCTCGAAATCAAAACATCCACATAGAAGAAAACAACTTATTCACACCCCTTAAAGGATTCATCTTATTAAGTCAAAACTATTCCTTAGGTACAAAAGGTTCAACTACACTACCTTACATCCAACTACATAAGCATCATGCAAAAAGGAAACATAACTTGTAAAGACTAACTATGAACTATGGGTTAAGTTCTTCTTGTCCATCCTCATAAACCTCTTCACCTTCCAAGTCATAGACTCTTCCAGCTTTCCTTTCCACATGCTTCTTACCATTATTTCCATTATTTTTGCCCTGGTTATGAGGAGGTGCTTGCTATTGAACAGATCCTGGTCCAAAACGAAGCTTGGGGCACTAAGTTCAGACATTTCCTGGTTCATTGCAATGATGGCATACCATCCAAAAGCCGGATTGATACTTCTTCTCTCTAGAACACTTTCCAAGAGGATGGTTACCACCACATCTAGCACACACTTCCTTCCTTAGCTCGTCACCTTTTCTCTTCTTATCAAACTCTCTAGGTTGAAATCCTGGATAAGATTCTACTGCCAAAGCTTTATCCACCATCTGCTGAAAGGTCAAGGGAAGTTGTGGGATAAGAGCATGACCCACATTGTAGTTGAGGCCTTGAAGGAAAAGGTCAGCTCTCCTTTCTTCACGTATTCCATCAACATACTTCTCAAGCAGGAGGAACCTTTGCACATAAGCAGAAACCAACATGGTACCTTGCTCCAAACTATAGAACTCAGCTCCCTTCTTCTTCAAAGCAGTAGTGCATATGTACTTCCCATGAAAGAGAGCTAAGAACTCCACCCAAGACATGGTTGTGATGTCTCTAGTCCTTGCAATTCCATTCCACCAAACTCTCATTGGTCCTTCCAAGACATACAAAGTAAACCTAACCTTCTAGTATGGAGGACATGCCATACCATCAAAAGTCCTCTCTATGGCTAACACCTAATCATCAGCTTTGCCGACCATCTCTATTTCACCTTCACCCTTCAAAGATGGTGGTTGCATCTTCATGAACTCCATGATTGAGAACTCCTTAGGATTTTCAAGTACATACGGGTCTTTCATCTTTCCTATCATGGTAGTAGCAAAAAGTTGTCGGAACATGGCCAACTCTTGCTCTGGAGAGATGACTACGCTTGTACTAGCAGAGGTTGGGGTCTCCTGACCTACTAATGTTCCATCTTGAGTCACTGGTGTGGTGAAGGGAGGATCCATCCTTGGCATCCCAAACATAGGGTTCTGGGGTGTCTCATAGCCAGACATGTTGTCAAGAGTCGAGTTTTCTCCCGCCGTGAGGGTTTTTTCCCACACAAGGCAAGGACACTAGATATAAGCAACCTAAGATAAAGGTAAACATCCTAAGGGAGACGATATTGAAATAGTTCGATAACCGACTACTAGTGGCTCTGATACCATGTTTTAAGGAGTGGGATCCCAGAGGGGAACCACTCCCTACTATAAATAAAAAGGCAACATCCCTTGAGCCAAACACCACATAAAAAAATTCACCAAAGGGATGATAACCAATTCATTCAACATGTATGTATCATAAAATAATAAGTAGCAGCGGAAGAGAAATTATCTAACTATTACAAAGCCTGATATCATTATACATCACTACACCACACATGGGTGAGTCAAGAAGGAAAACTATCTTAATCAAACTAGGATCAGCTGAGGGTCATCTAACCACCTCTTTCAAGTCTCCCTAAAGCTCAGCTACAAAGGTTGTTGTCCAAGTCCACCTTGCTTAACCTCTCATTGATCTAAACCTGGGGATGGAAGCATACCCCACAAAAAGGAAAAGAAAAGGAAACATCAGCAAAGGCTGGTATGTGCATACTAAAAGAAAACTTGAGCAATATAAGAACCAAAGGACATCAAGTATAAATGCTTCCCATGTAAGAGATAAGGACTTCCCACAAGGGCATAAAATAGAAGAATCAACATCACATGATAAGATAAGATGCTTGCCATAAATAAAACAATAAAGGGTGCCACATAAGCACATATCAAGAATTTGGGCACATAACTCATCATCATCAATATTGTTATCATGCATATGTGAGATAAACATAACACTAGAATATTATAAAGACAAAGGCATCCAAGAATCATACATCTTGAACCTAATGAAACATGGGCCAAGAATCATACATCTTGCCCGGGCATGGGGAATCATACATCCACCACCCAAATGTATATAACATGGGCCAAATATCATACATATGGCGCATGTATGGGGAATCATACATCCTCCATCCCAAATATATCACAAGGTTTCCATCATTCACAATAAACAAAAACCAATGTAATTATACTACTCTAGTGCTACTGAATCACACAGTAGGTAATGTCGAGGCAAGTAGAAGGTATGGTCAGAATTATACAATGTTGCCATATCATATAATAGACAACACATACACCCAAAAATAAACATCCACATCATAGTGGCACATATCAACAAAAGTCCAACATACACCAAGGCACATGATAAGAGTTTAAGAGAATATCCAAGATTACCACAAACAAGATACTTCACAAGAACCATGATATCAAAAGATAAGACATATTGTGTAGGCCAAATTCAAATGAATGAAAACATAGGTGAATTGCTCAATATAGAGGAATAGGGGATACATCATACCTCAACTTCAGAGTCTACTTTGTCTAAAGCACTTATATATCCAAGCCTAGGTCTTCAAGAGCCTATTAAACACGTGTAGATTTTATGTCAATTTCGTGTACATTATCCAAAGCCTAAAAACCACATTTTTATCATTATGTGAATTAGCTTATGAAAAATGTTCCACATTTTAGTTTATTTATTAGGAGTCCAAAGCATATTTTAGTATATTTTTTGGTTATGAATTTTACAAGTTATTATATATTTAGGTAAATTCATTGAAATCGCCTATTTTTAAGATTGGATTTAAGCAGAAAAACCAACACCAAAATATAGCTCTCGTTTTTCTGAATCCAACAACTATTTATTTGTAATTTTTGGATAAGTAGATAATTAGTTATGAATTTTCCAAAATGGACCAATCAGATAATTCCACATAATAGATTTGCATCGAGAGAGGAAAGAAGGAGAGGGGCCCATGTGACTTGGCCCAATCACAGCCGGCCAAGTCATCGGTCAACTCTAGCATGACTTCGACTGAAGGAAAAAGACGGGAGCCATGAAAAGACGAAATATTCCTGTGCCTGGGGAACAAAATCAAAACAGCAACATGGCCCTTTTTCATCAACTCATTTATCAGATTGATCATCTCGAAGGAGAATGGGAAGAAGAACCTCCCAGGTCGAGCAATCATGAATCTAAAGTGAGTAAACATGAAAACTATCTTCAAACAAGATCAAAGAAAGATTCCTTGTCAAAACTCAGATTCAATGAGCCACGAAACAAGCCCAGCAGTGACCTAGGGCTCAAGCCCGCCCTTCCACCATGGCCGCAGGTAGAACAAGACCAAAAAGGGGGAAAAGGCAAGGGCATACCTTAGCGTCCAATTGAATGGACCAAGAGCTTCACGAGAGTTTTAGGAATGTATATGATCTCTTTCTCGACGAGGTAGGGGGTAGAATCCTACTGGCGAACTCCACACACCCAAATAGGTGATCAACAACTAGGTAAGAGCTCGTGGAGAAAGAAGAAGAAGCAAAGGAAAATCGTGGATGATTTTTGGGGCTTCCCAGGTGGTGGGAAGACCACTCCTTATATAGGTAGAGGTATGGGGAGACCAAACTCACCCTTGGACCGAGAAAGAAATAAAGGCAATAACTCATGTATCTTATACAAGCATCTAACATGACCATCATGCTTCTGCTGCGATAATGCCTTTTGTAAAGGGATTGTTAATATTTCTCTATCGGTACCATGCTAGTCATCATATTCCCTCCCTCAATGATCTCTCATATACGATGGAAGTGTCAGAGAATATGCTTGACATGATGATGTTGTTTGGTTTCTTGGCTTGCGTGATATCCCCATTGTTGTCATAGTATACTTCTACTGCATCAACAATGCTAGAAACAATTCCAAATTTGGTGATGAACTTCTTCATCCATACATCTTCCTTTACAGAATTTGATGCAACAATATATGCAAATTTTTTGTAGATTCAACTATATGTAGTTTTCCTAGAACTCTTCCAACTGAAAACGCAACCATTAAGGCAAAACACATAATTAGTTTGCAACAAATCATCTTTTTTTATTTGGAAGTTTGCATCAGTGTAACCCCTTACAACCAACTCTTCCTCAACTCAACATATTAAGAAAGCATCATTATTTCTTCTCAAGTACTTAAGTATGTTCTTCACTATAGTCCAATGACCTTCACCTAGGTCTTCTAGATCTCTGCTTATCATTCTCAAGGCAAATGAGATGTTTGGACGTGTACATAACATTGCATCCATGCTATATCCAATGGCATAAGCATGCAGAATCTCATTTGGTCCCTTTCTTCCAAATATTTAGGGCAATTCACCTAATAAATACTTAGCACATGAGACATGAGTAAGTTCCCTTTCCTAGACTCTTTCATGAGGAACTGTTTCAACACTTTGTCAATGTATATACTCTGACTCAAGCCAAGAAGCTTTCTAGATCTATCCTATAGATCTTGATGTTGGTATGCATGCCCATAGAGCCAATCATATGTGTTGGTATGTATGCCCTGAGAGCCAATCATATGATGATTGGATTGGCATACGTCATGATTGATTTGATAAATATCAAAGGCAAGCTTCCAATTTATTCTAGCTCAATCAATTATGAGATAAATGATGGAGCAGAATGAATGCCTAAAGAATGACAATACTCAATGATGTATGTCTTCAGGTTAAGGACCTGAACAATGAGATCATATGGATGCTAAGAGTATGTACATTATTTTTATGTCCCTAGTTGGATGTCATTGTGGAAGGTTGATAGACAACAATGACACATCAAGACTAGACTCTGTGTTGGTTGATGACAATGTCTCATTAGTCATGATATATGATATCAAACCAAGCACATAGATACATGTTGGAAAATAGTGTATCAGACAGACCCACCATGAGAGTGATACATGGAACCATGACATGGTAGTTAGACTCATCTCTCCTAGTGATGGTGGTGATTGTAATTCTAGTCAGCCAAATGGTGAATGAGTCAGTCGACTTGATTTTTGACATAGAGAGACACTCCACCAGAGAATGTGACTGAAGCCTAGAGATGTTGTTTGTAGGGTGGTTTCCAAGACCACGTGGCTTCTACTACACACTGCCACTTTCTCCATGAGCCTATCTATCTCTCTACTCTTGTATTTTTGAATGCGAGTAGAGAGTTGATCATTTACTGGGGTGTGGGGATTAGGACCATTGCATTTATCTTGCACTCTCATAATATAAATTCATAGTCATATCAACTTTTAGATTGATTTTCAATTGATTGATTGCATGATCTATAGATTATCTACATTTCATGCATGATTGTTAGAATTATAGACGTAGAGACCTTAAAATCTAGAATTATACCCATCAACATTGTTGAGCACCAGATGAGACTAAGGAAGGGACTTATCTAGGGTGATGGATCAAATATACACATGTAATAAGACCTCAGGCATACTAGGAAATCTGTCCATGTGAATTTCATAATATGAAACTCCTTGGCCCCAATCTATATATATGTATGTATCAGCGATGTTGTGAGAAAGTTGATACATAATCCATGGTGGTGAAACCCATTGTGTTGGTAATTTTATTATTTTATAAAATTGTCTATTTATTGATTGATTTTATTTCTTATTTTATTAATTTAGTTTATAAACTAACAACTCTATATATCTGTATTAATCACTTTTTCTTAATTAGGATAAAAATCTAAATTATTCTTTAAGATGTTGTCCTTTTATATTTGACCCTAGCTATAATGTGGTAGTACCTGACCACTTGCAGATGGTGATTATTGCACATCTCATTAGGCAAAAACTTGGAGATTTATTCCTAATTGAATTTCTTGTGCTATAATCTATCAAATCACAAGTCATTATAAATACTTATGTAAGTTGCATCTTCAATTGTTTTATTTTTTTGTCTACTACATAAGGCCAACTATAACTGTGGCATACCACTCACAAAAACATAATTAACTAATGCGGAAGCGTTCACTAAGCAGCGAATTACCGAAAACCACTAAAAAGTAAAACCTTTTTACCAAGAGGTCCAACAAATGAAAACTTTCTCACATAGAACAAAAGTAACACATTTACATTCTGGTTTAAAGGTACATATCTTGTATCATCTTTTTCTAAAAATTACAAGCATCAACTGCTTTGGTAAACTAAGCACAGGCAGTATGAAAAACTCGAGGCACTGAGCCAAAATCTCGAAAGCACTAACTACTACTCTGAGGACCTGAGAGTACAGAGATGACACATAGGACTCTATTTACATCTATACAAGGCATAACATCCAGTGTCTCCACCTGAGACTTCACTACTGTCCCTGCTTCTATTGTTGTTGTCCTTCACCTACTAAAGGATTTATGCCTCCTCGTCCGCGTCCACCTAAAAATGTGATTCTCATGGGGGTGAGACAATTGTAAATTGCCCCAGTGAGAGATATAACTCTCCGCCAGAAATATTATTATTGCAGCTTAAGAAGATAAATATGAACAGAGGAATCATATTTGTTTGACAGTAGTTATTTCAATGTCTAACATATTAGAACATTATTCTTATCAGAAGCATTGCAGCTATAACTTGATAGAGCAACATGTCACTTATCCATTAAGGAATATGAAGAACATGTATAACATTTATTCACTATAGAATCATTACCACATCCTTAACTCTCTTCAGGCTTAGATCATATATCTAATGCCTGGCATTATCATTGTGGAGTCATGGCCTGTAGCCATACTCTTTTCACCAAGTATTGGGATCTTAATCCCTCAACTCATCAAGTATATTTCCACTTCTTAACAAGTTCATCATCATGATTATAGAATCTGGGTATTTGAACCCATATCTCATCATAGGATACTTATTACCACTTATTAGGTAACTTAATACCTTCAGATCATCTGACCAAGGACAGTATGATTCTTGCTACACAAAGTATTGCACATAGTACACAAAGCTCAATGATTCTTACTACACAAAGCATATGAAGGCTTATAAAGCCTATAAAACATTCTCAATAAACAGAGCATCATAGCCCATACCTGGCTATACTCTTCATCTCATCATTCCTGCATGATTACTACTCATGATAACAATTATATATCAATACCATGCAATACAAGGGTTTTTCTTATTACCTTCATAACTCATCAATCTATATTTGAGCTTCACATAGGATTACTCTGTGTTAAGACCTCACATAGCATTACCCAGTATTAGGGATTCACATAGCATTACTTGTATTAGGGTTTCACATAGCATTACCATGTATTAGGGTTTCACATAGCATTACTTGTATTAGGGTTTCATATGAATAACCATATAGGTTCTCAAGATCATGTTGTTAATGATCAAGTTCTATTTCATTGCTTCACACAGTTAGGAATCAATATGGATAACATAAGTATTCAATCATACTTATTTATTCTCATCATTCATCATTAAATGAAGTATCAACACACAGTATGAATTTCTCTCTCATCCTTACTAGAATATAATTACATCATAGTTTATAGGTTTGGATTAACCTTTACATAAGGCATGTTAGCCTATATTCAACATGGTGCATTACATATCAATTTAATAATTGACATGACACGCCTCAAGTGTCATTCATCCAATTATATTGGACTTGTAACACATCAAGGTATACCAGTATTGGGGTGTTGGATGTGATATCTATCATATCTTGATGTATCACTTCCCTCAACACCTTTATCTTACTTGAGTTCACCCACTTAGTTTGTATTAGGGTATTTCCCATCCTAATACTTTATGCATCAGTTCATCACAATTATCATGTAATGTGTTGGTCATTAGTCACTCACTTAGATTATACAACCATTGAAAATAATATGGACTCATACTTCTATATCAGGGTTTCACCTAGTATTATGTGAAATTAATATTTCACAACGCATCACCCAGTGTTAAGGCTTCACATAGCATTAGTAGTGCTACCCTATATTAGGGTTTCATGCACCTTTACCCCATTTTAGGGATTAAGGTTTACCATTCACATCCAAGTAAGGTTTCTCTTACCTCATACCCAAATTAGGGTTAGGATGTACAATTCCCATTAAATTAGGGTATCTTACATTGTTACACTAAGTTAGGGTTACATCATCACCCTAGATTTTGATTTCACTGAGCTTTGCCCTAAATTAGGGTTTCACATAACCTTGCACTAAATTAGGGTCAAGGTGCATCAATCTTTCCAATGAGGATTTCATGATCTCATTATTATGGATCAACTCCTAATTACATATTTATTCATAATGAAAGAATTAGGGCTTATTATATAAGCAATTATTTCTCTCATTCTCTCTCCTTCTCATCCTCTCTAGGATGTTAAAAACTCCAAGATTGATCTAGGTTAAATCTTCACTTAAGTACACATAGATAGGGTTAACCTTCATAATCACCATTCGTCCATATCATTAAGAACCAAGTAGATAATTGACATTTGATCATATAAGGTGTCCAAATGGTTTAACCAATTTGAACCTCAAAAGGTCTTGGTCACTTAGACCTCAAACGGTCTTGGTCACTAAGTTCAAACAGTTTGAAATTGTTTAGACAACACATCTTCAAACCGAAACTGTTTGGTCCAAACCCTCTCAAAACTGAATGGACCAAAAAGGGTCTTTAACACTTAATTGATTCAAGGTTCTAATCTGTGGACCAACTATCAATTGGGCTACCAATGTATTCTTCAATTGAACCATTGAATCACCATTCAATTAGACCTTCAATTAGGGTTTTAAACCCAATTGAACTAGGTTTGATAATCAAGAAACCGTCACTTAGGGTTTTGAAACTGAGGAACCATCAATGGTTGACATTCTGGAACCAATTCAATTGAAATCAATGAACCATCATCATTATATGATATGACCTGACCCCAAACGGTCTTGAATGACCCCCAAACGGTCTTGAGATCATTTGGATGATCTCCAAACGGTCTTGAGACCGTTTTCCCATCTCAACATCAAAATCCATGACATCCAATTAGGGTTTGGATCATTGGATTGATTATCAAATCAGCAATTGATTGCATTTCAAATTGGTATCTTTGGATCTTCAAATACCCAACCACACTCAACCCTGGACCTCCAAACGGTCTTGGTTGACCTCCAAACAGTCTTGAGACAGTTTGGGTGATTCCCAAATGGTTTTGAAACCGTTTGGGTCAATCAATCCAAAACATCAACTCAATTAATTGCAAAATCAGCACTTACCCGATTAGGGTTTCTATTTGAAGGATTGTCCATATGTTTAACTAATCAATTGGAGCCATGGGATCATCATCCAACACATACTAGGGTTCATACCTCAAACGTTCAACCCATCCAAATGGTCAACTCCTTTAAATGGTTTGGAAACTGTTTGGTCTCCAAACGGTTTGGTGAAATCATTTGGACCAAACCATTGAAACCGTTTGCCCTAGATATTTGGGGATGTGTGTGCTTATGATCATGTAATCATCATCAAGCTCCAAATCCACGAATTGTTCTGTGATTTCCATGGCGGTTGCGTCAATCAACCAAGATAAATTTCAGAATTGAAGAAAACATCAACATTTGATAAGGAATTGAATGCAATAACAATATTAAGGGTTCAAGTTATAAAACCCACCTCCACTTGAGCTCCAAAGCTTCAAGCTCACGTCAACAATGGTGGATGCAACTCCTTTCACTATTCTAAGGCTCGTCCTCAAGCTTTGAGTGAAAAGGATTGGTTAGAATTGAAGAGGGGATCGAATTATGAAGAATTCATACATTGATTTTCGATTTTCACCATGGATTCAAGGTGAAAGGAGGTCAAGAAGCTTACCAACAGGTTGGGGGTCGTCCTCCTGATCCTCCAAAGGTCCTTGGTCGTTTTCCAAGAAAGGGAAAAGAAGTGGGAATGGTTTGGCTTGTAAAGGGTGTTTTATAAGAAAATCAATGAGAGAGAAAATGCCTTATAAAAATTCATTTAATCCCAAAAATGATGCCTCCTCTTCCCCCTCAACTCCTTGGATCCGAGGCTATCTTTTTTTCCTCTTATTCCTCTCAATTATCCATGATTTAAAGGAAAGCAAATTAAGCACCTTAAATCATATTATAATAATATCCATAAGTGAGTGGATATTCTTTTTCTTATAATAAGGTGAGTGGGTTCTTCACCTCCTTAAGATATTTTCATTGCCTTTGCAAGGCACAAAGACTTCCAAACTTGTTGATTTTCAACCAACATAATTTTGGTTGAAGCTCACTTCAATTAATATATTTATTTTTGCACTAAATTGAATTAGGGTTTCACTTAGGCTTAAATTTTGATTATTTTAATATCAAGATTCTCTCTCCTCCAACTTAGTTCAAATGAGGCGCCCCTCTCATTTTCTTGCCTCAACATGATTCCAAGAAATATTAGGGACCTTATTGAAGTGGTAATTTGCATATTGAACCCTAGGTTTTGGGTAACTTGCACATTACACCAAAACTAGGTTTTAATGCACAAACATTGCTTTATCGGCTCTTTCTTGGTACTCAGGCTACCACAAGCCATACCTCTACATCATATCCAATTTCATGATGCTTCAACACATGAAGAACATATTATCATGTACAATTTGCAATTTAACCCCTCAACTTGGGTAATTTGCACTTTAGTCCAATCACAAGTAAAACATTATTTCAGCATTATTCAAAAAGGACCAAAATGGAATATAAGTTCCTCTTGAATCCTAATTACTTTTCACAAAATAAGATTAAGCATCTAATCAACCTTGTTAGGCAAATTATCTAGAGTTAACACATAACCCAGGTCAGGGATGTTACAAATTATAAACCCCTAACAAGGATTTCGTCCCTGAAATCCCAGGAAAAGGAGGGACATATTTATTCATTTATCATACCTTCAAGTCTCCACATAATATCTTAATATCATGGAGATACCATGGATCTGTAATCCACACAAGGTTTCCTTCCATTATTTCAACCTTATCAATGTTTATGTTTATGCAGAGCATAAACCCCTAACATATGATGTCCATATTATTTGAAAGGAAGAAGCATAAAAGTACATACTCCTGTCATTACTCAAGAGTGTCTATCAAAAGAGAAACATATATATCTAACAGAGATAATCCACTCAGTAATCCTTTATTTGTTTGGGAAAGTTCACTTAGCAAAACTCTATTTAATTGGGAATGCTCACTTAGCTTTTCCTTTTAATTGGGAATGTTCACTTAGCTCTTCCTATCTAATTGAGAATATTCACTCAACTTTTCTCTTTAATTGGGAATGTTCACTTAGCTCTTCCTATTTAATTAGGAATGTTCACGTAGCTCTTCCTATTAAATTGAGAATGTTCACTTAGCTTTTCTCTTTAATTGGGAATGTTCACTTAGCTCTTCCTATTTAATTGGGAATGTTCACTTAGCTCTTCCTATTTAATTGAGAATGTTCACTTAGCTTTTCTCTTTAATTGGGAATGTTCACTTAGCTCTTCCTATTTAATTAGGAATGTTCACTTAGCTCTTCCTATTTAATTGAGAATGTTCACTCAACTTTTCTCTTTAATTGGGAATGTTCACTTAGCTCTTCCTATTTAATTAGAAATGTTCACTTATCTCTTCCTATTTAATTGAGAATGTTCACTTAGCTTTTCTCTTTAATTGGGAATGTTCACTTAGCTCTTCCTATTTAATTACATTATACTCTCTAGATTGTTTCATAATGACTACTTGATCAAAGTAATCAAAAAGATAAAAATCTAAGAGTTTCATACTTGCCTTATCTACAATAATCATATACCTGGCCAAGGTATACAAGTATTGAGATTAGGTAGTATGCACTTTATTTACTATCATGTTCCTCACTTTTCATATCATTATACACACATGATTTTTCATTTCTAATTTTTCTTCAGACATCACTTATATATCTCATCTTTTATTACGTAGATAAGAGAGATTATAAAGCATTTTAAGGAGCACTGAGTAAAATGTAAGTTCTATTCTTCCTTGTGTCCTTATAGGACTGATTAAAGGAAGTTCAAAAACAACTACTTTCTTATTTTTAACACATAGAATCAAGAAATGAAATATCAGAATGAATCTATTTCATCTAGCCTATCTGGGATGTCTGTCCACGTCCTCTGTTGTTACTAGAAAACTACCTCCTTTGTGAGCCTTGCTGACTCTGGCCCTGGGGTTGAGTCATCATTGAATTCCTGTCTGAACAATCCTTTGCTAGATGTCCCGGTTGTCTACATTGGTAACAGACCCTGGGTGCAAAATAGGGTCTGTGAGATCTAGTTACCGATGTTGATGCTATGTCGGGGGTTCTACTTGGAACATTACTATGATCCCTACCCCTACTTGACGTCCATTGCGTCTGGGTATGGAATCTTGATGATGTTGCCGATGCAGAAAATGTCGACTTTTTAAAACTTTCAGACCCTTGTCCTTGATACTGAGTGCACACCTTCTTGCCACTAGTATGTCGTTTCTCAATTTTAGACCTCTCTATCCTCCTTACCGACTCCACAAAAGTGGAAAACCTCTCCCTATTCTCTAAAGAAAATACAGGAGTGGTCAGTTCTGCGTTCAACCCCTTCTCAAAATGCCGAACTCTTTCCTCATCATTAACTGTCATTTGCCGACAAAACCACAACAACTCCATGAACTTAGCTTCATACTCGCTAACGTTCATATGTACTTGTTTGATCCTCTCAAATTGAGAGATCTTCTCATCTAGATATGTCTTAGGGAAATATCTATTGATGAATTCTCATCGGAATACCTCCCATCCAATTTCTTCACCTGGTCTCTTATCTTCTTCTATCATCCACCAATGACTAGCACTCCCTTTTAGGAGGTACACAGCATGTCTTACCTTTTCAGCTTCAGGGATATCAAGGATCCTGAAAGCCTTTTCCAGCTCTGTTAGCCACAAATCAGCATCTGCTGAATCAGATGTACCAGGATAATCTATGGCTCCAACCCGGCGAAGTCTCTCAAAAGTATTACCGGCTCCATAACCCTCATGGTGGCCTGGTACCCTAGGTGCAGGTATTAGCATCCTATCTGTCATGTGAGTCATGGAAGCTATAAACTTCCCAAACATGGCTTGGAAGGTTGGGTTCCCCATGTCAACTTGATTGAACTGGGGTTGTTCAGGTACGGGCTTCTCCCTATCATGGTCTCCTGCACCTCTTCTTGGTGCACAACACTGCTCTTAACAACATGTTCTTCATGTGGTCCAGAAATCTTCAAGTTCTTCTTCTCCTATGTGAGCAGAAGATATTATCAGATAAACTATAAGACATTTAGAATAGACTCAACAACCTTAGTCCTATGTCTCTGTAGACTCAGCGAACCTAGAGCTCTGATACCACTTAATTGTTGCATACAACTCACAAAAACATAATTAACTAATGCGGAAGCATTCACTAAGCAGTGGATTACCAAAAATCACTAAAAATTAAAACCTTTTTACTAAGAGGTCCAACAAATGAAAACTTTCTCACATAAAACAAAAGTAACACATTTACATTCTGGTTTAAAGGTACATATCTTGTATCATCTTTTTCTGAAAATTACAAACATCAACTGCTCTGGTAAACTAAGCACAGGCAGTATGAAAAACTCGAGGCACTGAGCCAAAGTCTCGAAAGCACTAACTACTACTCCGAGGACATGAGAGTACAAAGATGACACATATTACTCTATTTACATCTATACAAGGCATAACAACCAGTGTCTCCACCTGAGACTTCACTGCTGTCCCTACTGCTGCTGTTGCTGTCCTTCACCTACTGAAGGATTTCTACCTCCTCGTCTGCGTCCACCTAAAAATGTGATTCTCACGGGGGTAAGACAATTGTAAATTGCCCCAGCGAGAGATATAACTCTCTGCCAGAAACATTATTATTGCAGCTTAAGAAGATAAATATGAACAGAGGAATCATATTTGTTTGACAGTAGTTATTTCAATGTCTAACAGATTAGAACATTATTCTTATCAGAAGAATTGCAGCTATAACTTGATAGAGCAACATGTCACTTATCCATTAAGGATATGAAGAACATGTATAACATTTATTCACTATAGAATCATTACCACACCATTAACTCTCTTCAAGCTTAGATCATATATCTAATGCCTAACATTATCATTGTGGAGTCATGGCCTGTAGCCATACTCTTTTCACAAAGTATTGGGATCTTAATCCCTCAACTCATCAAGTATATTTCCACTTCTTAACAAGTTCATCATCATGATTATAGAATCTGGGTATTTGAACCCATATCTCATCATAGGATACTTATTACCACTTATTAGGTAACTTAATACCTTCAAATCATCTAACCAAGGACATTATGATTCTTGCTACACAAAGTATTGCACATAGTACACAAAGCTCAATGATTCTTACTACAAAAAGCATATGAAGGCTTATAAAGCCTATAAAACATTCTCAATAAACAGAGCATCATAGCCCATACCTGGCTATACTCCTCATCTCATCATTCCTGCATGATTACTACTCATGATAACAATTATATATCAGTACCATGCAATACAAGGGTTTTTCTTATTACCTTCATAACTCATCAATATGTATTTGAGCTTCACATAGGATTACTCTGTGTTAAGACCTCACATAGCATTACCCAGTATTAGGGATTCACATAGCATTACTTGTATTAGGGTTTCACATAGCATTACCCTGTATTAGGGTTTCACATAGCATTACTTGTATTAGGGTTTCATATGAATAACCATATAGGTTCTCAAGATCATATTGTTAATGATCAAGTTCTATTTCATTGCTTCACACAGTTAGGAATCAATATGGATAACATAAGTATTCAATCATACTTATTTATTCTCATCATTCATCATTAAATGAAGTATCAACACACAGTATGAATTTATCCCTCATCCTTACCAGAATATAATTACATCATAGTTTATAGGTTTGGACTAACCTTTCCATAAGGCATGTTAGCCTATATTCAATAGGGTGCATTACATATCAATGTAACAATTGACATGACACATCTCAAGTGTCATTCATCCAATTATATTGGACTTATAACACATCAAGGTATACCAGTATTGGGGTGTTGGATGTGATATCTATCATATCTTGATGTATCACTTCCCTCAACACATTTATCTTACTTGAGTTCATCCACTTAGTTTGTATTAGGGTATTTCCCATCCTAATACTTTATGCATCAGTTCATCACATTTATCATGTAATGTGTTGGTCATTAGTCACTCACTTAGATTATACAACCATTGCCAATAATATGGACTCATTCTTCTATATCAGGGTTTCACCTAGTAGTATGTGAAATTAAGATTTCACAACACATCACCCAGTGTTAAGGCTTCACATAGCATTAGTAGTGCTACCCTATATTAGGGTTTCATGCACCTTTACCCCATTTTAGGGATTAAGGTTTACCATTCACATCCAAGTAAGGTTTCTCTTACCTCATACCCAAATTAGGGTTAGGATGTACAATTCCCATTAAATTAGGGTTTCTTACATTGTTACACTAAGTTAGGGTTACTTCATCACCCTAGATTTTGATTTCACTGAGCTTTGCCCTAAATTAGGGTTTCACATAACCTTGCACTAAATTAGGGTAAAGGTGCATCAATCTTTCCAATGAGGATTTCATGATCTCATTATTATGGATCAACTCCTAATTACATATTTATTCATAATGAAAGAATTAGGGATTATTATATAAGCAATTATTTCTATCATTCTCTCTCCTTCTCATCCTCTCTAGGATGTTAAAAACTCCAAGATTAATCTAGGTTAACTCTTCACTTAAGTACACATAGATAGGGTTAACCTTCATAATCACCATTGGTCCATATCATTAAGAACCAAGTAGCTAATTGACATTTGATCATATAAGGTGTCCAAATGGTTTAACCAATTTGAACCTCAAAAGGTCTTGGTCACTTAGACCTCAAACTGTCTTGGTCACTAAGTTCAAATGGTTTGAAACCGTTTAGACAAAACATCTTGAAACTGAATGAACTAGAATCTCCAAACAGTCTCAAGACCATTTGGACTCAAACGTTCTCAAGACCGTTTGGTCCAAACCCTCTCAAAATCGAATGGACCAAAAAGGGTCTTCAACACATAATCGATTCAAGGTTCCAATCTGTGGACCAACTATCAATTGGGCTGCCGATGTATTCTTCAATTGAACCATTGAATCACCATTCAATTAGACCTTCAATTAGGGTTTTAAACCCAATTGAACTAGGTTTGATAATCAAGAAACCATCACTTAGGGTTTTGAAACTGAGGAACCATCAATGGTTGACATTGTGGAACCAATTCAATTGAAATCAATGAACCATCATCATTATATGATATGACCTGGCCCCAAACGGTCTTGAATGACCCCCAAATGGTCTTGAGATCATTTGGATGATCTCCAAACGGTCTTGAGACCGTTTTCCCATCTCAATATCAAAATCCATGACATCCAATTAGGGTTTGGATCATTGGATTGATTATCAAATCAGCAATTGATTGCATTTCAAATTGGTATCTTTGGATCTTCAAATACCCAACCACACTCAACCCTGGACCTCCAAACGGTCTTGGTTGACCTCCAAACGGTCTTGAGACCGTTTGGGTGATTCCCAAATGGTTTTGAAACCATTTGGGTCAATCAACCCAAAACATCAACTCAATTAATTGCAAAATCAGCACTTAGCCGATTAGGGTTTCTATTTGAAGGATTGTCCATATGTTGAACTAATCAATTAGAGCCATTGGATCATCATCCAACACATACTAGGGTTCAGGCCTCAAACGGTCAACCCATCCAAACGGTCAACTCCTTTAAATGGTTTGGAGTTCCAAACTCTAAACGGTTTGGTGAAACTGTTTGGACCAAACCATTGAAACTGTTTGCCCTATATATTTGGGGAGGTGTGTGCTTATGATGATGTCATCATCATAAAGCTCCAAACCCACGATGTTTTCTGTGATTTCCATGGTGGTTGCATCAATCAACCAAGATAAATTTCGGAATTGAAGAAAACATCAACATTTGATAAGGAATTGAATGCAATAACAATATTAAGGGTTAAAGTTATAAAACCCACCTCCAATTGAGCTCCAAAGCTTCAAGCTCACGTCAACAATAGTGGATGCAACTCCTTTCACTATTCCTAGGCTCGTCCTCAATCTTTGAGTGAAAAGGATTGGTTAGAATTGAAGAGGGGATCGAATTATGAAGAATTCATACATTGATTTTCGATTTTCACCATGGATTCAAGGTGAAAGGAGGTCAAGAAGCTTACCAAAAGGTTGGGGGTCGTCCTCCTGATCCTCCAAAGGTCCTTTGTCGTTTTCCAAGCAAGGGAAAAGAAATGGGAACGAAAAAGCCCTTGGTTTGGCTTGTAAAGGGTGTTTTTATAAGAAAATCAATGAGAGAGAAAATGCCTTATAAAAATTCATTTAATCCCAAAAATGATGCCGCCTCTTCCCCCTCAACTCCTTGGATCCGAGGCTATCTTGTTTTCCTCTTATTCCTCTCAATTATCCATGATTTAAAGGAAAGCAAATTAAGCACCTTAAATCATATTATAATAATATCCATAAGTGAGTGGATATTCTTTTTCTTATAATAAGGTGAGTGTGTTCTTCACCTCCTTAAGATCTTTTCATTTCCTTTGCAAGGCACAAGGACGTCCACACTTGTTTATTTTCAACCAACATAATTTTGGTTGAAGGGCACTTCAATTAATATATTTATTTTTGAACTAAATTGAATCAGGGTTTCACTTAGGCTTAAATTTTGATTATTTTAATATCAAGATTCTCTCTCCTCAACTTAGTTCAAATGAGGCACCCCTCTCATTTTCTTGCCTCAACATGATGCCAAGAAATATTAGGGACCTTATTGAAGTGGTAATTTGCATATTGAACCCTAGGTTTTGGGTAACTTGCACATTACACCAAAATTAGGTTTTAATGCACAAACATTGCTTTCTCAGCTCTTTCTTGGTACTCAGGCTACCACAAGCCGTACCTCTGCATCATATCCAATATCATGATGCTTCAACACATGAGGAACATATTATCATGTACAATTTGCAATTTAACCCCTCAACTTGGGTAATTTGCACTTTAGTCCAATCACAAGTAAAATATTATTTCAGCATTATTCAAAAAGGACCAAAATGGAATATAAGTTCCTCTTGAGTCCTAATTACTTTTCAAAAAAATAAGATTAAGCATCTACTCCACCTTATTAGGCAAATTATCTAGGGTTAACACATAACCCAGGTCAGGGATGTTACAATAACCTTTTGAGGGGTCAATCTGACCTATCAAGGTCAACCCCAATTGATTATGGTCAACTAACTTCCCAAAAGTTGGTCCTCCCATAGAAACAGCCAATGGATCGCCATGACTAATGGTTGTGGTACCTAGGTTAACATTATCCTACAACCAGATGTAGGTCAATATGGATTGCAGACCCATTCTTGTGACACTCAATAGTTTTTCTGACCTTGACACAAGGGCCAAACCTAGTTACTAACCCCGATATCCAATATTTCAAGTATGATCCATCTTTGGGAAGAGATGCCCAACCTTTGGTCTTGTCATGGCCATAATCTTCTATACTCTCTAAAAACATAAGTCAAACTCCTCCAACATAAAACTAGGTCTCTTACCTAGTTTCTAGGATTTCAAAATGAAACGACCATCTCCGAACATCCGTAACCATTTATTTCAACTAATTATCATTGTCCCATAGATCAATATATTAAATGACACATTTATCCCAAGAACATCGATGCATCAAATTATATATATTTTCTTCATAAAACACATAATAGTCGCATTCCTTACATATAAACACTATATTTCAATTGTGAAAAATATTAAGCAACTAGAGACTAAACATGCATAAACATATAGTTAGTCATGTAAAAAGTATTACCCAACTAATTAGGGTTTAGGGTCACACAATTACAATCCAGCCTACTAGGGATGTAAATGGGTAGGTTAGGATAAAGGCTTACCCTTACCTTTACCCACGACAAAGTTTTAGGTAGTAGTAGGGTAACTACCCTTTTCCTAAAAGCCTCTATACTCTTACCCACACCTATTTTCCCGTAGGGTAAATGGGTATGGTGATGGGTGAAACAGGTAAATCAACATGAAGACATATATATATGATATTACCTACATCTAATACAAGACACTCGTAAGATTAATTGTAGGCAGAAATGATTATTGTTTTGGTGGTGTAAAAGTAAAATAATAATATTTAACCCATATTATATTTTTACAAACAAGGTCTTACTTTTATAGTATATTCTTTCTTAATTCAATTTTCTGTGTAATACATGATTGTAAGAAATTTTCATACTACCAATTATTTTGTAATGTTTATGGAACTAAATAATAATACAAATGAAGAAAGTAGTAGTGAGTCATGTTGGGGTTTTCAATGGACATTAATACATATATTAGAATTTTCAATTATATATTTTGACCTCATACTAATGGGTAAATGGGTGGAGCATATAAGCTTCTCTCTTTACCATACCCTATTTAGATGCAGGTAAAGTGGATAAAGTGTAAATGGGTGGTGGAAAAGATATAATTACCCTTTCCTTACCTTGTATGGTATGAGTATATGAGTAATATCAGACCCATTTACAACCCTCAACCTATGATCTCTCTTCTCATAGCATCAACCCCACAAATAATTTAGTTTACCATCATTTAAGTCCATGAAATCGTAATATATGACATAGAATTTGCTTCAAACTACTATATGATGGAAGTAACCTCAAAAGAATGGTTTTGATTTCATATATTGGTATGACTTGTCCCTAGATTAGTAAGAGAACCCTTAGTTAGTTACTTGTTAGGACCTATGTTTACTCAAATAACCCTAATTTTCCTATCTTTATGAGTCATAAAATATAAATCTTGTTTATCTTATTGATTGTACTTTCATATTTGTTGAATTATTACAATAGGAGGGTGGATACATGACCCTAGTTCTGAATATTGTATTTTTTGGTTAATGGAGGTGTTGTGAAATAATTGAGATGTAGAACAATAACGAACCATAATATAATGATATGAATATTAAAGTAAAAAACATGTGTATATAATTCTAGAGGATTTTTAGTCAACAAAAGTTACCATGAATAAGACCTTGAATCATTTGGATTTTCTCAAAGGAAGTCCACTTTCCAATAAAAAGTACACAGGTAAACATGAATTAAGTTGGGACTTCCCCTTAAAAGTACAACCAACCTTTATGGATGGTTGAACATGAAGTCTGACTAGACTTTTTCCCTAGAAATTCCATTTGAAAAAATAAGATTAGAGGACAAATATGGTTTAGTAATTTTAAAGCACTTAAATCGCTTATACACCATGTAAAACTTGATGATTAATTAATTTACCTTATCCATACATTCAAAAATTTGATATTCATTTTCAAGAAGATAGATCTGAGGGGTTTGATGGAGATTTAAGCATCCTGAAGTTGAATCTATTTGTATCCCTCTTAGTCATTGAATTTTTTAAAATCTATATTTTGATGATAATTTTGATGGTTCCATATTCCTTATGTCTTTCACAGAATCCATATCCATATGGATCAAGATGACTCTCATGTTGACTTCTTTTTCTTCTTTCCTTAGTTCTTTTTTATGTTCCTTGGAGTGAAATATTCAAGAAGTGAACATATTATTGGTGGTTATGGTAGATCTCTATAATCAGGGTGACTAAGTTGAAGCAGAATGTGATAGGGAATGTACTTAATAAGGTGTTTGGAGGAGTTGACATCATATAATCAGAAACTATATCCCGATCCCCTAGGTTGGAAGTCAGAGATGCTCATGGTATGCTTCCAGATGTTAACATTGTTGGTTTGGCGACGTGATAGTGAAGAATATAGTAAAGGTGAGGGGATTAGTTAAGGTGTTGCTATAATGGAAATTTGTTGACTTGATTCCCACATTGATTTGATACCATTTTTTATTTTATAGTGTAAAGTTTCCCTCAATAAACTGAATTCACATTATAATAATATGTACCCAAAAAAATAAAAGTTTTCTATTTTCATTAGTGTTTTTCCTTTACTAACTCACCACTTGATGAAGTGCAATATGGGAGAGAATCTCCATGGACAACAACCACTAGACTAGTTAGATAAAACCCCAAAACTTTAGACTTGAACATGGAGCAATGATCAAGAAGAATAGTGTTGATATAAGGTTACTTGGATTACCCTTTCTTCATCGTATCTATTTGGGTAGGTTAATCCTTTTACAAGGTGGATGGGTACCATTTAGCATCTCATACTGCCTTTCAACTTTTGGCATTTCTAAACTTAATTACAAAAACATTTAGTTACTTTTGGGTAATGTCCTCACTAAATTCCAAACATATATAGTGATGCACTGTTTATTTAATGTTTCAAAGGCTATTTTGTAGTGACTTTCGTGCACTTTTTTGTCAAATCTCATATTAATTGTGCATGATTTACTTTTATTAGCCTGTGATACTTAATTGCATCAAATAATCATAATTTGAATGTTTCCAAATGAATTGATCTAATTCCAGAGCTTATGTTTAGATTTTATGCATTTCAAGTCAATGTAAAAGAATCTACACAACTCAGTACTACCGACTTAAGGAGTAAGTGGTACTGACACATGCTCAGGTTACAACAAAAGATATCAAGAAGACTCAGTGGTATTGACAGGACTGTCGATACTACCGACAATGTAACGGTATTTGTTTTCAAAGATTTTTGAAGCAACTCAGCACTATCGACAGTGAGATTGGTAGTACTGACAACTTAACATGTGGTCATGCAATTAGAGGAGTCAGTACTACCGACACTCTGTAGGTAGTACCGACAAATCATTATCAAGCATATCTAAATGCTTCATTTAATCCAATGGTTGAGGTTCTAACTAGCCCCAAGTCATGCCTATGACTTAGGGGAGTTGCGGTCAGACCTAATCATCTCGTCTTTATTCCATTGTACAACTGAGAGCAAGAGGGGGAGGTAACGAAGAAGAAGGGTGCAACCTAAACGATCCAGGAACTTCTAGCAGATAGAATTGCAGTCGAAAGGTAGCAACTTGGTACGTACGCGAGAAGGGATCGTTTGAACCATCCATTTCAAGGGTTCTTCATGTTCTCCACATTTTTTCTTTCTCCTTTGATATCTTCGACCATGGAAACCATGAGGGGATAATCCCCACATTCCTTAGGACCTGGGAGTAGCCCAATTATGCATTGTATTTAACTCTTATGCATTAATTCATCAATTTCTCTTATTTTCTGGATTTATTTCTATGTGAATGAATAAACTATCCATGATTGATCACCATAGGTAGTACTTGGACTATTAATTTCTTTGAAGAAACAGAAATTATGGTCAGAACTTCATAGAAATACATATCTGTAAAACTCTTTGAGAAAGGTGGCTTAAAAATGTGAGGAGATTACTCAGAGCATTCGATAAACCACCTATCTAATAACATAATCGATATGAGAGTGGGGTTGGTATTAGGTTGGGTAGTGAATTACACCATGGGAGAAGGTAATTCTCACTATAGGCACTTAATCCAGGGATATGATATATTGGTATTAATATTTTAAGATTAAAATGCAATGTCAACTGTGGTGAAATCAATATCCTAAGGAATTCACGAAGACTGAGAAAAACGACCAATCAATTAATTTTACTTTATGTTTTAGATAATTCAACCAATGAATCAAGTTTCTTCGACCTAAGTGGATTGTATTACAATTAGTAATAGTTTCTAAAGTAACATTTCCATGTGTTTTGCATTCAAGACTCATAGGCCTATATTACTACGATAGCGTATACTAGCATTTTGAGTGTATAGAAAATACCTATCAAGTTTTTGGCACCGTTTCCAGGGAAACAACAACTTCAACACTACGATTGATGTAGTCAACCCTTATAGGTCAACCCTTTTATTTTTCTTTTATTCATTCAAAGTTGAACCACAATATATTTGTTGTTTCTACCATTAGTATCATGTTCTCACAACCATTTATACTATTTTTAGGTACTAGTATATGGTGCATACATGAGCCAACGACTACATAGAGTCGCCCTCACCAGGCTTAGGTCAAGCAAAGCTCCTTTACAGAGAACGGGAGTATGGAAGATCTGTGGATATATTTAATTTAACTCCACCACCTACACCTCCGCCAGAAGGACCTAAGTCACCGGAGGAACCTGAGCAAACATAAATGGGTGACCAAGCAGAAGAACATACAACCTGGGAAAGGATCAAGGCATCCTATTCTACTGCTAAAAATGGTCAGTCAAGAGACAAGCCATCTATGTTGACAGCTACAAGATCGATCCAGGATTGGTGTCATTAGTCAAATCACGGGCCTTCATGGCCACAACTCTGAAGATCCAATGACGCAAATCAACAACTTTGTCAAAAGTTGTGATATGATCAAGATAGATAGTGTGCTAATGACTGTCATATACTTAAAGCGATTCCCATCATCACTGGCAGACAGTGCTAAGTCTTGGTTTCATAACCTTGACGATGAGTGCATTGAAATGTGGGAACAAATGATTGATGTTTTCTTCAAGTGGTACTTCCCACCAAAGAAGAAAAATGACCTGGTAAAGAAGATCCAAAACTTTAGATAACAAGCTGACGAGTCATATTCTAAGGCATGAGAGAGAATCCAAAACATGTTGTGGAAGGTCCCCCACTATGGCATTGATTTGTTAGGTCAAGCGAAGATTTTCTACTATGATCTGCATAAGGGACAAAGGACTACGCTTGATAGCATAGGAGAACGTTTCTTTCTCAACAACAAGCCAGCCTGTTGTCATGAAATCTTAAAGAACATTTCTAAGAATCAGACGTGGGGATTCTAAGAATCAGACGTGGGGAGATTAAAAAGAGCACCCAAAAACCCTTAAAAATGTTGGGGAGTCCAAGGTTATTTCGGCATTGAACGAGAAGTTGGACTTGATTGCTTAAAAGTTGTGTGTGGAAGATGGAAATTCTTTAGAGGGGAAGATGAGGAGTGCAAGTTTGCACGACAGCAATAACGGTACAAGAATAATGACTACTCTTGGAGGAAGGATCCTAAATTCTCCTAGAAGGATCCTAATAATTTCCAATAAGATCCATCTCAGGAACAGCAGAATAAGACACAACAGGTTGGTGGTCAACAACAAGACAGGGGTCCCAGTAAAATAGACCACATTGAAGAGATGCTTGGAAAGTTAGTAAGCTCCAATGAAGTGTTTATCATCCAGAATCAAAGAGAACTTTAGAACCGAGAAGCACAAATCTGTAGTATAGAAACATAGATTTCTTAAATTATAGCCAAAGTGGCTTCTTTGAAGAATCCAAGACAACAAGGGTTTCCATCTAATACTAATGTACCTTATGGAAATCAACATGTCAAGGCGGTTATACTTCGCAGTGGTAGAAAATTGCTAGATGATACACAATCTAGTTCAGATGCAGGAAAGGCCACAGGTAACAAGGAAAAAGTTGTGACTGTAGACACAGTGGAACAAGACACTGTAGAAGAGGAAAAGACAGTTGTAGAAGAGGTTGATGAGACAGAGGAAATGAGAAAAAAGACATATATCCTACCTCATAAAAGGAAGGTGGTAAGGTCGGTACTCTTTTGAAATAGTTTGAAGGCAACAAAGGCTGATCAACAGTTTCAGAAATTTCTGGACAACTACAGAAAATTGCATGTCAATATATCATTAATTGATGCAATTGGGTAGATCCTTTCTTATGGCAAATTTCTAAAAGATCTAATCAATAAGAAAAGGAGGATAGATGATTCTGAGGTGGAAGTTCTGAAAGAGCAAGTCAGTGCATTCATTCTGGGTACATTGCCACCAAAATGATAGGATCCATGCTATTTTAATATATCTTGTTTTATTAGGAAGACAAAGTTTGGAGAGGCCTTATGTGACTCAGGGGCTTGCATCAACCTTATGCCCTTGACCACTTTCAAGAAGTTAGGTCTAGAATAGTCTAGGAAGAGAAATATGACTATTCAGCTGGAGGACAACTCTTTGGTGAGGCCTTATGGTATTTGTGAGGATGTTCTTGTCAAGGTGGACATTTTTGTATTTCCAACAGACTTTATTGTCATGGAGATGCAGGATGGGCAAGGTAACAAGCTATTACTAGGGAGGCCATTTCAAGCCACATCTAATATGATTTTGGAGATGGGTAGAGGAAGACTGACATTGGGCAACAGAGAGAAGCAATTCAAAATCTTAATGATCAAGCCTACACATACTATAAAAGCTAAAGTCCAGTGTCATATGCTACAATAGGTTCAATGAAATGTGTCATTGTTTCTGGGAAAGCTATTTCTTGAGATGGCACATGTGATGACGCAAGTCTACAAGGGCACACTAGCGGTGGACATATTAGACAACACAAAGGAGATATCTTTGATAAAGATGGTGCAGCATCCCAATGATGAACAAGAGAATTTTTTTCCCAACAACAATTGAAGACGCGACCTCAACTGCTCTTGTCCACACATAACCGTAGCTGCCTTTAGAGGAATGTCTCATGAATCTGACAGATGATTATACCATACACCATTCTTTGGAGGAGTGTGTCTTGCTTCTCAAGACCTAGCCGTGCTACTATACCAGACATTTTGCAGATCTGGGACCACCCCCACCACCATTGGTTCATTCTTTACTTAGTCCCCCAGAGTTGGAGTTGAAGCCTTTTCCACCTCATTTAAAGTACATTTTCTTGGCGGAAGAGGAGAAACAGTCATAATCTCAGATTCAGTAAGCATTCACAAAGAGGAGTAATTACTTGGGGTTCTAAAGAACCATCTTGCTGCATTTAGTGGTCAGCAACAAATATAAAGGGGATCTCCCCTAGTTTCTATCAATACAAGATTAGACTAGAGGAAAGAGACAAAGCCATAATACATCCTCAACATTGACTCAACCACATTATGACTGAGGTAGTGAAACTTTTATCTGCATGTATTATATATGCTATCACTATTTTGAACTGGATTAGTCCAACCCAGGTGGTTCCTAAAAGGGGCGGGGTATAACGGTCACTACAAATTCTAATGAAGAGATTATTTCAACTAGATTAGTGACTGGGTGGTGTGTTTGCATAGACTATAGATGCTTGAATGCCGCCACGCTAAAAGATCATTTTCCACCTTCTTTTATCGACTAGATTTTAGAGCGGCTCGTTGTCCGCTCTCTTTTTTGCTTCCTTGATGGTTATTTGGGATACAATCAGATTTCTATCGAGATACAAGATCAAGACAAGTCCGCCTTCACTTGTCCCTATGGCACATTTGTGTACCGATGTATGTCGTTCGGTCTTTGTAATGCACCAACCACTTTCCAGCGATGCATGCTCGCCATTTTTTCTGATATATTAGAGCGATGTATGGACGTATTTATGGATGTTTTTCTGACGTACAGGGAGTCCTTTGACGATTGACTTGATAATTTAGATAAAGTTTTGCAAAGATGTGAGGACACTCACCTAGTTTTGAATTGGGAAAAGTGTCACATGATGGCAAGTGAAGGCATTATCTTGGGACACAAGGTGTCCAATAGATGCATGGAGGTAGACCCATCAAAATATAAGTGATCTCCAAACTACCTCTGCCATCATCAGTGAAGGGAGTAAGGAGATTTTTAGGACATGCCAGATTTTACCGCTGATTAATCAAATATTTTTCTAAATCGCTCTCAGAGTTGATGGAAAAAAATGTTGACTTTAAATTTGATGAGTGATGTTTGAAATCTTTTGAGGTGTTGAAGGAGAAGTTGGTCTCCGCACCCGTTGTCCAGGCTCCAAATTGGAGCCAACCTTTTGAGATGATGTGTGACACATCAGATCATGCAGTAAGGGTTGTTCTAGGCCAACATCGAGATAAAGTCCCTATTGTCATATATTATGTGTCTAAAACTTTAAATGATGTCCAAATGAATTATACAACAACTGAAAAGGAATTGTTGGAGGTTGTTTTCACTTTTGAAAAATTCCATCAATATTTGATTGGAACCATGGTTGTAGTATGGATAGATCATGCATCCATCAAATACCTATTACAGGGAAAAAAATGCAAAGCCTATGTTGATCGGGTGGATTTTATTATTGTAGCAAATTGATATAAAAATTAAGGATAAAGTCAGCACTGAGAATGTGGTGGTCGATCATCTTTCTAGGCTTGAACGGGTGGATGAGAATGATATTAGAATACCCATTGTGGAAGAGTTCCCTGATGAGTAGCTCATTTCTATGAAAAGCAAATACCCATGGTTCGCAAATATTGTGAACTACTTGGCATGTGGAGATCTGTCAAGAGATTGGGGATATCATGAGAAGAAAAGATTCTTCCACTCCTTAAGGTATTATATATGGGATGATCCCATTTTGATTAGGAAGTGTAGGGATGGTATTATGAGGAAATGTGTGACGGATTGTGAATTCCAAAGTATTTTGGCACACTGTCATTCTTTACATACAGGAGGCCATCATGCTAGTTCTAGGATTGTGACAAAAATCTTAGAATGTGGCTTTTATTGTATGACAATTTTTATAGATGCATACAATTTTGTTCGTCAGTGTGATGCATGCCAACGTGCAAGCAATATCTCAAAAGGACATGAAATGCCTCTGCATGTTTTTCAGGAAATAGAGGTGTTTGACTTATGGGGCATAGATTTCATGGGCTCTTTCATGTATTCAAATTCCAATCTTTATATATTACATGCTATTATCTATTTATCTAAGTGGATGGAAGCAATTCCAACCGACACCAATGACACCCAAGTGGTATGTATATTTCTTAAGGACCACATCTTTTGTAGGTTTGGGGTGCTTGTTGACTCAAGGTCAATTAGGTCAATGTTGACTCACATCTAAATTAACTAAACCCATGTTTTGATGATGACTAACCATTCCACATATTGGTGTCTAATGTCTCTACTTGAGTGATTTTAGATTAGGTATAGACACACTCCAAATGCCCTAACTTGCGCATCCCAACTTGGAGAAAAGACAAGTCCAGTCAATACAAGTGCATGTTTTTGTAATATGATGTAAATCGATTAGAATCATGTTGTAAATCACTTGTAATGATTGTATGACTTGTAATTAAGCTAAAAACAATCAGGAGCACTTGGATCGAATGTTTAAGCACTCAAAAGCCATTTTCCAAAATTCACATCAGGTTGTTCATCGGTCGAGTTCTGTGAGTTGCAAACTCGACTGATCCTGATTGGATCTTGAAAATGACTTTTGATCGGTCGAGTTAACACTTCACAGAACTCGACCGATGGAGTACCTGACTAATTTGATTTTCATTGGCCAGTCGAGTTTCTTTAGGACAAACTCGACCGATGGTCTGAATATCGGCTTTATCTTTTACTCTATCGGTCGAGTTACCATTATAGAAACTCGACTGATTGTACTGTACAAAAAAGTGCAGAAAAATGCTTCTAGCCATTGTGGAGTTGCAACAAGTGAAAATATATCCGTTGCAAGCCACAAAATGGCTAGTTTTCATTCTCAAATGTTCCCAAAGGCTAAGAGGCATCCCCAGCTATAAATAGGACCCCTTGGGCTTCATTCCAAGGTTGAGCATTCAATGCAAAACTCTATGTGAGGTTCCTATTCTATAGTTGAGTGCTTCCTACAGCCTCCTCTCTCTCTCTAAGCTTAATCACTTGCTACATTCATTAGAGTGAGTAGGAAATATGTAAGAGAGCTAGTCCTACATGTATATCTTGTGAGGCTCTCACTTCCACCACCTCCCTATCTCTCATTTCAATCATGAAGATGAAGGTTCTCTCTTTTGGCTAAGAGATGTGAACAAGAACAAGGGAAGGCGTCCCTTGGTGAAGATCAAGGCTAAAAACTTAGAGCAAGAGTGGGTAAGCCCTTGGTGAAGGCAGAAGACTCCTTGCTCAAGTGGGTAAGTCTTTGGTGGAAGCTTCTCTGAGGAAGGTGAAGTCAAAGGCGGAAGATCCAAGAAGAGTGGGTAATTCCTTGAAGGCTGAAGACTTGTGAAAGAGTAGGTAAGTCCTTGGAAGAAGGTGGAAGACTCTTGCAAAGTGGATAAGTCCTTCGTAAGGTTGAAGACTCTTTGTATTGGATAGGTAAGTCCTTTGGTGGTCATGTATTGTATCTCTCATAATGAATATAATGAAGGTGCAAGGTTAAGAAATCCTAGAGGTTGACCTCTCTAGGTAGTGGACTGACTCACTTCTAGTTAAAAGTGTGGAACCACTCTAAACAACTTGTTAATTGGTGTATGTTCAATCTCTCTCCCTTGCTATGCATGTTTTAGTTGCACACAAATTTCCTATTTTGCAACCTTATCTTATGATATATTTTGAAGGTCTAATGAATTTTGTTTAAGTGCATTCAACTCTATTCACCCCCCCCCTCTAGAGCATCTAATCACCCATCTAGGATCCAACAATTGGTATCAGAGTGGGCTTCTCCAAGCATGCTTCAACAAGTAGGAGAAGATGGGTGACTACCAAGGAGGGATATACTTGATCAACCTACCAATATTTGATGGGAGAAATTTCCTCTATTAGAGAAGAAGGCTTCAATTCTAGATCCAAGGATAGTGTTTTGAGATGTGGCAAATGGTGAATAGCCCATACAAGCTACCAAAGATAAATATTGAAGAATGGGATGATGTTACCTTGAAGAAAACAACCTTGAATGCTAGAGCCATGCACATCCTCTATGCCTCCATGACCTTCACTGAGTTCAACCAGATTTCTTCTTTCGAGACGGCCTATGAGGTATTGAGAAAGCTATGCACCACCTATGAGGGGACAGATCAAGTGAAGGAAAGAAAAGTCTACATGCTCAAAGGGCTGCTTGAGAACTTCAAGATGGGAAATGAGGAGAAGATAGCCAACATGTACTCAAGGCTCAACACCATTATGAATGGTCTTACTGTTCTAGGACATCCTATGTCTAGTGGAGAGATCAACTCAAAGACCATTAGAACTCTTCCCAAGAGGTGGGAACCCAAGGTGACTTCCATTGAAGAAGCAAGGTCTCTTAAGGATGTCCCTATTGAAGAGCTCATTGGAAATCTACAAGAACCTGAAGTCACACTTGACAAAAGAGAAGAAGTTCAAAGACAAGAGAAGGAGCTAAAGAGAATGAAGAAGGCTGAAATGAAGGCTCAAATCAAGGCTATTGTTGATCAAGCCTCTCCATCATATCAAGTTGAAGAAGATGCCATGTACTCCAAGGGTAAACTCTATAAAGGCAAGTACTCCTTCATCCGGTGCTTCACATGTGGAAAGAAGGGTCACTACAAGGAAGATTGCCCACAAGGAAAAAAGACCCATATTCACAAGAGAAGAGAAGAGAAGTACAAGAAGAAGGAGAAATGACACTCAAGCTCAAGTGACTCCTCCAACTCAAGCTCAAGTGAAGATTCAAGTGAAGGATCAAGCTCAAGCTCTAGTGATGAAAGAGAATGTCATTTTGCTCTTATAGCATCAACAAGTAAGGACTCAAGTGAGGTAAATCTAAACTCTTTAGATAAAGAATCTTTGATTGCTATTATTCATGATACTTGTGCCTCTCTTAAGTCTTATAAAAGGAAAAATAAAAAGCTTGCTAGAATTGTTGATAATATGCATGTAGAATTAGATGATCTTGAACATGTTAATTCTTGCTTGCTTGATGATAAAAATGATTGTCTTAGTCAAGTAGATTCTCTTAAAATTGAAAATGCTAGTTTGCTTGATAAGATTAAATCTCTAGAAGCTCAACCTCTCATGCCTAGTTCTAATGAAGAGCATACTTTAATTGTTGATTCTCTCATGCATGATATTGATGTTCTTAAATCTGAAAACACGGACAAAGATTTTGTTTTGCAAGAATTAGAATCTGAAAATGGTGTTTATCTTTCCAAGATTGCTTTGCTTGAAATAGAAAATGTCTCCTTACTTGCTAAAATCAATGTGCATGAATCTTGTTCTAGTTCTACTAGTAGAGATAATGATGTTGCTGCTCTTCATATTGATAGAAATTCTTATTTAACTAAAGCTCTTTGCTTTGAAAATCATCTTTTGCATGCTAGAGATAATATCAATAATTTGTCTTCTACTATTGCTTCTCTTAAGCATGATAATGACAGTTTGAGATCCTCTTTGCAAAGATTCTTAGTTGGTAAAAAGAGTCTTAATGACATCCTACACCATTCTACTAAACAAATTGGTAGACATGGTTTGGGATATGACAGTAGTCAAAGGAACAACAAAGGTAAAGAACCTCCAATATTCCATGGAGAATCCTCTAGTTCAAAGACTATGGGTACATGCAACTATTGCAATGATTTTGGTCATTATTCTACTTGTTGTCCTTTTAGGAAAGCACCCAAGAGCAATAGGACTTGAGTTGCTAAACTAACCCCTCCGGACCCAAAAACATGATTGGGGATCATTTCATATTTCTTCTTGTAGGTACTTGCAAATGGATTGACTTGAGCTATTGAATTGTAAATTGACTTCTCAATCCACATGAAAGAAGAAAGGTGAGATGTGTAGAGGGTGACAACAAGTAGAAAAAGGAATGGTAAGAACAAAGGTAAAGTTTTCTTGCTTATAACCATTTCTAACTTGTTTTTGTCAAGTTAGTGTGCACTATACTTGTGGTTTTTGAGTCAAAAGTGGTATTTTGTGTTTCTCTTCACACTCTTGCTCAAAAACTATTTCTAATGATTTTACAGTGCATTATTAACTTGCTTACACATGTTTGGATATGGTTTGTATATTTAGCATGTCTTTAAATATATTTTTATGAAATATATGTGCCTTTTGATAGCAACTCTATCGGTCCAGTTTGTCCTGTTTGAAACTCGACCGATAGGCACCAATGGGTGTTGCCAGCAGCTGTCATCGGTCGAGTTGTCAATGCATAGAACTCGACTGATAAAACTGTGCACAGAATATACATTTGGCTTATTGAATGAGAATTTCCCTCTCAAAAAGATTTTCTCAACCAATAGACTTATTCTTTGGCACTCCTTTGGTACCTTTATATATGCATATTGGCATACTTTAAATTGCCTATCTTGCTTACAACTATGTCTCTCTAATTGCTCTAAATTGGTATATCTATATCTTGTAATTACTTGATTTGAGTTGTTTTGCAGGTTTTGATGATGATCTCTTTGGATCTCTTGGTTGTGTCTTAAATTGCTTCTATTGTGCTCTAACTTGCTACATCTATCTAGGTGTATATCTTGTGTTGATACAAACTTGAGGTTCTTAGTGGTAATCATCTTATGAAACTACCTTCTGAGCAAGGGTCATTGCTATGCCATGAGCCCTGATACTTTTTGGACAAATTACGTCATCTTGAGGGTCAAAATTGTGATTTATTATTTTTCTGTAGCTCTTTATCTTACATTTTTGGGTTGTTCAAGTGCATGCTTTGACTTACTTTTCTTTCCATGCTTGGACAAGCCCCTAGCTGTGCTCTTCTACTCTCCTTTTATAACTTTTGTTATCTCCTCTCTTTAACAAGTGATGTTTCTTGTCCCTTCATACCCCCCACTTTTTGAAATGACAAAGTGGGAGAAAGGTATGTTTTCTTTTGACAAAAGAGGAAGAAGGCATGTATTACATGAAGAGGAGAAGCATGACCATATAAAGGGGAGAAGGTAAATGGGAGAAGACATATATATGTAGAACATATATGAGTAGAAGACATAGTATCTATAAATGTTATGAAAGCTAACCATACAGGAGAAATAGCATAAATTGAGGGGGAGTATGAGAACTCCACTAGCATCAATGGAGGGGGAGCATATGAGCTCAGTCCTATTGAAACCCCTAGGTTTCTCTAAAGGTATGATTTTACTTAAAAGCTTTTAATACATTTATGGAATGGTTTGTCATCTTCAAAAAGGGGGAGAATGTTGACTCAAGGTCAATTAGGTCAATGTTGACTCATGTCTAAATTGACTAAATCCGTGTTTTGATGATGACTAACCATTCCACATATTGGTGTCTAATGTCTCTATTTGAGTGATTTCAGATTAGGTATAGACACACCCCAAATGCCCTCACTTGCACATCTCAACTTGGAGAAAAGCCAAGTCAAGTCAATACAAGTGCACATTTTTGTAATATGATGTAAATTCATTAGAATCATGTTGTAAATCACTTGTAATGATTGTATGACTTGTAATTAAGCTCATAAAAAATCACGAGCACTTAGATCGAATGTTTAAGCACTCAAAAGCAATTTTCCAAAATTCACATCAGGATGTTCATCGGTCAAGTTCTGTGAGTTGCAAACTCGACTGATCATGATTAGATCTTGAAAATGACTTTTAATCGGTCAAGTTTACACTTCACATAACTCGACCGATGGAGTACCTGACCAATTGGATTTTCATTGTCCGATCGAGTTTCCCCAGGACAAACTCGACCGATGGTCTGAATATCGGCTTTGTCTTTTACTCTATCGGTCAAGTTACCTTTATAGAAACTCGACCGATTGCACTGTACGGAAAAGTGTAGAAAAGTGCTTCTATCCATTGTGGAGTTGTAACAAATGAAAATATATCTGTTGTAAGCCACAAAATGGCTAGTTTTCATTCTCAAGTGTTCCCAAAGGCTAAGAGGCATCCCTAGCAATAAATAGGACCCCTTGGGCTTCATTCCAAGGTTGTGCATTCAATGTAAAACTCTATGTGAGGTTCCTATTCTATAGTTGAGTGCTTCCTACAACCTCCTCTCTCTCTCTAAGCTTAATCACTTGCTACATTTGTTAGAGTGAGTAGGAAATCTGTAAGAGAGCTAGTCCTACATGTATATCTTGTGAGGCTATCACTTCCACCACCTCCCTATCTCTCATTTCAATCATGAAGATGAAGGTTCTCTTTCTTAGCTAAGAGAGGTGAAGAAGAACAAGGGAATGCGTCCCTTGGTGAAGATCAAGGTTGAAGACTTGGAGGAAGAGTGGGTAAGCCCTTGGCGAAGGAAGAAGACTCCTTGCTCAAGTGGGTAAGTCCTTGGTGGAAGCTTCTACGAGGAAGGTGAAGTCAAAGGCGGAAGATCCAAGAAGAGTGGGTGATTCCTTGAAGGCTAAAAACTTGTGCAAGAGTAGGTAAGTCCTTGGAAGAAGGTGGAAGACTCTTGCAAAGTGGATAATTCCTTGGTAAGGTTGAAGACTCTTTGTATTGGATAGGTAAGTCCTTTGGTGGTCATGTATTGTATCTCTCATAATGAATATAATGAAGGTGCAAGGTTAAGAAATCCTAGAGGTTGACCTCTCTAGGTAACGGACTGACTCACTTCTAGTTTGAAGTGTGAAACCACTCTAAACAACTTGTCAATTGGAGTATGTTCAATCTCTCACCCTTGCTATACATGTTTTAGTTGCACACAAATTTCCTATTTACCAACCTTATCTTGTGATATATTTTTAAGGTCTAATGAATTTTGTTTAAGTGCATTCAACTCTATTCACCCCCCCCTCTAGAGCATCTAATCACCCATCTAGGATCCAACAATTGGTATCAGAGTGGGCTTCTCCAAGCATACTTCAATAAGTAGGAGAAGATGGGTGACTACCAAGAATAGAGATACTTGATTAGCCTACCAATCTTTGATGGGAGAAATTTCCTCTATTGGAGAAGAAGGTTTCAATTCTACATCCAAGGATCAAGTCTTGAGATGTGGCAAATGGTGAACAGCCCATACAAGCTACCAAAAACAAAGATTGAAGAATGGGATGATGTTACATTGAAGAAAGCAACCTTGAATGCTAGAGCCATGCACATCCTCTATGCCTCCATGACCTCTGCCGAGTTCAACCGAATTTCTTCTTGTGAGACAGCCTATGAGGTATGGGGAAAGCTATGCACCACCTATGAGGGGACAGATCAAGTGAAGGAAAGCAAAGTCTACATGCTCAAAGGGTTTCTTGAGAACTTAAAGATGGGAAAGGAGGAGAAGATAGACAACATGTACTCAAGGATCAACACCATTGTGAATGGTAATTTTGTTCTAGGACATCCTATGTCTAGTGGAGAGATCAACTCAAAGATCCTTAGAACTCTTCCCAAGAGGTGGGAACCCAAGGTGACTTCCATTGAAGAAGAAAAGTCTCTTAAGGATGTCCCTATTGAAGATCTCATTGGAAATCTACAAGAATATGAAGTCACACTTGACAAAAGAGAAGAAGTTCAAAGACAAGAGAAGAAAGAGCTAAAGAGAACGAAGAAGGCTCAAATGAAGGCTCAAATCAAGGCCATTGTTGATCAAGCCTCTCCATCCTATCAAGTTGAAGAACATTCCATGTACTCCAAAGGTAAACTCTACAAAGGCAAGTCCTCCTTTATTCGGTGCTTCACATGTGGAAAGAAGGGTCACTACAAGGAAGATTGCCCACAAGGCAAAAAGACCAATCTTCACAAGAGAAGAGAAGAGAAGTACAAGAAGAAGGAGAAATGGCACTCAAGCTCAAGTGACTCCTCCAACTCAAGCTCAAGTGAAGATTCAAGTGAAGGATCAAGCTCAAGATCTAGTGATGAAGGAGAATGCCATTTTGCTCTTATAGCATCAACAAGTAAGGATTCAAGTGAGGTAAATCTAAACTCTTTAGATAAAGAATCTTTGATTGTTATTATTCATGATACTTGTGCCTCTTTTAAGTCTAATAAAAGGAAAAAGAAAAAGCTTGCTAGAATTGTTTATAATATGCATGTAGAATTAGATGATCTTTAGCATTCTAATTCTTGCTTGCTTGATCATAAAAATGATTGTATTAGTAAGTAGATTCTCTTAAACTTGAAAATGCTAGTTTTCTTGATAAGATTAAATCTCTAGAAGCTCAACCTCTCATGCCTAGTTCTAATGAAGAACATACTTTAATTGTTGATTCTCTCATGCATGATATTGATGTTTTTAAATATGAAAACAAGGACAAAGATTTTGTTTTGCAAGAATTAGAATCTAAAAATGGTGTTTATCTTTCCAAGATTGTTTTGCTTGAAACAGAAAATGCCTCCTTGCTTGCTAAAATCAATGTGCATGAATCTTGTTCTAGTTCTACTAGTAGAGATAATGATGTTGCTGCTCTTCATATTGATAGAGATTCTTATTTAACTAAAGCCCTTTGCTTAGAAAATGATCTTTTGCATGCTAGAGATAATATCAATAATTTGTCTTCTACTATTGCTTCTCTTAAGCATGATAATGATATTTTGAGATCCTCTTTGAAAATATTCTTAGTTGGTAGAAAGAGTCTTAATGACATCCTACATCATTCTACTAAATAAATTGGTAGACATGGTTTAGGATATGACAGTAGTCAAAGGAACAACAAAGGTAAAGAACCTCCAATATTCCATGGAGAATCCTCTAGTTCCAATACTATGGGCACATGCAACTATTGCAATGATTTTGGTCATTATTCTACTTGTTGTCCTTTTAGGAAAGCACCCAAGAGCAATAGGACTTGGGTTGCTAAACTAACCCCTTCAGACCCAAAAACATGATTGGGGACCATTTCATATTTCTTCTTGTAGGTACTTGCAAATGGATTGACTTGAGCTATTGAATTGCAAATTGACTTCTCAATCCATATGAAATAAGAAAGGTGAGATGTGTAGAGGGTGACAACAAGTGGAAAAAGGAATGGTAAGAACAAAGGTAAAGTTTTCTTGCTTAAACCATTTCTAACATGTTTTTGTCATATTAGTGTGCACTATACTTGTGGTTTTTGAGTCAAAAGTGGTATTTTGTGCTTCTCTTCACACTCTTGCTTGAAAACTATTTCTAATGATTTTATAGTGCATTACTAACTTGCTTACACATGTTTGGATATGGTTTGTATATTTAGCATGTCTTTAAATATGTTTTTATGAAATATATGTGCCTTTTGACAGCAGCTCTGTCGGTCGAGTTTGTCCTATTTGAAACTCGACCGATAGGCACCAATGGGTGTTGCCAGAAGCTGTCATCGGTCGAGTTGTCAATGCACAGAACTCGACCGATAACACTGTGCACAAAATATACATTTGGCTTATTGAACGAGAATTTTCCTCTCAACAAGATTTTCTCAACCAATAGCCTTATTCTTTGGCACTCCTTTGGTACCTTTATATATGCATATTGCCATGCTTTAAATTACCTATCTTGCTTACAACTCTGTCTCTCTAATTGCTCTAAATTGGTATATCTATATCTTGCAATTACTTGCTTTGAGTTGTTTTGCAGGTTTTGATGATGATCTCTTTGGATCTCTTAGTTGTGTCTTAAATTACTTCTGTTGTGCTCTAACTTGCTACATCTATCTAGATGTATATCTTGTATTGATACAACCTTGAGGATCTTAGTGGTAATCATCTTATGAAACTACCTTCTGAGCAAGGCTCATTGCTACGCCATGAGCCCTGATACTTTTTGGACAAATTATGTCATCTTGCGGGTCAAAATTGTGATTTATTGTTTTTCTGTAGCTCTTTATCTTGCATTTTTGGGTTGTTCAAGTGCATGCTTTAACTTGCTTTTCTTTCCATGCTTGGACAAGCCCCTAGCTGTGCTCTTCTACTCTCCTTTTATAACTTTTGGTATCTCCTTTCTCTTTAACAAGTGATGTTTCTTGTCCCTTCATACCCCCCACTTTTTGAAATGACAAAGGGGGAGAAAGGTATGTCTTCTTTTGACAAAAGAGGAAGAAGGCATGTCTTACATGAAGAGGAGAAGCATGTTCATATAAACGGGAGAAGGTAAATGGGAGAAGACATATATGTGTAGAACATATATGAGTAGAAGACATAGTATTCTATAAATGTTATGAAAGCTAACCATGCAGGAGAAATAGCATCAATTGAGGGGGAGTATGAGAACTCCACTAGCATCAATTGAGGGGGAGTATGAGAACTCCACTAGCATCAATTGAGGGGGAGCATATGAGCTCAGTCCTATTGAAACCCATAGGTTTCTCCAAAGGTATGATTTTACTTAAAAGATTTCAATACATTTATGGAATGGTTTGTCATCTTCAAAAAGGGGGAGAATGTTGACTCAAGGTCAATTAGATCAATGTTGACTCATGTCTAAATTGACTAAACCCGTGTTTTGATGATGACTAACCATTCCACATATTGGTGTCTAATGTCTCCACTTGAGTGATTTCAGATTAGGTATAGACACACTCCAAATGCCCTAACTGGCGCATCTCAACTTGGAGAAAAGACAAGTCAAGTCAATACAAGTGCACATTTTTGTAATATGATGTAAATCGATTAGAATCATGTTGTAAATCACTTGTAATGATTGTATGACTTGTAATTAAGCTAAAAAAAATCACGAGCACTTAGATCGAATGTTTAAGCACTCAAAAGCCATTTTCCAAAATTCACATCAGGATGTTCATCGGTCGAGTTCTGTGAGTTGCAAACTCGACCGATCCTAATTGGTTCTTTAAAATGACTTTTGATCGGTCGAGTTTACACTTCACAGAACTCGACCGATGAAGTACCTGACCAATTTGATTTTCATTGGTTGGTCGAGTTTCCCCAGGACAAACTCGACCGATGGTCTGAATATCGGCTTTGTCTTTTACTCTATCGGTCGAGTTACCTTTATAGAAACTCGACCGATTGCACTGTACGGAAAAGTGTAGAAAAGTGCTTCTAGAAATTGTGGAGTTGCAAAAAGTGAAAATATATCTGTTGCACACCACAAAATGACTAGTTTTCATTCTCAAGTGTTCCCAAAAGCTAAGAGGCATCCCCAGCTATAAATAGGACCCCTTGGGCTTCATTCCAAGTTTGAGCATTCAATGCAAAACTCTATGTGAGGTTCCTATTCTATAGTTGAATGCTTCCTATAGCCTCCTCTATCTCTATAAGCTTAATCACTTGCTACATTCATTAGAGTGAGTAGAAAATCTATAAGAGATATAGTCCTACATGTATATCTTGTGAGGTTCTCACTTCCACCACCTCCCTATCTCTCATTTCAATCATGAAGATGAAGGTTCTCTCTCTTGGCTAAGAGAGGTGAAGAAGAACAAAGGAAGGCATCCCTTGGTGAAGATCAAGGCTGAAGACTTGGAGCAAGAGTGGGTAAGCCCTTGGTGAAGGCAGAAGACTCCTTGCTCAAGTGGGTAAGTCCTTGGTGGAAGCTTCTCCGAGTGAAGGTGAAGTCAAAGGCGGAAGATCCAAGAAGAGTGGGTAATTCCTTGAAGGATGAAGACTTGTGTAAGAGTAGGTAAGTCCTTAGAAGAAGGCAGAAGACTCTTGAAAAGTGGGTAAGTCCTTGGTAAGGTTGGAAGACTCTTTATATTGGATAGGTAAGTCCTTTGGTGGTCATGTATTGTATCTCTCATAATGAATATAATGAAGGCGTAAGGTTAAGAAATCCTAAAGGTTGACCTCTCTAGGTAGTGGACTGACTCACTTCTAGTTTGAAGTGTGGAACCACTCTAAACAACTTGTCAATTGGTGTATGTTCAATCTCTCTCTCCCTTGCTATGCATGTTTTAGTTGCACACAAATTTCCTATTTAGCAACCTTATCTTGTGATATATTTTGAAGGTATAATGAATTTTGTTTAAGTGCAATCAGCTCTATTCACCCCCCCTCTAGAGCATCTAATCACCCATCTAGGATCCAACAATTGGTATCAGAGCGGGCTTCTCCAAGCATACTTCAACAAGTAGGAGAAAATGGTTGACTACCAAGGAGGGAGATACTTGATCAACCTACCAATCTTTGATGGGAGCAATTTCCTCTATTGGAGAAGAAGATTTCAATTCTACATCTAAGGATCAAGTCTTGAGATGTGGCAAATGGTGAACAACCCATACAAGATACCAAAGATAAAGATAGAAGAATGGGATGATGATACCTTGAAGAAAGCAACCTTGAATGCTAGAGCCATGCACATCCTCTATGCCTCCATGACCTCCACCGAGTTCAACTGGATTTCTTCTTGTGACATGGCCTATGAGGTATGGAGAAAGCTATTCACCACCTATGAGGGAACAGATCAAGTGAAGGAAAGAAAAGTCTACATGCTCAAAGGGCTTCTTGAGAACTTCAAGATGGGAAAGGAGGAGAAGATAGCCAACATGTACTCAAGGCTCAATACCATTGTGAATGGTCTTGCTGTTCTAGGACATCCTATGTCTAGTGGAGAGATCAACCCAAAGATCTTTAGAACTCTTCCCAAGAGGTGGGAACCCAAGGTGACTTCCATTGAAGAAGCAAGGTCTCTTAAGGATGTCCCTATTGAAGAGCTCATTGGAAATCTACAAGAACATGATGTCACACTTTACAAAAGAGAAGAAGTTCAAAGACAAGAGAAGAATTAGCTAAAGAGAATGAAGAAGGCTCAAATGAAGGCTCAAATCAAGGCCATTGTTGATCAAGCATCTCCATCCTATCAAGTTTAAGAAGATTCCATGTACTCTAAGGGTAAACTCTACAAAGGCAAGTCCTTCTTCATCCGTGCTTTACATGTGGAAAGAAGGGTCACTACAAGGAAGATTGCCCATAAGGAAAAAAGACCCATATTCACAAGAGAAGAGAAGAGAAGTATAAGAAGAAGGAGAAATGGCACTCAAGCTCAAGTGACTCCTCCAACTCAAGCTTAAGTGAAGATTCAAGTGAAGGATTAAACTCAAGCTCTAGTGATGAAGGAGAATGCCATTTTGCTCTTATAGCATCAACAAGTAAGGACTCAAGTGAGGTAAATCTAAACTCTTTAGATAAAGAATCTTTGATTGCTATTATTCATGACACTGTGCCTCTCTTCTTAAGTCTTATAAAAGGAAAAATAAAAAGTTTGCTAGAATTGTTGATAATATGCATGTAGAATTAGATGATCTTGAACATGCTAATTATTGCTTGCTTGATGATAAAAATGATTGTCTTAGTCAAGTAGATTCTCTTAAACTTGAAAATGCTAGTTTGCTTGATAAGATTAAATCTCTAGAAGCTCAACCTCTCATGCCTAGTTCTAATGAAGAGCATACTTTAATTGTTGATTCTCTCATGCATGATATTGATGTTCTTAAATCTGAAAACAAGGACAAAGATTTTGTTTTGCAAGAATTAGAATCTGAAAATGGTGTTTATCTTTCCAAGATTGCTTTGCTTGAAATAGAAAATGTCTCCTTGCTTGCTAAAATCAATGTGCATGAATCTTGTTCTAGTTCTACTAGTAGAGAGAATGATGTTGCTGCTCTTCATATTGATAGAGATTCTTATTTAACTAAAGCTCTTTGCTTAGAAAATGATCTTTTGCACGCTAGAGATAATATCAATAATTTGTCTTCTACTATTACTTCTCTTAAGAATGATAATGATAGTTTGAGATCCTCTTTGCAAAGATTCTTAGTTGGTAAAAAGAGTCTTAATGACATCCTACACCATTCTACTAAACAAATTGGTAGACATGGTTTGGGATATGACAGTAGTCAAAGGAACAACAAAGGTAAAGAACCTCCAATATTCCATGGAGAATCCTCTAGTTCAAAGACTATGGGTACATGCAACTATTGCAATGATTTTGGTCATTATTCTACTTGTTGTCCTTTTAGGAAAGCACCCAAGAGCAATAGGACTTGAGTTGCTAAACTAACCCCTCCGGACCCAAAAACATGATTGGGGATCATTTCATATTTCTTCTTGTAGGTACTTGCAAATGGATTGACTTGAGCTATTGAATTGTAAATTGACTTCTCAATCCACATGAAAGAAGAAAGGTGAGATGTGTAGAGGGTGACAACAAGTAGAAAAAGGAATGGTAAGAACAAAGGTAAAGTTTTCTTGCTTATAACCATTTCTAACTTGTTTTTGTCAAGTTAGTGTGCACTATACTTGTGGTTTTTGAGTCAAAAGTGGTATTTTGTGTTTCTCTTCACACTCTTGCTCAAAAACTATTTCTAATGCTTTTATAGTGCATTACTAACTTGCTTACACATGTTTGGATATGGTTTGTATATTTAGCATGTCTTTAAATATGTTTTTATGAAATATATGTGCCTTTTGACAGAAGCTCTGTCGGTCGAGTTTGTCCTATTTGAAACTCGACCAATAGGCACCAATGGGTGTTGCCAGCAGCTGTCATCAGTCGAGTTGTCAATGCACAGAACTCGACTGATAACACTTTTAGGTTGGTTTATGGGAGGGCTTGTCATATACCTGTAGAGATGGAGCATAAGGCCTAGTGGGTTCTGAGATGGAAATTAGTACAATGCAGGAAAAAATAGATTGCTAGAGTTGAACGAATTGGATGAGCTTAGATTTGATGCATATGAGAGCTCAAGAATTTATAAGGAGACGACTAAGCAACTTCATGATTGCCATATTTTGCACAGGACATTCACTCCAGGATAGGAGGTCCTTCTTTTTAATTATAGGTTGAATCTACATCCTGGTAAGTTGAGGTCTAGATGGAGTGGACCTTTTGAGGTGATTAAAGCATTCCCCCATGGACCTATGGAAATCAACAAAGGGGCTGAGCAATTTCTTGTAAATGGCCAACATCTTAAGCATTATTTTAAGGGAGATGTGATTAGGAAGGAAGAGGAGTTGAATCTCAAGGAGCTTCACTGATCTCATGGGATTGATATAGTCGAGCCTACGACAGTAGTGTTGGTAACTGACAAGGACTTGGTACTACCAACACGCTGTTAGTAGTACCGACAAAATAATGCACCCCAGGTTTGAGACACTGAGTTCCTACTCAGAAGCACCGACTGAATTTGAACTAGTCTGTACTACTGACACCAAGTTAGTACTATCGACAGCTGACTTCAGTAATCCATGGGGAGCGCCAACAAGCGATCGAGATCAGCTGCATCTAATGCTCGATATTACTAATCTGTGGGTATGTTAGTACTATCGACATCAATTTGATACTACCGACGACTGACGATCCGCATCATCAAATTCAATCAATCAAGACCGTCGGTACCACCGATCACGCGGATTCGCGACCAAAAGTTGGTACTATCGATACCTTGTCAATAGTACCTACACGACAGTAGAAGGGCATGTACATCTATAAAAGGAAGGAGTGTGAATCCATTCTCTTCATACCTTCTCCACTCCTCTTCCAAGCAAGTGTGTGTAAGAACATCTGGGCATTCAAACTCTACATTGAGATGCATTTTTCTGAACCTCTTTCTCTGGAGATGGCACCAAGGCACGAAGCTTCCTCTTTGGCATGGGTTCCAAACCCAGTTCCCAAACCAGGCCAGATAGCCCACCCCAAAACCAACATCTAGAATATCTACGAGGAGTTACAAGGGTGGGAGGTCTGTGCTAAACAGTACGAGGATCGTGACTTCATCGCTTACTTTGGATTCACCGAAAGCATGTGCATGATCTACGAGCGTCAAGGGTGTTGGTATGTATGCCCATAGAGTCATCTCGAGTGATTGCATGGAGTCAGATATTAGTTAATCAATTAATACTAGTAATTGATTAATTAATTAATTCTAGAATATTCTAATTGATCCATGAGCATTTTAATTAATGCAGTCTTTCCATTTGCCGAAGGGTTTAGAAAACCATGCTTCCTTTCATATCCTATTTAAATGGACTTGACGGCTGATGTCTTTATGAGAAATTGAGAGAGGCTTTTCAATTTACGCTCACGTACGTAAACCTTAGTTGTCACCATCCACAAGAGAGAAAGGAAAGCATCATGATTCTAGCATGTCATCATACAGAGGCTACTCCTTCCACCCAACTTAGGAAGTGCGACATGGAGTTCCAATTTATCCACATTCACGAAGTAGAGACGTAGATGTTGAGACGTCTATATTTGGAGGATGTCAATGACCGTCCATACACACTACGAGTGGTGTACATCATCGCACGAAAGGAGCACCGCCGTATCTTATCGTGACGCATTTGGAGGATGGGAGAGAAGTACCATCTGTGTAAGCCAAGAGCGTTGCACACCATCATGCAACGTGATGTCGCTAGACTTGTTTCGCGATAAGGTATATCTCATGAACACTCTTTTTGAATATGCTATTGTCGACAAGATCCTGTTATGAGTTGCGTGGAAATATATTTTATTTTATTGCTTCCACCGTGCATGTTTTCTCTACAAAACCCAACAGTGGTATTAGAGCAGTGTCGATTTACGACATATTTGGATTCGTTTTGATATGATCGAGTTGATGTATACTGTTTTTTGTGGTTGCATACGATGTGAACATAAAACTACTAATGTACATATCTAAACCTAATTCCACATATGCTACAACCTTCTATTTTTGAAGTTTCAGACGGGGTCGACTATGGAAAATACTAATTTTCCTAAGTACACAGAAGTAAAATTATGTAGATCTTTCAGGGGCTCTGCTCCTAAGACCCCATGAGGGGCGGCCTCCCCTCAATCCTTGCACAGAGGTGCTTCCCCCGTGTACTCTGTATAGTCTGCGTGGGGGTCAAAAATTTATTTGATGGGAAATATCCCGTATTAAAAGGACTGTAATTTTAATATGTATATACATATATGTAGATATACCTCAGATATCATACACGTCACCTTTAAAATCTATTTTATGTGGTGAATGCATGCACGGTTATGGCCTAGAATCCCCTTTTGTAAATGTTGTGAATGAATGTGGTTGTGAATTTGTAGATATGTTTGTTTGTGAATGCTATGTATGTATAATGGTTGTACATGGATCCTTTGTATAAAGTATTTGTCTTGCATGTCGAGCCTTATCTCTTATTTCAAAGTGTAATTAATTCTTTCTCTTTATATTTGTACTCATATGATATAATAGAGATATGATTAGTTTTATTTAGACCTATAAATGGATATTCGAAATCCATAAATTTGATCCAGATTTGAGTATGAAATTTTGAAAAAAAATCTGACATCCACTTATCCGAATTGGATTTAGGATATCAAATTTCATATACTAAAATTTTGGATAGTATTTCAGATATGGCTATATCTACTCCAAAAAAATATGAAATCTGACAAATATATACATATATTATCAAATATATATTATCTATATAAAAAAAATAAAAATATAGACATTTTATCATATATATTCATAGTGATATCAATGTTTTTTTGGATAAGGTAAAATTTTACTATTTCAAACGGAGTATAGGGGACGTATCAAAAACCCCATATATTGTACATGCTTTAAATGAACCCCCACATTCTCAGAGCCATGGTATCCATCCCACCCATGCTATTGGGGTTAGCTTTAAAAAACCAAACAAGACTATTACTAATTACATCAAAAAGGTGGTATTATCTCTCGGTCTTTTACCATGCAGCCTACTATTTCATTCTCCCCACACATGAAACATAAGGGACGTGATGAACAAACCCCCCAAGAGTCTGTTCTTTTGGTTACCTCTAGTCTTTTCAAGCATCCAATCCAAGGCTGCATCCATATCCAGCGGCGCAAGACCCCCCCAACCACATTTCAGGAATCCTCTTCTCCATATGTAGGCTGAAAATTCACATTCAAAAAATATATGATCATGTGTTTCTAGGCTGCTGTTACAGAGTAAGCACAAAGGATCACACTCCCTGCCCCATCTAATGATCTGATCTCTAGTGGGCAGTCTTCTTAGCATTGCTCTATAAGCCCCAAAGCTCCACTTTGGGCATCTTGGATTTTTCTAGATGATTTCGACCCACCTGGCCTGTGGTAGAAGCGTCTTAATCCTCCACAGTTTAATCTTCTCCTTTGAAATAGCCTAGTTTTGTAATTGGTAGAGAGGCTTCAACACCTCAAAGATTCTGCTCATTTTGACCCATACACTGGAGTCACCTTTCTTCAACTCCCCGCCCAGGTCCCCATACCTCCCTCTCATCCAAGTTGCCCATGAAGTGTCTGGACAGTTGAGGAAGCAATCAACTCTTCTAGCAGCAGCTCCCCAAGCAATTTCATGCGGGCAACTCAAACCCAAGCCCCCTGCTGAAAGAGGTTGTCCAATAGCCTACCACTTCACCACATGGACACCCCACCCCACAAGAAACTAGCAGCTATCACTTTGAATTTATCCAAAATGAAAGCTGGTAATTCAGTTTGCTCACACTAATACCTCATCTTCGCATTCAGAACAACCTTGATAAGGATCGATCTTCCCGCCATGGAGATGGTTAAGGTTGTCCACTTGTCCACCACTTTCCTGGATCATCCACGCACTCCACAAAATCTTTTCCCCTTCCTCTTCCTCCTGAGAGCAGAATCCCCAAGTATTTGGTAGGGAAAGTGCCCAACGATATACCAATGGCTTCCTTCAATCTTCCCCTTCTCCTGTCACAAGATCTCGACAAAAAAACATTGGATTTAATGTTGTTCATGTACAAATTGGTAAGCTCCCCAAAATGTTCCATCATCCTTCTGACATTCCTCAGGTTCTTTGCATTTCCCTCCATGAAAAAGAGCACATCATCCGTGAAGATCATGTGTGTCTTCACCTTGACCCCTTTCACCTTGAAGGTCTTAATTCTACCTTCTTGCTCCTCTGTATCAACCATTTTTGTGAGATTCTCCATAACAATCATAAATAGGAGGGGGGAGAGTGGGTCTCCTTGCCTTAGATCATTTCCCTCTCTAAACATCCCATAGGGCACCCCATTTATTAGAACATAGAAAGAAGTAGTTTGAACACATTCTTTTATAATCTCAATCCATCTCCTCGAGAAACCTAGATTCTCCAAAGAGCTCCATAAGGCATCCCACCGTACATGATCATATGCCTGGGAGACGTCCATCTTGATGCATGCTTTTTTGGTGGAGTTTGAGACCCCAAAATCGACTAAAAACTCTTTAGCAAGCAAGGTATTATCTGCAATAGATCTACCTTTCACAAAAGCAGCTTGGTTATTGGAGATCAAGCTTGGGAGCACTTCCTTCAGTCTCGCAGCGATAAGCTTTGATATGATCTTATAAATCACATTGCAGCAAGCTATCGGTCTAAAGTCAGAAATCTCAGTGATATCAATGTTTTCTATATATAATGTATTAATAACAATACATTTATGCTTTTTGGTTCGAATCAGATATTTATCCGAATTCAAATATTATTTGTCAGATCGGATTCAGTTATTATCACATGATATCCGTCGAATATCGGATCAGATATCGGATTGTTTTTCTTCATATTCATATATCAGATATATTAGAATCTGCTCCGTATTTGATCCGTTTACATGTCTAGTTTTAGTGTCTGTAAACTTGATGTAAGGAGGCCACTTGAAGATCCAACTCCAAGGAGCATCCATGGAGAAGCAACCTGAAGATCCAATTCCAAGAAGCAACCTAAAGATCCAACTCCAAGGAGCATCCATGGAGAAGTAACTTGAAGTTCCAACCTCACGGAGCATCTATGAAGTTGTTCATTGTAATGTTGATCCTTACATGTTGATTCAAAGGTGTTGTTACATGAGATGCATAAGACCTTAGGTGGACCCTAATCCTTTGTGGCTCTAAAGGATTATAATAGTATGGCCATAACCAATGTTTTTGTGTTTGTGATTGCATGTCTATCATTTGTAGTTGTGGATATAGTAGTATATGATACGTACTATAAGTATGTGATGTTTGAATATATATATATATATGTATTAATAAAACCCCTCAAATAATAATATTAATTTTAGTTTCCTTCCATAAAGAAACACACATGGAAAGCTTGATCAACTATGTGTGGGCACGCCTTTGCGTGGTACACTGTCTATCTCATGGAAGTGTAATGGTGGGTGTGTGGGTCTGCCTCCACAGGGTGCACACTCATCATGTTGGCTTATGGGTTGGATTTAACTAGGAAAACTTGATAGGATCAAGTACCTAGAGACACATAGATGCATCATGGCAAGGAGTTGTGCATGATCATCTATCCAAGAGTTGCATATGATGCAATTGGTAAAAGTTGCCTACCTTAGTATTTAATCTTTGACGCCGGCGTTGGTTGGGCATTGATCCAGTTATTTTGGATCTTGGCTCACTAGAAGGTTGTACGCTGCAATCTTCTGAGTTGATAGTGAGGGCTCTCAATTTGAATAAAATTAGTGGGAGCATAACTAATTAAAGGCCTAATTAATCTCATTTATCAAATATTTACAAGTCAAAATGTTTTGGACTTAATGCAAACTTTTTCTTTTGTAGAAATCAAATGGAAAACAACATTCACACATTCTCATTGCGATCGGTCCTTGAGAAAGAAAAACTTATCATAATCAACTTTCAAAACTAGTTTAGGACGCTCAGAATTGTTCTCACGTAGGAGCATAAGCTCTATGTCCTTGAAACACCAGAGCCAGCGGAACCCACCTCAAATGTGCCCAAGGATGAAAAGGATGCTTACAAGAAGCACCTTTATGACGTCATAGATGTCAAGTGCATGATGTTGTTCTCAATGAACTATGAGTTGCAAGAGCAGCATGAGAACATGAATGTCATGGAGATGGTAACTCTTCTCAAGAACATGTATCAACATCAAGCAAGACAGGAGAGATATGATATCTCCAAGGCTTTGTTCAGAAGTAAGATGAAATAGGAGGCTCAGTTGGCACCCATATGCTCACTTTGATTGGGCACATGGAAAGCCTATCCAAGTTGGGATTTCCCCTAGGTCAAGAGTTGTCCACTGATGTCATTATGCAATTGTTTCCTGAATCATATAGTCATTTTGTCATGAACTACAACATGAGCAATCTTGACAAGCCACTGTCAGAATTGTTGGGCATGTTGAGGATAACTGAAGCACAAATGAAGAAATACAAGCCCAAGTCTGTGATAATGATCAGCATGACAAAGGGAAAGTCAAAAGGAAAAGGCAAGGCTAAGAAAGGTTCTAAATCCGGGCATAAGCCAAAGTCATCTGTGCTCAAAGCTAAAGGTGGGATCTCCAAAGAAGGCAGATGCCACCGTTGTCACCAGGTTGGATATTGGAAAAGAAATTATCCTCTCTACCTAGAGGAACTGAGTAAGAAGAAGCAGGGGATAGATATCTCCACTTCAGGTATGTACGTTATTGAGATAAACTTAAATACTTCTTCATCATGGGTACTAGATACCGGATGTGGATCTCACATATGTTCAAATATGCATGATCTGATAAGAAATAAGCCTTTATAAAAGGGCCAAGTCGAGCTACGGGTTGCTAATGGAGCAAGAGTTGTTGCTAGTACAGTTGGAGTTATTAGTTTATCTTTGCCTTTGTACCTTGTACTAGAATTAGAGAATTACTATTATGTACCTACCATTAATAGAAATATTATTTCTGTATCTTATATGGACAAGAGTGGATTTGAATTTCACATTAAGAATGGAATGATTTTTATTTCTAAAGATGAGATCTTTTATGTAAATACCCCTATGTCTTATGGTATCTACTTGTTTGAACTTGAGACTAGCATATACAATGTAAATACTAAAAGGCTAAAACTTGACAACTCAAACAAAACATACTTATGCCATTGTCGTCTTAGGCACATAAATGAGAAGCACATATCTAGACTCCATAAGTATGGTTATCTAGACTCTTTTGATTTTGAATCATTAGAGACATGTGGGCTTGTTTATTAGGCAAGATGACCAAGACTCCTTTTACTGGACACAGTGAGAGAGCCAGTGATCTGCTAGGTCTCATACATACTGATGTATGTGGACCTTTTAGATTAAATGCTAGAGGAGGCTATCAATACTTCATTACCTTCACTGATGACCTTAGTAGGTATGGCTATGTATATCTTATGAAACACAAATCAGAAACTCTTGAAATGTTCAAGACTTTCATGAATAAAGTAGAGAAGCAACTTGGTAAGAGTATTAAATCACTCTGATCCGATCAAGGTGGTGAATACTTAAGCCAAGAGTTTGAGGACCTTTTGAGAGACCATGGTATTCTATCACAACAGACTCCACCTGGTACACCACACCATAGTGGTGTGTCAGAAAAAAGGAATCGTACATTATTAGACATGGTACAATCAATGATGAGTTCAGTCAAACTTCCAATATCATTCTGGGGATATGCTCTTGAAACTACAATGTTTACAATTAATCGTGTACCTTCCAAATCGGTTCAAAAGACACCATATGAGATATAGAATGGGAATCATCCCAATTTGTCTATGTTAAAGATTTAGGCATGTGAAGTGTAACATCCCAGGATTTGAGGCCTCGGATAAGTTGATCTTAAAAGGAATGATTGAACTACCCATATCACCAAGGTACACCTCCTTTTCCGGGAGCCCATCACTAAGAACTCCATAGTTAAGCGTGCTCAGCTTGGAGTAGTACTGGGATGGGTGACCTGTCGAGAAGTTGATCCTGGCATGTGCGTGAGTGTGGACAAAGTGCACAGTTAAGGCTAGTGGTGGTCTGTGGGGACAGTCGACATTCCTGAAACTCTACTAGAGCCTTGGACAGTGGGTCCGGGCATTACAAATGGTATCAGAGCCATAACCCCTCCAGTAGGTGGGGCCCACATGGGCATGTGGCATGCCAGTCTTGAGCTGTGCAGTCCAGGCAAGTTGGAAAGGGCTATCCGTAGAGACGAGATGGAGCCGCCCTTGTGTTGGTAGTCGTGGACGGGAGCTGGGTGTCCATGGGTCATTGTGGGTCTGCACTGAAATGGGGTCAGATTATGAGGCCATATAGTTGAGACTTGACGAGGACGTCAAGAGTCTAAGTGGGGGAGATTGTAACATCCCAGGATTTGAGGCCTCAGATAAGTTGATCTTAAAAGGAATGATTGAACTACCCATATCACCAAGGTGCACCTCCTTTTCCGGGAGCCCATCACTAAGAACTCCATAGTTAAGCGTGCTCAGCTTGGAGTAGTACTGGGATGGGTGACCTGTCGGGAAGTTGATCCTGGCATGCGTGTGAGTGTGGACAAAGTGCACAGTTAAGGCTAGTGGTGGTCTGTGGGGACAGTCGACATTCCTGAAACTCTACTAGAGCCTTGGACAGTGGGTCCGGGCATTACAAATACCCAGCCTCTCGGTAACCCCCAATTAAGGGAGACCGAAAGGTCGGAATCGTTAACCAATTACAGGATCAAAGGTTCAACAAATAATCACTTAAGGCTAGGGAGACCGAGGTTGATCCTGGCATGCGCGTGAGTGTGGACAAAGTGCACAGTTAAGGCTAGTGGTGGTCTGTGGGGACAGTCGACATTCCTGAAACTCTACTAGAGCCTTGGACAGTGGGTTCGGGCATTACAAATGGTATCAGAGCCATAACCCCTCCAGTAGGTGGGGCCCACATGGGCATGTGGCATGCCAGTCTAGAGCTGTGCGATCCAGGCAAGTTGGAAAGGGCTATCCGTAGAGACGAGATGGAGCCGCCCTTGTGCTGGTAGTCGTGGACGGGAGCTGGGTGTCCATGGGTCATTGTGGGTCTGCACTGAAATGGGGTCAGATTATGAGGCCATATAGTTGAGACTTGACGAGGACGTCAAGAGTCTAAGTGGGGGAGATTGTAACATCCCAGGATTTGAGGCCTCGGATAAGTTGATCTTAAAAGGAATGATTGAACTACCCATATCACCAAGGTGCACCTCCTTTTCTGGGAGCCCATCACTAAGAACTCCATAGTTAAGCGTGCTCAGCTTGGAGTAGTACTAGGATGGGTGACCTGTCGGGAAGTTGATCCTGGCATGCGCGTGAGTGTGGACAAAGTGCACAGTTAAGGCTAGTGGTGGTCTGTGGGGACAGTCGACATTCCTGAAACTCTACTAGAGCCTTGGACAGTGGGTTCGGGCATTACAAATACCCAGCCTCTCGGTAACCCCCAATTAAGGGAGACCGAAAGGTCGGAATCGTTAACCAATTACAGGATCAAAGGTTCAACAAATAATCACTTATAACTATGAAATTCTACTAAACTAAACTGAAAATTGGCAAAAAAATTCAAACTTTGTTACCTTTGAAAAACATGGAGATTCTAAGTATCCACTTCTTGAATCTACTCTATCTAATCCTCCTAGCACTTTACTCTTTTTTTATTTTTGCAATGTGTCAATTTACTGTTTGTTCCTTTAGGGTTCATACCTAAAACGCCGACAAACAAAAACACGATCAGCACAAAGCTGGTATGTGGGGGATCACAAAAATTGGTTCAACTATATTAACAATGTATGTAACCAATTATCATTAAACATTCAAATTACATTTTAAGCAGTACTACTCAATCCCTTCCTATCCCTTATCTCTGTAGTGTCCCTGCAGTGGACATGGATACCACCATCCTCACTTGGTGGATCTTCATTATACCCTGCATGATCCTACCTAACAGGTAGACCAATACCTAGGGTTGAGTTGCATGGCACTTCCCGTAGGAAGTCCAATCTCTAACTCGATATGACTTGATGGACCTACCTCCTTGGTAGCCATTTACTAAGTCATTTATGGACCTGAAGGCCTACCCCATTGGTAGCCTTTTACTAGGTCACCCATCAAACTACAGAAGGGACTGAGATCTGAGTTAGTAGGCAAAACTTATTATGTGATAATCATATTCACTTTACCAATTGCATGAATTAAAACATCCAACAGTTTAATTCAGTTCATGATGAAATCATCGACAAAATCCCGGAAAACTACATCGGTTAGTCATAAGCGTAACCACATACCTGATCTGATGAGTCATGCAGATTATTCAATATTTACTTCATGTATATACAATCAAGCCAATCAACAGATCCAAGCAAGTAATTCAATCAACACATATTTCTTGAAAAGAATATGTACTCTATTTATTACACATTTCATCAAGAATCTACTTTATCGACTTGGATTCTCTTTCTAGGGTTTCTAGTCCACATTAAGTATCCATTAGGGTTTCTTAGATCAATTTCTCGAACTTTATCTCTTTTAGATTAACAAACCCTAAAAATACTCTTTTCCATTTATATAAACCCTAATGCTCAAACTATTCATTTAGTAGTCTTTTATACTCAGATTGACTTAGGGTCATCATATCCCTACTTGTTTATGGATTTGAACAATTAAAACATTTAAAAGTCATATTCACCAAAATTAAGGTTTTCATACTCATTAATGCATATTCATGCACGAAACCCTAAATTAAGCAAATTATATAGAAAGATTATCTTTTTAGATCTTATTTTCACTTTTATGAACAATAGGCTTAACTTATCCATTGATCATCATTAAAACCATCTATCATCAAATCTAAGGGTTTTTCATTAATTAAATCATTAAAGATGATGGCTTTATGTACTTTTCAATTTTTAATCATATTTATGTACATAATCTTCAAATTAAACTAATTACGTACAAAGATCACCCTTTTCGACCTTAATGTATCTCTTTATGATTAACAGGATAATATCAACTTTAATCATTAATTAAACCCCACTAACCGCATAATTACATCAAAATAGGGTTTCTTTAATCATCATTATGTTAAAGTTGATAAATTACACTACTTTTCAAATTGGAAGAGGAATTGGCTTATAAACATATTTTTATTGAATTCCCCTCGTTCTGAGGATCAAGTTTCATATATAACTTGTTCTAATCCGAGTTACGATTCATGAGCTATGATTTTTGCAAAATCAAACCACGTCATCAGGCTCATGCAACGTTGGCACGACTCTCTCTTTGGGAAACATTTCGAAATGTCTCTTTTGCCCTCGGTTAAGTCGACCAGTCTCTTTAGCCCACGGGGGTAGAAACGTCCAACGTTCTCCCTTCATCTTCAAGCTCCAGCTGTCGTCGAGCGCAGCCCTAGGCGCGCCCTGGGCTGCCTGTTCTCTCCTTCAGGGTCCATGAAAGATGTCGCCCGACCCTGCCCTAGCTCCGCAGCCTTCAGCCGCACCTGGGGCGCCGCCCAGCGCATGGCCGAGGTGGCTAGATCAAGAGCAACCTACCCACGACATGCAGAAGGTGAAGCAGCTGTTCGGCTGCTGTTGTGCTCTGGTTGAGGTGCGGGCCCAGTTGCAACGTAGCTTGAGGGCTTCGTGTAGCATCCAGGGATCTTCTCAACCTACAGTGGTCGTCTCTTATCTACACAAACCCGTTGCTCATCTTTGCTAGGGTTTACGGTCAAAACAAGAAGAGGAAGAGGAAGAAAGGGGTGTTCGTGGGATCTCTTCCCCTGGACTCTGCCCAAAGCTCTCTCTCCTTTTATAGAGGGTGAAACGAAGTCCTAAGATGGCTATTCTCGATTTTCCAAGTCCTTTTCCTATTAGGGAGTTATATTCCTTCAAGGATAAGAAAACCATCTCTCTCTTCTTAATCGTTTTGATATACTCTTTCTTTAAATATTAGGAATTTGAACTTCCTCTTAATTAATCTCTTTTACACTTGCCTTCTATCCCATAGGCACGAATTTCTATTTCCTTTAATAGATATTACTTTCCTTCTCAACAAAACCTCCTAATTCATTTATAATGTATCGCATTATCCTTTTATATTGCAAATTTGGTACTTTCTCTTTCTTTTCTTTTTATTGGGACTCCTTGGATCCCAAGACATTCCAATATTTCGAAATTTCTTTTTAAGGAATATTCATTATCCTTAAATGCATCAATATGCATTATTCTTCATTATCATGTGTATTTCTTATTAAAATATTTCCTTTTGTGGATTTCTCTTTGTTTCTCTCTTATTTTCCTCATTAATATTCCTTTTATTATTAGGAATCATTAGGATACGAAATCCCACTATGGATAACTCAAAAATACTTCTTTTCACATATTTTCCCTATTTCATCAATGTTTTCAATTTCTTTATTAACAAGGAAATACTTAATCGATATTTTCTTTTCTTATTGCCTTTTCTTTGCAATTTTGGACTCCTTGGAACCCAAGGAATCTAAGAGGCACGAAATCTTCTTTGGATTTGCCTTCTAGAGGTTTCCACACCTTTCTTATCTCAAAATCTCAGTTATTCATTAATTAATTGAATATCCTTGTTATTGGGCCCAATAGCCAATAAAGCCCACAAATCAAACAACAAGGCTATTGTAAATGAAATCCATGCATTCATCCATTATCTGTTCATTTATCTTTATTATGAGAAATTAAATTTCTCAACAAATGAACCCAAAATTTGGGGTTGTAACATGAAGCTTATGTTAGACAACAATTTCTTGAAAATCTTGGACCCAAATGTGACAAATGTTATTTTGTTGGATACCCTAAGGAAACTTGGGGATATTACTTCTACACACCAACTGACAACAAAGTATTTGTTGCTAGGACTATTGTATTTCTTGAAAAGGAATTTATTTCTGAAGGAATCAGTGGAAGGAATGTAGAGCTCTAAGAAGTTTGAGATAAAAAAGAAAGCAGAGAACCTGAGAAGGTACATAAGGAACATTAAGACTCACAAACTATTGTGGAATTTCAAGTTCCAAATTTATCACAGGAACCTCATAGGTCTAGTAGGACACGACTTGATCCTGAGAGATTTGGATTTCTTGTGACTCAAGACAGTGACGAATTGGGCATAGAAAATGAGCCAACTTCCTATCTAGAAGCTACTAAGGGACCAAAATATGGAAAATGGCTCAAAGCCATGAGATTTAAGATGTAATCCATGTAAACCAACAAGGTATGACCTTTGTGGATCCACCCGAAGGGGTAAAACCCATAGGGTGCAAGTGGGTCTTCAAGAAGAAGACCGACATGGATGGAAATGTTCAAACCTATAAAGGTAGATTGGTTGCAAAAGGATTCCATCAAATCCAAGGTGTTGATTATGTTGAGACTTTCTCACCAGTTGCAATGGTTAAATCCATCAGGAACATGCTTGCCATTGTAGCTTATCATGACTATGAGATTTTGCAGATGGATATTAAAACATCATTCCTTAACAGGAATTTACTTGAGAATGTGTACATGACACAACCTGAGGGTTTTATCAATTAGAAGGAAGCCAATAAAGTATGTAAGCTACAAAGGTCAATCTATGGATTGAAGCAAGCAACTCAAAGCTGGAATCTACATTTTGACGAAGTAGTCAAAAACTTTGGCTTTAATCAAAATGAAGATGAACCTTGTGTTTATAAAAAGGTTAGTGGGAGCACAATCATATTTATCATATTGTATGTGGATGACATACTGTTGATGGGAAATGACATCCCTACTTTTCAGACAGTAAAAGCTTGGCTAGGGAGGACTTTCTCTATGAAGGATTTAGGCGAAGCATCTTATATACTAGGAATAAAGATCTATAGAGATAGATCTAGAAGGATTTTAGGCCTAAGCCAGAGCACATACATTGACAAGGTGCTAAAGAGGTTTAGCATGGAGGGTTCTAAGAGAGGTAACTTGCCCACATCCCATGGGGTTACGATCTCTAAATCCCAATGTCCTAATTCATGTGATGAATGGGCGCACATGAGTAAGATTCCATATGCATCAGGAATAGGATCTATCATGTACATGATGTTATGTACTCATCCTGATGTGTCGTATGCTTTGAGCATGACGAGCCGGTATCAGTCAGATCCAGGTGAATTTCACTGGATAGCCATAAAGAACATCCTAAAGTACTTGATAAGGACTAAGGACCGATTCTTGATATAGGGTAGTGAGGAAGAGCTCATGGTAAAGGGTTACATTGATGCTAGCTTCCAAACAGAAAAAATGACTATAGATCGCAATCTGGATTTGTGTTTTGCATCAACAACAGAGTTGTGAGCTAGAAGAGTTCCAAGTAAGAGACTGTTGCAGATTCTACAATAGAGGTCGAATATATTATCACATCTAATGCTACAAAGAAAGCTGTATGGATCAGGAAGTCCATTTTTGAACTTGGAGTTGTTTGAAGCGCTAGTGATGCAATTGGGTTGTTTTGCGACAACAATAGAGAAATTGCATAGACTAAAGAACCAAGATTGCACTAGCATTCCAAATATATTCTATGGCAGTTCCATCTCATATGAGAGATCGTACAATGAGGAGATGTGAGGATATGTAGAGTACCTATAGAAAGCAATGTGGAAGACCCGCTCACAAAAGCAATTTCACAGAAGAAACGTGACGGACATGTTCGATCACTTGGATTGAGATTCATTAGTGATTAGGTATAAGTGCAAGCGGGAGTCTGTTGGTATGTGTGCCCATAGGGACTATCATTTGGTGATTGTAATGGGATACTATGTAAATGATTTGTAATATTATATTGATCATATCAATAAAGGCAAGTTTCCAATCTATATGTTTGTGTTTTATATTGTGAGATGACCACAAAACTTATAGATGTCTATAGAATAATATACTCAATGACATATGTCTTCGGGTTGATGACCTGAACAATGAGATCATATGTATGCTAAGAGTATGTATTCTTGTTTTGTCCCTATTCGATTGTTATGGTGGAATCCATATACATCAATAACAAATAAGAATAGAATGTATGTTGGTTGATGGAAGAATATCACTAGCCATGATATGGAGATATCAAACCAAATACATATATACTTGTTAGAGAATAGTGTATCAGATAGGTCGACCTTGAGAGTGACACATGGATACCATGATTGGCAGTTAGACTCACATCTCATAGTGATGGTAGTGATTGTGGTTCTTAGACTTGAAGTCACTACACTTATCACATGTCATTCGGTGTACTTTGACATCATCCACCACGGTCCTAAATAAGGATTTCCATAAAGATGGTGCTTGGGTTCACTGTGACACATGTGGATGATTGTGAGTGATGTAGATGTAATTTGTCCTTCCTACGAGATTTTGATATTTCAGACACTTGATAAGCGAGAGTGAGAAATTCATGGACATGCTGATGTGAGTCAATATGTGATATTGAACTTACATATATCTCAGACAGTCTGCTCTAGTTCAAGGAACACTGATTGAACGTTGAAGAGGATGATGGCTCATGACTCAAGTTCAATTCGGATATCAGTGACAAAGGAACTATACAATCACTATAACACCAGTCATGAATGATAGGTTAAGTTGTTCTCCAACTTATGTGATTACTTAGTGGCAATGAAGTCTTTCTAGATACCAATCATTTCTTGTGAATTCATAATATGATTATGGATATCACTGCCAACTTAATTTGGAGACTGCCGGGTCACACACATAGGATGTGTTAGAATAAGAGTATAATAGTGGATTTGATCGGAATTATTCTAAATCACATTGATTACTAAAATGTTTATGTAATCCATTAGAATAATATTGGAATATGTTAAAATGTTTGAGCCAATTAATTGGAGTGACTGGTTCTAAGTGCAAGTGGGAGTCTGTTGGTATGTATGCCCATAGAGCCATCCCGGGCGATTATATGGAGTCAGATATTAGTTAATCAATTAATACAATTAATTGGCTAATTAATTAATTCCAGAATATTTTAATTAATCCATGGGCATTTTAATTAATGTAGTCTTTCTATTTATCGAAGGGTTTTAGAAACCCTGCTTCCTTTTGTCTCCTATTTAAAGGGACTTGGAGACCGATGCCTTTATGAGACATTGAGAGAGGCTTTTCAGTTTACGCTCACGCACGTAAACCCTAGCCATCACCATCCTCGGGAGAGAAAGGAGAGCACCGTGATGATAGCATGTCATCACACAGAGGCTACTCCTTCCAACCGAATTAGGAAGCAAGACATGGAGTTCCAGTCCATCCACGTGGATGAAGTAGAGATGTAGATGTTAAGACGCCTGCATTTGGAGGATGTCAATGACCATCCATAAGCGCTACGAGAGCCGTACATCACTACACGAAAGGAGTACTACCGGATCTTCCCACGACACATTTGGAGGATGGGAGAGAAGTATCGTCCATGTAAGCCGGGAGCGTTGCACCCCATCTTACAGCATGACGTCACCGAACTTGCTCCGTGACAAGGTATATCCCGTGAACACTCTTTCTGAATACGCTGTTGTTGATGATACCCTGTTGCAGGTTGTATGGAGATATATTTATTTTATTGCTTCCACCATGCATGTTTCCTCCACAAAACCCAATAAAGGGCTGGTAGGAAACCATCCTTTTTTTCCAGCGACTGTCTGACTTACCTGGATCTTGTTTGTGAGTTCCTGACTTCCTTGGAGTTCTGTATCATCCTCTAGCATGGGGATGGATGGAGGGGTGGCATCATCAACTTCTGATTCTACAATGTCAATTACACCCTCGCGTTGAAGCAATTCAATGCCATTTATGGATGGCTATGCTACTAGAGGTCCAACACATTAGTTGGCATACCAAATCTGTCAACGACATAGAGCACCCCTTTGCTCGCATTCTTCATTGCCTCATCACCAACACCCTTTTTGCAAGATCCAGTCAAGGGCAGGGGAAAACCCAAAGGGTTGAACTCTACTTTCTATACAAGATACTAGAGATAAGGAGAAAAAGTTTGGACCTCAGTGCCTTCTTCCTGCAACACATGATGGGAGTCAAGCGCTAGGTAAGGAGGAAACCTCCAATTCATTTTGGAGGGTTGATCACTCCAATTTCTCTTCACCTCAACCTCGACCTCTCCACTGCCAAACCACTAAAGGCTACCTAAAAGCTTGATCTCAAGCATTTCAAGAAGGATGGCATCATCAACACTCATCTAAGTACTGTATACACATGTTGTACAGTAGACACTCAGTATAAGGAGAGGGTGCTGCCAGATGCCATCTTTGACCTACAATGGACCCACCTCATGCGATGGCCTATGGTTAGTTAATCGTATGAGGAGGAAGAAGAGGTAGCTGAAGCAGAAGACCATCCACAGGAGCACAATGAAGTAGAAGGAGGAGAGGAGGAGGTGGAGCCAATAATCCCAGTTACAAGGAGGCTAGTTCCATGCAAGTGTCTACAACATTATGCAGCCTCCACTTCTTCTGTTCCCCAGCCATCACAACAAGACGACACAATGAAGTAGGAGGAGGAGAGGAGGAGGTGGAGCCAATAATCCCAGTCACAAGGAGGCCAGTTCCACGCAAGCGTCTACAACATTATACAACCTCCACTTCTTCTGTTCCCCAACCATCACAACAAGACGACCCATACTCTATGGACGGAATGTATGACATGCTGCAGGAGATCCAACAGGGATAGCAACAACAGTGACTACATTGGCAGGTATCCATGACGTGCAAGGACGGTTGTACCACAATCAATAAGCAATATTAAAAAATGAGCAACTTCTCTTGGCCAACCAAGAGCACACATACGTCTACAAAGGATGGAGGGATAACATCAATTGTTCTTTGATCATTATTGGAACCAGGGATACTTTTGTGGATATCCACAACCTCCCCACCTCCGCAACAACCACCCAGTTTCTAGGGGACGTTCCCTCCCTTTGATCCCACCATGCCATATCCTCCACCACCACCCATGTGATCTGGTACCATTGTTCCACCTCATAAGTTCAAATTTTGACTATGTTGACATAGTCAAGTTCAAGCTTAGGGGATAGCTCGAACAATTTCTATCCTTAGTTTTAACTTTATTTTCAGCATTTTTTTGTTTAGCAACTTTATTTTGTTTGTAGGATCCACATCTATCTACTGTAAAAGTGGAGTATAATTTCATGTTTCATGCCTACGTCAATTACTTTTTTTGCATGTAGTGAAATGGAAAAATTAAAAAGGTGTTGGTTTGGTTGTAAATTCCTTGAGTTGCACCACTTAGAGGAAGTGTATGGGAAAGTCAGCATAAGGGCATTTAATATGAATGGACATCTTAATTATTCATAAAATGTAGATGAAGAAATGGTTTGAGCTTGAATTGATCAAATAGTTAATGAGACCTTAAATTGAAATTTAAGAAAGAAATCCTAAGGTTACCTTGTTCATAGGTCATTAGAGAGGGACATATCATATTTTTATGAAAGGCTTTATCTCTTAATTATGTGATTCTACCCATCCTCCACTCATTATTGAATCACCACCTTAAGATGAACAAGTACTCCAAATTATTTCTTTTTGTTGCGTTGCATGGCATAATAAGTGACATGATAGTTAGTTTGCTTTTATGCATGTTGAAAGAAAAAAATGTATAATGTCTGTGCATATCATTTTAGTTGCATAAGAAAATCTATATAGATTACATGCATTCCATATCATTCATTTCTTTATCATGTGGATATCAGTTTCTGTGGAAATCTGAGTACAAGGATATACATCCATACCCACAAAAAGAAAAAAGGAAGAAAATGAATGAAATATATTGAGCGAAGCCCAAGCATAATTTTACATCATGCTAAAATAGTGGACCAATGGAAAAAGAGAAAAAAAAATCAATGTTATGAAATAAAGAGGGAGAAAGGATGCCCAAACTCTTCACAAAGAAATGGAAACATTCACATGATGTATTCTCTTCTTTACTTCATTCTCATCCATTTGATGAGGTTTTCAATACATGCATCATTTCACCCATAATATTAGGCATTAGGATTCATGCATTTCTCACTTTGACTCATATAGGTTCATCATGTTTTATTTTGCGTAAATATTTGGATGTACTTGTTATTCTTCAATAAGCCACCTATTTCATTCCATCCATTGCTCTTATTGGTAGGCCACCGATATGATTTTTTCCTCATTAATTTTTATACGGAGAACTACTTCCAAGTAGATTAGTAGTTAGGAAAGAGCAATCTAGAATAGGGAATCACATTATGCACCAAGCAAATGCCTGATTGAGTATGATGTTAACTACTCTCTTGATAGCATCACTAATTTAAGGGTGTATGTCTTTTATTAATGTTTTTGGTCGCTATAGAGCAGTTAATAGTTCAATGATTAATAAAGGCTGGTTTGGGACCGCCAGGGAGGATAGTTGAGAAATGATATTCATATTAGTTTGTCCTTTTGCTGACTTGTCTCAACAGATCTGAGAGTGTGTTGCTCGAGGATGAGCAACAGTTAAGCTTAGGGGAGTTTGATGCACTGTTTATTTGTCATTTTCACATGCTATTTTGCAGTGACTTTTGTGAATGTTTTGGTCAAATCTCATATTAATTGTGCATGATTTACTTTTATTATCATGTGATACTTAATTACATCAAATAATCATATTTCAATGTTTCTGAATAAATTAATCTATTTCTAGAGCTTATGTTTGGATTTTGTGCATTTTAGGTGAATGTATAAGAATCTACATAGCTCGGTACTATTGACTTTGGAGTCAGTTTACCGAAACATGATCATGTTACAACAAAAGAAATCAAGAAGACTCAATAGTACCGACGGGACTGTCGATACTACGAACAATGTTATAGAATTTTTGTCAAAGAATTTTGAAGCAACTCGATACTATCGACTGTGAGGTCGGTAGTACTGACAACTTGTCAGGTGGCCGTGTAATTAGAGGAGTTGGCAGTACTGACACTCTGTCGGTAGTACTGACGAATCATGATTAGGAAGATTTGAAGGCTTCATTTAATCCAATGACTGAGGTTCTAACTAGGAATTGTGACCAGACCTAATCATCTCATCTTTTTCTATTGTACAACAACTGAGAGCAAGAGAGGGAAATAAAGAAGAAGAAGGACACAATCTAAATGATTCAAGTACTTCTAGTAGACAGAATCAAAGTTGAAAGGTAGCAAATCGACACATGCGTGAGAAGGGATTGTTTGAATCATCCACTTCAGGGTTTCTTCATGTTCTCCACATTTTTTCTTTCTCCTTTGAGGTCATCGACCATGGAAACCATGAGGGGATAATCTCCACATTCATTAGGACCCGAGAGTAGCCTAGTTATGCATTGTATTTGACTCTTATGCATTAATTTTTCAATTTCTCTTATTTTCTAGATTTATCTCTATGTGAATGAATTGCTTGATCACCATAGGTAGTAATTGGATTGTTAATTACTTTGAAAAAAGAAAATTAATCGTTAGAACTTCATAGAAATACATGTTCTATAAAACCCTTTGCGAAAGGCAGTTTAAAAACACGAGGAGATTACCCAGAGCATTCGATAAAGCACCTATCTAATAGCACAATCGATACGAGAGTGAGGTTGGTATTAGGTCAGGTAGTGAATTACACCGTGAGAGTGGGTAATTCTCGCTACAAGATCTTAATCTAACAATGGGAGATATTTTTATTAATGTTTTAAGATTAAAGTGCAACATCAACTATGGTGAAACCAATATCCTAAGGAATTCATTAAGACTGAGAACAACAACCAATCAATTAGATTTATTTTCTATTTTAGATAGTCAGCCAATCACTCAAGTTTCTTCAGCCTAAGCTGGTCGTACTATAGTTAGTAATAGTTTCTGAAGTAACATTTCACTGTGTTCGACATTCGGGCCTCATAGGCCTATATTACTATGATAGAGTATACCTGTGTTTTGAATGTATAGAAAATACCTATCATATAGCTATCCACTAATTGGAATAAATGGATAAACCTTACAAATTTCAAAATGACTATGGCAAATTTAGATAACAAATTTACAGTTATAGAAAATATGCAAAGACAACTAAGGTATGATTCTAGGTCAAGTAAGACCAAACTACTGACAAAATAAAAACAATATTTAAGAAGGAAAAAATTTAAGTGATTTTACACACTATACTTTAAAATTTATTCCCCTATATACTAACTAACTATAAAAGTGATGGTTGGGATAAACCTACTATCTAAACATATTCTGATTATTAAGCATGAAGAATGTACATTCTTACCTCACTTAATAATAGTAAACTAATGTAACATCACTCATATTGCTCACACTACATTATTTGTGTCACCCTATATGGTTTTCAAATGAGTTAAATTCTAGGAAAATGTCAATCAAAATGCTTAACAAATCAATTCAAGATACAAAAAAAATTCAAATTTGGAGCAAATTTAGAGACAGACTATGGGAAGAACATATCACCATATATGGCCAAGAGATGCTAAAGGACATCCTATAATGAGAGAAACAAATATAAACACATTATGTGTGCAAGTAATGCCTTAAGAGACATCATGATTCATATAAATGATTTGACATGGTGCTCAATAAATACAACTGACCATCATAACTATGATTAGATCCATGATCAATTATCATGATTTCATTTGATAATCACTATGATTGACATTTTTTAGATTTATTAATAAAAAAGATCATAGTAACTCGGCTCGACGCAAGCCTTACGAGTCTCCTGGGTTACCAAAAAGATCATAGTAACTCATGATTACACATCATAATCATGTAAATTGAGTTTCCACAATGGAAAGGCTCATGATTGCAATGGACATGCAATCAATGGATGTTATACTACAAACTACCTAACTTGAATGTTGACATCAAGTTCCCAACCCAAGACATCTTCATAATTTGGTACCACCTACCAAAAACTAGCTACCCATCTCAATCCACTAATGCTCACAACCAATATGATGCATCCTTGATATGCACCCAATTTGATCCCAAATCACATCAAAACTCATCTACCACCTCAAACGTACTAAACTTTTGTGTATCACACTTTGTATCCCAATGTGCATACCACACTTTGGGGTCAGACCTCAATGCAAAAAAGTCAATGGTCCATCTATTCAAGACCATTTTGGACTTGGAAATCTGAGTGTTATGACCACGTCTGAGCTTAATTGGTAAACTAGGGTTTACTTAGATTATTACATGCTTAATTAGATTGATCATTGTTTAAACTTGATTAATGTTGATAGCTCAATTATTATGTTTTAAACTTAATGAAAAACTCTAAGTATGCTTTTATACTGAATAATTAGGGTTTGATAAGTGCAAACTCTAATCGGCCAAAATTAGGTTTTGATAGCATATGAATAAACAATTTGATAAATATAATGGTGTAGTAAATAATTAATTATTATTTTATTTATAAATTAGATTTATTTGAATTGTGGATATATATTAGATAACACAATTATGCATGTTATTCCAAAATTTGAAAATATTTGGACATTCTTCGAACCTGTTGGTCAGTTGAATAGCAATTTGACTAACCATATTGCAGACTACAATATACAAATGTAGTATTTGATTTTTACTTATTTATTGGTAATTGTGAAGGATTTCAAAATTTATACTAGAGCTTTGAAACTTTATTTCAAATAACATACTAAATATTCATAAGCTTTAGAGGAGTTTTGACCTATTTAGATAACACTTGTCAGTAACATTTTGTGACTGAATATCTACCGAAATAAAAGAAAATGTAAGCTAGGGTTAATTTGCAATTATCCTAAACACCTTAATTGCTCTATACGATTAACCTAACACATTAGTAGCTCCCATATTTTGTGATTCATTCCAGAGAAACAAAATCTTAGAGAGAGAGGGAGAATTAGGGTTTAGAAGAAGAAATAGGCTAAGGTGGAAATCTAAGGTTTTCTCTTCATAGATATGATGGTCCATTTAGGTTTTAGAAAGAGAAAAAAACGTCAAGAGTGGTCTTTAGATTGTTTGAACTCAGGTTATGTCCTAGTTTCATGATCTATCAAGGATTGTGGAATGTGGGTGTGACACACAACGTCCTCCATCTGTGTGACCCACCTTCCCCCTTCTTGCATGCCAATCATACTATTCCAATGAGGGCATATCTTTGGAGTATCAAAAAGACATGGTGCCATCCACTTGTACATCCTACTAATTTGTAGATTCTTCCAAATTCAACGACGGGCTTATCTAGATCCTAATCCTAAGCAAACCCAAATCCTAGTTATCAAATGGGTATAAACTCATTTATAAGAGAGAGATCCTCCCTATAAGGAAAACCTAGCATTTCATCTCCTACTTTATAAAATATAGAAAATGGCCTGAAAGGAGTGGAACCCAACAGAGGCCCAAACGATACAAACATAACAACCCATACATTGGATTAGGTCTACTTTTTATTTCTCCAAAGAATGATATATAAGAAATATGATTCCTTGTCATTATACAAAATCACAACTATTATATTATCTCAAAAATAATATATTTACATTGTTCCTCACCCATTAAGGGTGGCATGAATAACACGACGAGCTGCAAACTTAAAATAGACAAAAGGACCAAACTTTAAATCGGTTACCTATTCACATTATCATAGGCTTTCCAAGATCAACTCTAATACATAATTTGGAATACCATGAACATTAGGATGGAAACTAAGCATTTCATTGGCCAAAATAATTGCACGACATGTTTCTCCTTTTTCCAAAAGAAACTTGGTTTGAATAAATCAAATGAGACTAAATCAATTACATTCTGTCAGCTAGAACTTTTATGATAATCATGTAGATGACAATACAAAGAGAACATGCTACAAATGTATGATATTGCACACATCTTTATGTTGGGTATCAAGGTAGTGAAGATGCTATGCACCCCTTTAGAATCTTACCGTTCTAAAAGATGCAAAACAATCGTAACCACATCTAAACCAATAATATCCCAAGTTAAAGAAAAGAATATTGTATTCATGCCATCAAGGTCGAGAGAAATATCTATATCGGTAGCTTTATAATATTAATAACCTCATGAACAACGACCCATTTTCTCGGATCATTCTAATTGTACAATTAAAAACCTGACACGCAATGCATGGATAACAATTGGGATTTCACACATCGTCCATACCGCATCCTATTATATAAAGAAACCATTTTTATAAAATTATTATAAATTAATGTTAGGTTATTTGTCATTTAACCATGTTCATGCACATCAAAGCTAATGTTTGTTATTTTAAAGTTCTAAAGACATTAAATTTTATATTGAATTCAGATTAAGGTTTTAATGTCATCTTACACATCATTTTGTATGGTCGAACTCCAATGCGCACATGGATGAGTCAATTTAAAGGATGTTGAAAGAAAAGAGATACATTTTATGTGTAACTAATAGCGGTGAGGGTTCTCTCAAAAAAAATAGCGGTGAGGGTAATACTCCAAAAACTATATATGTTTCTCGGATGGATGAAGTATTTTTTTATATAAACAAACTTGTCCTTAAAAAAATTACTAAAAGTGTGATGGATAGGAATTTATGCCCTCCCCCTAATTCTTAATTCTACAAAAAGTACTTGTACGCGAACGGTCAATAAATTAGAAGGGATATGCATGCCTCCTTTTGAGGCGACTTCACATAATTGCATCTAAATACACCTTTATTTCTTCAATTAATTTCATAACCACCTTTATATGTTCAATAAGTATATAACAAAAAAAGATGTTTTGATGATACTTTAACCGACATGATGATGTTACATACTCTGTCACAATATTACATGTCATCACTTGTCAAATTAAAATATAGAGTTGTGAAAGATTGCAACCGTAGCTCATACATATCTTGCATCCTTGTATATTGTCATAAAATAAGATGCATTAAGTAAAATACGATGCATAGAATAGCATGCCCTCCCCTCTAATATTCATACAACCGTTAAGATCTTTTGTACAATATGCCTTATAAAATACACGGAGTTGCGGATGATTGCAATCCTAGTTAATCCCGCGTGCGAAAGATAATAGAGAGATACAGTGTGGTGTGGAGGGGTTTAATAAAAGATTGGGTAACGGGTCTATTCAAAGTGGCGCCGGCTACGAAAGGCTGGAGCTTGTCTCGGCGTAGTTTCTCCGCTTCCGGCGTACTTTTGCGGCAGCTTCAAATAATTGCATCCAAATGCAAATTTATTTCAATTAGTTTTATAACTAGCTTAGTATGTTCAATAAGTATATGCTGGACAAAAATATTCTGGTGATACTTTAACTAACATGACGACGTTACATACTCCCTCGCAATCTTAAGTGTGATTACTTACCAAATTAAAATGCAAAGTTGTGTATGATTGCAATCGCAACTCATACATATCTTGGATCGTTGTATAGTACCATAAAATAGCATGCCATCCCCTCTAATATTCATACACCCCTTAAGATCGTTTGTACAATATGCCTTATAAAATACACAGAGTTGTGGATGATTGCAATCTTAGTTAATCCCGTGTGTGAAAGATAATCAGAAATTATCCGGTCACACACACTTAGCCTCACGCTCGGCTTACGCACAACACTGGAGGCTGGAGCAGTTTGCTAGGGAAAAGTTGATTTTGAAAGCTGACGTGGCGGTGGCATGACAGAGTAATTTCAAGACGGTGGAGGGACGTAGTTAGTAGTGGGTGGTCGGAGAGGAAAACAAATAAGAGGGGGATATGATGATGTTGCGGATCATTTATTGGGTGGTAGGTAGATGTTATGTGATGTGAAAGAAAATTATTTTGCTTATAACTTTTGAACCGTTATTATTTTTTTGACGAAATAAACACCGTTCGAATCATTATAAAAATACATTCTAACAAAACTAATGTCGATACATTTTGAGAAAAAATGATATGAATGTACTAAGTGAAGGTGATGTGATGAGAGATAAATTTATTTTGTTTATAACTTTCAAGTCATGATAAATTTGTTAACGAAATAAAAATTGTTAGATTTATTATAAAAAAAGATTCCAACAAGACTATTTTGCTATACTTTTGAAAAAAATTATATGAATACTCATTTTCTCAGTAACTCAAGAAATAAATACAATATAAAAGAGAGGAGGGAAGTGATGATGGACGATCATAGAAGTGAGGAGAAAAATGATAGGAAGGAGGAAAGAAGTGAGACACATAAATATGTGTGTATTTATCATAAGTGAGTATTCAAGATTTATAGTCATTAACTCGACATTGATTAAGTTCATGTATTTGGGTGTAATTAAGTTGCTTTAGGTGTCAACGATCTATTTTTAGGTGTCATTCAGTAAATTTAAGTGTCAATTGCCTATTTTTGTTCGAGCTTACTCATTTAGTGAGCGTCATTTATACTGTTATTGGTGCTGATTAGTTCATCATGTTTTGAGGGCCCCATTAAGTTATTTTTGGGTGTCAAATATCAAATTTTGGAATCAATTACCAATTTTTAGGCGCCATTAAGTATCCTGGGTTGTCAATTGCCTATTTGGCCTTTTGGTGTCAATTACCCATTTTTAGGCGGCATTAAGTAACTTTGGGTGTCAGCTGTCGATTTTTTCAACGTACTTAGCCATTCAATGAGTGTCATTTAAATAATTACTGGGCTCTAATCATCATATTTTGAGGCGCCATTAACTTATTTTGGGTGTCAATTATCCATACTTCTCCATTCACTAAGTGTCAATTACCCATGTTTGGGTGCACTTCTCCATTCATTTCAAGTGCTACAGAGCGTTGGCCAAGTTCATCAATATTTGGGCACCAACAAGTTGTTTTGGGTGTCAATTACCCAGTTTGGAGCGCACTTACCAATTCATTGGGCCTCATTTCATGTGTTAATGTGTGTTGTTTGAGTTCATTAAGTTTTGTGTGTCATTAACTTATTTTGGCTATCAATGAATCATTTTTGGGCGTCAATTAACCATCTCTGGGTGTCAAAAAGCCATGTTTGGGTGCACTTCTCCATTCATTGGGTGTCATTTCATGTGCTACTCGGCGTTGATTCAATTTATTAAGATTTGGGCGCCAACAAGTTATTTTGGGTGTCAATTACCCAGTTTCAGCCACACTTACCCATTCATTGGGCGTCATTTCATGTGTTATTGTGTGTTGTTTAAGTTCATTAAGTTTTGGGCGTCATTAACTTATTTTTGGTGTCAATGAAACATTTCTCGGTGTCAATTAACAATCTCTAGGTGTCGATTAGTCATGTTTGGGTGCACTTCTCCATTCACTGGGTGTCATTTCATGTGGTACTGGACGTTGATTCAGTTCATTAAGATTTGGGCGCCAACAAGTTATTTTGGGTGTCAATTACCCAGTTTTGGGAGCACTTACTCATTCACTGGGTGTCATTTTATGTGTTACTGTGTGTTGTTTAAGTTCATTAAGTTTTGGGCATCATTAACTTATTTTGTGTCAATGGACCATTTTTGGGCGTCAATTAACCATCTCTGGTGTCCATTAGCCATGTTTGGGCGCACTTCTCCATTCATTGGGTGTCATTTCATGTGCTATTGAGCATTGATTAAGTTCATTAAGATTTGGGCACCAACAAGTTGTTTTGGGTGTCAATTACCCAGTTTTGGACGAACTTACCCATTCATTGGGCGTCATTTCATGTGTTATTATGTGTTGTTTATGTTCATCAAGTTTTGGACGTCATTAATTTGTTTAAGGTGTCAATGAACTATTTTTGGGCGTCAATTAACCATCTCTGGTGTCATTTAACTATTTCTGGGTACTATTAAGTTGTTGGTGGGCATAAAATACCCTTACACCATATTTAATGCATACAACCATATTTGAGCGCCATTAAGTTGTTCTTGGGTGTCAAACAAACCTATTTGTGTGTCATTATGTTATTTTTGATTGTCAATTACCTTAATCGAGATTTAACACATACAATATTTACTTGGGTGTCAAATTAACCATTGGATGCCAATTTATCCGTGGATGGCGTCAAATAATTATTTTTGGGCTCCATTAAGGTGTGAAGTACTATTACACTCTATTTAACGGGTACACCCATATTTGAGTGTCATTAAGTTGTTCCTAGGTGTCAAACAAAATTATTTGAGTGCCATTACATTATTTTTAGTTGTCAATTATCTTAGTTGCGATTCAACGCGTACAATATTTTCTTGGGCTCCATTTTTATACTTTCGGGTATCAATAAACTCTTTTTGGGCATCAATGAACCATCTCTAGGTGTCAATTAACCATTGGGTGTCAATTTTTATGTGGATTTATTCATTTTTTAAAGATTTGATTACCATTACATTTTTTCTTTCAACCTTAGTCTGGTTTGAATGTACTTTCACAAGGAATCCAATAGTTTTTATTTTATTAAAAAAATTCATCACGGTTCACAAGTTATAAATAAAATAAATTTATCTTTGTATTCTTTTGTCACTAATATATCAATATTAGTCTTGTTGGAATGCATTTTCCGTAAGGAATCTAATGATTTTTATTTCGTCAAAAAAATCTTCACGGCTCAAAAGTTATAAGCAAAATAAATTTTTATTTGTCTATTACATAATCTCCCCCAACCATCTAATTAATGCCCGACACGTCATTCTCTCAACCCAGTATTCCTCCATATATTTTTTGTGGACTATTTTGGACAAGCTGTCACGTGTTAGTTGCTGATTAGAGCAGAAAGACGAGTGAAGAGAAGGAGACAACAACAACCAAAGGTGGTTTTGTTGTAGTTTCTTCTGCGCGTGACACGTACGTCAGGCGCGGATAAGGTTGCCAGACTTTTAACCCATAAATGATTTGCCACGTCATCCTCCCCCTTCTTTTTCTCCTTATTCCTTTTCCTCTCCGGTCACCCACTACTAACTACACCCCTCTACTATTTTGAAATTATTTTGTCATGCCACCGCCATGTCACCTTTCAAAATCAAAGCACCAGGCTTGATGGGCATGATTTTGTTGCCGATTTCTTCCGTGTGAAGCGCACTTTAGGCGCTTTAGCTTACAGAATTTTAACCCAAAATAATAGAAGAGATACGGTGGGGTGTGGAGGGGGTTGGTAAAAGATTGGGGTAACCGGTCTGTTCAAAGTGGCGCCGGCTACGAAAGGCGGGAGCTTGTCTCGGCGTAATTTCTCCGCTTCCGGCGCCAACGGCTCTCTCTGAACGCGTGGCGGCAGTGCCACTGGCTATATATACGGGTCTTCTTAGCGTGTAGAAGAAGCAGGTCATCGGCCAGTTCATCGAGATGGCGCTCGTGTTCACAGCTACTGACGAGCAGATGCTCCAGCTGCTCCAAAGAAGGGTTCTCGGCGCTGCTGCTGGCGTTTCAGATCCGTCGATAGAGCAGTTGTATCACCTCATCCCGACTGTAGATGCCTACGGTACAGAGGCCTGGAACGTCCATGACATGGTGACGGCGGAAGCGGCCAGGACGCGATTTCCGCCTGTTTAGGATGGTTTTGCCATCTTCTTCTCGCCAAGAAAGTACAGGTCGCGGACTGCAGGTAGAGGTACCTGGAAAAGCAGCCAAAGGCATGACATCAAGGCCGCAGACGGCACGCTGGTGTGTATTAGGGTTTATATGAAGTTCCACTTTTCCTGTTCCGGCGAGGAGGAGGACGCCGACGCCGGAGGGAAGAATAAACGGAAGAGGAAGGCACCGGTTGCGTTGAAGCCGATAGCCACGGAGCACATAATGTATGAGTACTCCTTTCCCCCTCCCTCATTCCAAGAAGTGGCTATATGCAAAATCAAATTCAGCCCACGCGGAGGGGCAAAGAGGGAGGAGTGTGAGGTTGCTGTTGCACACAAAAAGGCCAAGGTTGGTCTTTTTTCCAGTGATGATTGGTCTTCCGTTTCAGGATCCGTGACGAGCGCATCGCCATTTGCCCTAACGATGACGACCTGTCGAGAGGCGCCACAACAGAGCCTGCCGTCTCCGTTTACTGCAGCGCAAGCAACAGAAATGATGAAAGGAGACGGGTCTACTGTCAATGTTGCTGGTGTTAAAGCCCTGGGAATGGACTGCAGCAGTGGCCTCTCACCCTCTGTGTTGATCAACAATTCGGACTTTCTTCATTATCCCGCTGGAGTGGAGACACCTGCAAATGTGGAAGAAGAAGGTGCTGGGATGGAGCTGCTTCAGTTCCCACTGATCCCAGAAGATCACCCTTCATCACCAGCGACATTCATAAATCTTTCAGATACTTCGGAGCTGGCAGCAGATACCTGCGGATCAGGGTATGTCAGCGGCCTACATTCCCTGCTGATTCAATTCAACGGCAATATGTCCGGGATGTGCTTGGCAGAGGATCAAAGCATGGGGTACTCTTCCTCCTGCGCACCTGGATGGTTCAATCCCAGGCCGCCTGACTTCTTACTTCCACCTGTCCGTGCCACTCCTGCATTCATTAGTGATGAGGATTTAGTCAATTGGGGAACCAGTGATGGGCTTTCGCCATCTGCATCGTTGCCGCCACTGGAGCCTGATCACTTGCTTCCTACCTCCGCTGCTGCAGAAGTTTCCGCTGAGTTTGACTTTGGGCTTGATTTCGACTATGCTGCTGCTGCCAAAGTAGCTGCGGAATTTGACTTTGAGCTAGAGTTTGGTGAGACTAGTGATGTGCTTTCTGTGGCCAGCGCTGCTTCACTTTCAACAAACACGACTGCTAATCTCCACAACATGGCAAAAGGGGTAGAGCCATTAGAGTGTGTCCATGACCCACCTTTGGTATCTGATTTCAGCAGCCATATGGGCATTGCTTCCTCAGAAGGAGAAAAGATCATGGCCCCTTCTACTTCTTGTGCTACTCCCCATGAACTCCAACATGTGTCCTTGGATCAAAAGCATCCTGGCCAAATGCTGATCAAGGTCACCCCTTCTGCTTCCAGCACTAAAGCATTTGAGTCACAGGGTGTTGCTGAGGCTTCTAAGATCACATCCTCAGAGCATTCTACAGCCACTACTGCCGCTCCAGATGTATATCAGATGGCAAACATGGCGACACTGGACTGTGAGGAATGGTGGAAGCAATGTGGTGATCCCAGTCCACTAGCAGATGATGACGGTTTTGAGCCTCAATGGTGGTTTTAAACTTTTAATTGCTGGCTATTTAGATGAACAGAACTGAAAACTAACACTTACAGTTTAGAGGGATAACTGTATATGAAGATTTTTATGTTTTTTGTAAATGCTACATTTGTTGTATGCAGCATGAAGGAATTCCTTATTAATCAATGTGCATCAGTAGTCTGATGTGATTTTGAATACATTGTAAACAGATTTTGGTTCTGGTTAATATAACATGGGATTTCTTATAACAGTTAAATTGTATCAACAAATTGTCTTTATCCTGTATGCTCCAATTTTTATTTTGTTCAACTCTATGGTGCCTTTTTTTTGTGGGAACTTTCAAAATGGTCTCTACCATCTATATATAAGTTGTCCTATATGCAGCTAATGCCGGACAGTTATCTCCTCTCTGAACTTAACCAAGTAAAATACAGTACCATGCATAATTGACAATGTTTTCTGGATGGAAATTTGTGTTTAGTGATGACTTGTTATTGCAACTAACCACTCAATATCACTTCTTGGTCTTAATCAAAATCCTATTGTTTGGGATGATGTAACACCAGTTATTAATTAAAGGGCAAAAACCATTGCTATGTAATGGATATTGAGAAATTAACCAGTTTGGGTTGGAATAGCTCCCTGGTTTGTTTGAACTTTCATCCTTTGGTGAAAGGTGTTGTTCTCTTATTCTGTCCTTCAATCAAGTAGGTGGCTATGCCTTGTGCATTTTTCTATCGTAGCTTAATTTCAGTCTAGGAGTTATATCTAATGGAACCTTAGGAACACCAACAAACTCCTCCAAGGACTCATAGTGTACCTCTCCCTGACTAATTTCTCCTATTCCTGAATGGATCTTATGTGTGACAAGTTCTTACACTAAATATTGTGCTTTTCCTGTTATTAAGATGTAACATGTAGGGACGATACTGACAACATAAAAGATGTTGATACATGTAAAAGAGTTAAGGTGGATGCTCACAACCACTATTTTTCTTTCTTGTTTAGCAGATTCTGTAGCCGTATTGAACCATTTGTGATCCTACAGACTGTATGTTAGTCTGATGGGGCATCGATAGTTTAACTTTCTGGTTTTAAGATCCCATTTAAGAAGTCCTGAAAATTCATCCCTTGACAAAGGAGATCAAGGTTGGATCTGATACATCCACGTTGTCATAAGTGACTCATTTTCAAGTTTCAATTTATGTCAAACATCCACGTGGCATGGGAATTTTGGTATTTCATCAAACATCTACATATATCATCATCATTATCATCATCTAAGCCTCAATACCAACCATGTTGCGTTCGGCTACATGGTCATGGATCCTTCTACATTATATTATGAATTTTTAAAATATTACCGTTAAGTTTATGAAGGTATTTGAGAGACTTCTTAGCTTGTAGCAATTTTGTAATCCTCAAGACAAGAATCAGTTGCTTATGGAACTCGTCTAAGTGAATTATGATTCTAATTTTAGAATTACTCTCATACTGCTTGGACAGATAGATTCACTAGAATATATTTCAGGATTCGTTGTCAGGTCTAGTTGCCAATATAGTTGCATCAATTATGTTTATCCGTCAATATATCCATTCTTAAGCTCCTAGATGCAAAGAGGATCATGGGTATATACAATGAGAAGACTAGATTGAAATTGAAATGCTGTGTACTTTCAGAAGTTTAAAGTTTTCTCAATCTTATTCAAGTCAACTCGTGAAAGATAATAATTATCTGGATATTCCACTTTTGTCCTGATGCACTGGAGTGAAGGAACTATTAAATTATTACATCCTATCATAATTCCTAAATAGTTAAAAATTCTAGATGACATCCCAATCTGAGCGTATAAGGAATTTTCAGAAATAAGGTGACAACCTTGAGTCTGCCGACAGAAAACTTATTATGTAATGTATCAAGGTCCAAATCATCATTATTTCACCAAATGCACTATAGTGACTTTATATATCATTCTTTATGTGATATCACCATATATTGAATCTTTGTATATCTTTTGCGATGGTGCAAAACTCTGAATATTCCTAAACCAGCTAAAAGAAACATCAGTCACCCTTTTTGTTGTTTTTATGTCAGAGTGATAAAGAATCGGTACAATAAATACTTTTCTATTGAGATTATTCCTTTCAATATGGATAATGTTTCTTCAGGAACCTCTGCAACATGCATTTGATAATATAAGAGCTGATTAACTGATGGTAATTTCTGCAATATGTAAGAATTGCTGCTAGTGAACAATGACAATCTTTCCCTCCGGTTGGAGTTGCTGGTTGAACATTGATGTGGATAGCGTGTTATCTGCTCCTAAAAAAATCCCACCAGTCCCATCTCTGAAATGGGACTGAAAAAGATTTTGCAAACGAACTAAAAGGTCAAAGGCTTTCCCCTTGATAAAGTCAAAGGGTATAACGCATATCAAACACACTGATATAAGTAGCTACTCTAGGTTCATATGAAGCAGTCGATCCCCCGGCGATAGCTAGTCGGTCCTCAAGTTAGTAAAAGATTGGATCCTATTAGTATATATGCTTTATTGCGTTATGTTATGTTATTTCTTTTGTTATGGGCTTTAGACTTGTCTTGTCTTTAGCCTTTTCTTTTATCCCATATTACCTAGTTCTATTTTCTGACGTGCTCTCTTATCCTATAAAAGGGAGAGCATTCTATTTTGTTTTACACATCAAATAAAGAATTCTCATTCTATATGGTGTCAGAGCACTATGGTCCCCCTTATTCCCTTCCCTAACCCTAGCCGCCACCTTCTCCTTCCCTAACCCTAGTCGCCACCTTCTCCTTCCTCCACCCTAGCCGCCACCCCCACCCTAGCTGCCAACCCTCCTCTTCCCCGCCGCTATCCCCTCCTTCCCTCTCTTTCCTTCCACCCCGCCACCTCCTCCTCTCCCTTCTTCCGTGCCGCCCCACCACAACCCCTTCCCCCCTTCTCACCTGTTGCTGCCTCCGCACAACCCTCCCCGTAGCCCCTGCTGCCGCCGCCACCTTTTCCCCACCCTCCTCACAATCGATGTTGCCCCCTTCCATCCTCTCTTCTCCTACTACCCTCCCTTCCCTCCGCCCTACCACGAGCCACCATTGGCTCCCATATCTAGCCTCCTAATCCACCTCCTTCTCTCCCCTCTTCCTCTTCCGGGCTCTTCGGAAACTTTCTAAAAATTGCACGTTGAAATCTGAAAGGACTCCGGTTGTTGCATGTCTGCACCTCATGGTGGAGTAACACTCTCCCAATGGTGGCATAGGTCTTTCTCTGATCTCCTCTACCCCTTTGTGTGTTTCTCAGATCTGATGCTTCAAGTATGCTGTTGTTATCTACTGCCTCGTTGGGGGGTTATTCAGATCTATTGATCCATTCTTAAGCTCCTAGATGCAAAGAGGATCATGGGTATATACAATGAGAAGACTAGATTGAAATTGAAATGCTGTGTACTTTCAGAAGTTTATAGTTTTCTCAATCTTATTCAAGTCAACTCGTGAAAGATAATAATTATTTGGATATTCCACTTTTGTCCTGATGCACTGGAGTGAAGGAACTATTAAATTATTACATCCTATCATAATTCCTAAATAGTTAAAAATTCTAGATGACATCCCAATCTGAGCGTATAAGGAATTTTCAGAAATAAGGTGACAACCTTGAGTCTGCCGACAGAAAACTTATTATGTAATGTATCAAGGTCCAAATCATCATTATTTCACCAAATGCACTATAGTGACTTTATATATCATTCTTTATGTGATATCACCATATATTGAATCTTTGTATATCTTTTGCGATGGTGCAAAACTCTGAATATTCCTAAACCAGCTAAAAGAAACATCAGTCACCCTTTTTGTTGTTTTTATGTCAGAGTGATAAAGAATCGGTACAATAAATACTTTTCTATTGAGATTATTCCTTTCAATATGGATAATGTTTCTTCAGGAACCTCTGCAACATGCATTTGATAATATAAGAGCTGATTAACTGATGGTAATTTCTGCAATATGTAAGAATTGCTGCTAGTGAACAATGACAATCTTTCCCTCCGGTTGGAGTTGCTGGTTGAACATTGATGTGGATAGCGTGTTATCTGCTCCTAAAAAAATCCCACCAGTCCCATCTCTGAAATGGGACTGAAAAAGATTTTGCAAACGAACTAAAAGGTCAAAGGCTTTCCCCTTGATAAAGTCAAAGGGTATAACGCATATCAAACACACTGATATAAGTAGCTACTCTAGGTTCATATGAAGCAGTCGATCCCCCGGCGATAGCTAGTCGGTCCTCAAGTTAGTAAAAGATTGGATCCTATTAGTATATATGCTTTATTGCGTTATGTTATGTTATTTCTTTTGTTATGGGCTTTAAACTTGTCTTGTCTTTAGCCTTTTCTTTTATCCCATATTACCTAGTTCTATTTTCTGACGTGCTCTCTTATCCTATAAAAGGGAGAGCATTCTATTTTGTTTTACACATCAAATAAAGAATTCTCATTCTATATGGTGTCAGAGCACTATGGTCCCCCTTATTCCCTTCCCTAACCCTAGCCGCCACCTTCTCCTTCCCTAACCCTAGTCGCCACCTTCTCCTTCCTCCACCCTAGCCGCCACCCCCACCCTAGCTGCCAACCCTCCTCTTCCCCGCCGCTATCCCCTCCTTCCCTCTCTTTCCTTCCACCCCGCCACCTCCTCTCCCTTCTTCCGTGCCGCCCCACCACAACCCCTTCCCCCCTTCTCACCTGTTGCTGCCTCCGCACAACCCTCCCCGTAGCCCCTGCTGCCGCCGCCACCTTTTCCCCACCCTCCTCACAATCGATGTTGCCCCCTTCCATCCTCTCTTCTCCTACTACCCTCCCTTCCCTCCGCCCTACCACGAGCCACCATTGGCTCCCATATCTAGCCTCCTAATCCACCTCCTTCTCTCCCCTCTTCCTCTTCCGGGCTCTTCGGAAACTTTCTAAAAATTGCACGTTGAAATCTGAAAGGACTCCGGTTGTTGCATGTCTGCACTCTCCCAATGGTGGCATAGGTCTTTCTCTGATCTCCTCTACCCCTTTGTGTGTTTCTCAGATCTGATGCTTCAAGTATGCTGTTGTTATCTACTGCCTCGTTGGGGGGTTATTCAGATCTATTGATCCAGGCCTTTTTTACTGCCTATGAATTGGGTTACTGCTTCTGCTACCTGCTGACTACTGCTGCTGCTTGCTGACTATTGTTGCTGCCCCCGAGTTGGGTCTCTTGTTTATATGTTCCTACTTCTTGTCGATGCGATGGCGTCTGCTGAGTCGCTTCGGACGCTTTGTGTCACTACTATGAAGTTGGATAGCTCCAACTATCACTTGGTCTGCGGCCTTTGAACTAGTTCAAAGCTCATGGCCGGTACTCGCATCTTACTTCTGATGCTCCTGCCGTACCTGTTGATACCGCTAATGAGAAGACTAAACAAGCCTACAATCTAGGGTCTAAGGAGGACTCCGACGTCATGACCTGGATGGTCAACAATGCTCAACCCAAAATCAGCCAATCTCTCCTTCGACTACGGGACCAACTCTCACATGTTTGCTCTCATCAACAAAATCCGAAGAAAGTGTTTGAAATTTTCAAACACTGGCTAAAAAGGAGTATTCTGCTACTGACTCCGTGGAGGATTACTATAATTAATGTTGCACTCTCTGGGACGAGTTTGAGGTGTATAACCCCTTCTCTGCTGACATCACTGAAATACAACGACAACACAATTAACTTCAAGTCGAGCATTTTTTTGCGAGCTTTCCCTACTCGTTTTCTAGAGTGGTAGATTAGATCCTGTCCAACGAGTCATTGCCTACCCTACGCGATGTCCTGGAAAGGGTCCAACGACTCTCGTCTGTTTCTCTTGTGTCCCCCGACCATTCAGATGTTGCTGCTCTTGCTGTCCGCTTCGGAGACTCATTCCACAACCAGGTCGTGGACGTGATCGCTCTACTACTGGACCTGGTCGTGGTTCCTCTTCAGCTGGTCCCGACCCATCTTCTAAAAAACATTGCTGTTACTGTTGTAAACAGACCAACCATACTGAAGACCGATGTTGGATTAAGCATGGTAAGCCTGTATGGGCGAATCAGGTCACTACTAATCAACATGATTCCGCACCATCCTCTTCATCCCACCCATCTGCTGAATGGATTCACTTTGAGTTCAAAATACTACTTCTAGCTCGTCTCACTCCCACACTACTGATGTCTCTATTGATGGAGGTTCTGCTCTCCTTGCCTACTCTAAACCTTATGGTAAAAATAAATGAGTGATTGACTCTGGTGCAACCTCCCATATTTCTGGCAATTCTACATTATTTTCTGAACCTCATAAAACTTCTTCATTCCACCAGTTACACTTGTTGATGGTTCACAGACAAATGTTTCTAGCATTGGGAATATCTGCACTCCTGAACAAATCTTACTACGCTCAGCCCTTAATGTTCCAAAATTTCCATTGAATCTATTATCTCTTAGAGCCTATAGTGCTCTATTACTTTTATTAGTATATATATTTTCCTAGCTTTATTTTCCCTTTATTATTGTGTTATGGGCCTTATATTTATTATCCCATTAGCCTTTTTCCTTATTCTAGAATATTCCTGTTTCTAGATTATCCTTACTCTCTAATCTCCTATATAAGAGAGTCTCCTGTAATTGTTTTACTCATCTAATACAAAACCATCTATTATTTTAGATGGTATCAGAGCAAGATCCTCCCACCCTAATGCTATTCATGCCTCCATGAACCCTAAACTAGCCGCCACCCTTCCCCTTCCCTTTCACCTTTCCGCCGCCCACCCTGCTCAGCTCGCCGCCCGCTTCCCTGCTGCTACCCCTCCCTACTGCTCAGCCCGCCGCCCTTCCCTGTCCTCTCCACCACCTACAACCCCTCCTTCATCCCATACACCCGCCGCCACCCCCATCACCTCCCCATAGCCGCCGCTGCCCCCCCCCCCCCCCCCCAAGCCGCCACCACCCCATAGTCGCCGCCCGCCAACCCCCCTCCCCGCCTCCACACAACAAATCTGCTGCTGTCCCACCTCTCCAACTAGCCCTCTTCCATCTCCTATTCTTCCTTCCTACCTTCATCCTCCATATCTCCCTCCAACTAGCTACCGCCACCAATCTTTTCCTTTCCCGCCAATCTCCAAAAGTCTCTGGTAACTTTTCAGTCATAGCACGTTGAGGGCGTAACCGGTTCTTGCTAATTTTCTGCCTACGCCTCATGGTGTAGTAGTTCTTCCTCCATGTTGGCGTAGATTCTTCTATATCTACTGCTGCCCCGACGTGGATTTCTGGGATCTGATGCGTCAGATCTCCTTCTTCTATCTTCAGCCTGTGTACGAGTGTTTTTAGATCTGCCCCTGTGTTGGGTTTCTGTTGCTTTTGTCTGCTACTGCTATGTGCCTGCGGCTGCTACGTACCTACTGATCTGTCTGCTGACTGCTACATGAGTTCTGCTCTCGCCTGCTTTTTCTGTCAGCTTTGTTGTCCTGCATTCTGTGTACCCCATGGCATCCTCTAATCCTCTTCGCAATCTCTACGTGACTACTGCCAAATTAGAGGGCTCTAACTATCATACCTGGGCAACCTCCTTTGAAATCTTTATCAAGGCTTAAGGACGCTATACCCATCTGTCTACTAAAGGTCCAGATGTTCCAGATGATACTGCTGATGACAAGACTAAATAGGCTTATGACATGTGGTCCAAGGAAGATTCTGGGGTTATGACCTGGATGGTCAACACTGCTGAACCCAGTGAAATAATGAAAAACGGGCTGAGCGCCCGATTACACGGCCGTTTAATCGGCCCAATGGCCCAGCCGTTCGATTTTTGGCAAAATCGCCGTTTAGCATTTTTGTAATTAATCGACCGTTTTTTCCCGTTTTTCACCCGTTTTTTCCATTTTTTTGCCCTTTTTTTCCCGCTTTTTGGCCGTTTTTTGTCCGTTTTTTTTAAAATTTTTCTGTACACCTGTAACTTTATATAAACTATATGGCCCCAAGTATTACTGACTATAATATATTAAACTTATATACATTAAATATCCTATGATAAGCCTAGTTCTAATAGAATGCATACTTGTATGCAAGTTGGGATAATAGGGTACTGTTGTAAAGTGTAATTTATACAAGTAAAATATATGTAACTATTATCTAATTTTAGAATGCATACTTTAGTTAATTGTACTGCTGTAATGTATGTCTAATTGATGATATGCACATATAAGAATAAGTTAGAAATGTATCCAATAATGAGTCTATTGTTTACTGCTTAACTATGTAAACATGTGATGCAAAAATATTTCTGAATCATGTATGTGGGGTATTTTATCTATGTCAAATCTATTATTTATTATATTATGGCTATAATTATTGTCTTATAGCTATCTTATAAATTAATTGGGTGTTTTTACTGTTGGGTAGAGTGTTTAGAATCTTTAGATATATATAAAAGTTTCAAAGAGTATTAGTATTTATATACATATATATGTAATTTTGTATAAAATTATATAGGAAATTAAAACCCGTTTTTTTAAAAAATCGGCCGCTTACCGCTTAACCAGTTACAAGGTGCTGTCCCCACGGTTACCGCTTAACGTTTTTTAAAACATTGGCTGAACCCAAAATCAGCCAATCTCTTCTCCGACTGCGCACGGCTAAAGATATGTGGGATCAACTATCTCACGTGTATTCTCATCAACAAAATCCAAAAAAGGTGTTTGATATCTTCAAACATTTGGCCAAAAAGGAGTATTCTACCACTGATGCTATTGAAGATTGCTACAATCAGTGTTGTGCACTTTGGGATGAGTTTGAGGTCTATCATCCGCTATCCTCAGATATTAAGTCCAATGACAAAGAAACGAGCTTCAACTTGTTCAATTCCTAGCAGGCTTACCACCCTCCTTTGCGGGTGTTGTTAATCAGATTCTCTCTAGTGATCCTCTATCCAATTTTTGTGATGTTCTGAAACGCGTACAACGCTTACCCTCAGTCTCTCAGGCGACTCCTGATCTTTCTGATAGTGCTGTCCTTGCTGTCCGTTTTGGTGATTCTCTCCGTGGACGTGGCCGCGGTCGTAGCCATGGTCGAGGCCGCTTAACTCCAGGCACTGGTCGTGGTTCATACTCCTCTGGCTCTGACTCCTCTATTGAACCACGTTACTACAACTTTTGCAAGCGCAACAATCATACTGAAGACCGCTGTTGGATCAAGCACAGTAAACCTGCTTGGACAAATCAGGTTTCTTCAGAGCAGCCTGATACTCTACTTCTATGTTTGTCCCGCCCTCTGTTGATTGGATCCGATCTGAGGTTGAGAAATTGCTCCAAGTGTGCCTGACCTCCTCTGCTGAGACTTCTACAGTTGACAATTCTGCTCTTATGACACAATCCACTCTTTTGGCATAGTTTGGTGAACAGACATGGGTTATTGATTCCGTTGCCACTTCTCATATTACTGGAAATTGGTCTTTATTTTCTACCTTGCATAAAACTGTTGCTGTTCTGCTTGTCACGTTAGCCAATGGTTCTCAAACACCTATTTCAGGGATAGGGAATATCTATACTTCTGGACATCTTGCTTTGAACTCAACACTTTATGTTTCTAAATTCCCTATCAACTTGTTATCTGTGAGTAGAATTGTTAAGAGCCTACGGTGCTCAATTACCTTTGACCCGAATGGTGTTATCTTTCAGGATCTGTGAACGAGGATGAAGATTGGTTTGGGCCATGAGGGACCAGACAGACTCTACTATTTGGATGCACCAAAGACGAAGGCTTACCTGACTACTTCTGTGACTGACATTCGGTGGCACTACCGCTTGGGGCACCCTTCACCGGTAAAATTGAAGCATTTATTACCTGACATCTCTGATTCAGTTATTCGTTATGAGACATGCCAGTTAGGGAAACAAACTCGATCTACTTTTACTAAGAAAAACTATATTAGCTTAAAACAACTATTTGATATTGTGCATGCTAACATTTGGGGCCCGTGCTCTGTTGCTAGTATTTCTGGATTTCGATACTTCATGAGTTTTATTGACGATTTTTCTATAACCACTTGGTTATTTTTGTTAAGATACAAATCTCATATACTTGACACCATTACATCTTTCTTTGCTGAGATACGTACACAGTTTGGTAAACCTATTAAAATATTTTGTACTGATATTACCCTTGAGTTCATGCAAAAGTCAGTCAATCTGTTTTGTACTAAAATGGGTACTATTCACCAAACCTCCTGTGCATATACATCCCAACAGAATGGCATTGCTAAGCGCAAGAATCATCATCTTCTTGAGGTTGTGCGTACTCTTCTCTTTCACTATCATGTTCCCCACTCTTTTTGGCCAGAAGTTGTTTCCATTGCGTGTTATCTTATTAACCGCATGCCTTCCTCTGTTCTTGGCAATCAAGTGCCTTTTCAGATTCTATACCCTGATGCTCCTTTGTTCACCTTGCCTCGTATTTTTGGGAGTACATGTTTTGTGAAAAATTTGCGTCCTGGCCTTACTAAATTGGATCCTCGTACTACCAAGTGTATTTTCCTAGGGAACTCTAGGACACAAAAAAGGTATCGCTGCTTTGACCCGCTTACTAAGAAATAGATGATCTTGGTTGATGTTGTCTTTTTTGAACATACGTCGTTCTATTCTTTTACTGGATCTGCCTTGACTTCTGACTTACTCTCGGAATCTCCTTTACCTCTGCCTGTTGATCCTGCCCCGCCAGATGATACAGTCGCACCTGCTCCTCCATTAAGAGTCTACCAAAGAAGACCGAAGTCACCTACTCCCTCTATGGCCCAACCAAGTCTTCCATCTTCGAGAGCAGATTAGCCAACATCTCAGGTGTTTTCTGACTTTGACGTTCCTATCAGTTTACGCAAAGGCACTTGATCTTGCACTCAACATCCATTGGGAATTTTTGCACTACTACTAACCTGGGAAATAACTTTGCGAACTTCACTTCTTCCCTATGTGTTGTTGCTATTCCTAAGAATGTTACTCAGACTCTTCAGCATCCAACATCACATCAAGCCATGGAAACTGAAATGCAGGTACTCACTGATAGACATACTTGGAATTTGATTGATGCACCTGCTGGTTGTTCACCAGTGGTTACAGGTGGATTTTAATAGTCAAATATCAATCAGATGGCACTATTGAGTGACTCAAAGCTCGCCTGGTATTCAAGGGCTACACTCAGACATATGGAGTTGATTACTTCGAGACCTTCTTTCCTGTGGCTCAGTTAAATTCTGTTTGGATCCTCTTTTCTGTGGCCGTAAATTCTGATTGGCCATTATTTTAACTAGATGTTAAAAATGCATTCCTGTATGGTGACCTGCATGAGGAAGTTTACATGGAGCAGCCTCCTGGATTTGTGAGTCAGGGGGAGTCTTCAAAAGTCTGTCGCCTTCGCAAAGCAATTTATGGTCTTAAGCAGAGTCCCTGAGCCTGGTTTGTCAAGCTTAGCTCTATTCTTCAGAAATTTGACTTTCATCGCTCTCAATTTGATCACTCAGTGTTTGTTAAGAAAATTACCTCTGGTCTTATAGTACTCATTTTCTATGTTGATGACATTATCTTATCTGGAAGTGACTCTGCAGGCATCCAAGCTACTAAGACATACTTTGAAAAGTACTTTATTACCAAAGATTTAGGCAAACTGAGGTATTTTTTGGGCATTGAGGTCTCTCATTCATCCTCTGGTCTCTGTTTGTCTCAGCACAAGTATGTTTTAGATCTCCTATCAGAGATAGGAATGCTTGGGGCTAAGCCAGCTAGTACACCCTTGGATCCCAATACTAACTGGGATGACAACACTTCTTATGCTGACCATCATCAGTATCGCAGATTGGTTGGAAAACTCATCTACCTTACTATCACTAGGGCTGATATCACTTCTGCTGTTGGGCTCATAAGTAGATATATGGATAAACCCCGCCAATGCCATTGGGATGCTATCTGCCATATTTTGAAGAACTTGAAAAGTTCTCCTGGCAAAGGCCTGCATACAAGAAACATGGCCACTGTAATCTTACTGGCTACTCTGATTCTGACTATGCTGGGAGCAAGATAGATTGTAGATCTACCTTTGGATACTGCACCTTTGTAGGTGGTAACTTGGTAACTTGGCAAAGCAAGAAGCAAACTATAGTTGCTCGCTCAAGTGTTGAAGCGGAGTATCGAGCCATGGCTCACACCACCTGTGAGCTTTTTTGGGTACGCAGTCTTCAGTGAGATTTTGGTATATCTGTTTCTCCATCCATCCCACTACACTGTGACAACAAAGTCGCTATCTTCATTGCCAGCAGCCCCACCTTCCATGAACGCACCAAACACATTGAAGTTGATTGCCATTTCATTCGGGAGGCTGTCTTATCTGGTCAGATTTCTACACCTTATACACCTACTACGGATTAGGTTGCATATATTTTCACCAAAATTCTTCCGAAGACCAGATTCACTACTCTGATGGACAAGCTTGGCATGATTGACATCTATGCTCCAACTTGAGGGGGAGTATTAGTATGTATATTTTCCTAGCTTTATTTTCCCTTTATTATTGTGTTATGGGCCTTTGTTTATTAGCCCATTAGCCTTTCCTTATTCTAGAATATTCTTGTTTCTAGATTATTCTTACTATCTAATCTCCTATATAAGAGAGTCTCCTGTAATTGTTTTACTCATCAAATACAAAACCATCTATCATTTTAGAACTTTTCACCCGGGCAGTGTTGTTTTTCAAGATCTGCGCGTGAGGATGAGGACTGGTTTGTGCCGTGAGGGACCAGATGGATTATACTACTTGGATACACCGAAGACCACTGCTCTGTTGACTGCGTCTGTGACAGGCCTACAATGGCATTACCAACTGGGGCATCCATCTCTGCCAAATTGAAGCATTTAATTCCTGCTATTTCAAATTCTATTTTTCATTGTGAAACTTGTCAGTTGGGCAAACAAACTCATGCTAGCTTTTCCAAAAAAACCTGTATTGGTTCAAAACAACCTTTTGATATTGTGCATGATGATGTTTGGGGTCCATGTTCTGTTCTAAGTATATCTAGATTACTTTATGAGCTTTATTGATGACTTCTATAACTACCTGGCTGTTTTTATTTAAGAATGGATCTCACATGTTGGATACTATCACCTCCTTTTTTGCTGAGATCCGTACCCAGTTTTACAAATTTATTAAAATGTTTTGCACTGATAATGCCCTAGAATTTGTGCAATCGTCTGTCAGCCAGTTTTGTCGTAAGATGGGTACTATGCATAAAACTTCATGCTCTTACACACCGCAACAAAATGGGCTTGCGAAGCGTAAGAATCGACACCTCCTTGAAGTTGCCCACACCCTGCTTTTTCACTATAATGTACCCCAAACTTACTGGCCTGAAGCTATCTCGACTTCATGTTACCTGATTAATGACATGCCTTCTTCTGTTCTTGGCAATCAAGTACCTTATCAAATATTATACCCCGATGCCCCACTATTTGCTCTGCCTCCTCAGTTTTTTAGAAGCACTTTCTTTGTCAAAAACCTGCGTCAATAGACTAAACTTGACCTGTGGATAACCATATGTGTTTTCTTGGGTTACTCTCAGACTCAAAAAGGATACAAGTTCTATGATCCCTCTGCAAAAAAATGGTTTGTTAGTGCTAATGTGGTCTTCTTTGAGCATATGTCATTGTACTCTGCAACAAGTTCTACTCTGACATCTTATCTGTTGATTGATACACCTTTGCCTGTGTCGGTTGACACTGGACTGCCTCCTCCGGATGTTGCACCATCCCTGCTTCTGAAAGTGTACCAATGACGACCGAGAGCTACAACTCCCTCCATGGCCCCTCCCTCACTAGTTCCTACATCCTCATCAGCAGATCCACCTCCACCTCAGGTATTTTCTGATTTAAATGTTCCTATTAGTCTACAAAAAGGGAGCATGTCTTGCACTCAACATCCTATTGAAAGTTTTTGTTCAACTGCTAACCTGGGCACAGACTTTGCTAATTTTACCTCTACTTTATCTACTATATCTCCTCCTAAGAATGTTGCTCAAGCTTTACAACATACTTCATGATGCCAGGCTATGAAGACTGAAATGCATGATCTTATTGATCGACATACGTGGGACCTGGTTGATGCACCTGCCGATTGCTCGCATGTTGGTTGTCGCTGGATCTTTATCGTAAAGTATTAACCGGATGGCACAATTGAACGATTGAACGCTAGACTAGTTTCCAAAGGCTATACTCAAAACATATGGAGTGGATTATTTTTAGACTTTCTCTTCTGTTGCCTGTCTAAATTCTACTCGTGTTCTTATCTCTGCGGCTATAAATTGTGATTGGCCTCTGTTTCAATTAGATGTTGTTATGGTGATCTACATGAGGAGGTATACATGGAGCAACCACGTGGATTTGTTACTCAGGGGAGGTTACGCAAAGCTATCTATGGGTTGAAACAGAGTGCCCGTGCCTGGTTTGACAAATTGAGTAGTATTCTTTAGAAATTTAGCTTCCGCCCTCTCATTCTAATCACTTAGTGTTTATCAAGAAAACTTCATATGATCTTGTGATTCTGATTGCTTAAGTTGATGATATAATCTTCAGGGGGTGATCAAGCAGGCATCTAGGCCACTAAAGAGTACCTGAAAAAACACTTTGTCACTAAAGATTTGGGAAAATTGAGATATTTTTCGGGTATCGAAGTTTCTTGCTCTTCCTCAGGTATTTTCTTATCTCTGAGGAAATATGTCTTGGATCTTTTGTCGAAAATAGGAATTCTTGAAGAAAAACCCACTACTACTCCCTTAGATCCTAATACCAACTGGATGATGATACTTCTCCTCCATGCCCAGACAACCAACAATCTTGTCGATAGTTGGTAAACTTATATATCTGACTGTTACAAGGGCTGATATAACTTCTGCAGTTGGCTTAATCAGAAAATACCTAGAAAAACCTAGACAGTGCCACTGGGATGTTGTGTGTCACATTCTGAAATATCTAATAAAGTCCCCAGGAAAAGGCTTATTCTACAGAAATCATGGGCATTTGTAAAATCACAGGGTATTCTGACTCAACTTATGCAGGCATCATGATAAACCGCAAATCCACTTCTGGTTGTTGTACCTTTATGGGAGGTAATCTTGTTGCCTAGCGCAATAAGAAACAAACTATAGTTGCCCTCTCTAGTGCTGAAGTTGAGTATAGAGTTATGGCTCATACTACTTGTAAACGGTTATGGGTCTGCGGTCTTTTGAAGGAGTTTGATATTTCTGACCCTAATCCTATTCCTATGTATTGTGACAACAAAGGCTGCTATATTCATTGCCAGCAATCCAACATTTCATGAGCGCACCAAACATATTGAGGTGGATTTTCATTTTATCCGAGAGGCTGTCTTGCCTTGCAATATCTCTACTCCATACACTCACACTTCTGATCAAGTAGCAGACATCTTCACAAGACTTCTTTCCAAGACCAGATTCACTACCATGGTGGACAAGCTGGGCATGATTGATATCTATGCTCCTGCTTGAGGGGGTATTAGTATATATGCTTTATTGCGTTATGTTATGTTATTTCTTTTGTTATGGGCTTTAGACTTCTCTTGTCTTTAGCCTTTTCTTCTATCCCATATTGCCTAGTTCTGTTTTCTAACTTACTCTCTTATCCTATAAAAGGGATATCATTCTATTTTGTTTTCACATCAAATAAAGATTTCTCATTCTATAGATCCTATAACTATACAAGACCTAGGCTAGCATGAGTCAGCTCCAGGCAGGTAAACACATTAGAATCCTATCTTCGTTCAGATTCACTTGGATAACTCCTATAGCAAAATGATTTCAGACTCGACTTCAAACATTTTACAACGTATACCAACTATATCATGGGGTATGGAAAGAATGAGTAACCAAATAGTTTTTGAATCATTCTCAACTTCCAGGGCCATGGAAAATAATATGCTGTCCTATATTACTTCTTGGTCTTATTAAAATCCTGTTGTGAGATGATATAAAATCAATTTATCAAGCGAAAAAAGAAAAATTCAAATCAAAGGGCAAAAACCATATACACGTCATAGACATAGAGAACTAAATCATGAGTTCTCATGTGCACACTTTTTAAATCTATAGAGTTATAGAGAACTAAATCATGAATGTACAAAGGTAAAAACTATTCTTTATTTACTCATGTGGTGTAGTGGTCCTATATTTATCGAATTTGGGTTGTAATATGTCACAAACATGTGCGGTTGATTGATATTCATGTCTCTACGATTATTTTTTCTTTACTATATGGTGTTTCTTTCAGTCAGATATTTTGCAATGTTCTCTGCCGTCAAAGTCATGTACATATGTGCAGAAGATGCAAAGATATTAGATCTTACTGGTACTTGCCTAATTGCAACTCAGTGTAATCTTATAGAGCTGATGTGAAATCCAATATCTTCACGTAGGAAACCTTTTTTGAAAGGTAACTCTTGATTCAGCCTTTATTGTAGATGAGCTACACAATTATTTTTAGGCTTTTAGTTCTAATAATATTCTCTCAAGAAAGACAACACAGATGGCTCCATATCTGGATGTCTTTTCTTTGATGCATAATTCTTGCAGGAACTCCTTTGATGTCCTAATTCAAGTTGAAGTCCTTTTGAGATGTAAGAATAATACTAACAGCACAGGAGACGTTAATATAGGTGAGAGTGAAACGTGGGTGCTCACAACTAATGATGCCCTATGTTGTTTAGCAGTACTGTAGCTGGGTTGAGCCACCTGTGGCTCTACAGTCTGCACATTTGCTTGGTAGGGTGTATCAATAGTTTTAACATTTTTTTTTTAATCTTATTATTTAACAAGTCCAGAATATCCTACTTGATAAATGAGAATGACGATGTTGGATGTGTGATACATTTATGTTGACCAAAGTGACTCTCTTTAAATTTTTAATTTTTGTCAAACTTCTATATGGCACATGGTAATTCTGATTTTAGTCAGCTTCTACATTCTCAATTATAAATTTCTCAAGATCTATTGTAAGAATTTATGAGGATTATAAAGATTTTTCTTTATCTTGTAACAAATCTTTAATTCCAATTCTCAATCCAAAAGAAACTTTCTTATATAGCTCTGTCTGAATTATGATTCTAGTTAGGCAGACTTCATTAAAAGTTACATTAACAAGAACATTCCTCACCATTAGTTGCAGGTCTTGTTGAGGATATTATTACATCGACGCTTATCCTCCAGTAATTCATCATAAAGAGGATAAAGTAAATATTGATTAACCAGTATTTATGTCATGGATATTGACAAATTAACCAGTATTGATTGGAATAACTCCCTGGTTTGTTTGAACTTTTATCCTCTGGAAAAAAGTGTTGTCCTCTTACTGCCTCCTTCAATTATGTAGGTGGATATGCCTTGTCCATTTATTCTACAGTAGCTTAATATCAGCTTAGGAGTTGTATTTAATGGAACCTTAGGAACACCACCAATCTCTTCCAAGGGCTTGTACCTCTCCCTGACTTGTTTTCCCCTATTTCTGAATGGATCTTTTGTGACAAGTTTTACACTAACTCTTGTGATTTCCATGTCATGCAGATATCAGATGAAGGAACCATACAGACAGCATAAAAGATGTTAACACAGGTGAGAGTTAAAGGTGGGTGCTCACAACTACTATTTTTCTTTCTTATTTGAAAGACTCCGTAGCTAGGTCGAACCATTTATAATTGTACAGTATTGATTGGAATAACTCCCTGGTTTGTTTGAAAAGTGTTGTCCTCTTACTGCCTCCTTCAATTAGGTAGGTGGATATGCCTTGTCCATTTATTCTACAGTAGCTTAATATCAGCATAGGAGTTGTATTTAATGGAACCTTAGGAACACCACCAATCTCCTCCAAGGGCTTGTACCTCTCCCTGACTTGTTTTCCCCTATTTCTGAATGGATCTTTTGTAACAAGTTTTACACTAACTCTTATGATTTCCATGTCATGCAGATATCAGATGAAGGAACCATACAGACAACATAAAAGATGTTAACACAGGTGAGAGTTAAAGGTGGGTGCTCACAACTACTATTTTTCTTTCTTATTTGAAAGACTCCGTAGCTAGGTCGAACCATTTATAATCACCAACGGCCCCTTGATTGTGTGCTTTTTGACATAACAATCTCTGTGGGAATTCGACTGGTACTCCCCTTCTCTGTACCGACCGGATCTAACATGTGGCGTCTTGATCTTGGCACAATAGGGAATCATTTCTAAAAAAAGGTTATAACAACCCATGCTCTTCTTTTTTTATCAATTTTCCCCCATATATTTTCCCTACATACATGGGTGAGTGTCAATAATTGTTAGGGATCTATTATCTCTATTAATATGTAATCTCCTTTCTATCACAGTCAAGGAAGAAAATGTCCGATTTCGACGCCGTTTCGGTGGCCACAGGTACAAAAATTTCGACAGAAATTTCGACAGATGCGTTCCTGGCGTTTCGACGGCCAAATTAACGAGTTGTTTGATGAAATTTTACCAGAAGCATCTACTAGTCTAGATCTACTCAAATATGCAATAATATTTCATATTGGATATGTTTGGGGGGGGGTCTTCTCATGAGTGAGTGAAGAAAGCTAAACTGTTTCGATGGGGATTTCGATGGGGATTTCGATGTCAATTTTGATAGTGAAATGAATTAGTTGAGTCATTATAGTTTGCAAGCACGATATATAGACTTAATGACACAAACATGTGCAAAGAAAATATGGTCTAGTATGGTAGGACATCTAGGTGGGATGACAGGCTGCCGCTGTACCGAAGCAATGTTGATCTGATCATCTGATTATGAGTAAGTATTAACTCAAGGAAATCAAAACTTACAAGTTACAACTTCAATTAGAACTTACTAGTTAGTAGTTACTACAAGTCTACAAGTATACAATCCAAGTTTATGAAGTAGAAACTTAAAAACATGCAATAATAATAGTATTCCCAATTTTCCATACATTATTGTAGTACACTGCACTCCATACCTGCACACTGCGCTAGTTGAAGCTTGAGTGTCTTGGTGGTTGTTGTTGTGGTTGTGGTTGTCCATACACAACTTCATTAATCCGATCTACATAATCCTTCCAGCTCAAATGATGCCTATAGACGCGATTGTATGTCTCAACATGGTCTAAATATATTTGACCATACACATTCTTCAGCATCTCATGTTTTGGAAAAAATTCCATAAGATCTTTCTCCTGATCGTCAATACTAGGAACTGTAGGAGGCAATGATGATGATGCACCAGATTCGCCACCATAGACATAGCCACAGGCTGGGAAAAGATAACCACCACTAGCACCTTCAGTAGGTAAAACATAGCCATAGGCTGGGAAAACATAACCACCACTAGCATCATATCCAGAAGGAGTATAAGCAACACCAGATTCTCCATAGCCATAGGAACCATAAGGAGGTTGTTGTTGTGTTAGGGGTTGTGGTTGTGGTTCTGGTTGTGGTTGTGAAGGTCCAAATCCAAAAATACTATCAGCAAGAGTAGATGACGGTTCCTTATCAGAAATACTCAAACCCGATACTGATTCATTTAAGTCAGAAAAATAACCACTATACTCTTTATGACCTCGAGTTTTCTTTCTGTTATATGTCTTTTGAGCTGTTGGGTATTGAGTTTGAGTAGGGTCAAGTGGTGCAAATTCAGCCCTTGGGCCAGTGACATAAGGGCGATCATCATCTTCATTTGTATATCCTTCCCATCCTTCAATGCCACCACCACCTCCACCTCCTTGACCATCGTCATTGTCATCGTCATTGTTGTCATCATCACTAGCAGAAGGAGACTTTGATGATGAAGATTTGCTTTTGGAACCAGATCTAGTAGCAGCACCACCAAGTTCAGCATTCACAACACTTTCAATGTCCATGTCATCATTTAAATGTGCATCCTCTTCCTCTAGTCTTTGAACGGGGCTGCGGTCATCGTGTGCTTCTTGTTGATCTTCAGCACGAGCAGGTTCAAAAGTTTCTTCAAGTGTTGCATCTGGCGTACCCGTAGCTCCATCTAAAACTGGGGCACCACCAATCTCATTCATCTATTCTTGCAATGGATCTTCATCATTATTATCGGCGCCGGCAAAGGTGTACGCAATATCAATGGGATCATGCACAACTGAGAGATCCACTTCTCTGAACTCTGGTTCTCTAAGATCTTTTGCCCTCAATCTCATATTGTAGTGGACGAAGACCAAGTCGTTTAAACGAGCAACCCCAAGTCTATTCCTTCTTTTACTGTGAATAAGGTTGAACGTGGACCAATTCCTCTCACATCCACCAGCAGCAGCTGTTTGTGATAGAATTCTCAAAGCCATTCTTCGTAGCTCGGGACAACCTGTGCCATGCCACAACCACCACTCACAAGGAATGCTTTTATCCCTATCTTGAACAACATTTGGATGCGCAAAACAGCCCAACCCTTCTCTGAATTGTCTTAGCTGCATATAAGGAAAATAAGCAGAATTTTAGGATGCAATTCTAATTACATAATAAAATTATGTATTACATAATAAAATGGTGTAAGGTCTGAATTAAACCTGATTCATTATAGTCAGTCTCTCCTCAGATGTTGTAACAAGTCTATTTGTCACATCCTTTATTGCTGAAATGAAGACACTATTTGAACCCAATTTGTATTTGTACTGGAATCGTGGATTCAAATAATGTGCTGTAAAGATGCATAAGCATGCATTTAGAGAGAGAGCAACACATTTATTCCAATATAATGAATAACAAGTTATAAGTCACAAGTAACTCACCAGCTTTGTGCAAAGGATGCATTAACATGTTGTCCCATCTTTTTTTAATAATATATAAATATTGTGCATGAGATCGGGGAGCCACTACTTTTATGGTCTCTTTTAATTTTTCAATGGCCTCATACAACCACGGAATGGTGGGTGACTTATCTCCATCTACTAACCTCAGCACTTTGACAATTGGCTCCATTATTTTCAACAGATTTGTTATCTTATCCCAAAAACTCCTATTATTTACAAGTTCTTCTATCTTTGCTCCCAGAGTTGTTCTACTTTCCTTCATTGAGCTCCACTCAACACCAGCAAATAACTTCTTCAATCCATCTCTCTTTCCCTTAAGGCTCTGAAGTGCTAAAAAATGAGTAGCAAATCTTGTGACTCCAGGCCTAATCAAGTCACCACCACAATATTCCTTCCTCCTCATTGCTGCCAATAAGAATGAGTGGTTGTAGATAAAACCTGTAATGGTTCTAGCTTCAGTAACCACTGCTTTCACATGACTCAACCCCCCTACAATAATTCAAACATGGAAATGATGGTTAAATCTTAAGTGATTATATTAATAAAGTCATAGATATATGATATATCTTGAAGGTATAAGTAATAGAATTTGAAATTTTGAATTACCTATATCTTTCAGCATCAGGTCGATGCAATGGGATGCACAAGGTGTCCAATATATTGGATATTGCTTCATTAACTCTTTCCCAGCTTTCTTGAAGTTTGGCCCATTATCTGTCACTATTTGGACAACATTTTCCACCCCAACATTTTTCAGAAATATCTTCATCTGCTTCTTGATGTACTTACTATCCCGAACTTGATCAGATGCATCAACAGAACCAAGGAAAATTGTGGAACCATTGCAGTATGCTAAAAAGTTGATTATTTGCTTTCGGTTACCCGATGTCCACCCATCACACATCAGCGTAACTCCATATTCAGACCACCTACAATTTGTAATGCAATAAATAAATGAATCTCAAATTCTCAACACTAATTTTCATATAATAAAAAAATCATAAATTATATCATTCATACCTCTCCTTTTTTTCATCAATCCACTTCTGGATCTCTTCTTTCTGTTGAGGAAGGTAAACATTCATCAACTCATATGCAGTTGGGGCTTTCACACCCGGGCCAGCTGCCCCCGCAGTCCTCAAGAGGTGTTGCAAGTATGGCTCAGACGCCGCATGTGCTGGGATCCCATGTGCAAAGAAAAACTTTCCCACGGCTTTTCCAACTTTATTCTTTGCTCCAGAGAACATATCCTTCAACCTCTGTTGAGCTGGTTGAGATTTTCTAATACCTGGCTCTTCAGCATCTAAGCCCAACCTTCCTCTTGCAGTACTAGCAGATCTGAACAATGAAGGAATGCCTCCCTTCTTTCTTTTCACCTGACCAGATGGCATGTCATCCTCAGTTAAATCAACTACACCTCTCCCTGAACCCCGACTACCACCACCAACTTCATAAGTAGACGGTCCAATTCCCCTTCTATACTCATCATGTTGTTGTTTTTCCCATGCAGACCTCTTAGAATCTCTCAGGGCCCTCCTAAACATGCGTCGGGCTTGGGGGGTGTCATAATCTGGGGGATATTCTACATCAGAGTCCTCCTCAGCAGACGAACCATGTCCTCCCTTATAACCAAACAAGGTATCCACATACAGCTGGTCTAATTGTTTCTGTTGCTGACGTGTTTCTTTCTTAGCTTTCATCATTTCAATAAAGTCATCCCTCACTCCTTGAGGGCATTTCTTGCACTTGGCCACATTCTTATCCCCACCAACAATGTGTGCCTTGAACCTAGTAATTCCTCCACCTCCAATCTTTTTGTCGCAGTAGTTGCAAACCACTTGATGTCTATGACCACCCATGGGTTGGCAATGCCCCCATGCAAAATTAGGATTTGGACCCTTTTTACCAGCTTCAGCTTGGTTCTTACCCCTCCCAGCACCCACATCTCTGTCACCATCAGATGAACCATTGCTAGAAGAATTCGCCATCACCTGCGAAATATAAAGAATAAAGAAAAACACTCATGAGTCATGTCATTACATTTAAATCATGAATTATGTAACATATTTACAAACATGTACAAGTAGAGTAGAACTAGAAGACAATTGCATCATTTGTCTCTTAATTTTTTAGAATATAATTTATTTTACCATTTTAAGTTTTGAAATTTCTTTTAATGATATTATATAGACTAATAGAGTAAACTCAATTTTATAATATGTTTGCGTTACTTCAATGATTTATGATACTAAATAAGTAGACTAGTAGAGTATAAATGTATAATCAATTAATCATGCTAAGACATTTTATTGAATTATTATTATTTTTTAAATTGTATTTTTTCTTTTTTTAATTATTGAAAATAATTTTTAATCATATAAAAAGACTTGATCTTTATTCTAAATACATTTAACTTATTTTAAGTATTTTATCATACAAATATTAGGTTATTATAGTATTATTTATGCAATTTCTAGTATTTAGAAATCATTTTATTTAACTAAAATAGAAAGAAAAAAATAATTAAGTCTGATTTTTCGAAAATAATAAAAAGTACATAATTTTTTTACCTCCAAAATGCATTTTTGACCTTAATCTAAGTTAATATTAGTATATATTGTTCATATAAGCATGAATCTAGGCAATTCCATGTTAAAAAATGATTTTTTAAGCAAAAAAGATTAGATTTTAGTAGTAATACGGGTTTAAGTTATGAATTTAGTGATATTTATTAGGATTCATGTTTAGATCTACACCATTTAAGGATTTAATGCATAGATTTACCATTTTTGGTAGATCTAGTACCTTGAATCTAAGAGAATAGAGAGAGAAATATAGTAGGAGGAGAGATTAGAGAGAGAGAATGGGTAGAACATTAGATGGGGGGGAGAAGAAGAAGAGGATTAGAGAAAACATACCTCAAAATGCCTCAAAATAGCCTTTGGAACCTTCAAAATCGCCTAAGCACAACTCTGCAGATCACGTCTTCTATTTCGGCGGCATAGTGCTGCGTGCCGAGCCGCATCGGCGAAATAATAGCCTAAACTGGCCATTTTACAGCGGTACCCCCCCTGTTTCGGCGAAATTTGATAAAACCGCCGAAATTTTTTTTTTTACCGGCAAAATTACGTACGTCACAAGAGGTTATGCTGTTTCTATATCCGATTGCCATCGGTACCGAAATAATTGGCGAAATTTCGCCAATTTCGACGAAATTTTGAACATTGATCACAGTGCATCATTCCTGTGATAGTGCTTCAAGCCTTGCTTCTTTCGAGCTTTCTCCTCTCATTGTGCATCTTACCGGTGATTGCTCATATCCACTATCGTTCGAATCGGTGTGCTACTATGATATCCTTCTCCACCGTTATTCTAATGGTGTGCTACGTTGATATCTTTCTCAACTGACGTCCTATCAATGTAATTTTTTCATCTTGTTTGAAGACATGGCTGATGGCAAAGATTCACCTCAAACCATTGTCTATAATGACAATGCTCATATCTCCCTAATAAAGTTAAATGGAGAAAATTACTTGCTCTGGTGAATTTGATCTAAACCATCCCGGAGTCCGGAGACAAGGTGAAATTTATTGAAAAACCTAATGAGGATACTCTTGAATGAAAACAGAGAAATAGCCAAGTCAAATACTGGATATGGATCATCATGAAACCCTCTATTGCCTCCAAGTACATGTTTTACAAAACTACGTGTTAAAGAGTCTAAATTAGCCTATTTAGTTAATAAGTCAATTAGTCAATGGGCCTTTAGTGTCTCGGCCTGTTTCGATTACTTGGGACACAAGTCTCAGGGTTTCTCCCTTGCTCCTATATATAGGACAAGGGTGCCCAGTCTTGTACTCATCTAATCCCATTGAATTCAATACAATCTTTTATTCTTCACATGGTATCAGAGCATGTTCGCTCCTGAGGGAACCCTAGCAACCGCGAGCTCTCCCCGTCTGCGGGCGGCCGTCGCCATGGCTTAGGTCGGCTGCCCGCTAGGCAAATCCGGCCTACATGGCTCTTTCTTCCCTTTCATATCTACTCTCTGGCCGCCATATCCGGCGGTAATATCCAACGCCACCATCACCTCCTCCATCTGCCGCCAACCGCTGCAACGAGCAGCAATAGCTGCTGCCGTTGGCCAGCAGCCGCCGCCGGCCCAAGGGAGCCGTAGCTATCCACGCTACTACAAACAAACAACAGTGTTATCGTCAACATCTGCGCCGCCCATCCGCAAAGAGCAGCGCCATCTTCAACCACCATCCACAGCAACCCGCCGCCGTATGCAACAACAATAGCTGCTGCCCCCAGCCGCCGGCCTCCAGAAACCATCACCGCCGCAGGCAACAGCAACAGCCGACGCTGTCGTCGGCCTAGCCGCAGCCACCCGCTGCTGCTGTAGCCACAGCCATCCAGTCCAGGCGTCGCCGACCCTCTTCCACCGGCTGTCTCTAGCAGCCGCCATCTGCCGCAGTGGCAATACTAGTTGTTGCACAACAACCGCCTATCAGCAGACATCCCCGCCGAAACCATCACAGTCATTATCGCCGCCGCCGTGTCCGTCTACTGCAGAGTTGCTGCCTCTTCATCCAGCAACCATATCCCCAGCCGACGATCGCACTCTTCAACCGGCGTCTCACCATCCTAGTCTCCAAGTCAATTGTTGTTGTCTACTGCGAGCGGTCACCCATCACTCTCCACCGCTACCAAACAACCATGTTTACTGCCCCCATATGCATTATCCCTGTCTCTATTCGGATCCTTGATCGGTCCTATGTTTTGCTAATCGAATCCCATTTTGACCCTAATCTGATTTTTCGCGGGGGCGGATCCGCCCCCGCACCCAATTACACATCTCCATATCCCAAAATCCTCTCAAATCCACCAATTCCTTTCCCACCCACCCATTTCTTGTGTGTATCCCTTTCCACAGTGCGGGGGTCATATATTCATTTCTCCACACCAAACACTCACTCTCGTCGTATTTGGTGTGCGGGGGGGGGGGATAGAGAGGAGAGGAAGAGATGAGAAGAGAGAGCCAGCATGAGAGAGTATGAGAGAGAATGTATGAGAGAGAGTATGAGATGAGATGATGATATATGTATTCAGGTTATATATGTTTCAGGCTATCATCTTCATGGAGCTTCACGTTCTTCAGCACATATGTTCTCCACCTCCATCCAGCTTCATTCAGCATCGACACCTGACACCGTATCTGCATTCGTACCGCGTTATGTACGTCAGGTGTTGATGGTGTATTTCTTCAACTACATTCATATGATACAGATGAGTGCTTCTTCAGATTTTCAGAAGCTCAGAGTTTATCTTCATCGAGCTACTTTGTCACGTCTTCTCTGAGCTGCATCTGCTGTTTCGACATCACCTGTTGCTGATCTTCTTGGGAGTTTCCTTGATGGATGATATCTCCTTTCCTGTCAAGCCCCCAAGGTTCATGCGTTAGAGTTTCATGATACCTACATCGTATCACCAACATATCGTCCGTCCGTGTTCGTGCCATGTTATGCACGTCTTCTCAGACACTTTGAAGACGCCACTACTACTACATCATCATTGAGAGATCCACGTTCGTGCCGCGTTAAGTACATATTCCAATGAAGTTTTCGTGGTCATGGTATGGATGATCGTCTGCTCCAAGTGGCGAATTACTGCTGTAGTATTAGGTCCATTCTTCAGATGCTCTTCAGATGCACTTCAAAGAAAGACATTCTTCAAAGCTCGAGTATTTTCAGCCTACAGAGTCATCATCACTATATGATTCAGGGGGAGTATTAATTAAGGGGGGGGTATCAATTTTGTATGGGGAGTGATATTTATCTTTTATCTTTCATCTATCATTTCTTTTATCATTTTATCGAGTCTTGTAGCCTCCAAGCTTTGGACATGTGTTTCATCCATGCTCCAGCTTGAGGGGGGGTGTTAAAGAGTCTATATTAGCCTATATAGTTAATAGGTTAATTAGTTAGTGGTCCTTTAGTGTCTCGGCCCGTTTAGATTACTTGGGACACAAGTCTCAGGGTTTCTCCCTTGCTCCTATATATAGGACAGGGTATCCAGTCTTGTACTCATCTAATCCCATTGAATTCAATACAATCTTTTATTCTTCACACTACGGAAATGTGGGACGCTATCCGTCACCACTACATACAAGAAAGAATGTTTTGAGGCTTTATAGAATCTAGGGTAAATTGTTTGGTAAAAATCAGAGTGACATGACCCTTGATGAATACTTTGATTCTATTGCCAGCTTGTCTCAGCAACTTGGCTATTTTTAACCCGTCTCTTCTGGGGATCAAACTAAAGAGATGGCCAATCTTTTCATGACCAAGTTCCGTAATGGCCTTCATCCAACCTATGCTCCAGTCCGCAACATTATCTAGGCCCGTGACACCTTTCTCATTCTAGAAGATGTATTCTCTTGACTCTAGCAGTCTGATGTCCGCCACTTGACCTCTACTCCACCAGATTCACAACTTGTGATCATTGTCTCTGCCCGTGGACGAGGACAAGCTGTGGGGGATGCCCCCTAGGCCACAATGCACTTTCTGCAACAAATTATGTCATTTGGAGGAAAAATACTATTAAAAGTATGGTCATCCTTATGGGCGCGGTCATAACACTGGGAATGTCCATGTTGACCAAGGATCATGCAATTAGTCTGTCACCATCTTTTCAGTTGAGTACGGACATCTTCTACAAGCCTCTCAACAAACTCCTTCACAATCTACATGATCTAGGGATTCCGTGTCCATACATTCCGCTGCGACATATTCAGCGCATCTGGCCTCCAACCAAGGTAACATCCGGACGTCTATGCTGACATCCAACTCTCCTTGGATTGTTAACTCGGGGGCCACCCAACATATGACTGGTATGAGACACCTTCGTTCCTCTATTGAACCTCATATTCCTACCTCATCTGTCACTCTAGCAGGTGTGTCCATTAAAATTGTTTAGCAATGTGGTAGTGTTAATGTCTCATCTAGTTTCAAACTTCAATCTGTTCATTATATTCCTCATTTTCCCTTTAATTTAATATCCATTGCTAAGTTATTTGATGCCTTTTACTTGCAATGTCACCTTTGGTAGTCAAGATTTCATGATGCAAGATTCTCAAACTTTTCGAACAATTGGTTCAGGTTCTAGAATTGGTGGCCTCTATTACTTTGGTGATGTTGTTCCATCTTTTGTTCTTCTTGTGAGCACACCTCTTTAAGTACACCAATGTTATGGTCATCCTTCTCTTGAGAAGTTGAATCACCTCCGTCCCTCTTTATCTTGTTTAAAAATCTTTCCTGTGACTCATGTGAGTTTGAGAAGCATTATAGGAGTTTGTTCCCTAGAAAAACTAGTCTCTATTTCAAAGCTACCTTTGATGTTCATAGTAACATTTTTGGTCCCTTTCGAACCACCAATTTTAATGAATTACGCTATTTCATTACCTTTGTTGACGATTTCTCTCGCATGACGTGGTTATATCTGTTGAAATCTTGTGATGAAATGATTGGTGTTTTTCAGAATTTTTATAAAATGATTTCAACACAATTATAAATCCATTAAAATTTTCCGCACCGACAATGCTTTAAAATATGTTTTGGCTCGAGTTTCTTATTTTTTCTCTAGAATTGGAACCATCCGTAAATGTTCCTGTGCTCACACCCCAAAACAAAACGGGATGGGAAAATTGTTATTTACTTGATATCTCTTGTGCTCCTATGTTTCAGGATTAATTACCTAGGACTTATTGGTCTAAAACTGTTCTCACAACCTTCTACCTTATCAATTGACAACCATCTTCTGTTCTTCGAAACAAGACCCTTTTTTGGTTTTTTCCTGTGAGAATGACTTTCCATCTGTCTTAGTGTATTTTCAGGTGTACTGCTTTTGTGCATAATTGTAAGGCCCCTAAACTTGTTTAATGATTTGAATAAGCTTAATTACCATAATATAATGCTTAGAACCCTAATATAACCTTGTAATATGCTTTGAAATCATAAGACAAGCTTAAGTTTCAAATTTGGTCCAATTTGGACACTTTTTGAACAAGTTATGCAATTTTATGCACATTTTGGACTTTTCTGCAATTTACCCAATTGAGAGGTTTTCTTTGCAATTTATCACTTGTATTATATTCCTTGGATATTCTGTTATCATTCTTGAGCTTGTTGAGCCATGTGGCGCCTATTTAAACCTTAGTGTGAAGGTGTTTTCTCCAAGGGTATTTTAGGGTTTTCCCCTTCACGGATGAGCTACCTTTAGTAGCTATCGACTAATGAATTATTTGATTGGCTGGGAAATTCGACAAAGGAAAGCTAAGCAGGTCTATACACATGATGGGGGAGCTGCTTGTGTGCGTGCTTGTATATTCTTAATAAATTAAGGCTATGGACACTTGGATAAATACTAGAACTTCATTTTTTGCTTTTTCTTTATCTTAAAGTGTCATATACTTATCCCCAAGCACCAAAACAAGCCATTTTCTCTCCACCACTTCCCTCTTTCTCCCAACTTCGTTCTCCCTCTATTCAGCTGCGAATTTTGCTGCCCAAGGAAGAAGAAAGTGGGGATCTTCTTTGAAAAAATTATAGGGTTGTAATCGATTTCCTTTTTGGGTCTAAAAAGCTTCTTCCTAGTGATCTTGACCTAAAAGTGTAAGTTTTACCTTATTTACTTTGTTTATTTCTTTTTTATCCTTCCTCCTAGCCTTGTCCAGGCCCGAACCTTGCTGTTCCATGGTAGAAGTTTCTCTAAAAGCTCTAAAATCCTACCTTTCTTGCTCCTTATGCTTAGGGTTTGCTCATTTGATGAAGAAAGGTGCTAGATGGACAAATTCATAGTTTATTCTTAGATTTTCTACCCTACTTGCTCGAGATTTCTTCTGTGTGGGGTTTCATCTTCTCATTAGAGGCAAGTTTTATAACTTGCTCCACGTTTATTGCTTACCATAAGCCTTCTAGATCGTGTTCTTGCTTGAAAATGATGATCCATGCACTAAAAAGCTATGCTTGACTTGGATTTCGATTTTTATAATGTTCCCTGTTCTTATTTTAGTTATATATGAACCTGTGATCATGTGTATGTTATTCCTAAGGTATAATATGATTTGGATCAGGTTGGTTTGACAACCTATGGTGCTAAGCACTTATCAGCCAATGGTGAATTTTAGGGTTTTAAGCTGATTTCTTCTATAAACCCATGACCCGATGATGGTACCATTGCAACAACCCTATGGTGTTATCTTCATGACAACTGATGGTCGTGATCAAAGGTGTCATATGATGGTGACAACCTATGGTCACCCCCTTAGGTCATGTTTTGGATCAATTAGAAGTTTAATGATCAACCATTAAGTACTCTACTGATGTTATCAATCAATGACGACATTAGCTTAATATTTGATGCTGATTAATGAATGTAGTGTTGATCTAACAACATATGGTGACTTAATGGTCAGTAATGATGGTGTATCAGGTCTCTACAACCTATGGTGAGTTAAGCATTGTAGTTGTAGCATCAATTAAGCCTTAGACCAATGATTTCTTGGGTCATTTGATACAATGGTCAGACCTATATTGTAATTGATGGTTTTAATATATGAACTTGACCCAATGGTCACGATCTACTATTTATTCCTCCAATAAAATGGAATGATGGCTAATGTAATATGTTGGTCCTAATAATGTGATTTAGATGGTTTTCTTTATATGATCAATTTAAGGAGCTTAATTGTTGACAATGGATGACTTGTTTTAAATGAACAGTCGATTGTGGGTTTTACCCTACTCTCAATGGAACTTTTTGGTGTTGTTAATCAAGGGATGTCTAGGGTTAGATGATGACTCTTTCTAGAGCACAAATTAAGGACTTCATAGGTGGTTTATCCAAGGTGTTTACTTATGTAAACAATCAATGGTCTTACCTTTTTAACATCCAATGGTTCTGGGTGACATTGTGGTATGGTGATATGGGTTGAATGATGATGGAACAAATGGAGGGTTACCCTTAATAAGGTAGTCTTACCTATTCACTCATATGAATAGGAGGGATGATAATCATATTGTGTTGATATGTAATCCTAATGAGGTATAGCTTGTTATACCTAGCTTTAATATAACTAAATGATGGTAATTGGGTAAGAATAGTCCTTGAATGATTAATACAATCATGGAGTACTCTCTTATTGTTGTTGAAGCCCTAGTATGCTATAACCTGATGGTTACACCTTGATTTATGTGTGGGTTCATACTTGAGAATAGTATGGAGTTTGATAGTGATGCTTCACCTTATGCATCCATGATCCAATTGGGATGCCGTGAGTTAGGGTTTGGGTATAAGTGCTGATTAGTAACATTGATATAAATTATCATGTTGAACCTAACTCTAATGCAAATAGATAAATATGAATATTCATGTTTAACATTCTTATATGATGGAATGATGGTGGAATAACCTCCTTAACATGATCATAACCTTAATGTGTTGATTGGTGGTTATCATAGCCACATGGTTGATATTTTCTTATGCTAAACATGTGCATTATGAATATGATGAGTGTTAATCATATCTAGATTCCTTGCATGTTGATGTAATAAAGGAATGTTCTTAATGTTAATATAAACCTGCTATGATTGTTTATGAATATCTCCTAGCTCATTAATGCAATATTGTGTTGATCTGGTGTATTATATGTAAGTGATGTTGTTGAGCCTTGTTATAAGGCATCGAAAGATAATGATGATCTTGCAGGGAATAATATGATGGTCTTAATGACCTTTAGGCATGGTTGAGCCCTGAATGAGGTGTAATCCTCTTGTGTTGATAAGGGTTGATACCCTATGATATTGTGAAAAGGATTTATATCCTGTGATAGTATGATGGTCTTAATGACCTTTGGGCATGGTTGAGCCCTGAATGAGGTGTGATCCTCTTGTGTTGATAAGGGTTGATACCCTGTGATATTGTAAAAGGGATTTATATCTTATGATAGTATGATGACTAGTGTGGTCTCATGAATGACAAGTGAATAGTACCATGTGATGATGAGATGAGAAATTATGTTTCACACATTTTCTATCTTTTGAAGTTGTGATATTTATGTGCTTGTTAGAAATGAATTAGAGTTTGTATGTCCACTTATTTGATGCAACCTTAATTCACCCAATTGGCATAACTAATCAAGTGAAACTCTAATCATGTAGTGCCCTGTGCCATAGATCCATCTGAGTGTCAGAATTTGCCATATAGTGAAACGAGTATTCCTAAAGGAAACTCGGAGCGCATACTGTTGAGTATGTGGGGGTGGCAAGTTGAGGATATATCCTTATCATCCACAATGCAAATTGTGGAGGTTGGCTATGGTCATGCCTCATACATATGATGTGATTGAGAACGGCTGCAGTCGTGTCTCGGTGATTATATATGTGACAAGATTGGAGGACAACTGCAGTTGTACCTTAGATGGTAGGGTATGCGTACCCACCTCCTTTTCACTAGTGTCGTGACCTGTACTAAGGACGGACTAGGCTATTAGCAGTTTGACCTTATGTGCCGCTATGGCAGACTCGTACTGACCGGGGGCGGAGAAGATCTTAGGAGTCTGACTCTTCCTAGATCTTTTATGGCACTGATTTCGACTTAGCAGTGGTCAGTTGGATTTTGAGTGGTATCCTCAAATTCCTCAGGGCATAATAAAAGATGTAATACAGCCGTATAGCATATCTGTTTGTAAAAGGGATTTATATCTTATGATACATGACACTTCACATTGGATGATAACCCTTGTTTGTTCTCTTTACATAAAGATGATGCTTAGTGTAAGAAAGAGATAGTAGCTATACTTATGTTGTGGATATGCTTAAGATTGTAGATGCGTACATACAGTAGCCATGATTATGTTGACAACTATAGTGCTACTGCTGATTATAATCATAATGCTAGCTATCTCATGTTGTTAGTTATGTTTAGCATGCTAGCCATGCCTTTGTAACTAGAGATGCATATACTGCTGATCATGCTTATCCAGATAGTTGTGCTTATATTTTTAGCTCTTCTTATAATGTTGATATGTTCAACCAATTAGACATGCTCATGTTGGTAGCTATGCTATGTTACTAGACTTGCTTATGATGCTAGATATGCATATGCTACTGAATTGCTTATATTATCAACAAGATAAAGGATGATAGTCTGGCTAATGATGATAGTTATTATCTGCTCCCTTGTGTATTTTGTTAATCATCAGTGCTGCTGAGCTTATTTGTTATATCTGATTAATTTTCTTAACTGTTTAATTACTTAAAAATGTTGTAATCAATAAACGTTGTTGGAAGTTATATCTCTTGCTGGGACTGGGTCTCACCCTTGTGGTTCGCCACATTTTTTTAGGTAATCGGAAGTGACGAAAATAAACATGTGACAGCAAAGAGGAGATAGTAATGAATCTTTGAGAAAGATGATTAGATGTCTAGTGTGTCCTAGAGTCGTCTCTGTACTCTCAGGTCCGGGCGAGAAAAAGTTTGTATATGGTGTTTCAAATGAATCAGACTTTTGTTAGTATATTAATGCTTGTTTGTGTGGCATATATGAATATTGTTCTCCTATGTATATATGTGGTGGCTAAGACGATAGAACAATTTGTATCAAATTCTTGGCATAGTATGGATAGAAGAAAGATTTTGGGCTCTTATGCAAATGTTTATGAGCAGGTGCTGACGTTAAAATCAATTTTAATTTACCCATATTTTTGGATATGTGATTAATTAGTGATTTATTGTGTTTTATGTTTTGAGTAATCTCGTTTAGTGTAATGGGTTCCCACAATAATTTTCATCTAAGAGCGGAGAAACTTGACCCCTTTCTGTCAAGATGGTTTTCCTTGGCTATTCTACCTTCCAAAAAACATAGTCACAATATACTCCAACTTTTTGAAAGTCACGTTTAAAACACGAATTTTCCTTAGACGTACGAAACTCCCAAATAAATCCCAATTCCCGAATATATATGTATTATTCCCATATTTTTCGCGAATTAAACACGTTTAATTTTTTCCCCATTTTATACGTTCTTTTCCCGTATTATATTGATTAAGACTTAATTTAGTTTGATGGTGTATATGTGTTTGTGTATGTACATGCATATATGTGTGTATGTACGTAATAGATGTATATGTATATGTAAGTAATAGTTATAGATGTATGTATGCAGTATATATGTACATATATATGTGCAAAACATATATTGTACATACATATGTATGCAATATATGTATATATCCTCCGAATTTTTCCTGACTTTTCCCCAAACAGTTGACCGTACTTTTCCCGTATGTTGACCGCTTTATACCTGATTTTCTCGCATAATTGCCGAATTCCGAACTTTTCAACTCAACCGAACGTATCCCGAATACTAGAAAGATTATCGTTGTTATAGTCCAAGAACCCGTAGAATGCGTGTATCCTTTGATGTTACCTAACTTACCTTTCATGAATCTGAGATGTTCTTTGATTCTACATCAATATCCTCTTCACCTCCACCTCAGCCTCAAATTGAGTTCGTTGAGCTTGATCTTTCTGACCCAGTGGATCATGAACCTATCCCACATCCTCCCGTCATTCCTCCTCCTATGACATAGGATCCGACACCAATGTTCACGTCTAAAGATCTAGCTCGTCGCGAGGCTCTTTGAAAAGGTATTTGTTCTTTCACTCTTTGCCATCCTATATCTCATACATGTTGACTATCCAAACTTTTCCGTGCAGCTAAATCCATTGTGCAACAACTCGATCTATCCAGATTACTAAAAACTATTGTGAGGCCCTTCAACATCCTTGTTGGAAAGTTGTGATGCTCGAGGAAATGATGATGTTGTGTGAGAATGGACATGGGATCTTATTCCTCTTCTGCAGGACAAAAATATTGTTGCTTGTCAATGGGTCTTCTCTATCAAATTTAATTAGATGGATTGCAGCGACTTAAAGCTCGACTTGTTGTTAAATGATTCACCCAAACATATAGTGTGGACTTCTTTGAAACCTTCTCATCAATCACTCGTATTGCTTTTGTCAGGATTGTAATCTCCCTTGTCACTCACATGGACTCGCCTCTGTTTTAAACGGACATTAAAATGCCATACTTCATGATTATTTAGAGGAAGAAGCATATATGAAATAGCCCTAGACTTTTGTACTCAGGGGGAGTCTTTGCAAAGGGTTTGTCATCTCAAACGCTCTTTGTACAATCTCAAGCAATCACCATGGTTCTGGTTTATAAAACTTAGTGGCGTTCTTGCTAGCATGGTTTTTAACATATCATCTAGTGATCATAGTCTATTTTTTAAGTCTTCTCAAACTAGAACTATCATCCTCACTGTCTATGATGATGATATCATTATCACTGGTAGTGATGCTATGGGATTATAGCACCAAAACAGGCACTCCAACAACATTTTCATACCAAAGATATTAGACAACTTCGCTACTTCTTGGGCATAGAGGCATGAGATATTGGACAACTGGGCATAGAGGCGCTACGTTCTCGTCAAGACATTTATTTATGTCAACAGAAGTACATCCTCCACCTCTTGAAGGACTCTGGTATGTTGAATTCTAAGTATGTCTCTTTGCTCATGGACTATTGCAACAAAATCCTGTCTGAGGGGGAGTCTTATTCCGATCCTGAACAATATTGACGCACGGTTGGGAAACTCATCTGTCTTACAATTACCCAACCTGATATTGATTTGTTGTTAGTGTTATTAATCAACATATGGATAAACCTCTTGTGTGCCACAAGAGTCAGGTACAACACATTCTACACTATATAAAAATTGCAATTGACATGTGGTTGTGACCGACTATAATAGCGATGGTGTTGAGATGGATTAATTTAGTAATGTTATTGGGCTTGGCCCATTTATATATCTTACTTAATTGACCAATATAACAGTTATGTACACCTATCTATTAGACTCATGTAATTTCCCCTGCTATATATAAAGAGAGGGCTCTATGTAATAAAAATTGCATTGGCTTATTCGTTTGCACATTGGCCTATTAGTTTGCATATGGTATCTGAGCAACGACGCTCTAGAATCTAAACTAATTACATGTAGCCACCTACCCCCCAAACCGTCCTCCACCCCCTCTCTCTGGATGCCCAACCGCAAGAGCAGCATGAGAACAATATGGTAGCAACAAGACAACAACCTTCATTTTCCTTGTAGTTGCCTACAACCCCCCTCTCTTTTGGGCCGAACACTACTTGCAGGCAGCTGCACCAAGCGTGGCTTCTACTAGAAATGTCTGGGCCAACACCTAAGGGCCAGTTGGTGCAGGCAGTTTGTGGGGATAATGCCAACAACACTACCAATAGCCAAGGGCCAACACTACTAACTTCAGGAGCAGAAGGGAATTTGCTTTCCCTTTTTTGTTGATCCTACCATCCTCGATGGTCTAAATTCATGTTTTTCCTCTTCCTCCATCTTTGTTCTCTAATTTTGTCTTTATCATAGATAAAAAAGAGAAAAAAAACCTTGTGTAGTCTTATAAAGTACAAAAAAAAATGGCACCACCTTCTTCGTTCCTCACCATGTGGTTCTCCTAAATCACTTGGTTCAGCGCTTTTGTTACAATTAGGGGGATTTACATGTTTATATATCACAAGTCAACACATCATTTCCATGATTTTCTTCTATCGTGTGTTATATTTTGGTAGTGTCCTATATATTCTGTTTTCCTACAGTGTATCTCTAACTGGCAGTGTCCATTCTTCAGTTGGTTGTTGTACTACACCTTGAACCTGATGCATCTTTTTTTATAATCATGGCTGATATAAGAAGAAGAGGAAGACCTAAATTAACATGAGATGAGCTTATAAAGAGAGATTTTGAATCTCTACATCTCAACTAGAATATGGTCCATGATAGAGCTGAATGGAAACGAAGGATTCATGTAGCCGACCCCAACATAGTTGGGACTGAGGCTTAGATGATGATGATGATGATGATAGCTGATATAAGAATCCTATTGCAATATAGAAATTTCGTGCCTCATATGTTTTTCATTAAATTGAATGTGGACATTTCTTTACTTTGGATGAGTGTTGTACAAACTTTTTTAGACTCACATAACGAACTCAAATCCGTTAAAGATGGCACACCAACATAACCTCGTGATGACTGGTCACCGAGAATAAGGTCCACTCCTAGCTAGGGGGATGTATAGAACTTGATGTTGCCGTCAAGTATATGTATCATAAAATGCCAAGACTATGTCGGATGAGATGAAGTAGTTCTACACACAACGAACAATATCTCATACAACAAGCAAGGTGGCTATCCACTGTTCAAATACTATGACCCTATGAAGGCCCTTTCTAATCAACTGAATTTCGTATCAGTCACTACCTTTTCTAAAGTCACAAAGGAAAAAGACACTCTCATTACTAGGTGCTTCATCAACAATCAAAATCCATGATATGCAGTGGTTTTTCAACTCCTCATTGGTGAAACTCTTCCATATATGAATCAGGCATATGTTTGCCTATCTAAATTGGAGATGATCTTAGCTCGCATCTTCCACATCAATTCAAAGGGATGTCCACACAATATCGTTGACTTGTATTTCCAAATCCTATAATTTTCTTAATCATTGGTAAAGACATTGTGAAGCAATCTGCATCCCGGTCGATACTATCGACACCCTGTCGATAGTATCGAGATCAGTTCAGGGATAAGTTGAAGCAATCTGCATCCCAGTCGATGCTATCGACACTCATGTCGATGGTATCGAGACCGGTTCAGGGTCGAGATGATGTTCTGTCGATACCATCGACACTCATGTCGATGGTATCGAGACCGACGCAGCGGCGACTCGTCAATCTGTCGGCGGTTCTGTTTTCTTCATAATATTTATTTTTTTATTTCTTTTCTCTCTTTGTACCTCATGTACTTTACCCTAATATATAAATACAAGTGAGTAGGCTCAAGCCCCTCTCACGTTTTTGCTGCGTCTTGCAGCCGACATTTGATCGGTGTTCTTGTCTTCTTCCCTTCTTCATTTCTTCTCACATGGTATCAGAGCGGAGATCGATCTAGGGCTTCTCCTTCCTCTCACCGGCGGATCTCCCTCACCGGCGGCCGGCTGCTTCCCATCCGTCGACTTGGCGTAATCCACCGGCTGTGTAGAACCACCGTCGGTTACTCTGGGTCTGCGGTAGATATCCAACTCTACCGTAGCCTCCATCACAAAGCGTTTGGGGATCTCCGGGTGATCCAACGATCATCTAAAAACACAACCAGAGGACTAGTTTAGTCTCAGCCATCATCCTAGTCACACCTCCTCCATGTGTGATTAGGAAGATTATTTGGAGGCTGTGAATGCGTCAGTAACGCATTTCTCCTTGTTTGTCTTCTGTGTGTGACGTGTATCTTTCCGTCACCACAATCTATTTGACGTGTATCATTCCGTCACATATTCCGTTCTACAATGGAGGATATCAACACACCTACGATCTACAACGAAGTGTCACCTATCGCCTCCATCAAGCTCAACGGGAAAAACTATCTTCTATGGATGAATGTCGTCCACACCGTCTTGGAGGCTTGTGACAGAGCAGGGCATGTTGACTCGGGTCCCAAGGCATCTACTGACGAAGGGTATGCTGAATGGAAGCGTCATGACAATCTTGTGAAGACTTGGCTGTGGAATAGTATGGAACCTGCAATCGCCGCAAGGTTCATGTTCTACTCTACGGCCAAGGAAATATGGGACACAGTGAAGCAACATTATTCTCAAGAGAAGAATGCTCTCCGTCAGTTTATGATCTATGATTGTCTGTTTGCTGAGAAACAGGGTGACCGATCTCTTGAGGAGTATTTTGGGGCGGTTCAGGCTCTTGCTCAAGAGCTAATTATTATCATCCTGTGGTTGTTGCTGAACAGATAAAGGATAGAGATGATCTTGTTATAGCCAAATTCTTATCTAGGCTCAACTCGGCTTGTAGCTCCGCTCGGAGCGTTATTCTGGCTACTGATAAACTACCTAGTCTTGTGGAGGGTTATTCAAGGATCCAACAATCTCTATTTGAGTCTGCTTCCTTTGTTTCTGATATATCTTCTAGAGAATCTCATGCTTCTGTTGCTGCTGCGGTACGAGGAGGACGACCAGGTATGGGCAGAGGGCGTGGGACACGTCCTAAGTGTACCTTTTGTGACAAACTGGGACATACAATGGAGAAGTGTTGGAAGAAACATGGGAGACCTGCTGAACCACCTGTGGGAGCAGCACATTGTGCCACCACCACAGGATCCTCATCCTCCACAACTGTGGGTACTACCTCCGGCACCGGCATCACTCTTACCCAAGAGGAATATGATCGGTTCATTCAGGCGACACAACACATGAGTATGGGGTCATCATCATCTTCATCGGCAAATCTGACATCTATTGCTGGTAATCAGGCTACATCTCTCATAGCATCTAGCTCATCCTCATCTTGGGTGGTTGACTCTCGCGCCTCACAACATATGACTGGTATGAGGAGATTGCTCCACACTATTGACTCATCTATTCCTCACCAATCTGTTACACTGGCAGATGGTTCAGTGAAGAGAGTGTTAGCTAGTGGATCTGTCTCCCTAACACCCAAGATTGATCTTAAATCCGTTCACTTTGTGCCTGAATTTCCTTTTAATCTTCTTTCTGTTGCCAAATTGATTGACACTGTAAAATGTTGGGTAATATTTGGACCTTCTTGTTTCATATTACAGGATCTCAAGAGTATGAAGACGATTGGTGGGGGGCCTAGGAAAGGTGATCTCTACCTTTTCAACGGTGACAGTCTGCCTCGCCAAATGCCTTCTCCTGCTCCATCCATCCTGTTGAGTGGTTCCCCCTTACTATGGCATTGCAGATATGGACATCCTTCTTTAGAGAACTTGCGGAAGTTGGAACCAGAGCTGTCCTAATTATCTTCTTTAGAGTGTCATTCATGTCAACTGGGAAAGCACCATAGGTTATCCTATCCCAGTCGATTCAATAAGCGGGCTTCGTTTCCCTTTGAGTTAGTGCATAGTGATGTGTGGGGTCCTGTAAAAGGTCAGAGTTATAATGGTTTTCGTTATTTTATCTCCTTTGTCGATGATTTCTCACTCATGACATGGATCTACCTTCTTAAAAGTAGAGAGTCTGTGTTGTCTATTGTGAAACATTTTCATACTGAAATTAAAGTCCAGTTTGATTGCAATATAAAAATTGTCCAATCTGATAATGCTTTAGAGTATGTTCAAAAGGCTATGTTTGATTTTTGCAGCTCGGTTGGTATGATTCATTGCACATCTTGTCCTCACACCCCTCAGCAAAATGGGGTGGCAGAATCACCATCTTCTTGATATTGCTCGATCCATTATGTTTCAATCCAATGTGCCCAAGAAGTTTTGGTCTGAAGCTCTTTTAACTACTTGTTTCTTGATTAATAGACAACCTTCTTCTGTTCTTCAAGGACAGACTCCGTTTTCTGTGTTGCGTCCCATGGACTCCCCCTTTCCTGTTCCTCTTAGAGTGTTTGATTGCACTTCCTTTGTCCATAACTTTGACCCTAAGGCCGACAAGCTATCTCCTAGGTCCATTAAAACACTATTCCTGGGTTACTCTAATACTAGCAAAGGATACAAGTGCTACTGTCCTAGTCTTCGCCGCATGTTTGTGTCTAGGGACGTCACCTTCCATGAGACCACTCCATATTTCTCCAATGCTATGAGCAAGGGGGAGCAGTTGAGAGAGGGAGAGACACCAAAAATACAGAATGAGAGAATGGCACCATCGGTGCAGAGTGAGGGAGTGCCACCTATCATTTCGGATTTTACTTCTATTCCGGATGAACAAGCAGGAGATAGACCTACCATTGAGCATTACACACATGTTTACCATAGGCGAGGCAGGCAAGATCCAGAAGAAGTAGCGACACCAGTCTCCGAGCCCTCATCATCGCCTTCTACTCAAGAGATTCCTACAGAGACATCAGACCTCGATCTTCCTATTGCTGTTCGGAAAGGTACTCGGTCCTATACTATTAAACATCCTATTACAAATGTATGTTGTCTGTCTCATCTATCTAAGCAGGCCCGTGCATTCGCTGTTGAGATTGATTCTGTGACTATACCAAGAAATCATTATGATGCTATGAAGAACATTGGCTGGAAACAGGCTATGCAACTTGAGATGTCAGCTCTCTCAAATAATGGCACTTGGGATCTTGTTGATCTTCCTGCAGGAAAGAAAGTAGTAGGCTGTAGATGGGTTTTCACTATCAAACACAATCCAGATGGATCAGTTGAACGGTTGAAAGCCCGATTGGTCGCAAAGGGCTACACCTAAACCTATGGTGTTGACTTCTTTGAAACCTTTTCTCCTGTCGCTCGCCTAAATTCTGTGCGGATCATTATTTCTCTTGCTACTACCTTTGATTGGCCCCTGTTTCAGCTGGATGTAAAAAATGCTTTTCTCCATGGTGATCTACAGGAAGAGGTATATATGGATCAACCTCCTGGGTTTGTTGCTCAGGGGGAGTGTCAGAAAGTGTGCAAATTAAAGAAAGCTATATATGGGCTGAAACAGTCACCTAGAGCTTGGTCTGACAAGTTCAATGAAGTTATTCTTCAGATGGGTTTTTCTTGCTCCATGACTGATCATTCCTTATTTTACTCCAGCTCTTCTTGTGGATCCATTATTCTTGTTGTATATGTTGATGACATAGTAATTACTGGCAGTAACACCATGGGAATATCTCGTGTAAAAGAAAGTTTGCAAAAACACTTCCATACAAAGGATCTGGGCAAACTAAGATACTTTCTAGGCATTGAAGTGCTTAGATCTCATACAGGTGTCAATTTATCTCAGAGGAAATATGTGCTTGATTTACTACAGGAGACAGGCATGGCTGAATCCAAACCGATATCTACACCGATGGATTATCACATCAAAGAGGTGGTTGATGATGTTGAGTATCAAGATCCAGGATATTACAGGAGAATAGTGGGCAAGTTAATATATCTAACAGTCACTCGACCTGATATTTCTTTTGCTGTGGGCGTGGTCAGCCAACATATGCACTCTCCGCGACAGTCACACTGGACAGTAGTCTGCAGAATTCTGAGATATCTGAAAAGTGCTCCTGGTAAGGGTATCACATATTCTAGACCAAAGGCACCTCCATCTACTCTGCCTCTCACAGGATATTCAAATGCTGACTGGGCTGGTGATCATACTGATAGGAGATCTACATCAGGCTATTGTACCTTTCTAGGTGATCATCTTATCACATGGAAAAGTAAGAAGCAACATGTGGTTGCTAGATCCAACACTGAGGCTGAATACCGTGCTATGGCCCATGCATGTTGTGAACTAAAATGGGTCAAATCTGTTCTATCTGAATTAAAAATTTCTCTTCTACCTTCTATGGAGCTCAAGTGTGACAATCAATCTGCTATACACATTGCCAGGAATCCTATCTTTCATGAGCGTACAAAACACATAGAGGTTGATTGCCATTTTATTCGTGATCAAATCAAAGATGGCACTATTGTGACACCATATGTCAGATCTGAGGACCAACTAGCAGATATCCTGACAAAGCCTTTGGGTTCATCAATCTTTCAGAGACTCTGTGGCAAGCTGGGCATACATGATGTGTACTCTCCAGCTTGAAGGGGAGTGTGAAGCAATCTGCATCCCGGTCGATACTATCGACACCCTGTCGATAGTATCGAGATTAGTTCAGGGATAAGTTGAAGCAATTTGCATCCCGGTCGATACTATCAACACTCATGTCGATGGTATCGAGACTGGTTCAGGGTCGAGATGATGTTCTGTCGATACCATCGACACTCATGTCGATGGTATCGAGACCGGCGCAGCGGCGGCTTGTCAATCTGTCGGTGGTTCTGTTTTCTTCATAATATTTATTTTTTATTTCTTTTCTCTCTTTGTACCTCATGTACTTTACCCTAATATATAAATACAAGTGAGTAGGCTCAAGCCCCTCTTACGTTTTTGTTGCGTCTTGCAGCCGACATTTGATCGGTGTTCTTGTCGTCTTCCCTTCTTCATTTCTTCTCACAGACATAGTAGGTACATATGAATAGAATGTTTAAGACATCATTAAAATATGGACAATTTATAACTATTAAATCAACATTCTCCCCCTTTTTGAAGATGACAGACCATTCCTCAATATATTGAAAAGGATTTAGAATTTAGAAATTTTACCTTGTGAATTGTAGAGGGATACATGAAAGAACAATAGCAATTGCTCCCCCTCAATTCATGCTTACCTTTGCCTATACGGTTAGTTTTCACAAATCATAACCAGAGCACATAGTACATATATACTATTGAGTCCTCTTACATAGTTACATGATATTTCAAGAAAAGGATCACAATTCAATATGTACTAGAGCTATAGATTAAGCATTTCTCCTAATTTGTTATTTCAAAAAGGCAGGGGGTAGAAGAGCTAAACAGACAAGGTCTTATCTACAGACACAAACTATACAAGCAACCACAAAAACATGCACCAAGTAGAAGCAAGAAAGAACAAAACATACTAGAGTCATCAAAATATGGAAGCACATATCACTAACTCATGAGATATAACCAAGCATAGAGTTAAGGTACATATAGTCAGATTACAATAAAAGATTTGTCCTCTCAAGATGAAAACTACAAAGCATCGAAGAAAACAACGAGATATGAAAATAGTACGCCTCAGATTCAGTGCCCAAATGTTCAGTACATAAAAAAGTCTACAAAAAGAGATCTAGATTAGCACTCTATAGACTAAGAACTAAACATCTAAGGCATCTATGTCGATGGGCTCGTCATCATCATCAGACCGGTAGTCCTCATCATCTGAGGGTGCAATAGTGGCAACAGGTGTGTTAGCACCACCATATCCATCATCAAAGCCATCATCACTAGATCCATCATCCTCGTCATTCTCAACATCAGACTCCTCTTTATCTTCCTCATCAGCCATCTCAGTGTCCTCAAGAGTGAATGAGCGAGGACCAGGCCATCTGCGGTTCTGCTATGCCCAAGAGATCCCACACTCGAGTAGAGCCTTTGCTTGATCATAATTGGGTATGGAAACCCAATTATAGTCAGCAAGGAGGGTAGTAGTAGGTCCTATTGGTAGAGAAAGAATTTGAGAGGCAGTAGACTAAGAGGGTGCACCTGTAGGGCCACCATCAGAGGTAGGGGCTACAATGGAAGCAACATGGTGGTGGTCAGGGTAGAACTGACTGAATGCATAAGAAGCATAGTCAACACCTGAGTAGGGTTGGTAGGTGGGGTAGGGATGGTTGTAGGATAAGTTCATGTTTGACATGATGTGAACCAAATCCTAGTAGATGTGCTCCTGACTGAATGCATAAGAAGCACAGTTAACACCTGGGTAGGGTTGTTAGGTGGGGTAGAACTGACTGAATGTATAAGAAACATAGTCAACACCTGGGTAGGGCTGGTAGGTGGGTAGGGATGGCTCCAGGATAAGTTCATGTTTGACATGATGTGAACTAAATCCTGGTGGATGTGCTCCTGAACCTGGATGTTGTATGTATGTTGGTGCATCATGTATCCCATAATGGTTTCATTCGACACCGAGAAAGAGGCACAGTCAGGTCTAGGAGGAGGTGGAGGAGCCTGGGTGGATGTGGAAGCACCGGGTGTGGTAGAGGAGGTCTGGTGAAAGGACTTCTTGACTGTGGTTTTGCTAATGTAAACACCTTTTCTACTGTGCTTGTAACCACGATCATGGAAAAGAGATTTTTCAGTGTGTTGAGCGAACACGCCACAGATCAAGTTTAGATGGGGGTGGGTGGGTTCCACTGGTGTTCTTTCTTGAGTCAAAGAAGGTCATATGGTGAAGAATATAACAAGCCCATTTAACTTCGACATCGTGCAAAAGACAGTACATAATCATAGCAGTGTTCTCTGTAATATCTGTTTGATTTTTGTTTGGGTGGATGCTACAGTTGACTACTAGGGCAATGAGACGTGTCTTGATGTCAAGGAAAGAGGAAGGAATGATGCATTTCTTCCTATATGGAACATCAGGTTTCTTCAAAAACTTGTGGATGTCAGGAAGGGTGAGCTCCGGGTTAAAGCTTTGGTAAACCTTTTCAGGGTCAAGAAAGTCAAGGTACTGGTTGTAGGAGGTCGTCCATGTAGATGCGAAGTTAGAACCATTCAAGTAGGAATTCAAAGAGTCCTCAGAGATAGAGAACTTGGTACTTGCAATCATGGAGGTTAGGATGAATTGGGTGTTAGGTGGCAGCACAATTGTTGTGTAGTTCCACGTGAGATTAGTATATAATTTGTGGACCGCTTTTGTACTAGACAAAGAGTTAGTGTAACCAACTAGGTTGAGGTAGGAGAGTCTAGGTTAGGGATTATGAGGCTGGAAAGGGTAAGGGAGAGGTTTAGGTAGCCCTAGGGTTTAAGAACGAACAAGGAAGAAGACAAATCAGTCGAGTTTCTCTAGTTGAGAGGGAGAAAAGTCGGTTGACAATATTTATATTTTACGCCCAACAGTGCAATCGGTCAACCTTGAAGTTTGTGAAACTCGACCGACACCACGATTTGTTCAGTTCTTGTCCCGGCAATGGGTCGAGTTTTCCCTGAGCAAACTCAACCAAACGGTCATCCTGTCCAAAAGATAAGAAATTTAATTCTAGGTCACTAGAGTGCTATATAAATATATTTTTCTAGATTTTCATACATTTTGAACATATTGAGGAACATTCCACTTATCATTGGCTACTATTTTGCGGTAAAATAAGTGTTTGCAAAAAATAACCAAAACAAGTAAACAAGGCAATAAAATGAGGCAATTTTAGCACTAGCAAGCCTGAGATGATCAATATATGAGCGAGAAACATATATGTGTGAGAACAATTAGTTAGAAGGCAGATCATTATCATCAAGAGCAGTAATAAGCAATTTGATCGAATAAAAGTAAATTGCTCTCTATCTAGAGGTTTTGTGAAAATGTCCGCAAGTTGATTTTCCGTACCCGCATGCGTGATATAGATATCTTTTTTAGCAATGTGGTCACGAAGGAAGTGATGGCGGACCTCTATATGTTTTGCTCTACTATGCAATATAAGATTGTAAGAAAGATTAATTGCACTAGTATTATCACAATAGATAGGTGAAGCATCATAATGAACATTAAAGTCTAGGAGCATTTGCTTCATCCATAGGACTTGGACACAACAACTCCCAACTGTCTTGTTTCTTAGAGAACCAAGAAACTAATCATGGTTCTAGGAGGAAGCAAGTGTTATTTGTTCACTTTTAATCAATTAAGCACCCTACACTGTGGCTCTAATACCACTTGTTGGATCAATGGGCTCTAGAGGGAGGATGAATAGAGCTAAAAATCACTTATACCAAATTGATTAGACCTTCAAATTATTTCACGATATAAGGTTGCAAGTATGGAATTTGATGTGCAACTAAATATACATAGCAAGGATAAGAGAGATTGAATTAGATCAAGAACAAGCTATGTAGAGTGGTTCCAATCTCCAAACTAGGATAAAGTCAGTCCACTACCTAGAGAGATAAAGCTCTAGGATTTTTCAACCATGGCGGACTTATATTCCATTATAAGACATACAACATGAATCTCCTTTTTCAGGATAAGGATACCTAGACTTCCCTTTAAGGACAAGGGAGCCAATAACCTTACAAAGGACTTACCTATCCAGCGATCAAGAGTCTTCTACCTTGCCAAGGACTTACTTGCTCTTGCACCAAGTCTTCCGCCTTCACTAAGGACTTACCCACTCTTGCAGTAAGACTTCAACCTTCAAAGATTTACCCACTCTTGACAAGAAGGTATCTCTCTCACAAATATCCTATCTCACTCATATGGACATTTGGATTTGTAAGCAAGAGAGAGAAAGGCGCTCTAGTGGACATTATGCACTCAACTATAGCTAAGAGCTTGAATAATATGAAATAGAAAAGTTGGAATGAAGTCCAAGGGCCCCTATTTATAGTTGGGGGTGTCCACTGCCAGTAGAAACACTTGAAAATGAATTCTGGCTGTTTGGGGTCTTGCAACAGATATAATTTTGAGTTTTGCAACACCAACAATTAGAATGACTTTTTTTTGCACATTCAGTACAGTGCATTCGTCGAGTTTCAATAAAGGTAACTCGACCAACTGTACTATGCGGCAAGCTAATTTTGAGTTGTCAGTCGAGTTTATCCTGGATGAAACTCGACCGATCGCTTAAAATTAGATTGCATGTGCAGGGTGTTGTTCGAGTTTGTGGGAGAAACTCTGCCGAACCTGGCAATTCCAAGATCCATCCTAGGCATTGGTCGAGTTTCTAAGATGGAAACTCGACCGATTAAACAACATGTGATGCATTTTGAAAAATGTCATTTAAGTGCTTAAACATTCGAATTAAGTGCTCCTGATTTTTTTTCTCATCTTAATTACAAGTCATAACACCAATACAAATGATTAAAAATTTGTCCTAAATCGTTTAGGGCGTTTTCTGAAAAAGTGCATTTGCATTGACTTTGACTTGTATATGATCAAGCTAGGGCTTGATAGAATTGATCCTTTTCATGTACCTAATACCTAAAATCAATCTCAAATAGACATATTAGATACATACGAATGGAATAATTGTCATCATCAAAATATGGACAATGTATAACTATTAGGTCAACAGGAATAAGGGTCATGATGCACATTTTAAGTGTTAACTCTAGGAAATGACATGTGAGAGAGTGTTTTATGAGCCCTCACATTTGGATTAGTGGGCTTCATAGATTACATCCAGAGTAGAAAAATGTAGTGGGCTACTGACAAGGACAACAAATGCAAGAAAAATAGATGAACTTTGTCATTGCATCATCGAAGCAAAAGGGGATTAAAAAGCTCCAACTTAGGAGTACGTAAAACTCTAGGCTAAGTTCAGTTCAGAGTTTCATGTTGTTTTAGTATCTGATTGAAACTGGTAATGATCATGAAGAAGTAAGAACATGACAAAGGCGGACAAGTACCATGCTGCTTCTTGGAAAGAAACATTAATGCTTGAGTGTTTACTTTTGCATTCCTAGTCATTCTAGAGGAACAAATATATAATTTATGTGAGTTTACATATACAAGTAGCTTTTTTATACATTTTTTTTAGACATGCTTGATAGGTACAAGCTTCCTCTCTAGAGGCTGGAAACTACTTGCTTGTGTCTCCTATGTTATTTAAACTACAACCTTTGCAGCCAATATGATTTGATTAGATGTTAGTGCTAGATGGTGGTATTTCATATCAATCAAACACCTTTATAAATTGTTGATCTCATTCTGTTTATGCTAGCTTGTGACCTGTTTGCAAATGTTAGGAATTAAATGAAAAAAACTTAGACAGATGTGCAGAGTAATCATGGATGTGATTGTGAGGAAGAAACAAGCAATCCACAAAAGCAATGATGAAGAAGGGGTTTATGTGGTTTGTTTCAGATGGCATATGTGAAAAGAGTACAAGGAGAGTTGTTGTCAAAGATATATCTAAAAGCCCAAAGAAGGTAAATCTAAAAGCATGACTTAGAAGTTGTCTGCCTCAAGTATAGAACTTATTGGTAATATGTCGGTGTCGTACCGAACATGTCTGACAACGTGTATGGGATACCTAGAAAGGGGTAACTTAGGACATCTAACCCTAAAAGAGGTAGATATAGTACAGAAATCCTAATTGGGTCCTATTATTTGTTAGAAGATTTTGATTCATTTTTTTTTGTCGTAATTTCCATTCATTTTTATATTTGGGTTCTTGTAAATGAACCAGCAACGAATCAACAAAGCACATAAATAACAAATCCTGAATCCTGATTGCTTTCCTCTAAAGCATGTAAAGTTCCTGATGTTGCCAACAATTTCTTATAAAGATAACCCATCTATTAGTATGTGCATGCATCATAAAAGAAACCATCATTCATTCAATTGTGTTTTGGTAAGGGTGGACATTCTTTGTCTGACATGTATCTATATGGCATTCTCTATATAAAAATTCACTACAGTGAGTTAGTTGTGATACGCCACTGTATAAATCTAAGATAATTTACACAGATGTGTATTCTTTGTCTTTGTTTCTTCTGCATCTCTCCTTTTGTTTTTATGTTTCTTTAGATGATATTTGCAATAATTTTGTAGATATATATTATGACGGTAATGAATGACTTACACTAAATCTTGAAATTCTATCTTTACATCCTCATCGCAAACAACATTTCGAGTGACAAGGCATGCTGATGCACATTTTCTTGCTAGCTCTAGATTTAGTTGAGACCCATGCTTAGTTTGGAGGTTTTATTCCTGTGATAATTTTAGTCAGTTATTAAACAACTCACAATATCTCCAGCTCCTCTTTCATGCAGTTAGATTCATTTAGGGCATCTGAATATGCAGTGTTCTATTTGTGATTATGTTATGACTATACAATCCCTTATTAACTCTCTTAGGGTGTGCTAAAAACCCAAGAACTTTGTAGGAAAACGTAATCCATATTTCTTCATGTATCAGAAGTGCATAGTTCTGAATCTTCTCTCTACACATAGTGACTTGTCTGCCTTTTATATCTCCCTGTTATAATGATTCATTTTCTGTTGCTATCTTATCTCTGATTTCTTCTGTCAATTTTTAAACTGCATTTTATTCTTCCCCTCTACCTAATTTTATCATCAAACTTTTTCAACCAATTAATTATTTATGTTCTATCAGCAAGCGTGCTCCCTTTCATTCAGTCACAATAAGGATTAATTCCATTGATTCCTAGAAACAGAAAAAGTAAAAAAACCTGTACTTATGCATCCACAATGTAACCACAAAATATCTATGATATGATAGTTTCTATATCTTTCAACCTATTTTAAAAAATTGTTTGTTTCTTTCTATTTCAAGAGTAGTAAGGCAACGGAGAATAACTAGAATCAGTAGGCAATTCTCTTCCGTGCAGCTTGATAATGTTATCAGCGGCATCCGGTAAAGAGAATCCTAGCTTCTTTTTGCTTGCAGCAGCCCATTTTGGGTCAATAAGATATGATCCATATATTCAGCCTTGTTCTTATGAGCGTAGAAGCTGTTGATATACCTTTATTCTGTAAAAGATCTGTGATGGACATTCCCAAGTATCAACCATTAAACTGCATGTGTCATTAGTCTGGTTTTTGCTCATTGAAGTACCAGAAATTTGGCTGAGTAACATCCCAGGCTTTCTAGTGTTCATCTACAACCCATTTAACAAAAATTCTCTTTGAACCACCTTTAGGCTATGGAATAGACACAAAAAAAACCAGCTAATGGTCGGATATACCTATTTCTTGGTATAGACTATACACAATCTGCGATAAATAATTTAAAAAACAGTAACTTTTTCCAAGTTTGAGTACCATAGATGAACCAAACATTCCGTTAATGTACAACTAACATATAACCGTGAGTCCTTCTACGATATTTATTTGGTGACATACCCCATGCTGAAGGTTACAAACTGTTATATCTCTTCTTTATGCCTCACCAACTTCTCCACAAGCATGACTGGTTTTTCCAATTGTTTTTTTGCAAGCCCATGTTGAACCCTTCATATGTGCTAACTAACTTTGGAAATACATCAAGAACAGTCTCCCCAGTCTTCCACCAACTATATTCAGGATTAAGAATGATTGAATATTCAGTTGCACCTTCTGCACGTGTGTACACTTGTATGTAATAGTCCCACACCATGTAATTGGGTTTTGCTACACCATATATATAAGCATGTGCTTTGTCATTATTTCAACATAACATATGCTTGACATGAAGCCAAAGCGAGTATATCAATTTGGGAACCCTAGAGTAACACACTTCACTACGCTTTACCCAACTTAAAATTTGTAGATACCTCAGGTTTGGTCCTTAGCCAGAAGTGCTCAGTACAGATAGAGGTCATTAGATGTGAGTTTGTTGCCAACTACCAATGATAACATAGAGGGTGTTGAGACCTGATCTCCACAGACACCCTTGAATGTCTCATCCAAACACAACTGAGAATATCTATACATTCCTTATCTAAGATGACAATAAAATTCAAATTTCATTAAATAACAAAATTAATATCATAAAACTTTCAAAGAACAACAACCAAATTGATCCCTATGAACTTGGTTAAAGAAGACAAACAGTGTAGGACTATGCAATATTTTTTATGAAAATGGTTTATTTATAGATTAAAGAAATGCAACCAACTGTGGGAAAGATGTGAGATATTTCAATGACATTTCATTCATTGCATGCAAGGTTATAAAATAATTGTTACAATGCACAAACACACACGCACAAAAGAGAGAAAGAGTCAAAATAGGTTAGAATCATATCTAGCAAAGTAGGAATTTTACTTAGCTGTTTTCTATATACATCATCTGTATGTAAATTCAAACTATAGGATCTTGATGTTTACCTTGTAAATAATCTATATACTAACTTTCAGCTCATTTTAGATATTTTTTGGTCATCCATCCAACGTTTACAAAATTGCAAATTTGTAATTGCACCATGCCACGAATTTAACGATGTTTTGACACAAGGGTTATACATACTTATCCAAAATTCCAAATGAGTTCAATATTTTCTACTTGACTAGTATAATAATATTATTCAGCATCATCCACTTACTCTTCTAGTGATAGATTTATTTTGGAATTAGAAATTAAAAAAACCAACTCTACGTAGAATTGGTTCTATCTAGTTATTCCATAAATACTTGTGTATGTTTGTGTGTATACATGTGTGTTTATATAGATACACACAAAAGTTTTTTTTTCCACCACACACAAAAAACTGTTACCATTGGTTTGATCTGTATCTCTCTCTATATAATAGTATATATAGTAAATACTTAGCATACACATATTATATATTAAATTTATGTGATGGAAATAAATAAATAAATAAAATGTTCATCATCAATTGTTATGAAGTAACCGACCATATTATAAACAAGATCTCAAATACATTATGCATATTTAAGATCGAATGTGGGCAACATACACAACATTTATGGATAACAGTGACATTGTGGAGATTGGAGAGCATAATTGTCAAGGTACACACCTAGGCTGTCACCTAGGCATCGACATGCTCCAAGGAGGGTGTGCCTCAGCCTATGCCTCGACTTATGTGCACCTTTAGTCTTTTTTATGGGCTCTCAACTCAATATATGGGTGCTATACTCCTTTTTCATATCATAATATTCTAATGTAGGTTTGTTTCTCATTTTGTAAGTGTTATTCAAGATTTTATAGCCTTATACCACTGATATTCAGTTTTTAGTTTTGTATTGTCCCGCACCTTGAATATATTTTTCTTGATGGTGTTTATCATGGGGCTTATTGGAGGGTCAACTATAATAAAGATGTATGTACTTATGTATATAACCAAATGTGTGCAATCAAACGAAGAAGAAAATTCTGCACTTTCTATGACTGGATCTAAAACACTTATTTTCTTTACTTACAAGAGTCTTGTGTCTACATTAGATTAGAGCTATCACTACTGTCAATATAGGACATTACAATTTAATTCTCAACCATCGTCTACTTATCATAGGTACAAACATCACTTGGTTTGTGATCATTGCCTACTTCATCTTCTCCATGTCCTACATGAACTTTCTCAACAATCTCATAGTTGTCACAACTCGCAAGGCATGCTAGGTGACTCCCTCAAACCACTTCCTCCATCTTGGATTTTGGATATTGGATGAAAATACTCTCATCTTATTTCTTTATCTTTGCAATTGTCTTTCTTTAGAGGAGTGTATACACTTTTCTTTCCCCCTATATATTGTGTTTACTCATGTTTTCCCCTCTGTTCTGGTTTAGATTCTCTTGGATGGCAGTGGGAGGATGTACTTCATATATATAGTCTGTATCTGGTAGTTTATAGATCCTATACTACCTACATTTCGTATCATGATGTTTAATGGTAAATATTGGGTCAAAATTTTTGGTCAATGAGTATTTCCAGATAGTTCTTGGGTGTAGATTGGAAATTACAATCTTATGCTCAGTTCTAGGCTTTTTATGTCTATCATTCACTCTAGAAGCATTACTTCATAAATTTTCTACAGGTTGATGGTAATATGACCAAGGAGAAAATATAGATGGAGATTCAATCGATTCAATCTGCTAATACTATTGCTGAAGGTGACATTTCATTAATATTTTATGTATGCATTCCCATTTTGGTACCGAGTTAAGGAAATTACAAACAATCTACATCCAAGAACTATCTTGAGCTTGGAAGATATTGCATCTCTGACTGGATCTTATTTGCATCATTTACTTAGGTGCTCATTTTATGTATGCAGTGTATAAAAAATCCCAGAACCTTTACTATCTACATCTCATATTTTGACTTGATCTTATTTGCATCATTTACTTTGATGTTGCAGCGTATTAAGTTATTTATACAAATGAAATTTAATTCCTGTGCAACTCATCATCTCAAACTGAAACAATCCTAGCTTACATCAACAAACTTATTGGATGATCTCTAGATTTTCTTAAATATATCTTATCTAACAAGATAGAACATTATTCAGAAGTATACATAGTTACTCAAATGTAAAGTTGGACAATCAATTCTCTTGAAGGAGTGGAGGGAAATGGCCCGCAGTATTATTCATATTATTTTTGAGTTAAACATGAACAAGACGAATATGTAGTGAATCTAGTTCAGCGATGCTATTTAATTTCAATCTTGAGATGTTATTTCCTATTGCCTTCGAAATATATGAGGGAGGAGGAATGAAGGAATTGAAGGCAATGATCCAGTTTGTTCATATTCTTTTTAAAAAAAATGAACAAGATGAATATATAACAAACGGTCAAATGCATCTAGTCAGAGATGCTATTTCCTCCAAACTCAAGATGTTGTTCTACAGTGCTTCTCCAATGGGTGTAAATACAACCTACAAATCCGGGTTGCGTTTTTGTTAGAAACCTGCATCCATTTTAACAAAAAATTGGCAATTCTTTCATCCCGTTGCCAGCAGCTTCGAACTTGTTACCTCTCGGTCATACAACATCAACTTTACCACTTGGATGCTACTACATTTGCAAGAAAACTCTACCCATTACATGTTGATCAGTTGTTAAGTCATGTAATACATTCCAAATGAGCACCATAAACAAAAACTTTGTACCATAAATGGACACTTCCCAGACTAGTCACAACATTCTCTGAAATTTTGAATTATATCGTGTATGATTCACAATTTTTTATTGGCGAATGCTACATTCAAATTCCGCATGAAACCTGCACTATTCCCGAATTCCACAAATTTTATGAATAATCCCCGAATTTCACAAATTGTTCCCAAACTTCACGAAATGTTCATTTATGTTATTAGACCATATTGTATTATTTGGGAATAGAGAATCAATAAGCAAATCATGGTGTGCACATATACAATTACATATCAATGTGTTTATTTTGGGTATATATGTAATATTTGTATGCATATATAAACACATACTGTATTGTCTGGAATTTATCCGACATATTCCAGAATATTTGACCAACCTTTTACCGAATCTTCACCGAACTCTATTCGGATTTTCACATAATTCCCGAATTCTGAAATTTTCAAACTCGCCGAAAAAAAACCCGAAATCCGAATTTGTGACTATGCTTCCCATTTATGATGAAAACTGGCAAAATATGAACTTATTTAATCCCCTTATAAGGCAATATGTCATGACTTACAAATCAAATTGATGGGGAGAATGGTTTATTGCCAATTAATTAACCTGTACTCAAGATAGAGGTAACCATTTGGCCACTGTTTATGCAAAATCTGGAAACTCATATATCCATTTAGTGTGAAATGCAGTTGCTGATTTCAAGAGTAGAACCTGAACAACTGCAACATTGCACACATGAACACAACCCAGCCGGTGGTAATCAGGAGTTTCTTCTAATCCCAGAGACTATAAAATGTTTAGCAAAATACATCAGTCCACTATGATCAAAGTCCACAGTTTAACATCAATAAGCTAGATAACGCACTATTTTATATAGTAAGCTACATAACACCCATAGCTGTTCTTTTTATCCTTCACTCGGTTCCAATTCAGTTGATAGTTATCTTTGATTAGGCTGAGGATTGATTGGTATTTCCCACTACAAGTACATTGCTATCCAAGAATTTATCATTGAATAAAAAAATGACTCCTTCAAATCTAGAGAGTTTCTATATAGTAGTTCTCATAGACTCTCTTTAGTTCCTTTTCTAGTAAGTATCCTCTTTATCATCTAATATTCATGTTCAAATGTATTTTAGTATTCATGTGGACTCTGATGTACCTTTTCAGATTTCTTTCATAATTTTCATTCATAGAGTCTCTTCACTTCGCTTGAACTTTGTATTATATAAACTATCTACAGTTCCATGAACCTAATAAATTGATTTCATACATGACACAGAGCTCGGAAAGCTTTCTAATATTATTTCATCTTTTAATGAGCACCTTGTTGCAAATGTAGAGACACGGTTACGTGGTAAGTAAAGACACTAAAATCAAAGACGAGCATCTTTTATGTTAGACTCACCATATTTTTAGCAAAGATAAAGATCCTTTTAACGTGTTGTGTCTCTGCAAGCATCATATCTTTCATAGTCTCATTTACTACTTGCACTGATCCGCTACAAGATATGCCATTTAGATCACTTTTATCATATGTAGCAACAGAATAAAGCTGTGTCGCTTCACAAGGCTTGCTAAGGAGCAAGTTGAGCTCGTTTCAATTTCTTCATCTCACATGTTTTACCAAATGAAACCCCCTCTTCCAAGTGTGTATATCAGGTATATCCTAATGTCTGTATATAGCTCTTATACTATTTTATAATTTTAAATTATAAGCAGTTGATTAATGCTCTGTCCACTTGCATAGCAGTGAAAAATGAAAATCCGTATTCGCCTCCCATCCACCCCATATAGAACAACCTATAGATGATCATATATTTGGAAACTTAAGAAGGCAGCGCTGGACAAGAAGTGCATTCTTGTGATACTCCCTACTTGAAGTCAGTGAATTTTTACAACACGCTTAATGGCATTCTTGAGTGGTCATTCACATGAACATATTCTTTCTGCTTGTACCTAGAGTAAGCCTAAATAGGGAAGTGGTCATGTGTCATGGTCTTTACACTCATTGTCACTCATTCCATGGATATATATTCCACAAGAAGATGCTGGATTGGGTGGCCCATTGTCCTTGATTGTAGATCAAAAAGGCATGCTTGTAACTAGGAACCGAAAGGAAACTCGGAGTGTATAATGGACCACCAGCAAAGAAACCATTTCCATGAATAACAACCTCTTCCAAATTCTTAGAAACATCAAAAAACAAATCCGATTCCAGCAGGATTTATAATTGGGGTAACAGCCTACAAATTAATGGCCCACTTATAATAGAGATCTAGCAACACAACGTCACACACTAAATTAAAACCAGAATCCACTCTGCACCTGAGCCCTTTTAGTAGCCTTGAGTACGTAAAATTCCATCATGTTTGAGTGAATAATGTTAGTCAAATTAACTTTGGTTTTGGAATCCAGAAGGTCAGTCTCTTTGTTTCTATAATCTCTCATTTCTGAGTTATATTGTTTCAACTATATTTAGATGGTACCGTACTAGTTATTACAGAAAGATTTACAAATGTGGTCTATTAAATTTCTTTTATTCCTCCAAATTTGATTTGCTTCAATAAAATGGTTGTGGCAACTAGAATCGTAACCAATATTGTAGTCCCTACCTCTTGCTTGGTTACTTCTCTATTAGTAGCTATATACCTATATTTAGGAGATTACCTATGCATGAGAACATTAAACCAAATTTTCAAATAGATTCCAGAGTTGGGACTATTTATGCTAGTCTTAACTGAAAGTTTTTTCTTAATCTCGGTTTAATCTACATATGCACGCAGACGACACCATCACCAATTATACCAGCTCTAAGGTGTACGCATGGCTGTGTCCTACTGCAATGGCTAGAGTCCACCAAGATTATTGGCACCAAATAGGAAGGGGGAGTCAACGTAGGGGTTCTATGTGTATTGGGATTATATGATAAAATTCCATGAGATTAGGGTTTGATCATTATGCTTAGTGCCATTTTGGTTTAGTTGAGTCTTACTTCAGTCAGTTCAGCATCTTTAGACTTTATATCTACATCTGACCCTGAAGGCACAACAACAACAATTCTCACTGATGTAGAATGCTAGTTTCTGGTGGAAAGATGAACAGATGAGTAGTCCAGACACCCTGATGTGCCTAGCCTCAAGACCTCCACAATAAACTAATTACTTTGTACTTTTGCAGTGTACCTCTTTTCTGAAATTTGATTTGGGAAGAAACTTGATATTGATGCATGTTGTATTTGACATAATAGTAAAGCATTGCTTTTCCATTTCTTAGCCTACATTCTATGGCTAACCTATTGATAATCAGTTCGTTTAGGTGTCTTGGCTTAACATCTTCAAGTGTTATTACTTATAATCATGGTACTAAACATCCTCGACATCTGGCGATATATCCTCGATGTTACATATGTCTACGCTTGTCGATGTCGAAACCTAGTAAACTTCCTCGACATCGATGTTGCCTACTTGTTGACATGTGTCAATGAATTCAGCCTACTTGGTGATGAAATTGACTTAGCTAGCTCAAAGCCTCCCATCTTCTCGATGATCTTTGTAGTTATTATTATTGCACACATAGTGAAGGCATAAAGAACTTGTAGGAAACCATTCTTCACATTGAGATGACTATTTCCTTGGTTTCGAACTAAAGAGAAATGATAAGTTTATCCCTCTACTAGATTTCCACAAGTTTTGCAAAATTTGATGCAGACCTAATAAAATTTCACCTCCGTTACTTTTTACCATCTTGACAAATTGATGTATTTGAAAATAAGCTCATGTTCTTTAATACTAGAATGTGATCCAATTGGGATTTCTATAGATACAAAACACATTTATAGAACAAATCTAAGTTCTAAACATTTCACATAGAAGATTATAGACAGAGTATGTGTTTACTAAAAATTTGATGATTTATGCCAAATTCCCTCACAATCTCACTATCTTTTAGCTTATTTTGCGTTGAAGTGTTAGTCCAAAACTTCCTCAAAGTTTCCTTACATGTTCCACAAACTTCCACTTCCTTGCCTGTCGAAGCTGACACTAAGGCGATGTCTTTTACATTTACACGTGACTGTGTTTTTCTTTATATGTAAAAAGTGTATGGATGGCTATATATAGAAATAATTGGTTTTTAAGATAGATTTGATGAAATCTATAAACTTTCATCATGAAATCACTATTTTGAGCTAATTTTTTGTCAAAGATGCTTTGAAGTTTGGTTGTAAAAATCCTCGAAGTTTCCTCGATGTTTCCACAAACTTCCACTTCCACACCTGTCGAAGTCAACTCAAAGTCGAAGTCCTATTCCATGCTTATAATGGTTCAGTAGAAATTCCTATTTCTGTATTATAGATTTTTTTACTGCTTAAAAAATCTGTGGCACAATTTGTTTCTAATGTCTACGTATGGAGAACCTACTAAATGGGCTCTGTTTGTTTTCTTCAGGGATGGATTTATAGTTTTACTGTGGTTTAATACATCCGGAGAGATCTGTGGTTTGTTATTAGTTGCATTTAAGTAATCTTTGACGGAGACCACCTCTAAATCATGCCTTCACTTCAATTGTCGCCATTAATAGAGCATGGACAGAGTCTTCTATCTTCTTGAAGTTATCTTATTTCTTGGCATTATTTTCCTGCGGTATCTTCTTTTCAGTAAAATCCAGGTCTCGAGTCTCCTTTAAAAATTAAAAGAAAATGCAAATTGCCGCTAGAAGAGAACAAGTCAGTGCTGTGCCCAAATCCGAATCCCTGGTTAGGAAAATAGAACTGATATACAGATTACTAGGACCAAGTGGAGTGATAGCTGTTTACGTATATGCAAGCTTTTCTTATCTCTCTGTTGCTATGTCCACTAAAATGTTTTTTAATCTCTGAAATCCTTAGTCATATATGCACTTTCTGATGATGAGAATACTTGTAATTTCTTTTATATGAGCAGGTGTTAAAGACTGCTTTAAGTAATAGGTTTTCGAAAGTACCAGGTTTCCTATTTCGAGCTTCTTCCCTTCGACGTGCGCTTGATAATTGAAGACCTGATATTTCGTCTTCTCCAATCTACGATATCTTCCACTTCTAAGTATCTAACCGGGGCCTTGATACGGAGACTGGAAAATTTTGACAGATATGATGCATTCATTTTAATTTGTGGTATACTTTTGTACTGCAGCTAAATTTAATTTTGATTCTACGTCTTTATATCAGCTCAACTATTTCCGCTGCATGTAAATCTATAATGTTAACTTTGTTCCTTTTTCTTATGAACAAATCTATAGACTCGTGATGCATGTTACAAGTACACCTCTTTTTAGCCCTCAACGGCGTGGTAGGGTGATTGGACCATGATCATATCCCTGAGGTCTCATGTTCTATTTGTTTTGAAGTTGGATTATTATGGGGTTTTCAAGTTAATATTATGGTTTGTGCCACTGATGCATTGCACTCCATTAATTTACATAAACGGCATGCTTGTGTTTTTTGTACATAACATGATGTTTTGGTTCCAACAATGAATAAATCTGCATTAACAACTATCATTTGCATCTACTAGTGTACGAAGTTACCATAAAGGCATGAATATTTGCAACATTTTCCCATCCTAGCGGTTTGTAGCATTCCCAAAGCTGAGTGGCACCTGGTAACAAGGAACCCAAAAATATGCATTCTTGTTGTGATCGAATGATCATACATCAAAGTAGGACTCAACTACTACATATGCGTCACCCCTGAGTTTTGGTTCCAATCAATTGAACCATAGGGACTCAAAACTTGGTTAGATGCCCCCCACCCTGGAGATATTGCAGACTCGGGAATCAATTAAGTGGTAAAGCTCTTATCATTATAAACCATCTAAGCAACGTTATATGAATTAATGTCATATGTCTGGTTAGGCATGCTATGACTTCTAGATTACCTGTTATAGCCTCTATCATAATATGTATTTGCATGATCCTTTTCTTGATCCCGAAGAATGGCAACCTGGGAACCAACCTCTTATGCACTCATTTCTGATTTATCAATGAAGCTTCTGTTTTCGAGTCCCATTTGCAGATATATTTGTGTTTCTACCATCTAATGCAGACCGAGAAAGCGAGTTTCAAGGCACTGGGCTGCCACAACTATTAAATATCCGGGCCTTGGCTTTAACAAACTCTTCCTTCCTCTCATCAACATTTCTCATGAGCACTCCCTTTGGACCCATCTGGTCTACACCATTTTGAAACTTTATTTGTATATGGACGAAGAACAATTAAATGGTTCATATTGGTGGAGTTCAGTCTGTTTAGATGAGATATCTGATACATACACTGAAGGAAACCTGCATGCACTTGTTTTTTGGACTAGGATCTTCCCTGATCCATCCAACATACTGTCTAGAACCGTGGTTTGGAGAACATAATGTTGAGCTACCATATCAGCAGCACATATGAGGTATGACGCAGGGAAATGCTGGGTGGAGCGTGGTGAGCTAAAGAAGACACTAGCAGGATGGGAGCAAAGCCCCACGAAGTCGCAAGAACTCACTGTCACACTCAGACCCTGTAGGTTGGGTGTGGTCCATAAGAATGATGTTTAAAATGTTATGGTTTTGGTTTATTTGATTATTTGGTAGGAAGTAGTGGGGTGTAGTTTGGTGATTTGCAACTCTGCTGCACTACTCTATTCACATCAAATTTTAGAACTGGACAAGTGTGGGGTTTCTGCTTGGAGCAAATGGGCTTTTGATGCTTTATGCTATCATCAATCTGTTCACGCTGTACTATGGGGAAGAATGGGAAGGCTCATTTAACTCCATAACTGGTTATTGACTGGGTAGTTCTTCCATGGCTCTCTTTGGAAGAGTTCGAGATGGTATCTACATTAAAGTTGCAGATGTAGGTGCTGATCTGGTTGGCAGGGTTGACAAGAACATACCAGAGTATGCTCCTAGAAACAATGATGTGATTGTCTACACCGTTGGTGATAATGTGGGTGACATCGCTGGAATGAGCTCTGACCTTTTATGTTTATATCCTGAATCTTCTTGTGAGGCACTAGTTGTGGCCTCTGTTTCTTCTTTTGAATTTAACCATTAGCTGACTCCAATGTGTCATCTATTGCTTTTTAGCCCCATGGGCATTAGTACTTGCTCTATTACTACACTATTTTCCATCAACTTCCTTGAAATAAAGGGTATAAGTGAGATAGCGCCTATACTAAAGAGAGAACTTATCATCTCCATGCAATCATGACTATTGGTACTGATGTTGTTAGCTAGGTTGCTCTTCCCGATTCCTTCACCATTTTCAGTTTTGGCGAATTGAAACTTGTGAAGAACTGAGAGTTTATCTTCCGTGTTTCCATTGGATTATGGTCTGGCTTAGTAATTTTCTTTGTGATCAAATGTTACACAAGCAATGCTTATAGCCATGTCTAGGATGTAGCTGATTCCTGCAGGACTGGAGCTGCAACTAATTTAATCTTTGAGCTGGATCCCGGATACAAGTCTGCAATTATTTCTACATTCTCCATTGCCTAAATCATTTTTGTCAGTTTTAGCTTGGCTGTTATGTATGGGATAGCAATAGCTGCTCTCGGGATGCTGAGTACTATTTTCTGGTCTTGCTATTGACGCATATGGTGTGGTCCAATAAGTGAAAATGCAGGTGGAATTGCTGAAATTACTGGCACGAACCACATGATCCATGAGAGAACTGATGCCTTAGATGCTGCTGGAAATACAAATGCAGAAATTGGGAAGGGTTTCACCATTCATTCTGATACTTTGGTTTCTCTTGCACTTTTTGGCGCCTTTGTCAGCCGTACTTCAATTCCAACAGTTGATGTGTTGACCCCGAAAGTTTTAATTGGCTTTCTTGTTTGTATGCTTCCCTACTGATTTATGAAAATGACAAGTGTGGGCAGCACAGCTCTGGGTATGGTAGAGGAAGTCCACAGGAAGTTCAATTAAGGAAATGATTCCTGTGCATTCAAGGTTTCATGGAAGGAACTGTCGAACCTGATTATGCCACTTGTATCAAGATCTCTGCAGATGCATCAATCAAAGAAACGATTCCTCCTGGTGCATTGGTGATCATATTCTTCTTTTGTAATTAAGGAGTGTCTTAAATTAACAGCGTCTCTCTCTAAAGTGCCATGCTGTTTGCTGGAACTTGAAATCGAAGCACTTATTCCAGTAAAACCATGCCCATTTCGAGTTCCAAGAATTTTGGATCAATTCATTGCACACAATATTTTTTAACTTTATATTGTTGATTTAACTTATTTGCTTAACGTTTTTGGCAAGTAATGTGAAATTTTTAAATATGAATGCATATATTACTACATTCAAGTAGATGCAGTGTATCACTTTATTAGTATAGAAAGGGAAAGAGTTTGTTATTGGATGATATAACAAAATATAGAGGACTCTCTATTATAGGACAAGAGAGTAGGCCTATTGTCAGAGATAGGCAATATGGGATAAAACAAAAGGCTAGAGACAAGTCAAGTGTAAAGCCCATAACAATAAACATAAATCAATGAAGTACATATACTAATACTCCCCCTCAATCTAGAGCGTAGATATCAATCATGCCCAACTTGTCAACCATGCTGTGAAATCTGGCCTTGGGAAGAGATTTGGTGAAGATATCAGCCACTTGATCAGACGTATGAGTGTATGGAGTGGAATAGCACTAGACAAAACAGCTTCTCTGAAAAAATGACAATCCACCTCAATGTGTTTAGTCCATTCATGAAAGGTTGGATTGTTGGAAATAAAGATAGCAACCTTATTATCGAAATGCATAGAAATCGGAGAAGAGTCAGATATACCAAATTCTTTCAGAAGACCGCAGATCCATAAAAGTTCACATGTAGTGTGAGCCACAACTCTATACCTGCCTCAACACCGGATCGTGCAATAACAGTTTGTTTTCTACTACGCCAGGTAACAAGGTTACCACCTACAAAGGTGCAGTAACCAAAAGTAGATTTGCGATCTAAGTGGTTGCCTGCACAGTCAGAGTCAGAATACCTTGTGATTTTACAATGCCCATAATTTTTATACAATAAACTTTTTTCTGGAGAATTTTTCAGATATTTCAAAACAGGACACACAACACCCCAACGACACTGTCGAGGTTTATCCAGATATTAACTAACTAAGACCACTACAAAAGTGATATCAACACGTGTCACTGTCAGATATATAATTTTACCCATCAGTCGACGATACTGATGGTAGTTAGGGTATGGAGGAGACGTGTCATCATCCCAATCTGTATTAGGATCTAAAGGAGTAGCAATGGGTTTTACACCAAGAAGTCTTGTTTTCGACAACAGATCCAGAACATACTTTCTCTGGGATAAGCACACACCTACACACCTGAGGAAGATCGGGAAACTTCAATACCCAGAAAATATCTTAATTTACCCTGATCTTCAGTGACAAAGTGTGTTTCCAGATATGCCTTAGTGGCCTGAATGCCTGCGTGATCACTCCCAGATAAAATAATATCATCAACATACACAATTAAGATGACCAAGCCAAAGACACTTCTCTTAATGAACACAGAATGATCAGATTAAGAACGACAAAAGTTGAATTGCTAAAGGATATTATTGAGCTTATCAAACTAGGCACGAGGACTCTGTTTCAGACCATTTGGAGCTCTCCCCTTGAGTGATAAAACTAGGTGGTTGTTCCATGTACACTTTCCTCATGTAAATCACGATACAAAAAAAGCATTTTTAACATCGAGATGAAATAGAGACCAATCACAATTAACGGCTACAAATATAAGAATACGAACAGAATTGAGACGTGCTACAAGAGAAAACATCTCAAAATAGTCAATGCCATAAGTTTGGGTATTGCCTTTAGCAACAAGACGAGCTTTCAGACGTTCAACAGTGCCATCGGGTTGGTATGTGACAGTATAGACTCAATGACAGCCAATTTGAGAGCAGGAGGTAGGTTCATCAACTAAGTCCCATGTATGACGATCAATAATTGTCTGCATTTCATTCTCCATAGCTTGGCGCCAAGCAGGTTGTCGTAGAGCCTGAGCAACATTTTTGGGAAAACATATAGCAAATAAAGCAGAAGTGAAATTCACAAAAATTTTCCCAGATTGGCAGTAGAACAAACATTGCCGATAGGATGTTAAGTACAAGACTTAATTCCTTTTCTCAGGCTACTAGGAACATCTAGATCATAAAATACCCGAGCTGGGAGCTGATATGCGGATGAGGATGGAGGATCCTAAGATGGAGGGGCCATAGAGGGAGTTGAATTTCTCGGGCGTCGTTGATACACCTTTAAAGGCACATACAAGGCCACATCTGGAGCGGGTAAGTCGTCTTCAATCGTCACAGGGAGAGGTGCATCAAGTAACAGATCAGATTTCAATTTTAAACCTACTGGAGAATAGTATGGAGACTCCTCAAAAAATACCACATCAACACTAACAAACCAGTTCTTCGTAGCAAGATCATAGTATTTGTAACCTTTCTGGGTCCAAGAATATCCCAAGAACACACATTTGGTAGACCGAGGGTCTAATTTAGTCAAACCAAGACGAAGAGTTTTGACAAAGCAGGTGCTACCAAAAATCTGAGGAGGCACCTGAAAAAGAGGTGCATCAAGATACATAATTTGATAAGGGATTTGATTTCCAAGAACAGACGAGGGCATGCGATTAATCAGATAGAAGGTAATAGCTTCATGCCAAAAAGTTTGGGGTACATGATAAAGAAAAAGGAGAGTGCGGGCAACTTCTAAGAGATGTTGATTTTTGCGTTCGACAACCCCATTTTACTGTGGAGTACAGGAACATGAAGTTTGACTAATAGTACCCAATTTGTAACAAAACTGACTTATAGAAACTTGCACAAACTCTAAAACATAATCAGTGCGAAGAATTTTGATGGTTTTATCAATCTGGGTACGAATATCAAAAAAGAATGTCATGATAGTGTCAAGCATGTGGGATTGATCTTTTAACAAAAATAACAAAGTAGTTCTACATAAATCATCAATAAAGCTAATAAAATAGTGAAAACCATAAGTACTTGGCACAGAACATGGACCCCACACATCAGCATGAACAATATCAAAAGGTGCCTTAGATACAATACAATATTTCTTAGAAAAGGTTGTACGTGTTTGTTTGCCCAAAGTACAAGTTTCACGCTGAAAGATAGAATCATAAATAGTAGGAATTAAATGCTTCAACATTGCAGCAAAGGAATGACCCAGTTTGTAATGTCATTGGAGCCCAGTAACAGAAGTAGTTAGTAGATCAGTCGGCTTTGGTAGATCCAAATAATGCATCCTGTATGGTTTCTCATGGCCCAAACTAGTCTTCATCCTCGTGCGTAGATCTTGAAACACAATACCATTTGGGTCAAAAGTAATAGAGCAGTGGAGGCTCTTTATAGTTTTGCTAATAGACAATAAATTCTAAGGGAACTTTAGAATATAAAAGGCAAAATACAATAATATATTCCCAGGAGTGCAAATATTTCCAATGCCAACAATAGGTGATTGGGAACCATCAGGAAGGGTAACATGTAAAATAGATGAGGTTTTTATTAAATTATTGAATAAGGTAGAGTTTCCAGATATATGAGAAGTGGCGCCAGAATCAATCACCTAGGCCTTTTACCAGAAGGTCCAGAAGATGTAAGGAGAGTACAACCTTCATCAGTAGAGATATCAATAGAAGAAGTAGCAGGGAGGGCCTGGAGTAGCTTCTTGATCTTAGTACAAAGCCAATCCATAGACGAATGAGATGAAGATGGATGATGTAGAATCAGGCTGATCAGTAGTGACCTGATTTATCCATGCATGCTTACCATGTTTTATCCAACAATGATCCTCCATATGATTGGTTCTTTTACATAAGTTATAATAATGTGATTCAGAAGAGTCAGGGCCATAAGAAGATGAACCACGACTAGGTCCAACAATAGAATGACCACGACCACGACAACGACCACGGCCGCGGCCGCGGCCACGGCTACTGAAGGAATCTCTCAAGTGAGAAGCAAAAGCCATATACTGATTTGTCATGAGGCAAAGAAGATACATATGGTAGTCGTTGAACTGTTTTGAGGACGTCATGCAAAGTAGGTAAAGGATTAGTGGATAATTTATGATCGAAGACCCCCAAAAAGGAGTGGGGTAAGCCAATAAGAAATTAGATTAGTTGTAATACATTGCACTGCCTCTGTACCTCGGCCGCGATAGGGTGATACACCTCAAACTCATCTCAGAGAGCAGAACACTGATTATAATAATCTTCCACAGAATCGGTTGTAGAATACTCATTGGCGATTTGTTTGAAGATTGCAAACACCTTCTTTGGATTCTGCTGATGAGAGTAAACATGCGAGAGTTGGTCCCACATGGCTTTAGCAATCTTCAAGCAGAGAAGAGACTGGCTAATTTTAGGTTTGGAACTGTTGACGAGCCAAGTCTTGACACCATAGTCATCATTGGACCATATATCATATGCCTGCTTGGTTTTAGCGTCAGTTCCTTCAGTAGGTGTAGTTGGGCCTCCAGAGATAAGATGAGAATAACGACCTTGAACTTTGACATATAGCTCGAAGACCGCAGACCATGTGTGAAAGTTAGAGCCTTCCAACTTGACAATAGTGACACAGAGTGTCTAAAGTGGATCGTCGGACACCATCAGAAAAGTACGACAGAAGATAGCGAGAAGCAAAATAAGACACGAGGAACCTAACATAGGGGCAATAGCAACAGTCAACAGACAATAGCAAGAACCTAACACATGGGCAATAGAAAATAAGATCAGCAGACCTGGCACCACTTGCCACAGGGCAGAGTGCAGTAGTAGGGGTTTTGATGCATTAGATCTAGGAAACCCACGGAGGGGAAATAGAGAGCAAAGAAAAACCTACGCCTCCATGGAGAGAAAATTACTCAACCATGAGGCGCAAGCAAGTAGCAAACAAAAAACATTTAAAATGTCAACATGTTAGTTTAGAAAGTTCCCGTAGACATAGATGAAAAAGAATAGGAGAAAGGGATATGGTAGTGGAGACTAGATGATGGTGATAATGGTGGTGTATGAAGGGGAGAGGAAGATGACAACAATAGAGATAGACAAATGGAGGGAGGTGGCGACAGAGAGGGGTGGTGGGAGTTGTAAGTTGTAACATCCCTGACCTGGGTTTAGGGCTAACCCTATTTGTTTGGCTTAAGTTACTTAGAAATTTAATATAATTCTTTAAAGTGTTTTTTTATCATGTGACAAACTTATGTTTCAAGTTTGGTCATGTTTGAATGATGTTTGAACAATGTTCTCTTATTTTGGACCAAAATGCAATTTACCCAAGATGAGGGGTTATATTGCAATATGTCACATGTTGAATGTGTCTTAAAGTGTTTTAGCATCATAAGAGAGATAATGATACTAAGTGGTGTCTTGTGGAAGCCTAAATTCCAAGTTTGACCTTGTTTGTATAATGTTAGTGCCTTGTGTACCAATTTTGGTGCAAATTGTAATTTGCCCAAAATGTAGGGTTGATATGAAAATTATCACCTCTAAAGTGTCCCTACTCCCTCTATGTATCATTTAGAGGATAGATAAAGAAGGAGACACCATGTTTGAATCATATTTGAGTGATGGTACTCTTGGTGATGAAAAGACCAAGAAAGGGTTGTCTATGAAACACTAATTTTGAGTTGTATCGAGTTGTAGAGTTCATATGAGAATGCCTATCAGCCAAGGAGACATAGAGGGAGTCTCATATCGGTTTGTGAACTTTTGTCCTTGTCCATAATGGGATAAGAACCTCAAGGAGGTGAAGTGTATCGGTTTACAACTTCCTTGGAAAAGTTGTATCGGGTTGTGAATAAAGTGGTGATTGAGTTGATATATCTTATCCAACAAGGTAAGTGATGGCCAAAATATCATCTCTAGATTATCCTCAAGTGTTTTTCATGTCATGATAAATATGAGTGCATGCATGTACACGTGTCAACCATGCATGGACATGTGGCACCTAGTAGCTTAAAATGATGACACCTCATATACACTCTTTTTCATGAACCTCAACTATATATACCACTTCTTTCGTCTATTAGTGAAAATTTCGATCCTCTTTCTCTTAGATATTGTGCAAAGAGTCTTGGTATCTTGCATAGGGGAAAGGGTATCGTGCATAGAGCCTTGTTATCAGCCATAGCAAAGTGATATCGGCCATAGCAAAGTGATATCGGTCAAGTGAAGGGATATCGGCCACAAGTGAGTGATATCACGCCACAAGTGGTGAGGCATCATGCATAGTGCTGAGGATCTCAAGTATTGGACCTTTGATAAGCTCATCTTCAACCTTAGGAACGTGAGGCTTTGGAGCTTGGAGCTTTGAAGTTGTTCTTGAGGAGGGTTATATAACTTGAACCCAAATATGTTATTATTCACCTTCAATTCTATTATACTTGTTGAGCTACTTTTAATTTTGGATTCTCTTGCATAATTGATGAATCCATGAGTTCTATTAGTGATATAGGACTGCTTTCCATGAACTAGAATAGTAAGAACAAGCGTCAAGGTGTTGATGATGATGACATCATCATGGTCCAACCCGATATTGGGTTGAAGCACCTCTAACCCGATATGGTGACGTGAACATACCCCTAGTACGATACAATGAGGATGCTTATATCTTATGCACGATATGATGATGAAGTATATGCCTTGTGCACGATATGGTGTCAAGCATACACCATGTGCACGATATGAGGTCAAGTATACACCTTATGCACGACATGGAGTCAAGTATATACTCTAACCAGATATGGCAAACCCTAGATGATAAGTAACCTGACATGTTGATATGAACACACCACAAGCACGATATAGTGAGGAGTATATACCTCATGGGCGATATGAGTAATACATATACACACCTTGAGCACGATATGGGGTCAAGTATTCACCTTATACACGATATGGTGTCAAGTTTATACCCTAACCCGATATGGGTTGAAACCCTAGATGGTGATATGAAACCTGATATATCTTGGAACCCCACACCCCTATCATTTTGTATAATGGGTTGATTGTGAAGGGTTCAACCAGTTGTCCAGCCGGTCACTCAACACATTATAGGATTGATCCCTTGAAGATATGAAAAGGTATGAGCATAAGGATCTAACCCGATATGCTAATCTGTATGGTAACCTGATATGGTGAGGTGAATATACTACTAGCACAATACCATGATGAAGCACATACCTTATGCACGATATGATGATGAAGTGCACACCTTGTGCACAATATGGTATCAAGTATATAACTTATGCATGATATGGTAATGGGGGATACACCTTATACACGATATGAGGTCAAGCACTCACCTCATACACGATATGGAGCTAAGTACCTCTAACTTGAGATGACAAACCTTAAATGTTGGGCAACCCGAAATGGGTGCACAATATGGTAATAGAGGATACACCTTATATGCGATATGGTGACGAGGATACACCTCATGCCCAATATGGATGCACGATATGGTGATAAGATTACACCTCAAGCACGATATGGTATCAAGTACACACCTTTATGCCCAATATGGTGGAAGCACCTCAATTCAATGTACTTGATGGAGTAACACATGAATTGTGTTATGTCAAGTATACATTAAGACATAAAGTGTTCAATGTAGCGTGTTAAGTGTGGGCCAATGCACCTTGAGAGAAGGATTGGGCCAATTTAATAGATTATGATGCAATCAACATCCTAGTGAGGATGAGAGAGGAACTTTTACATATGTGATTATCATGTTAACGAGCATACATTGATACTCCTAATCTGAGTGGAGTATGAATTATTAGGGTTTGTTTCTTGATAAAATGATTTGAAACCCTAATCGGTTAATAAGGGGAAAATCCTAACCCTAATGAAGGGTGATGATATGATTTGAAACCTTAATCAGTTAGAATGGAAAACCCTAACCCTAATACTGGGAAGGATGTATTTCTCTTGTATTGCATGGTGATGTTATATACTACTAGTGTTTTTATTATGAAGTGCTAACCATGTAAGAATCATGAGATGATGAGCATAGCCAGATATGAGCTATGATGTTTTATATAATATAGATTTAAATGGGCCTTGTGAGCCATATGAAATACTTGTGCAACAAGTATAATGTATACCTTGGTCTGAGGACCTAGAGGTAACAGTTACTTGATGAGAGGTGACAATGTTCAATGATGAACTAATGGTTTGAATACCCATATCTAGTATTCATGATTATGATAATGCTAAGGGAGAAGAATACCTAGTAATGTGATAAGGGACTGAGATCCCGAGAGTTATGCATTCAACGTGTTCCAAAGATCATAAAAGTACTTAATAAATGTACTACACCTTTCTTTGTAGCATCTATTATGATTCATGCTTGTAACTTGGTTGATGCTAAAATATATTGTAATGCACCTAATTAATCAAGTAGTATCTCATCATGTAGTTGCTATGACCATAGATCCATTCAGTGTCAAAATTTGCTGAATGGTGAAATGAGTTTAACTCGGAGAGCATATTTTTGAATATGTGGGGGTGAAGGACGACATATATCATACCTCCTAATGAAGAATTGATGTAGCACCTTCCTTATTTATTTTATAGAGGGATGATGTGAATCTCACGACCAAATGAGGAATTGATATGTAAATTCTTCTTCATTAAGTATTATCGGGATTGATGAGAATCTCCTGACTGAATGGGGAATTGATGTATAATCTTCCTTATTTATTATAATCTGGGGATGGATAATTGAAATCTCCCTGAAGAGAGTGCATGTTGCGGATGTAGCTCTATAGCAAAGATACCAGTATACACTGATAAGCTAATTGAAGTTGACACCAGATGTCCTGCCAACAGTTGACACAAGATGTTCTGCCAGTTGTCTCATACTGACCGAGATGGGTGAGGTCTTGGCAGTTGGCTCTTCCATTGACCTTGTATGGTACTAATGCTTTACGTAGTCGTGGTCAGTTGAAGCATGAGTAGTATAACTCATCTCCTCAGGGCATAACTGTGATTGTAAATATGTAATCAACTGTGTAGCGTATTTGCTTAAGGATCGAATACAAAAAACACTGGTTGATGTTCACTTCTTTTACACATCTTAAATGGATATTCTTCATATTTATTATAAAGTGAATAGATGATTTATTTCTCTATCATAGATAGTTGTATTACTTTAAAATATGAGATTGCTCTGTTCTGCTTATAAACCGTGATTAATCTTGCTTATTAATATAAAAGAACCTCTGCCCAGTTTTATTTTGTTTACATGTAATAATAATATTGTTGGCAGAGAGTTATATCTCTCACTGGGACAATTGTCTCACCCTATGGGATCCACAATTTTTAGGTGTACGCGGACGAGGAGGTAGAGACCTTACTACAGAGGGAGAACAACAATAATAGGGGTAGCAGTAACAACTCAAGTTGAGTGTACTATCTGTCGTGTCTTAGAGATAGAAGTCCTATGTGTCGTCTCTATACTCTCAGGTCCTTGGGAGTTAGTATGTAATGGTTTTGTGAACAATCTTAGATTTTGGCTTGATTGCCTCAAGGTTTTATGTTGCTTATATATAGGTTTTGGCAAAGCAGTTGTTATATGTTATCTTCGAGATGAGATGATACAATGTATGTGCAATGTGATCCATGATATGTATAAAGTTTTGGTTCTTTCATTAAGAGTTTCCTGGTAATGGATCTCTTTGCAAAATGATTTTAATTTTTAATGATTTTTGTTAGTCCGCTGCTTATGGTTATTCTGCAATTATTACTAGTGGCAATTTGACTTGATTCAATGTTGGGTCGTCACAAAGTTTTGGTATCAGAGCCTAAAGTTTACTGAGTCTACAGAGACATAGGATTAAAGTGTTGAGTCTGTTCTAGTGTCCCCTAGTATATCTTATAGTGACTTCTGCTTATGCAGAAGAAAGAATAAAGCTTAAAGATGTATGGAGAACATGAGGAACACATTGCTGAGAATAATGTTTTTGCACCAAGAGAAGGTGCAAGGGATCAAGCGAGAGAAGAGAGATTGTCGAAGAATCCCTAGGCTGATCCAGCCATGATAGAGAACCCTGCTTTTACTGCTCTCACTAGACTAATTATGACAGCATTGACACGTATAGAGGATCAGATACTAGCAATACAACCTAGATTACTAGTCCCCAATGATGAAATTTTGGGCTCTAGCAGGATTTCTGATTGACGTAGTTATGTTGGAGTAATAGAAAATGTCGAAAGGATTAGGATCTTCTACAAATGTAGGAAAGTAGGACATTTTATAAGGGACTTCCCAGTAAAGGATAATGAGGTAGAAATTAAGAAAAGATCTGCCCAAACTCAGGAACAGATGCCTAGTAGCTCTATAAAGAGGAAGTTTTTGGTGCCACCAATACAACAAACACCTAGTGCACTAGGGCAGTGGCTACCAAGAAAGTTCAAGGGACCTAATGTTCCACTAGTTAGAACTCATAATTTAGCTTCTACATCAGTTATAAGGCCGACAAGACCAAGGAGTGCATATAAGACATGTCATAGATGTAGACAAGTTGGGCATATTAGAACCTTTTATCTGAAAAAGGAAGGAATGACCCAACCACCGAGGTAGAGTCAACAAGACTCTCAAAGGCAACAGTTTAGCAGTAGCACACGAGGACGTGGAAAGGTATCCCAAGCAGGTCCATCTACACCAAACGATAGAGCACGACGTTGGAAACAGGTAATGACAAGATTCTATGCAATGAATCAGCCTGAGGTAGTAATCGATCCACGAGTCAAGACATGTCAGATGAAATTATTTCATTCTGATATGTCTACTCTTGATTTTATCTGTTAGTTATAAGAAAAGTAGTTGTAGTTGAGCTTCCTTTGATTATTCCTATGAGGACATAAGGAAGATGAGAACTTACATTCTGTCCAGTCATCTTTAAAATGTTTTATAAATTCTTTTATCTGGATAAAAGAGGATGAGGTGTAAAAGAGATGCTTGGAGAAATCCAGAGATACTAAGTCCTACGATATGGATGATATGAAAAGTAAAGTATATGATATAAAACAAGGTGCAGACTACCCAATCTCAATACTTGTATACCCTGGCCAGGTATTCATCTATTAAAGGCAAGGTAAGTATGAGACTCTTAGATTGCTATTTTTCTGATTATTTTGATCAAGTAGTCATTTGGAGACAATCTAAAGAGAATAATGAAACTGACAATATGGCATGGATATTTCTATCACAATCTAACATCAATGAAATAGAAACTGGGTTTATCTCAAACCAATCTATGAGTATGAGGAATTAAAAAGTACAATCCTCATGATAAGAGAAAGGGAACAAGGGAGATGCTCTCTGTTCAATAAAGAATTGTGAATAATAAAGATCTTTTCCATGATGTGAATATGAATAAAATAAAAAAATATTCATGAACATACTAGACAATAACAAAGAAAGGAATGATGACATGTAATCATCTTTATAATTCCTATGCTTATGGCAAGGAACCTAAGATGAAACAAGATTGAATGACACATGAATAGTTGAAAGTTCATGCAATAATCAAATAAGGTAATAATCTCTTTTCTTTGATAAACAACCCTGGATAATGATGGGGCGATAAAAAGGAATATGTTTCCTTGTATTCTTTCCTTGTAGGGACATCATAATAACATAAGTCTTATGACACTTGATGTGTATGGATTAGAAGTAATCTATAGATTGGTACTTTGAAAAGTATCAGCTAGTCTTGGATTTTGGTTCCAAGGCAAACGATTATATGTGATAAGTAATGTCCCAAGATGAAAGAAAAATCCTACTATATGTTTGGCTTAGGTAATAACAACAGAGAGATGGAAATGATGAGGATGTGATGTGTTTTTGGCACATGCAATAGATACCAAGGTAAAGAATCCTAGTATCTAAGAACTTTCAATGGTATGAGAAAATGAGAACATGACTCCTGATAAGATGATTAATGTTTGGTTACCTAGAAGGGCCAACTTTGAGATTAGTCTGGTTACATACTATAGTATGGATACCATATGTTAGGGGTTTATGCTCTGCATAAACATGACATTGATAAGGATGTATTAATTGAAGGAAGAATTGTAGAATCGTTTTGGGAAAAGCTTATCAAGCTAAATATAATTCCTTAGAATATCCTTATCTCGATCTATTAAGGTAGCTTATACAAACAACATCTAGAGACACCTCTGAGATATGTTCTTCTTTGATAAGTAGCCTCTCCTTATGACAAGAAAATAAATAGCTAATGGGATGGTTGGTACAAGTCATAAGTAGGTTTAGAGTTGTGTCAACAAATCACTGTGGCACAACAAAAGTATGATAAGACTTGTAGTCCCAAATGGATGACAGAAAGTAATTCTAGTCTTTCCTTGGAGGAGAAATGCTAAACTAAGTAAGGAATATGGAAGACGCCCAAGGTCAAGAATCTTATTACATAAAAGATGTAAGTTAAGGAAGTGACAAATTAATGAGGTTTGACACCCAAATTATTCAAAGTACGAATAGTACTTCTCTGACCTAGAAAGTGTTACCTGACACAGAATTGACACTGTAAGTGATTAATGAAAAGGACAGTTGAGTATGTGTCCTGTATAACAGATTCTATGATGACCCTGAATGGAAGGACTTTGTGCTAACCAAAGTTCTATGGCATCTCCATGACATCCAGATGTTATGTGGAGGCTTGATGGTATGATGTATGAATAACAATTATCTCCCTTCATCTGGGATTTCGAGGACGAAATCCTTGTTAGGGGTTTATAACTTGTAACATCCCTGACCTGGGTTTTGGGCTAACCCTATTTGTTTGGCTTAAATAAGTTACATAGAACTTTATTATAATTCTTTAAAGTGTTTAGTTATCAGGTGATAAACTTATGTTTCAAGTTTGGTCCTGTTTGAATGATGTTTGAGCAATGTTCTCTTGTTTTGGACCAAAATGCAATTTACCCAATATGAGCGGTTATATTGCAATATGTCACATGCTGAATGCGCCTTAAAGTGTTTAGCATCATAATAGAAATAATGATGCTATGTGGTGGCTTGTGGAAAGCCTAAATTCCAAGTTTGAGCTTGTTTGAATAATGATAGTGCCTTGTGTACCAAGTTTGATACAAATTGTAATTTACCCAAAATGTAGGGTTGATATGAAAATTACCACCTATAAAGTGTCCCTTCTCCATCTATGTATCATTTAGAGGAGAGAGAAAGAAGGAGACACCATGTTAGAATCATATTTGAGTGATGGTACTCTTGGTGATGAAAAGACCAAGAAAGGGTTGTCTGTGAAACCCTAATTTGAGTTTTATCGAGTTGTAGAGTTCATATGAGAGTGCATATCGTTCAACGAGCCATAGAGGGAGTATCATATCAGTTTGTGAACTTTTTTCCTTGTCCATGACGGGCTAAGAACCTCAAGGAGGTGAAGTGTATCGGTTTACAACTTCCTTGGAAAAGTTGTATCGGGTTGTGAATAAAGTGGTAATTGAGTTGATATATCTTATCCAACAAGATAAGTGATGGCCTAAATATCATCTCTAGATTATCCTCAAGTGCTTTGCATGTCAATATAAATATGAGTGCGTGCATTTACACATGTCAACCATGCATGGACACGTGGCACCTAGTAGCTTAAAATGATGACACCTCATATACACTCTTTTTCATGAACCTCAACTATATATACCACTTCTTTCACCTATTAGTGAACTTTATCACCCTCTTTCTCTTATATACCGTGCATAGAGTCTTGGTATCATGCATAGGTGAAGGGGTATCATGCATAGAGCCTTGGTATCGGCCATAGCAAAGTGATATCAGCCAAGTGAAGGGATATCGGCCACAAGTGAGTGATATCGACCACAAGTGGTGAGGTATCATGCATAGTGTTGAGGAGATCAAGTCTTGGACCTTTGATAAGCTCATATTTAACCTTAGGAACATGAAGCTTTTGAGCTTGGAGCTTTGAAGTTGTTCTTGAGATGGATTATATAACTTGAACCCAAATATGGTATTATTTACCTTCAATTCTATTATACTTATTGAGCTACTTTTAATTTCAAATTCTCTTACATAATTGATGAATCCATGAGTTCTATTAGTGACATAGGATTTTTTTCCATGAATTATAACAGTAAGAACAAGAGTCTAGGGGTTGATAATGATGACATCATCATGGTCCAACCCGATATTGGGTTGAAGCACCTCTAACCCAATATGGTGAGGTGAACATACCCCTAGCACGATACAATGAGGATGCATATATCTTATGCACGATATGATGATGAAGTATATACCTTGTGCACGATATGGTGTCAAGAATACACCATGTGCATTGTATGAGGTCAAGTATACACCTTATGCACAACATGGAGTCAAGTATATACTCTAACCCGATATGACAAACTCAAGATGATAAGTAACCCGACATGTTGATATGAACACACCATAAGCACGATATAGTGAGGAGTTTATGCCACATGGGCGATATGAATAATACATATACACACCTTGAGCACGATATGGGGTCAAGTATTCACCTTATACATGATATGGTGTCAAGTTTATACCCTAACCCGATATGGGTTGAAACCCTAGATGGTGATATGAAACCTGATATATCTTGGAACCCCGCACCCCTATCATTTTGTATAATGGGTTGATTGTGAAGGGTTCAACCAGTTGTCTAGCCGGTCACTCAACACATTATAGGATTGATCCCTTGAAGATATGAAAAGGTATGAGCATAAGGGTCTAACCCGATATGCTAATCTGATATGGTAACCCGATATGGTGAGGTGAATATACTACTATCACGATACCATGATGAAGCACATACCTTATGCACGATATGATGATGAAGTGCACACCTTGTGCATGATATGGTATCAAGTATATACATTATGCACGATATGATAATGGGGGATACACCTTATACATGATATGAGGTCAAGCACTCACCTCATACACAATATGGAGCTAAGTACCTCTAACTTGAGATGACAAACCTTAAATGTTGGGCAAACCGATATGGGTGCACAATATGGTAATAGGGGATACACCTTATACACAATATGGTGACGAGGATACACCTCATGCCCAATATGTATGCACAATATGGTGATAAGGTTACACCTCAAGCATGATATGGTATCAAGTACACATCTTTATGCCCAGTATGGTGGAAGCACCTCAATTCAATGTACTTGATGGAGTAACACATGAATTGTGTTATGTCAAGTAATACATTAAGTCATAAAGAGTTTAATGCAGTGTGTTAAGTGTGGGCCAATGTACCTTGAGAGAAGGATTGAGCCAATTTAATAGAGTATGATGCAATCAACATCCTAGTGAGGATGAGAGAGAAACTTTTACATATGTGATAATCAAGTTAATGATCATACATTGATACTCCTAGTATGAGTGGAGTATGAATTAGGGTTTGGTTCTTGATAAAATGATTTGAAACCCTAATCGATTAATAAGGGGAAAACCCTAACCCTAATGAAGGGTGATGATATGATTTGAAACCCTAACTGATTAGAATGGGAAACCCTAACCCTAATACTGGGAAGGATGTATTTCTCTTGTATTTCATGGTGATGCTATATACTGCTAGTGTTTTTATCATGAAGTGCTAAACATGCAGGAATCATGAGATGATGAGCATAGCCAAATATGAGCTATGATGTTTTATATAATATAGATTTAAATGGGCCTTGTGAGCCATATGAAATACTTGTGCAACAAGTATACTGTATACCTTGGTCTGAGGACCTAGAGGTAACAGTTACCTGATGAGAGGTGACAATGTTCAGTGATGAACTAAGGGTTTGAATACCCATATCTAGTATTCATATTGATGATAATGCTAAGAAATAAGAATCCCTAGTAATGTGATAAGGGACTGAGATCCCGAGAGTTATGCATTCAACGTGTTCCAAAGATCATGAAAGTACTTGATAAACATACTACACATTTCTTTGTAGCATATGTTATAATTCATGTTTGTAACTTGTTTGATGCTAAAAGATACTGTAATGCGCCTAATTAATGAAGTGGAATCTCATCATGTAGTTGCCCTGACCATAGATCCATTTAGTGTCAGAATTTTTTGAATGGTGAAACGAGTTAACCTCAGAGTGCATATTTTTGAATATGTGGGGGTGAAGGACGACATATATCCATACGTCCTAATGAAGAATTGATGTAGAACCTTCCTTATTTATTTTATATTAGGATGATGTGAATCTCACGACCAAATGAGGAATTGATATGTAAATTCTTCTTCATTAAGTGCTATCAGGATTGATGAGAATCTCCTGACCAAATGAGGAATTGATGTATAATCTTCCTTATTTATTATAATCTGGGGATGGATAATTGAAATCTCCCTGAAGAGAGTGCATGCTGTGGATGTATCTCTATAGTGAAGATACCAGTATACCCTGGTAAGCTAATTGAAGTTGACATAAGATGTCCTGCCAGTTGTCTCGTACTGACCGAGACGGGTGTGGTCTTGGCAACCGGCTCTTCCATTGACCTTGTATGGTACTGATGCTTTACGTAGTCGTGGTCAGTCGGTATACCTCATCTCCTCAGGGCATAAGTGTGATTGTAGATATTAATCAACTGTGTAGCGTATTTCCTTAAGGATCGAATACAAAAAACATTGGTTGATGTTCACTTCTTTTACACATCTTAAATGGATAGATGGTATACATGTTCTTCATATTCATTATAAAGTGAATAGATGATTTATTTCTCTATCATAGATAGTTGCATTACTTTTAAAGATGAGATCACTCTATTCTGCTTATAAATCGTGATTAATCTTGCTTATTAACATAAAAGAACATATGCTCAGTTTTATTTTGTTTACCTATGATAATAATATTTTTGGCAGAGAGTTATATCTCTCACTGGGATAATTGTCTCACCCCATGAGATCCACAATTTTTAGGTGTACACAGACGAGGAGGTAGAGACCTTACTGCAGACGGAGAACAACAACAACAACAGGGGTAGCAGTAGCAGATCAGGTTGGGTGAACTGTTTGTTGTGTCTTGTAGATAGAAGTTCTATGTGTCATCTCTGTACTCTTAGGTCCTTGGGAGTTAGTACGTAATGGTTTTATGAACAATATGAGATTTTGGCTTGATTTTCTTGAGGTTTTATGTTGCCTATGTATAGGTTTTGGCAAAACAACTGTTATAAGTTATCCTCGAGATGAGATGATACATTGTATGTGCAATGTGAACCATGATATGTATAAAATTTTGGATCTTTCAATCAAGAGTTTCCTGGTAATGGATCTCTTTGCAAAATGATTTTAATTTTAGTGATTTTTATTAATCCACTACTTATGGTTATTCCACAATTATTATTGGTGGTGATTTGGCTTGATTCGATGTTGGGTCATCACAGGAGTGGGCAGTAGCAGCAAGGTGGGGGGAAGTGCAACAACGACGCTAGGGAGGGGTGGAGGGAAGTAGGGTGGGGAAAGGAAGGAAGGATGAAGGTAGGATGGGGAGGAGTGTAGGAGAGGGAAGGAAATAAGAAGGTAGTGTGTCGGGATGACTAGAGGACCATGGAGGATAGGCGGCGATGAGAGGGGAGGGAGGGGTGCAACAACGGTGATAGGGAGGCGGGGGGTCGGCAGCGGCAAAGGGGAAGGAGGGGTGGGTCAGTGGCGACGTGGAGGAGGAGAGGGGAACATGGGGGGTAAAGGGATGATGGAGAGGAGGGCTAGAGGAGGGGAAAGGAGAGGGCAAAGGAAAGGAAGGAGGAGGGGAAGGAGGCGACAACAAGGGAGATGCGAGGTGATGACACCAAGAAGAAAGAAGGGTGGGTGGTGGCTAGGGTAGAGAGAGTAGATGGAGGCTAGAGTTAGGAGGGTGCATGATGGCTAGGGTTAGAGGGGCTAGGGTGGATCATGTTGCTCTGATACCATATAGAAAGGAAAAGAGTTTATTATTGAATGATATAACAAAATACAGAGGACTTTTTTATAGGACAAGAGAGTAGGCCTATTGTCAGAGAGAGGCAATATGGGATAAAACAAAAGGCTAGATACAAGTCAAGTGTAAAGCCCATAACAGTAAACATAATTCAATAAAGCACATATACTAATTATATTAGTATTGTTTAATATTTTTTCTAGTTGTTCTATCAGTAACACACATTTAATTTTGCTTAAATACAAATGGTGCACCATCCATTGATTATTTTTACATGATTAGGAAATTCAGTTCTTAGATAAGTCTTGAATACCCTTATGCGTTTGGGTGGCCCATTTGTAACCGCTGCAGTAGTTAAGGACTGACGGAATTTTGACTACCTAATTTACAAATTCTGCATTTTTTAATTGCTGCGTTTGGATGACAGCAGATTTAGAAATGCAGTGGTTATTATTACTGCTTTTTTAATCACTTCGTTTGGTTAACATGTATTTAGAATGCATCATTTGTCTTAATCCAATTAAATATATACTTAATCATATCAAACGTATAAACCGTTCCTTGTTTAGTACACATTGAACATAAGACCAGCACGCTCAACATACACCACAATATATATGAGTGGTCCTTGTTTAATGGACCATAAACAAGTAAAATTAACATTTTTAAGCACATTCAACAGAAATCACAATTTCATGTCTCAAAATAAACTAATCCATGAACGATAACACGATTCATACATCCATATTAAACAAACCAAAAGTAAACATAAATTACGCCAACACATCGTTTCATAAGCTGGATTTGTCTAGAATACACTCTTTGAATAATATCCAGGTCTCAAACCACAAATCATTCATTCCACCACAATTCTCACATGCACTAGATACATACCACAGACTACAGAACCATAAACCATCCTGTTTCATTGCAACAGGAACAAACATAAATGTAACAAGTTTTGTACCCAGAACAGACATAAATGTAACAAGTTAACATGCATAAGCAACTTATTTCAACACAGCCGATCCATCATAATCTCCAGAATGTGCTCCGGTGGAGAAGAACTGGGCTGAATCAACAAAGAACAACAAGAGGGGAAACCGGAAAACAGAAAGATTAACAACCAGAAAAATGAAAAATGAGAAGGGCGTGCGTCGGTCTGCAGCAGCTGCTTGGACTTCGACTCTCCACAAGCCGCCAGCCATCCAGCTGACTCTTGCTGTTGGCCGTCGTCCCACTCGGCCTCTCCCACCACCCCGCGGTCACCTGCAGGAGATCTGCCGTCGTCGGGAACTGGGGCGATGAGTACTCCTTCTTCACCGGTGCGTCGGGGGCAAGCGGGAACGAAGGCACAACAGCGCCTGTCCTCGGCCCTACAAACGCCACCTCCTCCTTGGACGAGGTTGCCGACATCGTGATGATGCTGCTCGCAGCTGCTGCGGCAGCGTCCACTATAGACGACATGCCCTTCTGCTTCGGCTTCGGTCCCCTCTGAGTCCGGGTCGGGCGAGTCGGACGTGACTCATCCGCCCCATCAGCGGCCCTGCTCCGCTTCATGCGGTTCTTCTCAACGCAAGGCCTGGCGAGCCCCTCGTCGTCTGGCTTTATTAGAGACGATTCACCTGAACCAGTCGCCGGTGTCGGGGCCGGGCGTGGCGCGATGGGTTGGAACCAGAGCATGATCCTCTGGACCTCAATGGGAGGCCCACCAACCGGATCAGTGGGAGACTTCAACCGCGAGCAGAGCACCGGGCAGCCATGAAGGAGACGGAGGGGAATGGAGATGGCGGGGGAGGAGGAGACGGTGGAGTCGAAACCCTAGCTAGCCCAGAGAGGACTGGGCGTAGAAGGAGGATCGACCAGTACCCAGAGAGGAGACGATGGGAAGGAGAGGCGGAAAAGGGAGGCGTGGATGCAGGCGAGAAGCAGAGACGAACGGGGAGAGGGATGGGAGAGTCGGGGAGTCGGAGGAGAGTCGGGGGGCGTCGGGGCAGAACCCGCGCCTCGACGATTGAGAATCTCGCCAAAATTGGCGTGTTTCTGGATGTCCGCGGAATACGAGTAGGGCAGAACGTCGCATTTCAAGTGCCGATTTCCATAAATCAACATATGGTTAGCCAAACGGTGTAATTATGAATGCAACGGTTGAAATGCCGCTCCCAACTACAATGTCGCGCCCAAATACAGTACCCAAACATAGCCTTACTTCTGGTGTTGCATTTATCTACTTAAATGGCTGAAACTTGTAATGAAACTGATCTTTCTCATGTGCATATGATCTATTTCTAATATCTTTCCTTCCATTTTCACTTTTTTGGAAATGGTTTCCTTCCATTTTTATCTTCATTGTATTCATAGTGGTTATACATACCATATTCTTGAGCTACATGCGATATCTAGAGAGATATTTGGTAGTCACGATCATTGTTCAGGAAAGCGGTATGCGGTGTACGGGTGGCGAGAGTACTGCATAGAGTATATGTGGTATGCGGGAGTATATATGGGAGTATATGCGGTTTTAGATTTTTTTTACTTCAATAAAATAATTATATATAAAATGATATTTTGAGATCATAAATTAAAATATATAGAGTAGGCACATGTACACATTTAAATATAAACATACTATCATGCATGTCTTTATGATGTATGATGTGCTTATGTATGTATATATGTTTATATATGGAATGTCTTTGTAAATATGTTCTATTACTAAAATATATGTAAATCAATGTACAAATGTATATACATGTACAAATGTGTGATTGTATAATTAGGTTATTGTATATGTATGTATACATGCTAATATATCAAAAGGTATTCATATAATTGTAGAAATGTGTGCGGAAATTTTTATATGTATTACAATGTATACATATAGATCAATGACTAAATATTTAAATTTAAATATATAATGAAATGTGTGTATATGTATGTATGTATGTATGTATGTATGTATGAAATGCATGGACATAAGTTGTTAACTTTTGAAAAAGTAGAGTTTAATCGGCCGCTTAATCAGCCAAGTGGGAGTATATGCGGCTTATGACCACTTAGTGGACCGATTAGCAATATGCGGTGCGGTAGGGTGACTGAATAGGTATATGCGGGGGTATATGCGGCCGTACAGATCGATTTCCCAAATAGTGATCACGATAAATCAATTGTGCATAGCAATTTGAATAATGATTATTTTAGCAAAGAAAGTAATATCAATATTTTCTAGTGTTAAGGCACTAATAAAAACCTTAAGTTGTCATTCAGATTATGTATTTGAATAGTGTCTTGGTTGCCAAAATACCTTTTTTCATGTTAATGTTATGGTGGAGAACTCAATCCTTAAGTTGGAATTAGCCATGCCTCAAAACTGTAGTGACGTGAGAAGGCATTGACATTATCACAAATCTAAATTGATTGTTTGTTATTGTTACATATGAGATCTAAATTTTGCATTAAGAAACCATAATTTTTTATTTTTCATACAACAAAAATATTTTTAACCAGATAAATTAGATAAAAATAAATTCTTTTTGAGAATTATATCCACTATAAAAGCATATCTTGCAATTTATGAGTACATAGTAATAGACTCTTATGGCGATGTTTGGCATGTAAAATTGTGATCTTGTTAATATTCTTATTTTGCTAATATTTTGGGTGAAATTACATAATTATATTATGGCATGTGTCAAGTTTTCTCTTTATTTAAACATTTTGAAATGGTTTACAAATAATATGTACTACATATATCTCACTGCAAATTATATTTTCATTTTTCATGTTTTTTACATCCTAGTTAATTAATTTTATATCTATGAACACTTTTTTCATTCTGTGAATATGAACAATCTAATTCTGAAAGAGTATATCTCATGTAGTTGCAAACACTGAAGGTATTAATAAGCTACCTATCCAATGAAGCTTTTTACTTGGATGGGAAAAATAGTTGCAAGGAGGTTGAAAATGAAATAAATACATGTTTGATATCACTAGTGTGCACATTTGAGGTGTATTGGTTCGTTTCTAATAAAACATCTTCTAAGGAAGATGGAACAAATAATGTTTTGCAAAACCATATGATTGTTACTTGTAGTTGAATAAAATATATGTATCAATCTCATTATTGAGATATATGTAATGATTCAAACAAGTGGCATGATAATATGACCCCCCAATGTAATGTCTTCCATGCAAATCATTTTTTATTATTTATTAAGGTGTTTGTAGGAAATAAATTGTCAATCTTGAAACTCAAATATGGTTTTATACTTATAATAAAAGCCAAATATTTCAATATTATATTTGATTCTATTTTTTATTATTGATTTTCACAATGGAAAACAACATCGTTATTACTGTTTGTCACCAAACTAATAAAGATGTGGTTATTACTATATACGATGGAATCATGTGATCATGGTTACTATCAAAGACAAACAATTCATATTGTCTTTGTAACTAATAAGGAAAATATTTAATTCACTGTTAAATATATAACGATGAATCAAAACTACTCACCACTATTTTCATTAATGGAAGACCAATAAGAATAACATATGTAGAATGACTTTTTTCTTGTTGTTAAGACCTAGTTTAGGTACTTTTCAAATTCTGGTATTCAGCCACCAAATTGCCTTTTAGCAGATAATATCTTCTACTTTTTGCATAGAAGACAATGTGAGCGGCTTGTGTTGGGAAATAGGGCAACAAAATAGACAACGGAAATAAAAATTGTATTGACATATTCCCATAAACCAGTAGATCACTTCAACAATTATATAATGGAATACCTGGTCTTGGAGAAAGTCCAGTGACATTACTCTTGCAATAAAATTGTGCGTCTTCTTCTTCTTTAGGCAGCAACACGCTCCTTCAGTAGCAACAACACTCGAATAGTCACCCCCACTAGTCTCCTGGTGCAACACCATGAACAATAGTTGATGATGTCCTCCTAGCGGCAAAGGACGGCCTCCCACTTCTAGAGTAGTCTACACAAACCACCGAGAACTCCACGTGGGAAGGAGTTGTCCCCTCATGTCGACGTACTAATCGCCGACATACTCTCCCACAACTAATCTCAGTTGTTCTCTCCCTTGCTATCCCTCCCTTGAACGGGTAGGACTTGCTCGGGCTCTCTATTAGTTACCACAACCAAAGAAGACAACAATTCTCAGAGCAACTGATTCTCAATTATGTGTCCTAGAAAGCCCCCAATACCCTTCTATTTATAGTAGAGTCCATGATCAGGGTTCCCAATCAGTGTGGGAGTAGAAGGGTCCAGAATCATGAATTTTCTAGAACCTGTGAACTGTGAAACGGTCATTTCGCATAGCAAAATGGTCGTCTCATGAGCAAAATGGCCATTTCACGTAGTATCCTATTGTAATTGAATTTGCAATTCATTTCTAATTAATCTCTAACATTAATCCTTGTATAAATTGAAGTGAACAAGTGAAACGATTCAACTATTCTCATGATTCAGGAAAATCACCAAAAGCTTTGATTGGCTTGACCGAGCCGATCAGTTCACCTAGTGAATCGATCAGTTGGTGTCCTGAGTAATGCAAAACCAACCAATTCAATTTTCAATCAAGTTGACAGTCCAATCAATCAATTCAACACTTGAACTTGATGGTTTTAAGTCCAATCATTTGATCTATTGTTTAATTGAATACCTAAACACCTTTAGTAATCATTCTAAACGTCATATATGAATAAACTCCTTTAATCTAAGTGTATCCTATGTGTGTGACCCTATAGGTCCAGAATTACGTTGGCAGTGAATATCCATAACAAATTATGACATCACAAGAAAAGAACGATGCCTAGTCACACATCATTGCTACCCAAGTAATTCAGAAAGTTGGAGAACAACTTCAACCTATAATTCATGATTAGTATTATAGTGACCGTATAGTTCCTTTGTCTCTAATATCCATATTAAACTCATGGAATGGAATTGTCATCCTATCAACGTTCAATCAATGTTCCTTGAACTAGAGCATATTATCTGAGATGTGTATGAGTTCACATATCACATATTGAACCACATCAGTACATCTGTACTTTTCTCAGTCTCACTTATCAAGAGGCCTTGGATATCAAACTCTTGTAGGAGGGACAAATCCCATCTACATCACTCACACCCAGTCCCCATGTATCAAAACTACCTAATCATCACCTTTATGGCAGTCCTTATTCAAGGTTACATTTGATGATGTCAAAGTAACAAATGACATGTGATGAATGTAGTGACTTCATATTTAAGAACCACAATCACCACTATCATTATGAGAGACGATTCTGACTATCATTCCATGGTCTCTATGTATCACTCTCATGGTGGGCATGTCTGATACAGTATTCTCTAACATATATCTGTGTGAGTGACTTGATATCACATATCATGACCAGTGAGACTATCATCAGTCAACACACATGATTCTTTATCACGGTCTCTCCAAAAGGTCCTCAAGATCTTGGTTTAAAATATTTTAACATCGATCACATCAAAGTATCTTCATACATTTACCAAGTTAGTTACATACTTCATTTACGATCTCCTTAAACATTTTAAGAGATCCAAACTTGTATTTCATTAAATACAAATTTTCATATCTACTGATAACATCATTAAATATAATGAGGTACTAGTAACTACCTTAAGCATTTATTCTAAAAGGTATATATACATTAGTATCTATGAGACCTAATAGAATAGTCACTCTCCAACTACATCTAGTGAAGATGCTTTTGTCATATTGCACAACAAATAAGATATGCATTTCTCTATTGATTCAATAACCCAAGAGTCTTGATAACCATCATTTGGATTCTTGAAATTCATTTCTCATTTATGTGCTCTAGATGACAATGTTAAGGTATTCAATGTTTGAGTCATAAAGTCATTCAATATATGTGGCATACACATATTTGTCTTTATAACTATTATATATAATTTGTGAGACACAAGGCATTGCCATAAATATCATATCTTTTAAAATGAAACATAATGTTCTTGTCATACAAGACACTTGATGTTTTCTTCAATGGTAGGTACATAATAGAAATTCAGTAATTCTATTATGCACCCATGAACTATAACTATGAGTTATGTGTGTTACATAAGGAACATGAGATTCCACAACCACTTATAATTCTCCTTGTTCCTACTGTACCTTTTTAGGTTCTATATTTTCTTTTTTATCTCAAACATTTTGAGTTCTACTTTTACTCCCATTGATTCCTTTGGAACCAAGTTCCTCTTTAGGAATACAACCATCCTGATTAACAAATAACTTTTTTGTAGGATTGGAATAAGTGTAGTATTTAACAAAATAACATTTATGTGATTTGTAGACAAAGCTTTTAAGAAACGATTTTCTTATATAAGCATTCATTCCTAATCACTATAAAAGACACATCGGGACACCTTCCATGTGATATCTCATATGGTGTCTCTTGAAACAATTTTAGACGGTACATTGTTTAGTGTTAAGCATGTGCCCAAAAGAAATAGGAAGATCCGTTGGACTTTATTCACCATGACAAGCAAGGTGTGATCCCTTCTTACTGATACACTTTCATGATACACTATCATTGTGTTTCAGGTGGATTTCATCATGATTCTTTATCACGGTCTCTCCAAAAGGTCCTCAAGCTCTTAGTTTAAAATATTTTAACATCGATCACATCGAAGTATCTTCATACATTTACCAAGTTAGTTACATACTTCATTTACGATCTCCTTAAAAATTTTAAGAGATCCAAACTTGTATTTCATTAAATACAAATTTTCATATCTACTGATAACATCATTAAATATAATGAGGTACTAGTAACTACCTTAAGAATTTATTCTAAAAGGTATATATACATTAGTATCTATGAGACCTAATAGAATAGTCACTCTTCAACTACATCTAGTGAAGATGCTTTTGTCATATTGCACAACAAATAAGATATGCATTTCTCTATTGATTCAAGAACCAAAGAGTCTTGATAACCATCATTTGGATTCTCGAAATTCATTTCTCATTTATGTGCTCTAGATGACAATGTTAAGGTATTCAATGTTTGAGTCATCAAGTCATTCAATATATGTGGCATACACATCTTTGTCTTTATAACTATCATATATAGTTTGTGAGACACAAGGCATTGCCATAAATATCATATCTTTTAAAATGAAACATAATGTTCTTGTCACACAAGATACTTGATGTTTTCTTCAATGGTAGGTACATAATAGCAATTCAGTAATTCTATTATGTACCCATGAATGAAAAATTCCAATTGCAGAGGAACCAACCCTTGCTCCATATAGTTCTAGCTTACTTATTATCAAGTCCTGAAGCAGAGATCTCTATCTTGATCTTCTTCCTGAGATCCTATATAAAGAGGATAGTTCTTTGCAATGTCCAGACAGATGACAATGGTGCCACTTTCTTTCTTTAATCCATTAAGTGAAAAGGACATGTTTCCTTTCCACTCACCCTTCTCCATAAATTGAGTGTAGAAGACTTGGACTTTTTCTTAGCCTCAGAACTTTTCTTGGCCTTGCCTTTGCCTTAAAACTCACTTCCACAGATCACCATCACAGATGTGTCCTTCTTCTTCCTTGATTTGGCATCAACATGCCAAGCATTTTATAAACTGACTACATGATTCATGCAAAATTTTGTCGAATCATATCCATAGTCAACACTTGACCTAAGAGAAATCCCAGTCACTCCACATGTCCAATCATATTGAGCACATGGGGCTCTACTGAATCTCCATCTATCAGTTTGCACTCAAATAGCACTTTGAAAACATTATACCTTTCTTACTTTACATGATTCTTAAGATGTGTTACCATCTCAAGAATGTTCATGCTTTCATGTTGTTCATACAACTCATAGTTCATACAACAAATCATAAGGTATTGAATGTCTATGGCATCATTGTAGTGCTTCCAATAAGCATCCATTTAGCCTTTAGGTGTTTTTGGAGCGGGTTCCTCTGGCTCTGGTATTTTAAGGATATAGAGCTTTCACTCATGATTGAGAACACTTCTCAAAGTCCTAAACTAGATGTGGAAGATTATCTCATTTTGTCCTTCTTAAGTATTGATCACAATAAAACATGTTTGTGTTTGACATTTGATTCTAAAAAGAAATATTGGAACTTTTCAAAACATTTCTTATTTGTTTGATTTGATAAGTTAATGATATTAATTATTACTTTAATTAATTATCACTCCCACTATTTTGTTCAAATTGATAACCCTCATGTATCAATTTGAAAGATTGCATCGTACAATTTTCTAGTGAGCCGAGATCCAAAATAATTCAACTATTACCCGGGCAACGCCATCGTACATAGTCAATCATTAAGGTAGGCAACTTTTGACAATTTCATCATATATAATTCTTAGATAGATGATATGCACAACTCTTTGTCATAATCATATACACGCCTATGCCCTTAGACGCTCTAAGAATCACCAGTTAAGTCTGACCCAATAGCCAGCACGGTAGATATGCACCCTGTAAGGGTAGAGCCCACATATCTACCATCACACTTCCATGCGATAGACGATGCACCACGTGAGGGCGTAACCTACACTTGGTTGATCAAGCTTTTCATGTGTGTTGCTAATGGAAAGCATCTTAGGTGTAATATTTTATTTGAGGGGTTTTATATTATAAATACATTTATCCAATTACCACATATATAGTATGTATCATGTACATGCTATATCCCACAACAAAAACATACAATAAACAAAAAGTGATGGTTATGGCTAGCCTAATATAATTCCTTAGAGACACAAAGAATTACCACAACCTAGGTCTACATCACATGCAAAAACAAGTTGTTTATGAAGATTCATGTTTTCCAATTCAGGTTGTTCGGTTTAACCTTTGAACCGATCAGATCGTCTCCTGGCCGATCATTTTGTCATCTCACTAGTCGGCTGATTCTTCTGTCCACCATGTACTAGCTCCTCCAGCTAATTGGTTCGGCTCATCCTTCTGGTCCTTCTCGGTCCTCTAGCCGATCAACTTGTGTCTGAGATAGTTGGTTTGCATCATCAGAACATGTTTTTTCTTTGATATAATAGGAAAGTAAACTATTCTACTATTACATGACTGAAGAGAAACCTCGAGTTACATTCGAGCGGATCAAGGGTAGGAAAGAAATAACTTTACATTGGGAAGATAAGATAGAGGCTTGGTACACAGACTGAAAAAAAATAGGATTACCCAACCACAAAACCATGCACAGATAATATGGGATTATTTGCCATAACCATGTTACACATCCACCATCAAAACTTGCTTTTATGGAGATGTGTGTAAATTGCATTATATATATATTAGTTTGAGATTATCGTGGTATTTGATTGGATAAGAAATTATTTGCATTGCATGCAATAATTAAGCGATAAAACCAAAATCTGATCATATGGATTATCCCAAAATATAGTAGATTGATATGGCTCTGATACCACTATTGGGAAATAAGGCAACATAATGATAGTGAAAACAAAATCTTTATTTCCATAAACCAGTGGATCACATCAACAACAATATAATGTAAATGATGGTTTTGAGGATATACCTGGTCCTGGAGCAAGTCCAATGACATTTCCCTTGCAATAACATTGTGCTTCTTCTTTAGGTAGCATCACACTCCTTCAACATCAGCAACACTCGAACAATCATCTCCACCGGCCTCCTGGTGCATCACCACAGACAGCGACTGACGATATCCTCCTAGTAGAAAATGACAGCCTCTCGCCTCTAGAGTAGTCCATGTAGACCGTCAGAAACTCTACGTTGCGCTACTAGAGCTAATAGAAAGGAGTTGTTCCCTCCTGTCGACACACTAGTCACCAACATGCTCTCCCACAAATGATCTATGTTGTTCACTCCCTTGCTATCCTTCACTTTAATGGGTAGGACTTGATCAAGCTTTCTATTGGTTACCACAACCAAAGATGAGAACAATTGTCAGAGTAATTGATTCTCAATTGTGTCTTGAGAAGCCCACAATACCCTTCTATATATAGTAGAGGTCAAGGTTAGGGTTCCCAATAAGTGTGATAGTAGAAGGGTCCAGAATCATTGATTTTTTGGAACCTACAAACTACAAAATGGTCATCTTGTGAGCGAAATGGTCGTCTCACTTAGCAAAACGGTCAAATTCATGCGGTTTCAAAACCGTTTGGAGGTTGAAAGTGCAAAACCATTTGGGATCTTTTAAGGTCAAGAATGCTTATTGCTTTGAAGGCTTAGATGGTTCAATGGTTGATTAATATAAACCCTAATGATATCCAAAGACATTAAGGGAACAAGTAATTAGTTGGTTGATGCATGCTATGACTAATGGTGGACTTTACCAAAGTACCCTTGATGGGTTTAAGTAGTCAACACCTCTTGATCAAGCAAACCCTAATCTAGGGTAATGTGATGCTATGTGAATAGTAAACCCTAATCTAGGGTAATGTGATGCTATGTGAATAGTAAACCCTAATCTAGGGTAATGTGATGCTATGTGAATAGTAAACCCTAATCTAGGGTAATGTGATGCTATGTGAATAGTAAACCCTAATCTAGGGTAATGTGATGCTATGTGAATAGTAAACCCTAATCTAGGGTAATGTGATGCTATGTGAATAGTAAACCCTAATATAGGGAGATGTGATGATATGAACAAGTAACCCTAATTCTGAGTTATGCTTTTAAGCATGAAACTCCATGATTGAGAAATGAGATAGGAATCGCTATTCCTAATCTAGTTAAGAGGTTGAATAACTTTATTTGGATTAAATGAGAATCCTAACCCTAGAAACCAACCATGGTATTATGACACGGTCGTGGTGAGTCCTTTGTGGCACGACCGTGCAAGGTAGCACGGCCGTGGTATCACATATATAATTTGAGAAGAACCTGTATGGTGCTCTTATGATACAATATTCATGTTATTAGTAAATATTGATCATGCATGTTTTCATAAAGAGGTGATCATATCCAGGTAAGGATTATGATATCTTATGTATTGAAATTACTTTACATGATTCAAGTATAATGATATGCTATGATACCTAGTGAATGGTAAATTATGAGTTCAAGTACCTAGATTCTATAATCATGATGATAAATTTAGAAAGGTACTTGATAAGTTGAGGAATTGAGATCCTAACACTTTGTGAGAAAAAGTATGGCTACAGGCCATGACTCCCCAATAATAATGTCAGACATTAGATAATGATCTAAGTCTAAAGAGAGTTAGTGTTGTAATAATGGTTTTATAGTAAATAAATGTCATACATGTTCTTCTATTTCTTAGAATATAAATGACATATGGGTTATCAAATTATAGTTGTATTTATTTAATAGGAAGAATGGTTTAATCTGTTAAACATTGTTTTAACTACTCCCAAACAAATATAACTTCTTTGTGTACATTTTTTCTCTTAAGCTGCAATAATTATGTTTTTGGCGAAGAGTTATAACTCTCACTGGGACAATTTTATAATTGTCTCACCCTGCGGGAAACATATTTTTAGGTGGATGTGGGCGAGGAGGCAGAAATCCTTCAATAGGTGAAGGGCAGCATCAACAGTACCAGGGACAACAGTGAAGTTTCAGGTGGAGAACTGGCTGTTATGCCACATATAGATGTAGTTAGAGTCCTATGTGTCGTCTCTGTACTCTCAGGTCCTCGGAGTAATAGTTAGTGCTTTCGAGTTTTTGGTCCAGTACCTCGAGATTTCTGTATCTTGCCTTATACAGTTAACATGGTAGTTGATGATTGTAATCTCGAGATATGACCTTACAGAGATGTACTGATGGATCAGTTTGTAAATAACTTATCATGTTGCTTTATGAAAAAGTTTTACTATTTAAAGATCTCTTCACAAAAAGTTTTAATTTTTAGTGATTTTTGGTAATCCGCTGCTTAGTGAACGCTTCCGCATTAGTTAATCTTGTTTTCTCAAGATAGACGTTACATTTAGTGGTATCAGAGCTCTAGGTTCGCTGAGTCTATAGAGACATAGGACTAAGGTTGTTGAGTCTGTTCTAAGTGTTTTCTAGATTATCTGATAGTATCTTCTGCTCTCATAGGAGAAGAAGAACTTGAAGATGTCTGAATCACATGAAGAGCATGCTGCTGAGGGCAGTATTGCTGCACCAGGAGGAGATGCAGGAGACCAGAGTAGGGAGGGGCATGTACCTGAACAACCCCAGATTGACCCAGCTGAGATAGAAGACCCAGCTCTCCATGCTTTATTTGATAAATTCCTGACAGCCATAACACACATGACAGATAGGGTGCCACCATCTGCACCTAGGGCACCAGCCCATCAGGAAGGTTATGGAGCCGACAAGACTTTTGAGAGACTTCGCCGGGTGGGAGCCATAGACTATGCTGGTACATCTGACCCAGCATATGTTGATCTATGGTTGAGAGAGCTGGAAAAGGCTTTCAGGATCCTTGATATTCTTGAAGCTGAAAAGGTAAAACATGCGGTATACCTCCTAAAAGGGAGTGCTGGTAATTGGTGGATGATAGAGGAAGATAAGAGACCAGGCGAAGAAATAGGATGGGAGGTATTCCGATGAGAATTCATCAATAGATACTTCCCTAAGACGTATCTAGATGAGAAGATCTCTCAATTTGAGAAGATCACACAAGGACAGATGAACGTTAGCGAATATGAAGCTAAGTTCATGGAGTTGCTGCGGTTTTGTCCGCAGATGGCAGTTAGTGATGAAGAATGAATTCGGCATTTTGAAAAGGGATTGAACGCTGAACTAGACACTCTTGTGTCTGCCTTATAGAACAGAGAAAGGTTTGCCACCTTTGTGGAGTCAGTAAGAAGGATAGAGAGGTCGAAAACCGAGAAACAACAGACAAGTAGTAAGAAGATGTACACCCAGCCTCAAGATCAAAGGCCTGAAAGTTTTAAGAAGCCAAGATTTTCTATACCGACAGCAATATCAGGATTTCCTACCCAGACACAATGGATTTCAAGTGGAAGTAGGGATCATAGTAGTATACCAAGAAGACCCTCCGACATAGCATCAACATCAGTAACTGGATCGTATAGACACTTTGCACCCAGAATCTGTTACCAATGTAGACAACCGGGACATCTGGCAAAGGATTGTCCAGACAGAAATACAATAATGACTCAACCTCAAGGACAGAGTCTGCAAGGCTCACAAGGGAGGCAATATAATAATGGAGGATGTGGACAGACGTCCCAGACAGATCAGATGAAATAAGTTTTGTTTTGCTATTTCATATCAGGATTCTATGTGTTAAAGATATGAAAATTAGTTGTTTTTTAATTCCTTTGACTAAGTCCTAGAAGGACACAAGGGAGATAAGAACTTATATCTTACTCAGTATTCTTTAAAACAATTTATAATCTCCCTTAATTGTGTATTAAAAGATGAGATATAGATGTGATACCTGAAGAATAATCTAGTATGGTAAATCCTGTGTGTATAATGATATGAAAAGTGAGGAATATGATGATAAGTAAAATACATACTACCTAATCTCAATACTTATATACCCTGGCCAGGTATATGGTTATTGTAGATAAGGAAAGTATGAAACTCTTAGATTGTTATCTTTTTTATTACTCTGATCAGGTAATTATTCTGAAACAATCTAGAGAGTATAAGGAAATTAATGAGAAAAGCTAAGTGAAACTTCTAAATAAACATACTCAGTGAATCTTCTTAGTGAATACTTAGTGAATATACTTAGTGAACATACTCAGTGAATCTTCTTAGTGAATACTTAGTGAATATACTTAGTGAACACACTCAGTGAATTTCCTCAGTGAACACTTAGTGAACTTTCTTAGTGAATACTTAGTGAACTTCCAACTTTCTTAGTGAATACTTAGTGAACTTCCTCAGTGAATATACTTCATGAATATACTCAGTGAATTTCCTCAGTGAATACTTAGTGAATATACTCAGTGAACTTCCTTAGTGAATACTTAGTGAATATACTCAGTGAACTTCCTTAGTGAATACTTAGTGAATATACTCAGTGAACTTCCTCAGTGAATACTTAGTGAATATACTCAGTGAACTTCCTTAGTGAATACTTAGTGAATATACTCAGTGAACTTCCTCAGTGAATACTTAGTGAATATACTCAGTGAACTTCCTCAGTGAATACTTAGTGAATATACTCAGTGAATTTCCTCAGTAAATACTTAGTGAATATACTCAGTGAACTTCCTTAGTGAATACTTAGTGAATATACTCAGTGAACTTCCTTAGTGAATACTTAGTGAATATACTCAGTGAACTTCCTTAGTGAATACTTAGTGAATATACTCAGTGAACTTCCTTAGTGAATACTTAGTGAATATACTCAGTGAACTTCCTCAGTGAATACTTAGTGAATATAATCAGTAAATTTCCTCAGTGAATACTTAGTGAACATACTTAGTGAACATACTCAGTGAATTTCCTCAGTGAATACTTAGTGAACATATTTAGTGAGCATACTTAGTGAACATACTCAGTGAATTTCCTCAGTGAATACTTAGTGAACATACTTAGTGAGCATACTTAGTGAACATACTCAATGAATTTCCTCAGTGAATACTTAGTGAATATACTTAGTAAACATACTTAGTGAACATACTCAGTGAATTTCCTTAGTAAATACTTAGTAAGCATACTCAATGAACTCCTTCAGTGAAAGCTTTTGAGACAACATACTTAGTAAATTTACTTAGTGAAATCTTCCAAGACAAATTGCTTAGTGAATCTTCTCAGTGAACATTTTCCAAATTAATTGATTAGCAAACTTTCTTAGTGAACTGTTTCAAATAAATAAAGGATTGCTGAGTGAATTATCTGTGTTAAGGTATGTATGTTTCTCTTTTGGTAAACATTCTTGGGTGATACTAGAAGAATGTTCTTTTATGCTTCTTCGTTTCAAAAGTATGGACACCTTATGTTAGGGGTTTATGCTTTGCACAAACATAAACAATGATAAGAAGTAATTAATGAAAGGGAATTTGTGTGAATTACAAATCCATAATATCATCATAATTTTGAGATAATATGGGGAAACTTGAGGGCCTTACTAATGAATAATTTGTCCCTCCTTTTCCTAGGATTTCGGGGACGAAATCCTTGTTAGGGGTTTATAATTTGTAACACCCCTGACCTGGGTTATGAACTAACCCTAGGTTTTTTTCTTAAAATTATGATTAGAGGCTTGTGGTTAACCCTTGATATGTCATTAAAGCTTTAGAAGAATCTATATTTTCATTTCTGCCCTTTTTGAACAATGTTGTAAGATTGTTTTGTTTAATAGGGACCTATGTGTAAATTACCCAATTAGAGGGGTTAACTTGCAAATTTCACATGTTAATATGTTCCTCTAATTATGAGACATCATAAGAATAAATATGATGTGGTGATATGGATTCCCCAAGCTTGGGCACCAAAATATAGCTTGTAGAGCAATCCTTGTACTTTAAAACCTAGTTTTGGTGTAAAGTGCAATTTACCCAAAACATAGGGTGAAACATGTAAAATATACCCTCTAGAGTACCTCTCATGCATTTTAGCATCAAGTGGAGTAAAGAAAATGAGGGGGGCGCCTCATTTGAGTAACCATATAAGAAGGATAATCATTGTAATTGAATAATCAAGATATATGCAAAATGACCCTTATATATGTATGACTTAATAAAGTGTTTGGCTTCTTTTCCTCTAAACCAAGGTTGAGAGATAAGTTTGCATGTTATGAGAAGGGAGGAACGTGTCAAAGAAGTAGGAGAGGGGCGTGGAGGATATAGATGTAAAAGAGAAGAAGTATTTATCATTGCCTTGGAAATATGCCCAAAAATATATAAGCAAGCTCTTTCCACAATCAAGGGATCGTTCCCTTCATTTCCTATTCTCATTCTTTTGATTTGGGCCGACTAAGGAGGAGTTTAGGAGCAGAGGAGGATGACCAAGTTGATCTAGGTAAGTTTGGTCATCTTCTAGCTCGGATTCATGGAGAAAATTCCGTTACAAGGTTGGTTTGCTAGTATTCCTTACACAACTCTTGCTTCTAGCCATCTTCTCCATCCAATTATTGAATAAAAGATCTTGGACGACCCCTGAAGCTCAAGCCACCATTAAAGCTACGAAGCTTGGAGCTCTAGATCATATTCTAAGGCGGGTTTTATAACTCTAAACCTTAAAGCTTTGATTATGCATCTTCTTTTCTTGCAAACGTTGCTAGTTCTTCTTCCCTCCATCCTTCTTTGCACTCTTGCAAGCAAAACCGTGGAGAACAGGCCTTGATCTGGAGTTAGAAGAAGGGGGAGTGAATACCAATGCTACTTTAGCAAACGGTCTTGCACCCCTTGGCCAAACGGTTTCAAAACCGTTTGAAGGGCAAACGGTTTTGCAAGGTCGGTTTGAGAAAACAGTTTCAAAACCGTTTGAGGGAGTTGACCAAGGGTTTACCATTTGAGATTCCTGTTCATAATTATGTTGGTTCATAACTCACCAAATTTGATATGTTAAATCCCAAGGAATCGTGATTTGAAGGCGAATCAATTAGAGAAACCTAATTGGATTAAGTGCTGATTTCCAACCTGATTAACTTGACCTTTTAGGGAAAACGGTTTCAAAACCGTTTGAGGGAGTTGACCAAGGGTTGACCGTTTGATATTCCTGTTCATAATTATGTTGGTTAATAACTCACCAAATTTTATGAATTAGTTCCAAAGGAATCATGAGTTGAAGGCTAATCAATTAGGCAAAGCCTAATTGGATTAAGTGCTGATTTTCAACTTGATTAATTTGCCTTTTTGGGAAAACGGTTTAAAACCCATTTGAGAGGGTTGACCAAGGGTTTACCATTTGAGATTCCTGTTCCTAATGATATTGGTTAATAACTCACCAAATTTATGGATTATTTCTAAAGGAATCATGAGTTGAAGGCTAATCAATTGGGCAAACCCTAATTGAAATTAGTGCTGAAATTCCAATGAGTTGATTTGAGATTTTTGGGTTGATTAGCCCAAACGGTTTCAAAACCGTTTGGGAATCACCCAAACGGTCTCAAAACCGTTTGGGGGTCACCCAAGACCGTTTGGAGGTCTGGGGTCAAGTATGGTTGAGTAATTGAAGGTCTAAAGATACCAAATTGAAATGCAATCAAGTGCTGATTCGATGATCAACTCAATATCTCAAACCCTAATGATTTTTTTCACTAGAATCCAAGGGTTGGATGATCCAAACGGTCTCAAGACCGTTTGGAACTCATCCAAATGGTCTCAAGACCGTTTGGAGGCCACCCAAGACCGTTTGGAGGCCACCCAAGACCGTTTGGAGGTCTAGGGGTGAGTATGGTTAAGCAATTGATGATCTAATGATACTAAGTTAAAGTGTAATCAATTGCTGATTTGGTGATCAATCCAATGATCCAAACCCTAATTGGTTGATTTGGATTTTGATGATTTGATGGGAAAACGGTCTCAAGACCGTTCGGAGGTCATCCAAATGACCTCAAGACCGTTTGGGGTCAGGTCATGTTCAAATTGGATGATGGTTCAATGGGTTCAAATCAATTAGACTCCCATTGAAATATGTTGAAGGGTTGACGATTCCAAACCCTAATCCAAATGATTCAAGTCCTAATTGATGATCAATTGAGTGTAAAATCATTTAAGGGTTGACCTAATTAACTCAATTGATGAGTGGATAATAAGTACATGATCGATTGAGGGGTTCAACATTGGAAACCCTAACTCAATTGGAGTGATTAAGACACTCTTTGGTCCATGTGGTTTCAAAACCGTTTGGAGGTTGAAAGTGCAAAACCATTTGGGATCTTTTAAGGTCAAGAATTCTTATTGCTTTGAAGGATTAGATGGTTCAATGGTTGATTAATATAAACCCTAATGATATCCAAAGACATTAAGGGAACAAGTAATTAGTTGGTTGATGCATGCTATGACTAATGGTGGACTTTACCAAAGTACCCTTGATGGGTTTAAGTAGTCAACACCTCTTGATCAAGCAAACCCTAATCTAGGGTAATGTGATGCTATGTGAATAGTAAACCCTAATCTAGGGTAATGTGATGCTATGTGAATAGTAAACCCTAATCTAGGGTAATGTGATGCTATGTGAATAGTAAACCCTAATCTAGGGTAATGTGATGCTATGTGAATAGTAAACCATAATCTAGGGTAATGTGATGCTATGTGAATAGTAAACCCTAATGTAGGGAGATGTGATGATATGAACAAGTAAATCTAATTCTGAGTTATGCTTTTAAGCATGAAACTCCATGATTGAGAAATGAGATAGGAATCACTATTCCTAATCTAGTTAAGAGGTTGAATAACTTTATTTGGATTAAATGAGAATCCTAACCCTAGAAACCAGTCGTGGTATTATGACACGGTCGTGGTGAGTCCTTTGTGGCACGACCGTGCAAGGTAGCACGACCGTGGTATCACATATATAATTTGAGAAGAACATGTATGGTGATGTTATGATACAATATGCATGTTATTAGTAAATATTGATCATGCAAGTTTTCATAAAGAGGTGATCATATCCAGGTAAGGATTATGATATCTTATGTATTGAAATTACTTTACATGCTTCAAGTATAATGATATGCTATGATACCTAGTGAATAGTAAATTATGAGTTCAAGTACCTAGATTCTATAATCATGATGATAAATTTAGAAAGGTACTTGATAAGTTGAGGAATTGAGATCCTAACACTTTGTGAGAAAAAGTATGGCTAAAGGCCATGACTCCCCAATAATAATGTCAGACATTAGATATATGATCTAAGTCTGAAGAGAGTTAGTGTTGTAATAATGGTTTTATAGTAAATAAATGTCATACATGTTCTTCTATTTATTAGAAGATAAATGACATATGGGTTATCAAATTATAGTTGTATTGCTTTAATAGGAAGAATGGTTTAATCTGTTAAACATTGTTTTAACTACTCCCAGACAAATATTACTTCTTTGTGTACATTTTTTCTCTTAAGCTGCAATAATTATGTTTCTGGCAAAGAGTTATAACTCTCGCTGGGACAATTTTATAATTGTCTCACCCCGTGGGAAACATATTTTTAGGTGGACGTGGGCGAGGAGGCAGAAATCCTTCAATAGGTGAAGGGCATCATCAACAGTACCAGGGACAACAGTGAAGTTTCAGGTGGAGAACTGGCTGTTATGCCACGTATAGATGTAGTTAGAGTCCTATGTGTCGTCTCTGTACTCTCAGGTCCTCGGAGTAATAGTTAGTGCTTTCGAGTTTTTGGTCCAGTACCTCGAGATTTCTGTATCTTGCCTTATATAGTTAACATGGTAGTTGATGATTGTAATCTCGAGATACGACCTTACAGAGATGTACTGATGGATCAGTTTGTAAATAACTTATCATGTTGCTTTATGAAAAAGCTTTACCATTTAAAGATCTCTTCACAAAAAGTTTTAATTTTTAGTAATTTTTTGTAATCCGCTACTTAGTGAACGCTTCCGCATTAGTTAATCTTGTTTTCTCGAGATAGACGTTACATATAGTGCCACATTAGTATGATTGTACATTTCTCAGTCTCACTCACCAAGAGGCCTTGGATATCAAACTTTTATAGGAGGGACAAATCCCATCTACATCACTCACACTCGGTCCCCATGTGTCTCAACTACCCAATCATCACCTTTATGGCAATATTTATTCAGGGTTACGTTTGATGATGTCAAAGTATACCTAACAACATGTGATGAATGTAGTGACTTTAGGTCTAAGAACCACAATCACCGCTATCACTATGAGAGTTGATTCTGACTACCGTTCCATGGTCTCCATGTGTCACTCTCATGGTGGGTCTGTCTGATACGCTGTTCTCTAACATGTATCTATGTGAGTGACTTGATATCACATATCATGACTAATGAGACTCAGTCATCAGTCAACACACACTCTAGTCTTATGTATTATTATTGTCTAGTTTTCTTCCACAGTAATATCTGACTAAGGACATAAAATGAATGTATGTACTCTTAGTATCTGTATGATCTCATTATTCAATTCATGTACTTGAAGACATACGTCATCGAGTAACATCATTATTTAGACATATAATATGTATGTGTCATCATCTCATGATCGAGACAAACATAATAGATAGAATTACTTTTATTATTATCAAATCGCGTATCCAATGTCACACTCCAATCGTCATATGATTGGCTCTCTGGGTATACATACCAACAACTTGTTTTTGGAAAAATTGTTGTATAAAAAGTAGAGATGGTGGAGGAAAATGGTTGTTGTCACTCTCGCTGATATTGGAATGATTAGAAAAGACCATGTTTCCATTACCCAAATTACCATGTGGTAGTCAAAATATTGAATCGTAAACCATTTGCTAGTATTTAACACTGTAACTATAGGTATTTAGAATGTTTTTACCCAAACTAAGCCTAATTGTAACAATGACTAACTTCTATGAAATCACAACAAGTTTTTCTATCATTATTGTATTGGTATCATATATACTCTCATCCCAAACTACTTTAGAAGTTACCAATACTAGAGAAGACGGTTCAAGACACACAAACTATTCAAGAGTGCAATTCTGAAGAGCTAAAAAGGAATGCATGGTAGGGCTTTGTTTCGGACGGTGATGTGGGTTACTAGCTATAGATCTGTTGCCCCTTCCTCCCGTGAAGTTTGGATGTAGGGGATGATGTATCTGCCCTTCGATCTTAGATCTGTGGTCGAGTGATAGATGTGTATATGCCACCTAAATCTAGGTCACAGTGGCATATAAATGTCTCACCCCTAAACTCTTAAATAATGAACCAACTATGGTTTGGCAGAAAATCTTAATTTAAAAGCAAACCCTTCAAACTTTTATATCTGCCAGTACAAACCTTAGATTTTAATGAAATTCGAACCATGGATTCCTCATAATGTAATCTAACTGCCAGAAAAGTTTGGTACAAAAAAAATAAAATTTAATCATTTAAATTATTTCCTCTAATAGTCATTAGATCAAGAAAAGGGCATGTGACACATTAAGGTCACGACATGCACTATATCCCTATGTGACTATAGCCTTTAATACACACATGAGTCATAAAATTGCAATTTCAAAATCTAAGTAACTTGGTGTGGGGAAAACATTTCTCAAATGAAAATTTAACCAAAGTTAGATCATCATTTAAACTACTTTCTACAAGTTTGTTACCAAAACTCCATTTATGTCCTCGAATACTAGATTGGCTATCAAAACCCTAAAATTCGAGTTATCACATTCCTCACGAAGATCACCATAAAGGAAATAATTGTTTACATCTAGTTGAAATAGGGCCAATGAAGATTAACAACACAAAAATGAGCACACATACAGAGTTGAGGTGAGCCACATGGTAGAACATATCAAACTAATCAATTCTATAAAGATTTATTGTAGATTTTTTCCATGAAATGAGCCTTAAGACTCTCAATAGTAGCATCAGGATGGCACTTGATAGCAACCTCCCATCTACAACCAACAGGAGAGCAGTCAGAAGAGGAATCAACAAGATTCCATGTGTGATGTTCTTGACGAATACAAATTTGATCATCTATGGTAGCCTTCCAGTCAAGATGAGTGTCACATCCCAATTTTCATAGCCAACTTAAAACTTAGAATGAAGTTTTTCTAAATAATAATAGTTGAAGGGTTTTAATACAAAATACCTATAATGGTTGTCCATATACAAAAATAGGATGAGAACTTAAAATAAGACCCAATTTCATATTTCACTTTCAAATATGCATTATGTATATCAATTAACTCATATTAATCCTCTTTCATTTTCTCTCTGCTCCAAAATAACCATAAAATATAGGAAGAGGTTAAAGAGGTGACCATGTGGTTATTGAATGAGTAAAACTCAAAATTATGACTCAAGGTTTGATCGAATATGAGCCATTGGATGGTGCACGTGAGATGGAAATTAAAATGTTGTTATACGTGACATTCATATAGGATCGAGACTTTGGGAAATAAATGCAAATGTAAATTTTATTGATTCAACAATAATACTATATTCAAACCTCTCCTAAATCAATTCAAGGGTCAAACATGGGTTAAAAGACTTCAAATTTGAATCATGGACTAATTAGAAGGTCTAGAATATTCTTAGACAACTAGATTTTAGTTTTGTACATAATTTGGTCCATAATTTCTATATTGACTATTAGCCTTAATTAAAATGCATTAAAGGAAAGATAATTTGAAAAAAAATTATCTACTTTATCCATACCCTTATCCTTATCCTTATCTTGACCCTTATCCTTATCCTTATCTTTACCGTTACTCTTATCCTTATCCATAAAGGGGGAACCCCCCAAAATGTCCTTGAAGAGGAACACCTCCAAACCAAGAACAACTAGGATCCTAATAGCCCAAAAAAGTTGAGAATGATAAGGAAACCTATAAGGATTGTAATATTTGTGACAATATACAAAGAAAACCTCTCAATTGGGTTAGTTACAGAAAGTCCAGAATGTACATAAAATTGCATAACTTGCCCAAACAATGTCCAAATTGGACCAAATTTGAAACTTTAGCTTGTCACATGATACCAGAACATATCACAAGGTTATATTAGGGTTATAAGAATTCAATCATGGTAATTAAGCATGTTCAACCATTTAAGCAAGGTTAGGGGTCTCCCAACCATAAACCCCTAACAGGGATTTCACCCCCAAAATCCAAGATACACAGAGATGGACACTTTTGATGCACGTGATTCTCAATATTATACATGGTTACTTTCATCACCTGGTGATATCATATCATTCTCATAGAAGCCATATTCTTCTCCCTAAACTCTTGCATGTGTCACCTTGGTTCAACATGAGAGTTGTTGTGCCACCAGTACAGGTCTGGTAATACATTTCAACTTGGAATTCTAAATGCCGCCCTAAACTATTCTATCTATTGTACCACACATCCCTTATAGGTCATATTTGATGGCTCTTACCTCCATGGAACATCATGTATCTCTTATCGGGTGTAATTCTACAAGGTTTCATCTCTATGATCCTTTAATGATTGTTGTAATTAGCAACTCAATCAATCGGATGAGCATCCCCTAATTGTCAAGAACTATAAGGCATATGTTCTTAGAAGATTATTCAATCATCTTAATGATGTATTGGCCATCAGTATATTTGAAGAATCACACACTTGTTTGCAACTATTAACAAATATAACTTCCTGATTGACCTTATTAGGGGGTAGGGTAACGATATTGTCTTCATCTTCCCAGGATTCACACAACACACTTAGTAGATGTATCATAACATCCAAGAGGATATTGTAGTTAACCCACAACTCACTCTTTCTGAACTTTTCACACACGAGTATAGTTGCTTCAATATTCTTAAGGTTTAGCAAGATGTTAACCATGATACTGACCATCTCTGAAATACTTTGAGATGTCATCATTCAAAGCTTGTAACAACTTATGAGACATAATGTGATTACTTTGTTCCTCCTATTTATGAATGCTATTGATAAATTGGTTAGTCTAAACGACATAACCCTAAACTCATCCTGGTCATGTAACTTATGTCATCCACATAACTCTCGTCCATTGATATCGTGATCCTAGGTTTATTTTAAAGGAACACAGTAACACGTCTGCTGATCAATAAACCATCTATCATTGATAGTAGTCTTGCCCCACCATCAACAGACCATACATAAAATTATAGAATCATTCTTATTTTCCCAAACAACACTTGGAAGATCCACATCAACTCTCTCTCTCTCTATTGGATAGGAACATTGGACATCTTATTTAATAGATATCTTTAACTCATATATAACTGATACACTCTGGATACTAGGATTCATTACCTTGGTATCCACTACATGTGCTATAAGGAACTCAAAACCTAGTTTCATCCACTTCCACAATATCATAACTGGCAAGAACATATAGGAGGAATCCCCCTAACTCTTGGAAGGATAAAAAAGTATTCTCATTACAAAATATAAACAATTTGGAACAATAGTCCAAGGCAATCACACATCATATCAAGATATCCATCCCAGGATTATAGAAATTCCACACGTACCAAGTGGCATGAGATCTACTTATAAGCTATGCCTCAAAAAGAAAGGAACAAAAGGAAAACACACTTCTCACATCAAAGAAGCATTGTCCAAGGGTTACTAGCAAAAGGTAACCAATTCTATTTTTTTCTCATGAAGGTTACACTAAATTTATGTATCATTTTACCTCTTAAAGCTTGGGTTCCTTGCCATTAGCATAGGAAATATTAAGATTATCACATCTCATTACTCGTTTCTCATTAACTCTTCATCATTCATATGCATGTCCTTTCATGTTATCATGTTTCTCAACCACTTATCAATTAATATATCATCATTCCACATTTTCTTCACTAGACATGGATCATCTCCCTTAATTTCTTTCATATGTCATGAAGTTATAAATTAGCACTTATTACACACATAGGTTGTTTTGATATTAACTCAGGTTCCACTTTATTCATCTACCATTATTCTCATTCATCTTCTCATAGTATGCTTATCAGGAGTGCTTTCCATCTTATGTGAATTTCATACCTTGAATCACTTTATTAGCACATACTTATCTATCTTTTACTTTATTATCTTCTTGAATTACAACTTCAAGAACTCCTCTCTAGTTTATCTATTTTCATATTTAGGTTTCATGGTGTTGTATCTTTCTTGTTTAGTTACCAAATATTCAAGTTTTGATAGGTTATGATGAAATCTCCATCTTCTTTAGGGTAGAATTGAGATATCTACACCATAATTTTTTATTTGTTATGCTCTTTAGATTGTCTCAAAATGACTACTTGATCAGAGTAATCAGAAAGATAACAATCTAAGAGTTCCATACTTACCTTTTCTTCGATACCTGAATGCCTGGCCATGACATCCAAGTACTGAGATTAGGCAGTATGCACTATATATTTATGTCATATTCCTAACTTAGACATCATCCTAGTCCTAAGTCCTAGTGTCCCTGTAGATTCAGTGAACCTAAAGCTCTAATACCAACTTGTAATAACCCGTTACACTAAATAATATTACTCAAAACACCAAACACAATTACTCCTTAATTAAACACAAACCCAGAAAATAGGGTAAATTAAACCAATTTCAACAATTGCCAATTGCTCAGGAAAATATATAAAAAAGCCCAACAACTTGCTTTACTTCACATAATGCTCAATATTCTTTAAAATTGCCCTATAGCCTCATCTACAAAATAAGCTTTGCAAAGGTACACTATCCACATATTCAACATATACAAGCATCAACATGTAGAAAGCTCGATTTAATCAAAATATCATATACAAACTTTTCTTCCAAGCCTGAGAGTACATGGACGATTCTAGGACACACTAGACAACTAAACATCTATATCTAGGGTTTATCACCTCAGATTCTTCTCACTGTCATGATACATTTGTCATTGTTGTCGATCACCTAAAAAATGTGGTGACCCACGAAGTGAGACCCAGTCCCATTGAGAGATATAACTCTCTCCAACATATATTGATTACATCATATTAAATTGTAAATAATTGAGTAGTTGGAGTATTTAATAGTCAATTGAGAAGATTGAGCAGTTCAAGCATGCTAAATAGATTAAGCAAATAATCTTAGCAACAAGTACAATTATTAATGTATATATAGGTAATAGATAAATCCATTTCTTTTATCAGATATCTACTCAGGTTTCATAAGATTTCATCTAATAACAATCACTATCATTGATCTGACTATCATCATATACCTTACTAACAACATAAGAAATCTAGAAGCTTAAGCACCTTTGATATGTCTAGTAGTATGACATGGCTATCAATATTGGCATGCTTAATAAAGTGAACTAGTCTACACAATAAGTAGAGCTAACATCATAGCAGAACACACTGTATAATCATAATTAGCATTTTAAGCATTTCTAATTACATAGGCATGGCTAGCATTATTAGACATTGCTAGAAGCATAATATTAAATATCAGTGTCAGTATATTTGATAGCATAAACAAGTTTACAACATGAGTACATCTACAACGCAAGCATAACTATCATCTCTCATTATGCTATATATCATCTCTATATAAGAAGATCAAACAAGGGTTATCATCCAATGTAAGGTGTTGTGTATAACCCTAAACAGATATGCTACACAGTTGTATTACATCTTTGATTATGTTGCCCTGAGGAATTTGAGGATACCACTCAAAATCCAACTAACCATTGCTAAGTCAAAATTAGTACCATAAAATATCTAGGAAGAGCCAGACTCCTAAGATCTTCTCTGCCCCTGGTCAGTACGGGTCCTCCACAGTGACACATAAGGTCAAGTTGCTAACAGCCTAGTCCGTCCTTGGTACAAAAGTTACAGTAGTAGTGAAAGGAGGTGGGAATAAAAACCCTACCATCTGAGGCACAACAACAGTTGTCCTCAATTCTTATCATATATACATATCTGAGACATGACCATAGTCGTTCTCCTTCCAAGGTAGACCACAGTCATCCTCCCAAACATTTAGAGTCAGGATGATAAGCATACCGCATACTCAATAGTATGTACTCTGAGTTTCTAGGAATACTCGTTTCACCATCTGGCAAGTCCTGACACTCTGATGGATCTATGGCATAGGGCACTACATGATTAGGGTTACACTTGATTAATTATTGCCAATTGGGTGAATTGAGTCTTCATCATACAAATGGGAATACAAACCCTAATTAATTTCTATCAAGTGTATAAGCATTGCAACTTTAGAATATTTAAAATGTTTGAAATATAGATCTTAATCATATTACCATATGATATCATTAATTGCATTGTAATGAACCACATTATCATCATATCATTTCAAGATATCCATTTCTTATCGCAAGTTCTAGGGTTTCAGCCCTTATTGGAACATGAAAAAGATTTCACCTCAACTAGAGCTCAACACTCCCAAAGGTCATTAAGACCATCACATTATTCATATCAAGGTCATCCAGATCATTCCATGCCTTAAACAAAGCTCAAAAGATCATTAGCAATTATGTGTCCATAGGTGTTATTATGTCAATGCACTATGATATTCAAATAGCACTACATTGTGGTTTAAACACAAGAACAGTTTAATTCATTTTCACATTAATCATGCAAGAGGGTTTATTTATAACCAATCACCATTATTTAGTTACATTCAGGTTGGTTATAACAAACTATATCACATTGAAGTTACACACCCACGTATTATGGTCATTTATCAAATATAACTATCCGAGAGCAAAGGTAAAACAACAAATTAATGATATTGAATCATAGAATTCTCATTAATAGACCCACATATAATATCATTGGATTCATTCTAATCCATTGGATGTTAAAGTATCCAATCATATTCATTGGATCGGGACCATTGTTCAAAGTTACCAATTGAAGTATATGTTTACCTATTAGATCAATTGAACCAAGGAACCATTGGTTTAAGGTTTAGTCAAATATAAAATTACATCCTTAACTCATCATATGTGGTGCTAACCTGATTCACCATTATTTGTGATCATTAAGTCACCGTCTATTGTTAGATCAACACTATATTCATTTAACACCATCATATATTAAGCTAATGTCATCATTGATTGATAACATCATTAAAGAGTCAAACCATTGCTTATTGAGATTCTAAGAGAGCCTAAAATTGAACTAATGTGTGACTATCCATTCACATCATCGTTCAATCCCTTGGTCACCACCTTCGGTTGTCATGAAGACCACACCATCGAGTCATGTGTTTAGAGGAGAATATAACCTAGAAACCCTAATATGGACCATCGGTTGATAGGTGCTTAGCACCATAGGTGGTGATACCAACCTAAACTAAGTCATATTCTTCCTTATGAAGAATATGCACATGATTACATGTTCATCTAGAACTGGAAACAAAATAGGAAACACCATAAAAATCGAAAGCCCAAACAAGCTTAGCTTCTTAATGCTTAAATCACCATTTTTAAGGAAGAACATGAGCTAACAAGCTTAGCTTCTTAATGCTTAAATCACCATTTTTAAGGAAGAACATGAGCTAACAAGCTTATAGTAACCAATATAAGTAAAGAGGGTTATAAAACTCGCCTATACTGAGAAGAAAACACTTATATAGAAAGAAAATCGAGCTAAGAAGGTAGAAAACCCAAGAGGAAGCTCTGAACTCGGCCAAGCAGGCACTCTTCTTCGCAAGGAATCAAAACCCTAGAAGAAGAAGTAAGAAAGGTAGGATCATGAGCTATAAAGCAACTTTTACCATGGAATAGTAGAGTTTTGACGTGGAGGAAGGTATAAGGAATGATAAGAGCAAGAAAAATGGAGAAGGAAGGAAGAAAACAACTTTCTTTGATCAAAAACCCTAGAAGATGACCTTAGAAACCCTAGATAGGGCGAGATGGAGCTCTACGAGACCTTCTTCTCCAAAAAGAGGTTGTCTTCTACCTTAGACCACTTTTTTCTATAGCCAAACAGAGAAAGGTTAGTGTTCTAAGATAGAGGAAAGAGGGAGTGAGGAATGATTTTGATTTAGAGATAGGAAAGGGTATATATAGCTTCATGGATAAGGAAGGGGTCAAGCATGAGGTGCCCCTGAGTTTTCCACGTGTCCATAGCCTAGAGCTTCTATGTCCATGAAAAACCTCCCTCACTTACCACCTACGCTTTCTATCCTTTATCCATACCCTTATCCTTATCTTTTTCCTTATCCTTATCTTGACCCTTATCCTTATCCTTATCTTTACCATTACTCTTATCCTTATCCATAAAGGGGGAAACCCCTAAAATGTCTTTGAAGAGGAACACCTCCAAACCAAGAACAACTAGGATCCCCATAGACCAAAAAAGTCGAGAATGATAAGGAAACCTATAAGGATTATAATTTTTGTGACAATATACAAAGAAAACCTCCCAATTCGGTAAATTACAGAAAAGTCCTGAATGTACATAAAATTGCATAACTTGCTCAAACAATGTCCAAATTGGACCAAATTTGAGACTTCAACTTGTCACATGATACCAAAACATATCAAAAGGTTATATTAGGTTTCTAAGAATTCAATTATGTTAATTAAGCATGTTCAACCATTTAAGCAAGTTTAGGGGTCTCACACCACAAAGAAATTCATGAGGAATGAGATAGAAATAGAACATAATAATTAGGAAACAAAATCATAATCTTTACATATCATTTTCCCCCAACATGGTATGTAAGTAAGAGTTTTGGCCCCAAACAACCCACCTAAGGGGCCTAGCTACTCATAGAATAAGAAAATACAAAATGAAAGGAAGAAGAATGAGTAGAGGAGAGGAAATTCCTTGATGAGCTCATGAAGACTCCTCCTTCTCCACCTTCTAGCAGCTGCAGCTCGAGCACCTTTTTTTTTAAAAGGGTACAACATGATGACTTCCCAGGAGGTCACCCATCCTAGTACTACTCTCTCCCAATCACGCTTAACTGCGGAGTTCTAATGGGATTTGGGGCATTAATGCTAGTATCATCACACATAAAATGACTTTGCACTGATTTGAACCTGCACCCATTAGAAATTGTTAAGAAAGCAATACCAACTGGGCTATATTTCTAACTAAAGCTCGATCACGTCCCTCCAAGGTGAGTGGATGGCATGGATGTATGGTGGAAAGTGGTCAAAACCCCTAAAATAGGTGTTTTTCATGTGGTAGATGATGAAATGGAGGTGAAATGGAGTAGGAATGAGTGGGTGGGAATGGGGGAGCTGATAGTGGTCTATCAGTAGCCGATCTCAAGCTAGAGATGCCACCCAAGTATATATATAGGTGGTGGGGAAGCACTAGATTAAGTGGGGTTAAATGGGGAGATTAGTGAAAAAGATGTGCTATGTTTGTATGTAGCACGACCATTCTAGGCAACACGACCATGGTGGGTGTGGGTCAGAAAGCTTGTGGTGCATTGGAATGGGCGAGGTGAGAAATTGGCAAAATTTATAATGAGTTTGGGAATTTTGAACGGATGGTGGCACAGTCGTGGCGGTCACCACGACCATGATGAGGCATGGGTAGCATGGTCGTGGTGGTCACCACAATTGTGGTGGCTTGAGTGAAGATTGTCTGTTCTAAGCATCACACTCATTCTATCTTAGCTGCTACACAGTTGTGCTATGCTGCATGGCCATTCTAGGACATGGTAGCATGGGCATGCAATACTGCACGACCATGTTGCTGAGTTGAATTCTTCAAGCTTTGACTATGTGACTTTGAGTGGACCAACACGACCATCCTGTGGTACCATGGATGTGCTGGTCTTTGTATCAACACTTGGCTCTTGTACTTGGTTCATCCTTGGACATATGCATTTTAATTGATCTTTTTCCACTAGGGGCATGTTGAGGGATCCTTAGTGTTATAACCCCAATTTTGGTTGTATTATTATGCAATTATTTATTAAAAAGGGGTTTGTTTGACAATTTGTGTGTATTATTTTACAACTTTGGTTTCTTTGCAAAATTGTCTTGAATTATGAATTTCGTGCTTTTCCCTATTTTAATAAGTCAATGGAAGTGTGAAAGGATAAAGAACAAAAGAAAATTCCATAATAAGGGAAAAGGCAAGAAGAAAGTAAATAACTTATGTTTTATTTAAGAAAAATATGGAATTCTCTAGAAGGTGGCATTAGTGGCCATAATAGGATGTTTTTAGTACCACTTTCTTTCTAATGTCTACAAAAGTCAAAATTAAGAGAATGGAAAAGGAAGAAAGAGAAAATATGAGTTTTAATCCAATATATATGCCTTTTTAGTGCATGACTTGCATATGAAAAAAAAGACTTATTCTTTTCGAGTTTTGGTAACAAATTGTATCCATGGGTAGATTAAGTCATCAAGAACTCTCCCTTAAAATTTGGGATTAAAAATCTTAATGGATTAGGAGATATAAATTTTCTAAAAAACCCTAAAGTGTTGATATTATAAAAGATTATCATAAATGTCACCATATTTTCATTTCTAATAGGATTATATTTAATCCACGTGCATGATGGTGACGGTCAGATCAAATATCCAACGGTTCATGCATCATCCCCTACCTGTGACAGATCGGGGAAACAACACGTGCACACACAAAATTGGAAGATGGAATATCCCTATCTGATCCACCTCAACATAAGATAATTGGATCTTTGTCTTCGCCATAAGAAAATGAAAAGGAAACATATTAATTTCATGCCTTGAGGAGGTTTGTAGATTGAGAATGAAATCTCACCACCCTACCTCTCTCACATGAGGTCGGGAACCCTAAGACACACCTCACACTCTGATAAAAGGACCCCATCTAACTCGCTTGGGTCCTTAGAGAATCGACGACTTCCTCTCGTGTCGTGATTTCCCCTCCTGCTCGAGATTTCATCTCCTCTGATGAGCCTCTACTGTGGTGCTTCTATGTGCAATTTGTTGAAGATGAGAAAGAGGGAAATATCAAGGATCGTTAGATCAAGTCAAACTGCAGACTGACGAAGAGATCAATGGTTGCGAGCAAGCCTTGCACTCACCCTCCACCCAACCCTACAAGCACATGCTTAAGAGTGTGTATCTACATGATCATTGGATCATGGCCCTGGTCAGTGGTTGACCGGAGATCAATGGGTGGCGATTATCGACCTTTTTGCTTTTCTTGGTAAATTTTCTCCTCTCTGCTCAAATAATTAGATAAATGATTGAACTTGTAAAAATCATAGAAATCAATAGGAAGCTCAGATTAAGACATATTATATATGAATTTGAATCGTAAAAATGCAAGTTACATGATAAAAATATAATCTTGTTTAGTATCTTCTTCCAATTTGAAAGATATTAAAAGTTGATGTCTTTAATGTTTTTAATGGATCAAAACCCTAATTTGTGAATGTTGATGAATCTAGTAGACTTGGTTAATGTTTTTAATCAAAGTTTGATCTTCTATAAATAAAAGGAAAAACTTGGACTCATATGGATACTAAAATCTAAGTTTTGAAGAGTTAGGGTTTCTTTATGCATAAAGGTGTACTAAATAATGGAAATTAGGGTTTGTGAATCCAATAAACATAAAAGTGTCAAATACTCATCTTTTCATCTCCCTAACCCTAAATTGACTTAAAAAGGATAAATATTGAGACTTTTGGGTAAAAGGCACCTTTTTGTAGCACAATCATGTATAAAGTAGGGTTTGTGGATATAGGAAGTGGAAAGGGGCAATAATTGGACTAAAGGGGTAACATGGATAATGACATAAGAAAGTAGACATAAAAACCTAAATTGAGAACCAAGTCAGTCCTTTGATAGGATTTGGAGTCATGTAGTGACACATGGGTGTATGCATTGAATTTCAGGTTGACTTGCTTGGTTGATTTTGTGGTTAATTCTACTTATTCCTATTTGAACTGCAAAGTCTCCTAAGACATGTATGTGGTTATGCTTAAGATAATATGTTGTAGTTTCAAGTGGTTTCTCAGAGGTTTCCTCACATGGTTGAAATTATATGCTTGTTAGTTTATTTCATTCCATGCAAACTATAAAGTGACTATGATTATCACATTATATATGAACATGACAGCCCAAATCTAGGCCACCTCTAGATCAATGGAAAGGCCATCTTCCTAGATAGGGGAAAGCATATTTTGGTACCAACCTGAATAGGAGGTACATGAGAAGTCACCCACCTAGATAGGGGGAGACATGAGGAAGTCATCTTTCTGGATAGGGGAAGACAGTGAATACTGCAGTATGAGGTCCTGAGGGGTTATGACAGAGGGTGGTGAAACCTAGATTGGGTAGTCATGGTGAAAATGTTAAATTTGGTTTGTTAAAAATTAATTATTGAATTATGTTGTTATCATTACTTGTGAGGTTTTGTTTCCCCCACATACCGGTATGACTTGTCATACTGACCGACGTTTTGATTGTCGACATTTTTAGGATAATCTTATTGGAAATTGGACATTCAAAGAAAGAATGCATTGAAAGCAAATAAATGAAGTAAGGCTCAGATGATATAGATAGATGGTTTATTTCTCGATAAATTCTAGAACCCATAGTTTGTAAACTTTGGAAAAAGATTTTTTTCCTGCACCAAGTTTAGTTACTTTAGTAAAAATTATTAATTATTTTTTATTATGTGCAAAACCATTTGATCTTGTTTTTGGGATAACTGCTCTAGTTTCTTGGCAATGCTTAATTGAGAGTTTTCGGGGAATGGGGTCGTTACATTTGGTATCAGAGCTTGGATTTCCACATAATATTTAATAATTATTAAATTTTGCAATGTCTTTAGAGCCCAAAGGTATTTATTAGAGATTTTCCAAAGATGGAGGTGTCTAGAAAAGGATCATGATCTGGAGGCTGGCAAGATTTTCCTCCACCCTGCTAGTCGACTTATGGGGACTCCTAGAATCTGTGATTGCCTGGCCGAAATATGAGGATTTGACTCAAAATAAGATACCACTAGGATTTCTCATCTACTCTCATCACTTATTTACCCCTTTATGTTAACATACTTTAAGTGCCTAGGGTTTCTCTCACTCCACCTCCTCTTGAGTATTGGGGTTATGGATGATAAGGATTAGGGTATCCTTCACCAAATAATAAAATGCATGAAAATAAGATGTCATGGATATAAGATAATCATAAGTTATGAAACTATGGTTAATAGAGTTATATGTGTGTTACATCATGGCCTATGTCAAAATAGTTGTCGTCCCTAATGAAACTGCCAACGAATACCCTGGTCCAAGGCCCATGTGCAAGAAGAGGCCTTCCTCTGAAAAGAGAAGTCACCCAGAAGGTGAATCCTCCTAGAAAAGGAAGAGAGAGGATGAAGCCTCAAGAGAGAAAGGCCATGAGCCTAAACCCATCCCCTTCCACATTGAGGACCCTAAAGGAAGCCCTAGACCTGAAGAGGAACGCATGTCTAAAGATGAAGCAAGGGATGATCCCAATCATGCTATTGACTCCAGACCGACAACTGAACCAATAGTGACACAAGCTACTGAGATGCTCTGGTTAGAGCAGTAGAAGAAATTGACTGAAGCCATCAATGCCCTCACCACTAGAGATGTTCCCCATAATGAGAATGGCGAACCTGTGCACGTCTGTCCCCACCTTGGTACCACCATATTAGATTTTATGAAGTTGAATATTGAGAACTTATGGGGGAAAGGAAAGACAGAGGTAGTAGTCAAGGCTGATGCTTAGCTTTTGGCTGTAGAAAAAGGGTTCTGTATTTTTGAGGTACAGCCAAGAAAGAAAGTTCTCTTTGTCACCCATCTTCTAGAGGGAGAAACAAGTATATGGTGGGAGAACCAAATCATGGGCCGAGATATGAGTGAAGAGTCCATGGCCTGGGCAGCTTTCCATGCACTTTTCACTACAAGATTCTTGTAAGGAACCTGACCCACATTTTGGGCTAACCAAGTTTGTTTTTCTTAAGTGAGCTGCTTAGCACCTTGATCTAATCATCTAAGATGTCATTAGGGCATGTTGGAGGTTTGTGTTCCTTGTTTGAGCTTGTTGCTTGATGCTAGTGTTTTGTGGAGAGGTTTTGGTACAAACTTGCAATTCACCCATAATTAGGGGTTGATGTGCAAGTTTGTCACCTATAGAGTGTTTCTTCTCTCTCTTGACCTCATCAAGAGGAGAGAGGGAGTGTTGGTTTCCTTGTTTTGGACTTAGTTGAGGGGTGACATCCTTGGTGATGTTTTGGGCACATGTTTGAGGTGTGCTTTGCTCATAAGAGTGTTGTCTCGGGCTTGAGAGCCTTAATGAGACCTTGTATCGATTTGTGGTTGCCTTCAGGAGGCTTGGTATTGGTTGATAGTGTCTTAAGGGACATCCTATCGGTTTGGTGGTATCTTGAGGATCACCATATCAGGTTGTGGTGACTCTAGAGGAGTGCCATATAAGTTTGTGGCCTCGGGTTTCATCCCTATCAGTTTGTGAAGGGGGTGGATGGGTGTACCGACCTTGACCTTCCTTGGGGACCAAGTGGGAGAGACATAGATCCTATCACCTTGTTGTATGGTGTTACATATGTCCTTTCTTCTTGTACATGTATCTTCTAGGGTTCTAAGGTGGTCACACCTTCCCCTTGCTCTCTCTCTCATCAGCCATGTATATATACCCCTTTCTTCCCATGCAAGAGAACCCTTTTAGGTGATCTTTGCTTTCTCTCCTTGGTGGCTAAATTTGAGCTTGAAGAGCACTCTTCCTTGGAGCTTGGTGGGTGATCCAAAAGCTTGTGGTGCTCTCTTTCATCTTCTTCCTTAGTAAGCCATGGTTTTCTAGCTTTCTTTCTCTCATTCTTTCTTCTTCTCGGTCATGGACCTTGGTATCTTCTTTCCTCTCTTTTGCTTCCTTAACCATGGTTCTATCTTCCTTCTTGGAGGTGTTGTGGAGGTCGATCTAGGAGGATCTTATTCTACCTTGAGATTGGGAAGCTTGGAGCTTGACTTTGGATCCTAGAGCTTGGTGGTTGTTCTTGAGGTGGGTTATATAACTCTAAACCTACTTTGTTATTATCACCTTTCTACTTGTTACTTTGCTAGTTGTTCTTAGCTCATTATTCCTTGCTTTTTAGTAGCTATTCTTGGTAGCCTTATGTTATGTTTTGAGAATAGAACCTTTCTAAGTTGCTTCCATGAGATGCACCTTTCTTTTGTCTTGTTAGTATCATCATCTTGAGGTATAAGATGACTAAACCGATATGATATGCTAAATCGATATGATATGCTAGACCAATATGCAACACAATCCGATATGTCAAACTGATATACCTACCATGATGGGGTTTGTTATGATCCAGTAAGGAAGAGTGTTGAATCTCCATGCTTTTAGTTGGAAATGGAAGTCGACATGGGTAACCCTAATCTGATATGTCAAACTGATATACCTACCATGATGGGGTTTGTTATGATCCAGTAAGGAAGAGTGTTGAATCTCCATGCTTTTAGTTGGAAATGGAAGTCGACATGGGTAACCCTAATCCGATATACATATAATCTGACACACTTGCAACATGATACACCTAGAGTTGAAGAGGGAAATATCTCCCTTGAGGTTCTTCAGCTGATACTCCTCTAAACCCTAGTGGCTGATATCCCTTGGTGATTTTTGAGGCCGATACCCTATTTGTTGGTATGGCTGATATCCCATGATGGTGAAGGTGGTAGATATCTAAAAGGATACTTATGTTGATACCCTTTGAGATAGTACGGCCGTTAAACTTTCTCATGCACCTCTAATTGATATCATCTATGGTGCCTGATACCAAGTGATGATAAACTGACACTCTACCTTAGTATGGTGTCTGATACCCTACCAAGTGATGATAATCGATACTCACCTTGAGGTTGATAGGCCGATACCCTATCTAGGTTGGTTCCCCGATATCTAGGGTTAACTGATACCCTAACCCTAATTGATACCCTATGTGAGGTGTAGTGATGCATCTTATTGATGCTAGGGTCACATGGTTTGATGTGATACCCTATGGTATAATCATGTGTATGATGTTAACACCAAAACCCTCTCTTTACATGTTTTGTAATAATGATAGAAATATGTTTCCACATCTTCTAAATATACTTGTTGATTCAACCTTGTAAACCCTAATCGGGTAAAGTGAAATTCGAATTGTTATGATGAAAAGTTTATGATGTGAATGTATAACATGAGCTCTATGGGATGATGATGCTTTGCCTTCTTGTTATCAACTTCTAACCATGCAGCTGATACTGATTAATGTACATAACCAGGTATGAGCTATGGTGGTTATGATGTAATGGACATTGGTCCTTGTGGTGGACATTGGTCCTTGTGATGGACATTGGTCCTTGTGATGAACATGTGGTCCTTGTGATGGACATTGGTCCTTGTGATGGACATTGGTCCTTGTGATGGACATTGGTTCTTGTGATGGACATATGGTGAACAGTAAGCATAAAGAGACATGATGTGATGAGATCACACTTAATGTGATTCAATATGTTGTAGTGATGAGTTATGCCCTATTTATGTAGATCTTGTTTAGAGGTTATACATTATAACTTGATTGATGCTTAAAGATGTTAAACTGATCTAATTAATCAAGTGAAATCTAATAGTGTAGTTTCCCTGTTCCATAGATCCATTCCAGTGTCCTCTTTATTGTTGGATGGTGACACAAGTTTAACTCATAGCGCATATTTTTGAATATGTGGGGTACGAGTCGAGTAATTCCTTGTATCCTTAAATACATGATGTGTGAGATGACCAAGCGTGAGTCGATCTCATTTTGATATGGATGGCCATGTGTGAGCCACTCCTTTTTCTAGAACGGCCATGACTGAGCCTATTCTTCTAGCATTGTACTTGTACCAAGGTGGGATAATTATGATTATATATGTGGATGGCCATGCGTGAGCCAATCCCTAATCTTGAATATATGTCATTTTTGTAGTTGACGGATATGTCTCTACTGTGTTTTCTCTTGTGCTGACCAAGAGGTGTGGTCAAGTGGTGGATTCTGACTCTCCCATTAGACCTTGTGTGGCACCGATTTTGACTTACCAAGTGGTTGGTTGGATTTAGGTGGTACGACTCAAATCCTTGGGGCATAATGAAATACGTAATAAGTTGTGTAGTATAATTTTATACGATCAAATATGAAAACATTGGTTGAGGCCTTGCTTGATCTTTATACAATGTTGTTGATAGAAAATATACATGTTCTTCATATTCCTTTTAAATTATTAAGATGTTTCACAATTTAACAGTAATTGCCCTTCCTATTAATAACCATTGCATGCTTCATCTTAATTGTATTCATACTACTGCTTTGTTTATCATATTTGTGATAATCATAGAGTTGGTGTTGAGTTATATCTCCCACTGAGATTTGGAATCTCACCATGTGGGTTTCCCACACCCTTTTTAGGTGGACGAGCACAAAGAGGTAGAGATCGTGCAGAGGAGGTTGAGAAGCAGCCAGAGGAGTAGTAGATGATAAGGTTGGAAGTGCTAGTAGATGTCTTTTGTTGATAGAGTCCTAGAGTCATCCATGTACACTCAGGTCTTTGGAAACATTTTGTAGGTGTTTTGTGAATGTGTTATCTTTATGTGCCTTTTGTACATCAGATAAGATGGAATCATGTATATATATTTTTAGAACAGTACCTTCGATATAGGTTGATAGCATGCCTTGTGAATGCTTTGAGGTATGAAAGGGCTTATGTGTAAAGGTTCTTGCCTCATGGTTGTTTTATGAAAAAGGTTTTAATTTTTAGTGTTTTTTGCTAATAAGTTTGTTAATCTCTCTTCTGTGATTTTATTTTGAGTAATCTTGTTTTGTGTGGCGTGGGGTGTCACAGCTTGGTTGGTATTAGAGTTTTAGGTTCACTGAGTCTACAGGGACCTAGGACTAGAGTTTGTGTTTGTTCTAGTATCCTCTAGTCTGTCTTATAGTTACTTATGCTTATACAGAAGAAGAAATAAAGCTGAAAGATGTCTGGATAACACGAAGAACATGCTCTTGAGAGTAGTGTTGTTGCACTGAGTGTGGTGCAAAGAACCAGGCACATGAAGATCGGGTGCCTAAAATCCCCCACTTTGACCCAACCATGATAGAAAACCCTACCTTTCAATCGTTTTTTGGGCAGTTTATGGCAACGATGACTCATATGGCAGACAAGATGATTGCACCTCATCCTAGGGCACTAGTTCCCCATACTGAATCTTAGAGTACTGGGAAGACTTTTGAGTGGCTTCACTGTGTTGGGACGGTTGAGTATGCAGAACAGTTGACCCGGCGGATGCAGATCTGTGGCTGACTGAGCTTGAGAAGGCCTTTGAGATCCTAAGTATCCCTGAAGAGGATAAGGTGAAGCATGCAGTGTACCTTCTGAGAGGGAGTGCTGGCTATTGGTGGGCCATAGAAGAGGAGAAGAGACCCGGTGTTGTAGTTGGTTGGGAGGAGTTTTGATGAGAGTTTGTGAGTCGGTACTTCCCATGAACGTATCTTGATGAGAAAATTAGCTAGTTCGAGAGGATTCGACAGGGGTCCATGACGATCAACGAGTATGAGGCAAGGTTTATGGAGTTTTTGAGGTTCTATCCTCACATGGTGCCGATAGAGGATGAGAGGATTTATAGTTTGAGAAGGGGTTGAACGCTGAGTTGTCTACCCCAGCTGTTGCTTTGAAGAATTGAAAGAGGTTTGTTATGTTTGTGGAGTCTATTCGAAGGATAGAACGATCTATGAAGGAGAAGCGAGAGGCAATTACCAAGAAGCGACTTGCATAGTTTTAAGGGCAGTCGTCTGGTTGGCTTTAAGAAGCCAAGGTTTTCTACACTACCAACATCACAGAGGTTCAGTGCTTCGACTCAATGGTCACCAAGCAAGGGAAGAGGTCGTAGTTTCCTATCCTCAGGAGCCTAGAGTGTTGCATCCACATTAGTGACATGACCACGTAGGCCTTGATATGAGAAAAAAATGTGCTACTAGTGTGGGCAAGTTGGCCATACTAGACAGTTTTATCCAATGAAAGAGGATGAAGTGACTCATCAACTGAGGTAGAGTCAGCAAGGTTCGCAGAGACAATAGAATAGTGGTGTAGGAGGATGAGGATGTGGCCAAGCTTCCCAAGCTAGATCGTCTACTCAGGGAAGTAGAGGGTGGGGTCGACAACAAGCAATGGCTAGATTCTATGCCATGATTCAGCTAGAGGTGATGGTCAACCCGTGAGTGCTGACATGTCAGATGGAGTTATTTCATTTTGATTTGTCTTCTTCTTAATTTATATCTATTTTGGTTGACCCGGGTGCTACACACTCTTTTATCACACGAGAAGTGCTTAGTAATTGCTCTTTGCCTGTTAGTCGTAGGAAGAGTAGCTTATTGCTAGAAACATTGTTAGTCGGTTCTGTAGTGTTGCAAGATGTGTGTCCTTCTTGTGTTCTCTCTTTTTCGGGACACAACATTCAAGTGGATCTCATACCACTTGACATGCACGGATTTGATGTCATCCTTAGAATGGATACCCTGGAGAAGTATAGAGTGGTCTTGGATTGTAGTTCCAAGCAAGTGACATTTGTGGATGGTAGTGAAATGTGGATCTTTCAAGGAGATAGGAAGATGCTCCCGACATGTCTTGTTTCATCCATGGTGGTGGGGAAGCTTTTGAGACAAGGTTCTAAAGCATTTTTGGCACATGTGGTGGATACATAGGTAAGGAGTCTTAGTATTCAGGAAGTGCTGGTGGTTAGGGAGTTTGAGGATGTGTTTTCTGAAGAGTTTTCAGGTGTTCCCCCACCCCGTGAGATTGATTTTGAGATCAATCTAGTTCCTGGTACACAACTGATAGCTCACACATCGTATAGGATGGCACTAACAGAGATGGCAGAGTTGAAGAGACACTTGCAAGAACTGCTTGATAAAGGTTTCATCAGGCCGAATATGTCACCGTGGGGTGTTCCAGTGTTGTTTGTGAAGAAGAAGGATGGGTCTATGAGGTTATGCATAGATTACAGACAATTGAATAAGGTCATGATAAAGAATAAGTATCCCTTACCAAGGATAGATGACTTGTTTGATCAATTGTATGGCGTGATAATATTCTCAAAGATATATCTGTGGTTAGGATATCATTAGTTGAGGATCAAGGAGGATGACATACCAAAGTCATCTTTTAGGATGAGGTATGGTCACTACAAGTTTGTGGTTATGTCGTTTGGACTGACCAATGCACTAGCAGTGCTCATGGATTTAATGAATAGGGTGTTCTGATCGTTCCTTGATCAGTTTGTGGTTGTCTTCATAGATGACATTTTGATATATAGTCAGGACAGTCGACAACATGAACAACATCTGCGTCGGGCATTGACAGTGTTGAGACAACATCGGCTCTATGCTAAGTTCAGCAAGTGTGAATTTTGGTTGAGAGAGGTAGCTTTCTTGGGACACATCATATCTGCAGAAGGAGTATGCATGTACCCTAAGAAGGTAAAGTCTGTGATAGAATGGGAGCAGCCGAAGATGTCGATAGAAGTGCATAGTTTTATAGGTTTGGCAAGATACTACTGGAGGTTCATCAAAGACTTCAGTGTTTTTGCCTTACCCCTAACAAGGTTGATGAAAAAGGATGTGCCACTTTTTTGGGATGACAGATGTCAATGAGCTTTTCAGACATTGAAGGAGAAGCTAACAAGTGCACCCGTTTTAGTTTTGCCTAAGTAGGGAAAAGGATACATCATCTTTTGTTATGCATCCACAAATGGTTTGGGATGTGTGTTGATGCAAGACAAGCAAGTGATTTCTTTCACTTCCCAAAAACTTAAGAAATACGAGGAGAATTATCCAACCCATGATCTGGAATTAGCTACAGTGGTTCATGCTTTGAAGATTTAGAGGCACTATCTGTATGGGGAGAAGTGTCAGATCCTCATAGATCACAAGAACCTGAGGTACATATTTTCACAACAAGAGTTGAACATGAGGCAGCGACATTGGATGGAGTTGATCAAAGATTATGATTGCACAATTGATTATCATGTAGGAAAGGTGAATTTCATGGAAGACGCTTTGAGTAGGAAGTCTTCATCTATGGATAAAAGTCAGTTGAGTTCTTTAATGTGACACAAGCGAGACATGTTGGTCTCCTTGTGTCAGATGAATATTAAGTTGGAAGTCTCCTTGTTAGCCGATTTGTTGGCATGATTACAAATGAAGCCTATGTTGAGACAACAGATCAAAGAAGCCCAACTGATAGATACTTTGACACAACAGATAAGATTAGAGTTCGACAGTGAGAAGCATGATGGTTTTCATAAGACGAAAGATGGGATAGTATGTTATCATCATAGGATAGTAGTTCCTGATGCAGATAACCTGAGGAGGATGATGTTGGAAGAGGTTCATACATATATGTATGCTATGAACCCAGGTAGTACCAAGATGTATCACAATCTGAAGGGTATGTATTGGTGTCCAGGCTTAAGGAAAGATGTATCTAAGTTTGTTACAAGATGTGTTGTGTGTCAGTAAGTTAAAGTTGAGCATCAGAAGCCTGTAGGAACATTGCAACCATTGCCTATACCACAATGGAAGTGGGATCATGTAACTATGGACTTTGTGGTTGGTTTGCCTAGGACGGCCAAAGGTTATGATTCCATTTGGGTAATCATTGATAGGTTGACCAACTCAGTGTATTTCCTTACCATGAAGACAACATTCATAGTAGAGAAGCTTTCTCAAGTATAAGTTGACGGGATAGTGTGTTTGCATGCTATTCCAGCTACTATCATATCTGATAGAGGTCCTCAAATTACAAGTCACTTTTGGGAGTGACTGCATACATCTTTGGGTACGCAGTTGAAGTTCAACATGCTTTCCACCCACAGACAGATGGTCAGTCTGAGAGGACCATCCATACCTTGGAAGATTTGTTGAGGGCTTGTGTTCTTTAGTTCTCAAGAAGTTAGGATATACACCTCAGTTTGATAGAGTTCTCCTATAATAACAGCTACCAAAGAAGTATTGACATGGCACCATATGAGGTATTGTATGGGAGACGTTGTAGGTATCTGTTGTGTTGGTATGACACAGGGGAGTATCAGCTTCTGGGTCTATGCAACAGACAACATAGAAGATCAAAGTGATACAACAACAGTTGAAAGAAGCATAGGATAGACAAAAGTCATATGCAGACAATTGTCACAGACCCTTAGAGTTACAAGTGGGAGACAAAGTATATCTGAAGGTCACTCCCTGGAAAGGTGTTTTGAGGTTTGGGATGAAGAGCAAGTTAGCTCCCAGGTTTATGGGACCTTACCCAGTTGTGGTACGAGTTGGGAAGGTGGCGTACAAGTTGGAGTTGCCACCTGATTTGCACATGTTGCATCCAGTATTCCATGTCAATATGATGGGGAAATGCCATTTGGATATAGAGTCGGTGTTACAGCATGTGGAGGTTGAGCTTGATGAAGATATGACCTATGTGGAGGTTCCAGTGTTGATCCTTGGTCAGAGGGTGAAGAAGTTGAATAAGAAGGACCTTTTACTTGTCAAGGGTCTTTGGCATCATCGTGGTGTTGAGGAAGCCATGTGGGATCTCAAAGAGGAGATGAGGATGAAGTACCCTTCTCTTTTCTCTTAGGATTTCGGGGGGAAAATCCCTATTAGGGGTTTATGGCTTATAAGGACCCTGACCCACATTTTGGGCTAGCCCTATTTGTTTTTCTTAAGTGGGTTTCTTAGCTCCTTTCTCTAATCATATAAGATGTAATTAGGGCATTTTGGAGGTTTGTGTTCCTTGTTTAAGATTGTTTCTTGATTCTAGTGTTTTGTGGAGAGGTTTTGGTGCAAACTTGCAATTCACCCAGAATAGGGGTTGATGTGCAAGTTTGTCACCTATAGAGTGTTTCTTCTCTCTCTTGACCTCATCTAGTAGAGAGAGGGAGTCTTGGGCTCCTTGTTTTGGCCTTGGTTTTTTTGGCCTTGGTTGAGTGGTGACATCCTTGGTGATGTTTTGGGCACATGTTTGAGGTGTGCTTTGCTCATAAGAGTGTTGTCTGGGGCTTGAGAGACTTGATGAGACCATGTATTGATTTTTGGTTGCCTTGAGGAGGCTTGGTATTAGTTGAGGGTGTATTGAGGGACATCCTATCAGTTTGGTGGTATCTTGAGGATCACCATATCTGGTTGTGGTGACTCTAGAGGAGTGCCACATCGGTTTGTGGCCTAGGGTTTCATCCCTATCAGTTTGTGAAGGGGGTGGATGGGTGTATCGACCTTGACCTTCCTTGGTGACCAAGTGTGCGAGACATAGATCCTATCACCTTGTTGCATGGTGTTACATGTGTCCTTTCTTCTTGAACATGTGTCTTCTAGGGTTCTAAGGTGGTGACACCTTCCCTTTGCTCTCTCTCATCGGCCATGTATATATACCCCTTTCTTCCCATGCAAGAGAATCCTTTTATGTGATCTTTGATTTCTCTCCTTGGTGGTTGACCTTGAGCTTGAAGAGCACTCTTCCTTGGATCTTGATGGGTGAGCCAAAAGCTTTTGGTGCTCTCTTTCATCTTCTTCCTTGGTAAGCCATGGTTTTCTAGCTTTCTTTCTCTCCTTGTTTCTTCTTCTCGGCCATGGACCTTGGTATCTTCTTTCCTCTCTTTTGCTTCCTTAACCATGGTTCTATATTCCTTCTTGGAGGTGTTGTGGAGATTGAACTAGGAGGATCTTCTTCTACCTTGAGATTGGGAAGCTTGGAGCTTGACCTTGGAGCCTAGATCTTGGTGGTTTTTCTTGAGGTGGGTTATATAACTCTAAACCTACTTTGTTATTATCACCTTTCTACTTGTTACTTTGCTAGTTGTCCTTAGCTCGTTATTCCTTGCTTGTTAGTAGCTATTCTTGGTAGCCTTACGTTCTGTTTTGATAATAGAACCTGGCTAAGTTGTTGTCATGAGATGCACCTTTCTTTTACCTTGTTAGTATCATCATCTTGAGGTAGAAGATGACTAAACCGATATGATATGCTAAACTGATATGATTTGCTAGACCAATATGCAATGCAATATGATATGTCAAACTGATATACCTACCATGATAGGGTTTGTTATGATCTAGTGAGGAAGAGTGTTGAATCTCCATGCTTTTAGTTGGAAATGGAAGTCGACATGGGTAACCCTAATCCGATATACATATAATCTGACACACTTGCAACCCGATACACTTAGAATTGAAGAGGGAAACATCTCCCTCGAGGTTCAACTGATATTCCTCTAAACCCTGGTGGCTGATATCCCTCGGTGATCTTTGAGGCTGATACCATAGTTGTTGGTATGGCTGATATCCCATGATGGTGAAGGTGATTGATATCTAAAGGGATACTTAGGCTGATACCCTTTGAGATAGTACGACCATTACACTTTCTCATGTACCTCTAATCGATATCATTTATGGTGCCCAATACCAAGTGATGATAAATCGATACTCTACCTTAGTATGGTAGTCAATACCCTACCAAGTGATGATAACCGATACTCACCTTGAGGTTGATAGGTGGATACCTTATCTAGGTTGGTTCCCAGATATCTAGGGTTAATCAATACCCTAACCCTAATTAATACCTTATGTGAGGTGTAGTGATGCATCTTATTGATACTAGGGTCACATTGTGTGATGTGCTACCCTGTGGTATAATCATGTGTATGATGTTAAGAGCTAAACTCTCTCTTTACATGTTTTGTAATAATGATAGAAATATGTTTTCACATCTTCTAAATATACATCATAATGATGAAGGAAGTGATAATCTAAAGATGGTTGTTGATTCAACCATGTAAACCCTAATCGGGTAAAGTGAAACCCTAATTGTTATGATGAAAAGTGTATGTTGTGAATGTATAGTATGAGTTCTATGAAATGTTGTTGCTTTGCCTTCTAGTTATCAACTTCTAACCATGAAGGTGATATTAATTAATGTACATAGCCAGGTATGAGCTACGGTGGTTATAATGTGATGGAAATTGGTCCTTGTGATGGACATGTGGTCCTTGTGGTGGACATTGGTCCTTGTGATGGACATTGGTCCTTGTGATAAACATGTGGTTCTTGTGATGGAAATTGGTCCTTGTGATGGAAATTGGTCCTTGTGATGGACATATGGTGAATAGTAAGCATAAAGAGACATGATGTGATGAGATCACACTTAATGTGTTTCAATATGTTATGGTGATGAGTTATGCCCCATTTATGTAGATCTTGTTTAGAGGTTATACATTTTAACTTGATTGTTGCTTAAAGATGTTAAATTGATCTAATTAATCATGTGAAATCTAATAGTGTAGTTGCCATGTGCCATAGATCCATTCCGGTGTCAGCTTTATTGTTGGATGGTGAAACGAGTTTAACTCAGAGTGCATATTTTTGAATATGCGGGGTACAAGTTGAGTAATTCCTTGTATCCTTAAATACATGATCTGTGAGATGGCCATGCGTGAAACGATCTTGTTGTGATATGGATGGCCATGCATGATCCACTCCTTTTGCTAGAACGGACATGCATGAGCTTGTTCTTCTAGCGTCATACCTGTACCAAGGTGGGCTAGTTATGATTATATATGTGCATGGCCATGTGTGAGCTAATTCCTAATCTTTACTATATGTCATTTTTGTAGTTGACTGATATGTCTCTACAGTGTTTTCTCTTGTGCTGACCAAGAGGTGTGGTGAGGTTGTAGATTCTGGCTCTTACATTAGACCTTGTGTGGAACCAATTTTGACTTGTCAAGTGGTTGGTTGGATTTGGGTGGTACGAATCAAATCCTTGGGGCATAATGAAATATGAAATCATCCGTGTAGTATAATTATATAGGATCAAATATAAAAACATTGGTTGAGGCCTTGCTTGATCTTTATACAATGTTGTTGATAGAAAATATACATGTTCTTCATATTCCTTTTAAATTATTAAGATGTTTCACAATTCAACAGTAATTGCCCTTCCTATTCATAACCATTACCTACTTCATCTTAGTTGTATTCATAATACTGCTCTGTTTATCATATTTGTGATAATAATAGAGTTGGTGGTGAGTTATATCTCCCACTGAGATTTGGAATCTCAACCCGTGAGTTTCCCACACACTTTTTAGGTGGACGAGCACAAAGAGGTAGAGATCATGCAGAGGAGGTTGAGCAGCAGCCAGAGAAGCAGTAGATGATAAGGTTGGAAGTGTTGTTGGATGTCTTTTGTTAATAGAGTCCTAGAGTCGTCCTTGTACACTCAGATCTTTGGGAAAATTTTGTAGATGTTTTGTGAACGTGTTATCTTTATGTTCCTTTTGTACATCAGATAAGATGGAATCATGTATATATGTTTTGGAACAGTATCTTCGATACAGGTTGATAGAATGCCTTGTGAATTCTTTGAGGCATGAAAGGACTTATGTGTAAAGGTTCTTGCCTCATGGTTGTTTCATGAAAAATGTTTTAATTTTTAGAGTAATCTCACTTTGTGTGGCACAGGGCATCACATCATACCTCTCACTATCAAGAAGGAAAAGAAAAATAGTTCACTTTCCTGGTTCACGGAAACTTGTCCGTGTCATCTGGTTTAGGGAAACTTGTTTGTGGTTGTCCAAGAAATGACAACAAGAAGAACTAGGGTCATCACCATGGCAAGGGAGGAAAGGGAAAGCCTCCCAATAAGCAACGACAACAAGGGGTGTCATCCAGATGCCACAAATGCGGGAGATACTATCCAGGGAAGTGTTGCTTATAAAGGAAAGTATGTTTTTGATGCCAGTAAGAGGGAGACTTCTAGGTTAACTATCCTCTTCCTAACCCAAGAGGACAAGCCCCAGTGGCCGCTCATCCAGTGGCAGTAGCAACGCCAGTGACACAGCCAGTCGTAGCAACGCTACCAGTCCCACCTATAGGAGATCGTCGATAGGGTCGAGTTTTCGCCATAGACAATGAGGAAGCCCAGGCTAATGCCAACCGTCTGATAGAGGGCAATAACCCTTAGTGTAGTTTTTCCATCTTTGATTATGCAATGTAATATAAGTTTGACAATCATGAAAACTATGTAGATACACTTGAAATTATGGGACAAAGTGTGAAAGCTCTTTATGATTGTGGATCAAAAAATACTTTTATTTTGAGAAATCTTCCAACTATGCTCTATTTGGATTTAAAGGATTTAGGATATGTGTTGGATGTCACTACTCCGAGTGGTCATATTCTTACGTCTCTTGTAAAAACCCCTATTTTACATATTAAATATCTGAGTCATGATTTCCCTACCGATTTTATTTTGTTGGACTTAATAGTTAGATGTCCTCTAAATTAATCCTTTAACAACCATGCCAAATCTTTATCAATGTTTCTTGGACCTTAAGAAATATGTCATCATAAAATTTCTAGAACATTTGCAGCTCCTATGCCTAATAATAAAACTGGAAATGACTTAACTATCTCAATAGTGACGTTGGGCACACTGTCCAACCATAGTGGAATTACCATCCACTTAAAGTCGATCATTGACAACTTGCACCAAGAAGTTTTGAGATAAAACTTCATCCATCCGCAATGCACATCATTGGGTGTTACATGAGGGAGCCACTATGTTGGATCACAACACTCATAGGAAGGACCTCTAGTTTTGAAGTGCTACAACATATACTCCTACTCAAGGATATGATGTGAATTTGTTGTCATCCAAAAATAAAGACGACCAATTCACATCCTCAAATAAATATTAAAGGGACCTCACATCTTCTCTGTGAGATTTTCCACATCCAAACACCAATACATGTTCCACTACCTCTCGCCATAGTCTCAAGCTTCACCCATAATGCCTAAAATTGATAGTGAAAATTGGCCCACCACCTAGGGTAGTAAAGGCTAGCATGTGATACATACTTTGAGACCATGCACCCTATCACCTTTCACCTTTGAAAGACTCCTAAAGTGGATCCAGCTTGATGAAGCATAGCTTCTTGAACAACCACTACACATAGGTCTAAGCTCGCTCATGCTTAGTAGACAACAAGCTCAACATTTCAAATAGACTTGTTAAGAATAATAAACCAATATTCATCAAGATTTAGATGAGTAATTATTGGCCACATACTCTTATGTAGGACTCAACATTACATCCATGAAGTAGAACGTATGACTTTATGGCTCCCTAAATAGAATCATGAATAACATTAGATCTTAAGAGACTAGTACATACACAAGATGGCAAAGATGTCAAGTTACACTGAAGTTGTCTAGATCCATATATTATGTGTCTTACATGTCAATTATCCACTTTTATACCAAGGACATGTTAATGGGGGATCCCTTAGTAGAGGATCATGTTTGACTAAAGAAGGCTCCATTGAGTTAGAAAAACTTAAGCTCTCAAAGGGTAAAGAGACGAAAAGAAAAAAAGTGATTAAGCCTCTATATGTAGGCATCCTAGATCCAATACATTGCTCATACATGCCTATGAAAGCACCCAACATCAAATTTGAGAGGTTTTATGAATTTGTTGATTCTTCCCCCTTTTCAGGGTCACAGACGATGGCATTCTATATGCCCCAATGTGGGTCTAGAATCGTGATCCCAATTGGACCCATAATTACCTCCAACACGCTAATTGGCCCTACACGTGGATTTTTGAAGAAATTATATCCTACACATATCAAGGTTTGTCTTTCTAACACAAGCTTGATATTTTATAATTAAATCATTTCTCTATTTCATTCTTGTCGAATTTACATTAAAGAATAAGTCTCCTACAAGAAGATAAAGTTCACACACAAATATAAAAATTAAATGCAATGTGTGAAGAAAACATATACAAGCACAATTACTTCTTTAGCTTCATGAATGTTTATTTCAACCAACCATTTAGACTCCTAGACAAGGGTGTCCAATCATAATAAGATCATGAATATCAACAGTCTTGACTCACATCTCAATGCACCATTTTCATGGACCAATGCTGTTATGACCACATCTGAGCTAAATTGATAAACTAATATCTAACTGGATGATTACATGCTTAAATTGATTGATCATCGCTTAAACCTGATTAATGATGGTAGTACAATTATGATGTTTGAAATCTAATAATAAACTGTAAGCATGCTTCTAGTTTGAATAATTAGGGTTTGAAGAGTGTTAACCCTAGTCGTCAAATAGTTTGAAGAATTAGGGTTTGAAGAGTGTTAACCCTTGTCGGCAAACATTATGGTTTTTATAGGATATGGATAAGGAATTTGATCAGTATTCCAGTGTAGTAAATAATTTTTTATATTTTCTATATAACTCTAGTTTGTTTGAAATTTGGATATAGTTTGGATAATCAAACATAAGTAGTGTGAGTTTCCTCAGGACAAATTCAACTGACCAAACATTCTGACTGCAACATAGCAGTGTAGTATTAATTTAATGATAACTCATAATGATTTAAATGTTTTATTACCGCTCAGGATGTCAATGGAAAACAACATTCTTATTTTTCATATTTTTTGAAGGATCTAACCTATTCAATAAATGATGGACCTAAAACTTTTGCTAAAATAAAGAAAGTGTAATGAAGGGTCAATTTGCAATTGACCCATGCACCTTAATTGCTCTATATGATCAACCTAACACACTAGGAGCTCCCATATTTTTTGATTCATTCCATAGAAACAAAATCTTAGAAAGAGAGAGGGAGAGTTAGGGATCATATGGAGAAAGTGGTGAAGATAGCGATCTAGGGTTTTCTCTTCATAGGGTTGATGATATCAAGTAAATTTGTCATCTATAGATAACTTTTCTTAGTGATTCTTCTCTCACATGTCAAGATTCTATTTCTTTTCTAATTTGATTCAAAATGACATCAAATCTTTATCTTTTCTCACTCTTTCTCCACAATTATCCATTATAGGGTTTCCAAGTTGGAAGGAAGAAGAAAATGGTGAATTGCTAGGAGTTTGATATGGATTCTAGGATTACAGATCTTGGGATACGTCTTTAAGACATTTTCACATCTTAGGTCAGTGAGTATTTCTATTTAGCAGTAGATTACATGAAATTGGCTTAAATTCACAAATAATCTTTGATTCCTTTGTACGCTACTACAAATCTAGATCTATCTTTCAGTTCAAGCTTATGAAAGATGGTTTACAAATGGATTGTTTTCCTGTTGTGATCAATTTCAACTGATAAAAACATATTAGAACTGGATAAAACTCATTTATAAGGGAATTACTAAAGTTATTATGGAAGTTATAAGATTATACTAAAATGTAGGGTTTTCGACCATGTCTAAAATTGTGGTATAATTGAATGAAGAATTTTGCCTATTTGAATCTCTTTATTTATAAATGATTGTTCTATCTAAATGTTTAGAAGAAATATGAAGTATATTATCTTGGAATGAATTTATGTTATTAATGCTTGCTTTATATATCAGTTAAGAGGTGAAACCCTATATGAATGGAAAGTTGTAAGTTTGTGAGTAGATGTCATGAAATCCAACATAAGTGATTCATTTGAAGGTTATTCTTTATGCATGATATTTTGGTGAATAGTGTGAAAGCCTTGATTTAGTTCATAGTAGAGTTTCATATATATGTTTGGTTGTATGTGAACTATGAAAAGCAGTATTTAATTAGTAAAAGTTTATGATGCATCAATTCCTTGTACGAGGCATGTGATATGCGAATGAGGCAAATGAAACCTTAAGGATAGGGTGTTTAGTGAATCAAGTATATTCCAGTCACTGTTCTTTAGTGTGATCAGTGATGTTACTCAGGTGCTCAGTTTACAATACAGATTGTTGATATTCTATGATAAGAACTACTAATGAGGTTAGATCATCTCAAACAATGGCATTTCAGCAAGTCCAAGAAGTCATATTAGATATAAACTTATTTGTCCCAGCATCGGAAGCTCCTGAGTATGATTCTCAAGCAATCTGACAACTCATTCTCTTCATAGCCCATGATATAGCTGCTATACCAATTTACCACTGGACCATACGTGTGTTGCATAGGCTCATGAAATATTATCCATATTGAAGCAAGGACGTCACATAATAGAAAAAATATTAACTGTAATAATTTGTCCATTTCCAACATACATTCAAGGGACAGGGTGATCATATTTTATTTTGTACTCATAAGCACGTAAAAGCGGGTGCGCCTGTCCTACATCACACTCATTCCAATCCAAACTGTTTAGTGTTTCTAATTTGTATTACTTTTCGTCCTTAAGTTTGAATAATGCTTTTCAAGCTTGATAAATTGATGTTATATCATCTCAAACAAAGGGATTTCAGTCTGACTAAGAAGTCATATTGGATAGAAGCTTATTTTTCCCAGTATTAGGAGCTCCTGAGTATGAATCCCAAGAAATCTGATGACTCATTCTCTCTGTACCCCATGATATAGCTGTTATACCCTTTTACCACTGGACCACATGTGTGTTGCAAGGCTCAGAAGTAAGGATGTGACACAATAGCAAAAAATATTAACTGTAATAATCAAGGGACAGGGTGATAAAATTTTCTTCTAATTGGGACATAACCTTTGCTCCATGTAAGAAGATATTCAAATATTTAACATGTTCTGACATCACATCTTGAAGAGTGTGAACTAACAAACCACCATACTGCATATGGTAAAAAAATAATGATTTAGATCTCATACAGAGTAAGTAGTTCTCTATGCACAGATTCAACATTGCCACATTATTTTTCTGAAAACTCCTGATATAATATTTAAAGTTTTTAACTTAAAAAAGAACAAGCTACTTTCTAGTTAGAAGGTAGACGCTTGTGGCACAGTGGCAGTAGTCACAAGCCGCAGAAATAAGAAACAAATGTGAAGTCGGAGATGCACCGATGTTTTGGCAGTTAAACACACACTTTAACACCAAGGACTTGAGGTACATTCTTAAATAATCAGTCAAGTCTTCGTACAACCCGCACAACTTTCATTTACAAGTATAAAAACTTTATTTACTGATGTGTCAGTCTCAAATGTCTGCATGTAACAGTCAAAGTTGACCCCTTGAGTTAAACAATGATTGTTGTTGCTTCTATCTTATGATTAGGAGTAAAATATGACAAGCTTGGAGATTTTGGATGAGACAATTGACTGCTATTAGTATTGTATCTATGCTGGGAAAATCTTATAATTAGAAGTAGATGAAGATTGGTGCAGCTCATCCTACACTAAAGACTAGATATCATGCAATAACAAGTCACTGTGGAGCATAAACTTCCATCTAGAAGACATTGGACACTGTATCAACTCTATTCAATTGTATGGTGCCGCATTATAATTGGTTAAGTACAGAGAAGAGATAATTAGCCGTCATTATATGCATATATGTTTAGTTATTTGTAGATGGTAGATATCATTACAAGATCTCTAACCGAAACAGTCACCATAGAATAAAAAAAATAAAAATTGGAGCGTTCAAGATATAGTAACAATTTGGTAAATCATCATTGATTGAAATAAGAAAGAAGGTGTCATATTAACTGGAGCAAAAATATTTATATATGTGTTTGAAATTACGTCAGACTACTATAGTACATTGATATTAAGGATTCTTACATTAAAAATCAGGTGTTTCATACAACAAACATAACATTTGTAGAAAAAATACAAATGTTTTCATATACAGTTATCTCACTGAACTATATGTCAGAACAGAATATCATCTAGAATTTTCTAACTACGAGGCACTGAAACAAAATTTAGTGATTTCACAATTACTATGTCATGTTTAAATCTAGAAGAAGCTTGATTCAATGATCTATTGGAGGATAAGCAAAGATGTAATAATATTCACAACAAGACCTACAACTAATTTTGAGGAACATTCTTGTTAATAGAACTATTAATGCAGTCTGACTCTACTAGAGTCGATCACATAGAACTATATAAGCAAGTTTCTCTAGGACTCAGAGATAAAGATTCGTTACAAGCTAAAGAAAAGTATTTATAATCTTCATAAACTCTTACAATCAATTTTGACATTTACAATAAAAAATTTAGAAGTTGATTCAATATCGAAATTGCCATGCACCATACTAGATATTAGACAAAATTTGAAAGTGAGTCACTTTCGCAACATATTGTATCATATCCAACATCATCATTCTTATTTATCAAGTAGAATATTATGGACTTGTAAACTAAGGTTGAAAGTATAGAATGTTGAACTATTGATAAACCCAACCAACCTTATGTGCAGACTATAGAACCAGTAGTAGTTGAAACCAGTTGTGGTGTTGTTAAACATAGGATATCATTAGTTGTGAGAACCAACGTTTCATTCTCACCTATATCAAAGTCTTTTAGGTTGTCAGTATTGTTCTTATATCTCATATGAAGGATGTCAACTTGATTTAGGCACATAAAAGGAGTTCCTGTAAGAATTATGCATCAAAGAAGGGACATCCAAAAATTGATGGTATGAAGATGTTTGGATGGAAAATTGCATACCATATATGTTGTATTTCTTGAGGAAATCTTATGATTCAAACGAAAAGTCTTAAAATGAGATTTATGTAGCTCATCTACAGTGATGGTTGAATCTAGAGAAATAATATATATTTACTAAGCAATAAGAATTAGTTTGCTGCAAAAATACATTGAATTTCGCTTCAGATTATACAATTGCACTGAGTTGCAATTTACTTAGACAAGTACCAGAAAGATATAATAACTTTGAATCTTTTGCACATATATACATGTATTTGATGGTAGAGACCGTTGCAAAATCTTTTGATGGCATATGCCATTGCAAATATTTCACTGAAAGAAACACAATAAAACAAATAAAATAATAGTGAGACATAAAAATCAATCAACCGCACATGTTCCCGACATAGTACACCCGAAGTCCATTAAATATTAGACACTACAAATCATGTGGAAATAATGAATAGGCTTGACCTTTATACATCCATGATTTAGTTCTCTACGCATAGATCATGTGGAAGCTATAATTATCCACAGTTTCTCATGAAAAACAGTACAGATGTTTTTCCTTTGAGACGTAATGAATTACTTTACTAGTTAAACAGCTAGAAACTTTTGGTGCAGTGCCAATTGTTCAGTCTACATAAAAAGGAGACTCAATGTGATCTCGATCACATTAGATCACATATTCCTTTTCCCTGAAAGAAGGGCTCACTAGCTTGTGACAGTTGAATTCAGGTGGACATTATTTTTGCCCCGTAGAGTATGAACATGGTTCAAGTTAATTAATTTTGAAACAAGGAAAGCATATATTTTATAATGCAAGAAGTTGTATTACTTAAAAAAGTTCAGATTTTTGGCTATGCAATGGACAGAATAACGAGAACCTAAACATCTTTGTAAATTGTGTTAGTATAAATGGTTATTGGGTTCAACCCTGTGAAAGTATTTGCGTCAAAGTAATACCCGGTTGGAGTGGGTTGTGTTTATTATATAAGGTGTGAACATTTGCATAATAGACCCAACAGACTAAGGAAATAAGAAAGAGTTACATAAACAGAGAAACTATTTTCTAACACTCCCCCTCTTTCTGGAGTATACACATCATGCATGCCCAGCTTAGAATTCATATATTTAAAACATGAAGATGGGAGTGGCTTGGTGAAGATATCTTCCACTTGTTGTCCAGAATGAATATGAGGAGTTTGAATCTTCTTGGAGTGCACTAAATCACAAACATAGCGGCAGTCGAATTCAATATGCTTGGTCCGCTCATGGAACACCGGATTGCTGACATTATGAATGGATGCATGGTTATCAGACATGAGAGAGATTGGTGTCTCAACTGACACTCCATTCAAACAATATAGACATAACCCATTGTAGCTCACAACAAGCATGTGCCATTGCTCGATATTCAGCTTCTATGTTGGACTGTGCTACCACATTTTGTTTCTTGCTCCTCCAAGTCACCAAATGTGACCCAAGGAACACACAATAGCCAGAAGTAGATTGTCTATCTCCAACATCACTTGCTCAATCAGCATCCGCAAATCCAGTAAGCTTCAAGGTTGTGTGCGCTAGATCTTTTTCTGTAAAGTAAGTAACACCCTTCCTTGGAGATCCTTTAACATAATGTAGAATCTGGGTGACTACCATCCAGTGTGACATCTTGGCCGCACTCCTGAACTGGCTAACAACTCCCATGACATATGAGATATCAGGAAGAGTAACTGTCAAGTCAGTAAGTTTTCCTACAATCCTTCGATACTTTGGTGGATCAGAATAATCACTATCATCAGACATAAATGTCTTGGCATGGTAATCCATAGGCGTGGAGATTGGTTTGCACTGTGCCATGCCTGTCTCTGTAAGAAGGTCTAGAACATAATTCTATTGAGAGAGATTTGTGCCCTTTTTGGAATGTAGAACTTCTATTCCAAGAAAATAGCAGAGATTGCCTGAATCTTTTATCTAAAATTGTGTTTGCAACCACTTCTTGAGCTGTAAAATGTCATTAGAGTCATCACCTATGATGACAATGAAATTTACATAGATAGCCAGAGTAATAGTGTCACTTGATACACAAATAAAGAATGATCAGTAGAGAATCGAGTAAACCCAAACTGTATAAATGCAACACTACATTTATCAAACCATGCTCGTGGTGACTGCTTCAGACCATGCAAGGATTTCTTCAATTTGCATACCTTTTGACAACCCCCCTGAGCAATATATCCATGAGGTTGCTCCATGCATACCTCCTCAAGAAGATCACCATGTAGAAAGGCATTTTTTAAGTCTAGCTGAAGAAGAGGACAGTCAGAATGAGCAGCAACAAAGATAAGGATCTGCACAGAATTGAGCCAAGTAACTGGGGAGAAAGTCTCAAAGAAGTCCAAGCCATGTGTCTAAGTGTACCCCTTCGCCATCAAGAGAGCCTTGAAAGGGTCAATAGAACCCATCTGGTTTATGTTTCATAGTATAAACCCAACACAAACCTACATCAAACTAGCAAGAAGGAAGATCCACCAAGTCCCAGGTGGAGTTCTCATGAAGGGCTGCCATTTCACTGTCCATAGCTTGGACCATCCATCATGTCGGGTTGCTTCTGTATAGGAGTGAGGAACAATCATAGAATCATGGTGAAAGAGCAAACGTACGGGTTGTTGGTGACAGATGAGATAAGAAACAAACACTCGACAGTGGATGACATATAGCAAAAGAGCAAACACCTTTACAAGATGCAACTGAAAAGTGTAAGTCTAAAATAGAAGCATCAAGAGAACTCTCAACAGGAAGAGTTACCTCAGGAGTGTCCGATAATGGGGAGTCAATCTGTTGGATTGGTGACACTACATCCTCTTGATGATGTCGTGCTCGCCTGGTGTAATCCAGTGGAAATCTTTGAATAGGTGGAGGTGTAGGTGATGGTGTGGTAAAGTGTGAGTGGTATCTAGAACATTCTCATAACACGACACAAGAAGTGGTGGCTCTCTCATGCTCAAATATAGTCACTCTTAGGATTTGTGCTCCCCCTCACGCTAAACAGTCACTAAAGAATAGGGTAGACTCATGAAAAGTAACACCAACCGACACAAAAATATGACGAAGACGAGGACAATAACATTTGTATCCCTTTTTTATGGGAGAGTATCCCAAAAAGATAGTGCAAACTATATGAGGAGATAGTTTGTTGGCATGTGGATCAAACACATGAACAAATGCAGTGCAACCAGACACACAAAGATGAACAAGAAAAGGTTGCTCATCACATCATAAAATAGATAAGGGGGTATCCCCATGTAAGATAGAGGATGGCTTACTGTTAATAAAAAAACATGTAGTGATAACAACATAGACCAATGTTTCTTTGGCATAGACATCTGAAAAAGTAGTGTACGTTCTACATTAAGTAGATGGCGGCTTTTACATTTAGCAACCCCATTTTATTGAGGTGTATGAGGACAAGTTGTTTCGTGAATCATGCCAATAGAATTAAAAAAATTGGAAACAACTTATGAACGTATTCTATGACATTATCAGTACGAAGAATCTTTATATGAGCATCAAACTGAATTTTTATTAATGGATGAAAAGTTTGAATGACGGACAAAACTTCATCATGTCACTTTAGTATACCCAAATCATGTAGGAGACATCATCAATGAAAGATAGAAAGTATCAAAAGCCATTATAACTTAGCTCTTTAGCATGACACCAAACATCACTATGAATAAGATCGAAAGGACGCTTACAACATTTCACATTGTGACTCGGAAAAGAAATGTAGTGATGATTGCCTAGTTGACATGACTGGCACTCTAACGACTTTATTGATGCTAAGTCTAGAACAACCTTTTGAAGACTGCGTAAAGACAGATGCCCATAGCGACAATTCCATTATAAGGAAGAGTAGTGGAAAACAGTAGATGTGGTAGACGGAATCTGGCGAGCTAGGTGAAGTAGAGATCACCTTTCCTAGATCCCCCACCAATGGTCTTCCAACTCCTAGGATCTTGTAACATAAAGAAAGAGTCTTCAAATATTACTAAGCATTTCAAACAATCTACCAGCTTAGCAACAAACATTAAGTTAAAAGGAAAATCTGGTACGTAATATACCGACTGTAGAGTCAAATTAGATGATGCTTGTACAATGCCACACGCCTAGACTTGCCTGATAGAACCATCAACAAGTGTCATAGAAGAATGCAAGATATATGAGTCAAAATAGATAAGCATAGATCGTATACTTGTCATTATGCAGAGAGGCCCTGAAATCCACCAACCATGTAGAAGATGGATGGGAGAAAACAGGTGAAGTCCCCTGGTTACCTGTATTTGAAACTAGATTGACAGAGGAGCCAAGGGAAGATTGATGGGCAGGCTGAAGAATATAGTCATTATCCTCCTTGGAGATTGTAAAATCTGATTGCACTTGTTTAGAGGCTCCAAATGTAGATGCCCCTAACAAAGTAGTCGTATAATGTGCAACACTAATAGGGGGTCGACCATGCTTAGAATAGCACTTTTCTTATGTATGTCCAAGTTTCCCACATAATGTACACTTTTCCCTATGATGATTGCCTCACCCTCGACTAGTCGCTTGTCCAATTCCTTTGGTAGCAACAGCAAAAGAGGCATGATTCTCAGAGTGTTCTCCTCCTAAAGTAGCAGAAACATACTCAAATGAAGATTGTTGAATCCTCACAAATACTTTTTCAAGGCTTGGTAGTTTGTCTATGGCAAGAATACCACTCCTAGATGAAGCCTAGACAAGATTTAAGTCGGATAAAAACCTAGTTGTTACTAGATCATCTCTATCTTTCATCTGATCATCAATCTTCAGCGGCTGGTAGAACTAAGTTTCTAAGATATGGATTGTATATCACCAAAACCATCATCTAGAGAGTGATTATCTTATCGTAAGAGAAGTGTTTCTTTGCATCTTCCCATATTTGTTTGGTTCTAGAGTAGAACATAAATCTGGAAGAAGTCTTACGCTCCATGCTATTCCATAACTAGGACTTCACCAATCCATTATGTTTCCGCCAAGTAGGGTAGTATTTGCTACTTTCATTAGGTGTCTCTGACTCAATGATATCTACCTTCTCTCGAGATTTAAGAACAATGTAAATAACATTCATCTAGAGGATATAATTTTGTGAATTAAGCCTCACGGAAGCAATCAAAGATTGATCGTTATAGACAATTTTAGCGGAAGCAGCTCACATATTGAGATTGGATCAAGAAAACAACAGTGGGTAAGGCAATCAACACGTCGTGTAGAAGAATTGACACGACGTGTATGGCAACAACACATTGTGTGGAACTCTTGACACGTCGTGTCAGTTGGAAAAGATGGAAGACACACTTTCTAAATATCTTCAAGACGTCATCCTGAACTCTTAATACACAGTGTCATTTGACGAAGATAAAAGACAGACATTTTGAATCTCTCTGACATGTTGTGTAAGCAGGAGACACGTTGTGTACTCGATGGAGATGTAAACTTCAGTAGTTGTCAACACACTGTGTCACTTAGGGAACACATCATGTGTTTGTGGAAGGTGTAAACTCCAGTAGCCATCAACACGCCATGTAACTAGCGATCTGAGTAAAGACCTACGCCGTCAGAACGGACTCTAGACTGCAACACACTGTATTGCTTGAAGAACACATCATGTTGGCGGTAGCTGATGCAGATCTTGATGGGAATTGGCTCCATAAAAGAGGTAAAAGACCCCAGAAGATGTGCATGGAAGGAAGATAACCTCGGGAAGACGCACTGGGGGTGACAGTAATTAGAACTGTCACTTGGGTCAATGGATGATGCGTATGTGATGCGTCAACAACCCCTAAATGACTTAGGCACTCATCCATGTATGGGGACTATGTAGAGAGGAAAGAAGATGGGAAAGAAGTTGTTCCTCCTCTCTACAAGATAGAATGAGCGATTTCCCCCCTCTCCTTCAAACAACCATTGTGATTTGATGGAGACAGAGGGAGACTGGACGGTGATAACCTAGGCTAACAGCAGCGGGGGTGAGAGGCACAGTGGGAGGAGACAAAAAGAGAGAGAAGGAAGGAAGGGAGATAAGGGCAGCTGCTAGAGTTACAACAGCAGGACTTGCTTAGATACCATGTAAAATTATATGGGTCAAAGTGATGCCTGGATGGAGTGGGTTCTCCTTTATTATATAAGGTGAGAACATTTACATAATAGACCCAACAGATAAAGAAAATAAAACAGAGGTACATAAATAGAGAAACTATTTTCTAACAAGCCCATTGTTGTTAATTAGTATTACTTTCTCTATTTAATCTTCAGTACACTTAAGTGAGGATCTCTTTACCAAATTATGTGTATCCATTTATATAGGAGAGCCTTCGTACTCTATTCACATCTAAGGAGATATCTTTCTAGCCTTATTTATATGGTATTAGAGCAAGTTGCCTTGGAGTCCTAATCAAACCTAGCCATTGTTCTCCGACCCCCACCTCTCTCCTTTCAGAGCACTATAGGGCAGTTGTACGACCACCAACCCAATGCATTAGACAACCATATCATTGAAACAAGGCATAGCGGCCATCAGAACCAAGTCGTGACCATAGATTTTCCACCATCTAGCACTGTCGATGCTTGGAGGACAGCTGGCGTGTAGCAGCAGCAAGCCATCAATTGGGAAGCTGACTCTTAGTAGCAACAGCCCGCCACAAAAGCTGACATATCGTTGGGCCAGTCGAGCAACAACCAATGTGCCACAACAGCCACATGCCTCATGACCACCGACAACAATTGTTGCCACCATTGAATTCAATTGTCATCACCACCTCCACTTCACCATCTATGGCCTAGAGCCATCTTTTTCTTTCCTATAAGCTTCTCTTCCCCTTTATGTTTAAGATAAAAAATAGAAAAGGCCTACTTCTAGTCATGTAGAGCATTTGAATAAAGAGAGGCAAAGCTGACTTTTTTCGTCCCCTTCATGCAATTTTCCTAAACTGCATGGTTGACTGCCATATATGATTATTTAGAAGTTTAATGTTTTCAAATCACAATGTTATCTTCCTATTATCCTTTCTTATACCATGCCTCCTATCGTAGTTATCAAAGATTCTGGTTCATAATTCAGAAAGTCACATGTGCAAGGCATGGACAATGTCAACTATAAATAAAGAACAGATAAAATGTGGAAAATAGAGTCGATGTAGCCTGATAGAAGATCATAAGAATAAATAAAAAAGAAGCATATATGAAGCTCCGAATAGTAAGATATCAAAGAAGCATATAGAATTAGAGGGTTTTCATATGCAAATATCAATAGTAGAAGCCCAAAAGCTCTTCAACAAATGCATAAAGAACCACAAATATATAGAGCAGCATGATATAATCTTCCTGATGTGGAACACATCATGAAGAAGGACAAAGGAGATAAACCAAAATAATCTAATTCTCAAATCATATTCAACTAACTGGACAAAGACCCCAAGGGATTTTATAAATTTCAATGACTTAACTGACAAGTATTAGAAATAAACTCCTATTTAGTGAAATGTAAAATAAAAGAAAGCATAAAAAATGTATGACTAAGTACATTATCTAGATAATTTGCACTTAGGCCCTAAACATAAAAATAAGTTAAAACAAGTAGATTAAAACCTGATATGTCCTACATCAACTCCCCCGGGGTTCAAAAGATGAGCCACCGGTGAGTCAGGTACATATCCTACACAGGTTCTCCCAATAGTGGTCTGTGGTAGGGTAAATGGATTGGACGACATTGAGCAATTAGAGTTGGGGTATTATCAACCTCCATCATTCCATAATGTTCACGAAGTGGTAGAGACTTTATCTTTGGAGCATCTGCAGGCATCAGCAACACCAAGGTGACAATCTAACCATCATCAACTAGAAGATCATAGATGTCGTTTAAGGACTTTAGTAATTGGTGTGGTGTAAGGTTGATGTCATCATCCACGAAAGGAAGCATCGAGGAATGAACGTGCACCATATCAATATTGTTTGGACTGTTGACGCCATCCCTTCCTGGAGGTGGTAGAGGTATTGTCTCGGACTCGTCTTTGTCAGTTACTGGATCACGAGTGGGGAGTGCATCATCATCTTTCTCATCAACCTCGTCTGTATTGTTGTGGATCTGGTCACTCGAAGGGGGTGCATCCTTAGGATTAGAGTCGTCTAAATGAAGGTAAGAATATATGCACGAACAAAGGATGCAGTTCAGTCCATGGGTAGATGGGCTCGACTAACTATTGGTTGTTCCATCATGCTAAGGCAACTCCCCAAAAACTTAACAATGGCAATCAGGATTTTAGTTGCATCACCCATGGTTTTGGATATCTAGAAATACTTTTCAGCACAGTGCAACCAGTCAAGCACAATCTTAGAGTCACGCTCACCATAGAACTCTGATATCTTCATGTATTGTGTCTTGACATGGTTGGAGTATGGAGTAATCTAGTTTTACATGATTGCTGAAGAGTTGCATCTCATTATTGTGGGCTAGATGTAATATTTGTTGTGCTTCTTTGCAAAGTCATCTAGTTGGCATTGAATATCTGCCAAAATGGAACGAGCATCCACCTTGTTGTCGACTTATTGAAGAGTCACCATGAATTTCTGGAGAAGAAAAGCCTCCATGAAGTTAATGTAGAAGGAGGTGCCTTAGAAGGAAGGTTGATCTGTGTGCTCCACTCGCGGATCCAACTCCGTGGTGAGTTGGTAGGGGGTGGTAGGGGCACTGGCCTATGCTTGGGGGTTCGAGGATGAGAGCCCCGCAAAATTTTTGGGGCAGCTTATTAGCAGCTTGGAGGAAGAGCAGACTAGTTGACTAGTACACAGCAACAAGGAGAATCTTGCAGAGATGCGGGATGGGTGACATCTGGCGACATGCTTAGGAGGACGACCGGTTCTTCAAGGCCGTTATGGAGAGGAACGGATTGGATAAGTTCTGTGCAGACCGTGTGGTAGAGGCATGAGCTGGATCGGGATTTGTTGGTGTTAGGTCCGGTTCTAAAGAATTAGCGGGATGGGTTGGACAGGTTGGGAGTTGGTGGGATAGGGAGATTGCGGAAAGGAGTGGTGTAGCCTTTCGTCAGTTTACGTGAGGGAAAGCGTGGACATAGAGCACGTTTGGTTTAATGTATTAGGATGTATTGGATTGCAATCTTATATCCAGCAGCAGAAAATTTAGGTTTGTTTATCTGGAGTCGTACAAGGGACGAAATCCTGCAGATTTCGGCGTGCAGGTGTTGCGGGATTATCGTTCCCTTTTCAAAATGGCCGGACGCCGAAATGCAGCAAGCGGGCGCTGCAATAACTGGCGGTGACTGCATGCTCTTTGGACCTCCCCGCCTAGTCACGATCCGATTATATTAATCCAAATATAAAACTCTTTGTTGCTGCACTTCGCAAAACCAACAATTACTTCTACCGGGACGGAACAAATTCAGTATTCTTCCACATCCAGATGAATCATGGAAATCAAGCATGCCCATACGTCAGGTTTGGGAACACAAATGGAAGTGGGAAGGCGGTAATGGCGCAGGGTGGAGATGAGGTACTTTGCTTTGGGTTTAGCGGAAGTTAGAGGGAGATGAGTTATACGGGAAGATGGGATGTTTGGATGGCAGAAGCGTAGGCACTGTTTTCTTGGTGGAGTTTGACGAGGATTGCCGGCTTGCTGCTGCAGGTGTAGGGCAGGAGTGGTGGTTCTTATATTACGGGTTGTGGTGGACGGGATGTTGGCTGGAGTCCTATTGTGGCTTCCAGGCTTGGCTGATGTGGCGGATGACAAATGACTAGGAAGATGATGGTGATGGATGGGTCTTCGAGAGCGGAAGCGGAGGTCAAGGGGATGCACCTTTGCGTCTTTGATGTTGAACGGAGAGCAAGTTTTTTTTCGCACACCTATATGAGCGGGGTGGCTTGCAGGAGACATGGAGGGTGCGGGACCAGTGGAAGTGACTTGCAAAAACTTGTGGGACCAGCGGTGGTGTTATCATGCGGTTGCGGCATGCTTGAGTGAGCGGAAGGCTGGAAGAGGACGGTGGATGAACAAAGGGAACAAAGGCACAATTGGCAATTAGGGGAGGATTGGTTTTTTATGATGGGTGTGCGATCGGTGGAAGCAAGGGGAGAAACAAGGATGTCGTGGGTAGAGAGGGATTGCGGGATATGGATGACGAACTGTGTGGGAAGAGGATGGTTAGAAGTGGGGAAGAAGACGACACACGAATATAATGAAGGTGGTAGGAGAGAGAAGGGACGGGGTTGTACCCTAGTTTAGGGTTTGGCTCTAATACCACCACTACATGACTAGATAAAGACCCCAAGGTTGGTTTTTGTAACACTACATGACGAGACCGACAAGTAATGAAAAAAAAAACATATTTAATAAAACTTGGAATTAAATAAAACATAAAATTAAAGAAAGTATAAAAGATTTACAACTAAGTACATTAACTAGATAATTTGCAGTGAGGTCTCCTAATATAAAAATGAGTTAAAATAGGTAGAATAAAGCCTAATACGTCCTACATTACTTGCTCTCCTCTATTTCTCCCCCTCACACCAACCACAAAAGGAATCAAGAGTGGTTGGGGTGGACAATGATAAAGAAACACTCCAGAAAAAATAGTTTGTAGCACTACTAGGGGTTTGGGGGTGTGGCCCTCCAATTAGGGCATCTTGTTGCCCTCTGTAGGTAGGATTCAGGGGGAGGCCGACCCTCACGGAAGAACAGGGGAAAAGCCTCCCAAAAAAATGTCTACACTTGTTTTTGAAGAAAAATCAGCCATGGATCGTAGAATTTCATCAGAGAATTTTGTCGGGATTCCATATTAGATCAACTGAAGTGTTTTCGCAAGCATTGAAGGATAACATGTTTGTTTCTTATTTAGGCTTAACATTGAACCTTATAATTACTAGCACCTAGCATGAATCAGAACAAACATAAACATAAGAGGGACCATGACCAACCTGAATTCTAGCCACCAAACTTTTATGTTGTCACTCTATATAACCAGCCAGATGCCTGTACTAGAGACGGGGACTTGGAGACGAGGGCCTTTCCATCGTGGATAAGGTGGTATTAGTTGAGCGGGGGACCATCAATACAATATGGTTGCTGCCAAGCCAATTGGATTCCAGCAAAACAAGCCTGGGGTGAGTGGGGGTTACTAGAGATTGCTGGCAAAGGTATGAAAGTTGTGGATTTAATGGGGGGTTTCATGGCGGCTTAGGGGATTAGCGTATCTACAGGGTGGTGGAGGGTCCAGGGGTGGCGGTAGCAGCAGGCTTAGGAGGTGATGTGGTGGCAACATGGAGAAGGGATTGCAATGGATGGGTGACAGCATGAAAGAGTAGGGGCGAGGGGAACAACTGGTGGTGCAGGAAAAGTCGATGGGAGGAACAAAAACTAGCGGTGTGGAGGAACATGGGTGTGGGGGAAGGCAGAAAGAAGAAAGAAAGGAGGGAAGAAGGCAGCTAGATAGATGCCCGCCCAGTGGCCAAGCCAAGAAGGGCATTTGTCGCCCACAGGTGGAAGAAAAAGTATTTATCTCCTCTAGGTTTAGGGTTGGATTACTTCTCTGATACCATGTTATAAAGTAAAAAAGTTATACGATATATTTGATAAGAGGAATCTCCTTCCTATATATACAAGAAAGGGAAGTGTACATAATATAGACTAAACCCTAATGGGCCAAGACACATGGGCCCATATCATAATAGAGTCAAATAACTTAATTAACTAAATTAACCACACTTTCTAAACAAAGTCTACAGAGTATTTGTTCATGAAAGGCTTGGGGATTTAGAGGATCTTATGGGTGGTGGAGGGTGTCAGGGGGAGCGGATAGAAGTGGGCTCAGTAGGTGATGTGGCTGCAATGTGGAGAAGGGGCTGAAGTGGCTGGGTGACGGCATGAAAGAGTAGGGGTGAGGGGGACAAGGGGTGGTGCATTGAAATTTGGTAGGAGGAAGGGAAACTGGAAGCGTGCATGAACAAGGGTGTGGAGGAGGCAGAAAGAAGAAAGAAAGGAGGGGAGAAGGATTCTAGATTGATGCTAGGTATGCGGCCAAGCCAAGAAGGGCGGATGCCGCCCGTAGGCAGAAGTAAAAGTTTTTGTCTCCTCTAGGTTTAAAGTTGGATCACTGCTCTGATACCATGTTGTAAAGGAAAAAAGTTATGTGATATATTTGACAAGAGGAATCCGGATCCTATACATAGGAGAAAGGGAAAGATTACAGAATTTAGACTAAACCTTAATGGGCCATGACACACTTTGGTCCATATACAAATAGACACAAATTACTTAATTAAATAAATTAACCAGACTCTCTATAGAAGAGATGGAGGAGAGGACGATTACATTCTGCTGCTCTATATTGGTAGTGTCCCTTCTTCAATCTGTCATTCTTTCCTACTATGCTTCTAAATTTGTAGTGATATCTTTGTATCTTCTTGTATTGTGCCTTTATTCCATTACTAGTACCTTTAATTATGGTTGATAGGATCACACATACTCCGCCTTATGTTGTCTATAACTATATGCCGACAATGTCCCCTATTAAATCAAATAGCAAAAACTTTTTATTCCAGATGAATGCAGTCCAAACCATTCTTGAGTCTTGTAGCAAATTGAAATACATCAAAGATGTGCCCCCAACATAACCTAATGACACATGGGTCACTGAGAATATTCAGATGTTGTCCTAGCTTGCGGATGCATGGAGAGAGACATTGTTGTTGAATACATGTAGAGTCACAATGCGAAAGATGATGTGGGACAAGATGAAACAATTCTACACTCAATAATACAACTGCCTCCACCTCTTAAATGATGGATAAAATCTTTATCGAGTAGAAGGGTGACCACCCTATGGACAAAATCTTTATCGAGAAGTAGGGTGACCACCCACTATCAGATTACTATGATGTGAAGAAGGCAATTGCAAACTAGATCAATGTCTTCTCACCCACTATCTATATTGAAGTCACTAAGGAACTCTCTCGTCACTAGGCACTTCCAAATGGTTCAAATCTTTGATAAGTTGTCCTTCATCAAGTCCTACTTGTAAGCACGACGCTTCCCTACATGGACCAAGAATACACTCTTTGTCTGACTTTGATATGGAACTTGCTCTCATCTTTCACACTGACACCTTTCATGCTCAAGTTGTGGTTGCTCATAAACGGGGATGAGGATTGGCTCTTAATGCACCTATTATTGCAAGTTGGGCCACACTGAAGATGTTTGCCACTGAAAGCATGGGTATTTGGCCCACTATGGTGCGGACATAGTAGAGGCATTGTGCACTTTGCCCAAACACTGTCAACCCTTTTTATAGGCTCCAACTGTGGGGATGCCTCTCCTACAAATACTAGTGCATGAGAATGGCACGTGTGATCTAGTTGATCCCCCCACCTGGAAAGAACATCATAGGTTGTTGGTGTGTATTCTCTATCAAACACTGATCTAATGGCTTTGTTGAGAGACTCAAAGAATGATTGGTTTCCAAAATTTTCACCCATGACTTGTTAGAATAGTCCCACACAACTGAGCTCTAGGGTGGTCACGTGGCTTATAAGGTGTGTGGCCCTTCACTCATTGCCAATTGGTTTTGAGTCGAATACCACACATTCTCATATAGTATCAGAGTGGACCCCAAGAGACAAGTGTAAGGACCACATCCTACTTAAAATAATGAGTGCAAGAACACAAAAGTGACTACACTTGAGGGGGGATGGTGGAATAGCCCCACACCGCTGAGCTTTGGGGTGGTTATGTGGCTTATAAGGTATGTGGTCCCTTCACTCATTGCTAATTATTTTTGAGTTGAAGATCACACATTTTAATATGACCATTTTGAGATGTTCTCCCCGGTCACCCATAGTGGTTTTGTTGATATCCTTATTCTTTGGTTGCTCATAGAATTGCCCTCTCGTTCAATTGGACATTAAAAATGTTTTCTCCTTATTGATCTTTTGGAAGAGTTATATATGTAGAATCTTCCAACCTTTGCTCTTGAGGGGAGAGACATCCCACAAGGGTTGTCATCTTCATCGTTCCTTATATAGCCTCAGGCAATCTCCACGAGCCTAGTTTAATAAACTAAGCATGGACCTTGAGAAGTTGGGATTCAAAAGGTCAGCTATGATCATATGTTATTCTCCTCTCTCTCTTCTTAATGTCATGTCATTCTTGCTATATATGTGGATGACATTATGCTCACCGAAAATGTCATTGTGGGCATATCAAGTCTGAAGAGGTCTCTACAGACTCACTTTCACACTAAGGATCTTGGATATCTATGGTACTTTCTCAGCATAGAGGTGTTTCGTCCACCACAAGGATCAACTTATCTAAAAAAATGATTTTTCTTGGACTTTATTCAAGAGATCGGGTTGACATATGCCAGACAAGTCCCATATGATAGTCTACCAAACCAAAGCTCCAAGTAAGGGGAATTATTTAACTGACAATAACTCAACCGGATTTCACCTATGTCCTTGGAGTGGTCAAGCAACATATGAGTATGCCTCTTTTCAGTAGTGTAATGTTCAACATATATTCTGATATCTCAAAAGGGTTCTTAGAAGAGGATTATTCTACAATTTCCCAAAGAAGAAGGCCATTATGTAGGAATACATATTGTGATACCCACCAAAAGTCTAACCATTAACTTCCATGAGGACACATAGATGCATTCATGATCACCCACTTCATGCTCCTTAAGGGCATTCTATGATAACTCGCTTGTAGCTTATCCTATGTCTCAAGCTTCTATTACTAATTACAACTCTGACTATGAATCAAATCAAATGTATTGGGATTGTGTGTTGATAATGTGTCATTTGAGTACATGCTATTTTAGATTTACCCAATGCAACAATATCACCTATCCTACAAAAAATTCTATAATAACACAATGTAGCAATGTGGGCAAATATTTTCCATGACACATACCACCTCATAATCATGTGACTATCAACCCTTCTCTATGATTTGATATTGTACCTTCATCAACCACTACTATTGTTAAAAGACAACCTTATAATTCTTAAACTCAAGGTCAACCCCAATTTTGATGTACAAATACTTTATGTGGAGTTTCTCTAGACACACAAGTCGGCCTCATCACTCGGTGTGTCTAACTTAGAATCAACTTGCAAACATCTTTAAGGAATCATCACCACATGCCTCAATTTAGAATAACGTGAAGGGTGATCATGGGTAGCCACACAATGAACAAACAAGAATCAAAATGTGTGTAAAAGCAAGTAACAAGTCAAAAAAATAATGCATGTGTTTGGAACCAGACGGACATAATAGTAAAAGCAAGATAGATTATGGTAACTGCTACAAAAAAAAAAGACATATGGCTCTCCATAATGCCACACAATGAACGGACAAGAACAAAAATGTGTGTGAAAGTAATTAGCGCACTAATAAATTAATAATGTGTGTTAGGAACTAGATGGACATAATAGCAAAGAAAGATGCACATAGGTAACTTGTACACAACAACAAATGTATGACTCTCCATAATACTCATTAAGGTGCTAAGGCACCCAACTTGGGTCCCTTGACGCGCTTCTTCATCCTAAATTACTTACAATTGCATATCCATTTATTCTTATTGTATTTTTTTAACTATTTCCTCCGTGTATAGATTCATTTTGTGGTTATATACATAGGTTTATACATCTTTGCTTTTATCTACCCTTAAAATTAGCCCCATGATAAACACCAAGACAAATATATTCAAGGTGTGTGACAATGCAAAACTAAAAATTAAAATAAGTTTTCATATACATGTTCTTCATATTCCTTCTTGCATAATTGGTTAGCTATGACCTATTGTTTAGTTTGATCTATCTGCTCAGTCATCTGTGATATTAATAAAGTTGGTAGAGGGTTATGTTTCTCGCTGGAACTGTGTGTCTCACCCCGCTGGTTAATAACCCTTTTTAGGTGGACATGCCTGGCGAGATGAAGATCATGTGGCTGAGATGATATGCAGAGGTATCATACCTGGTGGAATAGATAGTGTCTAGCAGTAGAGTCCTATGTGTCATCCCTGTACACTCAGGTCTTCGGGAGAGTTTTTTGATGTTTCTGATAAGATGATCGATATGTGGTTTTGGCTTTTGTACCTTGATGTAATAGATCAACATGTGGAACACTATTTCATGTAACGAGATGATGGGAATTTCTATAGTAGCACCTTGAAAATATGTTATGAAAAGAAAGTGTTGGCTCAGATGCAACATGTCTCATCTTGTGGTGCTTTTTGTAAATCGGTTTTAATTTCCCGTGATTTTTGGTAATCCGCTGGTTAGTATGTAATCATGTTTTGTTCAAGTTGGGATGTCTCATCTATACTCCCCCTCAAGATGGAGTGTAGATGTTAAACATGCCCAACATGTCTACTAGAGTTTGGAATCAAGCCTTTGGAAGAATTTTGGTGAAGATGTCTGCTACTTATTGCTCAGTGCTGAGATATGGAGTACAAATGTGGCCAGAAAGAACAGTCTCTCGCACAAGGTGGCAGTCGACCTCTATATGTTTTGTCCTCTCATGAAAATTTGGGTTGCTCGGAATAAAAATAGAAGCCTTGTTGTCATAAAACATCAGTATAGGACTGGAGTTGGATATATCAAATTCTTTGAGGAGACTTTGGACCCACAATAATTCACATGCAGTGTGAGCCATGGCTCTGTATTTAGCCTATGCACTAGATCTGGCTACTACAGTCTGTGTTTTGCTATGCCATGTAGCTAGGTTGCCTCCCACAAATGTACAATAGCCAGATGTAGATTTACGATCACATCAACTTCCTGCATAGTCAGAAATCTGAAAAACCCGAGAGGTTGCAATGACCATACTTCTTATATAATAATCCTTTTCCTAGAGAAATTTGTGAGATACCTCGGAATATGACAGATAGCATCCCAGTGACACTACGAGGTTTGTCAAGATACCTGCTTACGAATCCAACTACAGCAGTAAAATCAGCTCTGATAATAGTGAGATAAATAAGTTTACCAACTAATCTTCTGAATTGGTGGTGATCAACATAATATGGGGAGTTTTCATCATCCCAGGAAGTGTTTGGATCTAGAGGGGTGTTGGCTGGTTTGCATCCAAGCAAACCAATCTCCTGCAGGAGATTTAGAACATATTTTCACTAAGAAAGACACAGACCTACAGATGATCTGGACACCTCAATGCCTAAAGAATATCTTATCTTTCCAAGACCTTTGGTGATAAAATGCTTTTCCAAGTAAGTTTTAGTAGCCTGAATTTCAAAGGTACCACTATAAGATAAGATAATATCATCAACATAGACAATGAGAATGACTAACCCAACCACAATTTTCCTGATAAACACAAAGTGATCCGAGTGAGAATGATGAAAGCCACAATTAATTAAAATCTGACTAAGATTTTCAAACCAGGCACGGGGACTTTGTTTTAGACCGTAGATGGCTTTTCAGAGTTTATAAACTCTCAAGGAAGACTCTCCCTGAGCAACAAAACCCGATGGTTGTTCCATGTAAACTTCTTCCTGCAAGTCTCCATACAGAAAGACATTCTTGACGTCTAACGAAATAGAGGCCAATATTTGTTGACAACAACAAAAATTAGAATTCTAACATAATTTAATCTCATGACAGGGGAAAAAGTTTCAAAGTAGTCCACGCCATTGGTTTGTGTGTAACCCTTTGCTACTAGATGAGCTTTCACTCACTCAATCGTGTCATCTAGATGATATTTAATAGTGAAGACCCAGCGACAACCAACAGTAGAACATGTAGCATGATGATCCATAAGTTCTCATGTCTTACAATCAGAGAGTGTCTGCATTTCAGCCTATATAGCTTGTCTCCATGCAGGAATAAGAAAGAATTCTGCTGCAATTTTGGGAATAGAGACAATAGAGATAATAGTAGTAAAGCATGCAAAACCGGTATTCAGATTAGAAGATGAGCATAAATGACTAATAGCATGTTTTGTGTAGGAACGAACACCTTTGCACTGATTGATAGGTAGGTGTAAGTCAGAGGTTACCTCAGGTGTCTGATGATCATCAACAGAAGGAGGAAATTGATTGTGGAGGGGCCATGGAGGGATTAACTGTCTTGGATCTTTGTCTGTAAACTTGCAGAGGTCAATCTTCAGGTGTCAGCTCAGAAGGTGGCACAATCTCAACAACATCAGACAATGGTGTGGGTGCCAAAATGTCACTTGATAGTAATGCCCCATCATCAGAATAATATGTCATATGCTCAAGGAGGGGGTCTATTGACTTTCAAGTGATTAATTTAGAGCATCAATGGTTACTTAATTTAGAACGTCGATGGTTACCCATTGATTTTGCAAATTTTGAACTGAATCCCTTCAAATATCAACAAAACTTAATTAAAACTTGGTATTTGATAAATTGGAAGTAAAATGAACAAAACTAAACATCTCAATGTTAATTTTAAATATTTAAACCATGAAAAGGCTATGAAAAGTGTACCAAAACTGATGTTATAAAGTAAATTTATTGGTTTAGTTATTTATTGAAAGAAAGGTAAGGATGTAAGATGTAAAAAAAGCCTTATCACGGAGGGCAACTCCAAGTTCGCAACGGATTGCAGAGCACCTCCAGCCTGCCTGGGGACTACCCGATCTAAGGGGACTAAGGAGTATAAAGACTCAAAGAGTGTTCCCCTAGGGTTTTTGATTGGGATTCAAGGTTCCTAGAAGTTGAGAGAAAGCAAAGGAGGAACAAACAAGGGGAGTAGGAAGAGTCTATCGGTGACACAAGAATGTGTGTGGAGTTAGGGCTTTTGGTCATTCCCTCCCCCCATAGAGGAAGGTAACAAGGCCACCAAGGTGAAGGGGGATGAGATGAAGCTACTACGGTTGGTTCTTGGAGGTGTGAAGAAAGGTAGGTTGGACCAAATCTAGACAAAAAAGAGGCTAGATGGCATCACTCTGTTTTGCAGTGAAATAGGGGAGCCACAATCCCGCTTCTGCAAGTGTCTACATTGTAGATAATAGACCAAGCAATAGTTGGGTCGGTCACTTGGTGTGTGATGGGCCTTGTGGGCTATGAGTGGGTGAACCTAGCCCAAACTTCTAGGAGAATAACAAAAATGTTAGTAATGATCTTAGATTCTTATAAAAATGATAGCAATCACTTTGAATGTCAGAATAGTGTGTATAAAGGGAAAGGTTAGGATACATAGAACATATTGATAGATATCCAAGACCTTGGTAAGCTGTCAATAAGGTAATTTTATTAGAGTGAAGTTAGATAAGTGGATTAGGAGCATTTATATTGATAATTTCTAAATTGATGTTATAGGTGTGAACCTTATCATTGAATGTTAGGGAAGTTTCACAACATAAGTTTAGAAGAAAGGCCTAACTAGAGGAATCAAAGATGAAGAAGTTATTCTCTATAGCACAAGGTAAGTGGGTCATGTTTAGGGGTGGCAATCAGGTTCGGGTTGAGTGGGTTTTATTTCGGGTCATTTCGGGTCAACACTTTTCGGCTTGACCCTAAACTTGCAAAAGATGTATTTTCGGGTCGAAACCCTTGACCCTAACCCGACCCACAAATAATTTTGGGTCTATCGGGTCTGACCCATAAATCCAACACCAAGACAATAGTTTAAAAAAAAATACTATGATTTGTCTAGTCATTGATGATTCCCAAGTGTAATTAACAAATTTCATTGTGACAAACTTACAATGTGATTGAGAAACACATATAAAGCCTATTGTAGTTTGTTCGAGACTTTTAAACACAAATTCCTAATATAATTTGTAAAATAAATCATACAAATCAATACAAAACCATGTAGAATTGCCAAAATAGACTTCATGATTGATGGATTAGTAAATTAATGGGCCATCGGGTGTCTTAAAGTATAGTATTTGTAATTTTGTTTGAAAAGATGATTCTGAATTTTGGGTCAATCAGGTCAATTCAGGTCTATAGTCCAAACCCGGACTCGACCCTAAATTAATTTCAGGTTCTTCGGGTTCGGGTCAATTTCAGGTCGGGTCGAAAAACCTTAGACCTTAAACTTATTTAAAATTTCAGGTTCGGGTCGGGTCGATCGGGTCGGGTCTTGTTTTGCCATCCCTAGTCATGGTCTTGAATTCATACTATATATGTTAGACTGATAGTCCAATCATCCTGTTCAAAATAATCCATTAGACATGTGGACTAATGTTCATATGTAGAGTATTAATTTCTAGTACAAAATAATTATTGCCTAGATATAGCTCGTTCCTTGATCTTGTTAATTATTAGCTTCAAGTTATTACTCTTGCACTAATGCTTAGAAGTTATCATGCAATTACTACACATCAGAATATAATTTATTTCAGTATGTTAATTCCTTGTTATCACTCAAAATTTAGAATTCTTTTAGAATATCATAATAAAAAAGAGAATCTAGAATTCAGATTTACCACATTTATTTACTAATCGAGATTTAGAGTTCAGTATAGAATTATTAGAACTTAGAATGGAAATATTGGAATTTATCTCTAAATTTTAGTTCCTTACCGTTATATCCAAATTTAGATTTCTCATAAAAGTCAGAATAGAATTTAGAATATAGACTGTAAGAATAGAAACATACTTTAGAATCTATATCAGTTACTTGAGATATAGAATCAAAATAGAACTAGAATTAGAATCAGAAATAGAAAAAGAACATAATAGAACAGAAAGTGATACCAGAACATAAAATGATATTATATAATAAGTCCTCATAGAATAAAAGTACTACGATACATATAATAGAAGGGATTTATGACACAAAAGGTGCTACCACAGAGGGAACTTGTTCCATAGAAGACACCTCAGTGTCACCAGAAGGCTTTCATGCCATACATCGTGCATTAGCAGGCACAAAGTTCCAAAAAAGAGGACTTATTGTATAATCTTAGCCTTAGAAAGATAAAAGGAGTAAATGAAAGATCTTTACTTTAGTTGTATGTTTCTAGTTTTCATAACTCAGTCATTTCCTTCCTGTTACTAGACTTAAATGCACTTACTCTAATGTAGGTTTCCCTATCTGTATGGCTAGAGTTGAGATGTTTATAGCACTAATCTTCAGGTTGGTCGGTCAAGACAGAGGACACATCTACAATATTAAGAGGTTTTCTTGGTGGGGTTCCATCTACACGATCCAAGATAAGACATAGTGCATGCTTTTGTATCATATATTTAGAACTTCTTATAAAGTTTGATGTAACCATGTATCTTTCCTAAGAATTAGTGAGAATATATAGGGAAACCATCACCATTTGATAGGATCTCTCAATATTTTTGTGGATGAGAGGTATGAATAACTAAGTAAACACCTCTCATAATGATAGAAGTTGTTTTCTATTTGTTTCCTTAGACATATTGACCTATTTGTAGATACAAACTCATCCACAAAGCTTAGGAAGGCATGACATGTTGTGTTGTCAATTGATACATCAATGTGCCATAGAAGAAAACCATCTTTGGGTGACACTTATTAATGTTAGGGTAGTCCTCGCACAAACATACTTTCTATCATTGTTTGGTACCAGAACTATATTAGTAATACATGTAGGATAGTTGATTGACTAAGAAACTGACATTGTATAACTTTTGGTTCCCTTCAAGACTTTGAGAATCATGTTTCTCTCTACTTGGCCATGTAAATACCATGGTTCTTGGTAGGTGAAGGAATGTGATATGCTCATCCAATCTTGACATGTACAAGTAGCTCTAGTATAATACCAAAATATAGTTCCATAGGAATTTTGTGAGTTAGTTTCTAGTGTGTTGAGAAGTACACATCCAAATTTTGACTTTATTCGAATCAGCACTTACATACCATTGTCACATAATCTGATCAAACAGTGATATCCTTTCAGGGTTCTAGAATATCCCAAAAAGATACACTTGGTGGAGCAAGGATCAAGTTTTGTTTACCCTGGGGGAAGGTTTTTGACGAAACAGGTACATCCAAAAATACAGGGTGAAACAAATAAGAGTTGGGCATAAGGAAAAAGGATGTTGTAAGGGATTTGATTGTTCAAAATAGAAGATAGGATGCGATTGATAAGATAGCAAGATGTAGAGACAACCTCGGGCTAGAAACGTTGAGATATTTATAATGAAGACATATAGTGCGAGCAACCTATAAGAGATGGTGGTTTTTCCTTTTATCAACTCCATTTTGTTGTGAAGTGTAGGGGTAGGTAGTTTGGTGTAGAGTTCCACAGAATAGAGAAAAATGATGTCACTAATTTTTACATAAATTTAAGGGCATTATTGGCGTGGAAAACTTTAATGGGTTTTCTGAATTAAGTATGTACTTCAGAGAAATATGCTAATATTATCCAAAATAGTGATGTGATCTTTCAGTAAAAGCAACCAAGTAGCATGATAATAATCATCTATGAAGGTCATAAAATATTTAACTCCAGAATGGATAGGAATAGAACACGAACCCCAAATATCTGCATGAACAATCTCAAAAATGCCTTTAGATCCAATATCTTTCTTAGCAGGAAACGCAACCCGAGTTTGTTTACCCAACTGACAAGATTCACAAGCAAATGTTTTTTTTTCAAACAAAGCAGAAAATAAGTGCTTCAGTTTTGCAGTAGAGGGGTGGCCAAGGTGGTAGCGCCACTATAGTCCCATCACAGATGTTGACAGAAGAGAAGATGTCGATGGTGGTCCGTCTAGGTAGTAGAGTCCATCTGGTCCCTCATGGCCCAAACCAATCCTTGCCTTTGTGTGGAGATCCTTTAAAACATAACTAGAATGATCAAATTTAATGGAGCTTTGAAGATTTTTCACAGTCTTACTGAAAGAAAGAAGGTTTACAAGAAACTTTGAGATATATAAGATATATTTCAGATTTAGATTATGAGACAAGGGAACAGTTCCAATGCCATGAACAGAAGTTTTAGAACCATCACCAACAGTAACCGGTGGAATCTGAGTAGTTTTATTTAGAGTAGAAAAAAAAGTTGATATCACTAGCCATATGAACCGATGCACCAGAGTCAATACACCATTTTTTGTTACCAGCAGATGCAGTGGCATGCCAAGTAGAAGATGCAGCAGTTGATGTAGATGGAAGTTGAGACATGTGTTCTTGAAAAAATATCTCAAACTCAGAGTGAAGCCAATCAGGAGAGGGCGTAGCGGGTGGCTGATCAGATGCGGTAGTATCAGTTGAGGTATCTGCAGAGTCATGTTTTGCCCTAGCGGCTTACCCTGTTTGATCCAACATCGATCTTCATTGTGATTGTCTCATCCATAGAAGTTGTAGAAGTGAGGACCAACATGTTGTCCTCAACTAGAAGTAGTAGAAGATGTGCGATCGTAATTAGTAGGGTGACGACCTCCACGACCATGACCGCAACCTCGTCCACAACTAGAATCAGCGGTGTGAATAACAAGAGAAGGATATTTGACTATAGGGGAGGAGATCACAGTGGTAGACGTTGAACATGTTTGAGGATGTCTTAAAGAGTGGGTAGTGGGTCATTAGATAAGATCTGACCGACCACCCCAGAAAAGGAAGATGGAAGGGAGACCAAAAATTGGATGATTTGTAGTTCATTGCGTTGCTTCTGGGCTTCTTTGATGTCAGGTGTCAAAGGGTGATAAATATCATATTCATTCCAGAGGGTAGTGGGTCATTAGATAAGACCTGGTCAACCACCCCAGAAAAGGAAGATGGAAGGGCGGCCAAAAATTGGATGAGTTGTAGTTCATTGTGTTGCTTCTAGGCTTCTTTGATGTCAGTTGTCAAAGGGTGATAAATCTCATATTCATTCCAGAGGGCAGGACATTGATTATAGAAATCTTCTATAGAGGTGTTAGATGAAATTCCTTCTTGACCAAAGTCTTGAATATTTCAACGAGTCTCTTGGGATTTTGTTGATGCATGAGAGTAGACATTACCTTAGCATCATGAAGGTAGAGCATAGACTGACTGGTCTGTGGTTTGATGCTATGAACTATCCGAGACATAACCCCCCTAGTCATCTTTTCTCCATTGAGCATAAGTTTGTTTAGATTTTTCATCTGCTACGACATCATGGGGTGGTAGAGGTTTAGTGGTGAGACGAGAGTAGCATCCCTGTGCTTTTGCATACAAGATGAAGGACGTCGACCAGAGGTGATAGTTAGAGCCATCAAGTTTCATTGTGGTGACACACAAAGAATGGGGAGGCTCAATGGATGCCATGGCAAATTGAGAAGGAGAAACAGTAAATCAAAACACAGATGTCAAAGTTGCAGTCATAAAAATGAGCAGAAATAGCAAACCCTGTGACGGGGTGGGCAGGAGTGGATCTGACGCATCAGATCATAGATAATACACGATTACGTATCACATCCAGAAGAACCCACAACGGGCCGGTATGCAGCAGAAGTAGATTTGACACATCAGATCACATAACCCCTCGTAGGGGCAGCCAAAGATAGAAAAACCTACTCCAACATGGAGGTAGAATTAATCCACCATGAGGCGTAGGCAGGTAGAGCGTGAAACCCGATTAACCCGTCAATGTGCCAGAACTGGAAAGTAATCGGAGATGTTTAGAGAGTACTAGGGAAGAGAAGAAGGGATCAGGTTGGCTTAACCGAATGAAGAGATGGTAGTGGATGGATAGGGTGGTGGTGCAGAAGATGAGATGGAGGAAAGAAGGTGGTGGAGGGTTGTTTGGAGAGTGGGGAAGGGCGACGATAGGCTATTGGAGATGGTGGTGGTAGTGGGTGGTCTGGAGGGTTTGGTGGTGGTGGTGGGCTGGTGGGGAGGGGAGGTGGTGGCGTGTAACATCCCAAAAACCAATGACACAACATATCAACTTGGTTTTTGAGGGTTATAGAATTTAAGTATCAAGACCAATTAAAGATGCAACCCAAAAACAACTATATTGATAACATAGTAATTTACACAAGCATTTCTTGAAAGAAAATTTGTACATATGTTTACATGACCCATAGGTCAAGAAAAACTGCAAAACATGAAAACTAGATATGGTCTTGATAATACTTCTAGGATCTTTCAAGATAGTCTATGACAAGATACATCCATACACCTGCATCCATATATTCAACCTATGGCAAGAAAATTTGCCATGGCCCAAATGGGAGAAAGAGAGTTAGACAATTGTCTAAGTATGGCTAATAGAAAATAAAACTATTGCAGCAAGACACTTTTCATATCTCACTAAGTTACATTCTTAATTATTTATTCAGATGACAACTATATCGAAAGAAAATAAACTGATACTGAAGAGCATAACGAGACAATTTATAGATAGTGGTGTTTGTGTATTTCTTTTATAAATCTTAATAAGTGGGCGACCTTATTCCATAAATGAGTTTAACTTCAACTCTCAGAGAAGGTGTCAATTCACCTTGGGCAAGTGTCATGTAACCACACAAGCTTGCTTAGCCAAGACTTTAGTCCATTAGGGTTACCAAAACACCTGTATGTACCCTGACACACCCCCAACCACTCATACACACCACATGCTATACACAATGGATTAGATTACCACATGCAGTCACTGGTCACCTTTCCAAAATCAAAGAGGGTGCTCCTTGCATAAAATTCCACTTGGAGTATCATTAGTTAGCATGCTTAATATTTGTAGGAGATTATTCCTTGTTACTAACATGATCATGCCTGACTCAACATGACCAACCCAAGTGTGGGCCTGAGTATGGTAGAAAATTATACTCATCCATCCTTGACTCCAAATGACTTAGATCCAGATCCCAAATGTATCAATCCCTGACCAAGATATGCCGACTCTGTTACCAACACATCTCCCAATATAAGGTTTAGAATTAAAAGGACATCATCAAAGATTTACAACTCAATATGATGGCTAGTCAAAGTTAATGAGGTCAAAAGGTAGCCATGAATAAATGAATTATTAGTTGAGTATTTCACTATGACACCTAAAATGTAAACTTGTAGGATTGCAGAATTGAATCATACAAATCTATGGCCAGGAGTGTGTAAGAGGTTAGGGAGCCCCCCCCCCCCCCCCCGTGCGAACACGGAACCAATTAAATAGCCTTTCCTCTTTACTGGATACAAGCATCAGTGAAACATGCTTCTAGTCACCTTAGAAATGTCTAATGGAATTCCACTTTCCAACAATTTCACATGACTCAGATAATAAGGAGAAATAAGGGAAATCAAATGAGAATAGAACTATAATGTACAAAGGCATGCTTAGCTGTCATCTAGGATCCTAACTTGATGTTAAATATTAGGGTATGGAAAGGAAATCCATTTATATTCATATCTAGATTATTAGTAAAATAGTTTTAAATAGTACATCGGTTATTTATTCTTTAAAAAGCATATGGCAAACCATGCAAATCATGATTTTCATTGATTTTGATATCATTGATCATGATAATAATTGAATAGCATACTAAACAATTTTAAACCATATTAAACCATACTTTTCATTGATGTTTATATCGGGAATTATGATAAGGAGTGAAGATTATACTTAAGTATACCAAATAATAATAAACTCTACTTTTCATTAGTGGTTATATAAGAGATTATGTAAAGAAGTGAAGACCATACAAAATCATACTTTCCATTAATTCTTACATAAGAGAATATTGAAAGGAGTGAGGACCATACCTTTCCTTAAGAGTGATGTCGAAATAGGTTAAGGACAGAGAGAGAAGATCAAATTCTAAAAGTATTTTGACAGAATTTTGGCTTACAATAGATTCTTATCAGAAAAAGAGAGAGAGCCTAAAGTCAAGGGGAGAGAGAGAGTTAGTATATAAAAATGATATATAGAAATCACATGTAGGGATCAAACCTTAGGAGGTGATACACTATGTTGCCAAAGTAACTCTCCTATTCAACATCTTCTCCAAGCAGAACTTTACTATAGTGGTGGAAGAGGGAAATATTTATGGTTTCTAAAGAGAGGGAGATGGTTACTTGTCTTCGAGGAATAAAAAGAAGTAAGGGGACATTTTCTTTCATGGAAGGACAAGAGTTTTTGAATTATGGATTAAGTTGAGTGGAGTTGGCTTCTATTTATAGGGATGTGGGAGGGTAGCACGGTCTTATTTGTAATATATATATATATATATATATATATATATATATATATATATATATATATATATATATATATATATATATATATATATATATATATATATATATGACACATGGGTATATGTGTGTCATAAAAAGAGATATGATTTGTAGTTTTAGTGACATTTGGATGTGTATGTGTCCTCTAAAGAGAGACAATTCGTGGTTATATGACACAATGATGAATATGTGTCATGTTAAGATATCTATCAAAGATTAGTTGACACATGGTAGGACATGTGTCAAACATTAGGATGTGCTAGGTGTTTAAAATAGAAGAATGACATTAAGCCTCTTGCTTTACCAAGTAGTGTGTTTTCTCAAGCTACCTACTTGCTACCCAGCTGCATGCTTGCCTCCATAAGCAACTTGCTTGCCACCCAACTATCTGCTTGTATGCTTACCCACCAAATTATTTTTTTCCAAAATTTTACAAAAAGTACCACAATTATATTTTCAATATATAAAAGATTTTAAATCAATCAAAATAGATTGTTTTAATATTAAAACTGAATTTACTAAGAAATTCTCAAAGAAGCTTGTTTTTACAACTTACTCTAAAGAAGATGTTTTATTTGATAAAAATTTAGAATATTACATGAACAACCCCTAAAAGAAATTTTCGTCCTAGAAAATTATAAATCTTACCAAAAAGGTATGTATACTTCTTTTGTATTTCAGATTCTAGATCCCATGTTGCTTCTTCAAGTCCATGATACTTCCATAAAACTTTCACCATAGATATGCTTCAATTTCTGAGTTGTAGTTCCTTTTGGTCTAAAATACTAACTAGGATCTCTTCATATGTCAAATCCTCTTGTATTTCTAGTGGTTTGAATATGGATGACATCAGATTCATCATGTATGTATCTCTTAAGTAGGGATACATGAAATACATTATGAAGATTGTGATAATTAACAGAACAATTTAGTCGGTATGTCTGACTTCCAACTTTTCCAAGATTTCAAATGGTCCAACATATCTTGGACTAAGTTTTCCTTTCTTTCTCCATCTGGAAACTCCTTTTATAGGTGATATCTTAACATAGACCAAATCAACAGTATTGAATTTGACTTCTCTTCTTTTTGTGTCTGCATATTGTTTGTCTATCCTGAGCTATTTGTAGTCTTTTGCATATTAATTTTACTTTTTTAGCACATTGATGCACCGGATCAGATCCTAAGACCTTAGCTTCTCCCCATCATCCCAATAGATTGGTGATCTACAAGGTCTTCCATATAATGCTTCATAAGGAGCCATTTGGATGCTAGCTTTGTAGCCATTGTTATAAGAGAATTTTGCCAAAGGAATATGTTCTTCCCAACTTCCCTTCCAATCTAAAATGCATGCTCTCAACATGTCTTCTAAAATTTGTATTACTCTTTCAGACTGCCCATCAGTTTGAGGATGAAAAGTTGTACTGAAGTTCAGTTTTGTTCATAGAGCATCATGCAACTGCCTCCAAAACTTGGATGTAAATTGAGAGTCTCTATTATAGGTTATAGAGATAGGTATGCCATGTAATCTGACAATTTGATTCATATAAAGTTCAACTAGACTATCCATTGAACTAGTTATCTTTATAGGCAACAAATGGGATGATTTTGTCAATCTGTCTACAATCACCCATACAATATCAGTTCCTTTCTTAGTTTTCGATAGACCAGTGACAAAGTCCATAGTTATGAGCTCCCACTTCCATTATGGTATTTCTAGTGGTTTCAAAAGACCCCAAGTCTTTTATGTTCAACTTTTATTTGTTGGCAATTCAAACATCTAAGGACATTTCTTATCTATCTAAATAGTTTCTTTTTCTATGGTTGGTCCCCATGTTGTCATTTCTTCTGTCATCCTCCATTCTTGACTCATCATAGCTGCTACTGATAATACTTTCTTTCTACTCTGAGCATCTGCTACGACATTTGCTTTTCCAAGGTGATAAGAAATATTAAAGTCATAGTCTTTTAGGTATTCCATCGACCTTCTTTTCCTAAGATTTAGATCTTTCTGAGTCATGAGATATTTAAGAATCTTATGATCTGTAAATATTTCAATTGGTACTCCATAAAGGTAGTGACACCATATTTTTAAGGCATGTATGATGGCAGCTAGTTCCAATTCATGTGTAGGATAATTCATCTCATGGGGCTTTAATTGTCTAGATGCATAAGCTATAACCCTGTCATCTTGCATGAGTACACATCCTAACCCAACTCTTGATGCATCAGAGTATATGACATATGACTTACCATCTTGTGGTAAAGTCAAAATTGGAGCAGAAACTAGTCTATTTTTTGATCTCTTGAAAACTCTTTTTGCAATCTTCTGTCCACTTAAAGGATACACCTTTCTTTGTTAACTTAGTCATAGGATTGACAAGCTTAGAAAAATCCTTACTGAATCTTCTATAATATCCCTTTAGTCCAAGAAAACTTAGAATTTTAGTTACAGACACAGGACGCTCCCAATTCATCATTGATTCAACTTCTTGTGGATTCACTGATATGCCACCAGAAGATATGACATGTCCTAGAAAGTTAACTTTCATCATCCAAAATTCACACTTAGACAACTTTGCATACATTTGGTGTTTCTTCAAGGTTTCTAGAACAATCCTCAAGTGCTTTTTGTGATCATCTTCACATTGAAAATATATCAGAATATCATCAATAAATACTATAACAAAGGTGTCTAGGATGTCTTAGAAAACTCACGATCGATTCATTAGATCCATGAAAGTTGTAGGGGCATTAGTCAACCCAAAAATCATGACTAAATATTTATATTGCCCATATCTGGATTGCAAAGTTGTCTTAGGTACATCAGACTCTTTCACTTTCAATTGGTGATAATATCTAAATCGTAGGTCAATCTTAGTAAATACGATTGCTGACTTAAGTTGATAAAAAAGATCATCAATTCTAGGTAAGGGGTATTTATTCCTAATGGTGACTTGATTGATCATTTTGAAAAAAAAATGAGTCATCAAGGAGACTTCCTCTCCCCTACCCTCATTAACCTGTAGAGGCTCGACACAGGAGGAGTATGGTAAACCAAGTGTGCAACCCATTCATTCTAGCAAACCATGTCGGACATAAATCCTAGTTTATTCATCCCCATGAGCATTCGAACCTAAGACCTCTACCTATGTTCACGGTTCAATCACCAGTGAGCCACATCCTTGTGGGCTGATTGATCATTTTGTAATCTGTACATAGTCTCATAGTTCCATCATTTTTCTTGACAAAAAGAACAGGAGCTCCCCAAGGGAAAAAATAGGCCAGATGAATCCTTTTTCTAATAGTTCTCCCAATTGTTTCTTTAGTTCAGTCAATTCTATTGGGGACATGCGACAGGGTGCTTTAGACATAGGTTGAGTTCCAGGTATCAACTCAATGCCGAATTCTACCTCTCTTTTAGGTGGTAGTCTTAGTAATTCCTTAGGAAATACTTCTGATAAATCCTTGAAAATCTTAATTTCTTCTAGTTATTGTCCTTTTTCATTTTCACTAACTAGGGTTTCTAAAAAGGTAGTGCAATCTTTACTAATCATCTTATGAGCCTTATGAGCACATACTACACTCCATTTGTTTATTCCCTTCTTTTCGTGGACTAAAATTTCCTTTTCTCCAGGTTTTCAGATTGTGATAGTTTTATGGTGACAATCTATGAGAGAGATTTGTATGTACGGAGCCAAACCATTCCCAAAATGACATATATTCCAATCATATATAATATCATTAGATTAGATGGAAAAGTTAACCCTTCTATTTCTAAAGGTACATTCTTTTCTATAGAATTGGCAACAGTTGAAGTGTTGAAGGGTGTTTGTACTTTTAGAGCATATTCCATAGAAGTGGAAGACATAGACACATTTCTATCATTAAGACTGGAGATGCATGAATGTGTAACACCAGAATCATACAATGTCTTCAAAGGAATTCCAAAACAGAAAGCATTACCTTCCATGAGTTTGTCTGATGCTTCTACTTCCTTAGCATTTAGTGCCATTACTCTGTCAGTTCTCCCTTGTGGATTATTCTGTGGTGGGTTTCTTTCTTTATTCTACCTAGAGGGGGTTGTCGTGTTAGGTTGTTTGGGCTAAAATTGACTATTTTTCCCAAGTCTAGGACAATAAGGCTTTGTGTGACCAAATTGCTTGTAAAAATAGCATTGCACATCATTCATGTTGCAAGATCCAAAGTGTAGCTTTTTGCATCTGGTGCATTCAACTAGCATCCTCTTTACTGAGAGTTCAAATTTTCTATTAACAAACTTTTTTTGGACATATTTGATGGAGTTTGGAAAAAAAATTCCTTGGCTAACCGCCTATTGGATGCTTCAATTTTAGAGGCTACACTAATCATGGTATCCATTGTTTTCAACTATAAGGGAACTAGTTTTCTTTCTAATTCAGGAGAAAGACATGTTAGGAATCTAGAAGCCCTCATATCATCAGAAATCATTAGAGTACTTACATATTTATCTAGTCTTCTAGACCTGGTGATATACTCGGCTAGGCTCATCTCTGGCTTTTTCTTCAGCTTCATAAACTCATCAAACTTTTGTCTTTTTATATGGTCAGTAAAATATTGTCTATTGAATTCCTCCTTATGTGTCCCAAGAAACAACGTCCAGATGTATGAACTTGATTGTCTTAATATTGTCCCACCACACTTTAGCATCATTTTGTAGTTTGAAGGTGGCAAATAGAGTTTTTATTTATTCGGGATAGGAAATCACTTTGAAAATTTCTTCAATTTTCATTATCCACACCTCAACCTTATCAGTATCATCTCTTCCTTGAAAAGAGCTTGGGTTCAAAGATAAGAACTTCTTCATGCTTATATTCTTGGAGTTTCTAGGTATAATTTTTAACGAGTCTCCATTTTCTCCATTTCTTTATTTCCACATCTCTTTTGTCAGTTGTGTAAGTTTTTGGACCGATTCCATTGCCCTAGGTGTCGGTTCTACTCGGTCACTTTCAACTTCTGACCCGGTAACCATCTATACAAAAGAATAACTAAGATTTAGATAAGGATTCACATGTCCAACATAAAAGAGTATTTTGAAACTACTTGTGGTGGTATCAAGAAAGTAACAAAAATACTTGTACTTATTTTTAATGATACATGACTTTTATATTTTTTTGTGTGTCTAGGATACTTCAAAATTCTATTATACAGATGATACCTTAACTATCCTAACCTATGCAGAGACACGGTAGGTAAGGATATGAACAATCTAAATTTTAATTTGGAAGGTTTTTTTAATATTTGTATTTTGTGTAGAGTCCATCTTGTCGCTCTGATACCATTTAAATCTGTAACTTCCCAGATACCAATGACATAAAATATCAACTTGGTTTTTGAGGGTTATAGAATTTAATTATCAAGATCAATTAAAGATGCAACCCAAAAACAACTATATTGATACCATAGTCATTTACACGATCATTTCTTGAAAGAAAATTTGTACATATGTTTACATGACCCATAGGTCTAGCAAAACTACAAAACACGAAAACTAGATATGGTCTTGATAATACTTCTAGGATATTTCAAGATAGTCTACGACAAGAGACATCCATACACATGCATCCAAATATTCAACCTATGGAAAGAAAAGTTTGCCATAGCCCAAATGGGAGAAAGAGAGTTAGATAATTGTCTAAGTATGGATGACAGAAAATAAAACTATTTATATCTCACTAAGTTACATTCTTAATCATTTATTTAGATGACAACTATATCAAAGGAAAATAAACTGATACTGAAGAGAATAATGAGACAATTCATAGATAGTGGTGTTTTTATATTTCTTTTATAAATCTTAATAAGTGGGAGACCTTATTCCATAAACAAGTTTAACTACAACTCTCCGAGAAGGTGTAAATTCACCTTGGGCAAGTGTCTTGCAACCTCACAAACTTGCTTAGCCAAGACTTTAGTACATTAGGGTTGTCAAAACACATGTAAGTATCCTGACACACCCCCAGCCACTCGTGCACACCACATGCTATACACAATGAATCAGATTACCACATGCAGCGACCGGTCGCCTTTCTAAAACCGGAATAGGGTGATCCTTGCATAAAATTCCACTTAGAGTATAATTAGTTAGCATGCTTAATCTTGCAGGAGATTATTCCCCATTACTATCATGATCGTGCCTGACTCTACATGACCAACCCAAGTGTGGGCTTGAGTATGGTAGAGCATTATACTCATCCATCCCTGACTCCAAAGGACTTAGATCTAGATCCCAAATGTATCAATCCCCAGCCAAGACATGCTGACTCTGTTACCAACACATCTCCCAACATAAGGTTTAGAATTAAAAGGACAACATCAAAGATATACAACTCAATATGATGGCTAGTCAAAGTTAACGAGGTCAAAAGGTAGCCATGAATAAATGAATTATTAGTTGAGTATTTCACTATGACACCTAAAATTTAAACTTGTGAGATTGTGGAATTGAATCAGACAAATCTATGGCCAGGAGTGTGCAAGAGGTTAGGGAGTCCCCCCGTGCAAACACAAAATCAATTAAATAACCTTTCCTCTTTACTGACTACAAGCATCAGCGAAACATGCTTCTAGTCACCTTAAAAATGTCTAATGGAATTCCACTTTCCAACAATATCACATGACCCAAATAATAGGGAGAAATAAGGGAAATCAAATGAGAACAGAACTATAATGTAGAATGGCATGCTTAACTATCATATAGGATTCTAACTTGATGTAAAATATTAGGGTATGGAAAGGAAGTCCATTGATATTCATATCTAGCTTATTAATAAAATAGTTGTAAATAGTATATCATTTATTTATTCTTTAGAAAGCATATGTCAAACCATGCAAATCATGATTTTCATTGATGTTGATATCATGATCATGATAATAATTGAATAGCATACTAAACAATTTTAAATAATATTAAACCATACTTTTCATTGATGTTTATATTAGGAATTATGATAAGGAGTGAAGATTATACTTAACTATACTAAATAATAATAAACACTACTTTTCATTAGTGGTGATATAAGAGATTATGTCAAGAAGTGAAGACCATACAAAATCATACTTTCCATTGATGCTTACATAAGAGAATATTTAAAGGAGTGAGTACCATAACTTTCCTTAAGTGTGATGTTGAAACAAGTTAAGGACAGAGAGAGAAGATCAAAATTCCAAAAGCATTTTGATAGAATTTCGGGTCGCAATAGATTCTTATTAGAAAAAGTGAGAGAGCCTGAAGTCAAGAGGAGAGACAGAGTTAGTATATCAAAATGATATTTAGAAATCAAATGTAGGGATCAAACCTTAGGAGGTGACACACTATGTTGCCAAAGTAACTCTCCTATTCAACAACTTCTCCAAGTAGAACTTTACTATAGTGGTGGAAGAGGGAAATGTTTATGGTTTCGAAAGAGAGGGAGAGGGTTACTTGTCTTTGAGGAATAAAAAGAAGCAAGGGGACGTTTTCTTTCATGGAAGGACAAGATCTTTGGAATATGGATTAAGTTGAGTGGAGTTGGCTTCTATTTATAGGGATGTGGGAGGGTAGCATGGTCCTATTTGCAAAATATATATAGATGAGACACATGGGTATATGTGTGTCATAAAAAGAGAGATGATTTGTAGTTTTAGTGACACATGGATGTGTATGTGTCCTCTAAAGAGAGAGAATTCATGGTTATATGACACAATGGATGAATATGTGTCATGTTAAGATATCTATCAAAGATTAGTTGACACACGGTAGGATATGTGTCAAACATTAGGATGTGCTAGGTGTTTAAAAGAGGATAATGACACTAAGCTTCTTGATTTATCAAGTAGTGTGTTTACTCAAACTACCTACTTGCTACCCAGCTACATGCTTGCCTCCATAAGCAACTTGCTTCCCACCCAGCTACCTGATTGTGTGCTTAACTACCATAGAAGAACATTACAAGGCCTCATCCAATGTTTTGTATTTTCCCTAAGCAAAGATACATTATGAATTATTATGCCATGTGGAAGTGATCCATACCACTCAAATCCAACCTTCGGTTGCAAAACCCAAAGTCAGTGCCATACAAGGTTAATGGAAGAGCCAAAATCCACGAACTCTACCCTCGTGGTCAGTGCACGTGAATCAAAGCAGGACCACAGTCTCTTGCTTAAGTGACCTCAGTCACAGGGTCAGCTCCGTAGGCTACCCTTTCTCTAGCCCACCTTGGTATAGGTTACGACGCTAGTATATCTTGAGCCACATGCCTGTTCACTGTGCTCCCGAGCCATGAACGCATTCATGCTCTATCACACTGAGCCATGGGCCTGTTCACCATGCTCTATCACACTGAGCCATGGGCCTATTCACCATGCTCTTATACACATCTTGAGTCTACAACCGCAATTGCACTCTAATCCTCCTATTTTCAGCTAGGAAAAACCCCTCATATTCAACAACATGTGCTTCGGGTTGACCCACAGGAGAACCCATTTCACCATCACCGGCTCTTGACGATGATGGACCTATGGCCAGGGCAAACTACATGAAAGTTCATCTATATTTAGTTAATGCATTTTAAGTGGATTGTTGGGGCAACCAAGTTGTATTAAACAACCATATATAAAACATAAACAACATTAAATTCCATTATCTTGTATCACACTACTACTGTTATTCTCAATGCCCTCAACAATCATCATATTTCCATGGGATATCAATCCCTCAGTTCATCACATAATGCTACTGCCTCTCAAGGCTTCATCTTCATGGGATATCAATCCCTCATATCACAACTAGAGGTAACACCTCAATCAGACACTCAACCTTTATCAGGTCACCAGACCTCTCTCATCATATGGTGATACATGTTATCTTATCAACAAGGTACATCATCATTACTCAGATATTTCACATATACCAGGTGCCACACAAGACACATATTCACATAAGCATCATAGCCCTTTCCTGGCTATGTATTTCAATTAGTAACACCTGCATGGTTAGATTACACATTAATAGAGATAACTTAATCACCAACTACATAACATGATTATCACATCATTAGGATTTGGACATCATCTAATATCATGAACACGTGGAGCATAATATCTTAAATGGTATATTAAACAATACACATTACTATCACCATACCAAGGGTATCCCACCATACCCTACTTCCCACATCACCATGACTACCATCCCTAAGGATTCATCTTTTAAGGATTATACAACCATGATCTATCATCAAAGGTTCACCTATCATCAACCATGGGTAACCACCATACTAAGGTTTACCACCTATTCATCATACCTCATCATCATGACCAAAGATATGACCCAAGGTAACAAGATAAGCATACTAACATCTAGGGCTCAAGATAACACTTAGGGTTATTGAGCTATGGTACAACTCTCACTAGAGGTGTCGCCTACCCTCACCAAAAGCAGGAAGCGACCAAACAAACCCTCACTAAAAGCCGGTATCAGCTACAAAGCTTCAACACCACAACCAAGGTGATATCAGACAAGATTCATATCGGGTAAGACCCGCAAGCTCCACCTATGCCTGGTATGGGGCAAAGCATGTCGTGCAAAGAAGCCACCAAGGTTATATCTTTCAAACACACCTCAGCCCATCCTGGTAAAGGGACCATCTTCTAGGTCGTCGGGAAACTCATGTCTCTAACACGTCTCACTTCATATCAGGTTAGGCAAGCTTGCAACCATGTCGTCCAAGAACCACATAACCTTATAATAACTAAGGTATCCTCTAGGTCAACCCCAACATGGTCAACTCCCTTTTACTTTGTCTATGATCATTGTTATTAAGCATACTATCTAAGCCAATAAATTTCAAACCCTAGGCTGCATATTTACATAAGGATGAGTATATGGATCTCATATTTAATGCCATACCATCAAAGATCATAACATGTGTCATCCTAGACACCATATCGCCCAAGCTCAGAGATATAACAACATATACCTCCCTATGTGCCGGGTAACCAAACATGTACCAGGAAAAGGCATCATAACTTCATATAGGGTATTGGCCAAACACTCAACTCTTATGTCACCCAAGCTATCATGTTAGTGTTGATGATATAGGCTAAGACCTCTATAGGTGTGTGTGTCGGGTAAGCAAGGGCGTCGGGTTAGGTCCTTCACCAAGGCATATTGGGCAGGGATACTTAGTATCACCCAAAAGCTTACTCAAGGGTAGGGTTCTCATCCAATGTATCGTGCAAAGAACATCAAAGCCATATTGCCCAACGCATCATAATGGGCAACGCCTAACTAACCCAACTATCAAGCACCATATCGGGTAAGGGATCAACAAGGCATCTACCATATAACGCCCAAGCCTCATGCTATTGTATTGACCAAGCTATGACTCAAGGAAGGAGAGGGATATCGGGCTGCACTACCTCTAAGGGTATCACCCTCACCAAGGATCAGCCTATCAGGTTCCCTATACCAAACCAAGGATACCCATCACCAAGGCATAACCACCCCATACCACCCAAGGTACCAACCAAGGGTTCACCTCTAAGAACATGTCGTGCAACTAGGGTAGATCATCATCTCAACACTAAGGTCAACACTTCTATAGGCCAAGGGACCAACTAGGTGTCAACCAACCATAACACCAAACCCTAACCCTAGGGGAGGAAAAAGAATATTGGTCACCACACCATATATCCCAAGGATACCAAGAGTGTTGGCTCACCTCTCAACAACCAAGTGAGAGGGTTTTTTCACAACCTCTAGCATATCGGGCAACAAGAGTAGAGCAACACCCTATCGACCAACCAACTCAACATATTGCCCAAACATCTAGGCCATAGGCTCACCTTTCAATAACCAAGGAGAGCGGGGAGTTTTGCCCAAGCTACTAGAGCATAGGCTCACCTCTCAAGTCCAAGGAGAGAAAGGGGTATTGCTCATGATCCATCAACCAAAGCATGACCTATCGGGTAAACATATATCGTGCAAACACTATATTGGGCAAACACTATATCGGGCAACCTATGCATATCGGGCTGGTCATCTTCAACCTCAAGACACCCTTCACCAACTTGCCCAAGTAAAAACAAGATAAGGACAATAATAAAACGTGACCATTTTCATTAGAATAGATCTCAAGTTCCACATACACAACTATCATAGAGAAGGGTATCGATCTAAAGACAAGAATCAATGTATGCACATATGGAGAGTGAACATAATAGAGACGGTTAAGAGTTATGTAACCCGACTTAAGAGGATCTCCATGAAAGACATCAAGCTTCCTGATCCAAGAAGCAAACCCACGTTCCTCACCATGAAGATCATCCATCCAAAGCTCTAAACATGCCTTCGGTACCATCATCATCACCTCAAGAAACAAAAGATGATGAAGAAGAAGAAGCCATGATTATGCTTAGCTCAAGAAGAAGTTAAGAGGGAGAGAACCACGGCCTTGCCTACTATTATCAAGGGTCTATCCATGGCCGAGAGGGGAGGAAGGAGGTGAAGAAGAAAGTACAAGGAAAAGCTAGTAAAGAAGCATGACTTACCAAGGTCGGATCTTGAGCAAGAAATCTCCATGGGCAAGGAGCTCGGCCTCCCAAGCTCCATGGGGGCTTTCCTTTAGCTCCCAAAGCTCCCAAGCTCATCCCATATAGGAAGGGGAAAGAGGTGGCCGAAAAGGATCACTTGGGAAAGGAGGAAGGGAGTTATATACACCAAGGAAGAGAGAGGTCGCAAAGGAAAGGTGTCATACCCACATAAACTTAGATGCCACTTGCTCATGCTCTTAACGCCACTTGTTTCCACCCAAACTCCACATGCACGGCCTGGTGATACACTATAGGATGTGTATCGTGTATCTGGTCATCTTCCATGGGTGACACACCTCTTAAACTGATACAAACTCCAAGCTCTACCCGATACACTAAAGGACAAGATAGCACGTGACATATAAGGCATAAAAACCATATAGAGATGTCACTCCTCAACTATCATCCAAACAAGGTGCCCAAGCCTTCATCCACGTACTAGGTGATGCCAAATTGAAGCAAGAAAACTCTAGAGAAGGTAAATTGCATATTGTCCCTCTACTTTGGGTAATTTGCAATTTACACCAAAACTAGCACATAAAGCACAAGCATCATCCAACCAAGCTCAAACTTAGAACATAGGCCCTCCACAAGGCACCCCATAGAATAATTCTATATCTAATTATGCTAGAAAAATAAAGGTATGCTCTACATGTGACATATTGTAATATAACCCCTTACTTTGGGTAAATTTCACTTTGGCCCAAAACAAGCAAACATTGCCCAAACAACATCAAAACGGGACCAAACTGTAATCATAAGCTTGTCATATGATATCAAAACTTCTTGAGGGATTAGATTAAGGTTCTAAGCACCTTTTGTAAGCAAAGAAAATAGGGTTAGCCTAAAACATGGGTCAAGGTCCTTACAATTCATAAACCCCTAACAAGGATTTCGTCCCCAAAATCCTGAGCAAAAGAAGACAGGTGTTACTCACACATCACATCATACAACTCCAAAAAAGCTCCTGGGTGTCATAGATCAATGACCAACATACTTTCTCTTCCTCCAAAGCCATCACATGTTTTTTGTATTGGTCACAAGCTCAACCCTCTGTCTCATCATCCTTTGTCTGGTAACACTCTTTAGATACTGGAACATCTCATGCAACTTGTATCACTTAGGTATCAGTTCCTTTTCTGATATATTGCCTTCCTTGTTACGTTTCTTTTGCACTACTCTGATCTTACAAGCTCAACACTTAAGCTTCACATAACTTGTATCACTATCCTTCTGCTATATACATTCCAATTATTCCTTCTCCTTCCACAAAGGATGTCTCTAATCTAAGGGAGATCTATCTCAGAAGGGATTGTCATAAGATAAACACATGCATACACATAATAAAACTCATAAAGCACTTCACTATGTCTTGCTTAAGATGTAACATAAAGGAGCTATCGAGTAACCAAGGAACTAAACATCTCGATTAGCAACAACAGAGCAAGAAACACTACATCATCTTGGATGCAAGGCTGCCACAACTTCATATTGGTTCCCAAGGGCACAACATGTGTCAACACGGTTGTAACATGTATGCATTCTTCTCAACTAGTCTGGATAGGGATTACAAACCTTGTTCATCTGTCTCTAACCGATGCACATCCTGCCTGGACCTTCCTTTACTTGAGACTTAGCTAGGAGTATTCCAAGGAATCAGGCTTAACTTGATGAGCTTTTCCCAAGACGATCTTATTGCGGTTCCTTTCCTTGGGTGCATACCTTCCGATGTCATGTTTATGCGGAGCATAAACCCCTAACAGGTGATAGCCATACTATAAGCACTTAGCCAGGTCAAACCAAAGCCAACTTATCCATTCTGAGACCACTTCAAACCTTTCCAAGGATATCCATTCCCAGGGTTATCTCAATCCTCGATATGTCAAGTGGAAAGAGATTCGCTTAACTGTCATGTCCTGGAAAAGGAAGGATACAAGAAGGATACACTTCATCCAACACAACCAGGTCATCCAGCAAAGTGCTCGACAATAGGCTATATCTCTCCTAACTTACAAAAAGGAAACATCTGCCAAACATAGTACAAGCGTTTAAAGGAGGGTACATCCTAAACTGGATTAACTGGAGCAGATAAGAGGCAAGAAGAAGACAAAGAGGAATGGAGTGACTCCATCCAACCTACCAGCTCATACTATTCTGGACAACTCATGTCACACGATCTAACTGTTGCCTTCTACTTTCTGGTCGAACCATCCAGTCCTCACTTGCTTATCCTCATTCGTAATCCTATAGGATGTTGAACTGCTGCCTCAAGGGTCACCACATAGGTCCAGACTCTAAAACAAGCTTCAAGCTTATGGGTTCTAGGTCAAGGATGATCTGTCAAGATAGTTCACCACCATACCATCACGATCCAGGTATCTTGACTCTTAATTCTCCCTTACTAGAAGACATGTTCTCACCTGCTCGTATTCTTGGATTCCTTACTTTGGTATCCATCTCTTAAGCCAAAACATATCACTTCCGGTATCACATCTATAATCTACCATCATCACCAGATCAAAATGTGTCAGGAGGATCCCACCATCATCATCTATCACATGCATCTCCATCTTGGAAACTAAAGTCCAAGATCAACTGATACCTTTCAAAGTATCCAACCAGAGATTGCTCCAAAAGCATACATATCAAGTGACACAAGGTCCACTTGACTGCCGTTCCCTTGGAAGGAAGGAACACAAGGGAACACACTCCTCCTATCACCCCCATCAACATCTATGGTTTCATATCAAGGGGAGGAAATTATCACTTTCTTTGATTCTTACATGAATTTTCAATTGTTTATGCATCATTAAACTTTGTTCCATTTGGTTTTATCTTGCTTCTTCTTGGTTTCCTTGCAATCAACACATGAATCATCAAGACCATTACATGTCATTATACTTTTTCCCTTATTGTTGTTTTATCATTTTCATGATCCTTTTCTGATTATATCACATTTTTGTTTTCTCTTTGTGAAAAAGTTCATTACTCTTCACATATTATTTATTGAACAGAGATCATCTCCCTTGTTCCCTTTTACTCATCACAAATTTTACACTTTATACTTTCCCATTTTTTCTTACGTTCATTGGTTGGTCTGAGATTATCTCAGGTTCCATCTTATTTACTCATCACTTGTTCTTCTCTTTCTTCCAACCTTATCTTTGCTTTCAGGCATTTTCTTCATTTTGTGTAAGTTTTATTCTTTAACTTACCGTGTTATCATAGGTTATTCTATCTTTTTCCAGGTATATCTCTTGAGATTACAGTTTCAAGAACTTATCTCATCATATTCTCATATGGATTTAGGTTTCATATAACTGTTACTTCCTCTTTTTATTACCAAGAATCCAGGTATTAAGGGGTGATGGTGCATTCATTTACCTCTTTTATAACATGATGAAGGTATTAGCATCATATTTCATGAATTGTTAGGCTCTTTACATTGCTCTAGAATGACTACTTGATCAGAGTAATCAAGGAGGAAACAATCTAAGGCTCCACACTTACCTTTATCTTCAATATTTGAATACCTGGCCAGGGCATCAAGTACTGAGATTAGGTAGTATGCTCCATATTTTATGTCACGGTCCAGCCTTAGACATCATACTAATCCTAGTCCTAGTGTCCCTGTAGACTCGGCGAACCTATAACTCTGATACCAACCACTTGAGACATCCCAACTCGAACAAAACACGATTACATACTAACCAGCAGATTACCAAAAATCACAGAAAATTAAAACTGATTTACAACAAGCACCACAAGATGAGACATGTTGCATCTGAGCCAACACTTTCTTTTCATAACATATTTTCAAGATGCTACAACATAAATTCCCATCATCTCGTTACATGAAATAGCTGTTCCGCATGCTGATTTATTACATCAAGGTATAGAAGACAAAACCACATATCGATCATCTTATCAGAAACATCGAAAAACTCTCCCAAAGACATGAGTGTATAGGGATGACATATAGGACTCTACTGCTAGACACTATCTATTCCACCAGGTATGATACCTCTGCATATCATCTCAGCCACATGATCTTCATCTTGTCAGGCACGTCCACCTAAAAAGGGTTATTAACCAACGGGGTGAGACACACATTCCCAACGAGAAACATAACCCTCTACCTGAAAAACACTAGAGGGGGGGTGAATAGAGTTTTTAAATATTTTAGCAATTATTTAACTCAAACAACCACAATTGAAAATGTAAGAAGGAGACAAGTGTTTAGAGTGGTTCCAACCTTAGCAAATACTAAGGTTGTCAGTCCACTACCCGGTTGCTTACCCAACCGGGATTTTGAAAGTATTAATTTTATTACCTTCACAAGGATTTACATAAAATACAATACTTTCTTACACCCCTTGAACAACCTTCACTTGAAGTAGATGCACCTACCCGAGGTAGCCTTCTTGAAGTAACTCCAAGCTCCCCCTTGAAGTAGCCTTCCTCTCTAGAAGTAACCTCCTGTTGCACCAGCCTTCTTGAAGTAGCTCAAGGTCCCCTTCTTCACCAAGAAGATCTCCAACCTCTCCAATCCACAGCCTCCAACCTAGGAGTAGCAAGGAGAGTACAAACAATAATAGAGAACAAGAAAGGAAAAAGGAAATTACAACTTATCCTTTTGTAGCACAAGGCTTGATTTGCCTAGATCAAGCATGTAGATCTCCTAACCAAAGTGTATGGAATAGTAATTGTAGTGGATAGGAGATGCTAGCCTATAGGACACGAAATTTGAGCTAAGAGGGGAAGTAGCCAATTGTCACAATGCTCAATTTCTCACAAACAGGTTGCACAAAGTCAATGTATGCTCAAAGATTGCTCAAGTGTAAAAGCAAGTGTATTTAGGTGTCCTAAGGCATGTCCTATTTATAGGAATGTCCTACAAGTGCTTAAGGACGTTCTAGACACTTTCTAGGGGTTTCTAAGTGCTTAACTAGCCGTTAGATATAAGTTAGTTGCTTTAACAACGACTAGTTAATTAATTCTGCAATTGCTGTCAGAGACTATCTCGGTCAAGAAATGGTCGACCGAGACACCTACTCAGTCGACGTTTTGTCGACCGACAGGCTCTCTGGATCAAGTGTATGCAACGTTTATCTCCAACTGCCAACTACCTTGTCAGCTGTGTCTAACGGCTACTTGGGTCTTTCTCGGTCGAGAAGATTGTCGACCGAGAGTGTCTCGGTCGAGGATTTTGTCGACCGAGATGGACCCTGTTTCAATGTTTCAAATGAAGACATTAAGTGTGTGTATGAGTGTGCATATGTGACACTATTGAAGGGGATGACCTATCTAAATGTGGTGTTTAGCTAGGGAAGATCTAACGCTTGATTTACATGAAGTCTAAGTACTTGTACATTATATATTTGTACAAGTTTATAATTGATTACATTTCATGACATTTACAATCATTCAAGCATATAGATTCCCTAGTGCTTTGTCATCCACCTTATTCCTGCAACACTTCAAGTAGCACGTTAGATTAACAAGAATGAAATGTTTGTCATTATCAAAACAAAGGGATTTACAGATGTTCATTTAGCCAACAATCTCCCCCTTTTTGAAGATGACAAACATTTCCTAAATATAAAATAAGAAAGTATAAAAACATGTGAGTTTCATACCTGAAGATTACCTTTGTAAATTTCTTCTCTTGTTTATAAAATGTGTGCTTATTATTCCCCATGAATTATGGAACATGAAATCCAATCCTTTAGGGAATATAGCAACTTTCAATGTAAAGCCAAGAGTTTATGAAACTCATTGATTGAGTTTTGCACAAATACTAATTTTATATTTATTTCTCCCCCTTTGTCATTTCAAAAAGATATCCGTTTAAGAATAAAACTCCCCCTTAATTAGATGTCCCAACAAATACCAAATTCAATGACAAAGATGTCTATTAAAAGCCAAAATGATGCAAATAGATGACAGTGTTAGGAAGCACAAATATCAAAGAAAACATCTTCCAAAGGAGTGATAAGCAATTGCTTCCTTATTTTGTTGAATTGGTCTAATGGAAGTGGTTTTCTAAAAATATCAGCCAATTGATCTTCCGTATCAACATGATGAAGAGAAACATGATTTTTAGAAATATGATCCCTTAAAAAGTGATGACGGATTTCAATATGTTTAGCTCTGCTGTGTAAGATAGGATTATGTGCTAAGTTTATAGAGCTTGTGTTGTCACAAAAAATAGGTGTAGATGAAAGAGTAAAACCATAATCGTTTAATACTTGTTGCATATAAAGCACTTGAGCACAACAAGATCCGGCTGCCATATATTCAGCTTCAGTTGTAGAAAGGGCAACCGTGTTTTGTTTCTTGCTAAACCAAGATACTAAATCTCTCCCTAACAAGAAACAACCACCACTAGTTCTCTTGCGATCAAGTCGACAACCAGCATAATCAGCATCAGTATAAGCTTTAAAATCCAAGGATTGTCCTTTTGGATACCATAAACCAAAACATGTAGTGCCGGCTAAGTATCGAAGAATTTGTTTAACTGCTTGAAAATGAAGTGCATAGGTTGTGATTGAAATCGAGCACAAAGACCAACGGAAAACATGATGTCCGGTCTAGAAGCAGTTAAGTAAAGCAAACTACCAATCATGGCTCTATATAAGGAATCATCAATAGGTTCCCCATCTTCATCCTTATCAATTTTAGTAGAAGTGGCCATAGGAGTAGTAGCATGTTTGCACTGATCCATCCCAAAACGTTTTAAGAGTTCTTTAGTATACTTTTCTTGGCTTATAAAAATCCCGGTAGGTGTTTGTTTAATTTGGAAACCAAGAAAGAAGGTTAGTTCACCCATGAGGCTCATTTCAAATTCTTTTTGCATAATGTCGTTAAATTGTGTACACAATGATTCGTTTGAAGCTCCAAAAATAATATCATCAACATATATTTGAACAACAAGAAAATCAGATGTATTTGTTTTGAAAAATAAAGTAGAATCTGAATTTCCAATAGAAAAACCATTATCAAAAAGATATGTCTTGAGCCTTTCATACCAGTTCCTAGGTGCTTGTTTTAAACCATAAAGTGCTTTCTTAAGTTTATAAACATAGTCACCTTTTTCTGGTATTTCAAAACCGGGTGGTTGGGCAACATATACTTCTTCTTGAATGATTCCATTTAGAAATGCACTTTTTACATCCATTTGGTAGAGTTTGATGTTTTTATGTGCAGCAATAGCTAGTAACATTCTAATAGCTTCAAGTCTAGCTACTGGTGCATACGTTTCATCAAAGTCTATTCCTTCTTGTTGATTATATCCTTGTGCTACTAATCGAGCTTTATTTCTTATTACTTCTCCTGCCTCATTGAGCTTGTTTCTAAAAACCCATGTAGTTCCAATGATGGTTTTATCTTGTGGTTTAGGAACTAAATCTCATACATAATTTTTTGTGAATTGATTTAATTCTTCTTGCATTGCTATTATCCAATAATCATCTTTAAGAGCTTCAGATATCTTCTTAGGTTCAATGATAGAAACAAAAGCCATGTTTGCGACATCCTTAAAGGAAGACCGAGTTTTTACTTTATCATTTGGATTTCCAATAATTAATTCTTGAGGATGATCCTTAATAAGTCTAGGTATAGGTTGTGTTTCACCTTGGTTATTGTTTGTAGTATCTTTATCACTATCATTTGGTATGTTTAAGTTTTCGAATTGATTAGTAAGATCAATTATTTCTAGATATCTGATTTGGACTCTTCATGAAAAGAGACATGAATAGATTCCTCAACTTTTCTAGAGATAGTGTTGTAGACTCTAAATGCTTTGCTAGAGGTAGAATATCCCAAAAAGAATGCTTTGTGTGATTTAGAATCAAACTTATCTCTATCATCTTTGGTATTTAAGATATAACATGTAGATCCAAAGGTATGAAAATAGTCAACTCTAGGTTTCTTAGAATGTATTATTTCATACGAAGTTTTCTTCAAATGAGAGTGAACAGTTACTCTATTTAACACATAGCATGCGGTGTTTACAGCTTTAGCCCAAAAGGTTTTGGGGGTGTTATGTTCGAGCATCATAGTTCTAGCCATTTCTTGTAGTGATCGATTTTTCCTTTCAACTATGCAATTTTGTTGTGGAGTGCGTGGAGCAGAAAAATTGTGAGTGTACCCTTGAGATGTGCAAAATTCTTCAAATACATGATTTTCAAATTCTCCACCATGATCACTTCTAATGGTACATATTTTTCTTTGTAATAGATTTTCAATCATAGAGCAAAATTTTATAAAAGCATGAATAGTATCATCTTTGGTTGCAATAAAATGTACCCATGTATATCTACTATAATCATCAACAATAACAAAACAATATCTTTTGCCACCGATAGATTGTGTCCTCATAGGTCCAAAAAAATCTATGTGAATTAATTCTAAAGATCTACTGGTGCTAAGTTCATGTTTAGGTTTAAAAGAGGTTTTTTTTTGCTTTCCCAATGTACATGGTTCACAATTTTCAACCTGATCAAAGGATAAAGTAGGCAAACCACGAACAAGATCGTATTTCACTAACTTTTTGATAACATGTGAACTAGCATGTATTGGCTTTTTATGCCATAATTGTAAAGTATTTTCATTTGCAAGCAAGCATTTTCCTACTACAGATTTCATAGAGTTAGGTCTAAGAATATAAAGTTCCAACTCTTTTTCCTTCATAGACAACATTTGTAGTGTTTTCTATTAATAATTTGCAGCAGGTTTTGTTAAATAAAACATCATAGCCACTATCACATAATTGACTCACACTTATTAAGTTATGGTGCAAACCATCAACAAGTAGAACATTCTTTATTTCGAGGTTTGTACCAATGTTACCTATTCCAACAATTTTACCTTTACCGTTATCTCCAAAAGTGACTGTTCCACTCTTCTTTTCTTCAAAAGTTTGAAATGCATCCTTGTTTCCGGTCATGTGTTTGGAACATCCACTGTCAACCACCCAATCCTGCATTAGAATGTAGGTTTTGGTACCCATGTGATGGTCCGATATGGTTAGAAGCATTTAAGTAGAGACTGTATAAAAATTCTGATTCAGAACTTCAGTCGGTCGACAATTGTTCGACCGACATCTTTCTCGGTCGACTAATCGTCGATCGAGAAGGTTGCTGTATTGCAAATTAAAGACAGAAATTCAGCCGGTTGACCAATTTTTGACCAAAATAGTTGCTGTTGATTTTGATTTGTCACAGGCATCTGGTCGGTCGACAAACGTTCGACCGATTATATTTTCGGTCGACAATACTTCGACCGACTAAGTTTCTGTTTCAGTATAGCAGTACAGAAAATTATCATAATGCATAAAACCTTTTATTAAGTTGAGATAAGACAATATGAATTGCAAAATTAAGCATTTGATCATATCTCAACTGAATTGCATTCGACTCTACTAAGTTTGGGATTTTGGGACCCAAACTAAGTAGGAATCCTTGGTTTTATACGGGCATGAAAATGAATAATGTCCAAGACGTAGACAAAAATGACAAGTAATAGAGTCAACTTCATTTCTCTTTCTAGGAATCGTGTTCTTAGGTACAAACATAGTCCGAGTTCTTTTGGGTTGATTTTTCTTTGGATCATATCCCAAACCTTTTCTTCCATTGAAACTAGAGGAGGCTTTTAGGATGTTGTCAAGGATATCTTTTCTTCTTAACTCATGTAGGTTTCTTTGTAGCTTAGCAATGTCATCCATCTTCTTGTGTAAATCTTTTCTAGCTTGATCTAAATCAAATAATAGGGAGTCTCTTTCTTTTACAACATTGTCATAGTCTAGATGGTTACACATAATTGGTTGAGTCTGAAAGTCTTTTAGTTTAGCTAACAATTCAGTCTTTTCTTGAGAGAGAAGATCAACATTTGTTTCTAGAGTGAGTAGCTTGTTAGTGCAATCATTTAAAGATGTTTTTAAAGACAAATTCTCAAGATCAATGTCGTTCTTTTCAGAAGAGAGATCATTTAATTTAGCATATAGCTCATCATTTATTTTGATAACCTTCTTTAGTTTCTTCTTGACATCAACATACTTATCATGAGTTTCTTGTAAACTAGTAATTAACTCTTCTTTAGGAAGATCAAGTAGGCTTACCTCTTGAGAGTCTTCATCATCTTCTCTTGCCATTAGACATTCCACCTTTTCTTCTCCGCTTTCACTTTCACTTGACTCGTCCCATGCAGCTTTATAGGCTTTTTCTCCCCTCTTCTTGTGTGAGCTTTTCTTTCCTTTCTTTGCTTTAGGACATTCATTTTTGAAATGTCCTTTCTTTCCACACTCAAAGCACCTAGGAGGAGAAGAAGAACTAGAAATTTTGTTAGATTTAAATCTTCTATATTTCTTACCATTGACAATCAATGCTTCTTCTCCTTCTTCTTCATTTGACTCCTCACTTTCTGGTGTGATTATCTTTGAAGCTTTTAGAGCCACATCCTTCTTCTTTCCTTGCTGAAGTTCACGTTCTCTTCTTTCTTCCTCTTCTAGGGTTGCTTCATGAGCTTCTAGATTGCCAATGAGTTGCTCCATTTTCAGTCGAGTGAGGTCATTAGCTTCTTCAATGGCTGTCACCTTTGGCTTGTATTTAGGAGGAAGTGATCGAAGGATTTTTGATACCTGATCTTCTTCAAGAATAGTTTTTCCTAGGGCATTTAAACCATTAACAATAGAAGAGAATTTTGCAAACATTTCACTAATAGATTCATTTGGATCCATACGGAAGTGTTCAAACTTTTGTTTAAGCATGCTAATCTTAGAATTCTTGACTTGAACTGTACCTTCATAAGTTATGGACAGTCTATGCCAAATGTCATAGACTGTGTCACAGTTTGATATCCTATTAAATTCTCCTACTGAAATTTAACAATATAAAATGCTTACAGCTTTGGCATTCATTTGAGCCAACTTTACTGTGTTTGCATCCCACTCTGCATATTGTGTTTTAGGAAGCTCGTATGGGGTTGACACCATCCTCCATAAGTCCCAATTGATGCCTTGGAAGTAGAACTGCATCCTTCTCTTCCAATATGTGTAGTTTGTTCCATCAAACGCTGGAGGTCTAGAAACAAGTGTCCCTTCAAGGTTAAGGTTGTTAAGCACCCCGTCACCCATTCTTCAAGACCTTGTTAAGGTTCCTTGAAGCCTGCTCTGATACCAATTGAAAAACACTAGAGGGGGGGTGAATAGAGTTTTTAAATATTTTAGCAATTATTTAACTCAAACAACCACAATTGAAAATGGAAAAAGGAGACAAGTGTTTAGAGTGGTTCCAACCTTAGCAAATACTAAGGTTGTCAGTCCACTACCTGGTTGCTTACCCAACTGGGATTTTGAAAGTATTAATTTTATTACCTTCACAAGGATTTACACAAAATACAATACTTTCTTACACCCCTTGAACAGCCTTCACTTGAAGTAGATGCACCAACCCGAGGTAGCCTTCTTGAAGTAACTCCAAGCTTCCCCTTGAAGTAGCCTTCCTCTCTAGAAGTAACCTCCCGTTGCACCAGCCTTCTTGAAGTAGCTCAAGGTCCCCTTCTTCACCAAGAAGATCTCCAACCTCTCCAATCCACAGCCTCCAACCTAGGAGTAGCAAGGAGAGTACAAACAATAATAGAGAACAAGAAAGGAAAAAGGAAATTACAACTTATCCTTTTGTAGCACAAGGCTTGATTTGCCTAGATCAAGTGTGTAGATCTCCTAACCAAAGTGTATGGAATAGTAATTGCAGTGGATAGGAGATGCTAGCCTATAGGACACGAAATTTGAGCTAAGAGGGGAAGTAGCCAATTGTCACAATGCTCAATTTCTCACAAACAGGTTGCACAAAGTCAATGTATGCTCAAAGATTTCTCAAGTGTAAAAGCAAGTGTATTTAGGTGTCCTAAGGCATGTCCTATTTATAGGAATGTCCTACAAGTACTTAAGGACGTTCTAGACACTTTCTAGGGGTTTCTAAGTGCTTAACTAGCCGTTAGATATAAGTTAGTTGCTTTAACAACGACTAGTTAATTAATTCTGCAGTTGCTGTCAGAGACTATCTCGGTCGAGAAATGGTCGACCGAGACACCTACTCAGTCGACGTTTTGTCGACCGACAGGCTCTCTGGATCAAGTGTATGCAACGTTTATCTCCAACTGCCAACTACCTTGTCAGCTGTGTCTAACGGCTACTTGGGTCTTTCTCGGTCGAGAAGATTGTCGACCGAGAGTGTCTCGGTCGAGGATTTTGTCGACCGAGATGGACCATGTTTCAATGTTTCAAATGAAGACATTAAGTGTGTGTATGAGTGTGCATATGTGACACTATTGAAGGGGATGACCTATCTAAATGTGGTGTTTAGCTAGGGAAGATCTAACGCTTGATTTACATGAAGTCTAAGTACTTGTACATTATATATTTGTACAAGTTTACAATTGATTACATTTCATGACATTTACAATCATTCAAGCATATAGATTCCCTAGTGCTTTGTCATCCACCTTATTCCTGCAACACTTCAAGTAGCACTTTAGATTAACAAGAATGAAATGTTTGTCATTATCAAAACAAAGGGATTTACAGATGTTCATTTAGCCAACACTACCAACTTTATTAATATCACAGATGACTGAGCAGATAGATCAAACTAAACAATAGGTCATAGCTAACCCGTTATGGAAGAAGGAATATGAAGAACATGCATATGAAAACTTATACAAAGATCATAGAAGAACATTACAATGCCTCATCCAATGTTTCATATTTTCCCTAAGCAAAGATACTATACGGCTTGATTACAAATTATTATGCCCTATGGAAGTGAGCCGTACCGCTCAAATCCAACCTTAGGTTGTGAAACCCAAAGTCGGTGCCATACAAGGTCAATGGAAGAGCTGGAATCCATGACCTCTACCCTCGTGGTCAGTGCACGAGAACCAAAGCATGACCACAGTCTCTTACTTAAGTGACCTCAGTCATTGGGTCAGCTCCACATGCTACCCTTTCTCTAGCCCACCTTGGTACATGTTACAACGCTAGTATATCTTGAGCCAAGGGCCTATTCACCGTGCTCCCGAGCCATGAACACATTCATGCTCTATCACACTGAACCATGGGCCTGTTCACCATGCTCTATCACACTGAGCCATGTGCCTATTCACCATGCTCTTATACACATCTTGAGTCTACAACCACAGTTGCACTCTAATCTTCCTATTTTCGGCTAGGAGAAACCCCACATATTCAACAATATGCGCTCCGGGTTAACCCGGAGGAGAACCCATTTCACCATCACCAGCTCCCGAAGATGATGGATCTATGGCCAGGGCAAACTACATGAAAGTTCATATATATATTTAGTTAATGCATTTAAGTGGATTTTTGAGGCAACCAAGTTGTATTAAACAACCATATATAAAACATAAACAACATTAAATTCCATTATCTTGTATCATATTGCTACTATTATTCTCAATGCCCTCAACAATCATCATATTGCCATGGGATATCAATCCCTCAATTCATCACATAATGCTACTACCTCTCAAGGCTTCATCATCATGGGATATCCATCCCTCATATCACAACTAGATGATAACACCTCAATCAGGCATTCAGCCTTTATCAGGTCACCAGACCTTTGTCATCATATGGTGATACATGCTATCTTATCAACAAGGCACATCATCATTACTCAGATATTTCACATATACCAGGTGCCACACAAGACACATATTCACATAAGCATCATAGCCCTTTCCTGGCTATGTATTTCAATTAGTAACACCTACATGGTTAGATTGCACATTAATAGAGATAACTTAATCACCAACAACATAACATGATTATCACATCATTAGGATTTGGACATCATCCATTATCATAAACACATGGATCATAATATCTTAAATGGTATATTAAACAATACACATTACTATCACCATACCAAGGGTATCCCACCATACCCTACTTCCCACGTCACCATGACTACCATCCCTAAGGATTCATCTTTTAAGGATTATACAACCATGATCGATCATCAAAGGTTCACCTATCATCAACCATAGGTAACCATCATACTAAGGTTTACCACCTATTCATCATACCTCATCATCATGACCAAAGATATAGCCTAAGATAACAAGATAAGCATACTAACATCTAGGGCTCAAGATAACACTTAGGGTTATCGAGCTACGGTACAAATCTCACTAGAGGTGTCGCCTACCCTCACCAAAAGTAGGCAGTGACCAAACAAACCCTCACTAAAAGTCGGTATCAGCTATAAAGCTTCAACACCACAACCCAAGGTGATATCAGACAAGATTCATATCGGGTAAGAATCGTAAGCTCCACCTATGCCTGGTATGGGGCAAAGCATGTCGTGCAAAGAATCCACCAAGGTTATATCGTTCAAACACACCTCAGCCCATCCTGGTCAAGGGACCATCTTCTAGGTTGTCGGGAAACTCATGTCTCTAACACGTCTCACTTCATATCGGGTTAGGCAAGCTTGCAACCATGTCGTCCAAGAACCACATAACCTTATAGTAACTAAGGTATCCTCTAGGTCAACCCCAGCATGGTCAACTCCCTTTTACTTCGTCCATGATCATTGTTATTAAGCATACTATCTAATCCAATAAACTTCAAACCCTAGGCTGCATATTTACATAAGAATGAGTATATGGATCTCATATTTAATGCCATACCATCAAAGCTCTTAACATGTGTCGTCCTAGACACCATATCACCCAAGCTCAGACATATAACAACCTATACCTCCCTATGTGTCAGGTAACCAAACATGTACAAGGCAAAGACATCATAACTTCATATAGGGTATCGACCAAACACTCAACCCTTGTGTCGCCCAAGCTATCATGTTAGTGTTGATGATATCAGCCAAGACATCTATAGGTGTGTGTGTCAGGTAAGAAAGGGTGTCGGGTTAGGTCCTTCACCAAGGCATATCGGGTAGGGATACTTAGTATCACCCAAAAGCTTCCTCAAGGGTAGGGCTCTCATCCAATGTATCGTGCAAAGCACATCAAAGCCATATCACCCAACGCATCATAAAGGGCAACACATCATGTCAGGAAACACCTAACTAATCCAACTATCAAGCACCATATCGGGTAAGGGATCGATAAGGCATCTACCATAACACCCAAGCCTCATGCTACTGTATCACCCAAGCTATGACTCAAGGAAGGAGAGGGATATCAGGCTGCACTACCTCTAAGGGTATCACCCTCACCAAGGATCAGCCTATCGGGTTCCCTATACCAAACCAAGGATACCCATCACCAAGGCATAACCACACCATACCGCCCAAGGTACCAACCAAGGGTTCACCTCTAAGAACATGTCGTACAACTAGGGTAGATCATCATCTCAACACTAAGGTCAACACTTCTATCGGCCAAGGGACCAACTAGGTGTCAACCAACCATAACGCCAAACCCTAACCCTAGGGTAGGAAAAAGAATACCGGTCACCACACCATATCGCCCAAGGATACCATAAGTGTTGGCTCACCTCTCAACAACCAAGTGAGAGGGGTTTTGCACAACCTCTAGCATATCGGGCAACAATAGTAGAGCAACACCCTCGGCCAACCAACTCAACATATCGCCCAAACATATAGGCCATAGGCTCAACCAAGGAGAGAGGGGAGTTTTGCCCAAGCTACTAGAGCATAGGCTCACCTATCAAATCCAAGGATAGAAAGGGGTATTGCTCATGATCCATCAGCCAAAGCATGACCTATCGGGCAAAAACTATATCGTGCAAATACTATATCAAGCAAACACTATATCGGACAACCTATGCATATCGGGTTGGTCATCTTCAACCTAAAGACACCCTTCACCAACTTGCACAAGGAAAAACAAGATAAGGACAGTAATAAAACGTGACCATTTTCATTATAATAGATCTCAATTTCCACATACACAACTATCATAGAGAAGGGTATCGATTTAAAGACAAGAATAAATGTATGCACATATGGAGAGTGAACATAATAGAGATGGTTAAGAGTTATGTAACCCACATTAAGAGGATCACCATGAAAGACATCAAGCTTCCTGATCCAAGAAGCAAACCCACATTCCTCACCATGAAGATCATCCATCCAAAGCTCTAAACATGCCTTCGGCACCATCATCATCACCTCAAGAAACAAAAGATGATGATGAAGAAGAAGCCATGGTTATGCTTAGCTCAAGAAGAAGTAAAGAGGGAGAGAACCACGGCCTTGCCTACTCTCATCAAGGGTCTATCCATGGCCGAGAGGGGAGGAAGGAGGTGAAGAAGAAAGCACAAGGAAAATCTAGTAAAGAAGTAGGACTCACCAAGGTCGGATCTTGAGCAAGAAATCTCCATGGGCAAGGAGCTCGGCCTCCCAAGCTCCATGGGGGGGGCTTTCCTTTAGATCCCAAAGCTCCCAATATCGTCCCATATAGGAAGGGGAAAGAGGTGGCCGAAAAGGATCACTTGGGCAAGGAGGAAGGGAGTTATATACACCAAGGAAGAGAGAGGTAGCAAAGGAAAGGTGTCATACCCACATAAACTTAGATGCCACTTTCTCATGCTCTTAATGCCACTTGTTGCCACCCAAAATCCACATGTGTGGCCTGGTGATACACTCTAGGCTATGTATCGTGTATCTGGTCATCTTCCATGGGTGACACACCTCTTAAACCGATACAAACTCCAAGCTCTACCCGATACACTAAAGGACAAGATAGCACATGTGACATATAAGGCATAAAAACCATATAGAGATGTCACTCCTCAACTATCATCCAAACAAGGTGCCCAAGCCTTCATCCACGTACTATGTGATGCCAAATTGAGGCAAGAAAAGTCTAGAGCAGGTAAATTGCATATTGGCCCTCTACTTTGGGTAATTTGCAATTTACACCAAAACTAGCACATAAAGCACAAGCATCATCCAACCAAGCTCAAACTTGGAACATAGGCCCTCCACAAGGCGCCCCATAGCATCATTCTCTATATAATGATGCTAAAGAACTAAAGGTATTCTCTATATGTGACATATTGAAATATGACCCCTTACTATGGGTAAATTGCACTTTGGTCCAAAATAAGCAAATATTGCTCAGACAACATCCAAACGGGACCAAACTGTAAACATAAGCTTGTCATATGATATAAAAACTTCTTGAGGGATTAGATTAAGGTTCTAAGTACCTTTATTAAGCAAAGAAAATAGGGTTAGCCCAAAACATGGGTCAGGGTCCTTACAATAGAGATATGCTTATATTTCATCTGTACCTTGCATGTACCTCAGTTACATATTACTTATGTTGTTTTGTCCCATATTTCTAGTCTCTTTTCTGTTTCTCCTCTCTTATCATATATAAGAGACTGCATTGTACTCCTTTTGAACTCAACTAATACCATTCTTCTCATTATGTTAGAAAAGACAAAGTAATCAGTGTGTGATCTCCATAATCCAATTTTATAAACATTTGAGTGAGCTTACCAAAATAGGCCCTCAGGCCATAGATTGCATGTTTTGGTTTACAAACTTTAAACTCCCCCAAAGAAATAGAACTAGGATGTTGCTCCATGTAGGCATCTGTAACGTCCCCGGATTTTCACCTTCTCAACCCCCATGGAGATGAGAAGACAAAATCCAAAAACGTTAGCAATTATATCAGAGAGCGATGAGGAAGCATACTGCGCATACATGAACATACAACCATAGGCATACACCATAACATTCTCAACATTCAACATGTATGTTTATACAACATGAATTATTAAAAAATGATTTACAATTACATATTGAATGCAAATTCTACAGTCTAAGAACATGTATGCTAAACTAGGATCTACACAATAGGTACAACCTGAACAGTGCTCACTTCACATCTTTTATCCCACGCTAGCTCTGAACCTAAAACATACGTGAAACAACGAATCAACACACAAGGTGTTGTGCACGTGGGTAGAAAGATACATACTAATATGCTTGCATAATTGAAATAACTTGAGAAAGAAAGAGTAAAAGAAAACATTGTTTAAAGCAATAATCAAATAAACACATATTTTTAGATGTCTTTTGATGCATTTGTACTACTAAGTGGTGTTGCACTTCATTTTTCCCCGCCCCTTGGGCTATAGGGACCGAGTGCCAACCTTATATTTAGAGGGGAGAAAGAGAGATGTCGCACTTCATTTTTCCCCGCCCCTTGGGCTATGGGGACCGAGTGCCGACCTTTTATTTAGAGGAAGAGAGAGAGAGAGAATTGAGGGAGAGAGAGATCATATATCCACTTAGTAGCTACAAACCATCTATATTCTTTTTTCATGTTCTTTAATGTTTTGTAGAGCATATACTACTAATACACATCAAAGAATTTATATGCAAACACAAACATCCAAAGTACATCATATCATTATGCATTCATGAAAACTAGTCTTATACTTAATAAAAACCCACGTACCTGAGTTCAGATATTTCTAACTTATCCTTGATCATCTAGAAGTATGGTCATCACCTGATTAAGACAAGACCACATACTATCATCAGATTCTCATCATCTTAACCCTAGTCGTGTTCATTAGGGTTTATATTATCTCATTAGGATATTCCAACGTTTACTTGCATTATTTTCTTATATTTATCTTACTGATGTCATTTTCCAGATTATGATTCATTATCTGAATATTAGGTTACATATCCTTTTTGTGCACATATTAACCCTGGTTTATATACATTATTCAATTTAGGGTTACAACCTGTAAAGAAGTGAAACCACTTCCTTACTAAAAATTTGAACAATAGAACCTCCAATCCAAACACACTCAGAAGGTGTGATGGAGTGGGTGTAAAATTTTCAAATCTTTATATAATGGTAATCAAAAGACCAATGTATAGCAGCGGAAGAAAATATTTGACTATTCAATTATAAAACAAAGGGTTACAAACTTAAACTTACATCACAAGGATCCATGTAGAGGGAATCTAAACCACCTCAATATTGTCTCCAAGCTTCATCATCACAAACTAAGTCTAGGTCAACACGTCTTGCCATCCATGTCCTCCACCTAGGGTTGGAAGCATACCCCAGCAAAAGAAGAACAAAAGGAAGACATCAGCAAAGGCTGTTATGTGCATACTAAAAAGCAACTTGAGCAATATAAGAATATAAAGGATATCAAAATAAAAGGCTTCCCAAACAAGAGATAAGTATCACCCAAACGGGTATCAAGTGGAAGATCACAACCAAAAAGGGATACTTGCTATAAAACAAAACATATAAAAGGATTGTGCCATAAATAAATCCACTACCATGGTGGTAAACAAAGCACAAGTAGGGCACACACCCCACAATCAAAATCTTGCATGCATTGTGAGATAAACATAACACTAGAACAATATAAACACAAATGGCGGCCAAGGCTTCACATCCTTGCAAACCTGATAGAGAATGGCTCACCACTAAACTCCCAAATATAAAATGGGTCAAGACACACATCTTACCCTGGGTACGAGGTTCCTTGCCGTCCCAAAAAGAACAAAACCAATGCACTTACACTACTCTAGTGCTACTGAATCACATTGCATGTTTAATGTAGAGGCAAGTAGAAAAGTATAGTCAGATATGATACAAAGGTTGCCATCACACAATGGACAACACAAACAATTTAACATCCACTTCAAAGTGTAACATTTCAATATAAGAGAGCAACATGCACCAAGGCACATAAGAGAGATATCAAGAAAATAACCAAGTACATAACAAGTAAGATAGTTCACACGAACCATGATAACAAGAGATAAGACATTTTGTATAGGCAAAAGTCAAAAGAAAGATAAGATAGGTGAATTGCTCAACATAGATAAATAGGAGATACAACATACATCAAGAGACAAGAATTGCTCAATATAGAAATAATAGGAGATGCAATCATACCTCAACTTCAGAGTCAAACGTCCAAAGACACTTCTAGGTCCAAGCCTAGGCTTCCAAAGCACCTATTTGCATATATATAGGATTAGGGTTAGATTTATATTGATTTCATAAACCCTAAAAACACCTTTTTATTAATATATGAATTAGGTTTCCAAAACCATTCCATGTTTTAGATTATATTTTCCTGAGCTCAAAACATATTTTATTATATTTTTCTGACTTACATATATTTAGTTATGATTTTTACAAGTTAATTCATCATTAATTAGATCAATTAAAAACACTTGTTTAAAACATTAGATCCAGGCAATAAAACCAACACCATATGACAGCTTGCATTTTTCTGAATCCAACGAATATTTTTTCATAGTTTTATGATGTTCCAATAATTAGTTATTGATTTTCAAAAATCAATCAATCAGATAATTACACGTTTGCAAATTCATTGGGAGAGGAAAAGAGAGAGAGGGAGAGGGTCGCGGCTCTGAGTTGGCCCAATCAGGGATGGACAACTCAGCCGGCCTCTCATCCAACTCAACCAAATCAGGCGTAAAGCAAGAAAAGGAAAGCGAGGGAAACTACGAGAATACCTCCGATGGAAAAAACAAAACAAAGGAGAAGTGAAGGGGTAGAATCGGGAAACATAGGTCATCATCTTCTTCGTTTTCCATGGACCAGCAAGCAAGAACAAATCACGGCTGAAACTGTCAACTAAAGTCAGAATCGCAGATGCCACAATGCACAGGCAACCTCACCACCAGGTTCGCCTCATACAAACGAACTCAAAGACCCTAACCGGAAGTTCTATGATACACGATAGACCAGATTCGCCCACCCTCCAAGATCAGCAAACAGAAGAAAAAGGGAAAAAGGGGAAAAACCAAAACTCACCGAGATGAGTAGATTCGGCTAGAAAAATAGTCTCCCCAAGCATCACAGAGAGATTCCCAACCTCGAACTGGATCTGCAGAGGCAACCTGCACAGCAACAGGTCGATACTTGCCGGAACCTAGCGACAGGGCGACGATAGAGTTAGGGAGATCATGTTCGGGACCGCGCGAAGCAACTGCATCGGGGAAGGATGACTCCACGGAACTCAGCATAGGTTTTAGGACCGCTGGGTTAAGGTCCGATGAAGCGAAGAGACAAGGAGAAGCAGAAGGCCCGGAAAACAGGGGCGAGAATAGAGGACCCTCACGGTGCTTGTGGAAAAAGGAAAAGATGCCTCGAGCCCAAGATTTTATAGGTTCATCGGGTGCGGGATGATAAGGGGAAGGTAAGGGCGAAGAAATCGTCGAAAAAGATCAACAATCGAGGGAGAAATCCTCGTCCGAAAAACCCACAGAAGCAACCTGTACTCCTACTCCGATCGGAGCTAGGAGACAACCGTGGAACCGTTGGATCCAAAATCCACGGTCCAGATCAAGCGTACCTAAAACAAAAGGTGTGACAAGGAAAATCGATCAAATAAATAAAGTAACATTTGCATTAAATGTATCTTTTTCTGTCTCTTCAAATAAGGGTTCAAACATTATCCAAATTAAACCAAATTTTGCACAGAGACCAATAAAGGCATGTAGATTCCGATTTTGCACTTAGTTTTGTCTTTTGGAAACTTTTAATGTGTTAAATAAATCAAATCATAGTTTCTCTTTCCTCTTTCATTAATGGCTTTAGGATTATCCAAATTTTATGAAACTTGACACACAAGTTATAATTAATGTGTTGGATACGAATTTGCCATCAATTTTACATATTAGATATATTTGCATATTTATTTAATATCTTGAAGATTTTACACACTTTCTCTCTCCTGATTTCACCTTTTAAGCAAACTTTCTCCAAATTGGATGAAAATTCACCCAAAGGCTATATTTATTATGTAGATCACGAATATAACATTATTTTTCTCTTTTGGAGTCAATTGTTATATTTATTTATTAATTACACCTTTTAGGCAATTTCTCTCTCTTAACTTACCATATTATTTCAAGGTTGTCCAAATTAAGTGAAAATTGACATGTAAGCTTATTTTGATGTGTAGATTACGAATTTGAAGTATATTATTTAATTTGAGGCTTTATTACATGGATTACATCATATGGCCCATTAGAGGCCCATTAACCTTATTATGCATGTAATTATGTTATTTATCATCTTATTATCACCAAACAAATTATGTGACATATTAGATTACATTATTCATGCATTAGATTATTAGGATCATCCTAACCTCAACCTTGTTTGGAAAAACCCAAAAGATCAAAGTTCTAGGGTAGGGTTTAATATTCGGTATGTTACAGCACTCCACCCCTTAAAAAGGATTTCGTCCTCGAAATCTAAAGATCAAAACATCAACAATTAACTATTCTCCACCCCTTAAAGGGTTCAACCTAACAAGTCAAACTAGACAACTTTTTAGAGCTACCCACATCTCTTAGTTGTGAAAGTTTTTAGAGATTAATATTTCTCATGTATCCAACTAAAGTCACCATCTAGGGTTGAGATTTTAGGTCCTCATGTCTCTAACCTAACAACCCTACATGAACATCCAAAAAGTCATAGGGTAGGTCAACTACACCATTATATAAACTCCTAGGTACAAAACTAGGGTTAGATTCTACTCAAACTATAGTTCTCTTAATTATGACTTAGTTCAGGAAAACATCGATAAAATCCAGAAAAAACTTTTGTACATATAATAGTATAATGAAAATAATTTTTGGAGATAAGAAACATCGCGAGGTGAAAACAAATAGTTGGCCAAAATTCAATGCGAAACCAAGTCACAATATTTCCATATGATTACTTCCTCATAACCTATTCTTGTCCTCCAACCAAACCTTTATTGCATAAAAGGTAATCATATATCAGATCTAAGGTCAACATCTCACTTAGAGGTAACTAACTAAGTCAAGGGTTCTATAGGGAGACAAAATTGAAATAGTCGTTTCCGACTACCATGGGCTCTGATACCATGCTGTAAAGAAGTGAAACCACTTCCTTACTAAAAATTTGAACAATAGAACCTCCAATCCAAACACACTCAGAAGGTGTGATGGAGTGGGTGTAAAATTTTCAAATCTTTATATAATGGTAATCAAAAGACCAATGTATAGCAGCGGAAGAAAATATTTGACTATTCAATTATAAAACAAAGGGTTACAAACTTAAACTTACATCACAAGGATCCATGTAGAGGGAATCTAAACCACCTCAATATTGTCTCCAAGCTTCATCATCACAAACTAAGTCTAGGTCAACACGTCTTGCCATCCATGTCCTCCACCTAGGGTTGGAAGCATACCCCAGTAAAAGAAGAACAAAAGGAAGACATCAGCAAAGGCTGGTATGTGCATACTAAAAAGCAACTTGAGCAATATAAGAATATAAAGGACATCAAAATAAAAGGCTTCCCAAACAAGAGATAAGTATCACCCAAACGGGTATCAAGTGGAAGATCACAACCAAAAAGGGATACTTGCCATAAAACAAAACATATAAAAGGATTGTGCCATAAATAAATCCACTACCATGGTGGTAAACAAAGCACAAGTAGGGCACACACCCCACAATCAAAATCCTGCATGCATTGTGAGATAAACATAACACTAGAACAATATAAACACAATTGGCGGCCAAGGCTTCACATCCTTGCAAACCTGATAGAGAATGGCTCACCGCCAAACTCCCAAATATAAAATGGGTCAAGACACACATCTTGCCCTGGGTACGAGGTTCCTTGCCGTCCCAAAAAGAACAAAACCAATGCACTTACACTACTCTAGTGCTACTGAATCACATTGCATGTTTAATGTAGAGGCAAGTAGAAAAGTATAGTCAGATATGATACAAAGGTTGCCATCACACAATGGACAACACAAACAATTTAACATCCACTTCAAAGTGTAACATTTCAATATAAGAGAGCAACATGCACCAAGGCACATAAGAGAGATATCAAGAAAATATCCAAGTACATAACAAGTAAGATAGTTCACACGAACCATGATAACAAGAGATAAGACATTTTGTATAGGCAAAAGTCAAAAGAAAGATAAGATAGGTGAATTGCTCAACATAGATAAATAGGAGATACAACATACATCAAGAGACAAGAATTGCTCAATATATAAATAATAGGAGATACAATCATACCTCAACTTCAGAGTCAAACGACCAAAGACACTTCTAGGTCCAAGCCTAGGCTTCCAAAGCACCTATTTGCATATATATAGGATTAGGGTTAGATTTATATTGATTTCATAAACCCTAAAAACACCTTTTTTATTAATATATGAATTAGGTTTCCAAAACCATTCCATATTTTAGATTATATTTTCCTGAGCTCAAAACATATTTTATTATATTTTTCTGACTTACATATATTTAGTTATGATTTTTACAAGTTAATTCATCATTAATTAGATCCATTAAAAACACATGTTTAAAACATTAGATTCAGGTGATAAAACCAACACCATAAGAAAGCTTGCATTTTTCTGAATCCAACAAATATTTTTTTATAATTTTATGATGTTCCAATAATTAGTTATTGATTTTCAAAAATCAATCAATCAGATAATTACACGTTTGCAAATTCATTGGGAGAGGAAAAGGGAGAGAGGGAGAGGGCCGCGGCTCTGAGTTGGCCCAATCAGGGATGGACAACTCAGCCGGCCTCTCATCCAACTCAACCAAATTAGGCGTAAAGCAAGAAAAGGAAAGCGAGGGAAACTATGAGAATACCCCCGATCGAAAAAACAAAACAAAGGAGAAGTGAAGGGGTAGAATCGGGAAACATAGGTCATCATCTTCTTCGTTTTCCATGGACCAGCAAGCAAGAACAAATCACGGCTGAAACTGTCAACTAAAGTCAGAATCGCAGATGCCACAATGCACAGACAACCTCACCACCAGGTTCGCCTCATACAAACGAACTCAAAGACCCTAACCGGAAGTTCTATGATACACGATAGACCAGATTCGCCCACCCTCCAAGATCGGCAAATAGAAGAAAAAGGGAACAAGGGGAAAAACCAAAACTCACCGAGATGAGTAGATTCGGCTAGAACAATAGTCTCCCCAAGCATCACAGAGAGATTCCCAACCTCGAACTGGATCTGCAGAGGCAACTTGCACAGCAACAGGTCGATACTTGCCGGAACCTAGCGGCAGGGCGGCGATAGAGTAGGTAGATCATGTTCGAGACCGCGCGAAGCAACTGCATCGTGGAAGGATGACTCCACAGAACTCAGCATAGGTTTTGGGACCGCTGGGTTAAGGTCCGATGAAGCGAAGAGACAAGGACAAGCAGAAGGCCCGAAAAACAGGGGCGAGAATAGAGGACCCTCGCGGCGCTTGTGGAAAAAGGAAAAGATGCCTCGAGCCCAAGATTTTATAGGTTCATCGGGTGCGGGATGATAAGGGGAAGGTAAGGGCGAAGAAATCGTCGAAAAAGATTAACAATCGAGGGAGAAATCCTCGTCCGAAAAACCCACAGAAGCAACCTGTACTCCTACTCCGATCGGAGCTAGGAGACAACCGTGGAACTGTTGGATCCAAAATCCACGGTCCAGATCAAGCGTACCTAAAACAAAAGGTGTGACAAGGAAAATCGATCAAATAAATAAAGTAACATTTGCATTAAATGTATCTTTTTCTCTCTCTTCAAATAAGGGTTCAAACATTATCCAAATTAAACCAAATTTTGCACAGAGACCAATAAAGGCATGTAGATTCCGATTTTGCACTTAGTTTTGTCTTTTGGAAACTTTTAATGTGTTAAATAAATCAAATCATAGTTTCTCTTTCCTCTTTCATTAATGGCTTTAGGATTATCCAAATTTTATGAAACTTGACACACAAGTTATAATTAATGTGTTGGATACGAATTTGCCATAAATTTTACATATTAGATATATTTGCATATTTATTTAATATCTTGAAGATTTTACACGCTTTCTCTCTCCTGATTTCACCTTTTAAGCAAACTTTCTCCAAATTGGATGAAAATTCACCCAAAGGCTATATTTATTATTTAGATCACGAATATAACATTATTTTTATCTTTTGGAGTCAATTGTTATATGTATTTATTAATTACACCTTTTAGGCAATTTCTCTCTCTTAACTTACCATATTATTTCAAGGTTGTCCAAATTAAGTAAAAATTGACATGTAAGCTTATTTTGATGTGTAGATTACGAATTTGAAGTATATTATTTAATTTGAGGCTTTATTACATGGATTACATCATATGGCCCATTAGAGGCCCATTAACCTTATTATGCATGTAATTATGTTATTTATCATCTTATTATCACCAAACAAATTATGTGACATATTAGATTACATTATTCATGCATTAGATTATTAGGATCATCCTAACCTCAACCTTGTTTGGAAAAACCCAAAAGATCAAAGTTCTAGGGTAGGGTTTAAGATTCGGTATGTTACACAACCCATGTATTAAGGGTCATTTTCATATAACATGAATTCTATGCATATAACTGATCTCAGATTTATATATTATATTCCAGTTACAGATATGAGGGTTTTCTATAAATCTCATCATTTATTGAGCATGTATGCATTTATTACATTTTATTTGGGGATATTAGCCCTAAATAGCCATATTGAGAAAATTACAAGATTTCGTGCATCAACATCATAATTATTGACTTCAGGTGGATTCTAAACATGATTATAAACTTAGTGACATATTCCCATAATTTTAGGTCTTTGTTTATTATTTATTAGGCATGAAATGACCATTTTGCATCTTATATGATATCACTGAGATTAGTTCATCAAAATCCTAATATTATGCTTCCATTGTGTTCTATGTATTTTTCTGAGGAAAATGGTAGCTTATTTGTATTTTTCTGATCATCGAGCTAATTACTAGGAATTATACACGAACTGAGTATTTTTTGAATTTTTACCTTGTCGGGCCAATTGTATGTCGCCACGTGGCCATTTGGGTTGCGCAGCTCTAGCTCTGGCTGCTTGGTTCTCTAGCGGTTCATGCGGCTGGACCCAGTCTGATTATCAGGAGATAGTCCTCCATCTTTGGCATCGCGAGAAGCAACCCGCTTCCCTCGTAGTGACGCACGAAGTCACCGCCTCTGGGACCTCTTCCGGAGAGCAAGACACAGGTGCCGCTGTGCAAAGAAGCCCTGTATCAGCCTCTAACGTCCTCTCTCCTCGAATCCCTGGGATGGTCAGAGACCCCAGTCCGCAAAGAGGCGATGTTGTAGGGATGCAGGAGGTCCGACGAGGAGTCAAGTTGCTGGGTTGGATCTCCATGGAAGGGGAGAAGATGGGCAATGGAGGATTGGGGATATCGCCAACAAGGCCTCCTAATCTTGCTTGAAGATGCAAAAACCTCGAAAAGGGAGCTGCGAACCTGTTCTAGCCATCAAACTAGGCTTCGAGGTTTGGGGATCTCTCCCCCCAGCTGGACCTCTTCTCCTGCCATCCATGGCTTCGGCGGTCCTGGAAACCGCCACAGGGGGAGTAGAAGAAGAAGCCCTCAATCAACTCCTATACTCCTTGTCATACTTTTCTATGCCTAATCCCCCTGATATCTCCTCGTCTCCCATAACCTTATTCATGCTCTCTCTCTCACCTGTTGGGAGGATGGAGAAGCTGGGGAAGACGGTGGTCCTCGCACCCTGATTCCGTGACCAAGAGAAACCAATTAGGGTTCGTTGGAATGTTATGACTTTGATGTGATAAATGGCATGGATTGGCTTTACACCTATAAAGCCCATATTGACTGTAGGGAGAAAAAGATTTTGATAAAGAGACCCGATCACCCACCTTTAACCATTAGAGGGAGGAAGGATGCAACCGCTTGTTTGTATGTGTCGACCTTAAAAGCATAAAAATGATAGCCCAACATTGTCAGACATTCCTAGCAGTTGTTACAGAACCTGAACCTAAGGTTAAACCTTTAGAATAGATAGAGGTGGTTCAAGATTATGTGTATGTGATCCCAAATTATATACCTGGCCTACCGCCAAAGAAAGAGGTTAATTTCACCATAGAGTTAGCTCCCAAAACGAACCCTATCAACAAGGCACCTTATAGGATGGCCCTTGCTGAGCTGTTAGACCTGAAGAAACAACTACAAGAATTTCTAGACAAAGGCTTAATTAGGCCTAGTACCTCAACCTGGGTAGCTCCAATCCTCTTTCTAAAGAAGAAGGATGGATCACTTCACATGTGCATTGACTATCACATGATAAACCAAGCTACCATAAAAAAACAAGTACCCTTTACCCAGAATTGATGACCTATTTGACCAGCTTAAGTCAGCCCGAGTCTTTTCTGAGATTGACCTAAGGTCTAAGTACCATCAGTTATGAGTTAAAAATGAAGACATACCAAAAACCACTTTCTGTACCCGTTATGGACATTATGAGTTCTTAGTCATGCCATTTGGACTATCTAATGCCCCAAAAGTTTTTATGAACCTCATGAACACTGTGTTCCAACCTTTCCTTAACTCTTTCATTATAGTGTTCATAGATAATATCTTACTCTACTCAGATAACCTAGACCAACACCGGGACCACCTAGTTAGAGTCCTTGAAATCCTAAGGAAGCAAAAGTTTTACGGGAAGTTCTCAAAATGCAAGTTTTAGATCGATCATGTCATGTTTCTCGGACACATCATCTTTGGAGGGACAATCTCAGTAGATCCCGCCAAGCTGTCTATTGTACATGATTGGCCAATGCCAAAGAATCCTTCTAAAATTTGTAGCTTCCTGGGATGGGCAGGGTAATACCGACAGTTCATCTAAGATTTCTTGAAGACCGCCCTGACCCTTACCAAGATGACTTGAAAGGATGAGAAGTTCATATGGTCTGAGTTGTGTGAAGCTCGTTTCCAACAGTTGAAGGAGAAATTGACCACAACACCTATGTTGACTCTGTCGTTTGGCAACGAAGGTTTCATGATCTTCACTAATGCATCCAAAATGGGGCTTGGATGTGTGCTAGAGTAGAATAAGCATGTTGTCACTTATGCATCCTGATAGCTCAAGCCAAATGAAGTGAACTATCCAACACATGACCTAGAGTTGGTTGTGATCATACGTGCCTTGAAAATCTGGCGACATTACTTATATGGTGCTACCTTTGAAATCCTCACTTATCACACGAGCTTGCAGTATCTCTTGACTCAAAAGGAACTCAACCGAAGATAGATATGATGGATGGAATATATGAAAGACTATGATTTCACTATCGTGTATCACCCAGGAAAGGCCAATGTGGTGGCAGATTCCCTTAGCCAGAAACAACTTAGATGTGTAGTTGTCTTGTCCACTTAGTTGAGGGAGCTGGAGGAGTATGCCAGATGGGCCCCACAATCGTTAGAAGACCAGATTCATTTAGATAACATTCATATAAAACCTGACTTGCTGATCGAGTTAGTAGTTGCCCAGCTGGTGAGCCCAGAGCTTGAGATGATGAAAGGTTTACTGGAGAAACCTTGGACACACTTGCCCTTGGGTGTGGATGGAGGGATCCGATACAAGAATCGTATTTGGTTTCCTGAGGAGTCACCTTTGAAGACTCATATCCTACAAGAAGCTCATGACTCTAAGTATAGTGTACACCCTAGAACTACTAAATGTTTAAGGACTTCCAGTGGTATTTCTGTGGCCTGGAATAAAGAAAGACATAGCAAAGTATGTGGCCAGTTGTCTCACGTGTTAAATGGTGAAGGCTGAACACCAGCGACCCAGAGGATTACTGCAATCGATTGAGATTCTTGAGTGGAAATGGGACCGGATCACCATGGACTTTGTGGTAGTATTCCCCAAGACCAAGAAAGGTCATGATGCTATATGGGTTGTGGTGGACCGCTTAACCAACTCAACATACTTCCTTGCCTTGAAGATTACTATAACGACCCCATCTCCCAGTAACCCCCACTTAAGGGATACCAAGAGATTAGAGTCGTTATCTAATAACCCGGATCAAAGGTTCGACAAATAATCAATAATAATTATGAAATTCTACTACTAAACTGAAAACTGGTATAAAATAAAAAATTTACTTACCTTTTAAAAGCTGGGATTTCTAAACTTCTATCCATGAAGATACTAATATAACTAATCCTCTTATGTATGTTATTTCTCATTTAGTTCCACATATGCCACTTTACTGTTTGTTCCTTTCATTGTACCTAAAACGTCGACAAACAAAACGTCGGTCAGCAAGAAGCTGGTATGTGGGGGAAACAATAATTGTGCAACTATGTTAATAATGTAGTCAACCAAATATCATTTAACATCCAAGATTACATTTTAAGCAATACTACTCAATCCTTGCCTATCCCCTATCCTTGTACCATCCCTCCAGTGGACATGGATGCTACCTCTCTCATTTGGTAGATCCTTACCCCCATGGTCCTACCACACAGGTAGCTAATTCCTAGGGTTATGGAGTCGCATGGCCCTACCCAAAGGTAGCCCAATCCCTGACTCATGATGACTTGATGGTCCTACCCCATTGGTAGCCATTTACTAAGTCATTCAATGACCTAATGGGCCTACCCCATTGGTAGCCATTTACTAGGTCAATCTATAAAGCTACAGAGGTGACTAGGATCTGAGCTAGTAGGCACATCTCTTATGGGATAGTCATATTCACATTATAATTTGCATGTATTAAATTCATCCAACAATTTATTTAAAGTCATCGATGAAAACTTCAAAAAACCTCGAAAAACTAACTCGAGATATTCATAAGCATAACCACATACCTTGTTAAGCAGATTGAATGTAGAAATAACTCAATCAATCAAGAAACCAAGCAAGTATGCACAGGTTGATCCTGAAAAGACATCCAATTTCTCTATCATTAAACATGTCATTATGATCCATTAATCCTAGTTGTTTCCTAGGGTTTCTAGTCCACTTTTAGGGTTTCCATTGCAATTAGGGTTTCCCTTCATCTTTTATTATTTTAAACCCTAATTTAACATAATCGATCACAAACCCTAATTATCTTAACATCTAATCCTCAGTTTCAGATTAAAGGCATAATTAACCATTAATTAAGCTCATTAAGCCTCTTTTACATTAAAGCTACTATTTTTATCCTTTTAATCCATGACAAGATCATTATACGCATTTATCATCAATTCATAGTTCATTATGATTGAATTCTCATACGAACTCTATTTGTCGTTAATTCCATCCTGATTCATTCAAAAACCCCAATTTCTATATTAAGGTTATTTATCCACAAATTAGGAACTTTAATGCTCGAAATAGCCTAGGATCATTATGTCTCATCTTTATTCACCACTTTGAATAATTAAAGTTATTAAGAGTCGAATCTACCAACATTAGGGTTTCAAGGCCCATTAAAGTATATTCATGCACATGAAACTCTAAATTAACTAATTACGTGCAAAATTCATCTTTTTCAATCTTAATGTATCTCTTTATGATTAACAGATTAATATCAGTTTTAACCATCAATTAAACCCTACTAATTCATTACTTACCAAAGATTCAGATTTTGCATTAATTAAACCATTAAAGATAGCATCTTTACACACTTTTTGAATTGTAAACAGAATTAGGCTTCCATTATATTTTTTTTGGATTTCCCTCATTTTTCTGAGCAATTTTCATATTTTAACTTTATTCATCAGAGCTACCAATCGTTTTCTACAAATTTTCAAATAAAAGTACCTTTTCAGCCAATGGCGGCTCGACACGTCAGTGGGAAACAAATCCTTAAGTGGCCGACTTTGCAAGGGGTAAAAGACCTCCCTACTCCTCCCTTCATGCACACACACCAGGGGCAACCATGTATATCCGTTATTTCTTCTTCTTCCTTGCTACGCAGAACTCCTGCCTGCAGTAGCGACAATCGTCGCGCGCTGCCTCTTCCCTTGGGCAGCGGTGATGCGGAGTATCACGGGGAGGATTGTTGCACCTCCGCAGAGCCTGTTGGACCCATCCCGGCCTCGGTGGCAGGGTCCTCTGGCCGGAGGCAGGGTGAGGTGGTCTCTGCTGCTCAACTGTAAGACGCCGACGACACCCCCCTCGCGGCCTAGTAAGTGCAGGTTAAACTTGCACAGACGTCGATGCAGACCAACGCCTACTGGCTGCAGCTACAAGTCGTCTCCACCCTCGTGGTTCGTTTCTTCTCTCATGTCGTGTAGGGAGATCCCTTCTTGGTGTTCTTGTTCTGCACACGTCCATAGAACACGACTCTATCCAACACTGCTAGAGGTTCCCTGGCGACGTCCTCCTACCCTCGTCAGAGCTGGCCGCAACTAGGGTTTAGTCACAGGCGGTCGGACAAAATGAAGGGCTCGATTCCTTTTCTATGCACCCATGATGCCATCGCTTTCACCCAAGAAGGTACCACGGGGAGTCAGGGAGCGACACATTACTGTTCTGTCGATGTTGGTTCCCTGGGGGATGGGGGAGAGATGGAGGGAGTAGGTTGGAGTTCCCTACTTATATATACATGTATGTAGTCCGCATTACTTAAGGTTTGGGAGTCCCTATTGTCCTGGTTTCCTATTAGTATTACCAATGTCAAATAAAGAAAGGATGGATCACGATTCCATCATCCTTCCTTATAAAGTCACCTCTCTTTTTCTTTTAAAATTTGTCTTTTAATCCATTGGCCACTAAAAGATTACAAAAGTCTTTCTCTTTATTAATACCAAAAGTCATTATTAAGATATCACATTATCCTCTCATTTTTGCCTTTTCTCTTTCTTTTCCCCATTGGGACTCCTTGGATCACAAGAAACTCTATTATTTCGAAATCCTTTTTATTGGATACTCCTTATCCTTCTAGATGCATCTAAATGCATTATTCTTCATTATTATGTGTATTTCTTATTAAAATATTTATTTTTGAGGATTTCTCTTTATTTATCTATTATTTTCCTCATTAGTATTCCTTTTATCATCAGGAATCCTTGGAATACGAAATTCCACTAAGGATAACTCAATTATACCTCTTTTCACTTGTTTTCCACCTTTTACCATTATTTTCAATTTCTTTCTTAATAAAGAAATACTTAATTAATCTTTTCATTTCTTATTGATTTTCTTTGCAACTTTGGACTCCTTAGAACCCAAGGAACCCAAGAGGCATGAAATCTGTCTTTGGATCACATTCTTTCGCCTTCTAGAGGTTTCCACACCTTTCTTTTTCTCAAATTCTCAATTATTCATTAATTAATTGAATTTCCTTGTTACTGGGCCCAATAGCCAATAAAGCCCACAATACAATCATCAAGGCTATTGTAAACAAAATCCATTTATTCAAAACAAATTATATCATTATTTGTTCCAATATCTTTAATATGAGAAATTACATTTCTCACCAAATGAACCCAAAAATTGGGGTTGTAACATCCTTCCCCTCTTATAGGAATTTTTGCCCTCAAAATTTCACCAAACAACAAACAAAAAAATAAGGATAAGCCTTTCCTATGTCCATCATGGCTCTCATGTGGTCTTACCCTTTCCATGGTGCTTCCCAAGAACTTCATCATCTCATATTCTTCCATCTGAGTTCTTTCTTACCTTGGTATATCGTACCCTCATAGGTGACTCAGGACATTTCAGCCTCTCAAAAGCTGAATAGGTTCAAGGCTCAGCACATGGCTTGGGTACCTCACATAGTGCTCTAGATCGGACTCATGGAACACATTACACATCATGTTATCCTGAGGGGCAAGGCTAAACACAACCATCTCTACCAATCCATCTCAAATGGACACATATATCGGGAACTCAGCTTTCTCAGTTGTAGCTTAGAGGGGTCGGATTTTCACATCACATATTCTCCCATAGTGAACTGCATGTCAGTCTGCTTTGCATCAACTCATGACTCATGTCACCACTGGGCTCTCTCTCAGCCATTGCACGATCCAAGCGACTTCAGCTGCACACACTATGGTTCTTTTCTGACCTTCGCGAGGCCTCCTTCACCAACATCGTCTTAATGAAGTGGTGACCGACACAACCTCCTTTTAGAACTTCTTTCATCTCGATAAAGGCTATGATGGTTAACATCACATCTTAAGAACTGCCTCTTTGTATCACCATGAATGAGCACACATGCTCTCATCAGACCCTCTAGTCTGGATCATACTAACCATTAGTAAGAGGTGATAAACTGTACTAACATTGAGTTCTTTATGTATCTACTTCCACCTCATGGAAGTGAACCGTTAGGTCATACTTAAGAACTTTTGAACTTGCATCATGGTGTAGTTGAACCATCTCTCTCTCTTATGTAGTTCAACAGAATCCGTCCTTTGACAACATTCTTTCTTTCTCGTGTTATCTAGGTAAGGCGATCTACCATAACCCATATTGCATCTTGACCTTCCCTAGTCAAGTGGAGACTCACAAAATCCACAGTGATGAACTCCCATTCCCTCTTGGTAACTCTTTATACTTTATATCCATGCACTGGGTCACTGGTGTTCGTCCTTTACCTCCTAACTTGCATGGCCACATGCAATTTCATCTTAAGCATCCAAGTACTACTATCTCTTACTATCTTTGTAGTATCACGGTGTTTGGTGATCTTAAAACCATGATCTTCTGTATGTCACGATTCTTCAAGCTTGGTACCTCCGAAACCCTAAACTACTCTAATCAGGGTTTCGACACCTTGCTTTCCAATGAAGTGTATCCGAGGTTCTATCACCATCCTTTCGCTACATCAAGGACTAAATTGGCTAACCAAACAACCATTAACTTGTTCAACAAAAATCGTTATATCTGAGTGTTAGACAAACTTATCTCTTTTCTCAACTTAAGGTTAGCTTAGCAACCTCAACTTTTTCTAGCTTCCAGCTAAACTAGGCAGCTATATCTCAACCAGAGCATTCATTACCACTTCTTATCCTTATGTGTTAGGTAATGTTGAAGACATACACCTCTGGGTATTCCACCATCATCTCATCTCAAACTCTAGGTTTGTCTTCAACAAGAAACTCTGAGCTCATCCTCATGGTGATCAAACTCAACTTTGCATAACTTGCAAATTCCACATAGCTCATGATAAAACATCCTCGCAAGATGATTTCCTTAATACTCTTAGTGTTTGTAAACCATCCATGTATCATTCACTCCATAAAGGTGTGTTATCATCTCTATCCTCATACCTCGTAGCAACATTCCAAATCACATCATCTTTCATCCTTGGTGTATGGCATGCGTACTGTCCCATCTCTACCTCCCATAACAAGAGGAAATAAGCATTTGGCGGCCGTCCAAACACAAAGTTCATCCTGTTCCAAGAGTAGAGATGACACATCCCACATTTCCAGTACAACTTCAATTCTAAGTTGAAACGTGCCACATAGGTCTCTACCTCACAAACATCTTGATATTAAAGCTACTTGCATGGAAAACTGGTCTCAAACCTACTTGGTCCAAACACAATCCTTGGTCGTCTCCTCTAGGTCTATAGGGTGCCGACACTTTTGGGGTCATCCCTCTTCCCTTATGCATCCAGAGAGTTCCCTACTCATCCACCCTTTGGGTCCCATGAGTTCATGAAGGTGATCAATCTCCTAACCCATGGCCCTCAGACAATGATAGTTGTTACCTCTCGACCCTATGGTCATGTGCAACTAGGGAATTAGGCAACTCCTACTTCCATCGGTCTTATCCCTACCTGACCCTAGGATAGACTTAGGATTATATCATAGTACATGTTCAACTTAGAACCATACCCAATCCTTCATCATCTCTCTCTGCATTCTTGGGCTATCTTTCATCCTTTCTCAGGGATCATGGCGACCTGCCTACCTTGGTCAGGCCCTATACCGGTTACCTCCATGGGTCACCTCCACATGCACATAGAGATGGTTATCTATGGGTCTACAAGTTCATTCTCACGCCATGTACTCTTCACTTAGCTTCTCAAGATCCTATGAAACCTCTTTAGGTTACCTCAAAACTGACAAAACTGGTATACACCCTACCAAAGGGTCCCTCTCCTAGGATGGGAGGAAACTACAACCCTTGACAATAAGGTCACAACCGTCCTTAGGGTTTTCACTCACATGAGCATGCCTAACCCAACATCTACTAAGGCATAAGAAGACCACCTATTAAACCATGCTAGGTCATACTTGTTCTCTCTCCTCAACATTAGATCAACTTAGTTGTGAGGGGTTCATCAAACATACTCTTAACTTAACGGGTTTCCTTTACCTCTACACATGAGGAGTACCATGCTCAAACTATAGAGACTCAAATCTCATCATGAGCATAAGATACACTGCTTCCCCTCTTAGGCCTAGGAACCCTAGGTTCACCTTCAGGTGTCCAACTGCATGCTCAATCTCTTAACCACGAATCGAGCATGTCCAAGATATGTCATGTACTTCCATGATCCTTCTACTCGAGCAACACTTCAGAGTTGAGTCCTCTTCCAGGACAACCAACTAGGTATAAAGACTCACAGCTGGATATTTAAACCTCCTCAGGGTCTAAAACACTCTTTATCTCATCCAGCAGGTAATCACGTATACCATAGGTACCAAAAGCATCATCCTCTCTCTAGGGTTTGGTTCCTCTAAAGATAACCAAGATATCATCAACCTCCCGGGGTCAAGCATAGGGAAACCACTAACATCCACTTAGGTCGCATCATCCTCGACTCCCCACTATTCCTCATGTCTCAGAAGCTAAGCTTCTAACCTTCTTGCTGGGTCCTACTCTCTCTCTCTCTAGAGCTAACCCTACAAACCATCTCACTATCAGAGGTCCTTTCTCCAAGAAGATGGATCAAGCTCATGAGCATACCTCTACCTGAGTGAAGCCTATGTTCAACTTATGTTTGCTCAAGGTTATCCATAGCTCTTTATGCTTATCTCATAAGCTATCCTGGCCAGGGTTTCAACCTACTGTCGTACCAATGACGTTCTCTGGGTGCAAGCTATACCCTACTTGCACAAGCACATAGGGTTCTATGGGTTCTTCTCTAACTTTATCCATGAAGGAGCTATCCTTTGTTCTAACATGCACGACCCTCTCCAGGGTTGGGTTGCAACATGCACTAGGTCATCTAACCTCTCAAGGCTCATATGGCATCCAAGGTATGTCTATCTAACTCATCATGTCATCTCTCTCTCTATCCTTCACTTAGGTTTAGGGTTAACATCATCCTCAGAGGATGTGCTAGGTCTCTACTTTTAATGGAGGTCTCTACCTCCAAGAAAACTCTCTCTCTACTCATCCTCCTGCCAAGGAGGTCTATCCTCAGGTCTCTCCTGAGGGCAATGACAACCTGTGTCATACGACCTAAGCATGTATCTATTCTTTAGGTTGCGCTAAATCTATTAAGCTTACATCCATGACATCTTAATTACATGCTTTTCATTTAATTTGGTGGAGGATTCCTTAGACCTTATTAACCTTATCCATTCCTCAAGAGGGTGAGGAGAAGAGAGAAAACCCTAATCCTTAAGATCCTTAACAAAATTTGAGTTGAGAAGGGATGAACAAGATGAGAGAGTCCTAAAGGTATCTTATTTCGATTCATACCCTAAGACTTTGGCCAGGAAGTCACACAGATTTGGGAGTCCTCATATTCCGACTAGCGGTGCGGAGGAAAATATTGCCAGCCCTCGATCGTGATACTTTTCTAGACACCTCTGTCTTTCGGATAATCCTCTAATAACTCCCTTGGTTCTACAGAATTTGTAAAATTTAATAATTATTGAAGATAAATTGAGGAACCTATGCTCTGATACCAATTGTAACGACCCCATCTCCCGGTAACCCCCACTTAAGGGAGACCAAGAGATCAGAGTCGTTATCTAATAACTCGGATCAAAGGTTCGACAAATAATCAATAATAATTATGAAATTCTACTAATAAACTGAAAATCGGTATAAAATAAAAGCTTTACTTACCTTTTAAAAGCTGGGATTTCTAAACTTCTATCCATGAATATACTAATCTAACTAATCCTCCTGTGTACGTTATTTCTCATTTAGTTCCACATACGCCACTTTACTGTTTGTTCCTTTCATTGTACCTAAAACGCCGAAAAACAAAACGTCGGTCAGCAAGAAGCTGGTATGTGGGGGAAACAATAATTGTGCAACTATGTTAACAATGTAGTCAACCAAATATCATTTAACATCCAAGATTATGCTTTAAGAAATACTACTCAATCCTTGCCAATCCCCTATATCTGTACCATCCATGCAGTGGACATGGATGCTACCTCTCTCATATGGTAGATCCTTACCCCCATGGTCCTACCACACAGGTAGCCAATTCCTAGGGTTATGGAGTCACATGGCCCTACCCAAAGGTAGACCAATCCCTGACTCATGATGACTTGATGGTCCTACCCCATTGGTAGCCATTTACTAAGTCATTCAATGACCTGATGGGCCTACCCCATTGGTAGCCATTTACTAGGTCAATGTATAAAGCTACAGAGGGGACTCGGATCTGAGCTAGTAGGCACATCTCTTATGTGATAGTCATATTCACATTATAATTTGCATGTATTAAATTCATTCAACAGTTTATTTCAAGTCATCGATGAAAACTTCAGAAAACCTCGGAAAACTAACTCGAGATATTCATAAGCGTAACCACATACCTTGTTAAGCAGATTGAATGCAGAAATAACTCAATCAATCAAGAAACCAAGCAAGTATGCACAGGTTGATCCTAAAAAGACATCCAATTTCTCTATCATTAAACATGTCATTATGATCCATTAATCCTAGTTGTTTCCTAGGGTTTCTAGTCTATTTTTAGGGTTTCCATTGCAATTAGGGTTTCCCTTCATCTTTTACTATTTTAAACCCTAATTTAACATAATTGATCACAAACCCTAATTATCTTAACATCTAATCCTCAGTTTCGGATTAAAGGCATAATTAACCATTAATTAAGCTCATTAAGCCTCTTTTACATTAAAGCTACTATTTTTATCCTTTTAATCCATGACAAGATCATTATACGCATTTATCATCAATTCATAGTTCATTATGATTGAATTCTCATACGAACTCTATTTGTCATTAATTCCATCCTGATTCATTCAAAAACCCTAATTTCTATATTAAGGTTATTTATCCACAAATTGGGAACTTTATTGCTCGAAATAGCCTAGGATCATTATGTCTCATATTTATTCACCACTTTTAATAATTAAAGTTATTAAGAGTCGAAACTACCAACATTAGGGTTTCAAGGCCCATTAAAGTATATTCATGCACATGAAACTCTAAATTAACTAATTACGTGCAAAATTCATCTTTTTCAATCTTAATGTATCTCTTTATGATTAACTGATTAATATCAGTTTTAACCATCAATTAAACCCTACTAATTCATTACTTACCAAAGATTCAAGTTTTGCATTAATTAAACCATTAAAGATAGCATCTTTACACACTTTTTGAATTGTAAATAGAATTAGGCTTCCATTATATTTTTGTTGGATTCCCCTCATTGTTCTGAGCAATTTTCATATTTTAACTTTATTCATCATAGCTACCAATCGTTTTCTACAAATTTTCAAATAAAATTACCTTTTTAGCCAATGGCGGGTCGACACGTCAGCGGGAAACAAATCCTTAAGTGGCCGGCTTTGCAAGTGGTAAAAGACCTCCCTGCCCCTCCCTTCATGCACACACACCAGGGGCAACCACGTAATTCCGTTATTTCTTCTTTTTCCTTGCTATGCAGGACTCCTGCCTGCAGCAGTGACGATCGTCGCGTGTGGCCTCTTCTCTTGGGCACCGGTGATGCAGAGCATCACGGGGAGGATTACTGCACCTCCGCAAAGCCTGTTGGACGCATCCCAGCCTCGGTGGCAGGGTCCTTTGGCTGGAGGTAGGGTGAGGTGGTCTCTGCTGCTCAACTGTAAGACGCCGACGACACCCCCCCTCGCGGCCCAGTAGGTGCATGTTAAACTTGTGCGGACGTCGATGCAGACCAACGCCTACTGGCTGCAGCTGCAAGTCGTCTCCACCCTCGTGGTTCGTTTCTTCTCTCGCATCGTGTAGGGTGATCCCTTCCCGGTGTTCTTGTTCTGCACACGTCCATAGAACACGGCTCTATCCAACACTGCCGGAGGTTCCCTGGCGGCGTCCTCCTACCCTCGTCGGAGCTGTCCGCAACCTGGGTTTGGTCACAGGCGGTCGGACAAGATGAAGGGCTCGGTTCCTTTTCTATGCACCCATGATGCCATCGCTTTCACCCAAGAAGGTACCACGGGGAGTCAGGGAGCAGCGCATTACTGTTATGTCGATGTTGGTTCCCTGGGGGATGGGGGAGAGATGGAGGGAGTAGGTTGGAGTTCCCTACTTATATACACAGGTATGTAGTCTGCATTACTTAGGGTTTGGGAGTCCCTATTTTCCTGGTTTCCTATTAGTATTACCAATGTCAAATAAAGAAAGGATGGATCACGATTCCATCATCCTTCCTTATAAAGTCACCTCTCTTTTTCTTTTAAAATTTGGCTTATAATCCATTGGCCACTAAAAGATTACAAAAGTCTTTCTCTTTATTAATACCAAAAGTCATTATTAAGATATCACATTATCCTCTCATTTTTGCCTTTTCTATTTCTTTTCCCCATTGGGACTCCTTAGATCCCAAGAAACTCTATTATTTCAAAATCCTTTTTATTGGATACTCCTTATCCTTCTAGATGCATCTAAATGCATTATTCTTCATTATTATGTGTATTTCTTAGTAAAATATTTCTTTTTGAGGATTTCTCTTTATTTCTCTTTTATTTTCCTCATTAGTATTCCTTTTATCATCAGGAATCCTTGGAATACGAAATTCCACTAAGGATAACTCAATTATACCTCTTTTCACTTGTTTTCCACCTTTTACCATTATTTTCAATTTCTTTCTTAATAAAGAAATACTTAATTAATCTTTTCTTTCCTTATTGCTTTTCTTTGCAACTTTGGATTCCTTGGAACCCAAGGAACCCAAGAGGCATGAAATCCATCTTTGGATCACATTCTTTCGCATTCTAGAGGTTTCCACACCTTTCTTTTTCTCAAATTCTCAATTATTCATTAATTAATTGAATTTCCTTGTTATTGGGCCCAATATCCAATCAAGCCCACAATACAATCATCCAGGCTATTGTAAATAAAATCCATTTATTCAAAACAAATTATATAATTATTTGTTCCAATATCTTTAATATGAGAAATTACATTTCTCACCAAATGAACCCAAAAATTGGGGTTGTAACAATTACCACCAAAGTGTCAGAATTAGCTGATATGTATATCCAGGAGATAGTCCATTTGCATGGTATTTTGAGCTCAATTATTTCTAATCATGACCCCAAGTTTACCTTGAATCTATGGAAGTAGGTGCATGAGGAACTTGGGACATGGCTGAAATTTAGTACCTCCTACCACCCCCAGACTGATGGACAGTCAGAGAGAATGATCCAGACTTTAGAAGACTTGTTGAGAGCATGTGTGCTCGATTGGGGTGGATCATGGGAGCAGTACTTGCCTTTAGCTGAGTTTTCCTATAATAATAGCTACAAAGCCAGTATCAGGATGCCTCCGTATGAAGCGCTATATGGGAGGTTGTGTCAGTCACCACTTCGTTAGGATGAGGTTGGTGAGAGGACCTTGTTGAGGTCAGAAGAACTTCATATTTACACTGATAAAGTCACTTTGATCAAACAGAGGCTGAAGAGAGCCCATGATTGACAGAAGTCATATGCAGATGCCAAGTGGATTGATTTACATTTCACTGTGGGTGAACATGTGATTTTGAAGATCCAACCCCTCTGAGCTATATCTAAGAATAGAGGGAAGTTGAGTCCCATATACGTAGGTCTGTTTGAAGTTCTAGAACGGATTGGTGAAGCATCATACCATTTAGCCCTACCCCCACAATATAGCATGATGCATGATGTGTTCCATGTATCCAATCTGAAGCGATATGTGAAGGAACCAAGCCATGGGCTGAGCATTGAACCTATTGAGCTCCAGGGGAACCTGACATATCCTGAGTCACCTATGAGAGTACTGGATACTAAGGTGAAAGAACTCAAAAACAAATGGATAGAGATGGTAATGGTTCTCTAGAAGCACCATGGAGAGGATGAAACCACATGGGTGCTGAAGGCGAACATGAAAAATCATATCTTGAATTGTTTGTATGATTAACTAAAATTTGAGGACAAAATTCTTATAAATGGGGAAGGATGTTATGCCACCAATTTTGGTTGTATTATTATGCAATTATTTGATAAAAAGGGGTTTGTTTGACAATTTTTGTGTATTGTTTTACAACTTGGGTTTCTTTGCAAAATTGGATTGAATTATGAATTTCGTGCTTTTCCCTATTTTAATAAGTCAATGGAAGTGTGAAAGGATAAAGAACAAAAGAAAAATCCATAATAAGGGAAAAGGCAAGAAGAAAGTAAATAACCTATGTTTTATTTAAGAAAAATATGAAATTCTCTAGAAGGTGGAATAAGTGGCCACAATAGGATGGTTTTAGTACCAAATGCCTTCTATTATCTGACAAGTTGAAATTAAGAGAATGGAAAAGGAAGAAAGATTAAATATGAGTTTGAATGCAATATATATGCCTTTTTAGTGCATGACTTGCATATGAAGAAAAAGAGTTATTATTTTCGAGTTCTTAGTCCCAAATTGTGTCCATGGGTAGATTAAGTCATCAAGAACTCTCCCTTGAAATTTGGGATTAAAAAGCTTAATTGATTAGGAGATATGAATTTTCTAAAATCCCTAAAGTATCGATATTACAAAGGATTATCATAAATGTCACAATATTTTGATTTCTAATAGGATTATATTTAATACACACCTGTGATGGAAACCATTGAATCAAAGATCCAACGGCTCACACATCATTCTACCCGTGACAGATCAGGGAAACACTTGTGCACACATAGAATTGGAAGATGGAATCTCCCTCTCCGATCCACCTCAGCACAAGATAATTGGATCTTTGTCTTTGCCACAAGAAAACAAAAAGGAAACATATTAATTTCATGACAAGAGGAGGTCTGTAGACTGAGAACAAAATCTCACCACCCTACCTCACTCACGTGAGGCCGGGAACCCTAAACCACGCCTCACACACCTACTCAAGGTTGCATCTCCTCTAATGAGCCTCCACCGTTGCGTCGTCGTGTGCAATTTGCGGAAGACAAGAAAGAGGGAAAGATCAAGGATCGTTAGATCAAGTCAAACTGCAGACCTACGAAGAGATCAACGGTTGTGAGCAAGCCTCACACTCCACCCAAACCTACAAGCATGTGCTTGGGAGTGTGTCTTCGCACGGCCATTGGATTGCGGACCTGGTCAGTTGTTGACCGGTGATTAACGGGAGATGATTATCGGTCTTTTTGCTTCTCTCGGTAAATTTTCTCCTCTCTTCTCAAATGATTAGATAAATGATTGAACTTGCAAAAATCATAGAAATTGATAGGAAGCTCAAATTAAGACATATAATACATGAATCTGACTCAGAAAAAATGCAAGCTACATGATAAAAATATAATCTTAGTCAGTATCTACTTCCAATTCAAAATATGTTCAAAGTTGATGTCTTAATGTTTTTAATGGATCAAAACCCTAAGTTGTGAATGTTGATGAATCTAATAGACTTGGTTAATGTTTTTAATCAAAGTCTGATCTGTTATGAATAAAAGTGAAACCTTGGACTCATATGGATATTGAAATCTAAGTTTTGAAGAGTTAGGGTTTCTTTATGCATAAAGGTGTACTAAATGATGGAAATTAGGGTATCTCAATCCAATAAACGTAAAAGTTTCATATATTTATCTTTTCACCTCCCCTAAATTGACTTAAAAAGGATAAAGATTGAGTCATTTGTGTAAAAGGCACCTTTTTGTAGCACAATCATGTATATGGAACCTAAAGTAGGGTTTGTGGATTTAGAAATTGGAAAGGATCAATAATTGGACTAAAGGGGTAACATGGATAATGACACAAGATTGTATACATAAAAACCTATCTTGAGATCCAAGTCAGTCCTTTGTTAGGATTTAGAGTCATGTAGCAACACATGGGTGTATGCATTGAATTTTAGGTTAACTTGTTTGGTTGATTGTGTGGTTAATTCTACTTTTTCCTATTTGGATTGAAAATTCTCCTGAGACAGGTATGTGGTTATGCTTAAGATTATTCATTGTAGTTTCATGTGGTTTCTCGGAGGTTTCCTCACATGGTTGAAATTATATGCTTGTTTGTTTATTTCATTCAATGCAAACTATAACGTGACTACAATTGTCACATTATATATGAATATGACTAGCCCAAATCTAGACCACCTCTAGATCTATGGAAAGGCCATCTGCCTAGATAGGGGAAGGCATATTTTGGTACCAGCCTGAATAGGGGGTATATGAGAAGTCACCCGCCTGGATAGGGAGTGACATGATGAAGTCATCCGCCTAGATAGGGGAAGACAGTGAATATTGTAGTACGAGGCCCTGAGGGGTTATGACAGAGGGTGGTGAAACCTAGATTGGGTAGTCATGGTGAAAATGTTAAATTTGGTTTGTTAAAAATTAATTGTTGATTTATGTTGTTATTATTACTTGTGAGGTTTTGTTTCCCCCACATACCGGTATGACTTGTCATACTGACTGATGTTTTGATTGTCGGTATTTTTAAGATAATCTTGCTAGAAATTGGACATTCAAAGAAAGAACACATTAAAAGAAAATAACTGAAGTAAGGCTTGGAGGATATAAATAGATTGTTTATTTGTCGGTAAATTCTAGAACTGATATTTTGTAAACTTTGGAAAAATATTTTTTTTATCATGTACCAAATTTAGTTAGTTTAGTAAAATGTATTCATTATTTTTTATTATGTGCAAAACCATTTGATCCTATTTTAGGGATAATGGCTCGAGTTTCTTGGAGTTCCACAATTGGGGGTTGTCAAAGAATGGGGTCGTTACTTGGACTTCACTATGGGCCTCTCTAAGGGTAGAGAAACCCTAGGATCATTCTTTCTCTCTCTCTCTTTCATCCAAGTGTTGTGCAAAATACCTAAAAAACATGCAACCATAAGTGCATTTTAACATGTAATCTAATAGGTATAGATGTTATTAAAAAGCAACAAGACACAAGATAAAGTCCTAAAATAACACTGCATCAGTAACCTAACATAATAGTAGATCCCATAATTCAGGATTCATTCTAGAGAAACTAAATCCTAGAGATAGAGAGGGAAAGCTAGGGTTGGAAGGAGAAAGAGGCAAAGATGGTGATCTAGGTTTTTACTCTTACTAGATTTGAATAAACTCATACATGTTTTAGAAAGAAAGAAAGTTAAGAGCGATGTTTAGTTTGTTTGAACCCATGTTATACCTAAATTTCATGATATACCAATGATTGTGAAATATTGTTATGACATAGAGTGTCTTTCACCTGCGTGACCCACCTTCCCCCTTCTTGCATGCCAAGCGGACGAGGTTAATGAGGACATATCCTAGAGGTACCCAAAAGACATGGTACCCGCCACTTGCGCATCCTACTGACTAATAGATTCTTCCAGATTCACCTATGGGCTTATCTGAACACTAATCCTAAGCAAACCCAAATCCTAGTTAGCAGGTGGTTACGACCTCATTTATAAGAGAGATCCCCTCCCTCCAAAGAAAACCTAGCACTTCATCTCCTACTTTGTAGAATCTAGAAAATAACTTGAAAGGAGTGGGACCCAATAGTGGATCCACTCCTTGCTTAATTCAGGAATAAATCCATCCAATATAAACATAATAACCAGTATGGTGGATTAGGTATATTTTTCATTTCTCCAAAGAATGATATATAATAAATATGAATCCATAGCATCAGAAGAAATCACACCTATTACATTATCTCAAAATAATATATATACATTATTCCTCGCCTTTTAAGGGTGGCATGCATTACATGAGGAGCTACAAACTTAAAATTATACAAAGGACCAAACTTAAAATAAATTACATATTCACGTCATCATAGGCTTTGTCAAGATCAACTTTGATGCATAATTAGAATACCATGAACCATTAGCATGGAAACTAAGAATTTCATTAGCCAAAAGTAATTCATCACCTTTATTCTCCCTTAAACAAAAGCAACTTGGTTTGAATAAATCAAATGAGGTGAAATAAAATACATTCTATCAGCTAGAACTTTTATGACAATCCTGTAGATGACATTGCCAAGTGATATATGCCTCAAATATTTGATATTGCACACATCTCTCTGTTGGGTATCAAGGTAGTGACGGTACTATGCACTCCTTAAGAATATTAGCATTCTAAAAATGCAGAACAACTGTAACCACAGCTAAACCAATATTATCCCAAGTTAAAGAAAAGAACATTGTATTCATGCCATCAAGGCCAAGAAAAATATCTATATTGATAGCTATAGTTATATTGATAACCTCACCAACAACGACCCACCTTGTCGGACAGTTAAAAACCTACACAATGCATGAGCTACAATTGTGATTTCACACATCATCCCTACCGCCTCCTATTATACAGAGAAACCATTTTCACAAATTCATTATAAGTTAATGTTAGGTTAAATGTCATTTATCCATTTTCATGCATATCAAATTTAATAGTTCTTCTCTTAAAGTTCTAACGACATTAACTTCTATCTTGAAATCAAGTTGAGGTTTTAATGTCATCTTACACATTATTTTGAATTGGTTGAACTCCCATTCACATTGGATGAGCCATTTTAAATGATGTTGAAAAAAAAGAGATACATTTTATGTGCAACTAATAGCAGTGAGAGTCATACTCTACAAATTATATTTGTTTCTTGGATGGAAGAAGTATTTGAGAGATAGAAAGCTTGTCCTTCACAAAATTATAACAAATGTGATGGATAGGAATTCATGCCCTCCCCTTTAATTCTTAATTCCACAAAAAGTACTTATACAACAACAATTTATAAATTAGAAGGGTTATCGATCTCCTTTTATGGCGGCTTCAAATAATTGCATTCCAATGCACATTTATTTCAATTAATTTTATAGCCACCTTAGTATGTTCAATAAGTATATATTGGAAAAAATGTTAAGGTCATACTTAAACTAACATGACGATGTTACATACTCCTTCACAATCAAAATATTATTACTTGTCAAATTAAAATGCGAAGTTGTGAATGATTGCAATCGTAGCTCATACTTATGTTGGATCGTTGTATTGTACCATAAAATAGCACCCCCTCTTTAATATTCATACACCCCTTAAGATCGTTTGTATAACATGTCTTATAAATTACACGGAGTTGCGGATGATTGCAATCCTAGTTAATCCCGTGTGTGAAAGATAATAGAGAGATACAGGTGGGATGTGGAGGGCGTATAATAATAAAACATTGAGGTAATAGGTCTCTTCAAAGTGGCGCCGGCTACGAAAGGTGGGAGCTTGTCTCGACGTAGTTTCTCCGCTTTCGGTGCCAACGGCTCTCTCTGAACGCTTGTGCACACACAGAATTGGAAGATGGAATCTCCCTCTCCGATCCACCTCAGCACAAGATAATTGGATCTTTGTCTTTGCCATAAGAAAACAAAAAGGATACATATTAATTTCATGCCAAGAGGAGGTCTGTAGACTGTGAACAAAATCTCACCACCCTACCTCTCTCACGTGAGGCCGGGAACCCTAAACCACGCCTCACACACCTATAAAATGACCCCATCTAACTCACTTGGGTCCTTAGAGCATCGACGGCTTCCTCTCATGCCTTGATTTCCGCTCCTACTCAAGGTTGCATCTTCTCTAATGAGCCTCCACCGTGGCATCGTCGTGTGCAATTTGCGGAAGACAAGAAAGAGGGAAAGATCAAGGATCGTTAGATCAAGTCAAACTGCAGACCTACGAAAAGATCAACGGTTGTGAGCAAGCCTCACACTCCACCCAATCCTACAAGCACGTGCTTGGGAGTGTGTCTTCGCACGGCCATTGGATTACGGACCTGGTCAGTTGTTGACCGGTGATCAACGGGAGATGATTATCAGCCTTTTTGCTTCTCTTGGTAAATTTTCTCCTCTCTGCTCAAATAATTAGATAAATGATTGAACTTGCAAAAATCATTGAAATTGATAGGAAGCTCAAATTAAGACATATAATACATGAATCTGACTCAGAAAAAATGCAAGCTACATGATAAAAATATAATCTTGGTCAGTATCTACTTCCAATTCAAAATATGTTCAAAGTTGATGTCTTAATGTTTTTAATGGATCAAAACCCTAAGTTGTGAATGTTGATGAATCTAATAGACTTGGTTAATGTTTTTAATCAAAGTCTGATCTGTTATGAATAAAAGTGAAACCTTGGAATCATATGGATATTGAAATCTAAGTTTTGAAGAGTTAGGGTTTCTTTATGCATAAAGGTGTACTAAATGATGGAAATTAGGGTATCTCAATCCAATAAACGTAAAAGTTTCATATATTTATCTTTTCACCTCCCCTAAATTGACTTTAAAAGGATAAAGATTGAGTCATTTTTGTAAAAGGCACCTTTTTGTAGTACAATCATGTATATGGAACCTAAAGTAGGGTTTGTGGATTTAGAAAGTGGAAAGGAGCAATAATTGGACTAAAGGGGTAACATGGACAATTACACAAGATTGTAGACATAAAAACCTATATTGAGATCCAATTCAGTCCTTTGTTAGGATTTATAGTCATGTAGCAACACATGGGTGTATGCATTGAATTTTAGGTTAACTTGCTTGGTTGATTGTGTGGTTAATTCTACTTTTTCCTATTTGGATTGCAAATTCTCCTGAGATAGGTATGTGGTTATGCTTAACATTATTCATTGTAGTTTCATGTGGTTTCTCGGAGGTTTCCTCACATGGTTGAAATTATATGCTTGTTTGTTTATTTCATTCCATGCAAACTATAACGTGACTACGATTGTCACATTATATATGAATATGACTAGCCCAAATCTATACCACCTCTAGATCTATGGAAAGGCCATCCACCTAGATAGGGGAAGGCATATTTTGGTACTAGCCTGAATAGGGGGTACATGAGAAGTCACCCGCCTGGATAGGGAGTGACATGATGAAGTCATCCTCCTAGATAGGGGAAGACAGTGAATACTGTAGTATGAGGCCCTGAGGGGTTATGACAGAGGGTGGTGAAACCTAGATTGGGTAGTCATGGTGAAATGTTAAATTTGGTTTGTTGAAAATTAATTGTTGAATTATGTTGTTATCATTACTTGTGAGGTTTTGTTTCCCCCACATACCGGTATGACTTGTCATACTGACTGATGTTTTGATTGTCGGTATTTTTAAGATAATCTTGCTGGAAATTGGACATTCAAAGAAAGAACACATTAAAAGAAAATAACTGAAGTACGGCTTGGAGGATATAAATAGATTGTTTATTTTTCGGTAAATTCTAGAACCGATATTTTGTAAACTTTGGAAAAATATTTTTTTATCATGCACCAAATTTTGTTAGTTTAGTAAAATGTATTCATTATTTTTTATTATGTGCAAAACCATTTGATCCTATTTTTGGGATAATGGGTCTAGTTTCTTGGGGTTCCATAATTGGGGGTTGTCAAGGAATGGGGTCGTTACTTGGACTTCACTGTGGGCCTCTATAAGGGTAGAGAAACCCTAGGATCATTCTTTCTCTCTCTCTTTCATCCAAGCGTTGTGCAAAATACCTAAAAAACATGCAACCATAAGTGCATTTTAACATGTAATCTAATAGGTATAGATGTTATTAAAAAGCAACAAGACACAAGATAAAGTCCTAAAATAACACTGCATCAGTAACCTAACATAATAGTAGATCCCATAATTCAGGATTCATTCTAGAGAAACTAAATCCTAGAGATAGAGAGGGAAAGCTAGGGTTGGAAGGAGAAAGAGGCAAAGATGGTGATCTAGGTTTTTTCTCTTCCTAGATTTGAATAAACTCATACATGTTTTAGAAAGAAAGAAAGTTAAGAGCGATGTTTAGTTTGTTTGAACCCATGTTATACCTAAATTTCATGATATACCAATGATTGCAAAATATTTTTATGACATAGAGTGTCTTTCACCTGCGTGACCCACCTTCCCCCTTCTTGCATGCCAAGCGGACGAGGTTAATGAGGACATATCCTGGAGGTACCCAAAAGACATGGTACCCTCCACTTGTACATCCTACTGACTAATAGATTCTTCCAGATTCACCTATGGGCTTATCTGAACACTACTCCTAAGCAAACCCAAATCCTAGTTAGCAGGTGGTTACGACCTCATTTATAAGAGAGAGCCCCTCCCTCCAAAGAAAACCTAACACTTCATCTCCTACTTTGTAGAATCTAGAAAATAACTTGAAAGGAGTGGGACCCAATAGTGGATCCACTCCTTGCTTAATTCAGGAATAAATCCATCCAATATAAACATAATAACCAGTATGGTGGATTAGGTCTATTTTTCATTTCTCCAAAGAATGATATATAATAAATATGAATCAATAGGATCAGAAGAAATCACAACTATTACATTATCTCAAAATAATATATATACATTATTCCTCGCCTGTTAAGGGTGGCATGCATTACATGAGGAGCTACAAACTTAAAACTATACAAAGGACCAAACTTAAAATAAATTACATATTCACGTCATCATAGGCTTTGTCAAGATCAACTTTAATGCATAATTAGAATACCATGAACCATTAGCATGGAAACTAAGCATTTCATTAGCCAAAAGTATTTCATCACCTTTATTCTCCCTTAAACAAAAGCAACTTGGTTTGAATAAATCAAATGAGGTGAAATAAAATACATTCTATCAACTAGAACTTTTATGACAATCATGTAGATGACATTGCCAAGTGATATATGCCTCAAATATTTGATATTGCACACATCTCTCTGTTGGGTATCAAGGTAGTGATGGTACTATGCACTCCTTAAGAATATTAGCATTCTAAAAATACAGAACAATTGTAACCACAGCTAAACCAATATTATCCCAAGTTAAAGAAAAGAACATTGTATTCATGCCATCAAGGCCAAGAAAAATATCTATATTAATAGCTATAGTTATATTGATAACCTGACCAACAACGACCCACCTTCTCGGACATTTAAAAACCTACACAATGCATGAGCTACAATTGTGATTTCACACATCATCCCTACCACCTCCTATTATACAGAGAAACCATTTTGACAAATTCATTATAAGTTAATGTTAGGTTAAATGTCATTTATCCATTTTCATGCATATCAAATTTAATAGTTCTTCTCTTAAAGTTCTAACGACATTAACTTCTATCTTGAAATCAGGTTGAGGTTTTAATGTCATCTTACACATTATTTTGAATTGGTTGAACTCCCATTCACATTGGATGAGCCATTTTAAATGATGTTGAAAAAAAAGAGATACATTTTATGTGCAACTAATAGCAGTGAGAGTCATACTCTACAATTATATTTGTTTCTTGGATGGAAGAAGTATTTGAGAGATAGAAAGCTTGTCCTTCACAAAATTATAAAAAATATGATGGATAGGAATTCATGCCCTCCCCTTTAATTCTTAATTCCACAAAAAGTACTTATACAACAACAATTTATAAATTAGAAGGGTTATCGATCTCCTTTTGTGGCGGCTTCAAATAATTGCATTCCAATGCACGTTTATTTCAATTAATTTTATAGCCACCTTAGTATGTTCAATAAGTATATATTGGAGAAAATGTTAAGGTCATACTTAAACTAACATGACGATGTTACATACTCCTTCACAATCTAAATATTATTACTTGTCAAATTAAAATGCAAAGTTGTGAATGATTGCAATCGTAGCTCATACGTATGTTGGATCGTTGTATTGTACCATAAAATAGCATCCCCCTCTTTAACATTCATACACCCGTTAAGATCGTTTGTATAATATGCCTTATAAATTACACGGAGTTGCGGATGATTGCAATCCTAGTTAATCCCGCGTGTGAAAGATAATAGAGAGATACGGGTGGGATGTGGAGGGGGTATAATAATAAAACATTGGGGTAACGAGTCTCTTCAAAGTGGCACTGGCTACGAAAGGTGGGAGCTTGTCTCGGCGTAGTTTCTCCGCTTCCGACGCCAACGGCTCTCTCTGAACACTTGTGCACACATAGAATTGGAAGATGGAATCTCCCTCTCCGATCCACCTCAGCACAAGATAATTGGATCTTTGTCTTTACCACAAGAAAACAAAAAGGAAACATATTAATTTCATGCCAAGAGGAGGTCTGTAGACTGAGAACAAAATCTCACCACCCTACCTCTCTCACGTGAGGCCGGGAACCCTAAACCACGCCTCACACACCTATAAAATGACCCCATCTAACTCACTTGGGTCCTTAGAGCATCGACGACTTCCTCTCATGCCTTGATTTCCCCTCCTACTCAAGGTTGCATCTCCTCTAACGAGCCTCCACCGTGGCGTCGTCGTGTGTAATTTGCGGAAGACAAGAAAGAGGGAAAGATCAAGGATCGTTAGATCAAGTCAAACTGCAGACCTACGAAGAGATCAACGGTTGTGAGAAAGCCTCACACTCCACCCAAACCTACAAGCACGTGCTTGGGAGTGTGTCTTCACACGACCATTGGATTGCAGACCTAGTCAGTTGTTGACCGGTGATCAACGGGAGATGATTATCGGCCTTTTTACTTCTCTCAGTAAATTTTCTCCTCTCTGCTCAAATAATTAGATAAATGATTGAACCTGCAAAAATTATAGAAATTGATAGGAAGCTCAAATTAAGACATATAATACATGAATCTGACTCAGAAAAAATGCAAGCTACATGATAAAAATATAATCTTGGTCAGTATCTACTTCCAATTCAAAATATGTTCAAAGTTGATGTCTTAATGTTTTTAATGGATCAAAACCCTAAGTTGTGAATGTTGATGAATCTAATAGACTTGGTTAATGTTTTTAATCAAAGTCTGATCTGTTATGAATAAAAGTGAAACCTTGGACTCATATGGATATTGAAATCTAAGTTTTGAAGAGTTAGGGTTTCTTTATGCATAAAGGTGTACTAAATGATGGAAATTAGGGTATCTCAATCCAATAAACGTAAAAGTTTCATATATTTATCTTTTCACCTCCCCTAAATTGACTTAAAAAGGATAAAGATTGAGTCATTTGTGTAAAAGGCACCTTTTTGTAGCACAATCATGCATATGGAACCTAAAGTAGGGTTTGTGGATTTAGAAAGTGGAAAGGAGCAATAATTGGACTAAAGGGGTAACATGGATAATGACACAAGATTGTAGACATAAAAACCTATCTTGAGATCCAAGTCAGTCCTTTGTTAGGATTTAGAGTCATGTAGCAACACATGGGTGTATGCATTGAATTTTAGGTTAACTTGCTTGGTTGATTGTGTGGTTAATTCTACTTTTTCCTGTTTGGATTGCAAATTCTCCTGAGATAGGTATGTGGTTATGCTTAAGATTATTCATTGTAGTTTCATGTGGTTTCTCAGAGGTTTCCTCACATGGTTGAAATTATATGCTTGTTTGTTTATTTCATTCCATGCAAACTATAACGTGACTACGATTGTCACATTATATATGAATATGACTAGCCCAAATCTAGACCACCTCTAGATCTATGGAAAGGCCATCCGCCTAGATAGGGGAAGGCATATTTTGGTACCAGCCTGAATAGGGGGTACATGAGAAGTCACCCGCCTGGATAGGGAGTGACATGATGAAGTCATCCACCTAGATAGGGGAAGACAGTGAATACTGTAGTATGAGGCCCTGAGGGGTTATGACAGAGGGTGGTGAAACCTAGATTGGGTAGTCATGGTGAAAATGTTAAATTTGGTTTGTTAAAAATTAATTGTTGAATTATGTTGTTATCATTACTTGTGAGGTTTTGTTTCCCCCACATACCGGTATGACTTGTCATACTGACTGATGTTTTGATTGTCGGTATTTTTAAGATATTCTTGCTGGAAATTGGACATTCAAAGAAAGAACACATTAAAAGAAAATAATTGAAGTAAGGCTTGGAGGATATAAATAGATTGTTTATTTGTCGGTAAATTCTAGAACCGATATTTTGTAAACTTTGGAAAAAAAAATTTATCATGCACCAAATTTAGTTAGTTTAGTAAAATGTATTCATTATTTTTGATTATGTGCAAAACCATTTGATCCTATTTTTGGGATAATGGCTCTAGTTTCTTGGGGTTCCACAATTGGGGGTTGTCAAGGAATGGGGTCGTTACTTGGACTTTACTGTGGGCCTCTCTAAGGATAGAGAAACCCTAGGATCATTCTTTCTCTCTCTCTTTCATCCAAGCATTGTGCAAAATACCTAAAAAACATGCAACCATAATTGCATTTTAACATGTAATCTAATAGCTATATATGCATTTTAACGTGCATCCCGCTAGTAATAATAAAAGATTGGGGTAACGGGTCTGTTCAAAGTGCGCCGGCTACGTAAGGCGGGAGCTTGTCTCGGCGTAGTTTCTCCGCTTCCGGCGCCAACGGCTCTCTCTGAACGCGTAGCGGCAGTGCCACTGCCTATATATACGAGTCTTCTTAGCGTGTAGAAGAAGCAGGTCATCGGCCAGTTCTTTGTTTCATTGGCTAGTTCATCGAGATGGCGCTCGTGTTCACAGCTACTGACGAGTAGATGCTCCAGCTGCTCCAAAGAAGGGTTCTCGGCGCTGCTGCTGGCGTTTCAGATCCGTCGATAGAGCAGTTGTATCACCTCATCCCGACTGTGCATGCCTACGGTACAGAGGCCTGGAACGTCCATGACATGGTGACGGCGGAAGCGGCCAGGACGCGATTTCTGCCTGTTGAGGATGGTTTTGCGATCTTCTTCTCGCCAAGAAAGTACAGGTCGCGGACTGCAGGTAGAGGTACCTGGAAAAGCATCCAAAGGCATGACATCAAGGCCGCAGACGGCACGCTGGTGTGTATTAGGGTTTATATGAAGTTCCATTTTTCCTGTTCCGGCGAGGAGGAGGACGCCGACGCCGGGAGTGCAGACGCCGGAGGGAAGAATAAACGGAATAGGAAGGCACCGGTTGCGTTGAAGCCGATAGCCACGGAGCACATAATGTATGAGTACTCCTTTCCCCCTCCCTCATTCCAAGAAGTGGTTATATGCAAAATCAAATTCAGCCCACACGGAGGGGCAAAGAGGGAGGAGTGTTAGGTTGCTGTGGCACACAAAAAGGCCAAGGTTGGTCTATTTTCCAGTGATGATTGGTCTTCCGCTTCAGGATCCGTGACGAGCGCATCGCCATTTGCCCTAACGATGACGACCTGTCGAGAGGCGCCACAACAGAGCCTGCCGTCTCCATTTACTGCAGCGCAAGCAACAAAAATGATGAAAGGAGACGGGTCTACTGTCAATGTTGCTGGTGTTAAAGCCCTGGGAATGGACTGCAGCAGTGGCCTCTCACCCTCTGTGTTGATCAACAATTCGGACTTTCTTCATTATCCCGCTGGAGTGGAGAAACATGCAAATGTGGAAGAAGAAGGTGCTGGGATGGAGCTGCTTCAGTTCCCACTGATCCCAGAAGATCACCCTTCATCTCCAGCGACATTCATAAATCTTTCAGATACTTCGGAGCTGGCAGCAGATACCTACGGACCAGGGTATGTCAGCGGCCTACATTCCCTGCTGCTTCATTTTAACGGCAATATGTCCGGGATGTGCTTGGCAGAAGATCAAAGCATGGGGTACTCTTCCTTCTGCGCACCTGGATGGTTCAATCCCAGGCCGCCTGACTTCTTACTTCCACCTGTCCGTGCCACTCCTGCATTCATTAGTGATGAGGATTTAGTCAATTGGGGAACCAGTGATGGGCTTTCGCCATCTGCATCGTTGCCGCCACTGGAGCCTGATCACTTGCTTCCTACCTCCGCTGCTGCAGAAGTTTCCGCTGAGTTTGACTTTGGGCTTGATTTTGACTATGCTGCTGCTGCTAAAGTAGCTGCGGAATTTGACTTTCAGCTAGAGTTTGGTGAGACTAGTGATGTGCTTTCTGTGGCTAGCGCTGCTTCACTTTCAACAAACACGACTGCCAATCTCCACAACATGGCAAAAAGGGTGGAGCCACTATAGTGTGTCCACGACCCACCTTTGGTATCTGATTTCAGCAGCCATATGGGCATTGCTTCCTCAGAAGGAGAAAAGATCATGGCCCCTTCTACTTCTTGTGCTACTCCCCATGAACTCCAACATGTGTCCTTGGATCAAAAGCATCCTGGCCAAATGCTGATCAAGGTCACCCCTTCTGCTTCTAGCACTAAAGCATTTGAGTCACAGGGTGTTGCTGAGGCTTCTAAGATCACATCCTCAGAGCATTCTGCAACCACTACTGCCGCTCCAGATGTATATCAGATGGCAAACATGGCGACACTGGACTGTGAGGAATGGTGGAAGCAATGTGGTGATCCCAGTCCACTAGTAGATGATTACGGTTTTCATCCTCAATGGTGGTTTTAAACTTTTAATTGCTGGCTATTTAGATGAACAGAACTGAAACTGACACTTACAGTTTAGAGGGATAACTGTATATGAAGATTTTTATGTTTTTTGTAAATGCTAATTTGTTGTATGAAGCATGAAGGAATTCCTTATAAGTCAATGTGCATCAGTAGTCTGATGTGATTTTGAATACATTGTAAACAGATTTTGGTTCTGGTTAATATAACATGGGCTTTCTTATAACAGTTAAATTGTATCAACAAATTGTCTTTATCCTGTATGCTCCAATTTTTATTTTGTTCAACTCTATGGTGCCTATTTTTTTGTGGGAACTTTCAAAATGGTCTCTACCATCTATATATAAGTTGTCCTATATGCAGCTAATGCCGGACAGTTATCTCCTCTCTGCACTTAACCAAGTAAAATACAGTACCATGCATAATTGACAATGTTTTCTGGATGGAAATTTGTGTTTAGTGATGTCTTGTTATTGCAACTAACCACTCAATATCACTTCTTGGTCTTAATCAAAATCCTATTGTTTGGGATGATGTAACACCAGTTATTAATTAAAGGGCAAAAACCATTGCTATGTAATGGATATTGAGAAATTAACTAGTTTGGGTTGGAATAGCTCCCTGGTTTGTTTGAACTTTCATCCTTTGGTGAAAGGTGTTGTTCTCTTATTCTATCCTTCAATCAAGTAGGTGGCTATGCCTTGTGCATTTTTCTATCGTAGCTTAATTTCAGTCTAGGAGTTATATCTAATGGAACCTTAGGAACACCAACACACTCCTCCAAGGACTCGTAGTGTACCTCTCCCTGACTAATTTCTCCTATTCCTGAATGGATCTTATGTGTGACAAGTTCTTACACTAAATATTGTGATTTTCCTGTTATTAAGATACTGGTTTCGGGGTTTACCCTTGGCTGGGTGGGGTCCAATAGTGGCCGATCCCGGGAGGGGTTCTTCGTTATCAAAAAGATATTACATGCAGGGACGATACTGACAACATAAAAGATGTGAATACATGTAAAAGAGTTAAGGTGGATGCTCACAACCACTATTTTTCTTTCTTGTTAAGCAGATTCTGTAGCCGTATTGAACCATTTGTGATCCTACAGACTGTGTGTTAGTCTGATGGGGCATCGATAGTTTAACTTTCTGGTTTTAAAATCCCATTTAAGAAGTCCTGAAAATTCATCCCTTGACAAAGGAGATCAAGGTTGGATCTGATACATCCACGTTGTCATAAGTGACTCATTTTCAAGTTTCAATTTATGTCAAACATCCACGTGGCATGGGAATTTTGGTATTTCAACAAACTTCTACATATATCATCATCATTATCATCATCTAAGTCTCAAAACCAACCATGTTGCGTTCGGCTACATGGATCCTTCTACATTATATTATGAATTTTTAAAATATTACTGTTAAGTTTATGAAGGTATTTGAGAGACTTCTTAGCTTGTAGCAATTTTGTAATCCTCAAGACAAGAATGAGTTGCTTATGGAACTCGTCTAAGTGAATTATGATTCTAATTTTAGAATTACTCTCATACTGCTTGGACACATAGATTCACTAGAATATATATCAGGATTCGTTGTCAGGTCTAGTTGCCAGTATATTTGCATCAATTATGTTTATCCGTCAATATATCCATTCGTTAAGCTCCTCCTAGATGCAAAGAGGATCATGGGTGTATAAAATGAGAAGACTAGATTGAAATTGAAATGTTGTGTACTTTCAGAAGTTTAAAGTTTTCTCAATCTTATTCAAGTCAAATCATGAAAGATAATAATTATCTAGATATTTCACTTTTGTCCTGATGCACTGGAGTGAAGGAACTATTAAATTGTTACATCCTACCGTAATTCCTCAATAGTTAAAAATTCTAGATGACATCCCTATCTGAGCATATAAGGAATTTTCAGAAAATAAGGTAACAACCTTGAGTCTGCCGACAGAGAACTAATTGTAATGTATCAAGGTCCAAATCATCATTATTCACCAAATGCACTATAGTGACTCTTTATATATCATTCTCTATGTGATATCACCATATATTGAATCTTTGTATATCTTTTGCGATGGTGCAAAACTCTGAATATTCCTAAACCAGCTAAAAGAAACATCAGTCACCCTTTTTCTTGTTTTTATGTTAGAGTGATAAAGAATCAGTACAATAGATACTTTTCTATTGAGATAATTCCTTTCAATATGGATAATGTTTCTTCAGGAACCTCTGCAACATGCATTTGATAATATAAGAGCTGGTTGACTGATGGTAATTTCTGCAGATATGTAATAATTGCTGCTAGTGAACAATGACAATCTATCCCTTCCAAACATTTTACATTTTATACCAGCGATATCGTGGGGTATGGAAAGAATGAGTAACCAGATAGTTTTAGAATCATACTCAACTTCCAGGGCCATGGAAAACAATATGATGTCCTATGTTACTTCTTGGTCTTATTAAAATCCTGTTGTTAGAGATGATGTAGCATCAATTTCTCAAGCTAAAAAAGAAAAATCCAAATCAAAGGGCAAAAACCATATACATGTCATGGATTTGACAAATCTGCAAATGGACAAAATTAACCAGTTTTTGGTTGGGAGGACCGCCGTGATTGTTTGAATTTTCATCCCTAGGCAAAAGGTGTTTTCCTCTTAGTGTGCCCTTCAATTTCATTCATCGGTTCGTCCTGTCTATATGTTCTATTATAGCTTTATGCCAGTCTAGGAGTTATATCCAATAGAAGCTTAGAAGCACTGACATATTCCTGCAAGTACTTATACCTCTCCCTGACTCATTTTCTCCTTTTGTGTTTAAATCTTATGCCTTTCAAGTTCTTAATCATTCTTGTGCTTTTCCTTTTAGGCAGATATTTACGTTCTGGTTTTTTTGTCCATTTCTCGCCACAGACCTAGATTTTTTTAGTAATATAGCTTCTTTGTATAATAAACTATATGGTTTCCTCATGTCCAGAATTAGCCTAACTGTAACTCTCTTCACGCTCAGTGGGACAAAAATAAGATGCACACGAGTTTAACTGTCACATGCCAGTGAGCCCTTCTTTTGGAGAAAAGGAATGTGAGATTCAACCTGTTTGAGAATTGAGATCATATTCAGTTTCTTTTTATGTAAATCTGAGAACTGCCACTGTGCCAAAAGTGTCTACCTGGCCAACTTCTGATTGAGGTCACCCGTTCTGCTTCCAACATTAAAGCATTTGAGTCATAGGGTGTTGCTGAGGCTTCTAAGATCACATCCTCAGAGCATCTGCAGCCACTGCTGCCGTTCAGGATGTAGATCAGATGGCAAAATTGGTGACACTGGACTGTGATGAATGGTGGAAGCAATGTGGTGATCTGAGTTCACTAGCATATGACATTTCTGAGTCTCAATAGTGGTTTTAAACTTTTAACCACTAGCTATTTAGATGAACAGAACTGAAACTGACTGTTACACTTACAGTTTAGGGAGATAATTGTATATGAATATTTTTATGTTTTCTGTAAATGCTACATCTGTTGTATGCAGCACCTGATTCATATGCAGGAATTCCCTATTAATCAATGTAAATCAGCCGTCTGATGTAGTTTACAATACATTGTATACAAAGTTTGTTTCCAGTTAATATAGGCTTTCTTATAAGTTAGAACAGTCAAATTGATTCAACAATTTGTCTTTATCCTGTATGCTCCAATATTTATTTTGTTAAACTCTGTGGTGTCTTTTTTTGGGAGGGATTTCAAAAATGGTCTCTACCATATATATATAAGTTAACCTATATGCAGATAATGCCGACAAGTTATCTCTTCTCTGCACTTAACCAAGTAAAATACATTTACCATGCAAAGTTGACAATATTTTCTAAATGGAAATTTGTGCTTAGTGACGACTAGTTATTACAAATAATATTCTACTCAATATCACTTCTAGGTTTGAATCAAAATCCTATTGTTTAGGATGATGTAACGTCAATTTTTAATCAAAGGGCAAAAACGATTATTACGTCATGGATATTGACAAATTATCCAGTATTGATTGGAATAACTCCCTGGTTTGTTTGAACTTTTATCCTTTGGCGAAAATTGTTGTCCTCTTAGTGCCTCCTTCAATTAAGTACGTGGCTATGCCTTGTCCATTTATTCTACAATAACTCAATATCAGTCTAGGAGGTATATTTAATGGAACCTTAGGAATACCAACAAAGTCCTCCAAGGACTTGTATCTCTCCCTTGTTGACTCAAGGTCAATTAGGTCAATGTTGACTCACGTCTAAATTGACTAAACCCATGTTTTGATGATGACCAACCATTCCACATATTGGTGTCTAATGTCTCTACTTGAGTGATTTCAGATTAGGTATAGACACACTCCAAATGCCCTAACTTGCGCATATCAAATTGGAGAAAAGACAAGTCAAAGTCAATACAAGTGCACGTTTTTGTAATATGATGTATATCCATTAGAATCATGTTGTAAATCACTTGTAATGATTGTATGACTTGTAATTAAGCTTAGAAAAATATCAGGAGCACTTAGATCGAATGTTAGAGCACTTTAGATGCAACTTAGAAAATCAATTACAGGCACTTGGTCGGTCGAGTTTCCCTAGCCTGAAACTCGATCGATCAACCTTGGTCAATTTTCTGAAGATTGCATCGGTCGAGTTGTGCACCCACAGAACTCGACCGATCGGGTAGCATGCCATTTCCAGTTGAAATGGTCGATCGAGTTTCCTCAGGACAAACTCGACCGATCATTTGAATATCGGTTTGCCTCTTACTTGATCGGTCGAGTTACCCTCGTAGAAACTCGACCGATTGCACTGTACGGAAAAGTGCAGAAAAGTGTTTCTAGCCGTTGTGGAGTTGCAACAAGTGAAAATAGATCCGTTGCAAGCCACAAAATGGCTAGTTTTCGTTCTCAAGTGTTCCCAAAGGCTAAGAGGCATCCCCAGCTATAAATAGGACCCCTTGGGCTTCATTCCAAGGTTGAGCATTCATTGCAAACTCTATGTGAGGTTCCTATTCTATAGCTGAGTGCTTCCTACAACCTCCTCTCTCTCTCTAAGCTTAATCACTTGCTACATCCATTAGAGTGAGTAGGAAATCTGTAAGAGAGCTAGTCCTACATGTATATCTTGTGAGGCTCTCACTTCCTCCACCTCCCCATCTCTCATTTCAATCATGAAGATGAAGGTTCTCTCTCTTGTCCAAGAGAGGTGAAGAAGAACAAAGGAAGGAGTCCCTTGGTGAAGATCAAGGCTGAAGACTTGGAGCAAGAGTGGGTAAGTCCTTGGTGAAGGCAGAAGACTCCTTGCTCAAGTAGGTAAGTCCTTGGTGGAAGCTTCTCCGAGTGAAGGTGAAGTCAAAAGCTGAAGATCCAAGAAGAGTGGGTGATCTCTGCAAGGCTGAAGACTTGTGCTAGAGTGGGTAAGTCCTTGGAGAAGGCCGAAGACTCTTGCAAAGTGGGTAAGTCCTTAGTTAGGTTGAAGACTCTTTGTATTGGATAGGTAAGTCTTTTGTTTGGTCATGCATTGTATGTCTTATGAATGAATATAAGAGTGCAGTAGTTTGGAAGTCCTAGAGGTTGACCTCTCTAGGCAAGTGGAATGACACACTTCTAGTTTGAATTGTGGAACCACTCTAAATAACTTGTCTAATTGGTGCATGTTCAATCTCTCTCTCCCTTGATATGTATGTTTTAGTTGCACACAAATTTCCTATTTAGCAACCTTATATTGTGATATATCTTGAAGGTTTAATGAATTTTGTTTAAGTGCTTTCAGCTCTATTCACCCCCCTCTAGAGCACCTAATCACCCATCTAGGATACAACAATTGGTATCAGAGCGGGTCTTCTCCAAGCATACTTCAACAAGTAGGAGAAGATGGGTGACTACCTAGGAGGGAGATTCTCGACCAGCCTTCCAATCTTTGATGGGAGCAATTTCCTCTATTGGAGAAGAAGGCTTCAATTCTACATCCAAGGATCAAGTCTTGAGATGTGGCAAATAGTGAACAGCCGATACATGCTACCAAAGACAAAGATTGAAGAATGGGATGAAGCTACCTTGAAGAAAGCAACCTTGAATGCTAGAGCCATGCACGTCCTTTATGCCTCCATGACCCCCACCGAGTTCAACCAGATTTCTTCATGTGAAACAGCCTATGAGGTATGGAGAAAGCTTTGCATCACTTATGAAGGGACATATCAAGTGAAGGAAAGCAAAGTCTACATGCTCAAAGGGCTACTTGAGAACTTCAAGATGGGAAAGGAGGAGAGCATAGCCAACATGTACTCAAGGCTCAACACCATTTTGAATGGTCTTGCTATTCTAGGACATCCTATGTCTAGTGGAGAGATCAACTCAAAGATCCTTAGAACTCTTCCCAAGCCGTGGGAACCCAAGGTGACTTCCATTGAAGAAGCAAGGTCTCTTAGGGATATTCCTATTGAAGAGCTCATTGGAAATCTATAAGCACATGAAGATACACTTGACAAGAGGGAGGAAGTAGAAAGACAAGAGAAGAAAGAGCTAAAGAAAATGAAGAAGGCTGAAATGAAGGCTCAAATTGAAGCTATCATGGAACAAGTCTCTCCATCCTCTCAAGCTAAAGAAGATTCCATGTACTCCAAGGATAAACTCTACAAAGGCAAGTCCTCCTCCATCCGGTGCTTCACATGTGGAAAGAAGGGTCACTACAAGGAAGATTGCCCACAAGGCAAAAAGACCCATCTTCACAAGAAGAAGGAGAAATGGCACTCAAGCTCAAGTGAAGGATCGAGCTCAAGCTCTAGTGATGAAGGAGAATGCCATTTTGCTCTTATAGCATCAACAAGTGAAGACTCAAGTGAGGTAAATCTAAACCTTTTAAATAAAGAATCCTTGATTGCTATTATTCATGATATTTGTGCCTCTCTTAAGTCTTCTCAAAAGAAAAGGAAAAAGCTTGCTAAAATTGTTGATAATTTGCATGTAGAACTAGATGATCTTGAACATGCTAATTCTTGCTTGCTTGATGATAAAAATGCTTGTCTTAGCCAAGTAGACTCTCTTAAACTTGAAAATGCTAGTTTACTTGATAAAGTTAGATTTCTAGAAGCTCAACCTTTCATGCCTAGTTCTAATGAAGAGCATACTTTAATTGTTGATTCTCTCATGCATGATATTGATGTTCTTAAATCTAAAAACAAGGACAAAGATTTTGTTTTGCAAGAATTAGAAACAGAAAATGCCTCCTTGCTTGCTAAAATCAATATGCATGAATCTTGTTCTAGTTCTACTAATAGAGAGAATGATGTTGCTGCTCTTCACATTAATAGAGATTCTTATTTAACTAAAGCTCTTTGCTTAGAAAATGATCTTTTACATGCTAGAGATAATATCAATAATTTGTCTTCTACTATTGCTTCTCTTAAGCATGATAATGACAATTTAAGATCCTCTTTGCAAAGATTCTTAGTTGGTAAAAAGAGTCTTAATGACATCCTACATCATACTACCAAACAAATTGGTAGACATGGTTTGGGGTATGATAGTAGTCAAGGGAACAACAAAGGTAAAGGATCTCCAATCTTCCAAAGAGAATCCTCTAGTTCCAAGACTATGGGCACATGCAACTATTGCAATGAAATTGGTCATTATTCTACTTGTTGTCCTTTTAGGAAAGCACCCAAGAGCAATAGGACTTGGGTTGCTAAACTAACCCCTCCGGACCCAAAAACATGATTGGGGACCATTTCATCTTTCTTCTTGTAGGTACTTGCAAATGGATTGACTTGAGCTATTGAATTGCAAATTGACTTCTCAATCCACATGAAAGAAGAAAGGTGAGATGTGTAGAGGGTGACAACAAGTGGAAAAAGGAATGGTAAGCACAAAGGTAATGTTTCTCTTTGCTTATAACCTTTCTAACTTGTTTTTGTCAAGTTAGTTTGCACTATACATATGGTTTTTGAGTCAAAAGTGGTATTTTGTGTTTCTCTTCACACTCTTGCTCAAAAACTATTTTTAATGATTCTATAGTGCATTACTAACTTGCTTAGACATGTTTGGATATGGTTTGTATATCTAGCATGCCTTTAAATATGTTTTTATGATATATATATATATATGCTTGTTGACAGCTGCTCTGTCGGTCGAGTTTGCCCTATTGAAACTCGACCGATAGGCACCAATGGGTGTTGCCAACAGCTGTCATCGGTCGAGTTGTCAATGCTCAGAACTCGACCGATAACACTGTGCACAGAATACACATTTGGCTTATTGAATGAGAATTTCCCTCTCAACTAGATTTTCTCAACCAATGGCCTTATTCTTTGGCACTCCTTTGGTACCTTTATATATGCATATTGCCATGTTCTAAATTGCCTATCTTGCTTACAACTCTATCTCTCTAATTGCTCTAAATTGGTATATCTATATGTTGCAATTACTTGCTTTGAGTTGTTTTGCAGGTTTTGATGATGATCTCTTTGGATCTCTTGGTTGTGTCTAAAAATTGCTTCCTTTGTACTCTAACTTTCTACATCTATCTAGGTGTATATCTTGTGTTGATACAACCTTGAGGTTCTTAGGAGTAATCTTCTTATGGTAAGGATGCATATCATGTGAGTTATATCCTTTCATGCTTCTAAAATTGCCTATCTCTTTGTTTGGATATATCTCTACATCTACTCATAGCTTGCTCTATCTTGTGTATCTTTTGGTATCTCTTGCTATGATCTAGATCCTACTAGTAGTCCTAACTTGTGATAACATCTACTAGTATTTCATATACATGTAGTTCTAGCCTTGTTTAAAATTGGCATCTTTGCTCATCTATATGCTATGCTTGTATCTTGTTTCATACATGCTCAAGCATGTTCCTTGAATTGCATATCTACTATCTTGAGTTGCTTGCATAACATTGTGATGCAGGGTACATAGATCTACATGATATGTGGAAATTGGATTATTTATGGATTTTTAAGTAGATTTTGCTCCAGTTTCAATTTTTGATGCAAGACTAGTGTTTTTCATGCATAAACGACCTTCTAAGCAAGACTCACTGCTTTGCGATGAGCTCTGATGGTTTTTGGTCAAATTCCGTCATCTTGAGGGTCAAAATTGCGATTTATTGTTTTTCTGTAGCACTTTATCTTGCATTTTGGGTTGTTCAAGTATATGCTTTAACTTGCTTTTCTTTCTATGCTTGGACAAGCCCCTATCTGTGCTCTTCTACTCTCCTTATATATATTTGTGTTATCTCCTTTCTCTTTAACAAGTGATGTTTCTTTTTTATAACCCCACTTTTTGAAATGACAAAGGGGGAGAAAGGTATATCTTCTTTTAAAAAGAGGAACAAGGCATGTAGTATATGACGAGGAGAAGCATGTTCATGTAAAGGGATAAGGTAAAGGGGAGAAGACATAGTATTCTATAAATGTTATGAAAGCTAACCATGCAGGAGAAATAGCATAAATTGAGGGGGAGTATGAGAGCTCCATGCGCATCAATTGAGGGGGAGCATATGAGCTCAATCCTATTGAAACCCCTAGGTTTCTCTAAAGGTATGATTTTACTTGAAAGCTTTCAATACATTTATGGAATGGTTTGTCATCTTCAAAAAGGGGGAGATTGTTGACTCAAGGTCAATTAGGTCAATGTCGACTCACGTCTAAATTGACTAAACCCATGTTTTGATGATGACTAACCATTCCACATATTGGTGTCTAATGTCTCTACTTGAGTGATTTTAGATTAGGTATAGACACACTTCAAATGCCCTAACTTGCGCATATCAAGTCAAAGTCAATACAAGTGCACGTTTTTGTAATATGATGTATATCCATTAGAATCATGTTGTAAATCACTTGTAATGATTGTATGACTTGTAATTAAGCTTAGAAAAATATCAGGAGCAATTAGATCGAATGTTAGAGCACTTTAGATGCAACTTAGAAAATCAATTACAGACACTTGGTCGGTCGAGTTTCCCTAGTCTGAAACTCGACCGATCAACCTTGGTCGATTTTCTGAAGATTGCATCGGTCAAGTTGTGCACCCACAGAACTCGACCGATCGGGTAGCAGGCCATTTCCAGTTGAAATGGTCGGTCGAGTTTCCTCAGGACAAACTCGACCGATCATTTGAATATCGGTTTGCCTCTTACTTGATCGGTCGAGTTACCCTCATAGAAACTCGACCGATTGCACTGTACGGAAAAGTGTAGAAAAGTGTTTCTAGCCGTTGTGGAGTTGCAACAAGTGAAAATAGATCCGTTGCAAGCCACAAAACGGCTAGTTTTCGTTCTCAAGTGTTTCCAAAGGCTAAGAGGCATCCCCAGCTATAAATAAGACCCCTTGGGCTTCATTCCAAGGTTGAGCATTCATTGCAAACTCTATGTGAGGTTCCTATTCTATAGCTGAGTGCTTCCTACAGCCTCCTCTCTCTCTCTAAGCTTAATCACTTGCTACATCCATTAGAGTGAGTAGGAAATCTGTAAGAGAGCTAGTCCTACATGTATATCTTGTGAGACTCTCACTTCCACAACCTCCCCATCTCTCATTTCAATCATGAAGATGAAAGTTCTCTCTCTTGTCCAAGAGAGGTGAAGAAGAACAAGGGAAGGAGTCCCTTGGTGAAGATCAAGGCTGAAGACTTGGAGCAAGAGTGGGTAAGTCCTTGGTGAAGGCAGAAGACTCCTTGCTCAAGTAGGTAAGTCCTTGGTGGAAGCTTCTCTGAGTGAAGGTGAAGTCAAAAGCTGAAGATCCAAGAAGAGTGGGTGATCCCTTCAAGGATGAAGACTTGTGCTAGAGTGGGTAAGTCCTTGGAGAAGGCCGAAGACTCTTGCAAAGTGGGTAAGTCCTTGGTAAGGTTGAAGACTCTTTGTATTGGATAGGTAAGTCTTTTGTTTGGTCATGTATTGTATGTCTTATGAATGAATATAAGAGTGCAGTAGTTTGGAAGTCCTAGAGGTTGACCTCTCTAGGCAAGTGGACTGACACACTTCTAGTTTGAAGTGTGGAACCACTCTAAATAACTTGTCTAATTGGTGAATGTTCAATCTCTCTCTCCCTTGCTATGTATGTTTTAGTTGCACACAAATTTCCTATTTAGCAAACTTATATTGTGATATATCTTGAAGGTTTAATGAATTTTGTTTAAGTGCTTTCAGCTCTATTCACCCCCCCTCTAGAGCACCTAATCACCCATCTAGGATACAACATCCCTGACTCAATTTCTCCTACTCCTGAATGGATCTTTTGTTAGATAAGTTCTTACACTAACTATTGTGCTTTTGTTGTTATGCAGATATCAAATGTAGAAACCATACTGACAATATAAAAGATGTAATGCAGATATCAAATGTAGGAACCATACTGACAATATAAAAGATGTTAACACATGTGAGAGTGAAAGGTGGGTTCTCACAAGTACTATTTTTCTTTCTTTTTTAGCAGACTTCGTAACTGGGTTGAACCTGTTAATATATTTATTTTTATTTATTTATTTTGTGCACTTTAGTGTCTTGCCTTTGGCCCCATATTAGTGAACTCTGTATTGAGTGATTCCTCCTATCCTATATAAAGAGGGAACCTATGCTTGTATTTGTTATGTTAATAATATAAACCTATTCTAATCACATGGTAATAGAGCAGCCCTTTGATCCACAAAGGCAGCCCGCTACACCCGTCCCAACCGTCAGTAACCCAACTGCACGCCATCCACCCCAACTCCCGTCGCCGCTCCCTGCATCTGCCACCAGTCGCGTGCCAACCCTTCATCGCCTGCCGCCTCCACTGCTCTCTATTCCTCCACCCGCCACCAGCCAATGGACCTCCATACCCTGCCCAGATCCCGATGTTGTCCACCCGCTATTCCCTTTCCTCCACCCACCTTCCCCTTTCCTTCCTTCCCTGTCGTTGCTTACCTAGCCACCACCCGGATCCTGCCCAGCCATCTCGATCCCACCCACCCAACCGCTTTCTATCACCCTTCCAGGAACAAAACACCCACCCATCCGCCTTCCCACCACATCAATCGCCGTCCCTCTCCCAAAGTAGCTGTCTTCCCAATGGACTAATCCCAAATCTCGACATCTTTTTCCCCTCCTTGGCTCAGACTTAACAAGCTACTCTTGGTAAAAAAAAAACAAGCGTTATTCGGTTCGACTAATTTCTTCCGGAGGGAGTTGCTTCCTCCCATCAGCCTTCGTCACACGTCGGTCTAAATTGACGATGTGGCGTTGGTCTTATAATTAAAATTCTTGAAGCCCATTATTGGGTCTCTCAACTCTTTTATTCGACTCTTGCTTGATGCTTCACACCCTTTTGAACTAAGAACTTGTGTGGACTGATCCAAGAATTGTTTTTTAATCATGACCTCTAATGATAAATTAAGAACTCACTGTGTGACCACAATAAAATTGGATGGTTCTAACTACCATACGTGGTCTGCTTCCTTTGAGTTGTACGTCAAGGCCCAAGTCCGATACTCTCACCTTGTCACTAAAGGACCTGCTCTTCCTGCCGAGAATGCTGATGAGAAAACTAAACAATCATGTGACTTGCGGGTCAAGGATGACTCAGGGGTGATTACCTGGATGGTCAACAATGCATAACCAAAAATAAGTCAATCTCTTTTATGGCTTAGAACGGAAAAGGCCATCTGGGATCGGTTAGCACATGTGTACTCACACCAACAAAACCCTAAAAAGGTGTTTAAAATCTTTAAAACTAATGCTAAAAAGGAATTCTCTTATGATACCTCTATTAAGGATTATTATAGTTAATGTTGTGCTTTGTGGGATGAATTTGAAGTATACCATCCCCTGACTTTTGATATCATAGAAGCTCAAAGACAGTGAAATGAACTTCAGTTAGTATAATTCCTTGCTGGATTACCTGCCTCTTTTGTAGGAGTCTGGATCAGATCTTGTCTAGTGATCCGCTCTGGTAGCTACGCGATATCTTAAAAAGGGTCCAACACCTACAGTATGTCTCTTCTTTTCCTACTGGTTCTACTAAGGCATTTGCTCTTGCAATTCGATTTGGCATACAATGGATGTGGCAAAGGTCGTGGACGTGTTCGTTTTAGCTGTCACAAAATTGTTTGTCACCCAAAGTCCACACTCCTAATGGCTACAAAGCCAAATGCGAGTGGACTTGAGCGCCCGTCCGTAGAATGACACAAATATTTCACACAGGCAGTATATATGTAAAAGCAGTAGCAGCAAGATATAACAAGATACTAAAATTGGAGATAAGAGATATGTACCCATTTCATTTCTAACATCCCATTGGTGTTTCATTTCATAGAGTAGAGACTTGAGTGTAGAGGATCTTCATTTGGTAACTAAAAATTCGATAAACAAAACATATTAATTCTAAATCATTAAGTACGCCATGAAAAGGCATGTAAACATTTTAAGAATAATGCAAAACTTGCTTGGTTAGAAACATGATCATAGTCAAGAAGAAGAAATAAAGCGAGAACACTTAACGATATTGTTTTATACAAAGCATGTTTTAGGTTCCTTTATCCATTATGTCAACATTAGGTTGCATAATGGCTTTCTGTATATTATACTCAAGGTTTGTCAACGTAGAATACTCAAACATGAGAGTAGTAATCATAGGAACAATAGATCAACCAAGTAAGTCACTAGCCACATTCATACAGACATACATACAAGCAAGCCAATATCGTAGTAGGGTCAAGAGGAAAAACGTACCTTGCGCGTAAAGAGCAATTAATAAACCATGAGTAAGATTCCTAGAGATGATCCAAACCAAGGGAACCACACAAGGAAAAGATATAGCATAGTGTCTTGGATCACTAGGGTTTGATAGATAAACATCATACGAGTTATGTGGATGTATCCCTAGAACTAGGTTTCAAATAGATCAACTTAGGTCCAAAGTCCCATACGTGCATGCAATCAATCAACCATAGTTCAAAGATCACATCAACATCTTAGGTCTAGGTGATACATCCACATCATGAATAATACCAGATAAGGATAAGGTCTAATTTAGGAGTAGATGAACCCCAATTGGATGGGAGCCCCCCTCTGTTTACCTCCAATCCAGACTCGTAGTATCCATCCAATCAATTCCTTTTGAGCTCATCTCGGACGATCCAAGCCGCCCAATCTCCACCCCACGGATTGTGCCAGTGGTCAGGGCTTCTTCCCCTTCACTTACTCCCCTGACACCGGAGCAGGTGGCCCGACCACCCTATACCCCATCTCGCCCCTTTAAAAATGTTCAATGAGTTTGTCGCAGCTCCCCCATTTCCTTCCCCTTTCTTTTCTGGGCATTTCGTGAACCCTATCACCCATTTTTTTGTGCTCCTTCTCCTTCCTTTCCATGGTAGCGCCGCCGAGTCTACCACCCCGGGCTTCCTCGACACAGACCTCCTGGCTTCATTATGATGCAACCATCAACTTTGTTGCAGTAAGGGGAGGCAGGACGACCACCCCACGAGCTCTTTGTCCATCCTCTCCGAAGCCCTAGTTCGCCCTCTCTTCTTCTAGCTCAGTGGCGCCACCGCAAGATCCCTCGTCTATTCTCGCGCCTCTGCCACCCTCGAAGCCAATCACTACCGTTCTCAGGGTCTGCATGGCTGAGCCATAGTTGGGCGACACCTTGGCAAGGCTTTTCAAGCCCACGCCCTCCTTTCTCTGCCCTGACTCTAGAGATGGGGATCGCTCAGGCAATGGGAAGGAGACAGTGGGTGATCGCTGCCCACCACCGATCACCGGCGCCCAACCACTCGCAAACCGGGCCGGTAGAGAGAGAGCCCAATCGCCCGCAATCGCCACGCCAAGCAGGCCAGCGCAAGGAGAGTCACAGACCCCATACCTGCTGACTCGTGGACCCGTGCCCCACTTATGCGCACGGACCCAACACCGGCCAATTGGGTCGCACCACATCATCGACCCTCTTGGTAACTCCCCTCTCTTCCTCTCTCATACAAATATGCTAAAACTTGAAATTTTTGTAGAAAATGATTCCTTGAGCCAAATTGAACATATTATATATCAAAATTGATCTACTCGACGAGATCTATCCAATAAGTCTTGTTTCAGAGACTAATTCCATTCGTAGCTCATGTTATGTTGAAAATGGAATCAAATACATCTCTTTTACATGATTAATGATATTAAATGCTCAACCGTGATCATGCTATGAATCCACTTGCTTTGATGACCCTAATCAGTAAATTATGATATCTTGTAAACATGTTAATTGAACTTAATCATGCTTGGTCCTTAAATGACTTGTTTCTTGAAATGTTGTGTAGCATTCCCCATGTACCTTAATGCTCTATGACCTGGAAAAGTAACCATATTGCATGAATTGATCTAATATGCCTAGTTATGATATCACATGGTTGAACATTATGGAAATACAAATACCCCCGATTGGGCCCAATAAGGTCACACAACAATGAAATCCAAATAAAACACTTGCAATCGACTTAAACTTCAAAGGTCCATAACTTGGGATCTGGATGCCCGGTTAAGGTGATTTTTGGACCGTTGGATTCACAATTGAATCCTCTACCTCATGAAATACATTTGATAGTAAAAAGAGTTTATTGAAGGGGTTAAACTTTGATTACAACTTGATGATACATACTAAGCATGATATTTAGTTATGCACTCGAATTGAAGGCATATACACGCACAAAGTGATACTTATTTGAAGATAACTTATAAATTGAGAATCAAGTGACTCAAAGTCATAAAATTGAGGGTGAGGAAGGGGTATAGAGTACAATAGAGCGTTTAATGAGTCCATACATACCTAAATTGAATGAGAGAAAATCTAGGTTTTCACATTAGCCTACCAAGACCTGGATGTGACCAATCCCCTATTCGATCGTGATGTGGTCAGCTCTCTATTGGACCAAGCAACACCCCTCCTACTGGATCTTGTCATTGCAACTTATGCAGTCATGACAATCACAATGAGGATCGTTGTTGGGTGAAACATGGCTACCCCGATACATGGGCCAATCATGCTTCTATTGACTATATCGAGGATGCACCGACCCAAACCCCCACTGCTTCTACAAATTGGGTCTGAGCTGAATTTGAAAATATTTTTCAAGAATGAGCCAGACTCCAAATCGGCTCCATATTTGGATGGTGATTCTGCCTTTTTTGCATCCTCAGATCGTCAATTCAAAATTGTTCTCTAAATTGACTACTTCTATTCCACCTGTAATTGTTGTTGATGGTGCTCAAGCCCCAGTTCATGGGGTTGTTGATATTCGAACTATAAATAACTTCTTTCTCAGATCGTTTATATATGTCCCTTGCTTCCCTCTGAATCTTCTTCCAGTTAGAAAAACTATTAAGAAACTTTAGTGTTCTATTACTTTTGACCCTGATGGATGTGTCTTTTAGGATCTCTTACACAAGAATGAAGATTAGTTCAGGCCATGAGGGACCGTACTGCTTATACTACCTTGATGCTCTGAAGAATGCTTCTCTTTTCTCCTCAACAATTTCAGGACTTCAATGGCACTATAGATTGGGACATCCATCAACATCAAAGCTCAAACATTTGATTGCTACTATTTCTGAAACTTTGTTTAAATGTGAAACTTGCTAGTTTGGAAAGAAAACTCGATATGTGTTCCCTAGGAAAATGGATTTCTTTAAAATCTATATTTGATGTTGTTTATGCTGACATATGGGGGCCTTGTTCAGTCACAAGTATAACTGGCTTTCATTACTTTATGACCTTTATTGATGACTTCTCTGGAATCACTTGGGTGTTTTTATATAAAGACATGGCACATGTTATTACACTATTACTACATTCAATGATGAGATTAAGACTCAATTTAATAAGCCCATCAAAATTTTTAGGATAGACAATGCCTTGAATTTGTGCAATAGTCTGTCAGTCATTTATGTAAAAGCCTTTGCACAATTCATCAAACATCTTGTTCTAACATTCGTCAACAAAATGGTGTTGCCAAGTGTAAGAATTGTCTTATATTTCAATATCACGTACCTAAACCTTTTTGGGCTGACGTTGTCTCTGTTCCCTATTTTTTTATCAATAGAATGCACTCATTTGTATTAAACAACCAAGTCCCTTTCAATGTTTTGTACCATGGAGCTTCCCTATTTTCTGTGCCACCTAGAATTTTTGGTAGCACATGTTCAGTGTGAAATCTTCAGACTGGTTTGAGTAAACTCGATCTGGGATCCATGAAGTGCATCTTCTTGGGATACTACACACTCAAAAGGGGTACAAATGTTATAATCCGAATACCAAGAAATGGTTTGTTAGTGCAAATGTTATTTTTTCCAAAGATACTTCCTATTTTTCTACTATGGCTTTGACTCTGTCAATGAATCTTCTTGTTGTCACTCCACTTCCTATTCACCGGGATTTTTAGAATCTGTTTCCTGAGGTACCTCTCAAAGTGTATCAAAGACGCTGCAAGACTACAACTCCCTCTATGGCCCCTCCCTTAACCAATCCTTCATCTTCATCGGCATATCGCGGTAGTACTCATGTTTACTTTGACTTGGATACTCCAATTAGCATAACAAAAGGGGTGTGCTCTTGTACTTTCCATCTAATCAACAATTTTGTTCTGATGCTAATCTTAGTTCACATTTTGGATACTTTATAGCTTCCGTTTCAACTATTTGTGTTCGTAAAACTATGGCTGAGGCCCTCACATATCCTGCCTGGCGTTATGCCATAGAAGTGGAGATGGAACCTCTACATACTCGACAGACTTGGGACTTATTAGATGCTCCTACACATGTTTCACCTATAGTTGCCGCAAGATCTTCACTGTGAAGTATCAACCTGATGGCACGATTGAACACCTTAAAGCTCATCTAATTGCTAAGGGCTACACTCAAACCTATGATGTGGATTACTTTGAGACTTTCTCGCCTGCCGCGCGACTTAACTCTGTTCGGATTCTTATCTTTGTTGCTATCAATAAAAGTTGGCCTTTGTTTCATCTGGATGTTAAAAATACTTTCATATATGGTGATCTACATGATGAAGTGTATATGGAGCAACCTCCTGAATTTGTTTCTCAAGGGGGTGTGTTCTAAAGTTTTTCGTCTTAAGAAAGAAATATATAGACTAAAGCAGAGTCCAAAAACGTGGTTTGATAATTAAGTCAAATTCTTGTAAAATTTGACTTTTGATGCTTGCAATTTTATCACTATGTATTTGTTAAAAAAACTACCGAGGGAGTTATTATTTTGATAGTGTATGTTGATGATATCATCCTTTCTAGGAGTGACCAGGGTATACATGATACCCAAGAATATTTACAAAAACACTTCATTACTAAAGATCTAGGATAATTGTGCTATTTTTTAGGGATTGAAGTATCTCATTTTTCTTCTGGAGTATGTCTATCTCAACGCAAATATGTACTTGATCTTCTACAGGAGACTGGCATGTTAGGTATCAAGCGAATCAACACACCTCTAGATCCTAATACTAATTGGGATGATTCTTCTTCTCCTTCTAACCCTGACATCAAGCAATATAGAAGACTTGTGGGCAAACTCATTTATTTGATTGTTAGATGAGCAAATATCACTTCCGCTGTTGGACTTGTCAGTAGGTATCTTGATAAACATCAACAATGTCATCCGGATGTTGTGTGACACATTCTTGAATACTTAAAAAGATCATCTAAAAAGGGTCTTCTATGTAGGAAAAATGGGCACTGCGAGATTTCTAGTTTCTCCAACTTAGAATATGCTGGCAAAGAGCTGATCGTAAATCTAATTCAAGTTACTGCACCTTTGTAGGTGGTAGCCTTGTCACTTGGAGAAGCAAAAAGTAGGTTGTTGTGGCTAGATTCAATTCTAAAGTTGAGTATTGCGCCATGGCACATACCACTTGTGAGCTGATGTGGGTTCAAGAACTATTTAAGGAATTTAGACTCTATGATTCTGCCCCCATTCCTATGTACTGTGATAATAAAGTGCCTACCTTCGTTGCCAGTGATCCAACATTCCATGAGCGTATGAAACATATCGAGGTAGAATGTCACTTTGTTAGAGAGTCCATTCTATCCAAGCACATAGCCACTCCATACATCAAGATTGAGGATTAGCTCACTGACATCTTCACAAACCCCTGCCAAAGACAAGATTCCTTTTCATGGTAGACAAGCTGGGCATGCATGATATCCATGCTCTAGGGGGAGTGTTAATATATTTATTTATTTTGTGCACTAATTAGTGTCTTGTCTTTTGTACCATATTGGTGAACTCTATATTGAGTGGCTCCTCCTATCCTATATAAAGAGGGTGCCTATGATTGTATTTGTTATCTTAATAATACAAACCTATTCTAATCACAGAAACATTTGTAATCATACAAATCGATAGGTTAACTTTTTGGTTTTAAGTTCTCATTTAATAAGTCTAGAAAATTCATCCCTCGATAAAGGAGATTAAGGTTAGAATTGATACATTCATGTTGTCATGAGTGAGTCACTTTCAAGTTCCAATTTATGTCAAGCATTCATGTGACATGGGAATTTTGATATTTCATCAAATTTTACATCATATCATGAAATTTTGAAATTTACTACTAAGTTTTTGAATTTAATGGATGCTTCCAATTTGTGAGCCTCAGAAAGGAAGTCCAGCCAGTTCCTCCATGCAAACAATTTTGTGTCCTACTTAGATGCCCATCTGGCCATCTTATCTAATATCATGTCAGATATTGTGCTTCTATAACACACTATGACATTTATTTTCCTTCTCATCAAGGTATGACACAGGTTAACAATGGCCTTGAACCTAATAATTGCACTATAACATTAGTTTTGGAGCAACTTGAAAGCCACATGGCTATCTGTTTCAACGATGACCTTTGGCAAGACTTACATAATATCCTGGAGTCCTCTTGATATTTCTCATAGTTCCACACTCAGAACGTTAATGCAGTGGATAGCTTGAGCTCCTTTGCTTAGCCACTTACCCGTGTCATCCCTCAACACAAAACTGGTTGATGCTTTGTTAAGTCGTCTAACTACTGCCCCATATACATCAATTTTCAGTTCTCCTCTTGCTGGTGATTCCCATCCAGTGGTATATTTTTATGCTGATTAGGATATACCGGGTCCCTGTACGCCTAGTTGGTGATGTTCATCTTCCTCACAATGTCCTGGTAAACCTGATGATTAGGAATCCGAGAGTTGTTAAACACAAAATAGTTCTTAAATTTCCATATTGTAATCGCTGCAATGGCCACCCAAATAGGTCTATCAAGCATATTCTGATTGTTCTTGAGGTTACTTGAAAATCATTGTCCCAACGACTTGGCATTCTCAACCGGTCAACCATTACAGTTTTCCAACTCTGACCATAAAGGTCTAACCAAAGGACAATTGTAAAGTATATGGAGAGAGGTCTAAGCATGAACATTGCACCTAGGACATGTTGGGAAATTTATCAGACCATGGGCTTCCCTATTAGCATTAGTTAACAAGGCTTCATGTAGGGTCCTGTATAGGAAGAACCTTGCTCATTTAACCACCTTAAGATTCCATATTGTCCTCCAACATCCTTGGGTTTGTCTGCAAACTGGTTGAATGAGATTGTATACACTGTCTTTGTAGAGAAATTCTCATTCGCCGATTCTTTAAAAAGGCACTCATCCTTCCTTGCATTAGTAACCGAGGGACGATACTGAGGATCCTCCTTGTTGTGTCTTCCTCAAACCAGAATATTATGAAATCTGTATCCCACAACCCTTTACTAGCCATTGTAGAGACCTTCAAATCTCTGATATTCATAGGGACTACTAGACCCGGTTTTACCACGAGTGCCGTTGTAACACTCACCGAGTTGTCGAGCCAAACTGATGTATCTTCACCGTCCATGCAAATTTTACATAATTGTAATTTCATATCTAGTTCCGTTTTAAGAATAATTCTCATAGAGCGGAGCCGTTCAAACTTCCTTTATCCTTTAAACGGTAATACTTTGCTTCCATAGCCTTGGTTCAATGAAGACATCTGTGTGTAGTGAAGTCACACACTACTCTAGATAGGAGTGCTTCTTTTGTGTTCGTGCATGCCTGATGCTAAGGCCACCGTCCTCCTTTCTGGAAAAAAGATTCCTCTAGTCAATAGTATTCAATTTTTTGTATCCTCCTAAAGAACCACAGATGAAGTTCTGAATGTTTCTGTCTATATCATCACAAATGGAAGAAGGCAGTTGGGTGGTCCGCATCAGGTATGTCGATGTTAAGCTTAACATAGATTTAGCTAGAGTCACTCTTCCTATGAATGATAGGGTTTGATTAGCCCATGAGTTTACTACGCTATCTATGGAGTTCATAGCTGATAAGTACAAACTCTTGTTAGATCTTGTATGTAATATGGAAACTCCCAAATGCTTCCCCAAGTTATTAGTCTAAGTAATACCCAATCTTTTGCTAATTCTTCTTCTTAAGATACACAAGGTGTTCTTAGAAAAGTATACACCTGACTTCTCTTTTGATACAATCTGACCCGACTCCTTCCTAAAATCCATCATACATCTCATCATAGTGCTAGCATGTGCCAAGGAGGCTTCTCCAAACAACATGATGTTGTCTGCAAAACATTCGTGAGAGAAAGATGCACCTCTTATGGTAGTTTTCAACGCCTTCCATTTCCCCATGCCTTCTTCTATAGAAATAGATTGGCTCAGTTTGTCAAGACACATGACAAATATACATGATGATAGTGGGTTGCCTTGTCTCACCCCTCTAGTGGCCTTAAACGGGTAAGGGTTTCTCCTTCCCAAGCAATAGATATGTCACCTGAAGTGATGATCACCATGATTAGGTCGACAAGTGCTTGTGGAAGTGTAGTTTGTTTGAGTATGTCATGTATACGATTCCAATTCATGTGATCATATGCCTTGTCTGGATCAAATTTGACCACCATACATTGCTGTCTAGAGGTTATTGTCCTCATGCTGTGGGTTATTTCTTGGACTAGTATTATGTTATCAGATATTCGTCTACCCAACACAAAACTACTCTGACAAGGGGTGATCCAGTCGGGGAGGTATGATTTAATGCGTTCAACACTACTATCTTGGATAATAACTTAATGCTGACATTGTTCAAAGCATTGTGTGAAGGTGATTACATGTCTCCGGCATACTGACCTTTGGGATGATTGTTAGACATAATGGATTCTTTATTTTCTCCCAATTTGTTTAGAGAAAGCCCAAATCAATACCATCGGGTCGCAGTGCTTTCATGGGATTCATCTTCATCAAAGTGGCTTTTATTTTAGTTTCAGAAGGATTCCTTTTACGAACATCATGTTGTTCAGGCAAAAGTATGGGAAAGGTTCCTGGATAAGCTTAGGCAAACTGTGTGAGGTTGCCACCTTCATCTTCGGTTAAGAGGCTTTTAAAATGGTCGTATACAAGCATTTTCAGTCCATCTTTATCTTCAATACATACACCATCGTTGTTCTTCAGCTTAAGGATTATAGTCCTTCTCTTTGCTTTGACAATAGTCTGAAAGTAATTAGTATTTGATTCTCTAAGTTTTATCCAGTCGTAGTGAGCTCACTGTTGCCAATCCTCCTCCTCTTTCCAAAGAATATATAAGTATCATAGTTGTAATTTCGTGATCTCTCCATCTAACATTCTTGAGTAACTACTACTCAACATCTCTTGTTTCCTTCTCAACTTGTCAAGTAGTCATTCTTTCGTCTTCCTCTCTTTCTTGTACTCCTCTTTATCCCATACATCAACATGTTTCATGAAAGTTTGGATGGGGGTCTTGAAATCAGTGTCATTGTTCCAGACTTCCTGGAATAGATCGGATAAAAGGGTCGACTAGACCAGGATGCTTTAGTTTTCAGATTATATATGCCTCTAACGTGTTAATGCTCTCATAGTTGTCCAACGCTCTGTCTAGCCGCTCCTGTAGAATTCCTCTCTTAAAGGTCATCAGCGAACCTGAAGCTCCAAGATCCTCCAGTCCGACTACCTGTAGAGCTGCTGCAAACTCCCTATAGCTACTGAGGTTGATGGTTTTTCTTCTGATATTTTTGTAGGGATCCAATTATGAGTTGAAATCGCCCATCTTCATCTACGGTAACAATGACGATTCCACGATAGTTCTCATGTGTTTCCATAGAAACCTTCTCTTCATTTGCTTGGTGCTTGCATATTTCTTATTAATCAGGCAATGAATAAACTATTTATGTATTGCAAGGATCTCAACTGTCCCGATCCGATGTCTCCACATCACCCATATTCCTCTCGAGAAACTTGTGCTTCGATCATATGCAAGGCATCGAATCCTAGGTTCCTGATAATTGCATCCACCGTAGGGCCGCTTGTCTGAGGTTCAAGAATTACCATAATGTCTATCTTATATTGGTTGCATAGTCTTTAATTGTGTTCTGAGATTTTAACGAACAGATCCCTTGCACATTCTACACCGCACAAATCACTGGTTTGGCTGTAAAGGTACCTCCTGGCTTATCTCACCCTCCTCCGTTCACGGCTCCTGGTTAGCCTTATGTCCGCTCTTCCTTGGACCGGATCTCACCAGGTCATTAGTGTGGAAAATCTTCCTATTACATAAATGGATACCCTCAATAATATTCCCTGGTGGTTGTATGGTGAACGAAACCCGACCTTCATGGCTAGTATTTGTCCCCAAATAGAAAGTTGTCTGATTTTTTCCCCAGTTATCGTTGGTGAGTACCGTCATCCCAAATTTTAGTCACCTTGTGTTGATCTTCCTTTTCCTTAGCCCGTCTCTTTGTGTTTTTTGACCGGGTACCATGGATCTTATTTCCAATTGTTCCATATTGAGTCTGAGTAGATTGCATCTTCCTCTACTGTCCCATTTTTTTCTGATTGTCTTTCCATTGTCTCCAGTCAATCACTACGATTCTTTCGGCTGTTTCTTGCAAATTATTTTAAAATCTTCGTCCTCCTCTTCAAGTGATAAATTCTGAAACTTGTTCATTGTAGGTACCCCTTCCTTACTTCTATGTTGATTAGTTCTTTGTCGTCGCTGAAAAGACATTGCATGCATGGCCTTAGCAAACTCTCCCGTAGGTACAACGTCTTCTGTGTGTAGTGGTTGCCCTTATATAGAATATTGCTGATTAGCTCGCCTCACCTCCACCTATGCTTTAGAGGAGTATTCATTCTCTACATGTCCCAACTTCCCACAGAACATACGAATGGACTGTAAGTTCTCATATTCCAGATTATATCTCTCCCCCTGCAATATGATAGCCAAAATCAATGGCTTGGTTGAGTCAAGTTTTACAATAATTCTAGCAAATTTCCCCCTTTTCTTCAGCTCCGTGGTTGTGTCCACCCTCACCGTATCCTCAATGCAATCTCCAATTTCTTCAAGAAATATTGTACAAAAAGATGGGCAGGTTTGGAATTTGCACCCATGCTACAACACACCCCGGGTTTCCTACAGAGGGAATGAAGTTAGATCCCATGGTTGCACACTTAGATATGATCCAATCATAGGCCTTGGGCCTCCCTTCAATGCATTTAGTTAATCATCTTGAAGCATCAGTTGAACAAGATAGTAGTTATTCTCTAGATCAATCAACCTGAAATAGCCTATAGGATTCCAAATTTCTTTGATACTCTTTGCATCAGCATGAGTCCTTCTCTAGACAAAACTTTCCCAATTACAGTAAAGCACCATGGTTATTAGTTCACAGTATTTTCCCTCTATTTTTAAACTTGGAATTCCATCTATATCCCTACTTTCTATGCCATCTTTGGTTAATTGGGCAACAAGATCTTCAATCCCGGAATTGAGTCTGCAGTACTAGTTCCCTCCTTTGCTGCAACATCTTTGTACGAGACTGGGCGTCGTGGGTCTTTCATCATTGATAGATTCAACAGACATGTTCCTCTCAACTCCGTTCTGTTCTGGATATGGAATGTGAGCCCCTCCGCGGGACAGGTTGTCCACCTCCATATTCACCGCGTGGAACACTTCCTGTTCCCCTAAAGATTGTCGGCGATGGGAGGCATACTTCAGACTAATGCACATCTCTTTTAGGATGTCTGGTGTCAATGCCAAGTTCCCCTATCCCTTCATTGGCTGATCCACTACTGTAGTTTCTCCAACCCCTTAGATTGTCCTTTCGTGACTTGTGCGGGATGTCTGGTGTCAATGCCAAGTTCCTCTATCCCTTCATTGGCTGATCCACTACTGTAGTTTCTCCAACCCCTTAGATTGTCCTTTCGTGACTTGTGCATCCCTTCTGCCCGTAGCACCCCCTTCTCCTTACGTAGCTTGCCATGTGTTAGGATTTTCCGGAGGTCGGAATCCCCAACCTCCATCACCCCCTCTATCTCTGCCAACACTCCCTAATACCCCAAACCCTAACATCACGTCTCAAGATTGATTTTTTGAGGATGTTATTTTTATTATTCTAAGCTAATATTAGTAAGATGTACTCCCTCTCTACTAGATCTACCATACACTTACACATTTTTAGGTAATTTGTTTATTGTTATAGACTTTATATATTGAAGCATTCTGTATTCTAGAGACAACTATATGTAACTGTGTATTTTTCTACATATGTAGACCTATATGAATGGCTATATGTAAACATACATTGTGATTTTTGCTAGATTTGATTAAATGTATCGATTTTCTTCACAAAATCACTATTTTTTTCTTCTTTTTGTTGAAGCTGAATTGAAGTTTAGGTGTGAAAATCCTCAAAGCTTCCTCCATGTTTCCACAAACTTCCACTTCCAAACCTGTAACAGTTGACTCAAAATCTACGTCTTAATCCATGGTTCTCCAACTTATCCAATTACTTGGGTGGTAATGATGTGTTGCTAGATACCGCTCATTGCTTATAAATTTATAATATGTATGGAGCCTATAGGGTCACACACATAGGATGCACAAAGAAGAGGAGTATAATCGTGGATACATGTTAAATTGATTACTAAAATGTTTAATAATAAATTAGAACAATGATAGACTGTTCGGGAAGCCCAGACGATGAGCTAGAAGATCCATTTGATCAACTGCATGTCAGACGCTCGACTCATATGATGAGTTGATTGACTGACCAAAGATCAACTCAGACGATCGAATGAAAGTCCAGTCGATTGACTAGACAAGATCACTCAGACAATTAACTGGAAAGTCCATTAGATTGACCGGACAAGATCCGTCAATCCAGAACATTCTGACCCTGCCTAGTAGACCAGTTGGACTTCAGTCAATCGACTGACATATTTGTAAACAACTGCTTAAATGACCGACTGAAAGTCCAGTCGATTGACTGGACAAGATCACCAAAACAATCAACTAGAAAGTCCACTAGATCGACCGGACAAGATTCGTCAATCTAGAATATTCTGACCATGTCCAGTAGATTAACTAGACTTGCCAGTTGAACGCCTGACATATTCATGAACAACTGCTTAAATGTAGCCCATGGATTTTCATTTCTCAATTATTTTAGAAACCCCACTCTCTTCCTCCCCTATTTAAAGGGACACAATGACTAGCGCTTTGGTTACATGCTTTGACACGTGAACCCTAGCCCTCATTACTCATAAGGGAGAGAGAGAAAGAGAACAAGCGCACCACAGAGATGCAGGAGATGTGCGACTGCGTAAGGAGAACGTTGACTCACATCCCCGCTTGAGAACACAGTTGGATTTGCACCACAGAAGGTTCATCTCGTGCTTCCTCCTTCCGCGTACATCGTTGTTGATGATATCTGCTCGTTGGAAAATGGAAATTTTTGTTGCTTCCGTTGTGTTTGTCACCTCCATTTCCGAAAAGTTTCTGCATTGAGAACTAAATCATAAATGTATAAAGGTCAAAACTATTCATATAGCACATGTAGTGTATTGGTCCAATATTTAATGGACTTCGGGTTGTAACATGTCAGCAACATGTGAGATTGATTGATTCTCAGTCTCTACGCGATTATTTTTCTTCATTATATGGTGTTTCTTTCGGCCAGAGATTTTGCAATGGTATCACAATTAAATACATGTGCATATATGCAGAAGATGCAAACTTATTATAGCTTGTTGGTACTTTCCTAGGTAAATTGCAACTCGGTGCGATTGTTTAGAGCTGATGCAAAATCCAATATCTTCTTGTAGGAAACTAATGCTTATAGCTTAGTGATTATTTAATTATTGCTCTAAATCTAGCCTATATTATTGATGAGGTAGAAAATCTGATTTTTGCACTTTTGGTTCTAACTTCTAATCATAGAGATGTCATGCAATTTTCCATCTAAATATCTTCTTACCATCCAATATTTGGATATCCCTTCTTTGATGCATTATTCTTGAAGGAACTCCTTTTATGTGCCTAAATCAGGTTGGCATCCTTCATGTGAGATTTAAGAATAATACTAACAACATAAGATACATTAATATAGGTGACAATTATTAGTATATATATTTTACTGTGCTGTGATGTTTCTTACTTAGTGTATTTTGGCTTTTTTCTTTGTAGCCTCTTGTACTTTTATCCCATATAGCCTAGCTCTACTCTATGTCTCACTCTCTTGTCTCATAAAAGAGAGGGTCATGTACTTGTTTTATTCACTCAATAAGAAATAGCCTTTAGTATTTTAGATGGTATCAGAGCCTCCCGATCCTCCTTAAACCCCTCCCTCCTAAACCCTAACACCATGCCCACTTAACCCTAGCCGCCGCCACCCCTTTTTCTTCTTTTTTTCTTTGCTTCTGCCCCCCCTTCCCCTACTGCTGTCACTGCCGGCCCCCTCAGCCCCTGTCGTCGTCGCCCTCACCTTCTCAGCCTCTCCACCCCACCAACCCTTCTCCCCGCTATCCCTTCTCCACCCCAAAAACCGCCTCCACCATCTCCACCCCTTCCACCAACTCGCCGCCCCCTCCTGCCCCCTTTCTACCGCCGCCACCCATCTCTCCACCTGCCGCATCCACCCGCTTCTCTACAGCCCACCACCACCTTCCTAACTCTCCATCATCACCATCTTCTTCATCCCTTATTCCTGTCCCATCCCGTTGACCGCCCCATCCACCCATCCTCTTCCCGTTGGTCTCCGGACAGCTTCAGACACTTTCCAGTTCTGGCACGTTGAAGATGTAAACTCAGTTCTGCTCTCTGCCTGCCTACGTCTCATGGTGGAGTAATTTTTCCTCCATGTTGGCATAGGTTCTTCTATATTCCTGGATGCCCCTACGTGGGTTCCTGAGATCCGATGCTTGGATCTCCTATCTTTTGCCTCTAGATCTTTTATGCTGCTGTCTACCTCTGTTGATGCTACGTCAACCTTCAGCTTGCTACTGCTGCCTGTGCCCTTGGTTCACGTTGCCTGCTTTTATTATGGCGACCTCAGACGTTCCCCACAACTTGTGCGTCACCACTATCAAACTGGATGGCTCCAACTATCACTTATGGGCAGCCTCCTTTGAACTCTACGTCAAGGCTCAAGGACGCTTCTCGCATCTGTCTACCAAAGGTCCAGTGACTCCTGCTCCAGATCTGATGACAAGACGAAATAGGCCTATGATCTTTAGTCTAAAGAAGATTATGGCGTCATGACCTGGCTGGTCAATAGTGCACAGCCCAAAATCATCCAGTCTTTGCTCCGCCTGAAGACGGCCAAGGAAATGTGGGATCAACTTTCCCACGTGTATTCTCACCAGCAGAATCCGAACAAGGTGTTCGAGATCTTCAAAAACTTGGCCATACAAGAGTACTCAGCTACTGATTTCTATGGAGGACTACTATAATCAATGCTCTGCACTCTGGGATGAATTTGAGGTCTATCACCCCCTATCATTAGATATTACTGAGATCCAGAGCCAGCGCAATGAGTTACAGTTAGTCCAGTTTCTTGCTAACATGTAGTCATCCTTTGCGGGGGTAGTCGATCAAATCCTTTCTAATGATCCTCTTCCTACCCTACGCGATGTTCTAAAGTGTGTGCAACGCCTTCCCTCTGTCTCTCAAGCACTTCCTGATATTTCTGACGGGACAACCCTTGCTGTTAGGACTGGCGACTCCTTCCATGGACATGGTTGCGGTCGAGGAAGAGGTCATGGACGATCCTATACTGGTCCAGGACGGGGGTCCTTTTCTACTGCCGATGCTACTGAACAATGCTATTGCACCTTCTACAAACGGACTAATCATAATGAAGACCATTGCTGGATCAAACATGAGAAACCTGCGTGGGCAAATCAAGTCACATCTGAGCAGACTGACACTACTGCCTCCTCTTCTGCTCCACCATCTTCCGATTGGATCAGATCAGAATTCGAGAAACTGCTTCAAGCGCGTTTAACCTCATCTACGGAGACTTCCACTGATGGCAGTACTGCTCTCCTAACCCAGTCTGGTAAAAACACTTGGGTGATCGACTCTGGTGCAACCTCCCACATTACTGGCAATCCTACCTTATTTTCTACTTTGCATAAAACTACTACTATTCCTCCTGTTACTCTAGTTGATGGTTCACAAACGCCTGTATCTGGTTTTGGCAATATTTGTACTTCTGGCCGCCTACCTCTGCGCTCTGCATTATATGTTCCTAAATTTCCAATTAATTTATTATCTGTCAGTCGGACTGTTATAAGCTTGCGTTGTTCAGTAACATTTGACCCGGATGGTGTTATCTTTCAGGATTTGCGTACGAGGACGAAGATTGGTTCGGGCCATGAGGGACCAGATGGCTTATACTACCTGGATATACCGAGGACTGTTGCGCTTCTTCCTTCTTCTGTGATGGGCATCCAATGGCACTATCGGTTGGGACATCCGTCAGCGGCCAAATTGAAGCACATACTACCTGCTATTTCTGATTCTATTTTTCATTGTGAAACTTGCTAGTTAGGCAAACAGACTAGGTCTACTTTTTCAAAAAAATTATGTATTGGCTCAAAACAGCTTTTTGATATATTGCATGTTGATATTTGGGGTCCATGTTCTGTTTCCAATGTCTTTGGTTTCCGGTATTTTATGAGTTTTATTGATGATTTCTCTAGAACCACCTGGATATTCCTGTTAAAAGATCGATTTAACATTCTTGTACTATTACTGCCTATTTTTTCTGAAATACGTACCCAGTTTAGTAAACCTATAAAAATCTTTCAAACTGACAATGCCCTTGAATTCATTCAAGCCTCAATCAGTTCTTTTTGTCGCAAACTTGGTACTATTCACCAAACCTCATGCGCCTATACTCCGCAATAGAATGGAGTTGTCGAACGCAAAAATTGGCATTTTCTTGAAGTTGCTCGCACTCTTCTGTTTCACTACCATGTTCCCCACTATTTTTGGCCCGAAGCTATTTCTACTGCATGCTATCTTATCAATTGCATGCCATCTTCTGTTCTTAACAATCAAGTTCCATATAAAATTCTATATCCTGATGCTCCGTTGTTTTCTGTCCCCCCTCAGATTTTTGGAAGCACCTGCTTTGTTAAAAATCTGCGTCCTGGATTAGCTAAACTTGATCCCCGAGCCATCAAGTGTGTCTTCTTAGGGTACTCTAGGACTCAAAAAGGGTATCGCTGCTATGACCCGGTTGGAAAGAAGTGGATGGTCTCAGCTGATGTCGTCTTCTTTGAACATATGCCATTTTACTCTTCTGCTGGTTCTGTCTTAACATCGGATTTATTTGCGGATATACCTTTACCGCTGATTGATGTGTCTGATTCATCGGATACCACTCATGTTGTTAGATACCGCTCATTGCTTATAAATTTATAATATGTATGGAGCCTATAGGGTCACACACATAGGATGCACAAAGAAGAGGAGTATAATCGTGGATACAAGTTAAATTGATTATTAAAATGTTTAATAATCAATTAGAACAATGATAAACTGTTCGGAAAGCCCAGACGACGGGCTAGAAGATCCATTTGATCAACTTCATGTCAGACGCTCGACTCATATGATGAGTTGATTGACTGGCCAAAGATCAACTCAGACGATTGGATGAAAGTTCAGTCGATTGACTAGACAAGATCACTCAGACAATTAACTGGAAAGTCCATTAAATTGACCGGACAAGATTTGTCAATCCAGAACATTCTGACCCTGCCTAGTAGATCAGTTGGACTTCAGTCAATCGACTGACATATTTGTAAACAACTGCTTAAACGACCGACTGAAAGTCCAGCCGATTGACTAGACAAGATCACCCAAACAATCAACTAGAAAGTCCATTAGATCCATCGGACAAGATCCGTCAATCTAGAATATTCTGACCCTATCCAGTAGATTAATCGCATGCCATCTTCTGTTCTTGGCAATCAAGTTCCATATCAAATTCTATATCCTGATGCTCCGTTGTTTTCTTTCCCCCCTTAGATTTTTGGAAGCACCGTCCTGGATTAGCTATACTTGATCCTCGAGCCATCAAGTGTGTCTTCTTAGGGTACTCTAGGACTCAAAAAGGGTACCGCTGCTATGACCCGGTTGGAAAGAAGTGGATGGTCTCAGCTGATGTCGTCTTCTTTGAACATATGCCATTTTACTCCTGTGCTGGTTCTGGCTTAACATCAGATTTATTTGCGGATATACCTTTACCGCTGATTGATGCGTCTGATTCATCGGATACCACTCATGTTGTTTCTCCTCCACTGAAAGTTAATCAAAGAAGACCGAAGGCTCCAACTCCCTCCATGGCCCATCCAGATCCTTCATCCTCGATGGCAGATCCACCTCCATCCCAGGTATTTTCTGACTTAGATATACCTATCAACTTACACAAAGGTACTCCGACTTGTACACAACACCCCATTGAGAATTTCTATACCACTGATCACTTGGGGACTAATTTTGCAAATGTCACATCTGCTCTTTCTGTTGTATCTATTCCTAAGAATGCTTCTCAGGCTCTTAAGCATCCAACTTGGCGTCAGGCCATGGAATCTGAAATGCAGGCTCTTACTGAACGCAACACTTGGTAGTTAGTTGATCCTCCTACTGGTTGTTCTCCGGTTGGCTGTCGATGGGTCTTTACGATCAAATATCAGCCTGATGGGACTATGGAACGTCTCAAAGCTCGTCTTGTTGCCAAAGGCTATACCCAGACATATGGCGTGGATTACTTTGAGACCTTCTCACCTGTTGCCTGCTTGAACTCGGTTCGTGTACTTATTTCTGTGGCTGTTAATTCTGACTGGCCTTTATTTCAGCTCGATGTCAAGAATGCTTTTCTATATGGTGATCTGCATGAGGAGGTATACATGGAACAACCTCCTGGTTTTGTGCTTCAGGGGGAGTCCTCAAAAGTTTGTCGTCTGTGCAAAGCAATTTACGGACTGAAGCAAAGCCCCAGTGCCTGGTTTGATAAGCTAAGCTCTATTCTTCAAAACTTTTAGTTTTGTCATTCTCAGTCTGATCATTCTGTATTTATCAAACACACCTCCTCTGGGCTTGTTATCTTGATTGTTTATGTTGATGACATCATATTATCCGGGAGTGATCTTGTAGGTATTCAAATATGTTCTGGTCTGTGCTTATCTCAGTGCAAATATGTTCTGGATCTTCTATCTGAAATAGGTCATCTTGGAGCCAAGCCTGCCAGTACCCCGTAGGACCCGAACACTAATTGGGATGACGAGACATCTCCTCCTTATCCTGATCATCATCAATATCGTCGCATGGTCGGGAAGCTTATTTACCTTACTGTCACTCGAGCTAATATCACATCTGCAGTTGGACTGGTTAGAAGGTATCTCGATAAAACAAGACAATGTCACTGGGATGTTGTCTGCCATATTTTAAAATATCTAAAAAGTTCTCCTGGGAAAGGTCTTCTGTATAAGAAACATGGCCACTGTAACCTTGTTGGGTATTCTGACTCTGACTACGCTGGGAGTAAAATAGATCGCCGATCGACTTCTGGTTACTGCACGTTTGTAGGTGGTAACTTGGTTACCTGGCGCAGTAAGAAACAAAAGTTGTTGCTCGTTCTATTGCTGAAGCAGAATATCGAGCCATGGCTCGTACTAAATGTGAACACTTCTGGGTCCGTGGCCTTCTGAAAGATTTTGGTATCTCTCAATCCAATTCTATTCCTATGTACTGTGACAACAAGGCTGCTATCTTTATTGCGAGTAATCCTACATTTCATGAACGTACTAAGCACATCGAAGTTGACTGTCACTTTGTACGAGAAGTTGTCTTATCTGGTCAAATATCTACGCCTTATACACATACTTCCGATCAAGTTGCAGATATCTTCACCAAGATTCTTCTGAAGACTCGATTCACTGCTCTGATTGACAAGCTGGGCATGATTGATATCTATGCTCCAGCTTGAGGGGGAGTATTAGTATATATATTTTACTGTGCTGTGTTGTTTCTTACGTAGTGTATTTTGGCTTTTGTCTTTGTAGCCTCTTGTACTTTTATCCCATATTGCCTAGCTCTACTCTATGTCTCACTCTCTTGTCTTATAAAAGAGAGGGTCATGTACTTGTTTTATTCACTCAATAAGAAATAGCCTTTAGTATTTTAGAACAATGAAGCGTTAGTTGGGTTGAACCACTTGTGGTTTTACAGTCTGCACATTACTCTGGTTGGGTGTATCAACAGTTTGTTATTCTAATCATTTGATCTTATTTAACAAGCCCAGAATATTCTACTTGATAAATGAGAATGATGATGTTGGATATAATATAGTTATGTTGACTAAAATGACTCACTTTCAATTTTCAATATTTTTGAACTTCTATATGACACATGGGAATTTTGATATTTAATCAACTTCTAGATTCTCAATTATAAATTTTTCACAATTTATCGTAAGAGTTTATAACAATTACAGAGATTTTTTTCTTGTAAAAAAAATTGTAGTTCCCAATCCAAAAGAAACTTTCTTATGGAGCTCTGTGTGAATTATGACTCTAGTTATAGTAAGACTGCATTAATAGTTAGATTAACAACAATGTTCCTAAACTTAGTTGCAGGTCTTGTTGCAAATATTATTACATCTATGCTTATGCTCCAGTAGATCATGGAATTAAGCTTCTTCCAGATTTAAAGAGATAAAGTAACTCTGAGTCACGAAATTTACTTGCAATGCCTCAGTAGTTAGGAATATCTAGATGACATCCTGTTATGACACATACAGTTGGGCGAGATAACTCTATATGACAATTTTTATGTTTATTTGTAAATGGTACGTTTTTGTATGAACCACCTGATTCATTATGTAAGAATTCCTTATCAATCAATATACATTAGTAGTCTGATGTAATTATGAACACATGTATTGAGATTTTGCTTCCAATTAATATAACCCCGCTCTCTTATTTCAATCAATTTGAATTAACAATTCATTACTATATCCTGTACGCTGTTTTATTCTGTGGTGACAGTTTCTGTTAGAGATTTTGTAATGGTACCATCTATAGATAAGTAAACATATATGCAAATAATGCTGCCTAATGATCTCTTCTCAGTACTTAACCAAGTAAAATGCAGCAATATGCAACTAATAGAGCTAAAGTCTTCTAGATGAAACTTTGTGCTTAGTGATGAGTTGATGACTTGTTATTGCATGATTACCAGTCTTTCGTGTAGTTGAAGTGCACCAATCTCCTTTTATTTCTAATAATAAGATGTTCCCAAAATAGATACAGTACCTATGACAGGCAAATTTCTCATTCAAAATCTCCAAGCCGGCCCATATTTTACTTCTAATCATAAGATAGAAGCAACTACAACCACTGTATGACTCAGTGGGTCAACTATGACTATTGGATATGCAGACATTTGAGACTGACATATTCAGTTTATTGGATAACTGATAACTGTATGAAAAAGCTAATTACTTATAAGTGAAATCTGTGCGGGTTGTATGAATGACCTAACACATTATGTAAGAATGCACATCAGTCATTGATGTAAAAATGTGTGTTTAACCGCCAGAATATTGGCGCATCTGTGACATAGATTTTGGTCACAATTGATATCACATCAGTTCTTATTTCTGCAGTTTGTGACGAATGCCACAAGCGTCTACTTTTTTAACTAGTAAAGTAATTTCTTCCTATTTAGGTAGAAACGTTAATTTTTTTCCAGGATTTTTCCAAGAAATAATGTGGCAAATATTGAATCTATGCATAGATAACTAATTACTCACTCTACCAATGTCTAAATCATACCTTTTCTTACAACATGTAGTATGGTGGTTTGTTATTCATGTCTCCAAGATGCGATGTCACCATTTGTTAAATCTTTGAATATCTTCGTAGATGGGGCAAAGGTTGTGTTCCTAACCTGATTAAAATAAAATTTCATCACTCTGTCCCTTAATTTTATGTTGGAAACAGAAGGATTATTGTAGTTAATTTTTTTTTTTTTGCTATTGTGTGAGATCCTTCAATTTGGATAATATTTCTACATGAGACTATGCATGACACGTGTGGTTCATTGGTATATTAGTTAGGAGCTCTATTATTTGGTAAATGAGTAGTCAGATTGTTTGAGATTCATACTCCGCTTCTAATGCTGGAACCAATAAGTTTCTATCCAATATGACTTCTTGGTCTTACCGAAATCCCATTGTTTGAAATGATGTAGCATCAATTTGTCAAGATAAAAAGGAAAATTCTAACATAAGCGCGAAAACCAATACCGATGGAAAAAACTAACCAGTCTGTCTTGCTAGACTGGACTTTCATTTCTCGAAAGTGTTGTCTTCTTACTGTGCTCTTAAGTTGTTCACTGTCCTGTTTGTCATTTTATAGTAATACTGTAACTAAATATCAGTCGAGCTCTTTATTGTCAGATATACCTTGAATCCTCAGGATCACTTTTAGATATCTGCCCACCAGCGCAGAATGGGGGTCTCGCTGCCCAGAGAGAGAGCGGACGGGGTTTGGAACTCCTTGGGAGGGCGTGGCCATGTGGGGGCAGTGCACTGTCCTGAAACCAGTTTCTTAAAGCGGATACCAATCAGAGTCCATCCAATGATTTCATTTAAGGTATCTCAATATATACCACAATGTATATTTCTGGGCCTATAGAAAGACTTTTTGGAATTAGGATGTTGTGTCGCGGTTATATCAAATCTACTGAATAAACAATCCGTTTTTGCCCACTAAGGCAGCCCACATTCGGTAAGCCACGATTATATAGTTTTTTCTCTTATTTGGTACGTGTTTGTCTCCATTTCAGTTTTTCCACTGTGCTTAGACACATATCCACATCATATTTTATCAAAACATATTTATTGGAACTTTAAGAACATTAAAAAATTCCACTTTTTTGTTTGGTCAATGTAGCTTTTCTGCCAGGCTAGGGTTGACTTATACCTTTCCCTAACTTGTCCTAGTTTATGTTTGAATATTGTGTGACATTTTGTTCCAATCGCTCTTGTCTTTTTTCTGTTAAGCATACCGTTGAATTCTAGTTTTTGTGCCCATATGCTGTACCGTTTTGGACTTGAAAGTTTAGTCGTACAACTTGTTTATATGATATATTATTATTAGTATCTTCACTTATGATATTCATTGTTATGTACTCAACCCGCCGTCTCTCCTAGCGACTCTGCAGCGACGCAGCGTGCGACTAGGGTTACGGGAACGTGGTTGTCATCCCTCCTGAAGGTTACCTCTGTTTCTCTCTTGCAGGTCCAAGTGGTTGCTGTGGGCGTTTGATCTCACCCGGGCTGCTAGTATCCCGCGATGGCGGAGGAACTAGCGGAACAATGTGAGAGGCTGAAGATTACCGAAGATGAGCAGGAGGTTGCAGATCTAATTAACGAGGAAGAAACCAGGCTGCCGGAGCACGTAGAGCTGGCGTTGGTGGGAAGACTGCTGACGGACAGGTCCTATAACTTCACGGCAATGAAGAAGACGTTTGCACAGGCTTGGGGATTAACAAGCGGGGTGGTTTTCAAATCGTTCGATCAGACGACGTTCGTGATACAATTCACGCACCGGAAGGACAAAGCGAAGGTGATCGAAGAAGGGCCATGGAATTTCGACAACATGCTACTTCTGATTAAGGAGGTTGATCCGAACGACAGACCAGGGAAGATAGGTTTTGAAAGTCAATTCTGGGTGCGTCTCTACAACATCCCGCTAGGGCTGCGTGGTGACTCGGCGCTGAGGAAGATCGCGGAGAAGATCGGAAGGGTGATTAAAGTGGACTGCGACACTCTCGGGTGGGAGTCCTCCGGACGAGTGCGGCTGGGGATCGAACAGACCAATCAAGCGGCTCCGGATGGTCATATTATCGATGTGGAACTGAAGTATGAACGGCTTCCGGTGCTGTGCTTCATATGTGGTCATCTAGGGCATACGGAAAAGGATTGTGCGGACTATGACAAAGACGGAGAGAATCAGTGAGGTTGGGGATGGTGGTTAAAAGCGTCACCGAGGAGACCACGAGTCCCAGTAGAAGAGGAACTGTTGGGGGGTCACAGATCAAGGTCCCGGAGAACGATCGTCTTCCACACACGGAGTGCGTCGAGTGGCTCCAATCGGAAGGAAGCAACATCCTCCACAAAACCGGCACAGACGAGCGAGGACGAGGCGCATTCTGTGGCGAGGACGGGGGTGGGGGCGGGAAGTCGGAGGAGGAAACCGGCGGGCAGACCGTGGATTCGATGGACGTTGTGATGGAAGCAGGGGGTACCCAGAACCAGAGGGAGCTCCCTGTCCGGCAGAGCTACACGCGGGGAGAGATGATGCAGATGAAAGTAGCGGTACAGAGAGAAGTCGAGGGGCGGGTGGAGACGGCGTCAGGCGGTAGTAGCGTTGCTCTTCACAGCAACGAGAAGACGTGTTGTCGTGACGACTCTCCAATGACGCAGCGAGAAACCCTATCAAAGCATCCGTCGCAAGGGGAGGACGGTGGTCAACCGAGGCGGGGGGTAGATACACCCAGGTTGGGAGCCAGGCCGGACGAGGGGAAGGGAAAGCAGGTCGTGGAAGAGAAGGGGCTGGGGGGCACGATGACGGGGAGTGTGAATTATAGGATGCATGGGAGGGGCGGAGAAGGAGGTGTTACAGATGGGTAAGGGGCAGAAGGTCACACGGGTAATCTTGCCAGACGACATACCTATGTTCCCGGGAGAAGAAGGGGTGGAGAAGGAACGAGCCTGGAGGAAAGCAAGGGCAGAGAAGAGGAACAGGTTAAGAGAGAAAGGGGCAGCAATCAAGATGGTCCATGAGCTGAGGAGCCAAAGCACCGCTGAGAAGGTGAAAACCAGACATCTCGTGAACAAACGCAGGAGGGACTTGGAACCTGAGGAGGATTCTGTTGCAATACAAAATGAAGATACAGTGGGCACACAAACAAAGAAATCGAAATTAGTCAGTTCTACACAGGCACTGGATATGTATGACAATGCAGGTGGTGTACACCAAGTAGCGGGAGTTGGGGTAGCCCAACCCCGTGAACACCAATGAAACTCCTGAGTTGGAACTGCCAGGGTCTGGGTCGCCCGGCAGCGGTACAAGCCCTTCAAGAGTTATGTCGAAGGGAGAGACCCAACATAGTTTTCGTCATGGAAACTATGTTAGATGACAAATCTCTGGAGAGGATCAAGAGAAGTTGTGGTTTTGTTGATGGTATCTGTTTGTCGAGCACTGGTAGGGCAGGTGGGCTGGGCTTTTGGTGGCGGGAGGTAGATGTGGATGTTACGGGTTTTTCTGTGAGACATGTGGAATGCAAGGTGCTGGACAAATCAATTGACTACGAATGGCACGCGTGCGGTATCTATGGCTGGTCGGCGCAGGCTGAGAAATACAAGACTTGGGACTTGATGCGACAGATCCGAGGCAGGTGTGGTGAACCTGTGGTCTTTTTTGGGGACTTAAATGAGATCACTAGTAATGAAGAGAAGAGGGATGGCCCGATGAAACCGGACAGATTCATGAAGCCATTTTGGGATGTGATTGATGACTGCGCTCTTCTTGATATGGGGTACACAGGCAATACGTTCACTTGGCGGAGGGGTCTGACTATGGAGACGCTCGTGGAGGAATGCTTGGATAGATTTCTGGTGAGTGACGGATGGAGAAACAAATATTCTGGAAGTTGGGTTCATCATCTACCATTTTATCAATCTGATCATGCACCAATCATTCTTTCTACACTAATTGGGGAGGAAAGACAGCGGAAGAGACAATCCAGATTTTTCTTTGAGCCTATGTGGTTGTCAGAAGAAAGTTGTGTGTCAACGGTGACTGATTCATGGGAGGCATACAGGGACATGGATCTGAAAGAGAAACTAAAGGGTGTTAGTGAAGACCTGTCTAAATGGGCTGATGCGAAGTTCGGAGATATAAAAAAGAAGATAAAAACTACTGAGAAAAAGCTAGGCGAGGAGCAGAAAAAATGGCCGGATGGTAGAATTTTACAAAGTTGTGACAAGCTCTCTAGAGAGTTGGAAAAACTACACAGGGAAAATGAAGCGTTCTGGTGTGCTAGAGCCAGAATAAAGGAGCTGAAGGAAGGAGATAGCAACACCGCATACTTTCACCATAAAGCTTCACAAAGGCAGAAGAAGAATACTATTGTAGGGCTTAAAGACTCCCATGGGATCTGGAAAACTAAAGATAAAGATATTTTGGGCATCATTGAAGACTTTTATCAAGATCTCTTCACAACAACCAACCCAGTGGAGATGGAGGCTGCGGTGGCATGTATTAAAAAGATGGTCAACAATTCTATATCTGATATTCTGGAGAAGGATATTTCCGATGAAGAGGTGAAGAAGGTGGTGTTCCAGATGCACCCAAATAAGGCGCCCGGGATGGATGGTATGAAACCCATGTTCTATCAGAAGTTTTGGCAGGTGGTGGGAAAGGATGTCTCAAATTACATTAAGGGGTGGTGGAAGGGTGATTATTCATGCAAGGAGTATAATGATACCTTGGTAGTGTTGATCCCAAAGATTAAAAAACCAAGGGTAGTTGCTGATTTTAGGCCTATTAGCCTGTGCAATGTCATCTACAAAATTGCAACAAAGGTGCTCACTAATAGACTCAAGTCTTTCATGGATGGTATTATTTCTAAAAATCAAAGCACCTTCATACCGGGAAGATTGATTACGGACAATGCCTTAATTGCTTATGAATGTTTTCATGCTATGAAAAGAGGGAGGGGAGGAAAGAAAGGACAGATTGCTTTGAAGCTTGACATGATGAAGGCTTATGACAGAATTGAATGGAAGTTTCTGAAAACAGTGATGGAAAAAAATTGGGTTTGGGAGACGATGGTGTGACAGAGTGTTGGATTGCGTTTCTTCGGTCTCTCACACGTTCACGGCCAATAGGGAAAGATCAAACACCTTCCAGTCTTCACGGGGACTTTGCTAGGGTGACCCACTCTCTCCTTACCTTTTTATTCTATGTGCTGATGCTTTCTCCACCCTTTTGAACCTCGCGGTAAACACGAATACCATTCATGGTATGAGTGTATGTCGCCCCCCCGGATCTCACATCTATTTTTTGCAGACGACAATATTATTTTTGCTAGAGGGACAAGGAATGAATGCCTGAAAATAGCTGAAGTAACCAGCCAGTACGAACAAGCATCAGGTCAAAAGGTCAATCTCACCAAGTCCGAAATTGTGTTTAGCAAAATGATACCTAGAAGAAAAAAAGATGAGTTGTGCGATCTGATGGGAGTCAAAGAGGTGGACAAACATGCATCTTATCTGGGACTACTAGCAGCTATTGGGAGGTCAAAGAAAAAAGTTTTTGAGTACATAATCGGCAGAGTGGGAAACAAACTTCAAGGATGGAAGGAACGTCTATTGTCCAAGCCGGGAAAGGAGGTGCTAATCAAGGCTGTTGTGCAGGCCATTCCTACATATGTCATGAGTGTGTTCCAGTTACCGTCGGGAATTATTGAGGAAATTAACTCTATGGTGGCCAGGTTTTGGTGGGGGGCGAAAGTGGGTGAAAGGAAGATCTCTTGGTTATGTTGGGAGGGGCTGTGCAAATCCAAAAGGGAAGGCGGAATGGGCTTCAGAGACATGAAAACTTTTAATCAAGCGTTGTTGGCACGTCAACTTTGGAGGTTGTTCACAAAGTCATACAACCTGGTGGCTAGAGTTTTGAAGGCTATTTATTTTCCAAATAATAATATTCTGCACACTCGGCTGGGTCTTATTCCAAGCTACACTTGGCGAAGTCTGTGGGGAGCAAAATCTCTCCTCCTACATGGATTCATGTGTAGGGTCGGAAATGATCGAGATATTGACATATGGAATGACAAGTGGCTACATTGTGACGAGGAGGACCTAACAAGATACAAAACAGAGGTCGTAGCTGAAATGAGCAAGGTTAGCGAGTTGATGGTGGAGGGACGGAGGGAATGGAATGTTGATAGGCTCTTGGATATTTTTCCTAGGAATATTGCAGCATCAATCATGGGGATTCCACTTCCTATTACGGATCATGAAGATGGGATTTTCTGGTGTCCAAATCCAAAGGGAAACTTCACAGTTCGCTCGACATACTGGTTAGGAAAATTGAGAGGCACAACCTTGAGGGAAAGGAATAGGGTGGTACCGCATGACCTATGGAGAATGATATGGGGTAGGAGATGGCCTCCAAAATTGTCACATTTCCTATGGCGCATTGCTACGGGGAGTCTAGCAACACGAAGCAGGCTTAGGGACAGACATGTTACGGATGATGGGGTATGCCCTATTTGTGCTTTACAGGAGGAAACTATCCAACACATGTTGTGTTACTGGTCGGGGGCAGAAGTAGTGATGAGAGAGAGCTGGTTGCAACCCATGAAACGCCTGGGAAGCTTGCCGAATCTACATGACGACCTCTTGGAGTTGTTTAGAAACAGCACGGATGAAGAGAAGGATGAGATAGCTGCGGTTTGGTGGACCATATGGACATGCCGTAATAACAAAATATTTCAAGACGAGACCCCTTTCCCGAGACCTATTCTGCAGTCATACCAAGCAATGATATCGGACTATCGTCGCTACAAATGGGGAGTGGTGGACGGGCAGGGAGGGAGCGGAAGCACTGGCCGGGTGACTGATGTTGTGGGCGCTGGAGCTGGCGCAAGAGAGTTGAGTGTTGACGGGCAGATGGACGGCTGTGTTTTCTTGCATGTAGACGCAGCGGTGAAGGCGGATGGGCGTTGTGCTCTGGGTGGAGTTTTACGTGGAAGGGAGGGCTCGTTCATGGGGGCAACGCAAAAATGCATAAGGGCTGATTGGACTTCGGACATTGCGGAGGCTATGGCTGCTAGAGAAGGGATTCTTCTTGCTCGTGATATGGTGCCACCTGAAAATCATATTTATCTATGCTCTGATTCCCTGAACGTGGTAAGTGCATTGAAAGACTTGGATAAGCACCCTGGTTACCTAGGCTTGATGGCTGCGGACATTCGTAGTGTAGCTTCCAGTTTCTTTTCTTGTAGTTTCATTCATGTAAAACGGGCACAAAACTCTTTGGCCCATTTCATTGCACAAGATGCTCTTAATTCTGGTGGGCATACCTCTAGATGGGCCACGATGCCTGTTCTATGGAGGGAAGCAGCCGAGAATGATGTATTTTTTGTTCCTTGATTGTGCATGAATGAAAAGTATCTGACTTCAAAAAAAAATAGTATCTTCACTTATTGTTGACTTATCCTTTATTTATTGTTGTGTTGTGTCTTGTATTTACTCTCACATTGCTGGGGTTCTCTATTATGTCATACTTCTCAATCCATTATAAGGAGAAGTACCATGTACCTTTGATGTCATCTCAATAGAACTCATTACTTTTAGATGGAATTAAAGTAGATCGACCCCTGTAGCCTCCCCAACCCTGCTTCCCCTTCTTCCAACCTGTCGCCCGCCTTCCGCTTCAAGCCATCCGCCCTCCTTTCTCTCCAAGCCAGCCACCCACATTCCTTTCCCAGCCATCCGCCCGCCTTCCTCTCCAAGCCACCCAGCCAGCCGAACGTCTTCCTCTTCAAGCTAGTCAACCGTCTTCCTCTCCAAACCAACCACCTGCCTTCCTCTCTCTAGAATAATAAAAGGCTTTGTATTGGATGATTGAAACAATTACAGAGGTCTCTCTTTTATAGTACAAGAGATTAAGGCATAAAGTAGAGACATGCAATATGGGATAAAAGAAAGAGGCTAATAGACAAGACAAGTCTAAAGCCTATAAAACAATAATAAAAATAAACCCAGTAAAATATATATACTAATATTTTCCCTTAAGCTGGAGCATAGATATCAATCATGCCTAGCTTGTCCGTCGGAGTAGTGAATTTGATCTTCAAAAGAATTTTGGTGAAGATGTCTACGATTTGATCTAAAGTATGTGTATAAGGTGTAGAGATCTGACCAGATAAGACAACTTCTCGCATGAAGTGGCAATCAACCTCAATGTGTTTAGTGCGTTCATGGAATGTGGGATTGCTCGCAATAAAGATGGTTTTTTTTGTCACAGTGCATGGGAATAGGCTTTTGAATTAGAGATACCAAAATCATTCTGAAGTCTGCGTACCCAGAAGAGTTCACATGTAGTATGAGCTATTTCTCGATACTCAACTTCAACACTAGAACGAGCAACAACAATTTACTTCTTACTTCACCAGGTAACTAGGTTACAACCTACAAAAGTGAAATATACATATGTAGATCTGCAATCTATCTTGCTTCCAACATAGTCAAAATTAGGATATCCAATAAGATTACAGTGCCCATGTTTCTTGTAAAGTAGGCCTTTTCCAGGAGAACTTTTCAGGTACTTCAGGATATGACATATAGCTTCCCAGTGACATTGTCTGGGCTTATCTAGATATCTGCTATCTAGTCCAACAAAAGAAGTGATATCAGCCCTAGTGATAGTAAGATGTATCAGTTTTCCAACCATCTGTCGATACTGATGATGGTCAGGGTAAGGAGGAGAATTCTTGTCATCCAAGTTAGTATTTGGATCCAAGGGAGTATCAGTAGGCTTGGCCCCAAGCATTCCTCTTTTAGAGAGGAGATATAGAACATATTTCCGTTGAGACTAGCATAGACCTGAGGAAGATCGAGAAACCTCAATGCCCAGAAAATATCACAATTTATCTAAATCTTTGGTAACAAAGTGTCGTTCCAATTAGTTTTTAGTGGCCTGGATTCCTACAGAGTCACTACCAGATAGAATGATGTCATCAACATAGAAAATCAGTATGACAAGCCCGAAAGAAGTTTTCTTAATAAAGACAGAATGATCAGACTGGGAATGACGAAATCCAATTTTTCAAAGAATGGAGCTCAGTTTGTCAAACCATGCTCGAGGACTTTGCTTAAGGCCATAAATTGCTTCGCATAGGCAATAGACTTTGGATGACTCCCCCTTACTCACAAATCCAAGAGGCTACTCCATGCATACCTCCTCATGTAGATTGCCATATAGGAAAATATTTTTCACATCCAGTTGAAATAAAGGCCAGTCAGAATTTACGACAACAAAAATAAGTACACGAATCGAGTTTAGACGAGTGACGGGAGAGAAGGTCTCAAAGTAATCTATGTCATATGTCTGAGTGTAGCCTTTGGCTACCAAACAAGCTTTGAGTCGCTCAATAGTTCCATCAGGTTGATATTTGACTATAAAAATCTATCAACACCCAACTGGTTAACAATCAGTAGATGCATCAACTAACTCCCAAGCATGTCGATCAATGAGAGCCTACATTTCAGATTCCATGGCTTGACACCATGTTGGATGCTGAAGAGCCTGGGTAGTATTTTAGGAATAGAAACAACAGACATAGTAGAAGTGAAATTTGCAAAATTTGTTCCCAAGTTAGCAGTAGTACAGAAATTCTCAATGGGATGTTGGGTGCAAGACTGAGTTCTTTTGTGTAAATTGATAGGAATATCCAAGTCAGAAAATACTTAAGGTGGAGGTGGATACACCGATGAGGATGGAGGACTTGGAGGGGCCATGGAGGGAGTTGGTGCCTTCAGTCTTCGTTGATAAACCTTCAGTGGAGGAGCAGGTACAAATAGTTGTAACTGGTAGAGCAGTATCATCAATTAGGAGTAAAGGAGTGTCCACAATTAAATTAGATGCCAGGGCAGAAGTGAAAGAAGAATAAAATGACATATGTTAAAAAAAGACAACATCTGTCAAAACCATCCACTTCTTGGTAATCAGATCATAACATCGGTATCCTTTTTGTGTCCTAGAGTACCCCAAGAAAACACATTAGGTAGCACGTGGATTCAATTTAGTTAAGACAGGATGCAGATTTTTTACAAAATAGGTACTTCCAAAAATTGGAGGAGGCATAGTGAAAAGAGGTGCATCGGGATATAAAATTTGAAAAGACACTTGGTTGCCAAGAATAGAAGAAGGCATGCGATTAATGAGATAACACGTAGTGGAAACGGCTTCCAGCCAAAAAAATAGGGAACATGGTTGTAGAACAGGAGAGTGCGGGCAACCTCAAGAAGATGATGATTCTTATGTTCAATAACCCCATTCTATTGAGGTGTGTATGCACATGAAGTTTGGTTAATGGCACCCATTTTCTAATAGAAAAGACTAACAGAGGTTTGCATGAGCTCAAAGGCATTGTTAGTACGATTTTTTTTACACTTTTATCAAACTGGGTACGTATCTCACCAAAAAATGACGTGATAGTATCAAGTATATGAGATTTGCCTTTTAACAAAAATAACCAGGTGGTTCTAGAGAAGTCATCTATAAAATTCATAATATATCGAAAACCAGAAATGCTGGAAACATAACACGGGCCCCAAATGTCAACATGCACTACATCAAACGGTTATTTTGAGTCAATACAGTTTTTCTTAGTAAAAGTAAATCTAGTCTGTTTGCCCAACTGGCATGTTTCACAGTGAAAAACTAAATCAAAAATGTCAGGCAGTAAGTTCTTCAACTTATCTGGTGAAGGGTCCCCAAGCAATAGTGCCACTGGATGCCGATCACAGAAGTAGTCAGGAATGCAGTAGTCTTTGGCATGTCCAGGTAGTATAACCCATCTGGTCCCTCATGGCCCAAATCAATCTTCATCCTCATGCGCAGATCATGAAAGATAACACCATCTAGGTCAAAAGTTATGGAGCACCATTGGATTTTAATAGTTCGACTCACATATAATAGATTTATAGGGAGTTTAGGAACATATAGTGTTGAGCGCAATAAAAGATGGCTAGGAGTGTAGATATTCCCTATTCTCGAGACAGGTGCTTAAGATCACTCGAAATATGATCCGTAGGTGATTGTCTCTAAGTGCAAGTGGGAGTCTATTGGTATGTATGCACAGAGGGCCAATCATATGATGATTGGAGTGAGACATTAGATACTTGATTTGATAAATCATAAAGGTAATTCTGTCTATTATGTTTGTCTCAATCTTGAGATGAAGACACAAACATAAGTAGATGTCTAGAGAATGATGATATTTGATGTTGTATGTCTTCAAGTTCGTGACTTGGAGGATGCGATCATACAGATAATAAGAGTTCATACATTCTTGTTATGTCCCTAGTCAGTTATTACTATGGAAGAAAAATAGACAACAATAATACATAAGACTAGAGTGTGTGTTGACTGATGAAAGAGTCTCATTAGTCATGATATGTGATATCAAGTCAACATGTTAGTGAACAGTGTATCAAACACCCCACCATGAGAGTGATACATGGAAACTATGGAATGGTAGTCAAAATCATCTCTCATAGTGATTGTGGTGATTGTGGTTCTTAGACCTGAATTCAATGTACTCATCACATGTCGTTGGGTACACTTTGACATCATCAAACACAGTCCTGAAACGTGGGTTATTATAACGGTGATGATTGGGTGACTGTGTTGTGATGCCCCACACCACACAAAGTGAGATTACTCAAAACAAAACCATGGAAGAGAGATTAAGAATCAGATTACTAGAAAATACTAAAAATCAAAACTATTTTCAATAAACTATCAAATGACAAGAACCTTTACATACAAGTCCTTTCATGCCTCAAAGCACTTATTATGTGTACCATCAACCTGTAATCAGGGAACCTATTCCAGAACATATATACATATATCCACTACAACTATATACAAAGGGGCACACAAGCCAATCACATATCGGAAGCACGTCCACAAAACATCTACAAAACGTCCCCAAGGACCCGAGTGTACAAGGACAACTCTAGGACTCTATCAGCAAAAGACATCTAGCAACACTTCCAACCTCGTCAGCTACTGCTCTTCTTACTGCTGCTCAACCTCCGTTGCACGGTCTCTACCTCTTCGTGCACGTCTACCTAAAAAGGATGTGGGAAACCCACGGGGTGAGATTCCAAATCTCAATGATAGATATAACTCTCCACCAACTCTATTATTATCACAAATAAGATAAACAAAGCAGAAGTAAAGTTACAACTATAAGAAATAGGTAATCATCATTAACATGATGAGCATTTACTATTGAATTATGAAACATCTTAATAATTTAAAAGGAATATGAAGAGCATGTATATTTCCTATCAACAACATTGTATAAAGATCAAGAAAGTCCTCATCCAATGTTTCTATATTTGATCCTATACAAATATACTATATGTCTGATTATATATTTCATTATGCCCTGAGGATTTGAGTTGTACCACCCAAATCCCACCGACCACTGCTAAGTAAAAATTGGTGCCATACAAGGTCTAATGGAAGAGCCAAAATCCACGACCTCACCCCCTCGGTCAGTACGAGTGAACATGCAGTGACATCATCAATCAGACTACTATTAGTGACATATAGTCTAGCTATACAAATCTATCCTGCCTTGGCATAGGTCACGATGCTAGTGAAACTGAGCTACGGCCTACAGCCACACTCTTATCAGGGTATGGCCCGCCGCCAATCCTATATCACATATCACTAAGATATGGCCCGAAGCCGCACTCTAATCAGGGTATGGCCCGCATCCAATCCTATATCACTTATCACTGAGCTATGGCCTAAATCCGCACTCTAATCAAGGGATGTCCTGTAGCCAATCTTGTTTCCTAGATGTAATGGGATATTCGACCTCACCCCCACATATTCAAAGATATGCGCTATGAGTTGAACTCATTTCACCATTCAGCAAGTCCTGACACCGAATGGATCTATGGCACAAGGCAAACTATATGATTAGGTTCCACTTGATCAGATAGGTCATTTAAGTATCTTTTAGCATCAATCAAGTTACAACATATAAACTCCAAATAAGTTCTACATAAATAAGGGCATAACACATCACCAAAACATATTTGGACATAGGGTGTGATCTCATCACAAGTATCACATACTTTGGGGTAGCAACCCTCCAATATCATCACTGAGAAAATCACCATCTTATATAAGTCAATAAGTCATCATTAGATCATAAGACCATTGACCTCTTCTTTCAAGGATGTCAACAACATTTATGCCTCACAAGGCCCATTCAAACATATCATAAGCAACATAGCTCATACCTGGCTATGCTTACCAACTGATGGCACCTTAATGGTTATAGACTTGTAACAAGAAGAACAATACATCATCAAAACTACCATCTCATAAGATTCATGCCATTCACATTACATTATTTGAGTTATGTTTCTATTTAATCGATTAGGGTTTGCAAGGTTGGATCAACAACTACCATTAGATCATTGTTCCCATCATCATTATAAGGTATGTCATGAGATAAAGATTATAGAAAACAACATTCCTAATTATTCACGTAACCACCCCATAGGGTATCACATCATAACATGTAAACCTATCACCAACATGATGTAACATAGCCATCACCACAAGATATCAGTTGGGGCTAACATGTAGCATATCGGTCAGCACTTTCCATGGGGTGTCGACTTGTCATCATCACAACATGTCAACTACCACTATGCAAGGCACCAGAGATAACCTCACAAAAAGGTGTAACGGTTTACCATTCTTGAGAGTGTGACGGTCAACACCATCCCACAGCATATCGGCCATCACTACCTAAGGGTTTCGGGAAACCAATCCATGTCAGGAACCCTAAGTATATCGATGATTAGGGTTAGAATTTAGCCAGGCATCACAGGCCAAGGTGTGTCAGACATCATCACTCCAAGGTGCGTTGGCCTCCCCTCAACTAGGGCATCACAATTAGCCTTCAAAACATACTAACCCCATGAGGTACATTCATAGCCATTACGGGCTAACATCGTAAAGGTCATATCAATTGAGCAACACTTCATCTACTTAAGGTACTTCAAGAGCATGATGACTAACACCCACCATGCATCTCAGTTTAGCCATCACATATCAGTTTAGGTATTGCTAGGTCATGATGGGCTAGCTTCTTAAGATCTATCAACCATATCAGTTAGAAACCACCATAAGCCAAAGCGAGCTAACCTTCTCAACACATGTCAACCTCAGCATATCCAAGGCATGACGACCTTCCACATAGGGTATCCGTTTTATACACCACAATCCATGATGACCTATCCTCAACATGATGCATGAAGGTGTGTGGACTTGTTGTCTTCAACCTTAGAAAGATCGACCACTAGTCCATCTACTACTCATAGCAATAGGGTGTAAGACATGAAGAGCAAACCAATGAGATTCCACCATCAAAATCGATCTAAAGCCATTAACAACTACTACCATACAAGAGATGAATGGTCTCAAGATGAAGAACAACCATTAGCATATGAAGAGTGAAAATAACAAAGGAGGTTAAGAGTTATATAACCCACCTCAAAAATCACCACCAAGATCCAAGCTCCAAGGTCAGGCTCCAAGCTCACGAGCTCAAGGTAGAAGATGATCCACCAAACTCAATCACCACCACACCTCCACAGAAGAAGATGATACCAAGATTAGGATGGTTCAAGGTGGAAAGAAGGTATGCAAGATCCATGGCCGAGAGGAAGAAGGAGAAGAAAAGAGAGCTAGGAAACATAGCTTACCAAGGTGGAAGATGAAGGATGGCCAAGGAACACCACAACTTGGAACTCATCCACCAAGCTCCAAGAGAGATCCTCTAGCTCCTTAAACTTCTCAAGATCATCCACCAAGGAAGAGGGAAAGTAAAGATTTCCAAAAGGATCCTCTTTCATGGAGAGAAAGGAGTATATATACAAGAGGGATAAGAGAGAGATCATGTAAGAGGTTTCACCACCTTAGGAGCTTATGTGTCACTTGTCCACAATAAAGAGCTACATGCACAACATCATGAAAGACATGGTGATAAGATCTAGGAAAGGTCTCACCCACTTGGTATCTTATGAAGGTCGTGCCCGATACCACAATACCACACAACCACAAACTGATAGGGTGCAACTCTACACACCCACAAACCGATAGGGTGCAACCCTACACACTCACAACCCGATAGGGTGCAACCCTACACACTCAAAAACTAATAGGGTGCAACCCTACATACTCACAAACCGATAGACAACTTCTCTAGGGTTCTCTAGCATGAGACAACACATATAGGTGTAAGGCACACCTCAAACATGATCCAAAACATCACCAAGGATGTCACCACACAACCAAGACCCAAACAAAGTACCCATCTTTCTCTCTCTCCTCTAGATGGTGCCAAGAGAGAGAAGGAACACTCAAGAGATGCAAACTTGCATATCAACCCTAACTATGGGTGAATTGCAATTTGCACCAAAACCTCACCACAAAACATAAGCATCAACCAAACAAGCTCAAACAAGAAACTCCAAGCTTCCAACATGCCATAATTACATCTTAGATGATTAGAGCAAGGTGCTAAGAAACATACTTAGGAAGAACAAATAGGGTTATCCCAAAATATGGGTTAGTGTCCTTACACTTTGACACATGGGGATTGGTTGTGAGTGATAGATATGAGATTTTTCCCTCCCACTGATATTCAAGGCCCCTTGATAAGCAAGACTGAGAGTGTATAGTCGTACCCATGTGATTCAATATATGATATGTGAACTCACATGCATCTTAGATAGTCTGCTCTAGTTCAAGGAACATGGATTGAATGTTGAGAGGATGACAATTCCATGCCTCGAGTCCAATCTGGATGTTAGATACAAAGGAACTATACAATCATGGTAACACTATCACAAATTATAGGTTGAAGTTGTTTTCCAACTTTTTGAATTACTTGGGTAGAAATGATGTGCAACTAGGCACCACTCTTTACTTGTGATGTCATAAGATGTTATGGACATTCACCGCAAACATAATTCTGGACCTATAGGGTCACACACATAGGATACACTTGGATTAAAGGAGTATATTCATGAATGATGTTTAGATTGAATGCTAAAGGTGTTTAGGTATTCAGTTAAATAATAAATCAACTAATTGGACTTAGACTCATCAAATTCAAGTGTTGGAGTGACTGATTGGAGTGTCAAATTGATTGGAATTGATTACTAAAGTGTTTAGGTATTCAATTCACGCACCAATAGCTGACTACATTGCCAAACAACCATCTCAAGTGTTGAGACGGGCGTCTAGGGTGCCAAAAGGCCATCTCAAGTGTTGAGATGGGCATCTGGTTTGTCAAGCTGGTTGGAATGAAGTTGGTTGCCCAAACTGAGGTGAAACGATCAGTTCATACTGATGAACTGACTGGATCGGCTTGGCTCACCAGACGACCGTCTTGCATGTGTGAGATCACTCAGTTAGTCCGGGGAAGGTTCTAGATATTTTCCCAAATTCATTTGGATTGCACAATACTTGTTGTGTAAGAAAAATCGATGTTTAACATTAATTAGAAGTAAATTGCCAATTCTATGTGCAAACATGAAACTACAAAAGCACGTGACTATCGTTTCACACTGTGAAACGACTGTCTCATGCACAAGATGATTGTTTTGTAGTGTGAGATGACCGTATTATGATCTTTAGACTCCATAACATTCATGTTTGCAGACCCTTTTACTCCCACATCAACTAGGAACCCTGACCCTGCCCTCTCTTATAAATAGAGGGGTACCGGGGGCTTCCCAACACACACAATTAGGATCAGTGGCCCTGACAATTGTTATCCTCTCTGGTTGTGATAACCACGAGAGCTCAAGCAAGTCCTGCCCGACTAGGGAGGGATAGTGAGGGAGGAGAAACTGAGATCAGTTGTCGTGGGAGAGCATGTTGATGACTAGTATGTTGATAGAAGGTGAAAACTCCATCCTGTTGGCTCTGGTAGCGCAACGTGAAGTCCCCGGTGGTCCGTGTGGACTACTCTAGAGGTAGGAGTCCTTTGGCTACTGCTAGGAGGATGATGTCAACCTACAGTCCTTGGCGAGTCCGCATGAGGCGTTGTAGGAGTTGTTCAAGTCTGCCGTCTGTGGTGAAGACCAGGAGTTGTACAGACACCATCCAAGATAGTAGTTGCAGGGTGATATCACTCAAATTGATCCAGGAACATGTATAACCTTACAACCCTTCATTTTTAGATACATTGTTGTTGACGAGATTCTACTGGTTTCTAAGAAATGGGCAAATAAATTTTTGTTTCTGCTTCCTATATCTGCGCCTGATTTCCCAACAGTGGTATCAGAGCCCCATCAATCTATAGTGTATCTGGGATCTAAATCGATGTGATCAGATTTAGTTTTTCATTTATTATTGCATACGATGTGAATATTAAAATGCTTAATTTTCATATTCAACTAAATACCACATACTATCACAACTAATATATAAATAAATATATATATATATATATATAAATATATATATATATATATGATATAATATACAATACATACACATCGCCGTAAAAATGTTTGATGGTGGATGTTAGCGTGGTTATGGTCAAAGCCCCAAATCTGTGTGGGCATAGTTGTGGTTTATTCCTAGTTTTAATTGGTCTTCCTACCGGCCTCCTCTCTCCTTTCCAAATATAAATTAATGCTCTTCTTCCTATTTCCCCTCGAATGTAACTCGAGGTTTCCCTTTTATAATGTAAAGAATAGGATAGTTTTAATTTATGCATCATCGTGAGAAGCTATTCTACATTGGATGAACTGACCGTTTGGAGGATATAGGAGGCCAAACGACAAGAGATGAACCGATTGACTAGTGGCCCAACGAACTGACTGGAGGAGACCAAATGATCATTTCATGATCCCAACTGAGCAACCAAGAGGCATGCTGACCGGGTCAAGTGTTGAACCAATCAACCCAAATTGGAGCAAGCGTGGATCTTCATCAACAACAGGTTGCATGTGATGTGAACCTTAGGGGGTGGCAATTCCTTATGGCTCCAAGGAATTGCATTAGACTGGCCATAACCATCACTTGTATATTTCTAATTGCATGTTCACGTTGTGGTTATAGAATGTATATGATACATGCCATAGAATGTGGTGATTGGATATGTATATGTATTTATATACAAACTCCCTCAATTAAAATATCAAAGTCTTAGATGCTTTCTAAAAGCAACACACATACAAAGCTTGATCGACCAAGCGTAGATGGCGCCAAAGCGTGGTACACCATGTATCTCATGGAAGTGTGATGGTAATAATGTAGGTGCCGCCAAAGCGGGGTACATTATTATTGTGTCGGCTTTTGAGTCAGGCTTGACTGGTGATTCTTAGAGCATCTAGGCCCAGAGGCATGCAAATGATCATGTTAAGGAGTTGTGCATATCATCTATCCAAGAGTTGCATATGATGCAATTGGCATGATTGCCTACCTTGATAATTTGACTGTGGATGCTGGTGTAGGCTGGGTAACAGTTGAATTGGTTTGGATCTTGGCCCACTAGAATATTGTGCGCTGCAATATTCTGAATTGATATTTAGGGCTATCAATTTGAACAAAATAGTGGGAGTGATAGTTAATTAAAGACCTAATTAATATCATCAAATTTATCAGATCAAACCAAATAAAAATGTTTTGAAAAGATGTAATATTTATTTGTAGATTCAAATGTCAAATACAAACACATTTAAATTTTGATTAGTCCTCATATAGGATTACCAAACGGGATTAACTTTAGAATCTGGTTTAGGAATTTGAGAAATGTTCTCAATGAGTGAAAGCTCTATATCCTCAAAAGACCAAAGCCAGAGGAACCCACTCCAAATGCACCAAAGGCTAAATGGATGCTTAGTAGAAACATGCCAATGATGCCATAGACATTTGAATACCTAATGCTATATTATATGAACTTTGAGTTGCATGAACAACATGAATACATGGACATTCTCGAGATGGTAACACATCTTAAGAATCATGTAAAGCAAATAAGGTTTAATATGAGTGCAAATTGACAAAGGGAGTTACAGTAGAACCCCATATGCTCAATATGAATGGACATATGAAATGACTGGGAATTCTCTTAGGTCAAGAGTTGGCCATGAATATGATTATGTAAGTGTTGCATGAATCATAAAGTTAGTTTATCTAATGCTTGGCATATTGATGCCTAAGCAAGGAAGAAAATGGACAAATCCATGCTGACGATCAGTGGAAGTGAGTCCTAGGGCAAAGAAAAGGCCAAGAAGTGTTCTGAGGCTAAGCTAAAGTCCAATTCTTCTACACTCAATACATGGAGAAGGGTAAGTGTAAAAGGAATATGTCCTTTTCACATAAAGGATAAAGTGTCACCATTGTTACTTGTTTGGACATTGAAAAGGAATTATCCTCTTCATAGAGGATCTCAGGAAGAAGATAGAGATAGAGATCTCTACTTTAGAACCTGAGAAGAAATAAGCTAGAACTATGCAAAGCAAGGGTTGCTGCCACTACAGTTGAGAGTTGTCATTCAAGGGAACATGATAGAATTGCTGAATTGCTATTATGTACCTACCATTAATAAAAAAACATCATATGTCTTGTGTGACAAGGATATTATGTTTAATTTCAAAAGATATAATCTTTTATGGCAATGCCTTGTGTCTCATAAACTGTAGTTGATAGTTATAGAGACAAATATGTATGAGACATATAATGAATGGCTTGATGAATCAAATAATGTATACGTATAGCATAGTCATCTAATGCACATAAATGATAAATGCACTTCTAGATTCCAAAATGGTGTTTCTCTAGACTCTTTTGGTTATTGAACCAATAGAGACATGCAAATCTTATTCATTGAGCAATATGAAAAAATCATCTCCACTAGATGTAGTGGGAGAACAAGTGTTCTATTAGGCCTAGTAAATGTTGATGTACAAAACCTTTTAAAATGAATGCTAAAGGTGGTTACTAGTACCTCACCATATTTACTGTTGTGAACAACAAATATGAAAAGTTGTATTTAATGAAATACAAAGTATGCATCTCTTGAGTGTTCAAGGAGATCATAAATGAAGTATGTAACTAACTTGGTAAAAGTATTAAGATACTTCGATGTGATTGATGTTGAAATATTTTAACCAAGAGTTTGAGGACCTTCTGGAGATATGTGATAGTGTATCACAATGAAGTCCACCTAAACATGATGATGTGTTAGAAGGAAGGAATCACACCTTGTCAAGGTATGATTATCAATAAAAATAGATAAAATTCCAATTTCTATTTTGCACATGCTAAACACTAAAAGAATGTACCATCTAAAATGGTTCAAAAGACACCATATGCGATATGGTATTGGAAGTGTACCTATATGTATTTGATAATGATTAAAGATGAATGCCTATATAAGAAAGTTATTTCTTAAAAGGGGCTTTGTCGACAAACCACATAAATGTTATTTTGTTAAATACTACTCATATCCCATTCTTACAATAAAGTTGTTTGTTGATCCTGATGGATATATTCCTAATGAGGAACCTAGTTCCAAAGGAATCAGTGGTAGTAAAAGTAGAACTCAAAATGTTCGAGATGAATAAGAAAACATTGAAACTAAAAGAGGTACAGTGGGAACAATGAGAGCCATAAAGTGTTGTCGAATATCAAGTTCCTTATGTAACACAAAGCCTTATAGTTCTGGTAGATCACACCTTAAGTTTGAAGGATATATGATATCTTGTAACTCAAAAAGGCAATGAGTTGATGATAATGATGAGTCAACTAACTAGAAGTTGTTGAAGGACCAAAGTCTGAGACATGGCTTGAGGCCATAAGATTGAAGATGGACTCCATGCACACCAACAAGGTATGACCTCGATGGATCCACCTAAAGGGGTAAAACCCGTCTGGTGCATTTGGGTCTTTGAGAGAAGACAAACATGGAAGGGTAGATTGGCTGTGATGAGCTTCAAACAAGTTCAAGTTGTTGAACATGTTGAAGTCTTTCACCAATTACCATGGTTAAATCCATTAGGATCATGCTTGCAATTGCAGCTTAGTAAGACTGTGAGATTTGGCATATGGATGTTAAAACCACATTTAATAACTGGAATAATTGTATAGGATGTGTATGTGACACAACCTAATGGTTTTATAAATCCATTTATGCAAATAAAGTCTATAAGATACAAAGGTCAATCTACTGATTGAAGCAAGCATCTCAGAATCAAAATCTTCTATTTTGACAAGAAAGTCAAAGTGTTTGACTTGAGTCAGAATAAAATCTGTGATTACAAAAGATTTAGTGGGAGCATATTTATATTCCACGTAGTGATGTAGAATAACATACTTATCCTATAGATGTTAACACCTAGCAAGGAAAGTACCTTGCATGTGAAGGAGTTAGGAGAAGCTTCCTATGTGATAGGAATTGAGATCTATACAGATAGATTTGGAAAGATTCTTGACCTATGAATGAGAACATACACTGATAAGATGTTGAAAGGCTCAACATGCACGATTCATTGAGAGAAAACTTGTCCATGTTCCATGGAGTTAGTCTCTCAAGAGCTTAGTGTCCTAGTTCTTATGAAGAACATTAACACATGGATCAATGTCATATGCATTTGCAATTGGATCTATCACATATGTACTCATCCCATTATCTCATATGTATTAGACATGATGAGAAGATATCCTATAATATAATATGTATTGGACATGATGAGAGGATATCCAGTCATCTCATGTGTATTAGACATGGTGAGAGGATATATATATATATATACACTTGTCTGGTAATCTTGTATGTATTGGACATGACGAGAAGGTATCTATCAGATGCCATTGAGAGTCACTGGACTACCATAAAAGAACATCTTTAGGTACTTATGAAGCACCAAAAGGTTAGTTCCTTGTGTTGGGTTCTAGGGGAGGCAGAGAAGGCAGCGGAAACAAAAATTTTCTCCCCAAAACCCGGAATAAGGAAACGCGTCAACGTCTATATAATAGGAAAGGGTGGTTTGTGGAATCATACCTTGTCTCGAGGCTTGCTCGGCGACAATACCTTGCGCCTTGTGCGGTCTTCAAAGCCGGTCTTGGACGGTGTCTGTGCAGCTCTTGGTCGCACCGGGACTGACGACTCCTCCTCTCACCGGACTGTCGGGGTTGAAAGTTGTCCTCCTGAGCGGCAGAAACCTCCCGCCTCTGAAGTAGTCCACACGAACCACCTGGAACTCCAATGTCCTTGTCCCAAAAGGAATTGGAAGGAGTCACACCCTCCTGTTGATGTACTAGTCGCCAACACACTCTCCTGCCTCCATTTGCAACTGTAGTTGTCTTTCCCTTGATGCACCTCCCTTTGCGGGTAGCACTTGCTCGGGCTCTCTCTCGGTTACCAAAACCAGAGAGAAGGACAACTTTGCAGAGCAAATGGTTGCACTGAGTTGTTCTTTGAGAAGCCCCCAATACCCCTATATATAGGAGGGTCATGGGACATGGTTCTCTATCCCGGGCAATGCGGGACTAAAAGCAGGAGTAGAAGGGTTCGAGATTTTCCACAAAAAACAACCAACTCGCAACCTGAACCGATCGTTTCATTTCTGAAACGGTCGGTTGGGGATCTGAGCCGGTCGGTTGACACTCAACCGATCGATTGGGACCCATGAGCCGGTCGGTTCACTTTCCGAACCGATCGGTTCGTGAACCTGATCAGTTCCCGATCGAATTTCCCTCTTTTGTTTCTAATTGGTATCAAATACCAATCCTTGTTCCAATCAAATTGGGCAAGTGAAACACAAGGAAAAATCTCACCAATCCGACTTTCCCAAGTTGCTCAGTTGCACCAGTTGAATCGATCGTTTCAACACTTGAAGCAATCGGTTCACCCTGATCTTGAGCCGATCGGCTCAACACTTGAGCCGACCGGTTCACCAAGCTCAGCCGATCGGTTCATCACATGAGTCGATCGGTTGGGAGTGCAGATTGTGCAGAATCAGTCAATTGCGATTTCAATCAATTCGATACTCTAATCAATCTGTCCAACACCTTGAACACTATGATTTTGAGCTATCAATCAATTGAGTGTTTAATTGAATTACTAAACTCCTTTAGTAATCAATCTAAACATTGTTTGTGGACAAAACTCCTCTTCCAGGTTAAATCCTATGTGTGTGACCCTGCAGGTCCATTTCACGTTGGCAGTGAAAGTCCATAACACTTATGACTTCACAAGCAAAGAGTGGTGCCTAGTCACACATCAGTGCTACCCAAGTGAAAGTAGAAAGTTGGAGAACAACTTTAAATCCTACAATCCGTGAATGGTGTTACAGTGAACGTATAATTCCTTTGTCACTGATATCCCGAATGAACTCGAGGCATGGAACAGTCATCCTGTCAACGTTCATTCACTTTCTTGATCTCAGAGTAGATTGGAAGAGATATGTTATGACATCAGTATCACATACTGACTAACACATGCGTGCACGCCTTTCTCAATCCTACTCATCAAGTGGCCATGGATATCAAAATCCCTCAGGAGGGACAAATCCCATATCTATCACTCACCCCTCAAAAGTCCCATGTGTCAAAGCCACCCAATCATCACCTTTATAACAACCCATGTTTCAGGATTGCGTTTGATGATGTCAAAGTGTGCCCAATGACATGTGTTGAGTGTAGTGATTTCAGGTCTAAGAATCACACTCACCACCATCACTGTGAGTACTGACTGTGACTACCATGTCATGGTTCCATGTGTCAAACTCACGGTGGGTCTGTCTGGTACACTTGTTCTCTAACAAATACCTATGTGTTTGGTTTTATATCTCTATATCATGACTAATGAGATTCTATCATCAACCAACACCACAATCTAGTCTTATGTGTCATTGCTGTCTATCTACCTTCCACAATGACATCTGACTAGGGACATAACAAGAATGTACAAACTCTTAGCATCCGTATGATCTCATCGTTCAGGTCCTCAACCTGAAAGTATACGTCATTGAGTACTGTCATTCTCTAGACATTCAATCTATTCTATCACTATCTCATATGACTGAACCAGAAAGAATTGGAAGCTTGCCTTTGATGTTCATCAAATCAATCTTAATGTATCCCACCAATCATCCCATGATTGGCTCTCAGGGCATACATACCAACACCTTGGTCATGGTAATAAGGAAGATTTGGGTGTAAAGCATTACACCAATGCAAGCTTCCTAACTAACAAATAAATAAATCACAATCTATTTTTGTGTTTGACCTTAAAACAAGAAATGTAAGATGGAAGGGTTCCGAGCTAATGATAGTCGTTTAAATATACAATAAAAGCCGAGTATCTCTGTGTTATGAGAACGACAAAAGATATTGTATGAAGTTCATGTGGGTGAACTTATGAGAGGTTCCAACCATTGACAACTCACTAGAAATACTATGACAAAAATGGAGCTATATGATAGGCAAGGAATCTCAGATAGCATACTACAACACTTCCATCTCATACGAGATGTCGTACAATGAAGAGATGTGAAAATTGCAAAATATCGACTAAAACAAATGTTGCTAGAGTGCTTGTGCAGCAGAAACATGATGAACATGTTAAGATCAATCAGAATATGATTCATGGATGATTGTCTCTAAGTGCAAGTGGGAGTCTGTTGGTATGTATGCCCAGAGAGCCAATCATATGATGATTGGAGTGAGACATGAGATACTTGATTTGAGAAATCATAAAGTAATTCTATCTATTATGTTTTTCTCAGTCTTGAGATGATGGAACAAACATAAGTAGATGTCTAGAGAATGATGATACTCGATGTTGTATGTCTTCAAGTACATGACATGGAGGATGAGATCATACAAATGATAAGAGTTCATACATTCTTGTTATGTCCCTAGTTAGATATTACTGTGGAAGCAAAATAGACAACAATAATACATAAGACTAGAGTGTGTGTTGACTAATGATAGAGTCTCATTAGTCATGATATGTGATATCAAGTCAAGCACATAGATACATGTTTGTGAATAGTGTATCCGACAGACCCACCATGAGAGTGATATATGAAAACCATGGAATGGTAGTCATAATCATATTTCATAGTGATGGTGGTGATTGTGGTTCTTAGACATGAAATCACTGCACTCATCACATGTAGTTGGGTACACTTTGACATCATCAAATGCAGTCCTAAAACATGGGTTGTTATAACGGTGATGATTGGGTGACTTTGACACATGGGGATTGACTGTGAGTGATAGAGATAGAATTTGTCCCTCCTACTAGAGATTGATATCCAGGGCCCCTTGATAAGCGAGACTGAGAGTGTATGACTGTACCAATGTGGTTCAATATATGATATGTGAACTCACATGCATCTCAGACAGTCTGCTCTAGTTTAAGGAACATGGATTGAACATTGAGAGGATGATTTATTCCATGCCTCGAGTCCTATCCGGATATCAGAGACAAAGGAACTATACGATCACAACAACACTATTCACATATTATAGGTTGAAGTTGTTCTCCAATTTTCCAAATTACTTGGGTGTAAATGATGTGTGACTAGGCACTACTCTTTGCTTGTGATGTCATAAGATGTTATGGACATTCACTGCCAACATAATTCTGAACCTAAAGGGTCACACACATAGGATACACTTGGATTAAAGGAGTATATTCATGAATGATGTTTAGATTGAATGTTAAAGGTATTTAGGTATTCAATTAAATAATAGATCAACTTACTAGACTCAAAATCATCAAGTTCAAGTGTTGGAATGACTGATTGGAGTGTCAGGATGATTGGAATTGATTACTAAAGTGTTTAGGTATTCAATTCATGAACCGAAAATTGAGTGCACTACCAAACGGCCATCTCAAGTGTTGAGATGGGTGTATGGGGTGCCAAATGACAGTCTAAAGTGTTGAGATTGACGTCTAGTTTGTCAGGCTGGTTGGAAAGAAGTTGGTTGCCCAAACTGAGGTGAACCGATCAGTTTATACTGAACTGGCCGGCTCAACTCGGCTCACCATATGACCATCTGTGTGAGTGAGACGTCTATCTCAGATGTGAGAGATCACTTGATTAGGATGGGGAAGGTTCTAGATAATTTCCCAAATTTGTTTGCATTGCACAATACTTGTTGTGAAAGAAAAATCGATGTTTATTATTTGATTACAAGTGAATTACCAATTTTGTGTGCAAATAGGAAATTGTAGAAGCACGAGATGACCGTTTCGCACTGTGAAATGACCATATTGCACACGAGACAACCATTTTGTAGTGTGAGACGACCATCTCACGGTCCACAGATTCTAGAACATTCATATTTCTAGACCCTTCTACTCCCACATCAATTGGGAACCTTGACCCTTCCCTCTACTATAAATAGAGGGATAATGGGGGCTACCCAACACACACAACTAGGATGAGTGGCCCTGATAATTGTTTTCCTCTCCGGTTGTGGTAACCATGAGATACCAAACAAGTCCTACCTGACTAGGGAGGGATAGCGAGGGAGGAGCAACTGAGATCAGTTCTTGGGGAGAGGATGTTAGCGACTAGTATGCTGATAGAAGGGGACAACTCCTTCCCATTGGATCTAGCAGGGCAATGTGGAGTTCCCTATAGTCTGCGTGGACTACTCTAGAGACAAGAGTCATTTGGATGATTCTAGGAGGATGATGTTATCCTGTAGTCCGTTGCGAGTCCACAGGAGGCGTTGTGGGAGCTATTCAAGTCTTCCGTCTGTGGTGAAGACCAGGAGTTGTACAAACACCGTCCAAGATAGTAATTACAGGGTGATGTCGCTGAACTTGCTCTAGGACCAGGTATAATCTTGCGACCCTTCCTTCATAGATACATTATTGTTGATGAGATTCTACTGGTTTGTGGGATATAGGAAAATAAATTTTTGTTTTCGTTGCCTATATCTACGCCCAATTTCCCAACAATATGAAGAACATGTATAACAAATGATTTCTCTTACCACATTATAATTCAAGAAATCAATATAGTAATAAGGCAAAGGGGTCAACCAATGTGAATGGTATTTGACCCTAAGCAATTACTCTACATGGCTATTTTATTTCTTTTATTGTGCCCTGAGGATTTGAGTCGTATCACCCAAATCTAACATACCATTGCGAAGTTGAAATTGGTCTCATACAAGATTAATGGAAGAGCCAGAATCCAAGATCTTCTCCTGTACTACTCAGTCGATTTGAGTGTGTACCATAGTGACATATAGTCAAACTACAAAGACAACAACTTATAGTCAAAGTTATATTCCTGTAGAGACAACAACTCATAGTCAAAGCTATGGTCCTATAAAACACCTAGCCCACCTTAGTACAGGTCACGATGCTAGAAAATAGGGTATATAAACCAATCACTGAGGTACAACCGTAGACCTTTATAACCTCATATCACATTCTCATCACTAAGACACGATCGTAGTCATTCTCAAAACACTTGGGGTTAAGATTTCAAGGACACATGGTCACTTTCACCTCACATACTCAACAGTATGCACTCCGAGTTTCCCTTGGTAATACCCATTTTACCATCCAGTAAAGTATTGATGCTGAAGATGGATCTATGGCACAGGGCAGCTACATGATTAAGGTTTCACTTTATTAGTTATTCCAATTGTATGAATTAAGGCTTCAACATACAAGTGGACATACAAAACCCTAATTTAGTCTAGCAAGCATAGTCGTATAACAACTTCAGAAGATATAAAACATATAAAGTGTGAACTTGTCACATCATCGCCTGATACTTATAGCACTGCCATTCACAAGGCCATCACCAATATCACAACACTATGGGATATCAATCCCTCAATCACATCTCTAGAAGATTTCACCTCAAACTAGGCACTTGTCATGTCATTAGACCCATACACACAATTCTTGTACATTCAATATCACAATGTGCCTCAACAATGCTCATAATCACCACCCTATATTGTATAAGGATCACCATAGCATTCACATAGCTATGACATTCATTCCACCTGCAAGTTTAGGAGTGCACAAGTAGGAGAGATAAAAAATAATCAAATGCTATTTATCGAAGCAAGCACATCAAGTATAACCTACCCTACATTTAGGGTTAGGGATTCTATATACTTAGTCGATTAGGGTTTTCATGTTACTACTTGTCACCAAACCCTAGATAGTCAATTTACACTTTCTTGGAACACATTGGGGTTAAGAATCATTATTAGGATTAATAAAACAATCAACCAATCAACATTAAGTATTACTCATCATTTACTTGTACATGTGTAGCAATCATACCATGTTATGTATGGATGTAGCGACCATGTACTCAACCAAGTGTAGTGACCTCCTTTGGTGAGTGAGTGTAGTGACCATCTCACCCTCACACCCACGGGTAGCGACCGTCACAAAAACATGGGTAGCGAACAACTACACATATGTGTAGCGACCAACATGGTGTAGCGACCAACACAATGATTAGGGTTAGCTTTGTAGAGCCCACAACACATCACCATGTGTACATAATCAACTCAAATTGAAGTACTTCTGTCAAAGCAAAACTCATCAAAATAGTTATGCATGTAGTGACCAAAATCCAAGAGATTCAAGATGTAGTGGCCACATCTTGGGTTGGGGCTTGTTGTGCCTATAACAACCCATCCATATATAGTGACCTCAAACCACTAAGAGGTATGTAGCGACCCAAAAAGTCAAGCTAATCCAAGGAACACAAAATTACCTCCAAAATAGGAGTACCACATTCAAAGTAGAGATAAAGCATCAAGGAAAGTTGACATCACCAAGATGGAAGACTCCACACCAAGATAAACATAAAAACCCTAAAACACAAGTCATGGAAATTACCATTAAAGACCCTAGTTTGGTAGAGATAAAAACCCACGTTCATGCATGCAAAATAGAATCAAAACTTCATGCTAGTCCAAGGTACTCAACCATGTGCGTGTTGATAGAAATGCATAATTAAGACCAAGAGAAAACCATCCATATCACAGTCACCACAAAATTGGGTACCAAGAATTAGAGTTTAGGAGTAGAAGTGAATCACATGTGATTATCACCAAAACTTTAGTTCTAGATTACGGTAACACCATATATCATATTAGGATCCCGCCTTGTGAAGAGACCAAGCTCCAAAGATCACACGCTCTAAGGGAGAGAAGGGAACTCCAACAAAGATAAACCCCATCAGCCACAAGATCACCTCCAAAGAGAAGAACACCATGGTCAAAGGAACTCAAGAAAGAGGGTGAAAACCCTAGGCCATACCAAAGAAGAAGAAAGAAGAGAGATTCTTCTCACTTGGGTACCACCATGGTCAAACAATAGTCTCTAACCCTTGTGGAGAGAAGATCTTCAAGAAAGACACCATGGTTACACCATAGTCTCATGGCTGAGAAGGAAGAGGAAGATAGGGTGCAAGGAAAATGAGATCAAGGGTTCAAAACCACTTACCAAGTATGAAGATCACCAAAGATCACTGCAAGGAGGATGATCAAGTTCAAAAGCACCACATGCAAGGTTGCTCGACCAAAAATGCTCCAAGACTAGTCCTTCTTTGATCCACAAAGCTTTAAGGACGAATACAAGAGAGTGGAGAAGAAAGAGGGCCAAAAAAGGATGCTTGCATGAAGAAGAGAGAGGTTATATACTCAAGGTAAGAGAGAAGTAAGGTGAGTATGAGGTGTCAACACAAGAGAGCACCAAAAGGACAATTGTCCACCTAGGAAACACCAATGCAACTAATAAATACTTGCATGCAATGAAGGGTAATACAACCTAGGTGGTTTAGCGACCACTTATGTCACTAACACCCCTTGTATCGGTCGAAGCACACCATGTGCATGTAGCGACCACTACACAAGATTGCCAACTCAACATGGTCGACACACATCACTACAAGACAAACCCCTTCAACCAAACCACCTCGAGACCACTATGGTCAAAGTCTACATCACCTAGGGTTAGTTTAGTGATCACAAAACTCATCCAAGAGTGGTGTTGCAGTCGCTACACACTCACACCCTAGTAGGGTCGAATCTCAACAACAAGGCAACTCAAGCAAACCCTAATCTCACCATGTGATGACACATCATCAACCATGGTTCAAACAAGGCACCCCTCATCATAATATTCTATCTCTTGATGCTAAGGCACAAGAAACACAATCCACATGTGACAAATCGCAATATAACCCTCACTAATGGGTAAATTGCAACTAGGTCCAAAACAAGAATACATAGCTCAAACATTAGCCAAATAGGACCAGACTAAAAACATAAGATTCTCACATGTCATAAAAGCATCTCAAGAGATTACATTAAAGTTTAAGAATCTTATTAAGCAAAACAAGCACACTTAAGCACTAAGCTAGGTCAGGGGCCTTACACACAACATTTGTCTGCCCAATCTCTCACACTCATAACAAGATGAAATAAGCTTTTGGCTGCAATCCAAATACATAGATCATCCTATTCTAAGAGTAGAGATGGTCCATTCACACATCATCTTCAAATTTTGTTTATCTTAGGTTGAGCCACTCTGATCATTGAATCTAAACCATGAGTACTTTTAATTCTAAAGTTTTCATGCACTCACATGGAAAGTGATTTTCTCATAATTCTTGATTTTATGTGCAACTCCATTCAAGATTTTATCAAACCTCATTGCATGACCTCTTATATTTTTTTTATATCCACGTCTTGTATCTCATTAGCCTTAGTCATTCCCTTGATGTATCGAAATGTATAGAAACTTTTGGAATGATCTTCTCTTTCCCCCAAGGGTCTTATGCACTTAGGGCATGATCACCTCCTGACCTCATAAGTCTCACATACCTTTAATCATTGATACCTGACCTTATGGTTGACTCAGGGCTCTATCCTTCCTAAGGTTTATTGATACGCCATAACTTCCTTTCATTACATATTTTTCTTAAGATTTTTCTGATAATATTCAAGCACATTATATCCCTTATAATTCTACAACACGAATTTCCTTCATCTCTTATGGTGCACATTATTCACTTTATGTCCCTTCATTGGGCTCATGGCGACCTTCTCTTCCCGACTTGGTCCCATACTGTCAGTCACTTCCATAGTGACTTTTCCTCATGTTCCTCAGAGATGGCATACTTATGTCTAGAGAATTATACTCAACATAATGTGCTCTCATGTTTCATATACTTAATCTTTCAAGCTTTAGGTGACATTCAAGGTTACCTCAATCCTTTAGATGATTGTCAACTCACCCTTCTAGGGAAGGTCCTATCCTAGGGTGTCTTCTTGACTCACATGAGGAGGTTAGGCTTCTAGCCACATCCCAACCCCACATGTACGTGTAGGGTTTTGCCTTTACCAAAGGCCCTTTTTCCCTCTTAGGTCGACCCACCCTAGGTCGGGACACCAACCCTAAAAGTTGAAGTTTCATATTTTTATGTAACCATTGGTTGCTTATGTTTCTTAACAACTCTTCACATGAATCATTAATACCTTGATCCAAAACATCCATGCATGGGAGACTAGGTCATCTAAACTCATCTGGGTTTTCCTTTTACCCTAATTAGGGTTCATATGGGAAAAGTTACTATTTCACCTACACCACTCCGATTTCCCAATAGTAGGGTTTAGGGTTCATGTTAGGGGCTACCCATGCACCTCAGGGTTTTATGCTTTCCTTGACCCTCTAATGGTTTTCCTAAACCAACCCTATCTCCATATAGGGTTTACCCTTTCAAGGAAAATTCTATAAAACATTTTTATTATTTTATCATTATTTGCAAATTATGTGTAAATAAATTGGCAGAGGATGCCTTAATCATACTTCTTCTCAAAAACCTTATATTTATATGAGGAGGGAAGTATATTTTAGGGTTTATTAAGAAAGGAGATGAGAAATGAATGAAATTAGAGATGAGAAGACTTTGAAGAAACATTATTTCAAGAAAACCCTAGGTTCTGGCCATGCCAATATCACATTGGCTAGGGGAGTCCTCGTATACCAACTTAATGGTGTGGAGGAAAATATTGCCAGCCTCTAAAACCATGATCCATTCTAGACACCATTACCATCAGGTCATGCCTTATTAAGTTTCCTTATATTTCTACACATTACATGAAATTATAAACTGTTTAATATTATTTTAAAAATCCAGGGCCCTGATACCAAATGTAACAATCTCACTTTTTAGCATCCCCCAATTAAGGAAGGACCTTAAAGTTGAGAGCCATTACCTAGAATTTCCAAGATCCAAATTTAACCAAATAACAAATCATAGAAAATAATTTCCATTATTGCAAAAATATTGTTTACAAGAAATGTGACGTTGCTCCTCTGAGGAATTACTTGAGTTTCTAACATCAGATGTACTACATATGAGAAGATATATCTAAATCCTCCCTTGTTTATACTTCATGTCTTTAATTGTTTTAATCTGGTTCCTCATACCTTGATATCTTTACTTATGACGTTCACCTATCCTTTTTGGACTTTGTTTTGTAATGGCATTCCTTTCCAGGCTTGGCCTGTGGTGATATTCTTTTTTGGGCTTAATCACCAACCATTCCCATTATGAATCCTTTCATTCCATGCTTGTTAACTCATCAGAGATAAATATTTAGGATTCGAGCAAGTTATGATTATATAAGATGATACTCATAGGGGATTTATAGATTGCATGAAGTAAATAAACAACCAAACCTTTTAATAACAATCCATTTTGGAAACTTCAAAAAACCACAAAAGTTTATAAGGTGAGTATTCTTAGGTGTAATCACATACCTTTTCTTTCATACAGAAACCATGCAATACGTACTTCAAGCATATATCCAAACATCCAAGCATTCAATGGGATCATCCAAAATTTTCTACAAATATGTATATCCTAAAGTGTCACCATCATATTCAAAACATTCTAATCCAACATATTTCCTATTATAAGGTTTAGGGTTGTCTCAGGTTTGGATAAGGAATTAGGGTATCAAACCCTAATTCCACTGCATCATACTTTATTTAAATCTTTAAACCACATTAGATACTAGGTGAAACCCTAATTATCAAGTGAAGCCTTTTTGACCATTTTGAGCAACTATGTTAGATTATGCAACTTAAGATCATAATGATAGAGTAGATTAGGATCTATACCCTTTAATGATCATTGTTATTATCCAACATGTATCAAGGACTTAGATTCTCATAAGATTGAACATATTAGGTTATTGTGAACATGTAGATTTGATTATGAGTATTAAGATTTTCACAAATTATGATCTTTGATTTCAAAAATCCTAATTCATTATGTATATGATTATTCCCTTTAGAAACCCAAATCCTACATCGTTAGCATCATCCTTATCTTAGGGTTTAATTACGTTCAAAATTATCAAATTATAACACAAAAGAAAGGTATTTGATTTTTTCAACACATTAATCACCAATCTAGCATGTATAAAGTCACCATTTAATCATGTATTAGCACTACTTTTGGAATTACAATTAGATTCAGGCCTTTAATACAATTTCCCATACTCCTCGCATTTTTCTGATTAAAATGACCTATGATATCAATATATTTTGAGTTACCTATCTACTTCTATATTATTTACAAAATACCACTTACCAAACCAATAATTGGTCTCCACGTCAACAAATTACATATTATGATTTGTGCTTAGTGAACCGTTGGGAGCCAGGGGAATGACCCTTGTGCCCCCATCATGTTTGTAGCTTCGTCATTCTCACAAGGGGCTAAGGAACCTGTCATGGAGGGGTCAAGCTAAGGGTTGAATCCCACCTCTAGGGTGTAGCTGACCCACGTGAGGCTTCTAGTGGCTCCACCCTTCCTTGACGAACCTGACCATCAACTCACCATCATCTTGGATGGTTAGAGTGCTAACCTAACAAGCATGACCCCTGGTTCAAACACAAAGCTTGAGGAGAAAAAAAGGACGAATCTACAAGGTCTCTTCTAGATACATGACACAACATTGTAGAGTGGTTTAGCATTACTACATATGAGGCTTCCAATCAGCCTCTTATCACTCCTAGGTTCGATTTGGATGAAGAGAACCTTGTCAACTAGAATAGCAAGCCTGATAATGGTGGTACAAGATTGGTGATGGCAGGATTCAGTTGATTGGGTTTGTAGAGGGCTCTCCTAGTGACTCAGGGTAGTCCATGCCTTATATAAGCGGGGGAAGTTAGGATTTGCCGCTCTGCAACCCATCGATAGAGCTGTGAGAGTTCTGGTGTGTTCATCATTAAGGGAAAGAGAGGACCCTTCCTTTTAAAAAAATATTTTCTTTAGATGAAATCCCAAAATAGTAAAGTAATTATATCTTTTTCTCGATAGTTCTTTTCCACACCAAATTTTAGGAAAATTATCTATTTAATATAATCCTCATTTAGATATGATATTGGATCCAAATAAGTCAAATAATTACTCCAAATTTCCTACTTCAACCAATTTTACATAATGAAATAATTAATTACCTAGATCTCAATACATATTGGAATGTTCTGGTTTTTCCTTCACAATCTTAGATTTGGAATATCTATCATAAAAATTATCTTTGTTATTTATCATGGGCACCAAATACCCCTTTTCCTATTTTATATCATAGTGGCCCATATGTAGACATTTATTATAGGAAACTTAAGTAAAATCATACCTCTCTCTTATCTTTACTCCAATGGGTCCCAAAATTAAATACTCACTTTATACTTCTATAATATTGTATTGTACCAAGTTTGGTATCAAAAGGATACATCGAGTTACTCTTTTCTATTTCTTTAAATAAGGGAATGACATTTATTTATTACAAGTAGACCCATCTTCCTTATCGATTTTCTTTAGGCTACTAGGAGTCACCTTTTGCTATAAAACTTTGAAGGAAACTGATTAATAACTTTTACAACTTATATCTAATATTTGTGATTCACTGAAATAACTTAAATAATTGAATCTTGATCTTTTTGTATTTCTTTAGAACAATTACATGCATCAAAAGGAAAGCCCCTTTATCTCAAATTCTAGAATTCTCTTAATTTACTCATTGTCTTTAAGTATCCCAAAATTTGTGTTGCAAGCCATAGTTAGATAATTACTCTTTTAATTATCTAAAGTATAAATTACTTTGAAACATTTTTTGAGAATTGTGTATTATTTGATATTTCATTATCTAACAATTTCAAAAGTGAATACTATTTATTTGTGTACAAAATCTCTTATTTTTTAAACTTGTGCCACAAGAACCTATATGCAAAGAAAATAGTCTCACGGGCCTCACTTGGGGCCATGGGTTGAAAAAGTGGATAGTATTACTATTCCATCAATTACAATTAGGAAAGTTTCTTATCAAACCAAGTCTTAGAATTTATAGAATTCAAAATTATCAAATATGAGGATCTAACATCTGCTATCATAAAATTTTATTGACAAACATTATCTGAATAGGTAAAAACCCTCCAAAAATTATAAATATATATATCTTGTCTGAAATAAAGTGTCAGCGCTATAGTAAAATTTTCAAGTCACTCATAGTTACCAATATATAACTAAAAATTAAATACTATAATGTTATATTACAGTCCATAACATGTTCGATTGAACTGCAAGTCTACCAATCAATAAACACAAAGAACATCCAAATATCCTAAAAAACTGAAATAACATGCATAATTGAGTTATCCAAATTATATAAAAAAATTAATAAATCTATCTTATAAATAAAATACTAAAAAATATTTAATACACTGCTAATTTCATCAAACCTTATATTCATATGCTACCAAAACCCTAATTTTGGCCAACTAGGATTTACACCTATCAATTCCTAATTATTTAAATAAAAGCATACTTAGATTTTCTCGTTAGGTTTTGAACATCATAACTGGGCTACTATCATTAATTAGGCTGAAGCAATGATTAATTCTATTCAACATGTACTCATTCAAGTAAACCCTTATTTACCAATTAAGTTCAGACTTGGTCATAACACTCTGATTTCAAAGTCCAAAATGGCTTTCAATGGATAGACCATTGACTTTTTGTAGTGGGGTCTGGCCCCACAATGTGGTATGCAAATGGGGGGTGCCTCATCTGACCTCAGTTTCCACAAAAGTTTAGTTAGTTTGAGGTGGCATATGAACTTGTATGTGACTTGGGACCAAATTGGGTGCATATCAATGATGGACCATATTGGTTGTTGGGAGCATTAGTGGATTGAGATATGTAGCTAGTTTTGGGTAAGTGGGGCCAAAATATGAAGATGTATTGGGTTGGGGTCTTGATGAAAACATTTAAGGAAGGTATTTTGTAGTATAACATCCATTGATTGCATGTCCATTCCCGTCATCAGCATGCCCATTGTAAAAGCTAAAATTAGATGATTATGATATTCAATCATGACATACTAGGATCTTTTTTATTAATTTATTTAACAAAATGTCAATTATAGTGAATGTCAAATTAAAATGTAGATAATTGATCATGGATCTAATCAAAGTTCTCATGGTCAGTTGGATATATTGAGAACCATGTCAAATCATTTGTATGTATCTTGACGTCCCTTGCAGCGTTACCAGTGCACAAAATATTTTTCTATTTATTTCTCTCATTTTTTTTATTAAGCCAGGGGTCGCTCTTATTCATCCCACACCCCTCTTGTGGGCTAAATCATCAAAAAATAATACAACTCCCGCTCTTATAACTCGGGTATCTCCCCCCCAGCAAAACAAAAGAAAATCTCCAACAACCAGGAAAAAAGGAAAACGGCAAAAGAAACGAGGCTCACCAAGCCCCGAATCATCCAGTCATCGAGGGGTCGGAACGCCTGATAACCACATATGGACATCCATTCGCCTCTAGGTTCAGGATGCCTCTCACTCTATTCGGAAGAGAAATGGCATGTCTACAAAGAAAAGTGGTAGAGCATGTATTACCCCAAATGCCCAGCTCTCTAGGGGTGGAATTAATATGTTTAGGGGATAGAATCCCAATGATTCCTTCAGTTTGCAAAGTATCCTTGAGATCTCTCGCAAACGAGGTGGCTAGCCATGGCTCCTGAGCGTTCCTCCATAAAATATTGTATGTGGTAGCATTATCCACTTCGATGCAAGATACATTGAGGTTGAACCGATCCGCCAACTTCAGAGCGATGGTACACGCAGCAAGATATGCAGTAGTATGCTCATTGTCTCTCAGCCATACTCTGAAGGCGAGACGAACAAGACACCTGGAATTCCTAATGATTCCCGCGGCCCACCATCTAGATTGTCGAGAAGGATCTTTGCCTCTGCCGATAGTGAGATTCAGCTTCAAGTTTGTTAAGTCTGGTGGGATCCATCGCACTAGAGAGATGCTTCTAAACCGCATTTTTGGTTCACCAATGCCGTGATCAGATAGGTTCTTATAGAAGCTACTAGACTCAATTTTCACAAAGGCAAGATCTTTCATGAAGTGATTAAGCATGAATATGATGTTATTCCATTTGGCCCCTGTAAGTTGATGTTCTGCCCTTCAAATCTTCTGGAGCATCTGCAGTACCAAATCGTCCATAGAATAAGCACGCTGAGAGAACTGTGTATCCATGACCTGGCCGATAACCTTTGGTGAGAGGAGTTGCAAGAAGAAATGCAATCGTGTAAGGTTAAAGGAGGAGGAAAATCAGTGATGCAGGAAAGCTTCTGCCAAAAGAAGGTTGACGTCTGCCCGGTCACGAAAAGATGCTGTAAGGTTTCCTCAGCAGGTGTGTCACAGCAGGAGCATATGGATGCCATTTGGATACGACATCTAATGATGTTGTCGTCAGTGGGAAGCGCTCTGTGCGCAACCTTCCATAGAACTGCAGCTGCTTTAGGGAAAGGAAGCTTCCGGATCTTCTCCAGAGAGGGATTGACGATAGGAGTGTCCTCATAAAGAATATGGGCAAAAATACCTAAATGGCACATTTGCCAATTTTAATTACCTAAATGGCACGTTCTTGAACTTATTGCCCAAAATGGCACATTTCTGGAGCAATGCGTCCCCTGCCGGGACGCATTGCTCTCCCGCGAGCCAATGCGTCCCGGTGGGGGACGCATTGGTCCCACAGGAGGGCAATGCATCCCGAGCCGTGACGCATTGCTCTGTTGTGGGACCAATGCGTCCCCTGCCAGGACGCATTGCCACGCGGGAGAGCAATGCGTCCCGGCGGGGGACGCGCCCAACGGCTAGAATTTGCCACGCGGGCAATGCGTCCGGGACGGGGACGCATTGCTCCCAGGCCAACGGCTATGTTACCGTTGGGCAGCCGCGCGGCGGTCCACGTGGGCGCAATGCGTCCCCAACCGGGACACATTACTCCCCTATATATATTGGCCGAAAACAGCCCCCCAAACTCACACCATTCTTCATTTCCTTCATCTAGCTCTATACTCCCATTGCTCTGGAGCTTCTTCTCGGATTTCTATTGCTTTGGGTGCTTTCTAGCTTATTTCGGGCGATCTTGGAGCTGATATCTGCTACTGCTCGGAGACTACTTGGAGCTTCTTCTTTCTCTTCTTCTATTCTTCGATTGTCAACAGATAACTCTCCATTTCAGGTATTTGTTCTACCAAAATTTTAATTTTCAAAATATGAACTTAACTTTAGTACGAAATATTACAACTGAAATAAATGTATTGTTACTCTTTAATTGTACATTACTGAAATAATGATGTAGAAAATGACAATTGAAGGCTACTTAATACCTGAAAATGTATTGTTCGAAATTGCAAAATTGTTATTTTGAAATGTTAGTGTTACTAAAAAATTAGCAAAATTGTTGTTATGAAATGTTAGTTAATTTTACTGAAAAAAATAGCAAAATTGTTGTTCTTAATTGTTGTTCACTGTTAATGTTATAGAAAAAAGTAGTCCAATAAATTTAATTCCAATTTGATGTCACTGCTCTAAAATATTAATTTATGTTGATATAATGTCATAAAATATGAATTTCTTTCTGATGTTAATATAATATTCTAAAATATAGGAACATGGCATCTAGTTCAAATTCACGAATTGTGAAGATGCGATATGATGGGCAATTTCTCTCTGATGGGTCTTATTCTAGTCGATCTGTTAGACCCATAAACATTTCACTTATTAATACCCTATCTGAACTAAAATCATATATCTATACAACACTTGACATCAATCCCAACCACTTCTCTATCAAAATATCCTATCTTTTCCCTAGAGAAAATCATATGCTCATACAAGTTGATGATGATGATGCATACAGAACCTTGTTATCACTTTCAGCTGATGCCTATATTGATGTGTTTCTTGAAAAAATATCTATCCACCAACAACCTTATTTAATGAGTCTATTGAATCAATTTCAATCTCAATTCTCTCGGAGTCAACCACCTCAATTATCTCAAAGTCATTTAACTACTGAATGGAGTCAACCACCTCAATTCAGTCTTACACCTCAATTCAGTCTTAGCAATTTAACAGCTGAGTGGAGTGAACCACCTCAATTTTCTCAAAATCTAACTACTGAGAATATTGGTGTTGAGGTTGAGGAGGGAGATAATGATTGTGATCATGAAGGTGATAATGATAGTGATCATGAAGGTGATAACAATAGTGACATTGAAGGTGGTAATAACAGTGAACCACCTGAGGATGAGTCATTGACTGAAACCGATGCTGAGCACACACATCCATTCCCTGACTCTATTGTAGCATTGAGTCATATTCCATCCATATTTGACAACCAATGGCCCCAACATGAACACATTGATTCCAACTATGAAGCTTTTCAAGATGATGACTGGGTGGAAGATTTTTGTCATGAATTTCATCTCGATTACAATCCTTCCAGTGCTGTTATATATGAGGGTGCTTTATTTGCATCTAAAGTTGTACTGGTTGAGACACTCCAAAAATGGTCGGTACAAAAGAATGTCCAGTACCGTACATTACGCTCAAATAATCGTCATCTTAAACTTGCTTGTATCCATGATGAACGATGTCCTTGGAGATTGACCGCTTGCCAGTCCAAAAAAGCAGGTGGCATGTGGAAGATAAAACGTTGTAAAGAAGGCCACAATTGTGAATTAACTGTTATGAATCATGATCATCACCAAGTCACATCATCTTATATTTCTCGAATGATAATGCCAATCCTAGTATCACGACTGGATATGTCGACATGAGAAATTCGTGACAAGGTGAATGCTGAACTAAGGCTCAATATATCTTACAAGAAGGCATATCTAGAGAGGAGGAAGGCTGTTTGTAAAATATTTGGAGACTGGGAATCATCATATCATAGTTTGTTGCCGTTCCTAATTTCTCTGACACAATATATTCCAAGAACTATATATGCCCACCTTATTGATGATTATATCCTTCAAACTGAAGGCACTCGTAGATTCAAGCGGGTGTTTTGGGCATTTGGTCCAGCTGTGAGGGGTTGGGCCTATTGTAGGCCTGTTCTTACTGTTGATGGCACATTTTAACAGGAAAATATACTGGCATACTTCTCCTTGCATGTGGCATAGATGCTGATAATGGTCTATTTCCACTTGCTTTTGCTGTTGTCGAGAAAGAAAATAAGGACTCCTGGGAGTGGTTCTTTGGTTCTCTACAAACTTGTATTCCAATCATTCCACGACGTACAGACTTGTGTATTAATTCTGATTGAATGAGTGGGATTTTTCCAGCCCTTCAATCAAAATTTCATTGGGCTCAACATCGTTATTGTCTTCGACATCTTCGGGAGAACTTCCATAAGCAGTTCAAGTCCAAGGAGTTGAGGGACCTTATGTGGAAGGTGGGATCCACAACTGATACACATGAATTTGATCGTCATATGACTGTTATAGAAACCATAGAACCAACAGCGAAGTCATATTTATTGGGCCAAAATCCAGTACATTGGGCTCTCGCATATGACAGAGGTTGCAGGTATGGGTCATTGACTACCAATCATGTTGAAGGCTGTAATGGAGTCTTAAAAGGTGTTAGAGGTTTGCCATTACAAGCGTTAATTGTTGCCACATACTATCGCTCTGTGACCATGTGGCTGTGCAGGCGTAATCTCGCAAATAAACGTGCACAACATGGATTTCATTGGCCCTTTAAGGTTCATGATAAGCTTTATAATGTTCGAGAGGATGCAAAAAAATTGACAATACACATCCGTGTGAACAATGATGAATGGCTTGTTGGTGACATGGATGGATATAAATTTCAAGTAATAGTGCGTCCAAATGGTGGTAGTGAATGCAGCTGTGGTTTTCCATAACAATGGCATTTTCCATGCTCTCATGTTTGGGTAGCTGCAGAATCTGTCAATTGGGATCTTGATGCACCCGTGAGTGCATATTATACAAATGAGGCTTATCTAAATGCGTACAGAACTGAATTTCGTGGCATTCCCGACAAGAGGTATTGGCCTCAATTTGATGAAAGTAGAGGTATTTATCCCTTATTACCCCCTAGGAAACAAAGGCAAGCTGGAAGACCAAAGAAAAAAAGAAGGCATTCAACTATGGATGTTGATCCAAATCAGTATACATATCACTGTCATAAGTGTGGCAGAAAGGGCCATAATAGATGCACTTGTCCTAATGTCATATGATGGCTTATCTAATGTAATGTTTGCAATTTCAATTTACTCAAGTCATGTAATATTTGCAGTTTCAATTTAACTAAAGTCATGTAATGTTTGCAATTTCACTAAAGTCATGTAATGTTTGTAATTTCAATTTCTATAGATGGCTCATCGAAGGACATGGACATTTCACATGTCCGTAGAGTTAATCCAAATAATAGCTACGAAGTGCCTACAGGGAAAAATGGCTCATCAAACTCTATTGGATGATGACTGGAATGATGTACCAGATTTGTTGCACAACAAGTTAGGATTTATAGTGACAAAAGAACAAGCAAAATTTCATTGGCAATTTTTAAAGCAAATGCTTCACATGTATGAAGAACTTCTTGAGATACCTAGTTGGTATTGGGATCACACAAAACAGAAAGCAATGCCAATCAACGAACAAGTAAAAAACCAGTTAGTTGTATCACATCCAGAGATACATCGAGTGGTACATCAAGTGTGGCCATTTTATGAACCTCTAGATGAGATACTGAATCAAATGCAGTAATTTCATGTAGTTCATGTTGTATTTTTATATTGTTTGTTAATGTAATTCATGTTGTTCATGTTGTAATTTCATCTTATCTAATGAAGAATCTTGACAATCTTAAATGTTGTACACTATTTGCACTTTTCATGTAATGTAATTTTTGCACTTTTCATTTAATGAAATATTTTCACTTTTCATAGATATGGCTCCTAGAAAAGAAACCTACCGACTCTCCCAGCACCACATTATGTTGGCACAATGGCCTATTATTGACCAGGATGTTTTAGACAATATTTCCATAGCTGGTTTTGGGCTTGTTCATAGGCTACCATGTATCCACCTTGACCCTACTTTAATAACTGCATTAGTTAACAGGTGGGACAACTCTAGCAATACTTTTAGGCTTCCCCCTTTTGAGATGAGTGTCACTTTTTAGGATGTTGCAGTTCTTTTAGGCCTGAGGATTGATGGCCCACCGGTTATAGCTTCATATCCTTTAGGTGTAAATGAGGGGCAATTTTCTTCATGGACTCACCTTTGTGAGAATTTCTTAGGAGATGCACCAGATGGGATGTCTAAGGGGCATATCTCCTTGATTTGGTTGCGTGAGACCTTCAAGGATATGGATCTGACCGCGGGTGATGAAGAACAACAAGTAGAAATGAGGACAAGGTATACTAGGGCATATCTCTTATATTTCTTAGGTAGTTACCTTATCCCATATAGTATAGGGGATAGAGTTCATGTTAGGTATCTCCCTCTTGTGTCCGATTTTGCACGTTGTGGCACTCTATCTTGGGGTGCTGCAACTCTAGCTTTCTTATATAGGGAGTTGTATAAGGCAACCACCCGGTCTAGGAGAACAGCCCATCTATCAGGTTGTGTGTGCCTATTACAGCTGTGGTGTTGGGAGAGGTTGGGAATTGGACGCCCAGGTACAATTAGAATGTGCTGGAATGATTGGCCAGAAGATGTTCCCTTGGGCTACAGGTTAAAGATCAACACAATTAACTTTTTTATTTGTCTAAATATTATGTAGTGTTTATCTAAATTTAGTTTCTCAATTTAATAGGTGGCCCACCTTTGTCCAAAGGAGTCAAACTATCAGAGGAACAATTCAATTTTACGATTCAGCATTTGACCAGATTTTGCCCTCACAGGTATAACTTACTTACCTCTGTTGTTTGATATGTTTTATTTATTTACAATTTACTCCTTTTTATATGATACACGTTGTTTATATGAATAACAGATAGAGTTGACTCCTTACACTGCTGAGGTTCTCGAGAGATTGCCTGCCATTTGTAGAGATGGTAGTGATATTTGGTTGGCACGAGTGCCTCTGTTGTGCTACACAATAGTGGAGTGGCACTTTCCCGACAGAGTACTTGGACAATTCGACTTTGTTCAAGTACAACCTACTCTTGAGCTGCCGAAGCTTAGCCGGATAGATGGGAGGGGTCATGCGGCTGAGGATTGGATGCTTCATTATAGGCAGGAGGTGCAGATGTGGAACAACAGACGTGAGAGCTTAGTTCCCGCTCCACCAGCTGATACAGTCTACAGTCCTCAGGGTCACTATGCATGGTATCATCCACAATACATTGTGCCCCCTCCAGCTATGCCTCTAAGCATATACTACCCGCAAATTTATCGTCAGCAGGAATTTGTGAGTATCATTATTATTTTCTTTTACAAATTGTTATTATTTATCTTTGTTATTTGTAATATATGTAATTGGTCTTTATTATGTGTACATACTTTATTTTACAGGTACAAACACATGTGGCGATTCGAGCGGCAGTAGAGCACGCCCCTGCACAGATCAGAGACAGCATCTATATCATCCAGGGGAGTTACTTTGATAGTCTTCCCGACTATGCTCGGCCGTGGGATCCCATACCCACTCATACCACAGCCCCTGAGCCCACTCCTACTCCTACTCCTACTCCTACTCCTACTGTTGAGCCCACTCCCACTCCCACTTCTCAGTTCATGTCATGGGGACCGACAGGGCCATATTTTTCAGGAGCTGCTTCATATTCCTCATTCATCACCCCACCTCAACCACCATCATACCATGGAGCAAGTTCTTCTTCTACTCCATACACTCCATTCCCACCAGCAATTATTCCCGAGAGCCGACCACCATCTTATGTCACATATTCACCTACTCCGTTTGATTTCTCAGGATGCACCCCACCTGATGCATCCTATCCTGGTTTTCCTAGACCCCTCACCCCACCTCCACCTTTTCATTTCTTCCCTGATGCTCGCCAGCAGCCTCCTACACAGTTGTCCCCAGTTCAGCAGTCTCCAGATGACATCGGTACAGAGGATCCTGATGTAGAGGGATGTGGGCAAGGACGTCGTGGGTGAGGACGACATACTTAGTTTTTTATATATTGTACAGTTTTGTATGTATGCCTTTGTGAGGACATCTATTGTATGTGGATCTATCATATTATGATATGACATTGGTTCATTTTGGATCATGTTGTTGTGGATCTATCATATTGTTCTGTTGTGTATTATTTTCTCATCATATTGGTTCATGTTTTAACCTTGTTTTTAATTGCTATCTCATTTATTTGGATTAAGTTTGTATTATATAATCAATTAGGAACCAACCAATGTTGGTTGCAATATACTTATATATTCCATATGCATGTTACGACCTATTGAAATTGACAAATTTATAATAATTGAGTATATTATAGACATCCAAATACAAGTGAACGAATTATAAATGTATAAATATAATCAATATTGTTAATTTACATATCAATAACATATCAGTGATTGCAAAAAATGATTAAAAAAACCAATGCGTCCTGCATGGAGACTCATTGAGCAATGCGTCCCATCTGGAGACGCATTGGTCCCACACAAGGGCAATGCGTCCCGAGCCGTGACGCATTGCAGTCCTGTGGGGTCAATGCGTCCCTTTCCGGGACGCATTGCTCTCCCGCGTGGCAATGCGTCCCGGCGGGGGACGCATTGGTCCCACAACAGAGCAATGCGTCACGGCTCGGGACGCATTGCCCTCCTGTGGGACCAATGCGTCCCCCACCGGGACGCATTGCCTCGCGGGAGAGCAATGCGTCCCAGCAGGGGACGTATTGCTCCAAAATGTGCCATTTTGGGCAATAAGTTCAAGAACATGCCATTTAGGTAATTAAAATTGGCAAATGTGCCATTTAGGTATTTTTGCCAAGAATATGCTTCTTTACCGAGTTGATAGAGAATTCTCCATGAGTCTCAAGGCGCCACACTAGAGTGTCTTCGTAACGAGAAATGCTAGCTCTATTGCGCCTGAAGATAGTAACCCCATCTTCGTTAAGGATCTGTCTAAGAGATGTCCAATCCCATCCAGAGTTCTCGTCCCAAAAGTCCGAGATCTTAAAATCATGTCTCCTATCGCTAGCATTAAGGGTGTATCCAGCAAGGGGAATGCCGCACCACCTAGCATCCCATAAGGAGATATCACCTTTCCCAGTAATCCACCTGCAGAATGTGTTGAAAATAGGGAAGGTGCACCAAATCTGTTTCCAAGTGGGAGATGCTGCATGCAGTTCCCATCTTCAGATAAGGTGGATAGTAGCCAGTTCTGTAAGGAGAAGGCGATTTATATTTGTCGCGACAGAAGGCAGCCCAGGGAGACATTCCAGTCGAGATTTCCCAACACGCTTTGTACAAGAAGGCGCGCGAGATAATCTTCAGAGATTCAAGACCCAAACCACCATGCTTGACGGGTGTGGCAGTAGTCCACCAGGCCACCCATGTCCTGCACTTGATGTTATTTCTACCAGTCCAGAGGAAGCGCGACATCATATCGTCAATCCTATCACAAATTTCGGACGGTACGCCAATCGCCGCCGCAATGTACAGAGTGGTAGAAGAGATGACATGCTTGATAAGAAGGCGGCGCCCGGAGAAAGAAAGCAGACGAGCTTTCCAGGATGCAATCTTGTTGGCAATCTTCTCAACAAATGAATCAAAGAAGTGCAGCCGTGCTCTACCGTAGAAGATAGGGGCACCGAGATATGTGATGGGTCCATCGACAAGAGCGATCCCAAGCATATGAGCAATATTAGCAACGCTGTAATGATCATCGGAGCCAATCATGCAAACATACTTATTCCTGTTAATTAACTGCTGCGTTGCTGCCTCATATATGTTCATGATGCTATTGATATTATATATGGACGCAGGTGAGGCATTGCAGAAAATGATGATGTCATCGGCGTACAGTAGAATCGGGGGTGCACATCCCGCCCCACGAGTGCGAAATCTATGAATCATATCAGTATGCATTGCATGATCCATGGATTTGGCGAGAAGCTCTTCGAATATGACGAACAGGTTAGGAGACAGCGGGTTACCTTGCTTGAGGCCCCTATGCATTTGGAAAAAACCTTCAGTCTGATCCCCAACTGAAACAGAAGCCCAAGAACCTTCAAAGCAACTGATGCATAATTGGATGGTTTCTGGGAAGAAACCAAACCTTTCCATGACGTTTCTGAGCACAAACCAGTTTACCCGATCATAAGCTCTACTCATATCATATTTAATGATGGTGTTCGGATGCAGCTCTCCTTGCTTGAGGTCATGACAAATCTCTTTAGCAAGCCGAATGTGGTTAATGATATCTCTGCCTAGAACGTATTCCCCTTGCCACGGAGAAACAATTTTGCTCATAATGCCTTTCAACCTGTCGCTAAGAAGGGTTGCGAGAATCCTGAGCATTACATTTTCTACAGCAATCGGGCGGAAGTCTGAGATGAGATCAGCAGGTTGGGCAACCTTAGGAATGAGAGCGATGCGGCAAGATTTGATGCAGCAAAGTAGCTCATCCCATGAAGCCAAGAAGAAACTGATGGTAAAACAACTGGTAAGGCGCGTGACATCGTGTTTGATAACATCCCATGAAGCCAAGAAGAAACTGATGGTAAAACCATCGGGTCCAGGAGCAGCATGGCGATTCATTCGCTTGATGCAGCAAAGTAGCTCATCCTCAGTGGGGATCCTAACAAGATCCATATTATCATCGGAATTAATGGCGGGAGCTATATTTTGGAGGAAGGGCTCAAGACGATCGGGTTCATCAAGGGCAGATGCCGAAAACATCCCTTGAAAATGTGTTGCTACCGCTCGAGCAATGTGCTGCAAGTTATCAGAACTAGAACCATCCGGGAGGTTGAGCCACGAGATGTGCCTTCTTCTTCTTTTGGCTTTAACAGTGGCGTAATAGAAAGGAGTATTGCGCTCACCGTCACTCAACCAGGAGATACACGCCTTCTCTTTCCAAATCTTCTCCTCTTGATCAAGAATATTCTGAAGCTCGTCCTCCGCAGAACGCAGGTTAATCTCGTTCGTCGTCGTCGGGTGTCATCAAATCTGATCTGCAGGATATGAATCATGTCTTCAAGATCAATCTTCTTCTGCACGACATTCCCAAACATGCATTTATTCCATGCTTTGAGTGCCTTACGCACAACTTTCAATTTCGAGAAGAAAATGAAAGAAGGGTGTCCGACGATCTCGAGATCCCAAGCAGCTTTGATAACCTCCATGCATTCGGGATGATCTAGCCAGACTGAAAGGAAAGAAAAATGTGGCTTTTGTGCGCGCTGTGCTTTATTCTTTGCCGAGATCATCACAGGACAGTGGTCAGAAACCCGAAAACGGGTGAGGTGAATGGATTCGGCTGAGGGTATAGCCTGATCCCATGCAGCATTGATCAAAACCCTATCAAGGCGCTCCCACTTAGACGGACTAAGATGTTGCTTATCAACCCAGGTGAATCTGCTTCCCTTGAATGGAGTCTCCTTTAGATCGACATCTATGATAAAATTGTTGAAGTCAAGCATGGCAGAAAAACCGATCTTCTCTGTCCCTCTCTTCTCATTAGCATTGCGGACTACGTTGAAATCGCCCGTAATCACCCAGGGCCGATCCTTCACAGTATGAGCCAGGGAGAGCAAGGAATCCCAAAGGAGTCTTCTATCAGAGGTTGAGCAACTGGCATATACAGAAGAGACGAAAAAAATATCTCCCGAGGGTCCAGAACAAGCAATAGAAACGTGCTATTTATGCTTCAAATCAATGGTGGGATTGAGATTAGAATCAGCATATAACCAGACCTTACCATCCTCAGCGTGGTTATCGGTGGACCAATCTAGACGCACAATGTCTAGAAGCTCATCGGCTCTGTCAGCATGAAGAAAAGGTTCAAAAAGACCAACAATGGAGGGTTTGTGTCTACGGCAAAGACTGCCGAGGACTCTCCGCGTTTTGTTATTGGCCGCTCCCCTGGTGTTCCAGAACAATTGAGGTTGTAAAAGCATGATCTAAATAAAAGAAGCCTTCAGAAAGATGTGATCGCCAAAGGAGAAATCAATAGCTGCTTCTGTCGTCTTCTTCTCGAAGCGGCTCTATCATGCCTGGCCTACCTATATTCATTTTCGCTGTATTCCTCTCCATCAGAGAATCTGTATTCTCTATCTCTGTGAGAGTGATGTCGACGTCGGAGAGGATCGGGGTTATCAGTATTAGAGAAGAATCTATCTCTGGCCACCGCACCGCTTCTCCTGCTGGATCTTCTCGATAGCTGATCCTCCACATAAATGAAGTCGTCCAAGCTTCTGTTGCAAATAGCAACTCTATTACCTTCCTGATCATATACACGTCGCTCGGATGGCTCCCCCTCATCCCAGCCGGAGGGAGGATGCGGCGGGCTGCGTTCATCGTCAGCGGCAGTCAGACGCAGAGGCTGGTCGTCCGCCTATTTCTCAGTATGGTGGTGCGGCTGAGAAAGGGAGGAAGCGGAGCTAAATATTCCATTGTCAGCTGCAGACAGGACGTCGTCCGGGATATCAAGCTCTCTGCCAAGTTCTGAGAGTTGAAAGCATTCATCAGTTGGAGATTTTCTGGCAATCATGTGAAGCTTCACAGACGCCCGTTTACTACCGTGAGTGATGATAACGAATTGGGGAACATCCTCCTTGAAGGCTTCCACTAAGATAGGAATCCCAGAAAGATCATCCTCACTTGGTTGCCACGCAGAAATGTGGATCAGTGAACCGAAAGGTTGAACAATCTCCTGGATGGTGAGTTCATCTCTGAATACAATGGGCAGATCAGTGATCCAGAACTAGAAAGATTCTTTTTGAGCCCCTTCCTCACCCTCAGATAAGGGTTTGATATGAATTATGTAGTGCCGGAAGGAAATGTAGTCATATCGCAAGATATCCTTGGCTTCTTGGATCGAATCAAAGAAGATCACCGCTTTTCTGTATGCAAAGTGGTAGATGTCAATCGCCTGGGGCCAAGTGTTCTTGAAGAAGTCTCGCAAGGATTGCCAGGCAATTCCGTCCGACCAAGAGAGCTCGACGGCGTAGGACAAAGAGTCTATTCTTCTTTTTCTATCTTCATTTTCAGTGTCCAGCGAGACGGAGATCTTCTTCGAGACATGTTGCGGGCCGCCACGGGCAGGGATGGCGATAGGAAGATTCGGGAAAACACGCCTGGAGTTTAAGTTTGGAGGTTGCGGCGGGAGGGCAGCATGCTGCGCACGACGCGGTGCCCTACATCTCTTCGCAAGGTGCCCAGGTCATTGGCAGTTGTAGCAAACTTTGGGGTCGTTACATTGGGATTGCCAATGTCCATGACGCATACATCTGAAGCACACATTATGAGGGATCCCATAAAGAGGCTTCTTGTGTTTGTGCTGCGAATCACAAATCTGTGGGTTCTGATCACCGTTATTCTGCACGTGCTGTTCGTCCAAAGGAGGGGCGTTTGTCGGCGCTGGTCTCGAGACAATCGTATCATCGTTCGGTGCGGGAGGCTATTGCACAGGGTCGCCAGGCTGTTGTATGGCGTCGGCGGCGGCGCTATCGGACAGCGCGGAGGCTTCTTCCACATCACGAATGATGTTGCGGATGTCGGGGATGACGTCTTCCTGGCTGAGGGAGAAGGAGGCAAAGTTGGTACGTCTCTCAGCGACGACCCTCTGCGCACGGAGACCGAGAGTGTTGCTCAACGGCGGGGGAGGCCGAAGGAGGCGAAGGGACGGGATGGCCATGAGAGGGAAACGACCACGCCGAAGGAGTCCGGGCAAGCCCTAAGTAGGATCGTCAGTGTCAAGGGACAGAAGGAAGACTATACACCCGTCGTGTGCCCTACCTTGTCCGGCAATTGCCGAAGTATCAGACACAGGAGGGTATACAGTTTATCGGCATAGTGGGGCTCACCACAAGATCTACCTTGTCCGGTAAACACTGAAGTATCGATCAGGGGTTTCCCAGCAGTTGCCTATCCTTACTGCCAACCTAGCACACGCAGCTTACAATCATCAGTTTTCCGATAAAAGGGATCGTCAGTATATCGGCGGGATTCATCAGCGTAACACGCAGCTCCGGACAGAGGGGGTAGATTTCGGCAGGCAGAGTGCCTAACCGGAATGTGGCGGCGGCGCCGCCGGGGTAGCGGGCGCCCGCACGATCGCCCACCAGACACCCTAGACGAAGCGACTGTTCGGCTCCCGCGTGTTCCACCTGATGGAAGACCCCAAAGACATAGTGTGTCACTCAAGGATTTCCTTTAGTGACTATGGTTTTCCCATACTTTGTTGCTAATTTTGTTCCAATTTGGACTTTTTTTTCATATCTTGATTTGATTTGTGAATCATTTTGGTTGATATTTATCAGGAAGTTAACTCATTTGGTAACATAACAAAAAATGGAGTGTCAATAGTATGGGTGTTGTTACATCAGTTCAACTACTATTAAGTGAGGTTAGAATGTACATTCATCATGATTATTTTAGAATATGTTTAGTTAGATTCTAGAGTAGGTTTATCCCTACCATCACCTTTATATTCAATTAATATATGGGGGCATAAAGTTTAAACTTTTAGTGGGTGAATCCACTTATTTGTTTCCTTCTTGAATAGCCTTTTTATTTTGTCAATAGTTTGGTTTTACTTGACCTAGAAGCATCCTTACTTGGCTTTGTATAATTTTTTTGATTGTAATTTTTTTATTTACATTTTCCATTACCATTTAATTCATTTGCATGATGGTGAAATTTGTAAGGTTTTTCCATTTATGCCAATTAGTGAGTAGCTATATATGTTTGGAGTTTATTGAGGAAATTACCAAATGTTACTAAATGCTTCTGTAATTAAGTTAAGAAATTCCTAAAGTTAAAAGATGCTACTAGAGGCTAAATGGTACACATCCACCCCATAAAAGGATTAAACTACCCAATTAAATACCTACATATAAAGTAAGGGTAAGGCAACTAACCTTATATATCCATCACTAGCATTCTTGATCATTGCTTTGTGTTAAAGTCTATAGGTTAGGGATTTTATCTTACCAATCTAGTGGTGTTGTCCAAGGATATTCTCTCCCACTTTGCACTTCATCAAGTGGTGAGTTGATAAAGGAAACTATTAATAGCTATAGCAAAAGTTTCTTCTTTGTGCACATATTACTATAACATGATTTCAATTTAATGAGGGAAACCTTACAATATAAAAAGTGGTGTCAAACCGATGCGGGAACCAACTCAACAAATTTCTATCATACCACTTCAACTTAGTCATCCTGATTATAGAGATCTACTATAACCTCCACCAATATGTCCACTTCTTGAATATTTTGCTCCAAGGACCTTAAAAAAGAACAAGTACGGAAAGAAGGAAAAAAAGTCATCATGAGGGTCATCTTGATCCATATGGATATGGATTCAGTAAAAAACATAATGAATATGGAATAATGAAAATTACCATTGAAATAAAGATTTTACCTAATTCCACCACTAAGAAGGAGACAAATGATTCAACTTTAGTATGGTTAAATCTCCATCAAACCTCTATGAACTATCTTCTTGAAAATTTGTAGACAATTTTTGAATGTATAATGAGGTAAATTAGCTAATCATCAAGTTTTACATAATTTATAAAAGGTTTAAGTGCTTTACAATTACTAAACCATATTTGTCCTCTAATTTTATTTGTTTCATATGGACTTTCTAGACAAAAATCTGGTCAGACTCCATGTTCAACCATCCATTGAGGTTGGTTGTACTTTTATGGGGAAGATCCAACTTACTTCAAGATCTATCCATTCATTTTTATGGAAAGTGGACTTCCTCTAAGAAAATGCAATTGACACATGGTCTTATTCATGGTAACTTTTGTCAAATAAAATGCCTCCAAAACCATATATACATATTTTTTTAGTTCTAATATTTTAAACAAAGTAGTAAAATTATCATATGTTTATATTATGGTTCTTTATTGTTACAACCCATTTTTACTTAATTGGTAATTTTAGGGTTAAAGATAACCTTAGTGTTAATTATGCCTTTGTTAGTATTTTCATTACCGTGTGGCTTAACTCGGCCTTATTTGATTTTAACTTTATGTTTTGGCAATCAAAATCATCCCTTGAGCATACCATGATATTTGAGCTTTAGCTAATATAGAGATAGCCCACACATATATGTGGAGATAAATTTAATGATACTTGATTAAATAATATCAAAATAATATTGTAGGATTGTAGAGAATTTAATTATAAATCCAATGCAAAAAGAATAAAACCAAATTAGAGTTAAAATGATAGATTTATTCCTCTTTTAGTAAATGTATGCAAGGATGACTTTTGTATACTTTTTAATCGGCCCAATAGAGCCCAATGGCCAAAGAGATCGACAAGTGGATCTAACAGCCGCATCCATGTGGGCCGACAAGTGGGCTTGATCGCCATGCGGATCGATGGGCGGAGCCCAACGACCACATAGTTTAACACCACACAGGTCGACGGGTAGGGATGATGCATCCACCCATCGGTTACACAGGCCGACTCCATGTGATCAACAGGCGGGGGCGGATGGCCATGCAGACCGTTAGAAACAAACTGCACAACTGGCCAGGACAATCAATTAGTAAAATAACTATAACTTTAGCTATACACATCTAAATTAGACAAAATGTGTCATGTTAGATTGATACTTCAATTTTTCACACTGCCAGTTTCCTAGGCTACTCAAGAGGTCAATGAAGAGATAATTTCTAGGGCGATCTTTAAGAGGAACACGAAGAACATGGGAAACCAACAACCTAGCAGCAAATGAATCGTGGTCAGTAGTTTTAAATAGTAGATCTATTTTCTCTTATTTCCTTTCTCAGTCAAAAATTATATTTGACTCATTGAATGTCCTATTCCTCCTCCTTTCATCATCTTTTACCTCCATTCAACTTCTTTAAGTTTGTTTCTTCCTAATGATCAGTTTTGGACGAGATTTTGAGGATTGAGGCTTGAATTGAACTTGTGTGAGCTAGGATTTGAACTTATTTGATGAAAATGTTAAGATCAGTAAATTTGGACATGATCCTCAAGTAAAAAAATCATCTTGTAACCTTGATTTACAGCATAAAAAATTTAAATAATAATTTTTCAATGTTGAATTTTACTCTATGATAGCTGTGATGAATTTAATAAGTTTGTGCAGTGATTTCTATTAGTAGAAATGCTTTATTAATTTTATTTGGTGATGTGATACTACATTAAAAGTTTTTAAGCAAGTTGTTATGCATGACAAGTGATGAAATTGTGGATTTAGAGGCACCGCGGTATCAGAGTCTTCCCTATCCTGGAACCAAAGGATCAAATTATGATTTATGAGAATTATGAAAGTTGGTACTTTGTCAGATGAAGTCTGCATATAATGCTAAATACTTAATTTTCAAAAGTAGGATAATAATTAGAAAGGATTGTAATTTTACCAAAAAAAATTAAATAATCATGAGACATTAGATACTTTGGACACTATCAAATTCTTCATAGGAGGCTTGCGCTGTGAGGAAGAAACATGCTACCGACTGGAGGACTAGTCCATATCAAGTGAATATAGTATGATATCAAACACCCAATTGGGGATGCCGATGGTACCTGTGTTGCTAGTCAATGGTCATTTTCAGTAGAGCCACCTATGTAGAACTTAATCAGTGGTCATCTCCAGTAGGACCACTGATGTAGGATAAGACAAAGTGCTTTGACTCTCTGCCTGATTATCTAGGTTTAAAGGAGTCCAGATATCTAAACTCTCCCATTAACCGTCGAGACCAGATGTGATGATGCCCGATGTAGACAGGGTATTGAGATTAAAAGCTTAGGAACCTGAACATGCTTGTAAGTCTTATACAACAAGATCCTAGCTTATTGTAATGCTTTCACATATTGCAATACACCTTATGTGAGTCTATAGTATATAATAAATGAACACTTGAATATGTACTATATATTTTTTTATAAGTTGTCATGTTACTCCTGCTATGTATGAATAATTATGTAGTTTGTAACTAACTTGGATAACTACTTTTATCCTAAATATGAATTATCTTTTGACTCTTCTATCAAAAGTTATATGTTGAATTTCTAATTACTGAACCAGTAGCTCATGAACCTACTGAAATATTTATCAGGTAAAAGATTAGCTCATCTAGAAGAAGAAAAAAGTTATATTTTATCAAGATAAAGCAAAGGTCTTATGAAGAAATAGTTAGAATAGTTAGTTGGCCTCTTATCCTTACTTTAGATCCTAGGAAGATGACAAAGTGAGTTGACAAGTTTGTAATGTGTGGTAATTTATGTAAATTATGAATTAACTCCTTTTTACTTATAAAAGTAAAACTCTATTGTAATCTTTGATGTTTGCATAATATGACGTTGTTAGTTCAGATGTAATAACGTATCCAACAAGTTTTTTAGGCTCAAAGAATATAAATATTTAAGACGGTTTATGGAAATTATTAAATTGATGGGTAGTCTTAATTCCTCTTAGCAAACCTAAACTTGGTGAATGGGTTTGGGTTACATCCTTTTTTTTGGGGTATCAAAGCGTATGTTAAGCCTAGTCTAGAATATATGTTTGAGGTAGAGGCGATAAGAGACTGATAGAATTAGGATTTTTTTTCTTTTTGAACTATATATTTCTAATAGATATGTTCTGTTACGGATATGTAGATGGGCATGGTCACAGAGAGGAACAAGTTGAGATCCCTTATGGCCTTGACGCTTGAGCAATGTTTGTCAGGTGATGATGAAACCCGGTAGAGTTGAAGAGGGGATGAATTTGTAGATGAGGGCAGAGAACGAAGGAGTGGGTCATCATAGTCACAATGTCATGGTGGAACCAGGGTGGCTGTTACGCGGTCTTAGGCATGATCAAACTAGAGTTGATGGTAGTCGATTGATCTAGTAATAGATGGGGTTCCATGCTGATTGAGGGTAGAGTGGATGCTTGGTGGTGGGTTGGCCAGAGGAAGACCACTCCTAGAGTCTCAAGTGTCGACCAATGATCTCTTTTGTGTTTCCATGAAGGTGTAGTCTTAGTTGGAATAAATCCACAAGTTGACAACTTAGACCTTGGGGGTCGGTGATAGAACCATCCATGCTCCTTGCCTAAAGGCAGTAGGGAAGCCACATATGTGGTCCTGGATTAGGTGTCATTTTTCTTAATACTTGGTGGATGCGCGTTCTGACGGTAGCCAGTGTATCAGACGACAACCTTGCCCGCCGCCATAGTTGTTGGGTGCAGAAAGGGAGATGGAATTAGGGGGTTGGAGAAGACTCAGGCGGTCAAGGTAAATAGACAAGGAGGTGACATGTCTATAACTCCATGACAAAGTCTATAGGTTTGCGGTGGTGTTGCAAACTTGTTGCGTGGAGTTCATTGATGAAGTGGAGTTTATAAAGCTATATGAGTAATACAGAGGAAGGGAAGGTGATTCTTTTGCATTGTAGATTAGGGTTGTGTTGAGAAGGTTGGGTGGTGGTGTATGCAATTGCAAGTCTTTAGGTTGCATATGGTCAAGGGTGTTGGAGTGTTTATAGTAGGAAGGCAATGCTAGGTTTCTAGAGAGATAACATATCATTTCTTAATGCATATGTATCAAGTAACTAGGAATAAAATGTCTCATGTTCATTAGGGGTGCGCTGGAGGTTACTTCTTTCATCATAGGTTTACGATCAGTAATACTAAAAAGGGAAATGGGATGTTAGTAGAGAAAAAGAAATCGTGCTTGTTTTTTGGGTAACTAATACTTATTAGCATTCCAAAGGAATAAGGGTTTGTGTTCTTAGATTTATTAGCTATGATTTGGCTATTAATGAATTATTTACTTCTAAATTATATATGTACTACATTAGAGTTTAATTTTGTTTGAGGATTTTCCTAAGTCTTTATCTTCTAATCAACTAAAAAATTAGAGAATATACCAAATCCATGTATTGAAGCTATGATTAGTACCATATGTATTCCAACCTTTAATTACTCTAAAATTGATGTCCATTGGTTTATCAATATGCTAAACATACTCCAAAGCCATTAGTATTTCAGTTGAGAGTACTCCATGCATGTGAGGCTAAATCAAGATATCTCAAAATCAATTCAAATTGACATCAATTAATGAAGCCAAATTGAGGGACACATGTGTGAATGTTACACAAGTAAGATGAAATTAAGACATCGTGACATAATGAATTCAATTATTGAGAAATCAATATCAAAGAACAAGAAAATTGATCAACATAACCAAATGAGTCATGAAATGTAGGAATAAGTTTAAGTGAGGAAGAATGATGAATTGTAGCTCAAATTAATAATTTAGTATCAAATTTCAGGATGTTACAACTAGCCTAGGAGAAAAGCTACATCGGCCAGACAAAAATGAGGAATTTGTTAGTGTTCATAAAGTACTAATAGATATGTTTTGATAAAATATGATGCGGATATGAGTCTAACCATAGTGGAGAAAATACAAGGGAGACAAACATGTACCAAATAAGAAGGAAAAACTATATATACGTGGATCACCCAATGTGGGCTGCCATAGTGGGTGAAAATAGATATTTTATTCATTAGAATTGATATAACTGCAACACAACATCCTAATTCCAAAAGGTCTTATATGTAGGACCTAAAATATAGATTGTCATACATATTATAATACCTTAAATGAAACCATGGGATGTACCTAGATTGGTATTTGGTTTTCAAAAACTAGATTCAGGACAGTGTGCTGCCCCATAGGGCCACACCCTCCCAAGGAGTTGTGCACCCCTCCAAACCCCATATGCTCTCTATGCGGGCAGCGAGACTCCCATTCGACATTTGGTGGGCAGATAAGTAAAAGTGGTCCTGAAGATTCAAGGTATATTTGACAATAAAACACTTGACTAATATTTAGCTACAATTTTACTATAAAAAGATAAACATGGTACAATCAACAACTTAATTTAAGAGCAAACTAAAAAGGCAACACTTTTGACAGATGAAAGTTCAATCTAGGAAGACAATCATTGCAATCCAATCTGGTTAGTTTTTCAATTAGTGTTGGTTTTTGTGATTAAGTTAGAATTTTCCTTTTGAGCTTTAGAAATTGATGCTACATCATTTCAAACAATGGGATTTCAATAAGACCAAGAATTCATATTGGATAGAAATTTATTGGTACCAGCATAGAAGTTGAGTATGAATCTCAAACAACATGACTACTCATTTACAATATAATAGAGATCCTAACTAATTTACCAATGAACCACATGTGTAATGCATAGGGTCATGAAGAAAGATTATTCAAATTGAAGTAAGGATATCACACAATAGAAAAGTGATAACTGCAATAATCCTTTATTTTCAACATAAAAATAAGGGACATAATAATGAAATATTCTTTTAATCATGTTAGGAAAACACATCATTTTCCCTATCTATGAAGATATTCAAAGATTTAAAAAAAGTGACATCACATCCTGGAGACAATGAAATAACAAACCACCATACTACATGTGGTACAAAAAAGTATGATTTAAACATTGATATAGTGTGTAATTAGTTCTCTATGAATGGATTCAATATTTGCCACATTATTTCTCGAAAAAATGTAAAAAAAATTAATGTTTTTACCTAAACAGGTAGAAATTACTTTACTAGTTAAAAATGTAGACACTTGTGGCATTCACCACAAACTACAAACATAAGAATACAATGTGATATCAATTGTAACAAAAATCTATGTTAAAGATGCGCCAATGTTTTGGTGGCTAAACACACATTATTACATCAATAACTGACGTATGTTCTTACATAATGTGTCAGGTCCTTCATACAACCAGCACAACTTTCAGCCATAAGGAAAAAGCTTTTTCATACAATTATCAATTATCCAATAAACCATATGTTCCAGTCCCAAATGTCTGCATATCTAATAGTCATAGTTACCTACTGAGTCAAATAGTGGTTTTAGTTGCTTCTATCTTATGATTAGAAGTAAAATATGGGCCGGCTTGGAGACTTTGAGTGAGAAATTTTCCTTCCATAGGTATTGTATCTATTTTGAGAACATCTTATTATTAGAATAAAAAAAGATGGGTGCCCTTCTTGCTACACTAAAGATTGGAAATCATGTAATAACAAGTCGTCAAGTCATCACTATGAACAAAATTCCATCTAGAAGACTTTAAAACTATTGATCAGCTGTATTTGGTATTACTTGGTTAAGTACCGAGAAGAGACATTAGGCAACAATGGAAGTTTGAAAAAAATTGATAATTGAAAGTGAGTCACTTTAGATAACGTAAATGTATTATATCCAACACCATCAATCTCCTTAATAAAGTAGAATACTCTTGACTTGTTAAATAAGATGAAAAGATTTTAATGTTAAATGGTTGATACACCCAACCAGAGTAATGTGCAGAATGTACAATCACAAGTGGTTCAACCAAACTAAAGCTTCATTGTCACCTATATTAATGTCTCTTATGTTGTTAGTATTATTCTTACATCTAAAATGAAGGATGCTAACCTGAATTAGTCACATTAAAGGAGTTCCTTCAAGAATAATGCGCCAAATAAGTGACATCCAAATATGGATGGTATGAAGATATTTAGATGGAAGTATAAACATGAGATTTTATATCTCATCAACAATAAAGGTTGAATTTAGAGCAATAACTAAATAACGACTAAGCTCTAAGAATTAGTTTCCTGCATGAAGATATTAGATTTTGCATTAGCTCTATACAATTGCACCAAGTTGCAATATACCTAGACAAGTACCAACAAGATGTAATAAGTTTGCATCTTCTACATATATGCACATGCATTTAATTGTATTACCATTACAAAATCTCTGATCGAAAGAAAAACCATATAATATAGAAATATAATCACGTAGAGACTGAATCAATTAGATTCACATGTTGCAGACATGTGATAACCCAAAGTCCATTAAGTATAGGACCAATACACTACTACATGTTGAAATAATGAATAACTCTGACCTTGATGCATTCATGATTCAATTCTCAACACAGAAATGTTTCGGAAATGAGGAGATAAATGTAACGGAAGCAAAAAATATATCCCCATGAGAAGATTTTGTTAACAACAATGTATGAGGAAGGAGAGAGTGTGAGATGTACCTTTCTTGGAGCAAGTCTAACTATGTTCTCACGTGGGGATGTGAGTCGGCATTCTCCTAAGGTAGTTGCACAACACCTGCAATACTATGTTGTGCTTGTTCTCCTCCCCCCCGTAAGTAATAATGGATAGGTTTCACGTGTCAAAGCATGTAGCTCAAACCCTATCCACCCTGTCCCTTTAAATAGGGAAGAAAGAGAGTAGGGTTTCTAAAAGAAATCAAGAAATGAAAATCCATGGGCTACGTTTAAGCAATTGTTTATAGATACAACAATCGATCGACTGACCAGTTCATCTACTGGATAGAATGAGAAAGTTCTAGATTGACTGATCTTGTCTGGTCAATCTAATGGACTTTCCATTTGATAGTCTAATTGATTTTTTCTAGTAAATCAACCACATTTTCAGTTGATCATCAGGGTTGATCTTTGGTTAGTCGATCAACTCAAAATATGAGTCGATCATTTGACATCCACTCGTGGTTGGACCTTCTAGCCAGTTGTTTGGGCTTCCAAAAACTCAATTATTATTATAATTGATTATTAATCCTTTTAGTGATCAAATTAGTGTGTATATATAATAATATTCCTCTTCTTTGCGCATCTTATGTGTGTGACCCTAAAGAATCTCACATATTATGACTTTATAAGCAATGAGCGGTATCTAGAAACACATCATTGCCACCTAAGTAATTGGATAAGTTGGTGAACCATGGATTAAGACATAGACTTTGAGTCAACTTTACAGGTATGGAAGTGGAAGTTTGTGGAAATATGGAGAAAACTTTTGAGGAATTTATAACTAAACTTCAATGCAACTTTGACAAAAAGAAGCAAAAAAATAGTGATTTTGTAAGGAAAATTGACATATTTTATCAAATCTAGTAAAAAAATAGAATACATCGTTTACATATATCAATCCATATAGTACTAAATATGTAGAAAAAGACATAATTACATACAGTTGTCTCTAGAATACAGAGTAGTTCAATATATAAAGTTTATGACAATAACAAATTATATAAAAATGTTTGATTCTATGGTAGATATAGCATAGAGGGAGTATATTGACTAATATTAGATTAGAAAAATAAAGCAACATCTCAAAATAATCAATCTTGAGATGGGATGTTACAGTTTGGGGTCTTCAGGAGCGTTGGTGGCAGTAGAGGGGGCAATGAAGTTTGACGATTCCGACCTCTAGAAAATCCTAACACATGGCTGTTGTACAAGGAGAAGGTGGTGCTATGGGCAGTAGGGATACATGAGACATGTAAGTACAATCTAAGGAGATTGGATAAACTATAGTAGTGGATCAGGTGATAAAGGGACAGAGGAACTTGGCATCGACACCGGGCATACTAAAAGATATTGACATTAATCTAAACTTTGTCTCCCATCATCGACATTCTTTGGAGGAAGAGGAAGTGTTCTACCATGCGAATATGGACTTGGACAACCTATCCCACATAGGGGCTCATTTTCCATATCTTAGTTAGAACGGAGTTGAGAGGGACATGTATGCTGAATTTATCCCAAAACAAAAAGACCCACGGCACCCAATCTTATACAAAGAGGTTGTGGTAGGGGAGGGAACTAGTACTAGAGACTAAATTCTAGGATATGAAGATCTTGTTGTACAATTAACCAAAGATAACACAAAAAGCAGGGATATAGATGGATCTCAAAGTCTTGAAATAGAAGAGGGAAAATATTGTGAGCTAATGAAACCATGGATATTTATTATAATTGTAAAAGTTTTGGCTAGAAAAGTAGGACTTATGCCAAAGAAAAGAGTATCAAAGAAATCTGGAATCATATAGGAAATTTCAAGTTGATTGATCTAGAGAATAACTACTATCTTGTACAATCGATGTGTCAAGATGATTAGCTCAATGCCTTGAAGGGAGGCTCATGGCCTATGATTAGATCATATCTAGGTGTGAAACCATGACATCCTAACTTCATTCCCTTTGTAGGAAACTCAATGTATGTGGTAGAATGGGTGTAAATTCCAAACCTACCCATCTTTTTGTACCAGAAAAGATCTTTTGAAGAAATCAGAGATTCCATTGGAAAGATAGTGAGGTGGACACAAACACAGAGCTAAAAAGTAGGGGGTATTTGCTAGAATTGTTGTAAAACTTTACTCAACCAAGCCATTGATTTTGGCTATCATATTGCACAGAGAGAGATATTATCTGGAGTATGAGAACTTACAATGCATCTATATGTTCTGTGAGAAGTTGGGACATTAGAGAATGAATGCTCCTCCAAGGAGGAGGCAAGGCAAGCTAATCAACAATCTTCTATAGAAGGGCAACCACTACTCATAGAAGATGATGTACCTATCAGAGAGTTTACTAAGACCATTCATACAAAGCCTTTTCAAACAAAGAAGAGCTAATCAACAAATTAGCAAGAAAGGGTTACCTATAATGAACAAGTTTCAAAATTCATCACTTGAAGAGGAGGGCAAAGATTTTGTAAATAATTTTCATGAAACAATAGATTCATAGGGATTGACTAAAGACAATGGAAAGACAATCACAAAAATAGGATAGAAGAGTAAGACACAATCTACTCAACTCAGTAGGGAACAACTAGAAATGTGAGATGTGGTACTCGGTATCAAAACACAAAGATACGGGCTAATGAAAAGGAAGATCAAAACAAGATGATTGAAATTTGGGATGATGATACAGTTGTGATCACCGATGATAACAAGGGGAATAATCACACAACTTTCTATTTTGGGACAACTATTAACCATGAAGGTCGAGTTTTTCTCACCATACAAACACCAAAAAAATACAGTTGTGGGTATCCATTTACATAACAAGAATAATTTCCACACTAATGACGTGGTGAGATCAGGTCCAAGGAAGAGAGGACGTAATGCTAACCAGGAGCCATCAATGGAGGAGGACGAGATAATCCAAGAGGCTTCACAACCAAATCAATTATTTGTGAAGCGTGGAGTGTGAAAGGGATACGTTCTTTAAATGCTCAAAACAAAATTAAAAACCATGAAACTCAATCTAAGATATATATTATGGCAATTCTTGAACCATATGGCAATTCCTAAACCTCAGACAAGAAACCTCATGATGGATGCAATTATCAGGAACCTAGGATTCAATACGTCACATAGATCAAAGCACAAGGTTTCTCGAGAGGAATATGGGTGATGTGGAGACATTGAATTGGGACATTTAATATCCTTGCAATACATAAACAATTAATTCACGGCCTTATTTATAAGAATTATGCAAGCACCAAGAAAATGAAGAGAAGGCTTCTACGGAAGAACATGAGAACTATCATAGAATTGTCATTGTTATCGTGGATAATGTGGGTGATTTCAACTTGTATCTGAATCCCTCCAAAAAGAGTGTAAGTGAAACCATCAACTCAGTAGTTGTAGGGTGTTTGCAACAACTCTACAAGTAGTTGAACTGAGGATCTCAGGGCTTCGGGTTCACTGATGACCTTTAATATAGGAATTCTATAGGAGCGGTTAGATAGGGCGGTGGCTAACCATGAGTGCATTCATATCATGCCTCTTATCACAGTTGAAGCCCTACCCAAGGTGTCCTTAGATCACATTCCTTTATTAGTTAGAACTGAGGTTGTGCACGTTAAATAGGCATATGTCATCTGAAAACTAAAGCATCCTGGTCCATTGACTCTTTTATCCAATCTATTCTAGAAAGCTTAGAACAATGACACTAATTTCACGACCGCCATTCAAACCTTCATGAAACATGTTGATGTATGGGACAAAGATGAGTACAAGAAAGAGAGAAAGATGAAGGGAAAACTACTTGACAAGTTGAGAAGGAAATAAGATATGTTGAGTAGTAGTTAATCAAGAACATTAGATGTAGATATCACAAAATTACAACTACAATACTTAGAGATTCTTTGCAAAAAGGAGGAGAATTGGCCACGGTGGGCTCATTGCGACTGGATAAACTTGGAGACTAAAATATTACTTACTTCTAGGTTGTCATCAAAGCCAGGAGAAGGACTATAATATTTAAGCTAAAGAACAATGATGGTGTATGGATTGAAGATAAAGATGTATTGAAAATGCTTGTATATGACCATTTTAAAAGCCTCTTCACTAGAGCTGAAGGTGGCATCCCCACACAGTTTGCCCAAGCTTATCTAGGAACCTTTCCCATACTTTCTCCTAAAAAACAACACTTTTATGGAAGGATTCCTTTTCAAACTAAATTAAAAGCCACTATAATGAAGATGAATCCCACAAAATCACTAGGACCCAATGGTATTGATTTGGGCTTTCTCTAAAAAAATTGGGAGATAATTAAGAATCCATTATGTTTACAATTGTTTATGTTATTTTGGTATTCAAATACCAAACTAAATGGTAAAGTCCACTCTAATTCTCATCCCAAAGGTCAGTATGCTAAAGACATGTAATCACCATAATGCAATAGCTTTAGAAAATGTCAACATTAAGATTTATGCAAGATAGTACTTAAACATTAAACCATACCTCCCTGACTGGATCTCCCCTTATCAGAGTAGATTTGTTCTGGGTAGATGAATGTCTACTAACATAATATTGATCCATGAATCCCACAAACAAGATATGTTGAGTAGTAGTTAATCAAGAACATTAGATGTAGATATCACAAAATTACAACTACAATACTTAGCGATTCTTTGCAAAAAGGAGGAGAATTGGCCACGGTGAGCTCGTTGCGACTGGATAAACTTGGAGACTAAAATATTACTTACTTCTAGGTTTTCGTCAAAGCAAGGAGAAGGACTATAATATTTAAGATAAAGAACAATGATGGTGTATGGATTGAAGATAAAGATGTATTGAAAATTCTTGTATATGACCATTTTAAAAGCCTCTTCACTAGAGTTGAAGGTGGCATCCTCACACAGTTTGCCCAAGCTTATCTAGGAACCTTTCCCATTCTTTCTCCTAAAAAACAACACTTTTATGGAAGGATTCCTTTTCAAACTAAATAAAAGCCACTCTAATGAAGATGAATCCCACAAAATCACTAGGACCCAATGGTATTGATTTGGGCTTTCACTAAAAAAATTGGGAGAAAATTAAGAATCCATTATGTTTACAATTGTTTATGTTATTTTGGTATTAAAATACCAAACTAAATGGTAAAGTCCACTCTATTTCTCATCCCAAAGGTCAGTATGCCAAATACATGTAAACACCATAATGCAATAGCTTTAGAAAATGTCAACATTAAGATTTATGCAAGATAGTACTTAAACATTAAACCATACCTCCCTGACTGGATCTCCCCTTATCAGAGTAGATTTGTTCTGGGTAGATGAATGTCTACTAACATAATATTGATCCATGAAATAATCCACAACATGTAAAGAAGAATCTTTGGACAACAATGTATGGTGCTCAAACTTGATCTAGCCAAGGCATATGATCACATGAACTAGAATTTCATACATGAACCACTCAAATAAACTAAATTGCCACAAATTCTTGTCAACCTAATCATGATGATCATCACTTTAGGTGAATATCTATTGCTTGAGAAGGAGAAACCCTTAACCCAGTTAAGGCCACCATAGGGGTGAGACAAGGCAACGTGCTATCACCATATATATTTGTCATGTGTCTTGACAAATTGAGCCGATCTATTGCTATAAAAGAAGGCATGGTGAAATGGAAGTCATTGAATTACAAGAAGAGGTCCATCTTTCTCTCACGTTTGTTTTACAGACAACATCATGTTGTTTGGAGAAGCCTCAGTGGCACAGGCTAGCACTATGATGAGATGTATAGCAGAGTTTGAGAATGCATCATGCCATATTGTATCAAAAGAGAAGTTTGACGTATACTTTTATAAGAACACCTTGTGTACCTTAATAAGAATATTTAGTAGAAGATTGAGTATTACTCAGACTAAAAACTTGGGGAAGCATTTGGGAGTTCCCATATTACATACATGATCTAACAAGGGCTTATACTTATCAAAGGTGAACTCTATAGATAACAAAGTAAGATAATGGGCTAATCGAACTATATCATTCACAGGAAGAGTGACTCTAGCTAAATATGTCTTAAGCTCCACACTGACATACCTAATGTAGATCACCTAAATAATTTCTTCCATTTGTGATGATATAGACAGAAACATTCAGAATTTCATTTGGGGTTCTTTGGGAGGATACAAAAAACTGAATACATATCACTAAAGGCAGCTTGTGGCTAGAAAGGAGGATGATGGCCTTATCACCATGCATGCACAAATACAAAATGAAGCTCTCCTATCTAGAGTTGTGGGGGACTTTACTACACACAAAGGTATTCATTGGTCCAAGGCTATTAAAGAAAAGTATTACCATTTAAAGGATAAAGGAACTCTAACCAAATATTATCTATGGAGATTCATTCCTAAAATTATGAAATTACAATTGGGTAAGATTGTCATGGACGGTGAAGATACATCATTCTGTCTCAATAACTGGGTGAATGGTACAATGGCGCTTGTGGTGAAATTGGGTCTGGCAATCCCCTATGGATATTAGAGATTTGAAAGTCTCTGCAATGTCTAGTGAAAGGTTGTGGGACACGGATTTCATCCCTAGTTTGAGGAAGACATAATAGGGAGGATCCTCAATATGGTCCCCCTGATAGCTCATGAAGGGAAGAATGAGTGCCTTTTTAAAGAATCGGCCAATGGGAACATTCTATCTGAAGACAGTGTATAACAACACATTCAACCAGTGTGCAAACAAACCCAGGGATATTGGAGGACAATATGGAAGCTTAAGGTGGATAATCAAACAAGGTTATGGAGGACCATCAAAACCTTGTTGACTAATGCTAATGGGAAATTTCCCAACATGTCCTAGGTGCAATGTTCAGGCTGAGACCTCTCTCTCCATATGATATACAATTGTATATCGGTGAGACCTTTATGGTCAGAGCTAAAAAACTGTAATGGTTTGCGGGCTAAGAATTCCTAGTCATTGGGACAATGGTTTTCAAGTAACCTCAAGAACAATCATAATATGCTTGATAGACCTATTTGGGTGGCCATTGCAACAGATACATGATGGAAAATTAGGATTTTTTGTTTAACAACTCTCAAATTCCTAATCATCAAGTTAATTAGGATATTATAAGGAATGTGGACATCACCAACTAGGCGTACATGGACCTAAAACATCCTAATCGGCAAAAAAATATACATTTGAATGGGAACTACCGGAAAGAGGAGAATTGAAGATTAATGTAGATTCAGTAGTAGTTAAATAACTTAGCAAAGAATCGACCAGTTTCATGTTGAGGAACAAGACCAGTAAGTGGCTAAGAGGGGGACCTCAAGCATTCACGACATGAATGTTCTAGGTATAGAACTATGGGCAATAGTAAGAGGACTCTAGGAAATTATGCAAGTCTTTATAAAGGTCATGTTGAACTGGCTTTCAAGCTACTCCAAACTAATGGTTTCATGCAATTATTAGGTTCAAGATCATTTCTAACATGTGTCAAATCTTAATTAGATGGAAAATAAATGTTATAGTTGTTATGGAAGTAGAAAATCTAAAATAATACCATATAAGATGGTCAGATGGGCATCTAAGGACATGAAATTGTTTGCACGAAGAAACTAGTCAGACTTGCTTTCTGAGGTTCACATATCGGAAGGAGGCATAGAGGATAGAGACGATGAGAATGTTGAGTTACCTACTTCAAGATGGCAGGTTGAGTTATCAATTCTTGGAAGAAGAAAAAATTATTCCAACATTTTTACTCACACGACAAACTCCATAGAGCAGCGTAAGAATGTCACCAACTTAGACGACCTCGATTGATGTTGAGGAAGTTGGTGGGTTTTTAATGGACTAAGGTTGTAACATCTCAGGATTTGAGGTCTATAAAAATGATCTTAAAAGAAATGATTGGACTACCCAAATCACCAAAATTTACCTACTTTTCAAGGAGCCCAATACTAAGAACATAGTTAAATGTGCTCAACTTGAAGTAGTACTAGGATGGGTGATTAGTCCGGAAGTTGATCTTAACTTGCATGTGAGTGAGGACAAAGCATGTTGTTAAGGCCATTAATGGTTTGTGGGGGAAGTCGTCATTCCTATAACTCGACTAGAGCCTTGGGCAGTGGGCTCAAATGTTATAAATGGTATCAGAGCAATAACCCCTCCAGTAGGTGTGACCCATATTGGCATGTGACATGCCAGTCTTAAGTCGAACGGTCCATGCATGTTGGAAAGGAGACACCCTTTTGATGGTATATGTGATTGAGAGCTGAGTGTCCATGGTTCATTCTGATGAGAAATATTATGAGTCCAGGGTTTTAGGTCTTGGATAAAATGATCTTAAAAGGAATGATTGAACTACCCATATCATTAGATGTGCCTAGCCCATCACTAAGAGCTCCATAGTTAATTGTGCTCTGCTTGGAGTAGTACTAGGATGGGTGACCAGTCATAAGTTGATTCTAGATTGTGCATGAGGACAAAGTGTGTAGTTTAGGCCAACGGTGGTCTATGGGAGTTGTCGTCATTCCTAAAACTCTACTAGAGCCTAGATAATGGGATCAGGCATTACAGGGGCCAACTTCATCAAGAAATGGACTAATATCGAGGACCAAGGTCAAAATGTTGAGGATGTTGTGGTATGGGGGTATTTTTGTGGATTCAACATCTTCGGATATCGACACCAAAGAAAATAGTGACATTTTGCACAATGTCAATTATTTATTAATTAATATGGAGAACAACTTCAACCTAATATTACGAACAATGTTACAGTGTTCGTATAACCCTATTCCTCTGATATTTATATTGAACCCAATGCAAAGAATCTTTTTTTACTTAATGTTCAAACTTTGTTTCTTAATGAAGTGTAGACTATTTGATATACAAGTGAGCTCAATATCAAATATTGACTCACATGAGTATGATCATGCATTTTATAGTCTCACTCATCAAACAATTGGTATATTACTCTAATAGGAGGGACAAATATCATCCATGTCACAACATTCCACGTCTCATGGTGCACCCAAGCACTATTTATATGGAAACCCTTATTCGAGGTCACATTGAGGTAGTGTTAATGTACATAGAACAATATGTGGTCATTGTAGTGACTTCAGGTCTAAGGACCAAAATCATCATTGTCACATTGAGATATGATTTTGACTGTCTGTTTTGACTTCCATGTATCATACTCATAATGGGTATGTCCAATATAATTATATATTAACAAATACTTATGTGTTTGAATCAATATTAAATATCATAACTAATAAGATATAGTTATCAATCAACATACACACACTAGTCTTATGTATGATTGTCATCCAAATTTTCAAAAGAATATCTAACTAGGACTTTGACAAGAATGAATAGTCTTCGCATGCATGATCACTTGTCCAGGTGCTCAACCCTAAATCCCATGTTATTAAGTAATACAACCTTAGGACAATAATATGTTTAATCATTATATTATACTAAAGTAAATACAACAACCAGAAATGCCTTTATTGTTTATCAAGTGAAGTACAATGTATCTCATTACAATAAACATATAACTGGATATCATGGCATAAAACCAACAAAAACTATATGGCCCCCTATAATAATCCAATAGTTTCCTTTGGAGTCAAGGAAAATGTTAACAAATTCAATTCCTATTGACATGGAATATTTTAATTACTAGTAAAATTGGTAGACACTTATGGCATAATGGAAATTGTACAATCTACATATAAAGAAACTGAATGTGATTGCAATCACGTTAGATCACACATTTCTTTTCCCCAAAAGAAGGGCTCACTGGCATGTTACATTTCTTCATTCTAGTTTGGAGGTAATATTATTCATCCCTCCCTCCTCGTGTAGGAAAAATCAGTCAAAAATGATATTACAACTTCATATAACATGCGGATCATCCAACCCTCAAAGAATCCAAACAAAAGTAATTACTCAGTTTGAAAGTAAGAAAAAAACACCTCAAGATTTATACCACCAAACCCAAAACCTATGGAGTCTACCTCAAAAGAGACTCATTTGTGTAAGAATGACTATCTAAGTATTTTTCCTAGAAAATGAAATATATGGTAATCCTCTTGTGTCCATGACCAGGACACATCTGATCTTCAAAGGTAATTGGGTAAGTGATTTAGGTTCACTACAATCACTTCATCACCCATAAAGTCACCCCTTATGCCAAATTCATTCGCCATAGAATGAAAAATCTTTGGACAACATTCCCAATTATCCCTGAGGTAGGGAATAAACATTAAAAAACAAGGATTCTCAACCCATACTAGTGGAATGATCTTGCTATTATCCATTTTCAGAATTGAAAAAAAGAAGATTGTGGTCATCAACCATCTTTAAAGCAAGAATAATGCCTTGCATGACTAGTTCCATATGTGATTCACCATTAATCTAGAAACTAAAAGAAACCTACATATGTCATGTTCAATCAATAAAAATCCCATCCGCCCATCTTCTATAAGACCTGTCCATTTGTCTTGATCTACGAACAACAAGATTTAGTTTTAATATTAGCCATATAAAGGGGATACCAGTTAAAAAAAATTTAGGTGTCTAATTTGAGAGCAAGGTTCAATCAAACCATGTTTACTAGTATGCATGTAAAACTTCAGAGATTCAATCTTCTTAAAGACCTAATGAGTCGGTCTATTATTAATAATCACAATGATAATCCCCCATATTTGTTGTAGGTTAGGTTACTTATCATCAAACTTGGATGCACATATGCATCTCCATATAAACAAGAAGTGGGGTTTGTATTTTGCCTAATTGTATAAGTCAAACAAAGATGAGAGGCTAATATCTTCACAACCATGATAATTCAGCATGAACTTTGAATTCAAACAAAAAAAGAATGCAATATCACTATTCATGAAAAGGTGCTGCATTGATTCTATGGCTGGACATTCATAGAAATAGTAGATGGACACTATGTGAATGTGGCATCTTTTGACATTAACATCAGAAGGTACTATTGTAGCTTTTAGAATTTTCAATAAAATGGAATTCTCCCTTGGTAGGATGTGTTGTCCCAAATCCAAGACCAATCTAGATTGGTCAGATCATAGCTGGAGATAATCCTATTTTTAGATTTAATAGAAAAGGATCCATGTACACTAGGAATCCACATCAAGGAATCTCATGTATCATCGATGGATGCCTTAAAAGAGATGATCAAGCCTATCCCCATTTCAACCATCCTGGAGTGATCCTTTGACATGGATGGTCGTATGGATGCATTCATCTTGTTCAAACCTTATTTCTTCACCACCCAACATTCACTCCCGTAGAGCATGGATGGTTTCATAGATGCTCTATAAAACTTACTTTTCAACCTGAGAGGGATCATCCGATCACATAAAACTCCAGCTGCACTCCTCCATTTCAACCATCCTGTAGTGATCATGTGACAAACGTAATTTTAAACATCCCCATCTATTTGAATAATAGAACCCAAGTAATAGAATTTATCACATTTTGGTATATCTACTATGTCCAACTTGGCTCCATCATTCACGCTGTGATATTGGTTGAAATTGCAATGCATATACTTAGTTTTTCTCCTGCTAATCATCAACCCATTTGATTCTAATGCATTTCTCCAACATTAAACTTTATCATTCAATCCATCTTTAGTTTCATCAATCAAAACAATATCATCAACAAATAACATACACCAAGGAATAGCATCCTGAACATTCTTTGTCAACTTGTCCATAATAAGAACAAATAGATATGGGCTAAGTGTGGATCCTTGGTGTACCCCAACTGTTATAGGAAAAGTTGGTGTCTCTCCTCCAGGAGTCTTCACACTAGCAGTAGAGCTATCATACATGTCTTTGATCAAGTCAATGTATTGGATTGGCACACCCTTTTTCTTCAAAACCATCCACAACACTTCTCTAGGTACTCGATCATAAGCCTTTTCCAAATCAATAAACACCATATGAAGATCTCTTTTGCTTTCTCTATACTTCTCCATAAGCCTTCTAATCATAAAAATAGCATATGTTGTTGATCTTCCAGGCATGAAACCAAATTAGTTGTTTGATATCTGCGTTATAGATCTGAGCCTCTGCTCAATAATCCTCTCCCAAAGCTTCATTTTGTGATTCATCAACTTGATACCTCTATAGTTTGTGTAGCTCTGAACATCACCTTTGTTCTTGTAGACATGGACGATAGTACTATTTCTCCACTCATTCAACATCTTCTTGGTCTTCATAATCTTGTTAAAGAACTTTGTTAACCACATAACTCCTTCATCCCCCATACTCTTCCATACAACATTGGGAATACTGTCTGATCCACATGCCTTTCTCATTTTCATCTTTTTCAGAGCATTCTTGACCTTAAATGATGAAACTCATCTTGTGTAAATGATATCTCTTTTATTCATGTCACACAAATCTCTAACATTATTTGTAGTATCTCCATTGAAAAGCTTATGGAAGTAATTTCTCCACGGGTTCTTAATATCATCATCCTTCACCAACACTCTGCCATCCTCATTCTTAATGCATTTCACTTGACTCAAGTCTCTTCATTTCCTTTCTCTTATATGATCCATTTTATATATATATTCCCCCCCTCTCCTGTGTCCAACTTCTTATAAATATCATCAAAGTATCTAGACCTTGCCTCCCGAACAACCTTTTTAGCTTCTTTCTTTGCTTGCTTGTATCTTTAGAATGTTGCATTATCTTGAGATTTGGGCAAGCTCCTATAGATCTCCCTTTTCAATTAAATATCCTTTTGTACTTCATCATTCCACCGCTAAGTCTCTTTCTGTGGAGGCCCACAACCTTTGGATTCCCCCAAAACCTCTTTGGAAGTTTTTGTTATGCACGAGCTCATGTTATGCCACATATTGTTAACATCAAACTCCAGGTTTCAAGTTCCCTCCTTGAAGAGTTTATCATGAAAAGTCAATTTATTTTCTCCTTTAAGATTCCACCACTTGATCCTAGTATCTTGATTTATGTTATGCTTGCCTTTATTGATCTTCATGTAAATGTCCAAAACCACCAACCTATGTTGGGTCATGAGTTCTTTGCCAAGAATCACTTTACAATCCTTGCATATATTACTATCCACCTGCCTCGTAAGGAGGTAATCAATTTGGATACAATTGTGCCCACTCTTGAAAGTAATCTTATGAGTTTCTCTGTTCTTGAAATGGGTGTTTTCCAAAATCATATCATATGCAACTACAAAATCTAATATCCTCTCTCCTTATCTATTTCTACTACCATAACCAAAACCACCATGAACTCTCTCATATCTAGCATTTCTACTCCCCACATGGCCATTTAAATCACTCACAATAATAATCTTATCCTTTGTCGGTATTCCCTGCATCAATTCATCCATGTCATCCCAAAAATCCTTCTTAGCATCCTCGCTAAGGCCACCATGGGGGGAATAAGTGCTAATAATGTAAAAAAATATCTCCCAAGAATAACCTTGATAGCTATGATTATATCATCCATCCTTGTGATCTTGACAACATTGTCCTTCAACATCTTATCAACAATAATACCTACGCCATTTCTATGTTTATCAATACCTATATACCAAATTTTATATCCTGTGTCTCCAATCTCTCTACATTGTTCCCCTGTCCACTTGGTTTCCTACAAACAAGTTATATTGACTTTTCTTCTCATCATGGTATCTACTATCCCCAAAGATTTCTGTGTCAAAGAGCCAATATTCCAAGATCCAAAACTAATCCTTTTTTGTTGAACTTGCTTCTTTACCTACCTTCGTCGAAAATGTTTCCCTTGTACATTTTTTACTATATGCGGGCAATGATGTGGCGGGACTAGCTTCTTTACCCACACCTGTCCAAGATGTGGAAACCCTTGTACATTTTCACTACATCCGGGTGATGGTGCATCGAGACTAGATTCTTTACCCACACCCATCCAAGATGTGGAAACCCATGTCTATCCTTCAACACAACTGGGCACCGCTGTGTCAAAACCCCTTGCATATTTATCACTGCACCCAGGTGCCGATGCAATGTGTTGCTAGGTGGGACGTTCTGATGAAATTGTTATAAGGATCCATGCCATAGAAAGAGTTACAAAGTTTTTATGGCTGGCTATCAACCTACCACCAACCCTCCTCCTTTACCTGGGATTGGGACTTGCTGCATTTGCACAAAATGTATGAAAACATAGGCGGAGTTTATGTGGAATGTTGATGAAAAATCAAAATTCCCATATCACATGAATGCTTGACATAAATTGAAAATTGAAAGTGAGTCATTCATGACAACATGAATGTATCAGATCCAACCTTAAATCCTTTGTCAATGAATGAATTTTTTGGACTTCTTAAATGAGATCTTAAAACCAAAAAGTTAGCTTATCGGTACTCCCCATCAGAATAACATGTAGTCTGTATGATGGCAAATGATTCTATGATTAGAATAGGTTTGTATTATTAAGATAACATATACAAGCATAGGAACCCTCCTTATATAGGATAGGAGGATCCACTAGATGTAGAATTCAGCAATATTAGTCAAAAGACAAGATAGTAAAAGTGCACAAAATAAATATACTCGCTCAAGTTGGAGCATGCATATCATGCATGCCCAGCTTGTCCACCATAGAAAGGAATCCTATTTTTGACAATGATTTTGTAAAGATGTTAACAAGTTGATCCTTAGTCTTGATGTACGGAGTGGTTATGCACTTGTATAGAATGGACTCTTTGACGAAGTGATAGTCTACCCCAATATGTTTGGTACGCTCATGGAATGTTGGATTACATGAAATTAAGGTAGATACTTTATTATCACAGTACATAGGAATGGGGGAAAATTATCGACTCTGAATTCTTTTAATAGTCCTTGAATCCACATCTACTCACATGTGGTATGTGCCCTGGTGCAATACTCAGGATTTAGCATTGAATCTAGCTGTAAAACCTACTTCTTCTTCTCCAAGTGATAAGGTGACCACCTAAAAGGGTGCAATAACCTGAACTAGATTTGCGATCAACCCTATTCCCAGCTTAGTTTGAGTCAGAGAAAGCAGAAATCTCACAATGCCCATTATTCCTATACAAAAGACCCTTCATAGGTGAGCTTTTTAAGTATTGAGAATGTAGAACACAACATCCCACTGACACTGTCAAAGTTTATTAAGATACCTACTGACATGTTCAACAATAGAAGTGATATCCTCTTATGTAACCGTCAGATATATGAGTTTGCCCACAAGTCTTCTATATTGCTAATTTTCAGGTTTAGAAGGAGAAGAATCATCATTCCAATTGGTATTGGGATATAGAGGTGTATTGATTGGCTTCCAGTCTCCTATAGAAGATTAAGTACATACTTGCGTTGAGATAGACATACTACAGTAGAAATTGAGATGCTTCATCTCCCAAAAAATAGCACAATTTTCCTAGATCTTTATTAATCAAGTGTTTTTGAAAATATATCTTGGTATCATGAATACCCTAATGGTCACTCCCAAAAAGTATGATGTCATTCACATACACAATCATAATAATAAGTCCCTCAATATTTTTTTAATAAACACAAAGTGATCAGAATGTGAGCGTCGAAAGTCAAATTTTGCAAGAATCTGACTTAATTTATCAAACCACACTCGTGAACTCTATTTTAGTCTATAAAATGCTTTCTTAAGCCAATATATTATATAACACTCTCCCTAAGCAAACTATTCTGGGATGTTGCTCCACATAAACTTTCTCATGTAGATCATCATATAAGAAAGCATTTTTAACATCTAGTTGAAACGAACACCAACTTTTATTGATAGCAATAGCAATAAGAATCCTAAATGAGTTCGGTTGAGAAATGAGTGAGAAAGTCTCAAAGTAATCCACAACATAGGTTTGAGGGTTTCCCTTAATAATTATATGAGCTTTAAGGCATTCAATCATTCCATCAGGTTGATACTTCACACTGAAGATCCATCAACAACTATAGGGGAAACATGTGTAGGAGCATCTAGTAAGTCCCAAATTTGTTGAGTATGTAGAGCTTCCATCTCCACTTGCATGCCATGATGCCATGCATGATGTGTGAGGGCTTCAGCCACAGTTTAAGGAACACATATAGTTGAAAGGGAAATAGTAAAGTATGCACAATTTGAACCAAGCTTAGCATCTGAACAAAATTGTTGATTGGATGGAAAGTACAAGAGCGCACACCTTTTCTTATGTTAATTGAAGTATCCAAGTCAAAGTATACCTAAATAGTGTCACGATCTGCTGACTAAGATGAAGGATTAGTTTAGGGAAGAGCCATAGAGGGAGTTGTATTCTTGTGGAATATTTGATACACTTTGAGAGGTACCTCAAGAACAACAGATTTTGAAGATTCTGCTTCAACTGGAATAGGAAGTGGAGTGGCAACAAGAAGACCCATGGACATAGTCAAACCCATAGTAGAAAGATACAAATTATCTTTAGAAGAAATGACATCCACACTAACAAACCTATCAGAGAGTATATTATCCTATTTAGTTAATCGGTTAATTAGTTAGTGGGCTTTTGTGTCTTAACCCATTTAGTTTACTTTTGTCCCAAGTCTTAGGGTTTCTCCCTTACTCCTATATATAGAACAGGGTTGTACGTCTTTAATAATAATTATATAGACAATCAATTTTATTTTTCACATGGTATCAGAGCGAGAGAGTGTGAGAGAACCTATCTGCCACCCTACTTCCTTCTCCAGTGAGCAACAACCCTAGCCACCACCACCCATCTCCCCTATTTTCTTTCTGTAGGTCGGTGCCATCCTTCATGGCTATCTTCAATTACATTCGTCGTCATTGTCCTTCTCAGTGACCAATCTACTAGTTGTCATCATCAAGTCGTCGTCATCGTCCAGCAACAGCTGCTGCTAGCCGCTGCTGTCGCTGGCCAGGATAATAGCAACAACATCAGCCACCTTGGCTAGCAGTAAATAGCATCGCCACCATCCAACATCATCAACCACTACCACCACTGGTCCCCAGTAGAAGCAGCCACCATGGCCAACAACAAGCAACACCACTGTCCCCCACTTCCATCATCCCCAGTAGAAGCTTCTGCCAAGCCACTTCTACTCCATTGATGCACATTGCTACTTGCAAGCCACTTATGCTCCCTCCCTCTGTTGTTGTCCCAACGCTTCTGTGTCCTTCGGATGTTGTGTTGCTACCTCCGCGTCTAGCAACTGTATCCTCCAACCGACGATCGTGCCCCTCATCACACCAGCCATTAGAGCGGCCACACCTATCTTTGGCCAAAGCACACCATCACTAGAAAACTCCACCGTGTTTAACCATGCCATCAACCCCACCTATATGAAAACTCCCAGTTCAAGATGTCCTCCTTTGCAGGTTGAAAACATATCCATTTAATTTTTCTGCTCAGATCTTACATTGACCCATTACCATCTTCTCTCCATTTATCAGTTTCCATTCTCCATATACTACACATCTGAATTTTAAAAATCCCTCTCTTATCTGCAATTTCTTTGCCACCCTCCCGCCATTCATGTGTGTATCCCCTTTCCACGCATGGGGGGTTGTATGTCCCTTTCTCTACACCATATACTCACTCTTGTCGTATTTGGTGTGCGGGGGGATAGAGATGAGAGTAAGAGTATGAGAAGAGTATGAGAGAGAGAGAGTATGAGGAGAAATGAGAATAATATATATATTCTAGGCTACTATCTCCATGGAGCTTGGTAATCTATTCTAGACTTCCAAACAACATTGAAGGATCTCCATTGCATCGTTGACACTGAGCTTCTCACATTCATACTGCATTTTGTACATCAGGACAAGAGCTTGCTATGCATATTTCAACGCTCTTGTTTCTGATTCCTTCAGTGTTAATGGTGGTTCAGTTGTTCACTCTTGTTGCATTCTTGAGAGACTGATGGGTGCTTCTTATAACTACTCAGAAGCTCATCAATTTCAAGCATGCCAACTCTACATCTGTAAGGTTGATAGTTTATCCAATTTTATCTTCACTGAGTGAATTTCATCACGTCTTCTCAGACCTACATCTGTTGTTTTAGCATCACCTTCCGCTGATCTACTTGGGCCTTTCATTGATGGATGATCTCCTTTCTCGCCGAGCCCCCAAGGTTCATGCGCCACAGTTATGGTACCTACATCATATAATCAGTACATCACCCATTTGTATTTGTGCCACGTTACACACATTTTTCAGACATTGTATATCAAATGTGTAACGTGGAACAAATACAAATGGGTGATGTATATCAACATTTGTGCCATGAAAAATATACACACATTTGAAGATTCTATTGTTGCTACATTGACATTGTATATCAACATTTGTGCCATGTTAAGAATGTATGCAGTGAAGATGGCGTAGTCATAGTATTTTTAAAGAAGTGAGATCACCTCTCTACTAAATATGGTAAACAAAATTGAATGAATAGTAGCAGAAGATTAAAATTTGACTATATTCAATTTAATAAAGAGTACATAAATTTTTCCCAAAAGGGTGTTCATGCTTTATACAAAAAGAGGATCTAAGTAGAGGAAAACTCAACTACATAAATATGTCTCCAAAAATAAATAACTTGACAAATATATCCATGAGGGAAGGATGGAATCCTTTTCCTAGTCTTAGGATGGTTCACCATGCTCCTGTTGCACACTTTGATCCTAAATCTGGGTGGTTGGGATCAGACAGCAAGAGGAGCAAAAATGTATGTGTCAAATAAAGGAATAAGGACAATTAAAACTAAAGCATGAAATGATAAAGATTTACTATGCTAAGAGGGTCAAGAATATGAGGCAAGTAAATAAATAAGAATTCTTCCAAGTCAAGTAATAATAAAGTTTGCATGCATGATTTAATATGACTACATTAAACTAACATAGGGCTGAGGCACCTACCTAACCTTAACCAAAACAAATAGGTGAGGGAGAGTGGTCACATTCCCAAACACCTACAATATATATAAAACTGGGGAGAGTGGTCACATTCCCCAGGCCTCATGCCAAAACTATGGGTGGTTTTGTACTCATGTACACTAAATTATTTAATTAGTCATTTACATCATCATGATAGAGTAGATCAATGGCATATTTAAGAAATTTACTAACATTGCAAGTGGGGTCCAAGACCCTAGAACAATTTAGGCAATAACAAGAATTAATAAAAACATGTTCATGCCTCATTGGGAAAATATGATTGGATTTAAAACATGCCAAACTTAGGGTTAGAATGAACATACATACCTCGTCTGAGATTCCTAGAGAAGACCTTTCATCAATTAAATGTGTCCAATGTCACTTTTGCCCTAGATACAAGTTTGTACACACGGATTAGGGTTTATGAATCATATTATGTGAGAAACCCTAATTTTGGACCTTCTATAAAAACCATCGATTTAGGACACAAAGATAGGACCAATCGATTACTTGGATTCTTCTGATTAAGAAAACATATTTATTTCTTAAATTTGGAGTTAAAATGAATTAGTTATATATATTTTAAGGCTTTTTATATAATTAAAATGGTATTTATTATAAATGTAAAAAAAGAATACAAATCAATACTTAAACCTTAAATTCAGATTCCTTGAGAAAAATCCTTTCCAATGACTATTTATTTGTATTTTTCTGACCATTCTATGATTTATTGTGAATTTCCAAAACTTTGACCAATGATAATTTGAGGAAAAACCACGTCAGTCAGCGGTCAATGGACCTGGGCCCACGCTGACTTGGGCCAATTGGCACCTTCTGGCTAGCAAAGTGGGGCTTGTAGTTGGTATATCTAAAGCACATGTGAAATCCCTAAAATACCCTCATGAAATAAATCGGTTGATTGAATATGAAGGGATATTTTAGTCTTTTAGTGAAGAAATAAATCACAATTGCAAATCAACGACACCTGTGAAAACCCTAAACTACCCATGCTCGTTAGATCATCTAATTGCTCGCATAGGGTCACCCAAGTCATTTAAAGCCCTGGATTGTTCCCTGGGAGCCATGGCGCGGACCAAAGGTCAAGCACCTGCCTGGAGCTCCACGACCTTCATTGGCATGGAACCCTGCGGTTCCTCAGTGCCCAGCTAGTGTTCGATCACCTTCATGGTGTCATGTCGACTTTAGAGAACTAAAGAGAAGGTCGGGAGAGACCCAGGTGAGAGGGAAAAAGTTGTAGACCAGGGAAGTGGTCGAGGGTCCAAAACCAATAAAGAACAACCCGAAATAACTAAGCGATCGCTAGAAAATGTTTGTGGAGGTTCAACGAGGTCAACTAACGGGTTGGCATGATTGGAGACACGAAAAAATGGTGTGTCATTAGATCTTCAGTCAGGGGTCAATGTGAGCAATAGGATATGGCCACACGAGCCAAACCAGAACCAAGTAATGATGCGGAAATGAAGGACGAAGGTCATGGAAGCTTACTGGTTTGTCAATTTGAAGGGAGGTGGTGCAGGGCAAGGTCCGCTTATCGGAGGAGGAAACCAAGTAGTTTAGGGAGTTTGGGGGAGAAGTGGGTAGAATTGGAAGAAGAGGAGGAATGTGTGGTGACTGAGGGTGTTCTTCACTGCCTTTTATAGGTGGGAGGTGGCTTGTGACTCGCTCTGCGAGTTGGGGTGGAGAACGGCGAGGAGCCTCTATTGGGCATTTTGTCCTCAACTTATGAGGGAGCTCTAGTTAAGGCTCACTAGAACCGATGGAGAGAGATGAATTTGGAGGAAGAAAAACACGTGAAATGATTGAGTAATGAGGGAGATTGGGGTCATAGAATCAAGGCGTCGTGAAACTGCTTGGACCCACGACTGGAGGTAGAGAATAACCTTGAGGCCGTCCGTTAGAGTGAGATTCGGATGATCAAAAGCTAATCATTGGGTCATGTGGAGGAGATATAACAGAATGCACTAACGCGTGATAGGTGAGAAATAATAAAAACTTTAGCTTAAATGCTCCCATAAATGAAATAATAATCTAACCATAGTCAATCTATAATCAATTCTTGTAAAATCTATTTGGGGGGTCAAACATGGGTCAAATGACCTCAAATTTGAACCATAGGATAATATTAATGTCTAGATTAATGCTAGTAATTATATTTTCATTTTGCAAAAGCTTTGGCCCTTAATCACCATATGGTCCATTAATGTATATGTTAATGCATTTTAAAGCGTGAATTAATAAACAGTCATTTCTTAGCAAATCCTTAAATGAAATTCAAGATGGATATTATAAAATAATTCAAGAGTCATGTCTTACTTATTATTCTCCATTTTATTTCTTTTAATAACATTTTGGAGGAGAGACAAAGAAAAAGGGTTATTATCACATTAACTAACTCAATTTGACATTATTTCCCATTTCTTTATCCCAAAAATCAATAAAACTCTAAATTAACACACTATTTGAGATGTTTGTGCAAAAACCCATTCATTGAAATGAATGTGGGTAAATATAATTCAAGCCATCATGTCTTATTGAATCTCCACATTGAGTCCAAAGAGGATGGAAAGGATGGTAAAATTTACGAAAAAGGCCAAAAGGATAAGAAGGAAATGAAAATCTTGAAAATAGGTTAAATTGCAATTGAATCCAAGATTCAGTATGTTACAGTATTGATGATTGTCTACTCCAAAGTGGTGAATTTTTGTTGTAGCATTCAGGTTCCATGCATCAGATGTTCTTCATTCCAGATGCACTCGACACAGTTGAGAATAGAGAGGGTGAGGGCGGGTGATCTAGGGCGATTTGAATCGTGACCGCACGCCCCATCATGTGCGGTGGTGAAATCACTACGAAGGAGAAATTGGCCCTTCCTCCTTCCTAGTTGGGCATCCCCGACCCCATCCTGTGAAATTAGGCTGTCATGCTGAGTGCTCCCACATGGACTTTTAGCTCTAGACAATGGAGTTCAAATTTGGGGATCTTGGGTGTGGTTGCACCCCCCCCCGACCTTCTCTAAAGAAGAACTTCCCCGACTAGAACTGAGAATCTTCCTCTCAACCTTAGCCACCCATAATCCCATAGTGAGAGTGGTGATTAGCGGTCCTTTTCCGTGCGTTGGAATGCATTTAGGGGTACGATGGCTTCCCTATACCAACAGTACATGATGAAACTGGTTAAGATGGACCAGTAGAAATCGATGTTTGTAGGTTAAGCAGGTGGTGATGGAACGATGACAAGGGGAAGTTTAATCTTGGGAGCATCCAAACAACGTCATTGAAGATGTTGCAAGACTTCTTGAGCCAACGTCATCAAAAAAAAAGGGGATGAAAGTCATGTGGACACAGTGGAGTTGGTGGTGAGGAAGGAGACCGGGACTTGCTACATAAGTAGAATATAGTAATAGGATGGTATCAACAAGTAGTTAAGATGGGCCAGAGCATGGAAGATCGGAAGAGAAGTTTTTTTCTTTGCCAAAGCACGTGTGCTATAGATGTTTGGGAGTGGGTCACTGACAGCGTCACTGTAAGAATGTCAGAGTATGTTACCATTGCAAGAGTGTGGAGCATGTGGTGAGCAAATGTCCTAAGAGATTGACAAGGTTCAAGGCGAGAATGGGTGATTTCCCTCCTCTGGGAAACACATGTGTGAAGAAACAACCTACACGGGTTGATGTGGGGAAGAAGTCTGCAATATTTTCTCTGGAAGATGATTACTTTCTGAGAAGAGAAGTGGTGAAAGACCTGAAGTTGGCGGTTATGGTGGAGTGGGACTCAGAGATGTTATGGTCGAAGATCTATTAGCACCTGGAGAAGGCATGGCCATCTGCAATGATCGTAGAAAGAATGAATGAGAAGGAAGTTATAATTTTCTTTGGATCAATAGAGGAAGCTCATTTGGCAGCGGTATCATCGCCCCTAGTGCTGAATGGACATCCGTTAAGGATCAAACCGGCTAACTGGGTGCCAAATAAGAAATGTTTAAGGGAATTTTGGTGTTGGCTAGAAGGGATACCTTACATATGCAAAGATGAAGATTCTATAAAAGAGATGATGAGGGGAGTAGGGATCCTTCAGGGACTCTCACAGTGGAGCAGACAGCCGAATGACTCGATAAGAGTTTTAGTGTCTTTGTTGGCCTTTCATGAAGACATCTTGAAGGTCCTAGAAGTATCATTGGATGAGAGACATTTTAATGTGGAGGTTGGCATCATAGTTGAAACCATCGATAAAAAATCCACATTGTTAGTTAATGTCGAGGGGAAGAGGAGGGAGATATCGATAGAGGTATTTACTCTATTTGTACCATTAGTGGCGAGGGTGGTTGAGAAGAAGGCTACAATGGATGTCAAAGTAAGGTGTAATCCATGGATCAATAGTTGGATAGGCAATCCAGAACACATGAATGAGCCAAAGAAGCTATATGTGTTGAAAGTGAAAAGGCAGAGAACAAGAAGGTCCGTGTGGTGGTGGATCATCAAGGAGATAGAAGACGAATCAAAGATAATAGATTGGAGGACTTCATATTGGATGAGAGATGCAAAAGGAACTAGAAGGCTAGATACCAGATGAGAGGCAAATCACAGAGAAGAGGAAGGTTTTTTGATGACTTTCGGACAGAGCCTTATAGAGGAAGGCATCAGAGACATGATGAGAGAAAGGAGTGTTGGTTGGATGAGGAAAGATGGGAATACAGAAGACATGATGACATTTCCAAGAAGGAGATTCTTTATATGTAGGATGAAAGGAGAGTAAAGGAGAGAGATTATGGGAGAAACTACTCCTTTTAAAGGGAGGAGATAGAGAGATGAAAAGAGATGCTTATAATTGGCTTATGCATAACATGATTATCTGGAATACCAGGGGTGTTGTAAGTAATAACACGAGAAAGGTTTTAGGAACTCTGTGCCAAACACAGACAATGGGTGGTAGGGATTTTTGAACCATTCTTAAAGGCTACGTGGATACAAGAACTGGTGGACGTGGTCTGGCTGAATAGTTGCTATTCTAATGAAAGAGGAGGAAAAATATGGTTGTTTGCAGACACTGCACTCCAGACATCTTTGTAGGAAGCTGATGATCAACATGTGATGATAGTTGTGGGATGATGCGATAGGAGAAAAGGTCTTTGTTACAATTATTTACACAAAATGTGACATGTTTGAGAGGAGAAGGCTTTGGGGGAGATTGAGAGATCTACATGACACCATAAATGAACATCAATGGATGTTGGTGGGGGACTTTATTGTTCTGAGGAGTGAGACAGAGCATAGGGGACCATATCAATAGGACCTTAGGGCAATCATAGAGTTCAAAACTTGGATTAAAGAGATGGAAATTAGAGAGATGAGATTTGAAGGGATTTTTTTTACTTGGGTGGATAAATAAAAAGGAAACCCAACCAAATGGAGGAGATTGGATAGGGGTCCAACAACAATGCTTGGAGAAAGAGGAATGTCTCTCATGTTGAACACTTGATGAGGAATAAATCTTCATACCACTATCCATTGTTGGTAAAGGACGATAAAGCGACTAAGGACATGCCTAGTGCCCCTTTTTTGTTTAAAAAAGCTTGGTTAGATCACCCAGATTGCATGCGTACTATTGAAGAAGGTTGGGCATATGAAGGATGGGCGGAACCATCTACAAGGTTGTTCTTAAAGATTAAAAACCTAAGATTTAGATTAAAGACGTAGAGTATAGAGGTTTTGGGGGCTATTTCATAGAATATCAAAGACTTGGAGGAGATCATATACCAAAGAAAATTGGACCATGATAACAACTTGGACAATGTAAACTTTCATCTTCTTAGGGAGGTAGAAGAGGAGTTGAAGACTTGGCAAGGGTATGAAGAAGAGATATGGTGAGAAATATCAAAGGTGATTGTTTGAATGATGGGGACTGAAACATGAAGTTTTATCACGTTGTCCTGAAAGGAAGAAATAAGAAAACATGGGTGAAGAGGATAAGGGAGAGGGAGGATGTATAGTTGAGGAACTAGATAAAATGAGAGACGAAGGAGATAAATACTTCAAGGTTTTTTTTATGTTGATAGAAGAGAGATAAGGAGTGAGAAAATGAGTTCCTATCATAAATAGAGGAGGTAATATCAACATATGAGAATTTGATGATGATTGACACTCGTAGTGAGGAAGTGTTATATACCCTAAAGACCATGGACTCCATTACTATGTCGGGACCTGATGGATTCTCAGTTTCTTTTTTTGTAGCAGTGTGGGAGATAGTAAAAGTTGATGCTTGGGAGGTGGTGAGTGATGTAGCCCTATTTTAGGGCTTCATCTTGTGTCATAGTGCATTTCAATCACATCTATACATGTTAGATTACATGTTATTTCCCTCAATATACATATTTATGTAAAATACACTTATTAACATTATTTGCATGTTTATTAGGCATTTGAACCATGCTTGATGGAAAAGAGAGAGGAGTGATTCGAGGATTTCTCTACCCTTGAAGAGACCCAAAGTGAAGTTTGATGCTCCCTCAACCTACCCCTTGTGGCCAAAGATCCATTGAAGCAAAGATGTCTAAGAAAATCCAAAGAATTAAGTCAAAGTGTTGATCCAAAGACCAGCACGGCCGTGGTACCACAGAATGACCATGCTAGGACACTTGCAAAATCAATAGGTTTAGAGCTCGATTTTGTGCAGAAATCCTCACGGCCGTGGACCACAAAACCGTCGTGGTGCACTGACTCTAGAATGGCCATGTTGCACAGCACGACCATGGTACCTATAGAGAGAACGGCCGTGGTACCCGCCATGAGCGTGCTACCCTAGCCCCACCACAGTCGTGGCCATCAGCATGGCCATGGCCAACTGAAGACATCATGGTCGTAGCCTCCCGCCACAGTCGTGGAAATTAATTTCTCAAGTGGAAAAGATCATAGTAACTTTAGCCACTTTACACTTGAATCACCACGGTCATTCCCATCCACCACGACCGTTCTCACCCCTCCCCACCACAGTCGTGCTACCTACAAAAACCTAGCTACTTCTGCACTATTTTTCCCATACTACCCATACTTGACCTAGTTCTTCCCCCCCACCTATATATATCTAGGTGGTGGCTCCAGCACGAGGTCAACTACCTTCTACCACCTCCTAGCTCCCCATTTTCCCCCTTAGCCATTCCATCCATTTCACCATTTCCACCATCAAAACCCTAGTTTCCACCCATTTTCGGCATCATTACATGCCCCTACACCTTAGAGGAGAGAGGAGGATGCCCTCCAGCAGCTGAAGTGGAGGAATTTTTCATCTACACTGAGCTCCATGGCTTCTTCTATCTTCTTGTCCCTTATTTTTGTATTTTGCACTGTTATGAGTAGTTAGGTCCCTTTGGTGGGCTGTTTGGGGTGTAAAATGTTATTTTGATACCATGTTGGGGGAAAATGATATGTAAACTTTGTAATTCCATTTTCTAATGATTATTTTCTATTTATATCTCATTCTCCATGAATTGCTTGTTGGTTTGTGATTGAAGTCAATTGGGAATTTAGGGAAATTAATTATATATGTGAATTTTGGGATTTGCTCCTAGATTCAAACCTTGGATCCCTAGCTAGCTACCCATCCTCCTACATCTTAATCAATCTACCTAACCCTTGTTGAGAGATCTAAGTGGATAGTTTAGATGAAATTGGTGTGCTTAGCATGGAGCTTTCTCAAAGTTAGAATGTGGGTGATGGGAGGCCTAAAACCTCACTTCCACCCCCTTTACTAATCTCAACCCCTAATCATCCTAAGATCATCTAACCTAGAAACCTAGGCTTGTTTAGACTCTAATTGAATTACACCTAATCCCTAACCCAATTGAGCCTCACAAGGGTAGTGGAAAGTGTTTGGGAATAGTTCCCGTATACACAACCAAGCATATCCATGGCCAGTTAGTAGCTTAGGCTAATTCCCTAGACTCTAGCTTGTTGTTTGGTTTGATAATCTAAATGGAATCATAATGTTCATATGTTACCCCCAACCTAATTGATAAGTGCATCCCCCAAACAACACACATCTCCCTTAATTGCTTTAAAACCCTAGTTTCCATCTTGCTTAGCTAGTGTTAGCTTAGTTAGCTCTTTTCTTGCTTAGATAGCTTCTTGCCTTGTTCTTTCTTTGTTCTTGCTAGTTTATCTCTTTAATTGCTCTCTTACTCTTCTTGCATGCCTTAGTGTAAATTTCATTTTCATACCCAGCTTAGTCTTTTCCTGCTCAACTAGTCTTAATCTAGTCTAGGGTTAACTTAGATTTCATTCTTGCCTTTAATTGCTTTATTGCTCACCTTGATTTAACAAAGAATTCATCTTTAAACCCTTGACCCTAGTCTCTACAGTAGGAACCTAGCAAAACTAACTCAACTCTAATGCCCCCTTTTCTCCCTATAGATCGACCCTATACTTGCCGCCTTACCTATACTATGACACAACCCCGTACACTTGCGAGATAGAATTTTAGTAGAAGTAGGTGTGCCTATGTAGGTCCTTATAAATTTGAAAGTGAATCCACCCATGTTCCTCTGTCTGCGGAGTTGCATCCATTCAAGTCTCAATTGAGTGGTGTGCAATGCCATTAGCAGGGCACACCAAGCTTTTTGGCGTCGTTGCCGGGGATCGAACCCAGGTCACCCATGTAAGGCTTCATCTTGTGTCATAGTGCATTTCAATCACATATATACTGTTAGAATACATGTTATTTCCCTCAATATGCATATTTGTGTAATATGCACTTATGGACATTATTTGCAAGTTTTTCGGGCATTTGGACCATGCTTGATGGAAGAGAGAGAGGAGTGATCCCAGGGTTTTTCTACCCTTATAAAGACTCAAATTGAAGTCTGGTGCTCTGTCAACCTACCCCTAGTGGCCAAAGATCCATTGAAGCAAGGATGTCCAAGAAAATCCAAACAATCAAGTCAAAGTGATGTTCAGAGACTAGGGTGGTACCACAGAACGCTTTTGCTACCCTTAGAGAGACTCAAATTGAAGTATGGTGCTCTCTCAACCTACCCCTAGTGGCCAAAAATCCATTGAAGAAAAGATGTCCAAGAAAATCCAAACAATCAATTCGTTCTAGGAAACTTGCAAAATTAGCAGGTTCATAGCTCAATTTGTATAGAAATCCTCATGGCCATGGTGCACTGACTCTAGAATGGTCATGATGCACAACACGTCCGTTATACCTATAGAGAGAACAACCATGTTACCCACCACGACTGTGCTACCATAGCCCCAACACGGTCGTGGCCAACAGAAGACATCACGGTCGTGGCCTCCCACCACGGCTGTGGGAATTAATTGCTCAAGTTGACCAAGATCACAGTAACTTTGACAACTTTACACTTGAATCACCACGGTCATTCCCATCCACCAAGACCATTCTCACCCCTCCCCACCATGGCCATGGTGACCACTATGGCCGTGCTACCTATAAAAACCCAAATACTTTTACACTATTTTTCCCATACTACCCCTACTTGACCTAGTGCTTCCCCGACACCTATATATACCTAGGTGGCAGCTCCGGCATGAGAGAAGCTACCTTCTACCACCTCTTAGCTCCCCATTTTGCCCCCTTTTCTCCTTGTGGATCAACCCTATACTTTCCATCCTCCTATACTACGACATGATCCCGTGCACTTGTGGGTGTAGTGTTTTAGTTTGTGCGAGTGTATCAGTCTTGGTCATTATAAATTCAAAAGTTGAATCCACCCATGTGCCTCCATTCGTGAAGTTGCATCCATTCAAGTCTCAATTGAGTGGTGTGTAATGCCATTGGTGGGGGCGCACCAAGCTTTCTAGAGTTGTTGTCGGGGAGAGAGGCGCTCGACCTAGCTAGTTAGTTTTACTTTGACTTTTCTTACTTCCCTCATCATTTCTATTATTGATTCATTATTCTTTGCTTTCTTTGTGCATATTGGTTTTCTAATTTACCCTCTTTTATTTGGTTGTGCTTTGTGCATGTGACAAACCATTCGGGGGAAGACAAGATGGAAGGCCAAAATGCACCCCACAAACTGCTTCAAGACTACTTCATGCCTAGCAACTACAAATCACCAATTGCTAGCAGGGTTGATCAAATGTCAGGGGAGCAATTCCCCATTCATCCAGGTCTTCTTGGGATCCTACCCATCTTCTACAGCTCGGAGAGTGAGAACCCCTACAAGCACTTGGACTCCTTTCTTGAAGTATGCTCCACCTTCAGGATGCTGACGGCTAGTGATGATACAATCTGATTGACCTTGTTCTCATTATCCCTCAAAGATAGAGCCAAAGATTGGTATGACTCAAGAAGGGACATCATGAGTTGAGAAACAATGAAGAATTCCTTCTGTAGACAACTCTACTCTATAGAAAGGTTAACTCAAATGTGGCATGCCGTGATAAGTTTTAGTCAAATGGGCAATGAGCAGTTCTACTATTCATGGGAGAGATTTAAGAAGATTTTGAGAGAGTGCCCGCACCATGAGATCCCTTTGTGGAAGTTAGTGCAATCATTCTACTCTAGTTTATCTCTATAGGACCAAGATATCGTAGACTTTTCTTGTGGGGGACTTTTCATGGCTAGGCCACTTGAGGAGATATGGCCTTTGTTTGAGCAGCTGGCTGAAGGATCAAGAATTCAAGCTTCTAGCATGATGAATTATAGGGGCTATGCCTTTGGTGTGACACCTCATACTCATAATGAATCAAGCCTACAAGTGATGAAGATTCTTGGTGACATGGTGACCTTCATGATGAACCAGGTGACAAATGTTCCTTGCCACTCGGTCAAATCTATTGAGTTCTGTGGTGAGGAAAAGAAGACACCTCACTCCTATAGCTACCAAGAGCCACAAAGTCTAAAATATAGCTTAAGGTTTGAGGAAGAGGTCCTCTATAGATTGAAAATATTTGATGATGTTAAAAAAGATGTAGCAAGGCTAGAAGAGAGAATAGAGCATCTATCTTCCATAGTTGTCTCCAAGAAGAAATGTTGTCTTCAAAACCCATCATGAGCTACCATGAATCAAGTGGACCAATGCACTCTTCTCAAGTTTTCTGTAGTCCACCTCCCATGCAAGTGAAACCCATCTACCATTTCTAAGGTGATCCCAAACCTTATACTCCACCTTCCCCTCCATCGCCACCATTTTCCCAACAATTCACCTTCCAACCTCAATCCTCCCCTCCACCTCAATTTCAACACCAAGTGCCACCTCCACCTCCTCCACAGCCACAACTAGCTCCCCCTATCCACCATGAGTAAGGAAGTGCTATGATAGTTCTAAGGAGTGGGAAATCTCTTGAGCAACCCACAATTCAAGGAGATGTTGATAAATCAAGGAAAAGGTAGCCAAGTGGTGATATTGTGATTGAGATTGCCAAAGATGATTCGTTGATACATCCTATTGATTTTGGGATACCATGTTCTCCACCTCATACTCCATTTGCAAGTCCCACCACCCCTAGTGTTCCACCTCATGTTGATGCAAGCAAGGCCAAAGCAAGTGATCCTCCATTCATTGAAGCACTAGATGAGCCACTAGAAATGAAGAGGAGGCAAAAGCACAATGTGGATATTATTGAGGTGTTTTGCCAAGTGAAGGTGAACATTCCACTCTTAGATTCTATCAAGCAGATCCCATCATATGCCAAGTTCCTTAAGAACATATGCACTGTGAAGAGAAGGTCAATGGGGATAATTCCAAAGAAAGTGAAGTTGACTGAACAAGTGAGCTCCATTCTCTAGCACTCACTCCCCGTGAAGAGGAAAGACCTAGGAGCCCCAATAATACCTATATACATTGGGGGACATCACATAGACCAATCCCTACTTGATTTGGGATCTAGTGTGAATTTGATGCCATATAGTGTGTATGTTGAACTGGGTCTTGGCTAGTTGAAACTGACACATTGCACTCTCCAATTAGTGGACCGCTGCATCAAAGTGCCTAGAGGGCGAGTGGATGATGTCTTGGTGATGATTGACAAGGAAAGAGGAGTTGTGTTCCCAGCTGATTTCATTGTTCTTGACACTGAGCCGGATGATAGGAAGATCCCCATAATCTTGGGGAGGCCGTTCTAATCTACATCTCATGCCGAGATACATGTTTGCAGTGGCATAATGACAGTCTCTTTCATGGACATGAAGATAAAAATCAACATATACAAGTCCTCAAACTAGAGAGTTTGAAATGAGGATATTGGATATGGCCACTTCAAGAGTCCAATTGGTCATTTAGGAGAAGAAAGTCACGATGAAGGAATTGATGACATCTTTGGTAATCAAATGGATGAGGAACATGGGTTGAATGTAAATGAGAGATATATTTATTGCAAAAATGGGCACATGAGGATGCCAAATGGATGAAAAACTAAAGAATCTCCAAGAAGCCTAGCTGAAGGCAAGAAACTCAGCGCTTGTGGGAGGCAACCCACCTAGGTTTGGGAATTTTTCTACCCATCTTCAAATTTTGATACTTTTGCTTTGTTTTTACACTTTTCTAAGAAAACACACACACACACTTGTTTTTTATAGTTTTTGTTTAGTTTTAAGATGTGCAAGTGAATAAGGTGAAATGAGGAAAATTTGATGAAATTTTGACAAGTGATCCATGAAAAATCATTTTGGACCAAAGATTTAATGTTTGATGAGATTCGAGTTGAAAACAACAGCCATAGTACTCATCACAGTCGTGGTGACATGGAAGGGCCGTGGTGATACATTCACAATTAATAGGGGAATCAAGAAAAATTAAAATTGAAGAACAGAGCCACCACGACCATGCAAGGTAGCACAACCATGTAGCCATCCATGCAGAATGGTCATGTGGGCCACCATGGCCGTGCAATAGGTGAGCCACCATGATTGTGCCACACAACACAACTGTGTTGTAGCCCTGACTCAACACTTAAGTCAACCAATTTGCAAAATCCTAAATCACTTCCAAACAGTTTCTCTACGAGCTCCACCATCGTTCTCTATGAACGGCGACTGTACAACACTCCCTAGCCACCCTACCACCCTTGAATCTCCACCAAATCACCCCTAATACATCTCCAATCAATCCCCCACCATTTCCATTACCTCAATCTCCATATTTCTTCCATTTCCATCCACAAAACATCTTATTTCTATCAAATCCGCCCCAACAACCCTGTTCTTCGGAGAAATCCTAAAATCCTATTTTTTCCACCAATTTCAACCAAAATGAAGCAAATGGCTAAGAAGGCTGTACAAAAGACCAAGGATGTGATCTCCTACGAATGTTGGCCCAAGAATGCATCCTCTTCAGCCCCGACGACTCCTCTTGCCCTCCCGGCACCTTCGACAGCCTCCGGTTCACAAGGGGAATCTCCCCATGCGACTGCGGCAGTTGATCCTATTATGGAGGAGTCATCCAGACTACCTAGTAGAGGTAGGGCAGCAGCCCGACTATTAGTATTAGAAGCATGTACTTCAGCTTTGGCAACTCGTCCATCATTTTAAGTTGCACGCCCCTCGACGTCTATGGCACTGTAGCCACAGTAGCAGCCGAGAGCACGTCGACAATTACTGGTAGATGATATAGATGAGGCAATGCCAGATGCACAACCAGAAGATGCACCTGAAGTACATCATGAGGCAACACCAGACAGTCAGAGTAAGAAATGGAAGAAGCCCAAGCATCCAGAGTGCTTGACATGCTGAGTGATTTCCACTCACTACACGTGCCAGGAGACGATAAAGAGTTTGGGCATCTTCAAAAAATTTAGGATTTCGTGGAGCCCATTGGGCTAGTTGAGGTGTTGACTACAGTGCAAAAGACCTATGTGGAGCTTACACATCAATTCTTTGCCACATTAGAGAAGGTCTTGCACGACGCCATCAGTGTCACCTTGGGGAGTAGCACTTATCTCATCACTTCATCCTTTTTGAATGGCATCTTTACTTCGACTCCCGAGGCAATAACGTCACTTGATGAAGGAAGCACTGATAGAGAAACTAATGCAAATTATTCTGCTATGTGGAAGAAACTCACGGGGCAAATCAATTTTGTAGTAGGTAAATCAAAGACTAGCCTGATTCACAACCCCGTCCTAAGGCACATTCAGAAGGTCTTGGCAAACACCATCTTTTCCTGATATGAAAATCAAGTTAGTTTTACAAGGAAAGACCTTTTTTATGTTAGTATGGATGGTGCAAGGGAAGATTGTAAATCTAGGGTCACTTATCATTCATCATATGAAGACAATCACATCTAAGATCAAGAATCCATTTATCATGGGAGATATTGTTACTTCCATTGCTTTGGCCCTAGGACATGATATATCTGGCTACATGAAGGCGGATGGAGGAAAGCTAGTTGACTTACATTACTTGACTCATTCACCAATGATATTAGTGGTCGATTAGAATATTTTCTACTAGGTCAACCCTCCTTATGATAGGGTTTCACTTGAGCTCCCCTATCATGCCACACTTCTTCTAGAGGGATGTGGCCCATCTCCGGACTTTTTGGCCATCTTGAGGAGGTGGGAAGAGGAGCATCCTAGAGATACATAGCACAAACAACTTATAGATCTTATTGAGGGACTTGGAGAGTCACAGTATGTCAAGAGGAGGAGGATAGCTGAGGAGCGAGAGAACCACATGGTGAGGTATCGTGAGGCAGAGACATCACAGCAGCAACAACAGCCCACAACAAATGCATATGACATGTCAACCATACATGCACAACTGGAGGATATTCAGAGCACTCATGATTGCATTTTGAGCACCTAGGAGGGTATTTTGCAGGCACAGGAGGGTTTTCAGTGCACTTAGGATGCCTTGTGGTTAGACAATCAACAGATGTATTATCAGGTCAACCACCTATACCAGTTCCAGCATGCCCAGGCACAGAGGAACCCCCAATGGGGGGAAGATTGGTGGAGTCACTATCAGCATATCAGGATAACTATCCACCTCTACAGTCAGACTACTAGGGTTCCTACTACCAGCATCCTCCTCCATAGGGAGGACCACCGCCACCACAGTGATCATCTACCCTATCATTCCCAGACTTTAGTGTTATGCTGAGGACAACATGATTCAAAAGTTGGGGGTGGTAGGGCAGTATGCCCTACCTAATTTGCACTCTTATTTTGCATTTCACCTGTCGTTTACTTTTGTTTGTTTGCTTTTACTTGCTTTGGTTTAGAATTTACTTGCTTTGCATACTTGCATTCCATGTAGTTTGCTTTCTTGTCATTTTTGCATAATTTTCAAAAATTTGCTCTTTTTGCCATGCCTTGCATATCATGTAGATTTGTTTTTCTAATTTTGGCATGTTTTATATATGATTTGCTTATTTACTACTTTAAGTTCAATAATATAGGATTAGATGTGATTGAGGACAACTTGGCACCATTTTGGCCATTTTTGCCCAAATTTGAGATTTCTTGCCTAAAAGTGTGTTTCGACCCAATCTCTACATTTTGGATTAAAATGATAACCTTTGACAAATACAAGTGAAATATAATTGTTTATTGCTAAATGGTATCAATTCTTGACTTTTTACATGTGCATCACCTCTCTTGTGTTTGTGAATGATTTGGTAGAATTGTGACCTATGAGCATTTAGTGCCTATGAAATCACTTGATTGAAGTATCAATTTTAGGTTGTTCATTCATGTGGTGTGATATTGTTGGATGAATTGTTGGATTTTTCATGAAGGATACCTTATGTTGAGAATCACGCCAGTGATCCCTCTTTGACCCGACTATTCACTCACCATCTTCTTATCCCTCCACCTCATGAAAGGATGCCAAATCACACATATCAATCATGGCCACCTCCAAAGGTTTGATTGGCCACATCTACATCTCACTACTTCACTCTCATTACCATGTGCTCTATCTACTCCAAGGGAAAAAAAAGAAAAAAAACGAGAAAAGAAAAAGCAAAAAGAAAACAAAAAGATGCTCCTATTTAAGAGTATATCAATAAAGAAAAGATGAGTGCTCTATGTAAGAGCACTTCAAAATCTTACTACAATCCTTCCTTCCATTTTCATACCCATTGATCTAGGAAACATCAAACCTAGCTCATTTTGCCCTTTCCGCAGCCACGTGGGTCATTTGGTGTGATTTGAAACACAAGGTTGAATGCATGAAGGTGAAACAACACTCCTAGTCATCCTTGATTAACGCCATCATGAAATGGTCTACCCAGAACTACATGAAAGAAATATGGATAGCTTGGGTGTTTTATGCACTATATTTGAAGTTCATATGCTCTGTGCTCTTTTCATGATTAGTTTGTGAAAGTACGAGAGGAGAGAGGTGGAATGTATGTACTTAGTCACTATTGATCCCATTCAGCAATAATCATCCTTTGCATTACATTTGTCATTTCTTGATTGTGGAAAAATTGCAGAGAGATTGAGTTGGAGCATACATGAGGACAAGTATGTTTTAAGGTTGGGGTGGTGATGTATCCCTATTTTAGGGCTTCATCTTGTGTCATAGTGCATTTGAATCACAACTATACCTGTTAGATTACATGCTATTTCCCTCAATATGCATATTTGTGTAAAATGCACTTATTGACATTATTTGCATGTTTTTCAGACATGTGGACCACGCTTGATGGAAGAGAGAGACAAGGAGTGATTTGAGGGTTTCTCTACCCTTTGAGAGACCCAAAGTGAAGTATTATGCTCCCTCAACCTACCCCTAGTGGCCAAATATCCATTGAAGCAAAGATGTCCAAAAAAATCTAAAGAATCAAGTCAAAGTGTTGATCTAGAGACCAACACATCCGTGGTACCAAAGAACGGCCGTGCTAGGACACTTACAAATAAATAGATTTAGAGCTCAATTTGTGGACAAATCCTCATGGCCGTGGACCACCGAACGACCGTGGTGCATTGACTCCAGAACGGTCATGCTGCATAGCACGACTGTGGTACCTACATAGAGAATGACTATGGTACCTGCCACCGCCGTGCTACCCTAGCCCCACCACGTCTGTGGCCATCAGCACGGCCGTGGCCAACTGAAGACATCACGGTCGTGGCCTTCTGCCACGGTCGTGGGAATTCATTGCTCAAGTTGGCCAAGATCACAGTAACTTTGACCACTTTACACCTAAATCAGCATGGTCATTCCCATCCACCAAGACCATTCTCACCCCTCCTCACCATAGCCGTGCTACCTACAAAAACCCAGCTACTTTTGCACTATTTTTTCGATACTACCCCTACTTGACCTAGTGCTTCCTCCACACCTATATATACCTAGGTGGTGGCTCCAGTACAAGGTCAGCTACCTTCTACCACCTCCTAGATCTCCATTTCTCCCCTTAGCCATTCCACTCCATTTCCACCTCCATTTCACCATTTCCACCATCAAAACCCTAGTTTCCACCCATTTCCACCATCATTCCATGTCCATACACCTTGGAAGAGAGAGGAGGACACCATGCAGTAGCTGAAGTGAGGGAATTCTTCATCTACACCGAGCTCCATGGCTTCTTCTATCTTCTTCTCCCTTCTTTTTGTATTTTACATTGTTATGAGTAGCTAGGCCCCTTGGGTGGGCTGTTTGGGGTGTAAAATGTTACTTTGATACCATGTTGGGGGAAAATGATATGTAAACTTTGTAATTCCATTTTCTAATGGTTATGTTATATTCCTATCTCATTCTCCATGAATTTCTTGTTGGTTTGTGATTGAAATTAATTGGGAATTTAGGGAAATTGATTATATGTGTGAATTTTGGGATTTTCTCCTAGGTCCAATTCTTGGATCCCTAGCTAGCTACCCATCATCATATATCTTAATCAATCTTCCTAAACCTAGTTGAGAGATCTAAGTAGCTAGTTTAGATGAAATTGGTGTGTTTAGCATGGAACTTTCTCAAGGTTAGAATGTGGGTGACGGGAGGCCTAAAACCTCACTTCCACCCCCTTTACTAATATCATCCCCTAATCATCCTAAGATCATATAACGTAGAAACCTAGGCTTGTTTAGAATCCAATTTAATTACACCTAAGACCTCACCCAATTGAGCCTCGCAAGGGTAGTGTGGAGTGCTAGGGACTAGTTCCCCTATACACAACCTAGCATATCCATGGCCAATTAGTAGCTTAGGCTAATTCACTAGACTCTAGCTTGTTGTTTGGTTTGATTATCTAAATGGAATCATAATGTTCATATGTCACCCCAACCTAATTGATAAGTGCATCCCCCAAACAACCCTCATCTCCCTTAATTGCTCCTAGTTTCCATCTTGCTTAGCTAGTGTTAGCATAGTTAGCTCTTTTCTTGCTTAGATACATTCTTTCCCTATTCTTGCTTTGTTCTTTCTAGTTTAGCCCTTTAATTTCTCTCTTGCTCTTCTTGCATGCCTTAGTGTAAATTGCCTTTTCATACCTAGCTTAGTATGTTCCTGCTCAATTAATCTTAATCCAGTCTATGGTTAACTTAGATTTCATTCTTGCCTTTAATTGCTTTTGTGCTCACCTTAGTTTAACAAACAAATCACCTTTAAACCCTTGACCCTAGTCTTCATTGTAGGAACTTAGAAAAACTAACTCAACTCTAGTGCCCCCTTTTCTCCCTATGGATCAACCCTATCCTTGCTGCCTTACCTACACTATGACATGACCCTGTGTGCTTGCGAAATAGAGTTTTAGTAGAAGTAGGTGCGTTTATGTAGGTCCTTCTAAATTCGAAAGTGAATACACTCGTGTGACTCCATCCACGGAGTTGCACCCATTCAAGTCTCAATTGAGTGGTGGGAAATGCCATTGGCGGGGCTCACCAACGAGGGCATTCTTTCAGGGGCATCAGGTGTATAGGATCTTGCGGTGTAGTAACTTGATCCTGATTCTAAAAGTAGATAACCCATGTGAGTTGGATATTGACTTCTATCCAATATCAGTTGAGAATGTGATGGTGAGACCGTTAGCCAAGTTTCTGAATGATAGGCTTGCAAAGAGCATGTTGAATATCATATCACTAGAATAAGGAGCATTTCTGAAGGGGAGGGATATCTTGAGCCACATCCACCTGGTGTAAGAGATCATTCATGATATTGATTATAACAAGGAGGAGGATAATGTGGTGGTGAAGATTGACATGGCAAAGGAATACGACCAGTTTTGTTGGAGTTTTCTAAAGAAGATTCTTAGGAGATTTGGCTTCATGGATATTCTCACAGTTGACGAGCTTCTTTGATAATGCCTGGATTACAATTGTGCTTAATGACAGTAGATGGGATTCTTCCCCATGAGGCAGGGTCTGAAATAGGGGAACCCCTTGTCTTCGTCGCTCTTTATACTGTTTGAGGAATGCCTGGTTAGACAGATGAAGAAAGAAGTGGATAGGGGATATCTGGAGCATTTCTTGACTAGGGTTTAGAAAGAGGACCCTCGATTCTTCTGTTAAGAAATGACTTGATTATTTTCACCTTCACAAAACAAGGGTTGCTAACACGACTTTTTTTATTGCTGAAGGGATATGAGCAGAGCACGCATTAGAAGGTGAACAATAGAAAATATACTTTCATGGTTTGGGAAAAGATGATGCACATGAGCAATGAGACTAGTGATAGGTTTGTCTTTGAGGATGTAGGGGATGTGATTACCTACCTGGGTGCGCCGTTAGTGAGAAAGGGCCTAAAATCTTACCACTTTGAACCAATGATCGATAAAATCCAAGAGAAGATGGTGGGATGGAAAAGCAAGTTGCTATCATTCTCAGGGAGAATGGTCCTTATTTGTCACACCCTGGCTTTGATGCCCCAGTACTTCATGGAGGCGACGTTGAAAGTTATAAAGAAGATTGAATTTTTTATAGGTTTTCTGTGGAAGGCGACAGATGGATCTAAGCAAAAGCTTGGGTAGCTTGGGAGTCGGTGGTGAAGAATCAAGATGGAGATGGGATGGGGCTTGATGATTATGACAGAGGCATTTGTGATGAAAGTGTGCTGGGAGTTTCATAAAGGTCGATACTTATGGGTGAAATTCTGTAAAGACAAGTATAAAAGACATAGGATTGAAGATGCCATGATGCACCTCTGGGAGGTTGGCCTTTCACCTGCCCCATCGCCAATGTGGAGGAATATATGGAGGACTTTTTCGAAGATAAAATCTTTTCTGAGATGGAAAGTGAGAAAAGGGGAGATCTCATTCTAGTATGACACTTGGTGTGAGGAACCTCTATTCTTGCATGTGAGAAGATACCATGAGGTGAACCGCCACATTTTGGTTCATTATCTATGGTTGGAGAGGGGAGAGTGGGATTGGAAATCACTTTCACACCTACTGGATGAAGGTGGGATCAATATGGTGAGAAATGGCATGACGATAATAGAAGGAGAGGATACCCTAATCTGGGGGCACACAATGATGGGGGAGTTCATTATGAAATCGACTAGGCAAATTATTAATGGACATTACCATTGATACAAGGGTGAGAAGTGGTTGTGGAGAGAGGAGTTACCCCCATAAATGAAGGAAACTATGTGGAAAGCCTAGAATAAAGGTCTCCCCAAGGATGATAACATCAGGAGATGTATGATACCTATAGTATCTAAATGTGAATGTTGTGGAAACCCAGACCAAGAGAGCCTTAACCATTTGTCAGTGATAGGAGAGATGGTAAGAGAGATGTGGGGTAAAGCAGCAAGGCTACTGGAGTTAGAATATTTTGATATGTAGGACATGAACATCAAGTAGGTGTCCATTTTTTTCTGGGCATATGTAGGAGGGAAGACCTTTAGAGCATGGTGTAGGGGGGATTGTCCCAGTGATGATTCCATGGGTTATTTGAAAGGAGAGATGTAGTGGTTGTTACGATGGAAAAATGATGGACAAAGATGAAATGTGGAGAGTGTTGATGATGACACTGGGATGACTTAGTGGAGATCGGATCTTTGAGATGAATGCAGAAGACCTGAGGTGGCAGGACAAATTGAATGTGGTCGTAAAGAAGCCAGGGAGGAAGATGAGAACTCTGAAGTTGTTTTGGTGGACGCCATCTGACTTGCATAACCTGAAAGCTAATTTAACATTTGTCTTGGAGAGAGGGTTGGACGGAACAATGATAGGATGGATGGCATGCTAGGTTAGAAACCACCTTGGTAGGATGGTGGAGGCATTTAGAGAACATATCAGAGGAGGTATGAGATACGAGGTGGGTTTAAAGGTGATGATAGTGGTGTTAAACCTTATGGGGATTTGAGTTTGAGAGTGACTTATGTGGAAACGGAGGACTATTTATTGGTTGATGAAGTGTGGGGATCGGGTAGAGTGCCATGGAAGGTGGCTACACTCCACGAAGTGGACAAAGCAGAGATATAAGTAAGGATGATGTTGGGATATGTAATCCCAAAGGAAGGTAATGCGGCATTGGTCACTCTAGGAGGAAGTGGAGAGTTGTAGGGGGATATATGGGTGTCGCAGGAACCCTACAACCTTCCAATTCAGGTCCAAAGACTGATGTTGATTAATAGAAGAAGGATATTGTATATTTTGTGAAGAAGGAAGTAAGGGGCCTAGAGGTTCTTCCTGGATAGACATACATTGATTATTGTTTTTCTTTTTTTGAGGATATATATATTATGTACAAAGGGAGAGAGATCTGTCTGTGATGGGTCCTAGATAGGCCGAGAGGGTCATGCCTTTTGATGTGTGAGTTTTTCTTTTTTGATAGGCATCATAATTTGTAATACTTTTTTATAATTTTAGCCCATAAGAGGAGTGTGGGATGAATGAGATAGACTCCTGGCTTACAGTAAAAAAATCTAGATGCACTCCAAAAGACTTTATTCAAAACTCGAGGATCTCTGGCCTAGAGAACACAACTAATAAGAGGCATCATCATCATATGATTTAGGGGGAGTATTGTTTAGCGGGGGGGTAACAAATTTTTTATGGGGAGTGACATTTATCTTTTATCATTTCTATATTTCAATTATCATTTCTTTTATTATTATATCAAGTCATGTAACTCCCAGAGCTTGGACATGTGTTGCATCTATGATCTAGGTTGAGGGGGAGTGTTAAAGAGAATAATAGCCTATTTAGTAAATAAGTTAATTAGTTAGTGGGATTTTGTGTCTCATCTCATTATTTTACTTGTGTCCCAAGTCTTAGGGTTTCTCCCTTGCTCCTATATATAGGACATGATTGTACGTCTTTTATAATATTTCAATACATAATCAATTTTATTTCTCACAAAACCATTTCTTGGTATTTGTATCATAACATCTATACCCCTTCTGAGTGTGTGAGTATCCCAAGAATATGCACTTTTTAGAACGGGGACCAAGTTTATTCACACTAGTCTGAAGATTTTGCACAAAACATGTGCTACCAAAATTTCTAAATGGCACAAGAAATAGGGGAACTCTAGGATACCAAAAATTGACAGAATATTGATTTTGGCCCATAAGAGGAGTGTGGGATGAATGAGATGGACTCCGAGCTTACATTAAAAAAAATCCAAATGCACTCCAAAAGACTTTCTTCAAAGCTTGAGGATCTCCAACCTAAAGAACACAACTGAAAAGAGGTGTCATCATCGTATGATTTAGGGGGAGTATTGTTTAAGGGGGAGTAACAAATTTTGTTTGGGTAGTGACATTTATCTTTTATCATTTCTATATTTCATTTATCATTTCTTTTATAGTTATATCAAGTCATGTAATTTCCAGAGCTTGGACATGTGTTGCATCCGTGATCCAAGTTGAGGGGGAGTGTTAAAGAGAATAATAGCATGTTTAGTTAATAGGTTAATTAGTTAGTGGGATTTTGTGTCTCATCTCATTTATTTTACTTACATCCCAAGTCTCAAGGTTTCTCCCTTGATCCTATATATAGGATAGGGTTGTACATCTTTTATAATAATTCAATAGATAATCAATTTTATTTCTCACAAAACCATTTCTTGGTTTTTGTATCATAGCATCTATTCCCCTTATGAGTGTGTGAGTATCCCAAGAATATGCACTTCATAGATCAGGGACCAAGTTTATTCGCATCGATATGAAGATTTTGCACCAAACATGTGCTACCAAAATTTCTAGGTGGCACAAGAAATAGGGGAACTCCAGGATACAAAAAATTGACAGGTTGTTGATTTTGTCCCACATGAGGAGTGTGGGATGAATGAGATGGAGTCCTGGCTTACATTAAAAAAAATCTAGATGCACTCCAAAAGACTTTCTTCAAAGCTCGAGGATCTCCAACCTAAAGAACACAACTGAAAAGAGGTCTTGTCATCATATGATTTAGGATGAGTAACAAATTTTGTATGGGGAGTGGCATTTATCTTTTATCATTTTGATATTTCATTTATCATTTCTTTTATCATTATATCAAGTCATGTAACTCCAAGCTTGGACATTTGTTGCACCCATGATCCATCTTGAGGGGGAGTGTTAGAGAGAATAATAGCCTATTTAGTTTAATAGGTTAATTAGTTGGTGGACTTTTGTGTATCAGTCCATTTAGTTTACTTGCGTCCCAAGTCTCAGGGTTTCTCCCTTGCTCCTACATATAGGACAGGGTTGTACGTCTTTTATAATAATTCAATAGATAATCAAAATTTTATTTCTCACAAAACCATTTCTTGGTTTTTAGATCACATCATCTATAACCCTTCTGAGCATGTGAGTGTCCCAAGAATATGCATTTTGTAGATCAGGGACCAAGTTTATTCACACTGGTGTAAAGATTTTTCACAAAACATATGCTACCAAAATTTCTAGGTGGCACAAGAAATAGGGGAACTCCAGGATACAAAAAATTGAAAGGGACTTGGAGTTTAAGATGGATGAGGGCATTCAATTGATCAGAAAATAGGTAGCAGAGATAGTATCAGCCCAAAAAGGCTTAGGTACATGATAGTAAAACATAAGGGTTCTGGAAACTTCAAGAAGATGACAATTCTTACGCCGGAAACACCATTCTTGAGGAGTGTAAGAATAAGTTTTTTGATGAATGGTGCCAAGGCTTTTATAGAAATGACTGACAGACTGTTGCATAAATTCAAGGACATTGTCTGTCCTAAAAGTTTTGATGGGCTTATTAAATTGTCTTAATCAACAAAAAATGTAGTAATAGTGTCAATAGCATGTGTCATATCTAAGTAAAAACAACCAAGTGGTTCCAAAAAAGTCATCAATTGAGATCATAAAGTAATGAAAGCCAGTTATACTAGTGATAGAACATGGCCCCCATATATCAACATGAACAACATCAAAAAAAGATTTTGTAGACATAGTCATTTTCCCAGGGAACACTTATTGAGTTTGCTTTCTAAGCTGGCAAGCTTTACAATTAAACAAAGTTTTGGAAACACTTGTGTTAGAATATTAGACTATTTCGTTAATAGTTTAATTAGTATATTGTGTACATGGGCCTGTTGCCCATGGCCCATTAGGGTTTAGTCTGCTTCCTTGTGTTTCCTTGTAATTTCCTCCTCTCCTATATATATAGGACAGGGGTGTACATATCAACAACAACAACAACAACAACATAACAATGTATACACTTGTTCATATGGTATGAGAATAGCCCTGGGAATACATCTGTGGTTGTCACATCCCTTCCTTATCCTTTCAGCGTTCCCTCTAGCCCTAGCCTCTATCGATGTCTCTCTCCTAGAGAGAGAAACAAGGGGAGAGCCTGCCTACGGGTGGCTCCCTCCGCCTCCATGGCTTAGGTCATTCGGTCTCTAGGAACCTCCCGACCTCCATGGTTGCATCATCTTCCCCTTTCACATAGATCTTTATCTATGTGCCAATGCCATCATTCACAATAAGTATCTATCCTTTTTAATCTATTCGAGTCTTTGTACAACACCATCCTTCCCATCCAGATCTATCTGTATGTCATCACTTTCTCCGAGATCCATTTGTCACGTAGCTCTATCCGCTACCATTAAAGTATCCATGCCAAAGCATATCTACCTTTGGCTCTTACAACCATCTTCACCACCTTGTTGCCCTGTCATCTCCACATTGAGCCATTGCACCAGCCATCAAAGTAGCCCCATCACTCCACCACTACACCACCTCTTAGGATCTTGGATTGTGTTAATTCCTGTCCAGATTTGGCCGTTGTCAAGCAAGGAGTCACCACTTTTTATGATCAAAGGAGTACAAAAGATGAGGCTAATTCTCGTCGACCCATGGTGCTAATTCCCGAGGTATTTTGTCTCCTTGATGATGCAAATTCCCTTTCAATATCGTACATTAGCCACCACCTACATGACATGTTGTCCAACCAACATGGCATGTTCTGCTCCAAGAATCATCTTGACAGCACGGAGTTTTGCTCAAATCGCAACTGGCATACTGTGTTGATCAAACAACATGTCGTGTTGCATTCTAGAACTCTTCTTGATAGCACATATAGCAACATACATGGAGTGTCATCCTCGAACATGGCCTGGCGGTGGAGATCAGAGTTACACCTCCGACATCAGACACAACGTGTCAACTTGGAACATGGAGTGTCGATAATAACTTCCTCTTCCTCGCTCAGATCTCCTTCGTCTTGATTTAAGTAGTCGAGGATCTCATCAACCTCGGGGTCTTCAATTTCTGACTAATGATTGTTTAACGCCCTCATAAGAGGGTCTACTACTGCTGTATCTTCTTCTACTTCTTCACAATATTGGTTGTAGTTATCCAAGAAATAAGCAGATTCGAGCAGGGATGGTCCCTTCATGGCGTATTTTACCTTGAAATCAATGTGGTTGATTCCGACCCTCAGAGTTATGATGCCTTTAGCAACATCAATCAGTGCCCTCCCAGTCACCAAGAAAGGACGTCCGAAGATAATAGGGCATTTATGGTCTTCAATAGTATCAATGACAACAATATCACACGGGATAAAGCATCTTCCCATGCAAATAGGAACATCTTCAACTACTCCCACGGGTCTTTTGAAGGTATGGTCCGCCAACTCAATTCTCATATTGGTCCTGACCATATCAGTCAGTCTCAATCATTGTGTGAGGCTTAAAGGCATAAGACTGATGCTGTCCCCCAAGTCAGTGAGACCTTTCCTTTCGATGTTATCCCCTACAGCAAAAGGTATAATAAAGGCTCTGGGGTCCTCCTTCTTAGTAGGTAATTCCGCCTTTACAAAAGCAGCTGACATACTAGCAAGGTGCAATGTTTCAATCTTTCCTCCTCTTCTTCTCTTTGTGATTAGGTCCTTGAAAAACTTGGTATATGTTGGCATTTCTTCTAAAGCATGCAGAAATGGCACATCGAGATGGAGCTTTTTCACTAACTCCATAAACTTTTCATACCTCTTTTTGAGATGTGCCTTTATGAGTTTATACGGAAATGGCAATCTCGGGGAGTATTGACTCCTTTTGGCCAATATGTCCTCCACAGGTTCTGGTTCTCTACCTTGAGCTTGTTGGTCTTCTCCTTTGGCTGATTTCTCTATAATAATTTCTGGCTCCAGTTCTTCAGGTCTCGTCGCCTCAGGGTGCTTTACCGTCCTTCCCAATCTAAGGACTGCCATCTTAGCAGACTCAGTATTAGATGGTATCTTCCCTGAAGGGTTCTTCACCAGCTCAGTCAACTGAGCGATCTGTTGGTCTATTTGGCATTGATGTGTTTGCATATCTGCCATTTGGACTTGCATCATATTCAGGACGCCAGAGTTGGACAATGCACTTTGTGTTAGTTGATTGTTTATCGTGTCCTATGTCTTGATGAAATTGAATATTTAGCCTACTAAGTCAGGTTGACTATTGTTCCTTGCCTAAGTCTGTCCTTGAGCTTGTCCTTGTCCTTGACTTGTGCTTGCAGCTTGGCAATTTTGATACTTCCCTTGACCTTGATAGTTTGTTTTGTTTGTCTAGAAAGTACTTGTTTTGGTGTACTGACCTTGTCCACCTTTCTTCTCGAACCCTGGTGGTTGCTTGGGTGGATTATTTAGTTGATGCAAATTCTCTACAGCATCCTTGTTTCCATAACTGAAACCTAGGTGATCCAATCTCTTAAAGTTAGCATAAGAGACATTTTCAGCTTCCTCCTCCTCAGACTCGCTTTCACTTGATTCTTTGGGTCGGGTGTATATGCAGTTATCTATTCCATGCCCGCCTTCACCGCAAGTGACACATTTCATCATTTTTTCAACATGCTTCTTCCCCTTTCCTCCTGATTCCTTCAGCTGTCGAACATCAATGGCTATCTTTTGTATCTGAGATGTGATTGCCTCGAGATCCTTCGATTCAATTGACGACCCTTTATTGGTGGCCTTTTTGGCACACCCTCTGTCAGACCTATCATAATCAGTCCCAGATTGTAACTCAGCCATGTTTTCGATGATTTTCTTGGATCTACTGGGCTTTTTACTAAGGAAATCGCTTCCTGCAGGTGCATTTAGTGAAACTCTCTCATCTGATGTTAAACCATTGTAGAACGTCGTTATTAGGAAACCCTTCTTATAATTATGGTGAGGGAAATCTCTCTGATACTCCTGGTACCTTTCCCAAGCTTCATGCAGATTCTCACCTGGTTTTTGCATGAAAGACGTGATCTTCTGTTATAGACAATCTTCCCTGTGGGGTAGAACTTGTTCACAAAAGCGTCAGCCAATTCATTCCATCCATTCAAAGATTGATGCGGTAATCCAAGGTACCAGGATAGTGCCTTGTCCTCTAAGGAGAAAATGAAACATTTGCAATAAATGACTTCTTGTGGAACTCCCCTCATCTTGATGGTGTCGCAAATATTCTTAAAAGTGTCGAGGTGATGATAAGGGTTATCATTCTTTGAACTCTCTCGAAAGCTCTTGTTCTGGATCATAGAGATTACAGCTGTCTTGAGTTTGAAGTTCGTTGCGTCGAACCTTGGGATGATCACAGGACATCTCGAGTTGTTGGCCTTTATAGCTGCCAACTCCCGAAGAGTCTTTTCTTCCTCTTCATTGTCTTTGCTATCGCTGTTCCTACGATTGCACTCATAGTTGTTATGGTTTCTTCTGTGCCTGTGACAACGACGACGTTCCTCGTGGTGACGATCGTCCTCTTCATGTCGCTCTCCTTGCTCTTTATATTGATGGTCGTCATTGTAATGGCCACCTCTATTTTTTTCTATTACTAATGGAGGTGGGTGTTGTTCATTCCTCACGTTCCGCTCATTACCTGAAAGGGCCACACGAGGCGGCATGGCAAAAAGGAGTAAAGTCAAACAAGTTGCTTCTTCTTGGGTACTTGAATAGATTGCACAGTCAAGTTAAGAAACTGAACTGGTCTAAACGAACTACTCTACACAAACCCAGGTTAGTAAACTTAAAGTAACTATGTTGTCAAATTTATTGCTAAGCTTGAGGCATGGGAGTATAGTAAGCGGACTCGGGTTCTTAACAGTGTCGTTTTGCCTTGTCCCCGACAACGGCGCCAAAAATATGATCGGCCTAAACGCACATCCAAAAGGAGTAGATTCAGAGTAGTCAGACTTTGAAAGAGATAACCTGACTCTTAGGCCCCCACAACAATAAACAGGGTCCGATGTAGCGATCGGGGTCGAACACAGGGACAAGGTTGGTCGTGTTAAGAACACGGAATCAAACACTCTTATACTCCAGTTGAAGAGGGTGTATAAGAGGTGTTCCCTAAGGAACGGTAGCACACAAACAAGAACAGTAAAACAAAAAGAAGCAAAAGGAACAACTGTAAACAAGTATATGGGGAAAACCTGGGTTGGGGTTCACCAACTAAAGCACCTCACCAACATGTAACACTATCTCTCTCTCTCTTGCATACTCATATCAAGATTACAAGCAACCATTCAAATGTCTATTCCATTCTCTTTCGAGATGAGGATAGATCTAAGTCTAAAAGAAGCCTCTCTCTCGAGATGAAAACTCAAAAACATCACAACAGAACATATGGTTAGAGCCTTAGCATTCCAACACTCTCATGCATTCATGCCACTCCATGACATGGGATAAAAGTGACATTACTCTCTTGAGATATCAACAATCAATCATCACCAGATGGTACCTAAGCATACAAGTGAAACATTAAAACAGGTGCATGGAGATAATCTTGATAAGAATATTTATATTCAAAAGAAAGAGACAATATACATGTTGAGAGAGCCTTAGTGGCTACTCCCAACCCAAGTTAAGGTATTTAGTCGCTCATGTTTACGGACAACATGACGACGTTACAAAAAGATAGATCCATAAGATACCATGAAGGGGGGGGAAGGGGTATAGTAGGATGAGACGACAGATCAGGAAGAGAAGAAACGTGATACTGCACACTACTTCTTTAGATCTGGATCTACCACGTGGATGGCCTTCTCTTCTTGAAGAAGGAGCGAACGACAATCTTCTCTCGCCTTAGCTTCCACCTTTGGAGGTCCAAGACTGATAATGGTTGGTCAGAGATGAGTCTGGAATGCGGCAGCACTCCATGGCCTCGGGATCTAATCTCTCTCGTTTGACAAGACAGATGGGTGCACTATTTATAGGCACACTCCACTGACTTAGAATCACGGTCACAGTTTGTGATAAGTGAGGAAGAGACCACAGTGACGGTCTTGGCAATAACCGCAATCACAATCCTTTGATAACTGCAGTCGCGGGTTTTTTCTGTTAAGTGACGGCAAGACCGCGGTCGCGGTCTCTTCCTTATTCCTCTCTAGTCACGGTCCAGCTTAGTCGCAATCCTCCTATAAATGTAGTCGCAGTTCTTATCATAACTACAGTCATGGTCTCTGGATAATCGTGTCACGGTCCCCACTTATTGTAAGAGGCTTTGAGATGGCTGGTGCTTTGGAGTCGCGGTCGCGGTATGCAAAAACCACGACCTAAGTTGTGTCGATTCCTAAAATCATTTAAACAAGGATTTCGTCAAAAAGATAGAGAAATTATGTGAAAAGTTAACTAAAGTTATACTAAAAGTGGTGTAAAATATATATAGAAAGTACGTAAATTATAGTGTTATCAATCCCCTTCTTGCAGCGAGTCTTTTTGCTTGAAGGACTTACCCACTCTACTCCTAAATCTTCAACCTTGACCTTCTCCTTCACCTTGGAGAAGTTTCTTCACCTTCTCCTTCACCTTGGAGAATATTTGCACCTTCTCCTTCACTTATAGACTCTTTCACCAATTTGATAATGAAGAAAGGGGTTGGGGAAAGGGAAGCTTTGAGAGCCTTACAAGACTACAATGGAGTATCTCTTTCACACATATCCTATCTCACTCATATGGACATTTTGATTTGCAAACAAGAGAGAGAAAGGGGATCAAGTGGACTGGATGCACTCAACTATAGCTAGGATCTTGAATAGCATGAAGGGGAAACCTTGGAATGAACTCTAAGAGGTCCTATTTATAGTTGGGGGTGTCCACTAGAGGCTAGGAGCACTAAGGGACGTTTTCTAGCCATTTGTGGTGTTGTAATGGATATAATTTTGAGTTTTACAACATTCAAACAATTAGAGTCACTTTTTCTGCCCACTCCGTACTATGCAGTCGGTCGAGTTTCAATAAAGGTAACTCGACCAATTGTACAAATATGACAAAGCAAATTTGAAGCATCGGTCGAGTAGATCCTGGATGAAACTTGGCTGATCACTTAAATCTTATTTGCTGGTTTGGGGATTTGGTCGAGTTTGTTCTGGGCAAACTCGGTCAATCTTGGGCATTTTCCAAGATTAATACAAGGCATTGGTCGAGTTTCTAGGAAGGAAATGCGTCTGGTCATACAACATGTGATCAATTTTTAGAAATGTCATTAGAGTGATTAAACGTTATATTTAAGGGCTCCTAATTTTTTCTCATCTCTTTATAAGTCATAGAATCAATACAAATGGTTACAAGAATTGTCCAAAGGGTTTTAGGACATTTTACAAGAAAGTGCATTCACATAGCTTTTGACTTGAACTAGTCAAGCTAGAGCTTGATGGAAATGATCCTTTTCTTGTACCTAATGCCTAAAATCAATCCCAAATGTATATATTAGATACATATGAATGGAATGGTTAACTCATCATCAAAATATGGACAATGTATAACACTTAGGAACATTCTCCCCCTTTTGATGATGACAAAATATTCCTTAACATATTGAAAAGGATTTAGAATTTAAAACGTTTACCTTGTGAACTATAAGGGGATACATGATTGAACAATTGCAATTGCTCCCCCTTAATTCATGCTTACCTCAATTTCTCTTTTCTTGCATATGTATGGTTATTTTTCTATAAAAAATACAACAATAGCACACCCATATATATATTGAGTCATCTTGCAAGTCACATGATATTTTAGACAATAGACTAGAAAAGGATCATGATTCAATATGTACTTGACCTCTAATATCCTTGTGGTACATGTAGTATAGTAGCTCTCATTTTCTCTCCCCCTGTGTCATTTCAAAAAGACAAGGGGCAGAAGAGCTACACAAATCAATTTTTATCCACAGTCACAAACTTACACAACAACCATCAAAGAAAGCACTAAACAATAGTGCATATAGAACAAACATACTAAAGTCATACTCAAAATATGGTAGCACATACAAAGAACTCATAGGATATAACCAAACATAGAGTCAGGGTACATATGATGAGATTACAACAAAAGATATGTACTCTCAAGATGAAAACTACAAAGCAGTGAAGAAAACAACATAATGTGAAAAATAGTAAGCCTCGGTTATAGTGCCCAAATATTCAATGCATAAAAAATCTACAAAAATATATCTAGATAAGAACACTGTAGAATAAGAACTAAACATCTATGACTTCAATGTCAACTGGGTCATCCTATTTGTTTTCCTATAGTCGGTAAACCTCATCATCATCTGAGGGTGTTGTCGTGGTAGAAGGTGTAGCCTTAACACCATCATCATCATCGGAAGATCCATCATTAGAAGCATCACCATCACCATCACCAACATCCTCATCCTTAGCATGATCCTCATCATCCTAGTTTGCCATATCCTCATCCTCTAGAGGTCCAAAAGAGTGAGTGGCAGACCACTTGGAATGTTGCTCAGGCCAAGACATGCCACATGCAGCAAGTACATTTTCTTGCACAAAGGTGCGTTGAGAAACCCCATCATAGCCCGCAAGCATAGTGGCAGCATGGCCAACAGGGAGAGCAAGAAGCGAAGGGACATCATTCGGCTGGGGAACAACATGGTCAGGTCCACCATCAGAAGCAGGGGGTACAACAGAAACAATAGGTGGAGGGGTCGGATAGAACTGACTATATGCATATAAAACAAGCATAGTCAGCACCTGGGTAGGGCTGGTAAGTGGGGTAGGGATGGATACATGATAGGTTCATGTGTGACATGATCTGAACTAAGTCCTAGTAGATGTGGTCCTGAACCTGAAGGTTGTACACCTGTTGGTGTATCATATACCCCATGAGGGCTTCATTTGACATAAAAAATGAGGCACTGTCAGGTCTAGGAGGAGGAGGTGTAGGATCCTAGATGGAGGTGGAAGTACCTAGTGTGGTAGAGGAAGTAGGGTGAAAAGACTTCTTGATTGTGGTCTCACTAATGCAGACTTATTTCCATCTTGGTTTGTAGCTAAGGTCATGGAAAAGAGATTTCTCATTATGGTAAGCAAACACACCACATATCAGGTTGGGATAGGGGGAATGGGTGTCAGTGATGTTCTTTCCTGAATCAAAGTAGGTCGTATGATGAAGAATATAATGAGCCCACTTGATACTGACATTATTCAAGAGATAGTACATTATTACAACATTGTTCTCTGTAGTATCCATTTGATTTTTCTTGGGATGGATATTGAAGTTAACAACTAATGCAATAAGACAATTCTTGATATCAAGGGAAGAAGAGGATAGGATGGATTTCTTCCTATAAGGGATGTCAGACTTCTTCAAATACTTGTGTATATCGAGAAGGGTAGGCACAAGGTCAAAGCTTTTGTAGAAACTCTCATGGTCCAACATGTCATGGTATAGAGGATGTGAAGCCATCCATTTACCGATAGCATTGGTACTAGAGAAATAGGTATTCAATGAATCCTCCAAGATTGTTATTTTGGTATCGACTATCATGGAAGTCAAGATGACTTGGGTATTAGGTGTTGGCATGTTGGTAGTGTAGTTTGACATGGAATGCCTTTGTGCTAGACTTGGAATTTGAGAAGCACAAACGCTTTGCACACAAAGCACTAAAATGGTATGCTTTGAACATCTTAGAAACCTCTTTGATCACCTCACTTGTTGCAAAATGAGGTTCAAACAAAGCACAGAAAGAAAAGGGATTCCTAGGAAGGAGTTCCTTGTACCTATTCATGGCTTGAGTTGAGATGAAAGAGGTTCCATCAAAGGAGACATGCCAAGGACTAGTGGAGGAGGATGGACCTCCAGCTAGTCTGAATCGTTTCCTACAGTTGGAGGCCATTTAGGTCAGATTGAAGGAGATGGCTACCAAATGTAGAGGAAAACATAAGCACTAGGTTTCCTAACCACCTAGGTCAAGATTGGGAGAGACAAGGAGGGTGGATCAGGGCTAGCAAGGGTGTGGGAGAGGTTGGGTAGCCCTAGGGTTGGAGGACAAATGCTAGAGAGTGTCTATCGGTCGACTTTCTCAAGTTAAGAGGGAGAAAAGTCGGTCGAAATTCTTTATAAAATTTGGTCTAGCACCGTGTCAGTCGAGGTCTGTGTTTTGAAAACATGACCAATTCTATATTTCAATTCAAACCCTAGCCAAGGATCGGTCGAGTTTTTACATGTCAAACTCGATCGATTGGTCAATTTGTACAAAAGATAAGAAATTATATTCTAAACCTCTAGGGTGCTAAATAAATTTATTTTTCTATCTTTTCATGCATTTTGAACATATTTAGGCACATTTCACCCATCATTGGCTACTATTTTGTGATGAAACATTCGTTTGTAAAAAATAGCCATAAGCAAGTGAAAAATAGGCATTTAAGCTAGGCAAATATAGCACTTAGCAAGCATAAGGTGAGAAAGAACTGAGCAATAATATATAGATGTATGAACAAGTAGATAGAGGGCATATAAACATCATCAAGAATAGTTATAAAGTGTTTTCATCTAATAAAATAGAAATGCTCTCTAACTAGAGGTTTAGTGAAAACGTCCACAAGCTAATTCTCCGTGTCCACATGCGTGATTAAAATATCCTTTTTTGGCAATGTGGACACAAAGGAATTGGTGACAGACCTCTATATGTTTATCTCTACTATGCAATATTGGATTATAAGAGAGATTAATAGTACTACTATTGTCACAATAGATAGGAGAAGCATCAAAATGAATGTTAATGTTTTGGATCATTTGCTTCATCCATAGGACTTGGGCACAACAACTCCTATCTGCAATGTATTCAGCCTCAGTAGCTAAAAGAGCCACTATGTTTTGTCTCCTAGAGAACCAAGAAACGAAGCATGGTATTAGGAAGAACCAAGTGCCACTTGTGTACTTTCTATCAATCAAGTACCTTGCACAATCAACATCACAGTAGGCAGTAAGAGTAAAGTTCTGTGACTTGGGATACCATATTCCAAAATTTTAAGTTTTGGCTAGATACCTCAAAATCCTCTTAACTGCTATGAGATGTGATTTTCTAGGACTTGATTGATATCGAGCACATAAGACAACACTAAACTTTATGTCAGGTCTAGAGGCAGTTAAGTGTAATAAACTTTCAATCATAACTCTATAGAGCTTCTCATCCATTTTCTCAGCTCCTTCATCTTTTTCAAGCTTGGCATTGTATGGCATGGGGGTATTCATCGTGTTGGTGTTCACCATCTTAAAGTGCTTCAAGAGTTCACTAGTATACTTGCCTTAGTTGATGAAGTTACCTTCCTTAGTTTTCTTGATTTGGAAGTCGAGGAAGAAAGTAAGATCCCCCATCATGCTCATCTCAAACTCACTATGCATGAGAGTATTAAACTCCTTGCAAAGATTGAGATCAGTTCTACCAAAAATAATATCATCAACAAAAATTTGAATGATCAAAAAGTTATTAGAAGTGTGTTTTAGAAATAGAATAGAATCAACTTTACCCATGATATAGCCATTGTCAAGCAAAAAGTTCTTTATTTTCTCTTACCAAGCTCTAGGGGCTTGTTTGAGTCCATAGTGATATTTTTGTAACAAATAAACATGGTTAAGTAATTTCTCATGTTAAAAACTAGGAGGTTCAACCACATAAACTTCCTCCTCTATTGAACCATTCAAAAATGCATTTTAACATCCATTTGATAAATCATGCAATTCATACAGCTAGTAAAGGCAAGTAGCATTCTAATAGACTCAAGTTTAGCAACAGATGCATACGTTTTATCAAATCAATACCTTCATGTTGGTTGTAACCTTGATATACTAACATCGCTTTGTTCCTTACCACTTTCCCACTTTCATCAAGCTTATTGTGGTAGACCAACTTGGTGCCAATGATCTTTCTATCATTTGGTCTTGGCACCAGAGTACACACTTTGTTCTTTTCAACCTTTTCTAACTCTTCATGCATGCCTAGGATCCATTCATCATCCCCAAGAGCTTCTTTGACATTCCTTACCTTGAATTGAGAGATGAAGACATTGTTATCTTGTTCTTTGTTAAATGCAATCCACGTCTTCACCCTTTTAAAAGGATTGTGTATGATGAGCTCCTTTGGATGACTCTTGGCAAATCACAGAGTTGAATCTTTCTTTTCTTTTTCTTTGTCTTCTTCATAAACTATTACCTCTTTTCCTTTATCAACAAATTTGAGCTCTTTCAAGTGAGGGATAACCTCATCTACAACATCATTATGTACAATATTCTTGGAAATAGAGGGGTTAGTTTCAACAAATTTAACATTGATAGATTCTTCTACTTTACACAGTTCAATGTTAAATACTCTATAAGCTCTATCGGTAGTTCTATAGCAAAAAAAGACAACCTTGTAAGATTTCACATCAAATTTGTTGAGGTAATCCTTGGTGTTCAAAACATAACAAGGACAAATGCAAATATGAAAATAATCGATAGAAGACCTTCTACAATGCCATAACTCATAGGGGATTTTCTTTAAAAATGTATGAGTGAAAACCCAATTTTGCGTAAAACATGAAGTGCTAACAACTTCAGCCCAAAGCATCTTTGGAGTATCATACTCTAGAAGCATGGTCCTATCCATTTCCTTTAGAAACCTATTCTTTCTCTCTACAACCCCATTTTTTAGGTGTTTGAGGTGAAGAAAAGTTATGTGCATATCCGGATTCCTCGCAAAACCATTCAAACAAGTCATTTTCAAATTCTCCCCCGTGGTCACTATGATCTGACAGGAAGCTTTGTTTTTTAATCAATTACAAAAAGCTGAGGAAACATCAAGGGTATCACTTTTTGAAACAAGAAAGAAGGTCCAAGTATAGTGAGAAAATTCATTGACAATCACAAGGCAATACTTCCCACCACAAAGTGAATGAGTTCTCGTTGGTCCAATTAGATCAATATGAAGAAGTTCAAGATCTCTCTTGGTACTAAGGACTCCTTTGGATTTAAAGGAGGATTTGGTTTTCTTTCCTTGGGTACAAGGTTGGCATTACTCATCCTTCTCAAAATCTAGTTTTGAAAGTCCCTTAACAAATTCCTTTTTGCTCAACTTCTTTAATTGATGCATATTACATGACCAAGCCTATGATACCACAAAGAGATATCATTCAAATTAACAATGACTCTACCAACAATAGGCTTAATAGATTTGGGAACAATAGCATAGAGATTACCATTTCTAGTTCCCTTATATATAACATTGTAGGAGATGGAATCTATAAGCAAGCATTCTAGTCAGGTAAAAAGAACAAGACAACCATTATCACATAATTGACAAACAGTTATTAAATTGTGATGTAGGCAATCCACAAGAAAAACATTCTTGATGCATAGTGAATCACCTAGATCACCCTCACCTATCACTTTACCTTGGTTGTTGTCACCAAATGTCACTGATCCTCCTTTCTTTTTAGTGAACTTGTTGAAGAGCCTGATTGCACCTGTCATATGCTTTGAGCAACCACTATCAACTATTTATTTTCCTTTTTTCAACAAGAAAGGAACATGTCGGTGTCCAATTTAAACTTTGGGATCTGGAGTTAGCTAGGGGACCCATTTCATCTTTGGGTTGGTCCCCTTATCTCTATAAGGACAATAAGTAGAGTAATGGTCATCGATCTTACAATCCACACAAACTATAGGGTTCTTAGATCTGAATGACACTCCATTGAAGAATGAAGGTTCCCTACTCTTTTTCGTACTCTTTCCCTTACTCTTCCTTTTTTGATCTCCCCCTACATAACTCAAACCACAAGTACCAACTTTTTTGGTAGAGTGGTCTAGAACTTCATTGAGGGACTTTTTCCATTCTAGGAATTTCTGAAAGGAAGCTCTAGGTTTGTGATTGTCATCACTAAGAGTAATTATAGTAGAAGAAAAGCTAGCAAGATCATCTTGACCATGAAGTAAGTCAGCCTCCATACAGAGGTATTTGGTATGATAAGAATATCTTTCAATAGTAATGCTGGCTACTTCATTACTAGGAAATAGAGGTCTAGAAGAAAGATCATTAAATTGAGCAAGAAATCTAGCATTTTCAGTTCTAAGCATGATAAACTCATCAACATAAATCATATTTTCATCTTTAATAGCATCATAAGCAAGTCTACGATCATCAATTCCAGTTATAAGCAAGACAAGCTCATTAAGGAGGGTTTGGTTTTCTTCCTTAAGAATATTGATGTTCTTAAGGTAGATACCATTCTCTACTTCATCTCCATTGTTTTGGAGCTCAAGATCAAGAAATTGGCCTTGCAAATCATTAATACTATCAAGATGCAATTTCTCATTTTGACCAAGGATATCAATTTTAGCATACAAATCATCTACGATCTTCCCTAACCTCTTATTCTTAGATTTGCATTTAGAATAAGAAGAGAAGGTACAATTGAGCATATCAATGAGAGTTTCCTTATATAACTCATGTAAGCTTACCTCAGATACCTCACTTACCTCACCAATGTCTTCACTTGTAGAGGCCATAAGAGCAAGATGGCATTCTCCCTCATTGGAGCTACAATCACTAGAAGAAGATGTTGGTATGCATGCCCAAAGAGCCAATCATATGATGATTGTAATGCCATATCATGTGCATGATTTGATTAATAATATAGGCAATCTTCCAATTTATTATGTTATTTTGTTATGAGATAATGGTGTAACATAATAAATGTCTAAAGAGTGATATTACTCAATGACATACGTCTTCAGGTTGAGGATCTGAAAGATGATATCATATAGATGCCAAGAGTATATGCATTCTTGTTATGTCCCTAGTCAGATGTTATTATGGAAGGCTAATAGACAACAATAACACTTAAGATTGGAGTGTGTGATGGTTGATGACAAAATCTCATTAGTCATGATATGTGATATCAAAACCAAGAACATAGATAATTGTTAGATAAAAGTGTATTAGACAGACCCACCATCAAAGTGACACATGGAAACCATGATTGGTAGTCAAAGTCATATCTCATATTGATGGTGGTGATTGTAGTTCTTAGACTTGAAGTCACTACACTTGTCACATGTCATTCAGTGTGCTTTGACATCATCCACTGTGATCCTGAACAAGGGTTGCCATAAAGGTGGTGCTCATGTGTGTTGTAACACACGGGGATGACTATGAGTGATCTAGATGGGATTTGTCCCTCCTACTGGAATTTGATACCCTAGCCACTTGATAAGCGAGACTGGGAAATGCATGGCCATGCTAGAGTGAGTCAATATGTGATATTGAGCTTACACGTATCTCGGATAGTCTGCTCTAGTTTAAGGAACATGGATTTTTTGAAGAGGATGACGATTCCATGCCTCGAGTTCAATCCGAGACAAAGAAACTATATACTCACTATAACACCAATCACAGATGATATATAGTTGTATATGGTTCTGGATTACATCGAAATAGAAGACAAGCGGGCAACAAGCTGCTCTGCTAGTCCTTTTTAGATGGCAAACCCAATCCTTTAGCTAGCAATGAAGTCTGGCTAGATACCAATCATTGCTTGTGAAATCATAATACGATTATGAATATCACTACCAGTGTAATGTGGAGCCTACCGGGTTACACACATAGGATGTGACTGGAATATGAATATAATTGTAGAAGTGATTGGAAATGTTTTGAATCAAATTGATTACTATCACTTTTAGGTAATCTATTCAGACACTATTAGAAAATAATCTGAGTTAATTAGTTAAAGTGCTTTAAGCCAATTAGTTATTAAGTCCACTGGCTATTCCCAAACAGATTGACTAGAGCTGCTTGACCAGAATTAGTTAATCAATTAATATGATTAATTGGTTAATTAATGAATTCTAGAATATTATGTTATTGGTCCACGAACAGCTCGTTTTAAACACAGTTGCAGCCCTTTTGTTTACCCAAGGGTTTTGGGAAACTCTGCTTCCTTTCCTTTACTATTTATATGTGTATGATGGCCAACTTTTGATATAAGCATATACTTAGACACCTGAGGTTACACTCTTGTATGTGAACCCCAGACATCATCGTCCCCAAGTGAGAGAGAAGGAGAGCAACTGATGCCAACACGTCATCAAGTAGAAGGTTTCTCCTTCCCGCCAGCTTACGAAGTGCGATGTGGAGTTCCAATCCATCCTCGTGGACAAAGTAGAGTCACACATGTTGAGTTTCTTACATTTGGAGAACGGACACACAGGGAGAACACACATCACCATGTGAAGAGATGTTATCAGACATGCTCTACAATGAGGTATATTCTTGCACCCACTTTTTGGATACGTCGTTGTCGTAAAGATTCACTCATAGGGTATGTGCAAAAAAAATTATCGTTCTCGTTGTGCATGTCGCCTCCTCAAAACCCAATAGAAGACTCATCCCATGCGGCATGGGTTGCATCCTTGCTTCTTTTTTCCTTCTTGTCCTAATTTTTGTACTCGGCATCCTTCTTGTAGTCCTCCCTTTTCTTAGAGTTGTTGTTGTGGTAGGACTTCTTGGCCTTGGGGCACTCATTATTGTAGTGCCCCTTTTTCCCACATTCATAGCACCGTGGATTAGAGGAGGAGGATGGCTTTCCTTTGAAGTGGTTCCCCTTGGAGTAGTTTGCTTCATGGTTAATAGGGGCTTCATCTTCACTTGAGGAAGGATGAGAGGAACGAAAAGCAAGTTGTTGTTGGAGAATCATTGCCTCCACTTGATCTTTGAAGGAATTTTCTTCAATCTTCTTTAACTCCTTCTCTTCTTTCTTCTCATCTTCCTCTTGCTTGTCAATTCTTGAATGATGAGCTTGAAGGTTTCCAATGATCTCCTCAGTGGCTATGTCACTAAGGCTTCTAACTTCTTCTATGGAAGTCACCTTGGATTCCCATCTCTTGGGGAGAGACCTTACAATATTAGAGTTGATGGTCCCTCTATCTATGGTGTGGCCAAAAGAAGCAAGTTCGTTGATGATGGTGTTGATGTATATCTTAACCACTTTCTCCTTCTTGCTCATCTTGAAGTTTTCAAGGAGACACTTGAGCATGTAGATCTTAGACTCCTTGACTTGTTTTGTGCCTTCACATGTGATGCACAACTTGTTCCATATCTCATAGCTTGTGTCCTAAGAGGAGATCCGCTTGAACTTGGAAGGAGTGAGGGAATCATAGATGATGCTTATAGCCTTTGCATTGAGTTGCACCTTCTCGAGTGTAGCTTCATCCCAAGTGCTACATCTTTCCACATGTCGTAGTTCATCCCTTGAAGGTAGAACTATATCTGTCTTTTCCAATAGAGGAAGTTTGTGCCGTTAAATATTGGGGGTCTCATGGAGAAACCACCTTCCAAGTTGAGAGAGACAAGTAGGTTGTCTCCCATCTCATCTCATGGGAGATTTTTCAGAAAAGAAAATGGATCTGATACCCCTTGTTGGATCAAAGGGCTCTAGAGGTGGGGGTGCATAGAGCTAAAAACACTTGCACACGATTCGTTAAACATTCAAGTTACTACAAGATATGAGATTGCAAATATGAATTTTGTAGTGAAACTAAGCATATATAGCAAGGATGAGAGAGATTGAAAAAACACAAGAACAAGCTATGTAGAGTGGTTCTAATCCCCAAACTAGGAGAAAGTCAGTCTACTACCTAGAGAGGTCAAGCTCTAGGATTTTGCAACCAATGTATACTTATATTCCATTATAAGACATACATGATGACCTTTTTTTTCTGGGCCAAGGATACCCAACCTTCCCTTTGAGGATAAGGGAGAAAATAACCAACCAAGGACTTACCTATCCATTGATCAAGAGTCTTATACCTCTACAAGGTCTTACCCACTCTTGCAAGCAGTTGAACACCTTTGCCAAGGAGATCCCCTTCTTGCACTTAGTCTTTTTCCTTGAAGGATTTACCCAATCTACTTCCGAATGTTCAACCATGAGTTTCTCCTTCACCTTAGAGAAGCTTTTGCACCTTCTCCTTCACTCAGAGAACCTTTCACCAACTTGATCTTGAAGAGAGGGGTTAGGGAAAGGGAAGCTTTGATTGCATTACAAGACTACAATAGGGTGTCTCTTTGACACATGTCCTATCTCCCTCATATGGACGTTTTGATTTGTAAACAAGAGAGAGAAAGGGTCTCAAGTGGACTGGATGCACTCAATTGTAGCTAGGAGCTCGGATAACATGAAGGAGCAACCTTATAATGAACTCCAAGAGGTCCTATTTCTAGTTGTTTTGTGCACTAGAGGCTAGGAGTACTAAGGAATGTTTTCTAGCTGTTTGGGGTGTTGCAACGGATATAATTTCAAGTTTTGCAACACTTTAACGGTTAAAGTCATTTTTTCTACACACTCCATACAGTGTAGTAGGTTGAGTTTCAATAATGGTAACTCGACCAGTTGCACTATATGACAAAGAAAATTTGAAGCATTAGTCGAGTTTATCCTAGATGAAATTAAGTCAATTACTTAAATATGAATTTCCAGTGTAGGGATTCAGTCGAGTTTGTTCTGGAAAATCTCAGTCAATCCTGGGCATTTGCCAAGATTAATCCAAGCCATCGGTTGAGTTTCTAGAAAGGAAACTTGGCCGATCATACAACCTGTGATCAATTTTCAGAAATGTCTTTAGAGTGATTAAACATTAGAATTAAGGGTTCCTGAAAATGCCCTAAAACCCTTAATACAATTTGAGATCTAGTTCAAGCCCTAATTACATTAGCATACCTTTTGACTTGAACTCGATCCAGCTAGGGCTTGATGGAAATGAGGCTTTTCATGTAGCTAATGTGTGAAATAAATCTCAAATTGGCATATTTGAGATATATGAATGGAATATTTAAGTCATCATCAAAATATGGTTAGTATATAGCACTTAGGTCAACATATGGTTGGGTTGAAAGTTTTTAATTAATCTTCTTTATTGTCTTTGACCAATTCTAATTTGGTACACCCCCCAAAAGTTTCCCATTGATGACTCTTTTATACTTTTCAAGTTAAATAATAATATAAAAAATCTCTATTTTTTTTAACTCCTTTCTGACATTTACTCTCTATATTAACGCATTTGTGGATTCCTTTTTAGTTTGTGTTGATTTTACAATTACGAAGAGGATTTTGTGTGCTATTGCCTATTACAATTTCTATTCCATTTTGATTTTTAAAAATTAATAAATATGGTTTGGTTGAAAGTTGTTAACTAATCAGGTTGAAATATGACCTAGGCATTTTTTGATGGGAGACCGTCTAGGGTTCGGTGGCGGCTGCGGCCGAGGAGGAAGGAGTGGAGGAAGAGGAGGTGATGTGTATGGCTATGATCTCCCATGCATGAGGATGACACTGTAGGACCCTACTGGCAGTACTGGTAATGGAAGCCTAGTTGGGAACACTCAAGGTAGCGCCACTCATGAACAACAAAGTGATTGATCTTACAAGGAAGCCATGATAGGGCGTAAGGCCTCAAATATGCTCAAGATAGTATCCCTGGATACACTCATCACCAATGACATCAAGGTGGATTGTAGTGGGGCCCTTCGTGCACTAATAATCAACCCAGAGTCACTCCCGCAATTGTTGGAACCATGGAGATATGCAGTTATCATCAAATTGATCGGAGGAAACATTAGTTTTCAAACCCTAGTCAACCGCCTCTCGCTGCTCTGGTCACCATCAGATTCATTCAGGATGATCGACCTAGAGATGGGCTACTACATCATCCAACTAGCCAATGAATCTGACTTCATTAAGGCCATGACCGGAGGTCCTTGGACCATCTTTGGCAACTATCTTTTAGTAAAATCATAGTCCACAGACTTCCGACCTTCAAACATGATCCCGCACAGGCTCATCGTGTGGTTGAGGGTGAAGTACCTACCCATTTTTCTCTATCAGAATCAACTCTTGGCTCTTATTGGTAACCTAGTCGGGAGGACGATCAAAATTGATGAAACAACAACAACCGAAGACTGCGGAAAATTTGCTTGTATCGCAGTAGAGGTGGATACTACCAAACCCCTCCTACTGGAAATCTTACTCAATGGGGAGCAATACAGACTAGAGTATGAAAATCGACCAACTGTTTGTATGAAATGTGGTCGAATTGGCCACTCGGACAAAGATTGCACCCACACACTGCCCTTCGTTCCCACTGAAGCATCATCCTCGACCCCTTGGTCCCATACACGTACACAGAGGCAATTCATGCCCCCAAACCTGCATGAAGACAGCCACTGAAACATACCACTTCAAGCCAGGAGAAGGCACCTAGTAAGGAGGCCATCGAGGATAAAGTAACTCACAACAAGCCTACCAACTCGGACTGGACCACCCCAATTGACGTCGGGGAAGACTCGGATTGGGAAACCATTGTTAGTAGAAAGAACAAGAAGAAAGTCCCCCCTAGGTTGCCACCGAAGCAGAGGAACCAAGTCGTTGTTAATGATAAGGCACAAGATGCTACCAAACCAGACACATCAGTCATTCTAGTTGATGATCAGATGTACAAAGGCAGAAGCCTGGAACCCAATGATGGTGAGGCTTTCTGTTTTGGGAGCACAATAAAATAGGTGGAATCAAATATCCCACCGGACAAATTCTTTTGGGGAAACACCAGCCAAAGCAACATTGGTGTCATCCTAAGGAATAGAAAGATCATCTATTAGAGCGTCGTCGTGAGCTGTGGAAGAGAGCGATAGAAGGGTAAGCTCGCACAGACAATTGGCCAGCTAGAACCCTCGGGTTCTAAAAAACAACTCAGTTTTGTGGAGGAGTCCCAGGACATGGACACCACGATCTTGGGCACCGATGACAAAATCAGAGGTGCTAGAAATAATGGAAATAATGGAAATGATAGTGAAGGCCAAGGACAAGGTCTTCTTGCTGTAATACAGTAAGTCCCACACTCACCCATTTTTAATGAACATCATCTGCTGGAATATCCAAGGAGCTTGTTCCAAGGATAAAATACATCTTGTTAGAGAGTATGAGCTGAAGTAAAAGCTTCATATACTAGTCCTTATTGAAACTAGATGTAGCGGCACCTCGGCGAGCAATGTTATCAAGAAGATAGGTTTCACCTCCTCACACCGTGTGGAGGCCCTTAGGTTTTTTGGTGGCATTTGGGTCCTATGGGACGAAGCTAAGTGTCACCTTGAAGTAATATACAATCATAGGCAATTTATACACTACAAAATAAACCAATCTTGGTATGCTACCTTTGTCTATGGAAGCCCTAGTCCATCGAAGAGGAAGTTCCTATGGATAAGACTTCTGGAAATCTCACAGCGTACCTCTACAGCTTGGGTTGTGCTAGGTGATTTTAACACGATGCTTGACGTATCAAAAAAGTGTGGGGGTAAACACTTCAATCGACCAAATAGTCAGTTGTTCAATGCTTTTCTCCGTGGAAGTGGCCTGGCAGAGGTACAAATGGTCGGACATTTCTTCACCTTCAAACGACAATGTCTTCTGGAGAAACTAGATATAGTCTTATCTAATGATTCATGGCTAAATGTTGAAGGCGGCTTCAACTGCATTGTCATTCCCAGACTACACTCTGATCAGAATCCCATTCTCTTGTTAAGCTCCATTAATTCTGAGGCCAAACTAGCAATCTTCAAAACCAAGGCTAGCTGGAAGATTATAGAAGACTTCAACCGAACCATCATGCCCTCACGGGACAGTTCCAAAAGCTTCCCTAAGGCCTTATTACCTTTCAAGTCTGCAGTCCTTAAATGGGAAAAGAAGAAACATGAAAAGAAACAAAGCCTGAAGAACTCCATCGTCTCCAAGCTGAATAAGTGTCAGGTGACTGATAGCTATAATCCTAGTACTGCTAACGATCTGTTGTCTATTAACCTGCAAGAACATCATTCCAAAATCCTCCTTGAAGAAGAGCTGGGCTGGAAACAAAGAGCGCATATCCAATGGCTCAAGTGTGATGATGGCAACACCAATTTCTACCATTCTTATGTCAAGGCTCGAAGGCATTTCATCAAGCTAAGCAGGCTACACAATGTAGATGGTGAATGGGTGGAAACTCCCAATGCTCTACAAGATGTGGTCCTAAACCACTTTCAAAGCATGATGGCTCAACAAGACACATGCATCACAAACTCATCGTCTATCTCAAACTATCCTAGCAGTTTTAAACAGCTCTCATTCCCAGCCTCCAATTTCATCACACGCATGCCTAGTCATGACGAAATCTAGAAGAATGTCTTCCTCATGGCACCATCCAAGGCACCAAGTCCTGATGGGGTTTATACCAAATTCATCCAGAGTCAATGGAAGACGTTAGGTGGCTCCATTGTGATTATGATTCAACAAGCTTTTAAGAGCGGCCGTGTTGATGTTAACCTTGCATAAGCTCATATGATTTTAATTCCCAAAACTAAGCACCCACAGAGCTGCTCTGATCTAAGGCCTATTTCTCTAAATAATTCTTGCTTCAAACTACTATCCAAGATCCTTGTGGAGAGGATAAAGCCTCATTTGCCAAACTGGATTGCTGAAAACTAGTCTAGCTTCATCCCAAGTAGGCACATCAGCGACAATATTTTGCTAGTGCAGGAGGTTATTCACTCCATGAAACAGAAAACCTCGAGGAAGAAATAGGTGAACATTAAGCTGGACCTCTCCAAAGCCTTCGATCGAATGAGCTGGAGTTTTGTAAGGATACTCTCATCAAGATAGGCCTTCCACAAATTATTATGTCCCTTATTATGGATATCATCACCACTGGAAGCACCTCTATTCTCTGGGAAGGAGTCCCATTTCCTGCTTTAAAAAAAACAAGGGGCGTTCGCAAGGGGGACCCCCTTAGCCCATATGTCTTCGTCCTCTGTAGGGAGAGTTTCTCTCAAGAAATCAATGCAGCAGTCTCTAATACCTCATGGAAACCGATCAGACTCACAAGGCATGGTACTCCACTGTCGCACATCCTCTTTGCCGACGATATCCTTCTAATGGTTGAAGCAAGCCCAGCACAAGCGACGAACATCCTTGAGGTCCTCAATAACTTCAGTGCCATCTCTGGACAAGTCATCTCAAAAGAGAAATCCAAATGTTTCTTCTCTACTAACACCTCACGAAGAGAAATGCATACTTTTTGTCAGGCTATCGGCATCCAGAGAACTGATGACCTTAGAAGATATTTGGGGTACCCATTCTTCACCACCACGTCAATAAGAATATGCACCAGCACATATCCACCACTATCAGAGATCGTATGTCAAGTTGGGCAGCTCGACATCTTTCCCTAGCTGGTCGAATTACTCTGGTGAAGGCAACATTGCAAGCCATCCCCTCTTATACAATGCAAACGGTAAAGTTGTCCCCATCGTTGTGTGATGATATCAACAAGCACATTAAGAATTTCATCTGGTCAGGCGGGAGGGAATAAAAGAAACTGTCCCTGGTCTCTTGGAAGAAGGTCACTGCTGCTAAATGCAATGGAGGTCTAGGCATAAAAATGCATGCGACCAAAATAAGGCCTTAATGCTCAAGAATGTGTGGCTCTTCTTGAATAACCACCCAGCTCCTTGGGTCAGAATAATGAAGGAAAAATACATGCGTGGGACACAGGCGATCAACAAGCCATGTTCGTCTGCCTGGGGATTCATCAAACAAAATTTGATAGAGGTATCATCTGAATGCTACAAAACGATCAATAATGGAGATGGCACTAATGCCTGGACGAATAAATGGCTTAATGGTAGGTCAGTTATGGACCTCGATCCCAACTGGCCTATTCCCCAGGAACTCAAAGATATGGAGGTCAAAACTATGCGTATGGATAATGGTGAATGGGACTCCTCCTTCATCAGTGTGTTTATGCCTCCTGAAGCCCAAAACACCATCCGCTATATACCACCCCCCATAAGGAATTCTGAACCTGATTGCTAGGTCTAGCCACACGACCCTCATGGCAATCTAACTACAAAGGCTGCCTATGACTGGATCAAAGATGAAGATACATCAACCCCGATGGGAACTGGAGGGCCATCTGGAAACTGAAAGTACCTGAAAGACTCAAAACCTTTGCATGGCTGCTTCAACATCAGGCACTGCTGACTAATGTGGAGAAAAAAAGAAGGCATTTGGATGTGGATGTTGTCTGCTCTGTATGCAAAAATGATGAAGACACCCTCTTGCACTGCTTGAGGGACTGCACTCATAGTAAAGATACCTGGCAAGCTCTGCAGGTGCCGGCTGATTCATTCCTACTCTCTAAAATGGAATGGATACGCTGGATTATTTCTCCTGAACATGTGGATCATAAGACTGCAATTCTACACTTAGTTGCAAGTTGGCACATTTGGAGTTCTAGGAACTCCTTCATCCATGAACACAATATTCCAAATATACAAGTCCAAAGCACCTTCATTAAAGAACGAACAAGGTCCAGCATTTTGCACCTTTACCGGCTAGAACCTTCAACAGACCTTCTAAGGTGGACTACATTCTCTTCGTCGATGCAGCCTTTCAAATCCAGGAAATGAATGCTGGCGTAGGCATTCATATTACTAACAACCAAGGGAAGTTTCAGAGACTAGAAGGTATTCCCGTGAAAGCCATCTCACCACTCCAAGCAGAACTATTGGCAGTGGTGATCGCGTCCACGATATGTAATGACAGCAACATGAAGAAGGCCATCATTTTCACTGACTCTAGCTCTTCGGTGAAGCTAGTTAGTCAGACAGTTTGTACCTCACCGAGTCTCCAACACCTTTGGAGGAAATTTCATGTCAACAAGGCCATCCTAGACCAATTACTGGTCTTATACGTCCCTAGGGACCTTAACAAGGCGGATGACAAACTTGTAAAAACCACTTTATCTTCCCGCACTTTTCTTTCTTCGAACTGTAATAGGACAATCTAGTCTGAGTATGAACTAGATGTGGACATCTCTATCTTTTGGCCTGTTCTAGAGCACAAGATGAATAAAAACTAAGCTCTGAGTTTCACCAAAAAAAAAGCTATTAACTAATATGCTTTATTGGGTTGACAATTTCTTATATGATAAGGCTCCACAAGAGTTTTCCAATGATTGTTCTTTTGTACTTTTCAAGTTAAATTATACAACAAAAAATCTCTATCATTTTGACTATTCTCTGACAATTACTTGCTAAATTAATGCCCTTGTAGATTCCTTTTCAGTTTGGGTTACTTTTATAATTGCAAAGAGGATTTCTTGTGCTATTGCCTATTACCATTCCTATTCTTTTTTATTTTTTAATGTTATTTTGCTCTCTCCTCTGGTCTTTTGATAATTATATTTATCCAAAAAAGTAAACATAAATAAAGGAAAAAATCAACCTTTATAAATCTATCTGTCAACTTCCACCATCAGACTTGTCAAACTCTATATTTCGTTAAACAAGAGTCAACATGACCTTTTATATGTTGGTAGGCATGGATATTTTTGGACAAAGTTCCACATCATTGCACAAATGACGCTTTGAATATTTTTGAAGTGACCAACACAACTTTTGAAAATGGGCTGCCTCTACCTTTTTCGAACACACATAGGTGTGCACAACAATACAAATCAAAGAGAAACAAAATCAATTCTTATGCCCAATTCTTGGCTGATTCTTTTATTATTCATCGTCCACATATTGTGGAGTGACAGAAACAACTTGTAAGCCATCTTGTCGTTAATTTTATTTATTTATCATACATGTGGTTTTATATAACTTACTTATTTTCCTCTATAACTATTGAACATTTTCTTATATTCACTTTGCATTGCAGTAGCATAACTTACTAATATAAACTACATAATTTATATTATAATCAACACATTGTGTGGATCAATGAAGAACGTACACTTTCAGTGATGAAACTTATTAAGATAAAATTATGAAACAAAATAGAAGATGAATTTCTCGCTGATAATCTCATTGTCCATATTGCAAAAGAGATTGCAGAGTCATTCAATATTTTTTATATTATTGAGGGATTCAAGAATATTAAAGAGAGAAATGTAATATTTTAAATTTTTTGAGCTATATTGTGTCATGAATTTCATTATATTTTCTTCTATATTGTAATCTATCATTGCACTTGAAGTAAAAAAAAATTGACTCCTAGTTTTTTAAAATTTTGAGATGGATGCAGTTGATTACTTCGTAGTACATTAAGCCCCCCTCCCAATATTTCTCTCCAAGATCTGTCACTGCACCCAGGCCACCATGTGGCTATGCCACTAATCAGTAGCCCATCCTTGTATATTAGATATTATAAAATATTTGTTGTGAACGTAACAACTGTAGTCATCCCTAACACCAACAACATCACCAATAATATAACTTATGACATTTAATCAATGTTTATCGTGTGGCATTCTTCTTGCTTCCGCTAATGATCCTAGCTTAGCTCTTAAAAGCAAAGCCCCTCCGCTGCCTTTTATGATTTGAAAGAGTGACTAATGGACAAGGCTGATAATGTACTCTTGGGCACCCTATCCTTACGGCCTACACTCACGACGAGGCCTAGTCCGTTGCTGCTTTGGTCTTCCTTTGTTCGAGTTGAGTTTTTATTTTGTGGGTTGTCTAAGGGAATCCCACCCCTTACATGTACCCTCCGTAGTCTCTCTCTAGGTTTGATTTCTCACACCTTCTAACTCTTAAAGTTTTGTTGGAATCTCTTCATATCCCATCGCCATTGTTGGGTTCTTTTGAGTCACGTCTAGTGTGCCACCTAACCCTTCTACGCGGTTGTTAGACCTTACCATGTTTTAGTTGGCTCTCACGATTTTGGAGACCTGTTGCCGTTTATAAATATCAAATGGAAGCTACAACTCATTTTTGTCACATCCCTTCTTTTTCAATTAATTTTCTAGCGTGAACATTTATAGTCATGCATCTCCCTTTGGTTAGAATAATCTCATACGCGTTACTGTGAAGTAGCACATATGTGGCAAACAATGATAGTGTCGCCGACCGACTGTTACTGTTTGCTTTCACCCTAAAATTTTGAATCTAAAATAAGACAGCCAACCTTTCATACTTTAGTAGAGATACACTCATGAGTAAGAATGATGTTAAAGCATGAGTCGTATACAAATCCCGTTGAAATAATATCGTATTAGGTTATCTAAGAACTTAATTGAAGATGTAAGTATCGGGCAAATCTACTAACCCGTTTAGAATGGAAGCTACAGCTCACTTTCGTCTCGTCCCTTCTTTTTCAATTATTCTCCTAGTGTGAAAATTTATAGTCATCGACGCCCTTTTGTCAGAATAATCTCATACGTTTTACACTGGATTACATATCTAGCTCGTTTTCACCCTAAAATTCTGAATTTAAAATGACGTCGGCGGCCAACATTTGATACATTAATATATTCACATCTGTGAGCAAGAGATGTTAAAGAATGAGTGATGTACAAATCCATATAGACTAGCGTGTGGAGTTGCGGCTCTAATTCCATCCTTCGCATTAGTGCACGGGGCTTATCGATCGCCCTATAGGTGGCCGCCAATGGGTGGCTGCCTGTGCGGGTTAGGCGGTCTCCATGGTGATGGTGGCTGCCAAGGCACCCTAACACCAAGCATCCTTCCAGTCCCTCTCTCCGCTAGAACAGCAGTTGCTCCTATAACATCAACCAAGCACACAAGGCTTAATACGCCGGCAACTGTTAGCCGCTGGGATTATCGGAACAATGCACACAAGGGTATAGCTGGCAGTACTGACCTGCAGGACTAAACGGGCAAGATCGTCCGGCACTGGGAGTGGCAGCGGTGACCAGCAACACAAAGACGAAGAAAGCACCAATGGAGACCGCCGGCAGGTGACGAAGAGTGAATGCCATTGTTGATTAGTTGAAAGCTATCACCTCCGAGTTGGTTCAATATAAAGCCCTTGCTATCAGCTCACCTACCGCACTCTGGGGTAGGTGTAGAGGTCGTCGCACTAACGCGGTTTGTTGTCTCATCTGTAATTACTTGGACCTCAAGAAATGGGAAAGTTACAAAGCAAGTCCTACTGAAAGCTCATGAAAAGACAGGATGTCACGGAACTCGTTTGTTGTCTAAATTCAAATTTCAAATGACTAAAAAGTCAATGACGATAAAACTTAGGTGTTCGTTCCTAGTATGGTAATATCAAAGTACAAATGTGGAAGCGTAAAGCTTAGCATATATAAACACATAATAAGATTAAAGCACCAATCGTAGTCTCAAGCTTCTACAAGATATATTAAACAACATTGTCTTATTACAACCTTTAAATTACATATTCAAGAGTATATTTTTACATGACTGCTCATGTATACTAGGAATCTTACAACTAGTACATCTGACATAGATCACCAAGCCCATCCTTCTAGCCATCTCTGAACTTATAAAAATATGTAAAATAAGACGGGTCAAGCACACAAGGTGATGGGCATTGGACTAAAAGATACATATACATACGTTTTGTATAATTTGAAAAGAGTTACAGACGCAACGAGTAAGAATAAACAAATTAATATTTAGCAAAGTGAGAGCTTGTGTTTTATACCATTTTACTCCAATTATACCAACAACTTCATATATCATAAGGCCTTTGACTACTTACCATCGAGAGAGTATGTAAGGGTGCTCAAGATTAGCTAACCATTTTATACGTGAGGAACATCAAGGCCATCGCCAAGAGATAACTCTGTTTCAACAATTGTATAATGGAGTTTCTATATTATGTTGCAAGTTATAAAATAAAGGAACGAGACAAACATCGAGTACAATACTAGAGTACTACATGGTAGTAATTGAGCAAGTAAACAAGCATACATATGTATCACATTTCAAGCAAGAAAATTATAGTCATATAATTATTTAAAGTATGTACTTGATTCAGAGATTTCATAACCTATCCATAACCATCTAGATCTCAAACAATACATGGTTAAGAACAATATAACATACATCTATTAGATTCTCATCATTAACCCTAACTAGCTCTATTTTAGGGCTTTGGCCAAATTAGATTCCAAATTGCTTATTAGTACATTTGATTATCTTTTACAGATTTAGAGGTCATCATTAAGGTGTGGTTCAAGTTTCATTCATTCCAAGATTCATACATTTAATATATGATCATTACAAGAGTCACGTTCCTTATGTACATTTTAGATCAAAAGACTCATAATAGGGCAAGAAGGGTCATAGGTCATTAAGTCAAGAGGTCCAAGCATAAGAAATGATTTAGATCAGCAAGATAGGACATAAGAATCATATATTAAGATCGGGTGGATGTCCTAAAGTCTAGGAATAAGAATCACCTTCAAAGTAGGGTGGATGTCCCCCTAAGGTCTAAGCATCGAACAACCAACATGGGGTACCAACATATCCGGATACATTCATTCAACAAGGTTCATAAATGTCATCAAGTTTCAACATTGGATTAAGGTGGGACATCCACATCCAAGATATCAAGAGAGATAGAGAAATCCCTTATTTGAGAGAGGGGGACAAGGGAGAAGGATCCATACAAGTAAAGGTACAAGACCAACAATACAAGTCACATAGGTCATAAAAGACAAATTAGGGTTTTAAACACCAAAATAGAGAAAGAGGATGGATCATAGACATTAAAGTCACCACTCATCACAAGATTAATGTTATTAACAATATAAAAGGCTTTTATGCACAAAAGTGCAGGGGGTCATAGTCATCATATAATCCAAGCTATAACATGCATCATCACAAAGTTTCACATACATGCATTTCATGGAGCAAGGACTAAACAAGAACATAGAGAGATTGTGAGTGTGAATTGTGTACTAAAGGGGCCACACCTTACTGATTTCCATATAGATTAAGCATTAGGTGTCATTAGATAGGAATATTAACCAATAAGAACCAAGTTCATCATTAAAGTCTCAAGAAAGCCACGTTCATGTGTTAAAGTCAACTATAGGGAGAAAGAGGTAACTCTGGATTTAATTTTTCCCAAAACATTCACAAGTTACTTATTTGCTAGTTAAGTGGGTACACATGCATCATAGTTCCAACATTTAGCATATTCAAACATTTATCATGGTCAAACAAGGTCAAGTTCACATTTTTAACAAATAGGAGAAGTAGGAGGAGATTAAGGGTTTGCTACTTGGTCAATATTGTAGATCTTGTCGTGTTGACAATTTTATATATTGGTCCGCTAGATTTGGCCAAGGGGTGAGTAAGATATGCATTTTTAATTCAATAAAAATTATAGAATTTCACTTTGGGGTGTTACCTTCTCGATGAATGTGGTGATTCTGGCCCTTGATGCGGCATTTGGTGGCCCAGATGGCATGCCCACACTGCCTTCCAAGGTCATGCATCCATCATTATCGAGTCACTCGGGCCTGCAACTGACCACTGCCACACAGCTGGGTGTTTCCCTCCGTCGCTCACCCATTGTTTGTGGTATGGGAGGAGGTGCTTGCACTATAACGCGACGGGATCCTCACCGTTCAGGTTGTGCACCCTAGCATCAACGGTCCACTAGGCCCGTCCCCCAGGCTTGACCCTGGGTACGTGAGCATGGCAGATCCATGATGCACTATTTGTTTGTCATTTTTAGAGGCTATTTTAGATTAATTTTTGTGCAATTTTTGTTAATTCTCATATTAATTGTGCATGATTTATTTTTATTAGCATGGGATACTTATTTGCATTAAATAAATATATTTTTAATATTTTTTATTGATTTAGTATATTTTCAGATCTTATGTTTAGATTTTATGCATGTTAGGTGAATGTCTAAGAATCTACACAGCTCAGTACTATCGACTTTGGAGTTGGTGGTACTGACACATGCTCAGTTTGGATCAGAAAGGAATCAAGAAGACTCGATAGTACTGACATGAAAGTCGATACTACCGACGACATCGCAACGTTTTCTCAAGACTAATTGAAGCTAATCGGTATTATCGACAGACATATCGGTAGTACCGACAACTTGATAGGTGGCCGTGCAATTAAGGATTCGGTAGTACCGACACCCTATTGGTAGAATCTGACATGTTGAGATTAGGCAGATCTGAAGACTTCATTTAATCTGAAGGATGAGGTTTTAACTTTCCCAGGGAAAGTGTGGCCATACCTAATCATGATGTTCTATACCATTACACGACTACCGAGAGCCGGAGGAGGAGAAAGGAGAGGACACAACCATGTTCTAGAAAATTCGGGCACCTTCGATGGGTAGATTTGTAGTCAAAAGACAACAAATCACTCTGTTTGTCAGAGGGAGTCATCCTGACCGATTTCTCCAGTGGGTTTCTTTAGTTCTCTAATGTTCCCCACATTTTATTTGTCTCTCCTATGCACTTGACCATGGAAATCATGTGTGGCTAATCCCCTTATTCCTTAGGACCCAGGAGTAGCCTCGTTATTCATTGTAATTGACTTTTATGCATTAATATACTTTTTCTCTTAATCTATGGACATATTTATGTGAGAATATCATGAAATATCCATGTTTGGCCATCATAGGTAGTTTAATATACCATTAATTACTTTGAGAGAGGGATTAAGGGTTGGCAAATTCATAGAAATACATATTTTACATCACCCTTTGAGAAAGGTGGATTACGAATGTGAAGAGATTACCCAGAGTTTTCAATAAAACACTTAACTAATAACACAATCATTATGAGAGTGTGATTGGTATTAGATTAGGTAGTGAATTATGCCATGAGAACGGGTAATTCTAGCTACATGTCTCTTTGTCCAAGGTTAGGAGAGATATTTATTAATGTCGTATTATTAATTGTAATGTTAGCCGAGGTGGAACTGTAATCCTAAGGAATTCAGTCCAATCGTGATCAAACACCAGTAACCTTAGATTTGTTTTCCTTGTATTAGATAATTGAACTCTCATTTAAAGTTTTCTTTAGCCTAGTTGATCACATTACAATTAGTAGTAGTCTTTGGATTAATGTTTCCCTCAGTTTGATATTCGAGCATCTCTAGGCCTATATTTCTCGATACGTACACTTGTGTTTTATACGTATAGTTTGCGTGTATCATGCTTTTGGCATGGTTGCTGGTGAAATGGAAAATCCAACACTATGAGTGTTGTGATCGATCACTCTAGGCCACATTTTTTATTTTTTATTTTTTATTTATTTTTCAACTTTTCTTTATTTAATAGCATAATTGATTTTTTTTCTATTCTCAATTCACTAGTATTCTGTGTTCTCACATCGTTGTTAAATTTCAGGTACTAGTGTATGGTTCAGACCAGGGAAAACATATACATAGGATCAACTCCACCACCTAAAATTCCATCACTCCCAATAGAACAACCAGAACAAGCAGAGATGGGTGACACAAAGGCTGAATAGCAGACAATCTGGGAGAAGATAAAGGTGTCATCTGGAACAACTCAGTTGGACCGGATAAAAAGATAGGCTATCAATGTGGGCAGCTACAAGATAGGCCCTGGCTTGGTAGCATTGGTCAAGGGGCATGCTTTGCATGGCCACAGTACTGAGGACCCAATGTCGCATATCAACAACTTTGTGGAAAGTTGTGACATGGTAAAAATTGACAAAGTGACAATGACAGTCATTTACCTAAAGCTTTTCCTGTCACTACTGGCAGACAATGCTAAGTCCAGGTTCTACAACCTTAAGCCTGAGTCAATAGAAATCTGGGAACAAATGATAGATGTTTTCTTCGAGTGTTACTTTCTACCCCAGAAGATGAACGAGTTGACTGAGAAGATAATCAACTTCAAGCAACAGATAGAAGAGTCATACTCGGAAGCATGGGAGAGGTTTCAAAACATGCTGAGGAAAGTCCCTCATCATGGGATCGATTTGTATGGCCAGGTAAAAATCATCTATTATGGGTTGCATCAGGGAGAAAGGACCACACTAGATAGTGAAGGCACACGCTTCTTCCTTAACAATAAACCATCCAAGTGTCTTCAGATATTGAAGAACATGGCTAAGAACCACTCATGGGAGAAGAAAGAGACCACTCAACAACCATGAAAAGTGTTGGGGAGTTTAAAGTCATCACAACATTGAATCAGAAGCTTGAACTCATAGCCATGAAGTTATGTTAGAACTATGTAGACCAATTTGGGGGAGAAGAGGAAGAATGCATGTATGTGCATTGGCAAAATCTAGCAGGACAAAGGCCCCAACAAGATAGATAAAATTGAAAACATACTAGACAAGCTGGTTAGTCAAAATGAGGCGATTATTGGCCAGACACAAAGGGAATTGCAGAACCAATGTGCCCAAATCCACAATATTGAATATCAAATCTCTCATCTAAAAATAGAGGTGGCCTCCTTAAAGAAGTTCATCCAGCATGGATCTCCTGGTAATTTAGAGATAGTGCATCAACATCATCAAGTAAAATTTATTTTTGATATAGAGGAGTCGGATCATCATATTGAGGAGTTACCCAAGCATCAAACCCCAGATTCGGATTGGGTGTATGTTCCTAAGGTTCCCTTCCCCAACAACCTATATGGAAGACCAGGATGATGCAACACTCTAGGTAAGTATCTTTAAGGTTCCACCATTGATGCGTCCACGTCTCCAGTTCTAGAAAAGGTGCCTATGCAAGAAGAACATGTGAAGGTTTTGCTCTGTAGTGGCACAGTCACAGTCAATAAAGAGGCACCCATAGTTCAAAAGGAGAAGCAGCCACAGGCCATTCCATGTACAAGAGATGTGTCAAATTTTATCTCAGAAGGTGACGTTGAAGCAAACTTAGGGGAGGAAATCCCCAATGTGCCATATATTCCACCACACAAGTGTGTAGAGAAGTCGCATGTTCTATCCTCGGATAGTCTAAAGCTGAGAAAAGAGGAAAGAAATTTAAGAGATTCCTTGACATCTTTTGTAAGCCCCACATCAACATCCCATTAGTGGAGGTCATAGAACAAATTCCAGCATATGGAATATTTTTGAAGGATATCATCAACATGAAGATATGAATAAAAAATATAGATGTCTTTCATGTCGATGAAGAGATGAGTGCAATGATCAAAGGAAAATTGTCGACTAAGAGGAAAGATCCAGGTTGTTTCTACGTCCCCTGTTCTACAGGCAACCAACATTTCCTACAAGCATAATGTAATTCTGGGCGAGCATAAATGTCATGCCTCTTACCACTTTCCAGAAGCTGGGATTGAAGGAACCAACAATGACATCCATGACAATTGAGCTGGCAGACAAATCTATTGTGAGGCCATATGGGATATGCAAGAATGTCCTTATCAAAGTCGACAAATTCATCTTTCCTATTGATTTTATGGTCATGGACATGCGTGAGATACGAGGATCAGAAATGTTATTAGCAAGGTCGTTCCAAGCTACAACCGACGTGATCACTGCCATTCGTAGAGGCTACTTGACACTTGGGATAGATGATGATAGATTGGACTTTAGACTACTAGTTGATTTTTCAACACCATCCCGTGACAACCCAAGCTAAAGAAAATCACCTTGTCAAGCCTAGGACATTCAACAAGGGCTCTTATTGGAGGAAACCAAATTTTATTTTTGTTATTTTCTATTTGTTTAGGTCTTTTTGTTAGTTACATTTCATACTTTTCATGTTAGATTTTATTTGATGTAAAAATGTACCTTGATGCTCTTATTTGGTGTATAGGTAGGGTCAAAGTCGGTACTACCGACTCCTTATCACGTAAAAGTATACAGAAAGTCAGTACTACTGACACCAAAGTCGGTACTACCAAATTTTCTCAGGATAAATCACAGACTCTTGGAACAAAGTTGGTACTACTGAGTCCAAAGTTTGTACTATCGACTTTTTCAACAAAGGAGATAGAGATATAGGAAAAAGTTGTTGATACCACTGAGACACATGTGGGTGGGAACCAAATTTTAAATCTCAAAGAAGGAGAGAGAATGGCATATCATGATTCTAAAAAGACACAAACCAGTGGCACCAACAAGAGGGATATATGCTTGCATAACTTGATCCTAAGAGCCACCAATCATCTACCACCACCACCCTTCAGAGCAACTAGTTCCCCCATTCCACCTCTAGGTTTGGATTTTGACAATGAGGACATAGTCAAGTTTAAGATTAGGGTGGTGTTGGAACGAATTTATTTTTATTTTGTTCCTTATTTTGTTTTTAGCTTTTTTAAGGATCCACATCTATCTAGAGTAATTGTGGAGCTTAATGCATAATTTCTATCATTTTCATATGTTTTCATGCTCTTGCAATGGAAATTAAAATTTATATATTTGTCTTAGTTACAAATTTCTTGAGCTACACCACTTAGAGGAAGTGTATGGGCTATTCAGTTTAAGGACATTTAATATGAATGGACGCCTTAATTATTCATGAAATGTGGATGAAGATGAGGTTTGATCCTAAATTGATCAAATGATTAACATGATCTTAAATGGAAATTGAAGAAATAAAACCTAAGGTTACCCTATACATAGGTCATTAGCGAGGGATATATCATAAATTCATGAAAGACATTGTCTCTTCATTATATGATTCCATTCATCCTCCATTCATTTTGAATCACCGCCATAAGATGATCAAGTAGTTTGAATTATTTCCTCTTGTTTGCATTGCATAGCATAGTAGGTGACATGATAGTTAGTATGCTTTTATTACGTTCGCTACAAAATGAAAAAAATATATACATTCATATGCATAGAAATTTTTTACATTTCATTTTAGTTGCATAAACAATTACATGTAATTGTTTACCGACCTCAAATTTGAAGGAAATTGATACCCACATGATATTAAATGTAATGATGATAAATGAATGTAATCTAAATGTAATTGTTTACCGACAAAAACAATTACATGTAGATTACATTCATTTATCATCATTAAATTTAATATCATGTGGGTATCAGTTTCCTTCAAATTTGAGTGCAGGGATACACATCCATACTCCAAAAAAAAAACAAATGATGTGTTGCAAAGCCCAAGCATAACATTCCATCATGCTAAAATTATGGGCCAAAGAAAAAAAATAAGAGTTTGTTAATGTCTCAAAGTTAAGAGGGAGAAAGGATCCCTTAAATCTTCACATAAAAGATGGAAACATTCACATGATGTATTCTTTTGATTTTTTACTTCATTCTCATTTATTAGATGAGATTGTTTGATTCATGCATCATTTTTCATATAATATTAGGCATTAGGATTCATACATTTTTTCACTTCCACTCATATAGGTTTATCATGTATTATCTTTGCATAAATAATTCATATATTACTTGTTATTCTTCATAGCCACCCATTTCATTCCATTCATTTCTCTTATGGGTAGGACACTTAAATGATTATTCTCCTCATTCATTTTTATAAGGAGAACAGATTCCAAGTAGTTGGTAGTTAGGAAAAGAGCAATGTAGAATAGAGAATCACAAGAAACATCAAGAAAATGGCTGGTTGATTATGATGTTAACTGCTCTCTTGATAGTGTTCATTAATCTAAAGGTGGACATCTTTTATGAATGTTTTTGGTTTCTTTAGAGCAGTTGATTGTTTAGTGATCTATAAAGGTCAGTTTAGGACTGCCAAGTGAGGATAGTTGAGAAATAATATTCATATTTTTATTATCTTTTACTTAGTTGTCTCAAACAGATCTGAGGGTGTGATGCTCGAGGACAAGCAACATTTAAGCTTAGGGGAGCTTGATGCACTATTTATTTGTCATTTTCTCAAGCTATTTTAGTTTGATTTTTGTATGTTTTTTGTTAATTCTCATATTAATTGTGCATGATTTACTTTTATTAGCATGTAATACTTATTTGCATCAAATAAATATATTTTCAATATTTCCAAATGATTTAGTTTATTTCCAAAGCTTATATGTTTGGATTTTATGCATGCCAGGTGAAAGCACAAGAATCTATACAACTTAGTACTATCGAATTTGGAGTCAATGGTATCGACACATGCTCAATTTGGAACATAAAGGAATCAAGAAGACTCATTAGTAATGACAAGCAAGTCGATACTACCAAAAACATCGTAGCATTTTGCTAAAGAATAATCAAAGCAACTCTGTACATTGGCAAACATGTAGGTAGTACCGACAACTTAATAGCTGGCCGCACAATTAGAGGAGTCAGTAGTATCGACACCATGTCAGTAGTACTGACATGTCAAGATCAGGCGGGTCCGAAGACTTTGTTTAATCCAACATCTAAGGTTTTAAATCACCTTAATTCATGCTTATGACCTAGGGGAAGTGCATCCAGACCTAATCATGACATTCTATTCTATTGCATGGCTGTTAAGAGCTAGGAGAGGAGAAATAAGAGGAGATGGCCACGTTCTAGATGATTCGGGCACCTCTAGTGGGCAGATTCCCAGTAGAAAGATAGAAAATCGCTCCATTTGTTAGAGGAAGTCATCCAGAGCAGTTTCTCTAGGAGGTTTCTTTTGTTCTCTAATGTTCCCCATATTTTTCTTCTTCTCTCCTATGTACTTGACCATGAAAATCATGCAGAGCTAATCCCTTTGTTCCTTAGTGTAACATCCCTGACCTGGGCTATGCCTTAACCCTACATGTTTTGCTTAATAAAGTTAATTATATGCTTGTTCTTATTTCTGGCAAAGTAATTAAGGCCCAAGAGGAACTTATGTTTCAATTTTAGTTCTTTTTGAATAATGTTGAAACACTATTTTCCTTGTTTTGGACTAAAGTACAAATTATCCAAGTTAAGGGGTTAACTTGCAAATGTGACATGGTAAAATGTTCCTCAAGTGTTGAAGCATCATAAGAATAAGAATGATGCAGAGTTATGGCTATAACTAGCCTAAGGATCAAGACAGAGCTTGTTGAGCAATGTTTGTGCATTAAAACCTAGTTTTGGTGTAATGTGCAAATTACCCAAAACCTAGGGTTCAATATGCAAAATACCACCTCTAAAGAGTCCCTAATGTTTCTTGTCATCATGTAGAGAAAATAAAATGAGAGGGGCGTCTCATTTGAATCACTTTGGAGGAGAGAGATTCTTGATATTAAAATAATCAAGATTTAAGCATAATTGAAACCCTAATTCAATTTAATGCAAAAATAAATATAATAATTGAAGTGCCCTTGAACAAAAAATGAGATGGTTGAATTTGTATAAGTTTGAACGTCCTTGTGCCTTGCAAATGCCACGAAATATCTAAATTGAGTGGAGAGCCCACTCACATTAGTAAAAGGAAAAGTAATATCCACTCAATTTTGGATATTATTATTATAATGGTTAAGGTGCTTAATTTGCTTTCTTTTAATTCATGGATAATGAAGAGGAATTGCAAGGTGGGGGAGATGGCTTCGTATGAAAGGGATGGAGGAGAGTATGTGGCACCAATTTTGGAAATTAAAGGATTATTATAAGACTTTCTCTCTCATTAAAATTCCCTTATACATATCTCATTTTCCACCCACATAAGGACTCTTTTTCAGATTTTCTTTCTTTCCTTGCTTTTTCCGTGCACAAGGGAGATAAGGAGAAATAGGAGGACGTGCCCCAACCTGTAGGTAAGCTCCATAGTCATCTTCAACCTTGATTTCATGGTGGAAATCGAAAATCAATGCTTGATTTCTTCTTTTCTTCATTCAATCTTCAACTCTAGCCAATCCTTTCACTCAAAGATTTGAGAACGGGCCTTAGACAGTTCAGAGAGCTTCATTCACCATTAAATACGTGGATCTTAAAGCTTGGATTCAATTTTGAAGGCAGTTTATATAACTTGAACCCTTAAATGTCATTATTGCTTACAATTTATTCAATTTTTGTTGAACCTTTTCTACTCTCTAGATTTCCTTTTAATTAGTTGTTGAAATCACCATAAGAATCACAACTGATTTCAAAGGTTTGAAGCTTGAAGATGATGATGTCATCTTCAGCACACACCTCAGCAAAAGATGGGGCAATCGGTTTTCAAAATGATTGAGTTAATTCGGTTTCAAAACTGAATGAATTGATTCAGTTTCAAAACCGAATGGGCAATTGAGTTTAAGACCAAATGGGTAGTTGTACCCAAGACTGAATGGGCAGTTGAACCCAAGACCGAATGGGTAATTCACTCCAGACCGAATGGGTAAATTACTTCAAAACTGAATGGGTAATTAACTTCACGATCGAATGGATAATTGAGTCCAAAACCGAATGGGTAATGGATCTCAAGACCGAATGGGTAAATCAAACTTCAAAATCGATTGAGGATAATTGCTGATGTTATTGATGAAAATCTAATAGCTCAAATTGATGTGATTATAATTAATTCTAGAATGATTGATCAATGGATTGCAAACCCTAATCAATCGATTGAAGAATTCCTAATTGAATTGGACCATTTGCTTGGTTGATGGTCCAAACGGTCTCAAGACCGTTTGGAGACAAACGGTCTCAAGACTGATTGAGACCAAATGGTCTCAAGACTGTTTGGAGGTTAAAGGCTGTGATGAATGGTTGGAGATCCAATTGTTGTGATTGGATGTATTTCAATGATTTAATTGATGATCGATTCAATAAAGCAAACCCTAAAATAAATCGATTGGTTGGAGGAAATCACTAGTTGATCTAATCGGTTTCAAGGTGGTTTGGACCAAACTGTCTTGAGACCGTTTGAGTCCAAACGGTCTTGAGACCGTTTGAGTCCAAACGGTCTTGAGACCGTTTGAGATCAAACGGTCCTCATACCGTTTGAAGGGCAATCGGTCTCACAACCATTTGGTGTGCATTCAGTTTCAATTGAGCAAACGGTTTCAAAACCAATTGAAGAAGTTAGGGCAAGACCGATTGGAGGTCAAGCACCCCAAGATCATTTGGAGATACAATTGAGCCAAGACCGTTTAAGGTCAAATGGTCTTCAAGACCGATTGAAGGTCATGTGACACCAAGACCATTTGAAGGTCAAGGAGGTAAAAACCGTTTGAAGGTTCAAAAGTAACAAAACCTTTTGGAGATCTAATAGTCTCAAAGCTATGAAAGATTAATCAACCCCATGATTGTTGATGATGATTATCAAAGGTAATTACAAGGGTTGTACCTTCAAGGTATTTAAGTTATTAGTACCTTTTGAGTGGTTAATCTTTGATGCTTATGAAAGCAATGCATCAATACACTATGCTAACCCTAAATGTATGCACTTGAATAAAGGGATAATCTAATTTAATCAAGTCTGATGTAATTAATATCTTAGAAAGGATGAGAGAGAGAAACTTATACATGAGTGATAATCATGTAGTGATTAATCCCCAACACTTTCAACATGAATATGATATGTAGTTAGGGTATGATCCTTGATAAAGAGATCATGAAACACTAATTGAGACCCTAATTAAGGGTGATGTCATATGAAACCTTAATTGAGGGTAATGACATGTGAAACCCTAAACTAAGAGTGATGACATGTGAAATCCTAATTAAGGGTGATGTCATGTGAAACCCTAATCAAGGGTAATGTCAAATGAAACCCTAATATAGAGATGTGATGTGAAACTCTAACCCAAGGTGATGCCATGTAATGATATGTGAAACCCTAATCAAGGGTAATGTCAAATGAAACCCTAATATAGAGATGTGATGTGAAACTCTAACCCAAGGTGATGCCATGTAATGATATGTGAAACCTTGATATGAAATCCTAACCCTGATATAGGGTAAGGGTATGTGAAGCCTAATCTTGGATTATAGTGCATGAAACCCTAATGTTGGGTAATATGATGATAAACCATAACTCTAATGTTGGGTAATGGTATGAGTATTCCTAATTGACATGAATTTAGGAAATCCTAACTCTAATGAGAAAAATAGTGATGTTATTCTTACATTGCATAGTGCTGATATGTAATTGATATAACTGTTATCATGTGCACTAATCATGCAGGTATTCTGAGATGTTGGATATAGCCAGGTATGAGCTATGATGTTTTATTAATGAAATTGTTATGGGCCTTGCAAGCCATAATATGTTTTGTTGCCTAGTAAGAGGTAACAAGAGATTAATGAGCCTTAAGAGCCATATGAGATACATGTATTGTATGTATCATGTTTACCTTGGTCAGATGACCTGAAGGTATTAGTTACTTGATAAATGGTAACAAGTATTTGTTGATGAATTGAGGGTTTGAATACCCATATTCCATAGTCATGATGATGAGATGATAAGGGATGAGAATGCCCCTGATGTGACAAGGGATTGATATCCCAATGTTTTATAAAGCTTTGAAAAGAACTTGATAGAAGTAGTACTCATTCTTTGTAGCATTTGTTATAATGAATTATATTTGAAAACATGATTGATGCTAAAACCATATGGTAATGTACTTAATTAATCAAGTGAAATCTTATCATGTAGAGCCCTGACCATAGACCCATCATCGTCATTAGTTGGTGATGGTGAAACAGGTCTTCCTATGGGAATTCCTGGAGGGCATACTATTGAGTATGTGGGGGTTATGGGCACGAATATCCTTACACCCTAATGGAGGAATTGATGTGAGGTAAACATTAAATCCTTCAATCCTTCATTATATATAGGTTGGGATGGATATATCACTAATCTCCCGAATGTCGGGATGGATGTATCACTAATCTCCCGATGATGTTAATGCCAGATTGATGTGAGATAAACATGAAATCTCTCGATTGCTAAGAGAGTACAGCATGCCACTGTAACTCTAATAGAGAAGTTTCTAGTATACCCTGAAAAGCTATTTAGAAGAGACACAAGATGTCCTACATTTGGTCCTCACACCGACTGAGGAAGATGAGGTCATGGGAATCTGGCTCTTCCATTGACCTATGTATGGTACTGATTTCGATTTCGTAATGCTCAGTTGGAGTATGAGCGGTATAACTCATCTCCTCAGGGCTTAAGTATGTCTATAAAATGTAATAATCCGTGTAGCGTATTTGCTTAAAGTTGAAATATGGGAATCATTGGTTGATGATATCTTGCTTAGTATATCTTAGGGATAAATGTTATACATGTTCTTCATATTCCTTATTGGATAAATGACATACTGCCTTACCAAGTTACAAGTTGAAATACTTTGAAGAAGAACATTGTTCTAATATGCTTAAATAATTGATTTATCTGCTGTTGAATACTTATAATTCTTCTGCTCCATTTTATTCTATTATAACTACAATAATAATATTTCTGGGAGAGAGATATCTTTCGCTGGGACAATTTTAATTGTCTCACCCCCGTGGGATCCAAATTTTTAGGTAAACGTAGAAGAAGAAGAAGCAGAAACTCCACAACGGGTGAAGAACAGCAACAGCAGTAGCAGGGATAGTAGTGACATCCAGGTGGAGACACTGACTGTCATGTTTGTACATAGAGTCCTATGTGTCGTCTTTGTACTCTCAGGTCCTTGGAGTAGTAGTCAGTACTTTCAATGAAACGATTTGAGGTTTTGGCTTGATGCCTCGAGGTTCTTATATTGCCTATGTACAGTTTTAACAAGGCAATTAATGTATGTAATCCTCGAGTAGAGATAGTACAGAACATGTACTAGTAAACCAGAATGTAAATGAATTACTTTGGTTCTTTATGAAAGAGTTTTCCAGTGTATGGATATCTTGTAAAAGGTTTTAATTTTTAGTGATTTTTAGTAATCTATTACAAATGATCGCTTCCGCTTAGTTAATGACGGTTTGTTCGATTGGTGTCCCACAATTTAGTGGTATCAGAGCTCTAGGTTTGCTGAGTCTACAGAGACATAGGATTAAGGTTGTTGAGTCTGTTCTAGTATCTTCCAGTTATCTGATAGTGTCTTCTGCTCATATAGGAGGAGAATAAGAACTTAAAGATGTCTGGATCACATGAAGAACATGCTGCTGAGAGTAGCGTTGTTGCACCAGGAAGAGGTGTAAGGGATCAGGATAGGGAGGAACCAGAACCTGGACATCCCCAGCTTAACCAAGCTGCACTGGAGAACCCAACCTTCCATGATATGTTTGGGCAGTTCATGGCAACTATGACGCATATGGCGGATAGGATGCCACCCCCTGCACCTAGGGCATCAGGTCACCATGAAGGATAGGGAGCCGACAAGACTTTTGAATGACTTCACCGGGTTGGGGCCACAAACTATGTTGGTACATATGACCCAACAGACGCAGACATGTGGCTGACTGAGATGGAGAAGGCCTTTAGAATCCTCAATATCCCAGAAGCTGAGAAGGTTAGACATGCAGTGTACCTTCTTAAGGGGAGTGCTGGCCACTGGGGGACCATAGAAGAAGGTAAGAGGCCAGGGTTTGAGATTGGATGGGAAGTATTTCGATGAGAATTCGTCAGTAGATATTCCCCAAGATGGTTCTAGATGATAAAATCTCTCAGTTTGATAGGTTAAGGCAAGGACCAATAAACATTAGCAAGTATGAAGCTAAGTTCATGGAGGTTTTACGGTTCTGTCCGCATATGGAAGCTACTGATGAAGAGAGGATTCGGCATTTTGAGAAGGGGCTAAATGCTGATTTGACCACTCATGTGTCTTCTTTAGAGAACAGGGAGAGGTTCGCCACTTTTGTAGAGTCTGTCAGACAGATAGAAAGGTCAGTGATTGAGAAGCGTCAGACCAAGAGTAAGAAGGTGTATACTTAGTTTCAAGGACAAGGGTCCAAAAGTTTTAAGAAACCGAGATTTTCTGCACCAATAGCACCACCAAGGTTCAATACTCAGATGCAATGGACGTTGAATAGGGGTAGAGGCCATAATTTACCATCGGAAGTAGCCCACAACTCAACATCAGTGTCAGTAATAGGACCACCCAAACCACAATCAGGGAACAGAGGTTGTTTTATATGCGGAAAGATGGGGCATTTAATGAAAGATTTTTGAGCTAGAGAAGCAAGTGTGACTCAACCTCAGAGGCAGAGTCAGTAAGGCTCTCAGAGGTGACATATTTTGAGTGGTGCTAGAGGACGTGGACAAGCATCCCAAGTTGGTTCATCGGTACCTAACAACTAAGCACAAGGTCAACAACAAGAAATGGTGAGATTCTACACAGTGAATCAACCCGAAGCAGTAGTCAACCCTCGAGTTGTGACATGTCATATGGAACTATTTCATTCTGATATGTCTTCATCCTGCTTCGTATCTGTTTTAATTGATCTGGGTGCTACGCATTCCTTCATCACTAGAAGAGTGATTCTTGACTATAATATGACTACCAGTCATAGAGAAGATAGTCTATTATTAGAAACTCCTTTGTTGGGATCTGCAATGCTGCAGGAGGTGTGTTCTCCCTACACTCTTTCCTTTTCTAAACATCACATTCAGGTGGATCTTATACCACTTGAGATGCATGGGTTCGATGTAATTCTTGGGATGGACACCCTAGAAAAGTATAAAGTTGTCTTGAATTGTGATTCCAAGTAGGCTGTGTTCACAGATGATAGTGACACATGGATCTTTCAGGGAGATAGAAAGATTCTTCCAACCTGTCTTGTGTCAACTGTGGTAGATGAGACAAGGATTCTTTGCATTCTTGGCACATGTGGTAGACACCACAATAGAGAGCTCTAATCTTTTTGAGGTTCCGATAGTTAGGGAGTTTGAAGATGTGTTCCCTGAGGAACTTCCAAGTGTACCTCTGCCCCGAGAGATTGATTTTAAGATTAATCTAATCCCGGGCACACAACCAATATCACACACACCGTATAGAATGGCACATGTTGAGATGGCAGAGCTCAAGAAATAGTTGCAAGAGTTGCTTGAGAAAGATTTTATCTGACCGAGTACTTCACCATGGGGTGCTCCAGTTCTCTTTGTTAAGAAGCATGATGGATCGATGTGATTGTGCATTGATTACAGACAGTTAAATAAAGTAACTATAAAGAACAAGTATCCTCTACCAAGGATCGATGACTTGTTTGATCAGTTGTGTGGTGCAAATATCTTCTCTAAGATAGATCTGAGATCAAGATATCATCAGTTGCGTATTAAGGAGAGTGACATACCTAAGTCTGCCTTTAGGACAAGGTATGGTCACTATGAGTTCATAGTTATGTCGTTTGGACTAACTAATGCACCACCTGCATTCATGGAGCTCATGAATAGAATCTTTTGACCTTTTCTTGACCAGTTCATAGTAGTCTTCATAGATGATATTTTGATATACAGTGGAGATGCTCAACAGCATGAACAGCACCTCCGTCAGGATTTAACTTTGCTAAGAGAGCATAAGTTGTATGCTAAGTTTAGCAAATGTGAGTTCTAGTTACCAGAAGTTTCTTTTCTAGGACACGTAATATTTGCCTCAGGTATCCGTATTGATCCTAAAAAGGTAGAATTTGTCCTACAATGGGAACAGCCAAAGACACCAATAGAGATATGCAGTTTCCTAGGACTGGCAGGATATTATAGGAGGTCCATTAAGAACTTCAGTTCTATAGCTTTACCCCTAACTAAGTTGACCAGGAAGGAGGTTCCTTTTGTCTGGAATGACAAGTGTCAACATTCTTTCCAGATGTTGAAAGAAAAGTTGACAATTGCACCTGTGCTGGTGTAACCTGAGCAAGGGAAGTGGTATATATTTTTATGTGATGCATCTAAGAATGGACTAGGATGTGTGTTGATGCAAGATAATCAAGTGGTTTCTTTTGCCTCTCGATAGCTTAAGAAACATGAGGAGAATTATCCAATACATGATCCAGAGCTAGTTGTTGTGGTCCATGCTTTGAAGATCTGGAGACATTATCTTTATGGAGAAACATTCCAGATTTTCACAGACCATAAGAATTTAAAATATATCTGCTCACAACATGAGTTGAACATGAGGCAATGCCGCTGGATGGATTTAATCAAGGACTATGATTGTACAATTGATTATCATCCAGGGAAGGCTAATGTAGTAGCTGATGCACTAAGTAGGAAATCATCATCACCAGCCTTAGATTTAGCATAGTAGAACTCCTTAGTGTGCTTTAAAAGAGATATGTTTATCTCCTTGAGGCAAAACAATGTACATCTTAAAGTATCATTGTTAGCCGGGCTATTAGCTGAGATGCACATAAAACCTACTCTGAAACAACAGATTAAAGAAGCACAACATCAATGTAGATGTGCACTCTGTCTTGAACGATGCTGGTGCAACTCCTAGTTGTATTGGGGCTCGTCTGACTGCTCCTCCCAGGATAGCGGACTCAAACAACTGTTGCAACGACTTCTCTGATCTCGCAACAGACTACAAGTTGATGTTGCCCTCCTATCAGCAGTCAAAAGACTCCTGCCTCTAGAGTAGTCCACACATACCAACTAGAACTCATGTCGTCCTGATGGAACAGACAAGAAGGGGTTGCCCTCTCATTGGTGTACTAGTCGTCAACCTGCTCTCCCACGATGACAACCCTCAATTATTTCTCTCCCGTGGATATCCCTTCTTAGTTGGGTAGGCCTTGTCTGGGCTCTCACGGTTACCACAACCAGAGAGGACAATATTTGTCAGAGCAACTGATTCTCAAATGTCTATTTTTTGCTTTGGGAAGCACCCAATACTAGGCGGGGTTTGGGTCCAGGTTCTTAGTCTGGGTGAGAGTGGAAGGAACCCGAATATCTGAAATTTTCATAACAATTCTGAAAGTTCCACAACCTGCTTGCGTCGAAACAATCGTCTTGTAAATGAGACAATTGTCTCGTATGTGATACGGTCATTTCACAATGTTTTCCAATCACACATGAATTGCCAATCGGAATCCAATTAATGCTCACTTGACGTCAACACTAATCCTTGATGTACTCGAATTTCTCCATGAACTGGGCATATCGTGAGAGCGAGACGGTCATCTTGCTTTCACGAAACGGTCGTCTCGCTTATGCTAAACGGTCGTCTCACTTTCTAGCTCAGGTAGAACTCAGTCAATTCAGTTCTAATCAACCTGACACTCTAAACGACAGCCTCAACACTTGAACTGAACATATGGCAGTCTAGTCAGCTGATGTATTGCATGAATTGAGTACTTAAACACTTTTGTAATCAATTCAATCATCATTCAAGATCAAACTCCTCTTCTAGATGAGTCTCTATGTGTGTGACCCTATAGGTCCCATATTACGTTGGCAGTGAATGTCCATAATAACTTATGACATCATAAGAAATGAGCGGCGCCTAGTCACACATCATTGTTGTCCAAGTAAATGGAAAGTTGGAGAACAACTTCAACCTATAATCTATGTATGGTGCTATAGTGTTTGTATAGTTCCTTTGTCACTGATATCCATATTAAACTAGAGGCATATAGAAGACTGTCTGAGATATATGTAAGCTCACCATATTTACTAACATGTGAATGCATGCATTTCTCAATCTTGCTAATTAAGAGGCCTAGGATATCATACCCCTTAGGAGGGATAAATCCCCTATCTATCAGTCACAGTCAATCCCCATGTGTCACAGTCACCCAATTATCACCTTTATAACAACCCATGTTTCAGGACTGCGTTTGATGATGTCAAAGCATACTGAATGACATGTGACGAGTGTAGTGATTTCAAGCCTAAGAACCACAACCACCACCATCACTGTGAGAGCTGACTACAACTTCCATTATGATGGTTTCTATGTGCCAGTCTCACGGTGGGTCTGTCTGACACAGTGTTCCCGGCATGTATCTATGTGCTTGGTTTGATATCACCATATCATGACTAATGAGACTCTGTCATGAACAAACTCACACTCTGATCTTATGTGTTATTGTTGTCTATCTACCTTCCACAACAACAACCGATCAGGGACGTAATGACAATGTATATACTCTTAACATCGGTATGATCTCATTCTTCCAAGTCACGTACTTGAAGATATATGTCATTGAGTAATATCATTCTCTAGACATTCATTATATTATTTCATTATCTCATAACTGATCAAACAAAATAAGTTGGAAGCTTACCTTTTATTAATAATCAAATCAATTACATTTATGCTTTACAATCATTACATGATTGACTCTCTGGGCATATACACCAACAGACTCTCACTTGCACTTAGAGCCAATCACCCATGCATTGTATACCGAGTGATCTAGCTTGACCATCATTTTTCTACTATGAAAGTGCCTCTATCAAGGGATCAACAATGTTGCTTTTAGTTGGTACTCTACAAATCTTTACATCTCTTTGTTGTATGATCTCTCGTATGAGATGGAACCACCTTTGTATATACTTAGAATGTTGATGCGATCTGGGTTGCTTAGCCAATGCAATAGCTCTATTGTTGTCACAATATAGCTCAATTGTTTCACTGATGCTTGGAATGACCTCAAGTTCAGAGATGAACTTCTTGATCTGTACAACTTCTTTTACTACATTCGATGCAACAATATACTCGGCCTCTGTCATAGAATTGACAATTATTTCTTTCTTGGAACTCTTTCAACTCACAATTCTGTTGTTAAGGAAAAATAGAAATCCCGATTTAGATTTATAATCATCTTTTTTAGTCTGAAAGCTTGTATTGGTGTAACCCTTTACAACCAACTCTTCTTCTCCACCGTAAACTAAGAACTGATCCTTAGTCCTTCTCAAGTACTTCAAGATGTTCTTTACAACTGTCCAGTGAGCATCACCTGGATCTAACTGATATCTTCTCGTCATGCTTAAAGCATACGAGACGTCTGGACGTGTACACAACATCACATACATGATTGATCCAATTGTTGACGCATATGGAATCTCACTCATGCGCTCCCTTTCTTTACAAGAATGGGGACATTGACTCTTAGAGATGGTCACTCCATGCAAAACTGACATGTTTCCTCTCTTTGAGTTCTCCATGTTGAACCGCTTCAGCACTTTGTCAATGTATGTGATCTGACTAAGTCCAAGAAGCCTTCTTGATCTATCTCTATAGATCTTTATCCCAAGGATGTAAACTGCTTCTCCCAAGTCTTTCATAGAGAATGTATTTCCAATCCATGTCTTTACCTTTTATGAAGTAGGTATGTCATTCCCCATCAACAGTATGTCGTCCACATACAGTATGAGAAATACAACCATGCCCCCACTAACCTTCTTATACACACATGGTTCATATTTATTTTGAACAAAGCCAAACTCTTTGATTGTCTCATCAAAATTAAGATTCCACCTCTGAGATGCTTGCTTCTATCCATAGATTGACCTTTGTAGCTTACAGACTTTATTTTTAAATTTTGGATTTATAAAACACTTAGGTTGTGTCATATACACATCGTCAATAAGATTCCCATTAAGGAATGTATTTTTAACATCCATCTGCCAAATCTCATAGTCATGATAAGCTGTAATAGCAGGCATGATCCTGATGGACTTAACCATGGCCACTGGAGAAAAAGTTTCCTCATAGTAAACACCTTGAACTTGTCTGAAACCCTATACAACCAGTCTGCCTTTATAGATTTGAACTTTTCCATCTATGTCGGTCTTCTTCTTGAAGACCCACTTGCACCCTATGGGTTTTACCCCTTCAGGTTGATCCACCAAAGTCCATACTTTGTTTGTATACATGGATTCCATCTCGATTCATGGCCTCAATTCATTTCTTAGACTCTGATCCCTCAATAGCATCTTGATGGATAATTGGTTCATCAAATATGACTAGTTCACTGCCTTCTTGAGTCTCAAGATATCCATATCTTTTAGGTTCAAGGTGTGTCCTACTAGATCTATGAGGTTCCTATGTTACATGAGAAATTTGAGATTCTACAACATTTTGTGAGTCTCTTCCTCATGTACATCTATAGGTTCAATGTTCTCTTGTTGGTCTCGAACCTCTTCAAGTTCTATTTTCCTCCCACTGATTCCTTTGTAAATAAATTCCCTTTATAGGAATACAACCTCTCTGGAAACAAACACTTTATTGTCAGATTGGGAATAAAAGTAATATCCTTTGGTCTCCTTAGGATATCTAACAAAATAACATTTATCAGACTTAGGGCCAATCTTTTCACAAAAAATTTTTCTAACATAAGCTTCAGATCCCCAAATCTTTATAAAAGACACATTGGGGCATTTCCCATACCATATCTCATATGGTGTCTTTTGAACCGATTTTGATGGTACACCATTAATTATATACACTGCGGTATCAAGAGCATAACCCCAAAAGATAGTAGGAAGATCATCAAAACTCATCGTAGATCGCACCATATCCAACAATGTGTGATTCCTTCTTTTTGATACACCATTATGTTGTGGTGTTCCAGGTGGAGTCCATTGTGATATAATATCACGAGCATGTAGAAGGTCCTAAACCTCTTGGCTCAAGTATTCTCCACCTCAATCAGAATGAATTGCCTTAATACTTTTGCCAAGTTGGTTCTATACTTCATTCATAAACTCTCTAAACTTTTCAAGAGCTTTTGACTTATTTTTCATTAGGTAAACTTAGCCATACATACTGAAATCATCAGTAAAGGTAATGAAGTATTGAAACCCACCTCTAGAAGTTGTTCTAAAAGGGCCACGCACATCAAAATGTATGAGTCTTAATATATCACTAGCTCTCTCACTGTATCCAGTAAAGGGATCTTGGTCATCTTGCCCAACAAATAAGATTCACATGTCTCTACTGAATCCAAATCAAAAGAGTTTGGATAACCATCTTTATGGAGTCTAGATATGTGATTCTCATTTATGTTCCCTAGACGACAATGGCAAAGGTATGCTTTGTTTAAGTTGTTGAGTTTTTGTCTTTTGGTATTTACGTTATATATACTTGTCTCTAGATCTATCAAGTATAGACCATAAGACATTGGGGCACTACCATAAAAGATCCCATCTTTACTAATAGAACATCTTCCATTCTTTATAAGAAATTCAAATCCTTTCTTGTCCAAACAAGTTACAGATTTGATGTTCCTATTAATGGTATGTATGTAATAGCAGTTCTCTAACTCTATAACAAGCCCACTTGGCAGAGTTAACTCATAGGTTCCAACTATACTGGCCGCAACTCTTGCCCCATTTACAACACACAATTCCACCTCACCTTTCTCTAAAGGTCTACTTCTTTTCAGATCCTTCTCATCTAAACAAATGTGTGATCTACATCTGATATCAAGTACCCATGATGAAGAAATAGTGAATTTAATCTCAATAATGTATACACCAGAAGTAGAGATCTCAATCCCTTTCTTTTTCTTCCTAGGTTCCCTTATCCTTCTCCTTATTTTGAGTGTAGAAGACTTGGACTTCGATTTAGCCATAGAACGCTTCTTGGCCTTTCCTTTGTCCTTGGACTCAACTCCATTGATCATCATCTCAAAATTTTCCATCTTCTTTGTGCTTCGACACTTATCAAGATGTCAAGAAACTCTGACAGTAGCTTAGCCATGTTACTCAAGTGATAACACTCGATAAACTGGCTATATGATTTAGGTAACGGTTGCAAAATCATATCCGTGGCCAACTCTTGACCTAAAGGAAATCTCAGTCTTTCAAGATGTTTCATATGCCCAATCATATTAAGCACATGAGGCCCTACTGGATATCCCTTTGTTAGTTTGCACTCAAATAAAACCTAAGAGACATTGTATCTTTCATGCTTATCATGTTGTTTATGCAACTCATAGCTCATACAACCCAACATGAGGTTCTTGATGTTCACAACATCATTGGCATGCTTCAAAGAAACATCCATGTCAATTTTAGGCAAATTTGGAATTGATACTGGCTCTGGTGTTTTAGGAACATGCAGAACACTTCTCGGTTCTGAACCAATTATGAAAATAAATCTCATTTAATTCATCCTATTGTGATGTTTGAGTGTTTTCATTTGATTCTACAAGAGAAAAATTGCATTTATCAAAACTAATTTTGACTTTACTTGATTTGAAAAGTCGATATTAATGAGGTCTTTAATTAATTATCACTCCCACTATTTTATTCAAATTGATAGCTCTCAATATCAATTCAAAATATTGCAATGTACAATATTCTAGTGGGCCAAGATCCAAAACAATACCCAACCAATGCTGGTGCTCATGACCAACCAATGTACAATATCAATTCAGTCAATACCCAACCAATGCTGGTGCTCATGACCAATCATTAAGGTAGGCAACTTTTTCCAATTGCACCTTGGATAGATTATATGCACAACTCCTTGCCATAATCATCTACATGCTTCTGGATGTAGACTCTCTAAGAATCACCAGTTAAGCCTGACCCAATAGCCAACACAATAATAAGCACCCTGCTTGGCAGGCCCACATTATTACCATCACACTTCCACGAGATAAATGGCGTACCACCCTTGGGGTGCCCATGCTTGGTTGATCAAGATTTTCATGTGTGTTTCTATTGAAAAGCATCTAAGACTTAATATTTTATTGAGGGAGTTTATATAACACATATACTTTAACAATCACCACATATATAGTACGTATCTTATACATGGTATAACCCACAATGAAAACATGCAATAAACAAAAGTGATGGTTGTGGCCAGCCTAATGTAATGCCTTAGAACCACAAGGAATTACCACATCTAGGTCCACATCACACGTAGAAATATGTTGTTGATGAAGATTTGTTCTTACCAATCCGGTTTGACTGGTTCAACCTTTGAATCAATCGACTCGCTTCCTGGATGGTCGGTTGGTCACCTTCAACTGGTCGTTTGGCTCCTACAAATGACTGGTTGGTTGTCCTATATCTGATGGTTTGGCTCCTCCAAACAGTCTTTTAATATGGTCCTTTAGGCTCCTGGTCAGCTTTCCAGCCGGTCGTCTCAACCCTGCCAAACAGTCATCTCAGTCATGCCATCCGGTCGTCTCAGCCCTACCAGATGGTCGTCTCAGTCATGCCTGCCGATCAGCTTGAACCCTCTAGCCAGTCGTCTCTGCTCCTCTGTGCAGTCAAATAACGTCTTTCTTCATCATCAAAATAGGAAAGTAAACCATCTTACTTTTACGTAATTATGGAGAAACCTTGAGTTACATTTGAGGGGAGAAAAGGTAGAAGAGAATAATACTTTTACATTGGGGAGATGAGAGAGAGGCTCGGTTTGTAGACCAAGATAAATAGGATAAACTAACCACACAACCATGCACTAATATAGGGGTTATTGGCCATAACCATGCTACACATCCACTATCAAAACTCACTTTTAGGGCGACACATGTAAATTGCATATATATATATATATTTGGGTTCTTATGTGGTGATTAGTCAGACATGCACATCAACAGGTCTAAATATTTGCATCACATGTAATAAATAAACTCGATAAAACCAAAAATTTGATCATATTCATTATCTCAAAATATAACTAATTGACGTGGCTCTAATACCACTGTTGAAAAATACGACATCAGGTAGACAACGGAAATAAAAATTTTACTAACATATTTCCCATAAACCAGCAGATCACGTCATTGACTATGCAATGAGAAGGATGGTTTTACAAAAATATACATGGTCCTGGAACAAGTTCAGCAACAATCCTCGTCGATGTAGATGCACACTCTTAGACAGTGTTTGTGCAACTCTTAGTTGCACTGGGACTTATCTAAGTGTTCCTCCCAGGATAGCGGACTCAGACAACTGCTACAACGGCTTCTCTGATCTTGCCACAGACTACAAGTTGATGTTTCCCTCCTAGCAGTAGCCAAAGGATTCCTGTCTCTAGAGTAGTCCATACAGACCAACTAGAACTCATGTCGTCATGATGGACCAGATAGGAAGGAGTTGTCCCTCCCGTTGGCATACTAGTCTCCAACCTACTCTCCCACGATAACAATCCTCAGTTGTTTCTTTCCCGTGACTATCCCTCCCTAGTCGAGTAGGACTTGCCTGGGCTCTCATGGTTACCACAACCAGAGAGGACAATGTTTGTCAGAAAAACTAATTCTCAATTTTCTGTTTTGTGCTCTGGGAAGCCCCCAATACCCCTCTATTTATAGGTGGGGCTTGGATCCAGGTTCCCAGTCTGTGCGGGAGAGGAAGGGAGCAGAATATCTCGAATTTTTGCTGCAATTTTGGAAGTTTTGCAATCTACGAGCGTCGAAGTGGTCATCTCGCACACGAGATGGTCGTTTCATGATGTTTCCCAATTGTACATGAATTGCCAATTCAAATCCAATTAATGCTCACAATGACGTCAACATTAATCCTTGATGTACTCAAATTTCTCCACAAATTGGGTATCTTGCTCTCTCGAGATGGTCTTCTCACGAGCATGAGACGATCATCTTGCTTTCCTAAAATGGTCGTATCGACCACGAGATGGTCAAGACGGTCATCTCACTTATGCAGAATGGTCATCTCACTTCTCAGTTCAGGAAGAACTCAGCCAATTTAGTTCTAATCAACTTGACACTCCAAACAACAGCCTCAACACTCGAACTGAACGTATGATAGTCTAGTCAACTGATTTGTTGCATGAATTGAGTACCTAAACACTTTAGTAATCAATTAAATCATCATTCAAGATCAAACTCCTCTTCTACATGGGTTCCCATGCATGTGACCCTATACGCCCCATATTACGTTGGGAATGAATGCTCATAACAACTTATGACATCACAAGCAATGAGTGGTGCCTAGTCACACATCATTGCTGCACAATTAAATGAAAAGTTGGAGAACAACTTCAACCTATAATATATGTATGGTGTTATAGTATTTGTATAGTTCCTTTGTCACTAATATCCAGATTGAACTAGAGGCATGGAGCAGTCACCCTCATTATTATTCAATCTTGATCCTTGAATCAATGCAGACTGTCTGAGATATATGTAAGCTCAACATATTGACTCACATGTCCATGCATGCATTTCTCAATCTCGCTAATCAAGAGGCCTAGGATATCATACTCCCTTAGGAGGGACAAATCCCATATCTATCACTCACAATCAATCCCCATGTGTCACACTCACCCAATCATTACCTTTATAACAACCCATGTTTCAGGACTGCGTTTGATGATGTCAAAGCATACTGAACAACATGCGATGAGTGTAATGATTTTAGGCCTGACTATGACTTCCATTATGATGGCTTTTTTGTGTCACTCTCACGGTGGGTCTGTCTGATACATTTTCCCCAACATGTATCTGTGTGCTTGGTTTGATATCACCGTATCACGACTAATGAGACTTCATCACCAACCAACTCACACTCTGATCTTATGTTTTATTATTGTCTATCTACCTTCCACAACCAAAACCGATTAGGGACATAATGAGACTGTATATACTCTTAACATCCGTATGATCTCATTCATTCAAGTCACATACTTGAAGACATACGTCATTGAGTAGTATCATTCTATAGACATTCATTATGTTATTTAAGTATCTCATAATTGAATGAACAAAACAAATTGGAAGCTTGACTTTTATTAATAATCAAATGAATTACATGTATGCCTTTACAATCAATACATGATTGGCTCTCTAGGCATATACACCAACAAATATAAATAATTTCATGGAGATGGAGAAGAAGAGAGGGATTTTAGTTACCATTAAGTTTTTGTGAGATTGAAAATGGTGATTGGTTGAAATCTACTTTTAGAGGGAGATAAAAAAATAAGATATTTTGAAAGGAAAATAAATGGAGAACATTTATGTTCATCATGCTTCTTATTTTAATAACATAAGATATATACACACCCAATAGTGTAAAGTATAAATATTTTTTCTTCTGTTATTGTATATCTTTTTCATCTACTTCTATATATCTTTGTTTTGAAATGTTACTAATTTTTGGATATTGATAGGTAAACATGGACATTACTTTTTTTCTTTCTCTTTACTTTATTTACTTTTTTTATTAGAAAAAAAAACTAGAAAAATCATGAGATGAATAATGAAAGAATCATGCCTAACTCATAATGATCTTCATTCACTACTGACTGGGGTCTACAAATAACTTTGTTGCACAACAATATTAAAACAAAGATGAAGAAAAAGCTACACATTGTATTGAAAAATATTTCTATAGGTGATATGTGAAACTTTTTATAGGCTATTCAATATCTTGTTTAGTGAAGAATTTTAAAAGGGCGTACAATATCTTGTTTAGTGAAGAATTTTATAGGCTATGAATTTTTTAACCCTTAATCCCTCTCTTGAAGCAATTAATGGTCTATTAAACTACCTATGATGGCTAAGCATGGATAATTCTTGATACTCTCATAGAAATATATCTAGAGATTAAGATAAAACTATATATTAGTTCATAAAAGTCAATTTTAGTGAATAATCGGGCTACTCCCGGGTCCTAAGTGTGCGACACCAATCGAACAAACCATCATTAACTAAGCGGAAGCGATCATTTGTAGCAGATTACTGAAAATCACTAAAAATTAAAACCTTTTACAAGAGATCCATACACTGGAAAACTCTTTCATAAAGAACCAAAGTAATTCATTTACATTCTGGTTTACTAGTACATGTTATGTACTATCTCTTCTCGAGGATTACATACATTATTTGCCTTGTTAAAACTATACATAGGCAATACGAGAACCTTGAGGCATCAAGCCAAAACCTCATATCGTTTCATTGAAAGTACTGACTACTACTCCAAGGACCTGAGAGTACAAAGACGACACATAGGACTCTATATACAAACATGACAGCCAGTGTCTCCACCTGGATGTCACTGTTGTCCCTACTGCTGCTACTGTTGTTGTTCTTCACCCGTTGTGGAGTTTCTGCTTCTTCTTCTGCGTCTACCTAAAAAGTTGGATCCCACGGGGGTGAGACAATTGAAATTTTCCCAGCGAGAGATATAACTCTCTACCATAAATATTATTATTGCAGTAATAATAGAATAAAACTGAGAAGACGAATTATAAGTACTCAACAGCAGATAAATCAATTATTTAAGCATATTAGAACAATGTTCTTCTTCAAAGTATTTCAGCTTGTAATTTGGTAAGGCAGTATGTCATTTATCCAATAAGGGATATGAAGAATATGTATAGCATTATCCCTAAGATATATGACGTGTATTTTACTATGCGCTAAAAACGCAAGTGTACGCGTCGAGTAGTACAGGCCTTGTGAGGCCCGAGTCGAACACAGGGATACGTGAATTATTGGAGACTCCTACTAACTAATTGCAATCAGCTAGGCCGGATGACAAAGTAGGGTTGTTGTTAAAACTAAAAGAAATAAAAATAAAACAAAGCAAACAATCGATTAAAGGTTAATTTAATCAATTCAAAAGGATATCTTTAGGATTGCGGTTTCACCGCGGGTCAACATTGCATTAGGTTTCATATAACTCCTCAATCTTCTCTCTCTTTCCGGGTAGTGGCCTGAAAATAGAATTACCCACTGTCGTGGTGTAATTCACTACTTAGGTTTAGGTTGATTCCACCATCGTAGTAATCATTCCCCTAAACTAAGCACATTACGAACGATCTCTCAGTTTCCACCATTAATTTTACACCTCCTTTGTCAAGGGATTTATCGATTAATGTAGATTTCGTCTCTTTTCAACCGTTAATCCTTCTGTCGAAGTGATTAAGGGCATTAGGTTATTATTATGGTGATCAGGCATAACAACATATATGGAGAAAACGAAACTATACCACGGATTTAAGAGAGAAAATGTGAATTATTAATATAAAACTGTCATACAATGCATTCCCAGGCTACTCCCAGTCCTAAAGATGGAGAAGATTAGCCCCGCATGTTCATCTTGCACAAATACATGGTAGAAATAGGGGAATTCATAAGAAAAACGTGAATTAAGTGGGAAAACCCCTGAACGGAGAAGAACTGGTGGATCCTTTGCGTAGAACACGAGCTTTCCCGCCTCTCGGTGGTGAAATTCGTCTTTGGCAGCGTCCGAATCGACAGGGATGAGCTTCTGGCCTCCGTTCTCCTTTCTCTCCTTCCTCGGCACTTGTGCAATGACAAAATTTGATTTTTTTCTCGTGTCGGCGGCCGTCATTAGGTATAAGTCCCTAATTAGGTCGTCAAATAACTCCAGCCGTCCAATTGAGATCAAAACGAATCCAACGCATATCTGCCGGCGTCGATACCATCGACGCGGGTCGATGGTATCGACCCAGCGTATTAGCGGCAGCCTTCTTTCCTTTTCGTCTGAGTGCCTGTGTCATCTCGATACCATCGACTAGGGTCAATGGTATCGACTCTCTTTAGCATCGGTTGTTGTCGTTTAGCGACGTTGTAGCCTCAATGTGTCGATGGCATCGACTTGAGTCGATGGTATCGATGGATTCCTCGCCAGCAACCTGATGGGATCTCGATGCCATCGACTTAAATGTCGATGGTATCAACTCTGTGCTGCTCCTCTCGGTTGGCAACTTGTGGCTTGGTTGATGGTATCGACTTCCGTCGATGGTATCGACGGAAGCAGATACTTGTTTTTCCTGAAATTCCAAAACAAGACCAAATAAATCCACACAAATTATGATAATATGATAAATAATGCTCAAAATGATACAACTAAGGGGATTTGACATAAAATGATGGCAAAGACCGAAATGAGTGAATTATGCAATATTATCCATAAAAATGACTAATTAGAGCATAAAACACATATGAAAAAGGTCTATAAATGCGACTCAAAATCATCGCATCAAACTCCCCTAAGCTTAAACATTGCTCGCCCTCGAGCAACTAATCCTTAGAATAGAATTGCAGATGTCAACTAAAAATCAACACACCAACCCAACATCCCATGTTACTCCCACTGAACGTTCTCAAACCGGCCTTCTCTAACCACAGAACAGTAATTACCCTAAAGGCGACAATAATCATCCATAAGAGAAATTATCCTTAAAACCGATGAACACTATCACATAATGCAGTTAACATAATAAAACTCGCCGATTCAGCATTGGTGCATCTTGTGATCGCCTACACTACATTGCTCGCCCTAACTACCATCTACATGGAAGCAGTTCTCCTGATAATCATTAGTGAGGAGAAATTCACGGTGGCCTACCAATCCGAGCAACGGGTGGATGGAAATGGGTGGTTCATGGAAGAACTTGGAAGTATTGTACAAATTCAACATGCATAAAACAAAAATGTCCTAAATGATGCAAATGCACATTAGAAATGCCCTAATGCCTAAAATTGGGTGAAATGATGTGTGCACTAACCTTCCACCCCAAAATGAGATGGAAATCTAATTAAGCCACATGTACTCAATTTTCCTGTAATGCGAGTGATATCATGTTCCTTTCTCCCTCTTATTCCACTTTCTTCTAAATTCTCTTTTTTTCTTTCTTTTCTAATTAATTTTTTTTTCTTTATTTCAGATTTTCAGAATTTTTTTTCTTCACTTTAGCCCACGTATCCATAATTGCTTAGAGATAAGTGTATTGGGCTATTTACTTCATGCTTGGAAATCTTTGCAATATTTCGAAGGTATGGAACAGTTTAGATCACTTTTGAGGAAAAAATTGAGATACATGGTGTACTTTATGCATGAAAATCATGAGTGCAACTACATGACATGCACCTAAAAGTAATGTGCATGAATCCCTATATTTTTTTTTATGCAAACGTATGGAAAATATCAATGCAAGTCCTATCTAAATGCTATGCACACAAGAAGGAATTGAAACTGCACTTTACTTCCAATTCTTAGGTGGATTATGGAAAAATGACGTGGAATGATCACAAGATTAAATGACTGAACCTTAGAAAGATATTATGTGTCCCTCCTTACTGACCTGTGTAGTGGTTTGGAGGGTTCTCTCTCTCACATCCAATTAAGGTCTCATTACCATTTGGTTAGGTTAGGCTCAAACAACCGTTACTATCCACTTTTCATGAGTCAAAAGGAGTATAGGTGTGAAACGTTGTTTTAAAGTTGACATAATCAATCATTTTCATAGGATAAGTTCCCCAAGGACAACCAAGTCAAGCTATCCAAAGACAAAAAAAATTTTAAATTTCCCTTAAAATTCCCATGAATTAACAGCAAGATGACAAACTTTTACGAAATCCACAGTTACACTAGATAGCACGTGGATCCTACCAAAACTAAAAATGCAAGAAACAAATAACACTGCTAAAAACTAAAAACAATAAAAGAAAAGATAGAGCTGTTCCAACTACCCCCCTAAGCTTGAATTCGACTATGGCCTCATAGTCAAAAACAATCTTAAGAGTGGAACAGAGATACCCTGATCATTCTTGTGGAGGCGGAGGTGGGTACTGTGGAGCCGTAGGATCCCAAGAAGGATACTCCCCCTGGAAGCTCGGATCATAATGGGTCCTCGGCGGAGGCTGTGGATAGCCTCCAAAGTAGCTCTGACTCCAGTAGTGGTCATAGAAGGGCTCCTATTGCATCTCCATCCTTTGCAACTGGTTGTGTATCTGATGTTGGTTGTCGAGGAGGAGACGTTCATTCTCGAACATCGCCCTTTGGTTGTCAAGTAACCGGTTCGTAGTATCCTGAATACTGGTATACATTTCTAGATGTTGCTGCTATGTCTGATGTATGTCGTGCAGCATCGTGTACATGCCTTGCATTGAGTAGGCATCCTCGCCTGGCTGCGAGGGCTGTGGTGATGGCGGCGGGGGCTGTGATGATGAGGACGCACCCGGATGCATCCTAGGATGCTTCCGGGGTGCTACCCGTGCTCGAAGAGGTGTGAAAGCCTCCTCTTCCTCCTCAGCCTCGCCTTCTTGTCCATCGTTGCCGCTTTCTTCTTCATCGGACTCGACGGCTATGATCGGCCACCGGAAGTGCTGTGCGCCCTCGATGTTGAAGACGGCGTCTGGCAGTGCACATTCCTGGTAAGCGTGGTTGACGTGGCAGTGTGCGTACGCCAACCCATCCCGGAGAAGGATAAGGTTTGAACGGTGCAGATGCTGCACGTTCACCTTACTCCTCGTGGAAATTGGAGTCGTGGACTGGCAATTCAGCCCCAAGTACAACGCCAATTTAGTGATGAGCCCACCAAAATGGATCGGAGCCTTCCTTGTACTCCTCTTCACCGCCAGAACGCGCTACAGAAAGAGCGCACCCCAGTTGCATTCTTGTCGCTTCAGGAGCATGTAGAGGAAGAAAAGATCGCTCTCCTGAAATTTGCTCAATGCTAAATCGCTCCGAGCAAAGAACGTAAGGCTCAACATCCGGTGTAAGACCCGGACGAAGGGATGCTCGAAGTCCGCTACTGCAGCATTGTGGTAGCTCACTGTCTTGCCCGCCGGCACTGTGACTAGCTCGGCGAAGATCTTGTCGTAGTCGGTGTGGGAATCTGGGCGCCGGTGATCATGTTGGGAGTGGTTCCAGTTAAAGATGTTGTTGAACTGCTTAAGAGTGATGTTGTTGATGTTGAATAGCCAGAACGATACCCGGCCCTTGATCCACTCACGGTCCGATGCAACCACGTCGTTGGGCACAACACAGACGTCGAGGGATGCCATAAACTCCGCCACCAATTCCTTGTAGGTGGGCCATTCGCCGAAGAACGGCTGCCCATCCGCATGGTGCTCCAGCTCGTCTGGCCTTCTGCTGGTGTGGCGTGCTTGACCCTTCAGCACATAGGCCAAGTTGGCCTCGAATCCAAGATCGCGGATCATACCCCGGTCCACATACCGGGTCGGCTCGATCTTCCGCTTCATGATTTCCTCATAGACCTTCCTCACCTCCGTGGATGGGTGAACCAGGCGCGGACGTGAGACTGAAGCAGTAGGGGGTGGCACAAACTCCGCGGTCTCCATAGGATTCGCGCGAGAGGACAATGATCCGGCGGCGTGCACTATTGTTGCAAGAAAGATGGGATTAGAAGAAGAGAGCTCGGGGAAGATGGAGAAGTGATTCTCCGCTCGGTGAAGATCCTTGCTCGCTGTTGCTGCTCTTCAGTCTTGGAGGGCTCGGGGGAGTGCTCGGCGCAAAGGAGGAAATTTGCTCTGAAGGTGTGACGTCAAATGACGTTTCAATTCTCCTTATATAGACTTGGCCGACGCTACTGTCGACCCGTCGATACCATCGACGCGGGTCGATGGTATCGACACGTCTCGATGCTATCCGCCTCCCTCGCGAGTATCGACGGCTGACGATTATTGGATCGGGAAACCCAGATTGCTGACCTGTCGATACCATCGACGCAAGTCGATAGTATCGACGCAAGTCGATAGTATCGACGCAAGTCGATAGTATCGACGCAGCACCCGGATCGCTGACGTGGACTCGCAATCGCCGTCGATGTCTTTGCGCGGATCGGTGACATGGATGTCGATACCATCGACGTGTGTCGATGGTATCGACTTGACTTCATTGCGACACCGCCACTTTTTCTCTTCAACCTGTGACCATGTCGATACCATCGACAAGGCCGTCGATGGTATCGAGTTGACTGAGACAAATCGTTCTGAACTTCTCCAGAGATCTCGATGGTATCGACTGGCATGTCGACACCATCGACAATTATTGCGCAACCTGCCTGTAGGTATGTCGATACCATCGACAGGACCGTCGATAGTATCGACTCAGAGCGATTTTTGCAGCTGTCAACCTGAACCTATGTCGATACCATCGACCAGTGTGTCGATGGTATCGACCCTACCTGTGCCTGCACATTGAACAAACGGATCAAGGTATCTTATTTACACTAGAATTTAAATGAAATGCAAGCAATCTATGACTATAATTAGACTATCCTAATGTACCAATGGTTGGGTTGCCTCCCAACAAGCGCCCTTATTTAACGTCTTAGGCTAGACGTCTTCCCAGCATCTCATTCATCCACAAGTGTAATGAGTTTGACCTCATTCACTTTTCTCTTGTAATTTTCACCAAAATACAACTTCAACCGTTGTCTGTTCACCAAGAATGTGGCATCTCCATCACGCACAAGAATCGCACCGTGCGGTCTCACCTCTTCCACTACGAATGGTCCACTCCACCGGGACTTCAGCTTCCCGGGATGCAACTTGAGGCGGGAGTTAAACAATAGAACGCTATCTCCCTTTTTGAACGTGCGCAACTCAATGTGACGATCGTGGATCAGTTTTGTGCGCTCCTTGTATATGCGGGCATTCTCATATGTCGTCATGCGTAACTCATCTAGTTCATTCAACTCGAACATCCTCTTTCTCCCGGCTTCATCATAACTCAAATTCAGCCTTCGAAGCGCCCAATGGGCCTTGTGCTCTAACTCCAACGGAAGGTGGCAAGCCCGGCCATACGCCAACCTAAAAGGCGTGGTGCCTATAGGTGTTTTGTATGCCGTTCTATATGCCCAAAGGGCGTCCGGTAGTAAGGCACTCCAATTTTTCCTTGTGGATGCCACTGTCCGTTCTAGAATCTTCTTGATTTCCCGATTTGAGACCTCCACTTGGCCTTGCGTCTGTGGATGATATGGGGTGCCGATGTTGTGTTTGACCCCATATTTCTTAAAAAGTGTCGAAAATTTCTGATTCCGGAAGTGTGTGCCCCCATCACTTATTATCATTCGGGGTATCCCGAACCTGCAGAAAATATTTTCTTTCACAAACCTGCACACTACATTAGAATCATTAGTCCTTGTGGGGATTTCTTCCACCCACTTCGACACATAGTCAACAACAAGCAAGATATACAAATTTGAATTCGAGGACACAAAGGGTCCCATGAAGTCTATGCCCCACAAGTCAAATACCTCAACTTCCTGAAATACATTCAGGGGCATCTCTTGTCTCTTCGAAATGTTACCTGCTCGCTGGCACGGGTCACATTGCCTTACAAAATCGTAGGCATCCCGAAACAAAGTTGGCCAATAAAGGCTGCTTTCCAACACTTTGGCTGCTGTCCGTGAACTGGCATGGTGCCCTCCCGTAGGCGACACATGGCAATGGTGGAGAACACTCTCGTACTCCATCTCTGGCACACACCTGCGTAGAATACCATCCCTGCACTGCTTCAAAAGAATTGGGTCATCCCAAAAATAGTATCTCAAAGAATGAAAGAACTTCTTTTTCTCTTGATAAGACCAATCTTCCGGGATGATCCCGCAAGCCAAATAGTTAACAATTTTAGCAAATCACGGTTCTTTAGAATTAATTTTTAAAAGCTGTTCATCGGGAAACGTCTCGGTTATGGGTATGTGTAAATCTTTTTCATCTACCCTGTCTAACCTAGACAAATGATCAGCCACCACATTTTCAATTCCGGACTTGTCCTTGATTTCAATATCAAATTCTTGTAAAAGCAAAATCCACCTAATGAGTCTAGGCTTTGCATCCTTTTTCTCCATCAAATATTTTATCGCAGCATGATCGGTCCATACAACTACTTTAGATCCCACTAAATACTGCTGAAATTTTTCAAAAGCAAACACAACGACAAGTAATTCTTTTTCTGTAGTTGTATAGTTCAATTGAGCATCATTAAGCATTTTGGAAGCGTAGAAAATCACAGCGGGCTTATTATCTACCCTTTGCCCCAAAACGGCTCCTACTGCATAATATGAAGCGTCACACATCAATTCAAATGGTTTTGTCCAATCCGGCGTTTGAACTACCGGAGCCGAAATCAATTTTTCTTTCAAAACTTCGAATGCGTGAAGACACTTATTGTTGAAATCAAAAACCGCATCTTTCTCCAACAATTCGGATAAAGGTTTTGCAATTTTAGAAAAATCTTTAATGAATCGCCGATAAAACCCGGCGTGTCCCAAAAAGCTTCTCACCCCTTTTACAGAATTTGGTGGGGGTAGCTTGGAAATCACCTCAATTTTGACTGGGTCTACCTCAAGACCTTTGCTAGACACCTTGTGTCCTAGCACTATTCCCTCTGTCACCATCATGTGACATTTCTCCCAATTGAGGACCAAGTGTGTGTCCTCACAACGCTGCAGCACCTTGTCCAGATTATATATACACTCATCAAAAGACGCACCGTAAACTGAGAAGTCGTCCATGAAAACCTCAAGACAACGCTCCACCATGTCAGAGAATATGGCGAGCATGCAGCGTTGAAACGTCGCCGGTGCATTACATAATCCAAACGACATACGTCGGTAAGCAAAAGTCCCATAGGGACAGGTGAACGTAGACTTCTCTTGATCCAAAGGATCAATCGAAATCTGGTTATACCCCAAATACCCATCCAGAAAACAAAAATGCGACCGACCGGCAAGACGTTCCAAAATTTGATCGATAAATGGCAAAGGAAAATGATCTTTCAGAGTGGCGGCATTCAGTCGGCGGTAGTCAATGCAAACTCGCCACCCGGTTACCAATCGGGTGGTGACAGGTTCATTCAACAGATTTTTAGTGACAGTAATTCCCCCCTTCTTAGGGACTACCTGTGTGGGACTCACCCACGTCGAATCTGATATGGCATATATGATCCCTGCAGCAAGAAGTTTTATGACTTCCTTCTTCACAACCTCCATCATGCTCGGATTCAAACGTCTGTGAGGCTGAATGACTGGCTTGGCTCCCTCCTCGAGCCGTATCTTATGCTGGCAAAGTGTAGGGGAGATCCCCTTGATGTCTGCAACAGACCACCCAAAAGCTCCTCGGTGGTTCTTGAGCACTATCAGTAGTTGCTCCTCCTCATCCGTACTCAAGTAAGCAGATACAATCACCGGTAACTTGTCCTTCTCAGCTAGAAAGACGTACTTAAGGTGCGGGGGCAGCGGCTTCAACTCCAACTCAGGCGGGCAAATGAGAGATGATTGCAGCGGTGGGGGAAGTGTACCTAAATCTTCATAGTGCCTCGTGTAGAAACATGGAAGCATCTGAAGCATTTTGGCACACTCCTTGAGTGATTTACTCTGCATCCAATCATAGGTGACATTCAACAGACACGCCTCCAACGGCAATTCCGGATATGCCTCAACAACTGAAATAGTAATCGCATCATCCTCCCAAGAAGGTGGAATGTCCTCATTCTCGTCATTCGGAAATCCAACAACTTTGCATAAAGAGACAACTTTAGTTTGCTCCATGATGTCCACAGCTAAGGTTCCATTATCCATTTTGCTCATCACATGAGCCATGTCCAAGAATGGTTTTCCAAGGCAGAGTGAGATATTGTGATCCACATGCTTAACCATGTTACAATGTGCTTTTGCTTTAGTAGACGCAGTGCTAGTGGGCATGACCATCTCAAAGCGATCATCCGCTATGCCCAAGGTCAAGCGACCTCTTCCCATTTCCAAGATCATATCGGTTGTAGCTTGGAAAGGACGTCCAAGTAGCAGCTCATTGCCATGCTCATCCTGCATTTCCATAACCACAGAATCAGCCGGAAAAACAAATCGGTCCACCTTTACCAAGACATCTTCACAGATTCCATAAGGTTTCACCACAGAATTATCGGCCAATTGGATAGTCATATTGCTCGGCCGTGACTCCTTTAATCCCAGCTTTTTGAATGTAGAAAGGGGCATCAAATTGATGCTTGCCCCAGAATCACATAGTGCCTCTCCAAATTTGAACTTCTCGATAAAACAAGAAATGTTGAAACATCCGGGATCCTGTCTCTTAGGCGGTAAAGTGCCCATAATGAAAGCACTCACTTGCTCCTTCAACACCACGACCTCCGTGTCCAGTATTTTCCTCTTCTTGGTGATGACATCTTTTAGGAACTTCCCGTATGACGGGATTTGCTCAATCGCTTCCAACAACGGAATATTGACCGAAAGTTTCCTAAAGCTGTCCAGAAATTTCTTGAATTGTGCATCTACCTTTCTTGCCTTTGCACTATTCGGATAGGGGACCGGAACGGTATGTGCCCTTTGATGGGGTGGCACATAGGGTGTCAACTTCTGCGGTTCCTCCTCAGTAGCTTGTTCTTCATTACCATCCACAACTATGTCTTCAGCTTGCCCTGTGACAGGTGTGGGCTGCTCCTTAGTGGTTGCATCTTCAACTTTATCCTGCGGTGTGCTTGTGTCATCCGTCCTTGGATTCAACACCTTCTTGCCGCTTCTCAGTAAGATGGCCTTGGCCTGCTGGTTTCCCCCGGGAACATTGGTGTTCCCCGGAAAACCCGGATGTGCTGGCTTCTTCAAACTTGCAATTTCTGCTGCCATCTGCGCCATGGAGGTCTCTATAATCCTCATTTGAGCCCCGTGGCTCTGCAAAGTCTGCCCAAATTGGTTCATATATTCACCCTGTTGCTTGATTTGTTGCCCGAATGTGTTCATTAACTCCTGGTTTTGCTTGATGACCTGATTGAGCAACTCCGTGCTCTTGTCCTCTGTGGCTAGTGCAGGCTTGGCATCCGAATCCTGCAGATAATTGTTCGGATCCTTCCATGAGAACTTTTTATCCTTTCGCCATGAATAGTCATTGTTCCTGTACCCTTGCTGTTGCCTGATGTACTTGACTTGAGCCTCATTTTCGAACTCATTGCCTTCCTTTTGCAGTAACTTCTTTGCGAGAAGATCCATCTTCTCATTAAGCTCTTTTATTGCCTTTGATTCGCTGGCGACTCTAGCTTGCTCAACTGGGCCTCTCTCTCTTTCTCCCCAGGATTGCTTTCGTGCCATGTTTTTCAGTATTTCCCAGCATCTCGTGTCAGTGTTATTCAGGAAAAATCCTGAACTGGATGAGTCCAAATTACTCCTATCATGCTCGGAGAGAGCAAAATAGAAGATCTTCACCTGTGTCTCCTTGTCCAACCCATGATGCGGACATCTCCTCAACATGACCTGAAATTGCTCCCAGGTCTCAGAATATGTTTCACCCGCCTGTTGGGTGAAATTGTGAATCTTTCTAATCATGTCGTTGGTCTTCTCAGGAGGGAAAAACCTCTCGAAGAAAACCTCCACCATATGATCCCATGATTCAACGAACTCATCATCGAGGTTATGTAGCCACTCTCTTTCTGCTCCTGTCAAGGAACTTGGGAATAGCTTGAGGTACAAAGCATCTTGTGGGAATCGGTCAATCTTCACCATGTCACAGTTCTCCACGAACTGGCTGATGTGTGTAACGGGGTCCTCATTCTTCAGCCCGTGAAATGCATTTGATTTTACCAAGTTGATCAATGCCGGATCGATCTTATATGTTGGTATGTTGACCGCCTGCTTCTTTATAGGCCCCTTTGAAGCTGATGAAGAAGAGGCTTTGATCTTCTCCCATATGGTCTGTGGCTCGGCCATTTCTTCTGCTTCAGATTCAGAATTTATTTCCTCTTGGTGCTCTTTCTCGTAGTGCTCCTCGTCCTCAGGTCCCGTAGGTGGAACCTCGGGTGTGCGATTGTCGTAGTCTGTACTACGTGTATGCACCATACATAGTACCTGAAATGAGAAAATTCGAGTTCAGTACTATGCTTGAACGAGTAAATACAATTATAAAGAAATTTAGGAATATTTAAAGTTGTTTCAAAATAAAATAAAAAAAATGTGGCCTAGAGTGGCCGCTCTTAGCACTCGAAGTGCCAACAATTCGCCGTATCCCCGGCAACGGCGCCAAAAACTTGACGTGTATTTTACTACGTGCTAAAAACGCAAGTGTGCGCGTCGAGTAGTACAGGCCTTGTGAGGCCCGAGTCGAACACAGGGATACGTGAATTATTGGAGACTCCTACTAACTAATTGCAATCAGCTAGGCCGGATGACAAAGTAGGGTTTTTGTTAAAACTAAAAGAAAATAAAAATAAAACAAAGCAAACAATCGATTAAAGGTTAATTTAATCAATTCAAAAGGATATCTTTAGGATTGTGGTTTTACCGCGGGTCAACATTGCATTAGGTTTCATATAACTCCTCAATCTTCTCTCTCTTTCCGGGTAGTGGCCTGAAAACAGAATTACCCACTGTCGTGGTGTAATTCACTACTTAGGTTTAGGTTGATTCCACCGTCGTAGTAATCATTCCCCTAAACTAAGCGCATTACGAATGATCTCTCAGTTTCCACCATTAATTTTACACCTCCTTTGTTAAGGGATTTATCGATTAATGTAGATTTCGTCTCTTTTCAACCGTTAATCCTTCTGTTGAAGTGATTAAGGGCATTAGGTTATTATTATGGTGATCAGGCATAACAACATATATGGAGAAAATGAAACTATACCACGGATTTAAGAGAGAAAATGTGAATTATTAATATAAAACTGTCATACAATGCATTCCCGGGCTACTCCCGGTCCTAAAAATGGAGGGGATTTGCCCCGCATGTTCATCTTGCACAAATACATGGTAGAAATAGGGGAATTCATAAGAAAAACGTGAATTAAGTGGGAAAACCCCTGAACGGAGAAGAACCGGTGGATCCTTTGCGTAGAACACGAGCTTTCCCGCCTCTCGGTGGTGAAATTTGTCTTTGACAGCGTCTGGATCGACAGGGATGAGCTTCTGGCCTCCGTTCTCCTTTCTCTCCTTCCTCGGCACTTGTGCAATGACAAAATTCGATTTTTTTCTCGTGTTGGCGGCCGTCATTAGGTATATGTCCCTAATTAGGTCGTCAAATAACTCCAGCCGTCCGATTGAGATCAAAACGAATCCAACGCATATCTGCCGGCGTCGATACCATCGACGCGGGTCGATGGTATCGACCCAGCGTATTAGCGGCAGCCTTCTTTCCTTTTCGTCTGAGTGCTTGTGTCATCTCGATACCATCGACTAGGGTCGATGGTATCGACTCTCTTTAGCGTCGGTTGTTGTCGTTTAGCGACGTTGTAGCCTCAATGTGTCGATGGCATCGACTTGAGTCGATGGTATCGACGGATTCCTCGCCAGCAACCTGATGGGATCTCGATGCCATCGACTTAAATGTCGATGGTATCGACTTTGTGCTGCTCCTCTCGGTTGGCAACTTGTGGCTTGGTCGATGGTATCAAATTCCGTCGATGGTATCGACGGAAGCAGATACTTGTTTTTCCTAAAATTCCAAAACAAGACCAAATAAATCCACACAAATTATGATAATATGATAAATAATGCTCAAAATGATACAACTAAGGGGATTTGACATAAAATGATGGCAAAGACTGAAATGAGTGAATTATGCAATATTATCCATAAAAATGACTAATTAGAGCATAAAACACATATGAAAAAGGTCTATAAATGCGACTCAAAATCATCGCATCAATATACTAAGCAAGATATCATCAACTAATGATTCCCGTATTTCAACTTTAAGCAAATACACTACACGACTGATTACATTTTACAGACATACTTAAGCCCTGAGGAGATGAGGTATACCACTCATACTCCAACTGACCATTACAAAATTGAAATCGGTACCATACATAGGTCAATGGAAGAGCCGGATTCCCCTGACCTCATCTTCCTCAGTCAGTGTGAGGACCAAATGCAGGACATCTTGTGTCTCTACTAAATAGCTTTTCAGGGTATACTGGCAACTTTGCTATTAGAGTTATAGTGGCATGTTGCACTCTCTTTGCAATTGAGAGATTTTATGTTTATCTCACATCGATCTGACATTAACATCATCTGGAGATTAGTGATACATCCATCCCGGCATTCAGGAGATTAGTGATACATCCATCCCAACATATATATAATGAAGGATTGAGAGATTTAATGTTTACCTCACATCAATTCCTCCATTAGGGCGTAAGGATATTCGCGCCCATAATCCACACATACACAATAGTATGCCCTCCAGGAATTCCCATAGGAAGACTTGTTTCACCATCACCAACTACTGACGATGATGGATCTATGGTTAGGGCTCTACATGATAAGATTCACTTGATTTATTAAGTACATTACCATATTCTTTTAGCATCAATCATGTTTTCAAATATAATTCATTATAACAAATGCTACAAAGAATGAGTACTACTTCTATCAAGTTCTTTTCAAAGCTTTATAAAACATTGGGATCTGAATCCCTTGTCACATCAGGGGCATTATCATCCCTTATCATCTCATCATCATGACTATGGAATATGGGTATTCAAACCCTCAATTCATCAACAAATACTTGTTACCATTTATCAGGTAACTAATACCTTCAGATCATCTGACCAAGGTAAACATGATGCATACAATACATGTATCTCATATGGCTCTTAAGGCCCGTTAATCTCTTGTTACCTCTTACTAGGAAACACAACATATTATGGCTTGCAAGGCCCATAACAATTTCATTAATAAAACATCATAGCTCATATCTGGCTATATCCAACATCTCAGAATACTTCATGATTAGTGCACATGATAACAGTTATATCAATTACATATCAACACTATGCAATTTAAGAATAACATCACTATTTTTCTCATTAGAGTTAGGATTTCCCAAATTCATGTCAATTAGGGATACTCATACCATTACCCAACATTAGAGTTATGGTTTATCATCATATTACCCAACATTAGAGTTTCATACACTATAATCTAATATTAGGCTTCACATACCTTTACCCTATATTAGGGTTAGGATTTCATATCAAGGTTTCACATATCATTACATGGCCTCACCTTGGGTTAGAGTTTCACATCACATCTCTATATTAGGGTTTCATTTGACATTACCCTTGATTGGGGTTTCACATATCATTACATGGCATCACCTTGGGTTAGAGTTTCACATCACATCTCTATATTAGGGCTTCATTTGACATTACCCTTGATTAGGGTTTCACATGACATCACCCTTAATTAGGGTTTCACATGTCATCACTCTTAGTTTATGGTTTCACATGTCATTACCCTCAATTAGGGTTTCATATGACATCACCCTTAATTAGGGTTGGGGTTCATCAACCTTCTCAATTAGGGTTTCATGATCTCTTTATCAAGGATCATACCCTAATTACATATCATTTTCATGTTGAAAGTGCTAGGGATTAATCACTACATGATTATCACTCATGTATAAGTTTCTCTCTCTCATCCTTTCTAGGATATTAATTACATCATACTTGATTAAATTAGATTATCCCTTTATTCAAGTGCATACATTTAGGGCTAGCATAGTGTATTGATGCATTGCTTTCATAAGCATCAAAGATTAACCACTCAAAAGGTACTAATCACTTAAGTACCTTGAAGGTACAACCATTGTAATTACCTTTGATAATCATCATCAACAATCATGGGGTTGATTAATCTTTCATAGCTTTGAGACTATTAGATCTCCAAAAGGTTTTGTTACTTTTGAACCTTCAAATGGTTTTGACCTCCTTGACCTTCAAATGGTCTTGGTTTCACATGACCTTCAATCGGTCTTGAAGACCATTTGACCTTAACCGGTCTTGGTTCAATTGTATCTCCAAATGATCTTGGGGTGCTTGACCTCCAATCGGTCTTGCCCTAACTTCTTCAATTGGTTTTGAAACCGTTTGCTCAATTGAAACTGAATGCACACCAAATGGCTCTGAGACCGATTGCCCTTCAAACGGTCTGAGGACTGTTTGATCTCAAACGGTCTCAAGGCCGTTTGGACTCAAACGGTCTCAAGATCGTTCGGTCCAAACCACCTTGAAACCGATTAGATCAACTAGTGATTTCCTCCAACCAATCGATTAATTTTAGGGTTTGCTTTATTGAATCGATCATCAATTGAATCATTGAAGTACATCCAATCACATCCCTTGGATCTCCAACCATTCATCACATCCTTTAACCTCCAAACAGTCTTGAGACCGTTTGGTCTCAATCGGTCTTGAGACCATTTGTCTCCAAACGGTCTTGAGACCGTTTGGACCAACAACCAAGCAATTGGTCCAATTCAATTAGGAATTCTTCAATCGATTGATTAGGGTTTGCAATCCATTGATCAATCATTCTAGAATTAATTATAATCACATCAATTTGAGATATTAGATTTTCATCAATCACATCAGCAATTATCCTCAATCGATTTTGAAGTTTGATTTACCCATTCGGTCTTGAGATCCATTACCCATTCAGTTTTGGACTCAATTATCCATTCGATCATGAAGTTAATTACCCATTTGGTTTTGAAGTAATTTAACCATTCGGTCTTGATTGAATTACCCATTTGGTCTTGGGTTCAACTACCCATTCAGTCTTGGGTACAACTACCCATTTGGTCTTAAACTCAATTGCCCATTCAGTTTTGAAACCAAATCAATTCATTTGTTTTGAAACTGAATTAACTCAATCGTTTTGAAAACCAATTGCCCCATCCTTTGTTGAGGTGTGTGATTAAGATGACATCATCATCTTCAAGCTTCAAACCTTCGAAATCAGTTGTGATTCTTATGGTGATTTCAACAACTAATTAAAAGGAAATCGAGAGAGTAGAAAGGTTCAACAAAAATTGAATAAATTGCAAGCAATAATGACATTTAAGGGTTCAAGTTATATAACCCGCCTTCAAAATTGAATCCAAGCTTCAATATACACGTCTTCAATGGTGAATGAAGCTCTCTCAACCGTCCAAGGCCCGTTCTCAAGTCTTTGAGTGGAAGGATTGGCTAGAGTTGAAGATTGAATGAAGAAAAGAAGAAATCAAGCATTGATTTTCGATTTCCACCATGAAATCAAGGTTTAAGATGACTATGGAGCTTACCTACAGGTTGGGGCATGTCCTCCTATTGCTCCTTAGCTCCCTTGTGCACGTCCAAAGCAAGGAAAGAAAGAAAATCTGAAAAAGAGTCCTTATGTGGGTGGAAAATGAGATATGTATAAGGGAATTTCAATGAGAGAGAAAGTCTTATAATAATCCTTTAATTTCCAAAATTGGTGCCACATACTCTCCTCTATCCCTTTCATACGAAGCCATATCCCCCACCTTGCAATTCCTCTTCATTATCAATAAATTAAAAGAAAGCAAATTAAGCACCTTAACCATTATAATAATAATATCCAAAATTGAGTGGATATTACTTTTTCTTTTACTAATGTGAGTGGGCTCTCCACTCACTTTAGATATTTTGTGGCCTTTGCAAGGAAAAAGGACGTTAAAACTTATATAAATTCAACCATCTCATTTTTTGTTGAAGGGCACTTCGATATTTATTTTTGTATTAAATTGAATTAGGGTTTCAATTATGCTTAAATCTTGATTATTTTAATATCAAGATTCTATCTCCTCCAAAGTGATTCAAATGAGACGCCCCTCTCATTTTCTTTTCTCTACATGATGACAAGAAACATGAGGGACTCTTTAGAGGTGGTATTTTTTATATTGAACCCTAAGTTTTGGGTAATTTTCACATTACACCAAAACTAGGTTTTAATGCACAAACATTGCTCAACAAGCTCTTTCTTGATCCTCAAGATAGTGACAGTGATAAATCTACATCATTCTCATTCTTATGATGCTTCAACACTTTAGGAACATTTTACCATGTCACATTTGCAAGTTGACCCCTTAACTTGGGTAATTTGCACTTTAGTCCAAAACAAGCAAAACAGTGTTTCAACATTATTCAAAAAGGACTAAAATTGAAACATAAGTTCCTCTTGGGAATTAATTACTTTTCAAGAAATAAGAACAAGCATATAATTAACTTTATTAAGAAAAACATCTAGGGTTAAGGCATAGCCCAGGTCAGGATGTTACAAATTATCCACCCCTAACAGGGATTTCGTCCCCGAAATCATCAAGAGAAAAGAGAAGGGTACTCCCTCCTCATCTCTTCCTCTAGTTCTCACATAGCTTCTTCAATGCCACGGTGATGCCAAAGAACTTTTGCAAGACATATGTCTTTCTTATTCAACTTTTTAACTCTTTTATCAAGGATCATCACAGGTCCTTCAACATATGATATATCATCGTTTAATTCTAACTCCACATGTTGCAAAACTAACTCTGTGTCAGGATGACATTTTCTCAACATGGAGATATGGAACATTGGATGTAACTTATGTAGCTCAGGTGGTAACTCCAGCTTATAGGCTACCTTTCCAATCCGTTCAATGATTGGATAAGGCCCCAAAAATCTAGGAGCTAACTTTCCTTTCCTTCCAAATCTAAGAACACCTTTCCAAGGTGAGACCTTGAGATATACTTTGTATCCAACTTGGAATTCTAAAGGTCTTTTCCGTTTGTCAACATACGACTTCTGTCTATCCTGTGCAGTCTTTAATTGTTGTTGTATTACTTTAATATTCTCAGTTGTTTACTGCACAAGCTCAGGACCCAAAAGTTGATATTCTCTTATTTCATACCAACATAAAGGAGATCTATAACGTCTACCATATAATGCTTCATATGGTGTCATATTAATACTGTGTTGATAGCTATTATTATAAGCAAATTCCATCAAGATCATGTGTAGATCCCAACTTCCTACAAACTGAAGGACACATTCCCTAAGAAAATCCTCCAAAGTTTGTATGGTCCTCTTAGATTGTCCATCTGTCTGTGGGTGAAAGGCAGTACTAAACCTTAACTGCGTACCCAAAGCTTTATGTAGTTGTTCCCAGAATTGACTCATGAACTGGGGACCTCTATTAGAAACAATAGTAACTGGAACCCCATGCAACCACACTATCTCATCTACATATAACTGTGCAAGCTTCTCAACAGTGTAGGTTGTTTTGACAGGAAGGAAATGTGTTGTCTTAGTCAACCTATCAACTATCACCCAATTGGAATCATTACCTTTGGTCATTTTGGGAAAACCAACCACAAAGTCCATGGTCACATGATCCCATTTCCACTGTGGTATAGGCAAAGGTTGCATTGTTCTTGTGGGTTTTTGATGTTCAGCTTTAACATGCTGACACACCGGACATCGCATAACAAACTCAGCTACATCCTTCTTCAATCCTGGCCACCAATATATATCCTTCAAGTTATGATACATTTTGGTGCTTCCTGGATGCATTGCATACATCGAAGAATGAGATTCCTCCAAGACTAACTTCCTTAAATCATTAGCATCAGGTACCACCATCCTACCATGGTAACAGACTACCTGATCCTCTGAATCATGAAAGCCATCCTATTTCTCACTACCATACTCTGACCTAATCTTCTGAACTTATTTATGCGACTAGTAGAGATATTTACAGTGCAAAGCATAAATATTGATAACATATCTTTAAGTCATCTATTTGCTTTAAAAGGAATATGAAGAACATGTATAACATTTATCTACTAAGATGTATAAAAGTAATGAAGCATCAACCAATGTTTTTAGTATTCAATTCCTTAAACAAATACGCTACACGGCTGATTGCATGTTTACATTCACACTTATACCCAGAGGAGATGAGATATACCGCTCATACTCCAACTGACCACTAGTAAGTCGAAATCGGTACCATACAAGGTCAATGGCAAAGCCGACTGTCAATACCTCACCTTGTCTCGGTCAGTATGAGACCACTTAGATGTAGCATGACATCTTGCGTCTGTTGTTTATTAGCTATGTCGGGTTATAGTAGCATCTTCACTATAGAGTTACAGTCGTAGCGTGTACTCTCTTTGGGAGAAGACCACTAAGCTTTCCTGGATTATCAGGATGACCACTGAGCGATCCTGGTTTAATTTCATCAGGAAGTCCACTGAGCAACCTGGTGTATTTGGGGAGTCCACTGAGCACCCTTATTTAGTTTGGGAGTCCACTGAGCACCCTTATATAATTATCACATATTCAAAAATATGCATTCTGAGTAAAACTCATTTCACCATTCAGCAAATGCTAACACGGAATGGATCTATGGTCTGGGAAACTACATGGTAATATTTATCTTTCTTAATTAAGTGCATTACTGTATATTTTAGCATCAATCAAGTTACAAACAAGAATTGTATCAGATGCTACAAAGAAAATCATAAATGCATTTATCAGGTACTTTCATGTTCTCTGAAATATATGAAACACATAGATCACTTAAAATCTCAAACTCTTATCATCATCATTACTTGGGTATTCAAAACCTTATTTCATCACTAAGTATGGTCACCACTTAGCAAGAAACAATTACCTCTAGGTCATCAGACTAGGGTATATATCCACATAGTTCGCATAGCTCTTTGAATTTGTATCATATAACATCATAGCTCTTACCTAGCCATGCTCATTGCCTTATGATACCTACGTGGTGAGTATATCATGCTATCAACAATTTCAAACACATGTCTTAACCATGGAATACTAAAGAACACATTCTCCCTAATGAATTAGGATTATAATCAACCGATTAGGGTTTCAAGATTTTATTAACAAGGATTAAGACCTAACTTATAATCCACTCATCTCAGGAGTATTATTGTATGTTAATCACATAATTATCTTTCCAATCTTGGTTTCTCTCTCAACCCCACTAGGATGTAGATTACTTAATTCACCTCATTAAGGTCTACTAGCTTATCATTATCAAATTGAATTAAACTCATTGTGTCTCAATATTGCATTGATCATATACATCACTTAGACAAGCCTAATGAATTAGAGCATGTCTACCATATCGGGTAGCATGGTGGACAATGTTATCCTATCTTTCTTGAAAATGCATATATTATCATAACAAGTATCCATATTAATCATGTGGTGAAACCACTTCATCATATCGGGTTTAGGGCATATCCCTTAACACCATATCGTGTAGTCATAATGGGTTAGCTATTACTTTGACTTTTATCAGATTTAGTCAACCTCATATCGTGTATAGGTTAGACTTTTGTCCTCATGTCGGGTATATAAGAATATTGGATTCTCATATCGTGTATAAGAGTACACCATATCGGGCATATCATTATGGCTTTACCATATATCATTTAAGTAATATAAGATAATATTTTATTGGTTTCCTACCTTAGATTGTCATATCAATTTTCCATCTCAACTTCCATATCAGTTTTCTATCTTGGATTCCCATATCATTTTCCATCTTGGGTTTACCATATCAGTTTCCTTCTTGGATATCATCTCGGATTACAGCTTGGATATCATATCGGTTTACATCTTGGGTAACATATCGGGTTACCTATAATAGATAAACCTTTGAACTCATAACCTTTTTATATTTCCAAGGTTTAGTTCTTTCACTGTAGTTACACGACAAGATGGATACTTAATTGCTCTTCAACCTATCAAAAAGTAATAGGGTATATCGAGTTTCAAGGACAATTGGTTTTCAAAGCATATCAGGTTTCTATTTCTTCACTCTAGGGTTTTTCCCATATCATGCAAAAGTATTGCTTTACCCTTGTCTCATGTATAAGACATAAATAGGTATCTTCCATATTGTCCATAGGACATGTCTTATATAATATATAAAGTATAACCTGCCTTCATATCGGGTGAACCTCTATATTGGATTCCATATCGGATTTCAAGAGTCTTCAACCCATATTGGGTTGTTCCATGATGATGTCATCATCATCAACCTTAAGACCTTTGTCTTGATATTCAAAGCCATAGATAACAGTCCTATCTACTTATTGGAACTACTAAATATATCAATTAATCAAAGCAAATCCGAATTTGTAAATAATAAACAAGTTGAATAATATTGAAGAATAGATAATAATATAGTGGGTTCAAGTTATATAACCCACCTCTAAAGCAACTTCTAATCTTCAAGCTTCAACTCCTCACATCCCAAGGTTGAAGATGAACCTCTTCAAGATCCAAGACTTGAGCTCCTAGCTTTTGCACGATCTCCAATCCCAATGGGCGATATCACCTTACTTGGTTGCTATGAACTTTTTGGACGATATCCTTTATCCTTGGCCGATATCAAGCTCTATCACTTAACTCTCCTCACTATGCACGATACAAGATGGTATGCACGATAAAAGAGGGAAGGTTGCTAACAAGATATCAAAAATTCTACTAATAAGTGAAGGTTAGGGTATTTATACTTGAGGTTTATGAAAAAGAGTGTAAGAGGTGTCATTAGCTTAAGCTACTTCATGCCACCTAGCCATGCATGGTCGACACATACATTTGCATGTATCCCATCATTATCTTTCCATGAAAAAAACAAAAACTCAAGGATAATTTAGGGGATAAGGGTCGGCTCTTGAGTTATCTTCTAGGGCAAGTCTTCTTTCACTCACTATATTATAATATTCATCTCAATCCTTTCCTAAGACAAGTTGCAATTCGATACATATCACTTAGTTGAAGTGCCTTGCTCGACATGAGCAAATTACAAAACTCCACAAACCAATTAGATACTCCCTTATGGCTCTATGGCCGATAGGGACTTCCATTTCTAAGTCCACAACTCAATATAGCTCATATGTATAGCTTTCAACTTATATATTTTCTTGGTCTCTTCATTATTAAGAGTGCTAACACTTTAAGATGATTCAAACATATTGTCTCTTTCTTTCTATCTCCTGTAAATGATATTAGGAAGGAGTAAAGACAATCTAGAGGTGGTAATTTACACATCAACCCTACATTTTATATATATATATTGCAATTTGTATTATAATTGATGTACCAAGCACTTAGCATTTTTCAAACAAGTTCTCACTTAGATTTAGGCTTTCCACAAGACACCACTTAGCATCATTATCTTACTTAGAACACATTCATCATGTAACATTTGCAATATAACCCCTCATCTTGGGTAAATTGCACTTTTCACTTAGATTATCATATAATGCACACATAGTTTGCATATAAGCTCAAATTTGAAAATAAACTTCACAAATGCCTTAATTACTTTTCAAAAGAGAAGAACAAGTTTGTAAGTAAATTAATTAAGAAAAACATCTAGGGTTAGGCCATAACCCAAGTCATGGGTGTTATAGGCATGACCATCACCTTTTGTTTTATATTGCATGTTTACGTTGTGGGATATATCATGTATATGATATGTACTATATATGTGGTGATTGGATATAGTATATGTATATATATGATATATATAAATCCCTTAAATCCAAATATATCAAGTCTAAGATGTTTTCCATTAGCAACACACATGAAAAGCTTGTTCAAATAAGCACAGGTTACGCCCTCACACGGTGCTCTGTCTACCTTGTGGAAGTGTGATGATAGATATGTAGGTTCTGCCTTCACAGGGTGCATATCTATCGTGTTGGCTAATGGGTTAGACTTAAACTAGTGATTCTTAACACATCTAAGCCCTAAAGCATGTAGATGATTATTATAAGGAGTTGCACATATTATCTATCAAGAATTGCATGTGATGCAATCAGCAGAAGTTGCCTACCTTGGTAATTAACTGTGTCTTGCGACGTTGATCGGACCATAGTTAAATTATCTTGGATCTTGCTCATTAGAAAATTGATTTGTTGTAATTTTCCAAATTGATACATGTAGGTTATCAATTTGAATAAAATAACAAGAATGATAATTAATTAAAGACCTAATTAATATTTCCAAATCTTAATCAAATCAAATCAAAATGAGTTTTTGACAAAAACTGTAAATTCTTTTGTACAAACAAATGGAAACCAACAACAGTCACTTTTCTTTGTGATCGGTCCTTGATAAGGACAAACTAAATGAGAATAACTTCCATGTCTGGTTCAGGACACTGAAAATCGTTCTCACACAGGAGCGCAAGATGTATGTCCTGGATACGTCACAACCAGATGAACCCCTTCCAACTGCACCTAGGGATGCCAATGATGCTTACAAGAAGCATACTAAAGATGTTGTGGATGCAAAGTGTCTAATTCTATGCTCCATGAAATATGAATTGCAGAGGCAACATGAGAATATGGATGTGATTGAGATGGTAACACATCTCAAGAACATGTTCCCAGATCAGGTAAGATAAGAGAGATACAATGTCTCCAAGGCACTATTCAAATGTAACATCACAGAAGGAGACCGAATAGGTCCTCATGTACTCAAGCTCATTGGGTATGTGGAGAACCTAGCTAGACTGGGATTTTCCTTGGGTTAAGAGTTGGCCACTGACATGATTCTACACTCTTTGCCAGAATCAAATAGTCAGTTCTGTTGGTATATATGCCCATAGAGCCATCCCAAGCGATTGCATGGAGTCAGATATTATTTAATCAATTAATGTGATTATTTGGTTAATTAATTAATTCCAGAATATTCTAATTAATCCATGAGCATTTTAATTAATGCAGTGTTTTTGTTTACTGATGGGTTTAAGAAACTCGACTTCCTTTCGTCTCCTATTTAAAAGGGCTTGATGACCGATATCAATATAAGATATTGAGAGGGGCTTTTCAATTTACGCTCATGTACGTAAACCCTAGCCTTCAACGTCCTCACCAGAGAAAGGAGAGCACCGCGACACTAGCACGCCGCCGTACAGAGATGACTCCTCCCCTCCAACTTAGGAAGCATGACGTGGAGTTTCAATCCATCTGCATGGATGAAGTAGAGACGCAGATGCTGAGATGCCTACATTCGGAGGACGTCAACAACTATCCATATGTGCTACGAGCGGCGTACATCACTGTAGAAAAGGAGCGTCACTGGATATTCCTGTGACGCACTCAGCGAACGGGAGAGAAGTTCCGTCCATGTAGGCCAACAATGTTGCACACCATCATGCAATGGGACATCGCCGGACCTGTTCCACAATAAGGTATATCCCGAAAAACTCCTTCCAAATACGTTGTTGTCGACGAGATCCTATTTCGAGTTGTGTGGAAATTGTTTTTTGTTGCTTCCATCACACATGTTTTCTCCACAAAACCCAACAGTGGTGTCAGAGCAGCGTCGATCTACGGCGTATTTGGATTCATTTTGATATGATTGAATCGTTGTATACTATTTTCTATGTTGCATACGATAAGAGGTAAAACTACTAATGTGCAAATCTAAACCTAATTCCACATACGTGTAGGTTTTTATTTTTTATGCTTTGAATGGGGTCAACTGTGGAAAATATTGATCCCCGCACTGGGGCGCTGCCCCTGTGTACCCGGCATAGTCTACGTGGGAGTCAAAACTTTATTTAATGGGGAATGTCCCACATTAAAAGTAATGCAATTTTAATATGTATATATGTATATGTAGATATACCTATGATATCAAGCACATCGCCTTTAAAATCTATTTTATGTGGTGAATGCATGCACGGTTAGGGCATAGTATCCCCTTTTGTGAATGTTGTGAATGAATGTGGATGTCAATCTTGTGGATATGTTTGTTTGTGAATGCTATGTATGTATAATTTTTGTACGTGGATCCTTTGTATAAAGTATTCGGCTTGCATGTCGAGCCTCATCTCTTATTTCAAAGTGTAATTAATTCTTTCCCTTTATATTTGTACTCATATGATGTAATAGAGATAGGATTAGCCTTTGTAAACTTAATGTAAGGAAACCACTTGAAGATCGAACTCCAAGGAGCATCCATGGAGAAGCACCATGAAGATCCAATTCCAAGAAGCAACTTGAAGATCCAACTCCAAGGAGCATCCATGGAGAAGCAACATAAAGATTCAATTCCAAGAAGCAACTTGAAGTTCCAACCTCACGGAGCATCCATGATGTTGTTCATTGTAATGTTGATCTTTACAGGTTGATTCACAGGTGTTGTTGCATGAGATGCATAAGACCATAGGTGGTCTGTAATCCTTTGTTGCTATAAAGGATTACAATAGTATGTCCATAACCAATGTATTTGTGTTTTTGATTGCATGTCTATCATTTATGGTTGTGGATATAGTAGTATATGATACGTACTATAAGTATGTGGTGTTTGGATATGTATATGTATTAATAAAACCCCTCTATTAATAATATTAAGTTTTAGTTGCCTACCATAAAGCAACACGCATGAAAAGCCTGATCGACTATGTGTGGGCACGCCTTTGTATGGTACACTATCTATCTCATGGAAGTGTGATGGTGGGTGTGTGGGTCTACCTCCGCAAGGTGCACACTCATTGTGTTGGCTTATGGGTTGGACTTAACTAGGAAACCTTGATAGGATCAAGTACTAGAGGTACACAGATGCATCATGGTAGGGAGTTGTGCATGATCATCTATCCAAGAGTTTTATATGATGCAATTGGCAAAAGTTGCCTACCTTAGTATTTGGTCTTTGACGCCAACGTTGGCTGGGTATTGATCTAATTATTTTGGATCTTGGCTCACTAGAAGGGTGTACGCTGCAATCTTTTGAGTTGATAGTGAGGGCTATCAATTTGAATAAAATAGTGGGAGCATAATTAATTAAAGGCCTGATTAATCTTGTTTATCAAATCTTTACAAGTCAAAATGTTTTGGACTAAATGTAAACTTTTTCTTTTGTAGCAATCAAATGGCAAACAACACTCACACTTTCTCATTGCATCGGTCCTTGAGAAGTACAAACTTACCGGAACCAACTTTAAAAATTGGTTTAGGACACTGAGAATTGTTCTCGCGCATGAGCGTAAGCTCTATGTCCTTGAAACACCAGAGCCAGCGGAACCTGCCTCAAATGCACCCAAGGATGAAAAGGATGCTTACAAAAAGCACATTGATGATGTCGTGGATGTCAAGTGCCTGATGTTGTGCTCAATGAACTATGAGTTGCAAGAGCAGCATGAGAACATGAATGTCATGGATATGGTAACACATCTCAAGAATATGTACCAGCATCAAGCAAGACATGAGAGATTTGATGTCTCCAAGGCTTTATTTAGAAGTAAGATGAAAGAGGGAGACTCAATTGGCACCCATATACTCACTTTGATTGGGTAGGTGGAAATCCTATCCAAGTTGGGATTTCCCCTAGGTCAAGAGTTGGCCACTGATGTGATTCTACAATCATTTCCTGAATCATATAGTCATTTTGTCATGAACTACAACATGAACAATCTTGACAAGCCGTTGTCAGAATTATTGGGCATGTTGAGGACAGCTGAAGCACAGATGAAGAAAGACAAGTCCAAGTCTATGATGATGATCATCAAGACAAAGTGAAAGTCAAAAGGCAAAGGCAAGGCTAAGAAATGTTCTAAAGCCAGGTAGAAGCCAAATTCATCCTCACTCAAAGCTAAAGGTGGGATCTCCAAAGAAGGCAGTTGTCACCATTGTCACCAGGCTAGACATTGGAAAAGAAACTGTCCTCTCTACCTAGAGGAACTGAGGAAGAAGAAGTAGGGGATAGAGATCTCCACTTTAGGTATATACATTATTGAGATAAACTTAAATACTTATTCATCATGGGTACTGGATACTGGATGTAGATCTCACATATGTTCAAATATGCATGATTTGATAAGAAGTAAGCCTTTACAAAAGGGCCAAGTCAAGTTGTGGGTCGCTAATAGAGCAAGAGTTGCTGCCAACACAGTTGGAGTTATTAGTTTATCTTTTCCTACGAGCCTTGTAATAGAATTAGAGAATTGCTATTATGTACCTACCATTAACCAAAATATTATTTATGTATCTTGTATGGACAAGAGTGGATTTGAATTTCACATTAAGAATGGAATGATTTCTATTTCTAAATATGAGATCCTTTATGGAAATGCCCCTATGTCTTATGGTGTCTACTTTTTAGAACTTGAGACTAGCATATACAATGAAAATACTAAAAGGCTAAAACTTGACAACTTAAACAAAACTTACTTATGGAATTGTCGTCTTGGGCACATAAATGAGAAGTGTGTATCTAGACTCCATAAGGATGGTTATCTAGACTCTTTTGATTTTGAATCATTAGAGACATGTGTGGCATGTTTATTAGGGAAGATACCAAGACTCCTTTCACTGGACACAGGGAGAGAGGCAGTGATCTGCTAGGGCTCATACATACTGATGTATGTGGACCTTTTAGATCAAATGCTAGAGGAGGCTATCAATACTTCATTACCTTCACTGATGACCTCAATAAGTATGACTATGCATATCTTATGAAACACAAGCCAAAAACTCTTGAAATGTTCAAGACTTTCATGAATGAAGTAGAGAAGCAACTTGGTAAGAGTATTAAAGCACTCCATTCAGATCAAGATGGTGAATACTTAAGCTGAGAGTTTGAGGACATCTGAGAGACCATGGTATTGTATCACAATGGACTCCACCTGGTACACCATAGCATAATGGTGTGTCAGAAAGAAGGAATCGTACATTATTAGACATGGTGCGATCAATGATGTTTTGGGGATATGCTCTTGAAACCGTAACATTTACACTTAACGACGTACCTTCCAAATCGGTTCAAAAGACACCATATGAGATATGGAATGGGAATCACCCCAATTTGTCTATGTTAAAGATTTGGGGATGTGAAGCTTATGTTAGGAGACAATTTCTTGAAAATCTTGGACCCAAATCTGAAAAACGCTATTTTGTTGGATACCCCAAGGAAACTCGGGGATACTACTTCTACACACCAACTGACAACAAAGTGTTTGTTGCTATGACTGTTGTATTTCTTGAAAAGGAATTTATTTCCAAAGGAATCAGTGGGAGGAATGTAGAGATCAAAGAAGTTAGAAACCAACAAGAAAGTAGAGAAACTGAGGAGGTACATAAGGAACATGAATACTCACAAACTGTTGTGGAATTTCAAGTTCCAAATGTAACACAAGAACCTCGTAGGTCTAGTAGGACACGACTTGAGCCTGAGAGATTTGGATTTCTCATGACTCAAGATAGTGACGAATTGGGCATAGCAGATGAGCCAATTTCCTATCTAGAAGCTACTAAGGGACCAAAATCTAAGAAATGGCTCAAAGCCATGAGATCTGAGATGGAATCCATGTACACCAACAAGGTATGGACCTTGATGGATCCACCTGAAGGGGTAAAACCCATAGGGTGCAAGTGGGTCTTCAAGAAGAAGACCGACATGGATGGAAATGTTCAAACCTATAAAGGTAGATTGGTTGCGAAAGGGTTCCGTCAAATTCAAGGTGTTGATTATGACGAGACCTTCTCACCAGTTTCCATGGTTAAATCCATCAGGATCATGCTTGCCATTGCAGCGTATCATGACTATGAGATTTGGCAGATGGATGTTAAAACAACATTCCTTAATGGGAATTTACTCGAGGATGTGTACATGACACAACCTGAGGGTTTTATCAATCCAAAGGAAGCCAATAAAGTCTGTAAGCTACAAAGGTCAATCTATGGATTGAAGCAAGAATCTTGGAGTTGGACTCTATGTTTTGACAAAGTAGTCAAAAAGTTTGGCTTTAGTCAAAATGAAGATGAACCTTGTGTTTACAAAAGGGTTAGTAGGAGCGCAATCATATTTATTATATTGTATGTGGATGACATACTATTGATGGGAAATGACATCCCTACTCTTCAGATGATAAAAGGTTGGTTAGGGAAGACCTTCTCTAAGAAGGATTTAGGCGAAGCATCCAATATATTAGGGATCAAGATCTATAGAGATAGATCTAGAAGGCTTCTAGACCTAAGCCAGAGCACATACATTGGGAAGGTGCTAAAGAGGTTTAGCATGGAGGGTTCTAAGAGAGGTAACTTGCCCATGTCCCATGGAGTTACAATCTCTAAAGCCCAATGCCCTAGTTCATGTGATGAATGGGCACACATGAGTAATATTCCATATGCATCAACAATTGGATCTATCATGTACGTGATGTTATGTACTCATCCTGATGTGTCGTATGCTTTGAGCATGACAAGACGGTATCAGTCAGATCCAGGTGAATGTCATTGGAAAATCATAAAGAACATCCTAAAGTACTTGAGAAGGACTAAGGATCAATTCTTGGTATATAATGGTGAGGAAGAGCTCGTGGTAAAGGGTTGCACCGATGCTAGCTTTCAAACTGACAAAGATGACTATAGATTGCAATCTGGGTTTGTGTTTTGCATGAACAACAAAGCTGTGAGCTGGAAGAGTTCCAAGCAAGAGACAGTTGTGGATTCTACAATAGAGGCCAAATATATTGCCGCATCTAATGCTGCAAAGGAAGCTGTGTGGATCAAGAAGTTCATTTCTGAACTTGGAGTGGTTCCAAGAGCTGGTGATGCAATTGAGTTGTTTTGCGACAACAATAGAGCAATTGCACAGGCTAAAGAACCAAGATCGCACCAACGTTCCAAACATATTCTATGGCGGTTCCATCTCATACGAGAGATCGTACAATGTGGAGATGTGAAGATTTGCAGACTACCTACTGAAAGCAATGTGGATGACCCGCTCACAAAAGCACTTTCACAGGAGAAACATGACAGACATGTTTGATCACTTGGATTGAGATTCATGAGTGATTGGGTATAAGTGCAAGTGGGAATCTGTTGGTATGTATGCCCATAGAGACTATCATTTGATGATTGTAATGGGATACTATGTAAATGATTTGTAATACTACATTGACCATATCAATAGAGGCAAGTTTCCAATCTATATGTTTGTGTTTTATATTGTGAGATGACCATAAAACTTATAGTTGTCTATAGAATAATATACTCAATGACATATGTCTTCGGGTTGATGACCTGAATAGTGAGATCATATGTATGCTAAGAGTATGTATTCTTGTTTTGTCCCTAATCGGTTGTTATTGTGGAAATATCCATAGACATCAATAACACATAAGATTAGAATATATATTGGTTGATGGAAAAATCTCATTATCCATGATATGGAGATATCAAACCAAATACATAGATACTTGTTAGAGAACAGTGTATCGGACAAACCCACCTTGAGAGTGACACATGGATACCATGATTGGTAGTTAGAGTCACATCTCATAATGATGGTGGTGATTGTTGTTCTTAGACCTGAAGTCACTACACTTATCACATGTCATTCGGTGTACTTTGACATCATCCGCTGTGGTCCTGAATAAGGATTGCCATAAAGATGGTGCTTGGGTGCACTATGACACATGCGGATGACTGTGAGTGAGATGGAATTTGTCCTTCCTACGAGAGTTTGATATTCTGGACACTTGATAAATGAGACTGAGAAATGCATGGCCATGCTGATGTCAGTCAATATGTGATATTGAGCTTACATATATCTTAGACAGTCTGCTCTAGTTTAAGGAACATGTATTGAACGTTGAAAAGGATCACAGTTCCATGACTCGAGTTCAATCCGAATATTAGTGACAAAGGAACTATACAATCACTGTAACACCAATCACGAGTGATAGGTTAAGTTGTTCTCCAACTTCTCCAATTACTTAGGTGGTAATAAAGTCTTGCTAGATACCAATCATTGCTTGTGAAATCATAATATGATTATGGATATCACTGCCAAAGTAATTTGGAGCCTACCGGGTCACAAGCATAGGATGTGTTGGAATAGGAGTATAATTGTGGATTTGATTGAAATTGCTCTGAATCACATTGATTACTAAAATGTTTATGTAATAGATTAGAATAATATTGCAGTGACTGGCTCTAAGTGCAAGTGGGAGTATGTTGGTATATATGCCCATAGAGTCATCCCAAGCGATTGCATGGAGTTGAATATTAATTAATCAATTAATGTGATTATTTGGTTGATTAATTAATTCCAGAATATTCTAATTAATCCATGAGCATTTTAATTAATGCAGTGTTTCTGTTTATCGATGGGTTTAGGAAACCCTACTTCCTTTCGTATCCTATTTAAAGGGACTTGACGACCGATATCAATATAAGATATTGAGAGAGGCTTTTCAGTTTACGCTCACGTACGTAAACCCTAGCCATCACCATCCTTAGGAGAGAAAGGAGAGCACTGTGACGCTAGCACGTTGCTGCACAGAGACGACTCCTTCCCGCCAGCTTTGGAAGCACGACGTCGAGTTCTAGTCCATCCGCGTGGATGAAGTAGAGACGCAGATGCTGAGACGCCTACGTTCGGAGGACGTCAACGACTATCCATACGCGCTACGAGCAGCGTACATCACCGCACGAAAGGAGCGCCGTTGTATCTTCCTGCGACGCACTTAGCGAACTGGAGAGAAATTCTGTCAGTGTAGGCCAGCAATGTTGCACACCATCGTGCAGCGGGACATCGCCGGACTTGCTCTGCGATAAGGTATATTCTACAAACACTCCTTCCGAATACACTGTCGTCGATGAGATCCTATTTCGAATTGCGTGGAATTTTTTTTGTTGCTTCCTCCACACATGTTTTCTCCACAAAAACCAACAAGTTCGTCATGAACTACAATATGAATGAGTTTGACAAATCATTGACAAAGTTGCTGGGCATGTTGAGAACAATTAAGGGACATATGAAGAAAGACAAGCTCAAGTCTATGATGGTGATCATCAAGACAAAGGGGAAGTCTAAAGACAAAGGCAATGCTAAGAAGAGTTCTAAAGCTGGCCAAAATCCCAAATCCTCAGATCCCAAAGAAAAGGGAGGAGTGAAGAAAAGAGGCAATTGTCACCATTATCACCAACCTGGACATTGGAATAGAAATTTCTCACTCTAGTTAGAGGAACTAAAGATGAAGAAGGAAGGCACTGAGGCATCCACTTCAAGTATAAACATTATAAGATAAATCTGATTACTTCTTCATCTTGGTATATGATACCAAACATAGATCTGACATACTTGATGTGTAGGATCTGATAAGAAGTATAAGCCCTCATAGAAGGACAAAGATGGGCAAGGCCTGAAGTAAGAGTTTCTGGAGCTTTAGTCTACATTTAAATTTATCTTAGCCCAATGGGCATGTAATAGAGTTAGTAGAACTATTATTTCAATATTTCTTTAAAAAGAAACATTTGCTTTAAAGCATCTTGTATGGCAAGGATGATAAATCAATAAAGTGATTTTTGATGCTTCTATTTAGTAAGATATGATCTTGTATGTCTATACCCAAACATCTAAATAGTCTTTGAATAAAAGAATCTCAAAAATGAATTTTTATAATGTTTATACCAAAGGATTATAATTCATAACTCAAAACTATCATTAGCATTAGTCGTATTGCACATATATATAAGAAATGCATATCTAGAATACCTATTGTTGTTAATGTAGATTCCTTTGGTTTATAAACCTGAGGAAATATACAATTCTTACTTACGCACACCGTGACATAACATCCTTCACTAGACGTAGTGGGAGGATAAGTTTTCCACTAGACCTCATACATGTGATGCATGAAGATCTTATGGAATAAATGCTATGGATAATTTATTATACATCATTTCGTTTACTAGTAATATGATGATATGTATTCAGTAAAATAGAAACATAAATCTATTGAAGTGTTCAAGAAGATTATAAATGAAGTATACCATTGATAAAAGTATTAAGAAACTTTGACGAGATCAAATGTTAAAACACTTTATATCAATACTTTGAGAACCTTCAATTGTGAAAATGTATCACAAGCCAATTCATTTGAACATAATGATGTGTCAGATTGAAGGAATTATACCATGATGAGTCATGATATAATTGTCTATTAATCTAATATTCTTGTATACTCATAAATAGATACCTATCACTAAATCATGTACCATTTGAAAGGTTTATAATACATCATATATATGATTTGGGAATGTCCCAATATGTCTGAAGGATTAAAACCTACATTAAGAAAGTAGTTTCTTTAAAAAAATTATCCACAAACCATAATTGTTGAATATTACTATTAATCCCAATCCAATAACAAAATTATTTTGTTGATAGGATAACTGAGTTCGTAAATAATCAGTGGGAGTAAAAGTTAAACTCAAAATGTTTGAGGTAAACAAAGAGGTACAATGAGAACTAAGAGAATCACAAGATGTTGTGGAATGTCAAGTTCATCATATGACACAGAATAAAATAAAATTCTAGTAATAATACATCTGAAATTGAAGGATTGTGAATCCAAAAATTCAGAAAAGTTGGTCATAACAGGATGAGCCAACTAATCGACTAGAAGCTATTAAGTATCATAATCTTAGTAATAGCTCAAGGCCATTGTGGGGTCCATGTAAGATAACAAGATAGGACCTCGTTAGCTTCACCTAAAGGGGTAATACCTAAATGGTGCAATAGGGTCTTGAGGAAAAGACCTACATGGATAAGATAAAAGGATAGATTGGTTGAATAAGTTTTTCAAATCATTTCAAGTTGTTGAACATGACAGAAATTCCTTTACCAGTTGTCAAACCTCATTGATATAGTTAAAATAGACTAAGAGATTTAGCATATGAAGACAGAATCTAGATTCCTTAAAAGGAATACATCATAGGATGTGTACATGACACAGCCTAAAAGGTTTTATAACTTCAAGGAATGTGAATAAAGTCTATAAACTACAAAGTTCAATCTAGGATTGAAACAAGCAACTCAGAGGAGGGATCTTTGACTTGACAAAAATAGTCAAAGAGTTTGACTTAAATCAAGATAAAATATAAAATCTATGATTACAAAATATTTAGTGGGAGCATATTGAAAGGCCCCTAAACTTGCTTAATGAGTTGAATAAGCTTAATTATCATAATTGAATTCTTATAACCCTAATATAACCTTATTATATGCTTTGAAATCATAAGACAAGCTTAAGTTTCAAATTTGGTCTAATTTGGACACTGTTTGAGCAAGTTATGCAATTTTATGCACATTTTGACCTTTTCTTCGATTTACCCAGTTGAGAGGTTTTCTTTGCAATTATCACTTGCATTATGTTCCTTGGATATTCCACCATCATCCTACGAGATTTTTGAGCCATGGGTTTCCTATCTAAACCTTGGTTTGAAGGTGTTTTCCTCAAGGGTATTTTAGGGTTTACCCCTTCATGGATGAGCTACCTTTAGTAGCTATCAACTAATGGATTATTTGTTTTGCTTGGAAATTCAAGAAATTAGGGATAATAATGTCTCTATGGGTGGTGGGAGAGCTTCTTGTGTGTGTGCTTGTATATTATTAATGGTTTAAGGCCATGGACACTTGGAAAGATATTAGAACTTCAACCTTTTCTTTTTCTTTATCTTAAAGTTTCATATACTTATCCCTAAGCACCAAAACGAGCCATTTACTCTCCACCACTTCCCTCCTTCTCCCAACCTCGTTCTCCCTCTGTGATGCTGCGAATTTTCTTGTCCAAGGAAGAAGAAAGTGGGGATCTTCTTGGAAAAAGAATCTAGGGTTGCAATTGATTTCCTTTTGGGGCTTAAAAAGCTTCCTTCTAGTGATCTTGACCTAAAAGTGTACGAATCCCCTTATTTCTTTGTCATCCTTCTTCCTACCTTTCTCCAGGTCGGAACCTTGCTGTTCCATGGTAGAAATTGCTATAAAGCTCTAAAACCCTACCTTTCTTGCTCCTTATGCTTAGGGTTTGCTCATTTAATGAAGAAAGGTGCTAGATGGACGAGTTTACAACTTATGATTGGATTTCCTACCCTAACTTCTCAAGTTTTCTTCTGTTTGGGATTTCATCTTCTCAATAGAGGCAAGTTTTATAGCTTGCTCCACGTTTATCGCTTACCATAAGCTTTCTAGATCATGTTCTTGCTTGAAAATGATGATTCATGCACTAAAAAGCTATGCTTGACTTGGATTTCAATTTTTATAATATTCCCTGTTCTAATTTTAGTTTTAGATGAACCTTTGATCATGTTTACATTATTCCTAAGGTATAATATGACTTGGATCAGGTTGGTTTGACAACCTATGGTGCTAAGCACCTATCAACCAATGGTCAATTTTAGGGTTTTAAGCTAATTTCTTCTATAAACCCATGACCCGAGATGGTACCATTGCAACAACCCTATGGTGTTGTCTTCATGACAACTCATGGTTGGGATAAAAGGTGTTAGATGATGGTGACAACCTATGGTCACCCCCGTAGGTCAGGTTTTGGATCAATTTATAAGTTTAATGATCAACCATTAAGTACCCTACTGATGTTATCAATCAATGATGACATTAGCTTAATATTTGATGTTGATTAATGAATATAGTATTGATCTAACAACCTATGGCGACTTAATGGTCACTAATGATGGTGGATCAGGTCTCCACAACCTATGGTGAGTTAAGCATTCTATTTGTAGCATAAATTAAGCCTTGACCAATAGTTTCTTGGGTCACTTGATGCAATGGTCAGACCTATATTGTAATTGTGGGTTTTAACATATGAAATTGACCCAATGGTCAAGATCTATTGTTTATTACTCCAATAAAGTGGAATGATGGCTAATGTAATATGTTGGTCCTAATAATGTAATTTAGATGGTTTTCTTTATATGATCAACTTAAGGAGCTTACTAGTTGACAATGGATGGCTTGTTTTAAATGAACAGTTGATTGTGGGTTTTACCCTACTCTTAATGGAACTTTTTGTGTTGCTGATCAAAGGATGTCTAGGGTTAGATGGTGACTCTTTCTAGAGAACAAATCAAGGCATTCATAGGTGGTTTATCCAAGTTGTTTACTTATGTAAACAATCAATGGCTTTACCTTTTAAACATCCAATGGTTCTGGGTGACATTGTGGTATGGTGATATGGGTTGAATGATGATGGAACAAATGGAGGGTTACCCTTAATAAGGTAGTCTTACCTATTCAATCATATGAATAGAAGGGATGATAATCATATTGTGTTTATATGTAACACTAATGAGGTATAGCTTGTTATACCTAGCTTTAATATAACTAAATGATGGTAATTGGGTATGAATAGTCCTTAAATGACTAATACAATCATGAAGTACAATGTTAATGTTGTTGAAACCCTAGTATGCTATAACCCAATGGTTACACCTTGATTTATGTGTGGGTTCATACATGAGAATAGTATGGAATGTGATGGTGATGCATCACCTTATGCATCCATGATCCAATGGGGATGTCGTGAGTTAGGGTTTGGGTATAAGTGTTGATTAGTAACATTAATATAATTTATCTTGTTGAACCTAACTCTAATGCAAATAGATAAAGATGAGTATTCATGTTTAACATTCTTATATGATGGCATTATGGTGAGATAAACTCCTTAACATGATCATAACCTTAATGTGTTAATTGGTGGTTGTCATAGACACATGGCTGATACTTGCTTATGCAAAACATGTGCATTATGAATATGATGAGGGTTAATCATATCTAGATTCCTTGCTTGTTGATGTAATAAAGGAATGTTCTTAATGTTAATATAACCCTGATATGATTGTTTATGAATATCTCCTAGCTCATTAATGCAATATTGTGCTGATCTGATGTATTATATGTAAGTGATGTTGTTGAGCCTTGTTATAAGTCATGCAAAGATAATGATGATCTTGCAGGGAATAGTATGATGGTCTTAATGACCTTTGGGCATGGTTGATCCCTAAATGAGGTGTAATCCTCTTATGTTGATAAGGGTTGATACCCTGTGATATTCTGAAAAGGATTTATATCTTGTGATAGTATGATGACTAGTGTGGTCTCATGAATGGCAAGTGAATAGTACCATGTGATGATGAGATGAGAAATTATGTTTCACACATTTTATATCTTTTGAAAGTTGTGATATCTATATGCTTGCTAGAAGTGAATTAGGGTTTGTATGTCCACTTGTTTGATGTTGCCTCAATTCACCCAATTGGCATAACTAATCAAGTACAACTCTAATCATGTAGTGCCTTGTGTCGTAGAACTATCTTCAGTGTCATAACTTGTTGGATGGTGAAACAAGTATTCCTAAGGGAAACTCAGAGCGCATACGGTTGAGTATGTGGGGGTGGTAGGTTGAGGATATATCCTTGTCATCCACTATGCATATTGTGGAGGTTGGCTATGGTCATGCCTCATACATCTGATGTGATTGAGAACGACTGTGGTCGTGTCTCGGTGATTATAACATGATGTGATTAGAGGACAGCTGGGGGGTTACCTCAATGATTGGGTTTGTCTACCCTAGTTTCTAGTGTCGTAACATGTACCAAGGGTGGACTAGTGGTTAGTAGTTTGACCATATGTCACTGTGGTGGCAGCTTTGACTGATATGTCACTGCCTTTTTACTCGTACTGACCGAGGGGAAGAGATCTTAGGATACCAACACTCCTAGATCTTGTATGGAACCGAATAGTCCTTTGGAGGGGTCGGATGGACTTTGGATGGTATGATTCAAATTCCTTAGGGCATAATAAAGAATGTAATACAGCCGTGTAGAATATTTGTTTAGGGTTATACATAACATTTCACATTGGATGATAACCCTTGTTTGTTATCTTTACACAAAGATGATTCTTAGTGCAATTAAGAGATAGTACATATACTTATGTTGTGGATATGCTTAAGATTGTAGATGCGTACATACAGTAGCCATGATTTTGTTGATAACTATATTGCTACTATTGATTATAATCATGATGCTAGCTATCTCATGTTGTTAGTTATGTTTAGGATGCTAGCCATGCCTTTGTAACTAGAGATGCATATACTGCTAATCGTGCTTATCCAGATAGTTATGCTTATGTTTTTAGCTCTTGTTATGATGTTGATATGTTCAACCAATTAGACATTCTCATGTTGTTAGCTATGCTATGTTACTAGACTTGTTCATGATTCTAGATATGCATATGCTACTGAATTGCTTATATTGTCAACACGATAAAGGATGATAGTCTGGCTAATGATGATAGTTATTATCTGCTCCTTTATGTATTTTGTTAATCAACTATACTGCTGATCGTATTTGTTATACCTAATTAAACTGCTTAACTATTTAATTATTTAAAAATGGTGTAATCAATAAATGTTGTTGGAGGTTGTATTTGTTGCTGGGACATGGGTCTCACCCTTGTGGTTTGCCACATTTTTTAGGTAATCAGAAGTGATGAAAACAAACATGTGGAAGCAAAGAGGAGCTATAGTAATGAATCTTTGATAAAGTTGATTAGATGTCTAGTGTGTCCTAGAGTCATGCTTGTACTCTCAGGTTCGGGTGAGAAACAGTTTGTATATGGTGTTTCAAACGAATCGTACTTTTGTTAGCATATTAATACTTGTTTGTGTGGCATATACGAATATTGTTCTCCTATGTATATATGTGGTGGCTAAGACAATAGAACAATTTGTATCAAATTCTTGGCATAGTATGGATATAAGAAAGATGTTGGGCTCTTATCCAAATGTTTTTGAGCGGGTGCTGATGTTGAAATCAATTTTAATTTACCCATATTTTTGGGTATGTGATTAATTAGTGATTGATTGTGTTTTATGTTTTGAGTAACCTCATTTAGTGTAACGAGTTATCACACATATTGAGTATTCCATATACGATGAGGAATTATGTCACAATAATGTGAATTTTAAGAACTGACATGAAAATACCTTCAATAATGAAGGATTAGGTTAAACATCTTATGAGAAAAGCATCAAGACTTATTGATGGTTCCTGAATGTTCCACAATGTAAGTTAGAGCACATATAATATCAATATGTCGAAACAGTTCAACATGAAAGGATTCAAAGAGAGAATATGGATTAGTCTCTCATGAGCCATGTGTTCCAATTCTCATGAAAAATGGAAATAACATTATAAAGATGTCATAGGTTGTAGCAATGGATCTATCGTGAATGATATAAATGTACTTGTCCCATATAATATTATATGTATTGGACATTTCAAGATGGTATACAATTCCAATAAGGGTTATTGGAATATTTTTAAAGGTATCCATTAGTACTTATGAAGCACTTAACGATACATTGCTAATCATTAAAGATATAAGCAAAGGAAGAGTTGTGTGTAAAGGTTATGCTGATGCAAACTTCTGAAATGACAAAAGTGATCACAATAAAATATGTCTGATAATAAAGAAATGTCTTATTAGTTGAAAGGGTTTCAAACTAACAACCATTAATTCTGTTCTACAAAAGAAGCCGAGTATACTTGTGTTATAAACACAATGTGATGCTATATTGATATAGAAGTTCATTTGGATAAACTTCAAGATGTTCCAACCATTAATGAAACAGTAGTCATATTGTGACAGCAATGGAGCTGCTAGTTAGGCAAGGAATATCAAATACAACATTACAAAGGTTTTATCCCATAGCGAAGAGATAAGAAACATGAAATAATACTGACCAAATAACAAAATGTTGCTAACCCGCTGGACTAGCACTAGCACTATAGAAACATGGTGGACATAATTAAATCACATGAATGAGATTCATGGGTGATCAACTTTGTGACAACCGCTATCACACCGACAGCTTAATTGCACAAAACTATGTGGAATTGATCATTAACAGAGGATTACCGCAAATCACTAAATATTAAAACATTTTTTCTAAGAGAAAGAACCAAACCATATATATATACATCATGGTTTACTTGTACATACAATGTTCCATCTCCTTGCAAGGATTTGAGATAATAGTTGCTTTATCAAAACATACAAAAAAGCAACATCATATATCGAGGTGTACTGGTCAAAATCTCAGATCAATTATAAAACTCTTTATGCACTATCTCCCAAAGGACCTGAGAGTACATCGATGACACATAGGACTCTATATCTACAAGACACATAGCAACACACTCAACCTGAGTAGTTACTATTGTCCTTGCTACTGTTGTCTACTCTCTACTGCACAGTCTCTACCTCTTCGTACACGTCCACCTAAAAAGTTGTGGAACCCAGGGTTGAGACAACTTGTCCCAGCAAGAGATCTAACTCTCCGCCAACAATATTATTATCATAATTAAACTTTTATAAATGAGAGCTGAAGAATCCTTTATTGAATTAAACAAGTATAATTGTTGATTACATGTAGAGCAGAGCAATCTTATCTTCTTATTAGTTCAAATATCTACAACTGAGTTGTAGATCATTTATTTACTTTTAAAAAGGAATATGAAGAACTTGTATAAATATTGTAAACTTAAACAGTATAAAAATCAAAGCAAGGCATCAACCAATGTTTCAGTATTTGATCCTTAAACAAATATGCTACACAGCTGGTTACATATTTAAACATTCCATCTCCAACTGACCACTATGAAGCTAGCATCAGTACCATATAGATCTATTGAAGAGCTGGAATATACGACCTCTCTATTCTCGATCAGTACGAGAGTGGCAGTGACATTATGAGTCGATCTGCATTTTATCTAGCCTGGCATATAGAGGCTCTTCGCTATAGAGATACACTGTGTAGTGTGTTCTCTGTCCAGGGTATGATCTACAGTCAATCCTACTTGTATATCTTGAGTCATGGCCTGTAACCATACTCTTTTGGGGTATGTCTTTACCGCCAATCCTGATGTTGCAATAGAGCTGTGGCCTACAACCGTACTCTTTTTAGGAAAATGTCTCAAGGTCAAATCCTGGGGTTTGAAGGAAGCAAGGTAATACTCGTCTTGCACCCTCGCATATTCAAAAATATGCGCTCTGAGTAAAACTCATTTCATCATTCAACAAATCTTGGCACTTAATGATTCTATGGTACGAGAAACTATATTTTTAGTTTACTTGATATATTAAGTGTATTACAACATCTTTTAGCATCAATCAAGTTACAAGCATGAATTACAGATAAATTCTATATAGAAAGGTGTAACATATTTTTAAGAGATCTTGTATCAATTGGTACATATCTGGTTATACCCATCTTGGGATATCAGTCCCCTAAATACTTTATTGGGAATCTCATCCTTCATCATTATCATTATCATGATCATATTCTTAGGTATCAAACCCTTAGTTCATTGTTGAACAGTATCACCTCTCATTAGGCAATAGCCAACTCTAGGTCATCAGACCAAAATAAAAATCATACTTGTTGTACAAGTATATCACATGGCTCACCAGGCCTTATATAATTAGTATTATAGTAAATCATCATAGCTCATACATGGCCATGTTCATCATCTCATAATACCTGCATGGTTAGGATTTATAGAAAATGCAATATCAAACAAATATCATGACCACGCCATTAGAAGAATCATTCAAATTGTAACCCTCTCATGGTTAGGGTTAGGGTTTCCTTTGTAACTAAATTAGGGTTTCCAAGTGCATACTTATTAATCAAAACCCTTATTCACATTATAAGAGATTCTTGATTGCCATAAATGTTTAAGCATACTTCACTAAATATCATCAATTGATTATCAACATGAGATACAAGTTTCTTTCTTATCCTTAATAGAATATTGACTTCAACATACCTAATACATTGATTTACCCTTCTTTAGTGTTATCAACCTACACTTATTAAAGTGTATTCATCTAATTACTTTCATGATGGTTTCATTGATTATATTCAAGTTGTATCGGCCTACACTCTTCAAGGTATATCAGCCTACACTCTACAAGGTGTATCAACCTCCACTCTACAAAGTGTATCGTCCTACACTCTACAAGGTGTATTGGCCTTCACTCTACAAGGTGTATCGGCCTAAATACATCACTTTTGTCAGCCTAGACACATATATTTGTGTCGGACAAAACATGTCAAATGCTATCATTTTAGAGATACTTAGGGTGGTATTTATTGTGTGGTTCTCGAGGTATATTGGCCATAGCACATACTTGTGTGTGTTGGTCATACTATCATTTATGTATCAGCCACCCAACATTAACTTAGGTATCGGCCACTCAACATTAACTAGGGTATCGACGACATTATCTACTAGTGTGTTGACTAGATCATGGACTAGGGTATCATCCATACCATCAATAAGGATATCGACCTCATCTTCTACTAGGATGTCAGCCTCACCTTTAATTAGGGTATCAACCTCTTCAATCAAGTAGCATATCGGCCACTTTAACATTGTCTAGTCTATTAGGCACACTATCAACTTATGTATCAGCCTCACTAACAACTAGGATATTGGCCACTTCAACCCTTTATATATCGGCCTCACCTTCAACTAGGGTATAAGCCTCTTCATCAACTTAGGGTATCAGCCACCCCTTCAATCTTAGGGTAAACCACTCAACATCAACTAAGATAACGACCACACCATTAGCTAGTGTATCGTCCACATAGAACATTATGGGATATCAGCCTCTAGGTTTTGAGTTTATTGATTTAGGGTTAGCTATATCAGCCACCACACTCAACCAACTAAACATGATTTCATACAATTCCTTCACTAGTCATCTCTAGATTATTACAAGCTAATATCTGAAAAACACTAGAGGGGGTGAATAGAGTTTTTAAATAATTTTAACAATTTATTTAACTCAAACAACCACAATTAAAAATTAGAAGAAGGAGACAGGTGTTTAGAGTGGTTCCAACTTTAGCAAATACTAAAGTTGTCAGTCCACCACCCGGTTGCTTACCCAACCGGGATTTTGAAAGTATTTATTTTATTACCTTCTCAAGGATTTACACAAAATACAATACTTTCCTTTACACCCTTTGAGAAGCCTTCACTTGAAGTAGGTGCACCAACTTTGAGGTAGCCTTCTTGAAGTAACTCCAAGCTCCCCCTTGAAGTAGCCTTCCTCTCTAGAAGTAACCTCCTGTTGCACCAGCCTTCTAAAGTAGCTCAAAGTCACCTTCTTCGCCAAGAAGAACTCCACCCTCTCCAATCAGCAGCCTCCAACCTAGGAGTAGCAAGGAGAGTACAAACGGTAAGAGAGAACAAGAAAGAAAAAGGAAATTACAACTTATCCTTTGTAGCCCAAGGCTTGATTTGCCTAGATCAAGCGTATAGATCTCCTAACCAAGTGTGTGAACTTGTGATTGCAGTGGGTAGGAGATACTAGCCTATAGGACACGAATTTTGAGCTAAAGAAGGAAGTAGCCAATGTTCACAATGCTCAATTTGCTCACAAACAGATTGCTCAAAGTATGCTCAAAGAGTTCTCAAGTGTAAACCAGTGTGTTTGAGTGTCCTATGGCTTGTCCTATTTATAGGAATGGCCTAAGGATGCTTAAGGACGTTCTAGACAACTTCTAGGGGTTTCTAAGTGCTTAACTAGTCGTTAGGTACAAAGTTGTTGCTTTAACAACAGCTAATTAATTAATTCTGCAGTTGCTGTCAGAGACAATCTCGGTCGAGGAATGGTCGACCGAGACACCTACTCGGTCGAACTTTTGTCGACCGACAGACACTCTGGAACAAGTGATTTGCAACGTCTTTCTCCAACTGCCAACTAACTTGTCTGTTGTGTCTAACGGCTACTTTGGATCTTTCTCGGTCGAGAATATTGTCGACCGAGAGTGTCTCGGTCGAGGAGTTTGTCGACCGAGATTGATCCTGTTTCAATGTTGCAATTTAGGCACTAATTATATGTATGAGTGTGCATATGTGATCCTATTTGAAGGGGATGACTTATCTAAATGTGATGTTTAGCTAGGGAAGATCTAACGCTTGATTTACATGCAATCTAAGTACTTGTACATTATATATTTGTACAAGTTTTTACAAAGCGATTACATTGCATGAAAATATAAATATGTAAGCATATGGATTTCCCTAGTTGCTTTGGCATCCACCTTAATCCTGCACACTCAAGTAGCTCATTAGATCAATAAGAATGAAATGTTTGTCATAATCAAAACAAAGGGATTTATAGATGTCCATTTAGCCAACAATCTCCCCCTTTTTGAAGATGACAAACATTTCCTAAATATAAAAATAAAGGAAATATAAACCATATGAGTTTCATACCTTTATATTACCTTTTGTAGCTTTTCCTCTTGTTTATAAAATGTGTGCTTATTATTCCCCTTGAATTATGGAACATGAAATCCAATTCACTAGGGAATATAGCAACTTTCAATGTAAAGCCAAGAGTTTATTTATGAAACTCATTGATTGAGTTTTTCTAAGTTTTAGTTTTATATTTATTTCTCCCCCTTTGTCATTTCAAAAAGATATCCGTTTAGAAATAAAAACTCCCCCTTAATTAGATGTCCCATCAAATCTAATGAAAAAGATGTCCATTTAAAAACCAAAATATCATGATGCAAATAAGAGTTTTTGTTTAAGTAGCACAAATATCAAAGAAAACATCTTCCAAAGGAGTGATAAGCAATTGCTTCCTAATTTTGTTAAATTGATCTAGTGGAAGCGGTTTTGTAAAAATATCAGCCAATTGATCTTCCGTATCAACATGATGAAGGGAAACATGATTCTTGGAGATGTGATCCCTTAAAAAATGATGACGGATTTCAATATGTTTAGCTCGGCTGTGTAAAATAGGGTTGTGTGCTAAGTTTATAGCGCTCGTGTTGTCACAAAAAATAGGTGTAGATGAAAGAGTAAAACCATAATCGTTTAATACTTGTTGCATATAAAGCACTTGAGCACAACAAGACCGGCTGCCATATATTCAGCTTCAGTTGTAGATAGGGCAACCGTATTTTGTTTCTTGCTAAACCAAGATACTAAAGCTCTCCCTAATAAGAAACAGCCACCACTAGTACTCTTGCGATCAAGTCGACAACCAGCATAATCCGCATCAGTATAAGCTTTAAAATCCAAGGATTGTCCTTTTGGATACCATAAACCAAAGCAAGTAGTGCCGGCTAGGTAACGAAGTATTCGTTTAACTGCTAGAAAATGAGAGTGCATAGGTTGTGATTGAAATCGAGCACAAAGACCAACGGAAAACATGATGTCCGGTCTAGAAGCAGTTAAGTAAAGCAAACTACCAATCATGGCTCTATATAAGGAATCATCAATAGGTTCTCCATTTTCATCCTTATCAATCTTAATAGAAGTAGCCATAGCAGTAGTAGCATGTTTACACTGATCCATCCCAAAACGTTGTAAGAGTTCTTTAGTATATTTTTCTTGGCTTATGAATATTCCGGTAGGTGTTTTCTTAATTTGAAAACCAAGAAAGAAAGTTAGTTCACCCATGAGGCTCATTTCAAATTCTTTTTGCATAATGTCACTGAATTGTGTGCACAATGAATCATTAGAAGCTCCAAAAATAATGTCATCAACATATATTTGCACAACTAGGAAATCAGATGTATATGTTTTGAAAAATAAAGTAGAATCTGAATTTCCAATAGAAAAACCATTATCAAAAAGATATGTCTTGAGCCTTTCATACCAATTCCTAGGTGCTTGTTTTAAACCATAAAGTGCTTTCTTAAGTTTATAAACATAGTCACCTTTTTTTGGTATTTCAAAACCAGGTGGTTGGGCAACATATACTTCTTCTTGAATAATGCCATTTAGAAATGCACTTTTTACATCCATTTGGTAGAGTTTTATGTTTTTATGTGCAGCAATAGCTAATAACATTCTAATAGCTTCAAGTCTAGCTACCGGTGCATATGTTTCATTGAAATCTATTCCTTCTTGTTGATTATATCCTTGTGCTACTAACCGAGCTTTATTCCTTATTACTTCTCCTGCCTCATTTAGCTTGTTCCTAAAAACCCATTTAGTTCCTATTATGGTTTTATCTTTTGGTTTAGGAACTAAATCCCATACATCATTTTTAGTGAATTGATTCAATTCTTCTTGCATGGCTATTATCCAATAATCATCTTTAAGAGCTTCAGATATCTTTTTAGGTTCAATGATAGAAACAAAAGCCATGTTTGCAACATCTTTGAAGGAAGACCGAGTTTTGACTTTATCTTTAGGATCTCCAATAATTAGTTCTTGAGGATGATATTTAATAAGCCTCGGTGTAGGTTGTGGTTCAGCTTGGTGATTATTTGTATTATCTTTCTCACTATCATTTGGTATGTTTAAATTTTCGAATTGATTTGTGAGATCTATGATTTCTAGATTTTCAGATTTGGATTCTTCATGAAAAGAAACATGAATAGATTCCTCAACTTTTCTAGATATAGTGTTATATACTCTAAAAGCTTTGCTAGAAGTGGAATATCCCAAAAAGAATGCTTTGTGTGATTTTGAGTCAAACTTGTCTCTATCATCTTTGGTATTTAAAATATAGCATGTGGAGCCAAAGGTATGAAAATAGTCAACTCTAGGTTTCTTAGAATGTATTATTTCATATGGAGTTTTCTTCAAATGAGAGTGAACGGTTACTCTATTTAACACATAGCATGCAATGTTTACAACTTCAGCCCAAAAGGTTTTGGGTGTATTGTGTTCGAGCATCATAGTTCTAGCCATTTCTTGTAGTGATCGATTTTTCCGTTCGACTATACCATTTTGTTGTGGGGTGCGTGGAGCAGAAAAATTATGAGTGTACCCTTGAGATGTACAAAATTCTTCAAATATATGGTTTTCAAATTCCCCACCATGATCACTTCTAATGGTACATATTTTGCTTTGTAATAGATTTTCAATCTTGGAACAAAATTGTATGAAAACATGAATAGTATCATCTTTAGTTGCAATAAAGTGTACCCATGTGTATCTACTATAATCATCAACAATAACAAAACAATATCTTTTACCACCAATAGATTGTGTCCTCATGGGTCAAATAAATCCATATGAATTAATTCCAAGGATCTACTGGTGCTAAGTACATGTTTTGATTTAAAAGAGGTTTTGGTTTGCTTTCCCATTGTGCAGGGTTCACAGTTTTCAACTTGATCAAAAGATAAAGTAGGCAATCCACGAACAAGATCATATTTTACTAACTTTTTAATAATATGTGAACTAGCATGTCCTAGATTTTTATGCCATACTTGTAAGGTATTTTCATTTGCAAGCAAGCATTTTCCTACTACTGATTTCATAGAGTTAGGTTTAAGGATATAAAGATTTCCAACTCTGTTTCCTTCATAAACAACATTTGTAGTGTTTTCTATCAATAACTTGCAGCAAGTTTTGTTAAATAACACATCATAACCACTATCACATAATTGACTAACACTTATCAAATTATGGTGCAAACCATCAACGAGTAGAACATTTTTTATTTCGAGGTTTGTACCAACATTACCTATTCCAATGATTTTGCCCTTACCATTGTCTCCAAAGGTGACTGTTCCACTTTTCTTTTCTTCAAAGGTTTGAAATGCATCCTTGTTCCCAGTCATATGTTTGGAACATCCACTGTCAACCACCCATTCCTGCATTAAAATGTAGATTTTGGTACCCTTGTGATGGTCCGATATGGTTAGAATCATTTAAGTACAGATTTGTATAAGAGTTCTGAATCAGAAGTCCAGTTGGTCGACAATTGTTCGACCGACATCTGTCTCAGTCGACAAATTTGTCGATTGAGAGGATTACTGTATTACAAACAAAGAAACACATAAATTTAGCTCGGTTGACCAATTTTCGACCGAAATAATTTCTGGAAATTTTGATATGTTACAGACATTCGGTCGGTCGACAATACTTCGACCGATTAATGGTTCGGTCGACAATACTTTGACCGACTAAGTTCCTGTTTCAGTACAATAACGCAGAAAATTTACAATATGCATGAAATCTTTTGTTTAGTTGAGATAAGACAATATAAATAGCAAGAGGGAGCGTTTGGTTATATCTCAACTAAATTCCATTTGACTTTACTAAGTTTGAGGTTTTGGGACCCAAACTAATTCGGAATCCTTAGTTTTATAAGGACATGAAAAGGAATAGTGTCCAAGGCGTAAACAAAAATGGCAAGTAATAGAGTCAACTTCATTTCTCTTTCTAGCCATTGTGTTTTTGGGTACAAACATAGTTTGAGTTCTTTTGGGTTGATTTTTCTTTGGAGCATATCCCAAACCTTTTCTTCCGTTGAAAACAGTACCAATGCTTAGAATGTTATCAGGTATATTTTTTCTTCTTAACTCATAAAGTTCTCTTTGCAGCTGAGCAATATCATTCATTTTCTTGTGTAGATCATTTCTTGCTTGATCTAAATCAGATAACAATGAATCTCTTTCTTTTATAACATTATCATAGTCTAGATGGTTACACAAAATAGGTTGAGTCTAAAAATCTTTTAGTTTAGCTAACAAGTCAGTCTTTTCTTTAGAAAGAAGATAAACATTTGTTTCTAAAGTGAGTAGCTTTCTAGTGCAATCATCTAAAGATGTTTTTAAAGACAAATTCTCAAGATCAATGTTATTCTTTTCAGAAGAAAGATTATCTAATTTAGCAATTTGCTCATCATTTGATTTGATAACCTTCTTTAGTTTCTTCTTGACATCAACATACTTATCATGAATTTCTTGTAGACTAGTGACTAACTCTTCTTTATAAAGATCAAGTAGGCTTACCTCTTGAGAGTTTTCATCATCTTCTCTTTCCATTAGACAATCCACGGTTTCTTCTCCGCTTTCACTGTCACTTGATTCGTCCCATGCAGCTTTATAGGCTTTTTCTCCCTTCTTCTTGTGGGAGCTTTTCTTTCCTTTCTTTGCTTTAGGGCATTCATTTTTGAAATGCCCTTTCTTCTCACATTCAAAGCACCTAGGAGGGGTAGAAGAAGAGCTGGAAATTTTGTTAGATTTAAATCTTTTGTATTTCTTACCATTTACTATCAAGGCTTCTTCTCCCTCTTCTTCACTTGACTCCTCACTTTCTTGTGTGACAGCCTTTGAAGCTTTTAGAGCCACATCCTTCTTCTTTCCTTGCTGAAGTTCACGTGCTCTTCTTTCTTCCTCTTCTAGGGTTGCTTCATGAGCTTCTAAGTTGCCAATAAGTTGCTCCATTTTCAGTCGAGTGAGGTCGTTTGCTTCTTCAATGGTTGTCACCTTTGGCTTATATTTTGGAGGAAGTGAACGAAGGATCTTTGATACCTGATCTTCTTCAGGAATAGGTTTTCCTAGAGCACTTAAACCATTAACAATAGTATAGAATTTTGCAAACATTTCACTAATTGATTCATTAGAATCCATACGAAAGTGTTCAAATTTTTGTTTAAACATGCTAATTTTGGAATTTTTGACTTGGACTGTACCTTCATAGGTTATGGACAGTCTATGCCAAATATCATAGGCTGTGTCACAATTAGATATTCTATTAAATTCTCCTACCGAAATAGAACAATATAAAATGCTTACAGCTTTTGCATTCATTTGGGCCAGCTTTACCGTGTTTGCATCCCATTCTGCAAATTGAGTTTGAGGGAGCTCATATGGGGTTGACACCATTCTCCATAAGTCCCAATTGATGCCTTGGAAGTAGAACTGCATCCTTCTCTTCCAATATTGGTAGTTTGTTCCATCGAACGTTGGAGGCCTAGCAACAAGTGTTCCTTCAAGGTTAAGGTTGTTGAGCACTCCATCCCCCATTTCTTCAAGACCTTGTTAGGGTTCCTTGAAGCCTGCTCTGATACCAATTGAAAAACACTAGAGGGGGGGTGAATAGAGTTTTTAAATAATTTTAACAATTTATTTAACTCAAACAACCACAATTAAAAATTAGAAGAAGGAGACAGGTGTTTAGAGTGGTTCCAACTTTAGCAAATACTAAAGTTGTCAGTCCACTACCCGGTTGCTTACCCAACTGGGATTTTGAAAGTATTTATTTTATTACCTTCTCAAGGATTTACACAAAATACAATACTTTCCTTTACACCCTTTGAGCAGCCTTCACTTGAAGTAGGTGCACCAACTTTGAGGTAGCCTTCTTGAAGTAACTCCAAGCTCCCCCTTGAAGTAGCCTTCCTCTCTACAAGTAACCTCCCGTTGCACCAGCCTTCTGAAGTAGCTCAAAGTCACCTTCTTCACCAAGAAGAACTCCACCCTCTCCAATCAGCAGCCTCCAACCTAGGAGTAGCAAGGAGAGTACAAACGGTAATAGAGAACAAGAAAGAAAAAGGAAATTACAACTTATCCTTTGTAGCCCAAGGCTTGATTTGCCTAGATCAAGCGTATAGATCTCCTAACCAAGTGTGTGAACTTGTGATTGCAGTGGGTAGGAGATACTAGCCTATAGGACACGAATTTTGAGCTAAAGAAGGAAGTAGCCAATGTTCACAATGCTCAATTTGCTCACAAACAGATTGCTCAAAGTATGCTCAAAGAGTTCTCAAGTGTAAACCAGTGTGTTTGAGTGTCCTATGGCTTGTCCTATTTATAGGAATGGCCTAAGGATGCTTAAGGACGTTCTAGACAACTTCTAGGGGTTTCTAAGTGCTTAACTAGCCGTTAGGTACAAAGTTGTTGCTTTAACAACGGCTAATTAATTAATTCTGCAGTTGCTGTCAGAGACAATCTCAGTCGAGGAATGGTCGACCGAGACACCTTCTCGGTCAAACTTTTGTCGACCGACAGGCACTCTGGAACAAGTGATTTGCAACGTCTTTCTCCAACTGCCAACTAACTTGTCTGTTGTGTCTAACGGCTACTTTGGATCTTTCTCGGTCGAGAATATTGTCGACCGAGAGTGTCTCGGTCGAGGAGTTTGTCGACCGAGATTGATCCTGTTTCAATGTTGCAATTTAGGCACTAATTATATGTATGAGTGTGCATATGTGATCCTATTTGAAGGGGATGACTTATCTAAATGTGATGTTTAGCTAGGGAAGATCTAACGCTTGATTTACATGCAATCTAAGTACTTGTACATTATATATTTGTACAAGTTTTTACAAAGCGATTACATTGCATGAAAATATAAATATGTAAGCATATGGATTTCCCTAGTTGCTTTGGCATCCACCTTAATCCTGCACACTCAAGTAGCTCGTTAGATCAATAAGAATGAAATGTTTGTCATAATCAAAACAAAGGGATTTATAGATGTCCAGTTAGCCAACAATATCATTAGAGGCATATTGGTTTATAGAGTCTAGAATATCATCCTAGCTCCGTCTTGGTCATATCGGCTTAGCAACATATCATTTAGAACATCTCTAGTCATGACAACCATCCATGTTATGGAGCAAAGTTAACTTGGATATCTAATAGACATCTCCTGAAATATTTTTAGCATTTAGATGGAAGATAAAACACTTAAGAGAACAGTAGTCCTACTCAAGAAATCAACCCAAAAGAATAGGATTTCATATGTATCAGTTTCCATACTTATACCCTTGTATCGGGTTAGGGTTTCCCACAAACCAATATCGGTTTGTGCATATCAGTTTTATCATCTTCAAGCTCAGGCTCTTCATCCATAACTACTCTAGTTCATGGACAACGGTCCTATATATTCATTAGAACTCATAGAACCATTGTTCAAACAAGAAAGTCAATGTAGGAAAGGAATCACCAAGTACTACATGATAAAAAGATACATAATAATAAAGTTGAGTTCAAGTTATATAACCCACCACAAGAACAACACAAAAGCTCCAAGCTTCAAAGCTCCACATTCTAAGGTTGGAGATGACTTATCTAAAGTCCAGGACTCAATCACAACACTTCTATATGAAAGAAGGTATCGTAGTTAAGAACTTGATGAAAAAAGAAGAGAAGGAAAGAATCATGATCCAAGAAGTATAATCTTTCCAAGGTTGAAGATGATCAAGGATCACCTTAGGAAAGATGCTCAGCCTTCTCTTTGTTCCTTGAGCTCCAAGGATCATCCTCCAAGCAAGATATGGTAAAGGAATCGAAAGGTTTATTAGGAAGTGAAAAGAGAGGTATATATAGTTGAGGTTCATGAAAGAGAGTGTGTATAAGGTGTCATCACTATGTGCACTTGGGTGACACGTGTCCACATATGGTAACTTCATGCAACCATAGTTATCTTTCTATGAAAAACTCTTGAGGATAATTCATGGATAAGATCTCGGCCATTTGGGTATCTTGCTTGACAAGATATCATCACCCAATCTTGCTTTATGTGCAAACGGATACCACTTATGCAAGGAACTTGCAAACCAGTAGGCTTCACCTACTTGAGGTACTTAGCCCGTCATGATCTCCTTCAAATGTTAACAAACCGATATGGGACCTCCTCTATGGATTCTAAGCCGATAGGCACTCCTATATATACTTCAAAACTCGATACAACCTCATCTAGGGTTCAAGGTACTCAACACTTCTTTGGTTCTCTTATCACAAAGAGTGTTATTATTCAACCAAGACTCAAACAAGGCGCCCCCTTCTTTCTCTTTCCTCTAGTTGATACTAAGAGATAGAAGAGACACTCTAGAGATGATAAAATATGCACATAAACCCCTTAATTGGGTAAATTGTAATTCTTACCAAAGTTATCATATAAGGCACAAACAATTTGCAAATAAGTCCAAAATGAGAAATAAACTCTTTTCAAGTCTTAATTACTTTTCAAAAGATTAAGACAAGGTTCTAAGCAACTTACTTAATCAAGGACTCTAGGGTTATCCCAAAACCTAGGTTAGGGGTGTTACAAGTTATCAACCCCTAACAAGGATTTCGTCCCCAGAATCTCAAGTGAAAAGAGTAGGATACTTCCTCCTCATCTCTTCCTCCAGCTCCCATGTGGCTTCTTCAACGCCACAATGATGCAAAAAAACTTTTACAAGCATTATGTCTTCCTTTTTCAACTTCTTGATTCTTCTGTCAAGAATCAACACTAGACTTCCACATAGGATATATCTTCATCTAATTCTACCTCTTCATGTTGTAATACAAGCTCAATATCAGGGTGACATTTTCTCAACGTAGATACATGAAACACTGGATGTAGTATATGCACCTCAGGAGGAAGTTCCCACTTATAGGCTACCTTGCCAACAGGTGTTGTCATCGGATAGGGTCCCATAAATCTAGGATCCAACTTTCCCTTCTTCCCAAATCTGAGAACACCTTTCCAAGGAGAGACCTTGAGATATACTCTATCTCCAACTTGGAATTCTAAAGGTCTATGACGATTATCAACATATGATTTTTATCTGTCCTGTGCAGCTTTCAATAGTTGTTGTATTACTTTAATCTTTTCTATTGTCTGTTGCACAAGTTCAGGACCAAGAAGTTGGTATTATCTTGTTTCATACCAGCATAACGGAGATCTACAACGTCTACCATATAATGCTTCATATCGTGTCATATCAATGTTGTTCTGATAACTGTTATTATAAGAAAATTCTATCAAGCTTAAATGTATATCCTAGTTAACTACAAACTGAAGAACACATGCCCTAAGTAAGTCTTCTAAAGTTTGTATAGTCCTTTCAGATTGTCCATCTATTTGAGGGTGGAAAGCAGTACTAAACTTCAACTGTATACCCAAAGTTGTATGTAATAGCTCCCAAAAGTGACTTGTAAATTGAGGACCTCTGTCTGACACAATTGTTGTTGGGACTCCATGCAACCACAATATCTCATCTATATAAACATGTGTAAGTTTCTCAGCAGTGTATGTGGTCTTAACAGGGAGAAAATGTGTTGATTTTTTCAACCTATCAACAATCACCCAAATGGAATTGTAACTCTTGGTTGTTCTAGGCAACCCAACTACGAAATCCATTGTCACGTGATCCCACTTCCACTATTGTATAGGTAATGGTTGTAATGTTCCTGCTAGCTTCTAGTGCCCATCTTTAACTTGTTGATACACTGGACATCACATAATGAACTCAACTACATCCTACTTCAAACCAGGCCACCAATACATATCCTTCATATTATGATACATCTTGGTACTTCCTGGATGCATAGCATACATAGATGAGTGAGCTTCTTCCATAACTATCTTCTTTAATCCATTAACATCAAGTACCACAATTCTACCATGGGAACAAACTGTTCCATCCTTTTACTCATTAAAGCCATCCCGCTTTTCACTGCCATATTTTGATCTGATCTGCTGAACCATAATATCAGCATGTTGTACTTCTTTAATCAGTTGTCTCAGTGTAGGTTTAACTTACATCTATGCTAACAATCCAGCTAGCAAAGATACTTCAAGTTGTACATTCATCTGTCTTAAGGAAACTAGTGCGTCCCTCTTATGACATACCAAAGAGTTCAATTGTGTTTTATTTGTGAATGAAGATAATAATTTCCTACTTAGCACATCTACTGCCACATTAGCCTTTCCTAGATGGTAATCGATCATACAATCATAATCTTTAATTAGTTCCATTCAGTGATGTTGTCTCATGTTTAATTCTTTCTGCGAAAAGATATACTTCAAATTCTTATGGTCTGTGAAAATCTGGCACTTCTCCCCCTATAGGTAATGTCTTTAGATTTTCAAAGCATGAATCACTACAACTAATTATAAATCATGTGCAGGATAATTATCCTCATGTTTCTTAAGTTGTCGATAGGAAAAAGAAATCACTCATTTATCCTGCATCAATACACATCCCAAACCATTCTTTGAAGCATCGCAAAAGACAATGTATCCTTTCCCTTGCTCAGGTAACACTAACACTGGTGCACTGGTCAACTCTTCCTTTAACAACTGGAAAGAGCGTTGACACTTGTCATTCCAGATAAAAGGAACATCCTTCCTGGTTAACCTAGTTAGGGGTAATGCTACAGATCTAAAGTCTTTGATGAATCTTTTATAGTAACTTGCCAAACTTAGGAAACTGTGAATCTCTATTGGTGTCTTGGGCTGTTCCCATTCTAGAACAAGCTCTACCTTTTTAGGATCAACACAAATACCTTTAGAAGATATAACATGGCCTAGAAAAGATACTTCTGACATCCAAAAATCACATTTGCTAAACTTAGCATATAGCTTGTTTTGTCTCAACAAAGTCAATGCTTGTCGAAGATGTTGTTCATGTTGTTGTCTATCTCGACTATATATTAGAATGTCATCTATGAAGACCCCTATGAACTGATCAAGGAATGGCCGGAACACTATATTCAATAGATCCATGAATGTTGCTGGTGTGTTAGTTAGTCCAAACGACATAACTATAAACGGACTATTCCTTGTCCTAAAGGCTGACTTGCGTATGTCATCCTCCTTAATCTATAATTGATGATATCCAGACCTCAAGTCTATTTTAGAAAACACCATTGCACCTTGCAACTGGTCAAACAAATCATCTATCCTTGGCAGAGGATATTTGTTCTTTATTGTCACCTTGTTTAACTGTCTATAGTTTATACATAGCCTCATAGACCCATCCTTTTTCTTTACAAAAAGTACCAGATCACCCCACGACGATGTACTTGTCCATATAAAACCTTTGTCAAGTAACTCTTGGAACTGTTTCTTTAATTCTGCCATCTCAGTAGGTGACATTCTATAGGGTGTTTGAACTATCAATTGCGTACTGTGAACTAGAATGATCCCAAAATCAATCTCTCAAGGTGGAGAACATCAAAAAATTCTTCAAGAAATACATCCTTAAAGTCCCTGACAACTATCACTTCTAGAATACTAGGACATTCTACCTTGGTATCCACCACATATGCTAAGAATGCCCCACACCCATGGCGCAACAATCTCTCAGCTACCATTGCTGATACTAGACATGTTGGAAGAATCTTCCTGTCTCCCTGAAAGGTCCATGTCTTACCACCATATGTGAACATAGCTTGGTTGAAACTACAATCTAAGACTACCTTATACTTTTCCAAGGTGTCCATCCCAAGGATTACATAAAATCCATACATCTCAAGTGGTATAAGATCCAATTGAATGTTGTATTTTGAGAAAGAAAGAACACAGGGGGAACATACCTCTTGTAATACTATGGAACTAACTAATGGAGTTTCTAACAACAAGTTATCCATTCTATGACTAACAGGAAAAAGACAATTACAAATCACTTCTCTAGTGATAAAGCAATAAGTAGCACCCAAATAAATCAAAACATATATGAAGCAAGATGAAGACATATCAAAATGAAACAATTCCATCTAACTTGTCATGACTCATGGGTTGACTACTGCTTCCGGCTGACTCATAGCATAGAATCTCGTCATTGCCTGCTTCCGACCACATCCTCTGTTACCTTATACATATGAACCTACTTGAGATGCATATCCACGTCCTTGTCCTCCTGCACCTCTACTAAATAGTTTCCTCTGAGAGCCTTGTTGGCTCTACCTTGATTATTGAGTCACCTTAGTATCTCTTACTGGGCACTCTATCTTCAGATGTCCTATCTTCCCACACTTGTAGTAGATTCTAGTCTCCGGCTGTGGCCTAGACGGTCCTGTCACTGACATTGATGCCATACTTTGGGCTCTAGAAGGCAAAAAATTACAGCCTCTACCCTTACTTGATGTCCACTGCGTGTGGGTACTGAACCTTTGTGGTACCGACGACACGGAAAACCTTAGTTTCTTATAGCTTTCAGACTTTTTTCCTTGGAACTAGGTAGGTCCTTTCCTATAATTGGCCTCACATTTATCGGTTACTGACCTCTCTATCCTCCTAACTGATTCTACAAACTAGGAAAGTTGTCTCTATTCTCTAGAGTAATTGTAGGTGTAGTCAATTCATCGTTCAAACCCTTTTCAAAATGTCGAATCCTCTCTTGGTCTGTAGTAGCCATGTGCGGACAAAACCACAAAATCTCCATGAACTTAGCTTCATACTCATTAATCTTCATAGGCCCTTGCCTAATCCATTCAATCTGTGAGATTTTCTCATGTAGGTACATACAAGGAAAGTACCTATTGGTGAACTCATATCAGAATTCCTCCCATACGACCTCAATATTAGGCCTTTGCTCTTCTTCAATGGCCCACAAGTGGCCAACGCTTCCCTTTAACAAGTACACATCATGCCTAACTTTATCAGTTTTTGGGATGCTAAGGATTTTAAACACTTTTTCTAACTCAATGAGCCACATATCTGCATCTGATGGGTCAGCTGTTTCAGCATATTCTAGGACTCCCACATGGCATAGCCATTCAAAAGTCTTACTAGAAGTCAAAGCTTCATTAGGAACTGGTGCCCTAGGAGGTGGTGCTAGTATCTGGTCTGCCATATGTGTTATTATCATCATAAATTTCCCAAACAGAGCATGGAAAGCAGGGTTGTCCAGCATAGTCTGATCCATCTAGGGATTCTCAGGTACTTGCTCTTCTCTCATCTATTCCCTTGCATCCCTTCCTGGTGAAGCAATGTTGCTCTCAGCAACATGTTCTTCATGTTCTCCAGACATCTTCAAGCTTTACTTCTTCTATATAAGCAGAAATCACTATAAGATGAATTGGAAGACACTAGAACAAACTCAACAACCTTAATCCCATGTCCCTATAGACTCAACGAACCTAAGGCTCTGATACCAAAAATTATGATGACCGCTATCACACCAACAACTTAATCACATGAAACTATGAGGAATTAATCATTAACAACAGATTACCAAAATCACTAAAAATTAAAACTCTTTTGCTAAGAGATGCATCACCAGGAAACTCTTTTTAGAAAGAACCATATGCATCATGGTTTACTTGTACATATAATGTTCCATCTCCTTGCAATGATTTGAGATAACAATTGCTTTACCAAAAGATACACAATAGCAACATCATATCTCGAGGTGTACTAGCCAAAATCTCAGATTGATTATAAAACTCTTTATGCACTATCTCCCAAAGGACCTAAGAGTACATGGACGACACATAGGACTCTATATCTACATGACACATAACAACACACTCAACCTGAGCTGTTACTGTTGTCCTTACTACTACTGCCCGCTCTTTGTTGCACGGTCTCTACCTCCTTGTACACGTCCACCTAAAAAGTTGTGGAACCCACAGAGTGAGACAACTTGTCCCAGTGAGAGATATAACTCTCTGCCAATAGTATTATTATCATAGTTAAACTTTTATAAATGAGAGCAGAAGAATCCTTTATTGAATTAAACAAGTATAATTGTTGATTACATGAAAAGCAGAGCAATCTTATCTTCTTATTAGTTTAGATATCTACAACTGAGTAGTAGATCATTTATTTACTTTTAAAAAGTAATATGAAGAACATGTATAACTGTTGTAAAATTAAATAGTATAAAAATCAAAGCAAGGTATCAACCAATGTTTCTGTATTTGGTCCTTAAAAAAATATGCTACATGGCCAATTACATCTTTAAGAATTCCATCTTATTATGCCCTATGAAGGTGGGAATATACCTTCCATCTCAAACTGACCACTGTGAAGCTAGCATCAGTACAATATAGATCTATGGAAGAGATGGCATCCACGACCTCTCCATTATCAGTCGGTACAAGAGTGGCAGTGACATTATGAATCAATTTGCATTTCATCTAGCCTGGCGTATATAGTCTCTTCGCTATAGAGATACAGTGTGTATTTCTCTATCCAGGGTATGTCCTACAGTCAATCCTACTTGTATATCTTGAGTCATGGCCTACAACCATACTCTTCTAGGGTATGTCTTTACTACCAATCCTGATGTTACAATAGAGTTGCGGCCTACAGCCATACTCTTTTTAGGAAAATGGCTCAAGGTCAAATCATAGGGTTTGAAGGAAGCAAGGTAATACTCGTCTTGCATCCTCGCATATTCACAAATATGCACTCCGAGTAAAACTCATTTCATCATTCAATAGATCCTGACACTAAATTATTCTATGGTCAGGGCAACTAAATTTTTAGTTTACTTGATAGATTAAGTGCATTACAACATCTTTTAGCATCAATCAAGTTATAAGCATGAATTATAGATAAATGCTATACAGAAAGGTATAACATATTTTCAAGAGATCTTGTATCAATTGGTACATATCTGGTTATACCCATCTTGGGATTTCAGTCCCTTGAATACTTTATTGGGAATATCATCCTTCATCATTATCATTATCATGATCATATGCTTGGGTATCAAACCCTTAGTTCATTGTTGAACAGTATCACCTCTCATTAGGCAATAACCAACTCTAGGTCATTAGACTCATATACAAATCATACTTGTTGTACAAGTATATCACATGGCTCACCAAGCCTTATATAATTTGTATTATACTAAATCATCATAGCTCATACCTGGAAATGTTCATCATCTCATAATACCTGCATTGTTAGGATTTATAGAAAATGCAATATTAAACAAATATCATGACCATGCCATAATAAGAATCATTCAAATCGCAAACCTCTCATGATTAGGGTTAGGGTTCCTTTGTAAATGAATTAGGGTTTCCAAGTGCATACTTATCAATCAAAACCCTTATTTACATTATAAGAGTTCTTGATTGCCATAAATGTTTAAGCATACTTTACTAAATATCATCAATTAATTATCAACATGAGATACAAGTTTCTTTCTTATCCTTACTAGAATATTGACTTCAACATACCTAATACATTGATTTACCCTTCTTTAGGGTTATCAACCTACACTTATTAAAGTGTATTCATCTCATTACTTTCATGATGTTTTCATTGATTATATTCAAGTTGTATCGGCCTACACTCTTCAAGGTGTATCATCCTACACTCTACAAGGTGTATCAGCCTACACTCTACAAAGTGTATCAGCCTACACTCTACAAGGTGTATCAGCCTTCACTCCACAAGGTGTATCAGCCTAAACACGTTACTTTTGTCAGTCTAGACACATATACTTGTGTCGGTCAAAGCATGTCAAATGCTATCATTTTAGAGATGCTTAGAGTTGTATCATTTGTGTGGTGCTTAAGGTATCTCGGCCATAGCACATACTTGTGTGTGTCATCCATACTATCATCTTATGTATAATCCACCCAACATCAACTTAGGTATCGGCCACCCAACATTAACTAGGGCATCTACCACTTTATCCACTAGTGTGTTGACTAGATCATGGACTAGGGTATCAACCATACCATCAACAAGGATATCAACCTCATATTCTACTAGGATATCAGCCTCACCTTTAATTAGGGTATCGACCTCTTCAATCAAGTAGTGTATCAGCCATTTCAACATTGGCTAGTGTATCATCAACACTATCAACTTATGTATCGACCTCACTAACAACTAGGATATTGGCCACTTCAACCCTTTGTATATTGGCCTCACCTTCAACTAGGGTGTCGACCTCTTCATCAACTTAGGGTATCGGCCACCCCATCAATCTTAGGGCATCAACCACTCAATATCAACTAAGATATCGGCCACACCATTAGCTAGTGTATCGGCCACATATCACATTATGGGATATCAGTCTCTAGGGTTTGAATTGTATCCATTTAGGGTTAGCTATATCGGCCACCACACTCAACCAACTAAACATGATTCCATACAATTCCTTCACTAGTCATCTCTAGATTATTAAAAGCTGATATCATTAGAGGCATATCAATTTATAGAGTCTAGCATATCGGCCTAGATCCTTCTTGGTCATATCAGATTAGCAACATATCGTTTAGAACATCTCTAGTCATGACGGCCATCCATGTTATGGAGCAAACATAGGTATTAACTTGGATATTAATAGGCATCGTCCTGCCGTATTTTTAGCATTTAGGTGGTTGATAAAACACTTATGAGAATAGTATTCCTACTCAATAAATCAACCCAAAAAATAGGAGTTCATATGTATCAGTTTCCATAATTATACCCTTGTATCGGTTTAGGGTTTCCCACATACCAATATCGGTTTGTGCATATCAGTTTTATCATCTTCAATCTCATGCTCTTCGTCCATAACTACTCTAGTTCATGGACAATAGTCCTATATATTCATTAGAACTCATAGAACCATTGTTCAAACAAGAAAGTCAATGTAGGAAAGGAATCACCAAGTACTAAATGATAACAAAATGCATAATAATAAATTTGAGTTCAAGTTATATAACCCTCCTCAAGAACAACTTAAAAGTTGCAAGCTTCAAAGTTCCACATTGTAGGGTTGGATATGACTTATCAAAAGTCCAAGACTCAATTACAACACTTCTATATGAAAGAAGGTACCATAGTTAAGAACTTAATGAAGAAAGAAGAGAAGGAAAGAATCATGATCCAAGAAGTATAATCTTTCCAAGGTTGAAGATGATCAAGGATTGCCTTAAGCAAGATGCTCAACCTTCTCTTTGTTCCTTGAGATCCTAGGTTTATCCTCCAAGCAAGAGATGGTAAAGGAATTGAAAGGTTTACTAAGAAGTGAAAAGAGAGGTATATATAGTTGAGGTTCATGAAAGAGCATGTGTATAAGGTGCCATCACTATGTACACTTGGGTGACACGTGTCCATGCATGCTAACTTCATGTAACCATAATTATCTTGCCATGCAAAACTCTTGAGGATAATTCATGTATAAGATCTCGACCATTTGGGTATCTTGCTTGACAAGATATCATCACCCAATCTTGCTTTATGCACAAACTGATACCACTTATGCAAGGAACTTGCAAACTAATAGGCTTCACCTACTTGAGGTGCTTAGCCTGTCATGATCTCCTTCAAAGGTTAAAAAACTGATATGGGACCTCCTATATGGCTTCCAAGCTGATAGGCACTCCCATATATACTTCAAAACTCGATACAACCTCATCCAGGGTTCAAGGTACTCAACACTTCTTTGGTTCTCTTACCACAAAGAGTGTTATCATTCAACCAAGACTCAAACAAGGCACCCCCTTATTTCTCTTTCCTCTAGTTGGTACTAAGAGATAGAAGAGACTCTCTAGAGATGATAATTTTCCCATAAACCCCTTAATTGGGTAAATTGCAATTCTTACCAAAGTTATCATATAAGGCACAACCAATTTGCAAATAAGTTCAGAATTGAGAAATAAACTCTTTTCAAGTCTTAATTACTTTTCAAAAGATTAAGACAAGGTTCTAAGAAACTTACTTAAGGAAGGTTTCTAGGTTTATCCCAAAACCCAGGTCAGGGGTGTTACAGGCTCTAAGTGCAAGTGGGAGTATGTTAGTAAGGTATGCCCAAAGAGTCAATCATATGATGGTTGACATGACATATACCATAAAAGATTTGATTAATACTCATAAAGGAAAGCTTCCAATTCATTCTGTTTCATTCAATTATGAGATATGAGGACACATTATGAATGTCTAAAGAATGACAATAGTCAATGACATATGTCTTCAAGTACGTGACTTGAAGAATGAGATTATACAAATACTAAGAGTATGTACATTCTTATTATGTCCCTAGTCGGTTGTTACTGTGGAAGGTTGATAGACACCAATAACACATAAGACTGGAGTGTGGGTTGGTTGATGAAAAAATCTCACCAGTCATGATATAGCATATCAAACCAAGCACACAGATACATGTTAAGGAATTGTGTATCAGACATACCCCCCTTAAGAGTGACACATGGAAACCATCATTGGTGGTCATAGTCATCTCTCATAGTAAAGGTGATGATTGTGGTATTTAGAACTGAAATCACTACACTCATCACATGTCATTGGGTATACTTTGACATCATCAAACGTAGTCCTAAAATACGGGTTGTTGTTAAGGTGATGATTGGGTAGCTTTGACACATGGGACTGATTGTGAGTGATAGAGATGGGATTTGTCCCTCAAACTAGAGATTGATATCCTGGCCACTTGATAAGAAAGACTAATTAATGCATGTGTATGCACATGTGAATCGATATATGATATTGAGGTTTCATTATCTCAAATACTCTGTTGTTGGTTCAAAGAACATATTTGAACATTGAGAGGATGATGATTCCATACATTGAGTCCATACCTAATATCAGAGACAAAGGAATTATATAATCACTGCAACACCTTACATAGATTGTAGGTTGAAGTTGTTCTCCAAATTTCCATTCACTTGGGCAACATTGATGTGCGACTAGGGACCGCTCTCTGCTTGTGATGTCATAAGTTAGTTATGGACATTCATTTCCAACGTGATATGAGACCTATAGGTTCATCTAGAAGAGGAGTTTAATCTTGAATGATGATTTGATTGATTACTAAAGTGTTGAGGTATTAAATTCACGCTACAGATTGGCTGACAACACTGCCAAATGATCGACTCATAGGGTGAGACAACCATTTGGAGAGTTAGACGATCGTCTAAATTATTGAAATGGCTATTTGGAGTGTCAAGCTGATTATAACTGAATTGGTTGGAGTTCTGCATGAATAAGGCACCAACTGATCGGCTCATTGGGTGCACTGATTGGCTTGGGTGAGCGAGACAACTGGCTCACCTAGTGAACCAATCTGCTCGATTGGGCCGAAGGAAGGTTCTAGTAACTTTCCTGAATATGTGAGAAAATTTGATTGTTTTAGCTGATCAATTATATTGATACAAGGAAATTAATAATGATTTTTCCAAAGTCATGTACAATTAGGAAACTACGATACAACTATCTTGCAGTGCGAAGCGATTGGATCGCACACCAGACAGCCGTTTGGGTTTCCCGATGACCGGTTTAGATGTTGTAGATTATGAAAATTCAAGATCTTCTAGTCCCGGCCACTCCCACACAAATCTTGAACATACTAGGAACCTTGACCCAAACCCTTCCTATAAATAGAGGGGTTCTGAGGGCTTCCCAGAACACAACACAGACAATTGAGAATTAGTTTCTTTGACAATTTTTGTCCTTTCTGGTTGTGGTAACCAAGAGATCCCAAGCAAGTCCTACCCGACTAGGGAGGGATAGAAAGGGATAGAACAACTGAGGATCATTGTTGTGGGAACTCAAGTTGTTGACTAGTACAAAATAGGAGAGTCAACTCCTTCCTGTTTGTTCTATTTAAATGATATGAGTTCTAGTTGGTCCATGTAGACTATTCTAGATGCAGGAGTCATTTTGCTGCCTCTAGGAGGGCAAAGTCAGTCTGCAGTCCGTGGTGAGACTGTAGGAGTCTCTATAGAAGCTGTCCTATCTACTATATGTGGAGAAGACCAGGAGCTGCACAACCACCATCTAAGAGCAACTAGAAGAAAGTTGAACAACAACGAGTTGTTGTCGCTGGATTTGCTCCAGGACCAGGTATAACTTATTAAACCATCCTTCCTATTTTATAGTAATTGGCACAATCTTGCTATTATGGGAATACAAATAGATAAAATTGTGTTTCTGCTGCCATACTCTGTGCTCATATTTTTCAAAACCTCTACGTTTTGGCCATTGAATGCTTGATATTTTATCTGTATCAACACCCTGGATCTATTTTGTAGTTACCCATGTTGAATGCTTGAGATTTTATCAGTATCACCACCTTGGATATATTTTTTAGCTGCCCTTGTTGAATGCCTACTTTACAATTGGCCCAAGCTGTGTTGTGGCCAATGAAGCTTTAATCTTCTCACAAATGTTCTGTTATTCAAGCTCGTCTCCAACTCTCTCTTTAGCATTGAGATCTTTTCTTCCTACCATTGCTTGTTTTGCCTCTGGTGATGGAGTACAGAGAAGTTTGTCCACTGAATTGTCATACTCTTGTGCCATGTGAAGAAGTTCTTTTGTGCTTATACTCTGTGGAGTTGATTCCCCTTAGTCAGTGGTTTTAGTCAGAACCATACACTAGCACATGAAACTACAATAGTCGTGAGTAAGAATGTGAATACTAGTTGATTGAGAAAATAAGATTTTCAATTAATATTCAAATTTAAAAAGAAAAGAAAATAAAATTTGAATTGTAAAAAAAGAAGGGGAATGTCCTAGAGTGGTCAGTATCCAACACTCGTAGTGTTGGAGTTGTTGTTTCCCCAACAACGATGCAAAATACTTGACACGCTCTGTTACGAACCCACCTTCCGGTAACCCCCAATCAAGGGAGACCGAGAGGTCGAAGCCGCACACATAATTTCCGGATCAAAGGTTCGGAAATTAACTAAGAACAATTATTAAATTTTATCAGACTAAATTGGAAAGCTGTAAGAAAATAAACTTTTGCATACTTTTTTGAAAGATTGGATTTCTAAACCTCTATCTGCACTGGAACTAAGCTAACTAATCCTCCTTGTATTTTAATTCATTTATTTCACAATATGATGATTTACTATTTGTTCTTTTGGCTTTGTACCTAAAATGTCGACAAACAAAACGTCGGTCAGCATAAAGCTGGTATGTGAGGGAAACAATAATCGTGCAATTATTCATAACAATGTATTGCGGTCAATTACCATTTAACAAATAATTTTACATTTTAAATATAACTCTGCGATCCATGCATTCCCTATCCTCTGCGCTATCCCTACAGTGGACCTGGATACTACTTTCCTTATAGTAGCTCCCCATTAAACCCCTCATGGTCCCACCTATAGGTGAACCGGTTTCTAGGGTTGAGTCCCATGACACTACCCGTAAATAGCCCACTCTTAACTCATGGCATGCAAAAGGGTCTCATGGCACTACACTTGGTAGCCCAGTTTCTAACCCACGATAACCTAGACCTTACTCTAGGTTACCCCTTTTTAGCCTTTACAAGCCACAGAGGTGGATTCAGATCTAAGCCAGTTATATATATATTCATAGTGATAATCATAGTCACTTTATAGTTTCATGAAATAAAAGGCATCCAACAGTTATTTTCAAGCAACCGATAAAACATTCGGAAATCGCCGTGAAACTAAAGCAATTATTCATAAGAGTAACCACATACCTGTTCAGTAGATTTCTCAAGCTAATATCAATTCCAACCAAGAAAGCCATCCAAGCAAGTAGTTCAACCACACAATCAAGAATCCTGAAAAACACATGTACTCTATTTACTACACACTTTATCAAGATTCTTTCAATTCAACTTGAAGTTGATTCCTAGGGTTTCCATATCCATTTTAAGGCTTCATTTTGCAATTAGAGTTTCCCTTCATCTTTTACCATATTAAACCCTAATTTCATGCCATTACTCATAAACCCTAATTATCTCATCTATTCTTTAATATTAAGGTTGTCTTAACAAAATATAACCCTGTTTTCAGATTAAAGGCACCATTAACCATCAATTAATTTCATTAAGCTTCTTTTACATTAAAGCTACTATTTTATCCTTTTAATCCACAACAAGATCATTATATGCCTCTATCATCAATTCAAAGTTCATTAAGGTCTAATTAACATATGAACTCGTTTTACCATCACTTCTACCTTTTATTCGTGAGAAAACCCTAATTACTAGATTTAGGGTATTTATCCAGAATTAAGGACTTTTGTACCCAAAATAACTTAGAACCATCATATCTCAGCTTTGTACATGAATTTGACCAATTAAAATCATTAAGGATCATAATTACCACAATTAGGGTTCAAGGTTCATTAAATCATATGGAACTCTCAATTAATCAAGTTACGCATGAAGATCATCCTTTTAGATCCAATATTCCCTTTTTATTAACAACATGTTAATATCTGTTTTAAACACTCACATAACCCCTTTCTAATTCATTAATCATCAAAGGTTAGGGTTTTCCTTGATTAAACTATTAAAGATAGCATCTTGATATACTTTTTGAATAGAAAGTGAAATTAGGCTTCAAAAATAATTTCTTTGTGTTCCTCTCATTCCGAGGATCAATTTTCATATATTACTTGTCCTAATCAAAGTTACTAATATTTAATTATGAATTAATAAAGGAATTACCTTTCCGGCCAATCAGGGAGCGCCATGTCGTCAACTCCCATGCAACACGCCTTGCTTGGAAACATAACTGATTGACTGTTATGTCCTCGACTTAAAGATCAGCTCTTTTAGCTCGCAGATGGCAAAACCGTCCAACGTGCCTTGCCCTTCTTCCACCTCGGGCAGCCCTAAGGCTGCCGCCGTAGCTGCTATGACGCGACTCCCTCCACCTTCTCTAGGACCTGACGGCCACCATGGCCGATTCCTCTTCCTCCGACGTGCCTCTGAGCACCCTGGGATGCCACCGAACCGCAGCCAAGACGGCTAATTCATGACCACCATACCTGCAAGCACGGTCGGCCTACAGCCACCTGCTGCGTTGCGCAGGGTTGTGCTTCTTCTCTCCGGCATCGTAGGAGCGTCGAGCTTCCATCATCCCTCCTCCCGAAGCCCCTCACTGCTCCAGAGGTCGCGCTTTTCCCCGTTGGTCTGTCCAAGAAGGATGCAAGGTTTGGAGAAGATGGAAGATACGTGAGACCCTCCTCCACTCGAGGCTATGGGTCCAGGACTTTTATAGGGACAGATAGCACTGCCTCAACACACCTCTCTATGGGAAAACAAGTTCCCTGGTCATCAAACTTTCCTTTTTTTGAGATATAACTTCTCTCTCTCAAACTATTCCTTGCTTATTAGTATTCCTTGGTTATTAAGGAATCTATTTTCCCAAAGGGAAAACTGATAATTACCTCTTTTAATATCCTTGTACTTGGCCTTTAACCCCTTGGCACGAGATCATGTTTTTCTTTTAATAGAAAATACCACTTTTTTAATAATAACACAAAATTAATTAATTGTATATTCACATTATATTCTTATTTGACATTTTTTATATTTTCTCTTTCCTCTTTCTTCATTGGGGCTCCTTGGACCCCAAGAAACTCTAAGATTTCGAAATTACTTTTTAAGGATACTTATTATCCTTCTAGATGCATCTAAATGCATTATTTCACATTATCTTGTTTATTTCTCATTAAAATATCTCTTTTTGAGGATTTCTCTTTATTTCTCTTTTATTTTCCTCATTGGTATTCCATTTAATATTAGGAATCCTTGGGATACGAAATTCCACCAAGGATAACTCCATTATACTTCTTTCCATTTATTTTCCACATTTTTCATTGTTTTCAATTTCTTTCTTAATAAATAAATACTTAATTGATCTTTTCTTTTCTTATTACACTCTCTATGCAACTTTGGAATCCTTGGAACCCAAGAGGCATGAAATCCCTATTTGGATTTGCCTTTTAGTGGTTTTCACATTTTTCTTTTCTCAAATATGCAATTATTCATTTTCTAATTGAATTTTCTTGTTATTTGGGCCCAATAGCCAATAAAGCCCACAACACAATCATCAAGGCTATTGTAAACAAGATCCCTTTATTCAAAACAAATTATATATTTATTTGTCCAAATATTTTTAATATGAGAAATTACATTTCTCACCCAATGAACCCAAGAATTGGGGTTGTAACATCCTTCCCCTCTTATAAGAATTTTGTCCTCAAAATTCCATCAAGCAAACAAACAATTCAGGACAAGACTTTTCCATGTCCATCATCGGCCCCTATGTGGCTTTACCTTACCCATGGCGCTTCCAAAGAACCTTTATCATCACATATTCTTTTCTCTGAGTTCTTTCATCCTGGCGTCTATAAACTGCACAGGTGACTCAGGCCATTTCAGCCTCCCTTGGGGCTCACTAGGTTCATTGCTCAGCACATGGTCTGGGTACATCACTTAATGCTCTAAATTAGACATTTGGAACTCATCATACATTTCTTTATCCTGAGGGGTAAAGTTAACCATAACCTTCTCGACCAATCCATCTCAAATGGACCCATGTATCGGGGACTCAGCTCTCTTAGCTATAACTTAGAGGGGTTAGATTTTCATGTCACATATTCTCCCACAGTAAACTGCATGTCAGTCTACTTTGCATCCGCTCACGACTCCCATCATCTCTAGGCTCCTTTCAGCCATTGCACGATCAAAGCGATTTCATCTACACACATTGTGGTCCTTTCTAACCATCACGTGGTCCTTTCACCAACATCACCTTACTGAAGTGGTGACTGACACAACCTCCCTTATAGAGCTTCTTTAAATCCCGATACTGGCTATGGTGGTTATCATCACATCTTTCATAGGACAAGAAGTGTCTCTATGTATCACCTTGAATGAGCACACATGCTCTCATCAGACCCTCTAGTCTGGATCATACTAATCATTAGTTAGGGGTGATAAACGGTACTAACATAGAGTTCTTCATGTCTCTACTTCCACCTCACGGAAGTGAACCTTTAGGTTATACTCAAGAACTTTTGAACTCACTTCATGGTGTAGTTGAACCATCTCTCTCGTATGTAGTTCAACCTGATCTGTCCCTTGACAGAACTCTTTCTTTCTCATGTCATCTAGGTAAGGTGATCTACCATAACCCATATTGCATCTTGACCTTCCTTGGTCCAGGGGAGACTTACACCATCCATAGTGATGAACTCCCTTTCTCTTTCTGGGGCTCTTTATCCTTTATATCAATGCACTGGGTTACTGGTGTTCGTCCTTCTCCTTCAGCTTGCATGGCCATATACCACATGCAACTTCATCTTAGGCATCTAAAGTACTACTGTCACTTATTATCTTGGTAGTACCATGGTGTATGGTGATCTTAAATCATGATTTCATGTATGCCATGATTCCTCAAGATCGATTCCTCAGAAACCCTAAACCACTCTAGTTGGGGTTTCATCACCTTCCTTTCCAAAGAAGTGCATTTGAGGTTTTACAACCATCCTTTCATTGCATCAAGGACTAGGTTGGCTAACCAAACAACCATTAACTTGATCAACTGATATTGTTACATCTGAGTGTTAGCCAAACTTATCTCTTTTCCAACCGAGGGTTAACCTAACAACCCTCTTCTAGCCTCCATCTAAACTAGGAAGATGTATCTCATCCAGGGCATCCATTACCACTTCACATCCTTAGGTGTTAGGTAAAGTTGAAGACATACACCTCCAAGTATTCCACTTATTATCTCATCTCAGCTCTAAGTCTATCTTCATCAAGAAAACCCTGAGCTTATTCTCTTGGTTTTTGCACTCCTCCTTGTATAACTCATAGCTCATGATAAAAACATCCTCATAAGATGACTACCTTATTTCTCTTAGTGTTTGTAAACCATCCATGTATCGTTCACTCCACCAGGGTATGTGATCATCTTTGTCCTCATATCTCGTAGAAACGTTCCAACTCACATCATCTTTATCCTTGGTGTATGGCATGCGTACTATCCTATCTCTCACTCCCATAACAAGAGGAAATAAGCATTTGGCTGCAGTCCAAATACAAAGTTCTTCCTGTTCCAAGAGTAGAGATGGTACATCCCACCTTGCCAGTACACCTTTAAATCTACGTTGAAACATTCCACATATGTCGCTACATCACAATCCCCTTGATATCCAAGTTACTTCCATGGAAAATTGGTCTCGAACCTACTAAGGTTTACACACATTCCTTAGTCATCTCCTCTAGGTCTATAGGGTGTCTGTACTTTAGGGGTCATCCCTCTTCCCTTATGCATCCAGAGAGTGCCCTACTCATTTTCTCTTTGGGTCCCATGAGTTCATGAAGGTGATCAATCTCCTAACCCATGGCCCTCAGACAATGATAGTTGTTACCTCCCGTCCCTATGGTCATGTGCAACTAGGGAATTAGGCAACTTCCACTTTCATCGGTCTTATCCCCACCTGACCCTAGGATAGACTTAGGATTCCATTTATAGTACATGTCCAACTTAGAACCTTACCCAAGCCTTCATCATCTCTCTTTGTATACATGGGGTGACATTCATCCTTTCATAGGGGTCATGGTGACCTGCCTACCTTGGTCAGGCCCCATACCAGTTACCTCCATGGTAATACATCCTCATGCACTTAGAGATGGTTATCTATGGGTCTATAGGTTCATTCTCATGCCATGTACTTTTCACTTAGCTTCTCAAGATCCTATGAGACCTCTTTAGGTTAGCTTAAACCAACAAAACTGGTATACACCCAACCAAAGGGTCCCTCTCCCAGGATGGGAGGAAAACTTCACCTCGATAACAAAGGTCACCAACGTCCTTGGGTCTAGCATGCTTAACCCTAGCAAGCTATTCAAGGCACAAGTAGACCACCTACTAAACCATGTTAGGTCGTACTTGTTCTCATCCTCCATATTGGATCAAGATCATACCTCCCCATGTCATCAACTTAGCTATGAGGGGTTCATACCTTACACTTCAGGGATTTCCTTTTCCTTTATACAGGAGGCGTACCATGCTCGAAACTATAGAAACTTAATTCTCATCATGAGCATTGGGTACACCACTTCCCCTCTTAGGCCTAGGAACCCTAGGTTTACTTTTCTGATGTCCAACTGCATGCTCAACCTCTTAACCACAAACCAAACATGTACAGGGTATGACATGCAATTCCTGTCATCCTTCTACTCGAGCAACACATCAGGGTCGAGTCCTCCTCAAGGACAACCAACAAGGTACAAGGCCTCACAACTTGTTACTAAACCTCTCCAGGTCCACAGGCACATAGGTACCAGAAGCATCATCCTCTCTCTAGGGTTTGGTTCCTATAAAGGCAACCAAGATATCATCAGCCTCCAGGGATCATGCATGAGGCAACCACTATCATCCACTTAGGTCACATCATCCTCGACTCCCCATTGTTCCTCATATCTCGGGGTTTAGGCTTCCAACCTTCTTGCTTGGTTCTTGCTCTCTCTCTAGAGCTAACACCACATTCAACCTTACTATGAGAGGCTCTCTCTCTAAGAGGGATCAAGCTCACAAGCATACCTCTACATGGGTGAAGCCTAGGCTCGAACTTATGTTTGCTCAAGATTATCCATAACTCTATATCTCATAAGACATCCTTCATACTCTCCTGGCCAGGGTTTCAACCTATTGCTCGCACTACTGATACATTCTGGGTGCATATTATACCATGCTCATATAAGCTCATAGGGTTTCCATAGGTTCTTCTCTAACCTCATACATGAATGAGTTAGCCTTCACTCTAGCATGCACGACCCTTCCTAGGGTTGGGTCGCCAAAGGTAATAGGTCATCCAACCTCTCATGGCTCATACATCATCCAAGGCATGTCCATCCAAACACCTGGTCTAACTCATCATGCCATCTCTCTCTCTAGCCTTCACTTAGGGTTAGGGTTAACATCATCCTCAGAGGATGTGCCAGGTCTGTACTTGTAATGGAGATCTCGATCTCCAAGACTAACTCTCTTTATTTATCCTCCTGACAAGAAGGTCTAGCCTCAGGGTTCTTCTGAGGGCATGACAACTTATGTCATACGACCTAAGCATGTATCTATCCTTTATTTTCCGCTTAATCTATTAATCTTATGTCCATGACATCTTATTTACATACTTTTTCATTAATTTGGTGGAGGATTCCTTAGACCTTATTAACCTTACCCATACCTCAAGAGGGTGAGGAGAAGAGAGAAAACCCTAATCCTTAAGGTCCTTAACAGAATTTGTGATGAGAAGGGATGAATAAGATGAGAAAGTCCTAAAGGTATCTTATTTCGAATCATACCCTAAGACTTTGGCCAGGAAGTCACATGGATCTGGGAGTCATCGTATTCTGACTAGCGGTGCGGAGGAAAATATTGCCAGCCCCCGATCGTGATCCTTTTCTAGACACCTCTGTCTTACAAATAATCCTCTAATAACACCCTTGGGTTCTATGGAGTTTGTAAAATTTAATAATTATTAATGGTTAAGTGAGGAACCTACGCTCTGATACAAATTTTTATGACCCCACCTTCTGATAACCCCAATCAAGGGAGACCGAGAGGTCAAAGTCACACACATAATTTCCGGATCAAAGGTTCGACAATTAACCAAGAACAATTATTAAATTTTATCAGACTAAACTAGAAAGCTGTAAGAAAATAAACTTTTGCATACCTTTTTGAAAGATTGGATTTCTAAACCTCTATCCGCACTGGAACTAAGCTAACTAATCCTCCTTGTATTTTTATTCATGTATTTCACAATATGACAATTTACTATTTGTTCTTTTGGCTTTGTACCTAAAACGCCGACAAACAAAACATTGATCAACATAAAGCTGGTATGTGGGGGGAACAATAATCGTGCAATTATTCATAACAATGTATTTCAACCAATTATCATTTAACAAACAATTTTACATTTTAAATATAATTGCGCGATCCATGCATTCCCATTACTAATTTCCTTATAGTAGCTCCCCATTAAACCCTCATGGTCCCACCTATAGGTGAACCTGTTTCTAGGGTTTTGTTTTGCAATTAGGGTTTCCCTTCATCTTTTACCATATTAAACCCTAATTTTATGCCATTACACATAAACCCTAATTATCTCATCTATTCTTCAATATTAAGGTTATCTTAACAAAATATAACCCAATTTTTAGATTATAGGCACCATTAACCAACAATTAATTTCATTAAGCTTCTTTTACATTAAAGCTACTATTTTTATCCTTTTAATCAACGACAAGATCATTATACGCCTCTATCACAAATTCAAAGTTCATTAGGGTCTAATTAACATATGAACTCGTTTTACCATCACTTCTACCTTTTATTTGTGAGAAAACCTAATTACTACATTTAGGGTATTTATCCAGAATTAAGGACTTTTGTACCCAAAATAACTTAGAACCATCATATCTCAGCTTTGTACATGAATTTGACCAATAAAAATCATTAAGGATCATAATTACCACAGTTAGGGTTCAAGGTTCATTAAATCATATGGAACTCTCAATTAATCAAGTTACGCATGAAGATCATCCTTTTAGATCTAATATGCCCTTTTCATTAACAACATGTTAATATCTGTTTTAGACACTCACATAACCCCTTTCTAATTCATTAATCATCAAAGGTTAGGGTTTTTCCTTGATTAAACTATTAAAGATAGCATATTGATATACTTTTTGAATAGAAAGTGAAATTAGGCTTCAACAATAATTTTTAAGACTATTTGTACGAAGTATAAGTTTGAAAGAGAAAGTTATGAAAAATGTTTTTTATAAGAAATATAGAACTTGTATTTTTTGTGCTCCTCTCGTTCTGAGGATCAATTTTCATATATTACTTGTCCTAATCGGAGTTACTAATATTTAATTATGAATTAATAAATGAATTACCTTTTCGGCCAATGAGGGAGCACCACATCATCAACTCCCATGCAACATGCCTTGCTTGGAAACATAACTGATTGACTAATATTCCCTCGACTTAAAGATCAGCTCCTTTAGCCCACGGAGGGCAAAACCGTCCAACACGCCTTGCCCTTCTTCCACCTTGCGCAGCCCTAAGGCTGCCGCCGTAGCTGCTATGGCGTGACCCCCCCCCCCGCCTTCTCCAGGACCTGACGGCCACCATGGTCGGTTCCTCTTCCTCTTCCTCCGACGTGCCTCTAAGAACCCTGGTATGCCACCGAACCACAGTCAAGACGGCTGATTCACGACCACCAGACCTGCAAGAACGGTCGGCCTACAAGCACGGTCGGCCTGCAGCCACCTGCTGCATTGCGCAGGGTTGTGCTTCTTTTCTCCGGCATCGTAGGAGCGTCGAGCTTCAATCATCCCTCCTCCCGAAGCCCCTCGCTGCTCCAGAGGTCGCACTTTTCCCCATTGGTCTGGCAAAGAAGGATGCAAGGTTTAGAGAAGATGGAAGATATGTGAGACCCTCCTCCACTCGAGGCTATGGGTCCAGGCCTTTTATAGGGACAGATAGCACTGCCTCAACACGCCCTCTATGGGAAAACGAGTTCCCTGGTCATCGAACTTTATTTTTTTTTGAGATATAACTTCTCTCTCTCTCAAACTATTCCTTGCTTATTAGTATTCCTTGGTTATTAAGTAATCTATTTTCCCAAAGGAAAAACTGATAATTACCTCTTTTAATCTCCTTGTACTTGGCCTTTAACCCCTTGGCATGAGATCATGTTTTTCTTTTAACAGAAAATACCACCTTTTTAATAATAACACAAAATTCATTAATTGTATATTCACATTATCTTCTTATTTGACATTTTGATATTTTCTCTTTCCTCTTTCTTCATTGGGGCTCCTTGGACCCCAAGAAACTCTAAGATTTCGAAATTACTTTTTAAGGATACTTATTATCCTTCTAGATGCATCTAAATGCATTATTTCACATTATCTTGTTTATTTCTCATTATAATATCTCTTTTTGAGGATTTCTCTTTTATGTTCCTCATTGGTATTCCATTTAATATTAAGAATCCTTGGGATACGAAATTCCACCAAGGATAACTCCATTATACTTCTTTCCATTTATTTTCCACATTTTTCATTATTTTCAATTTCTTTCTTAATAAAGAAATACTTAATTGATCTTTTCTTTTCTTATTGCACTCTCTATGCAACTTTGGACTCCTTGGAACCCAAGGAACCCAAGAGGCATGAAATCCCTATTTGGATTTGCCTTCTAGAGGTTTCCACATTTTTCTTTTCTCAAATATTCAATTATTCATTTTCTAATTGAATTTTCTTTTTATTTGGGCCCAATAGCCAATAAATCCCACAACACAATCATCAAGGCTATTGTAAACAAGATCCCTTTATTCAAAACAAATTATATCTTTATTTGTCCAAATATCTTTAATATGAGAAATTACATTTCTCACCCAATGAACCCAAGAATTGGGGTTGTAACACGCTCAAACTATGCGTGCAAAATGCAAGTGTATGTGTGAAGTAGTTTAGGCCTATGAGGCCTGAATGTTGAACTCAGGGAAATGTTAATACAAAATTATTACTAGTTGTAACTTGATCAGCCAGACCTAGTGGAAAAGTGATTGATTGGTTGATTAGAACTAAATGCAAGAATTGAAATGTAAATTGTGTATTGTGATCACAGATTTAATGGATTCCTTAAGAATTCATTTTTTCCACGTCTTACACTACAATTTACTCCAATTCATTGATAACTATTCATCCCAACACTAGTACATAACAGACCTTTAGTGTCGGTTATTTAAGGCCTTTAGTGTCGGTTTCTAAGCGACACATATGTGGGAGATGCTAAAAGCTCAATCGTTACGTGTCGGCTAAAAAACCGACGCCAAAACCCATCGTGCGCCACCGAAAACGTGCCAGCAGGGGACTATAGGCGTCGGTTGTTAGGTAAGAAACCAACGCCATATACCTTCGCGCCACAGAAAGGGTGCCATCTGGGGTACTATCAGCGTCAGTTTATTAGTAATAACCGATGTCATATCACCAACTGCCATGGCCGTACTGGCCAGCACGGCCGTGGGGTCTGGTCCACTGCCACGTCCGTGCTGGCTTGCACGGCCGTGGTGTCTGGTCCGCTGCCACGGCCATGCTGGCTAGAACGACCATGGTGTCTGGCCCGCTGCCACAGTCGTGGTGTCTGGCCTCATATAGGCGTCGGTTATTAGCTAAGAATCTGACGCTGTAACTATGTGGTGTCGGTTTTATACAAATAACCGACGCCTATAGTTTTTTTTTCTGTCAGTCTGCAGACCTGCTGTGGCTGGTCACAGGATGAGAAACCTACAGTTCAGTTATGAACTATAGGTTTTACGACATCCATTGATATCAGCCAACAACAGGCCACAAACCTGCAAAATTAACAACAAAAATATTCACACATTTAGCAATGCAACCTGCAGTTCCATTTGATTTTCACACATTTAGAAACATTCATGTAGCTAGCAATCTGTAGTTCCATTCATTTTCACATTCACACATGTAGAAACATTCATATAGCAACCAACAGTTTCATTCATTTTCACTCAGACACATGTAGAAACATCCAGACATGTAGAAACATTCACACATATATTATAATTCAGAAATTCATTTACAAAATATCATTCTTTAGTCATTATTCACAATCAACATCCCAATTATATGTTAAAAACCCCACTACTTTTATGGTTGTTTCCCATTCTTCTCTTACTTCAGTTAATTCTCCCGTCGTATAGGGAGCATGTACATCCGGTAAGGCATTTCCTGTAGTGTGGTCAGTTTTAAACACCTGTAAAGAGAATGATGTATATATATAATTAATGAGCTATAAATAAGATTGATATATTTCATATTATCTAATGAGACTATATAATACCTCAAGAATAGTATCGATGTCCACTGCGGCATATTTGATAATCATGTGTATAAATCACATCACATAGTATCCACATGCCCATCCGTTTTCTTGAGTAGCACACTATAAATTCAAACATACAAAATATTAAAAAAATACAACTAATTGAGCACTGTTCACATAAATAATATATACATATATTGCAGTCGGGAACTTACGTTCACGTTCTTCCAAATTATTGGTTGGTTCTTTTTCGTGGGGACCTTTCCTCCAGCCTTTTTGAACTCATCTAAACCCCTACATATTAATGTAACACAGTACATTGCATAATTAAATAGTAATGTAATAAAATATGTTAACGGATATGAAAATGAAATATTTCTCACCGGAATAATGCCATTTTTATTTTGTGTCCATATTTTGAATTCAATTTACTCCCCTTAGGATCTAGATAATAGACAGTGAACGTCTCGGGGACAATAACTAGTAACTCCCAATGCATACCACTAGAGGTAAAAAAGTTAAAAATTAATAACTCAAAATCCACAATAAAAATGTAATTTTCTTAAGTCCAAATTATAATAAGCAAAGTAAACTTACTCTACATTGAATGGAGCTATTATCACCGTCTTCTTATTTTGAGAAAAATTTGTAAAAGCCTCATAGCAAAATTGTTGAACTGACGGAGGGTCTTTAGCTACTAGACTAATCAAAGATAGAATAAAAAATCCTACATGTTCGAATACAAAATCTGCACATATCTTGTCTAAGTAGCTGCAAAATATGTATTAATTACACATGTATTAATAAATAAGAAACCAGATTACCAGATCCTACACAAGGTATATGGATGTATAAAGAAGATCTCACCTTATCCATAGCTCTATCACATATGTATTTAGCCAATCATATTGAAACAACTCCAAAATATCTTGTATAAATAGCTTGCTTTCGTATGATTGACCTACAATATCTGAATCTAAGGAAATAGTTATAGGGCAATTTATATCATGTTCGCCTAACCATATTGACATACCCCTACAGTTAGGACCTAACGGGACAGGTAGGTCCTGTGGAACCCAACTGGGTAATGCAGGAGGTGGAAGTGGAGGCCTACATGCTGTGGGTGTCTTCTTTTTAACTTGTATATATATATAATTTCAGATCAACAGACATCATATACACACACTAACAATTTAACGTAATGTAAATTTACCATACAGTTTCAGTAAAGAGGACATCCACTTTTAGCCACAATATCACTCCGCCTTCTGCCTCACCAAGCGTTTCACAATCTGGGTGGGCATATGGCAATGGAAGATCCATCCACTTGGAGAATATATGTACCGAGCTCACACGAATCCAACCAGCTGGTAATGGAGACCCGTGAAACATTTCCCCTGGTAGGGATGGGTAAGCCGACGCCTCTGCAATGACATATTCTTTACTTTTTAGACGGCATGGCTTCAACCCCTACAAGTTTTTGTGTAAAGAATGTTATATACATATATACATATCATCTTTTTTTGAAATGACTACAATTTCATATATACATATCATCTTGAAAACATATCATCTTGAATTAAAAAACTAGTTACTATGTCATAAAAATTCTTACAGCGGATGTGCTAGGTGGTGGGTCTACAGGATTACTCCCAACCTCTGCAGTAGGAGTAGAGCGGGATGCTATAATAGGTAATGCCTGCCGAGTGGCAGTTTGAGATGCCTGCCACTTTTTCAGTGCTTCTTCAAGTTTCCTATCAACTAGCTTATCTACCTATACATGGATAAAAGAAATGTTAGCTTCTAATTATTGAATTCTCTTTTTACAATAACATTATAAAGAAAGAATATGTTAAATCTTCTTGTGAAAGTCCCACTTTTGGGACATGTTTGCGCTGGGATGGCCCAAAAAAAGATTTGATGCCCACACCAGCGCCTGCAGCCCTAACACGTCCAGGATGCTCTGGGTTACCCAGAGCAACTGTCAATTCATCCCTTCTGCCCTCAGGGATGAACTTGCCTTGTTTCCTCAGCTCGTGCAGCTCCCGCTAATCACCAAAACAAAAATTTGTAATTAAGTAAACACCACAAATAATCAATATTTGAACGATTGATGTAAGAGTTGTATTTTACCATTTTTGCAGCCGCCTTAGCATTTGCGGGCTTCCTTATTTCACCCTTCTTATTTTGCCTCCCAGCTATCCAGACATCATGGCGAGGCAGTGGAGGACTCCTGAGTAGCAGCAGACTGAGCAGTAGCCTCAGACTGTAGTCTTTGGTGAATGCCTGCATACCCTTTGGACCCATTGTGTGGTCATGCACATTCAGTGCATGCCTTGATCTTTGTGCCTCACTGAGGGCCTAGTTAGTATGCACATTAATGATTTGGTTAGTAATAGTAAATGTTAATCTTGAATAGGTGAATACAACATATATTAATGAGATTGGGACTGACACCTAATACCTAGAATTCATCAGTTTGTCTTGAAGCAACAAACGCGTCCCATTCTTCTTTGTCCAGGAAGTTCCACTATTTAGTGGCTGTCTTCTTCCTCTTGTCAGCTTCTTTTATATATTCTCAGGTGAGATTTGTCCTATAGTTCCTTAGGACTCTCCCACAGTGTTGCATCATGCATTTACGATGCATCTTTTCATCCAATTCAAATATACTCTGCAAATTAGAATTGTTATTAACTAGTATCCAAAAAATTAGTAATCTACAAAATAGAATTGCAAATTAATAATAACTCACGCATAAATCCTTCCATATTACAGCTTTCTTCTCCTTAGAAACTTTATGCCAAGAATCTATCTTACAACCGCAATGGCTACAAGTAAATACCCAAGATATGAAACAAATGAATTGCAATTCACACTAGATGCATTTCTTGCATTATCAAAATCCACAACAAGTTTGGGTCCATTGCCCTTTTGCGCTATTAACTTCTTCATCATAGTGATGCCCCTTCTCTTGTCAACTTTTTGGTGTTGCTGATCAAGTGCCTCAAGTGCTTCAGATGGTACATGTGCATCATCAACCTAAAATTTGACAAAATAAACACATTTACAAGATATAACTATAAATGGACATATAGATATAAATATATGATATATTTTTAAAACTTATATTGTGAGGCGGTGCATTGATGTCCTCACCCTCACGGTAATCATCAACACGGTCATCAGGAGAATGCTCAGCCATCTAAAAATTCACATTCACATTGTAAAGTTCACATTGTAAAGTAATTCAAATTGTAAAGCTCACATTGTAAAGTTCACATTCACATTGTGAAGTAATTCAAATTGTAAAGTTCACATTATAAAGTAATTCACATTGTAAAATTCACATTGTAAGGTTCACATTCACATTGTAAAGTTCTCATTCAGAAAAATAAAACATATAAAAAATATAAACATGCCTCTAATATTGCGATTTTTTTATCAATTAACAATCCTTCATTGTGATCTCTATGCACATACAAGTCATCATTAGCTTCAATATTTGCTGGTATTGGCAACACAACTGAGAATGGACTGGAGTCATCATACTTATCATAGTACTGTTCTTCATCTATAGGATCTTCAATGAACTATCTTTTACCATGAAGAACAACCGACCATTTATCATTTGCAGGATCATCGATAAAAAATACTTGTTTCTCCTGTGATGCCAATATGAATGGTTCACCCTTCTCGCCAATCTTTTCAAAGTTCACTAAAGTGAAACCCAATTCATCCACTATAACTCCTTTGGTGTTATCAACCCAATTACATTTGAAGAGTGGAATTTTGAAATCTATGTAGTCAAACTCCCATATGTCTTCAATGACACCGTAATATGACATTTTAGCTTCACGTGGACTCTTATCCTTTGCACTTGCAAAAAACATAGTCGATGCTTGAAGGGTGACCCCATTGTTTTGGAAGACACTCTTATCATCTTGGCGCTTTGTGTAATATGTGAATCCATTAATGTCATACCCTTCATAAGACATAACAGTGAATTTTGGTTTAAAGGTGAGGCATTTGATAGTTTCAGTAATATCATCTGGTGTTTGAGATAGTTGATGTAAGACTTTATTTTCAAACCACTTAATAAATGTCTTGTTATGCTCTCTAGCAAGCCACATTGTATTGGCTCAAGGATATTGTCTCTTAATGAAATTGGTATGTTCCTCGATATAAACGTTCACTTCATCCATGTTGTGTAAAATATACAAGTGACCTTGTTCTAACTACTCACGGATGATTACTTTCACACGTGATCCCAAAATTCCTTTGCCAAATTGCTCGTCAATAATCTTGTCATTATCAGGAGTGTCAATACCACTGAGAAAGTCATTGCAAAAATCCATAACCTCTCTCGCCACATAACCCTCAATAATACTCCCTTCAAGCCGATAACGGTTTTGAACATCACTTTTAAAAATGCTCATGTATCGTTCAAAGGGATACATCCAATGTAAGAAAATTGGTCACAACATTTTCACTTCCCTAGTCAAGTGGACAACAAGATGTACCATGATATCAAAGAACGACGGAGGAAAATACATCTCAAGCTGACATAGGGTAACAACCACTTCTCTTTGCAATTTATCGAGAGTATCAGGGTTAATAACTTTACTGCACAGACTGTTGAAAAAGAAACAAAGTCTGGTGATTGCAAACCTTACATGCTTCAGTAATATAGATCTAATTGCCACAGGCAATATTTGTTGCATTAGAGTGTGACAACCATGAGATTTAAGACCTATCAACTTCAGATCTTTCATTGATACCAATCTACAGATGTTGGATGAGTAACCCTGTGGCACCTTAACATTTACCAAAATTCACAAAAAGCTTTCTTCTCCTTTCTAGACAATGTGTAACAAGCGGGAGGTAAGTATGTTCTCCGATTTTCCATTTCATGAAATTCTGTTAATTCTGACCTTATTCCCATTTCACGTAGGTCCAGTCTGGATTTTATCCCATCTTTAGTCTTACCTGGTATATTCAACAAAGTACCAATGACACTATCACATACATTTTTCTCAACGTGCATGACATCGATACAATGTCTGACTGTCAAAGAACTCCAATAACAAAGATCCCAAAATATTGACTTCGTCTTGAATAAAGATTTTTCACTCTGTGTGGCCATAGTACATTGTGATCTCTTACCAAATTCATTGACAAAGTCTTTTACTATTTCATAAACAACCTCCCTGGTATCGGTTTAGGTGCACTCCGTTCCTCATTCAATCCATTGAATGCTTTGCACTTCCTACGATACAGATGGAATTTTGTAAGAAACATTCGATGACCGAGATATACAGTCTTACCGCCATGTTTTAGTCTTGCTGAATCAGTGTTCTCTTCACATATAGGACACACTTTAGCTCCTTTGACACTATATCCAGACAAATTCCCATATGTTGGAAAGTCATTAATACTGCAAAACAACATAGCATGCAAACAAAATGTCTCTCTTCATGAATCATCATAGGTCATCATACCTTCACCCCAGAGTTTCTTTAAGTCATCAATCAGAGGTTCAAGATAAACATCGATGTCATTTCCAGTTTTTTAGGGCCCGATATCAACAACGACAACATTACATACTTATTTTTCATACACAGCCAGGGAGGAAGATTGTATATAACAAGCATGACTGGCCAAGTGCTATGTTGGCTTCTCAATGTCCTGTACGGATTCATCCCATCTGTACAAAGCCCAAGTCTTAGATTCCTGACTTCTTCACCAAATTCATGGTACAATAGATCAATCTTCTTCCACTGTGGGGAATCAGACACATGTCGTAGGATCCCATCATTATTTTTCATAACATCTGCATGCCACCTCAAATTCTTCGCATCTATCGGATTGGCAAACAAGCGTTGAAACCATGATATTATAGGTAGATACCACATCACCTTGGCAGGACAACCAGTTTTGGACTCCCCCGAAGTCGTCAATTTATACCGTGGTGCACCACATTTTGGACAATCTTTCAAATCCACATAGTCCTTTTGAAATAATACACAATCATTCGGGCATGCATGTATCTTCTTGGCATCCATTCCCATTGGGCACAACAATTTCTTTACCTGGTATGTTGAGATTGGCAGCTCGTTTCCTTCGGGAAGCATTTCTTTCAACAAAGACAACAATGACGTGAAGCTTTTGTCGCTCCATCTATTATTAGCTTTCAGCTTATACAATCTCAACACAGCGCTAAGCTTTGTAAACTTAGTACAACCTGTGTATAACGATATCTCAGCATCATGCACAATGTTTCTAAAAATGGGAGGTGGATCGGTGTGCTCTACCCCACAATTATCTAACATCGCATCAACGATGTCTACTGGAACTGGTTCATTCACATCTACGTCATCGTAGGCACTTCTATCGACATCCATTGGTTTCGGGTTTGAAATCTCTCCATGCCAGTGCCATTCTGTATAGCCTTGTATAATCCCATTGCACATGACATGACTTTTGATTTCGTCACCAGTGCTGACTTTCAAGTTGTTACCGCAATGCCTACATAGACAGTAGAACCTATCTCCAAGTTGTTTCCTATGTTCCTCGGCAAATCTAATAAACTGGTCAAGACCAGAAATAAACTCTGGGGTGCAGCGATTGTGAATGGACATCCATGATCTATCCATTCTATGATCAAAGAGAAAACAAGTATATATTACAACAAGATTAGGGTCTAGGGTTAACAGATTAGAGTTTTTGCATGGTTAAAACTTTAGGCCAACAAATACATGTGTTGTCATTCTTATATATAATAAATGTGTACCACCTATCCCATTCTTGAACACCTAATCTCACTAGTAAGTGTATAATGTGTATTAGGTTTTCGAGAAAATTTCGGCTGCATTTCCCTACTATTCTCCAAGTACATATGTACTTAGAGAACAAACGGGGAAATGCTACCAATTTCTCAAAAACCCAATACACATTATACACTTACATCCTAAGTGAGATTAGGTGTTCAAGAATAATCCCAAACCGGGGACTATCCAAGATTTACTCCTAATGAGTAAATCTTAGATGGGTTTCTAGGCCAACAAATACATGTGTTGTCATTCTTATACCTACAATCCTAGTTTCATCATTCATATCCCAGTTCTTCAAGTTAGGTGATTAACATTGTCAATATATTCAAAAAGGAAACAAGTTACCAATTTCATAGTTAGGATGGTAGAGATACCCTAAGATCTAGATCTAATGGTTCATAATGAGCTTGTGATAAAGTTACATCACTAGATGATTATATAATTTCAAAAGCAGTATACAAATAAATTCAAATGAGTAGATAACTAAATAAAAAATAGTAGACAAAAAAATACAAATAAGTAGATGAATAAGTCATAAAAAAATTAGTACATAAATAAACACAATCAGTAAATAACTTTTAAAAAAATTACACTAGCTTGGTGAAATCAGTACATAAATAAACACAATCAGAATATTTTTCAATGGCTTTTGGGGTGACTTGGTGAAATCAGTGTATGTTTTGGGCATCCTTTGTATAGGTTGATCTAGGGTTCAATCCAGGGAGTGCCCATGAACTCAAGCAATTATAATGGGAAAGATAAAATGAAGGATTGATCGTCTCCTTTATTTACTCAAACAACTAGCCTGGAGCTTCAAAGATCTGATCCAAATTTGTAGTAAAATACTAATAGACTATAAACCATGGTCACTGGAAGGTCCCTTGAATCACAATGGTCCCAATGATCCTTAACTTGGGTATTGGGAGGTCAGAAGCTTGAATTAAAATCCATCACAGAAGAAATAAGTTGAGGATATGAGAAACATGTACAGGACCATCTTGTCAGGATGAAAACCAAAACCGTCTGAGTTCAGAAGATCCTCCTGAGTGTGCTTGTGTAAGGGGTGACGAAATCCACAATGGACACACCCAACAGGTAGTAAAGCGCGATGAACCAGGCTATGCAGAGGTTTTGGGAGATGTTTGAAGGGGTCCAGGTCGGCGGCGGCAGAGAAAGCCAGCGGAAGAGAAAAGGCGGACGACGGAGAAGGGTTACCTTGCTTTAGGTCGGCGGCGGCAGAGAAACCCAGCGGGTAGAGGAGAAAAGCTGGCGGCGGAGCAGTAGCACTGGCAGCGGAAGCAGACCGGCAGACCAGCGGCGGAGCAGCAACGGGAGCGGAATCGCCAGACGATTTACTAATCGGGAATGAAATAGGAGAGAAAGGGGAACAGTCAGGCTCGCGGGGGTTAAGTTATCAATCAGCGTCGGTTCTCTTGTAAAACCGACAACTATTTACTACTAGTGTCGGTTCTCATGTAAAACCGACAATTATGTTCAATAATCATCGTCGGTTTCCACAAACAAAATCGACGCCTATAAACATAAGCCGATAACAAAAAATGTTCTTGAACTCAGCCAATAGTCATTGGTGACCTTATAAAAACCGACACTATAGGTGGTCGATATTTTCGCGGGGACAGCGCGCGTAAACTCATCCACGCCAGATACTGATGCGAAACTAACAATTAAATTGGGCCAAATTTCTGTCTCACGAAAATACTTTAGTTGTCGGTTTTTAAGTTAAAAACCGACGCCATATATTAGCGCGCGTAAAATTTTGGAGGTAAATTTTTCCCCATGAAAAATTTGGTTTTGGCGGTCGATCTTAGGCGTCAGTTATTTATATAGAACCGACGCTAAATAAAAAGCGGTACCCGTGTCTGTCCACTCTTCACATATAGATGTCAGTTTTATGTAATAACCGACGTTGTATGTTTAAGGTGTCGGTTTTTTGCATACAACTGACGACAGTGAATGTGACGTTATAAGCCATTTCTGTAGTAGTGCAAATCCTAGGCCAAGGGATATGTTTTAAATATTACTCACTCACATAGCATAATACATCACCTATACTAAAACAAATCCTACATGCGCAGTGATTTGAGAGTTAGATAGGCGCATCAACGATATCAACTATTTCCTTCATAGTTGTAGGCCCTCTCATGAGGCACATTATTAACTATGCAATTCTACAATTTATCCAACCCTAAAATCCCACTCACAAAGCAATTAGTGGTCTAACTAATTGATTATGGTGATCAAGCACATACAATTGTTAAGCTATCATAGAATTATGTCTAGATTCAGGAAAATATATTTATTAATTCCTTGAAGTCAATTAGAATGCAAGACCGGGCTACTCCAGGGTCCTAAGAAATAAGGGGATTAAGCCAACATGATCTCTATTGTCACATCCATAGAAGGAAAGAAGAAAAACGTGCAAAATATGAGAAAACTAATGTAAACTCCTGGAGAAATCTATTCAAATGATCTTTTCTGGCTAGCATCTTGATATACAACATTCTGGCTACAAATCCACTCTCTAGAAGTGCTCAAATCTCCTGAGACATGGTCATCTCCTTTGTTATCCTCTCCCCAACTCTCTGCTTTGTTGCAATGGACAAAAATATGATAGTTAGGTCTGGACGAACACCCTTAGGTCATAATTGGGACTTTGGTCATAATCAAGTCTTGACTGTCAGATTTGGCATAATCTAAAATCTACATTGATCGCAATGAGTCAGTACCACTGACAGGAATTTGGTGGCACTAAGTCTTTGACTGACTCAAACCCCTTATTGAATGTCGGTACTACCAACTAGGAGGTCGGTAGCACCGAGTTGCTATTTTGGATTTTTGAATTCTCTTGTTAATAAATGTTGGTACTACCTGATAGCTGGTTAGTAGCACTGATTTGATAAACTCAGTTCTTATTTCTTTCTGGATCATAAGTCAGTTGCATCGACTTGCCATTTTGGTGGTTTTAAACACTCACTCGGTAGCACTGAGTTGCCCTTTGGTAGCACTGAGGTTTCTTCAATCAACCTGCTAGATTTTCTCCTTAAATTGGTACCACCTATTCTGGGGTTGGTAGCATCGAGCTACCTTATGAGTGCTCCAATTACCTGAAATGTGGAAATATCAATGTAAGTCTGAATAAAATATGGAAAATTGGCATACTTTGGTAAAAATACTTAATATTTGATGCAATAGTATTTCACATGCTTATAATGATAAAAATTCATAAGCGATATGAGAAATTATGTAAGAAATACATGGAAAACTAGCATGTAAAAAGTTGATAAAATTCAATGCATCATCGTCTTGCTCAAGCTTCCACACCGCTCATTGGACAAGGTCATCTGACAACAACTGTGACTCCTAACCTGACTAGACAACCCACGTGTGTTTCACTCACAAAGTAGGAGTATGAATGACTGTGACCAACTACGCACTAGTAACATGACTCTCTCCTTCACAATAGCATGGCATCATCCTCCCTTGAATGGCACATTGGTGACCCCTACTAGACACCTTCATCATGTCTTACTGCTCACCAAGGTAACCCAGGCTGCTCTAAAATTGTTGCTCATTCTATCTAGATAGTGGATTCCATTGCTACTGAATACATTTTTGGTATGCCATATATTCTTACAAGTTTTGATTCCACTGTCAGGTTGGCATATGGATCACTTAAATAGATCACAAAGTGTGTCATCATTACGCTTTCCTCTAAATAAAAATTCTATAATGTTCTTTTAGTTCCCAACTTTCCTCTAACCTAATGTCTAGAGCTAAATTTGTTGATTCCCTTTGTTGTTTTGTAACTCTTGGACCGGTTTGTTATGTTCCGTAAGACTAGTGAGATTTTGATGACAATTGATAAGAGGGTGTGCTCTAGTGACCTATACTACTTTTCCACCCCTCCTCTACCTCGGACCAATGCTCTTGTTGCAGTCTCGCCTCCCCAAATAAATCTTTGCTTTAGCCATCCTTCTATGGACAAGCTAAAGATCTTAGATAAATTTCTTTCTAGTTGCTCATCTATTTTATGTGATGTATGTTAAATTAGAAAACACCAATGTGTATATTTCTCATCTCATGTTGCTAAGCAGGCTTTAGATCATTTTGACTTGATAGATAGTGTTGTGTGTGGCCCCTTTCGAACAACTAGTCACAATGAATTTGAATAGTTCCTCATATTTGTGGATGATTTCTTTCAAATGACATGGTTTGATCTTATTAAAAAAATTGATCTTTTCCCTTATCTATACCTTTCATAAAATTATTACTATTTATTTTTCTATACTTATTGAAATCATGCATACTGATAAGCCCTTGAATACACCAAGCACACAACTTTGTCTTTTTTGTCGGGATATAGGAATCCTCCACCAATGTTCTTGTGCCTACTCTCCATAACAAAGTAGTATTACAAACCGTAAAAACTGTCATCATCTTCTTGACATTACACACTCTCTCACAATTCATGCAAACCTATCTAAAACATATGAGTTGATGATGTCATCACATCCTGTTTTTTGATCAATCAACAACCATCCTTGATTCTTCAAAAGAAAATTTCATTTTTCGTTTTGTATATTCATGAAAATTATTTTCTGTACAACCTCAATTTTTTGAATGTATCACCTTTGTTATAAATTTTGATAAAGGTTGCTAAGATTTCCCCTTTGCAATAAGAATGGTTTTCTAGGATACCCATTCTTTGAAAAAAGGTTACAAATTCCATGATCCCAAAACTAATCGTAGCTATGTCTTTGTGGATGTAACTTTCCATGAGGAGGAATTGTTTTTCTCTTTGTTGCCTTTACCCTTTACACCCGTACATGATTTCATCTCCCTTACTGAACATTTTCCTCCAATCCAGTGTCACCACCTCAGGAGCCTTACAGGAGCATGGAAGTTGGTCCTCAACCAACAACCCCACGATTGTCATCTCTTTCATACCAGTCTAATTAACAAGCTGCAGTCTATATAGGTAAATACTCATGCACTACTAAACATCTGATTTCTATCACATGCTACTTATCTCACATCTCTCCAATAGCTTCTTCTTTTGCCACTCTATTGAACACCACCTATATTACAAGCATCCCACTGATGTCTTGAAGCATCCTGGGTGAAAGTCTGTCGTTCGGAGTAGATGTGGGCTCTACATGATAATCATATTTGGGATCTAATTGATCCATTAGTAAGTAAGAACATTATTGGTTGTCGATGGATGGTTCTTACTTAAACATCATTGTAATGGGTCCATTGAGAGAATAAAGGCTTGTCTAGTTGCAAAGGGGTATACTCAAACCTTTAGCATGCATTATCTTCATATTTTTTCTCCTATAACACAAATTTATTTGGTTCACACTTTTATTTCCTTGATAGCACATTTTGACTGACCACTATTTCAATTAATTATTAAGAATGCATTTTTACATGGGGACCTTCTAGAAGAGGTCTATATGTAGTAGCTTGTCACTTTTGTTGCTGAGGGGAGTATTCTTATAAAGTTTATCACCACATAAGATCATTATATGAACTTAAAAATGTTTGAGAGCCTGGTTTAATAAACTCAACATCGTACTTGGGAAAATTGGTTCTTCAACAATAAACCATAGATCATTTTCCATTCTCATCAAAATTCCCATGGGAGTACATTATTCTTGTTATTTACATTGACAATATTGTGATTACAAGTAGTGATACTATTCACAATAGAAAATTGAAACAACCACTACAATCCCATTTTCATACAAAGGATTTCATAAATCTGCACTATTTCATTGGGATAGAAGTCCTTATCTCATCCACATGGCTCAGTTTATCCCCAAAACACTATGTGCTTAGATCTACATCAAGATACTGGAATGGTAAATACTAAACTTATTTCCACTCTTATGGACTATCATTCTAAAGCTCATTTGAGAGCGAGTAATATATGGATGCTAAAAAGTATTATCTAGTAGTTGGAAAATTGATCTATGTAACTAATACTTGACCTAACAAGACATATGCTATCACTACTACAGAAATAGCTTATAACGTCACTTTTAAAGGTGTCGGTTGTATAAATACACCTAAAGCTAAACTCTACAGCGTCGGTTGATAACATAAACCGACATCCAATATATGAAGGGCGACCAAACACGGGTACCACTTTTATTCAGTGTCGATTATTTAATAAAAAACCGACGCCTAAAACTAACCGCCAAATCCAAAATTTCCAGCGAAAAAAATTACCTCCAAAATTTAACATATGGCGTCGGTTGATAAAATTAAACCGACGACTAAAGGTTATTCGCGAGATTAAAATTGGACACATTTTGGTCGTCAGTTTTATTACATTGACTGACGCTTATGAGCTTTCCCGCGCTGTCCGTGGGGAATTTTTCACACCTTTTAATCGTCGGTTTTCGGAAGACACCGACGACTATGGTCAGAATAGGTGTCGGTTTTTGTGGGGAACCGACACCGTTAATTTTATGTGTCGGTGTTTATGAATAACCGACACCTATGGTACAGTTAATAGCCCCGCGAAATAGACTTTTCCCCATTGTCTCTGTTCCATTGCGAATTCTCTGCTAGGTCTGGCGATTCTTGCCGCCGGTGCTCCCTGCACGCCGTCGTTGCCCCCGCCGTCGTTGCTCCCCCGCTCCGCCACCACTCCTGGTCGACGCCCTCGCCGCCGCTCCTGCTGCTCTCCCTTCCGCCACCGCTCCTCTCCTCACCGCCGCCCCCGCTGGTGGCTGCTAGCTGTCCTCTCCTCACCGCCCTCGCCGCCGCTCCCCTCCTCTCCTCACCGTCGGCGCCGGCTGCCATCTTCTACTAGGTCTTGCTCCAGCCGTTGCTCTCCTCTGCCCTCAAGGTATGCCCGCCCTGCCTTCTTCCTTCTTCCTCTGCTCTAGCGGCTGCTTGGGCGGTGCCAAGGCACGCCTAGGCTGTTGCTGGGCATTTTTTTTATTTTTTGTTAAGTTATTTACTTATTTGTGTTTATTTATGTACTGATTTTGTTATGATTTAATCATCTAATGTTTGTATGTATTCATCTAATGTATGTATTCATCCAATGTTTGTATTTATTTATGTACTGATTCAGCAATTAATTGATCATCATCTACTGATTTATATTAGTTTATCAATAGATTTGTATTTATTCATCTACTTATTTGTATTTTTTTGTCTACTGTTTTTATTTAGTTATCTAATCATTTGAATTTATTTGTGTACTACTTTTGAAATTATATAATCATCTAGTGATGTAACTTAATAGTGATGTAACTTTATCACAAGCTCATTATGAACCATTAGATCTGGATCTTAATTAGGGTATCTCTACCGTCCTAACTATGAAATTGGTAACTTGTTTCATTGTTGAGTATATTGAGAATCCTAATCACCCTTATTGCTTAATGATGAACTGTAATGCACACATGTGACATGCTTGGAATGTAAATGATGAACTTTTCCCTAAATTGCCAATCATGCTTTTAAAGACATCAATAATCACCCTAACTTGAAGAACTAGGATTTTAGGTATAAGAATGACAACACATGTATTTGTTGGCCTAGAAACCCGTCCAAGATTTACTCATTAGGAGTAAATCTTGGATAGTCCCCGGTTTGGGACTGTTCTTGAACACCTAATCTCGCTTAGGATGTAAGTATATACTGTGTATTGGGTTTTCAAGAAAATTTCGGCAACATTTCCCCGTTTGTTCTCTAAGTACATATGTACTTGGAGAACAGTGGGGAAATGCTGCCGAAATTTTTTTGACAATACACATTATACACTTACTAGTGAGATTAGGTGTTTAAGAATGGGATAGGTGGTACACATTTATTATATATAATAATGACATCACATGTATTTGTTAACCCTAGACCCTAATCTTGTTGTAATATATACTTGTTTTCTCTTTGATCATAGAATGGATAGATCATGGATGTCCATTCGCAATCGCTGCACCCCAGAGTTTATTTCTGGTCTTGACCAGTTTATTAGATTTACCGAGGAACATAGGAAACAACCTGGAGATAGGTTCTACTGTCCATGTAGGCATTGTGGTAACAACTTGAAAGTCAGCACTGGTGACGAAATCAAAAGTCATGTCATGTGCAATAGGATTATACAAGGCTATACAGAATGGCACTGACATGGAGAGATTTCAAACCCGAAACTAGTGGATGTCGATAGCAATGCTTGTGTGGAAGAAGAAATTGCCTACGATGATGTATATGTGAATGAACCAGTTCCAGTAGACATCGTTGATGCGATGCTGGATAGTTGTGGGGTAGAGCACACCGATCCACCTCCCATTTTTAGAAACATTGTGCATGATGTTGAGATATCATTATACATAGGTTGTACTAAGTTTATGAAGCTTAGCACTGTGTTGAGATTGTATAAGCTGAAAGCTAACAATAGATGGAGCGACAAAAGCTTCACGTCATTGTTGTCTTTGTTGAAAGAAATGCTTCCTGAAGGAAATCAGCTGCCAATCTCAACATATCAGGTAAAGAAATTGTTGTGCCCAATGGGAATGGATGCCAAGAAGATACACTCATGCCCGAATGATTGTGTATTATTTCAAAAGGACTATGTGGATTTGAAAGATTGTCCAAAATGTGGTGTGTCACGGTATAAATTGACGACTTCGGGGGAGTCCAAAACTGGTTATCCTGCCAAGGTGATGTGGTATCTACCTATAATATCACGGTTTCAACGCTTGTTTGCCAATGCGATAGATGCGAAGAATTTGAGGTGGCATGCAGATGTTAAGAAAAATAATGATGGGATCCTATGACATGCGTCTGATTCCCCACAGTGGAAGAAGATTGATATATTGTACCCTGAATTTGGTGAAGAAGTCAGGAATCTAAGACTTGGGCTTTGTACAGATGGGATGAATCTGTACGGGACATTGAGCAGCCAACATAGCACTTGGCCAGTCATGCTTGTTATATACAATCTTCCTCCCTGGCTGTGTATGAAAAATAAGTACGTAATGATGTCATTGTTGATATCGGGCCCTAAACAACCTGGAAATGACATCGATGTTTATCTTGAACCTCTGATTGATGACTTAAAGAAACTCTGGGGTGAAGGTGTGATGACCTATGATGCTTCACAAAGAGAGACATTTCGTTTGCATGCTATGTTGTTTGGCACTATTAATGACTTTCCAACATATGGGAATTTGTCTGGATATAGTGTCAAAGGAGATAAAGTGTCCTATATGTGAAGCGAACACTGATTCAACAAGACTAAAACATGGCAGTAAGACTGTATATCTCAGTCATCGAAGGTTTCTTACACAATTCCATCCATATCGTAGGAAGCGCAAAGCATTCAATGGATTGAATGAGGAACGGAGTGCACCTAAACCTATACCATGGGAGGTTGTTTATGAAAGAGTAAAAGACTTTGTCAATGAATTTGGTAAGAGATCACAATGTACTATGGCCACACAGAGTGAAAAATCTTTATTCAAGAAGAAGTCAATATTTTAGTTCTTCCTTATTGGAGTTCTTTGACAGTCAGACATTGTATCGATGTCATGCACATTGAGAAAAATGTCTGTGATAGTGTCATTGGTACTTTATTGAATATACCAGGTAAGACTAAAGATGGGATAAAATCCAGACTGGACCTACATGAAATGGGAATAAGGTCAGAATTAACAGAATTTCGTGAAATGGAAAATCGGAGAACATACTTACCTCCCGCTTGTTACACATTGTCTAGAAAGGAGAAAAAAGCTTTTTGTGAATGTTTGGTAAATGTTAAGGTGCCACAGGGTTACTCATCCAACATCCGTAGATTGGTATCAATGAAAGATATGAAGTTGATAGGTATTAAATCTCATGATTGTCACACTCTAATGCAACAAATATTTCCTGTGGCAATTAGATCTATATTGCCGAAGCATGTAAGGTTTGCAATCACCAGACTTTGTTTCTTTTTCAACAGTCTATGCAGCAAAGTTATTGACCCTGATACTCTCGATAAATTGCAAAGAGAAGTGGTTGTTACCCTATGTCAGCTTGAGATGTATTTTCCTCCGTCGTTCTTTGATATTATGGTACATCTTGTTGTCCACTTGACTAGGGAAGTGAAAATGTTGGGACCAGTTTTTTTGCATTGGATGTATCCCTTTGAATGATACATGAGCGTTTTTAAAAGTGATGTTTGAAACTGTTATCGGCCTGAAGGGGGTATTATCGAGGGTTATGTGGCGAGAGAGGTTATGGATTTTTGCAATGACTTTCTCAGTGGTAATGACACTCCTGATAATGACAAGAATATTGACGAGCAATTTGGCAAAGGAATTTTGGGATCACATGTGAAAGTAATCAGCTGTGAGCAGTTGGAACAAGGTCACTTGTATATTTTACACAACATGGACGAAGTGAACGTTTATATCGAGGAACATACCAATTTCATCAAGAGACAATATCCTCGAGCCAATACAATGTGGCTTGCTAGAGAGCATAACAAGACATTTATTATGTGGTTTGAAAATAAAGTCTTACATCAACTATCTCAAACACCAGATGATATTACTGAAACTATCAAATGCCTCGCCTTTAAACCAAAATTCACTGTTATGTCTTATGAAGGGTATGACATTAATGGATTCACATATTACACAAAGTTCCAAGATGATAAGAGTGTCGTCCAAAACAATGGGGTCACCCTTCAAGCATCGACTATGTTTTTTGCAAGTGCAAAGGATAAGAGTCCACGTGAAGCTAAAATGTCATATTACGGTGTCATTGAAGACATATGGGAGTTTGACTACATACATTTCAGAATTCCGCTCTTCAAATGTAATTGGGTTGATAACACCAAAGGAGTTATAGTGGATGAATTGGGTTTCACTTTAGTGAACTTTGAAAAGATTGGCGAGAAGGGTGAACCATTCATATTGGCATCACATGCGAAACAAGTATTTTATATCGATGATCCTACAAATGATAAATGGTCGGTTGTTCTTCATGGTAAAAGACAGTTCATTGAAGATCCTATAGATGAAGAACAGTATTATGATAAGTATGATGACTCCAGTCCATTCTCAGTTGGGTTGCCAACACCAGCAAATATTGAAGCTAATGATGACTTGTATGTGCGCGGAGATCACAATGAAGGATTGTTAATTGATAAAAAAATCGCAATATTAGAGGCATGTTTATATTTTTTTATATGTTTTATTTTTCTGAATGTGAACTTTACAATGTGAATGTGAACTTTACAATGTGAATTACTTTATAATGTGAACTTTACAATGTGAATGTGAACTTTACAATGTGAGCTTTACAATTTGAATTACTTTACAATGTGAACTTTACAATGTGAATGTGAATTTTTAGATGGCTGAGCATTCTCCTGATGACCGTGCTGATGATTACCGTGAGGGTGAGGACATCAATCCGCCGCCTCACAATGTATGTTTTAAAAATATATCATATATTTATATCTATATGTCCATTTATAGTTATATCTTGTAAATGTGTTTATTTTGTCAAATTTTAGGTTGATGATCCACATGTACCATCTGAAGCACTTGAGGCACTTGATCAGCAACACCAAAAAGTTGACAAGAGAAGAGGCATCACTATGATGAAGAAGTTAATAGTGCAAAAGGGCAATGGACCCAAACTTGTTGTGGATTTTGATAATGCAGGAAATGCATCTGGTGTGAATCGCAATTCATTTATTTCATATCTTGGGTATGTTACTCGTAGCCATTGTGGTTGTAAGATAGATTCTTGGCATAAAGTTTCTAAGGAGAAGAAAGACATAATATGGAAGGATTTATGCGTGAGTTATTATTAATTTGCAATTCTATTTTGTAGATTACTAATTTTTTGGATACTAGTTAATAGCAATTCTAATTTGCAGAGTATATTTGAATTGGATGAAAAGCTGCATCGTAAATGCGTGATGCAACACTGTGGGAGAGTCCTAAGGAACTATAGGACAAATCTTACCCGAGAATATATAAAAGAAGCTGACAAGAGGAAGAAGACAACCACTGAACAGTGGAACTTCCTGGACAAAGAAGAATGAGACGCGTTTGTTGCTTCAAGACAAACTGATGAATTCAAGGTATTAGGTGTCAGTCCCAATCTCATTAATATATGTTGTATTCACCTATTCAAGATTAACATTTATTGTTACTAATCAAATCATTAATGTGCATACTAACTAGGCCCTCAGTGAGGCACAAAGATCAAGGCGTGCATTGAATGTGCATGACCACACAATGGGTCCAAAGGGGTATGCAGGCATTCGCCAAAGACTACAATTTGAGGCTACTGCTCAGTCTGCTGCTACTCAGGAGTCCTCCACTATAGGTAGTACACCTCTGCCTCGCCATGATGTCTGGATAGCTGGGAGGCAAAATAAGAAGGGTGAAATAAGGAAGCCCGCAACTGCTGAGGCGGTTGCAAAAATGGTAAAATACAACTCTTACAGCAATCGTTCGAATATTGATTATTTGTGGTGTTTACTTAATTATAAATTTTTATTTTGGCGATTAGCGGGAGCTACACGAGCTGAGGAAACAAGGCAAGTTCATCCCTGAGGGCACAAGGGATGAATTGACAGTTGCTATGGGTAACCCAGAGCATCCTGGACGTGTTAGGGCTGCAGGCGCTGGTGTGGGCATCAAAGCTTTTTTTGGGCCATCCCAGCACAAACATGTCCCAAAAGTAGGACTTTCACAAGAAGAGGTAACATATTTTTTCCTTGTAGATGTTACTGTAAAAGAGAATTCAATAATTAGAATTTGACGTTTCTTTTATCCATGTATAGGTAGATAAGCTATTTGATAGGAAACTCAAAGAAGTAATGAAAGAGTGGAAGGCATCTCAGACTGCCACTTACCAGATAGTACCTATGGTGTCTCCTACTGCAGGCTCTACTCCTACTGTAGAGGTTGGGAGTAATCCTGTAGACCCACCACCTAGCAAATACGCTGTAAGTATTTTTATGACATAGTAACTAGTTTTTTAATTCAAGATGATATGTTTTCAAGATGATATGTATATATAAAATTATAGTCATTTCAAAAAAAGATGATATGTATATATGTATAAAACATTCTTTACACAAAAATTTGTAGGGGTTGAAGCCATATATTCTAAAAGTTAATGAATATGTCATTGCAGAGGCGTCGACTTACCCATCCCTACCAAGGGAAATGTTTCACGGGTCTCCATTACTAGCTGGTTTGATTCGTGTGAGCCCAATACATATATTCCCCAAGTGGATGGATCTTTCATTGCCATATGCCCACCCATATTGTGAAACTCTTGGTGAGGCAGAAGGCGGAGTGATATTGTGGCTAAAAATGGATGTCCTCTTTACTGAAACTGTATGGTAAATTTACATTACGTTAAATAGTTGGTGTGCATATATGATGTCAGTTGATATGAAATTATTATATATATATATACAGGTTAAAAAGAAGACACCCACAACATCTAGGCCTCCACTTCCACCTCCTACATTACCCAGTTGGGTTCCACAGGAACTACCTATCCCGTTAGGTCCTAACTGTAGAGGTATGGCAATATGGTTAGGCGAACATGATATAAATTGCCCTATAACTGTTTCTATAGATTCAGATGTTGTAGGTCAATCATACGAAAGCAAACTATTTATACAAGATATTTTGGAGTTGTTTCGATATGATTGGCTAAATACATCTGCGATAGAGCTATGGATAAGGTGAGATCTTCTTTATACATCCATATACCTTGTGTAGGATCTGGTGATCTGGTTTCTTATTTATTGATGCATGCGTAATTAATACATATTTTGCAGCTACTTAGACAAGATATGTGCAGATTTTGCATTCGAACATGTAGGATTTTTTATTCCATCTTTGATTAGTCTAGTAGCTAAAGACCCTCCATCAGTTCAACAATACTGTTGTGAGGCTTTAACAATTTTTGCTCAAAATAAGAAGACGGTGATAATGGCTCCATTCAATGTAGAGTAAGTTTACTTTGCTTATTATAATTTGGACTTAAGAAAATTACATTTTTATTGTGGATTTTGAGTTATTAATTTTTAACTTTTTTACCTCTAGTGGTATGTATTGGGAGTTACTGGTTATTTTCCCCGAGACGTTCGCTGTCTATTATCTAGATCCTAAGGGGAGTAAATTGAATACAAAATATGGACACATAATGAAAATGGCATTATTCCAGTGAGAAATATTTCATTTTCATATCCGTTAACATATGTTATTATATTACTATTTAATTATGCAATGTACTGTGTTACATTAACATGTAGGGATTTTGATGAGTTCAAAAAGGTTGGAGGAAAGGTCCCCACGAAAAAGAACCAGCCAATAATTTGGAAGAACGTGAAAGTAAGTTCCCAACTGCAATATATGTATATATTATTTATGAGAACAGTGCTTAATTAGTTGTATTTTTTAATATTTTGTATGTTTGAATTTATAGTGTGCTACACAAGACAACGGATGGGCATGTGGATACTATGTGATGTGATTTATGCACATGATTATCAAATATGCCGCAATAGACATCGATTGTATTGTTGAGGTATTATATAGTCTCATTAGATAATATGAAATATATTAATCTTATTTATAGCTCATTAATTATATATATACATCATTCTCTTTACAGGTGTTTAAAACTGACCACACTACAGGAACAACCTTACCAGATGTACATGCTCCCTATACAACGGGAGAACTAAATGAAGTAAGAGAAGAATGGGCAACAACCATACAAATAGTGGGGGTTTTAAGATATAATTGGGATGTTGATAGCAAATAATGACTAAAGAATGATATTTTGTAAATGAATTTCTGAATTATAATATATGTGTGAATGTTTCTACATGTCTGGATATTTCTACATGTGTCTGAGTGAAAATGAATGAAACTGTTGGTTGCTATATGAATGTTTCTACATGTGTGAATGTGAAAATGAATGGAACTACATATTGCTAGCTACATGAATGTTTCTAAATGTGTGAAAATCAAATAGAACTGCAGGTTGTATTGCTAAATGTGTGAATATTTTTGTTATTAATTTTGCATGTTTGTGGCTGTTGTTGGATGATATCAATGGATGTCGTAAAACCTGCAGTTCATAACTGAACTGCAGGTTTCTCATCCTGCAACCAGCCATACAGCAGGTCTGGAGACTGACAGAAAAAAAACAAAAAATAGGCGTCGGTTATCTGTATAAAACCGAAGCCACATTGTTACAGAGTCGGTTTCTAACAGTAACCGACGTCTATTTCCTTAACACCACGGCCGTGCTGGCCAGCACGGCCGTGGCAGCGGACCAGACACCACGGTCGTGTTGGTCAGCACGGTCGTGATGGGAGTTATATGACGTCAGTTTCTTATCTAATAACCGACGCTGATAGTGCCCAAGATGGCGCCCTTCTGTGGCGCGAAGGTATATGGCGTCAGTTGTGTATCTAATAACCGACACCTATAGTGCCCTGCTGGTGCATTTTTGGTGGCGCGCGAAGGGTTTTGGCGTCAGTTTTTGAACCGACGCGTAACAGCTGGGCTTTTAGCGTCGCCCACATAGGTGTCGCTTAGAAACCGACACTAGAGGCCTTAAATAACCGAAACTAAAGGTCGGTTATGTACTAGTGTATGGTTTAGCCAATCAACAAATGAGTGCACCTCCCCACAACATTGGGGCAACTTTCAAAGTATTCTTAGCTATATTAAGAGCACCCTAGAAAGAGGAGTATTCTACAGACTACCTCAAGAGAAAATTATTACTATTTTTGGATAAGCTAATGCAGATTGGGCAAGATATGCCAAAAATTGTTGGTCCACCTCTAGTTTATGTATCTTGTTATGGGATCACCTAGTATCCTGGAGAAGTAAAAGTAAACCAATGGTTGCTCACTGTAGCATTGAAATTGAATATTGTGCAATGGCCCACACATGTTGTGATTTTCAGTGGGTTCGATCTATTTTGACTAAATTTGGAATCCCTTATCAAACTCCATATCTCCTTTATGAAAAAACTAGGTGGATATCCATGTTGACAATAATCTAGTGCTCAATGAACCAAAAAAACACATTGAAGTTTATTGTCATTTTGTACATGACCTGGTTAAAGCTAAGAATATTGTGACCCCTCACATATGGACCGATGATCAATTTTTTGATATATTGTATAGACACTTCATCTATCACCTTTTTAGTATATGGGTCAATATGGGGTTACACAATATTTACTCTTTAGATTGAAGTGGGGGTGTAAGCCTAACTATTTTTTTGTTTCTTGCTTGTAAATTGGGCTTAGGCCCATTTTATCTATAATTCATGTTATTATTTAACTACACTTAAGTGAGGATCTATTTACCCACTTAAGTGTATTGATACATGCCTAGACTCCTTTATATAGGAAACCTAAAACACTTTACATATTATTCAGTAAATGGTTATTTCTTTCTACACTACCAAATTTTAGTTGCTCTAGTTTGCATAGAATTTTCAGTTAATGCAACTAGGATCAACTTGTGAGGGTCATTCTAATTAACAAAGTACATTTTTTCACCATTATGAAATAAAAATACGAAGAGGGTGTAAGGAAATTTCATTGTTTATAGGTTTTATCTTTCAACAATCCTTTTCGATGATCTTAAAATACTACTTATTCAAAAGATATATCCTATTGTTAATGAAGCTTATGGTAACACTTAGACCCATTGTCCAAGACTCTAAATGGATTTTTGACAATGATGAATGGCTTTACATACCACCACTAGCCTTGGATGTGCACCTTTGTCCTCACTCACACACAACATGGGTCAACTTATCGACTAGTCACCCATCCTAGTACTAGTCTAAGCCCATCACACTAAATTGTAGAGTACCATTGACCAACCTTCTAAAAAGAAGGTGAAACTTGGTGATACATGTAGTCCAATAATTTCTTTTAAGATAAATTTATATGTTGTCTCAGACCCTAGGATATTAAAATATTCCCAATTAGACTCTTGACATCCTTGTCAAAGCCTAACAATATGGCTTCCTTGTCATATTTTCCTCATTTTAGTATAGATCCATAATAGCCCATACACACCCAACTTCCATTCATAGCTACAAGCACGAGGGTGGCCCCTTCATCATACTTGGATATCATGACTTGATAATAAAGTGACACAAGTTCTAAAGACCCCAACCTATTGGAAGAAAACTAGCTCTAATACCATTTGTATGCCTAAGCCATTGTCCAAGATTGTAGTAGAGTTTTGAAAATGATGATCGACCTCACAATGCTTTGTCCTCACTCATGCACAAACCATGTTCAAATTCCCAACATGTCTTCCATCCTAGTATTACTCTGAATCAATCAAACTTAACTACAAAGTACCTATTGATGGTCTACCTAAAAAGGAGGTGCAGTCTGATGATATGGGTAGTCTAATCATTACTTTTAATTTCAGTTTATATATGACTTCAAATATTGATATGTACATTTATATACATCTAAACTAGTATTCTTTAATGGAACCATATAGTTGAGTCCAATTAAGATTCCATATCCCAAACAAGCTCAACAATAATAATATATGTAAACCAACTACCGACACAAAAAGATTGATTTTACTAAATGCATGTTTCTTGCATGCAAATTGGAGAAATGAATGTCAAACAAAACACCATGTAAGCTTAACATTGTGCTATGTTATCATAATTTGGAAGATAGCATAATTATAAGTTATCATGTATGAATTATTCAATATATTAATAAAAAATGTTACATTGTGTTATTGAATGCTATGACACCACTGTACCATAAAGGATGGTCTATAAATTTTTTGGTTAAAATCTATCAAGAGTGCATTATTATATTGGGCTTCTTGATGTGAATATACCAATTTATGTATTTCAATTATGTTTTTCTATAATAGGGAGTTAGGGTGATGGTCAATATCCAATTGCATAGGTGGTATATATGAGCCTGTGGAAAATGAGATAGCCCTTTGATTTTATTCTTGAATAGACTTATGAGCAATAAAGCATAATCTAATATGAATCTCAAATGTTTTTGGTACCTTGCACAAAATGAGTTCATATGAGTTCCAATATTCATTCAAAACATATTATCTCTCTCGAAAATGAGGAAGGGCAGATCCTATTGGACGAGCTCTACAACTAAGGAAAGTAGAGGAAGAGGGGAAACATACCAATCCCTCATGTTGCAAATCAGTCTAGACACATTTCAAAAAGAAAAAGTACATGTAATAACCCTTATATAGGTGAGTAGTGAGTTGTTATGTTCAATAGGAATAATACATAAATAAGATCGAAGACATGGGCCAAGACTATTTAATTCATTTCCTTAACACCTCGTCAAGTTGGAGTGTGCACAACAAGTATTATTCCCAACTTGTGGCTCATGTGCTTGAAGAGTGACGATGTCAATGGTTTGGTGAAAATATTTTCCACCTGCTCCCTTGTACTCACATGTCATGTGACAACCTATCAAGACATAACCAAATATCACACAACATGACAACCCACTTATATATGTCTAATACTCTCATGGTAGACTAGATTATTTTCTACATGGATGGTGTCTTGGTTATCACATTGAAGAAGTGCGAAGAAGTAACTGACGTCTTTGATCTAAAGTTTATTGGATGGATTGTTTGCGAGTGTCACCGCTAGTGTTTAAAAAGGTAGTCTATCTAAACTTCAAGGGTGAATAGGCTTTTTTTTCCTATGACGGTATCAGCGATCATCAGGCAGTATTCAAAAAACAAAAGATTCTAACACAATGGTGAGTTTTGTGAACCAAGTGTATGGTGAATTCAAATTGATTTCTTGATTTGTGTCGATGACGGTGAGAGTATCAGCAAAAAAAAAAAGATTTTATATTGTGTTTAGGAAGATGACTACATCTACCTTCAAAAAGGGAATCTGACCACATCTTAATTTCTTTTCTAGTTGCTAGCGTGGGTTTGTAATCATATGTATATCATTACTAATTTATTGCTAGTACTCGTTTAACGTATCCAAGTATGATATCCATTATGTTCATCCTTTTTATGTATTTAAGAAATAAGGTAGGCTAGAACCGAATCTGGTCCGAGCCGTCATTTCCAAAAAAAAAAGTTTGACCGAGACGGATGAAGAACTTGTAAGTGAGATCAGTGCATAAAGGAGAGAGAGGAGGAAGGGGCATTAGAGATACATTCATGCCATCGCTAGAAAAGGCTACATATTGAGGCATAGGGCTTTCTTTCTTCGGGGTAAAAAAAGAATATCAGTCAAACTTCAGTTGTGTATTTGAAGATTTTTCTTTATAGCGTAAGAAAATGTTTACTACGTGTATTATCTAATGAGCGGTGGGTTAGTATAAAATGGGTTTGTCCGGTTCAACGGGCATGATTAATGAACCAGTTGTAGCCCGATGACATATAGTGTTACTGGTGTCCCCTGTCCTACCTACAAGAATTTAACAATGAGAAAGGAAAAATTCAAGCTGGTAAACCCCTACTTATAATGTAGGGCATGTTTGTTTCATTGGATTCATCTGGATTCAAGATAATACAGGAGTCTCTTAAGCCCGGTAGAACTGATTACTGTATTTCAGAAATGCAGCAATGTTTAGTTATTTGGATAGAATTTTCGCTGTCTTCATGTCTCCACCCGAGTGGGGACCAGCCTTTATGTTGTAAAACGGTAGCAGCAATTACCTACGGCGGCTAGGCCTACCGTTACAGCAGAGAGCAGAGGGCACCGCGGAGCATCTGGCAGACTGGCCCGCGTATGGTTGAAGCACCAGTTGCTGGACTTTGGCGTCCGACCTTTTTGAAATGGAAGGCATAATCCAGCATCGACTGTATTGCTGGATTTTGGCGTCCGACCTTTTTGAAATGGAAGGCATAATCCAGCATCGACTGTACAACCGAAGTTGCGGGAGTCCTATTATTATCCAGCTCCCATAAAACAAACTTAAATTTTCTTGCATAGGATTACGGATTGCAATCCAATCCTACCAGATCCAAAAGAAGCTTTTAGTGGGCCTCCCTAGACAGAGAGGATGATCTCGTTCTCAAGAATACGCCTGACCCCAGCTGGTTGTTTAGGGTGGGGTTGGGGGTACGGCCCGTTACTTTAATTCAGACAACTCCACCTGTGACTAGTTCGTGCATCCGGCATACGGGACTTTGTTATTTATGGATCATCGTGGGGAAATCTTTTTTGCGTCATTTTTTGGATCGGATATTTTCACATTTAAACAAAATCTATTTATGGCCTTCGCTATTTTGCATGCCTGCCTTGATTTGCACACAAAGAAAAAATATGTTCTTAATAATTGGAAAGCCTCTCTCTCTCTCTCTGATTCCAACCATTGAGAAATGGAAGGCCCGATGGCATCACTGTCTTCACGTGAACGCTGATAGCTACGTGAAAATTGCACACACAATTTACACTATTTTTTGTGTGGGCCCATGAGATTTTATCGGCCTTTAGGTTAGAAAATTGGTGGATTGTTAGAGATGGCATGTAGATCGATTCAGCGACCCCGCGCGGAGATTAGGGATGCCAAATTAATAAGTATATCCATTTAATCTGGTATGATGTGGTGAGGTTGACATATATAAACCATTTACTGGTACGAGTATCCCAAACAATCTTAACCACAGTATCTAATGGCTGACCAAAGCCGAGCAACATTTGGGAGGAAAAGCTACGTCCGACCTTCTCAAAGTTGTTCCTCATCGGCGGCGTCATTGTCACAACGTTCGACCGTCATGGACGGCGTCACTCCCTTTGCACGGCAAACTGCTGCGGTCGGTGACACGGGTGTGATCAGTCACAGGTCATGCGACTGACTAATATACGTACTCATCTAGTCATTAAATGCTCTTAGGGCCTGTTTGGTAGGATGTTGTTCGTTTTCATGAATTTAAATGTCAGCTTTTCAATTTGGTTTTTTATTTGGTAGGGTGTATTGGAGTGCAGTTGGTTAATTTGCAACTTCACTTTTGGTTGGCAATTCCTGGAAAACGTACTGCGGCCCTTCACGGCGCGGTCCATTTGTCAAACTTTGGTACTGTTGTGATTATTACATAAGTATGCCACCGACCCACTCATATGTCTGGTTTGCTCTGTTCTCGTGACTCCCGGTCTGCTTCCATGCACTGATTTCTACGTCCGAGTCACGTGGTCTCTTATTTACAGCAATGCCTACCTAAAAGAACGACTCTTCTGCTGCTGCTGATCCTTTTTACCAAATAATTACAAGCTAAAATACGGAACATGAACAACACTCTACCAAATATGAACTATGCAGCTCAAAAGCTGCTGTTATCTATGATTTGCTTTCTAAATCATGAAACCACACCCAACTACACCCTTAGCTCATTTCTTCTATCCTATATGTATATTTTTCATCATAACTCATGCATCTCCCAAAAGATATGGGGGCTTATGTGTACGTTTTTTTATGCGTGTTTAGCCGTATTTGCAACAAGAGGGTTAGGGCATGTGTCACCCTTTAGTTATGTTTTCCTCCATGCAAATGGCCTCCCATAGGGCATGGTGCATCCTCATTTTAGAGTGAAAGAAAGAGAGGATATACTTTGGATGAATATTGGAACTCATAAAAACCTCCCGATTCCTTTAAAAGTAAATTTAATGGTTATGAGATTATCAACAAAACTAAGTGGTCTTCTTCATATCTATAGGATACTATTAGAGGGGTTTATCGAGTACTCAACACTAGAACTGGTTATTTTGCATAAAGATATGAAAAGGTTGAGTTTCGTATTAGGTATGCTTTATTTCTCATTATATTCTAGACACTGCTATTTGAGAATAAAATCAAAAGGTTATCACATTTTTCTTATGCTCACAACGATAAATTAAATAATTGATATAGACAATCATTATAAATACCTACCAAAGAATAATCTTTAAATGAAATGAATTTTAAAAACCTATCAATTATCTCAAAATGATGTTTCCTTCTTGATAGATTTAAATCTTATATTTTATAGACCAAAATTCTAGACATGGTGTCACATTCGATAATAAAACCTAGCATTTAACTTTCCTTTTTTTATCTCGAACAGTTCATATATACTAACAGATAGTTAAGATATGTTCCCAGTTATATTAACATAGCATAGTCTTCAACTCAACTGGTTTTTTATTTGACACCCTTTATTAAAATTTACATACAAGAAACATGCATTTACCAAATATTAACCATATTTTACATTGCATTTACCAAATATTCAACATGCATTTATCATGTGAGACTATTGTCGTTCTATGACACCATATTAAAACAGTACTTTATTTATAGTGATAGTTCTCTTACTAAAATAAATAATATAATTCAATAGTAAACTAATGTATACAGGACATGGGATCGGTCTTTTTGAAACCGCCAAGAAATATTCAATATTTATTGTGATAAAATATAATTATAATATATTACCAACAAATGTAATTTGACAAAGCTGATGTGAGTGTACAGATAGCTATAGACAAGGTGTATCTCACTTTTCTAAAAGTCTCCATAAATAAAAGAGCCATGATTAACATAAAAGAAACTTACTCAAAATTGTTTGTCACTATATTACGTTAAACTCTGAGTTTACTTATGTGAATGTATTGTTTTGATCTTAAGTAAATATGAATCATGACCTTACTTGTAGTTTTAGAACCAAAAAAAATAGATTAAAAGTTTATGACCTGAATATGATTCAGGATCTTTCTACTATCAATTTTAACATTTTCATTCAGTCATTCAAACAATTTTCTCAATTTCAAATTGAAATGTTACTTTGGAAAATCAATCATAATTGATAATGTATAAAAATGAATACATTATCATTATTTTTGTTCATTGAATGTTGACAGTATAAATTATATGCTTGATAAAATTAAGGAAAATAACAAATGATCAGTTGTATCAAATAAGTCAATCACGTAGACAATTCTCAAGTTGAAATTTTAGTAGGAACTACGATAATTGTCTATGAACAAGTTTAGATGCACCATCTTTTGAATATTCCAATAAATAGACAATAAATGAAAGAATTAACAGCGTTGTATGATACCATGCTAACTAATGCATTGTGATTTTAAATAGAGAGTGAGAGGGATTGATTTCATATGCTATTATAAAATACATGAACTAATGGGACATTGGTTTACACCCATACAACATGAAGCATATTGCTAATGAAAAATGTAAGAATTTCAATAGACTCTCTAAGATAAATGAAGTCATAACAAATTATAAATAAGAAGCATGTACTTATTATGATATCTGTAAGGACCCTAACCTTCATTTTGGGCTTACCCTATTTGCTTTGCCTAAACCTTGTGTTGAGATGCTTGCTAATCACCTAAGTTGTGATTAGGGTTTGTTTGTGCTTTGTTGAGAGGTGGAGGTGCAACTTGCAATTTACCCAAGTTTTAGGGTTGGTGTGCAAGTTTATCATCTTGAGAGATGTCTTTCTCTCTCCTTGCATCCTCTAGAGTTGAGAGGATGGGTTGGGCTCGTTGCTTGAGTAGTTTTGGGCTTTGTTGAGCCTTGTTGGGCTTTGTTCTACCTTGTTGAGGCTTGGTATTGGGCAAGGGTGAGCCCGGTGCCTTGTATCGGCCATGGTGTATCGACCAAGAAGGTGTATCGGCCAGGGTGGTGGTGGGTGTGTCAGGTTACCATGATGGGCAACACACACCCCACTTGACCTAGCCTTGTTTGTGTCACCGTCTTGGGACAAGTGGTCGTTGCCTTGATAGTGGGTGGCAAGTCATGAACAAGTGGTTTGGGATGCTGGCATGTGGCATAACCCTTGGACAAGTGGTGGTTTGGGTGAGCACATGTGGAGCTATCCCTTAGTGGATGCCCACTTAACCCTCTTGCTTATATACCCCCTTCTTTGCTAGCTTGGGATCCCTTTAGCTATTTAGTTGCTTTCCTTCTTCCTTGGTGGCTGATACACTTCCCCTTGGTGGAGCTTGGTGGCTGATACTCTCTCCTTGGTGGGTGACATAGCTCTAGTCTCCTTCTTCCTCTAGTGGTGGTCGAGCCCTAGAGAGTGCCTTGCTCCTTCTCCTCTTGTGGTGGTGCCTTGGAGCTTGGAGGCTTGGTGCTTGGAGCTTGGAGCTTTGGAGCTTGAGGAGTGTGCTTGAGGCGGGTTACATAACTCATAACCCTAGTTGTACTACTTCTTTTTCATGTTGCATGCTATATGTGCTATCTTGATCGGCCATGTTTATCTTGTTGGAAATATCTTTGCTCTAGTATGTTCCCTTGATCTTGTTGGATATGGTGACATGGTTATGTTGTTAGATGTGTTCTTGAACCTTGTTGGATGAACCTTTGGGTTATGATTCTTTGGGCAAAACCCCTCTCAATTGGTTGTTGAGAGGTGAGCCTAGGGTTTTCTAATCCAATGGTGCATGTGGTGTGTTCTTGGGGCAAAACTCCTTTCTCTCCTTTTGGTCTTGAAGAGGTGAGCTTGAGCTCTAGTGGTGTAGGCAAAACCCCTCTCTCCCTTATTCGTTGAGAGGTGAGTCTATACTCTAGTTTCTTAGGCAACACCCCTCTCTTTCCATGGACTTGAGAGGTGAGCCTTTGGTTGGTCTTAACCTAGTTGAGGTTGGTGGGTTGGCCGTTATGATGATGACCCACCTTGCTGCCCAGTATGTGATGGAAGTTGTGCAAAACCCCTCTCACTTGGTTGTTGAGAGGTGAGCCAACTCTCTTGATCTTTTAGGGTTTGGTGGTTGTCTTGAGGTTGAAGATGACCCACCCGTCATGGTCTTGGAACCCCTGCACGATACCCTTATGAGGTGTTCTGCCCGATATCCCTCTTCTAGGGATGAGTCTTGGGCGATATGCTAGATGGTGTTCTGTTGACCTTCTTGAATGATATGGACCTTTGCCTTAGTTGGTGTTTGTGGGTGTTATGCCTTTGGCCGACATGATGCTTGATAGATATCCCTATTTTGTGCCTTGGGTGACATGGGTTGGCTTTGGGTTTGCTCGATATGAGTCTTGGATAGGGAAACCCTAGATGGGTGTCATAGTGTTGGCCGATAAGGTTGTGATTAACCTAGTTGGACGATAGGCTACCTCAGGTGTCGTGGTGTCATTTGAGAGACGATAATAGTGTGCTTGTTGGGAGTTATGGTTTTGACCTAGTGCACCATGATCTTAGGCAATATGGCTTTGGGCGATATGGTAATGATAAGTTGCCCGATATGAAACCCTAACCCTAATGGGCGATAGGGGTCTTGGTCGATAGGGCTGTTGTGCTACCTACCCATGAGTGCATGATACACCCATGGTTTCTGGTTGCACAATACACTCTTGGCCCATGACTGCATGACACACCTTGGGTGCTAGTCTGCCCGTTATCCCCTTGTGTGTGGGTGCATGTCATGCTTGTGGCCGATATCTTTTAGGTGAGGGTTAGTGCCCTGCCCGCCACACCTTTGGTGAGGGTAGGCGACCCCCTTTGGTGAGGGATGTGCCTAGCTCGGGAACTCTAGGTTGGTGAACCTATTGTCTTGAGCATGCATCTTTGGTTAAGATGTTGTGGAGATATGAAAGGTAGGTTGTGACCAGTGATATGTTTGTTACCTAAGTAAGATGATAAGATAATGGTTGTGTTCATAAGATATAGGGCATAGTGGATGCTCACGGTTTGATAACACTAATTTAATTGTCAGACATGCAGATACCACTTTATACTCCATATGATCTCCATAATGGATTTGGTTTTAATCATATGCTCCCTAAGATTGAATGGCATGATAATAATACTATGTTCTCTAAGATTTATGTTTGGTGATCCAGTTATCTCTCCTGATATGCATACTAACCATGCAGGTGTATCAGTTGAATTCATAGCCAGTTGAGAGCTATGAGGTGTATGTGTTTTGTATAATACTGAATGATGATAATCCTTGTTGATGAGATAACCTTTATCACCAGTATGATGAGAAAGGTCTGTTGACCTGATAAAGGCTAAGTGCCTAGTTGACGTGTTATACTCTGATGCTGAGATGAGGGATTGCTATCCTAGGATGATCATGATGCCTTGAGAGGCAGTGGCATTATGTGATGAGGGATTGAGGTCCCATGGCAATATGATAATGGCAGTTGTAGTATGACACAATGTTGTTTATGTTTTATAACCTGGTTGCCTCAACAATTCACCTAAAACATACTAATTAATTATAGTGGAACATTTCATGTAGTTTGCCCTGGCCATAGATCCATCATCGTCAGTAGTTGGTGATGGTGAAACAGGTTTATCCTACGGGATTACCTGGAGCATATATTGTTGAATATGTGGGGTTTCTCCTAACTGAAAATAGGAGGATTAGAGTACAACTGCGGTTGTAGACTCAGTATGGTTGGAGCATGGTGAATAGGCCCATGGCTTAGTTTGATAGAGCATGAATGCGTTCATGGATCAAGACCACAATGATTACGCCTGTGGCTCAAGGTATACTAGCACCGTGACCTGTACCAAGGGCGGGCTAAATAAAAAGGGTAGACTATGTGAGCTAACCCTGTGGCTGAGGCCACTCAAGTAAGAGACTGCGGTCCTGCTTTAGTTATCGTGCACTGACCACGAAGAGGTGGGGTCATGGAGTCTGGATCTCCCAATGACCTTGTATGGCACCGGTTTTGGGCTTCGCAACCGAAGGTTGGATTTGAGCGGGACAGCTCACTTCCTCAGGGCATAATAAAATTTGTAATCTAGTCGTATAGTATGTATCGCTTAAGGCAAAACATAGAACATTGGTTTAGGCCTTGCATGTATAGTTGCACTAGTTATATCTTGCAAGTTATTTGTATATTCCTCATATCTGGTGATAAGTTATTACAAAACTTATCTTGTCAATCATATTCTATAAATAAATATCTGCTTATATTCCTCCTGGATATCTTGGTAAGCTAGTTCTATTCATTATGCCGTATATATGAGCTGCTTATATCAGTTACCTGCTTTATCTGTTCTAGCTCTCCTTTAAGGTTTAATAGTTTTGGCGGGGGTTATGTTTATCTCTGGGACTGTGTGTCTCACCCCTCTAGTTTTAAACCTTTTTAGGTGATCGTGCTAGACATGGTGGTGGTCGTGAGGTTGCGGCTGAGCAGTAGGAAGAATAGTAGGAGGCAAGAGATAGATATGCTGTTATTTTGTCTATTTGGTAGTAGAGTCCTAGAGTCATCCATGTACTCTTAGGTCCTTGGAAGTGTTTCGACGACATCTCGCAATGTATAGCTGATGTAGTTTTGTTCATCATACTATTAGTCTGGTATGTCCTGTTATGTAAATAAACAGGTGGTGAACTCTTTGTGCCTATGTAACTGTAACACCCCTGACCTGGGTTATGACCTAACCCTGGAAGTTTTGCCTAAATATGTAATTAATATGCTTGTGAACACTCCCTGGCATGTAATTAAGTTCCTCAGGAACATTTACTTTCAATTTTGCTCCTTTTTGTATAAAGTTGTAGCATTGTGTTGTATGCAGGGACCTATGTGCAAATTACCCAGTTTAAGGGTTGAACTTGCAAAATTCACAAGATAAGATGTTCCTTTGATGTTGAGACATCATGAGAATGGTTATGGTAAAGTTTGAGGGATTTCCCAAGCTTGAGCACCAAGGTGCAGCTGTGGAAGCAATTCCCATGCTTAGAAACCCTAATTTGGGGTAAAGTGCAATTTACCCAAATTGAGGGGTCCAAGTTGTAATTCTTAATATCTAGAACATCTTTTATGACTCTTGTCATCATTTAGAGTAGAAATGATGAAAGGGATACATCATTTAATAATCAGATGAGAAAAATGATCTTTGTGATAGAAATCACCTAAAATGGGTATGAAACCCTTTCATGTATGTACCCTAGTTGAAGGTTGGATTCCTTTACCCCTAGATCTTGAGATTTCATGAGATTTGCATAAGGATAGATAGGTTTGGTCGTGCCTTTGAGCAAGGAGGGACCTAGATGTGATTTCCAATCTTGTGAGGTCCTTAGGGTGTAAAAGAGGCTAAAGTATATAAGCCCTTTTCCCTTGCAATTAAGTGAACGAATTTTCTTTCCTTCACTTCTCTTCCTTTCTTGATCAAACGACCAAGGGTAGCTCTGGAGCTCAGGGGGGGGATGACCAACCTGTTCAAGGTAAGAAAACCCCACCTTCTAGCTCGAATTCATGGAGGAATTCACTTTCTAAGGTTGGTTTTATGGTTAGCTTACTTAATCTTCTTGTTCTAGCCGACCAAAGCAACGTTTCCTTGGAGAATTCACCTCTGACCAAGTTGTGGAAGCTCAAGGACGCCATTAAAGCTTGGAGCTTGAAGGCTTGGAGCTCTAAGATCAACCTTTAGGCGGGTTTTATAACTCTAAACTTATGCTTTATATGTATGCTCAATTCTTGCAATTTACTTGGTAAATTCTCCTTCTACCACCCTTCTTCCTTGCACGTTTGCAAGCAAATCAGTGGAGAAACCGACCTTGCTATAGGTTGAAGATGAGGGGCGTGGTTCCCTATGTTACTTTTTCAAACGAACATGGACCCTTTTTGGTCCAAACGGTTGCAAACCGTTTGGGTTCAAACGGTTTCAAACCGTTTGCTCTCAAACGGTCTTGCAAGACCGTTTGGATTGAAACGGTCTCAAGACCGTTTGAAAGAGTTGACCAAGGGACGACCGTTTGAGGGTCTGTTCCTAACATATTGAATTTCATCTCTGCAAAGAATCAAAGTCTAATTCTTAACCAATTGAGAGTTGAAGGCACTTCAACATGAAACCCTAATCGGGTGAAAAAGTGCTGATTTAACATATAGATCTTGTTGAGTTTTGGGTTGAAGGACCCAAACGGTCTCAAGACCATTTGGGGATTCCTCCAAACGGTCCTAAGACCGTTTGGGCACAACTCAAGACCGTTTGAAGGTCTAGGGTTGAGTTAATCTAATGGTTTGAGGGTCCAATTGTAGGAAATTGATGAATTGATGAAAATTGCTGATTTTGACCTAATTGGACTTCAACCTTAGTCAAAACGACTTGGATTTTGGTCAAACTTTGGGAAAACGGTCTCGAGACCGTTTGGATGATGTCCAAACGACCTCAAGACCGTTTGGGCCAAGTTTGAGCCCAATTGGAGGTCAATTGATAGGTTCAACCTTGAATTGATTCACATTGTTGAACATTGATGACCAATCGATTTGAAACCCTAATTGAGGAGGACTGAACCCTAATTGGCTTGCAATTGAGGGTCAATTGGATGTCTAAGTGGTTAAGGCTAACCCTAATTGACTCAATTTATAAGTGGTTAGCATAGCTTTAACCAAGTGAGGGCTTCAACACACATATCCATGAACATTGGTGACCTTTGAACCCCTTTGGAGGTCCAAACGGTTTGAGCCCATTTAGACCAAACGGTCTCAAGACCGTTTGAGACCAAACGGTCTCAAGACCGTTTGGGCTCAAACGACCTCAAGATCGTTTGGTCCAATCGATCTCAAGCAAGTTTGATTAAACGGTTTCAAACCGTTTGAAGCTCCAAACGGTTTGGAAGTCAACCCTTCCCAAACGGTCTTCACCTCCAAACGGTCTCAAGACCGTTTGGGTGGTTGAAACCGTTTGAAGGTTGAAACCGTTTGGAGACTGGTGATGGTTTGTACTTAACCATTTGATGGTGTAATTAGCTCAATGATGATCCAATCTAAACCCTAATGGTAACCTAGGTCATTAAGGGACTATGTGATTAGTGAGTTAACCCATTATGGTAATCATGTGGCAAATTACCAAAATACCCTTGAGGGGTCTAAAGGGGTAAAACCTTGTTCTAATCAAACCCTAATCACATGATGTTGATGTTTTGGATCATGTTAGTCAATGGAGGCTTATCTCAACCTGATCTAGAGTGGTGTTGTCACCATCTACTAGTGAGAGGAGAGAGAAAGTATTTCTAGAGAGAGAAAGTATCCTAGAGAGAGAAAGTACCCTTTTTAGGAGGAAACTCTAGTGAGATACTTCATTTACACATGAATGTGCATGATTAGGGAATGACCCACCTATGTGAGGTCATGGAAACCCTAAATATGATATCTAATGGATCTTAATCTTAATTAAGAATCTTAATGATGATGTTTCTCTTACATGATGAGGTAATGAGTACCATTCACCATGGTGTGAATAGTAAACCCTAATTTTATGGTGATGACTTGAAAGACGAATAGTAAACCCTAAATTGTTGAATTGTTTACTATTATCTGTTGAACTAACCATGCAGGTTATTATGAGATAATGGTCATACCCAGGTATGAAATACCATGTTATATTCATTGAAAGCATGTCTTAAGCTTTATGAATAGTGAATCATCTTGATGCACTGCTAAGTGACATCTTTTGTGATTTATGGGCTGTAAGAGCCATAAACACTATCAAGGTCATGCTTGACAGATGACTTGTGATGAGATAATTGAGAACTGGTAATTGAAATGAGTTAGGCCTGCTACATTTTAGTATTCTCATATATAGCTGTGATGCTAATGTTTTTGTATGATGATATGAATACTGAATGTACCTAACTAATCAAGTGAAATGTAGAGCCCTGATCATAGATCCATCATTGTCAGAGTCTAAATGATGGTGAAACAGGTTTTCCTCAGGGAACTCCTGGATCACATACTTTTGAGTATGTGGGGTACATGGATGTGTAGAACCTTACATCCTAGTGTAGGTATTTGATGTAGATTCTTGTAGTCCGTCATACCTTCACTATAAAAGAAAAGGTGAGAGGATGATGTAGATTCTAGTAGTCCATCAGACCCCACCATAAAGTCCTAAAGGTGAGATGTATATCTACACTCCCTTAAAGACACAAATACCGTATCGGTGAAAGATAAACAAGAAATCTTCCGATAGCGAAGAGAGTACAGAATGCCACTGTAACTCTAAAAATAGCGAAGGACCAGAGTACCCTGGTGAGCTATTACAAAGACATCCCGCCAGATGTCAAACAATCAATCCTCTAACTGACCGAGGAAGATGAGGTCATAAGAATCCGGCTCTTTTAATGACCTAGTATGATACCGAGGCGACTTAATAGTGATCGGTTGGAGTATGAGTGGTATACCTCATCTCCACAGGGCATAACAATAATGTTTGAAAAACATAATCAACAGCGTAGTATATCTGTTAGAGTTATCTACGAGTTATTTGATTGATGTTACCTTCAATAGTATAGATGTTCTCATATTTTAATATTGATTGAACTCTTGCTTATCATCAGAACTGCTAGTGAATATCTTGAAGGCTCTTATTGATTTAGTTATTCCTTACTTTGCTTATAAAGCCTAGTGGAGAGTTATAACTCTCGCTGGGGCAATTATGTATAATTGTCTCACCCCGTAGACTTCTACTTTTTAGGTGGTCGTCGAAGACGGAGGAACAAGAACTCTGGTGACCAATCCCAGCAATAGCAGCATCAGGAGCAGTAACTATCTCAGGTGGAGATCTAGCCTGCTTCATGGTGTAGACAGAGTCAAGTCCTATATGTCCTCTGTACTCTCAGGTCCTGGAGTGTTTTGGAGTATGAACTCTTGAGAATTTTTGTATCATGTTGTATACAATTACTCAAGAAGTAATTGTCAGTGATGTAAACAGTTAAATCCTTTTTCTATGGAAAAGGTTTGTGTTTTCAGGCTCTTGTCTCGAAAAGTTTTAATTTCCCGTGATTTTTGTCTTCCGCTGTTTACCGATTGCTTCCGCACATGTTTAACTCGGGATTAATTCGTGGTTTAGAGATCGGAGCCCACAGTAACAGCTGGATCCTATGAACTATGGACACATATCAAGGTTTATTTATATTTATATAACATGTTTCCTTGCAGGATAAGGATCTGGATGTAATAGTTTCTTTGTTTATCTGTTTTCCGCAATCGGTTTTAATTAACCCGCGTTTTTGGTAATATGTGATTTATGGAAGTTCCACGCATTTTCGCGTGGCATTTCGTTGTCTGTGTGATAGCGGGGTGTCACAATATCCGAGATAGATTAAAATGTTGGAAATGTGTATGCCCCCTTAAACTTTATTGTACTACCTAAGTAGTTGATATAGTCTATAGGAAAAGAACATATTATAGGATGTTTGTGAGTAAGGTACTATCTACAATCATGTTGAATATAGGTGTTTGGGCTAAAAAAGCACACGGAGGCGTAAGCCATTTTTTCTCATATCCTCTAATCTAAAAGAGGGTGTTTTCTATGACTCCAAAGTGAATTTTTAAATAATTATTATCCTCATGATTTTTCTTTATTCAAAAATAACTAAAAATGTTCATTTAGTTAGGATTTAGTGTGTGAATTGTATATGGCTAAAAATTCTACGATTCAGATTATAGTAACAAAGCAAATGAAATTATTTGTATTTAAATGACAACAAAAAATAGGTTTTTCTTAATCATCGTTGCCTTTATTGAAAACTAGAATACCCATATTCTTTCTAAAGCCCCTTCATATTAGTTATCCCATATGAGTTTACATGATTGTTGGCCTTCTACAGCAAAGTGAGTAATATATAAAAGGATGTATAATTAACTGCTATGAGTGTTTACTAACACGTCAGTTGTTATATGAATAACAAATTTTATTTATTACTAAATTATATATTATGTTTTATATATGGACTTAATATTGGGGCACATGTTCATAATCAAGTCATATTTTATGATCATGCATTGCTTGAGAAAAAATGGGTTGGAGTTAGTTTCACGTAAGCATAAGCACTATCATGCTAACCCTATTCTACTTATATATAACCCAAATAAGTAGGACAACCTGAACAGGCTACAAATTTTGTCTCTCATCTCTATTCATATCGTCCCAAGGTTTTAGTATATTATACATTCATGATGCATGTGAAACCATCATTTATGAAAAAAAGTTTATCTTTTATACATTGAAATAGTTTATACAAGTACGCAAAAAATATTTATTATAAGACATCTTTGGTTAAACAGTTAAAAACATATATGTAGATATTTATTTAGAAAATCATTACATTTCAAATATCACCCATGATGGTCTAAATAAGGATCAAAACTTTGATATTATTGAAGAAATAATATGTTTGCATGATCCTTGTCGGGGGCTTGCCCAATGCCTATCTTTGACAAAAATTGTGCATATATCTAGTCATGTTTTTGGGAGTCTTGGTCATTCATAAACCCGATGGGGGTCTATTTATAGGTTGCTATATAATATTCCCCTCCTTCAATATATAAATATGTGACCCCTTCGTTCTTATAAGACCCCTGATCTATCTCCTCACCATGCTTTATTTTCTTTAAATTAATGATTCATTTATAATAAATTAAAATTTTTAAATCATCATTGGTCACATTATACACATATGTTTAAAATGATGAGAAAATGATATACTAAAATGTTTTTGTAACATCCCTGACCTGGGTTATACTTTAACCCTAGGTGTTTTGATTAAGAAAGGTGATTAAATGCTTAATCTCATCTTGTGAAAAGTAATTAGGGCTCAAGAGGAACTTATGTTGCAATTCTAGCCCTTTTGAACATTGTTGAAATTTATGTTTTGCTTGTTTTGGACTAAAGTGCAAATTACCCAAGTTGAGGGGTTTAAGTGCAAATTGTGCATGATAATATGTTCCTCATGTATTGAAGCATAATGAGAGTAAAGATGATGCTGAGGTATGGCTAATGGAAGCCTGAATACCAAGAAAGAGCTGATAAAGCAATGTATGTGCATGAAAACCTAGTTTTGGTGTAATGTACAATTTACCCAAAACCCAGGGTGCAATATGTAAATTACCACTTCAATAAGGTCCCTAATGTTTCTTGGAATCAATTAGAGAAAAGAAAATGAGAGGGGCGCCTCATTTGAATTAAGTTGGAGGAGAGAGAATCTTGATATTAAAATAATCAAGATTTGATCCTAATTGAAACCCTAATTTGATTTAGGGAAAAAATAAATGTATTAATTAAAGGGCCTTCAACCAAAATTAAAATGGTTGGATTCAGATGTGTGTGTGACGTCCTTGATCCTTGCAAGGACCACGAAAATATCCAAGGGAGTGGATAACTCACACACAATTTTTTAAGAAAAAGAAATATCCACTCACATATGGATATTAATATAATATGAATTGAGGTGCTTAATTTGCTTTTCTTTAAATCATGGATAATTGAGAGGAATAAGAGGCAAAAAAGATAGCCTCGTCCCTAAGGAAGATGAGGAGGAAGAGGCGGTCACATTTTTAGGATTAAATGGATTTTTGCAAAGAATATTCTCTCTCATTGAATTTTTATAAAAGAACCTTTTACAAGCCAAATGGAAGGCTTTTTCGACCCCACTTCTTTTCCTTTCTTGGGAAACGATCAAGGGATCTTGGGAGGGTCAGGAGGACGACCCACAACCTATTTGTAAGGTTCTTGATCCATTTCACCTTGATTCCATGGTGGAAATTGAAAATAAATTATGGATTTCTTCCTATTTCGATCTCCTCTTCAATTCTAACCATTCCTTTTCACTCAAATCTTGAGGACGAGCCTTGGAGTGGTGAAAGGAGTTTCATCCACCATTTTTGCCATGAACATGGAACTTTGGAGCTCAATTGGAGGTGGGTTTTATAACTTGAAACCCTAACTTTGTTATTGCATTCAATTCCCCATCAAATAATGATCATTTCTCTATTTACAATTATTGATTTGGTTGATTGATACAATTTCCATGGAAATCACAGCAGGTTTCGTGGGTATAGAGCTTGATTATGATGAAATCATCATAAGCACACACCTCCCCAAATATCTAGACCAAACGGTTTCAATCAAATGTCCAAACGGTTTGTGCTTTGGGAGCAAACGGTTTCAAACCGCTTGGAATGAAACAGTTTCACTAAACCGCATAGAAGCAAACGGTTTAGGACCGTTTGGTGATGTTGACCAGGGTTGACCGTTTTGGGGCTTGTTCATAATGATCTAGGTTAATTACCCACCAGTTATTATTGATTAACTCCAATTTTTTCATGAGTTTAAGGTCCATCAATCACCTAAACCCTAATCGGGTTGAGTGCTGATTTCATAAGTGATTGAGTTTGAAACTTGGGTTGATTGACCCAAACGGTTTCAAAACCATTTGGGAGTCACCCAAATGGTCTCCAGACCTTTTGGAGGTCAATTAAGACCGTTTGGAGGTCTAGGGTTGAGTATGGTTAGGTATTTGAAGATTCAAACATATGGTATAAACCCTAATCGGCTAAGTGCTGATTTTGCAATTGAATGAGTTGATGCTTTGGGTTGATTGACCCAAACGGTTTCAAGACCATTTGGGAATCAGCCAAACGGTCTCAAGACCATTTGGATTTCATTCAAGACCGTTTGGAGGCCTAGGGTTAAGTATGGTCAAGTGTTTGAAGGTCCAAAGATACCAAATTGAAATGCAATCAAATGTTGATTTGGTGACCAATCCTAGGATCCAAACCCTAATTGAATGACATGGTTAATGATGATATGATGGGAAAACGATCTCAAGACCGTTTGGAGGTCATCCAAATGATCCCAAGACCGTTTGGGGGTCACCCAAGACCGTTTGGAGGTCTAGGGTTGACTATGGTTAAGTGTTTAAAGATCTAAAGGTACTAAGTTGAAGTGCAATCAAATGCTGATTTGGTGATCAATCCAATGATCCAAACTTTGATTGATTGACTTATATTTTGATGTTGACATGCGAAAATGGTCTCAAGACCATTTGGAGGTCATCCAAACGACCTCAAGACCATTTGGGGTCAGGTCATGCCCAATTTGGATGATGGTCCAATGGTTTTAAAGTAACTAGTTTCACATTGGTTAATGTTGAAGGATCATCGATTCCAAACCCTAATCCAATTGATTCAAACCCTAATTAATGATCAATTGAGGGTCAATTGAGGGTCAAATCAGTTGAAGGTTGACCTATTTAACTCAATTTAAGTATGGTGATAGGTCCAATTGATGATTGGATACATGAATTCAATGATTGAAGGAACCAACATTGGAAACCCTATTTTAATTTGATTGGTTGAGACCATATTTGGTCCATGAAGTTTTGAGGAGGTTTGGACAAAATGGTCTCAAGACCGTTTGAGTCCAAATGGTCTCAAGACCGTTTGGGACCAAACGATCCCAAACCGGTTGAGTCCATGTGGTTTCAAAAAGGTACTTTAGCAAACAGTTTCAAGTGACCACCTTTAGCAAACGATCTTGAAGGTCACCTTTAGCAAACGGATTCAAGTACTTGCTTTAGCAAATGGTCTCAAACACCACCTTTACCAAATGGTTTCAAACCGTTTGAACTTTGAAAGACCAAGACCGTTTGGGGTCCAAGTAGTCAAAATTGATTGAGGACTCAATTGGTCAATTCAATTGGATACCTTATGTATTGGAGGTCCAATGTAATTGAATCTCTTGAGAATTAAGATGATGAATGATCCATTGATCCAATGATGATTAGTAATGACAATTAATGAAGGTACAAGGTTGAAACCCTAATAGTACCTAAGTGATTAGTGACAATTAAGGGATGAACCCTAATTGCTTATCAGAACAATGAGGTGGTACTCTATGTTAATCATAGTTGTATGTACTTGATTGAAGGGTTGATATGACCTAATCAAGTTGAGAAGATGATAGCATGAGGTTCATACATGAATATGATTCATGAGGTGATTAAGGGTATGATTCTTAAGCAAAGAGATAATGAAACCCTAATCATGAACATAAACCCTAATTGACAGGGCTATTGAACTCTAACCCTAATTGAGGGCAATTCTGAATAAAACCCTAATCCAGGGTGAGGATGTAACCCTAATCTAGGGTAATGACATATGAAACTCCAATTTAGGGAAATGATATGTAAAACCCTGATTGGAGATGAATAGTAGACCCAGGCTGTGGGTAACCATAGTGGAAACCTTAATTGAGGTTGATTCCATGTGAATCCTTAATTGAGGTTGATTCAATATGAATCCCTAATTGAGGTTGATTCAATGTGAATCCCTAATGGAGGTTGATTCCATGTGAATTCCTAATTGAGGCTGATTCAATGTGAATCCCTAATTGAGGTTGATTCCATGTGAATCCCTAATTGAAGTTGATTCCATGAGAAACCCTAATTGAGGGTGATGCCATGAGAAATCCCTAGTTGGAATGAATAATAAACATTAAGTATAGACAATGAGATGTGGTAGCCTAACGAAGGGTGATGCTATATGCAATCCTAACTCTAATGAAGTATGATAGCATGTGAAATCCCAAAGCCCTAATAAAGGGTAAAGGTATGTGAAACCCTGATTGAAGTTATAATACATGAAGCCTTAATCTTGAACAACATGATGACAACCCAGAACCCTAATAATAAAATAGTGGGTAAAACCTTATAAGGGTGAAATATCATAAATGGTTGATTATAGGCAAGCTTATTGTAAGCAATGCCTTAACCTGAGATGAGTTCATATCATTAAAGATAATTGCACCATTCTTATGTGTAACCTATGCACTTCATGGTAAGAGTGATAGGTTAGTGGATGAAATGATTAAGATGGGAAATACCTTAATCCAAGATAAGCCGATAACTTAAGAAAGTTGGAAGTAATGAGGTAAGTGATACATCAAGATATGAAAGATTTCACAGTTAGCATCTCAAAGTTGATATACTTTGATAAATATGAAATCCTAATGTGAGATGGGAAATCTTAACCCTAAATTGGGTAATGGGACATGAGAAATCATAATATGATATGAATAGTAAGCCCTAACCCTATTGAGGGAATAGAGGTGTTACTATTGTATTACATGAAGTAATATGTTATCGTTGCCTAGTGAGAGGTGACAAGATGTTTAATGGCCTTGTGAGCCATATGGTTAAATGTTGCCTAGTGAGAGGTGACAAGATGATTTATGGGCCTTATGAGCCATGAGAGAAATTATGGCATAGTGAGAGGTACCAAAATGATTATAAAAGTTTATTATAAGAAAGGATAATGTTTTAATAAACTTAATAAGAGGAACAACTGTATTCAATAAAGAATGTGTAAAGCTATGTAGGCTAACCTCAGGGTTCAGAGCCTAAAGTAGTATGTGATGATCAATGATGAGTTAAAGGAATTAAATTCCATGAACTATGTAATCAGGATTGGTTAAAGTCCAATGCCCTGCTGTGAAATCAGGATTGGTTGAAGTCCAATGCCTGGCTTTGAAATCAGGATTGGTTAGAGTCCAATGCCTGGCTGTGAAATCAGGATTGGTTAAAGTCCAATGCCTGGCTGTGTAATCAGGTTTGGTTAAAGTCCAATACCTGGCAGAGGTGTAATGCCTGTAATCAGGATTGGTTAAAGTCCAATGCCTGGCTGTGAAATCAGGATTGGTTAAAGTCCAATGTCTGGCTGTGAAATCAGGATTGGTTAGAGTCCAATGCCTGGCTGTGAAATTAGGATTGGTTAAAGTCCAATGGATGGCTGTGTAATCAGGTTTGGTTAAAGTCCAATACCTGGCATAGGTGTAATGCCTGTAATCAGGATTGGTTAAAGTCCAATACCTGGCTGTAAAATCAGGATTGGTTAAAGTCCAATGCCTGGCTGTGAAATCAGGATTGGTCAGAGTCCAATGCCTGGCTGTGTAATCAGGGTTGGTTAAAGTCCAATGCCTGGCTGTGCAATCAAGTTTGGTTAAAGTATATTACCTGGCAGAGGCGTAATTCATGTAATCAGGGTTGGCTAAAGTCCAATGCCTGGCTGTGAAATCAGGATTGGTAGTGTCCAATGCCTGGCGGTGTAATCATGTTTGGAAGAGTCCAATACCTGGCAGAGGCTAAATGCATGTAGTGATACCATAGGATTGGTAATAACCCAATGCATGTAATGATGAATTAGGATTGGTATTAATCCAATTCCTGTATTAATGATAAATGAGTACATGGTAGATATATCTCTTTATTTGTTAACAGGTTGGCTAAGTCCAACAGAATAATACAAGAATGTTTCATGGGTGACATAACAAGAAGTTGAGTGCCACAAGAAAAGTTTGATTTGATGGTATAACATGTTGGATAAATGATATACATGTCATTCCTATTCCTTATTAAAAGGATAGATGATATATTGCTCTATCATAAATAGTTGCAATGTTTACAAAGTTGAGAATGCTTTAAACTGCTTAACTTCTGCTCTGTTTCATATCTTTAAATTGCAATACAATGTTTTGGGGAATAGTTATATCTCCCGCTGGGGCAATTTACAATTGCCTCACCTCCGTGGGATCCAATGTTTTTAGGTGGACGCAGAAAAAGAGGCAGGAAACCTTTAGTAGAGAAGGAACAGCAGCAACATCGAGGATAGCAGTAATATCTCCGGTGGAGATACTACCTGTCTAGTTGTATAGATAGTAGTCCTATGTGTCGTCTCTGTACTCTCAGGTCCTCGGGATTTATAGATAGTTCTTTCATCACCGACTCGAGATTTTGGCTTGATGCCTCAAGGTTTTATGCTGTCTGTACATAATGTTGAATAGGATAGCTGATGTTGTAATCCTTGAGAAGAGATAGTACAGGTTGTGTACTTATGGAACAGAATGTAAATATTATATTTTGGTTCTTGATGAAAACGATTTCCTATGTGTGGATCTCTTTGCAAAAAGTTTTAATTTTTAGTGATTTTCAGTAATCCGCTGCAAATGATTCGCTTCCACTTAATTAATCTTGTGTTTTATAAGTTGGATGCCACAATTTAGTGGTATCAGAGCTCTAGGTTGGCTGAGTCTACAGAGACATAGGACTAAGGTAGTAGAGTCTGTTCTGGTGTCATCCAGTGTATCTGATAGTGTCTTCTGCTCATATAAGAGAAGAAGAACTTAAAGATGACTGGGTCACATGAGGAGGTTGCTGCTGAGAGCAGTAATGTTGCACCAAGAAGAGGTGCATGGGAGCAGGCAAGAGAGAGACAATTGCCTGAGAATCCCCTAGCTGATCCATCTATGATAAGAAGTTCTGTCTTTAAGTATTACTGTTGGAGAATTTAGGGAAACAATAATGTATATAGTGTATCAAGCATTGGCAGTGTAACCTAGATTACCAACACCAATGATGATGTTTTAGATATCAACATCACTTGTAATCAACATATGTAGGTTGAAGCAAAAGGAAATGATGAATTTCTGGACTTAAAAGTGAGTCTGTGCTCAACCTTAGCCTGTTGAATCAATCTTTGAGGAAGAGTTAGCCTGAGACAGTGAATAATTCATGAATTATGACAAGTTAGACAAGATAATGTCATTCAAATATGACATTTTATGAATTCCTGGATTAACTGAGAAAGAAATTGATTGAACTTTCCTTGTTTAGTTCTGTGAGGACTTATGTTTTGCATAGTAAAACATTACAAATGTTTTATGTTGTTCTTACCTCCTTGAGAAATGATGAGGTACAGAAGAGATGCCTGAATGAAATTCAGGGATGTTAAGCCTTATGCTTGTGATAATATGAAAAGAAGAAATATGATAGTATACAAAGTGCATACCACTTAATCTCAGTATTTATATACCCTGGCCAGGTATACAACTATTGATGATAAAGTGGGTATGGAAACTCTTAGATTGTTGTCTTTTTGATTGCTCTGATCAAGTAGTCATTGTGAGACAATCTAATGAGTATTATAAAATCAGAAATATGGAATGAATAAATGTGTCATATCCTATGCATAAGAAATAGAGTCTGAGATAATCTCAGATGAGCATGTTGTATGAGGAACTAAAGGTGTATTCCTTATAAGATAAGAATAAGAATAAGGGAGATGAACCCTATTCAATAAATGCTGCCAGCATAATAAAAATCCTTCCCATAATGAGGAAATGGGAATTGTGATGAGATCATGAGATGATCATAAACATGCTAGATAATAATAAAGAAAGGGATAATGACATGTAATCATCCTTACAAATTCCAATACTAAAGGCAAGGAACCTAGGACGAGATAAAGAGTAAATGGTTCATGAATAGTTGAAAATACATGAATAAATAAGAGGAATATGAATCCTTGTTTTCTTTCCTTTTAGGGACATGACAATCAAGTGGGTCTTAGGACACTTGATGTGCATAAAATAAATATGTTCATGTGATGAATACTTAGAAAAGTATTAGTTTATCTTGGACTTTGGTTCCAAGATGAGGACATATGTAACAATTAATGTTCCAAGATGAAAGGAAGAGAAATATATGATGTGTTTCCAACACATGTGATAGATACCAAGGTGAAAGATTCTGGTATCTGAGAATTATCAGATGGATTAGGTTGGCGACCTGGAGTGGTCAACTATGAAATTAGTCTGATAATATAAAATGATATGAACATCATATGTTAGGGGTTTATGCTCTGCATAAACATGATATTAATAAATAATGTATGATGCTTCTCTGAACAAGAAAAGTGTTATTTGACACAAAGTTGACTCTATAGTCAATGATGAGGGACAGAGGGGCATGTGCCTTGTGTGTTGATTCTATGAGAATCTTGTATGGAAACACTTTGTGCTGATGAAAGATTTATGGTGTCTCTATAATAAGGAGATGATATGTGAAAACTAGATAGTATGATGAATAAAATACATATGTCTTCCTTTATCTGGATTTTGAGGAAGAAATCCTTGTTAGGGGTTTATAATTTGTAACATCCCTGACCTGGGTTATACTTTAATCCTAGGTTTTTTGATTAAGAAAGGTGATTAAATGCTTAATCTCATCTTGTGAAAAGTAATTAGGGCTCAAGAGGAACTTGTGTTGCAATTCTAGCCCTTTTGAACATTGTTGAAATCGATGTTTTACTTGTTTTGGACTAAAGTGCAAATACCCCAAGTTGAGGGGTTTAAGTGCAAATTGTGCATGATAATATGTTCCTCATGTGTTGAAGCATCATGAGAGTAACTATGATACTGAGGTATGGCTAATGGAAGCATGAACACCAAGAAAGAGCTGATAAAGTAATATATGTGCATGAAAACCCAGTTTTGGTGTAATGTGCAATTTACCCAAAACCCAGGGTGCAATATGTAACCTAATGTTTCTTGGCATCAAGTAGAGAAAAAAAAATCAGAGGGGCGCCTCATTTGAATTAAGTTGTAGGCGAGAGAATCTTGATATTAAAATAATCAAGATTTAATCCTAATTGAAACCCTAATTTGATTTAGGGAAAAATAAATGTATTAATTAAAGGGCCTTCAACCAAAATTAAAATGGTTGGATTCAGATGTGTTTGTGACGTCCTTGAGCCTTGAAAGGGCAACGAAAATATCCAAGGGAGTGGATAACTCACACACAATTTTATAAGAAAAAGAAATATCCACTCACATATGGATATTAATATAATATGAATTGTGGTGCTTAATTTTCTTTTCTTTAAATCATGGATAATTGAGAGGAATAAGAGGCAAACAAGATAGCCTCGTCCCTAAGGAATATTAGGGGGAAGAGGCGGCCACATTTTTAGGATTTAATGGATTTTTGCAAAGCATATTCTCTCTCATTGAATTTTTATAAAAGAACCTTTTACAAGCCAAATGGAAGGCTTTTTCGACCCCACTTCTTCTCCTTGCTTGGGAAACGACCAAGGGAGCTTGGGAGGGTCAGGAGGATGACCCCCAACCTGTTGGTAAGGTTCTTGATCCATTTCACCTTGATTCCATGGTGGAAATCGAAAATAAATTATGGATTTCTTCCTATTTCGATCTCCTCTTCAATTCTAACCATTCATTTTCACTCAAATCTTGAGGACGAGCTTTGGAATGGTGAAGGGAGTTGCATCCACCATTGTTTCCATGAACATGGAGCTTTGGATCTCAATTGGAGGCGGTTTTTATAACTTGAAACCCTAACTTTGTTATTGCATTCAATTCCCCATCAAATAATGATCATTTCTCTATTTACAATTATTGATTTGGTTGATTGATGCAATTTACATGGAAATCACAACAGGTTTCGTGGGTCTAGAGCTTGATGATGATGACATCATCATAAGCACACACCTCCCCAAATATCTAGACCAAACGGTTTCAATCAAATGTGCAAACAGTTTGTGTTTTGGGAGCAAATGGTTTCAAACCGTTTGGAATGAAACAGTTTCACTAAACCGCATAGAAGCAAATGGTTTAGGACCGTTTGGTGATGTTGACCAGGGTTGACCATTTGGGGACTTGTTCATAATGATCTAGGTTAATTACCCACCAATTATTATTGATTAACTCCAATTGGTTCATGAGTTGAAGTTCCATCAATCATCTAAACCCTACCCGGGTTGAGTGCTGATTTCATAAGTGATTGAGTTTGAAACTTGGGTTGATTGACCCAAACGGTTTCAAAACCGTTTGGGAATCACCCAAACGGTCTCAATACCGTTTGGAGGTCAACCAAGACCGTTTGGAGGTCTAGGGTTGAGTATGGTTAGGTATTTGAAGATTCAAACATATGGTATAAACCCTAATCGGCTAAGTGCTGATTTTGCAATTGAATGAGTTGATGCATTTGGGATGATTTACCCAAACGGTTTCAAGACCGTTTGGGAATCACCCAAATGGTCTCAAGACCGTTTGGGGGTCATCCAAGACCGTTTGGAGGCCTAGGGTTAAGTATGGTCAAGTGTTTGAAGGTCCAAAGATACCAAATTGAAATGCAATCAAATGCTGATTTGGTGACCAATCCTAGGATCCAAACCCTAATTGAATGACATGGTTAATGATGATATGATGGGAAAATGGTCTCAAGACCGTTTGGAGGTCATCGAAACGATCCCAAGACCATTTGGGGGTCACCCAAGACCGTTTGGATGTTGGGTTTTGTGGAGAAAACATGCGCAGCGGAAGCAACTAAATCCACGCAACCCGTAACAGGATCTCGTCGATAACAGCATATTCGGAAATAGGTTTGCGGGATATACCTTATCACAGAGCAAGTCCGGCGATGTCCCGCTGCACGAAGGTGCAACGCTGCTTGTCAAACACGGACGGATCTTTTCTCCCGTTCGCTGTCACAGGTTGATCCGGCGATGCTCATTTGTGGTGGTGACGTACGTTGCTCGCAGCACATACAGGTGGTCGTCGACGTCCTCCGAACGCAGGCGTCAAGGCGTCTGCGTCTCTACTTCGTCCACGCGGATGGACGGAACTCCATGTCGTGCTTCTCAAGCCGGCGGGAAGGAGCGTGTCTCTGCAGCGGTGTGCTAGCGGCGCGTTGCTCTCCTTTCTCTCCTAAGGACGGTGACGGCTAGGTTTATGTACGTGAGCATAAACGGAAAATCCTCTCTCTGTCTTATATAGATATCGGCCGTCAATCCTCCTTTAAATAGGATACGAAGGGAAGTAGGGTTTCCTAAACCCATCAGTAAACAGAAACGTTGCGTTAATTAAAATGCTCGTGGATTAATTAGAATATTCCGGAATTCATTAATTAACCAAATAATCACATTAATTGATTAATTAATATCCGACTCCATGCAATCGCTTGGGATGGCTCTACGGGCATACATATACCAACAGACTCCCACTTGCACTCAGAGCCAGTCACTCCAATATTATTCTAATCCATTTCATAAAAATTTTAGTAATCAATGTGATTCGGGGCAATTCCAATCAAATCCACAATTATACTCCTATTCCAATACATCCTATGCGTGTGACCTGGTAGGCTCCAAATTACGTTGGCAGTGATATCCATAATCATATTATGATTTCACAAACAATGATTGGTATCTAGCAAGACTTCATTGCTACCCAAGTAATTGGATAAGTTGGAGAAAAACTTAACCTATCATACATGACTGGTGTTACAGTGATTGTACAGTTCCTTTGTCGCTGATATCCGGATTGAACTCAAGTCATGGAATTGTTATCCTTTTCAACATTCAATTCATGTTCCTTGAACTAGAGCAGATTGTCTGAGATATATGTAAGCTCAATATCACATATTGACTCACATCAGCATGGCCATGCATTTCTCAGTCTCGCTTATCAAGTGGCCGGAATATCAAACTTCCGTAGGAAGGACAAATTCCATCTACATCACTCACAGTCATCCCCATGTGTCACAGTGCACCCAAGCACCATCTTTATGGCAATCCTTATTCAGGACCACGATGGATGATGTCAAAGTACACCGAATGACATGTGATAAGTGTAGTGACTTCAGGTCTAAGAACCACAATCACCACCATCATTATGAGATATGACTCTAACTACCAATCATGGTATCCATGTGTCACTCTCAAGGTGGGTCTATCTGATACACTGTTCTCTAACAAGTATCTATGTATTTGGTTTGATATCTCCATATCATGGATAATGAGATTCTTCCATCAACCAACATACATTCTAATCTTATGTGTTATTGATGTCTATGGATATTTCCACAATAACAACCAATTAGGGACAAAACAAGAATACATACTCTTAGCATACATATGATCTCACTGTTCAGGTCATCAACCCAAAGACATATGTCGTTGAGTATATTATTCTATAGACATCTATAAGTTTTATTGTCATCTCACAATATAAAACACAAACATATAGATTGGAAACTTTCCTTTGTTGATATGATCAATGTAGTATTACAAATCGTTTACATAGTATCACATTACAATCATCGAATGATAGTCTCTATGGGCATACATACCAACAGATTCCCACTTACACTTATACCCAATCACTCATTAATCTCAATCCAAGTGATCGAACATGTCCGTCATGTTTCTGCTGTGAAAGTGCTTTTGTGAGCGGGTCAGCCACATTGCTTTCTGTAGGTACTCTACAAATCTTCACATATCCTCATTGTACGATCTCTCATATGAGATGGAACCGCCATAGAATATGTTTGGAACGTTGGTGCGATCTCAGTTCTTTAGCTTGTGCAATTGCTCCATTGTTGTCGCAAAACAACTCAATTGCATCACCAGCGCTTGGAACCACTCCAAGTTCAGAAATGAACTTCTTGATCCACACAGCTTCCTTTGCAGCATTAGATGCGGCAATATATTCGGCCTCTGTTGTAGAATCCGCAACCGTCTCTTGCTTGGAACTCTTCCAGCTCACAGCTCCGTTGTTCAGGCAAAACACAAATCCAGATTGCGATCTGTAGTCATCTTTGTCAGTTTGGAAGCTAGCATCGGTGTAACCCTTTACCACGAGCTCTTCCTCACCACCGTATACCAAGAATTGATCCTTAGTTCTTATCAAGTACTTTAGGATGTTCCTTACGGCTGTCCAGTGACATTCACCTGCATCTGACTGATACCGGCTCATCATGCTCAAAGCATACGACACATCAGGACGAGTACATAACATTGCATACATGATAGATCCAATTGCTGATGCATATGGAATCTTACTCATGCGTTCCCATTCATCACATGAACTAGGACACTGGGATTTAGAGATTGTAACCCCATGGGACATGGGCAAGTTACCTCTCTTAGAACCCTCCATGCTAAACCTCTTTAGCACCTTGTCAATGTATGTGCTCTGGCTTAGGCCTAGAAGCCTTCTAGATCTATCTCTATAGATCTTAATCCCAAGTATATAGGATGCTTCGCCTAAATCCTTCATAGAGAAAGTCTTCCCTAGCCAACCTTTTATTGTCTGAAGAGTAGGGATGTCATTTCCCATCAATAGTATGTCATCCACATACAATATGAGAAATATGACTGTGCTCCCACTAACCCTTTTGTAAACACAAGGTTCATCTTCATTTTGACTAAAGCCAAACTTTTTGACTACTTCATCAAAACGTAGATTCCAGCTCTGAGATGCTTGCTTCAATCCATAGATTGACCTTTGTAGCTTAAATACTTTATTGGCTTCCTTTGGATCGATAAAACCCTCAGGTTGTGTCATGTACACATCCTCGAGTAAATTCCCATTAAGGAATGTTGTTTTAACATCCATCTGCCAAATCTCATAGTCATGATAAGCTGCAATGGCAAGCATGATTCTGATGGATTTAACCATGGCAACTGGTGAGAGGTCTCATCATAATCAACACCTTGAATTTGACGAAATCCTTTCGCAACCAATCTACCTTTATAGGTTTGAACATTTCCATCCATGTCAGTCTTCTTCTTAAAGACCCACTTGCACCCTATGGGTATTACCCCTTCGGGTGGATCCACCAAGGTCCATACCTTGTTGGTGTACATGGATTCCATCTCAGATCTCATGGCTTCGAGCCATTTCTCAGATTCTGGTCCCTTAGTAGCTTCTAGATAGGAAGTTGGCTCATCTTCTATGCCCAATTCGTCACTATCTTGAGTCACGAGAAATCCAAATATCTCAGGCTCAAGTTGTGTCCTACTAGACCTACGAAGTTCCTGTGTTACATTTGGAACTTGAAATTCCACAACAACTTGTGAGTCTTCATGTTCCTTATGTACCTCCTTAGGTTCTCTGCTTTCTTGTTGGTCCCGAACTTCTTCGAGCTCTACATTCCTCCCACTAATTCCTTTGGAAATAAATTCCTTTTCAAGAAATACAACAGTCCTAGCAACAAACACTTTGTTGTCAGTTGGTGTGTAGAAGTATTAGGGGTGTAGGCTCTGGGTTACCCTAAGTCAAGAATATATCATTGCAGAGGCACAGGCTTACCCAGCCCTTCCAGGGGACATGTTTCATGGGACTCCAGTACCAACTGGAGTGGTTCGTGTGAGCCCAATACATGTACTCCCCAATTGGAGAGATCTTCCATTGCCATATGCCCACCCAGATTCTGAAATGCTTGGTGAGGCAGAAGGTGGAGTGATAATGTGGCCCAAAGCGGATGTCATCTATACTAATATTGTATGATAAATTTACATTACGTTAATTTGTTAGTGTGTATATATGAGTCAATTGATCTGAAATTATATATATGTCAAAAGGAAAACACCCCTACATCTCGGCCTCCACCTCCACCTTTGTTAGTGTGTATATATGAGTCAATTGATCTGAAATTATATATACAGGTCAAAAGGAAGACACCCCCTACATCTCGGCCTCCACCTCCACCTCCGCCTCCTGAAGTACCAAGTTAGCTTCCAAGGGACCTACATGCCTCATTAGGTCCTAATTGTAGGGGTATGGCAGTATGGATAGGTGAACATAATCCAAATTGCCCTATAAATGTTTCTATTTTGGAGGATGTTGCAGGTCAATCATACGATAAAAAGTTATTTATACAAGATATTTTGAAGTTGCTTCGTTATGATTGGATGAATACATCTATGATAGAGCTATGGATATGGTGAGATCTTTTTTATACATCCATATACCTTATTTTATATACGATGATCTGAATTCTTATATATTAATACATATGTAATACATGTTTTGCAACCATTTACACACGATATGTACATATTTTTCATTTTCCCATTTGGGATTTTTGGTTCCATCTTTGATTAGTCTTGTAGATAAAGACCCTTCTTCAGTTACTTCATATTGTTGTGCTACTTTTAAATATTTTGGTAAAAAAAGAAGATTGTAATAATAGCTGCATTCAATGTTGAGTAAGTTTACTTTGCTTATAATTTGGACTTAAGAAAATTACATTTTTATTGTGAATTTTGAGTTATTAATTTTTTACTTTCTTACCTATTGTGGTAGGCATTGGGAGTTACTAGTTATTGTCCCAAAGACGTTGACTGACTATTATCTAGATCCTGCGGGGAAGGAATTGAATACATTACATAGACACATAATGAAAAGGCCATTATTCCCGTGAGAAATATTTCATATTTTTATATATGTTAACATCTATTATTACATTACTATTTAATTATGCAATTTAATGTGTTACATTAACATGTAGGGCTTTACATGAGTTCAACCACTAATTTGGGAGAATGTGAAAGTAATTTCCTGACTCCAATGTATATATTATTTATGTGAACTGTGCTTATTTGTATTTTTGAATATTTTGTATATTTTAATTTATAGTGTGCTACATAAGACAATGGTTGAGCATGTGCATACTATGTGATGTGATTTATGGACCTAATCATCAAACATGCCGCAATGGAAATCAATACTATACATCAGGTAATATATATAGTCTCATTAGATAATATGAAATATATCAATCTTATTATATATTATTAATTATATATACGTCATTCTCTTTGCATGTATTTAAAACTGACTTTACTCTAGGTGGAAAGTTATTAGATGTACATATATCCTATACGAGGGAAGACTTAAATGATGTAAGAGAACAATGGGTAAAAGCCTTACAAGTAATGGGAATTTTTAAATATGATTGGGATAGTGATGGTGATAATGACGATGATGAATAAAGAATGATATTTCTAAACTTTGTTCTCATAATTATTTTTGTGTGAATGTGTATGAATTTTTCTGAATTGTCATATGTGTGAATGTGAAGATGATCAATACATGAATGTTTCTACATGTGTCTGAATGTGAAAAGAGATGAAATGAATGGAACTGTAGGTTGCCAAATGTGTGTGAAAATGGAGGAAATTTGAAATGGAACTACTGATTTCTACATGTCTGTGATGAAAAATAATATGAATTAAATGTGCTTATATGTGTGTGTGAATTACATGATCCATATATAATATTGTTCATCTTGTTATTTGCAGGTTTGTGGCCTGTTGTTGGTTGATATCAATGGATGCTATAAACATGTAGTTCAGAACTGAACTGTAGGTTCTGCATCCTACTGACCAGCCAGATAGCAGGCCTACAAACTGATAAGAAAAAAAATCAGAACATATGCATTGGTTATTAGTATAAAACCGACAACAAATACATACAACATCGGTTATTAACAAAAATCGACGTTTATGTGGATATAGTGTTGGTTATGTATACAAGCTAACACTGATGGTGCCCTTGCTGGCGCATTTTATTTGTGGTGGGAAGGATTATGATGTCAGTTTTTGTGAAATGCCAATGTCTTTGACCTAGATATAGTGTCAGTTTTATTAAGTAACTGGCACCTATCGTGCCCTTACTGGCACATTTTTGGTGGCGGGAAGGGTTATGGCGTCAGTGTTAAAACTGACACTGAAGGTTTCGACTTTTAGTGGCGCCCACTTGGGTGTCTCTTTGAAATCGATGCTAAAAGCCTTAAATAACTGACACTAAAGGTTGGTTCTATACTAGTGTATGAAGGCAAAGAGTAAGTGAAGGAGGCAAAGATCTACATGTTGAATAATCTCCTAGAGAGCTTCAGGACAGGGAAGAAAGAAGGAGTAGTAGAGATTTATTCAAGTCTCAACATCGTCATCAATGGCCTGGATACTTTGGGATACAGTTTGGATAGAGGAGAATCAATTTAAAGATCTTGAGGTCTCTTCTAAAGATATGGGAGTCAAAGGTGACCTCCATTAAAGAAGTGAGAAGTCTTTATGACATTCCAACCCAGGAGCTTATTGGCAATCTACAAGTTCATGAGCCTTGACAAGTAAGAAGAGGAAGCTAAGCAACAAGAAAAAGAAGCAAGGAAGATCAAATATAATGCCTTCAAAGCTCTAGTGGAGGCCCTCATCCTTCAACAACAACTTGCTTTCCAGACCTGTCCCTCCTCCTCTAGTGAAGATGATGGCCCTAGTGAGCATGAAGACAACTTCTCCAAGGGAAAGCACTTCAAAGGAAAGCAATCTTCTTCCTCTACTCTAAAGTGCTACAAATGTGGTCAAAAAGGACACTACAAGTGTGAATGTCCTAAAGCTAGAAAGTCTCACCACAAGAGCAGTTCTAAGGAGAAGAAAGAGTACAAGAAAAATAGCAAATACCAGAGGAAGGACAAGAAGGAGAGGAGACATAAAGACGCAGCGCATGCAGCTTGGGAAGGATCATCCTCTAGTGGCTCAAGCTCTGATGAAGATGGAGAGTTCCACCTTGCACTCATGGCCTCGAAAAGTAAAGATATTGGTGAGGTAAGTGAGGTAAGCTTGTATGAGTTAGGTAAGGAAACTCTTATTGACATGCTTGTTACTACCCATTCTTCTTTTTCTAAATATAAATCTAAAAAGAAGAGGTTGGGTAAAATCATTGATGACTTGTATGCTAAATTTGATACTCTTGAGCAAAGTGAGAAAATTCATCTTGAGAGCATTGATTCCTTACAAGGCCAATTTCTTGATCTTGAGCTCCAATACAATGGAGTTGAGGTAGAGAATGGTTTCTATCTTAAGAACATTGAATCTCTTAAGGAACACAACTAGATGAGCTTGAATTGCTCAAAACTGAAAATGTTAAACTTAAGCTTATTAGTTATGCTCGTAGAGATGAGGGGGATGTTTATCTCAAAGAAATTCTATTGCTTAAATCTAAAAATGCTAAGTTACTTGGTCAAGTTAATGACTTATCTTATAGACCTATTTTTCCTAGTAATGATTTTACTTCCATTACTCTTGAAAAAGATTCTTATTTGACCAAAGCCCTCTATTTAGAGTCAGACCTTGTTCATGCCAGAGATGATCTTGCTAGTTTGTCTCCTACTATTATATCTCTTACTGATGACAATCATTGACTTAGAGCCTCTCTGTAGAAATTCCTCAAAGGAAAAAACTCCCAAAATGAAATCATTTACCATTCTACCAAACAAAGTAATACTAGTGGTTTGGATTTATAGGGGAACAACTAAGGGAAAGAGTAAGACCAAAGGTTAGAAAAAGAGTAAGGAAACTTCTCTTTTCATTCGAGAGTCTTCTGGCACTAAGAACCCTATGATTTGCTCCCATTGCAAAAGTGATGATCATTATTCTACTTATTGTCCTTACAAGACTAAGGGGACCAACCCAAAGATGAAATGGGTCCCCAAGCTAACTCTAGATCCCAATGTTTGAGTTGGAAACCAACACTCTCCTTTATTGTAGGAAAAAGGAAAATGGATTGTTGACAGTGGTTGCACTAAGCATGTGACAGGTGATATAAGTAATTTCAACAATTTCACAAAGAAGAAAGTAGGTTCGGTTACTTTCGGGGATAATAAGAAAGGTAAGGTAATATGTGAGAATGATGTATGTGAATCCTTATGTATCAAGAATGTTCTCTTTGTGGATTCCTACATTAAAATTTAATAATTTGAAGTCAATTATGTGATAATAGTTACCTTGTGAAACTACTTCTTTTGAATGCTTGCTTCTAGATTCCCTCACTTATCATGTCATATATAAGGGAACTGGAAATGGTAATCTTTATGTAATTGTGCTTGACTCTATTAAGCCTATTGTTGGTAGATGTCTAGTAGTCAATTCAAATGATATTTCTATTTGGCATTGTCAGCTTGGTCATGTAAATATGCATCAATTGAAGATTTTGAAAAGGATGAGGAATGCCAACCTTGTACCCAAGGAAAGAAAACCAAGTCCTCCTTCAAATCCAAAGGAGTCCTTAGCACCAAGAGAGCTCTTAAACTTCTCCATATTGATCAATTTGGACCTATGAGAACTCAATCGCTTCATGGTTCCAAGTATTTTCTTGTTATTGTCGATGATTTCTGTTGATATACTTGGACCTTCTTTCTCATTTCCAAGAGTGATATGCTTGATGTTTTCACTAGTTTTTGCAAATGAGTTGAAAATGAAGCTTCTTGTTGGATTGTTTCCATCTATAGTGATCATGGGGGAGAATATGAAAATGATCTTTTTGAACATTTTTATGAAGAATCAGGCTATGCACATAACTTCTCTTCACCTCAAACACCTAAAAAAAGGTTTGTATAGAGAAAGAACATGTCACTATAAGAAATGGCTAGGACCATGCTTCTAGATTATGACACTCCAAAGAAGTTTTGGGCCGAAACTATTAGTACCTCATGTTTTGTGCAAAACTAAGTTTTCACACATCCTTCTTTAAAGGAAACTCCCTATGAGCTATGGCATTGTAGGAAACCTTCTATCGAGTATTTTCATTTTTTTTTGGAGTACGAGAGAACCACCCCCGCAGAAGCGCCACATTCGTGACCCCCCAGGCGGCGTAAACTCTCAGGTCCCTGGGCGTCCCGCAAACCCAGGAACCATTTAAAGCACACAGTTGGCCGGCCTGCGCGACGGGTAAACACTTCAGAGGCGGCCGTTGGGTATCGAACCCGGGTCCCTAAAGTTTACGCCGCCTGGGGGGGTCACGAATGTGGTGCTTCTGCGGGGGTGGTTCTCTCATACTCCAAAAAAAATATGAAAATACTCGATAGAAGGTTTCCTACAATGCCATAGCTCATAGGGAGTTTCCTTTAAAGAAGGATGTGTGAAAACTCAGTTTTGCACAAAACATGAGGTACTAATAGTTTCGGCCCAAAACTTCTTTGGAGTGTCATAATCTAGAAGCATGGTCCTAGCCATTTCCTGTAGTGACATGTTCTTTCTCTATACAAACCCTTTTCATATTTTCAGATGTCCTTGTTTTGTTTTGAACATGAAAGATTCTCTCGACAAGTTTGATCTAAAATCGTACAAGACTTTCTTTCTTGGCTATAGCACTACTAGCAAGGAATATAGAGTGTTTAATGTTGATCTATCCAAAGTAGAAGAATCTATAAATGTCAAAATTATTGAGACTAGCCCCACTGTTCCCAAAGATATTGCTAATGATGATGTTGCAAAAGAAGTAATTCCCATTCTCAAAGAACTCAAAATCACCCAAAAGGGAAAAGAGTTGGACAATCAAGAAGAAGAGAAGAAGGATCCAACTCCCTACTTTGTAAAGAATCATCCTAAAGAGCTGATCTTATGTGACCCCTTTGAAAGAGTGAAGACGTGAGCTGCCTTTAATAAAGAACAAGAAAACAGTGCATTCATCTCATAACTCGAGCCAAAGAACGTCAAAGAAGCTCTTAGTAATGATGAATGGATCCTAGCCATGCAAGAAGAATTGGAACAATTTGAGAAGAACAAAGTGTGAACTGTAGTACCAAGACCATGTGATAGACAGATCATTGGCACCAAGTGGGTCTACCACAACAAGCTTGATGAAAGCAGTAAGGCGGTAATAAATAAAGCAAGGTTAGTAGCTCAAGGCTACAATCAGCAGGAAGGTATAGATTTTGATGAAGCATATGCACTTGTAGCCATACTTGAGTCCATTAATATATTGCTTGCTTTTGCTAGTTATAATAACTTTATTCTTTATCAAATGGATGTTAAACGTGCATTTTTTAATGGTACAATTGAGGAGGAAGTGTATGTTGCACAACCTCTAGGTTTTGAACATACTATTTTACCTAACCGTGTTCATCTATTGCAAAAAGCTCTCTATGGACTCAAACAAGCACCTTGAGCTTGGTATGAGAAATTAAAGAACTTTTTGTTAGATCATGGGTATATCATGGGCAAAGTAGATTCTACCTTGTTTCTGAAACACACTTCTAACAATTTTCTTGTCATTCAAATTTATGTTGATGATATCATTTTTGGCAGAACTAATCTTGATCTTTGCAAGCAGTTTACTGATCTTATGCAGAGTGAGTTCAAGATGAGCATGAAGGGTGAGCTTTCTTAATTACTCAGTTTTCCAATCAAGCAAACTCAAGATGGAAAATTCATCAACCAAGGAAAGTACACAAGTGAGCTACTCAAGTGCTTTGAGATGGAGAACACCAAGCCGATGCACACCCCATGTCGAACACCGCCAAACTTCATAAAGATGAAGAAGGTGAGAAAGTGGATGAGAATCTCTATAGAGTATGATTGGAAGTTTACTTTATTTAACTGCCTCCAAACCTGATATAATGTTTAGTGTTGGCTTGTGTGCTCTCTTTCAATGAAATCCCAGGAAATCACATCATATAGTTGTTAAGAGGATTTTAAGTTACTTTACCAAAATCCAAAATTTTGGACTATGGTATCCCAACTCAAGGGACTTTTCTCTGGCTTATAGTGATGTGGATTACATAGGATGCTTGATTGATAGAAAGTATACAAGTGGCACTTGCTTCCTCATAGGACCATGCTTGGTGTCTTGGTTCTCCAAGAAATAGAGCACAGTGGTTTTATCAATTACCGAGGTTGAATACATTGTAGCTAGAAATTGTTGTGCACATGTTCTATGGATGAAGCAAATGCTCCATGACTTTAATATTTATTTTGATGCTTCTCCTATTTATTGTGATAATATTAGTACAATCAATTTATCTCACAATCCTATATTGCAAGGTAGAGCCAAGCATATAGAGGTTCGTCATCATTTTCTTCGTGATCACATTGTCAAAAAGGATATTTATATCACGCATGTGGACATGGAAAAATTAATTGGCGGACATTTTTACTAAACCTCTAGCTAGAGAGAAATTTAATTTCATTATATCTAAACTTCTCATAACTTTTTTAGATGAATCTCATATGCCTTCTAGTCAGTTTCTATCTATCTTATATGCTTATCTCATGTCATGATCACCCTTGCTTGCTAAAGTGCTAAATTTTCATATTCTTATGCCTTGTTTTTTGCTCATTTGGGTATTTTTCACAAACACTTGTTTTATTGCTGAATAGTACTCAATGATGAGTGATATGTGTCTAAGTATGTTTAAAATGCAAAATGGACTAGAAAAATAAATTTAATTAATGCACAAATGGCTAGAAGTCAAGATTTCTAATGATGGATCAGGTTGACCATCGATCGAGTTGCCAACTCAACCAATCTGTGGTCAAGGGCCTTTGTAAAAAGCCATTCAGTCGAGTTTCCATCTCACAGAACTCGATCGATGTATGGGCTAGATCAAAACTTAAGTAGGGTTCGACTGACTTTTCTCCCTCTCAACTAGAGAAAAATCAACTGATTCCTTCTCCAGCTCCCTCAAGCTCTCAACCCTGGCCCCGACCTTCCCTTTACTAGCCCTATCCAGTCCTTGCTTGACCTTCCTAGCTCTCTTGCCCATCATCCATAGGTGTTTGGTAATTTTTGTTGTTATGTATGCCCATACAGCCATTTATATGATGATTGTAATGGCATACTTTGTAAATGATTTGAATAATAATATTAAAGGCAATTTCTGTCTATATGTTTTAACGGTTTTTGAGATAAGAGTATTACATGATAGATGTTTAGAGAATGACAAAACTCAATAATGTATGTCTTCAAGTAAGTGGCTTGAATTATGAGATCATACAGATGTTAAGAGTATGTAGATTCTCACTAATGTCCTCAATCGGTTGTTATTATGGAAATAACCATCGACATCAATAACACAAAAGATAAGAGTGTGTGTTAGTTGATGACAAAATTGCATCAGTCATGATATATGATATCAAACCAAGCACACATATACATGTTAGAGAACATTGTATTGGACAGACCCACCGTAAGAATGATGCATGGAAACCACACTTGGTTATTCAGGATCAACTCTTATAGTATTGGTGGTGACTGTGGTTCTTAAACCTGAAATCACTACACTCATCACATGTGGTTGGGTACACTTTGACATCATCAAATGCAATCTTGAAATATAGGTTGTTATAAAGGTGATGATTAGGTGTCTTTGACACATGGGGTTTTGATTGTGAGTGATAGATATGGAATTTGTCCCTTTGAAGGGAGTATGATATCTTGTCCACTTGATAAGCGAGACTGAGAAATACATGGCCATGTACATGTGAGTCAATAGATGATATTGAGCTTGCATTTATCTCAGATAGTCAGCTCTAGTTCAAGAAACATGGATTGAGCATTTGTATAGGATGACAAGTCTATGCCTTGTGTTCAATCTGGATATCAGTGACAAAGGAACTATACATTCACTGTAACACCAATAACAGATTGTAGGTTGAAAGTTGTACTCCAACTTTCCTCTTCACTTGGGTAGAACTCATATGCGACTAGGCACCACTATTTTCTTGTGATGTCATAAGTTAGTTATGGACATTCACTACCAACATGAAATTGAACCTATAGGGTCACACACATAGGATTAACCTGGAAGAGGAGTTTATCCGTGAATAATGTTTAGATTGATTACTAAAGTGTTTATGTAAGGCCCCTGAACTTTCTTAATGAGTTGAATGAGCTTAATTACCATAATTTCATACTTATAACCCTAATCTAACCTTTTTATATGTTTTGAAATCATAAGACAAGCTTAAGTTTCAAATTTGGTCCAATTTAGACACTATTCGAGCAAGTTATGCAATTTTTTGTACATTTTGGACTTTTCTATAATTTACCCAATTGGGGGTTTTTTTGCAATTTATCACATACATTATGTTCCTTAGATGTTATATTATCATTCTTGAAATTTTTGAGCCATAAATTTTTGAGCCATGGTTTGAAGGTATTTTCATCAAGGGTATTTTAGGGTTTATGTGGAATCCAACTTATGAAAACAAGATTAATTAATTCGGAAGTGAATTATTAGCAGCAGAATTACTGAAAATCACTAAAATTTTAAAAATTTTGTAAAGAAATCCACAAACGGTAAAACTCTATCATAAAGAACCAAAGTAATTTATTTACATTCTGATACATCAGTACATTTCTGTATCATCTCATCTCGAGAGTCATAACATTGACTGTCCAGTTAAACTGTACATGAGCAGTATACAAAATCTCAAGGCATCAAGCCAAAAATCTCATATCTATTTCAAACCATCTACTGACTCCTAGAACCTGAGAGTACAGAGACGACACATAGGATTCTTTCTATATACAGGACTTGACAGACAGTGTCTCCACCTGAGGATCACTGATGTCCTTGCTGTTGTTGCTACTGCTGTGGCTGTTGTTGTTGCTCACCCACTGAAGGGTTTCTTCTTCCTCGATATCTACCTAAAAAGTTGAATCCCACGGGGGTGAGACAATTGAAAATTGTCCCAGCGAGAGTTATAACTCTCCGCCAGAAGCATTGTTATTGCAGATATTAAAATAACACTGGGCAATAGAATTATAAATATTCAACAGCAGGTAAATCATTCAATAAGATATGCAGAGCAGTATTCTCTATGCAATCATTTCAATTATAACTTGATTAAATAGCAATTTATTCATTTAACAAGGAATATGAAGAACATGTATATCCTTTATCTTTCTAAGATATAATAAACAATGTATCAATAATCGTTGTTTCTCGTAGTTCAACCCTAAGCAAATATGCTACACGGCTGATTACATTTTACAAACAACTTATGCCCTAAGGAGATGAGGTATACCGCTCATACTCCAACCGACCATTGTGAAATCGAATTCAGTACCATACATAGGTCATCAGAAGAGCCGAATTTCTATGACCTCATCTTCCTTAGTCAGTGTGAGGAACAACATGCAGGATATCTTGTGTCTCTGCTATAAATATAGTTTTCCAGGGTATATGGGCAACTTCGCTATTAGAGTTACAGTGGCATGTTGTACTCTCTTCGCAATCGATGGATTTCTTGTTTATCTCACATCGATTTGGCATTAACATCATCATCAGGAGATTAGTGATACATCATCCCGACATTTACATATAATGAAGTATTGAGAGATTTAATGTTTATCTCACATCAAATCCTCCATTAGGGCGTAAGGATATTCACGCCCATTACCCCCACACACTCAAAAGTATGCTCTCCAGGAGTTCCCTTAGGAAAACATGTTTCACCATCACCTAACTGGTGACGATGATGGATCTATGGTCAGGGCTCTACATGATATCATTACACTTGATTATTTAAGTACATTACAACATTCTTTTAGCATCAGGCATGTTTTCAAACATAAACTATTATAACAATTGCTATAAAGAATGAGTACTATTTCTATCAAGTTCATTTCACAGTTTTAGTAACATTGGGAACTCAATCCCTTATCATCTCATCATCATGATTCAAGAATATGGGTATTCAAACCCTTAGATCATCATAATACTTGTTGCCACTTTGACATGTAAGATAATGTCATCAAGTCATGTAACAGTGTATACATGATAAATGTTGTGCAGGTATTTCACATGGCTCTTACAGCCTATCAACCTCTTTTGTTACCTTTCACTAGGCAACATAATATATCATTACTTACAAAGCTTATAATGTACTTTCAATAACAATGCATCATATCTCTTACCTAGCTATGCTCAATATCTCATAAGACCTGCATGATTAGTACAGATGATAATAGATACATCAATTTCCTATCAGCATAATATAAAAAATTATGACATCATTGTTCAAGGGTTATAACACTATGCCCTTGCTAGGGTTAGGGTTTCCCTTCTCAATTCAATTAGGATTAACCATCCCCTTAAGCTCAAATAAGATTAATGACTTATCATATCATTATCCAACCATAGAGCTCTCATGCTATAGAATATAACCCAGAATAAGGGTTTCACACTTCCATTTACCTTATTAGGAATTAGGGTTTACAATTCACATTGCATCACCCTTGATTAGGGTTTAAGTTCAATAACCCACAATTAGGGTTTACTATTCACATCATATCATCCTTGATTAGGGTTTACTATTCACATCATATCACCCTTGATTAGGGTTTACTATTCACCCCAAGTAGGAGTGATCATCAAAGTACCTTGAATTAAGGTTTATCATGTCATCATTATGAATTAAGGTCATATCATCATCATGTATTAGGATTTCACCTATTAATGCCCTCAGTTAGGGTTATGATTCATCAACCATCATAATTAGGGTTTCATGATCTCACTATAAAGGATCATACCCTAATTAGACATTCATTAATATTAGAAGTCCACTACATGATTATCATTCATGTAGGAAGTTTTCTCTCTCTCATCCTCTATAGGTTGGTGTTTGTTCAACCTTGATTAGGATAAGTCAACTCAACCTTGAAGAAGGATTGACATCATGGGTTATGTCATCATCACCATGATAATTAAGGATTAATTATTCAAAGGGTACTAAAAACCCTATCTTATTAGGATACAAATGCTATAATCATCTTTGATTACATCATGAATTAAACAGTTGATCAACTTGTCCCTTGACCACTTTAAGTACTCATGTGGTTTTGGTAGATTATCCACCAAACGGTCTTGGTCATATAGACCCCAAACGGTCTTGCACAAAAAGTCTCCAAACGGTCTAAGACCGTTTAGACCTCCAAACGGTCTTGTACAAACCATTGAGACTGTTTGCTAAAGCTAGGTTGAAACCATTTAGTAAAGTAGGTGGTGAACACCGTTTGCTCAAAGTTGACTTTTGAAACCGCATGAACTCAACCAGTTTGGGATTGTTTGGTCCAAACCTCCTCAAAACCGCAAGGACCAAAAAGAGTCTCAACCAAACAAATCAATTTAGGGTTTCCAATGTTGGTTCCTTCAACCATTGAATCTATGGAACTACTCATCAATTGGGCCTATCACCATGCTTCAATTGAGTTAATTAGGTCATCCTTCAACTGATTTGACCCTCAATTAACCCTCAATTGATCACCAATTAGGGTTTGAATCAATTGGATTAGGGTTTGGAATTGATGAACCTTCAACATTATACAATGTGAGATTGGTAACTTTGAAACCATTGAAACTTCATCCAAATTGAACATGACTTGACCCCAAACGGTCTTGAGACTGTTTGCCCATGTCCACGTCAAAATCCAAGTCAACCAATTAGGGTTTGGTTCATTGGATTGCTTACCAACAGGTTGTGTTCATCCTTCTCCTGAACCTGAGCTCTTTCTTGGTCGGCCAAAGCAAAGTGATAAGAGAAAAACTAAGCAAAGGTCCTTATGTGTATTGGAAAAAGAACATGTATGAGGGATTTTCAAGGAAAGAGAAAATGGATTATTTTCTTTTAATTCCAAAATAATTTCCATCAAATCCCCCTCCATTTCTTGGCCACGAAGCCATCTTCATGTTCTTGCAAAACTCCATCATTATCCAAGAATTAATGAAAAAGGAACTAAGCACCTTAAAGAGTTTTATATTAATATCCAACCTTTTAGTGGATATTACTTTTTATTATAATAATGTGAGTGGCTTCCACGCAACCAAGATCTTTTTGTGCCATATCAAGTCACAAGCTCGTCCAACTCTGTTGCAAACACATCCTTCAACTTTTGGTTGAAGGGATCCTCATTTAATTTATTTCTTTTTGCATTAAATTACTATAAAGTTCCATATATGCTTAAATCTTGATTATTTTAATGTCAAGATTCTCTCTCCTCCAAGATAATTCAAATGAGGCGCCCCTCTCATTTTCTTTGCTCTACTTGATGCCAAGAAACATGAGAGACCCTCTAGAGGTGATATATTGCATATTGAACCCTAGATTTTGGGTAAATTGCACATTACACCAAAACTAGGTTTTAATGCACAAGGTTTGCTCTACAAGCTTTATCTTGATGCCCAAGCTTGTGGAAACCATACCACTACATCATATTCATTCTTATGATGTCTCAACATCAGAGGTACATATTACCATTTGGAATTTGCAAGTTAACCTCTCAACTTGGGTAATTTGCACTTTAGTCCAAAATTAACAAAACAATGTCTCGGCATTATTCAATAGGGACTGAAATTGAAATATAAGTTCCTCAATATCCTTAATTACTTTTCAAAAGATGAGATCAAACATCTAATCATCTTTATTAAACAAAAAAACTAGGGTTAGTACATAACCCAGGTCAGGGATGTTACAAATTATCCACCCCTTACAAGGATTTCGTCCCCGAAATCATTAACGAAACATTTTAAGAGAAAAGAGTAGGGTATTTCCTCCTCATTTCTTCCTCTAGTTCCCATGTATCTTCTTCAACGCCATGATGATTCCAGAGGACTTTTACAAGACTAATGTCTTTCTTTTTTAGCTTCTTGATCCTTCTGTCAAGAATCAACATAGGTCCTTCAACATAGGATATATCATCGTTGAATTCAACTTCCATAGGTTGCAGAACTGATTCTGTGTTAGGATGACATTTCCTTAGCATGGAAATGTGGAACACTGGGTGTAACTTTTGCATCTCGGATGGTAACTCCAGCTTATAAGCTACCTTTCAAACCCGTTCAATGATTGGATAAGGCCCCATAAATCTAGGAGCTAACTTTCCTTTTCTTCCAAATCTAAGAACCCCTTTCCAGGGTGAGACCTTGAGGTACACTCTGTCTCCAACCTAGAATTCTAAAGGTCTATGACGCTTATCAGCGTAAGATTTTTGCCTATCATGTGCAGTCTACAACTGTTGTTGTATTATTTTAATCTTCTCAGTGGTTTGCTGCATAAGATCAGGACCCAAAAGTTGATATTCACCAGTTTCATACCAACATAGGGGAGATCTACAACGTCTACCATACAAAGCTTCATAAAGTGCCATGTTAATGTTGTGTTGATAGCTATTGTTGTAGGCAAACTCTATCAAACTTAGATATAGATCCCAACTTCCTGTAAACTGAAGGACACATGCCCTAAGTAAGTCCTCCAAGGTTTGTATCGTTCTTTCAGATTGTCCATCAGTCTGAGGATGAAAGGTTTTACTAAACCTTAACTGTGTGCCTAAGGCTTTATGAATTCGCTCCCAAAAATGACTCATAAACTGGGGACCTCTGTCAGAAATAATGGTAACTGGGACCCCATGCAGTCGCACTATCTCATCTACATATAACTGTGCCAACTTCTCAGCAGAATAGGTTGTTTTGACAGGTAAGAAATGTGCTGTTTTTGTCAACCTATCAACAATTACCCAAATGGAATCATTATCTTTGGCTGTTCTGGGCAGACCAACCACAAAATTCATGGTTACATGATCCCACTTCCACTGTGGTATGGGTAAAGGTTGCAGTGTTCCTGCAGGCTTCTGGTGTTCAGCTTTAACCTGCTGACACACCGGACACCGCATAACAAACTCAGCAACATCCTTCTTCAAACCAGGCCACCAATACATATCTTTCAAGTTATGATACATCTTGGTGCTTCTTGGATGCATAGCATACATAGAAGAATGAGCTTCTTCTAGGACTAACTTTCTTAAGTTATCAACATTAGGTACTATCATTCTACCATGATAACAGGCTACCTGATCATCTGAATCATGGAAACCATCTCGTTTCTCACTACCATACTCTGATCTAATCTGCTGAACTACTACATCAGCTTGCTGTGCTTCCTTGATTTGCTGTCTCAGAGTAGGTTTTATATGCATCTCAGCTAATAACCCAGATAACAATGATACTTTTAACTTAACATTGTTTTGCTTTAAAGAGATAAGCATATCCCTCCTAGAGCATACCAAAGAATTCATTTGTGCTCTATCTAAGGCTGGTGTTGCTGATTTTCTACTTAAAGCATCAGCAACCACATTGGCTTTCCCTGGATGATTATCAATTGTACAATCATAGTCCTTTATTAAATCCATCCAACGACGTTGCCTCATGTTTAACTCACGCTGAGAAAAGATGTACTTTAGGCTCTTATGGTCTGTGAAAATTTGGAATGTTTCTCCATAGAGGTAATGTCTCCAGATCTTCAAGGCATGGACTACAACAACTAGTTCTAGATCGTGTGTCGAATAATTTTCCTCGTGTTTCTTAAGCTGTCGAGAAGCAAAAGAAATCACTTCTTTATCCTACATTAACACACATCCTAGTCCATTCTTAGAGGCATCATAGAAAACTATATACCATTTCCCTTGCTCAGGTAGCACCAGCACAGGTGGACTTGTCAGCCTTTCCTTCAACAACTAGAATGATTGCTGACACTTGTCATTCCAGACAAAAGAAACATCATTCCTAGTCAACTTAGTCAAGGGTAAAGATATAGAACTGAAGCTCTTAATGAACCTCCTATAATAGCTTGCCAACCCTAAGAAACTACAAATCTTCGTCGGTGTCTTCGGTTGTTCCCATTGCAGGACAGATTCTACCTTTTTAGGGTCAACACGTATACCTGAAGCAGATATTACGTGTCCAAGAAAAGAAACTTCTGGTAACTAGAACTCACACTTGCTAAACTTAGCATATAACTCATGCTCTCTTAGTAAAGTTAGAGCCTGATGAAGATGCTGCTCATGTTGTTGAGCATATCTACTGTAGATCAGTATGTCATCTATAAAGACGACTACACACTGATCGAGAAAAGGTTGAAAGATTCTATTCATGAGTTCCATAAATGCAGTTGGTGCATTAGTTAGTCCAAACGACATAACTGTGAACTCATAGTGACCATACCTTGTCCTAAAAGCAGACTTAGGTATGTCACCTTCTTTAATACACAGTTGATGATATCCCGACCTCAAATCTATCTTTGAGAAGACTCTTGCACCACGCAACTGGTCAAAGAGATCATCAATCCTAGGAAAAGGATACTTATTCTTTATTGTTATTTTATTTAATTGTCAGTAATCAATGCACAACCGCATCGACCCATCCTTTTTCTTAACAAAGAGGACCGGGGCACCCCAGGGTGAAGTGCTCAGTCGAATGAAACCCTTCTCAAGCAACTCTTGCAGTAGTTTCTTGAATTCTGCCATCTCAGCAGGCACCATCCTATATGGTGTTTGAGCTATTGGTTGCATGCCCAGAATTAGATTAATCTCAAAATCAATCTCTCCGGGCGGAGGTACACCTGGAAGTTCTTCAGGAAATACATCTTCAAATTCCCTGACTATAGGAACTTCAGCAGGATTAAAACTCTCCATGGTGGTATCTACCACATGGGCCAAGAATGCATAACATCCTTGCCTCTACAGCTTCTTAGCTGCCATAGATGACACAAGATAGGTTGGAAGAATCTTTCTATCCCCTTGAAAGATCCATGTGTCATTTTCATCAGTGAACACAGCTTTCTTGGACTCACAATCCAAGACAATCTTATACCTTTCTAAGGTATCCATCTCAAAGATTATATCGAACCCGTGCATCTCAAGTGGTATAAGATCCACTTGAATGTGATGCTCAGAAAAGAAAAGGATGCAGGGAGAACACACCTCCCACAACACGGCAGATCCCATCAAAGGAGTCTCCAACTTCAAACTCTCTGCCCTATGACCAACTATCATGTTGCAGTCAAGAATCACTCTTAGAGTGATAAAGGAATGTGTAGCACCTGGATCAATTAAAATAGATATGATGCAGGATGTAGACATATCAGAATAAAATAGTTTCATCCGACCTATCACAACCCAAGGGTTAATCACTGCATCAGGTGGATTCATCGCATAGAATCTTGTCGTCGCCTGTGGTTGATTCGGTGCTTCTTGACTATGTGCTGATGATCCGGTTTGGGATGCTTGTCCACGTCCTCTAGCGCCACCTGGGAACTGTCTCCTTTGAGAACCTTGTTGACTCTGCCTTTCGGGTTGAGTCACACTTGCCTCTCGGGCTCTACAATCCTTCATCAGATGCCCCACTTTTCCACATATAAAACAACTTCTGATCCCCTGCTGAGATCTGGATGGTCCTGTAACCGACACAGATGCTAAGCTATGAGCTCCTTCTGGTGATAAACTTCGTCCTCTACCCCTATTTAACGTCCATTGCATCTGGGTACTGAATCTAGGTGGTGGTGTAGGCACGGAAAACCTCGGTCTCTTGAAACATTTGGATGAGGATCCTTGGAACTGGGGGTACACCTTCTTGTTCTTGGTCTGTCGTTTCTCTGTCACAAACCTCTCTATCCTTCGAACAGACTCCACAAAAGTAGCAAATCTTTCCCTGTTCTCCAGAGCAGACATAGGGGTGGTCAACTCAGCGTTTAATCCCTTCTCAAAATGTCGTATCCTCTCTTCATCTGTGGTTTCCATATGCGGACAAAACTACAAAAGCTCCATGAACTTAGCCTCGTACTCGCTAATGTTCATTGGTCCTTGTCTTAACCTCTCAAACTGAGAGATTTTCTCATCCAGGAACGTCTTAGGAAAGTATCTGTTGACAAATTCCCGTCAGAAAACCTCCCATTCAATCTCCACACCAGGCCTTTTCCCTTCCTCTATGGTCCACTAGTGACCAGCACACCCTTTGAGAAGGTACACAACATTTCTAACCTTCTCAGCTTCTGGGATGTTCAGGATTCTAAAGGCTTTCTCTAACTCTGTTAACCACATGTCAGCATCTACTAGGTCAGCTGTCCCAGCATATTTCGTAGCTCCAACCTGGCATAGTCATTCAAACGTCTTGCTGGATCCTTATCCTTCTTGATGGGCAGGTGCCCTAGGTGTAGGTATGGGCATCCAATTAGTCATATGTGTCATGGCAGTTATAAACTACCCAAACATGGCTTGGAAGGCTAGATTCCCCATGTCAGCTTGATTGAACTGGGGTGGTTCAGGCACAGGTTCCTCCCTTCCTTGGTCTCTTGCACCTTCTCCATGTGCAACGACACTACTTTTTGCAACATGTTCATCATGTGATCCAGACATCTTTAGTTTTCTCTTTTCCTCCTATATGAGCAGAATACACTATCAAATAGACTAGAAGACACTAGAACAGACTCAACAACCCTAGTCCTATGTCTCTATAGACTCAGTGAACCTAGAGCTCTGATACCACTTGTTTGTGGAATCCAACTTATGAAAATAGGATTAATTAATGCGGAAGCGAATTATTAGCAGCAGAATTACTAAAAATCACTAAAAATTTAAAACTTTTGTAAATAAATCCACAAATGGTAAAACTCTATCATAAAGAACCAAAGTAAGTTATTTACATTCTGATACATCAGTACATTTCTGTATCATCTCATCTTGAGAGTCATAACATTGACTGCCCAGTTAAACTGTACATGAGTAGTATACAAAATCTCAAGGCATCAAGCCAAAAATCTCAGATCTATTTCAAACCATCTATTGACTCCTAGGACCTGAGAGTACAGAGACGACACATATGACTCTTTCTATATACAGGACTTGACAGACAGTGTCTCCACCTGAGGATCACTACTGTCCTTGTTGTTGCTGCTGCTGTGGCTGTTGTCGCTGCTCACCCACTGAAGGGTTTCTTCTTCCTCGACGTCTACCTAAAAAGTTGAATCCCACGGGGCTGAGACAATTGAAAATTGTCTCAGCGAGAGTTATAACTCTCCTCCAGAAGCATTGTTATTGCATATATTAAAATAACACTAGGCAATAGAATTATAAATATTCAACAGTAGGTAAATCATTGAATAAGATATGCAGAGCAATATTCTCTATGCAATCATTTCAATTATAACTTGATTAAACAGCAAGTCATTCATTTAATAAGGAATATGAAGAACATGTATATCCTTTATCTTTCTAAGATATAATAAACAATGTATCAATAATCATTGTTTCTCATAGTTCAACCTTGAGCAAATATGCTACACGACTGATTACATTTTACAAACAACTTATGCCCTGAGGAGATGAGGTATACCGCTCATACTCCAACCGACCATTGCGAAATCAAAATCGGTACCATAAATAGGTTATCAGAAGAGCTGGATTTCTATGACCTCATATTCCTTAGTCAGCGTGAGGAACAACATGCAGGACATCTTGTGTCTCTGCTACAAATATAGTTTTCCAGGGTATACTGGCAACTTCTCTATTAGAGTTACAGTGGCATGTTGTACTCTCTTCACAATCGAGGGATTTCTTGTTTCTCTCACATCGATTCGGCATTAACATCATCGTCGGGAGATTAGTGATACATCATCCCAGTATATACATATAATGAAGGATTGAGAGATTTAATGTTTATCTCACATCAATTCCTCCATTAGGGCGTAAGGATATCTGCGCCCATTACCCCCACATACTCAAAAGTCTGCTCTCCAGGAGTTCCCTTAGGAAAACCTATTTCACCATCACCTAACTACTGACGATGATGGATCTATGGTCAGGGCTCTACATGATATCATTACACTTGATTATTTAAGTACATTACAACATTCTTTTAGCATCAGATATGTTTTCAAACATAAACTTTTATAACAATTGCTATAAAGAATGAGTACTATTTCTATCAAGTTCATTTCACAATTTTAGTAATAGTGGGAACTCAATTCCTTATCATCTCATCATCCTGATTCAAGAATATGGGTATTCAAACCCTTATATCATCATAATACTTGTTACCACTTTGACAGGTAACATAATGTGATCAAGTCATGTAACAGTGTATACATGATAAATGTTGTGCATGTATTTCACATGGATCTTACAGCCTATCAACCTCTTTTGTTACCATTCACTAGGCAACATAATATATCATTGCTTACAAAGCTTATAATGTGCTTTCAATAACAAAGCATCATATCACTTACCTGGCTATGCTCAATATCTCATAAGACCTGCATGATTAGTACAGATGATAACAGATACATCAATTTCCTATCTGCATAATATAAAAAATTATGACATCATTGTTTAAGGGTTATACCACTATGCCCTTGCTAGGGTTAGGGTTTCCCTTCTCAATTCAATTAGGATTAACCATCCTCTTAAGCTCAAATAAGATTAATGACTTATCATATCATTATCCAACCATAGAGCTCTCATGCTATAGAATATAACCCAGAATTAGGGTTTCACACTTCCATTTACCTTTTTTTTTAAAGGGGGACGGGAAACCCTATGATTGGGGTTCCCCGTTTCTATTACTAGCTAATCAAATCAAGGTTTACAAGAGACTGCAAGCTCAAAGGGAAATGACTCGATAGAGAAAACCTAGCTACATGACCCCAACGAGCCGAGTTGGCCAGCTGGTGGGCTACTCTATTACATCTATGATTAATGTAAAGCAAACTACAGAAAGAAAACTGAGTAATCAATTCTTTGACATCTCCAGCCATAGTTCCAACATAGTCTCGACGTGCCTTTTTGCCTATGAATGCATGGATGGCCTCCATGGAATCCATATCAACTTCAATGTCGTCGTATCCTTTCTCCTTTGCCCACTACAGCGCAGCTCTTACGGCTAGCAGCTCCGACATAGCAATGCCCATCCCTGTGCTGACCTTCTCCCCTGCAACCTCCACCAATCTACCCGTGTCATCCCTAACAGCCCAACCAATTCCCGCTCCCCCGTCCTCCCCGACAGACCCATCGACGTTAATCTTCCGCCTGCCTTGCAATGGTTTCGGCCATCCACCGCTCCTCCCGCCAACTCTCCCCACGACGCCTCCCCCCTCTCTTCCCTGCTGGGCGCTGACATCCCCCCATCACGTTCCACGACAACTATGCCTCCACCCCGCAACACAACGTCGCTGCTATTGCCCCGCAGCATTGCATGGATGCCTTTCCCAAACCCAATCCCCGTTGTGACTCCTCCACTACTCGACACAACAGCGTTATTACTGGCATGCAACTTTATGTCGCCACCCTCATCATTCTCATGCCTTGCCTCTCCGTTGCCATCACATCCAAGCATAGCCGTCCGCCCCACCCCCTCTCCTTATGGTGTGACGCTTGCCTCTACCCATTGCTGTTGTCCTATTAGTTCATTACCTTCCTCTCCCCCCTTATCGCTTTGGCACTGTCCTCCCCTTCTCATCATCGCCAACACACCCCTTAGCATGTAACCACTCTTGACGTCGCTGCTTTTGAACATCCTAATGCATCTTGATCGCCACGCTGTCCATATACCTGCCACCATGTACACCTTTTCCTCCATGGAGCTCCTGTCCAGTGCAGCGCCCACCGCTGAGGTTATTTCCTCATCCCTAACTTCATCCACCCACGCATGCACTCCCCGTGGTGTTTGCTCCCAGACTTCCACAGCGTTGGGGCAACGAAAAAGCATGTGCGGTATTGTCTCCTTCTCAGCACCACACAACATGCAAGTTCCATCCTCTAAGCAGTGTCGATCATATAGACGCCCCCTTGTTGCTAAACATCTCGTGCATGTCCTCCACAGAAAATGGGTTGTTTTCAGACTCCATCCCGCATGCCAAATCCTCTTCCAAAGATCATCCTATTGTCACTGCACAAAGATCCTCACTTCCTCTTTCCTAAGTAATCCCAACCAGTACGCTGACCGTACCAAAAATTCACCATCCTTTGAAGGCCACCACATAAGACTGTCCTGGGGTCGCCGCACACTAAGTTGGATCGCACATATTCTTTTAACATAGTGCTCCGGAAAGCAATCTCTGACTTTATCAACCTCCCATCGAGTGCCATCTTCTGTCATCAGTTCCCTCACTTTGCGGTAATCTGGTCCATCCTCTCTTTTAAAGTGTGCAAGAGTTTCATCTTCTTTCAGCAACCAGTTATCCTCCCAAATATCCACCTCCATTCCATCGCCCACCCTCCATTGTGTCCCTTCCTTTAATAACTCCTTTGCTCCCCATAGACTCCTCCCAGAATAACTAGGATTGTATCCCCTTCTTGCTTCCCATATGGATGACGATGGATAATACCTAGCTTTGAGTACTCCAGTCACTAGGGATTCCGGGTTGTTTGCTATTCGCCACAATTGCCTAGCCAGGAGGGCTTGGTTAAAAGTTTGGAAATCTCTAAATCCAAGACCCCCTGCCTCTTAGGCATGCACATCCTTTCCCAACTTAGCCATGACATCTTCCTTTTTTATCTTTTGCTCCCCACCAAAATCTAGCCACCATCCTCTGTATCTCCACTATGGTTCCCATGGGTAGCTGAAAAATACTCATAATGTATGTGGGTATTGCCTGAGCTACTGCTTTGATTAGAAATTCTCGCCCCGCCTTTGACAACAGTTTTTCTGACCACCCTTGGAATTTCCTCCAAATCCTGTCCCGGATGAAGCTGAACACCTGCTTCTTGGACCTTCCCATGGCTATCGGGAGACCCAGGTAACTGGACACTTCCATTTACCTTATTAGGAATTAGGGTTTACAATTCACATTGCATCACCCTTGATTAGGGTTTAAGTTCAATAACCCACAATTAGGGTTTACTATTCACATCATATCACCCTTGATTAGGGTTTACTATTCACATCATATCACCCTTGATTAGGGTTTACTATTCACCCCAAGTAGGAGTGATCATCAAAGTACCTTGAATTAAGGTTTATCATGTCATCATTATGAATTAAGGTCATATCATCATCATGTATTAGGATTTCACCTATTAATGCCCTCAGTTAGGGTTATGATTCATCAACCATCATAATTAGGGTTTCATGATCTCACTATAAAGGATCATACCCTAATTAGACATTCATTAATATTAGAAGTCCACTACATGATTATCATTCATGTAGGAAGTCTTCTCTCTCTCATCCTCTATAGGTTGGTGTTTGTTCAACCTTGATTAGGATAAGTCAACTCAACCTTGAAGAAGGATTGACATCATGGGTTATGTCATCATCACCAAGACAATTAAGGATTAATTATTCAAATGGTACTAATGTTATGACCCACTCTGTAATTAACCAGTAAATACTAAGTTTAGCATATGATTAACTTAGTGATGTTGAATTGAGAACTCACTTATGCTAATGATGTTTGAACTAATAACAAACTCTCTTAAGCTTAAATCCTAGCCCTGAGCTTGTGGAGGATTCAGAGTTTGAACCGATGCCAGAGGAAACGTTCGAATCCGACCTTCGGGTCGCGAGTTATGAGTTTTTTAGCTTTGAGGGACTAGTTTGTAATTTTGGAAAGTTGGTGGGCAAATTGCATTTCGCCCCCTATCCCTTTCTCCCTTATCCCTTCTTCACCCGATCACTTCCAGAACCGCTAAAAGCAGCGCCCGATAGAACAACAATAGGCTGCAACCAAGGGCGATAGATGTGGCGATTTTGGCACCCATAGCCCCGATCTAGCAGCGGCGCCGTCCTCCTCTCTTCTTCTCCTTTCCCTTTTCTTCTTCATTCACCTCGCCCTAGTGGCGCCTCGACCTGCTTGAGCAAGCAGCGCCCAACATAAAAGGCAACCTGCAGAGCCGCAATAGCAGCCGAGGCCAAGCTGTAGGGCGTCGGCCAGCAGCTGGATCTATGGCTGGAAGCCACCTTGGCGCGAGCGACGGCTGTCTTGCCTCCGCCCACCTTCCATCTTCTCCCTCGCCCTAGGCGCGTGGTACCTCAATCAGCCTGGGCTCCGACCAGCTGCACAGAACAGCAGCCGCAGGTATGGCCATGGTTAGGGCTAGTGACTGGGAGCCCTCCTGGGCGCAGCCAGTATCTGAAATCATCCACTTTGAGTTCGGCCAAGAGGCCTAGATCAGAACCTGCCGCCAATAGCCCTCAATTCAGCCCTAGCCGAGCTTCCTTTCGATCTGTACATGAGAAAAATGGCTGATTGCTTGTAGCAGATTCGGCCAGGGGCAGTTCTGCCCAGAAAAGCAACACCAAACGTCGCCTTGAGCTCGGACACTAGTTGGGAGAAGAAATCCGAAACCCTAGCCTTGAATTCAACTCTTAACTGAGCCTTCCGTCAAGCTGAGCTTAGGCGTAAGATACTGTTGCAGCTAGACCGTGAACAGAACAAACTCAAAGGAAGAAGACAATTAAATTACGCCTCGAAATAGGCCTTGGACGCATCTCCGGACGAATCCGGACAGACCAAATCGCTGTGAGTGGGGTTTCATTTATTTATCATTAATAAACTCAGGTGTTTGAATATTTTCTATTTTGTGCGCGAATTATGCTGATAACAGGCGTTATCAGGCGTCGGGCAGCGTTTGGCATCGCCCGACTTTTTATTTTATAAAATGCTTCTAGACGCTGTTATATGATTTAGTTTAGCATCTGATCAATGTGGATTGAATCAGTGAATATATATGGTTCATTGGAACTTGAAATACGTAATATGCTTGATGAAAATGATGAAATTTCCTGTGTTATGTTGCAATGTATTTGTTGATTTAAAAATGGATATTTAGCTTGGAAACTGGATAAATGATACTGAATCATGTTTAAGGATGATAAATGATATATATGTGTTTTCAAGTGATGTTTTGAATGTGAAATAAGTATGAAATGTGATATTCCTATTTAAATGGTTATATGTTAGTCAGTTAATAGACTTAGGTGCCCTAACACCGTAGAACCCCTTTGACAGATCTACTTCTTAGGGGTGAACTCGTGTTGCAACATTATCCGTGCTTGTGTCATGGAGACACGAGGATAGAGAGGCAGTGTCCAACAACAACGCGTGCTTGTGTCACAGTGGCACTGGAGAAAAAAATGGGGGTTATTGCAACATTATTCGTGCTTGTGTCATGGAGGTAACCCGTGAGACTCTCCGCCTGTGTACTCAGGTTAGAGGAGGAATCTAGAGCACTCAGAGTAGTGCCTTGAGGCCGTAGAGCCTATGAGTCAGGCCGGAGAGCCTGGGGTCCTGTGGCAGAGCAGGGCTGGCGTCAGACTTAGCATTTCCCAGGTGTGTCGCTAAGTCTTGTACGGTGGGATCGTAGTTCGCTACGGATCTTTATATGCAGGGTACACTGCATATGATTAGGGCATAATAATAAAATAATATGTAATCATATAGAATCATAGTAAATTAATATATCCGAACTTTTGTGCCAATACATTATATCTGTTTATTGGTTTAAATTATCTGTTATTGCATAGAAAAGTGATTATATTCTACAATCTGTTATGTCGTTAGAACGGCCCTGTTTGTACTGCACTTATGTTTTATTTCAATTTTATAAACTTGATGAGTTGTTTAATGATAGCTAAGTGAAATGCTATTCACTGAGCGAGTAGGCTCATACCTCTACTCAAAACATTTTCAGGTCAACATCAGCAATAGGAATCGGAAGGATCTTTTCATCCTAACGCCTAGTCTATAGAAGGTTTGTAGTTAGTCTAGTTAGAGGTCTCTTAGTCCTTCCCCTCGATCCTTGGGACATGGTGTGGGTGAGAGAGAGTATGTATGTGGAATGTGTATAAAGATGTAAATTAGCTGTTATGTTTACTTTATGTTGAACAATGTAATTTGCTGTAGACTTTGTATATATCTCCTGTCAGTTTAATAGAAATGCTTCTGCAGTTTGTTTAGTTTTAGTTTACAGCCTAAATCAGATTATCCTTTTAATGTAATTTAAGATGTTTTAAATAATGATGAATGATTTGGCTTGTGTGTAAATTCCTTTGTCGCGCCTTAATCTTATGGTCTGTGGTTAGTATGAGATTGAGGTGTGACATCTTTTGGTATCAGAGCATAGGTTGAGTATATGAATACTCTAAGTCTAGGTCGGGGGATAATAAGAGACCAATAGGATTAAGGTTTAGGTGTCTTTCTTCTATCTGTAGTTTTCTAACAGGAAATATTTTGTTATATCTTTGCAGATGGCAGGAAGAGGTCATGATCGTGATGATCAGGCTGAGAGCCATGTTGGCCCTGATCCTCTGTACTTGGGTCCAGGTGGTGGTGACCACGTGGATGAAGCATCTCGTATGTATAAGATGTTTCTGGAGACCAGAGAGAAGTACAAGGCTGATAGGCGGGCTTCTACTTCTACCAGCAATAAGGATCTGATGCGATCATATGAGCTTGTAAAGAAGCTTGGCGGCACAGAGTTTAGTGGCACTACAGATCCAGCAGAGGTTGATGAGTGGTTGAGACAGATAGAGAAGGTCTTTCGCCTGATGGAGCTTTCAGAAGAGAAAAAGATTAATCATGCAGTCTATCTTTTGACAGGCGATGCAGAGCTGTGGTAGCGTAATGTGGAGGAAAAGAGGAGAGGTACAGAGCTTTCTTGGCAGGATTTCTCTGAAGATTTTCATCTTAAGTTTTATCCACCTACCTTCCTTAATGAGAAAATCAGGCAGTTACAGAACATTAAGCAGGGGAACATGTCAATTACTGAGTTTGAAGCGCTTTTCACTCGGTTAGCGAACTTCTGTCCGCAGCTTGTTGCTGACAACATAGAAAGATGCAGAAGGTTTCAAGAAGGACTGAGGCCAGAGATTCAGCATACAATTTCTGCTATTAGTAAAAGGAACAGGGAGAACTTTGGTGAGTTTGTTGAGGCTGCTAGACAGGTTGAGGAATCTGTGAATGCTGACAAGGTGCCTGAGTCTAAGAAGAGATCTGTAGATTTCAGTAGAGGACAGTCCAATAGTGGATATAGAGGTGGAGGTAGAGGTTTCTTTTCTAAACTCGGGCGTGGCTTTAGCTGTTTCAGTAGACAAAGATCTGAGGATGTTACTTCTTCTAGAGGCAGAGGGAGATATAACCCAGGGAGATGGGGCAGTGCCGCTAGTGGACAGTCTTCTGGGTCGTCAATGTCAGTGACAGGTCCCCAGGGACAAGGGATACTGCCATGTGACAAATGTGGAAAACCACATTCTGGTCAGTGTTGGAGTCCAAGTTGTTATGTCTGTGGACAAGTTGGACACCTCAAAAGGGAATGTCCTCAGCTTCATCAAGCAGCATCACAAGCTTTCCAACCTCAGTACCATGATGTTCCAAGTTATTCGGTGGCTTCTGGTTCCAGAGGTGGTGGAGTGCCCAGTGGCAGAAGTGGTCAGAGAGGATAGCGTGTCAGAGGGAGAGCTTCAGCACGTTTCTTTTCTTTGACACCTCAGGAAGGTATAATCTCTTCACAAGTCGTTACAGGAGAAATGCTTTTGTTTAATAGTATACCAGTTTCAGTTTTGATAGATCCGGGTGCTACTCACTCTTTTATACGACGTTCTTTAGTTGGTGAACTTAATCTGTTAACTCAAGAGTTGATAGATGAGTTAGTGTTGAGGGTTCCACTAGGTGGACCAACAGTTCTATCTGAGTTCTGTCCCAGATGTTTGTTATCTTTTGGAGGTTACACCTTTGCCGCTAATCTCATACCCCTGGATGTAAATACTTTTCAAGTCATCTTGGGTATGGATTGTCTTGAGACATATCGAGTGCAACTCGATTGTTGGAAGAAGGAAGCTACCTTTCAACAAGGTGAATTTTCTTGTGTCTTTACTGGAGACAGGAAAGTTCTGCCTACGTGCATTGTATCAGCTGTAGTAGCTGATAAGATGCTACAAAAAGGATGTGAAGCATTCCTTGCTCATGTGGTTGACACTAGAACAGAGAAGAGCACCGCCAGTGTTTATGATATACCTGTGGTTTGTGAGTTTTCTGATGTTTTTCCAGAAGAGTTGCCAGGCTTACCTCCTGTCAGAGACATTGATTTTGAGATTCAGGTATATCCAGGTAGTCATCCAGTGGCACTGCCAGCTTATAGAATGGCACCTGCAGAGTTGAAGGAACTCAAGGTGCAGCTGCAGGAGTTGCTGGATAAGGGTTTCATCAGACCCAGTTCTTCTCCGTGGGGTGCTCCAGTCCTGTTTGTTAAGAAAAAGGATGGTACCATGCGTCTCTGTATAGATTACAGGCAACTGAACAAGATCACTATTAAGAACAAGTACCCTTTGCCGAGAATAGACGATCTGTTTGATCAGTTGTGTGGAGCGACGATCTTCTCTAAGATAGATTTGAGATCTGGATATCATCAGCTCAGAATAAAGGCTTCTGATATTCCCAAGACAGCTTTCAGAACTAGGTATGGGCATTATGAGTTTCTGGTCATGTCGTTTGGGCTGACCAATGCCCCAGCAGCCTTTATGGATATGATGAATCGGATTTTCAAACCGTTCCTAGATCAGTTTATTGTAGTCTTTATAGATGATATTCTGATCTATTCTAGAAATGATGAGCAACATGAGCAACACCTGAGAATGACGTTGTAGTTGTTGAGGCAACATCAGTTGTATGCTAAGTTTAGCAAGTGTGAGTTCTAGTTGGCAGAGGTAGCATTTCTTGGACATGTTATCTCGAGAGATGGAGTTAGCGTTGACCCTAAGAAAGTTGATTCTGTACTTCAGTGGGAACAACCTAAGACTCCTACTGAGATCAGAAGTTTCTTGGGTTTAGCAGGCTATTACAGAAGGTTTATACAGAACTTTAGTGTTCTAGCATCACCTTTGACACGTTTGACGAGGAAGAATGTGCCATTTGTTTGGTCTGATAACTGTGAGAAGAGTTTTCAGATCTTGAAGAGGAAGTTGACCACAGTGCCAGTGTTGGTTTTGCCAGAGGCAGATAAAGGTTATATAGTGTTTTGCGATGCTTCCAGGAGAGGTTTGGGCTGTGTGTTGATGCAGGAAGACAAAGTTGTGGCTTATGCATCTAGACAGCTTAAGAAGAACGAAGAGAATTACCCGACTCATGATCTGGAGTTGGCTGCCATAGTTCATGCTCTTAAGACATGGCGTCACTACCTGTATGGTGAGACATGTCAGGTGTTCACGGACCATAAGAGCTTGAAGTATATCTTCACTCAGAAGGATTTGAATTTGAGACAGCGCAGATGGCTTGAGCTGATCAAAGACTATGATGTGACAATCGATTACCATCTTGGTAAAGCGAATGTTGTGGCAGATGCCTTGAGTAGAAAGTCAAGTTCAACAACAAATGCATTTTTTGTGGCATGTTTCAAAAGAGACTTGCTTGTAGATATGCGAAAGTTGAACTTAGACTTGGATGTGACTGGACGGAGTGGGTTGATTGCTCCAATGCAGGTCAAACCTACTTTCTATGATCATATTAAGGAATTGCAACAGAGTGATAATGATTTGAGGCAGATTATGCAGGATATGTCGGAAGGTAAAAGGTCAGAATTCAGGTTCTCTGACGATGGTGTGTTGTATCTTCATGACAGGTTGTGTGTACCTGGGAACAGTGAGCTGAAAGAGCAAATTCTTGAAGAAGCGCATGCTTCTATGTATGCTATGCATCCAGGTAACACGAAAATGTATAGGAATCTCAAAGAGCTGTATTGGTGGTCTGGTATGAAAAGAGATGTGGCTGAGTACATGGCTAGATGTGGAGTGTGTCAGCAGGTTAAAGCTGAGCATCAGAAACCTGCTGGTACCTTACAGTCGCTTCCTATACCTGAATGGAAATGGGAACACATCACGATGGATTTTGTGGTAGGGTTACCCAGAACGCCTCGAGGTTCGGACTCGATATGGGTGATTGTGGATAGACTAACTAAGTCTGCTCACTTTCTCCCTGTCAAGTCAACCTTTGATGTTCCAAAGCTGGCCAAGATTTATGTGGATGAGGTAATCAGATTACATGGGATTCCAGTTTCCATTATTTCTGACAGAGATCCTAAGTTTACATCTAGATTCTGGAATCAGTTACATCGTGCGTTGGACACAAAGATGAGGTTTAGTACAGCATTTCACCCGCAGACAGATGGTCAATCTAAGAGGACCATTCAGACTCTTGAAGACATGCTGAGAGCATGCGTTCTGCAGTTCAGAGGTAACTGGGAAGAACACTTAAGCCTGATGGAGTTTGCATATAACAACAACTACCATTCTAGTCTTGGAATGGCCCCATATGAAACTCTATATGGCAGGAAGTGTAGATCACCAGTTTGTTGGTATGAGGTTGGTGAGAAAGAAATTCTTGGACCTGAGATAGTCGATATGACTACAGAGAAGATATCTGTGATCAGGGAGCAGTTGAAAGCTTCTCAGGACAGGCAGAAAAGTTATGCAGAGAGACGACATCGACCTCTTGAGTTTGAGGTTGGTGATGAGGTTTATCTAAAAGTTTCACCGTGGAAGGGAGTGTTGAGGTCTGGTAAGAGAGGCAAATTGACTCCTAGGTTTATGGGCCCATATCCTATCATTGAGAGGATTGGACATGTAGCCTATAAGTTGGATTTTCCATCTGAGTTAGCTAATCTTCATGATGTGTTTCATGTGTCTATGCTTAAGAAATGTTACCCTGGTACAGAAAAGATAGTTGACCCAGAACCTGCACAGCTTAGATCAGATGTGTCCTATGTTGAGGGACCAATCCAGATAGTTGATCAGAGGATCAAGAAGCTTAAGAACCATGAGATACCATTGGTGAAGGTTCTGTGGAGGAATCATAACCTTGAAGAAGCTACGTGGGAGCTTGAATCTGAGATGCGTAGCAAGTTTCCTTTTCTCTTTTAGGAATTTTGGGATGAAATTCTTATAAGGGAGGGAGATTGTTATGACCCACTCTGTAATTAATAGTAAATACTAAGTTTAGCATATGATTAACTTAGTGATGTTGAATTGAGAACTCACTTATGGTAATGATGTTTGAACTAATAACAAACTCTCTTAAGATTAAATCCTAGCCCTGAGCTTGTGGAGGATTCAGAGTTTGAACCGATGCCAGAGGAAACGTTCGAATCCGACCTTCGGGTCGTGAGTTATGAGTTTTTGAGCTTTGAGGGACTAGTTTGTAATTTTGGAAAGTTGGTGGGCAAATTTCATTTCGACCCCTAGCCCTTTCTCCCTTATCCCTTCTTCACCCGATCACTTCCAGAACCGCTAAAAGCGGCGCCCGATAGAATAGCAATAGGCTGCAACCAAGGGCGATAGATGTGGCGATTTTGGCACCCATAGCCCCGATCTAGCAGCGGCGTCGTCCTCCTCTCTTCTTCTCCTTTCCCTTTTCTTCTTCATTCACCTCGCCCTAGTGGCGCCTCGACCTTCTTGAGCAAGCAGCGCCCAACAGAAAAGGCAACCTGCAGAGCCGCAATAGCAGCCGAGGCCAAGCTGTAGGGCGTCGGCCAGCAGCTCGATCTATGGCTGGAAGCCACCTTGGCGCGAGCGACGGCCGTCTTGCCTCCGCCCACCTTCCATCTTCTCCCTCGCCCTAGGCGCGTGGTACCTCAATCAGCCTGGGCTCCGACCAGCTGCACAGAACAGCAGCCGCAGGTATGGCCATGGTTAGGGCTAGTGACTGGGAGCCCTCCTGGGCACAGCCAGTATCTGAAATCATCCACTTTGAGTTCGGCCAAGAGACCTAGATCAGAACCTGCCGCCAATAGCCCTCAATTCAGCCCTAGCCGAGCTTCCTTTCGATCTGTACATGAGAAAAATGGTTGATTGCTTGTAGTAGATTCGGCCAGGGGCAGTTCTTCCCAGAAAAGCAACACCAAACGTCGCCTTGAGCTCGGACACAAGTTGGGAGCAGAAATCCGAAACCCTAGCCTTGAATTCAACTCTTAACCGAGCCTTCCGTCAAGTTGAGCTTAGGCGTAAGCTACTGTTGCAGCTAGACCGTGAATAGAACAAATTCAAAGGAAGAAGACAATTAAATTACGCCTCGAAATAGGCCTTGGACGCATCTCCGGACGAATCCGGACAGACCAAATCGTTGTGAGTGGGGTTTCATTTATTTATCATTAATAAACTCAGGTGTTTGAATATTTTCTATTTTGTGCGCGAATTATGCTGATAACAGGCGTTATCAGGCGTCGGGCAGTGTTTGGCATCGCCCGACTTTTTATTTCATAAAATGCTTCTAGACGCTGTTATATGATTTAGTTTAGCATCTGATCAGTGTGGATTGAATCAGTGAATATATATGGTTCATTGGAACTTGAAATACGTAATATGCTTGATGAAAATGATGAAATTTCCTGTGTTATGTTGCAATGTATTTGTTGATTTAAAAATGGATATTTAGCTTGGAAACTGGATAAATGATACTGAATCATGTTTAAGGATGATAAATGATATATATGTGTTTTCAAGTGATGTTCAGAATGTGAAATAAGTATGAAATGTGATATTCCTATTTAAATGGTTATATGTTAGTCAGTTAATAGACTTAGGTGCCCTAACACCATAGAACCCTTTTGACAGATCTGCTTCTTAGGGGTGAACTCGTGTTGCAACATTATCCGTGCTTGTGTCATGGAGACATGAGGATAGAGAGGCAGTGTCCAACAACAACGCGTGCTTGTGTCACGGTGGCACTGGAGAAAAAAAATGGGGGTTATTGCAACATTATCCGTGCTTGTGTCATGGAGGTAACCCGTGAGACTCTCTGCCTGTGTACTCAGGTTAGAGGAGGAGTCTAGAGCACTCAAAGTAGTGCCTTGAGGCCGTAGAGCCTATGAGTCAGGCCGGAGAGCCTGGGGTCCTGTGGCAGAGCAGGGCTGGCGTCAGACTTAGCATTTCCCGGGTGTGTCGCTAAGTCTTGTACGGTGGGATCGTAGTTCACTACGGATCTTTATATGCAGGGTACACTGCATATGATTAGAGCATAATAATAAAATAATATGTAATCATATAGAATCACAGTAAATTAATATATCCGAACTTTTGTGCCAATACATTATATCTGTTTATTGGTTTAAATTATCTGTTATTGCATAGAAAAGTGATTATATTCTGCAATCTGCTATGTCGTTAGAACTGCCCTGTTTGTACTGCACTTATGTTTTATTTCAATTTTATAAACCTGATGAGTTGTTTAATGATAGCTAAGTGAAATGCTATTCACTGAGCGAGTAGGCTCATACCTCTACTCAAAACATTTTCAGGTCAACATCAGCAATAGGAATCGGAAGGATCTTTTCATCCTAACGCCTAGTCTATAGAAGGTTTGTAGTTAGTCTAGTTAGAGGTCTCTTAGTCCTTCCCCTCGATCCTTGGGACATGGTGTGGGTGAGAGAGAGTATGTATGTGGAATGTGTATAAAGATGTAAATTAGCTGTTATGTTTACTTTATGTTGAACAATGTAATTTGCTGTAGACTTTGTATATATCTCCTGTCAGTTTAATAGAAATGCTTCTGCAGTTTGTTTAGTTTTAGTTTACAGCCTAAATCAGATTATCCTTTTAATGTAATTTAAGATGTTTTAAATAATGATGAATGATTTGGCTTGTGTGTAAATTCCTTTGTCGCGCCTTAATCTTGTGGTCTGTGGTTAGTATGAGATTGGGGTGTGACAACTAATCACCCTATCTTATTAGGATACAAATGCTATAATCATCTTTGATTACATCATGAATTAAACAATTGATCAACTTGTCCCTTGACCACTTTAAGTACTCATGCGGTTTTGGTTGATTATCCACCAAACGGTCTTGGTCATATAGACCCCAAACAGTCTTGCACAAAAAGCCTCCAAACAGTCTAAGACCTTTTATGTGCCATCCAACTTATGAAAACAGGATTAATTAATGCGGAAGAAAATTATTAGCAGCGGAATTACTGAAAATCACTAAAAATTTAAAAAATTTTGTAAATAAATCCACAAACAGTAAAACTCTATCATAAAGAACCAAAGTAAGTTTTTTACATGTTGATTCATCAGTACATCTCTGTATCATCTCATCTCGAGAGTCATAACATTGACTGCCCAATTAAACTATACATGAGCAGTATACAAAATCTCGAGGCATCAAGCCAAAAATCTCAGATCTATATCAAACTGTCTACTGACTCCTAGGACCTGAGAGTACAGAGAGGACACATAGGACTCTCTCTATATACAAGACTTGACAAACCGTGTCTCCACCTATGGATCACTATTGTCCTTGTTGTTGTTGTTGCTGCTGTGGCTGTTGGGTTTCTTCTTCCTCGGCGTCTACCTAAAAAGTTGAATCCCACGGGGGTGAGAAAATTGAAAATTGTCCCAGCGAGAGATATAACTCTCTGCCAGAAACATTGTTATTGCTGGTAATAGAATAACACTGAGCAATAGAATTATAAATATTCAACAGCAGATAAATCATTGATTGAGCTAAGTAGAGCAGTATTCTCTGTGCAATCATTTCAATTATAACTTGGTTAAGTAGAAAGTCATTCATTTAATAAGGAATATGAAGAACATGTATATCTTTTATCTTTATAAGACATAATAAACAATGTATCATCAAACATTAATTCTCGTAATTCCACCTTAAGCAAATATGCTACACAGCTGATTACATTTTACAATCATATTTATAACCTGAGGAGATGAGGTATACCGCTCATACTCCAACCGACCATTACGAAATTGAAATCGGTACCATACATAGGTCATTAGAAGAGCCGAATTTCTATGACCTCATCTTCCTTAGTCAGTGTGAGGAACAACATGCAGGACATCTTGTGTCTCTGCTATAAATATAGCTTTCCAGGGTATACTGAAAACTTTGCTATTAGAGTTGCAGTGGCATGTTGTACTCTCTTCGCAATCGAGGGATTTCTTGTTTATCTCACATCGATTTGGCATTAATATCATCATCAGGAGATTAGTGATACATCATCCCAGCATATACATATAATGAAGGATTGAGGGATTTAGTGTTTATCTCACATCAATTCCTCCATTAGGGTGTAAGGATATTCACGCCCATTACCCCCACATACTCAAAAGTATTCTCTCCAGGAGTTCCCTTAGAAAAACCTGTTTCACCATCACCTAACTATTGACGATGATGGATCTATGGTCAGGGCTCTACATGATGTCATTTCACTTGATTAATTAAGTACATTACAACATTCTTTTAGCATCAGGCATGTTTTCAATCATAAAACATTATAACAATTGCTATAAAGAATGAGTATTATTTCTATCAAGTTCTTTTCACAGCTTCGTTAACATTGGGATCTCAATCCCTTATCATATCATCATTATGATTTAAGAATATGGGTGTTCAAACCCTTAGATCATCAATATACTTGTTACCACTTTAACAGGTAACATAATGCTAACAAGTCATTTGATAGTGTAAACATGATAATTGCAATGCAGGTATTTCACATGGCTCTTACATCCTATCAATCTCTTTTGTTACCTTTCACTAGGTAACATAGAATATCACTACTTACAAAGCTCATAAAGTTCTTTCAATAAATAAAGCATCATAGCTCATACCTGGCTATGTTCAATATCTCATAAGACATGCATGATTAGTACAGATGATAAAAGATACATCAATTTCATATCAGCATATTGCAAAACAATTATGACATCATTATTTAAGGGTTACACCACTATGCCCTTGCTAGGGTTAGGGTTTCCCTTTTCAATTCAATTAGGGTTAATCATCCCCTTTAGCTCAAATAGGATAAATGACTCATCATTTCATTATCCAACCTTAGAGCTTCTTAGTATAAAGTATAACCCAGAATTAGGGTTTCACATATTCATTCACCTTATTTGGAATTAGGGTTTACTATTTACATCACATCACCCTTGATTAGGGTTTATAACCAACAATCCATAATTAGGGTTTACTATTTACATCACATCACCCTTGATTAGGGTTTAAAACCAACAACCCATAATTAGAGTTTACTATTCACATCACATCACCCTTGATTAGGGTTTACTATTCATATCACATCACCCTAGGTTAGGGTTTACTATTCATATCACATCACCCTAGGTTAGGGTTTACTATTCCTCATCCATCATAATTAGGGTTTCATGATCCTACTATGAAATATCATACCCTAATTAGACATTCTTTCATACTAAAAGTGTTAAAACTTAGCCATTATATGCTTATCATTCACATAGGAAGTCTTCTCTCTCATCTTCTATAAGATGATGTTTGCATCAGCCTTGATTAGGCTAAGTCAACTCAATCTTGAAGAAGAATTGACATCATGGGTTATGTCATTGTCACCATGACCATTAAGGCTTAATTATTCAAAGGGTACTAATCACCTCATCCCATTAAGATGTAATTATTATAATCATCTTTGATTACATCATGTATTAGTCAACTAATCACTTTGTCCTTTAACCACTTTAAGTACCCATGCGGTTTTGGTTAATTATCCACTAAACGATCTTGGCCACTAAGACCCCAAACGATCTTGACCAACTCAGACCTCAAACAGTCTTGCATACTAAACCTCCAAACGTTCTAAGACTTTTTGGACCTCCATGCGGTCTTGGACCATCTTTGAAACCGTTTGGTAAAGTAGGTGGTGAGGATCGTTTGCCCAAAGTTGACTTTTGAAACCGCATGAACTCAATCAGTATGGAAACTGCATGAACCTAAATGGTTTGGGATCATTTTGCCCCAAACGGTCTTAAGACCATTTGATCCAAACCTCCTCAAAACCACAAGGACCAAAAATAGTCTTAACAAGTCAAATTGAATTAGGGTTTCCAATGTTGGTTCCTTCCACCATTGAATTCATGTAACCGATCATCAATTGGACCAATCACCATACTTCAATTGAGTTGAATAGGTCCACCTTCAACTGATTTGACCCTCAATTGACCCTCAATTAATCATCAATTATGGTTTTAATTAATTGGATTAGGGTTTGGAATCGATGATCCTTCAACATTAATCAATGTGAGATTGATAACTTTGAAACCATTGAACCTTCATCCAAATTGAACTTGACCTGACCCCAAACGGTCTTGAGGTCGTTTGGATGACCTCCAAACAGTCTTGAGACCGTTTTCCCATGTCCACATCAAAATCCAAGTCAACCAATTAGGGTTTGGTTCATTGGATTGCTCACCAAATCAGCAATTAATTACTCTTCAACTCAATACCTTTAGATCTCCAAACACCTCTACATAGTCAACCCTAGACCTCCAAACGGTCTTGGGTGACCCCCAAACGGTCTTGGGATCATTTGGATGACCTCCAAACGGTCTTGAGACCATTTTCCCATCACATCATCATCAACCATGTCATTCAATTAAAGTTTGGATCCTAGGATTGGTCACCAAATCAACACTTGATTGTACTTCAACTTAATATCTTTGGACCTTCAATTGCTCAACCATACTTAACCCTAGACCACCAAACGGTCTTGGGTGATCACCAAACGGTCTTGAGACCGTTTGGGTGATCCCCAAATGGTTTTGAAACCGTTTGGGTCAATCAACCCAAAACATCAACTCATTCCAATGCAAAATCAGCACTTAGCCGATTAGGGTTAATACCATATCTTTGGACCTTCAAACACTTACGAATATCCAACCCTAGACCTCAAAACGGTCTTGGGTGACCCCCAAACGGTCTTGAGACCGATTGGGTGATCCCCAAATGGTTTTGAAACTGTTTGTGTGAATCAACCCAAGTTTCAAACTCAAACACTTATGAAATCAGCACTCAACCCGATTAGGGTTTTGGTGATTGATTGACCTTCAACTCATGAACCAATTAGAGTTAATCAATTATACTTAGTGGATCAATAACCAACATTATTAGAAACAAATTCCCAAATGGTCAACCCTGGTCAACACCTCCAAATGGTCTGAAACCGTTTGCTCTCATGCGGTTTGGTGAAACCATTTCATCTCAAACGGTTTGAAACCGTTTGCTCCCAAACGGTTTGGGAAACCGTTTGAGCAACATAGGAAACCGTTTGACCGGGGATTTTTCTTGGATAAACATATAATATGATTTCATCATCATCCTCCTTAGAACGACCAAGAACAGCAACCATTTTTCATGGGAATTGCACCAATGCATCAAAAGAGTTCGAAATAGAAGAAAATAACCAACAAATCATAGAGAACTTGATGCAATATCAATGTTTAAGGGTTAAAGTTATAAAACACGCCTCAAATATGATCTCCAAGCTCCAATATTGAAGGATCTAATGGTGGATGGAGTTCCAGCAACTACCCAAGGTCCTTTCTTGAGCTATTGGATGAAAAAGATGGCTAGAATTGGAAATCGGGTGAAGAAAACCAAGAATCAAGCATTGCTTTAGGGTTTCCACCATGAATCTGAGGTAGAAGATGATCAAAACCTTACCAACAGGTTGTGTTCGTCATTATCCTGCTCCTGAGATCTTCCTTGGTCGGCCAAAGCAAAGTGATAAGAGAAAAACTAAGGAAAAGTCCTTATGTGTATTGGAAAAAGAACATGTATAAGGGATTTTCAAGGAAAGAGAAAATGGATTATTTTCTTTTAATTCCAAAATAATTTCCATCAAATCCCCCTCCATTTCTTGGCCACGAAGCCATCTTCATGTTATTGCAAAACCTCTCCATTATCCAAAGATTAATGGAAAAGAAATTAAGCACCTGAAAGAGTTTTATATTAATATCCATCCTTTTAGTGGATATTACTTTTTATTATAATAATGTGAGTGGCTTCCACTCAACCAAGATCTTTTTGTGCCATAGCAAGGCACAAGCTCGTCCAACTATATTGCAAACACATCCTTCAACTTTTGGTTGAAGGGCGCCTTAATTAATTTATTTCTTTTTGCATTAAATTAAATTAATGTCCCATATATGCTTAAATCTTGATTATTTTAATGTCAATATTCTCTCTCCTCCATGATAATTCAATTGAGGCGCCCCTCTCATTTTCTTTACTCTAATTTATTCCGAGAAACATGAGAGACCCTCTAGAGGTGGTATTTTGCATGTTGAACCCTAGGTTTTGGGTAAATTGCACATTACACCAAAACTAGGTTTTAATGCACACAGATTGCTCTACAAGCTTTATCTTGATGCCCAAGCTTGTGGAAACCATACCACTACATCATATTCATTCTTATGATGTCTCAACATCGGAGGAACATCTTACCATGTGGAATTTGCAAGTTAACCCCTCAACTTGGGTAATTTGCACTTTAGTCCAAAATTAACAAAACAATGTTTCAACATCATTAAAAAAGGACTAAAATTGAAATATAAGTTCCTCAAAAGCCTTAATTACTTTTGAAAAGATAAGAGCAATCATCTAATCATCTTTATTAAACAAAACACCTAGGGTTAGTACATAACCCAGGTCAGGGATGTTACAGTTTAGACCTCTAAACGGTCTTGCACAAACCACTGAGACCGTTTGCTAAAGCTAGGTTGAAACCGTTTAGTAAAGTAGGTGGTGAAGACTGTTTGCTCAAAGTTGACTTTTGAAACCGCATGAACTCAACCGGTTTGGGATCGTTTGGTCCCAAACGGTCTTGAGACCATTAGGTCCCAAACGGTCTTGAGACCGTTTGGACTCAAACGGTCTTGAGACTGTTTGGTCCAAACCTCTTCAAAACCGCAAGGACCAAAAAGAGTCTCAACTAAACAAATCGATTTAGGGTTTCCAATGTTGGTTCCTTCAACCATTGAATCTATGGAACTACTCATCAATTGGTCCTATCACCATGCTTCAATTGAGTTAATTAGGTCATCCTTAAACTAATTTGACCCTCAATTAACCCTCAATTGATCACCAATTAGGGTTTGAATCAATTGGATTAGGGTTTGGAATTGATGAACCTTCAACATTATACAATGTGAGATTGGTAACTTTGAAACCATTGAACCTTCATCCAAATTGAACATGACCTGAACCAAACGGTATTGAGGTCATTTGGATGACCTCCAAACGGTCTTGAGACCGTTTGCCCATGTCCACATCAAAATCTAAGTCAACCAATTAGGTTTTGGTTCATTGGTTTGCTCACCAAATCAGCAATTGATTACTCTTCAACTCAATACCTTTAGATCTCCAAACACCTAACCATAGTCAACCCTAGACCTCCAAACGGTCTTGTATGACCCCCAAACAGTCTTGGGATCGTTTGGATGACCTCCAAACGGTCTTGAGACCATTTTCCCATCACATCATCACCAACCATGTCATTCAATTAAAGTTTGGATCCTAGGATTGGTCACCAAATCAGCAATTGATTGTACTTCAACTTAATGTCTTTGGACCTTCAATTTCTCAACCATACCTAACCCTAGACCTCCAAACGGTATTGAGTGACTCCCAAACGGTCTTGAGACCGTTTGAGTGATCCCCAAACGGATTTGAAACCATTTGGGTCAATCAACCCAAAACATCAACTTATTCAATTGCAAAATCAGCACTTAGCCGATTAGGGTTAACACCATATCTTTGGTCCTTTAAACACTTAACCATATCCAAACCTAGACCTCCAAATGGTCTTGGGTGACCCCCAAACGGTATTGAGACAGTTTGGGTGATCCCCAAACGGTTTTGAGACCGTTTGGGTCAATCAACACAAGTTTCAAACTCAAACACTTATGAAATCAGCACTCAACCCGATTAGGGTTTTGGTGATTGTTGGGCCTTCAACTCATGATAAAATTAGAACTAATAAATTATATTTAATGGATAAATAACCAACATTATTATAAACAAAATCCCAAATGGTCAACCTTGGTCAACACCTCCAAACAGTCTGAAATAGTTTGCTCTCATGCGGTTTGGTGAAACTGTTTCATCTCAAACGGTTTCCCAAACCATTTGCTTTGAGCAACTAAGGAGACCGTTTGACCTGGGATTTTCTTGGATAATCATCTAAGATGATGTCATCATCGTTCTCCTTAGAACAACCAAGAACAGCAACCATTTTTCATGGGAATTGCATCAATGCATCAAAAGAGTTCGAAATAGAAGAAATAATCAACAAATCATAGAGAACTTGATGTAATATCAATGTTTAAGGGTTAAAGTTATAAAACCCGCCTCAAATCTAATCTCCAAGCTCCAAGATTCACGGTTCTAATGGTTTATGGAGTTCCAGCAACTGCCCAAGGTCTGTTCTTGAGCTATTGGATGAAAAAGTTGGCTAGAATTGGAAATCAGGTGAAGAAAATCAAGAATCAAGCATTGCTTTAGGGTTTCCACCATGAATCCGAGGTAGAAGATGATCAAAACCTTACCAAAAGGTTGTTTTCGTCCTTATCCTGCTCCTGAGCTCTTTCTTGGTCGGCCAAAGCAAAGTGATAAGAGAAAAACTAAGGAAAGGTCCTTATGGGTATTGGAAAAAGAACATGTATGAGAGATTTTCAAGGAAAGAGAAAATGGATTGTTTTCTTTTAATTCCAAAATAATTTCCATCAAATCCCCCTCCATTTCTTGGCCACGAAGCCATCTTCATGTTCTTGTAAAAATCCATCATTATCCAAGAATTAATGGAAAAGGAACTAAGCACCTTAAAGAGTTTTATATTAATATCCAACCTTTTAGTGGATATTACTTTTTATTATAATAATGTGAGTGGCTTCCACTCAACCAAGATCTTTTTGTGCCATAGAAAGGCACAAGCTCGTAAAAATATATTGCAAACACATCCTTCAACTTTTGGTTGAAGGGCTCCTCGTTTAATTTATTTCTTTTTGTATTAAATTAAATTAAAGTTCCATATATGCTTAAATCTTGATTATTTTAATGTCAAGATTCTCTCTCCTCCAAGATAATTCAAATGAGGTGCCCCTATCATATTATTTTCTCTACTTGATGCCAAGAAACATGAGAGACCCTCTAGAGGTGATATATTGAACCCTAGATTTTGGGTAAATTGCACATTACGCCAAAACTAGGTTTTAATGCACAAGGTTTGCTCTACAAGCTTTATCTTGATGCCCAAGCTTGTGGAAACCATAACACTACATCATATTCATTCTTACGATATCTCAACATCAGAGGTACATCTTACCATTTGTAATTTGCAAGTTAACCCCTCAACTTGGGTAATTTGTACTTTAGTCCAAAATTAGCAAAACAATGTCTCAACATTATTCAAAAGGGACTGAAATTGAAATATAAGTTCCTCAATATCCTTAATTACTTTTCAAAAGATGAGATCAAACATATAATCATATTTATTAAACAAAACACATAGGGTTAGTACATAACCCAGGTCAGGGATGTTACAGTTTACCCCTTCATGGATGAGCTACCTTTAGTAGCTATCAACTAAGGAATTATGTGATTGGCTGGGAATTTCGACAAAGGAAAGCTAAGAAGGTCTAGAGGGATGGTGGGAGAGCTGCTTGTGTGTGTGATTATGTATTCTTAATAATTTAAAGCCATGGACACATGGATATATACTAGAATTTCAACTTTTTTTTTAATATTAAAGTGTCTTATACTTATCCCCAAGCACCACAATGAGCCACTTTCTCTCTACCACCTCTCTCCTTCTCCCAGATTCGTTATCCCTCTTTGAATTTTTCTACCCAAGGAAGAAGAAAGTGAGGATCTTCTTGAAAAAAAGTCTCGGGTTGCAATTGATTCCCTTTTTGGGTCTATAAAGCTTCTTCCTAGTGATATTGACCTAAAAGTGCAAGATTTCCTCCGTTTAATTCTTTTCTCTTCTTCCTCCTACATCTCTCTAGGTCGGAACCCTACTATTCCATGGTGAAAATGACTCTAGAACTAAAAAACCCTTCCTTCTTGTTTCTTTTTCTAGGGTTTTGCTTCTTTATGGAGAGAAGTGCCTATTTGGCCAAGTTCAGATCTGAATCTAGGGATTCCTTGCCTTATTTTCTTAAGATTCTTGCTGTTTGATATATGACCTACTCTATAGAGGTGAGTTATATAACATTCTTCACTTATATTGCTTACTAGAAGCTTGTTAGTTCATGTTTATGTTGGAATGTGATGATCTAAGCATAGAGAAACTATGCTTGTTTAGAATTACGAATTTTTATGGTGTCCCCTGTTCTATTTCAGTTCTATGTGAACTCATAAACATGTGTACATCCTTTATAATGTGTAACATGATATGGGACAAGTTGATAGCAACAACGTATGGTGCTATGTACAAAACAAATGATGGTTCATATTAGGTTTTGTTAAGCTATTTCCTTCCCTATCACATAACTGATTGTCATACCATTCAACAACCAATAGTGTTGCTATCTTGGCAACTGATGTTCATGATCAAGGGTGTCAAATTTATGGTGACTGCCTATGGTCACCACCTTATGTCAAGTTTTGACTCAATTAAACGTTTAATTATCATCCACTAAATATACTAATGATGTTATCAATCGATGATGATATTGGCTTAATATTTGATGGTGTTAACTGAATGTATTACTGATCTAGCAACCAATGGTGACCTAATGATCACAATTAATGGTGGATCAGGTTATCACCATATATGATTAATTAGGAATGTAATTATAGATTTGACTAAACATTGAACCAATGGTTCCTTGGTTAAATTGATCTAAGGGTTAGACTAGTACTTCAATTGATAACCTTGAACAATGAACGTGATCCAATGAATAATATTGGATGCTTTCACATCCAATGGATTAGAATAAATCACATGTTATTATATGTGGGTCCTAGTGAAGATAATTCAATTGTTCAATACCATTAATTGGTAGTCTTACCTTTGCCATTATATAGTTATATTTGATAAATCACTATAATAAGTGGATGTGTAACTCCAATGTGATCTAGCTTGTTATACCTAACCTTAATGTAATTATATGATGTTGATTGGTTATAAAAAGACCTCTTGAATGATTAATGTGATAATGAATTACACCCTTCTTGTGTTGAAACCACAATGTAGTATTATTTGAATATCATAGTGCCTTGTCATGTTAATATTTATGGACATACATGTGCTAATGATCTTTTGAGCCTTGTTTAAGGCATGGAATGATGATGATAACCTTACTATAAATAATGTGATGGTATTAATGACCTTTGGGCATGTTTGAAGACATGATTGAGGTGAAATCCTCTTTATGTTTCAATAAGGGTTAAAACCATGGAGCTTGTGATAAGATATTGGTATCTTGCAATAGTATGATGATAAGTGTGGTCCATTAATTTGCAATGAATGATAGCATGTGGTAATGTGATTAAGATTTATATCTCAAATTTTTTATATGTTTTGAAGTTGTTATACATATACTCTTGTTAGAAAAGAATTAGGGTTTTAATGTCCATTGTATGATAAAGTCGTAATGCATTCAATTAGCAGTAATTAATCAAGTGTAACCTTAAACATGTAGAGCCCTATGCCGTAGATCCATCTTCAGTGTCAGAACTTACTAGATGGTGAAATGAGTATTCACAAGGGAAACTCGCAGCGCATACTGTTGAGTATGTGTGGGTGGAAAGTCGAGGATATTGTTGGTATGTATGCCCTGAGAGCCAATCATGGGATGATTGATGGGATACATTAAGATTGATTTGATAAGCATCAAAAGCAAGCTTCCAATTATTTCTGGTTCAGTCATATGAGATAATGATAGAACAGGTTGAATGTCTAGAGAATGACAATACTCAATGACGTATGCTTTCAGGTTGAGGACCTGAACGATGAGATCATATGGATGCTAAGAGTTTGTACATTCTTATTATGTCCCTAGTCGGATGTCATTGTGGAAGGTAGATAGATAGCAATGACACACAAGACTAGATTGTGGTGTTGGTTGATGACATAATCTCATTAGTCATGATATGGAGATATAAACCAAACACATAGGTACTTGTTAGAGAACAAGTGTACCGGACAGACCCACCGTGAGTTTGACACATGGGACCATGACATGGTAGTCACAGTCAGTTCTCACAGTGATGGTGGTGAGTGTGATTCTTTGACCTGAAATCACTACACTCAACACATGTCATTGGGTACACTTTGACATCATCAAATGCAGTCCTGAAACATGGGTTGTTATAAAGGTGATGATTGGGTGGCTTTGACACATGGGGCTTTTGAAGGGTGAGTGATAGATATGGGATTTGTCCCTCCCGAGGGAGTTTGATATCCATGGCCACTTGATGAGTAGGATTGAGATAGGCGTGCACGCATGTGTGAATCAGTATGTGATATTGATGTCATACATATCTCCTCCAATCTACTCTGAGATCAAGAAAGTGAATGAACGTTGAAAGGATGACTGTTCCATGCCTTGAGTTCATTCGGGATATCAGAGACAAAGGAATTATGCATTCACTATAACACCATTCATGGATTGTAGGATTGAAAGTTGTTCTACAACTTTCCTTTTCACTTGGGTAGCACCAATGTGCGACTAGGCACCGCTCTTTGCTTGTGAAGTCATAAGTGTTATGAACTTTCACTGCCAATGTGAAATGGACCTGTAGGGTCACACACATAGGATTTAACCTGGAAGAGGAGTTTATCCACAAATGATGTTTAGATTGATTACTAAAGGAGTGTAGTAGTTCAATTAAACACTCAATCAATTGATAGCTCAATATCATAGTGTTCAAGGTGTTGGACCGATTGATTAGAGTATCCGATTGATTGAAACTACAATTGACTGATTTGCACAGTCTAATGCCCAAACCGATCGGCTCACAGGGCTAAACTGATCGGCTCAGGTTGATGAACCGATCAGCTCAAGTGGTGAATCGATCAGCTCAAGTGTCAATGAAATGATCAGCTCAATTGTTGAACTGGTCGATTTGTGTGACCAACCAAGATCGTTTGGAAAGTTAGAAGACTCTTTTTACAAATACATATTTGTTTCACTTGTACAAATTTGATTTGGACAAGGACTAATATTTGATTAGTTGGAAACAAACATGGAAAGTCAATTCGAGTTGGACCAGGACCACGAACCGATTGGCTCATGCTTTAACCGATCGGCTCAGGTGCTCCAACCGTTCGGCACAGGTCCCCAACCGATCGGTTCATGCTTGAAACGATCGGTTCAACTGGAGGAGTTGGTTGTTTTGTGGAAAATCTCGAATCCTTCTACTCCTTTAATCCCGCATTGCCCGGGGTAGAGAACCCTATCCCATGACCCTCCTATATATAGGGGTATTGGGGGCTTCTCAGAGAACAACTCAGAACACCAGTTGCTCTGCAAAGTTGTCGTTCTCTCTAGTTGTGGTAACCAAGAGAGCCCGAGCAAGTGCTACCCAATAAGGGAGGCACAATAAGGGAAAGACAACTGTAGAAAAGTGACTAGTTGTAGGAGAGTGTGTCAGTGACTAGTACACTGACAGGAGGGTGCGACTCCTTCCGATTCCTTGTGGGACAAGGAGATCGGAGTTCCAGGTGGTTTGTGTGGACTACATCAGAGGCAAGAGACTTCTGTCGCTCAGAGGACAGCTGTCAATCCTGACAGTCCCGGTGAGACCAGGAGCTGCACAGACACCGTCTAAGATCGGAGGTGAAGGTCGTGCAAGCCGTGAGGTAACGTCGCCGAGCAAGCCTCAGGACAAGGTATGTCTCTACAAACCATCCTTCCTACTGTATAGATGTTGACGCAATTCCTTTATTCTGGGTTTGGGGAGAAGAAAATTTTTGTTTCCACTACCTTCTCTGTCTCCCCTAAAACCCAACAGATATATCCTTGTCATCCACAATTATAGGTTATGGAGGATGGCTATGGTCATGCCTCTGAAATTTGATGTGATTGAGGACGGCTGTGGTTGTACCTCGGATTAGAGGGTTTTGTATACCCTATTTTCTAGTGTCGTAACTTGTACTAAGTACGAACTAGTTGTTATCAGTTGACTATATGTCACTATTGGCAGTTTGACTGGTATGTCACTGCAGTTTACTCGCACTGACTGAGGGGAAGAGATCTTAGGATACTGGCACTCCTAGATCTTATACAGAACTAAATAGCACTTTGCAGTGGTCAGCTGGATTTTGAGTGGTACAACTCAAACTCCCCATGGCATAATAATAAAAGATATAATACCAGTCGTGTAGTATAATTGCTAGGGTTTAATACGTATCACATTGGTTGATTAACCCTTGTCTTATCTTTACATTACATAGTTGTTACATGATGTAGACTTATGAAAACTAGGTACTCCTACTTGATGTTATAACTTATTTGCTTCACTGCTTAGTATGCTTAAATTGTTCAATCTGTTCATATTGCTTATTCAATACCCTAGCTGCTCAATGAATTTACTATTAATTAATATGTTATGATCAATATAAGTAGGAGAGAGTTATATCTTTCACTGGGATTGGGTCTCACCCATGGGTCACCACAATATTTTTTAGGTGGTCACGGGAAACGAGGTCGAGGTCGTGTTGTGGAAGAGAACCAACCTGGTGAAGAATAGATTCATAAAGTTGGTTAGTTGTAGATGTTAGTTATAGATGTTAGTAGTAGAGTCCTAGTTTCATCCCTGTACTCTCAGGTCCTGGTATGGGATGTGTTTTCTAGATGATATACTTGTATTGACTTGAGATTTTGGTCGTATGTCAATGTTTGTAAATATATGGCATGTACATGTGAAATATCTTTTATATGTAGGATGTGACTGAGGTCTTTGGACCCATATGTAAATACTTGTTACAATATATGAGAATGGAATGATGGATTTGTAAATAATCTAGAGTTTATTTACATCGTTGAAATCAGTTTTAATTATTTCACATTTTTTACTATGTGATTAATTAGTAGTTGATCGTATTTTGTGTTTTGAGTAATCTCGTTTAGCGTGATGAGGTGTCACAGTTAAGTTGGTATCATAGCTCTAGGTTTACTAAGTCTACAGGTACATAGGACTTAGGTTTGAGTTTGTTCTTATGTATGCAACTTAGGTTTGAGTCTGTTCTTATGTATCCAACATATCTAATCATAGTTTATGCTTATGCAAATATGTCTGGAGGACATGAAGAACACATTGAGAGTAGTTATGCTATACTAGGAGGAGGTGTAGGGAGGCAGGCACGCGATGAGAGAGTGCCAGAAGCAGGGCCAGAGCATCCTGCAATGCCTCATCTAGACCCGAAAATGATGGCCAATCATGAGTTTCAGTCTATGTTTAGACAGATGATGGCCACAATTACACATATTACTGACAGAGTGCCAGCACCTCAAGCTAGGGAAGTCGCCTCTAATGTGGAGTCACAAGGTGTCGGGAAGACATTTTAACATCTTAGACGTGTTGGGGCAATTGAATATGCAGGTACTTCTGATCCAGCAGACGTTGACATGTGGTTGACTGAGATGGAAAAGGCGTAAAAAATCCTAAACATCGTTGAATAAGACAAAGTTAAGCATGCAGTATACTTGTTGAAGGGTAGTGTTGGCCACTGGTGGGCCATAGAAGAGGAGAAAAGGACAGGAGTTGTGATAAGATGGGAGGAGTTTTGGAGGGAATTTGTTATTAGATATTTTCCAGAGACCTACCTAGATGAGAAAATCTCTCAGTTTGAGAAGATTTGTCATGGAGCTATGACTATCAATGAGTATGAATCAAAGTTTATGGAACTTTTGAGGTTCTGCCTGCACATGGTAGCAATGGACAAGGAAAGGATCTGGAGATTTGAGAAGGGTCTGAGTATGGACTTGACTACTACAACATCAACCTTGGAGAACATGGAAAGGTTTTCCACCTTTGTGGAATCTTTCAGGAGGATTGAGAGGTCTGCCATAGAGAAGCGTGAAGCTAATGCTAATAAGCAACCTATGTAGTTTCAAGGGCAATCATCTGGAGGCTTTAAAAAGGCAAGGTTTTTCTCACCGTCGTCACAACCAAGGTCAACCTTCAGTGAACCAAGATCACATGCACCATCATAGTGGACCCCAAGTTGGGGTAGAGGTCACAATTTTCTGTCAACAGGACCCCACAGTACCTCATCAGTTTCAGTGACAGCGCCATTTAGGCCATATCAGGACACCAGAACATGTTACAAGTGTGGGAAAGTGGGGCATACAAGACCTTATTGCACTATGAAAGATGAGGAGGTGACTCAACAGCCAAGGCAAAGTCAACAAGGTCCACAACAACGATAGTTTAGTAGTGGTAGTGGTAGAGGACGTGGTCAGGCATCCCAAGGAGGATCCTCTAGACAAGCAAGCAGAGGACGTGGGCGACAGCAGGCGATAGTAAGGTTCTATGCCATGACCCAGCCAGAAGCAGTGGTCAATCCTTGAGTCGTGACATGTCAGATGGAGTTATTTCATTCTGATATGTCTGCTTCTTGTTTTGTATCTGTGTTAGTAGACCCGGGTGCGACACACTCTTTTATCACCAGAGAGGTGATAAATAGTTGTTATCTACTTGTTAGTCTTAGATTTGATAGCTACGACTAGAAACTCCTTTGGTTGATTCCGTCGAGTTGCGAGAAGTGTGCCCTTCTTGTGTTCTTTCTTTTTCTAGACACAACATTCAAGTGGATCTTTTACCACTTGACATGCATGGTTTTGATGTAATACTTGGAATGGATACCTTGGAAAAATACAAGGTAGTATTGGATTGTACTACTAAGGTGGCGGCATTCCATGATGGAGATGTATAGTGGATTTTTCAGGGTGATAGAAAGATTCTTCCTACATGTTTGATGTCAGCTATGATAGTTGAGCAGTTGATGAGACAAGGATGTGAGGCTTTCTTAGCTCATATTGTGGATACCAAGGCAATAGGTCCTAGTATCCAGGAGGTACCAGTGGTGCGATAATTTGAGGATGTTTTTCCTGAGGAATTTCCTAGCATTCCCCCTCCTAGAGAGATTGAGTTTGAGATCCATCTTATTCTTGGAACACAACCCATGCACAGTCAGCATACAGAATGGCACCAACAAAGATGCAGGAGTTAAAGAAATAGTTACAAGAATTCTTAGAGAAGGGTTTTATCAGGCCGAGCACTTCCCCATGGGGTGCTCCCGTGTTGTTCGTTAAAAAGAAGGATGGTTCAATGAGGTTGCGTATAGACTACAGACAATTGAACAAGGTGACAATAAAGAATAAGTATCCTTTGCCGAGGATTGATGATCTTTTTGATCAGTTGAGAGGTGTCATTGTGTTTTCAAAGATAGACCTGAGGTTAGGTTACAATCAGTTGAGAATTAAGGCTGAAGACATACCCAAGTCATCTTTTAGGACTAGGTATGGTCATTATGAGTTTGTGGTTATGTCGTTTGGGCTAACCAATGCACCTACAACTTTTATGGATCTGATGAATAGGGTGTTAAGACCTTATCTTGATCAGTTTGTGATTGTGTTCATAGATGATATCCTGATATATTCCAAAGATAGTCAACAGCATGAGCAACACCTTCGCCAAGCATTGATATTGTTGAGGCAACATCAACTATATGCTAAGTTTAGCAAGTGTCTTTTCTGGTTATCTGAAGTGTCTTTTCTGGGTCATGTTATATCTATAAAAGGCATTTGTGTTGATCCCAAGAAAGTGGAATCTGTACTAGAATGGGAACAACCAAAGACATTGATAGAGATCTGTAATTTCCTAGGTCTGGCAGGTTACTACAAGAGGTTTATCAAAGACTTCAGTTCTATAGTATTACACTTAACTAGGTTAACCAGGAAGGATGTTCCTTTTGCTTGGAATGACAAGTGTCAACGTTCTTTCCAGCTTTTGAAAGAAAAGTTGACTAGTGCACCAGTGTTAGTACTGCCAGAGCAAGGAAAAGGCTATATTGTCTTTTGTGATGCTTCAAAGAATGGGCTGGGATGTGTATTGATGCAAGATAAGAATGTGATTTCTTTTGCTTCATGACAGCTTAAGAAACATGAGGAGAATTACTCAACACATGATTTGGAGCTTGCAGCAGTGGTCCATGCCTTAAAGATATGGAGACACTATCTTTATGGAGAAAAGTGTCAGATCTTCACTGACCACAAGAATCTAGAATATATCTTCTCAAAATAAGAGTTGAATATGAGGCAGAGGAGATGGATGGAGATGATTAAGGATTATGATTGCACAATAGATTACCATCCAGGGAAAGCTAATGTGGTAGCCGATGCATTGAGTAGAAAGTCATCTTCATCTTCAATGGTAGATAATGCACAATTAAATTCCTTGATGTGTCATAAGAGAGATATGCTAGTGTCTCTTTTCCAGATGAATGTACAGCTAGAAGTTTCCTTGTTGGAAGGATTTTTGGCACAGTTACAAGTGAAACCTACCTTGAGACAACCGATTAATGATGCACAACATAATGATATTGTCATACATAATATCTGATCAGGGATTGGCAGTGAAGAGTGTGATGGCTTTCATGAGGCAGATGATGGTACAATTTGTTACCACAATAGGACAATAGTTCCCGATGTTGATGGGTTGAGGAAGATGGTACTAGAGGAGGCTCACTCCTCCATATATGCAATGCATCCTGGAAGTACCAAGATGTATCAAAACTTGAAAGACATGTATTTGTGTCCAGGTCTAAAGCGTGATGTGGCAGAGTTCATTGCCAAATGTCCAGTTTGTCAGTAGGTGAAGGTTGAGCACCAGAAGCCTACAGGGACATTACAACCCTTTCCAATAGAACAATGGAAATGGGATCATATTACTATGGATTTTGTGGTTGGTCTTCCTAGGACAGCCAAGGGTCATGATTCCATATAGGTGATAGTAGACAGATTGACTAAGTCAGTTCATTTTCTGCCAGTTAAGATGACATTTATAGCAGATAAATTGGCACAAATATATGTTGATGAGATAGTCTGTTTGCATGACATTCCAGTGACTATAGTTTCTGATAGAGGTTTACAGTTTATAAGTCATTTTTGGGAGTGTCTGCATTCAGCAATGGGAACACAGCTGAAATTCAACACAGCTTTTCATCCGCAGACCGATGGCCAGTCTGAAAGTACTATTTAGACTTTAGAGGATCTCCTGAGGGCATGTGTGCTGCAATTTCTTGGTAGTTGGGATGTACATCTGACTCTGATAGAGTTTGAGTACAACAATAGCTATCAAAGAAGCATAGATATGGCTCCTTATGAGGCTTTGTATGGGAGACGATGTCGGCCTCCTCTTTGCTGGTATGAGACAGGTGAATATCAACTTTTGGGCCCTGAGCTAGTACAACAGACTACAGAAAAGATTAAAGTGATACAACAACAGTTGAAAGCATCACAGGACAGGCAAAAATCTTATGCAGATAATCGACGTAGACCACTTGAGTTCCAAGTGGGAGACAGAGTATATCTTAAGGTTTCTCCTTAGAAAGGTGTGTTGAGGATTGGAAAGAAGGGTAAGTTGGCTCCTAGATTTATGGGACCATACCCTGTCCTAGCTCGTATTGGAAAGGTAGCATATAAGTTGGAGCTACCACCAGAGCTACATAGATTGCATAATGTCTTTCACATCTCTATGTTGAGGAAATGCCATCTAGATACTGATTAGACAATCCAACCAGTAGAGGTTGAGTTAGATGAGGATATCTCCTATGTTGAGGGTCCTCTGTTGATCATGGATAGAAGGGTGAAAAAGATGAAGAGAAAATATATAATACTAGTGAAAGTTTTGTAGAATCACCGTGGAATAGAGGAAGCCACATGGGGACTAGAGAATAAGATGCGTATAAAATACCCATCTCTTTTTGCATAGGATTTCGGGGCGAAATCCATGTTAGGGGTTTATAATTGTAAGGCCCTTGAACTTGCTTAATGAGTTGAATGAGATTAATTACCATAATTGAATATTTATAATCCTAATCTAACCTTTTTATATTTTTTGAAATTATAAGACAAGCTTAAGTTTCAAATTTGGTCTAATTTGGACACTATTCGAGCAAGTTATGCAATTTTTTGTACATTTTGGACTTTTCTACAATTTACCCAATTGAGGGGTTTTCTTTGCAATTTATCACATACATTATGTTCCATATATGTTATATTATCATTCTTGAGATTTTTGAGCCATGGAGCTCCTAGTTGAGCCATGGTTGGAAGGTATTTGCATCTAGGGTATTTTAGGGTTTACCCCTTAATGGATGAGCTACCTTTAGTAGCTATCAACTAAGGAATTATGTGATTGGTTGGGAATTTCGACAAAGGAAAGTTAAGAAGGTCTATAGGGATGGTGGGAGAGCTTCTTGTGTGTGTGCTTATGTATTCTTAATAATTTAAAGCCATGGACACTTGGATATATACTAGAATTTCAACTTTTTCTTTTTCTTAATATTAAAGTGTCATAAACTTATCCCCAAACACCAAAACGAGCCACTTTCTCTCCACCACCTTTCTCCTTATCCTAGATTCATTCTCCCTCTGTTCAGCTACGAATTTTTCTACCCAAAGAAGAAGAAAGTGGGGATCTTCTTGGAAAACATTCAAGGGTTGCAATTGATTCCCTTTTTGGGTCTATAAAGCTTCTTCCCAGTGATATTGACCTAAAAGTGTAAGTTTTTTTCTTATTTCCTCCATTTAATTATTTTCTCTTCTTCCTCCTACATCTCTCCAGGTCAGAACCCTACTGTTCCATGGTGAAAATGACTCTAGAACTCAAAAACCCTTCCTTCTTGTTTCTTTTTCTAGGGTTTTGCTTCTTTGTGGAGAGAAGTGCCTATTCAGCCAAGATCAGATCTGAATCTAGGGACTCCTTGCCTTATTTGCTCAAGATTCTTTCTGTTTGATATCTGACCTACTCTATAGAGGCGAGCTATATAACATTATTCACTTATATTGCTTACTAGAAGCTTGTTAGTTCATGTTTATGCTTAAATGTCACGATCTAAGCATAGAGAAACCATGCTTGTTTAGAATTATGAATTTTTATGGTGTCCCCTGTTCTATTCCAGTTCTATATGAACTTGTAAATATGTGTACAGACTTTCTAAGGTGTAACATGATCTGGGACAGGTTGATAGCAACAACTTATGGTTCTATGTACAAAACAAATGATGGTTCAAATTAGGTTTTTTTAAGCTATTTCCTTCCCTATCATATAACTGATTGTCATACCATTCAACAACCAGTAGTGTTGCTATCTTGGCAACTGATGTTCGTAATCAAGGGTGTCAAATGTATGGTTACAACCTATGGTCACCACCTTAGGTCAGGTTTTGACTCAATTAAACATTTAATTATCATCCATTAAGTATTCTAATGATGTTATCAATCGATGATGATATTGGCTTAATATTTGATGGTGTTAACTGAATGTATTATTGATCTAGAAACCAATGGTGATCTAATGATCACAATCAATGGTGGATCAGGTCATCACCATATATGATGAATTAGGAATGTAATTCTAGATTTGACTAAACCTTGAACCAATGGTTCCTTGGTTAAATTGATCTAAGGGTTAGACCTATACTTCAATTGATAACCTTGAACAATGAACCTGATCCAATGAATAATATAGGATGCTTTAACATCCAATGGATTAGAATAAATCACATGTTATTATATGTGGGTCCTATTGAAGATAATTCAATTGTTCAATACCATTAATCCGTAGTCTTACCTTTGTCGTTATATAGTTATATTTGATAAATCACTATAATAAATGGATGTGTAACTCAAATGTGATCTAGCTTATTATACCTTACCTTAATGTAATTATATGATGTTGATTGGTTATATCAGTCCTCTTGAATGATTAATGTGATAATGAATTACACTCTTCTTGTGTTGAAACCAAAATGTAGTATTATTTGAATATCATAGTACCTTGCCATGTTAATATCTATGGACATACATGTGCTAATGATCTTTTGAGCCTTGTTTAAGGCATGGAATGATGATGATAACCTTACTATAAATAATGTGATGGTCTTAATGAACTTTGGGCATCTTTGAAGCCATGATTGAGGTGAAATCCTCTTTATGTTCCAATAAGGGTTAAAACCCTGGAACTTGTGATGAGATATTGGTATCTTGCAATAGAATGATGATAAGTGTGGTCCATTAATTTTCAATGAATGATAGAATGTGGTAATGTGATTAAGATTTATAACTCAAATGTTTTATATCTTTTTAATTTTTTATACATATACTCTTGTTAGAAAATAATTAGGGTTTGAATGTCCACTTGTATGATAAAGCCTTAATGCATTCAATTGGTAGTAATTAATCAAGTGTAACCTTAATCATGTACATCCCTGGGCCGTAGAGCCATCTTCAGTGTCAGAACTTACTAGATGGTGAAATGAGTATTCCCAAGGGAAACTCCGAGCTCATATTGTTGAGTATGTGGGGGTGGGAAGTTGAGGATATATCCTTGTCATCCACAATAGCAGGTTATGGAGGATGGCTATGGTCATGCCTCTAAAATTTGATGTGATTAAGGACAGATGTGGTTGTACCTCGGATTAGAGGGTTTTGTATACCCTGTTTTCTAGTGTCGTACTTGTACCAATTATGAACTAGTTGTTATCAGTTGACTATATGTCATTGTTGGTAGTTTAACTGGTATGTCACTACAGTTTACTCGTATTTACTGAGGGGAAGAGATCTTAGGATACCGGCACTACTAGATCTTATACGGAACTAAATAGCACTTCGTAGTGGTTAGTCAGATTTTGAGTGGTACAACCCCAGGGCATAGTAATAAAAGATATAATACCAGCCGTGTTGTAACACCCCCGACATGGGTTATACTTTAACCCTAGGTGTTTTGATTAAGAAAGGTGATTAAATGCTTAATCTTATCTTGTGAAAAGTAATTAGGCCTCAAGAGGAACTTATGTGCAATTCTAGTCCTTTTTGAACATTGTTGAAATCAACGTTTTGCTTATTTTTTACTAAAGTGCAAATTACCCAAGTTGAGGGGTTTAAGTGCAAATTGTGCATGAAAATATGTTCCTCATGTGTTGAAGCATCATGAGAGTGAAAATGATGCTGAGGTATGGCTTATGGAAGCCTGAATACCAAGACAGAGCTGATAAAGCAATGTGTGTGCATGAAAACCTAGTTTTGGTGTAATGTGCAATTTACCCAAAACCTAGGGTGAAATATGTAAATTACCACTTCAATAAGGTCCCTAATGTTTCTTGGCATTAATTAGAGCAAATAAAATGAGAGGGGTGCCTCATTTGAATTAAGTTGGAGGAGAGAGAATTTTGATATTAAAATAATCAAGATTTAATCCTAATTGAAACCCTAATTCGATTTAGGGCAAAAATAAATGTATTAATTAAAGGGTCTTCAACCAAAATTAAAATGGTTGGATTCAGATGTGTGTGTAAATCTTTGAGCCTTGCAAGGACCACGAAAATATCCAAGGGAGTGGATAACTCACACACAATTTTATAAGAAAAAGAAATATCCACTCACATATGGATATTAATATAATATGATTTAAGGTGCTTGATTTCCTTTTCTTTAAATCATGGATAATTTAGAGTAATAAGAGGCAAAGAAGATATCCTCGTCCCTAAGGAAGTTGAGGGAGAAGAGGCGGCCATATTTTTGGGATTAAATGGATTTTTGCAAAGTATATTCTCTCATTGAATTTTTATAAAAGGACCTTTTACAAGCCAAATGAAAGGATTTTTCGACCCCACTTCTTCTCCTTGCTTGGGAAACGACCAAGGGATCTTGGTAGGGTCAGGAGGACAACCCCCAACCTGTTGGTAAGGTTCTTGATCCATTTCACCTTGATTCCATGGTGGAGATCAAAAATAAATTATGGATTTCTTCCTATTTCGATCTCCTCTTCAATTCTAACCATTCCTTTTCACTCAAACCTTGAGGACGAGCCTTGGAATGGTGAAAGGAGTTGCATCCACCATTGTTTCCATGAACATGGAGATTTGGAGCTCAATTGGAGGCGGGTTTTATAACTTGAACCCTTGATTTTGTTATTGCATTCAATTCCTTATCAAATAATGATCATTTCTACATTTACAATAATTGATTTGGTTGATGGATGCGATCACCATGGAAACCACAGAAGGTTTTGTGAGTTTAGAGATTGAAAATTATAAGCACACACCTATCCAAATATCCAAGGCAAATGGTCTTGATTGAGTTGCTCAAACAGTTTCCCTAACTGTTTGGGAGCAAACGGTTTCAAACCGTTTAGAAGCAAACAGTTTCACCAAACCGCATGAGACCAAATAGTTTCAGACCGCTTGGTGGTGTTTACTAGGGTTTCCATTTGGAGATCTTTTGAAAATGATCTAGGGTAATGACCCATCAATTATGATTGGTTAGTTCCAATTGGTTCATGAGTTGAAGGTCAATTAATCACCAAAACCCTAATCGGGTTAAGTGCTGATTTCCAAGTTGATTGAGTTTGAAACTTAGGTTGATTGACCCAAACGGTTTCAAAACCATTTGGGGATCACCCAAACGGTCTCCAGACCGTTTGGGGGTCACCCAAGACCATTTGGAGGTCTAGGGTTGAGTATGGTTAAGCAATTGAAGATCCAAAGATACTAAGTTGGAGTGTAATCAATTGATGTTTGGTGATCAATCCAATGATCCAAACCCTAATTGGTTGACTTGGATTTTGATGTTGACATGGGTAAACGGTCTCAAGACCGTTTGGAGGTCATCCAAACGACCTCAAGACCATTTGGGGTTAGGTCATGTTCAATTTGGATGATGGTTCAATGGTTTCAAAGTAATTGATCTTACATTGATTAATGTTGAAGGATCATCAATTCCAAACCCTAATTCAATTGATTGAAACCCTAATGGATGACCAATTGAGGGTCAAATCATTTGAAGTTTGGCCTACTTAACTCAACTGAAATAAGAGGATAGGTCCAATTGATGATTGGTTCCATGAATTCAACGATTGAAGGAATCAACATTGGAAACCCTAATCCAATTTGATTGGTTGAGACCATATTTGGTCCATGCGGTTTTGAGGAGGTTTGGACCAAACGGTCTCAAGATCATTTGGGACCAAACGATCCCAAACCGGTTGAGCCCATGTGGTTTCAAAAGGTTGCTTTAGCAAACAGTTTCAAGTACTTGCTTTAGCAAATGGTCTCGAGCACCAACTTTACCAAACGGTTTCAAACCGTTTGAACTTTGAAAGACAAAGACCGTTTGGGGCTCAAGTAGTCAAAGTTGATTGAGGATTCAATTGGTTAATCCACTTGGACACCTATTGTAATTGAAGATTCAATTGGTCAATTCAATTGGATACCTTATGTAATGGAGGTCCAATGTGATTGAATCTCTTGAGAATTAAGATGATGAGTGGTCCATTGATCCAATGATGATTAGTAATGATAATTAATGAAGGTACAAAGGTTGAAACCCTAATAGTACCTAAGTGATTAGTCCCGATTAAGGGATGAACCCTAATTTCTTATAGGATCTATGACTTGGTACACTATGTTAATCATAGTTGTATGTACTTTATTGAAGGGTTGATACAACCTAATAAAGTTGAGAGGATGATAGCGTGACATTCATACATGAGTATGATTCATGTGGTGATTAAGGGTATGATCCTTAAGCAAAGAGATCATGAAACCCTAATCATGAACATAAACCCTAAATCGAAAGGGTTATTGAACTCTAGCCCTAATTGAGTGCAATTCTAAATAAAACCCTACTCCAGGGTGAGGATGTAGCCCTAATCTAGGGTGATGATATGTGAAACTCTAATTTACGGAAATGAGATGTAAAACCCTAATTGGGCTGAATAGTGAATCTCTAATTATGGATAATTGAATGAAATCCTAATGGATAAGAATAGTAGACCCAAATTGTGAGTGACTATAGTGGAAATCCTAATTGAGTATGATTCCATGTGAAACCCTACTCTAGGGTTATGTCATACCCTAAGTTAGAATGATGTATATGGAACATTGATGTGGTGATGTGATGTGAGAATCAAACTTAGGGTGATCTCATGTAATGACATGTAAAACCCTAATTCAGGGTGATTATATGTGAAACCCTAGTTGAGGGTGATTTCATGTGAAACCCTAGTTGAGGGTAATTCCATGAGAAACCATGATTAAGAATTTACATCACATGAAGCTCTAATGCTATGTTGTGATGAGAGGCCCTAAGAAGGTTGAAGGTATATGAAACTCTAATGTGAAGTCATAATGCATAAAGCCCTAATCTTGGGCAATATGACAATGAATCATAATACTAATTTTAAGTAAGGGTATAAAGAAACCCTAATGATGAGATAGAAGGAATGACCTTATAAAGGTGAAACATTTCATGTGGTTGATTATAAGCAACCTTATTGTAAGCAATGTCTTTAGCATTAGACAAGTCCATATCATTAAAGATAGTTGGACAATTCTAATGTGTGGCTATTGCATTATATGCTAAAGGTGAGAGATTAGTAATGAAATGTATTAAGAGGGGAAATACCTTAAAACAAGATAAGTTGGTTAACTCAAGAAAGTCTGAAATGATGAGAAAGTGATACACCAAGATATGATAGTTATCACATTCAGCACTTCAGGGTTTATATACCTTAATACACATCAAATCCAATATAATTGGGTAAGAAACATATGAAGTGTGTTATGCAACTATTACAATGAAATGTAATAAGTTGTTGCACTTTTATGAGTGTTAATTAATGTACCTTGAGAATAGGGTTAAGCCCAATGATAAGTATGATGTAGTCATACCATGATGAGGATGAGAAATGAACTCATACCTTGAATTGATGATCATTGATACTACATGATGAGACTGATGATCTTAAATAATCATTTATGATATATTTGAATGCCCCAAAGGTATGGAATAATGAATTAAGGGTTGGACAGTTAATGTAATCATGAAACCCTAATTAATGAGAAATGGGGAACCCTAACCCTAATTTGGGTAAAAGGGAATGATAAGCCCTATTTGATAGTAAACCCAAATTCCTGGAAAGGAGTAATGGTGTTACTATTGTATCACATGATGTGATGAATATCTTGTATGACTGTTATCATGCCTAATAACCATACAGATATTATGAGATGATGAATATAGCTAGGTTTGAGTTGTGACATTTATATAATAAATGTTGATTGGTCTTTTGTGCCTTGATGTTGTTGTTGCTTAATAAAAGTAACAATGTGCTTGGATTTTTATGAATCATATAAGTAAATTGTTGCCTAGAAAGAGGTGACAAGATATTTTGTGGCCTTAAGAGCCATATGTGATGCTTGTGTAACAAATATCATGAATGCCTTGGTCAGATAACCTGAAGGTGATAGTTACCTAATAGATGGTAATGATGCTCAATGATGAGTTAAGGGTTTGAATACCCAGAACCAAATGATTATGGTGATGAGAATGTGAAGGGATGAGAATTCCCAATATTGAAATGAGGGATTGAGTTCCCAATGTTTTTGAAAGACTGATAAGTATTTGATGAAAGTAGTACATGTCTTTTTATAGCATTGTTGTAATAAGTCTTGTTTGTGAACTTGGCTGATGCTAAAAGAATATGAAAATGTACTTAATTAATCAAGTGAAATCTATTCATGTAGAGCCCTGACCATAGATCCATCATCGTCAAGAATATGTGATGGTGAAACGGGTGCTCCGCGGCAAAACCCGGAATGCATATTTTGAATGTGGGGGTAAATGGGAGAAAAATATCCTTACGTATGGTGAAGAGATTGAGGGAAGGTAAACAACAAACCTCTCAATCCTTCATGTGTCAGGATGAATGTATCACTAATCTCCCAATGATTGGGATAGATGTCATACACATCTCCCCATTATACTTATGTCGGGTCGATGAATATAAACACCAAATCTCTCGATGGCCGATGAGAGTGCAGTTGACGTTGTAACTCTATACCGAAGTTCCAGTATACCCTGGAAAGCTATTTTGAGCAGTTAACACAGTCTTGCTTGTTGTCCCGCACTAACCGGGATGTGAGAGGTCATGGGAATCTAGCTCTTCCATTTACCTATGTATGGTACCGATTTTGACTTTGTAGTGGTCGGTTGGAGTATGAGCGGTATACCTCATCTCCTCAGGGCATAAGTGTGTTTGTAAAATGAAATCAACCGTATAGCATGTTTACTTAAGGATTGAATATAGAAATTCATTGGATGATGTTACATTTCTGTTATATATATGTAGTTCATTGATGTTATTCATATCTGTTTGTATTCATTACAAGTAGATGAATGAACTATGAGTCTACCATGAGTAGATGCAATATTATCCTTGAAAAAGGAGATTACTTCACTTTGTTCATACAATGACTTACCTGTTGTTGTTTATATATATAAATTCTTCTGCTCGGTTTATTTTGATAAACTGCTATAACAATGTTTTGGCGGAGAGTTATATCTCCCGCTGTGGCAATTTACAATTGTCTCACCCCCGCGGGATCCGACTTTTTAGGTGGACGCGGACAAAGAAGCAGAAATCCTATTACAGGGAATGAACAACAACAGTAACAGTAGGGTCAGCAGTGAGATCTCAGGTGGAGACACTATCTATCAAGTTATGTAGTTAGATAGTGCTATGTGTCATCTCTGTACTCTCAGGTCCTCAGAGTTTTTAGTCAGTGTTTTATGAATCAATCTGAGGTTTTGGCTTGATGCCTCAAGATTCGTAAGTTGTCTGTATATAATGTTTATAAGGCAACTGATTATGTAGTCTCTAAAAAGAGATGGTACAGGTTATGTACATTTATACCATAATGTAAATTATAAACAATGGTTCTTGATGGAAAAGATTTCCTATGTGTGGATCTCTTTGCAAAAAGTTTTAATTTTTAGTGATTTTCGGTAATCCGCTGCAAATTATTCACTTCCTCTTAAGTTAATTTTGTTTTTGTGAGTTGGATGCCACAAATTAGTGGTATCAGAGCTCTAGGTTTGCTGAGTCTACAGAGACATAGGACTAAGATAGTAGAGTTTGTTCTGGTGTCATCTAGTGTATCTGATAGTGTCTTCTACTCATATAAGAGAAGAAGAACTTAAAGATGACTGGGTCACATGAGGAGGTTGCTGCTGAAAGTAGCAATGTTGCACCAAGAAGAGGTGTATGGGAACAGGCAAGAGAGAGACAATTGCCTGAGAATCCCCTAGCTGATCCATCTATGATAAGAAAATCCTTCTTTAAGTATTACTGTTGAAGAATTTAGGGCAACAGTAATGTATATAGTGGATCAAGCTTTGGCAGTGTAACCTAGGTTACCAGCCCCAATGATGATGTTTTAGATATCACAAGATTTATAATCAGCATCAGCAGGTTGAAGCAAAAAGGAAATGATGAATTTCTGGACTTAAACTGAGTCTGTGCTCAACCTTAGCCTATTGAATCAACCTTTGAGGTAGAGTTAGCCTGAGGCAGTGAATAATCCACGAATTATGACAAGTTAGATAAGATAATGTCATTCAAATATGTCATCTTATGAATTCCTGGATTAACTGAGAAAGGAATTGATTGAACTTTCCTTGATTAGTCCTATGAGGACATATGTTTTGTATAGTAAAACATTACAAATGTTTTATGTTGTTCTTACCTCTCTAAGAAAAGATGAGGAACATAAGAGATACCTAGATGAATTCCAGGAATGTTAAATCTTATGCTTGTAATAATATGGAAGGAATATGATAGTATACAAAGTGCATACCACTTAATCTCAGTATTTATATACCCTGGCCAGGTATACAACTATTGATGATAAAGTGAGTATGGAAACTCTTAGATTGTTGTCTTTTTTACTACTCTGATCAAGCAGTCATTCTGAGACAATCTAATGAGTATCATGAAATCAGAAATATGGAATGAATAAATGTGTCATATCATATGCATAAGAAAGAGAAGTCTGAGATAATCTCAGATGAGCATGTTGTATGAGGAACTAAAAGTGTACTCCTCATAAGATAAGAATAAGAATAAGGGAGATGAACCATGTTCAATAATACTTCCAGCATAATAAAGATCTTTCCCATAATGAGGAAATGGGAAATGTGATGAGAGCATGAGATGATCATAAACATGCTAGATAATAATAAAGAAAGGGATAATGACATGCAGTCATCCTTACAAATTCCTATGCTAAAGGCAAGGAACCTAGGATGAGACAGAGTAAATGGTTCATGAATAGTTGAAAATACATGAATTAATAAGAGGAATATGAATCCTTGTTTTCTTTCCTTTCAGGGACATGGCAATCAAGTGGGCTTTAGGACACTTGATGTGCATAAGATAAAAATGTTCAAGTGATGGATACTTAGAAAAGTATCAGTTTATCTTAGGCTTTGGTTCCAATATGAGGACACATGTAACAATTAATGTTCCAAGATGAAAGGAAGATAAAAATGTGATGTGTTTTCAACACATGTGATGGATACCAAGGTGAAAGATTCTAGTATCTGAGAAATATCGTATGGTTTAGGTTGGCTACCTGGAGTGGTCAACTATGAAATTAGTCTGATTATATAAAATAATATGAACATCATATGTTAGGGGTTTATACTCTGCATAAACATGATATTAATAAAGAATGTATGATGTTTCTCTCCATAAGAAAAATGCTTTTTTGACACAAAGTTCACTCCATAATCAATGATAAGGAACAATGGAGCATGTGTTTTGTGTGTTGATTATATAAGAACCCTATATGGAAACACTTTGTGTTGATCAAAGTTTTATGGTGTCTCCACAATAAAGAGATGTTATGTGAAGACTAGATAGTATGATGAATAAAACACATTTGTCTTCCTTTATCTAGATTTCGAGGACGAAATCCTTGTTAGGGGTTTATAATTTGTAACACCCCTGACCTGGGTTATACTTTAACCCTAGGTTTTTTTATTAAGAAAGGTGATTAAATGCTTAATCTTATCTCGTGAAAAGTAATTAGGCCTCAAGAGGAACTTATGTTGCAATTCTAGTCCTTTTTGAACATTGTTGAAATCAATGTTTTGCTTGTTTTGGACTAAAGTGCAAATTACCCAAGTTGAGGGGTTTAAGTGCAAATTGTGCATGACAATATGTTCCTCATGTGTTGAAGCATCATGAGAGTGAAAATGATGCTGAGGTATGGCTTATGGAAGCCTGAATACCAAGAAAGAGCTGATAAAGCAATGTATGTGCATGAAAACCTAGTTTTGGTGTAATGTGCAATTTACCCAAAACCCAGGGTGCAATATGTAAATTACCACTTCAATAAGGCCCCTAATGTTTATTGGCATTAAGTAGAGCAAATAAAATGAGAGGGGTGCCTCATTTGAATTAAGTTGGAGGAGAGAGAATCTTGATATCAAAATAAAAAATATTTAATCCTAATTGAAACCCTAATTCGATTTAGGGCAAAAATAAATGTATTAATTAAAGGGTCTTCAACCAAAATTAAAATGGTTGGATTCAGATGTGTGTGGACATCTTTGAGCCTTGAAAGGACCACGAAAATATCCAAGGGAGTGGATAACTCACACACAATTTTATAAGAAAATGAAATATCCACTCACATATGGATATTAATATAATATGATTTAAGGTGCTTGATTTGCTTTTCTTTAAATCATGGATAATTGAGAGGAATAAGAGGCAAACAAGATATCCTCGTCCCTAAGGAAGTTGAGGGAGAAGAGGCGGCCATATTTTTGGGATTAAATGGATTTTTGCAAAGTATATTCTCTCTCATTGAATTTTTTATAAAAGGACCTTTTACAAGCCAAATGAAAGGATTTTTCGACCCCATTCTTCTCCTTGCTTGGGAAACGACCAAGGGAGCTTGGGAGGGTCCTGAGGACGACCCCCAACCTTTTGTTAAGGTTCTTGATCCATTTCACCTTGATTCCATGGTGGAAATCGAAAATAAATTATGGATTTCTTCCTATTTCGATCTCCTCTTCAATTCTAACCATTCCTTTTCACTCAAACCTTGAGGAAGAGCCTTGGAATGGTGAAAGGATTTGCATACACCATTTTTTCCGTGAACATGGAGTTTTTGAGCTCAATTGGAGAGGGTTTTATAACTTGAACCCTTGATTTTGTTATTCCATTCAATTCCTTATCAAATAATGATCATTTCTACATTTACAATAATTGATTTGGTTGATGGATGCAATCACCATGGAAACCACAGAAGGTTTCGTGAGTTTAGAGGTTGAAGATGATAAGCACACACCTCTCCATCTAACCAAGGCAAACGGTCTTGATTGAGTTGCTCAAACAGTTTCCCAAACCGTTTGGGAGCAAACGGTTTCACCAAACCGCATGAGACCAAACGGTTTCAGACCGTTTGGTGGTGTTGACCAGGGTTGACCATTTGGAGATCTGTTGAAAATGATCTAGGGTAATTACCCATCAATTATGATTGGTTATTTCCAATTGGTTCATGATTTGAAGGTCAATTAATCACCAAAACCCTAATCGGGTTAAGTGCTGATTTCCAAGTTGATTGAGTTTGAAATTTAGGTTGATTGACCCAAATAGTTTCAAAACCATTTGGGGATCACCCAAACAGTCTCAAGACCGTTTGGGGGTCACCCAAGACCGTTTGGAGGTCTAGGGTTGAGTATGGTTAAGAAATTGAAGATCCAAAGATACTAAGTTGGAGTGTAATCAATTGCTGATTTGGTGATCAATCCAATGATCCAAACCATAATTGGTTGACTTGGATTTTGATTTTGACATGGGAAAATAGTCTCAAGACCGTTTGGAGGTCATAAACACAACCTCAAGACAGTTTGGGGTCAGGTCATGTGCAATTTGGATGATGGTTCAATGGTTTCAAAGTAATTGATCTTACATTGATTAATGTTGAAGGATCATCGATTCCAAACCCTAATTCAATTGATTAAAACCCTAATGGATGACCAATTGAGGGTCAAATAAGTTGAAGTTTGGCCTATTTAACTCAATTGAAATAAGAGGATAGGTCCAATTGATGATTGGTTCCATGAATTCAACGATTGAAGGAATCAACATTGGAAACCCTAATCCAATTTGATTGGTTGAGACCATATTTGGTCCATGCGATTTTGAGGAGGTTTGAACCAAATGGTCTCCAGACCGTTTGAGTCCAAATGGTCTCAAGACCATTTGGGACCAAACGATCCCAAACCGGTTGAGCCCATGCGGTTTCAAAAAGTTGCTTTAGCAAACGGTTTCAAGTACTTGCTTTAGCAAACGGTCTCAAGCACCACCTTTACCAAACAGTTTCAAACCATTTGAACTTTGAAAGACCAAGACCGTTTGGGGCTCAAGTAGTCAAATTTGATTGAGGATTCAATTGGTTAATCCACTTGGACACCTATTATAATTGAAGATTCAATTGGTCAATTCAATTGGATACCTTATGTAATGGAGGTCCAATGTGGTTGAATCTCTTGAGAATTAAGATGATGAATGGTCCATTGATCCAATGATGATTAGTAATGATAATTAATGAAGGTACAAAGGTTGAAACCCTAATAGTACCTAAGTGATTAGTGCCAATTAAAGGATGAACCCTAATTGCTTATGACATAATGTGAAGTCATAATGCATAAAGCCCTAATCTTGGCCAATATGACAATGAATCATAATCCTAATTTTAAGTAAGGGTATAAAGAAACCCTAATGATGAGATAGATGGAATGACCTTATAAAGGTGAAACATTTCATGTGGTTGATTATAAGCAACCTTATTGTAAGCAATGTCTTTAGCATTAGACAAGTCCATATCATTAAAGATAGTTGGACAATTCTAATGTGTGGCCTATGCATTATATGCTAAAGGTGAGTGATTAGTGATGAAATGTATTAAGAGGGGAAATACCTTAATACAAGATAAGTTGGTTAACTCAAGAAAGTCTGAAATGATGAGAAAGTGATACACTAAGATATGATAGTTATCACATTCAGCACTTCAGGGTTTATATACATTGATACACATCAAATCCAATATAATTGGGTAAGAAACATATGAAGTGTGTTATGCAACTATTACAATGAAATGTAATAAGTTGTTACACTTTGATGAGTGTTAATTAATGTACCTTGAGAATAGGGTTAAGCCCAATGATGAGTATGATGTAGTCATACCATGATGAGGATGAGAAATGAACTCATACCTTGAATTGATGATCATTGATACTACATGATGAGAGTGATGATCTTGAATAATCATTTATGATATCTTTAAATGCCCCAAAGGTATGGAATAATGAATTAAGGGTTGGACAGTTAATGTAATCATGAAACCCTAATTAATGAGAAATGGGGAACCCTAACCCTAATTTGGGTAAAAGGGAATGATAAGCCCTATTTGATAGTAAACCCAAATTCCTAGAAAGGAATAATGGTGTTACTATTGTATCACATGATGTGATGAATATCCTGTATGATTGTTATCATGCCTAATAACCATACATATATTATGAGATGATGAATATAGCCAGGTTTGAGTTGTGACATTTATATAATAAATGTTGATTGGCCTTTTGTGCCTTGATGTTGTTGTTGCTTAATAAAAGTAACAATGTGCATGGATTTTTATGAATCATATAAGTAAATTGTTGCCTAGAAAGAGGTGACAAGATATTTTGTGGCCTTAAGAGCCATATGTGATGCTTGTGTAACAAGTATCATGAATGCCTTGGTCAGATAACCTGAAGGTGATAGTTACCTAATAGATGGTAATGATGCTCAATGATGAGTAAAGGGTTTGAATACCCAGAACCATATGATTATGGTGATGAGAATGTGAAGGGATGAGAATTCCCAATATTGAAATGAGGGATTGAGTTCCCAATGTTTTTGAAAGATTGATAAGTATTTGATGAAAGTAGTAATAAATCTTGTTTGTGAACTTGGCTGATGCTAAAATAGTATGAAAATGTACTTAATTAATCAAGTGAAATCTATTCATGTAGAGCCCTGACCATAGATCCATCATCGTCAGGAATATGTGATGGTGAAATGGGTGCTCCGCGGAAAAACTCAGAATGCATATTTTGAATATGTGGGGGTAAATGGGCGAAAAATATCCTTACGTCCGGTGAAGAGATTAAGGGAAGGTAAACAACAAACCTCTCAATCCTTCATGTGTCGGGATGAATGTATCACTAATATCTCGATGATTGGGATAGATGTCGTACACATCTCCCCATAATACTTATGTCGGGTCGATGAAGATAAACAACAAATCTCTCGATGGTCGATGAGAGTGCAGTTGACGCTGTAACTCTATAGTGAAGTTCTAGTATACCCTGGAAAGCTATTTTGAGCAGTTAACACAGTCCTACTTGTTGTCCCACACTGACCGAGATGTGAGGGGTCATGGGAATCCGACTCTTCCATTGACCTATGTATGGTACCGATTTCGTCTGCGCAGTAGTCGGTTGGAGTATGAGCAGTATACCTCATCTCCTCAGGGCATAAGTCTGTTTGTAAAATGAAATCAGTCGTATAGCATGTTTACTTAAGGATTGAATATGGAAATTCATTGGTTGATGTTACATTTCTGTTATATATCTGTAGTTCATTGATGTTATTCATATCTATTTGTATTCATTACAAGTAGATGAATGAACTATGATTCTACCATGAGTAGATGCAATATTATCCTTGAAAAAGGAGATTACTTCACTTTGTTCATACAATGACTTACCTATTGTTGTTTATATATATAAATTCTTCTGCTCAGTTTATTTTAATAAATTGCTATAACAATGTTTTGGCGGAGAGTTATGTCTCCCGCTGGGGAAATTTACAATTGTCTCACCCCCGTGGGATCCAACTTTTTAGGTGGACGCGGACAAAGAAGCAGAAATCCTATTGCATGGAATGAATAGCAGCAGTAACAACAGGGTTAGCAGTGAGATCTCAAGTGGAGACATTGTTTGTCAAGTTATGTAGTTAGATAGTCCTATGTGTCGTCTCTGTACTCTTAGGTCCTCGGAGTTTTTATTCAGTGTTTTATGAATCAATCTGAGGTTTTGGCTTGATGCCTCGAGATTCGTAAGCTGTCTGTATATGATGTTTATAAGGTAGCTGATGATGTAGTCTCTAAAAAGAGATGGTATAGGTTATATACGTTTGGACCAGAATGTAAATGATAAACAATGGTTCTTGATGGAAAAGATTTCCTATGTGTGGATCTCTTTGTAAAAAGTTTTAATTTTTAGTGATTTTCGGTATTCCGCTGCAAATGATTCGCTTCTGATTAAGTTAATTTTGTTTTTGTGAGTTGGATGCCACACGTGAATGATGTAGACTTATGAAAATTAGGTACTTCTACTTGATGTTATAATTTATTTGCTTAACTGCTTAGTATGCTTAAACTATTCAATTTGTTCATATTGCTTATTCAATACCCTAACTTCTCAATGAATTTATTGTTAATTAATATGTTATGATCATTATAAGTTGGAGAGAGTTATATCTCTCACTGGGACTGGGTATCACCCGTGGGTCACCACAATTTTTTTTAGGTGGTCGCGGGCAATGAGGTCGAGGTCGTGCTGTGGAAGAGAACCAACCTGGCGATCAATAGATTCAGAAGGTTGGTTAGTTGTATATGTTAGTAATAGATGTTAGTAGTAGAGTCCTAGTGTCGCCCATGTATTCTCACTACTACAGAAATGGCTTATAACGTCACTTTTAAAGGTGTCGGTTGTAATAATACACTGACACCTAAACAATACAGCGTCGGTTTATAAAATAAACTGAAATCAATTTGTTAAGGGCGACCAGACACATGTATTGCTTTTATTCGGTGTCGGTTACTTAATAACACACCGACGCCGAAAATTAACCGCCAAATCCAAAAATTTCCAGCGAAAAAATTACCTTCAAAAATTTAACATATGGCGTCAGTCATTACCTAAAAAACCGATGATGAAAGGTTATTCGCGAAACAGAAATTGGGCACATTTTTATCGTTAGTTTTACATCAATGACCGACACTTATGCCGCGCTCTTCGTGGGAAATTTTTCACACCCTTTGAGCGTCGGATTTGCAAAACAACCGATGACTATGGTTATTAATCGAGAACTTTTTTTTTAATCGGCGTATGTAGATAGACGTCAGTTTATTTCTAGTTAAAACTGACGATTATCATTTGGAACAGGTGTCGGTTTGTGTTGTTAACCGACACTGTTAGTTTTATGTGTCGGTTGAGTTTAATAACCGACATTGAATGTTAACTTAATATCGCGTGAGCGAGCCCGACTCTTCCCCTTTCTCTCTGTGATTGCATTCGGCTATTAGGGTCTGGCGATTCTAGCATTCTCCTTGCTCGCCACCACTGATCTCCTTGCTCACCGATGTTGTTCTACTGCTACTGCCATCGCCACCGTTCATGGAGCTCGCCGCCTCCGTGGAGCTTGCCGCCACCGTGAAGCGTCGCCGTGGAGCTTTCCGTTTGTGGAGCTCGCCGCCGTTCGTGGAGCTCGCCACCTCCGTGGAGCTCGCCGCCTCCATAGAGATCGCCGCCTCTGTGGAGCTCGCCGTTCATGGAGCCGCCATCTTCATTGGTCCTCTCCTCCAGCCGGTCCTCCTCTCACCGATGCTAGCAATCCTACTGCCGGAGCCAAAGCCTAGCCACTGTGCTAGCAGTCCTACTGTCGGAGCCAAAGCCAGTTCCAGTAGCTAGCGCCAACAGCAGCAGCCGGAACCAGAGCTTGCCATTATAATCACCACTGCCACTGCTAGAGGTAAAGCCTCCAATTGACTAGGTTTGCATCCTCAATTCATCCTTGGCTTAACCTATTTTTTAATGTGTGTTGTTAATGTGTGTTGACCTTGGCTTAACCTATTTTTTAAACAAGTAGATGTGAATGCTAATTTAGTTAACCAATCCCTATGATTGATCCTAATTCAGTTCAGTATTGTTTTGCATTCATACACGATCGTGCTAAAATTTGTAGTGTGCATTTCCAGTTTTAGGTTTGACTTTTTTGATGTTACTAGCAGATAGGACCCAGGCTCCTGTTCATTTTCTGATTCACTTCAAAATGATTAGAATGTGCCTGGGTACTTATTATAAGTATGTTCTTTTATCCTTTTAAAAAGTATTTCAAACATAGTGTCATGTACTCATAAAACTAAATATGAGTGTTGATTAAACAAATAGATAATAAGTGTCACCTCATTTTATGAAATACCAAGATACATCAAATTATAGAAAATACTAGTCTGAAAATTTATAACATCATTAATTATATGTACTTACACTTGTTGTGAAAATATATAACATCATTATATGTACTTACATACACTTTGTTAATACTAATATTATGCAGTCTTTGTCCACCCACAACAGTCACTATGAACTGGGCCTCTATGTCAATGTTAACGTTCCCTATTGAAGAACAATTGGACATCATCCTAGATGATCGTTCCATAAACCAATTGGCCATACCCAAACATTGGCGTTTTCTAAAAGGAAGACACTACAGGCCTGGGGAAGTGACCCTAAATTTTGGCAATTATTCACATGTTATCGAGGTTGAGTATGATTTGGCGGGAAATCTTGTATCAAAATCCGGTTGGCATGATTGGATTGGAAAGATGTATGTGGGCCATAGCGATAGGCTTTTTCTCCGTCCAGTTGGCCATAATACCATCAACATTTGGATAACCAACATCAACTACGAGACCCCCGATCATGTACGGCGGTATGAGCGCACAGCGGAGGATATCAGCTCAAGTTCGGACGAATCTGATTATGAGGCCCTTGTTAGTTCAGATTTGTCTAAATACAGTGAGGAGCTCCGTGACACAGCACAATCATCAAAAAGTCCACGGTAGGTCCAATTAACAAATATAATTGTCAAGACAAAAAATTTGTGTTTACACTTTTTGTCTGAAAGCAATCAATACTCATAGCTGCTTTCTTTTTTGAACTTCAGGAGAAGATCACCACAATGATAAGTCCTCGAAGTTACTGATGCGGGACCATGTTGGTGTAGTATTTAGTTGTCTATCTATCTAGACTTGTCTGTATTAATAGTTATTTTAATTATGTGCATGTTTAGGGGTACACCAACCCCTTTGTTTAGTTATTGTTTAGGGGTACACCAACCCCTGTGTGTGGATGTAAAAAGAGATTAATGAATGGAACTGAAAGTTGCTACATGAATGCTTCTAACTGAATTGATGATTGGCTTGGTTATTGAATGTTACAAATTACTAATAAATTTCATTATAAATGTTCTTTTATCCTTATTATAACTATGTTAACAAATAATCCCTATAAACATGTAATGTTTATTTAATAGAATTGATGATTAGCTTGGTTATTAATAATATATGACAAAAATAAAATGCTTAATTTTAACATATGATTGTCTAGTATTTTTCAATGATCACTTCCATTACGGTTCAGGAGCTCGTCGGCCTTCTGCCTGCCCGTTCGGCTTCCACATGCACCCATTCGTCTCGCCTCTCTCCCTGCTCCAGAGCAAGACGCCCGACTGGGCTCAAACAGTGGTAAACATCCCCAAAAACCCTCTGTCTCGCCCTCTGATTTGTATTTACTTATCTACTCCTTCATCTAATGATTTTTTATTCATCACATTATTTAAATTTAGGGCTTTATATTTAAATGCATCTAAACATTCCTAAGCTATTAATGTTGATTAATTTAGGAAGCATTGATATGTTGTTATGGCTGTCCACAAATGTTTTTATAAGAAATTGTGTGTTGAATGGGGTTGTGAACAAGGAATTGGTGTTGTATTTGTTGGCCTAGAAACCCGTCTAAGATTTATTCATTAGGAGTAAATCTTGGATAGTCGCCAGTTTGGGACTGTTCTTGAAAACCTAATCTCACTTAGGATGTAAGTGTATAATGTGTATTGGGTTTTTAAGAAAATTTCGACAGCATTTCCCCATTTGTTCTCTAAGTACATATGTACTTGGAGAACAACGCGGAAATGCTGCCAAAATTTTCTTGAAAACCCAATACAAATTATACACTTACTAGTGAGATTAGGTGTTCAATAATGGGATAGGTGGTACACGTTTAAGAATGACATCACATGTATAAACCCTAAAGTTTTAACCATAAACTCTAATCTGTTTACCCTAGACCCTAATCTTGTTGTAATATATACTTATTTTCTCTTTGATCATAGAATGGATAGATCATGGATGTCCATTCGCAATTGTTGCACCCCAGAGTTTATTTCTGGTCTTGATCAGTTTGTTAGATTTGCCGAGGAACATAGGAAACAACCTAGAGATAGGTTCTACTGTCCATGTAGGCATTGCGGTAACAGCTTGAAAGTCAGTACTGGTGATGAAATCAGAAGTCATGCCATGTGCAACGGGATTGTACAAGGCTATACAGAATGGCTCTGGCATGGAGAGATTTCAAACCTGAAACCAGTGGATGTCGATAGCAGTGCTTCTGTGGAAGAAGAAATTGCCTCCGATGACGTAGATGTGAATGAACCAGTTCCAGTAGACATCGTTGATGCGATGTTGGATAGTTGTGGGGTAGAGCACACCGATCCACCTCCCATGTTTAGAAACATTGTGCATGATGATGAGATACCATTATACATGGGTTGTAAGTTTACGAAGCTTAGCACTGTGTTGAGATTGTATAAACTAAAATCTAACAATCGATGGAGCGACAAAAGCTTCATGTCATTGTTGTCTTTGTTGAAAGAAATTTTTCCTGAAGGAAACGAGCTGCCGATCTCAACATACCGGTTAAATAAATTGTTGTGCCCAATGGGAATGGAGGCCAAGAAGATACACGCATGCCCGAATGATTGTGTATTATTTCAAAAGGACTATGTGAATTTGAAAGATTGTCCGAAATGTGGTGCGTCAAGGTATAAATTGACGACTTTGGGGGAGTCCAAAACTGGTTCTCCCGCCAAGGTGATGTGGTATCTACCTATAATACCACGGTTTCAACGCTTGTTTGCCAATCCTATAGATGTAAAGAATTTGAGGTGGCATGCAGATGTTAAGAAAAATAATGATGGGATCCTACGACATGCGTCTGATTCCCCACAGTTGAAGAAGATTGATCTATTGTACCCTGAATTCGGTGAAGAGGATAGGAATCTAAGACTTGGGCTTTGTACAGATGGGATGAATCCGTGCAGGACATTGAGCAGCCAACATAGCACTTGTCCAGTCATGCTTGTTATATACAATCTTCCTCCCTGGTTGTGTATGAAAAATAAGTACGTTATGATGTCGTTGTTGATATTGGGCCCTAAATAACCTGGAAATGATATCGATGTTTATCTTGAACCTCTGATTGATGACTTAAAGAAACTCTGGGGTGAAGGTGTGATGACCTATGATGCTTCACGAAGAGAGACATTTTGTTTGCACGCTATGTTGTTTTGCAATGTGAATGACTTTCCAGCATATGGGAATTTGTTTGGATATAGTGTCAAAGGATCTAAAGTGTGTCCTATATGTGAAGAGAACACTGATTCAATATGACTAAAACACGGCGGCAAGACTATATATCTTGCTCATCGAAGGTTTCTTCCAAAATTTCATCTGTATCATAGGTTGCGTAAAGCATTCAATGGATGGAATGAGGAACGTAGTGCACCTAAACCTATATCAGGGGAGGATGATTATGAAAGAGTGAAAGACATCACCAATGAATTTGGTAAGAGATCACAATGTACGATGGCCACAAGGAGTGACAAGTCTTTATTCAAGAAGAAGTTGATATTTTGGGATCTTCCTTATTGGAGTTCTTTGACAGTCAGGCATTGTATCGATGTCATGCACGTTGAGAAAAATGTATGTGATAGCGTCATCGGTACTCTGTTGAATATACCAGGTCAGACTAAAGATGGGATAAAATCCAGAATGGACCTACGTGAAATGGGAATAAGGTCAGAATTAACAGAATTATGTGAAATGGGTAATAAAAGAACATACTTACCTCCCGCTTGTTACACGTTGTCTAGAAAGGAGAAGAAAGCATTTTGTGAATGCTTGGTAATTGTTAAGGTGCCACTGGGTTACTCATCCAACATCCGTATATTGGTATCAATGAAAGATCTGAAGTTGATAGGTCTTAAATCTCATGATTGTCACATTCTAATGCAACAAATATTTCCTGTGGCAATTAGATCTATATTTCCGAAGCATGTAAGATTTGCAATCACCAGACTTTGTTTCTTTTTCAATAGTCTATGCATCAAAGTTATTGACCCTGATACTCTCGACAATTTGTAGAGGGACGTGGTTGTTACCCTATGTCAACTTGAGATGTATTTTCCTCCATCGTTCTTTGATATCATGGTACATCTTGTTGTCCACTTGACTACGGAAGTGAAAATGTTGGGACCAGTTTTCTTGCATTGGATGTATCCCTTTGAATGATACATGAGCGTTTTTAAAGGTGATGTTCGAAACCGTTAACGGCCTGAAGGGAGTATTATTGAGGGTTATGTGTCGAGAGAGGTTATGGATTTTTGCAATGACTTTCTGAGTGGTAATGACGCTCCTGTGAATGACAAGAATATTGAGGAGCATTTTGGCAAAGGAGTTTTGGGAGCACGGGTGAAAGTAATCAGCCGTGAGCAGTTGGAGCAAGGTCACTTGTATATTTTACACAACATCGACGAAGTGAGTGTTTATATCGAGGAACATACCAATTTCATCAAGAGACAATATCCTCGATCCAATTCAATGTGGCTTGCTAGAGAGCATAACAAGACATTTATTAAGTGGTTTGAAGATAAAGTCTTACATCAACTATCTCAAACACTAGATAATGTTACTGAAACCATCAAATGCCTCACCTTTAAACCAAAATTGAATGTTATGTCTTATGAAGGGTTTGACATAAATGGTTTATCATATTACACAAAGAGTCAAGATGATAAGAGTGTCGTCCAAAACAACGGGGTCACCCTTCAAGCGTCTTCATTGTTTTTTGCAAGTGTAAAGGATAAAAGTCCACGTGAAGCTAAAATGTCATATTACAGTGTCATTGAAGACATATGGGAGTTTGACTATGTAGATTTCAGAATTCTGCTCTTTAAATGTAATTGGGTTGACAACAACAAAGGAGTTATAGTGGATGAATTGGGTTTCACGTTAGTGAACTTTGAAAAGATTGGCGAGAAGGGTGAACCATTCATATTGGCATCACAGGCAAAACAAGTATTTTATATCGATGATCCTGCAAATGATAAATGGTCAGTTGTTCTTCATGGTAAAAGATAGTTCATTGAAGATCCTATAGATGAAGAAGAGTACTATGATAAGTATGATGACTCCAATCAATTCTCAATTGGGTTGCCAACACCACCAAACATTGAAGTCGGGGATCACAATGACTTGTATGTTCGCGGGGATCATAATGAAGTATTATTAATTGATAAAAGATCACAATATTAGAGGCATGGATGTTTATATTTTTATTATGTTCCCATGATGACCATGTTGATGATCACCATGAGGGTTAGGACGTACTTGCACAGACTGACAATGTAAGTTTTTAGAATATATCCCTGAGGTTTCTATCTATATGTTCATTTATAATTATATTATGTAAGTGTGTTTTTTATCAAATTTTTAGGATACTAGTTAATAGCAATTCTATTTAATTTGCAGGCATTAACCAAAGACTACAGGCTATACAGGACGGCCATGACATAGCTATGCAGGCCATCGACATTGCTTTGTAAATCCAAAGCGCAACAGTCGGAGAGAAAGAAAGCATCCCACACTAAGGTTATATAGATATATAGTGGGACTAAGGTGACGATCCCACCTGCTAAAACAGGTTACCGACAACTACATGTTACGTCTGGGAGGTCGTGATTCAGCAACCGTATGCATTAGCAGGAGGACAAACAGATTTCACCAGGAGTTAACATTGAAGAAGGTTAGTGGACCTTCTTCAATGTTAACTCGTGGTGAAATCTGTTTGTCCTCCTGCTAATGCATACAGTTGCTGAATCACGACCTCCCAGTCATAACATGTAGTTGTCGGTAACCTGTTTTAGCAGGTGGGATCGTCACCTTAGTCCCATTATATATATGTACTAAGCTATAGTGTTGTATGTAAATTCAGTACTATTGTTATTATGCACTATATATGTGTTAGTCTGTCATGTTGTTATATGAATCTGAAACACTTGTGCGTGCTGCACTTTATGTATTGTATCTGTATCATGCTTCCCTTCATTGTGGCTTCTTTTGCTGTTTCATGGCTCTTTGAATATATGATTTTGTTGACAATGATGACAATGTGAATGAATTTTTATGAATTGTGTGTGAAAATCATCAATACATGAATGTTTCTACATGTGTCTGAATGTTAAAAGAGATAAAATAAATGGAACTGCAGGTTGCTACTGGTTTATACATGCGTGTGATGAAAAAAAATAATATGAATTAAATGTTCTTATACATGAGTGTGAATCACATATATATAATATTGTCCATCATGTTATTTTTGTAGGTTTGTGGCCTGTTGTTGGCTGATATCAATGGATGTCATAAAACCTACAGTTCATAACTGAACTGTAGGTTTCTCATCCTGCGACCAGCCACAACAGGTCTGCAGACTGACAGGAAAAAAAACATCGGTGTCGGTTATCTGAACAAAACTGACGATATATGGTTACAACGTCAGTTTCCATACTAGTAACTGACGTCGATTTCCCTAATGAGGTCAGACACCATGGCCATGCTGGCCAGCACGGCCGTGGAAGTGGACCAGACATAAAACAGGCGTCAGATATTTATATAAAATCGATGACATAGGATAACAATGTCGGTTTCACTTCTAGTAACCGACGTCGATTTCCCTAGAGGCCAGACAACACGGCCGTGCTGGTCAGCACGGCCGTGGCAGCGGGTGAGATGGCATCGGTTATCACTAAGAACCGATGCCGACAGTGCCCCAGATGGTGCCCTTTCTGTGGCGCGAAGGTATGTGGCGTCAGTTTCGAACCTAATAAATGACGCCTATACCCCCTGCTGGCGCGTTTTCGGCGCGTTTTCGGTGGCGCACGAAGGGTTTTGGCATCGGTTTGAAAACCGACGCATGACGGTTGGGATTTTAGCGGTGCCCACATAGGTGTTGCTTAAGAACCGACACTAAAGGCCTTAAAAAATCGACACTAAAGGCATGTTATGTACTAGTGTCAGGTCCTGGTATGGGATGTGTTTTCTAGATGATATACTTGTATCGACATGAGATTTTGGTCGTATGCCAATGTTTGTAAATATATGGCATGTACATGTAAAATATCTTTTGTATGAAGGATGAGACTGAGGTCTTTGGACCCATATGTAAATACTTTTTATAATATATGAGAATGGAATGGTGTACCTTTTGTAAATAATCTAGAGTTTATTTACGTTGTTGGAATCGGTTTTAATTGTTTCACATTTTTGACTATGTGATTAATCAATAGTTGATTGTGTTATGTGTTTTGATTAGTCTTGTTTAGCGTGATGAGGTGTCACAGTTAAGTTGGTATCAGAGCTCTAGGTTTACTGAGTCTACAGGGACATAGGACTTAGGTTTGAGTTTGTTCTTATGTATGCAACTTAGGTTTGATTCTGTTCTTATGTATCCAACATATCTGATCATAGTTTATGCTTATGTAGATATGTCTGGAGGACATGAAGAACACATTGAGAGTAGCTATGTGGCACCAGGAGTAGGTGCAGGGAGGCAGACACGCAATGAGAGAGTGCCAAAAGCAGGGCCAGAGCAGCCTGCAATGCCTCATCTAGACCCGACAATGATGGCCAATCATGAGTTTCAGTCTATGTTTAGATAGATGATGGCCAAAATTACACATATTGCTGACAGAGCGTCAGCACCTCAAGCTAGGGCAGCTGCCTCTAATGCGGAGTCCCAAGGTGTCGAGAAGACATTTGAACGTCTTAGACGTGTTGGGGGAATTGAATATGCAGGTACTTCTGATCCAGCAGACGCTGACATGTGGTTGACTGAAGTGGAAAAAGCGTTCAAAATCCTAAACATCACTGAAGAAGACAAAGTTAAGCATGCAGTATACTTGTTGAAGGATAGTGATGGCCACTGGTGGGCCATAGAAGAGGAGAAAAGACCAGGAGTTGTGATAGGATGGGAGGAGTTTTAGAGGGAATTTGTTAGCCGATATTTTCCAGAGACCTACCTAGATGAGAAAATCTCTCAGTTCGAGAAGATTCGTCAGGTAGCTATGACTATCAATGAGTATGAATCAAAGTTTATGGAACTTTTGATGTTCTGCCCGCACATGGTAGCAACGGACAAGGAAAGGATCTGGAGATTTGAGAAGGGTCTGAGTACGGAGTTGACTACTATAGAATCATCCTTGGAGAATAGGGAAAGGTTTTTCACCTTTGTGGAATCTGTCAGGAGGATTGAGAGGTCTGCCATAGAGAAGCGTGAAGCTAATGCTAAGAGGCAACCTATGTAGTTTCAAAGGCAATCATCTGGAGGCTTTAAGAATCTAAGGTTTTTCTCACCGCCGTCACAACCAAGGTCAACCTTCAATGAACCAAGATCACATGCACCATCATAGTGGACCCCGAGTTGGGGTAGAGGTCATAGTTTTCTGCCAACAGGACCCCACAGTACCTCATCGGTTTCAGTGACGGGGCCATTTAGGCCATATCAGGACACCAGAACATGTTACAAGTGTGGGAAAGTGGGACATACAAGACCTTATTGCCCTATGAAAGATGAGGAGGTGACTCAACATCCAAGGCAAAGTCAACAAGGTCCACAACAATGACAGTTTAGTAGTGGCAGTGGAAGAGGATGTGGTCAGGCATCCCAGGCAGGATCCTATGGACAAGGAAGCAGAGGGCGTGGAGGACAACAGGCGACAATAAGGTTCTATGCCATGACCCATCCATAAGTAGTGGTCAATCCTCAAGTCGTGACAGGTCAGATGGATTTATTTCATTCTGATATGTTTGCTTCTTGTTTCATATTTGTGTTAGTAGACCCAGGTGTGACACACTCTTTTATCACCAGAGAGGTGATAGATAGTTGTTATTTACCTGTTAGTCTTAGATCTGATAGCCTACATCTAGAAGCTCCTTTGGTTGATTCCGCCGAGTTGCGAGAAGTGTGTCCTTCTTGTGTTCTTTTTTTTTCTGGACACAACATTCAAGTGGATCTTTTACCACTTGACATGCATGGTTTTGATGTAATCCTTGGAATGGATACCTTGGAAAAATACAAGGTAGTCTTGGACTGTAGTACTAAGGTGGCGATGTTCCATGATGGAGATGTATAGTGGATTTTTCAGGGTGATAGAAAGATTCTTCCTACATGTTTGATGTCAGCTATGATAGCTGAGCGGTTGATGAGACAAGGATGTGAGGCTTTCTTAGCTCATGTTGTGGATACCAAGGTAGTAGGTCCTAGTATCCAGGAGGTACCAGTGGTGCGAGAATTTGAGGATGTCTTTCCTGAGGAATTTCCTAGCATTCTCCCTCCTAGAGAGTTTGAGTTTGAGATCAATCTTGTTCCTGGAACACAACCCATAGCACAGTCAGCATACAGAATGACACCAGTAGAGATGCAGGAGTTAAAGAAACAATTACAAGAATTGTTAGAGAAGGGTTTTATCAGGCTGAGCACTTCCCCTTGGGGTGGTCTCATGTTGTATGTTAAAAAGAAGGATGGTTCAATGAGGTTGTGTATAGACTACAGACAGTTGAACAAGGTGACAATAAAGAATAAGTATCTTTTGCTGAGGATTGATGATCTTTTTGATCAGTTGAGAGGTGCCACTGTGTTTTCAAAGATAGACCTAAGGTCAGGTTACCATCAATTGAGAATTAAGGCTGATGACATACCCAAGTCAGCTTTTAGGACTAGGTATGGTCATTATGAGTTTGTTGTTATGCCATTTGGGCTAACCAATGCACCTACAACTTTAATGGATCTGATGAATAGGGTGTTTAGACCTTATCTTGATCAGTGTGTGGTTGTGTTCATAGATGATATCCGGATATATTCTAAGGATAGTCAACAACGTGAGCAACACCTTCGCCAGGCATTGATATTGTTGAGGCATCATCAACTATATGCTAAGTTTAGCAAGCGTGAATTTTGGTTATCTGAAGTGTATTTTCTGGGTCATGTTATATCTGCAAAAGGCATTTGTGTTGATCCCAAGAAAGTGGGATCTGTACTAGAATGGGAACAACCAAAGACACTGATAGAGATCTGTAATTTCCTAGGTCTGGAAGGTTACTACGTGAGGTTTATCAAAGACTTCAGTTCTATAGTGTTACCCCTAACTAGGTTAACCAGGAAGGATGTTCCTTTTTCTTAGAATGACAAGTGTCAACGTTCTTTCCAACTTTTGAAGGAAAAGTTGACTAGTGCACCAGTGTTAGTACTGCCAGAGCAAGGAAAAGGCTATATTGTCTTTTGTGATGCTTCAAAGAATGGGTTGGGATGCGTGTTGATGCAAGATAAGAATGTGATTTATTTTGCTTCATGACAGCTTAAGAAACATGAGGAGAATTACCCAACACATGATCTGGAGTTTGCAGCAGTGGTCCATGGTCTTCACTGACTATAAGAATCTACAATATATCTTCTCAAAACAGGAGTTGAATATGAGGCAGAGGAAATGGATGGAGCTAATTAAGGATTATGATTGCACAATCGATTACCATCTTGGGAAATCTAATGTGGTAGATGATACATTGAGTAGAAAGTCATCTTCATCTTCAGTGGTAGATAATGTACAATTAAATTCCTTTATGTGTCATAAGAGAGATATGCTAGTGTATCTTCACCAGATAAATGTACATCTAGAAGTTTCCTTGTTGGAAAGATTGTTGGCACAGTTATAAGTAAAACCTACCTTGAGACAACATATTAATGATGCACAACAAAATGATACTATGATACATAATATCTGATCAGGGATTGGCAGTGAAAAGTGTGATGGATTTCATGAGGCAGATCATGGTACAATTTGTTACCATAATAGGACAGTAGTTCCTGATGTTGATGGGTTGAGGAAGATGGTACTAGAGGAGGCTCACTCCTCCATGTATGCAATGCATCCTGGAAGTACCAAGATGTACCAAAACTTGAAAGACATGTATTGGTGGCCAGGTCTAAAGTGTGATGCGGCAGAGTTCATTGCCAAATGTCCAGTTTGTCAGTAGGTGAAGGTTGAGCACTAGAAGCCTATAGGGACATTACAACCCTTGTGAATACCACAGTGGAAATGGGATCATATTACTATGGACTTTGTGGTTAGTCTTCCTAGGACAGCCAAGGGTCATGATTCCATATGGGTGATAGTAGACAGATTGACTAAGTCAGCTCATTTTCTGCGAGTTAAGATGACATTTACAGCAGAGAAATTGGCACAAATATATGTTGATGAGATAGTCTGTTTGCATGGCATTCCAGTGACTATAGACTCTGACAGAGGTCCAAAGTTTACAAGTCATTTTTGGGAGCGTCTTCATTCAACAATGTTAACACAAATGAGATTCAGCATAGCTTTTCATCCACAGACTGATGGCCAGTCTGAAAGGACTATTCAGACTTTAGAGGATCTCTTGAGGGCATGTGTGCTGCAATTTCTTTGTAGTTGGGATGTACATCTGAATCTGATAGATTTTTCGTACAACAATAGCTATCGAAGAAGCATAGATATGGCTCCTTATGAGGCTCTGTATGGGAAACAATTTCAGTCTCCTCTTTGCTAGTATAAGACAGGTGAATATCAACTTTTGGGCCCTAAGCTAGTACAACAGACTACAGAAAAGATTAAAGTGATACAACAACAGTTGAAAGCATCGCAGGATAAGTAGAAATCTTATGCAGATAATTGACGTAGATCACTTGAGTTCCAAGTGGGAGACAAAGTATATCTTAAGGTTTCTCCTTGGAAAGGTGTGTTGAGGTTTGGAAAGAAGGGTAAGTTAGCTCCTAGATTTTTGGGACCATACCCTGTCCTAGCTCGTGTTGGAAAGGTAGCATATAAGTTGGATCTACCACCAGAGCTACATAGATTGTATAATGTATTTCACATCTCTATCTTGAGGAAATGCCATCTAGATACTGATCAGACAATCCAACCAGTAGAGGTTGAGTTAGATGAGGATATCTCCTATGTTGAGGGTCCTGTGTTGATCCTGGATAGAAGGGTGAAAAAGCTGAAGAGAAAAGCTATAATACTAGTGAAAATTTTGTGGAATCACTATGGCATAGAGGAAGCCACATGGGAACTAGAGAATGAGATGCATATAAAATACCCATCTCTTTTTGCGTAGGATTTTTGGGCGAAATCCTTGTTAGAGGTTTATAGTTGTAAGACCCCTGAACTTGCTTAATGAGTTGAATGAGCTTAATTACCATAATTGAATATTTATAAACCTAATATAACATTTTTATATGTTTTGAAATCATAAGACAAGCTTAAGTTTCAAATTTGGTCCAATTTGGACACTGTTCGAGCAAGTTATGCAATGTTTTGTACATTTTGGCCTTTTCTGCAATTTACCCAATTGAGGGGTTTTCTTTGCAATTTATCACATACATTATGTTCCTTAGATGTTATATTATCATTATTGATATTTTTGATCCATGGGGCTCCTAGTTGAGCCATGGTTTGAAGGTATTTTCATTAAGGGTATTTTAGGGTTTACCCCTTCATGGATGAGCTACCTTTAGTAGCTATCAACTATGGAATTATGTGATTGGCTGGGAATTTCGACAAAGGAAAACTAAGTAGGTCTAGAGGGATGGTGAGAGAGCTGATTGTGTGTGTGCTTATGTATTCTTAATAATTTAAAGCCATGGACACTTGGATATATACTAGAATTTCAACTTTTCTTTTTCTTAATATTAAAGTTTCATATACTTATCCCCAAACACCAAAAGGAGCCACTTTCGCTCCACCACCTCTCTCCTTCTCCCATATTCTTTCTCCCTCTATTCAGCTGCAAATTTTTCTACCCAAGGAAGAAGAAAGTGGGGATCTTCTTGGAAAAAATTCTAGGGTTGCAATTGATTCCCTTTTTGGGTCTATAAAGCTTCTTCCTAGTGATATTGACCTAAAAGTGTAAGTTTTTTTCTTATTTCCTCCATTTAATTCTTTTCTCTTCTTCCTACTACATCTCTCCAGGTCAGAACCCTACTGTTCCATGGTGAAAATGACTCTAGAACTCAAAAACCCTTCCTTGTTTCTTTTTCTAGGGTTTTGCTTCTTTGTGGAGAGAAGTGCCTATTTGGCCAAGTTTAGATCTGAATCTAGAGATTCCTTGCCTTATTTGCTCAAGATTCTTGCTGTTTTATATCTGACCTACTCTATAGAGGTGAGTTATATAACATTCTTCACTTATATTGCTTACTAGAAGCTTGTTAGTTCATGTTTATGCTTGAATGTGATGATCTCAGCATAGAAAAATCATGCTTGTTTAGACTTACAAATTTTTATGGTGTCCCCTATTCTGCTCCAGTTCTATATGAACTTGTAAACATGTGTATAGTCTTTCTAAGGTGTAACATGATCTGGGACAGGTTGATAGCAACAACTTATGGTGCTATGTACAAAACAAATGATGGTTCAAATTAGGTTTTTTAAGCTATTTCCTTCCCTATCACATAATTGATTGTCATACCATTCAACAACCAATAGTGTTGCTATCTTGGCAACATATGTTCATGATCAAGGGTGTCAAATTTATGGTGACAACCTATGGTCATCACCTTAGGTCAGATTTTGACTCAATTAGACGTTTAATTATCATCCACTAAGTATTGTAATGATGTTATCAATCAATGATGATATTGGCTTAATATTTGATGGTGTTAACTGAATGTATTACTAATCTAGCAACCAATGGTGACCTAATGATCACAATTAATTGTGGATCAGGTCATCACCATATATTATGAATTAGGAATGTAATTTTAGATTTGACTAAACCTTGAACCAATGGTTCCTTGGTTAAATTGATCTAAGGATTAGACCTATACTTCAATTGATAACCTTGAACAATGAACCTGATCAAATGAATAATATTGGATGCTTTAACATCCAATGGATTAGAATAAATCACATGTTATTATATGTGGGTCCTAGTGAAGATAATTCAATTGTTCAATACCATTAATCGGTAGTCTTACCTTTGCCATTATATAGTTTTTTTTGGTCGGTCAAAAAGCGTGTTACTATTAAAACCAAAAACTTTGGGAACTAAGTACCCCATTACATCGACAGGAGCTAAAAGCTCAAACAAGGATCAAAGTCCCTGTGAAGGAGGAAACACATATTTCTAAAAGAAGAAACAAAACTAAGAAGACCTACCTAACTAACAAAACTAGGTCCAAGCATTCCAACCAGAAAAAGGCTATTTACAAACCACTATCACATGCATTCAGCGTACCCACAAGTAGTAACAATAGCTTGACATAGAAAAAAAACTAGTTTTCCTGCCTGTAGCTAGCCATGAAGCTACTGACCTTCTCAGCTACCAGAACTATGAGTTTCTAAATGGGCAACATCACCCAGAAAGGAACCCCTAGCATCGGATCAACAAGGATCCAAGCAAGCTGGATGAGAAGTAAGAACCAGCACTTTTAACACCAGAGTGTGGGAGGGAACATGGCTCACAAACACTCCATCAAGCTTAGCACAATACCAACTATCTATTAGAGTACCCATAAAGTGTGGTACTATGCCAAGATTAGGAAATCCTTCAAACTATCCTCCCACCACACAACCTGATGCTAACATGTAAGGTCCTTGATCTTCGGTGGCTGTTGTTTATACGGCAACAAACAAAATGATGGGGAAGAACCAGCACAGGCATAAGTTGTTGTATGCACAATGGCAAACAACAAACATCTGAAGAGGTGTTTCCTTCACGGTAGTGACAGAGGGCCAAAGGAGAAGGCTTGAAGAGCTGATCCCATAAACCGACTGCCCATGTGCGTGTTATATCATCGAGTATGAACTACTCCATCTCCACGCAAGGAAAGAACTAAACCAAAGAACAACATTCCTCCATATCCTAAGACGGAACAGGAAGAAAAGGAAGCTACCACGTCTCGGCGAAACAGGGAAATCAGGAATCGGAGCATGACGGCACTTAGAGCCACCCTTCATAGCCATAACGCCCACCCACAAAAATGAAGAAAAGACACTGAGGATCGTCCTAATCTTCATCCAGCTCCACTGTGTCAGTGGTGAACTCCCTAAACATGGAAGACACCACCAACCCGCACCTCCTAAGAGGAGCAAGGTCTTAGCCAAAGCGTGAAGGCCTACCACCACTGCCGAATCATCAAACACCTTGCAGGTGTTCTTCTCAAGCGCCTGGAAGCCACCCAGTCGTCAGACCCACTGCGAAGACGAACAACCACCTCACGAGGTGACACAAGGTCACCAACATGGGGCCAGCAGCGCCGGGCAGGGTCGGGGGGACGCAGCGCCGAGAACACACAGGTGACCACCAACAACACCACCAGAGAGCCGACCAAGGGAGCAGACCCGGGTCGAAGCAGCGCGCGCCTAGGGGGTCACCAGGACCACCAGGGGGTTGATGAAGCAAGCATGGACCACCGTCCAAGGCCAAGAGAACACAGATGCGCGGAGAAGAACAGCACCACGGAGGCGGAGCCACCAAAGCACGACCACCAAGGTCACCCAGGAGCCACAGGCACCTGTCGGAGTCGAGGCGAGCCAAGAAGGCAACACCAAGAGGAACGAAGAGCCCCCCAGCATGCCAAGGAGCAATGGGGAAGGCCACCGGTGACGCCAAACAGCAAGGGAGGGCACACCGCCGCCCGAGCCAAACGCCAGCCAAAGGCGGAGAGAAGGCCACTGGGAGGGCCACCAAGGCCAGCGGGAGGGTCAGGGAAGGCAGGGAAAGGAAGGAAGGGAGGGTAGGGAAGAGGATCGGGAAGGAAGAAGGGCCAAGGGGAGGGCACGCCCAGTGGAGCGGCGCCCCTCCCCCCAGCGGGGAAACCCCAATGTATTTGATAAATCACTATAATAAGTGGATGTGTAACTCCAATGTGATCTAGCTTGTTATACCTAACCTTAATGTAATTATATGATGTTGATTTGTTATAATCAGACATCTTGAATGATTAATGTGATAATGAATTACACTCTTCTTGTGTTGAAACCACAATGTAGAATTATTTGAATATCATAGTGCCTTGTCATGTTAATATCTATGGACATACATGTGCTAATGATCTTTTGAGCCTTGTTTAAGGCATGGAATAATGATGATAATCTTACTCTAAATAATTTGATGGTCTTAATGACCTTTGGGCATGTTTGAAGCAATGATTGAGGTGAAATCCTCTTTATGTTCCAATAAGGGTTAAAACCCTGGAACTTGTGATAAGATATTAGTATCATGATAAGTGTGGTCCATTAATTTGTGATGAATGATAGCATGTGGTAATGTGATTAAGATTTATATCTCAAATGTTTTATATCTTTTGAAGTTGTTATACATATACTCTTGTTAGAAAAGAATTATGGTTTGAATGTCCACTTGTATGATAAAGCCTTAATGCATTCAATTGGCAGTAATTAATCAAGTGTAACCTTAATCATGTAGAGCCATGTGTCGTAGAGCCATCTTCAGTGTCAGAACTTACTAGATGGTGAAACGAGTATTCCCAAGGGAAAATCCGAGCGCATACTTTTGAGTATGTAGGGGTGGCAAGTTGAGTTTATATCCTTGTCATCCACAATTGCAGGTTATGGAGGATGGCTATGGTCATGCCTCTGACATTTGATGTGATTGAGGACAGCTGCGGTTGTACCTCAGATTAGAGGGTTTTGTATACCCTATTTTCTAGTGTCATAAGTTGTACCAAGTACGAACTAGTTGTTATCAGTTGACTATATGTCACTGTTGGCAGTTTGAGTGGTATGTCATTGTAGTTTACTCGTACTGACTGAGAGGAAGATATCTTAGGATACCGACTGTGACACACTGTTCATACAAAACGTTATTAACTAAGTGGAAGCGATCATTAACAACAGATTACTAAAAATCACTAAAAATTAAAACCTTTTTCAAAGAGATCCAGACACAGGAAAGCTCTTTTATCAAGAACCATCATATTTCATTTACATCCTGGTTCATAAGTACATATCTTGTACCATTCCTTCTCGAGGATTACAAACATCAACTGCTCTTTTTTTAAAACTATTCATAAGCAGCATAAGAACCTCGAGGCATCAAGCCAAAATCTTGGATTGATTCATTCTAAGAATTAATTACTAACTCTGAGGACCTGAGAGTACAGAGATGACACATAGGACTTTCTATACAAAACTATGACATCCAGAGTCTCCACCTAGAGTTTTACAATTGTCCCTATTGCTGCTGCTGCTCTCCCTCTGCTATAGGGTTTCTGTCTCTTCTTCTGCGTCTACCTAAAAAGTTGGATCCCACGGGGGTGAGACAATTGAAAATTGTCCCAACGAGAGATATAACTCTTCGCCAGAAACATTATTATTGTAGATAAACAGTAATAACTGAGTAGGGTTCTTTTATATTAACAGCAGTATTAATCTTTATATGAACAGAATAGGATAATCTCCTTTCTTAGGGAGAACATTGCATCTACCCATGGTATAATTTTATATCATCTATCTACTTTGCAAGGAATGTAACGAATCATAAGTATATCATCTATCAACTAAAGATGCATAAAGAAATGTAACTTCAGCCAATGATTTTCGTATTCAATCCTTAAGCAAACATTCTATACAGCTGATTACGTTTTACAATCACACTTATGCCCTGAGGAAATGAGGTATACCGCTCATACTCCAACCGATCACTGTGAAGTCAAAATCGGTGCCATACAAGGTCAATGGAAGAGACGGCTGCCATGACCTCTCTTATCTCAATCAGTACGAAATTCCATGCAGGACATCTTGTGTCTCTGCTAAATAGCTTTCCAGGGTATACTGACAACTTCACTATAGAGTTACAGTGTCAACTGGACTCCTTCAGTATCGAGAGATCTCGTGTTTATCTCACATCGATCTGTCATTAATATTATTGGGAGATTCATGATACATCCATCCCGTTATCAGGGGATTAGTGATACATCCACCCCGACATATATAATGAAGGATTGAGAGATTTAATGTTTATCTCGCATCAATTCCTCCATTAGGACGTAAGGATATTTTCGCCCAACACCCCCGCATATTAAAAATATGCATTCCAGGTTATGCCGCGGAGCAACCCGTTTCACCATCCAGCAAATTCTGACATTGATGGTTATATGGCCAGGGCACTACATGATAGGATTCCACTTGATTAATTAAGTACATTACTGTATTCTTTTAACCTCAGTCAAGTTCTCAAACATTATTATGACAAATGCTACAAAGAAAAGTATAATTCATCTATCAAGTACTTTTCAAAACTTTATAGAACATTGGGAACTTAATCCCTTGTCACATCATGGGCATTCTCATCCCTTAACATCTCATCATCATGATTATGGAATATGGGTATTCAAACCCTCAGTTCATCAAAGAACACTTGTTACCACTTATCATGTAACTAATACCTTCAGGTCATCTGACCAAGGTAAACATGATAGCTACACAAGCATCTCACATGGCTCTCAAAGCCCATTAGTCTCTTGTTACCTCTTACTAGGCAGCAATACATATAATGGTTCACAAGGCCCATAAAGCATTTAAATAATTAACACATCATAGCTCATACCTGTCTATGATCATCATCTCATGATCACCTGTATGATCATTACATAATAACAGTTATATCAATTACATGTCAGCACTATGCAATGTAAGAGTAGTATCATTATTCCCTTATTTAGGGTTAGGATTTCTCTTACATATCATCACCATTCATTATATTTAGGGTTTTCCATAATTAACAATTTAGGTTCTCAAGATCATATAATTAATAATCAAGCCCTAATTCATTACTCCACATAGCTAGGAGCCAACATTGATAAAATCACTTATCCTTAAATGAATTATCAACACAGGATATGAGTTCCTTTCTCAACTTTACCAAAACATGATTACATCATACATTATTAACTTGGCTTAATCCTTTTCTTAAGGCATGTTAGCCTACACTTATCAAAGTGCATTACATCTCAATGTAACAATTGACATGACACACTTCAGGTGTTACTCATCCAAGTATATTGGATTTAGAATACATCAAGGTGTATCAATCTCGAGGTGTTGGAAGTGATATCTATCATGTCTTGATGTATCACTTCCCTCATCACCTTTATCTTAAGTTCATCAACTATTCTTGTATAAAGGTATTTCCCATCCTAATATTGTATGCACCAGTTCATCACATTTATCATGTAATGTATTGGTCATAAGTTACTTATTTGAAGTATGCAACCATTATGAATGATATGGACTCATCTCGAGTTAAGGAATTACTGATATAAATATATCCATTATCAACCTCTTTAGGTGTTTCACTTGTCAATATATTAGTCACTATTCCATTATTAGGAATAGGATTTTATATCTTTATAAATTAGGGTTCACATAACATCTCCTCATATATGGGTTTCACATAGCATTACCTAAAATTAGGGTTTCTCAACTCAACCCAAAGTTAGGGTTATAGTTTACCATCACATTGCCCAAGATTAGGGTTTCATGCTCTATAACCCAAAATTAGGGCTTCACCTACCTTTTCCCTATATCAGGGTTAGGATTTCATATTAGGGTTTCACATTACATCACTCTGAATTGGGATTTCCATATCATCACCCTAGATTAGGGTTAAATCATTACCCTAGATTAGGGTTACCCCTAGCATTACCCTAAATTAGGGTTAGGGTTCATCAGCCTTCTTAATTAGGGTTTCATGATCTCTTTATCAAGGATCATACCCTAATTACATTTTATTTTCATGTTGAGAGTGTATGGGCTTAATCCACTTACTTGATCATTATACATGTATGAATTCCTCTCTATCTCATCCCCTCTAGGATGTTGATCACTTCAACTTGATTAGATTAGGTCAACCCCTCATTCAAGTGCATACATCTATGGTTATCATAGTGTATTAAGTTACTTCTTTCATAAGCATCAAAGGTTAACCATTCAAAAGGTAGTAATCACTTAAGTACCTTGAAGGTACAACCATTGTGATTACCTCTGTTAATCATCATCAAAAATCATGGGTTTGATTTGAACTTACAAGATTTGAATCAATTAAACCTTCAAACGGTCCTGGGGTATTAGACCTTTAAACGGTCTTGAAATACTTGACCTCCATTTGGTCTTGCCCTGACTGGTTTTGAAACCGTTTGCTCAAATGAAACTGAATGAACATCAAATGGTTTGATACTGTTTTCCCTCCAAACGGTCTGAGGACCGTTTGATCCCAAATGGTCTCAAGACCGCTTGGACTCAAACGGTCTCAAGACCGTTTGGTCCAAACCACCTTGAAACCGATTGGACCAAGTAGGGTTTTCTTCCAATCAATCGATTGATTTAGGGTTTGCTTTATTGAATCGGTCATCAATTGAACCATTAAGAGTATATCCAATTACAGCCCTTGGATCTCCAATCATCTATCACAGCCTTAGAACTCCAAACGGTCTTGAGACCGTTTGGACCATCAACCATGAACTTGATCCAATTTAATTAGGAATTTTTCAATCAATCGATTAGGGTTTGCAATCCATGGATCATTCATTCTAGAATTCATTATAATTAAATCATTTTGAGCCATTGGATCTCCATCATTCACATCAGCAATTAACCCCAAACGGTTTTGGTGTTCAAATTACTCATTTGATCTTGAGATCCATTACCCATTCGGTTTTGGACTCAATTACCCATTCGGTCTTGTACTAAATTACCCATTCAGTTTGAAGTAAATTACCCATTCAATCTTGGGTTCAACTACCCATTCGGTCTTGGGTTCATCCATCCATTCGGTCTTGAATTCATTTGCCCATTCTGTCTTGAAATCGAATCAACTCATTCGGTTTTGAAACTGAATAAGCTCAATCGGTTTTGAAAATCGATTGCCCCTTCCTTTGTTAAGGTGTGTGCTTAAGATGAAATCATCATCTTCAAGCTTCAAACCTTCGAATTCAGTTGTGATTCTTATGGTGATTTCAACAATTTAATCAAAAGGAAATCGGGAAAGAAGAAAGGTTCAACACAGTGTGAATAAATTGTAAGCAATAATGACATTTAAGGGTTCAAGTTATATAACCCACTTTCAAAATTGAGTCCAAGATTCAAGCTTCACGTCCTCAATGGTGAATGAAGTTTTCTCAACTGTCCAAGGCTCGTCCTCAAGTCTTTGAGTGAAATGAATGGCTAAGGTTGAAGATTGAATGAAGAAAAGAAGAAATTAAGCATTGAATTTCAATTTCCACCATGAAATCAAGGTTGAAGATGACTATGGAGCTTACCTACAGGTTGGGGCATGTCCTCCTTCTACTCCTAAGCTCCCTTGTATTCAACCAAAGCAAGGAAAGAAAAAGGGATCGAAAAAGCCTTTCATGTGGGTTGAAAATGGGATGTATATAAGGGAATTTCAATGAGAGAGAAAGTGTTAATTAATTCCTTCAACTCCCTCCATCCCTTGCATACAAAGCCATATCCCTCACCTTGTAATTCTTATTCATTATCCATGAAATAAAAGAAAGCAATTTAAGCACCTTAACCATTATAATAATAATATCCAAAATTGAGTGGATATTACTTTTTAGTTAACTAATGTGAGTGGGCTCTCCACTCACTTTAGATATTTCATGGCCTTTGCAAGGAACAAGAACGTTCACACTTATGAAAATTCAACCATCACATTTTTGGTTGAAGGGAACTCCCATTAATATAATTATTTTTGCATTAAATTGAATTAGGGTTTCAATTATGCTTAAATCTTGATTATTTTAATATCAAGATTCTCTCTCCTCCAAAGAGATTCAAATGAGGTTCCCCTCTGATTTTCTTGTCTCTAATTTATACCAAGAAATATTAGGGACTCTCTAGAAGTGGTATTTTGCATATTGAACCCTAGGCTTTGGGTAAATTGCACATTACACCAAAACTAGGTTTTAAGGCACAAACATTGCTTAACAAGCTCTTTCTTGGTGCTCAGGATACCACAAGCCATACCTCTGCATCATCTTCATTCTTATGATGCTTCAACACTTGAGGAATATTTTATCATGTAATATTTTCAAGTTAACCCCTCAACTTGGGTAATTTGCACATTAGTCCAAAATAGGCAAAACATTGTTTCAACATTATTCAAAAAGGGCTAAAATTGAAACATAAGTTCCTCTTGAGCCTTAATTACTTTTCAAAAGATAAGGACAAGAATATAAATGACTTACTTAAGAAAAACCTCAAGGGTTAAGCCTTAACCTAGTTCAGGGATGTTACACCGACACTCCTGGATCTTATACATAACTGAATAGCACTTCACAGTGGTCAATTGGATTTTGAGTGGTACAACTCAAACTCCCCTGGGCATAATAATAAAAGATATAATATCATCTGTGTAGTATACTTGCTAGGGTTTAATACGTATTTCATTGGTTGATTAACCCTTGTCTTGTCTTTACATTACATAGTTCTTACAGGATGTAGACATGAAAATTAGGTAATTCTACTTGATGTTATAACTTATTTGCTTAACTGCTTAGTATGCTTAAACAGTTCAATCTATTCATATTTCTTATTCAATACCCTAACTGCTCAATGAATTTACTGTTAATTAATATGTTATGATCAATATAAGTTGGAGAGAGTTATTTCTCTCACTGGGATTGGGTCTCACCCGTGGGTCACCACAATTTTTTTAGGTGTTCGCGGGCAACGAGGTCGAGGTCGTGCTGTGGAAGAGAACCAACTTGGTGATCAATAGATTTAGGAGGTTGGTTAGTTGTAGATGTTAGTTATGGAGATTAGTAGTAGAGTCCTAGTGTCATCCATGTACTCTCAGGTCCTGGTATGGGATGTGTTTTCTAGATGATATACTTGTATCGACATGAGATTTTGGTCGTATCCTAATGTTTGTAAATATATGGCATGTACATGTGAAATATCTTTTGTATGCAGGATGTGACTGAGGTCTTTGGACCCATATGTAAATACTTGTTACAATATATGACAATGGAATGATGGACCTTTTATAAATGTTCTAGAGTTTATTTACATTGTTGGAATCGGTTTTAATTGTTTCACATTTTTTACTATGTGATTAATTAGTAGTTGATCGTGTTTTGTGTTTTGAGTAATCTCATTTAGCATGATGAGGATTCACAATTTAAGTACTCAATTAAACATTCAATCAATAGACTTTACTAGGAATCATCAAGTTCAAGTGTTGAACCAACTAATTAGAGTGTTGACTGAATTCTGTAAAACCTGGACCACCAACTGATAGGTTCACTGGGTGAACTGATCGGCTCATGGTCAGTGAGACAACCGGTTCACACTGGTGAACCGATCGGTTCACATGCACCAAATGAGATGTGTTGGATTTCCCCGATTTGTGAGAAAAGATTTTTGTTTCACTTGTTCCATTCGATTGGGACAAGAATTAATCTTTACATTAATTAGAAAAATACAAGGGCAAGTCTGGGAAGTGAAACGACCAGTTCACTAGGTGAACCGCTCGACTCACCTGCCCAAATGATCGATTCAGTTATGCACCGATGGGCTCACCTACCCAAACGATTGGTTTGCCTGCCAAAGTGCAATCAGTTCGTGGAAAATTCGGACCCTTCTACTTCCACACATGCTGGGAACCCTGACCCTTCCTTCTACTATAAGTAGAGGGGTACAGGGGGCTTCTCAGAATACACAACTCAAAATATTAGTTTCTCTGCAAAGTTATTGTTCTCTCTGGTTGTGGTAACCAAGAGAGCCCAAGCAAGTTCTACCCATCTAGGGAGGAACAACGAGGGAAAGACAATTGTAGAAAAGTGACTGGTGGTGGGAGAGTGTATCGGTGACTAGTATGCTGACAGAGGGGGACGAATCCTTCTAGTCTATCCATCTGGATGACTAGAGTTTATGATAGTCCATGTGGACTATCTATAGAGGCGGGAGATTTCTTCCTCTCAAGAGGACGACTATCAATCACAGTCTGGGTCAAGACCAGGAGCTGCACAGACGTCATCGAAGACTAGGTGGTTTAAGACCACACTAGATGTGAGGTATTGTCACTGAGCAAGCCTCAGGACCATGTATATCTTACTAAACCATCTTTCCTACTGCATAGTTGTTGATGCAATCTACTAGTTATGGGTTTATAGCTAGATCAAATTTTTGTTTCCACTGCCTATTCTGTCCCATAAAATCCAATAATTTTTTGGTGGTGTTTCCCTCATTTCTGACCTCTCAATATCCTTCTTTCTGCCTCCATGGCTTCTAATAGGAGAAAGAGAACCTCCCCTTTCAGAGCTTTGTCCTCTTATTCCAACTCTCACCCCATTCCTTTTGATGATACCTTCTTTGTCTCTGATGAAGCTCTAAATAGGTACAAGGAGCTCCTTCCTAGGAACCCCTTCCCTTTTTGCTCCATGTTTGATCCTCATCTGCGTAGACAAAAGGTCATAGATGAGGCAGTTGAGTTGTTATATGAGCACCACCTATCAACCCTGAGTGTCGAATGGCAGTGCTATAACAACTCCATCATAAGCACTATGGCAGTTCATGAATTCTATGCAAATTTATCATGGAATTACAACACTCTTATACCCCCACCAAATACTCAAGTGGTTCTTACTTCCATGATTGCCGATAAGAAGTTCAAGATCTCAGAAGATACCTTAAATATATTTTTCTGTGTTACTGAGATCACCGACACATGGAGTAAGGATTACCTTGAGTATTTTGACCTCCTAGACCCTGAGGTCTTCTACAAGCAATATGATATCACTCTCCCTAAGATACATAATTTCTTGAAGAAGCCTTAGTTTCCCTATAGTAAGAATTCCATCCTACCCTCCTCTATCTTAGACCTTAATAGCCGCATTTTCACTCTGGTAGTCAAGTGCAATATTCACCCCAAGAAAAGTACTGAAATTGTAGAGAATACCACAATGATTATGTTTTGTCTTACGAAGAAAATCGGAGTCAAGTGGTCTAGATATGTTCTCCACCACGTGACTTGCTTCAACTCTGGGAAGAACACCTGAGGTACCCACCCACCCTACCCAGCCTTGATTTGTGGTCTCTTTCAATCTGCCACTGGGAAGTCTCTTTTTCATGATCTTCATTACAAACCTTCTAGAAAATAAGTTTGTATCATTGAGACCACAATCAAGAAAATCTTGCCTCCATCTTCTTCTACCACACCTGGAACCTCTACCTCCACCCAGGCACCTCCACCTCCTCAGCCATCCCGACTTGCCTGTGCCTCGCTCAATGTATCAAATGAAGTCCTCACGGGTTACATGATGCATCAACATGCATATAACCTTCAGGTTCATGAGCATCTACAATCAGGACCTTTGTTCTATCATCTTTACCATGGACCTATCATGTGCCTATCCTTATCCTACCTACTAGCCCAACCCAGGTGGTGAATATGCATACTATGCATATAATCACTTCTACCCTGTCTCTTCACCTGTTGCTTCCACTACGACACCCTTTGGTGTTGGTGAATATACCCATGGAGTGATACCTCTTCCTATCGGTCCTATAGCTACCTTGCTTGCACAACTTGGCACCTCTACTCCCACTTTTTCTAAAGCCCAGGAGTTGTATGATCTTGGTATGTCTTGGGCTGAGCAGAATGTCATGTGGCTCGATCGTGGTTTTAGTCCTTCTCTTGATGAGGAGATGCCAGACTAGACTGATGAGGAAGTTGCTTTGCTGATGAGGAGGCATGTGAGGATGATGGCGAGGATGGTTCAGATGGTTCTGATGATGGCTTTATTGGTGCATCTGGTGATGAAGGTGAAGTTGTTGCCTCTACTACGCTTTCAAATGGAGATGATGACTATGAGCCTGAAGCTTCTGATGATGATGTTGATGATGATGACCCTCTAGACTTAGATAGCCTAGACATTTAGATTATTTAGTTTTTCATATTTAGATGCTGATCATATATATCTTTCTAGACTATTTTGTACTTAAAACATTTGGGCACATTATCTAAGATGTACTATTTCATCATGTTGTTTTTTCATCACTTTGGCTTGTAGTTGTTTTTGAGAACATGCTTTTAGTGTTGTAACCTTAATCATATGTACCCTTACTCTCTGGTTGACTATATCTCATGAGTTGGTGGTATGTTATCCATATTTTGATTATGACATAGATTGCTTGTCTCTCTCTCTCGCCTTTGTTTGATGTGTGTTATGTGGTTGCATGATTTATCATGTGGTTGGATGTTTTGGTTGTGCTTGGAGAAGACCTCTTTTTTTGCACTTCTACCCCCCCCCCCACACTTTTTGATCATGCCAAAAGAGGGAGAGAAGTTTAATGTTTTGAATCTCAACCATATTGCTTTTATTGCCTATGTGATCCTTTTCTTATCTAATATATGTTTTATCATGTGACTTGCTAAATGACCATGTAGTATATATGTTATATTGCTTTATGTAGAAAGACTAACTATGTTGGTAAGAGGGAGCATAGATTGAGGGGGAGCAATTCACATTGTTAACATTATGAATCCCTTGGCAATTCACAAGGCTAAGGTATAACTTTACATATCATTTTCAATATGTTGAGGAATGGTTTGTCATTGTCAAAAGGGGGAGAATGTTGACTTGAGAGTTATATGTTGTCCATATTTTAATAATGACTTAATCATTCCATTCATATGTATCTAATATGTTTGTTGAAGATTGATTTCAGGATTTAGGTACATGAAAAGGATCAAATTATACATGCCCTAGCATGTCCAAGTTCAAGTAAAAAACAATGCATATATGTAAATTGGGAAATCACTCCAAACCACCTTGGAATATTTTGTAATCATTTATATTGATGATATGATTTGTAACTAAGATGAGAAAAAACTAGGGACACTTAATTCTAACATTTTATCACTCAAAAATCAGTTTGAAAAAATTGTCACAGCAACTTCGTCGGTCGAGTTTGGATCTCGATGACCAGTGATGAATTTTGAAAATGGATCAATCGGTCGACTTGTGCACTCACAGAATCGACCGACCGACTCACTAACCAAAACTAATTTTGATTGATCGGTCGAGTTTCCCCAGGACAAACTCGATTGAAAGTTTAAAAATTAGCTTTGTTGGTTAGTGGATCAATCAAGTTATATTTATTGAAACTTGACCCAGACTGAATGTACTACACGGAAAATGTAGTAAAAATGATTCTAACTGTTAGTTTTAGAAATGAAAATAGATATGTTGCAAGTTGTAAAATGGCTATTTTTTGTTCTTAAGTGATCTCACACTCAAAGGGACACCCCCATCTATATACAGGACCTCTTAGAGTTCATTCCAAGGTTTCCCATTCATGCAATCCTTGGTCCTTGCTATAGTTGAGTGTGCTACAACCCTTTGAGCCCCTTTCTCTCTCTCTCATTTACAAAGCATTTTGTGATGATGAGTGAGTTAGACATGTTGTAAGAGATCTACCTCCATGTTCTCTTATAAAACTCTTAATCCTTCCATCTTCCCAATCCCCTTTTTCAAAGAGCAAAGGTTGAAGTGATCTTCTCCGAGTGAAGGAGGATTTTTTGTTCTTCTTCAAGGTTAAAGAAGGTGTGACGATCTTCTCCAGGTGAAGGAGAAGGACAAGGCAGAAGATTCAAGAAGAGTTGGTAATTCCTTCAAGGACAAAGACTTGATGCAAGTGTGGGTAAGTCTTTGGTGAAGGCTGAAGACATCTTGATCAAGTGGGTAAGTCCTTGTGTAGGTGAAAGACTCTTATCTTGAATAGATGAGTCCTTGGATGTATGGTGGTATTCTTGTATCTCTTACAATGGAACATGAGTATACATGGTTTGCAATGTCCTAGAGGTTGACCTCTCTAGGTAGTGGAATGACAGTCTCCTAGTTTGGAGATTGGAACCACTCTAACCACCTTGTCCAAGTGTTTGTTTCAATCTCTCTCATCCTTGCTATGCTTGTTTAGATAGAACTTCAAATTGAGTTTTATCTTTTGGTTTCAATTGATATAATTTGAAGGTCTAACTATTCTTGTGAGAATTTTAAAGCTCTATTCAACCCGCCCCCCTCTAGAGCCCTAGATCCAACAATAGACACATGCCTTCTTCTCCAAAAACTCTCCCCTTTAATATTTGAAAATATGTTACCTCATCTAATTCAATTTGTCTCTTTTTTCCAACCATCTATCTCCTTCTCCTCTTTTCCCATCAACAACACCAAACTTCTCTCTCTCTCTCATTCCCTCCACCAAACTCCATAGTTTGAGTTCTACTATATTCATGTTGTGGTCTGCTTAAGAGCGGGGCATCCGACGTCAGGTGCATCACATAATGCAAATTGATGATGGTTTCTATCTCGCTACTATCTTTCCAATGTTAGTGACAATACCACCGACTCAACAACTTTTAAGGAAGGTGTGGAAAAGAGATATGATAGTAAAGTCCTCTTTGTGTATGTTTTTCTTACTGATAGGGGTAACCCACCTCTTTTATAAATAGGATAAGGGGGAAGCATACAGACTCGAGACAAATCTTGATGGGTCAAAACACACTTCGGTACATATAAAAATAGACTCAAATAACATAATTAAACAAACTCACTAACACTCCTGCTTAAGCTGAAGCTTAGGAGAATCCCAAGTCAGCTTACAAAAAGACAGACAGATGAGAGCAAAATAACAAAAGATAAATCAAATCCATACAGAAATATTTCCCCCCCTCAATGTTATAATAAATCACTCAAATACTTCCCCTCAAGAAGATAATCTCAAAAGTGGGTATGCATGTGTGTAGTAGGAGCTTCTTGACCAGTAGAAGTGGCATGTTGAGCATAAACATACAGTAACAAATTGGAACACGGGACATCATCACAGTCACTATCTTTGTCAAGTTTAGAGAGTGATGATACACAGAGACATGTCTACCAGAGAGTGTCGGTACATAGAAGCAAGTAGTCAATGTGCATAGAAAAGTATGGATATGAAAAGTGGCAACATGTGTAAGGCATAAACAAGCGAAAGAGTGATGGCACACAACAACAAGATGTAGATCATGTATCCAGATAAAAGACCAATGTGTGAAATAAAAAGTAGACAAAGGAGTCCAAGGTCAAATATAGCTGAGACTCCATCATGTAAAGTCACCAACAGAAATATTCGTCATCTTCTCTTTTTATAAATTTTCCATCACAGTAGTAGACATTACAGTCTAGAGAGTCTAGAAGTAGTATTCAATGTGTGTAGAGAACCAGCAAAGAGTCAACATGCAACAAGAGCACTAGAAAGTAGAGGTTCAACATGTAAACAAAGAGCAGACGACACATATTGCAAAAGCACAAAGTAGTACATAAAATGTATCAATCATAGCATAAGTATCAAAAATGACATCGTTGAATAGAAAATCAATCAACATGTAGCACAAGTGAAGTAGATAACTTCATAGCAGCAGTTGAGATGATGGCTAATAAGTTACTTAAGATCTTCATAAGGTAAACAAATCAACAATAGTAGCAAAATGATCCGCATAACACCAAAAATAACATCACATTGTAGCAACAAAAGTAGCATGAAGGATCCACATAGCACCAAAAATGAAAATCCATAGAGATAAAAGAATAAACACATTCTTCCTCTCTTTCTTCATTTATCCTCCATCTCATCTCTTTCATCTACTCATCATCTTCTATTATTCCCCTCATATCAACCACAAAAAGAGTTAAGAGAGTGGTTGGTATGAAAGGTCAAAAACAATGGTAGAGGTAACATTTATGTAGGAAAATATTTGGAGGAGCTAATTGACTACTCGAGTCGATGTGCGATATGACCCCATAAGGTATTTCCAGGTAGAAAAAATTGTGGATCTTAATGCAGTTTGGAAATAGAGGATTTTTCGACCGTTAGGCCCACAAATCTAGGGGGTGCTCACATTATAGATTTGAGTAACAATTAGATCTGATTAATGATCCAATGAGTCAGTGGGTACAATATGTATATGGGGTAGAACAAGCATTAAGAAGGTAAGTAATATGTATGTGGGGATGAAAAGGGTGGGGGCAAGGGTGTATCCAGGGGGCTTCCGCAACTAAAGCCCCCCATTCCAACCAATCAAAATGGTTCATATACACTTCTCTAGAAGAATAATTAAGGTTTTGTATAGTAACTATACACAGTCATTGCTAGCTCGATTGGTATAGCTCCTTAAATCTGTCACATTGACCCAATATGATTCTCAGCTTTTGTAATTTTTTATCTCGCTAGGACCGAGATCATTTATTTATTATTCCTGATTGTGTCACAATGTGCATATGTTAGCTACTAGCTGAGTTGGTATATTTGTGTTATATAAATTGTTTTGGCTTCGATTCAATTCCCTGCAATCATACATTTTTTCCGTCAAAAGAGGGACTAGTTTTGATCGTCGTTTAATCTAATTAATAAGTGAACAAATTAAAAATAAATGAAATATTATTACATTTTGGTGTATTGTTTGTTGATTCTATATCTTAGCGTATATGTCCTTTTAGAGCAATGTTCATATGGTGTACGAATAGCTAAAAAAAGTCCTTTTATAGCATATATTATCCTTTTACTTGTTACATATTTAGAGTTTGTTTCCAAATTTTGAGAAGAAAATATGTATTATTTTTTATTATTGTGTAACTTTTTATTGATCCTCTGAAAAATTTTAGCTAAAAAGGAAAAACATTAGTGGAGTGTCTATCTTTGGTCAAGATGCATTTTTAATTTTCTACTAATAAGCAGACCAAAAGATGGGGGAAATGAATGGTAGACATTCTTAATTTTTTATTTATCATTTGTTGTTTAAATTCTTTAGCATAGAGGTTTTTAAGAGCAATGTTGATGTGGTCTACAGAAAGCCCTTTGTTGTCTTGATATTCTTTTTCTCTCTTTGTAGTTGTTACTTGCTTATGTTTTAGTCCGAAATTTTGCTAAGACGTGTAATTTTTTTCTGTACAATCTATATTTTGTGGATACCCAAAATGATTTTCGACGACATGAATAGAAATGTCAATTCAAAAATATTAATTGTAGATACCATGGTCACTCATATAACTCAGCCCCCTACTATGATTTCCTAGGTCTTCCATTGGGTGGGGTAAAGAACAAAAAAGAATTTTTTTGAAAAAGATTATGTTAAAAAACTGACATGTATTGATAAAAATATCACTTTGGTTCACTACTATTTTGGCCCCAACAAAATGGCAAGTGTTTATGCATCTACCTGTTCATATCTGATACTATTATGAAATCAATTGTCACTATTTTGTTAATATAATTTCTAACGCCATCATTAGTAAATACTTTTACATTCATTTGATGAATACAAATATGTGTTTTAATTATTTATTTATACAAATATCTAATACAAACACAACATTTTAATGAGGTGTGTGCATGCACGTATAGGTTTACTAGTAGTCTAAAACGGAAGTGTTGTCTAGTACAATTACAAATAAGGCGAAACGAGCATTGGTTATACCCGGCATTCTGGGTCGTGGGCATAGCCTTCTCGATCCGGAGTGGGCATAGCCTTCTCGATCCGGAATGACACCACCGCATGGAATTGAAAGATTGGACATACCGTTGGAACTTGGATGGCAGATGCTAGCACAATTGAATGCAGACACAGACACTACTGGTCCAGGTAGATGACGACAATCCATGATGCTTATCTTCAAGCAATTTCCCCAAGTTGTTCCGTCCTCCCTAATTAGACATATAAAAAATTTAAAGCCGCGTCAAACAGATTGCGCAACTAAATCTCCGATTAGTTTGGTGTAAGTTATAAGTTATGTGGAACTCATTTTCTGGGAAAGTTTGTTACAGAATTAAGAAATGAGACCCTTTTTATCTCCACCCATGCATAACAACAAAATAGAGGAGGGAAGCAACCCATTTCTTGTCCATGTAGCATTATTCTTTTCTGGAAATCTAGTTCAATTTCTGGAACTTAAGTTCCATTCACTTTTAGTTGTAAGTGTAAATATAAAAATTATTAAAAAGTATTTTTATTTTTACTGTGTAATATATATAAGTACGGATTGCAAAGACATAAAAAAAATCATATTCGTGAATATCTGAAGTTTTTTTAAACCATAATAGTTATGGTGTAGATATTGCCTCTTTAAAAATGTTTTATTATTGTATAATTATAATCTTAATAAAAATATTATTTTTCACTTTGTATGTATAAAATATTAAAATAATATCTCCATTTCATGTGTTTGTAAATTCAATTTTTGGTTTGTCATTGTTTAATGCAATATAGAATATTATTTTACTATATTTTCACAAAAAAATTACTATATTCTTCGTGCTATAGTTAATTATCATTTTCACACAATATTGTTTAACCATGAGGAATAAAAATATGTTAGTTAAATCATATTTTTGTCACACTGATAATGGTGGTTATAGTGTAAAATATTTTACATAGTTCAATTATAGTGCATAATATTTTTCATATTATGTTATGATTTTAAGAATAAGCTATATCCACACACTACTTACATTTTTAGTCATAAATATTTTATATGTTGTCATTTATGACGAATAGAGGATATAATTATAAAAATATTATTAGTTGTTTCAGAACTCTTTTTTTATTTTTTTAGAAGGAACTTAGAAACCGTCATTTGTATGTAATTCTTAACTAGGAAGTCACGGAACTCAACTTCCAATACTTATATTAAACTAATTATGAAAAACTGATTAAGGTTTTCCGAACCGGTTACGGCAAATCAAACTACATGAGCTTGAGAACATGTTGTTTTAGATCCACGGACAACTACAACACAGTAAACAGCCACATTGGGCGCCCAATCTTGTTGGTTATATCTTAGGGGTTGAACGCGTCTTGAATCCCGGTACTTGCATAGCTAAACAGTATCTGATTCAAGCATTGTTGGGTGTCCGAGCAGTGCTTTAGGGCTTGTTTGGAAACGGACTTGGATGAGATTGGGGCTTGTCTTATTAGATCACGTCTGTGCCACATCAGCAAATCCAGTACCGATCCAGTCCGGGAAACGGACTGGGATGAGATTGGGGCTTGTCTTATTAGGCCACGTCTGTGCCACATCAGCAAATCCAGTATCGATCCAGTCCAGTTTTGTACTTGCGCGTTTGGCTAGAATCTCCGTTTTGAGATTCCGTAATCCCAACAACTGGACTATCTCAGTCCTGCCAGCAACATGATTAGGAATCTCGGTCCGGATTAGACTCTGTCTTTTGTGTATTTTATTTTATATAGCAGACTGAAAAACAAAAGTTACGAGGCCAGCCGGATTGGTTTGCCAAACAGGACTAAGTGGGGAACCCCAATCCCAATCTGGATGATGACTGGACTAATCCCAGTCCGGATTTCATAATCTCAATAATCTCAGTCCATTCCCAAACATGGCCTTAAGCTCTTTCGGACAGTAGGTCAACGCGTCCAGACTAAGGCCGAGTGGCGAACCAGCGACAGACACTGCACAGTCGTGACTCACGCTGAACATGGTGTGATTCTAAACAAAAATCGTATGGTGACGCGTTGATGCCCCACGCGTTCCTGACACAGGCTGGTAAGCGGTATTACCGCTAGACTGAGGTGGTTTTTCCAGCCAGGTGCTCCATTTTACTTTTTTTTTTTGCCACATGACATAGTTGCAGAAAAAGTAGTACAAAAATGAAAAATATGAATAACTTTTGATCCGTAATGAATTTTTTGACGAAATAAACACTATTGGACCCGTTACAAAAAATCTAATCTAACAATATCAATATTGATATACTTTGAAAAAATAATATCTATGTCTTTTTACAAATATTGGGTGCATTATGTAAAAATTTGTGTTCTTTTGTTATTTATGCACAACATTTAAGAAGTAGGCACATTCACACTATAATTGATGTATTAACACCATAATTGGGCACTTTTCAACAAATATTATGTGCATTATCTTAAGATTTGTGTTAATTTGCTATTTATACACAACATCTAAGTACGCACATTCACACTCATAATTGAGCGCATTCGCACCATAATTGGGCACATTCAATCAAAAGTGGGTGCATTAATCAAAAGTGGTGCATTCAATAAAAAATGGGCACATTGAGGGAAATAGTGTGCGCATACATTCAAACGTGGGCACATTTGACCAAAAGTGGGTGCATTCAGGGCAATAGTGTGTGCATTCATTCAAAAGTGGATGCATTCAATTAAAAGTGGGTGTATTCAATCAAAATTTGGCGCATTAAGGGCACTACTAGGTGTATTCAATCAAAAGTGGGCGCATTCAGGGAAATAGTGTGTGCATACATTCAAAAGTTGGCGCATTTAACCAAAATTGGGTGCATTCGTGGCAATAGTGTATGCATTCATTCAAAAGTGGGCGCAATCAATCAAAAGTGGGCACATTCAATCAAAAGTGGGCGCATTGAGGGCATTACTATGCGTATTCAATCAAAAGTGGGCACATTCATGGCAATAGTGTGCGCATACATTCAAAAGTGGGCGCATTTAACCAAAAGTGGGCGCATTCAGGGCAATAGTGTGCACATTCATTCAAAAGTGGGTGCATTCAATCAAAAGTGGGCGCATTTAATCAAAATTGGGTGCATTGAGGGCACTACTAGGCGTATTCAATCAAAATAGGGTGCATTCAGGGCAATAGAGTGTGCATACATTCAAAAGTGGGCACATTTAACCAAAAGTGGACGCATTTAACAAAAAGTGGGCACATTCATGGCAATTGGGTGTGCATTCATTCAAAAGTGAGTGCAATCAATCAAAAGTGGGCGCATTCAATCAAAATTGGGAGCATTGAGGGCATTACTAGGCGTATTCAATCAAAAGTGGGCGCATTCAGGGCAATAGTATTCGTATACATTCAAAAGTGGGCACATTTAACCAAAAGTGGGCACATTCACGGCAATAGTGTGCGCATTCATTCAAAAGTAGGTGCATTCAATCAAAAGTGGGCACATTCAATCAAAATTGGGCGCATTGAGGGCACTATTAGGCATATTCAATCAAAAGTGGGCACATTCAATCAAAATTAGGCACATTGAGGGCACTACTAGGCGTATTCAATCAAAAGTGGGCGCATTCAGAGTAATAGTGTGTGCACACATTCAAAAGTGGGTGCATTGATGGCATTACTAGGCGCAGTCACAAAAGTGGGCACATTCACTCAAAAATGGGCGCATTGAGGGCATTACTAGGCACATTCAATCAAAATTGGGCGCATTCACTCAAAAGTGGATGCATTGAGGGAATTACTAGCGCATTCAATCAAAAGTGTGTGCATTCACTCAAAAGTGGGCGCATTAAGGGCATTAGTAGGCGCATTCAATCAAAAGTGAGCGCATTCACTCAAAAGTGGGCGCATTAAGGGCATTAGTAGGCGCATTCAATCAAAAGTGGGCACATTCACTCAAAAGCAGGCGCATTGAGGGCATTACTAGGCGCATTCAATCAAAAGTGGGTGCATTCACTCAAAAGTGGGCGCATTGAGGGTATTACTAGGCACATTAAATCAAAATTAGGCACATTCAATCAAAAGTGGGTGCATTGAGGGCATTACTAAGCACATTCAATCAAAAGTGGGCACATTCACTCAAAAGTGGGTGCATTGAGGGCATTACTAAGTACATTCAATCCAAAGTGGGCACATTCACTCAAAAGTGGGTGCATTGAGGACATTACTAGGCACATTCAATCAAAAGTGAGTGTATTTTAACAATAGTGTTAATATGTCAATTATAGTGTGAATACGCCTACTTCTTTAATGTTGTGCATAAATAACAAAAGAACACAAATTTTTACATAATGTGCATTCAATAGTATGCACATTCAATTAATATTGGGCACATTTAATCAAAAGTGGGTGCATCAAATCAAAAATGATATTTATGCACATACTCACTCCTTTATTTTTATTTTTCATAGTTGTAAAAATACGTACATATCTTTTTTTAAGTATATCAATATTGGTCTTGTTAGATTGAATTTTTTGTAACGAGATCAACGGTTTTTGTTTCATCGAAAAATTCATTACATATCAAAAGTTATTCACATTTTTCATTTTTTTTTGCTCTTTTATGTGCAGCAATGCCACATGGCAAAAAAAAGTAAAATGGGGCCAGGCTGGGGAAACCAACCCAACCCAAGTGGAAAAATTGCCACGTCAGGGCGGTATTTTCCCCGCGTCCCAAACACGCCATGGAGATGGGGCGTGAGGGAAATTAAGTATGATTCTAAGCCCCTGTTTGGGAACGGACTGGGATTTCGTAGTCTGGACTGGATTAGACTGGGTTAGTCAGGATTCAGTCTTATTCTGTTTGGCAATCCAGCCTGATTCTGTTTGGCAACACAGTCTGATTCTGGTCAGCTGGTCTGGTTTGAGTCTGATTGCAGTCTAGTTCTGTTTGGCTACTAGACTGGATTCAGTCTGATTTTGTTTGGCAACGTAGTCAGTATCTGTTGATTCTGTGCTGATGTTGTAGAACTGTTTTAACAAGAATAAGTATGTGTAGTTGTGTTTCCGCTTTTAAGCAGAAGTTGGCTGAAGTGTATTATATTAAATAACAATTACATAATTTAATTAATGTATTTAAATTAAATAGTAGCAAAGGTGCGTAGCATGTCTGTAGAAGAACGTAATACCACATAAATTAAAAGATAATATATTGTTGGTTCTCGGGCGAATACATATGTAACATAGAAAATGAAACGAGAGGTCTGCCCTGGACCTAGACAACGACATAGTAACACAATCTAAGCTGGTGATCAAGCAGGCAACTTCATGCCTCGTCGTTCTTCATGGCCTCGTCGTACTGTTCCCACGACACAGGACAGGGTTCGTCCAACACCTGATTTGTTTCCTGTTTGCTGGCGTCTTTTGGCCAGTCAAAAAGCAACGGCAGATGGTGAGTAGGAGGAAACAAGGCTCGCAACATTTGGGCCCTCATTTGGCTTGTTCCTTCGGCTCTCTCATTTGGGCCCTCATCGTGTGGAGGCTCGCAACATGGTTTTTTGCAAACAAGATTTTCTTTTACATATTTTTTAATCTTCGACGGAGACATCAATATTTTTTCAAATTCTGTCTTTGCCTTTGACCGTGACCGCGACCGTGACCACGATGATGACATCTATAGTTAATAAATCAAATTTTAGTATTAGCAAATATCAATAATATAAAGATAACTGTGACAATATTGAATAAAAATAAATGTTGTAAACAAACTTAGCTACAAACAAGTAAGAAAGTGATTTATGCATTCAATACATAAACAAAAAGGTCCAAACAAACTTAGTTGCATACAAATAAATGTTGCGAGGTAAACAAAAACAACTACAAACTGTGACAATATTCACTCATCATTGTTAATAGGGTATTGAGCAACGCCAGGTGGGTAAATGCGACGAGTCGTCATGAAGTTGTGTTGCACGGCCAATGGCGGGGGAGGCAATACATCTCCCAAAATAAAAAGATTGTCTGTTATGAACTCTCTCCTTATGTGTTGCCACCTCATCTGCAACTCAGTCAAAGATATGGGCTCCCCAGTTATGTTTCGGAAGTGACGCCATGCCTCCATCCAAGCCTGTGTAGTATATACTCCATTAACACATCTCCCCAATTCATATTGGTTTCTCATCATACCTCTGAGAACCATATCAAGCTCCCTACACCACATAAAGGAAGGCGTCCTTTGAGGCCCAGCCATATTACAGATTCTGTAAGTAATATGTTTTAGATGTAAGTGTGTATCGCATAATTAAGGGAATATAAAATGCATATTCAATGTTAGCTATCATTTATCAACATAACGGTGAAAAAACATACACCCTCCATAAAACATACAACAAAATTATGATCAATAACTAAAGCATGTTGATGTCGGATGAATTCATAAAGATGTAATGTTAAAAACATGGAATGCTGGACAATGTAAATTGACACACCAAACTAAATGTAGTTCTCTGCCATTAAATGTTATGGCGTCACTGTGGGTGAAGGAATGTCTAAAAGAAGACTACATTCTTCCTCCAGACTGGCAACGTAGCGTTCTACATTGTCATGCTCGTACTTGTTTTGGGTGTATATATCATCGTAGTTGTGATGAATTTCAACACAGTCCTTCATGTTCATTGCTTGGCCCCACACTGACTTGCACTCGACAGTTAGTAACATAATCTCATCTTTCAAAGAATCAATTGTTGGGGGGAGATCGACTGCCCAACGGAAGTATCTTCACCGATCTCTTCCCTACAATGTATAATAAAATTTAATGAATGACAACGAATGTGCAGCATACACAAAGGCAACCTATTATGTATGTATTTACTAGTGCACCTCATGAGAAAGACATATGTAATACATTTTGCCCGGCCTTTCACTCAGAATGCCAAAATCGTACAACCCCGCATCCTCTGTGTTAAGCCGCAAGGCTGCATCTAACCCACAATCACACCTCAGAACTCCAGATGGATCCATTGACATCTAAAACATAATTGAGGATTAGTAAAAACATTGTCGGCTTCTGAACATAGATTTCAAATACAACTTTCCGAACATAAAATAGGCCTAAGTGCTTGTTCTACATCTATGATGTATTGTATCCGTCCTCGTTTGAAGAGTCGTTACTGCTCGTGATGTGAAGTAGTTGTCGAAGATATTGGCACCTCTCACGTAGAGTGGTAATACCTTGTTCAAGCCTATCGATGTCTGCTCTTGTCGAACTGACAAAGTCACATTGTTCAGACCATAGCTTGCGTTCGTTGCGGGCATATGCAAGTTGTGTTAGCATAGCATCCCTAACTGCAGTAAGTGTGGCAACCGTGGGTGGTACACGCTGCACAGGCAATCTCATCTGACATCTGTTCGAAACAAGGCCCCTACCACATGTAAAATACGGTCTGTGCGGGTTGTTGTTTTCAAAACGTCCATTTGCCGCGTCCGCTTCATCCATATACACACGTACAGTGCATGTAAGGCCGCATGTACAGCAAGGCATTCCATTCTCCATTTCAAGACAACCTAGTGATTCATTCTGTCATGTATATTATTAGGATGCAGAAGAAAGTTTGTAAAAAAACAACTAAAGCCTACAAAGTAATGTCGTGGATAATTTTTCAAATAATGTCAAAGACTATTACAGATACAATTGTAAGTCAACGGGCATCCCATAGAAAATTAGAAATGGATTCACGTAAACGCTCGCCCTCCCTTGAATCGGCCTGAGTTGTTTGTTGGAGGGAACTCAGGTCAACCCCAGCAGGGGGAACGGCAGATGTTGAAATGTCATCTGGGAGTTCGTCCATTATACTGTCGCCATCATGTTGGCGGAGTATGAAATTATGGAGGATACAACAAGCCATTACGGGGCGACACTGCGAATGTATGGGATATGTCGCCCCCTTTTTAAGGTAGGCAAACCGCCGCTTCAGCACCCCAAATGCTCTTTCTACAACATTACGTAATTGTGCGTGGTGGTGGTTGAACATCTCCTTCTTGCTGGTGTAGGCATGTCTATTTCCTCGGTACTCAGAAATATGGTAAGCTGTGTTGCGATACGGTGCAAGGAATTGCCGAGTGTTGGCATACCCTGCATCTACTAGGTAAAACTTTTCCGGCGGAACTTTAAACCCGCCTGTGGTCGTCGCTGACTGTAGGACCCGTTGGTCAGCAGCCGATCCCTCCCACCCAGTTAGGACATATGTAAACTCCATGGATAAGTCAACTACAGCCAAGACATTAAGAGAGACATTCCCTTTTCTGTCTCGGTAGAGATTTTGCTTGTCTCGTTTAACCAAGACGGGGATGTGTGTTCCGTCAATTGCCCCGATGGCATTCTATAACACCAAAATAGGTTGTCAACATACAAAATATTTCCAAATGATTAAAGATTGTAGGGGCTAACTATTACCTTAAAGTAAGGGTAGAACCTTGGGGTCTCCAATATACGAGAATGTGTTGTCGTGCATGTCGCTGCAGTTTGCATGACAATGTACTCATTGGACAACGAACACACAGCGTCCAAGACTTCGTTGAACTTCCTACTTATGGTCTCACCAGAGTGAATGTAGTCCTCAGCCAAAGCACGATTTGTATGTCCATGGCAAACCATTTGTAGGAAGTAGCACACAGCCTCAACCGAACTGACGCCTCTAGTGCTTCGTAACAAGGCCCGACTCTCAAGCTTGTCCACAAGGGCCAATATAGAATGTGGTCTCATTCGATATAGGTCATAAGCCCTTTGTTCATGACCGTTTAAAATTTCTAAGACCTTCTGGTGGCCACTCCTAATGCTAACTGACCTAGGTATTGTAGGTGGTATGTCGGAAATGTCGTCAATGATGGAGTTTGCTATGGACTCAGCTATTGTATCAGCAATGTGATTAGCTGGACCAGACAATGTATGTAGAATGTGCGTGAGGAGGCCAGGTATTTCTGTTTGGTCAGTGGTTGACATTATGCCTACAAGTGGAAGCATAGCAACGTTGTCATGGCAAGGACAAGGAAAATAACTAGGCTACAATCATATGTAATTGTGGACACATAAAATAATGCCTTCCAGGATACAAAGCGAAATACATTGATCGCAAAATAAAACCATGGCAGTGAAATAAAATATTACAACAGTTAATCAATAATGTCTGGACGGGAATAAAAATATTACAACAATTCGGCAAATAAGATAAAGCCCAAAGAAAATGTTTGGATGGGAAATAGATTATTACAACAACGAAAGAACTTTCTACTGATTTGATGAGTTAAATGCCTGGCTGGTAAAGTTTGGTGATCCAGAAGGGCCAGCATCATTGGACGAAGGAATGAATGGACGGTGAGATGACGCAAAGTTTGTTGGTCCGGAAGGGCCAGCATCATTGGATGAAGGAAATAATGGACGGTGAGATGACGCAAATGACGATGCCATACTTGGTATGTTGCTGAAGTTGGGTGTTGGGGATTGCGGGAAAAATGCATGGTGAGATGGCATAAACAAGGATGGCATTGAAGGTGTTGGTGTTGCATTGGCAGCTTGGAACGAGGATGGCATTAAATGTGTTGATGTTGCATTGGCAGCTTGGGGCCTTTCCCAAAGGTCTTGCAACCATATGGTTATCTTTTGAGGTGTGTCTATAAGGCTTAGGTAGATGGAGCGGTTTGTTGAGTCCTTGATGGCGTTCACAAGTGTTGTAAATACAGGAGTGGGGGCATCTGGGTAAGTGTCCTGGAAATGTTGTAAGATGGTTGTAAATTCTTTCTTTTCAAAGGATCTAGTTGCCACACCACTGCCTAACTCGTGAACCTTTGCATAAACCTGTGTGAATTCAGATAACACTTCATTTGATAACCCACATCGATCTTGAGGCATTGATGGCCGCTTCTTGCGCCTAACGACAGGAGGCCTCCCGCCACCACTCGGTGTATCTGTTCTGCCTCCCGCGGTTTCTCCCTCGCTTTGCATCCCAAATGCGGCCATATTAGGTTCCCCAGCTTGGCTTCCAGTGTTCATGGGTGTGTCTGGGTCATCTAAGTCGACAGCGATTTCATCCTCGGAGGCAACGTCAGAAGGGATATGTGTGTCCGTTGAAGACATTGCATGATGTCCTCTAGCAATGTTCCTCCCCGCCATCATCTCGATGTCATAGTAGTGGGGAAACGGCTTGTTAAGCAACCTAGCAAGGTCCTTGTTTGCCTAAGCATAAAAAAAATGTTTATTATGAAATTAAAGTGTTAATAGATGACTTTTTTTTTCAATTTAAGGGACTGGTTATTGGATATACTGCAAGGCTCTCCCTCCATTCAGGGCTGTCGGGCAGCGTTGGCTTATGCCTTGTGTCATCCCATCCAACGCCGCTCTTATTCGTCACAAGCGGCATAGTCCCTCCTCAAGTTCTTCCACCGAGTTTTCAACTGGTCTGTATTGCAGGCCGTCTTCCCCATCCTATTTTGCATTTCCACAGTTGCCTCCCTCCAAGCCTCCCTAGTGAAATGACCATCGACACACTTGCCTAGGTCATATTATCTGTGCAATGCAGATACTAGAGCGGCATCAGAGTCTCTTTGCCAAACAATACGAAACTTGGGGTCGGCGGAAGACATACCCCCGTAGGTGCTGCAATATATTATGATACACAAATCGTTATATCGTTTATCTTTTCAGATAAAGTATTTACTTAGATAGTGTCGTCTAAGATGTAATGACACTACGAAATTACCTTGTTCATCAGTTGCATATAATTTCTGTATATTAGTTCCAATAAAATATATAACGATCTGAAGACGTGTTATATAAATTTTAGGTTAAACATCCATAAAAAAGAATTCAAAACTTTTCAGTAACAAATTTTAAGGTCTTCAGATCTAATATTGGCACTCCAGCAACCACAAAAAATAATTCAAAACAAAGCAAGCTGGAACAGTGTATTAATGAGAGCATTATACGAGTTCCCCACTTATTCAATAATGCCATGAATATTGATTAACAAATTTCAACAAACCAATGTCCTGTTTCTGCAAAAGAGGCAATTTAGAGCATTGGTAAATATAAAATATCTGCAAAAGAGGCAATTTAGAAGACAGAGAAGAGAACCAACTATAATATCTAGCAAGAGTGGTGACAAGTAAGATGATCATATTTAGGGAAAGAGGAAGTGAACCTAGTAGTGAATGAGATGATTTTACACCGACTTCTCAATTTGTCTCAGAGTGGAAATGATGGACTCAATTTCAAAGTATAAAATATATTATCTGATCCTAAATTCAGACACATGCTAGGTATTATCATAGATTAAATCAGTAGATTAAATTGTTCCCCCTTATTACAACAATGAAGACATGTAATACAGACCTAGGTATTCTATACAGAAACACTCTCTACCTTCTCAATTTGTCTCAGACCTGTAATACAGACCTAGGTATTCTATACAACAATGAAGACCTGTAATCAGTTAGTACAGTTATTTTTTCGACAATAATATCAACCAAAAAAGGAGAGAAAGAAGGAACTTTGGGCTAGATATCAACCAAAAAGGTTGTATTATAGCAATACAAACATATTTGTTATATGAGTTGAAACAGAGGAAGTTGGTTTGTTGGGCTATACAATAATTGAAAATACAGACCTGTAATACAGACCTGTAATACAGACCTAGGTATTCTATATACAACTTTTGCATAGAAGAAACATCAATTTATGCTAAGTTGGTTTGTTGGGCTCTACAATAATTGAAAATAGTATTGCCATATATGCAACATGTAGATATTGGAAATGAAAAATTATCAAAACAGATCATGTTATCTTAGTGCACAGGAGTCTACAAAGCAGATATTTATCAATGAAAAATGTAGATATTGGACTCTACAAAGCAGATATTTATCAATGAAAAATGTAGATATTGGAAATGAAAAATTATCAAAACTTATCATGTTATCTTAGTGCACATGCGTTCATTAGGGCTAAAGCAATACATAATAGATTTTAAACTGAACAAATAATGACCTATTAAATTGATTGGTACTGAATCAAGCTAAAGCACAAATTCAGACATCATTGTAGGGCTCAAAGCACACTTAAGGGGATCAGATATATGTTAAAGTTTGGTCCATCATAATAGACCTAATTGTAGGGCATTGAAATGCAACCAAGTAAACTGTTGGACATGAAATGCAACAAAAATTATTCAGTACACAATTGTAAAATCATTCTGATTTATTTGGTATGATTGTATAATGGTTCAATAATGAGATTTTTTTTGGGTTCTAAATGAAGCTCAAGCACGAATTCAGACCTCAATGTAAGGCTTAGAGCACACTTAAGGGGATGTTCCAACTTAAATAAAAACAATACATAAAAGGTTTTAAATTGAACAAATGATAACCTATCAAATTGATTGGTACTGAATCAAGCTCAAGCATGAAATTAGACCTCAATGTAGGGCTTAGAGCACACTTAAGGGGATCAAATAGTTGTTCCAACTTAAATAAAAACAATACATAATAGATTTTAAACTGAACATATAATGACCTATTAAATTGATCGGTACTGAATCAAGCTAAAGCACAAATTCAGACCTCATTGTAGGGCTCAAAGCACACTTAAGGGGATCCGATATATGTTAAATTTTGGTCCATCATAATACACCTAATTGTAGGGCATTGAAATGCAACCAAGTAAACTATTGGACATGAAATGCAACAGAAATTATTCAATACACAGTTGTAAAATCATTCTGATTTATTTGGTATGATTGTATAATGGTTCAATAATGAGATAATTTTTTTTGGGTTCTAAATGAAGCTCAAGCACGAATTCATACCTCAATGCAGGGCTTAGAGCACACTTAAGGGGATCAGATAGTTGTTCCAACTTAAATAAAAACAATACATAATAGATTTGAAACTGAACAAATAATGACCTATTAAATTGATTGGTACTGAATAAAGCTCAAGCACGAATTCAAACCTCAATGTTGGGCTTAGAGCACACTTAAGGGGATTAGATATATGTTCCAAATTAAATAAAAATAATATATAATAGGTGGATTCCAATTTTAGACCATCATAGTAGACCTAGGTCAAGGGGTCATACCTCAGTCAAGGGTTGTGGACAAGGTGCCAAATTAAATTCAACATAAAACAAAGTAGGCTGACTAGGGAAATATGCCACTATTTATGAACACATTAAATATTCAGTACACAATAGTAATGCACATCAGGCTCTGTCAGACAGAAAATAGTCAACCGACCATTGAGGGAAAATCAATCAGATTTATTCAGAATTATGTGGTATATGGGTTTTAGTGGTTAAATAGTAGACATGTTAAACTGATTGTCACTGAATGAAGCTCAAACACGAATTCAGACCTCATTCTAGGGCTCAGGGCACATCAAACTAAATAATAATAGGTATTGTGATCAATCAGTACAGTTGATGAGGCTATGTTTATGAGAATAGAGAATGTACACTACACAATAATAGGTTCCAAATTAAATTAAAATAATACATAATAGGTGGATTCCAATTTTGGACCATCATAGTAGACCTAGGTCAAGGGGTCAGACCTCAGTTAAGGGTTGTGGACACGGTACCAAATTAAATTCAACATAAAACAAAGTAGGTGGATGAACACATAAAATATTCAGCACACAATAGTAATGCACATCAGGCACTCTTGGACAGAAAATAGTCAACCAACAATTGAGGGTAAATCATTCATATTTATTCTGAATTATGTGGCATGAGGGTTTAGTTTTTAAATAGTAGACCTATTAAACTGATTGCTACTAAATGAAGCTCAAGCAAGAATTTAGACCTCATTCTAGGGCTCAGAGCACATTAAACTGAACAATAATAGGTACTGTGGTCAATCAGTACAGTTGATTTGGCTATATTTATGAGCATAGAGAATGTACATTACACAATAATAGGTTCCAACTCAAATAAAAATAATATATAATAGGTGGATTCCAATTTTGGACCAACTATCTAGACCTAGGTCAAGGGGTCAGACATCAGTCAAGGGTTGTGCTATAATAGGTGGATTCCAATAATATACAAATGTAGGTTAAACTCTAAATTTCTAGAAATCAAACTCTAGAAACTGAATCCATTTCTTCCTCCTCTCAGCTCAAAAACCCTAGAAATGGAGATTAGGAGACAACAAGTGAGAAAAGAGGGAGATTTGATATCACTTTGAATCAAACCATACGAGGGATGGCATATTGACATGTGAGATAAGACTCACTATGAAAGGCTATTCTATGAAGCTAAACATACTTGATTTCATCATATCTTAGATGGTGAAACCCTAGGTCAAAATCTCCACCACTTTGTCTTCTCAAACCCCTAGCTCTCTTCTCTATCTAGGATTTCATTTATCTAGAACCAATCATGAGGTATGAGATCTCCTTGGTTGATAGGTTACACTTTTTTTTTCAACAAATTTTTCTATCATAAAGCATTTTACTGAAAAGCATCTACTGAATAGGTCAATCTTATCTAAAAATTATCAAAACTTATCATTTAGACCTGTAATATGTTAGTACAGTTATTTTTTCGACAATAATATCAACCAAAAAGGGAGAGAAAGAAGGAACTTTGGGCTAGATATCAACTTGTATTATAGAAATACAAACATATTTGTTATATGAGTTGAAACAGAGGAAGTTGGGTCAAGAAAATCATTTATTTTACAGACCTACGTATTCTATACAGAATACAGACTATTTTTTACAGACCTAGGTATTCTTAGCTTCATGATAAGATGGGAATGTGACCAAATGTGGAAAGGCATCCAATAGAAGTTTCAATAGTTGACTAAAGATGTGTTTGTCCAGTGAAGCATACATTTTAAATTAAATAGTCGTAGAAGAAATGACAGTGTTGACAATTTCTTTCAACCAGGGTAAAGCTCATTATTAGAAAGAAGGAACTTTGGGGTAGATATCAACCAAAAAAGTTGTATTATTCCCTGGCCGTATTCAAACACAACGATTAACAATAATACTACAGATTCCGACTGTCATACACAACGATTAACAATAATACTACAGAGATGGATATATTGTTGGAAAAAGCATAACAACGACAAACATTGATTAAACTATGTCATCGACTGATAAAATGTGACTGTCATACATAATGATAACTTGTTTGGAACCAATGTCGGGTGAATAAATACACAAATTGATGAGCAATCCACCTCAGAAAAGTCTGCCCTAATCGACATCACAAATAAAGTGTTAGCTACCCTATTTCATAACCAACCTTAGCAGCAAGGGGCGAGAAAGAAGAAGCACTGCGGAATCCTGGCTGTGTGTAGCGCCGCCGGAGCACCAGGGAGGAGAACCGCCAGATTTCAGCCACGGACGATCAGCTTCCGCGAACAGCTGCTCCAACAGGCGTAAGTGGAAGTGAATAACCTCGCAGCACAAGGCGAATATGAAGGCAGACGGGGGCTTCGGCTTGGAGCTAGGGTTTCTCCTTCTCCTGTGCATCGACAAGATGGGACAATGTCAGATTGAGATAGTCGAAGACCAGGGCAGGGTATGGGTTACCTTGATTTTGAGGGATGTAGCCGCCCCAGTAGACCGACGGTTGTAGATGGCTGAATAAATTCTCCACGCGGGCGCTTCGCCCGACGATGACCTACCTCCATCTGCGATTTCGTCGAGGTCGCAGACATCGCTTTTACTTCTCTCACACACGGACCAATAGTATTGCCCACAGAGAACAGATGCGAAGCATCGGGAGGCAGACCGCCGAGAGGGAGAAGGCTAGGGCGAGAGGGAGGGGCGACAGGGAGGGGGCGCGAGGGATCGGGGTCGGGGGGTTGTAAACCGGATTGAGATTCGCGATCCTGCCTCGACCGGGACTAGGATTATGCGGATTATGGGATTCCGTTATCCCAAAACGGGGATCGAACTGGGTTGGCTTCCAAACACATTTTTCGACCAAACCGGACCGGATCGGGCCCTCGTGGCGCTAAACGACGGGCGCTAATCCCGGTCCAATCCGTTCCCAAACAGGGGCTAAACGCTTGCCTGACGTTAATTACTGATTTCTGTACCTAAAGTAACTGTTGTTATTGTTATTGTTATATATACATAGACCCTTGCATATACACCACATGTATTTGTTACTACCTAATTCGAACGGCCCTAAGTTACCATCTTTGTATACACCAGTTTGAGCGGGGTTTTCGATGTGATGATGTATGTACAACTCAATTTTTAAGTTTTATATGTCATGTTATGTCTTTTGTGTGATAAATACTTGTAGGCAGGTGTAGATTGTGTCAGCTGCTTGAGACCATTTTGTTCTAAATCCACCGTAAACAAGTACAACACAGTACACAACCACACCAGTGGCATCACCACCCTCCTCATCCAGACCCCCACATCAGAATTAAAGGAACCGCCATTAGGAATAAATCATCATATCGATCTTGTTGCTTGATGGTGGGAAGAGTCTACTCCTAGTACGTGGACCCCCATGATCCACGATTCAACATACGCACATGTGTCGTCTCATCTTCATCTATACCCACCATCTTCATCTACAACACCAGACCAGACCCCTCATTGGTGGGTTGGGGAATTCCTTCGTTTCTTCTACCTCTAGTTGGTGGGTTGGGGATGTTTTTTTTTTCTATTCCAAAAGAGGAAGCATGGAACCCAAAAGGCTTCTTGTTGTTAAAGTGAGTAGGTAGTTGCGAATTCTTACACCCCAAACGAAAATGATTTGGTAACGCGTGGTTACCATCAAGCGCAGCTCACGCGTAAACCGAAAGGTGGTTTTGAGAAGTTTTATCTTTTTTAAGGTAGTTTTGGTAAGTGGGCAATTGGTGACGTGGCGGGATGTAACTGGATGGGTAAATAGAGGTTATGTAATTGATAAATAAATTTGTTTTGCTTATAACTTTTGAACCGTGGTGAATTTTTTGACGAAATAAAAATCATTGGATTCATTACGAAAAATGCATTCAAACAAAACTAATATTGATATATTTTTTAAAAAAATATATAAAAATAATATGAATCGGTTATTATTGATGTCAATTAACCATCTTTGGGTGTCATTAGCCATTTATGGGTGCCAATAAGTTATTTGTGTGTCATTATGTTATTTTGATTGATGATACGTTATTTGGGCGTCATTTTAAACTTATGAGTGTCAATGAATCATTTTGGGCGTCAATTACCTTGTTTGGGTGTTGTTAGCCATTTGTGGGCGTCGTTATAATTTTAAGTGTCAGTGAACCATTTTAAGCGTCAAATAACCATATTTGTGTGTCATTTGTCATTTATGGGTGTCATTAGCTAATGTGGGCGTCGTTATAATTTAGGTGTCAGTAAACCATTTTAGGCGTCAAATAATCATATTTGGGTGTCATTAGTCATTTGTGGGCGTCGTTATAATTTTAGGTGTTATTGAACCATTTTAGGCATCAAATGATCATATTTTGGTGTCATTAGTCATTTATGAGTGTCATTAATAATTTATGGGTGTCATTAGTCATTTGTGGGCGTCGTTATAATTTTATGTGTCATTGAACTATTTTAAGCGGAAAATAACTATATTTGGGTGTCATTATCTATTTATGGATGTCATTAGCTATTTGTGGGTGTCGTTATAATTTTAGGTGTAAGTGAACTATTTTAGGCATCAATTAACCATATTTGAGCGTCATTAGACATTTATGAGTATCATTAGCTTATGTGGACACCATCTTTATGTTTTTGGGTGTAAATGCACTATTTTGGGCGTCAATTAATCATTTTTAGGTGTTAATAACCATTTATGGGTATGCACACCATAGTTGGTTGTCAATTAACCTATATATATCATTTTTTTATCTCAAAAATATGTCAATATTAAGTTTGTTAGATTGTATTTTCCGTAACCAAACCAACAGTTTTTGTTTCATTAAAAAATTCATTACGGTTTAAAAGTTATAAGCGAAACAAATGATATAACAAGAGAGTAAAATTTGATGCCAAAGAGATGGCACCCAGATGGTAAAAGTACTGATGTAAGACCGAGAGGTCTCAAGTTCGAAACCCCCCGGCCACGGGATGAATGAATGGCCAATTTTTTTTTTAAAAAAAAGAGACTAAAATTTGATAAATATGTGTCCAAAAATTAAGTGCTTGAAATTAGTGAGTTTGCGCCTAAAAAAGTTAAAGACGCTTAAAGATGACTATATAGTACTCAAAAAATGATAAAAAGTACCAAAAATGGTGATATGCCCACAAATGGCTGAAAACGCCTAATAATGACTAAATAACACCTAAAATGTAAAATAGCGCCTAAAAATGGCTGAATAGCGCCTAAAATGATGAAATAACGTAAAAATAACTAAATAACACACAAAACTGGCTAAATAGCGCTAAAAATTTTGGGTGTCACACAAACCTGTTTGGGCGTCGTTAAATTATTTTTAGTTGTCAACACCTTATTTGGGCGCCATCTTTATACTTCTGGGTATCAATGGATCATTTTGGGTGTCAATTAATCATCTTTGAGTGTCTATTAAGCATTTCTTAGCGTCATTAAGTTGTTATTACCCTTATATCCTATTTAATACCTATAAACATATTTGGGCGTCATTAAATTGTCTTGGTTGTCCAACAAATCTATTTGGGAGTCGTTACGTTATTTTTGGTTATCAATACCTATTTGGGTACCATTTTTATATTTCTAGGTGTCAATGAACTATTTTTGGGCGTCAATTAACCATCTTTAGGTGTTAATTAGCCATTCATAGACGTCATTAAGTTGTTATTGGGTGTAAAGTACTCTTACACTCTATTTAATGCGTACAATTATATTTCAGTGTCATGGAGTTGTTCTTGAGTGTCAAATAAACCTATTTAGGCGTCATTACGTTATTTTTTATTGTGAATTACATTAAGCATGATTTAGCACATACAATATTTACTTAGGCGTCATTTTTATACTTATTGCCATCAATGAATCATTTTTGGGCATCAATTAACCAAATATAGGTGTCAATTGGTCATTTCTAGACATCATCAATCTGTTGTTGTGTGTGAAGTACCCTTACACCTTATTTAATGTGTACAATCATATTTGGGCATCATTAAGTTGTTCTTGAGTGTCAAAAATCGATTTGGGCATTACCTTAGTTGTGATTTAGCGTATAATAGTTTTTTGGGCGTCATTTTTATACTCTGGGTGTCAATGAACTATTTCTAGGTATTAATGAGCCATCTTTGGGTGTCAATTAACCATTGGGCGTCATTTCATCCGTGAATTTGTTAATTATTTGGGCGTCAAATAATCATTTTTTATTTCATTCAAAAATTAATCAAAGTTTAAAAATCATAAATAAAACAAATTTTCTTCATGACATCAACTCTACATATCATTTTTATTTTTTTCTCAAAAATATGTCAACATTAGTCTTGTTGGATTGCATTTTTCATAAAAAATCTAATAATTTTTATCTCATCAAAAAATTCATTAGGTTTCAAAAATTATAAACGAAACAAATTTATTTAAATATTGCATAATCTCTAAAAACCATCCAATCATTATCTGCCAAGTGGCGGCGGTTTTGGGGGCTAGTTTTGGACTCGCGTCACAGGACGTAACATCGCGTGAGGGTATCCAAAATTTAACTATTTGTCTTTCTAAGTTGAATTGTATGGAAACAAAGGCCTTCGCTATCATTTTCAGAATTGCTTGGGACGATTTCGTTTTCATTCAACGGACAAGTATAGCACAGTACATAACCACACCGGGTGGCCCACCACCACCCTCAGCCCTCGGTATGAAAAGGACGTGCAAATTATGAAATGTATCATAGCGAGTTGTTCGTCAATGGTGGAGAAAAATAAAAAAAACTCTTCGTGACCCCGTAATCCATGATGACCCATACAATTTATCAATGCCACACCTACCCACCATCTTCATCTATCGCACCACTCCATCTCGGTGGCGAATTTCTTGCATTCTTCGTCCATTTCCAACCGTTCAGGGCGACTTCAATAATTAAGGATTTAGCCAAAATCAATACAAGAAATTGGCGACAAAGATAGGTATTTGTGAAGGAACACGACAAGAAGAAAATATTGTTTGGATTGTATTACACACTGAGTGGTCTAATATAATAACTGATATAGTCATCTAGATTATTGTTGTCGGCTTATAATGTAATGTTAGTCCGTTTATGATGCATTTGTTTTAGTTTAAAGCTATTTTAGAAAGTTATGGGGACAAACATAGGTGGGAGCGGGACTCTAAATCTCTTAACATGATTAAAAACAAAATGATTAGGAGATAGTATCTCAACTAAAATAAATTTAAAATAAGAATAAAGCATGATGTGATAGGAGATGTGAGAAATGATATGAGTAACGATATGAACTTGTAACAAAGTGTGAGAATGAGAAGGTAGAGATGATATATGTTCCAACCTTACAAGACCCCCAAAATCAAGTTTTATACTAACCTTTCTTTGCTTGCCATGATTTCATGATTTATTGGACTAGTACGGATTCACTTGACTTATTTTAAATATAAAGCATCATGATTTCATTATTTATTGGGACTAATACGGATTCACTTGACTTATTTAAATATAAAGCACCATGCTTTCATGATTTATTGGGACTAGTACGGATTCACTTGAACACAAGGGACCAATATATTCATCAATCCATTGTTAACATCACTCTTCAAGCACATGAACAAAAAGATGGGTCTAGTTGGTTTGCATACTCCGTTTTAGAAGGGGATTTTTGGGAAATGGACAAAATGGTCTTATCTCAATTATTCTATCTTATATCTATATTGTTCTTACAAAACATCATAATTCATGTATCTCCTATATATGGGGGCTTATATTTACTTTTTTTTATAGATTTCTAGGCTATTATGCAACAAGAGAGTTAGGGCATGTTCCTCCCTTTTTCTCTATTTTCTTGCATGTATAGGATGGTGCGTACTCATTTTAGAGAGGAAGAGACAAAGAGAAAATATACTTTGGATGAATATTGGAACTAATAAAAACCTCCCAATTACTCTGTAAGTAAATTTAATGGTTAAGAGCCTATTGCAACAGTAAATGATCTTGTTAGTATCTATATGATGCCAATAGTGGGGTTTATCTAGAACTGATCATTTTGCGTACGGATGTTAAATTGTTGAGTTTTACATTAGATATTTCTTTATTTCACATTAAACTCTAGAAATTGCTATTTGAGAATTAAATCAAAGGGGTATCCCAATTTTATTTTGCTCATAAAAATCAAATATATAATTTGATATTGACCAACATTCTAAATACCAATCATAATATCATTTAATCACATGAATCACTATAACATACCAAGTATCTCAAAATGATATCACCTTCTTTATAGACATTAATCATATATTTTAAATATCAACTTTTGTAGAGATAGGTATCACATTTAGTAACAAAGTGTAATATTTGTCTTACCTTTCTTGTCTTAGATAGTTATTATACAATAACATATACTTGATATATCTTCCAAGTTATGGTAACATAGCATAGTCTTCAACTCAAACGAGTTTTAATTTCACACTTTTCACTATAATTGTAACACCCCTGGCCTGGGTTATGGCCTAACCCTAGATGTTTTGCTTAAGTAAGTTGCTTACAAGCTTGATCTTATCTTTTGAAAAATAATTAAGGCTGTTTTGAAGTTTATTCTCAAAATTAAGCTTATATGCAAACTATGGGTGCATTATATGATAATCTAAGTGAAAAGTGTAATTTACCCAAGATGAAGGGTTATGTTACAAATGTTACATGATGAATGTATTCTAAGTGTTTTGAATGTCATGAAAGAGAATATGATGTTAAGTGGTGGCTTGTGCAAAGCCTAATCCTAAGTGAGAACTTGTGTAATTAATGCTAAGTGCTTGGTGTGTTAATTGTAATACAATTTGCAATATATACGAAATGTAAGGTTAATGTGCAAATCACCACCCCTAGATTGTTCTTACTCTTGCCTAGTATTACCTAGAGGAAAGATAAAGGAGGAGACAATATGTTTGAAACATCTTGAAGAGACGGTACTCTTAATAAATGAAGAAAACAAGAAAATGCATAAGTAAAAGTTATTCACCTGAGCCATATCGAGTTGTGGACTTAAGAAAGGAGTCCCTATCGGCCATAGAGCCATAAGGAGAGCATCCTATCAGTTTGTGGAAGATTTGGTTTGGCCCATGACAGGCAAGGCACTTTAAGAAAGAAATAAAACATCGATTTGCTTTTGCCTTGGAAATGACGGAGTTGAATATAATAATAAGTTAAGGAGACTTGCTCTAGAAGACAAAGAGTCACCCCTTATTCCCTACATTATCCATGGACTTTTATTTTTGCATGGTAAGATAATGGTTGTAAGGACCTTGACCTTTGTTTTGGGCTTACCCTATTTGTTTTGCCTAAACCTTGTGCTTGGTTGCCTGCTAATCATCTTTAGTGATGATTAGGGTTTGCTTGTGCTTAGTTGAGAGCTGGAGGTGCTACTTGCAAAATAACCTGAGTTAAGGTTGAAGAGCAAGTTTGTCACCTTGAGAGATGTCTTTCTCTCTCTTTGCTTCCTCTAGGGTTGAGAGGAAGGTTTGGGCTCATGCCTTGAGTTGTCTTGGGCTTGGTTGAGCTCTTTTGGGCCTTGTTTTCCCTTGTTTGGGCCTTGCCTTGCTTGGTTGAACCATGTATCAAGCAAGGGTGCTTTGTGTCGGCCATGGGGTATTGCCCATGGGGGTGTGTCAACCATGAAGGAGTAGTGTGTCGGTCTATGACCTTTGTTGACCTCCTTGCCTTGGTTGTGTCACCCTAGCTTGGACATGTGGCCGATCCTTGGTTGAGTAGTGGCATGGTATGTGCATGTGTTTTGCAAGGTGGTGAAACGTGTGGACAAGTGTCCCTTGGTAAGGTGACACCTAGCCTTGGTTTAACCTTGACCCCCATCTATATATGCCTTGCATTTCTCTTCCTTAGGAACCCTTTTAGCTCTTTGTTTCTCCTCTCTTCCTTGTGTGCACGATACACCTCTCCCTTGCAACCTTTGGTGGTTGATACCCTTGGAGGAGCTAAGGTTGGTGGTCGATCCCCTTGAAGGAGTTCCCTTCTTCTTCTTTTAGCTTGGTGGTTGAACCCTAGGTGGGTCTTGTTTCTCTCCTTAGCATCTTCTTCTCCATCTTGCCTACTCTTTGGCCATGGTGGTTATACTTCTTGTTCCTTTTCTTGAGGTGGCCGAAGTAGTGTTCTTGGAGCTAGGAGCTTAAAGCTTGGAGCTTTGGAGCTTGAGGAGTTTGCTTAAGGTGGGTTACATAACTTCTAACCCTAGCTATACTACCTTGTCTATGTTGCATGTTTCATATATGTTTATGATCGGCCATTGCATGTTATGTTTCTTGCTCTAGTATATGTTGTTGATCCTATGGATATAATGAGTATGATGTTGTTGATGTTGTGGAAGTTGTTGATGGTCTATATGCCTTTACACCTAGTTGGCCGAACCATGGTCTAGGGTTTCCTTGTTGAGCAATACTCTTTTCTCTCCTTGGTCTAGAGGAGTGAGTTTGAGATCTAGTAATGTGGGAAATACCCCTCTCTCGATTAGGTTGAGAGGTGAGTTTGTATTCTAGTTGCTTGAGAAACACCCTCCTCTCACCATGGATTTGAGAGGTGAGCTTTTGGATAGATGATAACCTATGTTGAGGTGGATCCTTGTGGTTGCCCGATTTGTGATAGAGGTTGTGAAAAACCCCTCTCTCTTGGTTGTTGAGTGGTGAGCCGGCCTTCTTGATCAATTAGGGTTTGGTTCCCTTATGCTTGAGGTTGAAGATGATCTTGTGGGGTTGTGCCTTGCACGATATGACCTTGGAGTTGTGCTGCCTGATAGCTCTATTTTGAGTTGTACCCTTGGGCAACACACCTTGTTGAGATAGTTGACTTAGTGTTCGTTATGCTTTGGATGATATGGAGCCTAGTAGGCTATCCTTGTGTTGGGTGATATGGTTTAGTTGTGGTGATGCACGATGTTTCCTTCAAGTGTAATCCTTGGTAGATATGCTTGCTTTGGCGTTTGGATGATCCTTATATCCCTGGACGATATACCTAGTTGAAGCTTAGTTGGTGCCAGTTATGGTCCCTTGGTTGATACCCTTGGTGGAGTTGATGGATGGGCGATACACCTATGATGAGTGGCTGATATACCTTGTATAGGTGGTTTCCTGATACATCCATGTAGAGAGGACTCCCAATACACTCCCTTGTCGTGGGTGGTCTTGGCCGATAGGCTTTGATAGCTTGGTGCTGGGCACAACCTTGGCCGTTATCCTTGTTTAGATGAGCTTGAGAGATATGGTATGGTGCCCAGGATGGCTTTGGCCGATACCACCATGTCTTAGTTGAGCTTTGACTTATATCAAGTGTTGGATGATATGGCTTCATGCCTGACATGCTAACCCTAGGATGCTGGCCATTATGATGCTTCATGACCATGCACGACACCATTCTTGGGCGTCATGGGTACCCTGGCTGATAGGGTTAACCCTCGGATGATGCTGAGATGGTTGTGCAATAGGGGTGCCTTGGGTGACACCAAAGTGGTCGATATGGCTCATGTTGAAGGTTATCCCGAAAGTGAAACCTAACCATAACCCTAGCTTGGTGCACGTTAGACCCTTGGCTGATAGCCTTGGTAGTGTTTCACGTTATACCTTGGTGATAGCTGCCCGACACCATGAGGGTTAATGGAACCTTGATGCATGTTAGAGGATGTGCGGTGTTTGGCTGATATGGTGGTGAGTTGCTTTAGGGCTTGGAACCCTATCCGGTACACCCTTTGGTGAGGGTAGGCTCTACTCGCTATACTTTATAGTGAGGGTTGTAGGAGTTTTGGTGAGGGCTCTGATAACCCAGAATGTATATAGTTGATGGTTCTCTTTTAATAATGATAATATAAGTAAAATGATGTAATCACCTTGAATTCTACAACTATGATGATGAGATAAGATGATAGGTGGTGAACCATGTATGTTTGGGAAGATATGATGTTGATACACATGATGGTGTGATACATGGTCACAAGTATAAGGCATAATATATGCCCATGATTAATAATAATACTATGAATGATAAAGCTTATGTGTGATATACTCATGGATGCTTCTTTATATATACTTGATGGCATGATCATTCTGTTAATCAATGATGGCTTCAGTAATCTCTGTGAATGTGTATACTAACCATGCAGGTATTTCATGTGGATTCATAGCCTGGTAAGAGCTATGAGATGTATGTGTTTTGACTAGCACAATGTGATGATAATCCTTGTTAACAAAATAACAAGTTGATAGGTCTAAGGACTTGATATAAGGCTGAGTTCCTAGTTGAGGTGTTATCCTCTGATGATGAGATAAGGGATGCGTTCCCAGGATGCTGATGCATGATTATGATGCATTGAGAGGCAGTGGTTGATATCATGAGGAATTGAGGTTCAAGGACAGTATGTTGATGGAAATAATGATGTAATACTATCAGGCTATGTTATACTTTGTTTTGCCTCAACAATTGGCTTAAAATATACTAATCAATTATAGATGAACCTATCATGTAGTTTGCCCTGGCCATAGATCCATTACCGCCAGTATTTGGTGATGGTGAAACAGATTTATCCTGCGGGATTACCTAGAGCGCATATTATTGAATATGTGAGGTTTCCCCTAGCCTAAAATAGGAGGGTTGAGTGCAACTGTGGTTGCAGACTCAGGATATATAGAGCATGGTGAACATACCCATGGCTCAGGATATGTGATGACGATCATGATGCGTTCATGGCTCGAATGTATGTACTAGAACCTATGATGAGGTGAGCTAGAGATATGGGTAGCTTGCAGAGCTGACCCAGAGGCTGAGGCCCTATAAGCATAAGACTGCGGTCTTGCTTGATGATTCATGTACTGACCACGAGAATGTGAGGTCATGTAGTCCGGATCTCCTTAGACCTTGTATGGCACCAGATTGAGCTTTGCAGCCAATGGTTGGACTTGAGCAGGGAAGGCTCACTTCCTCAGGGCATAATAAAATGTAATCCAGCCGAATAAGTATATATTGCTTAGAGAAAAACACAGAACATTGATTGAGGCCTTGCTTATATAGCTTATCTAGTTACACCTTGCAGATATGTGTACGATCCTTATACCTTGTGATAAGTTCTTATAAAGCTTATCTTGTCAATCATGTTCCATAAAGAAATACTTGGTTTTATGACTCCCAGATATCTTGGTGAGCTTGATGGTAATAATAGCTTTACTCAGTATGCTGCTCTTGTTATACGCTTTATCAGTTATCTACTTTTATCTGCTTTAACCAGTTTTATAGTTGCAGTGGGGAGTTATGTTTCTCGTTGGGACTGTGTGTCTCACCCCGTTGGTTTACACCCTTTTTAGGTGATCACTCTAGACGTGGTGGTGGTCGAGAGGTTGCGGCCGAGCAGCAAGAAGAGTAGTAGAAGGCAAGAGATGGACATGCTGCTATTTTGGTGGTTTTGTAGTAGAGTCTTAGAAGTCATCCCTGTACTCTCAGGTCCTTGGAAGTGTTTTGACGACGTTTCACGATGTTTAGCTGCTGTAATTTCTGTATACCCTGCTACTGGTCGTACGTGGCCGTTCTGTATGTATAAATAGGTAATGAACTAATATGCATTGTTGCGACAGTGGGTGACTTTAAGTGGTGAACATATCAGGCAGGTGATCTTGAATATAACTATATATATGACATGATCTTCTTGCAGGGCCTGGTTGCAAATGTTCCGTATGTATGCTTTCCGCAATCGGTTTTAATTAACCTGTGTTTTTGGTAATATATGGTTCTGCACGTTTTCACGTGTCATCTCGTTGTCTGTGTGATGGCGGGGTGTCACAGTTGTTTTGGTATCAGAGCTCTAGGTTTGCTTAGTTTACAGGGATCTAGGACTAGGTTTGTTCTGTTCTTGTGAGTTTTCCAAATTTTCTTACAATAACCTTCTGCCCTCATCAGAAGATAAAGCTTAAAGATGTCTGGAAACCATGAAGAACATGCTGTTGAGAGCAGCAATGCTACATCAGTTGATGGAGCAGGAGGGCAGGCACATGGAGATCGGGTGCCTGAGGTCCCTCAACTTGACCTAGCCATTCTTGAAAACCCTACCTACCAACAACTTATGGGGTAGTTAATGGCTACAATGAATCACATGGTAGAACGAGTGCCAGTGCCTCAGCCAAGAGCACATGCTCCCCAGGGTGAAACATCAGGTATTGGGAAGACCTTTGAGCGGATTTGCCAAGTTGGAGCTTTAGATTATGCTGGAACGGCTGATCCATAGGATGCCGATCTGTGGCTGACAGGTCTTGAGAAGGCCTTCTGAATCCTCGACATCCCCGAAGCAGACAAATCAAGCACGTTGTCTACCTTCTGAAGGGCAGTGCTAGCCACTGGTGGGCCATCGAGGAGGAGAAGCGACCCGGTGAGGAGATCGGTTGGGAGATCTTCCAATGAGAGTTCGTCAGTAGATACTTTCCGAAGACATATCTGGATGAGAAGATCAACCAGTTTGAGCATCTACACCAAGGAACGACGAGCATCACCGAGTATGAAGCCAAGTTCATGGACCTACTGAGGTTTTTTCCTCACATGGTAGCGACAGATGATGAGCGGATCAGGTGGTTTGAGTGCTGAACTGTTGACACCTGCTGCTGCTTTAGAGAATCGAGAACGGTTTGCCACATTTATGGAGTCCATCCGCAGGATTGAATGGTCTGTTAGGGAGAAAAGGGAGTCCATGACCAGGAAAAGGCCTGCTCAGTTCTAGGGACAGAGATCTGGTGGCTTCAAGAAGTCAAGGTTTTCGACACCTTCCATGATGAGAGGTTCTAGTGCACCATCACAGTGGTCTCCGAGTAAGGGAAGAGGTCATGTTTCTTCGTCGTCGAAGGAACATAGTACATCTTCTGTGGCAGTAACAAAGCCATCTAGACCACAGACAGAAGGCAAGTCATGTTATCACTGTGGACAGACGGGGCATTTAAAGTCAAATTGCCCAAGAAAAGACGTTGAAGTAACACAACAGCCGAGATAGAATCAACAAGGATCAGACAGATAGCAGCCCAGTGGTAGCAGAGGGTGAGGACGCGGTCAAGCGTTGCAAGCGGGATCGTCTACTCAAGGAAGCAGAGGATGTGGACAACAAGCAACTGATCGATTCTATGCTATGAGTCAGCCGGAGGCGATAGTCAACCCGCGAGTGGTGACAAGTTAGATGAAGTTATTTCATTCTGATTTGTCTTCTTCTTGCTTTATATCTGTTTTGGTTGACCCGGGTGCTACACACTCTTTTATCACACATAGTCTGCTTGATAGATGTCCTTTACATGTTAGTTGTAAGGAAGATAGCCTGTTGTTAGAAACCCCTCTTGATGGTTCATCGATGCTTTGAGAAGAGTGTCCATCTTGTGTCTTATCTTTTTCAAGACACAATATACAAGTGAATCTTATACCACTTGATATGCATGGATTCGATGTGATCCTTGAGATGGATACCTTAGAGAAGTATAAGGTTGTGTTGGACTGTGGTTCCAAATAGGTGGTGTTTTATGACAACGGAGAGAAGTGGATCTTCCAAGGAGATAGGAAGATTCTTTCGACATGTCTAGTGTCAGCGATGGTGGTAGAAAAGTTGTTGTGGCAAGGTTGCAAGGCTTTCTTAGCTCATGTTGTGGATACCAAGGCGAAAGGTCCTAGCCTTGAGGAGGTAACAGTTGTCTGAGAGTTTGCGGATGTGTTTCCTGATGAGTTCCCCGATGTTCCCCCACCCCGAGAGATTGATTTTGAGATCAATCTGGTACCCGGAACACAACCGTTTGCACAGACATCATATAGGATGGCTCCAGCAGAAATGGCAGAGTTGAAGAGTCAGTTACAGGAGTTGTTGGAGAAATGTTTAATCTGACCGAGCACGTCGCCTTGGGGTGCTCTAGTGTTGTTTGTTAAGAAGAAGGATGGGTCGATGCAGTTATGTATAGATTACCGGCAGTTGATCAAAGTTACGATCAAGAATAAGTACATGTTGCCAAGGATAGATGATATGTTCGATCAGTTGTGTGGTGCTACAATGTTCTCAAAGATCGATCTACGGTCTAGATATCATTAGTTGAGGATTAAGTCAGACGACATACCAAAGTCAGCATTTAGTACGAGGTATGGTCACTTTGAGTTTGTGGTTATGTCGTTTGGGCTAACCAATGCACCTGCTGCTTTCATGGACCTGATGAACTGAGTGTTCCGTCCGTTCCTAGATTAGTTTGTTGTGGTCTTTATAGACGAAATTTTGATCTATAGTCAGGACAGGCAAGAGCATGAGCAACATCTTCAATAAGCTTTGACTCTTCTTCACCAACATCAGCTGTATACCAAGTTCAGCAAATGTGAGTTTTGGTTGAAGGAAGTGAATTTCTTAGGTCATGTGATATCTGCAGAAGGATTCTGAGTGGACCCTAAGAAGGTGGAGTCAGTTGCAGATTGGGAGCAACCACAGACGTCGACGGAAGTTCGTAGTTTTCTGGGTTTGGCCAGATACTACCTGAGGTTTATCAAGGACTTCAGTGCAATCGTGTTGTCGATGACAAAGCTGACCAGGAAGGATGTCCCTTTTGTTTGGGATGATCGTTGTTAGCAAGCTTTCCAAAGTTTGAAGGAGAAGCTGACCAGTGCTCCAGTGCTAGTGCTGCCAGAGCCTGGGAAGGGCTATGTTGTTTTCTGCGATGCTTCCAAGAAAGGCTTAGGTTGTGTGCTGATGCAGGAAGGTCATGTGGTTTCTTTTGCTTCACGACAACTTAAGAAACATGAGGAGAACTATCTGACACATGATTTGGAGTTGGCAGTGGTGGTCCATGCGTTAAAGATTTGGAGATACTATCTTTATGGGAAAGTGTGTCAGATCTTTACAAATCATAAGAACTTGAAGTTTATCTTTTCGTAGAATGAGCTGAACATGTGACAACGTCGTTGGATGGAGCTAATTAATGATTATGATTGCACCATTGAGTATCATCCTAGTAAGACAAATGTGGTAGCTGATGCACTTAATAGAAAATCTTCTTCTCTCTGCACAAAGAAGGCACAGTTGAGTTCCTTGGTATGATATAGGCGGGATATGTTTGTCTCCTTACGGCAGATGAATGTGCAGTTGGAAGTTTCCTTGTTGGAAGGATTGTTAGCACAGATGCAAGTCAAGCCTACACTGAGATACCAGATCAAAGATGCACAGTAGGTAGATGGTACAGTGTAGTTAATCATGTCAGAGCTTGGCAGCAAAAAGCGTGATGGGTTCCGTGAGTCTGAGGATGGACTAGTTTGCTATCATGGAAGGATGGTGGTCCCCGATGGTGATAACCTAAGAAAGATAGTGCTCGAGGAAGCACACACGTCGACGTATGCTATGCATCCAAGAGTCACCAAGATGTATCATAACCTCAAGGACCTGTATCGGTGGTCTGGCTTGAAGAAGGATGTAGCTGAGTTTGTGGCTAAGTGCGCAGTATGTCAGCAAGTTAAAGCTGAGCATCAAAAGTCGGCAGGTATGTTGCAACCCATGCCGATATCATAATGGAAATGGGATCATATAACCATGGATTTAGTAGTTGGTCTACCAAAGACAACTAGGAATCATGATTTCATTTGGGTAATAGTGGACAGGTTGACAAAATCTGCTCATTTCATACTAGTAAAGATGACATATACAACAGAGAAGCTTGATCGGGTGTATGTTGATGAAATAGTCCGCTTGCATGGTGTACTAGCAACGATAGTTTCCGACAGAGGTCCTCTGTTCACAAGTCATTTTTGGGAACAGTTGCACAAAGTGTTGGGAACGCAGTTGAGGTTCAGTACCGCCTTCCACCTGTAGACGGATGGGCAGTCTGAAAGGACTATTCAGACTTTGGAAGATCTTCTCCGAGCTTGTGTTTTGTAGTTCCTAGGCAGTTGGGACATGCATCTCAGTTTGATAGAGTTCGCTTATAACAATAGTTATCAGCGGAGAATTGACATGGCTCCTTATGAGGCTCTATATGGAAGGAAGTGCAGATCCCCTTTATGTTGGTGTGAGTCTGGTGAAAATTAGCTTTTGGGTCCTGAGTAGGGCTGTAAATGGGTACGGGTAGACCCGTGGACCCACAAATCCGAACCCTTAAAAAACTCGTCATGGGTATAATTTTTATACCCGCATACCCTTGGACCTGTATACCCTTGGACTCGCATATAAGCGGGTCCAATAATGGGTATGCTTGGACCCATACCCGCTAGACCTGTGTACCCGCTATACATAAGTAACTACTTAAATAATATGTATATATATTATATTTTAGTAGTCTAACTAATGTAATTCTTGAGATTATATCCTACTCTAACCACAATAAGGTTGAGACTAGTCATACAATTAATAATTAACTATTCCAATTACAATAATGAACATCATATGTGAACTTAAAATCAAAATGTCTACTAATTTACATTACCTTCTACATAGGTTAAATGTTATGATGATGACTACACATATGTAAATAATTAACTCAATTAATGTTAATGTATAAAACAAAGCATCATCTAATATAACTATTGCATGTTAATATACTATATAATAACAATATCTTGTTACATTAAAATATAGAGAACATAATAATTTCTCTTACATAAAGAATATGATGTTTTATAGAACCGCTTACCCGCATACCCGCTATAATTGCAGGTACGGGTATGGTGCGGGTCCAGGTTTTGTATTATGCGGGTCTAGAACCGGAACCGGACCCACTAAATTAGATGGGTATGGGAATGGGTATGGCCAGACCCGCACCGTTTACACCCCTAGTCCTGAGTTAGTACAGCAGACAATAGAAAAGACCAGAGTGATACAATAAAAGTTGAAAATGGCACATGACAGATAGAAGTCTTATGTAGATAATCACCGACGACCTTTAGAGTTCCAGGTGGGAGACAAAGTGTATCTCAAGGTCTCGCCTTGGAAAGGCGTACTAAGGTTTGGCCGGAAAGGTAAACTAGCACCCAGGTATATGGGACCATACCCAGTAATAGCACGTGTTGGCAAGGTAGCTTACAAGTTAGAGATGTCGCCAGAGTTGCACAGGTTGCATCCAGTGTTCCATATCAGTATGCTGAAGAAAAGTCATCCAGACACAAGGACAATGATACAGCCAGTTGAGGTTGAGCTTGATGAAGACGTGACTTATGAGGAGGGTCCGGTGGCGATCCTTGACAGAAGAATAAAGAAGCTGAAGAGGAAGGAATTGGTTCTTGTAAAGGTTCTTTGGCATCATCGTGGTGTTGAGGAAGCCACATTGGAGCTTGAGGAAGAGATGATGCGGAAGTATCCCTCACTTTTCTCTTTGGATTTTGGGGACGAAATCCCTTTGTAGAGGTTTATGGCTTGTAAGGACCCTGACCTTTGTTTTGGGCTTACCCTGTTTATTTTGCCTAAACCTTGTGCTTGGTTGCCTGCTAATCATCTTTAGTGATGATTAGGGTTTTCATGTGCTTAGTTGAGAGCTGGAGGTGCTACTTGCAAAATAACCTGAGTTAAGGTTGAAGATCAAGTTTGTCACCTTGAGAGATGTCTTTCTCTCTCTTTGCTTCCTCTAGGGTTGAGAGGAAGGTTTGGGCTCATGCCTTGAGTTGTCTTGGGCTTGGTTGAGCTCTTTTGGGCCTTGTTTTCCCTTGTTTGGGCCTTGCCTTGCTTGGTTGAGCCCTGTATCGGGAAAGGGTGCTTTGTGTCGGCCATGGGGTATCGCCCATGGGGGTGTGTCGGCCATGAAGGAGTAGTGTGTCGACCATTGATCTTTGTTGACCTCCTTGACTTGGTTGTGTCACCCTAGCTTGGACATTAGGCCGATCCTTGGTTGAGTAGTGGCATGGCATGTGCATGTGTTTTGCAAGGTGATGAAACGTGTGGACAAGTGTCCCTTGGTAAGGTGACACCTTGCCTTGGTTTAACCTTGACCCCCATCTATATATGCCTTTCCTTTCTCTTCCTTAGGAACCCTTTTAGCTCTTTGTTGCTCCTTTCTTCCTTGTGTGCATGATACACCTCTCCCTTGCAACCTTTGGTGGCCGATACCCTTGGAGGAGCTAAGGTTGGTGTCCGATACCCTTGAAGGAGTTCCCTTATTCTTCTTTTAGCTTGGTGGCCGAACCCTAGGTGGGTCTTGTTTCTCTCCTTAGCATCTTCTTCTCCATCTTGCCTACTATTCGGCCGTGGTGGTTATGCTTCTTGTTCCTTTTCTTGAGGTGGCCGAAGTAGTGTGCTTGGATCTAGGAGCTTAAAGCTTGGAGCTTTGGAGCTTGAGGAGTTTGCTTAAGGCATGTTACATAACTTATAACCCTAGCTATACTACCTTCTCTATGTTGCATGTTTCATATATGTTGATGATCGGCCATTGCATGTTATGTTTCTTGCTCTAGTATATGTTGTTTGTCCTATGGATATAATGAGTATGATGTTGTTGATGTTGTGGAAGTTGTTGATGGTCTATATGCCTTTACACCTAGTTGGTCAAACCATGGTCTAGGGTTTCCTTTTTGAGCAATAATCTTTTCTCTCCTTGGTCTAGAGGAGTGAGTTTGAGCTTTAGTAATGTGGGCAATACCCCTCTCTCGATTAGGTTGAAAGGTGAGCTTGTATTCTAGTTGCTTGAGCAACACCCTCCTCTCACCATGGATTTGAGAGGTGAGCTTTTGGATAGATGATAACCTATGTTGAGGAGGATCCTTATGGTTGCCTGATGTGTGATAGAGGTTGTACAAAACCCCTCTCTCTTGGTTGTTGAGATGTGATCCGACCTTCTTGATCAATTAGGGTTTGGTGTCCTTGTGCTTGAGGTTGAAGATGATCTTGTGGGGTTGTGCCTTGCACGATATGACCTTGGAGTTGTACTGCCCGATATCTATGTTTGGAGTTGTACCCTTGGGCGACACACCTTGTTGAGATAGTTGACTTGGTGCCCATTATGTTTTGGCTAATATGGAGCCTAGTAGGCTATCCTTGTGTTGGGCGATAGGGTTTAGTTGTGGTGATGCACGATGTGTCCTTGAGGTGTAATCCTTGGTAGATATGCTTGCTTGGGCGTTTGGATGATCCTTGTATCCCTGGCCGATATACCTAGTTGAAGCTTTGGAGTTGTACTACCCGATATCTATGTTTGGAGTTGTACCCTTGGGCGACACATCTTGTTGAGATAGTTGACTTGGTGCCCATTATGCTTTGGCTAATATGGAGCCTAGTAGGCTATCCTTGTGTTGGGCGATAGGGTTTAGTTGTGGTGATGCACGATGTGTCCTTGAGGTGTAATCCTTGGTAGATATGCTTGCTTGGGCGTTTGGATGATCCTTGTATCCCTGGCCGATATACCTAGTTGAAGCTTAGTAGGTGCATGTTATGGTCTCTTGGTCGATACCCTTGGTGGAGTTGATGGATGGGTGATACACCTATGATGAGTGGCCGATATACCTTGTATAGGTGGTTGCCTGATACATCCATGTAGAGAGGACTCCCGATACACTCCCTTGTCTTGGATGGTCGTGGCCGATAGGCTTTGATAGCTTGGTGCTCGGGACAACCATGTTCGTTATCCTTGTTTAGATGAGCTTGAGCGATATGGTATGGTGCCCAGGACGGCTATGGCCGATACCACCATGTCTTAGTTGAGCTTTGACTTATATGAAGTGTTGGACGATATGTGTTATGACCCACTCTGTGATTAACTAGTAAGCACATTGATTAGTACATCATTATGGAGATTTAAGTTTAAGTTAAATGCCAAGATACAATTAGTGCATAATTAAGAAGGCTTAATTTAAGTTAAGTAATCGTAAATGCAGTTAGAGCTTGATCCAGTAAAATGGTCTAATTAGCATGATTATTCGCTTTAAGATTGTAGTGGATTCCGTGCTTGGCACGTTGCAAGAAGAATCGCTACATTTGGACATTCAAGGCAAGAGTTATGATGTTTTTAAGATATATGGGTTGAATATGCAATTTGGCCATTTAATTGATAATTATTCTGTTTATATGGGTCGGCTACCCTCTTCTCCTCTATCTCTTCCCGATAGAACAGGGAAAGCGGCGCCCAACACCTGGTTATTAGCGTATGGGGGGGATCGAATGGGCGAATTGAGCACCCATGGCTCTGATTCGCAAGCGCCGTCTTCTTCTCCTTCCTCTACCCTTCTCCCTCCTCTCTACCATGCCCTAGCGGCGCTCCCAGCCACCTGCGGTCCTAGCAACCTGGGCGGCCAGTGGCCAGTTGCTGCAGCTGCAGCAAGGCGCCAACCAAGATCCCATTTGGGCACAGCTAGCACTCAAAACGGCGTCAAAAGTTTCGTGCTTGAGATCCTAGCAAGCTTCTGCAGCTTTCAGCTGCGTTTTGGCATCTAATCATGGCGCCCAAGCAAGAGGGGTGGCGCCCTAGTTACAGCAGCAAGCAGCTGTGACAGCAGCAGCCAGGAGCTCGATTAGGCGAGGAAGCAGCGTGGATTCGCCACCCTGACTTCATCCTTGAGGTCCAGATCACGAATATGCAACTATCCATCTCTGATTCAGCACCTAGTTCAGTCCTTCTTCAACCTGGCCTAGGCGTGCGTTCACTGTGAGAAATAGAGCCGTGAACAGTACAAATCAAAGGAAGAAGAGGAACCAAATTCTGCCCGGAAACAGGCCCTGGACAAATCTGAACAGACCAAATCGCTGTGAGTAGGGTTTCATTTATTTATCATTAATAAACTCAGGCGTTTGAATACTTTCTGTTTTGTGCGCGAATTACGCTGATAACAGGCGTTATCAGGCGTCGGGCAGCGTTTGGCGTCGCCCGACCTTTTTAGTTCATAAAATGCTTCTAGACACTGTTATATGATTAAATTTAGCATTTGAACAGTATGGATTGAATCAGTAGATTTATATGGTTCATTGGAACCTAAATTGCTCATTTGAATGTTGAAATTAGAAATTCATGTCTGAAAATGGTATGATTTGGGTATGAACCCAGACAATGAAGATTTCTGATAAATTATCAGATGTACGATTTCAAAGTTGATATGAATAAATAAAATATGCATGAAAACCCTAATTGCATATATCTTTTGACGTTAATATGTGTAAATTGATATTTACATGAAATGGCACATTTCTCTGAAATATTACCAGAAATTCTCAAGTATTGTTATTAAATTGTATTGTGATATGTAATTAACTCTTAATTGAGTTAAGTGATGCACAAACCAGGATTAGGGTTAATGTGCACGTTTTTTGAGAATTTCAGAGAATTGACAAATGTTACGTATGAATTCTCATATGTGAAGTAAATTACTCTTAGCAGTGCACTAAGATGTACAATTGAATGAATTCAATATGCATGTGCCAAATTGACTTGAGTTTGGGATATTTATGAATTTTAAATTTGCCTGCATGCATGATATAAGGATAGGGTGTTGCCATGTAATAAGTGAATGAGGTAACTGAAACCCTAAGGATAGGGTGTTCAATGAATCATGTTATGGTGATATGAAAAGTCTCGATATGAGATGTGGTGATGCTTAACTGTTGAATTGTATGTTTCTAGTGCATTTAACTTTATATGCTTGTTCTCTCTGAGTTGATATCTACAAACTGCAGGGCTTCTTATTTTCAATACATATCTCGTAAATTGCAGGCGATGAGATATGACATGCCCTAGAAAGGGATGTTACTGAGACATGATATATGTTGAATGCATGAGTTATGATTTCTGTTTAAAATGTACCTATAATGTTAATGTTAGACTTAGGTGCCCTGAACACCGTAGAACCCCTTCGAGAGATCTGCTTCTTAGGGGTGAAACTCGTGTTGCAACATTAACCGTGCGGAGTCATGGTGGCACGAGGACAGAGAGGCAGTGTTCAACAATAATCCGTGCGGAGTCACGGTAGCACTGGAGAAAATAGGGGTTATTGCAACAAGATCCGTGCGGAGTCATGGAGGTAACCCCGTGAGACTCTCCGCCTGTGTGCTCAGGTTAGAGGAGGAGTCTAGAGCACTCATAGTAGTGCATTGAGGCCGGAGAGCCTGTGGTCCTGTAGCTGAACAGGGCTGGCGTCAGACTTAGCATTTCCCGGGTGTGTCGCTAAGTCTTGTACGGTGTGGCCGTAGTGCACTGCGAGTCTCTATGCAGACTACACTGCATAGAACAGGGCATAAGCTAAAATATGATCATATAGGTTCACAGAGTTTCTTATAAATGAAAGAGTTAAGGAAGACTAGAGCATAGTCTTCCAGTAGTTATTCTTTGGATGCAATATTTACATTCTTTGTTATTTCAATTATATTGTTTTAGAACTGCTCATTGTAGTATTTCTTGTATATTAAACTGAATAATAAACTTAACGAGTTGTTTAGTGATAGTTAAATGAAAAACTATTCACTGAGCGAGTAGGATCACTCCTCTACTCAAACATTTTCAGGTCAGCGACAGTTCCAGGAATCTAAAGGATCTTACCACCCTAGTCAGTAGAAGGTATATGTAATTAGTTAGATAGTGGTCTCTTAATCCTTTCCCCTCGATCCTTGGAACATGGTGTGGGTGAGAGAGAGTATGTATGGCGAATGTGTAAAATATGTAAATTAACTGTTATGTTTACTTTCTGTTAAACAATGTTACATGTTGTAAACTCTGTTTATGTTCTCTAGCCAGTTTAATTGAAATGCTTCCGTAATAGTTTATTATGTTTTAGTTTATAGCAATAATCCGGATATCATTACGAGGTTTAAAAAAAAAATTCTCAGTGATTTGTTTATGTGATAATCCCTCCGTCGCGCCCTAATCTCGTGATAAGTGGTTAGTGTGAGATCGGGGTGTGACATCTTGGTATCAGAGCATAGGTTGAGTATATGAATACTCTAAGTCAAGGTCAGGGGACGATAAGAGACCAATAGGATTAGGACTTAAGTGTCTCCCTTCTAACTGCAATTTTCTAACAGGAAGTGTTATGTTATACTATTGCAGATGGCACGAAGAGGATGTGGTCACGAGAACCAAGTAAAGAGTTTATGTTGAATCATCAGGGATCATTAGGGTCGAAAGATAGAGTTATAAGTGAGAAAAATAAGAAGTGATATGTCTTTAGCTCTGGGAGGTCTGAGTGTTTAGATACCCTGGCCATGTGTCTGAATACTTAGATTGACCAGTATCAAGCTACTCTGTCTATTCTTCTCTGGATGCCCTGGCCAGGTATGCAGAGGAAGGATAGGCTAGAGAGAAACCCTAGAAATCTTAGGGTTAAGAAACTGGAAATTTATGCAGGAGTAAGAGATTAAACATAGGATGCGATGCAACTCTTGCTTTATATTGCTTATTTGATTGGAAATCATTAGAAATGCTCGTATATGTATGGATTTAGATTTTCAGTTTATAGAATAAATATGATTCTTTTATATTGTTGTGTGTCATGAAGTGATTTAGTTATTGTTTATATTCTTTGTATTAAGTATACCAGAAGTTATGTTTAAATGAGTTTGCCCTAAGTGGATATTCTTTCCACATGTTTGAGATTAATAGGAGTTGGTTAATCCTGAGTAGCTCTTGGCTTCAGGACTACAGGTTCGGCCTGGTCCGGCTGGCAGGATGCGTTACTGAGATCTAATGACTCCTATTAATAATATAATAAAAGTAGATTCTGGATAATTTAGACCCGAATCATGGTGAAAAATGTATATACACTAAGATGTTGAGATATAAGAGAAAGATTAGAACAACTAAGAATTAGTTGGAACTGATATTGGAGACCCAACATTGGGACCTCATATGAGCAATCCTTAATTAGAAATAAAGGAACACAATAAGGTTCAGATTAAATTTAATGATTAGGTGAGAAATACCCTTAATGGTACTAATCAATAATGCATAACAAATGCATGGATCCAATACATGATTAGTAAACCCTAGTGGAGGGTGTATCCTTGTGAAACCCTAGTTGAGGGTGTATCAGTGCGATTGTTTATAGGCAACTTTATAAGTTATGCCTTAAACTAAGATAAGTCCATATCATGTGAGATAGCTGGACAATTCTAATGTGTGGCCTATGCATTATATGCTAAGGGTGAGTATTCTGTGATGGAATGCATTAAGAGGGGAAATACCTTAATACAAGATAAAGTTGGTTAACTCAAGAGGGTCTGAATTAATGAGAAATGGGGAACCCTAACCCTAATTTGGGGAAAAGGGAATGATAAGCCCTGTTTGATAGTGAACCCTAATTCCTGGGTAAGGAATGATGGTATTACTATTGTATCACATGATGTGATGAATATCTTGTATGACTGTTATCATGCCTAATAACCATGCAGGTATGATGAGATGATGAATATAGCCAAGTTTGGGCTGTGACATTTATATAATAAATGATTGATTGGCTTTTTGTGTGTTGATGTTGTTGTTGCTTAATAAAAGTAATAATGTGTACGGATTTTATGAGCCATGTGAATAAGTTGTTGCCTAGTGAGAGGTGACAAGATGTGAATGGCCTTGTGAGCCATGTGAATAAGTTGTTGCCTGGTGAGAGGTGACAAGATATGAATGGCCCTGTGAGCCATGTGTGATGCTTGGGTAACAAGTATCATGTTTATTTGTAGCATTTGTGTTAATAAGTTATGCTAGAGAACTTGGATGATGTTACATTTCAGTTATATATCTATAGTTCATTAATGATTATTCATATCTGTTGTATTCATTACAAGTAGATGGATGAACTTATGAGATCTAAAGTTTGATTTCAAACTAAGGGGGTAAAATTACATCATAATAACGTCGTGTTACTGATAAGGACCAAACCCTAGAACGCTTAGAGTGGTAGTGGTTCAAGGAATATCATTAGTGATTTGACCTTGAGTACTAGCATCTCTATAAAATAAGATCATGAGATTTGTACTATGAAAAGTAAACTGGCATTGATAGTGATCCAGGGTTAAAATGTAGCCAATTTGAAAGATAAATAAACAATATGAAAATGATTTGGAGAAAAGAGTGAGAAATAAATTTGAAATGTAACAATAAGTAGCATAGAATGCAGAGTATTATTCGATATATGATCTGAAGATAGCTGATGTAGTTCATGCTCTTAAGTCATGTCGTCACTGTCTTTATGATGTGACGATAGATTATCACCTTGGAAAGGTGAATGTGGCAGCTGATGTCCTCAGCAGGAGGTCAAGTTCAATAGTTGATGCATTCTCTAGGGCATGCTTCAAGAGAGACATGATAGTAGAGATGCAGAAGTTGAACTTAGACTTAGGGGTGACAGAGCAGAGTGGTTGATTTGCACAGATGCAAGTCAGGCCTACTTTTTATGATCAGATCAATGAACTACAACAGGGTGATAGTGAGTTACATCAGATCATGCATGACATGACATGGGAAAAGACCAGAGTTCAAGTTTTCAGATGATGTTGTGTTGTATTAGCATGATATGTTGTGTACCTCGAGACAGTGATTTGAAAGAACAGATTCTTGAGGAGGCTCGTGCATCGATGTATGCCATGCATCCAGGTAACACTAAGATGTACATGAATCTCAAGAAGTTGTATTGGTGGCCTGGTACGAAAAGGATGTAGATAAGTACATGGCTAGGTGCAGGGTGTGTCAGTAGGTTAAGACTGAGCACCAGAAACCTACAGGTACTTTGCAATCTTTTCCTATACCAGAATAGAATGGGAACATATCACAATGGATTTTGTGATAGGGTTGCTCAGGACACCTACAGGTTGTGACTCGATATGAGTGATGGTGGATAGACTAATTAAGTCTGCTCACTATCTTCATATTACGTCAACCTTTGATGTCCCAAAGTTGGTTAAAATATATATGGATGAGATACTCAGGTTGCATGGTATCCTAGTTTCAAATATATCAGATAGAGATCCTAGGTCCACATCCAGGTTTTGGAATCAGTTGTATCGTGCTTCAGGCACAAAGTTGAGATTCTGCACAACTTTCCATGCACAGACGAACGGTCAGTCAGAGAAGACCATTTAGACTCTTGAGGAACATGCAGAGAGCAGTTGAGAGTTGCATATGACAAGTAGAAGAGCTATGCTGGAAATAGGCGTTGACCTCTTGAGATTCAGGTTGGTGATGAAGTGTATCTGAAGGTTTCACCATCGAAAGGAATGTTGAGGTTTGCTAAGAGAGGCAAACTGACTCCTAGGTGTATGGGCCCATATCCTGTCCTTGAGAGGATTGAACTTATAACCTATAAGTTGGATTTTCCATCTGATTTGGCTAATTTACATGACATGTTTCATGTATCGATGTAGAAGAAATCTTACCCTGGTACAGAGAAGATAATAGACCCAGAACGTGTCCAGCTCAGATCGGATATGTCCTATGTTGAGGGACCGGTACAGATAGTGGATCGGAGGGTCAAGAAACTCAAAAATCGTGAGATACAGTTAGTAAAAGTTTTGTGGAGGAATCATAACCTAGAAGAAGCCACGTGGGAGTTTGAGTCAGTGATGTGTGATAAGTTTCCTTTTCTCTTTTAGGAATTTCGAGACAAAATTCTTATAAGGGAGGGAGATTGTTATGACCCACTCTGTGATTAACTAGTAAGCACATTGATTAGTACATCATTATGGAGATTTAAGTTTAAGTTAAATGCCAAGATACAATTAGTGCATAATTAAGAAGGCTTAATTTAAGTTAAGTAATCGTAAATGCAGTTAGAGCTTGATCCAGTAAAATGGTCTAATTAGCATGATTATTCTCTTTAAGATTGTAGTGGATTCCGTGCTTGGCACGTTGCAAGAAGAATCGCTCCATTTGGACATTCGAGGCAAGAGTTATGATGTTTTTAAGATATATGGGTTGAAGATGCAATTTGGCCATTTAATTGATAATTATTCTGTTTATATGGGTCGGCTACCCTCTTCTCCTCTATCTCTTCCCGATAGAACAAGGAAAGTGGCGCCCAACGCCTGGTTATTAGCGTATGGGGGGGGATCGAATGGGCGAATTGAGCACCCATGGCTATGATTCGCAAGCGCCGTCTTCTTCTCCTTCCTCTACCCTTCTCCCTCCTCTCTACCATGCCCTAGCGGCGCTCCCAGCCACCTGCGGTCCTAGCAACCTGGGCGGCCGGTGGCCAATTGCTGCAGCTGCAGCAAGGCGCCAACCAAGATCCCATTTGGGCGCAGCTAGCACTCAAAACGGCGTCAAAAGTTTCGTGCTTGAGATCCTAGCAAGCTTCCGCAGCTTTCAGCTGCGTTTTGGCATCCAATCATGGCGCCCAAGCAAGAGGGGTGGCGCCCTAGTTACAGCAGCAAGCAGCTGCGACAGCAGCAGCCAGGAGCTCGATTAGGCAAGCAAGCAGCGTGGATTCGCCACCCTGACTTCATCCTTGAGGTCCAGATCACGAATATGCAACTATCCAGCTCTGATTCAGCACCTAGTTCAGTCCTTCTTCAACCTGACCTAGGCGTCCGTTCACTGTGAGAAATAGAGCCGTGAACAGTACAAATCAAAGGAAGAAGAGGAACCAAATTCTGCCCGGAAACAGGCCCTGGACAAATCTGAACAGACCAAATCGCTGTGAGTAGGGTTTCATTTATTTATCATTAATAAACTCAGGCGTTTGAATACTTTCTGTTTTGTGCGCGAATTACGCTGATAACAAGCGTTATCAGGCGTCAGGCAGCGTTTGGCGTCGCCCGACCTTTTTAGTTCATAAAATGCTTCTAGACACTGTTATATGATTAAATTTAGCATTTGAATAGTATGGATTGAATCAGTAGATTTATATGGTTCATTGGAACCTAAATTGCTCATTTGAATGTTGAAATTAGAAATTCATGTCTGAAAATGGTATGATTTGGGTATGAACCCAGACAATGAAGATTTCTGATAAATTATCAGATGTACGATTTCAAAGTTGATATGAATAAATAAAATATGCATGAAAACCCTAATTGCATATATCTTTTGACGTTAATATGTGTAAATTGATATTTACATGAAATGGCACATTTCTCTGAAATATTACCAGAAATTCTCAAGTATTGTTATTAAATTGTATTGTGATATGTAATTAACTCTTAATTGAGTTAAGTGATGCACAAACCAGGATTAGGGTTAATGTGCACATTTTTCGAGAATTTCAGAGAATTGACAAATGTTACGTATGAATTCTCATATGTGAAGTAAATTACTCTTAGCAGTGCACTAAGATGTACAATTGAATGAATTCAATATGCATGTGCCAAATTGACTTGAGTTTGGGATATTTATGAATTTTAAATCTGCCTGCATGCATGATATAAGGATAGGGTGTTGCCATGTGATAAGTGAATGAGGTAACTAAAACCCTAAGGATAGGGTGTTCAATGAATCATGTTATGGTGATATGAAAAGTCTCGATATGAGATGTGGTGATGCTTAACTGTTGAATTGTATGTTTCTAGTGCATTTAACTTTATATGCTTGTTCTCTCTGAGTTGATATCTACATATTGCAGGGCTTCTTATTTTCAATACATATCTCGTAAATTGCAGGTGATGAGATATGACATGCCCTAGAAAGGGATTTTACTGAGACATGATATATGTTGAATGCATGAGTTATGATTTCTGTTTAAAATGTACCTATAATGTTAATGTTAGACTTAGGTGCCCTGAACACCGTAGAACCCCTTCGAGAGATCTGCTTCTTAGGGGTGAAACTCATGTTGCAACATTAACCGTGCAGAGTCATGGTGGCACGAGGACAGAGAGGCTGTGTTCAACAATAATCCGTGCGGAGTCACGGTGGCACTGGAGAAAATAGGGGTTATTGCAACAAGATCTGTGCGGAGTCATGGAGGTAACCCCGTGAGACTCTCTGCCTATGTGCTCAGGTTAGAGGAGGAGTCTAGAGCACTCGGAGTAGTGCATTGAGGCCGGAGAGCCTGTGGTCCTGTAGCAGAACAGGGCTGGCGTCAGACTTAGCATTTCCCGGGTGTGTCGCTAAGTCTTGTACGGTGTGGCCGTAGTGCACTGCGAGTCTCTATGCAGACTACACTGCATAGAACAGGGCATAAGCTAAAATATGATCATATAGGTTCACAGAGTTTCTTATAAATGAAAGAGTTAAGGAAGACTAGAGCATAGTCTTCTAGTAGTTATTCTTTGGATGCAATATTTACATTCTTTGTTATTTCAATTATATTGTTTTAGAACTGCTCATTGTAGTATTTCTTGTATATTAAACTGAATAATAAACTTAACGAGTTGTTTAGTGATAGTTAAATGAAAAACTATTCACTGAGCGAGTAGGATCACTCCTCTACTCAAACATTTTCAGGTCAGCGACAGTTCCAGGAATCTGAAGGATCTTACCACCCTAGTCAGTAGAAGGTATATGTAATTAGTTAGATAGTGGTCTCTTAATCCTTTCCCCTCGATCCTTGGAACATGGTGTGGGTGAGAGAGAGTATGTATGGCGAATGTGTAAAAGATGTAAACTAACTGTTATGTTTACTTTCTGTTAAACAATGTTACATGTTGTAAACTCTGTTTATGTTCTCTAGCCAGTTTAATTGAAATGCTTCCGTAATAGTTTATTATGTTTTAGTTTACAGCAGTAATGCGGATATCATTACGAGGTTTAAAAAAAAAATCTCAGTGATTTTTTTATGTGATAATCCCTCTGTCGCGCCCTAATCTCGTGATTAGTGGTTAGTGTGAGATCGGGGTGTGACAATATGGCTTCATGCCCGACATGCTAACCCTAGGATGTTGGCCATTATGATACTTCATGAACATGCACGACACCATTCTTGGGCGTCATGGGTACCCTGGCCGATAGGGTTAATCCTCAGATGATGCTGAGATGGTTGTGCAATATGGGCGCCTTGGGCAACACCAAAGTAGTCGATATGACTCATGTTGAACGTTAGCCCGAAAGTGAAACCTAACCTTAACCCTAGCTTGGTGCACGTTAGACCCTTGGCCGATAGCCTTGATAGTGCTGCACATTATACCTTGGTGATAGCTGCCCGACACCATGAGGGTTAATGGAACCTTGATGCATGTTAGAGGATATGCGGTGTTTGGCTGATATGGTGGTGAGTTGCTTTAGGGTTTGGAACCCTATCCAGTACACCCTTTGGTGAGGGTAGGCACTGCTCGCTATACTTTATAGTGAGGGTTGCAGGAGTTTTGGTGAGGGCTCTCATAACCCATAATGTATATAGTTGATGGTTCTCTTTTAATAATGATAATACAAGTAAAATGATGTAATCACCTTGAATCCTGCAACTGTGATGATGAGATAAGATGATAGGTGGTGAAACAGGTATGTTTGTGAATATATGATGTTGCTACACATGATGGTGTGCCACATGGTCACAAGTATAAGGCATAATATATGCCCATGATTAATAATAATACTATGAATGATAAAGCTTATGTGTGATATACTCATGGATGCTTCTTTATACTTGATGGCATGATCATTCTGTTAATCCATGATGGCTTCAGTAATCTCTGTGAATGTGTATACTAACCATGCATGTATTTCATGTGGATTCATAGCTTGGTAAGAGATATGAGATATATTGTGCTTCAACTAGCACAATGTGATGATAATCCTTGTTAATAAAATAGCAAGTTGATAGGTCTGAGGACTTGATATAAGGTTGAGTGCCAAGTTGAGGTGTTATCCTCTGATGATGAGACAAGGGATGCATTCCCAGGATGTTGATGCATGATTATGATGTCTTGAGAGGTAGTGGTTGATATCATGAGGAATTGAGGTTCAAGGATAGTATGTTGATGGAAATAATGACGTAATGCTATCAGGCTATGTTATACTTTGTTTTGCCTCAACAATTGGCTTAAAATATACTAATCAATTATAGATGAACCTATCATATAGTTTGCCCTGGACATAGATCCATTACCTCCAGTATTTGGTGATGGTGAAACATGTTTATCCTGCGGGATTACCTGGAGCGCATATTGTTGAATATGTGAGGTTTCCCCTAGCCTAAAATAGGAGGGTTGAGTGCAACTGTGGTTGCAGACTCATGATATATGGAGCATGGTGAACATACCCATGGCTCAAGATATGTGATGATGAGCATGATGCGTTCATGGCTCAGATGTATGTACTAGCACCTATGATGAGGTGAGCTAGAGATATGGGTAGCTTGTGGAGCTGACCCAGAGGATGAGGCCATATAAGCATAAGATTGCGGTCTTGCTTGATGATTTGTGTACTGACCACGAGAAGGTGAGGTCATGGAGTCCGGATCTCCTTAGACCTTGTATGGCACCAGATTGGGTTTTGCAGCCAATGGTTGGACTTAAGCAGGGAAGGTTCACTTCCTTAGGGCATAATAAAATGTAATCCAGTCGAATAAGTATATCTTGCTTAGAGAAAAACACGAAACATTGATTGAGGCCTTGCTTATATAGCTGATCTAGTTACACCTTGCAAATATGTGTACAATCCTTATACCTTGTGATAAGTTCTTATAAAGCTTATCTTGTCAATCATGTTCCATAAAGAAATACTTGGTTATATGCCTCCCGGATATCTTGGTGAGCTTGATGGTAATAATAGCTTTGCTCAGTATGCTGCTCTTGTTATACGCTTTATCAGTTATCTACTTTTATCTACTTTAACCAGTTTTATAGTTGTAGTGGGGAGTTATGTTTCTCGCTGGGACTGTGTGTCTCACCCCGCTGGTTTACACCCTTTTTAGGCGATCGCTCTAGACGCGGTGGTGGTCGAGAGGTTGCGGCCGAGCAGTAAGAAGAGCAGTAGAAGGCAAGAGATGGACATGATGCTGTTTTGGTGGCTTTGTAGTAGAGTCTTAGAAGTCATCCCTGTACTCTCAGGTCCTTGTAAGTGTTTTGACGACGTTTCACGATGTATAGCTGCTTTATTTTTTGTATACCCTACTGTTGGACGTGTGTGGTCGTTCTGTATGTATAAATAGGTAATGAACTAATATGCGATGTTGCAACAGTGGGTGACTTTAAGTGATGAACATATCAGGCAGGTGATCTTGAATATATCTATATATATGACATGATCTTCTTGCAGGGCCTGGTTGCAAATGTTCCGTATGTATGCTTTCCACAATCTGTTTTAATTAACCCGTGTTTTCGGTAATATATAGTTCCGCACATTTTTCGCATGTTATCTCATTGTCTGTGTAATGGCAGGGTGTCACAATGGTGGCATGCATGCAGGACTATGTGTCGACCTTGCATGGCTAGGTGGCATGAAGTACCTTAAGTTAATGACACCTATGATATTCTTTTCTATAAACCTCAAGTATAAATACCTTGACCTTCATTTATTGGCAGGATTTTTGGATCTAGCAAGTACCCTTCCTCTTGTATCGTGCTACACCTTCCCTTGTGTCGCCCATAGTGAAGAGAGTGGAAAGGTGAGGCTTGGTATCGGCCAAGAAGGGGAGATATCGGCAAAAGAAGGTTGAAGCAACCAAGTGAGGTGATATTGCCCAAGGTGATTGGAGATATCATGCAAGAGCTTGGAGCTCAAGCCTTGGAGCTTGGATAGGGCTCATCTTCAACCTTGGAATGTGTGGAGTTGAATTTTGAAGTTTAGAAGCTCTTAGAGAGGCGGGTTATATAACTTAAAACCTCCAATATTATTATCCTTTCTTCAATATTGTTCAAATTGTTGATTATTTGCAAATTTAGATTTCCTATGATCAATTGATATAATCATGAGTTCCAATATATAATTAAATTGTTATCCATAGTTTTGAATTAATTAATGATCTTGAGGTTAATGATAATGACATCATCATTAGACAACTCGATAGGGGTTGAGAACTCTTGCAATCCGAAATGGGTTGAAGGTCTTTGTAAACCGATATGGAAAACGGATATGGGTGTCTATCCGATATGAATGTAGGTCATACCCTGTAACACAAGCCCTATGAATGATATGGGAGACTCCTATTTATAACCTTGTATATGATACAAAGGTAAAAGTAATACCCTTTCCCGATATGAGCAAAACCCTAGAACAAGGAATGGGAACCCAATATGCTTTTATCCTTTGAAACTCAATATACCTCTTTTGTGTTGATGAACAACTTGGTATTCACTTTGTCATGTTTTGAGTTCATGGTTCTTATCAATAATGGGCACACAATATGTCCATGAGATATCACTTAACATGGGTACCCAACATGGTGCCCAATACCTATACCCGATATGGTGCCCAATACACCTACCTGATCTGGTAAACCCATGAGGGAAAACGATATGATACCTAGGGGTGAAATCCGATATGGTATCTAGGGTAGGTAAATCGATATGATGGCTAACATAGGCACATGATAGGGCAACATGGTATTACTTTATGTAGATACACGATATGGAAACCCAAGATGACATCTAATAGGGTGCACGATATGATGACCCAAGATGGAGCCCGATAAGGAAATCCAAGAGGCTACCCGATATGATGAGAGACCTATATGGAAGTTTAATTAGGAATGAATATGACCAACCAAGGTGAAGAACAAAGATAATATTGTTGTATGAGATATGGTATAACCATAATGATAGGCCTGATATGGTGTACCCAAGTACACGATATGAGAATCCAATACACTCTCATACCCAATATGGGAATAATGATTTAACCCATACATGATATGAGATTGACTTGAGATGAGAAAATATAAAGTGATACCTAATTACATGGTTACACGATATGATGTTAAGGGATATGCCCTATACCTGATATAAGGTTGTAGTTTCACCACATGATCAAATTGAATACTTGTTAAGATGATATATGTTACACCCCGATCTCACAATTTCTACTAATCATGAGATTAGGGCATAAATTGAGGATTTAACATAATACAAAGATCACCCTTAACTTTTTTCTCTCTTTCAAAACTCTTTGTTTTCTCGCATTGAACCACATAAACCAACTTTAAAAGGGAATCTAAACATTGATTTCCCTAATCTGGTTTCAACAGTAAAAATGCACGTATGAACATTCATTATGTTCCTCATACTTTTAAGCACATAAGACTCGGTGATTCACACATATTGCTAAAAGAGGAATTATGTTATACATCATCATTTACAACTCTCTCTTATTTCTTTACAAGGACCTAGAGTGACAAGGACCGACTGAACTTAACTATACTCAGACTTAACTCTTGTGGCAGATCTACTCTGATGCAATGATATCTTCTTCAAGTCCATGTGATTTCCCTAAAAATTGTGAGTAGTGGGGTGAGCCTACTCGCTCAGTGAATGAGTACTTCAAAGAAACAGTCTAAAGCACTAATATAATTACATATATACTTTTGAGAAATTGATATCAATTATAACAGCAGTAAGCTTGAAAGAGTCTAATAATTGACAATCATAAATATGGCAGGATACTCTAAATATCTATAAGAGTTAATCAATATATGAAATGCTTGATTGATCATAAAGAGAACTAATAATTCAGAAACATACAAAGAATAATTAAATAATTGTACACACTTGTTTGACCTCTCATTCATTTTATAATGCCATGATCATATGCAGTGTACTCTACATATGAAGACTCGTAGAGAACTATGATCTCACCATACAAGACTTAGCTTAAAACCCAAGAAGCTAAGCCTAGAACTGAATATGGGTCTGCTTCACTCAAACTGTCACGTCTGACTAAGGCGGCTAAACAGCTGGCCTTTAACTGGACATCTCCTTCTAGGCCAAGTACACAAGCGGAGGGTCTGAGATGCTCTGTGGGCCTCATCTTGGTACGCTCTTTGGGTACCTATGGGTTACCATCGGGATCTCCGGTCTGTGTTGGGTAACCTATCTTCTCTTAGGAGACTTCCTCAAGGGCTTCGTCTCCCCGCACGCTCTGTGGGTGCGATCTGATCCCCGTATACTAGTCGCTGCCAGGGTGGATCATTTCCCCCCTACAGTGCAGACATCTGTAGGGAATCTACGATGTTCAGGGCACCTATGTCTATTATTTTATTATTCTTGGAAATCTCTTACTATATTGTATCTTTTCCTTACTTATACTTGACTAAGGTATCTCTACGGTACCGTGTCTATTTATTGAAAGTTTATAATACAACATGTATATCATTCTAATCTTGGCAGAGCAGTATATTCAAAACACTGTAATATTCTGAGTAATCATCATATTGTACATACAGGCAAACTAAAATTCTTAAATAAACAAAATACATGTCAACTTGGCACTTTATACACTATAATCATGCAATTGAATTGTTAAGCATCACCACATCTCATACTGAGAACATTGATATCACAATACTTGATTCGTTGAACACCCTATCCTTAGGGTTTCATTTACCTCATTCACTTATCACTTGGCTCTCATAAGGATTTCATACGACATAAACATTCACTGAATAAAGACTTTTTCAACAAATCATATACAATCAATATATGTATGAAACCTTAGAACTTAGCAAAATTTAGGTTTCCATGCCATTCACTAAGATATCATGCATCAAGAATAAAATTGAATAAATAAATTCTATCATGTCAAGAAAATCCCTTCAAATGGATTTCATGATGTCTATTCGTAAATATCCAACTTTCCTTACATCTAGGGTTTCACCCTCTTTACTGAGATATTAAACAAACACTACTCACTTTAAATGAAATCCAAGATAGTATCTGACATATATGTATTATGCATTCATATAAATAATCATTCATAACCAAGAGGATCCAGATAAACAAATTTCTCTATTTAATTATACATCAATTTCAGTCATAGATAAATTCCCTATATTTCAGTTTACTCTTATCACCTCTATAAATACTTAGGGAATTCTCATTAGGATGTATTGTATACATTTCTAATATGATTTTATCATCTGAAATTCATCCAAATAGAGGAAGAATCTATTTCATATCATTTTGCAACAGCTTAGATCAAACACACAATTCAGGGTTTGTAGTCGCATACTAAGCAATTAAAGATTATGGATGATTTAACTAATTTTCATGCAATATACTGTTTAAAGAAAGTTCCCACTCACCCTAAGGTGTGAAAACAGCTTAAGAACGTATCCCATATCTAAAAATCTTGAATCCATATCAAATGCCTAGCAATTCACCAAATTCTTCTTCCTTTCAACTCAGAAACCCTAAAAACGAGGGATTATGAAGAAAGAGTGAGAAAAGGGAAAGTTTTGATACCATTTTGGATCAAATCAGAGGAGGGACGGAATTTTTACATGTGAGAGAAGATTCACCATGAAACTATATCTAAAAAAGTTAAACTTACATGATTTCATCATTCCTCAGACCGCAAAACCCTAGGTCAACATCTCCATCAATTTCTCCTCTCAAACCCTAACTCTCTCTCTCTCTAGGATTTCGTTTCTTTAGATTGAATCACGAATTATGAGAGATCCTTATATGTTAGGTTGACCATATAGAGCAATTGAGCGTCTTGGGTCAATTGCACTTTGACCCCTTACTATACTTTTGCTTATTTTAGCAAATTTTTTCTGTCATAAAATGGTTTCTGTAAATTCGTGTATTTAAGAGATAAAACCTCCTCCAAAAATTATTTGAATTTATAATGTTGTGTATAATTGAGGTAAAAAGCTTCATTTAAAATTTGAGATCATTAAAAGCTTCCATTAAATAAATAAAAATCGAATAGTGTACTGCTATCTAGAATTCTATAGAAATGCCAGTTACTGTAATTCGTCTACTGATAAGGTCTAAAGAATCCAAAAATTATGAAAAATTTACATATTATTTATGATTGAGTTTAATATCTACAGTTAAAATTTTAGATAATTTGGATTTACCAATAAATAATTAAAAATCAAACAATATACTGCTAAACAACATTCTGTCAACATGGTCGGTTGAAATATATCTCAACCGAGAATGACTTTTAAAGAATATCCAAAAATTCTGAAATTTTTCATTGAAATGCACGATTGAGTTATACATATTATATACAAATTTCATTTAAATCCAAATTACATAGAAAATATGATAAATTATTTATTGTACTACTATCTTGATCAAATTCCATACTCATGTACCATCAAAATCCTAATTTCAGCCAACTAGGGTTTATATTTCTCAAACCCTAATTTCTAAAACAATAGAACACTTAATGTTCTTATTAGGTTTAAAACATCATAATTGAATTATCATCGTTAATTATATTTAAGAAATGATCAATCCAATTAAGCATATAATCATCCAGGTAAACCCTAGTTTACCAATTAAGCTCGGATACGGTCATAAAAATTCTCCCCCCCCCTAAAAGGTTTCATCCCCAAAACATAAGCATGCAAGAAAAGTACTTTCAAGGTTTATTTTAAGCTTCTAAAATCTTACATGTCATTATATTCTTGTATTTCATACTTGAATGCAGTTTTCAACATTAAGTCATTTATTCCTTTACTAAATTACAACATGTTTGAAATAGTTCTCAATGATAACAAACAAATTCTCTATGCCACTATCAATCATAGGATAGAGAGAGAAATAACCATTTCAATATTTTCATACTCTTGAGGTGTTACCTCAACATCAATAATCTGATCCAACTATATCAATTCATACTGCTAAATATGTATTATTGTTATGTATTACCTCTAAATCACGAAAGAGAGTTCACCATGTTCTTTTGAATTTTACTATTGTGCTACTCAAATAGCAAAATAGTCTTGAGTTAAAAAACTAGATTCAACAATAATTGTACATTACTACTCACGACATCCCCATTGGATCATGGATGCATAAGGTGAAGCATTACCATCACATTCCATACTATTCTCAAGTATGAACCCACACATAATTCAAGGTGTAACCATCGGGTTAGAGCATACTAGGGTTTCAATAATAGTAACAAAGTAGTCCATGATTGTATTAGTCATTCAAGGACTATTCATACCCAATTACCATCACTTAGTTATATTAAAGCTAGGTATAACAAGCTATACCTCATTAGGGTTACATATCCATACAATATGGTTATCATCCCTTCTATTCATATGAGTGAATAGGTAAGCCTATCTTATTCAGGGTAACCCTTCATTTGTTCCATCATTATTCAACCCATATCACCATACCACAATTGTATAATACTAAGATGGATTACTGGTATGAATGACTACAACTATGAGACACCTTTAATTAACATATTGCTTGCACATGTACACTAAAATCATACATAGAACCAATTTACATCCCTTAATATACCTTCAACAAATTATACTTCTAAAAACAAATTCACATATTACTAAAAGCCATTGTTTTCTCTTATCTCTATTCTCATTCATTACTACTTACTTTTTGCTACTTATCCTTCTCATTTTAATCATGTAGATTAAACATCCCTAAAATTGAAACATACAAGCTAAGAATAGATTATTCATCATTCTTGATATCACTACAAGAATTTGTTTTAGATTAAACTTTTCTCATCTTGCACTTCTTCTTTTGTTCAAAACATACTTGTTACATTTCAAATTTATTTCTTACCCCATGCTCTGAATAATTTTCATATTGTTTATCAACCTTTCAGATTATCTAGGATTACTATCAGTGCTAGTTTACTTCACATAGTGCAAATCACATGATCTTGTTTTATAGAGATGCTAGTATTCAAGGTCAAATCACTAGTGACAACCCTTGAAATACTACAACTCTAAACATTCTAGGGTTTGGTCCTTATCAGTAGCATGATGTTGTTGTGTGTAACTTTGCTCCCTTAATTTGAAAGTCAAACTTTGGATTTCTTCCTTATCTTATCAATTGAATTTCCTTTCTCTTACTTGGCCATTCAGATAGATTGCATTCTCAATTTACCCTGCTAGAGTTTCATCATCATATTGTATGTCATTATTACATTCACTAGATGTTTCTACCACGGTGGTTATGCATCATATATGATACATTTTCTTATCACTTCATTCCCACATTTCTCTCATTAAGGAAGATATGAAAGAGAAGATGATTTTGAGACTTAGAATTCTTATCTTCAAACATTCATTAATACATTTCTCATATGTAGGTTTAATTTTATCCACAAGGATACTTGACTAATTAGCACTTTCTTGAATCTCGCAACCTCTTTATTTTATAATCTATATTACTCCATTATGTTTCAAACCCTTCTTTACTTCCCATAATCCCCTTACCATATACTACTATTCCACATGTCATCTTTAACTTCTAGTTTTCTCTTATGATCTTGTTGTTTCTTTTATGTGTATGATCATGTATACCATGTTGCATATATTTCCTTTTATCCTTCTACTAATGTGAATTTGAAATTCTAAATCAATAATCTCTCTACTAGTATCACCTCATGTTTAATACATTACATATACTTCATTTTAAATCAAACAGCTCATGCATGGGTGAAACATAGTTTCTCTTTCAATCAAGTTTTCCCTCCTGAATATAGTCTACCTTTGTATGACTTATTCATTGGTTAAGCTACACTTTTGTTCTTCTTTTAGAAACTAGTTCGTTGTTCAATAGAGACTTAGAATCCAAAGGCAGTAAGGATGAATGTATTAAACTTATTAATAAAGGTATACAATCCATGCTCTTAATTATATCATAACCCTCATTACTTAATCAAGCTCATTATTTTCAACATTTCTCTTTATTTCAACTAAGTTTCTTATCCTAGTTTTATGATTTACATGCTCATCTTGTTCTCTTCACTTTAACTTTTCTGAAGACTCTTCACTTCTATGTACTTATTGAATACTTAACTCTTTTCTTCTATTTTCCCTTTTCTTTGGAGTACATAAAAACATTATATTCGATTATATAATCCATTCCTCATGATTGATTCTTACTATCTTGGCCCTTACATACTTTTCTCATATCTTTTCCATTTTGCATATTTAGAGTTCATATAATAATAATAATTAAACTTAATCCGAACCTTATGTCGTATTCCTTTATTCCCAATTAAGGGTTTCTCATATGAGGCCTCAAAGTTGGATCTCAGACATCAGTTTCAACTAATTCTTAACTATTCTAATCTTTCCCATATGTTTCAACATCATAGTGTATGTACATTCTCACTATGATGTGGGTCTAATTTATCCAGAGTCTACTCTTATTATATTTTTAATAGGAGTCATTAAATCCTAGTAACGCATCCTGCCAGCCGGACCAGGCCGAACCTACAGTCCTGAAGCCAAGAGCTACTTAAGATTAACCAACTCCTATTAATCTCAAACATGTGGAAAGAATATCCACTTAGGAAAGTTCATTCAAAGATCATTTCTAGTCTATTTGATACAAAGAATGTAATCAATAAATGCTACAACTTCATAGTGTACAACAAATCTTAAAGACCCATATATATTTCAAAATATTGGATATTTGAATTCAAACAGGTAAGAGCTTTTCTATTCATCTCAAATAAAACAACAATATGAAATGAAAGTTCTATCTCATTTTATATTTATGCTCTTAATTCATGTTACTTATCTTGTTTCTAACCCTAATATTTCTAGGGTTCCTCTCTAGACCATCCTTCCACTGTATACCTGGCTAGGGTATACATGAAAGAATAGACAGAGTAGCTTGATATTGGTTGATCCAAGTACTCAGATATCGGGCCAGGATATCCAAATACTCAAATCCCTATAGCTAACATCATAACATCTCCTATCTGCCACACTTATGACTCTAACTTACTAACTTAATGGTCCCTAAAAACTCAGCCTAAGCTTTGATACCAAGATGTTACACCCCGATCTCACAATTTCCACTAATCATGAGATTAAGGCATAAATTGAGGATTTAACGTAATACAAAGACCACCCTTAACTTTTTCTTCTCTTTCAAAACTCTTTGTTTTCTCGCATTGAACCACATAAACCAACTTTACAAGGGAATCTAAACATTGATTTCTCTAATATGATTTCAACAGTAAAAATACACGTATGAACATTCATTATGTTCCTCATACTTTTAAGCACATAAGACTCGCTAATTTGCACATATTTCTAAAAGAGGAATAATGTTATACATCATCATTTACAACTCTCTCTTATTTCTTTACAAGTACCTAATGTACTCTACATATGAAGACTCATAGCGAACTACGATCTCGCCGTACAAGACTTAGCTTAAAACCCGGGAAGCTAAGCCTAGAACTGAATCTGGGTCTGCTTGACTCAAACTGTCACATCTGACTAAGGCGGCTAAATTAGCTGGCCTTTAATTGGACCTCTCCTTCTAGGCTGAGTACACAGGCAGAGGGTCTGATATTCTCTATGGGCCTCATCTTGGTACGCTATGTGGATACCTCTGGGTTACCATCGAGATCTCCGATTTATGTTTGGTAACCTATCTTCTCTTAGGAGACTTCCTCAAGGGCTTTGTCTCCCTGCACGCTCTGTGGGTGCGATCCAATCCCCGTATACAGGTCACTGCCAGGGTGGATCGTTTCCTCCCTATAGTGCAGACATCCATAGGGAATCTACGGTGTTTAGGGCACCTATGTCTATTATTTTATTATTCTTGGAAATCTCTTACTAAATTGTATTTTTTCCTTTACTTATACTTGACTGAGGTATCTCTATGGTACCGTGTCTATTTATTGAAAGTTTATAATACAACATGTATATCATTCTAAACTCGGCAGAGCAGTATATTCAAAACACTATAATATTATGAGTAATCATCATATTGTACATACAAGCAGACTAAAATTCTTAAATAAACAAAATACATGTCAACTTGGCACTTTATACACTATAATCATGCAATTGAACTATTAAGCATCACCACATCTCATACTGAGAACATTGATATCACAATACTTGATTCATTGAACACCCTATCCTTAGGGTCTTATGTACCTCATTCACTTAACACTTGGCTCTCATAAGGATTTCATACGACATAAACATTCACCGAATAAAGATTGTTTTCAACAAATCATATACAATCAATATATGTATGAAACCTTAGAACTTAGCTGAATTTAGGTTTCCATGCCATTCATTGAGATATCATGCATCAAGAATAAAATTGAACAAATAAAGTCTAACATGTCAAGAAAATCCTTTCAAATGGATTTCACGATGTCTATTCGTAAATATCCAACTTTCCTCGCATCTAGGGTTTCACCCTCATTACTGAGATATCAAACAAACACTAATCACTTTAAAAGAAATCCAAGATAGTATCTGCCATATATGTATTACACATTCAAATAAACAATCATTCATAACCAAGAGGATCCAAATAAACAAATTTCTCTATTTAATTATACAGCTATTTCAGTCATAGACAAATTCCCTATATTTCAGTTTACTCTTATAACCTCTGTGGATACTTAGGGAATTCTCATTAGTATGTATTGAATACATTTCTAATATGATTTTATCATATGAAATTCATCCAAATAGAGGAAAAATCCATTTCATATCATTTTGCAACAGCTTAGATGAAACACAAAATTCAGGGTTTGTAGTCGCATACTAAGCAATTAAAGATTATGGATGATTTAACCAACTTTCATACAATATACTATTTAAAGGAAGTTCCCACTCACCCTAAGGTGTGAAAAAACCTTAATAACGTATCCCATGTCTGAAAATATGAAATCCATATCAAATCCCTAGCAATTCACCCAATTCTTCTTCCTTTCAACTCAGAAACCCTAAAAATGAGGGATTATGAAGAAAGAGTGAGAAAAGGGAAAGTTTTTATATCATTTTGGATCAAACTAGAGGAGGGAAGAAATTTTTTACATGTGAGAGAAGATTCACCATGAAACTATATCCAAAGAAGTTAAACATACATGATTTCAACATTCCTCAGACCACAAAACCCTAGGTCAACATCTCCATCAATTTCTCCTCTCAAACCCTAACTCTCTCTCTCTCTCTCTAGGATTTCATTTCTCTAGATTGAATCACGAATTATGAGAGCTCCTTGTGTGTTAGGTTTACGATATAGAGAAATTGAGTTGCTTGGGTCAATAGCACTTTGACCCCTTACTATACTTTTTCTTATTTCAGAAAAATTTTTCTGTCATAAAAAGGTTTCTATAAATTCGTGTATTTCAGAGATCAATCCTCCTCCAAAAATTATGAGAATTCAGAATGTTATGTATAATTGAGTTACAAAGCTTCAATTAAAATTTGAGATCATTCCAAGTGTAACATCCCTGACCTGGGTTATGAGTTAACCCTAGGTGTTTTGCCTAAATATGTAATTAAATCTTTGTGATTAACTCTGAGCATGTAATTAAGTTTCTCAGAAACATATATTTCAATATTTGCTCCTTTTTATTTAAAGTTGTAGCATTGTTTTAATATACAGGGACCTATGTGCAATTTACCCAGTTGAAATGGTTAGCTTGCAATTTGCACATGATGAGATGTTCCTCTAATGTTGAGACATCATGAGAATCTTTTTGGTAAAGTTTGAGGGATTTCCCAAGCTTGGGCACCAAGGTGCAGCTGTGGAAGCAATCCCGGTGCTTGAAACCCTAATTTGGGGCAAAATGCAATTTACCCAAATTAAGGGATGCAATTTGTAAAATATATCAACTAATGTATCTTTCTAGATTCTTTCCATCATTTAGAGAAGAAATGATGAGGAAGTCACCTCAATTGAATTATCAAGTTATGAAATATACCTTGTGATTGAATAATCAGGGTATATGTACAATATCCCTTTTATGTATGTACCTTAGTATTAGATTGATCTTCTTTGAACTCTTTTTATAGACCTTAAGAGAAGTTTTGTCCTTAGAATAAAGAGGAAGGGACGAGCAAGTAATGAAGGAAGGACCTAGTTGGATTTATGGGAAACTTATGGGCCTTTAATGAAACCTCACCCATGTATATATATACACTTTACCTCTCAAGCAAAGGAACCTTTCCTTCGTGCATATCACTGTTTCCCCTTGCTTGGCCGGCTAAGGACTGTCTTGGAGCTCAAAGAGGAACGACCAAGGGTGCAAGGTAGGTTTGAATCCCTCTTCTTGCCTAATTCCATGGTTAGAACTCGAATTCAAGGTCAATTTGGTGACTAACTCACGAAACCCTATCTTTCTAGCCATCTCTTTTCGTCTTTCCTTGGAGTTTTCACCTTGGCCAACCTGTGGGAACTCAAGGACGCCATTAGAGCTTGGAGCTTGAAAGCTTGGAGCTTGAAAGCTTGGAGCTCAAGGAGCAAGCTTTAGGCTGGTTTTATAACTCTAAACCCATGCTTTACTATATACATCTCTTTTATGCGGTTAGATGATAATTCTTCATGTTTCCTACTTTTCTTTGCTACCTTGCAAGCAAATCCGTGGGATATCTGTACTGATCTTGAGCTAGGAGATGAAGGCGTGATTTTCAAGAAAAACCCACTGCTTTCCACTTTCTTAAACGGTCTCCCTAACTTGCTCTCACGGTCTCAGGACCGCGAGGTGAGCAAACAGTCTCTGGACCGCGAAAGGGCAAACGGTCCTCACGACCGTATGGACCCGTTGGCCGAGCGTGGACCGTATAAGAAATATGTTCCTAATTATGTAGGCTAATCACCCTCAAAAATTTAGAGGTTAACTCCAAAGGAATCAGGAGATATGGCCTTTTTAAGTAACAACTTTAATTGAATTTATTCCTGATTTTCAAATGGTCTGAAATTGCCTTTTTGGGAAAACGGTCTCAAGACCATGTAAGGTCGTTGACCAAGCTTTGACCATATGAAATTACTGTTCCAAATTATGTTAATTAACAACTCACCAAGTTTGATAGTCTAATTCCAAACGAGCTAAGAGTTGAGGGGTGATTACTAGGGTTAACCCTAGATGAAATCAGTACTGAAATTATGGTGACTTAATTAGGGTTTTTAGGGTTGATTGACCTAAACGGTCTCAAGACCGAGAGGAAAATCACCCAAGACCGTTTGAAGGTCTAGGGTTAAGCTAATTTGATCAATTGAGGACCCAATTTCAATAAGTTATCAAATTGATTAAAATACTGATTTTTGTGACTCAATCATGGTTCAACCCCAATCAAATCACATTATATCTTGATGAAATCTTGGGCAAACGGTCTCAAGACCATGTGGGGTCCACCCACATGATCCCAAGACCGTTTGGGCCAAGTTTGGGCCCAATTGGAGCTCAATTGAAGGGTTCAACCTTGTGTTGATGCACATTGATGAGTGTTGAAGGGTGAACATTGATAGACCCTAATTGAATCGTTTTCAACCCTAATTGGTCAACAATTGAGGGTCAATTGAATGACCAATTGGTTAAGCATAATCTTAATTGACCCAATCCATAAATGGTCAACATGGCTCTGACCGTTTGAGGGATTCAACATTGGTTGACATCATCGGTTGTAACCATTGAACTTTATTGATGGTCCAAGCGGTTGAGACCATGTGAGCCTCGCGGTCTCAAGACCGTGAGAGGGCTCGCGGTCTCAAGACCGTGAGGGGGCTCACGGTCTCAAGACCGAGAGAGGGCTCACGGTCTCAAGACCGAGAGGGGCCTTGCGGTCCTGAGGTCAAAGGTGAGCAAACGGTCCACACCACTCTCGCGGTCTTGAAATCAATTGAAGGCTCGCGGTCTTGGAGTAGGATGAGGGCTCGCGGTCCTAAGGTCAAAGGTGGATCAAACGGTCTACTCACCCTCGCGGTCTTGAAAGTCAAATTGGCTAAACGGTCAACATATTCAAACGGTCTCATACCGATTGAAGGTTGATGGTTGTGATCGATCAAGGTGATTCATGGTTGACTTCACTCAATCAATTGAAAATATAAATGATTCAATGATGCCCTAATCTAAAACCCTAATGATAACCTAGGATATTAAGGGATTAATTGACTAAGGTTTTTACCATGATGATGATCAATGGGGTGAATTACCAAAATACCCCTGAAGGGTCAATTGAGTTATATCTTGCTCAATTCAAACCCTAATTACATGAGAATGATGTTTTTAGCCATGATGACTCTATCCAACTTGATCTAGTCTAATGTTATCATCAACCACTGGTATGAAGAAAGAGAGAGTATTCTAGAGAGAGAAAGTACTCTAGAGAGAGAAAGTACCCTAGAGAGAGAAAGTAACCCTAATTGGATGGAAACTTAAGTGAAGCATCTTCAATACACATGAATGTGCATAATTAGGGTATGGTTCACCTATGTGAAGTCATAGAAACCCTAATTATGATAAATGATGAACCTTTAACTAATTTGAGAGCATTAATGATGATGTTACTCATACATGATGATGTTATGAGTTCAATTCACCTTAATGTGAATAGTAAACCCTAATTCAAGGGTAATGGCATGCAAATAAGTATTAAACTCCAATTGATGAGAATCAGAGGATTTAACTCTTATGACAAGAGTGGGAAGTATATTCCTTATTTTGTATTACCTTTATCAAGTGAATTAACCATGCAGGTTCTGATATGAAGGTGATCTTATCCAGGTATGGATGTTGATATTATATTCATTGAAGGCATGCTGTTAGCCTTATGAATAAGAAAAGTAACTTGATGCCTTGTCAATGGCATCCTATGTTGATAATGGGCTGTGAGAGCCATGAATACCATCAAAGTCATGCTTTGGAGATGACTTGTGATGAGTATGATGAGAAATTATGATTGATATGAGTTAGGCCTGTTACATTTAGTATTCTCTTATTTTAGCTGTTATGCTACTGATTATTGTTTGAAGAACAATGTATGTTGTTAAAGAATACTGAATGTACCTAACTAATCAAGTATAATGTAGAGCCCTGATCATAGATCCATCATTGTCAGAGATCAAGTGATGGTGAAACATGTTTTCCTCAGGGAATTCCTGGAGCACATACTTTTGAGTATGTGGGGTACATGGATGTGTATAACCTTACATCCTAGTGTAGGAAAGTGACGTAGATGCGTAATCCGTCCATCCTTCACTATAATGCCATACCGTATCAGTGGTAGGTAAACATGAAACATCCTGATGACGAAGAAAACACAGATATCCGTATCAGTGGAGATAAACATGAAATCTCCTGATGACGAAGAGAGTACAGAACGCCACTGTGACTCTAGAATAGTGAAGGACCAGTTTACCCTGGTGAGCTATAGTAGTAGAGACACGAGATGTCCTACAAGTGATCCTCTCACTGACTGAGGAAGGTGAAGGTCATGAGAATCCGGCTCTCTTAGTGACCTATGTATGATACTGATGTGACTTCTCAGCGATCAGTTGGAGTATGAGTGGTATGCCTCATCTCCACAGGGCATAACGTTGTTTGTAAAACATAATCAACCACGTAGTATACTTGTTAGAGATAACTCCAAGTAGTTGATTGATGTTACACTGTTATAGTGCTTCTACTTCTTCATATCTCATAAATGTTGAGATCTTGTTATAGTTGCAACTGTTATCTAATACTTTGAAGGCTTTACTGCTTAAGATATTCTTTGATGGTATATTAAAGCTTCTGGCAGAGAGTTATAACTCTCGCTGGGACAATTATGTAAAATTGTCTCACCCCGTAGACTTCAACTTTTTAGGTGGACGTCAGAGACGAAGGAACCAGCCTACAGGTGACCAGTCTCAGCAGCAGCAGCACCAGGAGCAGCAGTAATCTCAGGTGGAGATTTAGTCTGCCATGTGGTGTAGTTAGAGTCAGTCCTATGTGTCCTCTGTACTCTCAGGTCTTGGAGTCTTGTGTTATGTGATCTTGAGATTTTGTATCTTGATGTATATAATTACTCAAGAAGTAATTATCCTGAGATGTAAACAAGTTTATCTCACTTTATGAAAGGAGTTTTTATGGATCCAAGATCTTGTCTCGAAAAGTTTTAATTTCCCGTGATTTTTGTCTTCAGCTGATTATCGAATCGCTTCCGCTAAGTTTTAATTGTATTTATGTCATGGTTTGGAGATCAGAGCCCACAATTAGTGGTATCAGAGTTCTAAGTCAGTTGAGTCTACAGAGGCATAGGACTTAGGATGTCGAGTCTATCTTTAGTACTCCTTCCTTATCTAATAGAATCTTCTGCTCCTCAGGAGAAGAAGATACCTAAGGATGTCAGAACATCATGATGAGTACGTGGCAGAGAGTAGTGCTAGTGCACCTCGAGGCAGTGCAAGGGTTCCGAGGATAGAACAACCTGCACCTGAGTCACCAAGAGAGCCACCCCAGTTCGACCCAGCTGACATGAGTAACCCAGCTGTACAAACGATGTTCGGGCAGTTCATGACTGCCATGACACATATAACTGATAGGATGCCCATTCCTGCACCTAGGGCACCTGTCCATCCTGAAGCACAAGGTATCGGTAAGACATTCGAATGACTTCGTCGTGTCGGAGCTACCGAGTACTTCGGGACTGCCGACCCTGTAGATGCTGACTTATGGTTGACAGAGTTGGAGAAGGCTTTCAGGATTCTTATCATCCCGGAAGCTGAGAAGGTTAGACATGTTGTCTATCTTCTCAAAGGCAGTGCTGGTCACTGGTGGAACATGGAAGAGCAGAAGAGACCTGGAGTAGAGTTCTCATGGGAAGAGTTTCGTCGGGAATTTATCAATAGATATTTTCCAAAGACCTTCCTAGATGAGAAGATCTCTCAGTTTGAGAAACTAAGGCAGGGTATGATGAACATTAGTGAGTATGAAGCTAAGTTCATGGAGTTGTTGCGGTTCTGTCTGCACATGGCTGCTACGGATGAGGAAAGAATCAGAAGATTCGAGAAGGGTTTGAATTCTGATATGTCAACCCATGTGTCTGCCTTAGAAAACAGAGAGAGATTCTCTACCTTCGTTGAGTCAGTCCGAAGAATAGAGAGATCTGTGGTTGAGAAGAGACAAACCCATAAAAGATATCCACAGTTCCATGGTTCTTCATCTAGGGATTCCAAGAAACCTAGATTCTCTGCACCTAACCCTCCACCACCCATATCGAGTTTTCAAACTCAATGGACACCAAGCAGAGGTAGAGAACGGAGTCAACCGCTTCAAGGGACGCACAGTTCTGCATCTGTGTCAGTCACTGGACCACCCAGACCACAACAACAGGAGAGGAGTTGTTACAACTGTGGTAAGGTGGGACACTTGATGAAGGATTGTCGTTCTAGGCCTGCTAGTGTGACACAACAACCTCCGAGACTGAATCAACAGAGATCTCAGAGCAGACAACATCAAGGAGCAGCTCGAGGACGTGGACAAGCGTCTCAAGCTGGATCATCAGCACCACCTCAACACCAGGCGACCGCGAGGTTCTATGCTATGAACCCACCTGAGGCAGTGGTCAATCCACGGGTAGTGGCAGGTCAGATGAAACTTTTATATTCTGATATGTCTACATCCTGTGTTGTATCCGTTCTGATTGATCCGGGTGCTACGCACTCTTTCATCACTCGTGAAGTGATTCGTAACTGCAATGTGACTGTTAGTCATAGATCAGATAGTTTGTTGTTAGAGACTCCGTTGAGTGGGTCTGCCATTTTGTAGGAGGTATGTTCTCCCTGCATCCTCTTCTTTTCTGACCATCGCATTCAAGTGGACCTTATACCACTTGATATGCAAGGATTTGATATAATCCTCGGGATGGATACCTTAGAGAGGTATAGAGTTGTCTTGGATTGTGAATCCAAGTTGGCTGTGTTTGCTGATGAAAGCAACACATGGATCTTTCAAGGTGAAAGAAAGATTCTGCCCACCTGTCTTGTGTCAGCTATGGTTGCTGATAAGCTGTTGAGGCAAGGATGTTATGCATTCTTAGCCCATGTGGTAGATGTTACCAAGGAAAGTTCCAATCCTATTGAGAATGACTTTTAAAGAACATCCAAAAATTCTGAAATTTTTCACTGAAATGCACGATTGAGTTATACATATTATATCCAAATTTAATTTAAATCCAAATTACATAGAAAATGTGATAAATTATTTACCGTACTACTATCTTGATCAAATTCCATACTCATGTACCATCAAAACCCTAATTTCAGCCAACTAGGGTTTATATTTCTCAAACCCTAACTTCTCAAACAATAGAAAATTAACCTTCTTATTAGGTTTAAAACAACATAATTCAATTATCATCATTAATTAGATTTAAGAAATGATCAATCCAATTAAGCACATAATCATCCAGGTAAACCCTAGTTTACCAATTAAGCTCAGATACATTCATAACAATATATGCATCTCTAAATACAATAAAATGACATTATCAATCATGCTACTTGATGTGGTAGGCATGTCCTTAATTATTAAGCTTGTCTAAGTGATGAATATGAATAATGCAATATTGAGACACAATGAGTGTAATTCAATTTGTTAATGATGAGCTAGTAGACCTTAAAAATGAGAATCAAGTAATTTACATCTTTGTAGGGATGAGAGAGAAACTATGATTGAAAAGAGTAGTATGTAATTACCATACACTAATACTCCTGATATGAGTGGAGTATGAGCTAGGGATTAAATCTTGCTAATGTAATGTTGAAACCCTAATCGGTTGATTATAACCCTGATTCATTAGGAGGATGTGTTCCTTAGTACTTCATGGTTAAATACATATGTTGAAATTGTTGATAACATGATATGACAATCATGTAAGTATGTTAAAATAAGCATGGCTAAGTAAGAGCTATGTGGCTATGTGATACAAAGTCAATAAGCTATGTGGATATGTAATACAGATTCAATGAACTATATGGACTATGTGAACAAATATCTGGGTCTGATGACCTAGAGGTAATGATCATATCCTAAGTGATGATAGTACTCAGTGATGAATGAAGGGTTTGAATACCCAAGTATGATGATGACAAGAGATTGAGAGTCTAAGTGATCTATATGCTTCAGTGAATATGAAAGTATCTGATAAATGCAATTATGCTTTCCTCTGTAGCATTTGATATACTTCTTGCTTGTAACTTGGTTGATGTTAAAAGATACAGTAATATACCTAATTAAGAAAGATAAACATTATCATGTAGTTTCCCAGACCATAGATCCCTTCAGTGTCAACATTTGTTGAATGGTGAAATGAGTTTTTACTTAGAATGCATATTTTTGAATATGTAAAAATATAAGGATGCTCAGTGGACTCCCAAACTAAATAAGGTGCTTAGTGGACTCCCAAACTAAATGAGGGTGCTCAGTGGACTCCCAAACTAAATAAGGGTGCTCAGTGGGCTCCCCAATTACATCAGGCTGCTTAGTGTACTTCCTGATAAAATCAAAACAGGATCGCTCAGTGGTCATCCTGATAATCTGGGAAAGCTAAGTGGTCTTATCCCGAAGAGAGTACATGCTACGACGGTAACTCTATAGCGAAGATGTCACTATACCCCAACATAGCTACTTACAGCAGACCCAAGATGTCATGCTAAACCTAAGTGTTACCTAAGTATTCTTGTACTGACTGAGAAAGGTGAGGACTTGATAGTCGGCTCTGCCATTGACCTTGTATGGTACTGATTTTGACTTACTAGTGGTCGGTTGGAGTATGAGCGGTATATCTCATCTCCTCTGGGCATAATTGTGAATGTGAACATGTAATCAGCCATGTAGCATGTTTGTTTAAGGATCAAATACAGAAGCATTGGTTGATGCCTTATTATTTTTATACGTCTGAGTAGATAGATGTTATACATGTTTTTCATATTCCTTTTCAAGCAAAAGATGTCTTATAAATTTGTTATCAATATCTATTCTTTGCACTTGAAGATATACATGTTAATTAATGGAATACCTGCAGTTCAATTTTTTTATATATTCTATGATAATAATATTGTTGGCAGAGAGTTATATCTCTCGCTGGGACAATAGTCTCACCCTGTGGAATCAACAATTTTTAGGTGGATGGGGACGAGGAACTATGAACCGGACTACAGAAGAAGGATCGTATCAGCAAGGATGACAGTAGTATTTTAGGTTGAGTACGCTTCCTATTAGGGTTTTGTATATAGAAGTATATACGTCGTCTCTGTACTCCCAGGTCCTTAGGAGATAGTCTTAGTGGTTTTCACGAATGACTTGAGATTTTGGTTTGCTTATCTCGAGATTTTTATGTTGCTGATGTGTGTATTAAAGTAAAGCAACTAGTACTTGTTATCCTCGAGAAGAGACAGAACACTGAATGTATAACATAAACCATGCGTATACCAGGCCTTGGTTCTTTGTGTGAAAGCTTTCTGGAAGATGGACCTATGTGCAAAATTGTTTTAATTTTTACTGGTTTTTGTTAATTCTGTAGTTTATGATAATTCCGCGTTTTTACTGGTGATGACTTGATATATAATTGGGTTGTCACAAAGTTTTAGTATCAGAGCATAAGGTTTGTTGTGATGACTTGATTTATAATCGGGTCGTCATAAAGTTTTAGTATCAGAGCCTAAGGTTTGCTGAGTCTACAGAGACATATGATTAAGTTTGTAGAGTCTGTTCTAGTGTCCTCCAGTATATCTTATCGTATATTCTCCTCATATAGCAGAAGAAGTAGAAACCAAAGATGTCTGGAGCGCACGAAGAACACGTTGCTGAGAGCAGTGTTGCTGCACCAGGAGGTGGTGCAAGGGATCAGGCTAGAGATGAACCAGTTCCTGAGAATCCCCAGCCTAACCAATCTATGTTAGAAAACCCAGCTTTTCACGCTCTTTTTGGGCAGATCATGAATATGGTGACGTGTATGGCTGACCGGATACCAGCACCAACCCCTAGGACATAAGGGTCTAGTGAGAGACATGGAGCTGGTAAGACTTTTGAACGGTTGCGTCGGGTAGGAGCCATTGAATATGCTGGCACAGCTGACCCAGCAGATGCAAATTTATAGCTTACTGAGATAGAGAAAGCCTTTAGGATCCTTGATATCCCAACATCTGATAAGGTTAAACATGTTGTATACCTTCTGAAGGGAAGTGTTGGCCATTGGTGGGCGATCGAAGAAGAGAAATGACCGGGTGTTGAGGTCGGATGGTAGGAATTCCGACAAGAGTTTGTCAATAGATACTTCCCTAAGACTTATCTTGATGAGAAGATTTTGCAGTTTGAGCATATTACATAGGGAATGATGAAGGTTAGTGAGTATGAAGCCAAGTTTATGGAGCTTCTATGGTTTTGTCCGCACATGGCCACCACAGATGAGGAGAGAATTTGGTGTTTCGAGAAGGGTCTGAAAGTTGAATTGACCACACATGTATCTACTTTAGAGAATAGAGAGAGGTTTTCTACCTTTGTGGAGTCAGTTAGATGGATAGAAAGGTCTGTCATAGAGAAACGAGAGGTAAATAGTAGGAAGGCACCTGCACAGTTATAGAATCAGAGGTTTGGTAATTTTAAGAAACCGAGGTTTTTCGCACCTGTGGAACCACAGAGGTTCAATACTCAAACATAGTGGACATCTAGTCGAGGGAGAGGTTGTAGTTTTCCGCCAAGTGGAGCCCAGAGCTCAGCATTGATGTTAGTGACAGGACCGCATAGGTTGCAGTGGGATAATAGAGTTTGCTACAGGTGTAGGCAGACATGGCATGTGATAAAGGATTGTCCAGTCAGGGACGTAGAAGTAACCCAACCACCGAGGCAGAGCCAGCAGGGCTCTCAGAGACAAAAGTTCAGTAGTGGTTATCGAGGATGTGGGCAAGCATCTTAGGAAAGATCATCTTTAGTGGCCAATAGAGGATGAGGTTGGCAGCAAGCGACGACAAGATTCTATGCTATGAATTAGCCAGAGGCAGTGGTTAACCCATGAGTTGTGACAGGTCAGATGAAATTATTTCATTCTGATATGTCTCCATCCTGTTTCATATCTGTTTTGATTGATCCAGGTGCTACACATTCTTTTATCACTCGAGAAGTGATTCATGACTGTAATATGATTATTAATCCTAGAAAGGATGATCTGTTGTTAGAAACCCCATTAGTCAGATCTGCAATGTTGCGGGAGGTGTGCTCTCCATGTGTTCTTTCTTTCTCAGAACACAACATTCAAGTGGATCTTATACCACTTGAAATGCATGGGTTTGATGTAATTCTCGAGATGGACACATTAGAAAAGTATAAAGTTGTCTTGGATTGTGGTCCCAAATAGGCTATGTTCACATGTGGTGATAAGACATGGGTTTTTTAGGGGGAGAGAAAGATTCTTCCAACCTGTCTATTGTCAGCTATGGTAGCAGTGAAGTTGATGAGATAAGCATGCTTCACATTCTTGGCGCATGTGGTAGATACAAGTTTAAAGAACCCTAGCCTCTATGATGTTCTGGTTGTCAAGGAATTTGAGGATGTGTTTCTTGAGGAACTTCCAAGTGTTCCTCCACCTCAAGAGATTGATTTCGAGATTAATTGTGTTCCATGTACGCAACCTATAGCCCAAACCCCTTATAGGATGGCACCAGTTGAGATGGTAGAACTTAAGAAATAGTTACAAGAGTTGTTTGAGAAAGGTTTCATACGATCGAGTACTTCACCGTGGGGTGCTCCAGTTCTTTTCGTTAAGAAGAAAGATGGGTCTATGAGATTATGCATAGATTACAGACAGCTTAATAAGGTAACTATTAAGAACAAATACCCTTTACCAAGGTCTGATGATTTGTTTGACCAGTTGCGTGGTGCAACGGTGTTCTCTAAGATTGATCTGAGATCATGGTATCATCAATTACGCATCAAGGAGAGTGACATACCTAAATCGGCCTTTAGAACAAGGTATGGTCATTATGAGTTCGTAGTTATGTCGTTTGGACTAACTAATGCACCAACTACATTCATGGAGTTGATGAATAGAATCTTTTGGCCTTTCCTTGATCAGTTTGTAGTAATTTTTATAGATGATATCTTGATATATAGTAAAGACAGCCAACAACATGAACAACATCTTCATCAAGCTTTGACCTTATTGAGACAACATAAGTTATATGCTAAGTTTAGCAAGTGTGAGTTCTGGTTATCAGAAGTATCTTTTCTTGGACATGTTATATCTACTTCAGGTATTCGTGTTGATCCTAGAGAGTAGAATCAGTTGTGGAATGGGAACAACCTAAGGCATCGACTAAGGTTCACACTTTCTTAGGTTTGGTAGGATACTATAGAAGGTTTATCAAAGATTTTAGTTCTATAGAATTACCCTTAACCAGGTTGACCAAGAAAGAAGTTCCTTTTGTCTAGAATGACAAGTGTCAGCATTCTTTCCCGTTATTGAAAGAAAAGTTGACTAGTGCACCTATGTTAGTTTTACCTGAGCAGGGAAAGGGGTATGTTGTTTTCTATGATGCTTCTAAGAATGGTCTAGGTTGTGTGTTAATGCAGAATGATCATGTATTTTCTTTTGCTTCTCGATAGCTCAAGAAACATGAGGAGAACTATCCGACACATGATCTAGAATTAGTTGTAGTGGTTCATGCATTAAAAATCTATAGGCATTATCTCTATGTAGAGACGTGCCAGATCTTTACAGATCATAAAAACTTAAAATACATTTTTTCTCAGTATGAGCTGAATATGAGACAATGTCACTGGATGGAGTTAATCAAGAACTATGAATGTACTATTGATTATCATCCAGGAAAGGACAATGTAGTGAATGATGCACTCAGTAGGAAATCCCCGTCTTCACCCTCAAATAATGCACAGTTGAATTCCTTTGTATGTTGTAAATGAGACATGCTTGTCTCTTTGAGATAGATGAATGTGTAGTTAGAAGTATCTTTGTTAGCAGGGTTGTTAGCTGAGATGCATGTGAAAAACACTCTGAAGGAACATATCAAAGAGGCACAATAGGTTGATATTGTGATTCAGCAGATTAGGTCAGAGTTGGGCGGTGAGAAACGAGATGGTTTCCATGAGTCAGAGGATGACTTAGTTTGTTACCATGTTAGGATGATAGTTCCTGATAGTAATAACTTGAGGAAGTTATTTATGGAGGAAGCTCACTCATCCATGTATGCAATGCATCCAGGGAGCACTAAAATATATCATAACTTAAAAGATATGTATTGGTGGTTTGGTTTAAAGAAAGATGTAGTTGAGGTCATTATGCAGTGTCCGGTGTGCCAGCAAGTTAAATCAGAACACCAGAAGCCTAGAATAATGTTACAACCCCTACCTATACCTCATTGGAAATGGGATCACATGACAATGGACTTTGTGGTTGGTCTGCCTAGGATAGCCAAAAGTCATGATTCCATCTGGGTGATAGTTGGTAGGTTAACTAAGATAACACATTTTCTTCCTGTCAAAACAACCTACACTACTGAGAAGCTTGCACAGATCTATATATATATATATATATATATATATATATATATATATATATATATATATATATATATATATATATATATATATATGAGATAGTGTGGTTGCATGGAGTTCCAGCTCCGATTGTATCTGATACAGGTCCCCAATTCACAAGTCATTTTTGGGAACAATTACATAAAGCTTTGGGTACACAGTTAAAGTTTAGTACAACTTTTCAACCTCAGACCGATGGGAAAACTGAAAGGACTATACATATCCTGGAGGACTTGCTTAGAGCATGTGTTCTTTAGTTTGTGGGAAGTTGGGACTTACACTTAATCTTGATTGAGTTTTCTTATAATAATAGCCATCATGCCAGTATTAATATGGCACCATATGAAGCATTATATGGTAGACGTTGTAGATCTCCGTTATGCTGGTTTGAAACCAGAGAATACCAACTTTTGTGTCCTGAGCTAGTACAACAAACAATAAAAAAGATTAAAGTTACACAACGATAACTGAAGAATACATAGGATAGATAGAAGTCTTATGCTAATAAACATCGTAGACCTTTATAATTCCAAGTTGGAGACAGAGTGTATCTCAAGGTCTCTCCTTGGAAAGGTGTTCTCAGATTTGGGAAGAAAGGTAAGTTAGCTCCTAGATTTATGGGACCTTACCCAGTGATAGCACAGATTGGGAAAGTAGATTATAGGTTGGAGTTGCCACCTAAGGTACATCGACTACATCCAGTGTTTCATGTGTCTATGTTGAGGAAATGTCATCCCGATACAGAGATGGTGATGCAACCTGTAGAGGTTGAGTTGAATAAAGATATATCCTATGTGGAAATCCCTATGATGATTCTTGATAGAAGAGTCAAGAAGTTAAAGAAGAAAGATATAGTTCTTGTGAAAGTTCTCTGGCATCATCGTGGCATTGAAGAAGCCACATGGGAGTTAGAGGAAGAGATGAGGCAGAAGTACCCTTCTCTTTTCTCTTGAGATTTCAGGGACGAAATCCTTCTTTTAGGGGTTGATAATTGTAACACCCCAGACCTGGGTTATGGCCTAACCCTAGATGTTTTGCTTAAGTAAGGTGCTTACAAGCTTGAACTTATATTTTGAAAAGTAATTAAGGCATTTGTGAAGTTTATTCTCAAAATTAAGCTTATAGGCAAACTATGTGTGCATTATATGATAATCTTAGTGAAAAGTGTAATTTACCTAAGATGAAGGGTTATGTTACAAATGTTACATGATGAATGTATTCTAAGTGTTTTGAATGTCATGAAAGAGAATATGATGCTAAGTGGTGTCTTGTGCAAAGCCTAATCCTAAGTGAGAACTTGTGTAATTAATGCTAAGTGCTTGGTGCATTAATTGTAATACAATTTGCAATATATACGAAATGTAAGGTTAATGTGCAAATCACCACCCCTAGATTGTTATTACTCTTACCTAGTATTACCTAGAGGAAAGAGAAAGGAGGAGACAATATGTTTGAAACATATTGAAGAGACAGTACTCTTAATAAATGAAGAAAATAAAATAAGAAAATGCATAAGTTAAAGTGATACACCTGAGCCATATCGAGTTGTGGACTTAAGAAAGGAGTCCCTATTGGCCATAGAGCCATAGGGAGAGCATCCTATCCGTTTGTGGAAGCTTTGGTTTGGCCCATGATGGGCAAGGCACTTTAAGAAAGAAATAAAGCATTGATTTGCTTTTGCCTTGGAAATGATGGAGTTGAATATAATAATAAGTTAAGGAGACTTGCTCTATAAGACAAAGAGCCACCCCTTATTCCCTACATTATCCATCGACTTTTATTTTTGCATGGTAAGATAATGGTGGCATGCATGCAAGACTATGTGTCGACCTTGCATAGATAGGTGGCATGAAGTACCTTAAGTTAATGACACCTATGACACTGTTTTCTATAAACCTCAAGTATAAATACCTTGACCTTCATTTATTGGAAAGATTTTCAGATCTAGCAAGTACCCTTCCTCTTGTATCATGAAACACCTTCCGTTGTGTCTCCCATAGTAAAGAGAGTGGAAAGGTTAGGCTTGGTATCAGCCAAGAAGGGGAGATATCGGCCAAAGAAGGTTGAAGCAACCAAGTGAAGTGATATCACCCAAGGTGATTGGAGATATCGTGCAAGATCTTGGAGCTCAAGCCTTGGAGCTAGGAGAGGGCTCATCTTCAACCTTGCAACGTGTGGAGTTGAAGCTTGAAGTTTAGAAGCTCTTAGAGAGGCATGTTATATAACTTAAAACCTCCAATATTATTATCCTTTCTGTAATATTGTAAGGACCCTGACCTCCATTTTGGGTTTATCCTATTTGCATTGCCTAACCCTGGTGTTTAGTTGCTTGCTAATCACCTCAAGTGGTGATTAGGGTTTGTTTGTGCTTTGTTGAGAGTTGGAGGTGCTACTTGCAAATAACCCAAGTTTAAGGTTGATGAGGAAGTTTGTCACCTTGAGAGATGTTTCTCTCTCTCCTTGCATCCTCTAGAGTGGAGAGGATGGGTTGGGCTCATTGCTTGAGTTGCCTTGGGCTTGGTTGAGCCTTGTTGGGCCTTACCTTGCCTAGATGGACCTTGTATCGGTAAAGGGTGTGTTTGGGAGCCTTGTGTCGGACATGGTTGTGTCGGCCATGAGATTGTATCGGGCAAGAGAGTGTATCGCCCATGTGGTGTGTCGGCCTTTGACCATCCTATACCTTTGGCTTCGTTTGTGTCACCTCCCTTATGGACACTTGGTGCATGATGCTTGCATGTGGCAATTGCCTTGGACATGTGTATGAGGTGAGATAAGGAGGTGGCATTGCCCATGGACAAGTGTCCCTAGGTGGGTGACACCTTGCCTTGTTTTCTCCTTCATCCTCGTCTATACATACCTTCCCTTTCACTTTCTTAGGATCCCTTTAGTTCTTTGTTGCCTCCCTCTTCTTTGGTGCACGATACACCTTCCCTTGGCGTGCTTAGTGGATGATCCCTTTGAAGGAGTTCTCTTCTTTTTCCTCTAGCCTGGTGGCCGAACCATAGATGAGTCTTTCTTCCTTGGTAAGCATCTTCCCTCTCCCCTTAGCATCTCCTTCTTCTTCTTGCTTGCTCTTCAGCCATGGTGGTTATGAGCTTTGTTCCTTTCCTTGAGGTGGCCGAAGGTGGTGTGCCTTGGAGCTAGGAGCTTAAAGCTTGGAGCTTTGGATCTTGAGGAGCTTGCTTAAGGCGGGCTACATAACTTCTAACCATAACTATACAACCTTCTTTTATGTTGCATGTTCATATATGATCATGATCGGCCATGCATGTTGTTAGATATGTTTCTTACTCTAGCATGTACCTTTAATCTTGTGGATATAGTGATCATGTTGTTGATGATGTTGTTGGTTATTGAGTACCTTTGGAGCTAGTTGGCCAAACCCATAGATTAGGGTTTCCTTTGGGGCAATACCCGTTTCTCTCCTTGGTTTTGAGAAGTGAGTTTAAGCTCTAGTGGTGTAGGCAAAACCCCTCTCTTCCTTAGTCATTGAGAGGTGAGTCTATGCTCTAGTTGCTTGGGCAACACCCTCCTCTCACCATGGATTTGAGAGGTGAGCCTTTGGATGAGTGACGACCTAAGTTGGAGATGATCCATCATGTTGCCCGATTTACAATGGAGGTTGTGCAAAACCCCTCTCACTTGGTTGTTGAGAGATGAGCCAACTATCTTGATCAATTAGGGTTTGTTGCTAAAGAGTTTGAGGTTGAAGATGACCATCTTGGTGAGGATCTTGTGCCCTTACACGATACACCCTTTTGTGGGTCTTAGCTTGGCCGATATGTTCAGTTGAGCCCTGTTGGCTTTGTGCCCGATATGACCCCTTTCACTTTGTTAGTATCCTTGGATGATATGCTTTGGCTGAGATGATCCCTTGCTTTGGATGTCCCCTTGGTCGACATGGTGGCTGGTAAGTTATCTCTGTTTTAAGCGACATGGTTTGGTCATGAGTTGCCTGATATGGTGTTTGCATGGTGAAACCCTAATAGATGCCTTAGTGGTGGCCTATATAAGGTGCTTGACCTAGTTGGATGATAGGCCTTCTTGTGGTGCCTTAGTATTGTTTGTTATAGGTGGGCGACACCCTATCCTCTTCCTTGAACGATATGAGTAAGATGGGTAAACCTTGTGTTGAGCTTGGGGTTTGTGTTTGCATGACACACCCTGAGTTGAGTTAGCTGATATGATGCCTTAGTGGTCACCTTGCCCATGGATGACATGATGCTTTGGGCGATAGAGTGCCTTGGCTGACATGAGGGTCCCTTGGATGACATGGTTTGATGGTTGGGCGATAGGGTGTCTTGGGCGCCATGCTCTTGGTCGATATGCTCCTTGTTGAGAGGGTTGTCCGATAGAAACCCTAACCCTAGTAAACAATAGGGTTCTTGGTCGATAGGATAAGTGATGATACCCTAGTTGCTTATATATTAAATGGATTCAGAGCCAGGTAAGAGCTATGAGGTATATGTGCTTTGAATAACACTAAATGATAATAATCCTTGTTGATTAGATAACATGCATCACCAGTATGATGAGATAGGTCTGAGGACCTGATAAAGGTTGAGTGCCTAGTTGAGGTGTTATCCTCTGATGATGAGATAAGGGATTGCTATCCCAGGATGTTGATGCAGGATGTTGATGCCTTGAGAGGCAGTAGCAATCTGTGAGGAGGGATTGAGATCCCATGATAGTGACAATATTAATGTAACTCAATGTTGTTATGTTTAATAACATGGTTGCCTCAACAACTCACCTAAAATATACCAATTAATTACAGTGGAACATGTCATGTAGTTTGCCCTGGCCATAGATCCATCATCGTCAGAACTTGGTGATGATGAAATAGGTTTATCCCGTGGGATTACCTGGAGCACATATTGTTGAATATGCAGGGTTTCTCCTAGTCAAAAATAGGAGGATTAGAGTACAACTGTAGTTGTAGAATCCGTATGGTAAAGAGCATGGTGAACATGCCCATGACTCAATGAGTTAGAGCATGAATGCGTTCATGGCTCAAGAGCACGGTGATCAGGCTCGTCGCTCAAAAGCATACTAGCACCTGTGTTAAGGTGAGCTAGAGATATGGGTAGCTTGTGGAGATGACCCTGAGGCTGATACCATATAAGCATGAGATTGTGGTCTTGCTTTGGTTTTCGTGTACTGACTATGAGGAGGTGAGGTCATGGAGTCTGGCTCTCCCATTGACCTTGTATGGCACTGATTTTGGGCTTCGCAGCCAAAGGTTGGATTTGAGTAGGGACAAATCACTTCCTCAGGGCATAATAAAATGTAATCCAGCCGAATAGTATATACTACTTAGAGAAAAACACGGAACATTGGTTGAAGCCTTGCTTATGTAGATGATCCAGTTATCTCTTACAGTTACTTGTATGATCTTGATATTTTGTGATAAGTTCTTATAAAGCTGATCTTGTCAATCATGTTCCATAAACGAAATATGGATATAGGCATCATGAATATCTTGGTAAGATTGATGGTAATAATAGTCTTTCTTAGTATGCTGCTCTTATTATGTCTTTACCAGCTATCTACTTTATCTGCTTTAAACCTTCTGAGGTTTTATAGTTTTGGCGGGGAGTTATGTTTCTCGCTGGGACTGTGTGTCTCACCCCGCTGGTTTACAACCTTTTTAGGTGATCACGCTAGACGTGGTGGTGGTCGTGAGGTTGTGTCTGAGCAACAAGAGGAAGAGCAGTAGAAGGCAAGAGATGGACATGCTGCCATTTTGGTGGTTTTGTAGTGGAGTCCTAGAGTCATCCATGTACTCTCAGGTCCTCGGATGTGTTTTGATGATGTTTTACGATGTATAGTTGTTGTACCTTTGTTATATCCTGTTGCTAGCCTGATGTGGCCCGTTATGTATGTATGAACAGGTGATGAACTCTGGTGATGACAGGACAGCTAGTTCCTTTAAGCTGTGGACATATATCAAGGCTTGTAAATGTTTATATAACATATTTCCTTGCAGGATGAGGATTTGGATGTAAAAGTTCTCTTGTGTATGCTTTCCAAAATCGGTTTTAATTAACCTGTGTTTTCAGTAATATGTGGTTTATGGTGTTTTCGCACGTTTTGCATGGCATCTCATTGTTTGTGTGATAGCGGGATGTGGCGTCACAAATATTGTTCAAATTGTTGATTATTTGCAAATTTAGATTTCCTATGATAAATTGATATAATCATGAGTTCCAATATGTAATTTAATTGTTATCCATAGTTTTGAATTAATTAATGATCTTGAGGTTAATGATGATGACATCATCATTAGACAACCCGATAGGGGTTGATAACTCTTGCAACCTGATATCGGTTGAAGGTATTTGCAAACCGATATGGAAAACCGATACGGGTGTCTATACGATATGACGGTAGGTCATACCCTATAACACAAGCCCTATGAACGATATGGAAGACTCCTATTTATAACATTGTACATGATACAAAGGTAAAAGTAGTACCCTTGCCCGACATGAGAAAAACCCTAGAACAAGGAATGGGAACCCGATATGCCTTTGTCCTTTAAAACTCAATATACCTCCTTTGTGTTGATGAACAACTTGATATTCACTTTATTATGTTTTGAGTTCAAGGTTCTTATCAATAACAGGCACACGATATGGTCATGAGATATCACTTAACATGGGTACCCAATATGGTTCCCAATACCTATACCCGATATGGTAAACCCATGAAGAAAAATGATATGATACCTAGGGGTGAAATCTGATATGGTATCTAGGGTACGTAAACTGATATGATGGCTAACATAGGCACATGACAGGGCAACATGGTACTACTTTACGTAGATACACGATATGGAAACCCTAGATGACATCTAAGAGGGTGCATGATATGATGACCCAAGATGGAGCCCGATATGGAAATCCAAGAGGCTACCCGATATGATGAGATACATATATGGAAGTTTAATTAAGAATGAATATGACCAACCAAGGTGAAGAACAAAGATAATATTGTTGTATGAGATATGGTATAACCATAATGGTAGGACCGATATGGTGTACCCTAGTACACGATATGAGAATCCAATACACTCTCATACCCAATATGGGAATAATGATTTAACCCATACATGATATGAGATTGACTTGAAATGAGAAAAGATAAAGTGATACCTAACTACATGGTTACATGATATGATGTTAAGGGATATGCCCTATACCCGATATAAGGTTGTGGTTTCACCACATGATCAAAATGAATACTTGTTAAGATGATATATGCATCTCTAAATACAATAAAATGACATTATCAATCATTCTACTTGATATGGTAGGCATGTCCTTAATTATTAAGCTTGTCTAAGTGATGAATATGAATAATGTAATATTGAGACACAACGAGTGTAATTCAATTTGTTAATGATGAGCTAGTAGACCTTAAAAATGAGAATCAAGTAATTTACACATTTGTAGGGATGAGAGAGAAACTATGATTGAAAAGAGTAGTATGTAATTAGCATACACTAATACTCTTGAGATGAGCGGAGTATGAGTTAGGGCTTAAATCTTGCTAATGTAATCTTAAAACCCTAATCGGTTGATTATAACCCTAATTCATTAGGAGGATGTGTTCCTTAGTACTTCATGGTTAAAGACATATGTTGAAATTGTTGATAACATGAAATGAAAATCATGTAAGTATGTTAAAATAAGCATGGCTAAGTAAGAGATATGTGGCTATGTGATACAAAGTCAATAAGCTATGTGGCTATGTAATACAGATTCAATGAACTATGTGGACTATGTGAACAAATATTTGGGTCTGATGACCTAGAAGTAATGATCATCTGCTAAGTGATGACAATACTCACTGATGAATGAAGGGTTTGAATGCCCAAGTATGATGATGATAAGAGATTGAGAGTCTATGTGATCTATATGCTTCAGCGAAAATGAAAGTATATGACAAATGCAATTATGCTTTCCTTTGTAGCATTTGATATACTTCTTGCTTGTAACTTGGTTGATGTTAAAAGATACATTAATATACCTAATTAAGCAATATAAACATTATCATGTAGTTTCCCAGACCATAGATCCATTTAGTGTCAGCATTTGCTGAATGGTGAAACGCGTTTTTACTTGGAACACATATTTTTGAATATGTGATAATATAAGGGTGCTCAGTGGACTCCCAAACTAAATAAGGGTGCTAAGTGGACTCCCAAAATAAATGAGAGTGCTCAGTGGACTCCCAAACTAAATAAGGGTGCTCAGTGGACTCCCCAAATACATCAGGTTGCTCAATGTACTTCCTGATAAAATCAAAACAGGATCGCTCAGTGGTCATCCTAACAATCCAGGAAAGCTAAGTGGTCTTATCCCGAAGAGAGTACATGCTATGACAGTAACTCTGTAGTGAAGATGCCGCTATACCCCAGCATAGCTACTTACAGTAGACCCAAGATGTCATGCTAAACCTGAGTGTTACCTAAGTGTTCTCATACTGACCGAGAAAGGTGAGGTCTTGACAGCCGGCTCTGCCATTGACCTTGTATGGTATCAATTTCGACTTACTAGTGGTCGGTTGGAGTATAAGCGGTATATCTCATCTCCACTGGGCATAATTGTGAATGTGAACATGTAATCAGCCGTGTAGCATGTTTGTTTAAGGATCAAATATGGAAACATTAGTTGATGCCTTATTATTTTTATACATCTGAGTAGATAGATGTTATACATGTTCTTCATATTCCTTTTCAAGAAAATGATGTCTTATAAATCTGTTATAAATATCTATGTTTTGAACTTGAAGATATACTTGTTAATCAATGGAATACCTACAGTTCAGTTTTTTTTATATTCTATTATAATAATATTGTTGGCGGAGAGTTATATCTCTCACGAAGACAACAGTCTCACCCCATGGGATCCACAATTTTTAGGTGGACGCAGACGAGGAACTAGGATCCAGACTGTAGAAGAAGGATCATATCAGCAAGGAGAGCAGTAGTATTTTAGGTTGAGTATGCTGCATATTAGGGTTTTGTAGATAGAAGTCTATACATCGTCTTTGTACTCTCAGGTCCTTGGGAGATAGTCTTAGTGGTTTTCATGAACTACTTGATCTTTTAATTTTCTTATCTCGAGGTTTTTATGTTGCTATTGTGTGTATTAAAGTAAACCAACTAGTACTTGTTATCCTCGAGAAGAGACAGAACACTGAATGTATAATATAAGCCATGTGTATACCAAGCCTTGGTTCTTTGTGTGAAAGCTTTCTAGAAGATGGACCTATGAGCGAAATGGTTTTAATTTTTAGTGGTTTTTGTTAATTCTGTTGTTTATGATAATTCCACATTTTTGCTGGCGATGACTTGATTCGTAATCGGGTCATCACAATAATTTACATGCAAGAAAAATGTATTTACTAAATATCTATCTTTTACATTAGCACTTGGTTTATCTATAGTGCTAATCTTTAGCTTGTTTGGGAAGTGGAGTCCTAACAGGAACTGTCCACCATATGGTTCCGGAAAAAATCATGTTTTAGATTTATATCAAGCTAAGGTGAGTGGGTACTTCCGTCTAATAGTAGATTGCACTCCATCAATATCTTAAGTTCCTTTTTGTATATGACAGTAAGTTTGAAAGGATGCTTTTACATAAAGTCACTACAAGTGAATTAATAAATAGATAATATTCTGATGTGATGATTTTGAAATCAAGAGATAATGCTAAAATAGATGTAAATAGTGTAGAGTAGAATTCAGAATGATATTTTAGAGTTACCTAGAAAAATATAAAAATCTAGGGTTTTCATATATATCTAAATTTTAGTATAACTAAGTAAGAATATTAGTGATTCATATACTTTTATGCATTGATAGATTGTTTAGCTAAATGTTCTATAAAGATGTACCAGATACCAATTAGGGATTCTCATTGAAGTTATGGATACTTTTCTAATATCTTAATATAAAGTGTGAAACCCTGGATGAGTTAACAATTGGGAGTTTGTGAATAAACAAAATGAAAGCCAACATAGTTGATTCTTTTAAAAATCTTTATTTATTCTTATTTATTGTTGATACATGAGATTATCATGAATGACATGGAAACCCTAGTTTGCTTTCATACAAGGATTTCATATACATGTTAGTGGTATGTGGGCTAGTAGAAATAATGATCTTAGCAAATTATCTTATGTTGCAATGAATTCTTATATGTGAGACACGTTAAATGTGAATGAAGAAAATTAAACTATAAGAATAGGGTACTTCTCTTATCATGTTTCTTAGTATGATAAGTGGAGTAGATTTGTTTACAGTGCAAACATAGAAAGTATAAGAATAGAACTTAGTGTTTGATTAGGTTAAGAAAGTGTTGATTAGATGATGTACAGTGAAAATAAAGATTTAAATAGACATTAGGTATCTTGAACACCATAGATCCCTACAGAGGTCTGCACTATAGTGGAGGAAACATTCATAAAGACTAGTAGAGTCCAGAATGAGATATCCAGAGCATACCATAGGGCTATGAGGGTCTAATCCTAGAGAGTAAGGACTCCTTAAAATAGTAGGGGTATTCAACAATGAGTAGAGATTCATATGATACCCAGTGGTACCCAACATTAATCGGAGAACCCATTGGCACCAAGTTTAATACAATTTTAGCTAGGTACCCAACTATTATTGGAGATCCTAATAGTACCCAGTTTAGTTACTACTCAATGAGTCAACCCTTGTGGGGCTACTGGAATACACAATTTTATCCATAGTGTTTTTGACTCTCCACATGAGTACCCATGTTCATAGAAGGATTCTAGTTTTTCTAGCCAACTATTTAGCCTCTGAGACCAGACGTGTAGAGTTCGATCGTAGATTAGATAGTTAGTTAACATACTTAGAGTCTCATTTCACTAAGTCTTGTACGGTGAGATCGTAGCTCGTTATGATGCTTTCACATGTTATGGTACACTTCATGTGGGTTCAAGGCATATTAATGTAAATAAGAGATTAATATGATACCCAGTGGTACCCAACATTAATCGGAGAACCCATTGGCACCAAGTTTAATACAATTTTAGCTTGGTACCCAACAGTTATTGGAGTTCCTGACAGTACCCAGTTTAGTTACTACTCAATGAGTCAACCCTTGTGGGGCTACTGGAATATGCAATTTTGTCCATAGTGTTTTTTACTCTCCACACGAGTACCCATGTTCATAGAAGTAGTCTAGTTTTTCTAGCCAACTGTTTAGCCTCTGAGACCAGACGTGGAGAGGTCGATCGTAGATCAGATAGTTAGTTAACATACTTAGAGTCTCATGTCACTAAGTCTTGTACGGTGAGATCGTAGCTCGTTATGATGCTTTCACATGTCATGGTACACTTCATGTGGGTTCAAGACATATTAATGTGAATAAGAGATTAATCAAGTATGTTCACTTGTCATGTATATTTGAGATTAATCATGTATATCTAGTGATTGATCTATTCTTAGTACTCATCTAGAGTAACATTCCATTTGTATGTTTTTGAATGAATAGTTCATTTATAGTACTTTATTGCTCTACTTTATTCAATTGATTAAAGAATATATCTATTAACTATTGAGTGCATAAAATTCTTCATAGAAGTATTCATTCACTGTGTGAGTAACTCATCACTCTACTCACAAAAGCCTTAGGTGCACTCTTATCTTATGGAGATCTAAAGGTATATTAAAAATCATGCCACAAGTCAAGTGTGATAACATGTTATACTAAATGAGACTACTCAAAGCATAAAATACAATCAATCACTAATTACTCACATACCAAAAAATATGTGTAAATTAAAACCGATTTCAATGTCAGCACCCGCTCAAAAACATTTGCGTAAGAGCCCAACATCTTTCTTATATCCATACTATGCCAAGAATTTGATATAAATTGTTCTATTGTCTTTGCCACAACATATATGCACATTAGACAATATTCATATATGCCACACAAACAAGCATTAATATGCTCAGAAAAGTTCGATTCATTTGAAACACCATATACAAACTTTTCCTGCCCAGACCTGAGAGTACAGGGACGACTCTAGGACACACTAGAAATATAATAAACTTCATCAAAGATTCATTACTATAGCTCCCCTTTGCTGCCACATGTTTGTTTTCGTCACTTCCGATTACCTAAAAAATGTGGCGAACCACAAGGGTGAGACCCATGTCCCAGCAAGAGATATAACCTCCAACAACATTTATTGATTACAACATTTTAGGTAATGAGACAGTTTAAGAAGTTTAATCATATATAACAAATAGGCTCAGCAACATTGATGATTAACAAAATACATAAAGGAGCTGATAATAATTATCATCATCAAGCTGACTATCATCATTTTCCTTATTAACCATATAAGAGATTCAATAGCATATGCATAACTAGCATAAGCAATTCTAGTAGCATATTATCTCTATTAACATGAATAAGTCTAGCATCATAAGCATATCTAACAACATTAGCATGTCTAATAGTTTGAACAGATCAATATCATAAGCAGAGCTATCAACATAAGCACGAGTATTTGCAGAAGCATGATTAGCAGTATATGTATTTCTAATTATAGAGGCATGTCTAGCATGCTAAACATAACTAACAATATGATATAGCAAGCATCCTAATTATAACCAGCAGTAGCAGTATAGATATCAACATAAGCATGACTAATGTATGTACACATTTACAATCTTATGCATATCCACAACATAAGTATAATTACTATCTCTTAATTGCACTAAGCATCATCTTTATGTAAAGAGAACAAACAAGGGTTATCATCCAATGTGAAGCGTTGTGTATAACCCTAAACAGAAATGCTATATGGATGTATTACATTTATTATTATGCCCTGAGGAAATTGAGGATACCACTTAAAATCCAACTGACCACTGCTAAGTCAAAATCAGTGTCATACAAGATCTAGGAAGAGCCGAACTCCTAAGATTTGTTCCACCCCCGGTCAGTACGGGTCCGCCACATCGACACATAAGGTCAAGCTACTAATAGTCTAGTTCATCCTTGGTACAGGTCACAACACTAGTGAAAGGAGGTGGGTACACATACCCTACCATCTAAGGTACAACCAAAGTTGTCCTCCAATATCATCACATATATAATCATCGAGACACAACCGCAACCATTCTCAAAATGAGGGCTAGGTATGACCATAGTCATCCTCCCTAAAAACTTGAATTCAGGATGACAAGCACCCCGCATACTCATCAGTATGCGCTCCGAGTTTTCCTTAGGAATACTTGTTTCACCATCTGGCAAGTTCTGACACTCAGATGGATCTATGGAACAGGGCACTACATGATTAGAGTTTCACTTGATTAGTCATGCCAATTGGGTGAATTAAGGTTGCATCAAACAAGTAGACATACAAACCCTAATTCACTTCTAACAAGCATATAAATATCACAACTTCAAAAGATGTAAAATGTGTGAAACATAATTTCTCATCTCATCATCACATGGTTCTATTCACTTGCCATTCATGAGACCACACTAGTCATCATACTATCACAAGATATGAATCATTTTCACAATACCACAGGGCATCAACCCTTATCAACACAAGAGGATTACACCTCATTCAGGGCTCAACCATGCCCAAAGGTCATTAAGGCCATCATACTATTCCATGCAAGATCATCATTATCTTTCCATGCCTTATAACAAGGCTCGACAACATCATTTACATATAATACACCAGATCAGCACAATATTGCATTAATGAGCTAGGAGATGTTCATAAACAATCATAGCAGGGTTATGTTAATCATAAGAACATTCCTTTATTACATCAACATGCAAGGAATCTAGATATGATTAACACTCATCATATTCATAATGCACATTTTTAGCATAAGAAAGTATCAACCATGTGGCTATGATAACCATCAATGAACACATTAAGGTTATGATCATGTTAAGGAGGTTATTCTACCATCATTCCATCATATAAGAATGTTAAACATGAATACTCATATTTATCTATTTGCATTAGAGTTAGGTTCAACATGATAAATTATATCAATGTTACTAATCAACACTCATACCTAAACCCTAACTCACGGCATCCCCATTGGATCATGGATGCATAAGGTGAATCATCACCATAACATTTCATACTATTCTCAAGTATGAATCCACACATGAATCAAGGTGTAACCATCTGGTTATATCATACTAAGGTTTCAACAATAATAAGAGAGTACTCCATGATTGTATTAGTCATTCAAGGACTATTCATACCCAATTACCATCATTTAGTTATATTAAAGCTAGGTATAACAAGCTATACCTCATTAGGGTTACATATCAACACAATATGATTACCATTCCTTCTATTCATATGAGTGAATATGTAAGACTATCTCATTAAGGGTAACCCTCCATTTATTCCATCATCTTTCAACCCATATCTCCATACCACTATGTCACCCAGAACCATTAGATGTTTAAAAGGTAAGACTATCGGTTGTTTACATAGGTAAACACCTTAGATAAACCACCTATGAAGTCCTTGATTTGTTTTATATAAAGATTTACCATCTAACCCTAGACATCCCTTAATTAACAACACAAAAAGTTCCACTGGGAGTAGGGTAAAACCCACAATCGACTGCTCATTTAAAACAAGTCATCCATTGTCAACAAGTAAGCTCCTTAAGTTGATCATATAAAGGAAACCATATAAATCACATTATTAGTACCAACACATTACATTAGACATCATTCCACTTTATTGGAGGAATAAACATTATATCTTGACCATTGGGTCAAGTTCATATATTAAAACCATCAATTACAGTATAGGTCTGACCACTACATCAAGTTACCCAAGAAACCATTGGTCTAAGGCTTAATTGATGATACAAATATATAATTAACTCACCATAGGTTTTGTAGACCTGTTACACCATCATTAGTGACGATTAAGTCACCATAGGTTGTTATATCAACACTATATTTGTTAGTCAACATCAAATATCAAACTAATATCACCATTGATTGATATCATCATTAGGGTACTTAGTTGTTAAAAATAGGCTTCTAATTAGGACAAAACATGACCTAAGGGGGTGAACGTTAGTTGAAACCCTTGGTTACCACCATTCATTGTTATGAAGACAACACCATAGGGTTGTTGCAATGGTACCATCATCGGATCATGGGTTTATAGAAGAAATCAGCTTAAAACCCTAAAATTGACCATTGGTTGATAGGTGCTTAGCACTATAGGTTGTCAAACCAACCTGATCCAAGTCATATTATACCTTAGGAATAATGTACACATGATCACAGGTTCATATACAACTGAAATTAGAACATGAAACATTATAAAAATCGAAATCCAAGTCAAGCATAGCTTTTTAGTGCATGAATCGTCAATTTCAAGCAAGAACGTGATCTAGAAAGCTTATGATAAGCAATAAATGTGGAGCAAGTTATAAAACTTTCCTATAATGAGAAGATGAAATCCCACACAGAAGAAATCTTGAGCAAGTAGAGTAGAAAATCCAAGAATAAGCTATGAATTTGTCCATCTAGCACCTTTCTTCATCAAATGAGCAAACCCTAAGCATAAGGAGCAAGAAAGGTAGGGTTTTAGAGCTTTAGAGAAAATTCTACCATGGAACGGAAAGGTTCCAACCTGGAGGAAGGTCTAAGGAAGGAGAAGAGCAAGAGAAATGGAGAAGGAAAGAAGAAAATAACTTGCCTTGGTCGGAATCCCTAGAAGATGACCTTGGAAACCCTGGGTAGGGCTAAATGCAGCTCTAGGAGACCTTCTTCTCCAAAAAGAGGTTGTCTTCTACCTTAGAGCACTTGGTTCCACACAAAAATAGAGGGGATTCGTTGCTCCAGGTTAAAGGAAATATAAAGCAAGCATAGTTTTGTACTTGGGCAAAGAAGAGGTAAATTGCAGAAAAGTCCAAAATGTGCATAAAATTGCATAACTTGCTCAAACAGTGTCCAAATTGGACCAAATTTGAAACTTAAGCTTGTATTATGATTTCAAAGCATATCACAAGGTTATATTAGGGTTATAAGAATTAAATTATGATAATTAACCTCATTCAACTCATTAAGTAAGTTTAGGGGCCTTATATCAAGTGCTAGGGAGGCTCAGATATTTGGTCCCTATCACTCTAGGTCCTTGATTAGAAGTACAAAGACTTGTATATGAAGACGTTGTAATAATATTGTTTCTTTATGACAAGGTTTGTGTTTAATGACTAAGCCAACGATCATGCAATGTTGAAATATGGTATGAATATCTTAATCTATTCTTCTAAGTTTGCAATCAGAGCAAACAATAAAGAATTCATTTACTATACAAGTTAATTCATGTGCAACGTGTAGTTTTATATATGAAAAGTTGAGAGCAATGTTTTATTTTTTTGTAGAATTATTATTCCTTACTTTCATGATCTATTTGTCATTGTAGAATTTGGGTTTCATAGTTACATTCATATATGGTTGTTTGAAGTGCCACTTTACCAGTTTGTCTTTAATTTAATCTACTACTATGATTGTTTTATTTATCTAAGTATAATATTTACTTAGTTCAATTATTATTTAATACTACTATCTAACTATTAAATATATTATATTTATCTTTTCTTTATATCCAAACAATTCAAATGGTTGAAACTGAATTTGAGTAGGATCCATATTTATAAGAGTTTTCTACATAAAATCCACATATTTTCTTCAAATCTAAAAAAAATGAGTTTTCACTAATGCTAAAGAAATCATCCATCATCAAAAACTATCTATAGTTAAAGGGAAATGAGTTGTTACTTTGTTTTCTTTTTCACTTGTATGCATGTTTATCCATCTTCTTTTTTTCTTATACTATTATATTCTAATAATCTTTTATGAGTTTATATAGGGTGAATCATGTCATTGTGTACCTATGTGTCCTAATTAAAATTTCTCCGCAATGAATATGACCTAACTTATATAAAATTTTTCTAGAGTGAATCTGAACTAACCCGAATAAAATTTATCATGAATGTAACAAACCAAAATAAAATATCTCTACATTAAAATCATCCTAAATTGAATGAATTATTTCTATAGTTAACCCAACTTGATGTGACAATGATTTCTCCAAATTGAACTTGATATGAACATGATTTCTTTGACTTGAACTACTAAACCTAACTCAACATGATCTGCATTGAATCCAACTAGACATGAACACAATTTGTCTATATTGAGCTCAACAGACTTGAACAAAATATATCTTTAGTGAAATCGACCCAACCTAAATAATATTTCTCCAAATTGAATGAACCTGAATAAAATTTCTTTGAAATGAACCCAACCTGACCTAGAAAAAAAATTGCATACCTAATTCAAACGATATTCATAACCATTTAGTGAATGTGAATTGAATTGAATAAGAGTTCTCTAAACTGAACCTGACATGATCTAAGTAAACTTTCTCTATAGTGATCCCGACCCGACTTGAATAAAATTTCTCAAAATGTACCTGAATTACATAAGATTTCTTCATTCTGAACCTGACTCAACTTGAATAAATATTCACCTTAGTGAACCTGAAAAACTTTATTTAGGTTGGGTTCGATTTGGAAAATTTTCTTCATGTCCGGTCGGGTTCACTGTGCGGATTTTCATTGAGGGGCTTGATTGAGGTCAGATTCACTACTATTCAAGAACACAATTCAGTTAGAGTTCATTCACAAGAAGGTAATGAGATAGAGCAATGTGTATCTTTATATAATTAGGGAACATCTATATATATGGACTTAGGTGGTGGACAATAACCCAATTACACAATGTTTGAATAATCCCATATATATAAGAAATATAAAAAAAAGAATACTGATTACACAAAAGGGAGCATGAAATTTATTCCCCATAAATCAAAAACTTCGATCTCCTGAAAAACATTTATGGGAATTTCATGTGTCAAGATCTGGAGGACTCGGTAGAGATGGAATCAATGGTGGTGGAGGTGGTCCTAAGTCCTCATAATGATTGGTGTAGTAACACGGTAATGCCTTGAGAAACAAGACACACTCCTACAAGGAATGACATCGGGTGTAGTCATCCATCAAATTCATAAGGCATGCCTCTAAAGGCAAGTATGGATATGCTTGATCAAGGGTGGAAGAAGCTGCCTCTATAATTGTCATTGGGAAGTATTCCTCCTCATGATCATCAAGATATTGGACTGCCTTGGTCAATGAAACTTCCTTTGTGTTCTCCAAGATGTCCACTTCCAATGTGCATTTATGTATCTGTGTCATCACATGAGTCATATCTAGAAATGGTTTCCCTAGAAATAAGGACACCTTTCCTTGGACATGTTGTATCATGTCACACTGCACCTTCTCCTCAGTTGCCTGTGTAGACTAGGGCATCTTGATTTTGAAATAGTCTTCTTTGATACCAGTGTCAATCTTCCTCTGTCCATCTCTAAAATAATATCTGTTGTGGCTTGAAATGGCCTCCCTAATAGTATTTCATTGACATGATCATCCTAGTTAATATCTGACCACTCTACCACTGAGCTACTGAGGAACAATGGGAGATTCGATCTCATAGAGTTCAACTCCCGTTCTCAACCCATGAACAATATAAAGTCTACTGGAAATACAAATATGTCCACCTTGACAAGAACACCCTCACAGATACTGTTACGACCCCACCTCCCGATAACCCCCAATTAAGGGAGACCAAGAGGTCGAAGCCGCACCCATGACTTCCAGATCAAAGGTTTGGCAATTAACCAAGAATAATTATCAAATTTTAACATACTATACTGAAAGCTGTAAGAAAATAAATTTTTGCATACCTTTTTGAAAACTTGGATCTCTAAACTTCTATCCACTTAAGGATTCTACTCTAACTAATCCTCCTTGTATTTTACTTCATGTATTACACAGTATGACGATTTACTGTTTGTCCTTTTAGCTTGTACCTAAAACGCCGACAAACAAAACGTCGGTCAGCCGAAGCTGGTATGTGGGGGAAACAATAAACATGTAATTACGTTAACAATGTAATCATTCAATTAATCATTTAACAACCAAGATTACATTTTAGATATAACCTCGCGATCCAAGAGTACCCTATCCTCTATGTTGTCCCCATTAAACCCTTCATGATCCACCTATAAGTGAACCAATTTCTAGGGTTGAGTCACATGGCACTACTCTTAAGTAGCCCACTCCTTAACTCATGGCAGGCTAATGAGTCTCATGGCACTACACATAGGTAGCCCAGTTTCTAACTCTTGGTAACCTAGACCTTGCTCTAGAATTACCCCTTTTTTAGCCTTTTTAAAGAAACAGAGGTGGATCCGGATCTAGCCAGTTATATATGTACTTATGGTGATAATCATAGTTGTTGGATCCTAGATGGGTGATTAGATGCTCTAGAGGGGGGTGAATAGAGCTGAAAGCACTTAAACAAAATTCATTAAACCTTCAAGATATATGACAAGATAAGGTTGCTAAATAGGTAATTTGAGTGCAACTAAATCAAGCATAGCAAGGATAAGAGAGATTGAACATGCACCAATTAAACAAGCTATTTAGAGTGGTTCCACACTTCAAACTAGAAGTGTGTCAGTCCACTTGCCTACAGAGGTCAACCTCTAGGACTTCAACCAATTGCACTCTTATATTCAATTATAAGACTTACAATACAAGACCAACAAAGGACTTACCAATCCAATACAAAGAGTCTTCAACCTTACCAAGGACTTACCCACTTTGCAAGAGTCTTCGGCCTTCTCCAAGGACTTACCCACTCTTGCACAAGTCTTCAGCCTTGTAGGAATTACCCACTGTTCTTGGATCTTCCGCCTTTGACTTCACCTTCACTCGGAGAAGCTTCCACCAAGGTCTTACCTACTTGAGCTTGAGTCTTTTGCCTTCTCCAAGGGCTTACCCACTCTAGCTCCAAGTCTTCTGCCTTGATCTTCACCAAGGGACTCCTTCCCTTGTTCTTCTTCACCTCTCTTGGACAAGAGAGAGAACCTTCATCTTCAAGATAGGAAATGAGAGATGGGGAGGTGGTGGAAGTGAGAGCCTCACAAGATATACAAATAAAACTAGCTCTCTTACAAATCTCCTACTCACTCTAATGGATGTAGCAAGTGATTAAGCTTAGAGAGAGAGAGGAGGCTGTAGGAAGCACTCAACTATTGAATAGGGACCTCACAAAGAGTTTGCAATGAATGCTCTCAACCTTGGAATGAAGCCCAAGGGATCCTATTTATAGATGGGGATGCCTCTTAACCTTTGGGAACACTTATGAACGAAAACTAGCCGTTTTGTGGCTTGCAACGGATCTATTTTCACTTGTTGCAACTCCATAACGGCTAGAAACACTTTTCTGCACTTTTCCGTACAGTGCATTCGGTCGAGTTTCTATATGTGTAACTCGACCGATCAAGTAGCAGGCAGCCCGATATTGAAATGATCGGTCGAGTTTGTTCTGAGGAAACTCGACCGACCATTCCAACTGGAACTGGCCTACTACCCAATCGGTCGAGTTCTGTGAGTGCACAACTCGACCGATGCAATCTTCAGAAAATCGACCAAGGTTGATCGGTCGAGTTTCAGGGTGGGAAACTCGATCGAACAAGTGCCTGTAATTGATTTTCAAAGTTGCATTAAAAGTGCTCTAAAATTCGATCTAAGTGTTCCTGATATTTTTCTAAGCTTAATTACAAGTCATACAATCATTACAAGTGATTTACAACATGATTCTAATGGATATACATCATATTACAAAAATGTGCACTTGTATGACTTTGACTTGTCTTTTCTCCAATTTGAGATGCGCAAGTTAGGGCAATTGGAGTGTGTCTATACCTAATCTGAAATTACTCAAGTAGAGGCATTAGACACAAATATGTGGAATGGTTAGTCATCATCAAAACATGGGTTTAGTCAATTTAGACGTGAGTCAACATTGACCTAATTGACCTTGAGTCAACATTCTCCCCCTTTTTGAAGATGACAAACCATTCCATAAATGTATTGAAAGCATTTAAGTAAATTCATACCTTTGGAGAAACCTAGGGGTTTCAATAGAATGGAGTTCATATGCTCCCCCTCAATTGATGCGTGTGGAGTTTTCATACTCCCCCTCAATTGATGACATTTCTCCTGCATGGTTAGCTTTCATAACATTTATAGAATACTATGTCTTCTACTCATATATGTTCTACACATATATGTCTTCTCCCCTTTACCTTCTCCCTTTTCATGAGCATGCTTCTCCTCTTCAATGTAAGACATGCCTTCTTCCTCTTTTTAAAAGAAGACATACCTTTCTCCCCCTTTGTCATTTCAAAAAGTGGGGGTTTGAAGAAAAAAGAAACATCACTTGTTAAAGAGAAAGGAGATAACACAAATATATAAGGAGAGTAGAAGAGCGCAGATAGGGGCTTGTCCAAGCATAGAAAGAAAAGCAAGTTAAAGCATATACTTGAACATCCAAAAAATGCAAGATAAAGTGCTGCAGAAAAACAATAAATCACAATTTTGACCCTCGAGATGATGAAATTTGACCAAAAACCATCGGAGCTCATGGCAAAGCGATGAGTCTTGCTCAGAAGGATGTTTCTGCATAAAAAACACTATACTTGCAGCAAAAACTGAAATTGGAGCAAAACCTGCATAAAATCCAAAAATACTCCAATTTCTACATATAATGTAGCTCTATGTGCCCTGCATCACAATGTTATGCAAGCAACTCAAGATAGTAGATATGCAATTCAAGGAACAGGCTTGAGCATATATGAGACAAGATACAAGCATAGCATATAGATGAGCAAATATTCCAATTATAAATAGGGTTAGAACTACATGTATATGAACTACTAGTGGATGATATCATAAGTTAGGACTACTAGTAGGATCTAGATCATAGCAAGATATGCCAAAAGATACACAAGATAGAGCAAGCTATGATTAGATGAAGAGATATATCCAAACAAGGAGATATGCAAGTTTAGAAGCATGAAAGGACATAACTCACTAGATATGCATCCTTACCATAAGATGATTACCCCTATGAACCTCAAGGTTGTATCAACACAAGATATACACCTAGATAGATGTAGCAAGTTAGAGCACAACGGAAGCAATTTTTAGACACAACCAAGAGATCCAAAGAGATCATCATCAAAACCTGCAAAACAACTCAAAGCAAGTAATTGCAAGATATATATATATATATATACCAATTTAGAGCAATTAGATAGATAGAGTTGTAAGCAAGATAGGCATTTAGAACATGGCAATATGCATATATAAAGATACCAAAAGAGAGTGCCAAAGAGTAAGGCTGTTGGTTGAGAAAATCTAGTTTAGAGGGAAATTCTCATTCAATAAGCCAACTGTGTATTCTGTGCACAGTGTGATCGGTCGAGTTCTGTGCATTGTCAACTCGACCGATGACAGCTACTGGCAACACTCTTGGTGCCTATCGGTCGAGTTTCAATAGGGCAAACTCGACCGACAGATCAGCCGTCAAAAAAAGCACATATATTTCATAAAATCATATTTAAAGGCATGCTAAAAATACAAACCATATCCAAACATGTCTAAGCAAGTTAGTAATGCACTATAGAAGCATTAGAAACAGTTTTTGAGCAAGAGTGTGAAGAGAATCACAAGATACCACTTTTGACTCAAAAACCATATGTATAGTGCACACTAACTTGACAAAACAAGTTAGAAATGGTTACAATCAATAAAAAATTTACCTTTGTGCTTACCATTGCTTTTTCCACTTGTTGTCACCCTCTACACATCTCACCTTTCTTCTTTCATGTGGATTGAGAAGTCAATTTGCAATTTTGTAGCTCAAGTCAATCCATTTGCAAGTACCTACAAGAAGAAAGATGAAATGGTCCCCAATCATGTTTTTGGGTCCGGAGGAGTTAGCTTAGCAACCCAAATCCTATTGCTCTTGGGTGCTTTCCTAAAAGGACAACAATTAGAATAATGACCTAATTCATTGCAATAGTTGCATGTGCCCATAGTCTTGGAACTAGAGGATTCTCCATGGAATATTGGAGGTCCTTTATCTTTGTTGTTCCCTTTACTACTATCATATCCTAAACCATGTCTACCAATTTGTTTAGTAGTATGGTGTAGGATATCATTAAGATTCTTTTTACCAACTAAGAATCTTTGCAAAGAAGATCTCAAACTATCATTATCATGCATAAGAGAGGTAATAGTAGAAGACAAATGATTGATATTATCTCTAGCATGCAAAAGATCATTTTCTAAGCAAAGAGTTTTAGTTGAAAAGGAATCTCTATCAATATGAAGAGCAGCAACATCATTCTCTGTATTTGTAGAACTACAACAAGATTCATTCCCATTGATTTTAGCAGGTAAGGAGGCATTTTCTATTTCTAATTCATGCAAAACAAAATCTTTGTCTTTGTTTTCAGATTTAAGAACATCAATGTCATGCATGAGAGAATCAACAATTAAAGTATGCTCTCCATTTGAACTAGGCATGAGAGGTTGAGCTTCTAGAAATTTAATCTTATCAAGTAAAATAGCATTTTAAAGTTTAAGAGAGTCTACTTGTCTAAGACAATCATTTTTATCATTAAGAAAGCAAGAATTTGCATGTTCAAGATCATTTAATTCTACATACAAATTATCAAAAATGTTAGCAAGCTTTTTCTTTTTCTTTTGAGAAGACTTAAGAGATGCACAAATATCATGAATGAGATCAATCAAGGATGCTTTATCTAAAGAGTCTAGATTTACCTCATTTGAGTCTTCACTTGTTGATGCTACAAGAGCAAAATGACATTCTCCTTCATCACTAGAGCTTGAGCTTGATCCTTCACATGAATCTTCACTTGAGCTTGAGTTGGAGGAGCCACTTGAGCTTGAGTGCCATTTCTCCTTGTGAAGATGGGTCTTTTTGCCTTGTGGGTAATCTTCCTTGTAGTGACCCTTCTTTCCACATGTGAAGCACCGGATGGAGGAGGACTTGCCTTTGTAGAGTCTACCCTTGGAGTACATGGCGTCTTCTTTGGCTTGAGAGGATGGAGAGACTTTTTCCATGATAGCTTCAATTTGAGCCTTTATTTCAGCCTTCTTCATTCTCTTTAGCTCTTTCTTCTCTTGTCTTTCTACTTCCTCCCTCTTGTCAAGCGTGGCTTCATGTGCTTGTAGATTTCCAATGAGCTCTTCAATAGGAATATCCCTAAGCGACCTTGCTTCTTCAATGGAAGTCACCTTGGATTCCCATCTCTTGGGGAGAGTTCTAAGGATCTTTGAGTTGATCTCTCCACTAGACATAGGATGTCCTAGAACAGCAAGACCATTCAAGATGGTGTTGAGCCTTGAGTACATGTTGGCTATGCTCTCCTCCTTTCCCATCTTGAAGTTCTCAAGCAACCCTTTGAGCATGTAGACTTTGCTTTCCTTCACTTGATCTGTCCCTTCATAAGTGATGCAAAGCTTTCTCCATACCGTCTCACAAGAGGAAATCCGGTTGAACTCGGTGGGGGTCATGGATGCATATAGGATGTGCATGGCTCTAGCATTCAAGGTTGCTTTCATCAAAGTGGCTTCATCCCATTCTTCAATGTTTGTCTTTGGTAGAATGTATGGGATGTTCACCATTTGCCACATCTCGAGACTTGATCCTTGGATGAAGAATTGAAGTCTTCTTCTCCAGTAGAGGAAGTTGCTCCCATCAAAGATTGGAAGGCTGGTCGAGAATCTCCCTCCTAGGTAGTCACCCATCTTCTCCTACTTGTTGAAGTATGCTTGGAGAAGACCCGCTCTAATACCACTTGTTGGATCCTAGATGGGTGATTAGATGCTCTAGAGGGGGGGGTGAATAGAGCTGAAAGCACTTAAACAAAATTCATTAAACCTTCAAGATATATGACAAGATAAGGTTGCTAAGTAGGTAATTTGAGTGCAACTAAATCAAGCATAGCAAGGATAAGAGAGATTGAACATGCACCAATTAAACAAGCTATTTAGAGTGGTTCCACACTTCAAACTAGAAGTGTTTCAGTCCACTTGCCTAGAGAGGTCAACCTCTAGGACTTCAACCAATTGCACTCTTATATTCAATTATAAGACTTACAATACAAGACCAACAAAGGACTTACCAATCCAATACAAAGAGTCTTCAACCTTACCAAGGACTTACCCACTTTGCAAGAGTCTTCGGCCTTCTCCAAGGACTTACCCACTCTTGCACAAGTCTTCGGCCTTGTAGGAATTACCCACTCTTCTTGGATCTTCCGCCTTTGACTTCACCTTCACTCGGAGAAGCTTCCACCAAGGTCTTACCTACTTGAGCTTGAGTCTTTTGCCTTCTCCAAGGGCTTACCCACTCTAGCTTCAAGTCTTCTGCCTTGATCTTCACCAAGGGACTCCTTCCCTTGTTCTTCTTCACCTCTCTTGGACAAGAGAGAGAACCTTCATCTTCAAGATAGGAAATGAGAGATGGGGAGGTGGTGGAAGTGAGAGACTCACAAGATATACAAATAAAACTAGCTCTCTTACAAATCTCCTACTCACTCTAATGGATGTAGCAAGTGATTAATCTTAGAGAGAGAGAGGAGGATGTAGGAAGCACTCAACTATTGAATAGGGACCTCACAAAGAGTTTGCAATGAATGCTCTCAACCTTGGAATGAAGCCCAAGGGGTCCTATTTATAGATGGGGATGCCTCTTAACCTTTGGGAACACTTATGAACGAAAACTAGCCGTTTTGTGGCTTGCAACGGATCTATTTTCACTTGTTGCAACTCCATAACGGCTAGAAACACTTTTCTGCACTTTTCCGTACAGTGCATTCGGTCGAGTTTCTATATGTGTAACTCGACCGATCAAGTAGCAGGCAGCCCGATATTGAAATGATCGGTCGAGTTTGTTCTGAGGAAACTCGACCGACCATTCCAACTGGAACTGGCCTACTACCCAATCGGTCGAGTTCTGTGAGTGCACAACTCGACCGATGCAATCTTCAGAAAATCGACCAAGGTTGATCGGTCGAGTTTCAGGGTGGGAAACTCGATCGAACAAGTGCCTGTAATTGATTTTCAAAGTTGCATTAAAAGTGCTCTAAAATTCGATCTAAGTGTTCCTGATATTTTTCTAAGCTTAATTACAAGTCATACAATCATTACAAGTGATTTACAACATGATTCTAATGGATATACATCATATTACAAAAATGTGCACTTGTATGACTTTGACTTGTCTTTTCTCCAATTTGAGATGCGCAAGTTAGGGCAATTGGAGTGTGTCTATACCTAATCTGAAATTACTCAAGTAGAGGCATTAGACACAAATATGTGGAATGGTTAGTCATCATCAAAACATGGGTTTAGTCAATTTAGACGTGAGTCAACATTGACCTAATTGACCTTGAGTCAACATTCTCCCCCTTTTTGAAGATGACAAACCATTCCATAAATGTATTGAAAGCATTTAAGTAAATTCATACCTTTGGAGAAACCTAGGGGTTTCAATAGAATGGAGTTCATATGCTCCCCCTCAATTGATGCGTGTGGAGTTTTCATACTCCCCCTCAATTGATGACATTTCTCCTGCATGGTTAGCTTTCATAACATTTATAGAATACTATGTCTTCTACTCATATATGTTCTACACATATATGTCTTCTCCCCTTTACCTTCTCCCTTTTCATGAGCATGCTTCTCCTCTTCAATGTAAGACATGCCTTCTTCCTCTTTTTAAAAGAAGACATACCTTTCTCCCCCTTTGTCATTTCAAAAAGTGGGGGTTTGAAGAAAAAAGAAACATCACTTGTTAAAGAGAAAGGAGATAACACAAATATATAAGGAGAGTAGAAGAGCGCAGATAGGGGCTTGTCCAAGCATAGAAAGAAAAGCAAGTTAAAGCATATACTTGAACATCCAAAAAATGCAAGATAAAGTGCTGCAGAAAAACAATAAATCACAATTTTGACCCTCGAGATGATGCAATTTGACCAAAAACCATCGGAGCTCATGGCAAAGCGATGAGTCTTGCTCAGAAGGATGTTTCTGCATAAAAAACACTATACTTGTAGCAAAAACTGAAATTGGAGCAAAACCTGCATAAAATCCAAAAATACTCCAATTTCTACATATAATGTAGCTCTATGTGCCCTGCATCACAATGTTATGCAAGCAACTCAAGATAGTAGATATGCAATTCAAGGAACAGGCTTGAGCATATATGAGACAAGATACAAGCATAGCATATAGATGAGCAAATATTCCAATTATAAACAGGGTTAGAACTACATGTATATGAACTACTAGTGGATGATATCATAAGTTAGGACTACTAGTAGGATCTAGATCATAGCAAGATATGCCAAAAGATACACAAGATAGAGCAAGCTATGATTAGATGAAGAGATATATCCAAACAAGGAGATATGCAAGTTTAGAAGCATGAAAGGACATAACTCACTAGATATGCATCCTTACCATAAGATGATTACCCCTATGAACCTCAAGGTTGTATCAACACAAGATATACACCTAGATAGATGTAGCAAGTTAGAGCACAACGGAAGCAATTTTTAGACACAACCAAGAGATCCAAAGAGATCATCATCAAAACCTGCAAAACAACTCAAAGCAAGTAATTGCAAGATATATATATATATATACCAATTTAGAGCAATTAGATAGATAGAGTTGTAAGCAAGATAGGCATTTAGAACATGGCAATATGCATATATAAAGATACCAAAAGAGAGTGCCAAAGAGTAAGGCTGTTGGTTGAGAAAATCTAGTTTAGAGGGAAATTCTCATTCAATAAGCCAACTGTGTATTCTGTGCACAGTGTGATCGGTCGAGTTCTGTGCATTGTCAACTCGACCGATGACAGCTGCTGGCAACACTCTTGGTGCCTATCGGTCGAGTTTCAATAGGGCAAACTCGACCGACAGATCAGCTGTCAAAAAAAGCACATATATTTCATAAAATCGTATTTAAAGGCATGCTAAAAATACAAACCATATCCAAACATGTCTAAGCAAGTTAGTAATGCACTATAGAAGCATTAGAAACAGTTTTTGAGCAAGAGTGTGAAGAGAATCACAAGATACCACTTTTGACTCAAAAACCATATGTATAGTGCACACTAACTTGACAAAACAAGTTAGAAATGGTTACAATCAATAAAACATTTACCTTTGTGCTTACCATTGCTTTTTCCACTTGTTGTCACCCTCTACACATCTCACCTTTCTTCTTTCATGTGGATTGAGAAGTCAATTTGCAATTTTGTAGCTCAAGTCAATCCATTTGCAAGTACCTACAAGAAGAAAGATGAAATGGTCCCCAATCATGTTTTTGGGTCCGGAGGAGTTAGCTTAGCAACCCAAATCCTATTGCTCTTGGGTGCTTTCCTAAAAGGACAACAATTAGAATAATGACCTAATTCATTGCAATAGTTGCATGTGCCCATAGTCTTGGAACTAGAGGATTCTCCATGGAATATTGGAGGTCCTTTATCTTTGTTGTTCCCTTTACTACTATCATATCCTAAACCATGTCTACCAATTTGTTTAGTAGTATGGTGTAGGATATCATTAAGATTCTTTTTACCAACTAAGAATCTTTGCAAAGAAGATCTCAAACTATCATTATCATGCATAAGAGAGGTAATAGTAGAAGACAAATGATTGATATTATCTCTAGCATGCAAAAGATCATTTTCTAAGCAAAGAGTTTTAGTTGAAAAGGAATCTCTATCAATATGAAGAGCAGCAACATCATTCTCCCTATTTGTAGAACTACAACAAGATTCATTCCCATTGATTTTAGCAAGTAAGGAGGCATTTTCTATTTCTAATTCATGCAAAACAAAATCTTTGTCTTTGTTTTCAGATTTAAGAACATCAATGTCATGCATGAGAGAATCAACAATTAAAGTATGCTCTCCATTTGAACTAGGCATGAGAGGTTGAGCTTCTAGAAATTTAATCTTATCAAGTAAAATAGCATTTTCAAGTTTAAGAGAGTCTACTTGTCTAAGACAATCATTTTTATCATTAAGAAAGCAAGAATTTGCATGTTCAAGATCATTTAATTCTACATACAAATTATCAAAAATTTTAGCAAGCTTTTTCTTTTTCTTTTGAGAAGACTTAAGAGATGCACAAATATCATGAATGAGATCAATCAAGGATGCTTTATCTAAAGAGTCTAGATTTACCTCATTTGAGTCTTCACTTGTTGATGCTACAAGAGCAAAATGACATTCTCCTTCATCACTAGAGCTTGAGCTTGATCCTTCACATGAATCTTCACTTGAGCTTGAGTTGGAGGAGCCACTTGAGCTTGAGTGCCATTTCTCCTTCTGAAGATGGGTCTTTTTGCCTTGTGGGCAATCTTCCTTGTAGTGACCCTTCTTTCTACATGTGAAGCACCGGATGGAGGAGGACTTGCCTTTGTAGAGTCTACCCTTGGAGTACATGGCGTCTTCTTTGGCTTGAGAGGATGGAGAGACTTTTTCCATGATAGCTTCAATTTGAGCCTTTATTTCAGCCTTCTTCATTCTCTTTAGCTCTTTCTTCTCTTGTCTTTCTACTTCCTCCCTCTTGTCAAGCGTGGCTTCATGTGCTTGTAGATTTCCAATGAGCTCTTCAATAGGAATATCCCTAAGCGACCTTGCTTCTTCAATGGAAGTCACCTTGGATTCCCATCTCTTGGGGAGAGTTCTAAGGATCTTTGAGTTGATCTCTCCACTAGACATAGGATGTCCTAGAACAGCAAGACCATTCAAGATGGTGTTGAGCCTTGAGTACATGTTGGCTATGCTCTCCTCCTTTCCCATCTTGAAGTTCTCAAGCAACCCTTTGAGCATGTAGACTTTGCTTTCCTTCACTTGATCTGTCCCTTCATAAGTGATGCAAAGCTTTCTCCATACCTCATAGGCCGTCTCACAAGAGGAAATCCGGTTGAACTCGGTGGGGGTCATGGATGCATATAGGATGTGCATGGCTCTAGCATTCAAGGTTGCTTTCATCAAAGTGGCTTCATCCCATTCTTCAATGTTTGTCTTTGGTAGAATGTATGGGATGTTCACCATTTGCCACATCTCGAGACTTGATCCTTGGATGAAGAATTGAAGTCTTCTTCTCCAGTAGAGGAAGTTTCTCCCATCAAAGATTGGAAGGCTGGTCGAGAATCTCCCTCCTAGGTAGTCACCCATCTTCTCCTACTTGTTGAAGTATGCTTGGAGAAGACCCGCTCTAATACCACTTGTTGGATCCTAGATGGGTGATTAGATGCTCTAGAGGGGGGGGTGAATAGAGCTGAAAGCACTTAAACAAAATTCATTAAACCTTCAAGATATATGACAAGATAAGGTTGCTAAGTAGGTAATTTGAGTGCAACTAAATCAAGCATAGCAAGGATAAGAGAGATTGAACATGCACCAATTAAACAAGCTATTTAGAGTGGTTCCACACTTCAAACTAGAAGTGTTTCAGTCCACTTGCCTAGAGAGGTCAACCTCTAGGACTTCAACCAATTGCACTCTTATATTCAATTATAAGACTTACAATACAAGACCAACAAAGGACTTACCAATCCAATACAAAGAGTCTTCAACCTTACCAAGGACTTACCCACTTTGCAAGAGTCTTCGGCCTTCTCCAAGGACTTACCCACTCTTGCACAAGTCTTCGGCCTTGTAGGAATTACCCACTCTTCTTGGATCTTCCGCCTTTGACTTCACCTTCACTAGGAGAAGCTTCCACCAAGGTCTTACCTACTTGAGCTTGAGTCTTTTGCCTTCTCCAAGGGCTTACCCACTCTAGCTTCAAGTCTTCTGCCTTGATCTTCACCAAGGGACTCCTTCCCTTGTTCTTCTTCACCTCTCTTGGACAAGAGAGAGAACCTTCATCTTCAAGATAGGAAATGAGAGATGGGGAGGTGGTGGAAGTGAGAGCCTCACAAGATATACAAATAAAACTAGCTCTCTTACAAATCTCCTACTCACTCTAATGGATGTAGCAAGTGATTAAGCTTAGAGAGAGAGAGGAGGATGTAGGAAGCACTCAACTATTGAATAGGGACCTCACAAAGAGTTTGCAATGAATGCTCTCAACCTTGGAATGAAGCCCAAGGGGTCCTATTTATAGATGGGGATGCCTCTTAACCTTTGGGAACACTTATGAACGAAAACTAGCCATTTTGTGGCTTGCAACGGATCTATTTTCACTTGTTGCAACTCCATAACGGCTAGAAACACTTTTCTGCACTTTTCCGTACAGTGCATTCGGTCGAGTTTCTATATGTGTAACTCGACCGATCAAGTAGCAGGCAGCCCGATATTGAAATGATCGGTCGAGTTTGTTCTGAGGAAACTCGACCGACCATTCCAACTGGAACTGGCCTACTACCCAATCGGTCGAGTTCTGTGAGTGCACAACTCGACCGATGCAATCTTCAGAAAATCGACCAAGGTTGATCGGTCGAGTTTCAGGGTGGGAAACTCAATCGAACAAGTGCCTGTAATTGATTTTCAAAGTTGCATTAAAAGTGCTCTAAAATTCGATCTAAGTGTTCCTGATATTTTTCTAAGCTTAATTACAAGTCATACAATCATTACAAGTGATTTACAACATGATTCTAATGGATATACATCATATTACAAAAATGTGCACTTGTATGACTTTGACTTGTCTTTTCTCCAATTTGAGATGCGCAAGTTAGGGCAATTGGAGTGTGTCTATACCTAATCTGAAATTACTCAAGTAGAGGCATTAGACACAAATATGTGGAATGGTTAGTCATCATCAAAACATGGGTTTAGTCAATTTAGACGTGAGTCAACATTGACCTAATTGACCTTGAGTCAACATTCTCCCCCTTTTTGAAGATGACAAACCATTCCATAAATGTATTGAAAGCATTTAAGTAAATTCATACCTTTGGAGAAACCTAGGGGTTTCAATAGAATGGAGTTCATATGCTCCCCCTCAATTGATGCGTGTGGAGTTTTCATACTCCCCCTCAATTGATGACATTTCTCCTGCATGGTTAGCTTTCATAACATTTATAGAATACTATGTCTTCTACTCATATATGTTCTACACATATATGTCTTCTCCCCTTTACCTTCTCCCTTTTCATGAGCATGCTTCTCCTCTTCAATGTAAGACATGCCTTCTTCCTCTTTTTAAAAGAAGACATACCTTTCTCCCCCTTTGTCATTTCAAAAAGTGGGGGTTTGAAGAAAAAAGAAACATCACTTGTTAAAGAGAAAGGAGATAACACAAATATATAAGGAGAGTAGAAGAGCGCAGATAGGGGCTTGTCCAAGCATAGAAAGAAAAGCAAGTTAAAGCATATACTTGAACATCCAAAAAATGCAAGATAAAGTGCTGCAGAAAAACAATAAATCACAATTTTGACCCTCGAGATGATGAAATTTGACCAAAAACCATCGGAGCTCATGGCAAAGCGATGAGTCTTGCTCAGAAGGATGTTTCTGCATAAAAAACACTATACTTGCAGCAAAAACTGAAATTGGAGCAAAACCTGCATAAAATCCAAAAATACTCCAATTTCTACATATAATGTAGCTCTATGTGCCCTGCATCACAATGTTATGCAAGCAACTCAAGATAGTAGATATGCAATTCAAGGAACAGGCTTGAGCATATATGAGACAAGATACAAGCATAGCATATAGATGAGCAAATATTCCAATTATAAACAGGGTTAGAACTACATGTATATGAACTACTAGTGGATGATATCATAAGTTAGGACTACTAGTAGGATCTAGATCATAGCAAGATATGCCAAAAGATACACAAGATAGAGCAAGCTATGATTAGATGAAGAGATATATCCAAACAAGGAGATATGCAAGTTTAGAAGCATGAAAGGACATAACTCACTAGATATGCATCCTTACCATAAGATGATTACCCCTATGAACCTCAAGGTTGTATCAACACAAGATATACACCTAGATAGATGTAGCAAGTTAGAGCACAACGGAAGCAATTTTTAGACACAACCAAGAGATCCAAAGAGATCATCATCAAAACCTGCAAAACAACTCAAAGCAAGTAATTGCAAGATATATATATATATATATACCAATTTAGAGCAATTAGATAGATAGAGTTGTAAGCAAGATAGGCATTTAGAACATGGCAATATGCATATATAAAGATACCAAAAGAGAGTGCCAAAGAGTAAGGCTGTTGGTTGAGAAAATCTAGTTTAGAGGGAAATTCTCATTCAATAAGCCAACTGTGTATTCTGTGCACAGTGTGATCGGTCGAGTTCTGTGCATTGTCAACTCGACCGATGATAGCTGCTGGCAACACTCTTGGTGCCTATCGGTCGAGTTTCAATAGGGCAAACTCGACCGACAGATCAGCTGTCAAAAAAAGCACATATATTTCATAAAATCATATTTAAAGGAATGCTAAAAATACAAACCATATCCAAACATGTCTAAGCAAGTTAGTAATGCACTATAGAAGCATTAGAAACAGTTTTTGAGCAAGAGTGTGAAGAGAATCACAAGATACCACTTTTGACTCAAAAACCATATGTATAGTGCACACTAACTTGACAAAACAAGTTAGAAATGGTTACAATCAATAAAACATTTACTTTTGTGCTTACCATTGCTTTTTCCACTTGTTGTCACCCTCTACACATCTCACCTTTCTTCTTTCATGTGGATTGAGAAGTCAATTTGCAATTTTGTAGCTCAAGTCAATCCATTTGCAAGTACCTACAAGAAGAAAGATGAAATGGTCCCCAATCATGTTTTTGGGTCCGGAGGAGTTAGCTTAGCAACCCAAATCCTATTGCTCTTGGGTGCTTTCCTAAAAGGACAACAATTAGAATAATGACCTAATTCATTGCAATAGTTGCATGTGCCCATAGTCTTGGAACTAGAGGATTCTCCATGGAATATTGGAGGTCCTTTATCTTTGTTGTTCCCTTTACTACTATCATATCCTAAACCATGTCTACCAATTTGTTTAGTAGTATGGTGTAGGATATCATTAAGATTCTTTTTACCAACTAAGAATCTTTGCAAAGAAGATCTCAAACTATCATTATCATGCATAAGAGAGGTAATAGTAGAAGACAAATGATTGATATTATCTCTAGCATGCAAAAGATCATTTTCTAAGCAAAGAGTTTTAGTTGAAAAGGAATCTCTATCAATATGAAGAGCAGCAACATCATTCTCTCTATTTGTAGAACTACAACAATATTCATTCCCATTGATTTTAGCAAGTAAGGAGGCATTTTCTATTTCTAATTCATGCAAAACAAAATCTTTGTCTTTGTTTTCAGATTTAAGAACATCAATGTCATGCATGAGAGAATCAACAATTAAAGTATGCTCTCCATTTGAACTAGGCATGAGAGGTTGAGCTTCTAGAAATTTAATCTTATCAAGTAAAATAGCATTTTCAAGTTTAAGAGAGTCTACTTGTCTAAGACAATCATTTTTATCATTAAGAAAGCAAGAATTTGCATGTTCAAGATCATTTAATTCTACATACAAATTATCAACAATTTTAGCAAGCTTTTTCTTTTTCTTTTGAGAAGACTTAAGAGATGCACAAATATCATGAATGAGATCAATCAAGGATGCTTTATCTAAAGAGTCTAGATTTACCTCATTTGAGTCTTCACTTGTTGATGCTACAAGAGAAAAATGACATTCTCCTTCATCACTAGAGCTTGAGCTTGATCCTTCACATGAATCTTCACTTGAGCTTGAGTTGGAGGAGCCACTTGAGCTTGAGTGCCATTTCTCCTTGTGAAGATGGGTCTTTTTGCCTTGTGGGCAATCTTCCTTGTAGTGACCCTTCTTTCCACATGTGAAGCACCGGATGGAGGAGGACTTGCCTTTGTAGAGTCTACCCTTGGAGTACATGGCGTCTTCTTTGGCTTGAGAGGATGGAGAGACTTTTTCCATGATAGCTTCAATTTGAGCCTTTATTTCAGCCTTCTTCATTCTCTTTAGCTCTTTCTTCTCTTTTCTTTCTACTTCCTCCCTCTTGTCAAGCGTGGCTTCATGTGCTTGTAGATTTCCAATGAGCTCTTCAATAGGAATATCCCTAAGCGACCTTGCTTCTTCAATGGAAGTCACCTTGGATTCCCATCTCTTGGGGAGAGTTCTAAGGATCTTTGAGTTGATCTCTCCACTAGACATAGGATGTCCTAGAACAGCAAGACCATTCAAGATGGTGTTGAGCCTTGAGTACATGTTGGCTATGCTCTCCTCCTTTCCCATCTTGAAGTTATCAAGCAACCCTTTGAGCATGTAGACTTTGCTTTCCTTCACTTGATCTGTCCCTTCATAAGTGATGCAAAGCTTTCTCCATACCTCATAGGCCGTCTCACAAGAGGAAATCCGGTTGAACTCGGTGGGGGTCATGGATGCATATAGGATGTGCATGGCTCTAGCATTCAAGGTTGCTTTCATCAAAGTGGCTTCATCCCATTCTTCAATGTTTGTCTTTGGTAGAATGTATGGGATGTTCACCATTTGCCACATCTCGAGACTTGATCCTTGGATGAAGAATTGAAGTCTTCTTCTCCAGTAGAGGAAGTTGCTCCCATCAAAGATTGGAAGGCTGGTCGAGAATCTCCCTCCTAGGTAGTCACCCATCTTCTCCTACTTGTTGAAGTATGCTTGGAGAAGACCCGCTCTAATACCACTTGTTGGATCCTAGATGGGTGATTAGATGCTCTAGAGGGGGGGGTGAATAGAGCTGAAAGCACTTAAACAAAATTCATTAAACCTTCAAGATATATGACAAGATAAGGTTGCTAAGTAGGTAATTTGAGTGCAACTAAATCAAGCATAGCAAGGATAAGAGAGATTGAACATGCACCAATTAAACAAGCTATTTAGAGTGGTTCCACACTTCAAACTAGAAGTGTTTCAGTCCACTTGCCTAGAGAGGTCAACCTCTAGGACTTCAACCAATTGCACTCTTATATTCAATTATAAGACTTACAATACAAGACCAACAAAGGACTTACCAATCCAATACAAAGAGTCTTCAACCTTACCAAGGACTTACCCACTTTGCAAGAGTCTTCGGCCTTCTCCAAGGACTTACCCACTCTTGCACAAGTCTTCGGCCTTGTAGGAATTACCCACTCTTCTTGGATCTTCCGCCTTTGACTTCACCTTCACTCGGAGAAGCTTCCACCAAGGTCTTACCTACTTGAGCTTGAGTCTTTTGCCTTCTCCAAGGGCTTACCCACTCTAGCTTCAAGTCTTCTGCCTTGATCTTCACCAAGGGACTCCTTCCCTTGTTATTCTTCACCTCTCTTGGACAAGAGAGAGAACCTTCATCTTCAAGATAGGAAATGAGAGATGGGGAGGTGGTGGAAGTGAGAGCCTCACAAGATATACAAATAAAACTAGCTCTCTTACAAATCTCCTACTCACTCTAATGGATGTAGCAAGTGATTAAGCTTAGAGAGAGAGAGGAGGATGTAGGAAGCACTCAACTATTGAATAGGGACCTCACAAAGAGTTTGCAATGAATGCCCTCAACCTTGGAATGAAGCCCAAGGGGTCCTATTTATAGATGGGGATGCCTCTTAACCTTTGGGAACACTTATGAACGAAAACTAGCCATTTTGTGGCTTGCAACGGATCTATTTTCACTTGTTGCAACTCCATAACGGCTAGAAACACTTTTCTGCACTTTTCCGTACAGTGCATTCGGTCGAGTTTCTATATGTGTAACTCGACCGATCAAGTAGCAGGCAGCCTGATATTGAGCTTGAGTCTTTTGCCTTCTCCAAGGGCTTACCCACTCTAGCTTCAAGTCTTCTGCCTTGATCTTCACCAAGGGACTCCTTCCCTTGTTATTCTTCACCTCTCTTGGACAAGAGAGAGAACCTTCATCTTCAAGATAGGAAATGAGAGATGGGGAGGTGGTGGAAGTGAGAGCCTCACAAGATATACAAATAAAACTAGCTCTCTTACAAATCTCCTACTCACTCTAATGGATGTAGCAAGTGATTAAGCTTAGAGAGAGAGAGGAGGATGTAGGAAGCACTCAACTATTGAATAGGGACCTCACAAAGAGTTTGCAATGAATTCTCTCAACCTTGGAATGAAGCCCAAGGGGTCCTATTTATAGATGGGGATGCCTCTTAACCTTTGGGAACACTTATGAACGAAAACTAGCCGTTTTGTGGCTTGCAACGGATCTATTTTCACTTGTTGCAACTCCATAACGTCTAGAAACACTTTTCTGCACTTTTCCGTACAGTGCATTCGGTCGAGTTTCTATATGTGTAACTCGACCGATCAAGTAGTAGGCAGCCCGATATTGAAATGATCGGTCGAGTTTGTTCTGAGGAAACTCGACCGACCATTCCAACTGGAACTGGCCTACTACCCAATCGGTCGAGTTCTGTGAGTGCACAACTCGACCGATGCAATCTTCAGAAAATCGACCAAGGTTGATCGGTCGAGTTTCAGGGTGGGAAACTCGACCGAACAAGTGCCTGTAATTGATTTTCAAAGTTGCATTAAAAGTGCTCTAAAATTCGATCTAAGTGTTCCTGATATTTTTCTAAGCTTAATTACAAGTCATACAATCATTACAAGTGATTTACAACATGATTCTAATGGATATACATCATATTACAAAAATGTGCACTTGTATGACTTTGACTTGTCTTTTCTCCAATTTGAGATGCGCAAGTTAGGGCAATTGGAGTGTGTCTATACCTAATCTGAAATTACTCAAGTAGAGGCATTAGACACAAATATGTGGAATGGTTAGTCATCATCAAAACATGGGTTTAGTCAATTTAGACGTGAGTCAACATTGACCTAATTGACCTTGAGTCAACATTCTCCCCCTTTTTGAAGATGACAAACCATTCCATAAATGTATTGAAAGCATTTAAGTAAATTCATACCTTTGGAGAAACCTAGGGGTTTCAATAGAATGGAGTTCATATGCTCCCCCTCAATTGATGCGTGTGGAGTTTTCATACTCCCCCTCAATTGATGACATTTCTCCTGCATGGTTAGCTTTCATAACATTTATAGAATACTATGTCTTCTACTCATATATGTTCTACACATATATGTCTTCTCCCCTTTACCTTCTCCCTTTTCATGAGCATGCTTCTCCTCTTCAATGTAAGACATGCCTTCTTCCTCTTTTTAAAAGAAGACATACCTTTCTCCCCCTTTGTCATTTCAAAAAGTGGGGGTTTGAAGAAAAAAGAAACATCACTTGTTAAAGAGAAAGGAGATAACACAAATATATAAGGAGAGTAGAAGAGCGCAGATAGGGGCTTGTCTAAGCATAGAAAGAAAAGCAAGTTAAAGCATATACTTGAACATCCAAAAAATGCAAGATAAAGTGCTGCAGAAAAACAATAAATCACAATTTTGACCCTCGAGATGATGAAATTTGACCAAAAACCATCGGAGCTCATGGCAAAGCGATGAGTCTTGCTCAGAAGGATGTTTCTGCATAAAAAACACTATACTTGCAGCAAAAACTGAAATTGGAGCAAAACCTGCATAAAATCCAAAAATACTCCAATTTCTACATATAATGTAGCTCTATGTGCCCTGCATCACAATGTTATGCAAGCAACTCAAGATAGTAGATATGCAATTCAAGGAACAGGCTTGAGCATATATGAGACAAGATACAAGCATAGCATATAGATGAGCAAATATTCCAATTATAAACAGGGTTAGAACTACATGTATATGAACTACTAGTGGATGATATCATAAGTTAGGACTACTAGTAGGATCTAGATCATAGCAAGATATGCCAAAAGATACACAAGATAGAGCAAGCTATGATTAGATGAAGAGATATATCCAAACAAGGAGATATGCAAGTTTAGAAGCATGAAAGGACATAACTCACTAGATATGCATCCTTACCATAAGATGATTACCCCTATGAACCTCAAGGTTGTATCAACACAAGATATACACCTAGATAGATGTAGCAAGTTAGAGCACAACGGAAGCAATTTTTAGACACAACCAAGAGATCCAAAGAGATCATCATCAAAACCTGCAAAACAACTCAAAGCAAGTAATTGCAAGATATATATATATATATATACCAATTTAGAGCAATTAGATAGATAGAGTTGTAAGCAAGATAGGCATTTAGAACATGGCAATATGCATATATAAAGATACCAAAAGAGAGTGCCAAAGAGTAAGGCTGTTGGTTGAGAAAATCTAGTTTAGAGGGAAATTCTCATTCAATAAGCCAACTGTGTATTCTGTGCACAGTGTGATCGGTCGAGTTCTGTGCATTGTCAACTCGACCGATGACAGCTGCTGGCAACACTCTTGGTGCCTATCGGTCGAGTTTCAATAGGGCAAACTCGACCGACAGATCAGCTGTCAAAAAAAGCACATATATTTCATAAAATCATATTTAAAGGAATGCTAAAAATACAAACCATATCCAAACATGTCTAAGCAAGTTAGTAATGCACTATAGAAGCATTAGAAACAGTTTTTGAGCAAGAGTGTGAAGAGAATCACAAGATACCACTTTTGACTCAAAAACCATATGTATAGTGCACACTAACTTGACAAAACAAGTTAGAAATGGTTACAATCAATAAAACATTTACTTTTGTGCTTACCATTGCTTTTTCCACTTGTTGTCACCCTCTACACATCTCACCTTTCTTCTTTCATGTGGATTGAGAAGTCAATTTGCAATTTTGTAGCTCAAGTCAATCCATTTGCAAGTACCTACAAGAAGAAAGATGAAATGGTCCCCAATCATGTTTTTGGGTCCGGAGGAGTTAGCTTAGCAACCCAAATCCTATTGCTCTTGGGTGCTTTCCTAAAAGGACAACAATTAGAATAATGACCTAATTCATTGCAATAGTTGCATGTGCCCATAGTCTTGGAACTAGAGGATTCTCCATGGAATATTGGAGGTCCTTTATCTTTGTTGTTCCCTTTACTACTATCATATCCTAAACCATGTCTACCAATTTGTTTAGTAGTATGGTGTAGGATATCATTAAGATTCTTTTTACCAACTAAGAATCTTTGCAAAGAAGATCTCAAACTATCATTATCATGCATAAGAGAGGTAATAGTAGAAGACAAATGATTGATATTATCTCTAGCATGCAAAAGATCATTTTCTAAGCAAAGAGTTTTAGTTGAAAAGGAATCTCTATCAATATGAAGAGCAGCAACATCATTCTCTCTATTTGTAGAACTACAACAAGATTCATTCCCATTGATTTTAGCAAGTAAGGAGGCATTTTCTATTTCTAATTCATGCAAAACAAAATCTTTGTCTTTGTTTTCAGATTTAAGAACATCAATGTCATGCATGAGAGAATCAACAATTAAAGTATGCTCTCCATTTGAACTAGGCATGAGAGGTTGAGCTTCTAGAAATTTAATCTTATCAAGTAAAATAGCATTTTCAAGTTTAAGAGAGTCTACTTGTCTAAGACAATCATTTTTATCATTAAGAAAGCAAGAATTTGCATGTTCAAGATCATTTAATTCTACATACAAATTATCAACAATTTTAGCAAGCTTTTTCTTTTTCTTTTGAGAAGACTTAAGAGATGCACAAATATCATGAATGAGATCAATCAAGGATGCTTTATCTAAAGAGTCTAGATTTACCTCATTTGAGTCTTCACTTGTTGATGCTACAAGAGAAAAATGACATTCTCCTTCATCACTAGAGCTTGAGCTTGATCCTTCACATGAATCTTCACTTGAGCTTGAGTTGGAGGAGCCACTTGAGCTTGAGTGCCATTTCTCCTTGTGAAGATGGGTCTTTTTGCCTTGTGGGCAATCTTCCTTGTAGTGACCCTTCTTTCCACATGTGAAGCACCGGATGGAGGAGGACTTGCCTTTGTAGAGTCTACCCTTGGAGTACATGGCGTCTTCTTTGGCTTGAGAGGATGGAGAGACTTTTTCCATGATAGCTTCAATTTGAGCCTTTATTTCAGCCTTCTTCATTCTCTTTAGCTCTTTCTTCTCTTTTCTTTCTACTTCCTCCCTCTTGTCAAGCGTGGCTTCATGTGCTTGTAGATTTCCAATGAGCTCTTCAATAGGAATATCCCTAAGCGACCTTGCTTCTTCAATGGAAGTCACCTTGGATTCCCATCTCTTGGGGAGAGTTCTAAGGATCTTTGAGTTGATCTCTCCACTAGACATAGGATGTCCTAGAACAGCAAGACCATTCAAGATGGTGTTGAGCCTTGAGTACATGTTGGCTATGCTCTCCTCCTTTCCCATCTTGAAGTTCTCAAGCAACCCTTTGAGCATGTAGACTTTGCTTTCCTTCACTTGATCTGTCCCTTCATAAGTGATGCAAAGCTTTCTCCATACCTCATAGGCCGTCTCACAAGAGGAAATCCGGTTGAACTCGGTGGGGGTCATGGATGCATATAGGATGTGCATGGCTCTAGCATTCAAGGTTGCTTTCATCAAAGTGGCTTCATCCCATTCTTCAATGTTTGTCTTTGGTAGAATGTATGGGATGTTCACCATTTGCCACATCTCGAGACTTGATCCTTGGATGAAGAATTGAAGTCTTCTTCTCCAGTAGAGGAAGTTGCTCCCATCAAAGATTGGAAGGCTGGTCGAGAATCTCCCTCCTAGGTAGTCACCCATCTTCTCCTACTTGTTGAAGTATGCTTGGAGAAGACCCGCTCTAATACCACTTGTTGGATCCTAGATGGGTGATTAGATGCTCTAGAGGGGGGGGGTGAATAGAGCTGAAAGCACTTAAACAAAATTCATTAAACCTTCAAGATATATGACAAGATAAGGTTGCTAAGTAGGTAATTTGAGTGCAACTAAATCAAGCATAGCAAGGATAAGAGAGATTGAACATGCACCAATTAAACAAGCTATTTAGAGTGGTTCCACACTTCAAACTAGAAGTGTTTCAGTCCACTTGCCTAGAGAGGTCAACCTCTAGGACTTCAACCAATTGCACTCTTATATTCAATTATAAGACTTACAATACAAGACCAACAAAGGACTTACCAATCCAATACAAAGAGTCTTCAACCTTACCAAGGACTTACCCACTTTGCAAGAGTCTTCGGCCTTCTCCAAGGACTTACCCACTCTTGCACAAGTCTTCGGCCTTGTAGGAATTACCCACTCTTCTTGGATCTTCCGCCTTTGACTTCACCTTCACTAGGAGAAGCTTCCACCAAGGTCTTACCTACTTGAGCTTGAGTCTTTTGCCTTCTCCAAGGGCTTACCCACTCTAGCTTCAAGTCTTCTGCCTTGATCTTCACCAAGGGACTCCTTCCCTTGTTCTTCTTCACCTCTCTTGGACAAGAGAGAGAACCTTCATCTTCAAGATAGGAAATGAGAGATGGGGAGGTGGTGGAAGTGAGAGCCTCACAAGATATACAAATAAAACTAGCTCTCTTACAAATCTCCTACTCACTCTAATGGATGTAGCAAGTGATTAAGCTTAGAGAGAGAGAGGAGGATGTAGGAAGCACTCAACTATTGAATAGGGACCTCACAAAGAGTTTGCAATGAATGCTCTCAACCTTGGAATGAAGCCCAAGGGGTCCTATTTATAGATGGGGATGCCTCTTAACCTTTGGGAACACTTATGAACGAAAACTAGCCGTTTTGTGGCTTGCAACGGATCTATTTTCACTTGTTGCAACTCCATAACGGCTAGAAACACTTTTCTGCACTTTTCCGTACAGTGCATTCGGTCGAGTTTCTATATGTGTAACTCGACCGATCAAGTAGCAGGCAGCCCGATATTGAAATGATCGGTCGAGTTTGTTCTGAGGAAACTCGACCGACCATTCCAACTGGAACTGGCCTACTACCCAATCGGTCGAGTTCTGTGAGTGCACAACTCGACCGATGCAATCTTCAGAAAATCGACCAAGGTTGATCGGTCGAGTTTCAGGGTGGGAAACTCAATCGAACAAGTGCCTGTAATTGATTTTCAAAGTTGCATTAAAAGTGCTCTAAAATTCGATCTAAGTGTTCCTGATATTTTTCTAAGCTTAATTACAAGTCATACAATCATTACAAGTGATTTACAACATGATTCTAATGGATATACATCATATTACAAAAATGTGCACTTGTATGACTTTGACTTGTCTTTTCTCCAATTTGAGATGCGCAAGTTAGGGCAATTGGAGTGTGTCTATACCTAATCTGAAATTACTCAAGTAGAGGCATTAGACACAAATATGTGGAATGGTTAGTCATCATCAAAACATGGGTTTAGTCAATTTAGACGTGAGTCAACATTGACCTAATTGACCTTGAGTCAACATTCTCCCCCTTTTTGAAGATGACAAACCATTCCATAAATGTATTGAAAGCATTTAAGTAAATTCATACCTTTGGAGAAACCTAGGGGTTTCAATAGAATGGAGTTCATATGCTCCCCCTCAATTGATGCGTGTGGAGTTTTCATACTCCCCCTCAATTGATGACATTTCTCCTGCATGGTTAGCTTTCATAACATTTATAGAATACTATGTCTTCTACTCATATATGTTCTACACATATATGTCTTCTCCCCTTTACCTTCTCCCTTTTCATGAGCATGCTTCTCCTCTTCAATGTAAGACATGCCTTCTTCCTCTTTTTAAAAGAAGACATACCTTTCTCCCCCTTTGTCATTTCAAAAAGTGGGGGTTTGAAGAAAAAAGAAACATCACTTGTTAAAGAGAAAGGAGATAACACAAATATATAAGGAGAGTAGAAGAGCGCAGATAGGGGCTTGTCCAAGCATAGAAAGAAAAGCAAGTTAAAGCATATACTTGAACATCCAAAAAATGCAAGATAAAGTGCTGCAGAAAAACAATAAATCACAATTTTGACCCTCGAGATGATGAAATTTGACCAAAAACCATCGGAGCTCATGGCAAAGCGATGAGTCTTGCTCAGAAGGATGTTTCTGCATAAAAAACACTATACTTGCAGCAAAAACTGAAATTGGAGCAAAACCTGCATAAAATCCAAAAATACTCCAATTTCTACATATAATGTAGCTCTATGTGCCCTGCATCACAATGTTATGCAAGCAACTCAAGATAGTAGATATGCAATTCAAGGAACAGGCTTGAGCATATATGAGACAAGATACAAGCATAGCATATAGATGAGCAAATATTCCAATTATAAACAGGGTTAGAACTACATGTATATGAACTACTAGTGGATGATATCATAAGTTAGGACTACTAGTAGGATCTAGATCATAGCAAGATATGCCAAAAGATACACAAGATAGAGCAAGCTATGATTAGATGAAGAGATATATCCAAACAAGGAGATATGCAAGTTTAGAAGCATGAAAGGACATAACTCACTAGATATGCATCCTTACCATAAGATGATTACCCCTATGAACCTCAAGGTTGTATCAACACAAGATATACACCTAGATAGATGTAGCAAGTTAGAGCACAACGGAAGCAATTTTTAGACACAACCAAGAGATCCAAAGAGATCATCATCAAAACCTGCAAAACAACTCAAAGCAAGTAATTGCAAGATATATATATATATATACCAATTTAGAGCAATTAGATAGATAGAGTTGTAAGCAAGATAGGCATTTAGAACATGGCAATATGCATATATAAAGATACCAAAAGAGAGTGCCAAAGAGTAAGGCTGTTGGTTGAGAAAATCTAGTTTAGAGGGAAATTCTCATTCAATAAGCCAACTGTGTATTCTGTGCACAGTGTGATCGGTCGAGTTCTGTGCATTGTCAACTCGACCGATGACAGCTGCTGGCAACACTCTTGGTGCCTATCGGTCGAGTTTCAATAGGGAAAACTCGACCGACAGATCAGCTGTCAAAAAAAGCACATATATTTCATAAAATCATATTTAAAGGAATGCTAAAAATACAAACCATATCCAAACATGTCTAAGCAAGTTAGTAATGCACTATAGAAGCATTAGAAACAGTTTTTGAGCAAGAGTGTGAAGAGAATCACAAGATACCACTTTTGACTCAAAAACCATATGTATAGTGCACACTAACTTGACAAAACAAGTTAGAAATGGTTACAATCAATAAAACATTTACTTTTGTGCTTACCATTGCTTTTTCCACTTGTTGTCACCCTCTACACATCTCACCTTTCTTCTTTCATGTGGATTGAGAAGTCAATTTGCAATTTTGTAGCTCAAGTCAATCCATTTGCAAGTACCTACAAGAAGAAAGATGAAATGGTCCCCAATCATGTTTTTGGGTCCGGAGGAGTTAGCTTAGCAACCCAAATCCTATTGCTCTTGGGTGCTTTCCTAAAAGGACAACAATTAGAATAATGACCTAATTCATTGCAATAGTTGCATGTGCCCATAGTCTTGGAACTAGAGGATTCTCCATGGAATATTGGAGGTCCTTTATCTTTGTTGTTCCCTTTACTACTATCATATCCTAAACCATGTCTACCAATTTGTTTAGTAGTATGGTGTAGGATATCATTAATATTCTTTTTACCAACTAAGAATCTTTGCAAAGAAGATCTCAAACTATCATTATCATGCATAAGAGAGGTAATAGTAGAAGACAAATGATTGATATTATCTCTAGCATGCAAAAGATCATTTTCTAAGCAAAGAGTTTTAGTTGAAAAGGAATCTCTATCAATATGAAGAGCAGCAACATCATTCTCTCTATTTGTAGAACTACAACAAGATTCATTCCCATTGATTTTAGCAAGTAAGGAGGCATTTTCTATTTCTAATTCATGCAAAACAAAATCTTTGTCTTTGTTTTCAGATTTAAGAACATCAATGTCATGCATGAGAGAATCAACAATTAAAGTATGCTCTCCATTTGAACTAGGCATGAGAGGTTGAGCTTCTAGAAATTTAATCTTATCAAGTAAAATAGCATTTTCAAGTTTAAGAGAGTCTACTTGTCTAAGACAATCATTTTTATCATTAAGAAAGCAAGAATTTGCATGTTCAAGATCATTTAATTCTACATACAAATTATCAACAATTTTAGCAAGCTTTTTCTTTTTCTTTTGAGAAGACTTAAGAGATGCACAAATATCATGAATGAGATCAATCAAGGATGCTTTATCTAAAGAGTCTAGATTTACCTCATTTGAGTCTTCACTTGTTGATGCTACAAGAGAAAAATGACATTCTCCTTCATCACTAGAGCTTGAGCTTGATCCTTCACATGAATCTTCACTTGAGCTTGAGTTGGAGGAGCCACTTGAGCTTGAGTGCCATTTCTCCTTGTGAAGATGGGTCTTTTTGCCTTGTGGGCAATCTTCCTTGTAGTGACCCTTCTTTCCACATGTGAAGCACCGGATGGAGGAGGACTTGCCTTTGTAGAGTCTACCCTTGGAGTACATGGCGTCTTCTTTGGCTTGAGAGGATGGAGAGACTTTTTCCATGATAGCTTCAATTTGAGCCTTTATTTCAGCCTTCTTCATTCTCTTTAGCTCTTTCTTCTCTTTTCTTTCTACTTCCTCCCTCTTGTCAAGCGTGGCTTCATGTGCTTGTAGATTTCCAATGAGCTCTTCAATAGGAATATCCCTAAGCGACCTTGCTTCTTCAATGGAAGTCACCTTGGATTCCCATCTCTTGGGGAGAGTTCTAAGGATCTTTGAGTTGATCTCTCCACTAGACATAGGATGTCCTAGAACAGCAAGACCATTCAAGATGGTGTTGAGCCTTGAGTACATGTTGGCTATGCTCTCCTCCTTTCCCATCTTGAAGTTCTCAAGCAACCCTTTGAGCATGTAGACTTTGCTTTCCTTCACTTGATCTGTCCCTTCATAAGTGATGCAAAACTTTCTCCATACCTCATAGGCCGTCTCACAAGAGGAAATCCGGTTGAACTCGGTGGGGGTCATGGATGCATATAGGATGTGCATGGCTCTAGCATTCAAGGTTGCTTTCATCAAAGTGGCTTCATCCCATTCTTCAATGTTTGTCTTTGGTAGAATGTATATGATGTTCACCATTTGCCACATCTCGAGACTTGATCCTTGGATGAAGAATTGAAGTCTTCTTCTCCAGTAGAGGAAGTTGCTCCCATCAAAGATTGGAAGGCTGGTCGAGAATCTCCCTCCTAGGTAGTCACCCATCTTCTCCTACTTGTTGAAGTATGCTTGGAGAAGACCCGCTCTAATACCACTTGTTGGATCCTAGATGGGTGATTAGATGCTCTAGAGGGGGGGGGGGGTGAATAGAGCTGAAAGCACTTAAACAAAATTCATTAAACCTTCAAGATATATGACAAGATAAGGTTGCTAAGTAGGTAATTTGAGTGCAACTAAATCAAGCATAGCAAGGATAAGAGAGATTGAACATGCACCAATTAAACAAGCTATTTAGAGTGGTTCCACACTTCAAACTAGAAGTGTTTCAGTCCACTTGCCTAGAGAGGTCAACCTCTAGGACTTCAACCAATTGCACTCTTATATTCAATTATAAGACTTACAATACAAGACCAACAAAGGACTTACCAATCCAATACAAAGAGTCTTCAACCTTACCAAGGACTTACCCACTTTGCAAGAGTCTTCGGCCTTCTCCAAGGACTTACCCACTCTTGCACAAGTCTTCGGCCTTGTAGGAATTACCCACTCTTCTTGGATCTTCCGCCTTTGACTTCACCTTCACTCGGAGAAGCTTCCACCAAGGTCTTACCTACTTGAGCTTGAGTCTTTTGCCTTCTCCAAGGGCTTACCCACTCTAGCTTCAAGTCTTCTGCCTTGATCTTCACCAAGGGACTCCTTCCCTTGTTATTCTTCACCTCTCTTGGACAAGAGAGAGAACCTTCATCTTCAAGATAGGAAATGAGAGATGGGGAGGTGGTGGAAGTGAGAGCCTCACAAGATATACAAATAAAACTAGCTCTCTTACAAATCTCCTACTCACTCTAATGGATGTAGCAAGTGATTAAGCTTAGAGAGAGAGAGGAGGATGTAGGAAGCACTCAACTATTGAATAGGGACCTCACAAAGAGTTTGCAATGAATGCCCTCAACCTTGGAATGAAGCCCAAGGGGTCCTATTTATAGATGGGGATGCCTCTTAACCTTTGGGAACACTTATGAACGAAAACTAGCCATTTTGTGGCTTGCAACGGATCTATTTTCACTTGTTGCAACTCCATAACGGCTAGAAACACTTTTCTGCACTTTTCCGTACAGTGCATTCGGTCGAGTTTCTATATGTGTAACTCGACCGATCAAGTAGCAGGCAGCCCGATATTGAGCTTGAGTCTTTTGCCTTCTCCAAGGGCTTACCCACTCTAGCTTCAAGTCTTCTGCCTTGATCTTCACCAAGGGACTCCTTCCCTTGTTCTTCTTCACCTCTCTTGGACAAGAGAGAGAACCTTCATCTTCAAGATAGGAAATGAGAGATGGGGAGGTGGTGGAAGTGAGAGCCTCACAAGATATACAAATAAAACTAGCTCTCTTACAAATCTCCTACTCACTCTAATGGATGTAGCAAGTGATTAAGCTTAGAGAGAGAGAGGAGGATGTAGGAAGCACTCAACTATTGAATAGGGACCTCACAAAGAGTTTGCAATGAATGCTCTCAACCTTGGAATGAAGCCCAAGGGGTCCTATTTATAGATGGGGATGCCTCTTAACCTTTGGGAACACTTATGAACGAAAACTAGCCGTTTTGTGGCTTGCAACGGATCTATTTTCACTTGTTGCAACTCCATAACGTCTAGAAACACTTTTCTGCACTTTTCCGTACAGTGCATTCGGTCGAGTTTCTATATGTGTAACTCGACCGATCAAGTAGCAGGCAGCCCGATATTGAAATGATCGGTCGAGTTTGTTCTGAGGAAACTCGACCGACCATTCCAACTGGAACTGGCCTACTACCCAATCGGTCGAGTTCTGTGAGTGCACAACTCGACCGATGCAATCTTCAGAAAATCGACCAAGGTTGATCGGTCGAGTTTCAGGGTGGGAAACTCGACCGAACAAGTGCCTGTAATTGATTTTCAAAGTTGCATTAAAAGTGCTCTAAAATTCGATCTAAGTGTTCCTGATATTTTTCTAAGCTTAATTACAAGTCATACAATCATTACAAGTGATTTACAACATGATTCTAATGGATATACATCATATTACAAAAATGTGCACTTGTATGACTTTGACTTGTCTTTTCTCCAATTTGAGATGCGCAAGTTAGGGCAATTGGAGTGTGTCTATACCTAATCTGAAATTACTCAAGTAGAGGCATTAGACACAAATATGTGGAATGGTTAGTCATCATCAAAACATGGGTTTAGTCAATTTAGACGTGAGTCAACATTGACCTAATTGACCTTGAGTCAACATTCTCCCCCTTTTTGAAGATGACAAACCATTCCATAAATGTATTGAAAGCATTTAAGTAAATTCATACCTTTGGAGAAACCTAGGGGTTTCAATAGAATGGAGTTCATATGCTCCCCCTCAATTGATGCGTGTGGAGTTTTCATACTCCCCCTCAATTGATGACATTTCTCCTGCATGGTTAGCTTTCATAACATTTATAGAATACTATGTCTTCTACTCATATATGTTCTACACATATATGTCTTCTCCCCTTTACCTTCTCCCTTTTCATGAGCATGCTTCTCCTCTTCAATGTAAGACATGCCTTCTTCCTCTTTTTAAAAGAAGACATACCTTTCTCCCCCTTTGTCATTTCAAAAAGTGGGGGTTTGAAGAAAAAAGAAACATCACTTGTTAAAGAGAAAGGAGATAACACAAATATATAAGGAGAGTAGAAGAGCACAGATAGGGGATTGTCCAAGCATAGAAAGAAAAGCAAGTTAAAGCATATACTTGAACATCCAAAAAATGCAAGATAAAGTGCTGCAGAAAAACAATAAATCACAATTTTGACCCTCGAGATGATGGAATTTGACCAAAAACCATCGGAGCTCATGGCAAAGTGATGAGTCTTGCTCAGAAGGATGTTTCTGCATAAAAAAACACTATACTTGCAGCAAAAACTGAAATTGGAGCAAAACCTGCATAAAATCCAAAAATACTCCAATTTCTACATATAATGTAGCTCTATGTGCCCTGCATCACAATGTTATGCAAGCAACTCAAGATAGTAGATATGCAATTCAAGGAACAGGCTTGAGCATATATGAGACAAGATACAAGCATAGCATATAGATGAGCAAATATTCCAATTATAAACAGGGTTAGAACTACATGTATATGAACTACTAGTGGATGATATCATAAGTTAGGACTACTAGTAGGATCTAGATCATAGAAAGATATGCCAAAAGATACACAAGATAGAGCAAGCTATGATTAGATGAAGAGATATATCCAAACAAGGAGATATGCAAGTTTAGAAGCATGAAAGGATATAACTCACTAGATATGCATCCTTACCATAAGATGATTACCCCTATGAACCTCAAGGTTGTATCAACACAAGATATACACCTAGATAGATGTAGCAAGTTAGAGCACAACGGAAGCAATTTTTAGACACAACCAAGAGATCCAAAGAGATCATCATCAAAACCTGCAAAACAACTCAAAGCAAGTAATTGCAAGATATATATATATATATATATACCAATTTAGAGCAATTAGATAGATAGAGTTGTAAGCAAGATAGGCATTTAGAACATGGCAATATGCATATATAAAGATACCAAAAGAGAGTGCCAAAGAGTAAGGCTGTTGGTTGAGAAAATCTAGTTTAGAGGGAAATTCTCATTCAATAAGCCAGCTGTGTATTCTGTGCACAGTGTGATCGGTCGAGTTCTGTGCATTGTCAACTCGACCGATGACAGCTGCTGGCAACACTCTTGGTGCCTATCGGTCGAGTTTCAATAGGGCAAACTCGACCGACAGATCAGCTGTCAAAAAAAGCACATATATTTCATAAAATCATATTTAAAGGCATGCTAAAAATACAAACCATATCCAAACATGTCTAAGCAAGTTAGTAATGCACTATAGAAGCATTAGAAATAGTTTTTGAGCAAGAGTGTGAAGAGAATCACAAGATACCACTTTTGACTCAAAAACCATATGTATAGTGCACACTAACTTGACAAAACAAGTTAGAAATGGTTACAATCAATAAAACATTTACCTTTGTGCTTACCATTGCTTTTTCCACTTGTTGTCACCCTCTACACATCTCACCTTTCTTCTTTCATGTGGATTGAGAATTCAATTTGCAATTTTGTAGCTCAAGTCAATCCATTTGCAAGTACCTACAAGAAGAAAGATGAAATGGTCCCCAATCATGTTTTTGGGTCCGGAGGAGTTAGCTTAGCAACCCAAATCCTATTGCTCTTGGGTGCTTTCCTAAAAGGACAACAATTAGAATAATGACCTAATTCATTGCAATAGTTGCATGTGCCCATAGTCTTGGAACTAGAGGATTATCCATGGAATATTGGAGGTCCTTTATCTTTGTTGTTCCCTTGACTACTATCATATCCTAAACCATGTCTACCAATTTGTTTAGTAGTATGGTGTAGGATATCATTAAGATTCTTTTTAGCAACTAAGAATCTTTGCAAAGAAGATCTCAAACTATCATTATCATGCATAAGAGAGGTAATAGTAGAAGACAAATGATTGATATTATCTCTAGCATGCAAAAGATCATTTTCTAAGCAAAGAGTTTTAGTTGAAAAGGAATCTCTATCAATATGAAGAGCAGCAACATCATTCTCTCTATTTGTAGAACTACAACAAGATTCATGCCCATTGATTTTAGCAAGTAAGGAGGCATTTTCTATTTCTAATTCATGCAAAACAAAATCTTTGTCTTTGTTTTCAAATTTAAGAACATCAATGTCATGCATGAGAGAATCAACAATTAAAGTATGCTCTCCATTTGAACTAGGCATGAGAGGTTGAGCTTCTAGAAATTTAATCTTATCAAGTAAAATAGCATTTTCAAGTTTAAGAGAGTCTACTTGTCTAATACAATCATTTTTATCATTAAGAAAGCAAGAATTTGCATGTTCAAGATCATTTAATTCTACATACAAATTATCAACAATTTTAGCAAGCTTTTTCTTTTTCTTTTGAGAAGACTTAAGAGATGCACAAATATCATGAATGAGATCAATCAAGGATGCTTTATCTAAAGAGTCTAGATTTACCTCATTTGAGTCTTCACTTGTTGATGCTACAAGAGCAAAATGACATTCTCCTTCATCACTAGAGCTTGAGCTTGATCCTTCACATGAATCTTCACTTGAGCTTGAGTTGGAGGAGCCACTTGAGCTTGAGTGCCATTTCTCCTTGTGAAGATGGGTCTTTTTGCCTTGTGGGCAATCTTCCTTGTAGTGACCCTTCTTTCCACATGTGAAGCACCGGATGGAGGAGGACTTGCCTTTGTAGAGTCTACCCTTGGAGTACATGGCGTCTTCTTTGGCTTGAGAGGTTGGAGAGACTTTTTCCATGATAGCTTCAATTTGAGCCTTTATTTCAGCCTTCTTCATTCTCTTTAGCTCTTTCTTCTCTTGTCTTTCTACTTCCTCCCTCTTGTCAAGCGTGGCTTCATGTGCTTGTAGATTTCCAATGAGCTCTTCAATAGGAATATCCCTAAGCGACCTTGCTTCTTCAATGGAAGTCACCTTGGATTCCCATCTCTTGGGGAGAGTTCTAAGGATCTTTGAGTTGATCTCTCCACTAGACATAGGATGTCCTAGAACAGTAAGACCATTCAAGATGGTGTTGAGCCTTGAGTACATGTTGGCTATGCTCTCCTCCTTTCCCATCTTGAAGTTCTCAAGCAACCCTTTGAGCATGTAGACTTTGCTTTCCTTCACTTGATCTGTCCCTTCATAAGTGATGCAAAGCTTTCTCCATACCTCATAGGCCGTCTCACAAGAGGAAATCCGGTTGAACTCGGTGGGGGTCATGGATGCATATAGGATGTGCATGGCTCTAGCATTCAAGGTTGCTTTCATCAAAGTGGCTTCATCCCATTCTTCAATGTTTGTCTTTGGTAGAATGTATGGGATGTTCACCATTTGCCACATCTCGAGACTTGATCCTTGGATGAAGAATTGAAGTCTTCTTCTCCAGTAGAGGAAGTTGCTCCCATCAAAGATTGGAAGGCTGGTCGAGAATCTCCCTCCTAGGTAGTCACCCATCTTCTCCTACTTGTTGAAGTATGCTTGGAGAAGACCCGCTCTAATACCACTTGTTGGATCCTAGATGGGTGATTAGATGCTCTAGAGGGGGGGTGAATAGAGCTGAAAGCACTTAAACAAAATTCATTAAACCTTCAAGATATATGACAAGATAAGGTTGCTAAGTAGGTAATTTGAGTGCAACTAAATCAAGCATAGCAAGGATAAGAGAGATTGAACATGCACCAATTAAACAAGCTATTTAGAGTGGTTCCACACTTCAAACTAGAAGTGATTCAGTCCACTTGCCTAGAGAGGTCAACCTCTAGGACTTCAACCAATTGCACTCTTATATTCAATTATAAGACTTACAATACAAGACCAACAAAGGACTTACCAATCCAATACAAAGAGTCTTCAACCTTACCAAGGACTTACCCACTTTGCAAGAGTCTTCGGCCTTCTCCAAGGACTTACCCACTCTTGCACAAGTCTTCGGCCTTGTAGGAATTACCCACTCTTCTTGGATCTTCCGCCTTTGACTTCACCTTCACTCGGAGAAGCTTCCACCAAGGTCTTACCTACTTGAGCTTGAGTCTTTTGCCTTCTCCAAGGGCTTACCCACTCTAGCTTCAAGTCTTCTGCCTTGATCTTCACCAAGGGACTCCTTCCCTTGTTCTTCTTCACCTCTCTTGGACAAGAGAGAGAACCTTCATCTTCAAGATAGGAAATGAGAGATGGGGAGGTGGTGGAAGTGAGAGCCTCACAAGATATACAAATAAAACTAGCTCTCTTACAAATCTCCTACTCACTCTAATGGATGTAGCAAGTGATTAAGCTTAGAGAGAGAGAGGAGGATGTAGGAAGCACTCAACTATTGAATAGGGACCTCACAAAGAGTTTGCAATGAATTCTCTCAACCTTGGAATGAAGCCCAAGGGGTCCTATTTATAGATGGGGATGCCTCTTAACCTTTGGGAACACTTATGAACGAAAACTAGCCGTTTTGTGGCTTGCAACGGATCTATTTTCACTTGTTGCAACTCCATAACGTCTAGAAACACTTTTCTGCACTTTTCCGTACAGTGCATTCGGTCGAGTTTCTATATGTGTAACTCGACCGATCAAGTAGCAGGCAGCCCGATATTGAAATGATCGGTCGAGTTTGTTCTGAGGAAACTCGACCGACCATTCCAACTGGAACTGGCCTACTACCCAATCGGTCGAGTTCTGTGAGTGCACAACTCGACCGATGCAATCTTCAGAAAATCGACCAAGGTTGATCGGTCGAGTTTCAGGGTGGGAAACTCGACCGAACAAGTGCCTGTAATTGATTTTCAAAGTTGCATTAAAAGTGCTCTAAAATTCGATCTAAGTGTTCCTGATATTTTTCTAAGCTTAATTACAAGTCATACAATCATTACAAGTGATTTACAACATGATTCTAATGGATATACATCATATTACAAAAATGTGCACTTGTATGACTTTGACTTGTCTTTTCTCCAATTTGAGATGCGCAAGTTAGGGCAATTGGAGTGTGTCTATACCTAATCTGAAATTACTCAAGTAGAGGCATTAGACACAAATATGTGGAATGGTTAGTCATCATCAAAACATGGGTTTAGTCAATTTAGACGTGAGTCAACATTGACCTAATTGACCTTGAGTCAACATTCTCCCCCTTTCTGAAGATGACAAACCATTCCATAAATGTATTGAAAGCATTTAAGTAAATTCATACCTTTGGAGAAACCTAGGGGTTTCAATAGAATGGAGTTCATATGCTCCCCCTCAATTGATGCGTGTGGAGTTTTCATACTCCCCCTCAATTGATGACATTTCTCCTGCATGGTTAGCTTTCATAACATTTATAGAATACTATGTCTTCTACTCATATATGTTCTACACATATATGTCTTCTCCCCTTTACCTTCTCCCTTTTCATGAGCATGCTTCTCCTCTTCAATGTAAGACATGCCTTCTTCCTCTTTTTAAAAGAAGACATACCTTTCTCCCCCTTTGTCATTTCAAAAAGTGGGGGTTTGAAGAAAAAAGAAACATCACTTGTTAAAGAGAAAGGAGATAACACAAATATATAAGGAGAGTAGAAGAGCGCAGATAGGGGCTTGTCCAAGCATAGAAAGAAAAGCAAGTTAAAGCATATACTTGAACATCCAAAAAATGCAAGATAAAGTGCTGCAGAAAAACAATAAATCACAATTTTGACCCTCGAGATGATGGAATTTGACCAAAAACCATCGGAGCTCATGGCAAAGCGATGAGTCTTGCTCAGAAGGATGTTTCTGCATAAAAAAACACTATACTTGCAGCAAAAACTGAAATTGGAGCAAAACCTGCATAAAATCCAAAAATACTCCAATTTCTACATATAATGTAGCTCTATGTGCCCTGCATCACAATGTTATGCAAGCAACTCAAAATAGTAGATATGCAATTCAATGAACAGGCTTGAGCATATATGAGACAAGATACAAGCATAGCATATAGATGAGCAAATATTCCAATTATAAACAGGGTTAGAACTACATGTATATGAACTACTAGTGGATGATATCATAAGTTAGGACTACTAGTAGGATCTAGATCATAGCAAGATATGCCAAAAGATACACAAGATAGAGCAAGCTATGATTAGATGAAGAGATATATCCAAACAAGGAGATATGCAAGTTTAGAAGCATGAAAGGATATAACTCACTAGATATGCATCCTTACCATAAGATGATTACCCCTATGAACCTCAAGGTTGTATCAACACAAGATATACACCTAGATAGATGTAGCAAGTTAGAGCACAACGGAAGCAATTTTTAGACACAACCAAGAGATCCAAAGAGATCATCATCAAAACCTGCAAAACAACTCAAAGCAAGTAATTGCAAGATATATATATATATATACCAATTTAGAGCAATTAGATAGATAGAGTTGTAAGCAAGATAGGCATTTAGAACATGGCAATATGCATATATAAAGATACCAAAAGAGAGTGCCAAAGAGTAAGGCTGTTGGTTGAGAAAATCTAGTTTAGAGGGAAATTCTCATTCAATAAGCCAACTGTGTATTCTGTGCACAGTGTGATCGGTCGAGTTCTGTGCATTGTCAACTCGACCGATGACAGCTGCTGGCAACACTCTTGGTGCCTATCGGTCGAGTTTCAATAGGGCAAACTCGACCGACAGATCAGCTGTCAAAAAAAGCACATATATTTCATAAAATCATATTTAAAGGCATGCTAAAAATACAAACCATATCCAAACATGTCTAAGCAAGTTAGTAATGCACTATAGAAGCATTAGAAACAGTTTTTGAGCAAGAGTGTGAAGAGAATCACAAGATACCACTTTTGACTCAAAAACCATATGTATAGTGCACACTAACTTGACAAAACAAGTTAGAAATGGTTACAAGCAATAAAACATTTACCTTTGTGCTTACCATTGCTTTTTCCACTTGTTGTCACCCTCTACACATCTCACCTTTCTTCTTTCATGTGGATTGAGAAGTCAATTTGCAATTTTGTAGCTCAAGTCAATCCATTTGCAAGTACCTACAAGAAGAAAGATGAAATGGTCCCCAATCATGTTTTTGGATCCGGAGGAGTTAGCTTAGCAACCCAAATCCTATTGCTCTTGGGTGCTTTCCTAAAAGGACAACAATTAGAATAATGACCTAATTCATTGCAATAGTTGCATGTGCCCATAGTCTTGGAACTAGAGGATTCTCCATGGAATATTGGAGGTCCTTTATCTTTGTTGTTCCCTTTACTACTATCATATCCTAAACCATGTCTACCAATTTGTTTAGTAGTATGGTGTAGGATATCATTAAGATTCTTTTTACCAACTAAGAATCTTTGCAAAGAAGATCTCAAACTATCATTATCATGCATAAGAGAGGTAATAGTAGAAGACAAATGATTGATATTATCTCTAGCATGCAAAAGATCATTTTCTAAGCAAAGAGTTTTAGTTGAAAAGGAATCTCTATCACTATGAAGAGCAGAAACATCATTCTCTCTATTTGTAGAACTACAACAAGATTCATGCCCATTGATTTTAGCAAGTAAGGAGGCATTTTCTATTTCTAATTCATGCAAAACAAAATCTTTGTCTTTGTTTTTAGATTTAAGAACATCAATGTCATGCATGAGAGAATCAACAATTAAAGTATGCTCTCCATTTGAACTAGGCATGAGAGGTTGAGCTTCTAGAAATTTAATCTTATCAAGTAAAATAGCATTTTCAAGTTTAAGAGAGTCTACTTGTCTAAGACAATCATTTTTATCATTAAGAAAGCAAGAATTTGCATGTTCAAGATCATTTAATTCTACATACAAATTATCAACAATTTTAGCAAGCTTTTTCTTTTTCTTTTGAGAAGACTTAAGAGATGCACAAATATCATGAATGAGATCAATCAAGGATGCTTTATCTAAAGAGTCTAGATTTACCTCATTTGAGTCTTCACTTGTTGATGCTACAAGAGCAAAATGACATTCTCCTTCATCACTAGAGCTTGATCTTGATCCTTCACATGAATCTTCACTTGAGCTTGAGTTGGAGGAGCCACTTGAGCTTGAGTGCCATTTCTCCTTGTGAAGATGGGTCTTTTTGCCTTGTGGGCAATCTTCCTTGTAGTGACCCTTCTTTCCACATGTGAAGCACCGGATGGAGGAGGACTTGCCTTTGTAGAGTCTACCCTTGGAGTACATGGCGTCTTCTTTGGCTTGAGAGGATGGAGAGACTTTTTCCATGATAGCTTCAATTTGAGCCTTTATTTCAGCCTTCTTCATTCTCTTTAGCTCTTTCTTCTCTTGTCTTTCTACTTCCTCCCTCTTGTCAAGCGTGGATTCATGTGCTTGTAGATTTCCAATGATCTCTTCAATAGGAATATCCCTAAGCGACCTTGCTTCTTCAATGGAAGTCACCTTGGATTCCCATCTCTTGGGGAGAGTTCTAAGGATCTTTGAGTTGATCTCTCCACTAGACATAGGATGTCCTAGAACATCAAGACCATTCAAGATGGTGTTGAGCCTTGAGTACATGTTGGCTATGCTCTCATCCTTTCCCATCTTGAAGTTCTCAAGCAACCCTTTGAGCATGTAGACTTTGCTTTCCTTCACTTGATCTGTCCCTTCATAAGTGATGCAAAGCTTTCTCCATACCTCATAGGCCGTCTCACAAGAGGAAATCCGTTTGAACTCGGTGGGGGTCATGGATGCATATAGGATGTGCATGGCTCTAGCATTCAAGGTTGCTTTCATCAAAGTGGCTTCATCCCATTCTTCAATGTTTGTCTTTGGTAGAATGTATGGGATGTTCACCATTTGCCACATCTCGAGACTTGATCCTTGGATGAAGAATTGAAGTCTTCTTCTCCAGTAGAGGAAGTTGCTCCCATCAAAGATTGGAAGGCTGGTCGAGAATCTCCCTCCTAGGTAGTCACCCATCTTCTCCTACTTGTTGAAGTATGCTTGGAGAAGACCCGCTCTAATACCACTTGTTGGATCCTAGATGGGTGATTAGATGCTCTAGAGGGGGGTGAATAGAGCTGAAAGCACTTAAACAAAATTCATTAAACCTTCAAGATATATGACAAGATAAGGTTGCTAAGTAGGTAATTTGAGTGCAACTAAATCAAGCATAGCAAGGATAAGAGAGATTGAACATGCACCAATTAAACAAGCTATTTAGAGTGGTTCCACACTTCAAACTAGAAGTGTTTCAGTCCACTTGCCTAGAGAGGTCAACCTCTAGGACTTCAACCAATTGCACTCTTATATTCAATTATAAGACTTACAATACAAGACCAACAAAGGACTTACCAATCCAATACAAAGAGTCTTCAACCTTACCAAGGACTTACCCACTTTGCAAGAGTCTTCGGCCTTCTCCAAGGACTTACCCACTCTTGCACAAGTCTTCGGCCTTGTAGGAATTACCCACTCTTCTTGGATCTTCCGCCTTTGACTTCACCTTCACTCGGAGAAGCTTCCACCAAGGTCTTACCTACTTGAGCTTGAGTCTTTTGCCTTCTCCAATGGCTTACCCATTCTAGCTTCAAGTCTTCTGCCTTGATCTGCACCAAGGGACTCCTTCCCTTGTTCTTCTTCACCTCTCTTGGACAAGAGAGAGAACCTTCATCTTCAAGATAGGAAATGAGAGATGGGGAGGTGGTGGAAGTGAGAGCCTCACAAGATATACAAATAAAACTAGCTCTCTTACAAATCTCCTACTCACTCTAATGGATGTAGCAAGTGATTAAGCTTAGAGAGAGAGAGGAGGATGTAGGAAGCACTCAACTATTGAATAGGGACCTCACAAAGAGTTTGCAATGAATGCTCTCAACCTTGGAATGAAGCCCAAGGGGTCCTATTTATAGATGGGGATGCCTCTTAACCTTTGGGAACACTTATGAACGAAAACTAGCCGTTTTGTGGCTTGCAACGGATCTATTTTCACTTGTTGCAACTCCATAACGGCTAGAAACACTTTTCTGCACTTTTCCGTACAGTGCATTCGGTCGAGTTTCTATATGTGTAACTCGACCGATCAAGTAGCAGGCAGCCCGATATTGAAATGATCGGTCGAGTTTGTTCTGAGGAAACTCGACCGACCATTCCAACTGGAACTGGCCTACTACCCAATCGGTCGAGTTCTGTGAGTGCACAACTCGACCGATGCAATCTTCAGAAAATCGACCAAGGTTGATCGGTCGAGTTTCAGGGTGGGAAACTCAACCGAACAAGTGCCTGTAATTGATTTTCAAAGTTGCATTAAAAGTGCTCTAAAATTCGATCTAAGTGTTCCTGATATTTTTCTAAGCTTAATTACAAGTCATACAATCATTACAAGTGATTTACAACATGATTCTAATGGATATACATCATATTACAAAAATGTGCACTTGTATGACTTTGACTTGTCTTTTCTCCAATTTGAGATGCGCAAGTTAGGGCAATTGGAGTGTGTCTATACCTAATCTGAAATTACTCAAGTAGAGGCATTAGACACAAATATGTGGAATGGTTAGTCATCATCAAAACATGGGTTTAGTCAATTTAGACGTGAGTCAACATTGACCTAATTGACCTTGAGTCAACATTCTCTCCCTTTCTGAAGATGACAAACCATTCCATAAATGTATTGAAAGCATTTAAGTAAATTCATACCTTTGGAGAAACCTAGGGGTTTCAATAGAATGGAGTTCATATGCTCCCCCTCAATTGATGCGTGTGGAGTTTTCATACTCCCCCTCAATTGATGACATTTCTCCTGCATGGTTAGCTTTCATAACATTTATAGAATACTATGTCTTCTACTCATATATGTTCTACACATATATGTCTTCTCCCCTTTACCTTCTCCCTTTTCATGAGCATGCTTCTCCTCTTCAATGTAAGACATGCCTTCTTCCTCTTTTTAAAAGAAGACATACCTTTCTCCCCCTTTGTCATTTCAAAAAGTGGGGGTTTGAAGAAAAAAGAAACATCACTTGTTAAAGAGAAAGGAGATAACACAAATATATAAGGAGAGTAGAAGAGCGCAGATAGGGGCTTGTCCAAGCATAGAAAGAAAAGCAAGTTAAAGCATATACTTGAACATCCAAAAAATGCAAGATAAAGTGCTGCAGAAAAACAATAAATCACAATTTTGACCCTCGAGATGATGGAATTTGACCAAAAACCATCGGAGCTCATGGCAAAGCGATGAGTCTTGCTCAGAAGGATGTTTCTGCATAAAAAAACACTATACTTGCAGCAAAAACTGAAATTGGAGCAAAACCTGCATAAAATCCAAAAATACTCCAATTTCTACATATAATGTAGCTCTATGTGCCCTGCATCACAATGTTATGCAAGCAACTCAAGATAGTAGATATGCAATTCAAGGAACAGGCTTGAGCATATATGAGACAAGATACAAGCATAGCATATAGATGAGCAAATATTCCAATTATAAACAGGGTTAGAACTACATGTATATGAACTACTAGTGGATGATATCATAAGTTAGGACTACTAGTAGGATCTAGATCATAGCAAGATATGCCAAAAGATACACAAGATAGAGCAAGCTATGATTAGATGAAGAGATATATCCAAACAAGGAGATATGCAAGTTTAGAAGCATGAAAGGATATAACTCACTAGATATGCATCCTTACCATAAGATGATTACCCCTATGAACCTCAAGGTTGTATCAACACAAGATATACACCTAGATAGATGTAGCAAGTTAGAGCACAACGGAAGCAATTTTTAGACACAACCAAGAGATCCAAAGAGATCATCATCAAAACCTGCAAAACAACTCAAAGCAAGTAATTGCAAGATATATATATATATACCAATTTAGAGCAATTAGATAGATAGAGTTGTAAGCAAGATAGGCATTTAGAACATGGCAATATGCATATATAAAGATACCAAAAGAGAGTGCCAAAGAGTAAGGCTGTTGGTTGAGAAAATCTAGTTTAGAGGGAAATTCTCATTCAATAAGCCAACTGTGTATTCTGTGCACAGTGTGATCGGTCGAGTTCTGTGCATTGTCAACTCGACCGATGACAGCTGCTGGCAACACTCTTGGTGCCTATCGGTCGAGTTTCAATAGGGCAAACTCGACCGACAGATCAGCTGTCAAAAAAAGCACATATATTTCATAAAATCATATTTAAAGGCATGCTAAAAATACAAACCATATCTAAACATGTCTAAGCAAGTTAGTAATGCACTATAGAAGCATTAGAAACAGTTTTTGAGCAAGAGTGTGAAGAGAATCACAAGATACCACTTTTGACTCAAAAACCATATGTATAGTGCACACTAACTTGACAAAACAAGTTAGAAATGGTTACAAGCAATAAAACATTTACCTTTGTGCTTACCATTGCTTTTTCCACTTGTTGTCACCCTCTACACATCTCACCTTTCTTCTTTCATGTGGATTGAGAAGTCAATTTGCAATTTTGTAGCTCAAGTCAATCCATTTGCAAGTACCTACAAGAAGAAAGATGAAATGGTCCCTAATCATGTTTTTGGGTCCGGAGGAGTTAGCTTAGCAACCCAAATCCTATTGCTCCTGGGTGCTTTCCTAAAAGGACAACAATTAGAATAATGACCTAATTCATTGCAATAGTTGCATGTGCCCATAGTCTTGGAACTAGAGGATTCTCCATGGAATATTGGAGGTCCTTTATCTCTGTTGTTCCCTTTACTACTATCATATCCTAAACCATGTCTACCAATTTGTTTAGTAGCATGGTGTAGGATATCATTAAGATTCTTTTTACCAACTAAGAATCTTTGCAAAGAAGATCTCAAACTATCATTATCATGCATAAGAGAGGTAATAGTAGAAGACAAATGATTGATATTATCTCTAGCATGCAAAAGATCATTTTCTAAGCAAAGAGTTTTAGTTGAAAAGGAATCTCTATCAATATGAAGAGCAGCAACATCATTCTCTCTATTTGTAGAACTACAACAATATTCATGCCCATTGATTTTAGCAAGTAAGGAGGCATTTTCTATTTCTAATTCATGCAAAACAAAATCTTTGTCTTTGTTTTCAGATTTAAGAACATCAATGTCATGCATGAGAGAATCAACAATTAAAGTATGCTCTCCATTTGAACTAGGCATGAGAGGTTGAGCTTCTAGAAATTTAATCTTATCAAGTAAAATAGCATTTTCAAGTTTAAGAGAGTCTACTTGTCTAAGACAATCATTTTTATCATTAAGAAAGCAAGAATTTGCATGTTCAAGATCATTTAATTCTACATACAAATTATCAACAATTTTAGCAAGCTTTTTCTTTTTCTTTTGAGAAGACTTAAGAGATGCACAAATATCATGAATGAGATCAATCAAGGATGCTTTATCTAAAGAGTCTAGATTTACCTCATTTGAGTCTTCACTTGTTGATGCTACAAGAGCAAAATGACATTCTCCTTCATCACTAGAGCTTGAGCTTGATCCTTCACATGAATCTTCACTTGAGCTTGAGTTGGAGGAGCCACTTGAGCTTGAGTGCCATTTCTCCTTGTGAAGATGGGTCTTTTTGCCTTGTGGGCAATCTTCCTTGTAGTGACCCTTCTTTCCACATGTGAAGCACCGGATGGAGGAGGACTTGCCTTTGTAGAGTCTACCCTTGGAGTACATGGCGTCTTCTTTGGCTTGAGAGGATGGAGAGACTTTTTCCATGATAGCTTCAATTTGAGCCTTTATTTCAGCCTTCTTCATTCTCTTTAGCTCTTTCTTCTCTTGTCTTTCTACTTCCTCCCTCTTGTCAAGCGTGGCTTCATGTGCTTGTAGATTTCCAATGAGCTCTTCAATAGGAATATCCCTAAGCGACCTTGCTTCTTCAATGGAAGTCACCTTGGATTCCCATCTCTTGGGGAGAGCTCTAAGGATCTTTGAGTTGATCTCTCCACTAGACATAGGATGTCCTAGAACAGCAAGACCATTCAAGATGGTGTTGAGCCTTGAGTACATGTTGGCTATGCTCTCCTCCTTTCCCATCTTGAAGTTCTCAAGCAACCCTTTGAGCATGTAGACTTTGCTTTCCTTCACTTGATCTGTCCCTTCATAAGTGATGCAAAGCTTTCTCCATACCTCATAGGCCGTCTCACAAGAGGAAATCCGGTTGAACTCGGTGGGGGTCATGGATGCATATAGGATGTGCATGGCTCTAGCATTCAAGGTTGCTTTCATCAAAGTGGCTTCATCCCATTCTTCAATGTTTGTCTTTGGTAGAATGTATGGGATGTTCACCATTTGCCACATCTCGAGACTTGATCCTTGGATGAAGAATTGAAGTCTTCTTCTCCAGTAGAGGAAGTTGCTCCCATCAAAGATTGGAAGGCTGGTCGAGAATCTCCCTCCTAGGTAGTCACCCATCTTCTCCTACTTGTTGAAGTATGCTTGGAGAAGACCCGCTCTAATACCACTTGTTGGATCCTAGATGGGTGATTAGATGCTCTAGAGGGGGGTGAATAGAGCTGAAAGCACTTAAACAAAATTCATTAAACCTTCAAGATATATGACAAGATAAGGTTGCTAAGTAGGTAATTTGAGTGCAACTAAATCAAGCATAGCAAGGATAAGAGAGATTGAACATGCACCAATTAAACAAGCTATTTAGAGTGGTTCCACACTTCAAACTAGAAGTGTTTCAGTCCACTTGCCTAGAGAGGTCAACCTCTAGGACTTCAACCAATTGCACTCTTATATTCAATTATAAGACTTACAATACAAGACCAACAAAGGACTTACCAATCCAATACAAAGAGTCTTCAACCTTACCAAGGACTTACCCACTTTGCAAGAGTCTTCGGCCTTCTCCAAGGACTTACCCACTCTTGCACAAGTCTTCGGCCTTGTAGGAATTACCCACTCTTCTTGGATCTTCCGCCTTTGACTTCACCTTCACTCGGAGAAGCTTCCACCAAGGTCTTACCTACTTGAGCTTGAGTATTTTGCCTTCTCCAAGGGCTTACCCACTCTAGCTTCAAGTCTTCTGCCTTGATCTTCACCAAGGGACTCCTTCCCTTGTTCTTCTTCACCTCTCTTGGACAAGAGAGAGAACCTTCATCTTCAAGATAGGAAATGAGAGATGGGGAGGTGGTGGAAGTGAGAGCCTCACAAGATATACAAATAAAACTAGCTCTCTTACAAATCTCCTACTCACTCTAATGGATGTAGCAAGTGATTAAGCTTAGAGAGAGAGAGGAGGATGTAGGAAGCACTCAACTATTGAATAGGGACCTCACAAAGAGTTTGCAATGAATGCTCTCAACCTTGGAATGAAGCCCAAGGGGTCCTATTTATAGATGGGGATGCCTCTTAACCTTTGGGAACACTTATGAACGAAAACTAGCCGTTTTGTGGCTTGCAACGGATCTATTTTCACTTGTTGCAACTCCATAACGGCTAGAAACACTTTTCTGCACTTTTCCGTACAGTGCATTCGGTCGAGTTTCTATATGTGTAACTCGACCGATCAAGTAGAAGGCAGCCCGATATTGAAATGATCGGTCGAGTTTGTTCTGAGGAAACTCGACCGACCATTCCAACTGGAACTTGCCTACTACCCAATCGGTCGAGTTCTGTGAGTGCACAACTCGACCGATGCAATCTTCAGAAAATCGACCAAGGTTGATCGGTCGAGTTTCAGGGTGGGAAACTCGACCGAACAAGTGCCTGTAATTGATTTTCAAAGTTGCATTAAAAGTGCTCTAAAATTCGATCTAAGTGTTCCTGATATTTTTCTAAGCTTAATTACAAGTCATACAATCATTACAAGTGATTTACAATATGATTCTAATGGATATACATCATATTACAAAAATGTGCACTTGTATGACTTTGACTTGTCTTTTCTCCAATTTGAGATGCGCAAGTTAGGGCAATTGGAGTGTGTCTATACCTAATCTGAAATTACTCAAGTAGAGGCATTAGACACAAATATGTGGAATGGTTAGTCATCATCAAAACATGGGTTTAGTCAATTTAGACGTGAGTCAACATTGACCTAATTGACCTTGAGTCAACATTCTCCCCCTTTTTGAAGATGACAAACCATTCCATAAATGTATTGAAAGCATTTAAGTAAATTCATACCTTTGGAGAAACCTAGGGGTTTCAATAGAATGGAGTTCATATGCTCCCCCTCAATTGATGCGTGTGGAGTTTTCATACTCCCCCTCAATTGATGACATTTCTCCTGCATGGTTAGATTTCATAACATTTATAGAATACTATGTCTTCTACTCATATATGTTCTACACATATATGTCTTCTCCCCTTTACCTTCTCCATTTTCATGAGCATGCTTCTCCTCTTCAATGTAAGACATGCCTTATTCCTCTTTTTAAAAGAAGACATACCTTTCTCCCCCTTTGTCATTTCAAAAAGTGGGGGTTTGAAGAAAAAAGAAACATCACTTGTTAAAGAGAAAGGAGATAACACAAATATATAAGGAGAGTAGAAGAGCGCAGATAGGGGCTTGTCCAAGCATAGAAAGAAAAGCAAGTTAAAGCATATACTTGAACATCCAAAAAATGCAAGATAAAGTGCTGCAGAAAAATAATAAATCACAATTTTGACCCTCGAGATGATGGAATTTGACCAAAAACCATCGGAGCTCATGGCAAAGCGATGAGTCTTGCTCAGAAGGATGTTTCTGCATAAAAAACACTATACTTGCAGCAAAAACTGAAATTGGAGCAAAACCTGCATAAAATCCAAAAATACTCCAATTTCTACATATAATGTAGCTCTATGTGCCCTGCATCACAATGTTATGCAAGCAACTCAAGATAGTAGATATGCAATTCAAGGAACAGGCTTGAGCATATATGAGACAAGATACAAGCATAGCATATAGATGAGCAAATATTCCAATTATAAACAGGGTTAGAACTACATGTATATGAACTACTAGTGGATGATATCATAAGTTAGGACTACTAGTAGGATCTAGATCATAGCAAGATATGCCAAAAGATACACAAGATAGAGCAAGCTATGATTAGATGAAGAGATATATCCAAACAAGGAGATATGCAAGTTTAGAAGCATGAAAGGATATAACTCACTAGATATGCATCCTTACCATAAGATGATTACCCCTATGAACCTCAAGGTTGTATCAACACAAGATATACACCTAGATAGATGTAGCAAGTTAGAGCACAACGGAAGCAATTTTTAGACACAACCAAGAGATCCAAAGAGATCATCATCAAAACCTGCAAAACAACTCAAAGCAAGTAATTGCAAGATATATATATATACCAATTTAGAGAAATTAGATAGATAGAGTTGTAAGCAAGATAGGCATTTAGAACATGGCAATATGCATATATAAAGATACCAAAAGAGAGTGCCAAAGAGTAAGGCTGTTGGTTGAGAAAATCTAGTTTAGAGGGAAATTCTCATTCAATAAGCCAACTGTGTATTCTGTGCACAGTGTGATCGGTCGAGTTCTGTGCATTGTCAACTCGACCGATGACAGCTGCTGGCAACACTCTTGGTGCCTATCGGTCGAGTTTCAATAGGGCAAACTCGACCGACAGATCAGCTGTCAAAAAAAGCACATATATTTCATAAAATCATATTTAAAGGCATGCTAAAAATACAAACCATATCCAAACATGTCTAAGCAAGTTAGTAATGCACTATAGAAGCATTAGAAACAATTTTTGAGCAAGAGTGTGAAGAGAATCACAAGATACCACTTTTGACTCAAAAACCATATGTATAGTGCACACTAACTTGACAAAACAAGTTAGAAATGGTTACAAGCAATAAAACATTTACCTTTGTGCTTACCATTGCTTTTTCCACTTGTTGTCACCCTCTACACATCTCACCTTTCTTCTTTCATGTGGATTGAGAAGTCAATTTGCAATTTTGTAGCTCAAGTCAATCCATTTGCAAGTACCTACAAGAAGAAAGATGAAATGGTCCCCAATCATGTTTTTGGGTCCGGAGGAGTTAGCTTAGCAACCCAAATCCTATTGCTCTTGGGTGCTTTCCTAAAAGGACAACAATTAGAATAATGACCTAATTCATTGCAATAGTTGCATGTGCCCATAGTCTTGGAACTAGAGGATTCTCCATGGAATATTGGAGGTCCTTTATCTTTGTTGTTCCCTTTACTACTATCATATCCTAAACCATGTCTACCAATTTGTTTAGTAGTATGGTGTAGGATATCATTAAGATTCTTTTTACCAACTAAGAATCTTTGCAAAGAAGATCTCAAACTATCATTATCATGCATAAGAGAGGTAATAGTAGAAGACAAATGATTGATATTATCTCTAGCATGCAAAAGATCATTTTCTAAGCAAAGAGTTTTAGTTGAAAAGGAATCTCTATCAATATGAAGAGCAGCAACATCATTCTCTCTATTTGTAGAACTACAACAATATTCATGCCCATTGATTTTAGCAAGTAAGGAGGCATTTTCTATTTCTAATTCATGCAAAACAAAATCTTTGTCTTTGTTTTCAGATTTAAGAACATCAATGTCATGCATGAGAGAATCAACAATTAAAGTATGCTCTCCATTTGAACTAGTCATGAGAGGTTGAGCTTCTAGAAATTTAATCTTATCAAGTAAAATAGCATTTTCAAGTTTAAGAGAGTATACTTGTCTAAGACAATCATTTTTATGATTAAGAAAGCAAGAATTTGCATGTTCAAGATCATTTAATTCTACATACAAATTATCAACAATTTTAGCAAGCTTTTTCTTTTTCTTTTGAGAAGACTTAAGAGATGCACAAATATCATGAATGAGATCAATCAAGGATGCTTTATCTAAAGAGTCTAGATTTACCTCATTTGAGTCTTCACTTGTTGATGCTACAAGAGCAAAATGACATTCTCCTTCATCACTAGAGCTTGAGCTTGATCCTTCACATGAATCTTCACTTGAGCTTGAGTTGGAGGAGCCACTTGAGCTTGAGTGCCATTTCTCCTTGTGAAGATGGGTCTTTTTGCCTTGTGGGCAATCTTCCTTGTAGTGAACCTTCTTTCCACATGTGAAGCACCGGATGGAGGAGGACTTGCCTTTGTAGAGTCTACCCTTGGAGTACATGGCGTCTTCTTTGGCTTGAGAGGATGGAGAGACTTTTTCCATGATAGCTTCAATTTGAGCCTTTATTTCAGCCTTCTTCATTCTCTTTAGCTCTTTCTTCTCTTGTCTTTCTACTTCCTCCCTCTTGTCAAGCGTGGCTTCATGTGCTTGTAGATTTCCAATGAGCTCTTCAATAGGAATATCCCTAAGCGACCTTGCTTCTTCAATGGAAGTCACCTTGGATTCCCATCTCTTGGGGAGAGTTCTAAGGATCTTTGAGTTGATCTCTCCACTAGACATAGGATGTCCTAGAACAGCAAGACCATTCAAGATGGTGTTGAGCCTTGAGTACATGTTGGCTATGCTCTCCTCCTTTCCCATCTTGAAGTTCTCAAGCAACCCTTTGAGCATGTAGACTTTGCTTTCCTTCACTTGATCTGTCCCTTCATAAGTGATGCAAAGCTTTCTCCATACCTCATAGGCCGTCTCACAAGAGGAAATCCGGTTGAACTCGGTGGGGGTCATGGATGCATATAGGATGTGCATGGCTCTAGCATTCAAGGTTGCTTTCATCAAAGTGGCTTCATCCCATTCTTTAATGTTTGTCTTTGGTAGAATGTATGGGATGTTCACCATTTGCCACATCTTGATAATTGATCCTTGGATGAAGAATTGAAGTCTTCTTCTCCAGTAGAGGAAGTTGCTCCCATCAAAGATTGGAAGGTTGGTCGAGAATCTCCCTCCTAGGTAGTCACCCATCTTCTCCTACTTGTTGAAGTATGCTTGGAGAAGACCCGCTCTAATACCACTTGTTGGATCCTAGATGGGTGATTAGATGCTCTAGAGGGGGGTGAATAGAGCTGAAAGCACTTAAACAAAATTCATTAAACCTTCAAGATATATGACAAGATAAGGTTGCTAAGTAGGTAATTTGAGTGCAACTAAATCAAGCATAGCAAGGATAAGAGAGATTGAACATGCACCAATTAAACAAGCTATTTAGAGTGGTTCCACACTTCAAACTAGAAGTGTTTCAGTCCACTTGCCTAGAGAGGTCAACCTCTAGGACTTCAACCAATTGCACTCTTATATTCAATTATAAGACTTACAATACAAGACCAACAAAGGACTTACCAATCCAATACAAAGAGTCTTCAACCTTACCAAGGACTTACCCACTTTGCAAGAGTCTTCGGCCTTCTCCAAGGACTTACCCACTCTTGCACAAGTCTTCGGCCTTGTAGGAATTACCCACTCTTCTTGGATCTTCCGCCTTTGACTTCACCTTCACTCGGAGAAGCTTCCACCAAGGTCTTACCTACTTGAGCTTGAGTATTTTGCCTTCTCCAAGGGCTTACCCACTCTAGCTTCAAGTCTTCTGCCTTGATCTTCACCAAGGGACTCCTTCCCTTGTTCTTCTTCACCTCTCTTGGACAAGAGAGAGAACCTTCATCTTCAAGATAGGAAATGAGAGATGGGGAGGTGGTGGAAGTGAGAGCCTCACAAGATATACAAATAAAACTAGCTCTCTTACAAATCTCCTACTCACTCTAATGGATGTAGCAAGTGATTAAGCTTAGAGAGAGAGAGGAGGATGTAGGAAGCACTCAACTATTGAATAGGGACCTCACAAAGAGTTTGCAATGAATGCTCTCAACCTTGGAATGAAGCCCAAGGGGTCCTATTTATAGATGGGGATGCCTCTTAACCTTTGGGAACACTTATGAACGAAAACTAGCCATTTTGTGGCTTGTAACGGATCTATTTTCACTTGTTGCAACTCCATAACGGCTAGAAACACTTTTCTGCACTTTTCCGTACAGTGCATTCGGTCGAGTTTCTATATGTGTAACTCGACCGATCAAGTAGAAGGCAGCCCGATATTGAAATGATCGATCGAGTTTGTTCTGAGGAAACTCGACCGACCATTCCAACTGGAACTTGCCTACTACCCAATCGGTCGAGTTATGTGAGTGCACAACTCGACCGATGCAATCTTCAGAAAATCGACCAAGGTTGATCGGTCGAGTTTCAGGGTGGGAAACTCGACCGAACAAGTGCCTGTAATTGATTTTCAAAGTTGCATTAAAAGTGCTCTAAAATTCGATCTAAGTGTTCCTGATATTTTTCTAAGCTTAATTACAAGTCATACAATCATTACAAGTGATTTACAACATGATTCTAATGGATATACATCATATTACAAAAATGTGCACTTGTATGACTTTGACTTGTCTTTTCTCCAATTTGAGATGCACAAGTTAGGGCAATTGGAGTGTGTCTATACCTAATCTGAAATTACTCAAGTAGAGGGATTAGACACAAATATGTGGAATGGTTAGTCATCATCAAAACATGGGTTTAGTCAATTTAGACGTGAGTCAACATTGACCTAATTGACCTTGAGTCAACATTCTCCCCCTTTTTGAAGATGACAAACCATTCCATAAATGTATTGAAAGCATTTAAGTAAATTCATACCTTTGGAGAAACCTAGGGGTTTCAATAGAATGGAGTTCATATGCTCCCCCTCAATTGATGCGTGTGGAGTTTTCATACTCCCCCTCAATTGATGACATTTCTCCTGCATGGTTAGCTTTCATAACATTTATAGAATACTATGTCTTCTACTCATATATGTTCTACACATATATGTCTTCTCCCCTTTACCTTCTCCATTTTCATGAGCATGCTTCTCCTCTTCAATGTAAGACATGCCTTATTCCTCTTTTTAAAAGAAGACATACCTTTCTCCCCCTTTGTCATTTCAAAAAGTGGGGGTTTGAAGAAAAAAGAAACATCACTTGTTAAAGAGAAAGGAGATAACACAAATATATAAGGAGAGTAGAAGAGCGCAGATAGGGGCTTGTCCAAGCATAGAAAGAAAAGCAAGTTAAAGCATATACTTGAACATCCAAAAAATGCAAGATAAAGTGCTGCAGAAAAACAATAAATCACAATTTTGACCCTCGAGATGATGGAATTTGACCAAAAACCATCGGAGCTCATGGCAAAGCGATGAGTCTTGCTCAGAAGGATGTTTCTGCATAAAAAACACTATACTTGCAGCAAAAACTGAAATTGGAGCAAAACCTGCATAAAATCCAAAAATACTCCAATTTCTACATATAATGTAGCTCTATGTGCCCTGCATCACAATGTTATGCAAGCAACTCAAGATAGTAGATATGCAATTCAAGGAACAGGCTTGAGCATATATGAGACAAGATACAAGCATAGCATATAGATGAGCAAATATTCCAATTATAAACAGGGTTAGAACTACATGTATATGAACTACTAGTGGATGATATCATAAGTTAGGACTACTAGTAGGATCTAGATCATAGCAAGATATGCCAAAAGATACACAAGATAGAGCAAGCTATGATTAGATGAAGAGATATATCCAAACAAGGAGATATGCAAGTTTAGAAGCATGAAAGGATATAACTCACTAGATATGCATCCTTACCATAAGATGATTACCCCTATGAACCTCAAGGTTGTATCAACACAAGATATACACCTAGATAGATGTAGCAAGTTAGAGCACAACGGAAGCAATTTTTAGACACAACCAAGAGATCCAAAGAGATCATCATCAAAACCTGCAAAACAACTCAAAGCAAGTAATTGCAAGATATATATATATACCAATTTAGAGAAATTAGATAGATAGAGTTGTAAGCAAGATAGGCATTTAGAACATGGCAATATGCATATATAAAGATACCAAAAGAGAGTGCCAAAGAGTAAGGCTGTTGGTTGAGAAAATCTAGTTTAGAGGGAAATTCTCATTCAATAAGCCAACTGTGTATTCTGTGCACAGTGTGATCGGTCGAGTTCTGTGCATTGTCAACTCGACCGATGACAGCTGCTGGCAACACTCTTGGTGCCTATCGGTCGAGTTTCAATAGGGCAAACTCGACCGACAGATCAGCTGTCAAAAAAAGCACATATATTTCATAAAATCATATTTAAAGGCATGCTAAAAATACAAACCATATCCAAACATGTCTAAGCAAGTTAGTAATGCACTATAGAAGCATTAGAAACAATTTTTGAGCAAGAGTGTGAAGAGAATCACAAGATACCACTTTTGACTCAAAAACCATATGTATAGTGCACACTAACTTGACAAAACAAGTTAGAAATGGTTACAAGCAATAAAACATTTACCTTTGTGCTTACCATTGCTTTTTCCACTTGTTGTCACCCTCTACACATCTCACCTTTCTTCTTTCATGTGGATTGAGAAGTCAATTTGCAATTTTGTAGCTCAAGTCAATCCATTTGCAAGTACCTACAAGAAGAAAGATGAAATGGTCCCCAATCATGTTTTTGGGTCCGGAGGAGTTAGCTTAGCAACCCAAATCCTATTGCTCTTGGGTGCTTTCCTAAAAGGACAACAATTAGAATAATGACCTAATTCATTGCAATAGTTGCATGTGCCCATAGTCTTGGAACTAGAGGATTCTCCATGGAATATTGGAGGTCCTTTATCTTTGTTGTTCCCTTTACTACTATCATATCCTAAACCATGTCTACCAATTTGTTTAGTAGTATGGTGTAGGATATCATTAAGATTCTTTTTACCAACTAAGAATCTTTGCAAAGAAGATCTCAAACTATCATTATCATGCATAAGAGAGGTAATAGTAGAAGACAAATGATTGATATTATCTCTAGCATGCAAAAGATCATTTTCTAAGCAAAGAGTTTTAGTTGAAAAGGAATCTCTATCAATATGAAGAGCAGCAACATCATTCTCTCTATTTGTAGAACTACAACAATATTCATGCCCATTGATTTTAGCAAGTAAGGAGGCATTTTCTATTTCTAATTCATGCAAAACAAAATCTTTGTCTTTGTTTTCAGATTTAAGAACATCAATGTCATGCATGAGAGAATCAACAATTAAAGTATGCTCTCCATTTGAACTAGTCATGAGAGGTTGAGCTTCTAGAAATTTAATCTTATCAAGTAAAATAGCATTTTCAAGTTTAAGAGAGTATACTTGTCTAAGACAATCATTTTTATGATTAAGAAAGCAAGAATTTGCATGTTCAAGATCATTTAATTCTACATACAAATTATCAACAATTTTAGCAAGCTTTTTCTTTTTCTTTTGAGAAGACTTAAGAGATGCACAAATATCATGAATGAGATCAATCAAGGATGCTTTATCTAAAGAGTCTAGATTTACCTCATTTGAGTCTTCACTTGTTGATGCTACAAGAGCAAAATGACATTCTCCTTCATCACTAGAGCTTGAGCTTGATCCTTCACATGAATCTTCACTTGAGCTTGAGTTGGAGGAGCCACTTGAGCTTGAGTGCCATTTCTCCTTGTGAAGATGGGTCTTTTTGCCTTGTGGGCAATCTTCCTTGTAGTGAACCTTCTTTCCACATGTGAAGCACCGGATGGAGGAGGACTTGCCTTTGTAGAGTCTACCCTTGGAGTACATGGCGTCTTCTTTGGCTTGAGAGGATGGAGAGACTTTTTCCATGATAGCTTCAATTTGAGCCTTTATTTCAGCCTTCTTCATTCTCTTTAGCTCTTTCTTCTCTTGTCTTTCTACTTCCTCCCTCTTGTCAAGCGTGGCTTCATGTGCTTGTAGATTTCCAATGAGCTCTTCAATAGGAATATCCCTAAGCGACCTTGCTTCTTCAATGGAAGTCACCTTGGATTCCCATCTCTTGGGGAGAGTTCTAAGGATCTTTGAGTTGATCTCTCCACTAGACATAGGATGTCCTAGAACAGCAAGACCATTCAAGATGGTGTTGAGCCTTGAGTACATGTTGGCTATGCTCTCCTCCTTTCCCATCTTGAAGTTCTCAAGCAACCCTTTGAGCATGTAGACTTTGCTTTCCTTCACTTGATCTGTCCCTTCATAAGTGATGCAAAGCTTTCTCCATACCTCATAGGCCGTCTCACAAGAGGAAATCCGGTTGAACTCGGTGGGGGTCATGGATGCATATAGGATGTGCATGGCTCTAGCATTCAAGGTTGCTTTCATCAAAGTGGCTTCATCCCATTCTTCAATGTTTGTCTTTGGTAGAATGTATGGGATGTTCACCATTTGCCACATCTCGATAATTGATCCTTGGATGAAGAATTGAAGTCTTCTTCTCCAGTAGAGGAAGTTGCTCCCATCAAAGATTGGAAGGTTGGTCGAGAATCTCCCTCCTAGGTAGTCACCCATCTTCTCCTACTTGTTGAAGTATGCTTGGAGAAGACCCGCTCTAATACCACTTGTTGGATCCTAGATGGGTGATTAGATGCTCTAGAGGGGGGTGAATAGAGCTGAAAGCACTTAAACAAAATTCATTAAACCTTCAAGATATATGACAAGATAAGGTTGCTAAGTAGGTAATTTGAGTGCAACTAAATCAAGCATAGCAAGGATAAGAGAGATTGAACATGCACCAATTAAACAAGCTATTTAGAGTGGTTCCACACTTCAAACTAGAAGTGTTTCAGTCCACTTGCCTAGAGAGGTCAACCTCTAGGACTTCAACCAATTGCACTCTTATATTCAATTATAAGACTTACAATACAAGACCAACAAAGGACTTACCAATCCAATACAAAGAGTCTTCAACCTTACCAAGGACTTACCCACTTTGCAAGAGTCTTCGGCCTTCTCCAAGGACTTACCCACTCTTGCACAAGTCTTCGGCCTTGTAGGAATTACCCACTCTTCTTGGATCTTCCGCCTTTGACTTCACCTTCACTCGGAGAAGCTTCCACCAAGGTCTTACCTACTTGAGCTTGAGTATTTTGCCTTCTCCAAGGGCTTACCCACTCTAGCTTCAAGTCTTCTGCCTTGATCTTCACCAAGGGACTCCTTCCCTTGTTCTTCTTCACCTCTCTTGGACAAGAGAGAGAACCTTCATCTTCAAGATAGGAAATGAGAGATAGGGAGGTGGTGGAAGTGAGAGCCTCACAAGATATACAAATAAAACTAGCTCTCTTACAAATCTCCTACTCACTCTAATGGATGTAGCAAGTGATTAAGCTTAGAGAGAGAGAGGAGGATGTAGGAAGCACTCAACTATTGAATAGGGACCTCACAAAGAGTTTGCAATGAATGCTCTCAACCTTGGAATGAAGCCCAAGGGGTCCTATTTATAGATGGGGATGCCTCTTAACCTTTGGGAACACTTATGAACGAAAACTAGCCATTTTGTGGCTTGTAACGGATCTATTTTCACTTGTTGCAACTCCATAACGGCTAGAAACACTTTTCTGCACTTTTCCGTACAGTGCATTCGGTCGAGTTTCTATATGTGTAACTCGACCGATCAAGTAGAAGGCAGCCCGATATTGAAATGATCGATCGAGTTTGTTCTGAGGAAACTCGACCGACCATTCCAACTGGAACTTGCCTACTACCCAATCGGTCGAGTTCTGTGAGTGCACAACTCGACCGATGCAATCTTCAGAAAATCGACCAAGGTTGATCGGTCGAGTTTCAGGGTGGGAAACTCGACCGAACAAGTGCCTGTAATTGATTTTCAAAGTTGCATTAAAAGTGCTCTAAAATTCGATCTAAGTGTTCCTGATATTTTTCTAAGCTTAATTACAAGTCATACAATCATTACAAGTGATTTACAACATGATTCTAATGGATATACATCATATTACAAAAATGTGCACTTGTATGACTTTGACTTGTCTTTTCTCCAATTTGAGATGCACAAGTTAGGGCAATTGGAGTGTGTCTATACCTAATCTGAAATTACTCAAGTAGAGGCATTAGACACAAATATGTGGAATGGTTAGTCATCATCAAAACATGGGTTTAGTCAATTTAGATGTGAGTCAACATTGACCTAATTGACCTTGAGTCAACATTCTCCCCCTTTTTGAAGATGACAAACCATTCCATAAATGTATTGAAAGCATTTAAGTAAATTCATACCTTTGGAGAAACCTAGGGGTTTCAATAGAATGGAGTTCATATGCTCCCCCTCAATTGATGCGTGTGGAGTTTTCATACTCCCCCTCAATTGATGACATTTCTCCTGCATGGTTAGCTTTCATAACATTTATAGAATACTATGTCTTCTACTCATATATGTTCTACACATATATGTCTTCTCCCCTTTACCTTCTCCATTTTCATGAGCATGCTTCTCCTCTTCAATGTAAGACATGCCTTATTCCTCTTTTTAAAAGAAGACATACCTTTCTCCCCCTTTGTCATTTCAAAAAGTGGGGGTTTGAAGAAAAAAGAAACATCACTTGTTAAAGAGAAAGGAGATAACACAAATATATAAGGAGAGTAGAAGAGCGCAGATAGGGGCTTGTCCAAGCATAGAAAGAAAAGCAAGTTAAAGCATATACTTGAACATCCAAAAAATGCAAGATAAAGTGCTGCAGAAAAACAATAAATCACAATTTTGACCCTCGAGATGATGGAATTTGACCAAAAACCATCGGAGCTCATGGCAAAGCGATGAGTCTTGCCCAGAAGGATGTTTCTGCATAAAAAACACTATACTTGCAGCAAAAACTGAAATTGGAGCAAAACCTGCATAAAATCCAAAAATACTCCAATTTCTACATATAATGTAGCTCTATGTGCCCTGCATCACAATGTTATGCAAGCAACTCAAGATAGTAGATATGCAATTCAAGGAACAGGCTTGAGCATATATGAGACAAGATACAAGCATAGCATATAGATGAGCAAATATTCCAATTATAAATAGGGTTAGAACTACATGTATATGAACTACTAGTGGATGATATCATAAGTTAGGACTACTAGTAGGATCTAGATCATAGCAAGATATGCCAAAAGATACACAAGATAGAGCAAGCTATGATTAGATGAAGAGATATATCCAAACAAGGAGATATGCAAGTTTAGAAGCATGAAAGGATATAACTCACTAGATATGCATCCTTACCATAAGATGATTACCCCTATGAACCTCAAGGTTGTATCAACACAAGATATACACCTAGATAGATGTAGCAAGTTAGAGCACAACGGAAGCAATTTTTAGACACAACCAAGAGATCCAAAGAGATCATCATCAAAACCTGCAAAACAACTCAAAGCAAGTAATTGCAAGATATATATATATATATATATACCAATTTAGAGCAATTAGATAGATAGAGTTGTAAGCAAGATAGGCATTTAGAACATGGCAATATGCATATATAAAGATACCAAAAGAGAGTGCCAAAGAGTAAGGCTGTTGGTTGAGAAAATCTAGTTTAGAGGGAAATTCTCATTCAATAAGCCAACTGTGTATTCTGTGCACAGTGTGATCGGTCGAGTTCTGTGCATTGTCAACTCGACCGATGACAGCTACTGGCAACACTCTTGGTGCCTATCCGTCGAGTTTCAATAGGGCAAACTCGACCGACAGATCAGCTGTCAAAAAAAGCACATATATTTCATAAAATCATATTTAAAGGCATGCTAAAAATACAAACCATATCCAAACATGTCTAAGCAAGTTAGTAATGCACTATAGAAGCATTAGAAACAGTTTTTGAGCAAGAGTGTGAAGAGAATCACAAGATACCACTTTTGACTCAAAAACCATATGTATAGTGCACACTAACTTGACAAAACAAGTTAGAAATGGTTACAAGCAATAAAACATTTACCTTTGTGCTTACCATTGCTTTTTCCACTTGTTGTCACCCTCTACACATCTCACCTTTCTTCTTTCATGTGGATTGAGAAGTCAATTTGCAATTTTGTAGCTCAAGTCAATCCATTTGCAAGTACCTACAAGAAGAAAGATGAAATGGTCCCCAATCATGTTTTTGGGTCCGGAGGAGTTAGCTTAGCAACCCAAATCCTATTGCTCTTGGGTGCTTTCCTAAAAGGACAACAATTAGAATAATGACCTAATTCATTGCAATAGTTGCATGTGCCCATAGTCTTGGAACTAGAGGATTCTCCATGGAATATTGGAGGTCCTTTATCTTTGTTGTTCCCTTTACTACTATCATATCCTAAACCATGTCTACCAATTTGTTTAGTAGTATGGTGTAGGATATCATTAAGATTCTTTTTACCAACTAAGAATCTTTGCAAAGAAGATCTCAAACTATCATTATCATGCATAAGAGAGGTAATAGTAGAAGACAAATGATTGATATTATCTCTAGCATGCAAAAGATCATTTTCTAAGCAAAGAGTTTTAGTTGAAAAGGAATCTCTATCAATATGAAGAGCAGCAACATCATTCTCTCTATTTGTAGAACTACAACAAGATTCATGCCCATTGATTTTAGCAAGTAAGGAGGCATTTTCTATTTCTAATTCATGCAAAACAAAATCTTTGTCTTTGTTTTCAGATTTAAGAACATCAATGTCATGCATGAGAGAATCAACAATTAAAGTATGCTCTCCATTTGAACTAGGCATGAGAGGTTGAGCTTCTAGAAATTTAATCTTATCAAGTAAAATAGCATTTTCAAGTTTAAGAGAGTCTACTTGTCTAAGACAATCATTTTTATCATTAAGAAAGCAAGAATTTGCATGTTCAAGATCATTTAATTCTACATACAAATTATCAACAATTTTAGCAAGCTTTTTCTTTTTCTTTTGAGAAGACTTAAGAGATGCACAAATATCATGAATGAGATCAATCAAGGATGCTTTATCTAAAGAGTCTAGATTTACCTCATTTGAGTCTTCACTTGTTGATGCTACAAGAGAAAAATGACATTCTCCTTCATCACTAGAGCTTGAGCTTGATCCTTCACATGAATCTTCACTTGAGCTTGAGTTGGAGGAGCCACTTGAGCTTGAGTGCCATTTCTCCTTGTGAAGATGGGTCTTTTTGCCTTGTGGGAAATCTTCCTTGTAGTGACCCTTCTTTCCACATGTGAAGCACCGGATGGAGGAGGACTTGCCTTTGTAGAGTCTACCCTTGGAGTACATGGCGTCTTCTTTGGCTTGAGAGGATGGAGAGACTTTTTCCATGATAGCTTCAATTTGAGCCTTTATTTCAGCCTTCTTCATTCTCTTTAGCTCTTTCTTCTCTTGTCTTTCTACTTCCTCCCTCTTGTCAAGCGTGGCTTCATGTGCTTGTAGATTTCCAATGAGCTCTTCAATAGGAATATCCCTAAGCGACCTTGCTTCTTCAATGGAAGTCACCTTGGATTCCCATCTCTTGGGGAGAGTTCTAAGGATCTTTGAGTTGATCTCTCCACTAGACATAGGATGTCCTAGAACAGCAAGACCATTCATGATGGTGTTGAGCCTTGAGTACATGTTGGCTATGCTCTCCTCCTTTCCCATCTTGAAGTTCTCAAGCAACCCTTTGAGCATGTAGAATTTGCTTTCCTTCACTTGATCTGTCCCTTCATAAGTGATGCAAAGCTTTCTCCATACCTCATAGGCCGTCTCACAAGAGGAAATCCGGTTGAACTCGGTGGGGGTCATGGATGCATATAGGATGTGCATGGCTCTAGCATTCAAGGTTGCTTTCATCAAAGTGGCTTCATCCCATTCTTCAATGTTTGTCTTTGGTAGAATGTATGGGATGTTCACCATTTGCCACATCTCGATACTTGATCCTTGGATGAAGAATTGAAGTCTTCTTCTCCAGTAGAGGAAGTTGCTCCCATCAAAGATTGGAAGGCTGGTCGAGAATCTCCCTCCTAGGTAGTCACCCATCTTCTCCTACTTGTTGAAGTATGCTTGGAGAAGACCCGCTCTAATACCACTTGTTGGATCCTAGATGGGTGATTAGATGCTCTAGAGGGGGGTGAATAGAGCTGAAAGCACTTAAACAAAATTCATTAAACCTTCAAGATATATGACAAGATAAGGTTGCTAAGTAGGTAATTTGAGTGCAACTAAATCAAGCATAGCAAGGATAAGAGAGATTGAACATGCACCAATTAAACAAGCTATTTAGAGTGGTTCCACACTTCAAACTAGAAGTGTTTCAGTCCACTTTCCTAGAGAGGTCAACCTCTAGGACTTCAACCAATTGCACTCTTATATTCAATTATAAGACTTACAATACAAGACCAACAAAGGACTTACCAATCCAATACAAAGAGTCTTCAACCTTACCAAGGACTTACCCACTTTGCAAGAGTCTTCGGCCTTCTCCAAGGACTTACCCACTCTTGCACAAGTCTTCGGCCTTGTAGGAATTACCCACTCTTCTTGGATCTTCCGCCTTTGACTTCACCTTCACTCGGAGAAGCTTCCACCAAGGTCTTACCTACTTGAGCTTGAGTCTTTTGCCTTCTCCAAGGGCTTACCCACTCTAGCTTCAAGTCTTCTGCCTTGATCTTCACCAAGGGACTCCTTCCCTTGTTCTTCTTCACCTCTCTTGGACAAGAGAGAGAACCTTCATCTTCAAGATAGGAAATGAGAGATGGGGAGGTGGTGGAAGTGAGAGCCTCACAAGATATACAAATAAAACTAGCTCTCTTACAAATCTCCTACTCACTCTAATGGATGTAGCAAGTGATTAAGCTTAGAGAGAGAGAGGAGGATGTAGGAAGCACTCAACTATTGAATAGGGACCTCACAAAGAGTTTGCAATGAATGCTCTCAACCTTGGAATGAAGCCCAAGGGGTCCTATTTATAGATGGGGATGCCTCTTAACCTTTAGGAACACTTATGAACGAAAACTAGCCGTTTTGTGGCTTGCAACGGATCTATTTTCACTTGTTGCAACTCCATAACGGCTAGAAACACTTTTCTGCACTTTTCCGTACAGTGCATTCGGTCGAGTTTCTATATGTGTAACTCGACCGATCAAGTAGCAGGCAGCCCGATATTGAAATGATCGGTCGAGTTTGTTCTGAGGAAACTCGACCGACCATTCCAACTGGAACTGGTCTACTACCCAATCGGTCGAGTTCTGTGAGTGCACAACTCGACCGATGCAATCTTCAGAAAATCGACCAAGGTTGATCGGTCGAGTTTCAGGGTGGGAAACTCGACCGAACAAGTGCCTGTAATTGATTTTCAAAGTTGCATTAAAAGTGCTCTAAAATTCGATCTAAGTGTTCCTGATATTTTTCTAAGCTTAATTACAAGTCATACAATCATTACAAGTGATTTACAACATGATTCTAATGGATATACATCATATTACAAAAATGTGCACTTGTATGACTTTGACTTGTCTTTTCTCCAATTTGAGATGCGCAAGTTAGGGCAATTGGAGTGTGTCTATACCTAATCTGAAATTACTCAAGTAGAGGCATTAGACACAAATATGTGGAATGGTTAGTCATCATCAAAACATGGGTTTAGTCAATTTAGACGTGAGTCAACATTGACCTAATTGACCTTGAGTCAACATTCTCCCCCTTTTTGAAGATGACAAACCATTCCATAAATGTATTGAAAGCATTTAAGTAAATTCATACCTTTGGAGAAACCTAGGGGTTTCAATAGAATGGAGTTCATATGCTCCCCCTCAATTGATGCGTGTGGAGTTTTCATACTCCCCCTCAATTGATGACATTTCTCCTGCATGGTTAGCTTTCATAACATTTATAGAATACTATGTCTTCTACTCATATATGTTCTACACATATATGTCTTCTCCCCTTTACCTTCTCCCTTTTCATGAGCATGCTTCTCCTCTTCAATGTAAGACATGCCTTCTTCCTCTTTTTAAAAGAAGACATACCTTTCTCCCCCTTTGTCATTTCAAAAAGTGGGGGTTTGAAGAAAAAAGAAACATCACTTGTTAAAGAGAAAGGAGATAACACAAATATATAAGGAGAGTAGAAGAGCGCAGATAGGGGCTTGTCCAAGCATAGAAAGAAAAGCAAGTTAAAGCATATACTTGAACATCCAAAAAATGCAAGATAAAGTGCTGCAGAAAAACAATAAATCACAATTTTGACCCTCGAGATGATGGAATTTGACCAAAAACCATCGGAGCTCATGGCAAAGCGATGAGTCTTGCTCAGAAGGATGTTTCTGCATAAAAAACACTATACTTGCAGCAAAAACTGAAATTGGAGCAAAACCTGCATAAAATCCAAAAATACTCCAATTTCTACATATAATGTAGCTCTATGTGCCCTGCATCACAATGTTATGCAAGCAACTCAAGATAGTAGATATGCAATTCAAGGAACAGGCTTGAGCATATATGAGACAAGATACAAGCATAGCATATAGATGAGCAAATATTCCAATTATAAATAGGGTTAGAACTACATGTATATGAACTACTAGTGGATGATATCATAAGTTAGGACTACTAGTAGGATCTAGATCATAGAAAGATATGCCAAAAGATACACAAGATAGAGCAAGCTATGATTAGATGAAGAGATATATCCAAACAAGGAGATATGCAAGTTTAGAAGCATGAAAGGATATAACTCACTAGATATGCATCCTTACCATAAGATGATTACCCCTATGAACCTCAAGGTTGTATCAACACAAGATATACACCTAGATAGATGTAGCAAGTTAGAGCACAACGGAAGCAATTTTTAGACACAACCAAGAGATCCAAAGAGATCATCATCAAAACCTGCAAAACCACTCAAAGCAAGTAATTGCAAGATATATATATATATACCAATTTAGAGCAATTAGATAGATAGAGTTGTAAGCAAGATAGGCATTTAGAACATGGCAATATGCATATATAAAGATACCAAAAGAGAGTGCCAAAGAGTAAGGCTGTTGGTTGAGAAAATCTAGTTTAGAGGGAAATTCTCATTCAATAAGCCAACTGTGTATTCTGTGCACAGTGTGATCGGTCGAGTTCTGTGCATTTTCAACTCGACCGATGACAGCTGCTGGCAACACTCTTGGTGCCTATCGGTCGAGTTTCAATAGGGCAAACTCGACCGACAGATCAGCTGTCAAAAAAAGCACATATATTTCATAAAATCATATTTAAAGGCATGCTAAAAATACAAACCATATCCAAACATGTCTAAACAAGTTAGTAATGCACTATAGAAGCATTAGAAACAGTTTTTGAGCAAGAGTGTGAAGAGAATCACAAGATACCACTTTTGACTCAAAAACCATATGTATAGTGCACACTAACTTGACAAAACAAGTTAGAAATGGTTACAAGCAATAAAACATTTACCTTTGTGCTTACCATTGCTTTTTCCACTTGTTGTCACCCTCTACACATCTCACCTTTCTTCTTTCATGTGGATTGAGAAGTCAATTTGCAATTTTGTAGCTCAAGTCAATCCATTTGCAAGTACCTACAAGAAGAAAGATGAAATGGTCCCGAATCATGTTTTTGGGTCCGGAGGAGTTAGCTTAGCAACCCAAATCCTATTGCTCTTGGGTGCTTTCCTAAAAGGACAACAATTAGAATAATGACCTAATTCATTGCAATAGTTGCATGTGCCCATAGTCTTGGAACTATAGGATTCTCCATGGAATATTGGAGGTCCTTTATCTTTGTTGTTCCCTTGACTACTATCATATCCTAAACCATGTCTACCAATTTGTTTAGTAGTATGGTGTAGGATATCATTAAGATTCTTTTTACCAACTAAGAATCTTTGCAAAGAAGATCTCAAACTATCATTATCATGCATAAGAGAGGTAATAGTAGAAGACAAATGATTGATATTATCTCTAGCATGCAAAAGATCATTTTCTAAGCAAAGAGTTTTAGTTGAAAAGGAATCTCTATCAATATGAAGAGCAGCAACATCATTCTCTCTATTTGTAGAACTACAACAAGATTCATGCCCATTGATTTTAGCAAGTAAGGAGGCATTTTCTATTTCTAATTCATGCAAAACAAAATCTTTGTCTTTGTTTTCAGATTTAAGAACATCAATGTCATGCATGAGAGAATCAACAATTAAAGTATGCTCTCCATTTGAACTAGGCATGAGAGGTTGAGCTTCTAGAAATTTAATCTTATCAAGTAAAATAGCATTTTCAAGTTTAAGAGAGTCTACTTGTCTAAGACAATCATTTTTATCATTAAGAAAGCAAGAATTTGCATGTTCAAGATCATTTAATTCTACATACAAATTATCAACAATTTTAGCAAGCTTTTTCTTTTTCTTTTGAGAAGACTTAAGAGATGCACAAATATCATGAATGAGATCAATCAAGGATGCTTTATCTAAAGAGTCTAGATTTACCTCATTTGAGTCTTCACTTGTTGATGCTACAAGAGAAAAATGACATTCTCCTTCATCACTAGAGCTTGAGCTTGATCCTTCACATGAATCTTCACTTGAGCTTGAGTTGGAGGAGCGACTTGAGCTTGAGTGCCATTTCTCCTTGTGAAGATGGGTCTTTTTGCCTTGTGGGCAATCTTCCTTGTAGTGACCCTTCTTTCCACATGTGAAGCACTGGATGGAGGAGGACTTGCCTTTGTAGAGTCTACCCTTGGAGTACATGGCGTCTTCTTTGGCTTGAGAGGATGGAGAGACTTTTTCCATGATAGCTTCAATTTGAGCCTTTATTTCAGCCTTCTTCATTCTCTTTAGCTCTTTCTTCTCTTGTCTTTCTACTTCCTCCCTCTTGTCAAGTGTGGCTTCATGTGCTTGTAGATTTCCAATGAGCTCTTCAATAGGAATATCCCTAAGCGACCTTGCTTCTTCAATGGAAGTCACCTTGGATTCCCATCTCTTGGGGAGAGCTCTAAGGATCTTTGAGTTGATCTCTCCACTAGACATAGGATGTCCTAGAACAGCAAGACCATTCAAGATGGTGTTGAGCCTTGAGTACATGTTGGCTATGCTCTCCTCCTTTCCCATCTTGAAGTTCTCAAGCAACCCTTTGAGCATGTAGACTTTTCTTTCCTTCACTTGATCTGTCCCTTCATAAGTGATGCAAAGCTTTCTCCATACCTCATAGGCCGTCTCACAAGAGGAAATCCGGTTGAACTCGGTGGGGGTCATGGATGCATATAGGATATGCATGGCTCTAGCATTCAAGGTTGCTTTCATCAAAGTGGCTTCATCCCATTCTTCAATGTTTGTCTTTGGTAGAATGTATGGGATGTTCACCATTTGCCACATCTCGAGACTTGATCCTTGGATGAAGAATTGAAGTCTTCTTCTCCAGTAGAGGAAGTTGCTCCCATCAAAGATTGGAAGGCTGGTCGAGAATCTCCCTCCTAGGTAGTCACCCATCTTCTCCTACTTGTTGAAGTATGCTTGGAGAAGACCCGCTCTAATACCACTTGTTGGATCCTAGATGGGTGATTAGATGCTCTAGAGGGGGGTGAATAGAGCTGAAAGCACTTAAACAAAATTCATTAAACCTTCAAGATATATGACAAGATAAGGTTGCTAAGTAGGTAATTTGAGTGCAACTAAATCAAGCATAGCAAGGATAAGAGAGATTGAACATGCACCAATTAAACAAGCTATTTAGAGTGGTTCCACACTTCAAACTAGAAGTGTTTCAGTCCACTTGCCTAGAGAGGTCAACCTCTAGGACTTCAACCAATTGCACTCTTATATTCAATTATAAGACTTACAATACAAGACCAACAAAGGACTTACCAATCCAATACAAAGAGTCTTCAACCTTACCAAGGACTTACCCACTTTGCAAGAGTCTTCGGCCTTCTCCAAGGACTTACCCACTCTTGCACAAGTCTTCGGCCTTGTAGGAATTACCCACTCTTCTTGGATCTTCCGCCTTTGACTTCACCTTCACTCTGAGAAGCTTCCACCAAGGTCTTACCTACTTGAGCTTGAGTATTTTGCCTTCTCCAAGGGCTTACCCACTCTAGCTTCAAGTCTTCTGCCTTGATCTTCACCAAGGGACTCCTTCCCTTGTTCTTCTTCACCTCTCTTGGACAAGAGAGAGAACCTTCATCTTCAAGATAGGAAATGAGAGATGGGGAGGTGGTGGAAGTGAGAGCCTCACAAGATATACAAATAAAACTAGCTCTCTTACAAATCTCCTACTCACTCTAATGGATGTAGCAAGTGATTAAGCTTAGAGAGAGAGAGGAGGATGTAGGAAGCACTCAACTATTGAATAGGGACCTCACAAAGAGTTTGCAATGAATGCTCTCAACCTTGGAATGAAGCCCAAGGGGTCCTATTTATAGATGGGGATGCCTCTTAACCTTTGGGAACACTTATGAACGAAAACTAGCCGTTTTGTGGCTTGCAACGGATCTATTTTCACTTGTTGCAACTCCATAATGGCTAGAAACACTTTTCTGCACTTTTCCGTACAGTGCATTCGGTCGAGTTTCTATATGTGTAACTCGACCGATCAAGTAGCAGGCAGCCCGATATTGAAATGATCGGTCGAGTTTGTTCTCAGGAAACTCGACCGACCATTCCAACTGGAACTGGCCTACTACCCAATCGGTCGAGTTCTGTGAGTGCACAACTCGACCGATGCAATCTTCAGAAAATCGACCAAGGTTGATCGGTCGAGTTTCAGGGTGCGAAACTCGACCGAACAAGTGCCTGTAATTGATTTTCAAAGTTGCATTAAAAGTGCTCTAAAATTCGATCTAAGTGTTCCTGATATTTTTCTAAGCTTAATTACAAGTCATACAATCATTACAAGTGATTTACAACATGATTCTAATGGATATACATCATATTACAAAAATGTGCACTTGTATGACTTTGACTTGTCTTTTCTCCAATTTGAGATGCGCAAGTTAGGGCAATTGGAGTGTGTCTATACCTAATCTGAAATTACTCAAGTATAGGCATTAGACACAAATATGTGGAATGGTTAGTCATCATCAAAACATGGGTTTAGTCAATTTAGACGTGAGTCAACATTGACCTAATTGACCTTGAGTCAACATTCTCCCCCTTTTTGAAGATGACAAACCATTCCATAAATGTATTGAAAGCATTTAAGTAAATTCATACCTTTGGAGAAACCTAGGGGTTTCAATAGAATGGAGTTCATATGCTCCCCCTCAATTGATGCGTGTGGAGTTTTCATACTCCCCCTCAATTGATGACATTTCTCCTGCATGGTTAGCTTTCATAACATTTATAGAATACTATGTCTTCTACTCATATATGTTCTACACATATATGTCTTCTCCCCTTTACCTTCTCCCTTTTCATGAGCATGCTTCTCCTCTTCAATGTAAGACATGCCTTCTTCCTCTTTTTAAAAGAAGACATACCTTTCTCCCCCTTTCTCATTTCAAAAAGTGGGGGTTTGAAGAAAAAAGAAACATCACTTGTTAAAGAGATAGGAGATAACACAAATATATAAGGAGAGTAGAAGAGCGCAGATAGGGGCTTGTCCAAGCATAGAAAGAAAACCAAGTTAAAGCATATACTTGAACATCCAAAAAATGCAAGATAAAGTGCTGCAGAAAAACAATAAATCACAATTTTGACCCTCGAGATGATGGAATTTGACCAAAAACCATCGGAGCTCATGGCAAAGCGATGAGTCTTGCTCAGAAGGATGTTTCTGCATAAAAAACACTATACTTGCAGCAAAAACTGAAATTGGAGCAAAACCTGCATAAAATCCAAAAATACTCCAATTTCTACATATAATGTAGCTCTATGTGCCCTGCATCACAATGTTATGCAAGCAACTCAAGATAGTAGATATGCAATTCAAGGAACAGGCTTGAGCATATATGAGACAAGATACAAGCATAGCATATAGATGAGCAAATATTCCAATTATAAACAGGGTTAGAACTACATGTATATGAACTACTAGTGGATGATATCATAAGTTAGGACTACTAGTAGGATCTAGATCATAGCAAGATATGCCAAAAGATACACAAGATAGAGCAAGCTATGATTAGATGAAGAGATATATCCAAACAAGGAGATATGCAAGTTTAGAAGCATGAAAGGATATAACTCACTAGATATGCATCCTTACCATAAGATGATTACCCCTATGAACCTCAAGGTTGTATCAACACAAGATATACACCTAGATAGATGTAGCAAGTTAGAGCACAACGGAAGCAATTTTTAGACACAACCAAGAGATCCAAAGAGATCATCATCAAAACCTGCAAAACAACTCAAAGCAAGTAATTGCAAGATATATATATATATATATACCAATTTAGAGCAATTAGATAGATAGAGTTGTAAGCAAGATAGGCATTTAGAACATGGCAATATGCATATATAAAGATACCAAAAGAGAGTGCCAAAGAGTAAGGCTGTTGGTTGAGAAAATCTAGTTTAGAGGGAAATTCTCATTCAATAAGCCAACTGTGTATTCTGTGCACAGTGTGATCGGTCGAGTTCTGTGCATTGTCAACTCGACCGATGACAGCTGCTGGCAACACTCTTGGTGCCTATCGGTCGAGTTTCAATAGGGCAAACTCGACCGACAGATCAGCTGTCAAAAAAAGCACATATATTTCATAAAATCATATTTAAAGGCATGCTAAAAATACAAACCATATCCAAACATGTCTAAACAAGTTAGTAATGCACTATAGAAGCATTAGAAACAGTTTTTGAGCAAGAGTGTGAAGAGAATCACAAGATACCACTTTTGACTCAAAAACCATATGTATAGTGCACACTAACTTGACAAAACAAGTTAGAAATGGTTACAAGCAATAAAACATTTACCTTTGTGCTTACCATTGCTTTTTCCACTTGTTGTCACCCTCTACACATCTCACCTTTCTTCTTTCATGTGGATTGAGAAGTCAATTTGCAATTTTGTAGCTCAAGTCAATCCATTTGCAAGTACCTACAAGAAGAAAGATGAAATGGTCCCCAATCATGTTTTTGGGTCCGGAGGAGTTAGCTTAGCAACCCAAATCCTATTGCTCTTGGGTGCTTTCCTAAAAGGACAACAATTAGAATAATGACCTAATTCATTGCAATAGTTGCATGTGCCCATAGTCTTGGAACTAGAGGATTCTCCATGGAATATTGGAGGTCCTTTATCTTTGTTGTTCCCTTTACTACTATCATATCCTAAACCATGTCTACCAATTTGTTTAGTAGTATGGTGTAGGATATCATTAAGATTCTTTTTACCAACTAAGAATCTTTGCAAAGAAGATCTCAAACTATCATTATCATGCATAAGAGAGGTAATAGTAGAAGATAAATGATTGATATTATCTCTAGCATGCAAAAGATCATTTTCTAAGCAAAGAGTTTTAGTTGAAAAGGAATCTCTATCAATATGAAGAGCAGCAACATCATTCTCTCTATTTGTAGAACTACAACAAGATTCATGTCCATTGATTTTAGCAAGTAAGGAGGCATTTTCTATTTCTAATTCATGCAAAACAAAATCTTTGTCTTTGTTTTCAGATTTAAGAACATCAATGTCATGCATGAGAGAATCAACAATTAAAGTATGCTCTCCATTTGAACTAGGCATGAGAGGTTGAGCTTCTAGAAATTTAATCTTATCAAGTAAAATAGCATTTTCAAGTTTAAGAGAGTCTACTTGTCTAAGACAATCATTTTTATCATTAAGAAAGCAAGAATTTGCATGTTCAAGATCATTTAATTCTACATACAAATTATCAACAATTTTAGCAAGCTTTTTCTTTTTCTTTTGAGAAGACTTAAGAGATGCACAAATATCATGAATGAGATCAATCAAGGATGCTTTATCTAAAGAGTCTAGATTTACCTCATTTGAGTCTTCACTTGTTGATGCTACAAGAGCAAAATGACATTCTCCTTCATCACTAGAGCTTGAGCTTGATCCTTCACATGAATCTTCACTTGAGCTTGAGTTGGAGGAGCCACTTGAGCTTGAGTTCCATTTCTCCTTGTGAAGATGGGTCTTTTTGCCTTGTGGGCAATCTTCCTTGTAGTGACCCTTCTTTCCACATGTGAAGCACCGGATGGAGGAGGACTTGCCTTTGTAGAGTCTACCCTTGGAGTACATGGCGTCTTCTTTGGCTTGAGAGGATGGAGAGACTTTTTCCATGATAGCTTCAATTTGAGCCTTTATTTCAGCCTTCTTCATTCTCTTTAGCTCTTTCTTCTCTTGTCTTTCTACTTCCTCCCTCTTGTCAAGCGTGGCTTCATGTGCTTGTAGATTTCCAATGAGCTCTTCAATAGGAATATCCCTAAGCGACCTTGCTTCTTCAATGGAAGTCACCTTGGATTCCCATCTCTTGGGGGGAGTTCTAAGGATCTTTGAGTTGATCTCTCCACTAGACATAGGATGTCCTAGAACAGCAAGACCATTCAAGATGGTGTTGAGCCTTGAGTACATGTTGGCTATGCTCTCCTCCTTTCCCATCTTGAAGTTCTCAAGCAACCCTTTGAGCATGTAGACTTTGCTTTCCTTCACTTGATCTGTCCCTTCATAAGTGATGCAAAGCTTTCTCCATACCTCATAGGCCGTCTCACAAGAGGAAATCCGGTTGAACTCGGTGGGGGTCATGGATGCATATAGGATGTGCATGGCTCTAGCATTCAAGGTTGCTTTCATCAAAGTGGCTTCATCCCATTCTTCAATGTTTGTCTTTGGTAGAATGTATGGGATGTTCACCATTTGCCACATCTCGAGACTTGATCCTTGGATGAAGAATTGAAGTCTTCTTCTCCAGTAGAGGAAGTTGCTCCCATCAAAGATTGGAAGGCTGGTCGAGAATCTCCCTCCTAGGTAGTCACCCATCTTCTCCTACTTGTTGAAGTATGCTTGGAGAAGACCCGCTCTAATACCACTTGTTGGATCCTAGATGGGTGATTAGATGCTCTAGAGGGGGGTGAATAGAGCTGAAAGCACTTAAACAAAATTCATTAAACCTTCAAGATATATGACAAGATAAGGTTGCTAAGTAGGTAATTTGAGTGCAACTAAATCAAGCATAGCAAGGATAAGAGAGATTGAACATGCACCAATTAAACAAGCTATTTAGAGTGGTTCCACACTTCAAACTAGAAGTGTTTCAGTCCACTTGCCTAGAGAGGTCAACCTTTAGGACTTCAACCAATTGCACTCTTATATTCAATTATAAGACTTACAATACAAGACCAACAAAGGACTTACCAATCCAATACAAAGAGTCTTCAACCTTACCAAGGACTTACCCACTTTGCAAGAGTCTTCGGCCTTCTCCAAGGACTTACCCACTCTTGCACAAGTCTTCGGCCTTGTAGGAATTACCCACTCTTCTTGGATCTTGCACCTTTGACTTCACCTTCACTCGGAGAAGCTTCCACCAAGGTCTTACCTACTTGAGCTTGAGTCTTTTGCCTTCTCCAAGGGCTTACCCACTCTAGCTCCAAGTCTTCTGCCTTGATCTTCACCAAGGGACTCCTTCCCTTGTTCTTCTTCACCTCTCTTGGACAAGAGAGAGAACCTTCATCTTCAAGATAGGAAATGAGAGATGGGGAGGTGGTGGAAGTGAGAGCCTCACAAGATATACAAATAAAACTAGCTCTCTTACAAATATCCTACTCACTCTAAAAGATGTAGCAAGTGATTAAGCTTAGAGAGAGAGGAGGAGGATGTAGGAAGCACTCAACTATTGAATAGGGACCTCACAAAGAGTTTGCAATGAATGCTCTCAACCTTGGAATGAAGCCCAAGGGGTCCTATTTATAGATGGGGATGCCTCTTAACCTTTGGGAACACTTATGAACGAAAACTAGCCGTTTTGTGGCTTGCAACGGATCTATTTTCACTTGTTGCAACTCCATAACGGCTAGAAACACTTTTCTGCACTTTTCCGTACAGTGCATTCGGTCGAGTTTCTATATGTGTAACTCGACCGATCAAGTAGCAGGCAGGCCGATATTGAAATGATCGGTCGAGTTTGTTCTGAGGAAACTCGACCGACCATTCCAACTGGAACTGGCCTACTACCCAATCGTTCGAGTTATGTGAGTGCACAACTCGACCGATGCAATCTTCAGAAAATCGACCAAGGTTGATCGGTCGAGTTTCAGGGTGGGAAACTCGACCGAACAAGTGCCTGTAATTGATTTTCAAAGTTGCATTAAAAGTGCTCTAAAATTCGATCTAAGTGTTCCTGATATTTTTCTAAGCTTAATTACAAGTCATACAATCATTACAAGTGATTTACAACATGATTCTAATGGATATACATCATATTACAAAAATGTGCACTTGTATGACTTTGACTTGTCTTTTCTCCAATTTGAGATGCGCAAGTTAGGGCAATTGGAGTGTGTCTATACCTAATCTGAAATTACTCAAGTATAGGCATTAGACACAAATATGTGGAATGGTTAGTCATCATCAAAACATGGGTTTAGTCAATTTAGACGTGAGTCAACATTGACCTAATTGACCTTGAGTCAACATTCTCCCCCTTTTTGAAGATGACAAACCATTCCATAAATGTATTGAAAGCATTTAAGTAAATTCATACCTTTGGAGAAACCTAGGGGTTTCAATAGAATGGAGTTCATATGCTCCCCCTCAATTGATGTGTGTGGAGTTTTCATACTCCCCCTCAATTGATGACATTTCTCCTGCATGGTTAGCTTTCATAACATTTATAGAATACTATGTCTTCTACTCATATATGTTCTACACATATATGTCTTCTCCCCTTTACCTTCTCCCTTTTCATGAGCATGCTTCTCCTCTTCAATGTAAGACATGCCTTCTTCCTCTTTTTAAAAGAAGACATACCTTTCTCCCCCTTTGTCATTTCAAAAAGTGGGGGTTTGAAGAAAAAAGAAACATCACTTGTTAAAGAGAAAGGAGATAACACAAATATATAAGGAGAGTAGAAGAGCGCAGATAGGGGCTTGTCCAAGCATAGAAAGAAAAGCAAGTTAAAGCATATACTTGAACATCCAAAAAATGCAAGATAAAGTGCTGCAGAAAAACAATAAATCACAATTTTGACCCTCGAGATGATGGAATTTGACCAAAAACCATCGGAGCTTGCTCAGAAGGATGTTTCTGCATAAAAAACACTATACTTGCAGCAAAAACTGAAATTGGAGCAAAACCTGCATAAAATCCAAAAATACTCCAATTTCTACATATAATGTAGCTCTATGTGCCCTGCATCACAATGTTATGCAAGCAACTCAAGATAGTAGATATGCAATTCAAGGAACAGGCTTGAGCATATATGAGACAAGATACAAGCATAGCATATAGATGAGCAAATATTCCAATTATAAACAGGGTTAGAACTACATGTATATGAACTACTAGTAGATGATATCATAAGTTAGGACTACTAGTAGGATCTAGATCATAGCAAGATATGCCAAAAGATACACAAGATAGAGCAAGCTATGATTAGATGAAGAGATATATCCAAACAAGGAGATATGCAAGTTTAGAAGCATGAAAGGATATAACTCACTAGATATGCATCCTTACCATAAGATGATTACCCCTATGAACCTCAAGGTTGTATCAACACAAGATATACACCTAGATAGATGTAGCAAGTTAGAGCACAACGGAAGCAATTTTTAGACACAACCAAGAGATCCAAAGAGATCATCATCAAAACCTGCAAAACAACTCAAAGCAAGTAATTGCAAGATATATATATATATATACCAATTTAGAGCAATTAGATAGATAGAGTTGTAAGCAAGATAGGCATTTAGAACATGGCAATATGCATATATAAAGATACCAAAAGAGAGTGCCAAAGAGTAAGGCTGTTGGTTGAGAAAATCTAGTTTAGAGGGAAATTCTCATTCAATAAGCCAACTGTGTATTTTGTGCACAGTGTGATCGGTCGAGTTCTGTGCATTGTCAACTCGACCGATGACAGCTGCTGGCAACACTCTTGGTGCCTATCGGTCGAGTTTCAATAGGGCAAACTCGACCGACAGATCAGCTGTCAAAAAAAGCACATATATTTCATAAAATCATATTTAAAGGCATGCTAAAAATACAAACCATATCCAAACATGTCTAAGCAAGTTAGTAATGCACTATAGAAGCATTAGAAACAGTTTTTGAGCAAGAGTGTGAAGAGAATCACAAGATACCACTTTTGACTCAAAAACCATATGTATAGTGCACACTAACTTGACAAAACAAGTTAGAAATGGTTACAAGCAATAAAACATTTACCTTTGTGCTTACCATTGCTTTTTCCACTTGTTGTCACCCTCTACACATCTCACCTTTCTTCTTTCATGTGGATTGAGAAGTCAATTTGCAATTTTGTAGCTCAAGTCAATCCATTTGCAAGTACCTACAAGAAGAAAGATGAAATGGTCCCCAATCATGTTTTTGGGTCCGGAGGAGTTAGCTTAGCAACCCAAATCCTATTGCTCTTGGGTGCTTTCCTAAAAGGACAACAATTAGAATAATGACCTAATTCATTGCAATAGTTGCATGTGCCCATAGTCTTGGAACTAGAGGATTCTCCACGGAATATTGGAGGTCCTTTATCTCTGTTGTTCCCTTTACTACTATCATATCCTAAACCATGTCTACCAATTTGTTTAGTAGTATGGTGTAGGATATCATTAAGATTCTTTTTACCAACTAAGAATCTTTGCAAAGAAGATCTCAAACTATCATTATCATGCATAAGAGAGGTAATAGTAGAAGACAAATGATTGATATTATCTCTAGCATGCAAAAGATCATTTTCTAAGCAAAGAGTTTTAGTTGAAAAGGAATCTCTATCAATATGAAGAGCAGCAACATCATTCTCTCTATTTGTAGAACTACAACAAGATTCATGCCCATTGATTTTAGCAAGTAAGGAGGCATTTTCTATTTCTAATTCATGCAAAACAAAATCTTTGTCTTTGTTTTCAGATTTAAGAACATCAATGTCATGCATGAGAGAATCAACAATTAAAGTATGCTCTCCATTTGAACTAGGCATGAGAGGTTGAGCTTCTAGAAATTTAATCTTATCAAGTAAAATAGCATTTTCAAGTTTAAGAGAGTCTACTTGTCTAAGACAATCAATTTTATCATTAAGAAAGCAAGAATTTGCATGTTCAAGATCATTTAATTCTACATACAAATTATCAACAATTTTAGCAAGCTTTTTCTTTTTCTTTTGAGAAGACTTAAGAGATGCACAAATATCATGAATGAGATCAATCAAGGATGCTTTATCTAAAGAGTCTAGATTTACCTCATTTGAGTCTTCACTTGTTGATGCTACAAGAGCAAAATGACATTCTCCTTCATCACTAGAGCTTGAGCTTGATCCTTCACATGAATCTTCACTTGAGCTTGAGTTGGAGGAGCCACTTGAGCTTGAGTGCCATTTCTCCTTGTGAAGATGGGTCTTTTTGCCTTGTGGGCAATCTTCCTTGTAGTGACCCTTCTTTCCACATGTGAAGCACCGGATGGAGGAGGACTTGCCTTTGTAGAGTCTACCCTTGGAGTACATGGCGTCTTCTTTGGCTTGAGAGGATGGAGAGACTTTTTCCATGATAGCTTCAATTTGAGCCTTTATTTCAGCCTTCTTCATTCTCTTTAGCTCTTTCTTCTCTTGTCTTTCTACTTCCTCCCTCTTGTCAAGCGTGGCTTCATGTGCTTGTAGATTTCCAATGAGCTCTTCAATAGGAATATCCCTAAGCGACCTTGCTTCTTCAATGGAAGTCACCTTGGATTCCCATCTCTTGGGGAGAGTTCTAAGGATCTTTGAGTTGATCTCTCCACTAGACATAGGATGTCCTAGAACAGCAAGACCATTCAAGATGGTGTTGAGCCTTGAGTACATGTTGGCTATGCTCTCCTCCTTTCCCATCTTGAAGTTCTCAAGCAACCCTTTGAGCATGTAGACTTTGCTTTCCTTCACTTGATCTGTCCCTTCATAAGTGATGCAAAGCTTTCTCCATACCTCATAGGCCGTCTCACAAGAGAAAATCCGGTTGAACTCGGTGGGGGTCATGGATGCATATAGGATGTGCATGGCTCTAGCATTCAAGGTTGCTTTCATCAAAATGGCTTCATCCCATTCTTCAATGTTTGTCTTTGGTAGAATGTATGGGATGTTCACCATTTGCCACATCTCGAGACTTGATCCTTGGATGAAGAATTGAAGTCTTCTTCTCCAGTAGAGGAAGTTGCTCCCATCAAAGATTGGAAGGCTGGTCGAGAATCTCCCTCCTAGGTAGTCACCCATCTTCTCCTACTTGTTGAAGTATGCTTGGAGAAGACCCGCTCTAATACCACTTGTTGGATCCTAGATGGGTGATTAGATGCTCTAGAGGGGGGGTGAATAGAGCTGAAAGCACTTAAACAAAATTCATTAAACCTTCAAGATATATGACACGATAAGGTTGCTAAGTAGGTAATTTGAGTGCAACTAAATCAAGCATAGCAAGGATAAGAGAGATTGAACATGCACCAATTAAACAATCTATTTAGAGTGGTTCCACACTTCAAACTAGAAGTGTTTCAGTCCACTTGCCTAGAGAGGTCAACCTCTAGGACTTCAACCAATTGCACTCTTATATTCAATTATAAGACTTACAATACAAGACCAACAAAGGACTTACCAATCCAATACAAAGAGTCTTCAACCTTACCAAGGACTTACCCACTTTGCAAGAGTCTTCGGCCTTCTCCAAGGACTTACCCACTCTTGCACAAGTCTTCGGCCTTGTAGGAATTACCCACTCTTCTTGGATCTTCCGCCTTTGACTTCACCTTCACTCGGAGAAGCTTCCACCAAGGTCTTACCTACTTGAGCTTGAGTCTTTTGCCTTCTCCAAGGGCTTACCCACTCTAGCTCCAAGTCTTCTGCCTTGATCTTCACCAAGGGACTCCTTCCCTTGTTCTTCTTCACCTCTCTTGGACAAGAGAGAGAACCTTCATCTTCAAGATAGGAAATGAGAGATGGGGAGGTGGTGGAAGTGAGAGCCTCACAAGATATACAAATAAAACTAGCTCTCTTACAAATATCCTACTCACTCTAAAAGATGTAGCAAGTGATTAAGCTTAGAGAGAGAGGAGGAGGATGTAGGAAGCACTCAACTATTGAATAGGGACCTCACAAAGAGTTTGCAATGAATGCTCTCAACCTTGGAATGAAGCACAAGGGGTCCTATTTATAGATGGGGATGCCTCTTAACCTTTGGGAACACTTATGAACGAAAACTAGCCGTTTTGTGGCTTGCAACGGATCTATTTTCACTTGTTGCAACTCCATAACGGCTAGAAACACTTTTCTGCACTTTTCCGTACAGTGCATTCGGTCGAGTTTCTATATGTGTAACTCGACCGATCAAGTAGCAGGTAGGCCGATATTGAAATGATCGGTCGAGTTTGTTCTGAGGAAACTCGACCGACCATTCCAAATGGAACTGGCCTACTACCCAATCGTTCGAGTTCTGTGAGTGCACAACTCGACCGATGCAATCTTCAGAAAATCGACCAAGGTTGATCGGTCGAGTTTCAGGGTGGGAAACTCGACCGAACAAGTGCCTGTAATTGATTTTCAAAGTTGCATTAAAAGTGCTCTAAAATTCGATCTAAGTGTTCCTGATATTTTTCTAAGCTTAATTACAAGTCATACAATCATTAAAAGTGATTTACAACATGATTCTAATGGATATACATCATATTACAAAAATGTGCACTTGTATGACTTTGACTTGTCTTTTCTCCAATTTGAGATGCGCAAGTTAGGGCAATTGGAGTGTGTCTATACCTAATCTGAAATTACTCAAGTAGAGGCATTAGACACAAATATGTGGAATGGTTAGTCATCATCAAAACATGGGTTTAGTCAATTTAGACGTGAGTCAACATTGACCTAATTGACCTTGAGTCAACATTCTCCCCCTTTTTGAAGATGACAAACCATTCCATAAATGTATTGAAAGCATTTAAGTAAATTCATACCTTTGGAGAAACCTAGGGGTTTCAATAGAATGGAGTTCATATGCTCCCCCTCAATTGATGCGTGTGGAGTTTTCATACTCCCCCTCAATTGATGACATTTCTCCTGCATGGTTAGCTTTCATAACATTTATAGAATACTATGTCTTCTACTCATATATGTTCTACACATATATGTCTTCTCCCCTTTACCTTCTCCCTTTTCATGAGCATGCTTCTCCTCTTCAATGTAAGACATGCCTTCTTCCTCTTTTTAAAAGAAGACATACCTTTCTCCCCCTTTGTCATTTCAAAAAGTGGGGGTTTGAAGAAAAAAGAAACATCACTTGTTAAAGAGAAAGGAGATAACACAAATATATAAGGAGAGTAGAAGAGCGCAGATAGGGGCTTGTCCAAGCATAGAAAGAAAAGCAAGTTAAAGCATATACTTGAACATCCAAAAAATGCAAGATAAAGTGCTGCAGAAAAACAATAAATCACAATTTTGACCCTCGAGATGATGGAATTTGACCAAAAACCGTCGGAGCTCATGGCAAAGCGATGAGTCTTGCTCAGAAGGATGTTTCTGCATAAAAAACACTATACTTGCAGCAAAAACTGAAATTGGAGCAAAACCTGCATAAAATCCAAAAATACTCCAATTTCTACATATAATGTAGCTCTATGTGCCCTGCATCACAATGTTATGCAAGCAACTCAAGATAGTAGATATGCAATTCAAGGAACAGGCTTGAGCATATATGAGACAAGATACAAGCATAGCATATAGATGAGCAAATATTCCAATTATAAATAGGGTTAGAACTACATGTATATGAACTACTAGTGGATGATATCATAAGTTAGGACTACTAGTAGGATCTAGATCATAGCAAGATATGCCAAAAGATACACAAGATAGAGCAAGCTATGATTAGATGAAGAGATATATCCAAACAAGGAGATATGCAAGTTTAGAAGCATGAAAGGATATAACTCACTAGATATGCATCCTTACCATAAGATGATTACCCCTATGAACCTCAAGGTTGTATCAACACAAGATATACACCTAGATAGATGTAGCAAGTTAGAGCACAACGGAAGCAATTTTTAGACACAACCAAGAGATCCAAAGAGATCATCATCAAAACCTGCAAAACAACTCAAAGCAAGTAATTGCAAGATATATATATATATACCAATTTAGAGCAATTAGATAGATAGAGTTGTAAGAAATATAGGCATTTAGAACATGACAATATGCATATATAAAGATACCAAAAGAGAGTGCCAAAGAGTAAGGCTGTTGGTTGAGAAAATCTAGTTTAGAGGGAAATTCTCATTCAATAAGCCAACTGTGTATTCTGTGCACAGTGTGATCGGTCGAGTTCTGTGCATTGTCAACTCGACCGATGACAGCTACTGGCAACACTCTTGGTGCCTATCGGTCGAGTTTCAATAGGGCAAACTCGACTGACAGATCAGCTGTCAAAAAAGCACATGTATTTCATAAAATCATATTTAAAGGCATGCTAAAAATACAAACCATATCCAAACATGTCTAAGCAAGTTAGTAATGCACTATAGAAGCATTAGAAACAGTTTTTGAGCAAGAGTGTGAAGAGAATCACAAGATACCACTTTTGACTCAAAAACCATATGTATAGTGCACACTAACTTGACAAAACAAGTTAGAAATGGTTACAAGCAATAAAACATTTACCTTTGTGCTTACCATTGCTTTTTCCACTTGTTGTCACCCTCTACACATCTCACCTTTCTTCTTTCATGTGGATTGAGAAGTCAATTTGCAATTTTGTAGCTCAAGTCAATCCATTTGCAAGTACCTACAAGAAGAAAGATGAAATGGTCCCCAATCATGTTTTTGGGTCTGGAGGAGTTAGCTTAGCAACCCAAATCCTATTGCTCTTGGGTGCTTTCCTAAAAGGACAACAATTAGAATAATGACCTAATTCATTGCAATAGTTGCATGTGCCCATAGTCTTGGAACTAGAGGATTCTCCATGGAATATTGTAGGTCCTTTATCTTTGTTGTTCCCTTGACTACTATCATATCCTAAACCATGTCTACCAATTTGTTTAGTAGTATGGTGTAGGATATCATTAAGATTCCTTTTACCAACTAAGAATCTTTGCAAAGAAGATCTCAAACTATCATTATCATGCATAAGAGAGGTAATAGTAGAAGACAAATGATTGATATTATCTCTAGCATGCAAAAGATCATTTTCTAAGCAAAGAGTTTTAGTTGAAAAGGAATCTCTATGAATATGAAGAGCAGCAACATCATTCTCTCTATTTGTAGAACTACAACAAGATTCATGCCCATTGATTTTATCAAGTAAGGAGGCATTTTCTATTTCTAATTCATGCAAAACAAAATCGTTGTCTTTGTTTTCAGATTTAAGAACATCAATGTCATGCATGAGAGAATCAGCAATTAAAGTATGCTCTCCATTTGAACTAGGCATGAGAGGTTGAGCTTCTAGAAATTTAATCTTATCAAGTAAAATAGCATTTTCAAGTTTAAGAGAGTCTACTTGTCTAAGACAATCATTTTTATCATTAAGAAAGCAAGAATTTGCATGTTCAAGATCATTTAATTCTACATACAAATTATCAACAATTTTAGCAAGCTTTTTCTTTTTCTTTTGAGAAGACTTAAGAGATGCACAAATATCATGAATGAGATCAATTAAGGATGCTTTATCTAAAGAGTCTAGATTTACCTCATTTGAGTCTTCACTTGTTGATGCTACAAGAGAAAAATGACATTCTCCTTCATCACTAGAGCTTGAGCTTGATCCTTCACATGAATCTTCACTTGAGCTTGAGTTGGAGGAGCCACTTGAGCTTGAGTTCCATTTGTCCTTGTGAAGATGGGTCTTTTTGCCTTGTGGGCAATCTTCCTTGTAGTGACCCTTCTTTCCACATGTGAAGCATCGGATGGAGGAGGACTTGCCTTTGTAGAGTCTACCCTTGGAGTACATGGCGTCTTCTTTGGCTTGAGAGGATGGAGAGACTTTTTCCATGATAGCTTCAATTTGAGCCTTTATTTCAGCATTCTTCATTCTCTTTAGCTCTTTCTTCTCTTGTCTTTCTACTTCCTCCCTCTTGTCAAGCGTGGCTTCATGTGCTTGTAGATTTCCAATGAGCTCTTCAATAGGAATATCCCTAAGCGACCTTGCTTTTTCAATGGAAGTCACCTTGGATTCCCATCTCTTGGGGAGAGTTCTAAGGATCTTTGAGTTGATCTCTCCACTAGACATAGGATGTCCTAGAACAGCAAGACCATTCAAGATGGTGTTGAGCCTTGAGTACATGTTGGCTATGCTCTCCTCCTTTCCCATCTTGAAGTTCTCAAGCAACCCTTTGAGCATGTAGACTTTGCTTTCCTTCACTTGATCTGTCCCTTCATAAGTGATGCAAAGCTTTCTCCATACCTCATAGGCTATCTCACAAGAGGAAATCCGGTTGAACTCGGTGGGGGTCATGGATGCATATAGGATGTGCATGGCTCTAGCATTCAAGGTTGCTTTCATCAAAGTGGCTTCATCCCATTCTTCAATGTTTGTCTTTGGTAGAATGTATGGGATGTTCACCATTTGCCACATCTCGAGACTTGATCCTTGGATGAAGAATTGAAGTCTTCTTCTCCAGTAGAGGAAGTTGCTCCCATCAAAGATTGGAAGGCTGGTCGAGAATCTCCCTCCTAGGTAGTCACCCATCTTCTCCTACTTGTTGAAGTATGCTTGGAGAAGACCCGCTCTAATACCACTTGTTGGATCCTAGATGGGTGATTAGATGCTCTAGAGGGGGGGTGAATAGAGCTGAAAGCACTTAAACAAAATTCATTAAACCTTCAAGATATATGACAAGATAAGGTTGCTAAGTAGGTAATTTGAGTGCAACTAAATCAAGCATAGCAAGGATAAGAGAGATTGAACATGCACCAATTAAACAAGCTATTTAGAGTGGTTCCACACTTCAAACTAGAAGTGTTTCAGTCCACTTGCCTAGAGAGGTCAACCTCTAAGACTTCAACCAATTGCACTCTTATATTCAATTATTAGACTTACAATACAAGACCAACAAAGGACTTACCAATCCAATACAAAGAGTCTTCAACCTTACCAAGGACTTACCCACTTTGCAAGAGTCTTCGGCCTTCTCCAAGGACTTACCCACTCTTGCACAAGTCTTCGGCCTTGTAGGAATTACCCACTCTTCTTGGATCTTCCGCCTTTGACTTCACCTTCACTCGGAGAAGCTTCCACCAAGGTCTTACCTACTTGATCTTGAGTCTTTTGCCTTCTCCAAGGGCTTACCCACTCTAGCTCCAAGTCTTCTGCCTTGATCTTCACCAAGGGACTCCTTCCCTTGTTGTTCTTCACCTCTCTTGGACAAGAGAGAGAACCTTCATCTTCAAGATAGGAAATGAGAGATGGGGAGGTGGTGGAAGTGAGAGCCTCACAAGATATACAAATAAAACTAGCTCTCTTACAAATCTCCTACTCACTCTAATGGATGTAGCAAGTGATTAAGCTTAGAGAGAGAGAGGAGGATGTAGGAAGCACTCAACTATTGAATAGGGACCTCACAAAGAGTTTGCAATGAATGCTCTCAACCTTGGAATGAAGCCCAAGGGGTCCTATTTATAGATGGGGATGCCTATTAACCTTTGGGAACACTTATGAACGAAAACTAGCCGTTTTGTGGCTTGCAACGGATCTATTTTCACTTGTTGCAACTCCATAACGGCTAGAAACACTTTTCTGCACTTTTCCGTACAGTGCATTCGGTCGAGTTTCTATATGTGTAACTCGACCGATCAAGTAGCAGGCAGCCCGATATTGAAATGATCGGTCGAGTTTGTTCTGAGGAAACTCGACCGACCATTCCAAATGGAACTGGCCTACTACCCAATCGTTCGAGTTCTGTGAGTGCACAACTCGACCGATGCAATCTTCAGAAAATCGACCAAGGTTGATCGGTCGAGTTTCAGGGTGGGAAACTCGACCGAACAAGTGCCTGTAATTGATTTTCAAAGTTGCATTAAAAGTGCTCTAAAATTCGATCTAAGTGTTCCTGATATTTTTCTAAGCTTAATTACAAGTCATACAATCATTAAAAGTGATTTACAACATGATTCTAATGGATATACATCATATTACAAAAATGTGCACTTGTATGACTTTGACTTGTCTTTTCTCCAATTTGAGATGCGCAAGTTAGGGCAATTGGAGTGTGTCTATACCTAATCTGAAATTACTCAAGTAGAGGCATTAGACACAAATATGTGGAATGGTTAGTCATCATCAAAACATGGGTTTAGTCAATTTAGACGTGAGTCAACATTGACCTAATTGACCTTGAGTCAACATTCTCCCCCTTTTTGAAGATGACAAACCATTCCATAAATGTATTGAAAGCATTTAAGTAAATTCATACCTTTGGAGAAACCTAGGGGTTTCAATAGAATGGAGTTCATATGCTCCCCCTCAATTGATGCGTGTGGAGTTTTCATACTCCCCCTCAATTGATGACATTTCTCCTGCATGGTTAGCTTTCATAACATTTATAGAATACTATGTCTTCTACTCATATATGTTCTACACATATATGTCTTCTCCCCTTTACCTTCTCCCTTTTCATGAGCATGCTTCTCCTCTTCAATGTTAGACATGCCTTCTTCCTCTTTTTAAAAGAAGACATACCTTTCTCCCCCTTTGTCATTTCAAAAAGTGGGGGTTTGAAGAAAAAAGAAACATCACTTGTTAAAGAGAAAGGAGATAACACAAATATATAAGGAGAGTAGAAGAGCGCAGATAGGGGCTTGTCCAAGCATAGAAAGAAAAGCAAGTTAAAGCATATACTTGAACATCCAAAAAATGCAAGATAAAGTGCTGCAGAAAAACAATAAATCACAATTTTGACCCTCGAGATGATGGAATTTGACCAAAAACCATCGGAGCTCATGGCAAAGCGATGAGTCTTGCTCAGAAGGATGTTTCTGCTTAAAAAACACTATACGTGCAGCAAAAACTGAAATTGGAGCAAAACCTGCATAAAATCCAAAAATACTCCAATTTCTACATATAATGTAGCTCTATGTGCCCTGCATCACAATGTTATGCAAGCAACTCAAGATAGTAGATATGCAATTCAAGGAACAGGCTTGAGCATATATGAGACAAGATACAAGCATAGCATATAGATGAGCAAATATTCCAATTATAAATAGGGTTAGAACTACATGTATATGAACTACTAGTGGATGATATCATAAGTTAGGACTACTAGTAGGATCTAGATCATAGCAAGATATGCCAAAAGATACACAAGATAGAGCAAGCTATGATTAGATGAAGAGATATATCCAAACAAGGAGATATGCAAGTTTAGAAGCATGAAAGGATATAACTCACTAGATATGCATCCTTACCATAAGATGATTACCCCTATGAACCTCAAGGTTGTATCAACACAAGATATACACCTAGATAGATGTAGCAAGTTAGAGCACAACGGAAGCAATTTTTAGACACAACCAAGAGATCCAAAGAGATCATCATCAAAACCTGCAAAACAACTCAAAGCAAGTAATTGCAAGATATATATATATACCAATTTAGAGCAATTAGATAGATAGAGTTGTAAGCAAGATAGGCATTTAGAACATGGAAATATGCATATATAAAGATACCAAAAGAGAGTGCCAAAGAGTAAGGTTGTTGGTTGAGAAAATCTAGTTTAGAGGGAAATTCTCATTCAATAAGCCAACTGTGTATTCTGTGCACAGTGTGATCGGTCGAGTTCTGTGCATTGTCAACTCGACCGATGACAGCTGCTGGCAACACTCTTGGTGCCTATCGGTCGATTTTCAATAGGGCAAACTCGACCGACAGATCAGCTGTCAAAAAAAGCACATATATTTCATAAAATCATATTTAAAGGCATGCTAAAAATACAAACCATATCCAAACATGTCTAAGCAAGTTAGTGATGCACTATAGAAGCATTAGATACATTTTTTGAGCAAGATTGTGAAGAGAATCACAAGATACCACTTTTGACTCAAAAACCATATGTATAGTGCACACTAACTTGACAAAACAAGTTAGAAATGGTTACAAGCAATAAAACATTTACCTTTGTGCTTACCATTGCTTTTTCCACTTGTTGTCACCCTCTACACATCTCACCTTTCTTCTTTCATGTGGATTGAGAAGTCAATTTGCAATTTTGTAGCTCATGTCAATCCATTTGCAAGTACCTACAAGAAGAAAGATGAAATGGTCCCCAATCATGTTTTTGGGTCCGGAGGAGTTAGCTTAGCAACCCAAATCCTATTGCTCTTGGGTGCTTTCCTAAAAGGACAACAATTAGAATAATGACCTAATTCATTGCAATAGTTGCATGTGCCCATAGTCTTGGAACTAGAGGATTCTCCATGGAATATTGGAGGTCCTTTATCTTTGTTGTTCCCTTGACTACTATCATATCCTAAACCATGTCTACCAATTTGTTTAGTAGTATGGTGTAGGATATCATTAAGATTATTTTTACCAACTAAGAATCTTTGCAAAGAAGATCTCAAACTATCATTATCATTCATAAGAGAGGTAATAGTAGAAGACAAATGATTGATATTATCTCTAGCATGCAAAAGATCATTTTCTAAGCAAAGAGTTTTAGTTGAAAAGGAATCTCTATCAATATGAAGAGCAGCAACATCATTCTCTCTATTTGTAGAACTACGACAAGATTCATGCCCATTGATTTTAGCAAGTAAGGAGGCATTTTCTATTTCTAATTCATGCAAAACAAAATCTTTGTCTTTGTTTTCAGATTTAAGAACATCAATGTCATGCATGAGAGAATCAACAATTAAAGTATGCTCTCCATTTGAACTAGGCATGAGAGGTTGGGCTTCTAGAAATTTAATCTTATCAAGTAAAATAGCATTTTCAAGTTTAAGAGAGTCTACTTGTCTAAGACAATCATTTTTATCATTAAGAAAGCAAGAATTTGCATGTTCGAGATCATTTAATTCTACATACAAATTATCAACAATTTTAGCAAGCTTTTTCTTTTTCTTTTGAGAAGACTTAAGAGATGCACAAATATCATGAATGAGATCAATCAAGGATGCTTTATCTAAAGAGTCTAGATTTACCTCATTTGAGTCTTCACTTGTTGATGCTACAAGAGCAAAATGACATTCTCCTTCATCACTAGAGCTTGAGCTTGATCCTTCACATGAATCTTCACTTGAGCTTGAGTTGGAGGAGCCACTTGAGCTTGAGTGCCATTTCTCCTTGTGAAGATGGGTCTTTTTGCCTTGTGGGCAATCTTCCCTGTAGTGACCCTTCTTTCCACATGTGATGCACCGGATGGAGGAGGACTTGCCTTTGTAGAGTCTACCCTTGGAGTACATGGCGTCTTCTTTGGCTTGAGAGGATGGAGAGACTTTTTCCATGATAGCTTCAATTTGAACCTTTATTTCAGCCTTCTTCATTCTCTTTATCTCTTTCTTCTCTTGTCTTTCTACTTCCTCCCTCTTGTCAAGCGTGGCTTCATGTGCTTGTAGATTTCCAATGAGCTCTTCAATAGGAATATCCCTAAGCGACCTTGCTTCTTCAATGGAAGTCACCTTGGATTCCCATCTCTTGGGGAGAGTTCTAAGGATCTTTGAGTTGATCTCTCCACTAGACATAGGATGTCCTAGAACAGCAAGACCATTCAAGATGGTGTTGAGCCTTGAGTACATGTTGGCTATGCTCTCCTCCTTTCCCATCTTGAAGTTCTCAAGCAACCCTTTGAGCATGTAGACTTTGCTTTCCTTCACTTGATCTGTCCCTTCATAAGTGATGCAAAGCTTTCTCCATACCTCATAGGCCGTCTCACAAGAGGAAATCCGGTTGAACTCGGTGGGGGTCATGGATGCATATAGGATGTGCATGGCTCTAGCATTCAAGGTAGCTTTCATCAAAGTGGCTTCATCCCATTCTTCAATGTTTGTCTTTGGTAGAATGTATGGGATGTTCACCATTTGCCACATCTCGAGACTTGATCCTTGGATGAAGAATTGAAGTCTTCTTCTCCAGTAGAGGAAGTTGCTCCCATCAAAGATTGGAAGGCTGGTCGAGAATCTCCCTCCTAGGTAGTCACCCATCTTCTCCTACTTGTTGAAGTATGCTTGGAGAAGACCCGCTCTAATACCACTTGTTGGATCCTAGATGGGTGATTAGATGCTCTAGAGGGGGGGTGAATAGAGCTGAAAGCACTTAAACAAAATTCATTAAACCTTCAAGATATATGACAAGATAAGGTTGCTAAGTAGGTAATTTGAGTGCAACTAAATCAAGCATAGCAAGGATAAGAGATATTGAACATGCACCAATTAAACAAGCTATTTAGAGTGGTTCCACACTTCAAACTAGAAGTGTTTCAGTCCACTTGCCTAGAGAGGTCAACCTCTAGGACTTCAACCAATTGCACTCTTATATTCAATTATAAGACTTACAATACAAGACCAACAAAGGACTTACCAATCCAATACAAAGAGTCTTCAACCTTACCAAGGACTTACCCACTTTGCAAGAGTCTTCGGCCTTCTCCAAGGACTTACCCACTCTTGCACAAGTCTTCGGCCTTGTAGGAATTACCCACTCTTCTTGGATCTTCCGCCTTTGACTTCACCTTCACTCAGAGAAGCTTCCACCAAGGTCTTACCTACTTGAGCTTGAGTCTTTTGCCTTCTCCAAGGGCTTACCCACTCTAGCTCCAAGTCTTCTGCCTTGATCTTCACCAAGGGACTCCTTCCCTTGTTCTTCTTCACCTCTCTTGGACAAGAGAGAGAACCTTCATCTTCAAGATAGGAAATGAGAGATGGGGAGGTGGTGGAAGTGAGAGCCTCACAAGATATATAAATAAAACTAGCTCTCTTACAAATCTCCTACTCACTCTAATGGATGTAGCAAGTGATTAAGCTTAGAGAGAGAGAGGAGGATGTAGGAAGCACTCAACTATTGAATAGGGACCTCACAAAGAGTTTGCAATGAATGCTCTCAACCTTGGAATGAAGCCCAAGGGGTCCTATTTATAGATGGGGATGCCTCTTAACCTTTGGGAACACTTATGAACGAAAAATAGCCGTTTTGTGGCTTGCAACGGATCTATTTTCACTTGTTGCAACTCCATAACGGCTAGAAACACTTTTCTGCACTTTTCCGTACAGTGCATTCGATCGAGTTTCTATATGTGTAACTCGACCGATCAAGTAGGAGGCAGCCCGATATTGAAATGATCGGTCGCGTTTGTTCTGAGGAAACTCGACCGACCATTCCAACTGGAACTGGCCTACTACCCAATCGGTCGAGTTCTGTGAGTGCACAACTCGACCGATGCAATCTTCAGAAAATCGACCAAGGTTGATCGGTCGAGTTTCAGGGTGGGAAACTCGACCGAACAAGTGCCTGTAATTGATTTTCAAAGTTGCATTAAAAGTGCTCTAAAATTCGATCTAAGTGTTCCTGATATTTTTCTAAGCTTAATTACAAGTCATACAATCATTACAAGTGATTTACAACATGATTCTAATGGATATACATCATATTACAAAAATGTGCACTTGTATGACTTTGACTTGTCTTTTCTCCAATTTGAGATGTGCAAGTTAGGGCAATTGGAGTGTGTCTATACCTAATCTGAAATTACTCAAGTAGAGGCATTAGACACAAATATGTGGAATGGTTAGTCATCATCAAAACATGGGTTTAGTCAATTTAGACGTGAGTCAACATTGACCTAATTGACCTTGAGTCAACATTCTCCCCCTTTTTGAAGATGACAAACCATTCCATAAATGTATTGAAAGCATTTAAATAAATTCATACCTTTGGAGAAACCTAGGGGTTTTAATAGAATGGAGTTCATATGCTCCCCCTCAATTGATGCGTGTGGAGTTTTCATACTCCCCCTCAATTGATGACATTTCTCCTGCATGGTTAGCTTTCATAACATTTATAGAATACTATGTCTTCTACTCATATATGTTCTACACATATATGTCTTCTCCCCTTTACCTTCTCCCTTTTCATGAGCATGCTTCTCCTCTTCAATGTAAGACATGCCTTCTTCCTCTTTTTAAAAGAAGACATACCTTTCTCCCCCTTTGTCATTTCAAAAAGTGGGGGTTTGAAGAAAAAAGAAACATCAATTGTTAAAGAGAAAGGAGATAACACAAATATATAAGGAGAGTAGAAGAGCGCAGATAGGGGCTTGTCCAAGCATAGAAAGAAAAGCAAGTTAAAGCATATACTTGAACATCCAAAAAATGCAAGATAAAGTGCTGCAGAAAAACAATAAATCACAATTTTGACCCTCGAGATGATGGAATTTGACCAAAAACCATCGGAGCTCATGGCAAAGCGATGAGTCTTGCTCAGAAGGATGTTTCTGCATAAAAAACACTATACTTGCAGCAAAAACTGAAATAGGAGCAAAACCTACATAAAATCCAAAAATACTCCAATTTCTACATATAATGTAGCTCTATGTGTCCTGCATCACAATGTTATGCAAGCAACTCAAGATAGTAGATATGCAATTCAAGGAACAGGCTTGAGCATATATGAGACAAGATACAAGCATAGCATATAGATGAGCAAATATTCCAATTATAATCAGGGTTAGAACTACATGTATATGAACTACTAGTGGATGATATCATAAGTTAGGACTACTAGTAGGATCTAGATCATAGCAAGATATGCCAAAAGATACACAAGATAGAGCAAGCTATGATTAGATGAAGAGATATATCCAAACAAGGAGATATGCAAGTTTAGAAGCATGAAAGGATATAACTCACTAGATATGAATCCTTACCATAAGATGATTACCCCTATGAACCTCAAGGTTGTATCAACACAAGATATACACCTAGATAGATGTAGCAAGTTAGAGCATAACGGAAGCAATTTTTAGACACAACCAAGAGATCCAAAGAGATCATCATCAAAACCTGCAAAACAACTCAAAGCAAGTAATTGCAAGATATATATATATATACCAATTTAGAGCAATTAGATAGATAGAGTTGTAAGCAAGATAGGCATTTAGAACATGGCAATATGCATATATAAAGATACCAAAAGAGAGTGCCAAAGAGTAAGGCTGTTGGTTGAGAAAATCTAGTTTAGAGGGAAATTCTCATTCAATAAGCCAAATGTGTATTCTGTGCACAGTGTGATCGGTCGAGTTCTGTGCATTGTCAACTCGACCGATGACAGCTGCTAGCAACACTCTTGGTGCCTATCGGTCGAGTTTCAATAGGGAAAACTCGACCGACAGATCAGCTGTCAAAAAAAGCACATATATTTCATAAAATCATATTGAAAGGCATGCTAAAAATACAAACCATATCCAAACATGTCTAAGCAAGTTAGTGATGCACTATAGAAGCATTAGATACAGTTTTTGAGCAAGAGTGTGAAGAGAATCACAAGATACCACTTTTGACTCAAAAACCATATGTATAGTGCACACTAACTTGACAAAACAAGTTAGAAATGGTTACAAGCAATAAAACATTTACCTTTGTGCTTACCATTGCTATTTCCACTTGTTGTCACCCTCTACACATCTCACCTTTCTTCTTTCATGTGGATTGAGAAGTCAATTTGCAATTTTGTAGCTCAAGTCAATCCATTTGCAAGTACCTACAAGAAGAAAGATGAAATGGTCCCCAATCATGTTTTTGGGTCCGGAGGAGTTAGCTTAGCAACCCAAATCCTATTGCTCTTGGGTGCTTTCCTAAAAGGACAACAATTAGAATAATGACCTAATTCATTGCAATAGTTGCATGTGCCCATAGTCTTGGAACTAGAGGATTCTCCATGGAATATTGGAGGTCCTTTATCTTTGTTGTTCCCTTGACTACTATCATATCCTAAACCATCTCTACCAATTTGTTTAGTAGTATGGTGTAGGATATCATTAAGATTCTTTTTACCAACTAAGAATCTTTGCAAAGAAGATCTCAAACTATCATTATCATGCATAAGAGAGGTAATAGTAGAAGACAAATGATTGATATTATCTCTAGCATGCAAAAGATCATTTTCTAAGCAAAGAGTTTTAGTTGAAAAGGAATCTCTATCAATATGAAGAGTAGCAACATCATTCTCTCTATTTGTAGAACTACGACAAGATTCATGCCCATTGATTTTAGCAAGTAAGGAGGCATTTTCTATTTCTAATTCATGCAAAACAAAATCTTTGTCTTTGTTTTCAGATTTAAGAACATCAATGTCATGCATGAGAGAATCAACAATTAAAGTATGCTCTCCATTTGAACTAGGCATGAGAGGTTGGGCTTCTAGAAATTTAATCTTATCAAGTAAAATAGCATTTTCAAGTTTAAGAGAGTCTACTTGTCTAAGACAATCATTTTTATCATTAAGAAAGCAAGAATTTGCATGTTCAAGATCATTTAATTCTACATACAAATTATCAACAATTTTAGCAAGCTTTTTCTTTTTCTTTTGAGAAGACTTAAGAGATGCACAAATATCATGAATGAGATCAATCAAGGATGCTTTATCTAAAGAGTCTAGATTTACCTCATTTGAGTCTTCACTTGTTGATGCTACAAGAGCAAAATGACATTCTCCTTCATCACTAGAGCTTGAGCTTGATCCTTCACATGAATCTTCACTTGAGCTTGAGTTGGAGGAGCCACTTGAGCTTGAGTGCCATTTCTCCTTGTGAAGATGGGTCTTTTTGCCTTGTGGGCAATCTTCCTTGTAGTGACCCTTCTTTCCACATGTGATGCACCGGATGGAGGAGGACTTGCCTTTGTAGAGTCTACCCTTGGAGTACATGGCGTCTTCTTTGGCTTGAGAGGATGGAGAGACTTTTTCCATGATAGCTTCAATTTGAGCCTTTATTTCAGCCTTCTTCATTCTCTTTAGCTCTTTCTTCTCTTGTCTTTCTACTTCCTCCCTCTTGTCAAGCGTGGCTTCATGTGCTTGTAGATTTCCAATGAGCTCTTCAATAGGAATATCCCTAAGCGACCTTGCTTCTTCAATGGAAGTCACCTTGGATTCCCATCTCTTGGGGAGAGTTCTAAGGATCTTTGAGTTGATCTCTCCACTAGACATAGGATGTCCTAGAACAGCAAGACCATTCAAGATGGTGTTGAGCCTTGAGTACATGTTGGCTATGCTCTCCTCCTTTCCCATCTTGAAGTTCTCAAGCAACCCTTTGAGCATGTAGACTTTGCTTTCCTTCACTTGATCTGTCCCTTCATAAGTGATGCAAAGCTTTCTCCATACCTCATAGGCTGTCTCACAAGAGGAAATCCGGTTGAACTCGGTGGGGGTCATGGATGCATATAGGATGTGCATGGCTCTAGCATTCAAGGTTGCTTTCATCAAAGTGGCTTCATCCCATTCTTCAATGTTTGTCTTTGGTAGAATGTATGGGATGTTCACCATTTGCCACATCTCGAGACTTGATCCTTGGATGAAGAATTGAAGTCTTCTTCTCCAGTAGAGGAAGTTGCTCCCATCAAAGATTGGAAGGCTGGTCGAGAATCTCCCTCCTAGGTAGTCACCCATCTTCTCCTACTTGTTGAAGTATGCTTGGAGAAGACCCACTCTGATACCACTTGTTGGATCCTAGATGGGTGATTAGATGCTCTAGAGGGGGGTGAATAGAGCTGAAAGCACTTAAACAAAATTCATTAAACCTTCAAGATATATGACAAGATAAGGTTGCTAAGTAGGTAATTTGAGTGCAACTAAATCAAGCATAGCAAGGATAAGAGAGATTGAACATGCACCAATTAAACAAGCTATTTAGAGTGGTTCCACACTTCAAACTAGAAGTGTTTCAGTCCACTTGCCTAGAGAGGTCAACCTCTAGGACTTCAACCAATTGCACTCTTATATTCAATTATAAGACTTACAATACAAGACCAACAAAGGACTTACCAATCCAATACAAAGAGTCTTCAACCTTACCAAGGACTTACCCACTTTGCAAGAGTCTTCGTCCTTCTCCAAGGACTTACCCACTCTTGCACAAGTCTTCGGCCTTGTAGGAATTACCCACTCTTCTTGGATCTTCCGCCTTTGACTTCACCTTCACTCGGAGAAGCTTCCACCAAGGTCTTACCTACTTGAGCTTGAGTCTTTTGCCTTCTCCAAGGGCTTACCCACTCTAGCTCCAAGTCTTCTGCCTTGATCTTCACCAAGGGACTCCTTCCCTTGTTCTTCTTCACCTCTCTTGGACAAGAGAGAGAACCTTCATCTTCAAGATAGGAAATGAGAGATGGGGAGGTGGTGGAAGTGAGAGCCTCACAAGATATACAAATAAAACTAGCTCTCATACAAATCTCCTACTCACTCTAATGGATGTAGCAAGTGATTAAGCTTAGAGAGAGAGGAGGATGTATGAAGCACTCAACTATTGAATAGGGACCTCACAAAGAGTTTGCAATTAATGCTCTCAACCTTGGAATGAAGCCCAAGGGGTCCTATTTATAGATGGGGATGCCTCTTAACCTTTGGGAACACTTATGAACGAAAACTAGCCATTTTGTGGCTTGCAACGGATCTATTTTCACTTGTTGCAACTCCACAACGGCTAGAAACACTTTTCTGCACTTTTCCGTACAGTGCATTCGGTCGAGTTTCTATATGTGTAACTCGACCGATCAAGTAGCAGGCAGCCCGATATTGAAATGATCGGTCGAGTTTGTTCTGAGGAAACTCGACCGACCATTCCAACTGGAACTGGCCTACTACCCAATCGGTCGAGTTCTGTGAGTGCACAACTCGACCGATGCAATCTTCAGAAAATCGACCAAGGTTGATCGGTCGAGTTTCAGGGTGGGAAACTCGACCGAACAAGTGCCTGTAATTGATTTTCAAAGTTGCATTAAAAATGCTCTAAAATTCGATCTAAGTGTTCCTGATATTTTTATAAGCTTAATTACAAGTCATACAATCATTATAAGTGATTTACAACATGATTCTAATGGATATACATCATATTACAAAAATGTGCAGTTGTATGACTTTGACTTGTCTTTTCTCCAATTTGAGATGTGCAAGTTAGGGCAACTGGAGTGTGTCTATACCTAATCTGAAATTACTCAAGTAGAGGCATTAGACACAAATATGTGGAATGGTTAGTCATCATCAAAACATGGGTTTAGTCAATTTAGACGTGAGTCAACATTGACCTAATTGACCTTGAGTCAACATTCTCCCCCTTTTTGAAGATGACAAACCATTCCATAAACGTATTGAAAGCATTTAAGTAAATTCATACCTTTGGAGAAACCTAGGGGTTTCAATAGAATGGAGTTCATATGCTCCCCCTCAATTGATGTGTGTGGAGTTTTCATACTCCCCCTCAATTGATGACATTTCTCCTGCATGGTTAGCTTTCATAACATTTATAGAATACTATGTCTTCTACTCATATATGTTCTACACATATATGTCTTCTCCCCTTTACCTTCTCCCTTTTCATGAGCATGCTTCTCCTCTTCAATGTAAGACATGCCTTCTTCCTCTTTTTAAAAGAAGACATACCTTTCTCCCCCTTTGTCATTTCAAAAAGTGGGGGTTTGAAGAAAAAAGAAACATCACTTGTTAAAGAGAAAGGAGATAACACAAATATATAAGGAGAGTAGAAGAGCGCAGATAGGGGCTTGTCCAAGCATAGAAAGAAAAGCAAGTTAAAGCATATACTTGAACATCCAAAAAATGCAAGATAAAGTGCTGCAGAAAAACAATAAATCACAATTTTGACCCTCGAGATGATGGAATTTGACCAAAAACCATCGGAGCTCATGGCAAAGTGATGAGTCTTGCTCAGAAGGATGTTTCTGCATAAAAAACACTATACTTGCAGCAAAAATTGAAATTGGAGCAAAACCTGCATAAAATCCAAAAATACTCCAATTTCTACATATAATGTAGCTCTATGTGCCCTGCATCACAATGTTATGCAAGCAACTCAAGATAGTAGATATGCAATTCAAGGAACAGGCTTGAGCATATATGAGACAAGATACAAGCATAGCATATAGATGAGAAAATATTCCGATTATAAACAGGGTTAGAACTACATGTATATGAACTACTAGTGGATGATATCATAAGTTAGGACTACTAGTAGGATCTAGATCATAGCAAGATATGCCAAAAGATACACAAGATAGAGCAAGCTATGATTAGATGAAGAGATATATCCAAACAAGGAGATATGCAAGTTTAGAAGCATGAAAGGATATAACTCACTAGATATGCATCCTTACCATAAGATGATTACCCCTATGAACCTCAAGGTTGTATCAACACAAGATATACACCTAGATAGATGTAGCAAGTTAGAGCACAACGGAAGCAATTTTTAGACACAACCAAGAGATCCAAAGAGATCATCATCAAAACCTGCAAAACAACTCAAAGCAAGTAATTGCAAGATATATATATATACCAATTTAGAGCAATTAGATAGATAGAGTTGTAAGCAAGATAGGCATTTAGAACATGGCAATATGCATATATAAAGATACCAAAAGAGAGTGCCAAAGAGTAAGGCTGTTGGTTGAGAAAATCTAGTTTAGAGGGAAATTCTCATTCAATAAGCCAAATGTGTATTCTGTGCACAGTGTGATCGGTCGAGTTCTGTGCATTGTCAACTCGACCGATGACAGCTGCTGGCAACACTCTTGGTGCCTATCGGTCGAGTTTCAATAGGGAAAACTCGACCGACAGATCAGCTGTCAAAAAAAGCACATATATTTCATAAAATCATATTTAAAGGCATGCTAAAAATACAAACCATATCCAAACATGTCTAAGCAAGTTAGTGATGCACTATAGAAGAATTAGATACAGTTTTTGAGCAAGAGTGTGAAGAGAATCACAAGATACCACTTTTGACTCAAAAACCATATGTATAGTGCACACTAACTTGACAAAACAAGTTAGAAATGGTTACAAGCAATAAAACATTTACCTTTGTGCTTACCATTGCTTTTTCCACTTGTTGTCACCCTCTACACATCTCACCTTTCTTCTTTCATGTGGATTGAGAAGTCAATTTGCAATTTTGTAGCTCAAGTCAATCCATTTGCAAGTACCTACAAGAAGAAAGATGAAATGGTCCCCAATCATGTTTTTGGGTCCGGAGGAGTTAGCTTAGCAACCCAAATCCTATTGCTCTTGGGTGCTTTCCTAAAAGGACAACAATTAGAATAATGACCTAATTCATTGCAATAGTTGCATGTGCCCATAGTCTTGGAACTAGAGGATTCTCCATGGAATATTGGAGGTCCTTTATCTTTGTTGTTCCCTTGACTACTATCATATCCTAAACCATGTCTACCAATTTGTTTAGTAGTATGGTGTAGGATATCATTAAGATTCTTTTTACCAACTAAGAATCTTTGCAAAGAAGATCTCAAACTATCATTATCATGCATAAGAGAGGTAATAGTAGAAGACAAATGATTGATATTATCTCTAGCATGCAAAAGATCATTTTCTAAGCAAAGAGTTTTAGTTGAAAAGGAATCTCTATCAATATGAAGAGCAGCAACATCATTCTCTCTATTTGTAGAACTACAACAAGATTCATGCCCATTGATTTTAGCAAGTAAGGAGGCATTTTCTATTTCTAATTCATGCAAAACAAAATCTTTGTCTTTGTTTTCAGATTTAAGAACATCAATGTCATGCATGAGAGAATCAACAATTAAAGTATGCTCTCCATTTGAACTAGGCATGAGAGGTTGGGCTTCTAGAAATTTAATCTTATCAAGTAAAATAGCATTTTCAAGTTTAAGAGAGTCTACTTGTCTAAGACAATCATTTTTATCATTAAGAAAGCAAGAATTTGCATGTTCAAGATCATTTAATTCTACATACAAATTATCAACAATTTTAGCAAGCTTTTTCTTTTTCTTTTGAGAAGACTTAAGAGATGCACAAATATCATGAATGAGATCAATCAAGGATGCTTTATCTAAAGAGTCTAGATTTACCTCATTTGAGTCTCCACTTGTTGATGCTACAAGAGCAAAATGACATTCTCCTTCATCACTAGAGCTTGAGCTTGATCCTTCACATGAATCTTCACTTGAGCTTGAGTTGGAGGAGCCACTTGAGCTTGAGTGCCATTTCTCCTTGTGAAGATGGGTCTTTTTTCCTTGTGGGCAATCTTCCTTGTAGTGACCCTTCTTTCCACATGTGAAGCACCGGATGGAGGAGGACTTGCCTTTGTAGAGTCTACCCTTGGAGTACATGGCGTCTTCTTTGGCTTGAGAGGATGGAGAGACTTTTTCCATGATAGCTTCAATTTGAGCCTTTATTTCAGCCTTCTTCATTCTCTTTAGCTCTTTCTTCTCTTGTCTTTCTACTTCCTCCCTCTTGTCAAGCGTGGCTTCATGTGCTTGTAGATTTCCAATGAGCTCTTCAATAGGAATATCCCTAAGCGACCTTGCTTCTTCAATGGAAGTCACCTTGGATTCCCATCTCTTGGGGAGAGTTCTAAGGATCTTTGAGTTGATCTCTCCACTAGACATAGGATGTCCTAGAACAGCAAGACCATTCAAGATGGTGTTGAGCCTTGAGTACATGTTGGCTATGCTCTCCTCCTTTCCCATCTTGAAGTTCTCAAGCAACCCTTTGAGCATGTAGACTTTGCTTTCCTTCACTTGATCTGTCCCTTCATAAGTGATGCAAAGCTTTCTCCATACCTCATAGGCCGTCTCACAAGAGGAAATCCGGTTGAACTCGGTGGGGGTCATGGATGCATATAGGATGTGCATGGCTCTAGCATTCAAGGTTGCTTTCATCAAAGTGGCTTCATCCCATTCTTCAATGTTTGTCTTTGGTAGAATGTATGGGATGTTCACCATTTGCCACATATCGATACTTGATCCTTGGATGAAGAATTGAAGTCTTCTTCTCCAGTAGAGGAAGTTGCTCCCATCAAAGATTGGAAGGCTGGTCGAGAATCTCCCTCCTAGGTAGTCACCCATCTTCTCCTACTTGTTGAAGTATGCTTGGAGAAGACCCACTCTAATACCACTTGTTGGATCCTAGATGGGTGATTAGATGCTCTAGAGGGGGGTGAATAGAGCTGAAAGCACTTAAACAAAATTCATTAAACCTTCAAGATATATGACAAGATAAGGTTGCTAAGTAGGTAATTTGAGTGCAACTAAATCAAGCATAGCAAGGATAAGAGAGATTGAACATGCACCAATTAAACAAGCTATTTAGAGTGGTTCCACACTTCAAACTAGAAGTGTATCAGTCCACTTGCCTAGAGAGGTCAACCTCTAGGACTTCAACCAATTGCACTCTTATATTCAATTATAAGACTTACAATACAAGACCAACAAAGGACTTACCAATCCAATACAAAGAGTCTTCAACCTTACCAAGGACTTACCCACTTTGCAAGAGTCTTCGGCCTTCTCCAAGGACTTACCCACTCTTGCACAAGTCTTTGGCCTTGTAGGAATTACCCACTCTTCTTGGATCTTCCGCCTTTGACTTCACCTTCACTCGGAGAAGCTTCCACCAAGGTCTTACCTACTTGAGCTTGAGTCTTTTGCCTTCTCCAAGGGCTTACCCACTCTAGCTCCAAGTCTTCTGCCTTGATCTTCACCAAGGGACTCCTTCCCTTGTTCTTCTTCACCTCTCTTGGATAAGAGAGAGAACCTTCATCTTCAAGATAGGAAATGAGAGATGGGGAGGTGGTGGAAGTGAGAGCCTCACAAGATATACAAATAAAACTAGCTCTCATTCAAATCTCCTACTCACTCTAATGGATGTAGCAAGTGATTAAGCTTAGAGAGAGAGGAGGATGTATGAAGCACTCAACTATTGAATAGGGACCTCACAAAGAGTTTGCAATTAATGCTCTCAACCTTGGAATGAAGCCCAAGGGGTCCTATTTATAGATGGGGATGCCTCTTAACCTTTGGGAACACTTATGAACGAAAACTAGCCGTTTTGTGGCTTGCAACGGATCTATTTTCACTTGTTGCAACTCCACAACGGCTAGAAACACTTTTCTGCACTTTTCCGTACAGTGCATTCGGTCGAGTTTCTATATGTGTAACTCGACCGATCAAGTAGCAGGCAGCCCGATATTGAAATGATCGGTCGAGTTTGTTCTGAGGAAACTCGACCGACCATTCCAACTGGAACTGGCCTACTACCCAATCGGTCGAGTTCTGTGAGTGCACAACTCGACCGATGCAATCTTCAGAAAATCGACCAAGGTTGATCGGTCGAGTTTCAGGGTGGGAAACTCGACCGAACAAGTGCCTGTAATTGATTTTCAAAGTTGCATTAAAAGTGCTCTAAAATTCGATCTAAGTGTTCCTGATATTTTTCTAAGCTTAATTACAAGTCATACAATCATTACAAGTGATTTACAACATGATTCTAATGGATATACATCATATTACAAAAATGTGCACTTGTATGACTTTGACTTGTCTTTTCTCCAATTTGAGATGTGCAAGTTAGGGCAATTGGAGTGTGTCTATACCTAATCTGAAATTACTCAAGTAGAGGCATTAGACACAAATATGTGGAATGGTTAGTCATCATCAAAACATGGGTTTAGTCAATTTAGACGTGAGTCAACATTGACCTAATTGACCTTGAGTCAACATTCTCCCCCTTTTTGAAGATGACAAACCATTCCATAAATGTATTGAAAGCATTTAAGTAAATTCATACCTTTGGAGAAACCTAGGGGTTTCAATAGAATGGAGTTCATATGCTCCCCCTCAATTGATGCGTGTGGAGTTTTCATACTCCCCCTCAATTGATGACATTTCTCCTGCATGGTTAGATTTCATAACATTTATAGAATACTATGTCTTCTACTCATATATGTTCTACACATATATGTCTTCTCCCCTTTACCTTCTCCCTTTTCATGATCATGCTTCTCCTCTTCAATGTAAGACATGCCTTCTTTCTCTTTTTAAAAGAAGACATATCTTTCTCCCCCTTTGTCATTTCAAAAAGTGGGGGTTTGAAGAAAAAAGAAACATCACTTGTTAAAGAGAAAGGAGATAACACAAATATATAAGGAGAGTAGAAGAGCGCAGATAGGGGCTTGTCCAAGCATAGAAAGAAAAGCAAGTTAAAGCATATACTTGAACATCCAAAAAATGCAAGATAAAGTGCTGCAGAAAAACAATAAATCACAATTTTGACCCTCGAGATGATGGAATTTGACCAAAAACCATCGGAGCTCATAGCAAAGCAATGAGTCTTGCTCAGAAGGATGTTTCTGCATAAAAAACACTATACTTGCAGCAAAAACTGAAATTGGAGCAAAACCTGCATAAAATCCAAAAATACTCCAATTTCTACATATAATGTAGCTTTATGTGCCCTGCATCACAATGTTATGCAAGAAACTCAAGATAGTAGATATGCAATTCAAGGAACAGGCTTGAGCATATATGAGACAAGATACAAGCATAGCATATAGATGAGCAAATATTCCAATTATAAACAGGGTTAGAACTACATGTATATGAACTACTAGTGGATGATATCATAAGTTAGGACTACTAGTAGGATCTAGATCATAGCAAGATGTGCCAAAAGATATACAAGATAGAGCAAGCTATGATTAGATGAAGAGATATATCCAAACAAGGAGATATGAAAGTTTAGAAGCATGAAAGGATATAACTCACTAGATATGCATCCTTACCATAAGATGATTACCCCTATGAACCTCAAGGTTGTATCCACAAGATATACACCTAGATAGATGTAGCAAGTTAGAGCACAATGGAAGCAATTTTTAGAGACAACCAAGAGATCCAAAGAGATCATCATCAAAACCTGCAAAACAACTCAAAGCAAGTAATTGCAAGATATATATATATACACAATTTAGAGCAATTAGATAGATAGAGTTGTAAGCAAGATAGGCATTTAGAACATGGCAATATGCATATATAAAGATACCAAAAGAGAGTGCCAAAGAGTAAGGTTGTTGGTTGAGAAAATCTAGTTTAGAGGGAAATTCTCATTCAATAAGCCAACTGTGTATTCTGTGCACAGTGTGATCGGTCGAGTTCTGTGCATTGTCAACTCGACCGATGACAGCTGTTGGCAACACTCTTGGTGCCTATCGGTCGAGTTTCAATAGGGCAAACTCGACTGACAGATCAGCTGTCAAAAAAAGCACATATATTTCATAAAATCATATTTAAAGGCATGCTAAAAATACAAACCATATCCAAACATGTCTAAGCAAGTTAGTGATGCACTATAGAAGCATTAGATACAGTTTTTGAGCAAAAGTGTGAAGAGAATCACAAGATACCACTTTTGACTCAAAAACCATATGTATAGTGCACACTAACTTGACAAAACAAGTTAGAAATGGTTACAAGCAATAAAACATTTACCTTTGTGCTTACCATTGCTTTTTCCACTTGTTGTCACCCTCTACACATCTCACCTTTCTTATTTCATGTGGATTGAGAAGTCAATTTGCAATTTTGTAGCTCAAGTCAATCCATTTGCAAGTACCTACAAGAAGAAAGATGAAATGGTCCCCAATCATGTTTTTGGGTCCGGAGGAGTTAGCTTAGCAACCCAAATCCTATTGCTCTTGGGTGCTTTCCTAAAAGGACAACAATTAGAATAATGACCTAATTCATTGCAATAGTTGCATGTGCCCATAGTCTTGGAACTAGAGGATTCTCCATGGAATATTGTAGGTCCTTTATCTTTGTTGTTCCCTTGACTACTATCATATCCTAAACCATGTCTACCAATTTGTTTAGTAGTATGGTGTAGGATATCATTAAGATTCTTTTTACCAACTAAGAATCTTTTCAAAGAAGATCTCAAACTATCATTATCATGCATAAGAGAGGTAATAGTAGAAGACAAATGATTGATATTATCTCTAGCATGCAAAAGATCATTTTCTAAGCAAAGAGTTTTAGTTGAAAAGGAATCTCTATCAATATGAAGAGCAGCAACATCATTCTCTCTATTTGTAGAACTACAACAAGATTCATGCCCATTGATTTTAGCAAGTAAGGAGGCATTTTCTATTTCTAATTCATGCAAAACAAAATCTTTGTCTTTGTTTTCAGATTTAAGAACATCAATGTCATGCATGAGAGAATCAACAATTAAAGTATGCTCTCCATTTGAACTAGGCATGAGAGGTTGAGCTTCTAGAAATTTAATCTTATCAAGTAAAATAGAATTTTCAAGTTTAAGAGAGTCTACTTGTCTAAGACAATCATTTTTATCATTAAGAAAGCAAGAATTTGCATGTTCAAGATCATTTAATTCTACATACAAATTATCAACAATTTTAGCAAGCTTTTTCTTTTTTTTTTAGAAGACTTAAGAGATGCACAAATATCATGAATGAGATCAATCAAGGATGCTTTATCTAAAGAGTCTAGATTTACCTCATTTGAGTCTTCACTTGTTGATGCTACAAGAGCAAAATGACATTCTCCTTCATCACTAGAGCTTGAGCTTGATCCTTCACATGAATCTTCACTTGAGCTTGAGTTGGAGGAGCCACTTGAGCTTGAGTGCCATTTCTCCTTGTGAAGATGGGTCTTTTTGCCTTGTGGGCAATCTTCCTTGTAGTGACCCTTCTTTCCACATGTGAAGCACCGGATGGAGGAGGACTTGCCTTTGTAGAGTCTACCCTTGGAGTACATGGCGTCTTCTTTGGCTTGAGAGGATGGAGAGACTTTTTCCATGATAGCTTCAATTTGAGCCTTTATTTCAGCCTTCTTCATTCTCTTTAGCTCTTTCTTCTCTTGTCTTTCTACTTCCTCCCTCTTGTCAAGCGTGGCTTCATGTGCTTGTAGATTTCCAATGAGCTCTTCAATAGGAATATCCCTAAGCGACCTTGCTTCTTCAATGGAAGTCACCTTGGATTCCCATCTCTTGGGGAGAGTTCTAAGGATCTTTGAGTTGATCTCTCCACTAGACATAGGATGTCCTAGAACAGCAAGACCATTCAAGATGGTGTTGAGCCTTGAGTACATGTTGGCTATGCTCTCCTCCTTTCCCATCTTGAAGTTCTCAAGCAACCCTTTGAGCATGTAGACTTTGCTTTCCTTCACTTGATCTGTCCCTTCATAAGTGATGCAAAGCTTTCTCCATACCTCATAGGCCATCTCACAAGAGGAAATCCGGTTGAACTCAGTGGGGGTCATGGATGCATATAGGATGTGCATGGCTCTAGCATTCAAGGTTGCTTTCATCAAAGTGGCTTCATCCCATTCTTCAATGTTTGTCTTTGGTAGAATGTATGGGATGTTCACCATTTGCCACATCTCGAGACTTGATCCTTGGATGAAGAATTGAAGTCTTCTTCTCCAGTAGAGGAAGTTGCTCCCATCAAAGATTGGAAGGCTGGTCGAGAATCTCCCTCCTAGGTAGTCACCCATCTTCTCCTACTTGTTGAAGTATGCTTAGAGAAGACCCGCTCTGATACCACTTGTTGGATCCTAGATGGGTGATTAGATGCTCTAGAGGGGGGGGGTGAATAGAGCTGAAAGCACTTAAACAAAATTCATTAAACCTTCAAGATATATGACAAGATAAGGTTGCTAAGTAGGTAATTTGAGTGCAACTAAATCAAGCATAGCAAGGATAAGAGAGATTGAACATGCACCAATTAAACAAGCTATTTAGAGTGGTTCCACACTTCAAACTAGAAGTGTGTCAGTCCACTTGCCTAGAGAGGTCAACCTCTAGGACTTCAACCAATTGCACTCTTATATTCAATTATAAGACTTACAATACAAGACCAACAAAGGACTTACCAATCCAATACAAAGAGTCTTCAACCTTACCAAGGACTTACCCACTTTGTAAGAGTCTTCGGCCTTCTCCAAGGACTTACCCACTCTTGCACAAGTCTCCGGCCTTGTAGGAATTACCCACTCTTCTTGGATCTTCCGGCTTTGACTTCACCTTCACTCGGAGAAGCTTCCACCAAGGTCTTACCTACTTGAGCTTGAGTCTTTTGCCTTCTCCAAGGGCTTACCCACTCTAGCTCCAAGTGTTCTGCCTTGATCTTCACCAAGGGACTCCTTCCCTTGTTCTTCTTCACCTCTCTTGGACAAGAGAGAGAACCTTCATCTTCAAGATAGGAAATGAGAGATGGGGAGGTGGTGGAAGTGAGAGCCTCACAAGATATACAAATAAAACTAGCTCTCTTACAAATCTCCTACTCACTCTAATGGATGTAGCAAGTGATTAATCTTAGAGAGAGAAAGGAGGCTGTAGGAAGCACTCAACTATTGAACAGGGACCTCACAAAGAGTTTGCAATGAATGCTCTCAACCTTGGAATGAAGCCCAAGGGGTCCTATTTATAGATGGGGATGCCTCTTAACCTTTGGGAACACTTATGAACGAAAACTAGCCGTTTTGTGGCTTGCAACGGATCTATTTTCACTTGTTGCAACTCCACAACGGCTAGAAACACTTTTCTGCACTTTTCCGTACAGTGCATTCGGTCGAGTTTCTATATGTGTAACTCGACCGATCAAGTAGCAGGCAGCCCGATATTGAAATGATCGGTCGAGTTTGTTCTGAGGAAACTCGACTGACCATTCCAAGTGGAACTGGCCTACTACCCAATCGGTCGAGTTCTGTGAGTGCACAACTCGACCGATGTAATCTTCAGAAAATCGACCAAGGTTGATCGGTCGAGTTTCAGGGTGGGAAACTCGACCGAACAAGTGCCTGTAATTGATTTTCAAAGTTGCATTAAAAGTGCTCTAAAATTCGATCTAAGTGTTCCTGATATTTTTCTAAGCTTAATTACAAGTCATACAATCATTACAAGTGATTTACAACATGATTCTAATGGATATACATCATATTACAAAAATGTGCACTTGTATGACTTTGACTTGTCTTTTCTCCAATTTGAGATGCACAAGTTAGGGCAATTGGAGTGTGTCTATACCTAATCTGAAATTACTCAAGTAGAGGCATTAGACACAAATATGTGGAATGGTTAGTCATCATCAAAACATGGGTTTAGTCAATTTAGACATGAGTCAACATTGACCTAATTGACCTTGAGTCAACAATAGTCACTTTATAGTTGCATGAAATAAATAAACATCCAACAGTTATTTTTCAAGCAACCAATAAAACGTTCGGGAATCCTCGTGAAACTAGAATGATTATTCATAAGCGTAACCACATACCTATTGCCATTGCAGAAACCGTGTAGAATTTGTCACATGTACTTTAAGAGTGTATCCAGATATCCAAGCAACAAGCATTCAACCAACATAATCTGAAACAAGCATACTACATATGTGTCACCATGTATTTGCATTACAATACTCAGAGGTAGATGCGCTCCTAAACTAGGGTTTAGGGTTATCTCATGTTTGGATTAGGGATTAGGGTTACAAACCCTAATTCCATCATATTATGGTTTCTAAGCTTACAAATACCATTATACATATTAGATGAAACCCTAATCAACATCTTAAACATATAAGACTACTCATGATACATATATCACATTACTACCATTAGTATTATATCATGATGTCTACATTGGTTTCAAACCCTAAAACAACATATATGAGATTACTATTCTGGAATCATCCATTATCCATCATCATCAAGGTTTTCCTTGTTAGACATGTCAAGATCAAGTATTAACATATCATAACTGAATATACCTAATTAAGCATCAGACTAAGGTAAATTTAGCTTTTCCCTTTATTCTAATCACATTAACACATGTATACTTTTAGAACAGAAAGCATTATCAAGTTCTAATAGTATTTTATTTGTATTCCTCTCGTTTTTTTGAGAAAGTTTCATATATAACTTATTACGAATAGAGTTACCAATAATTAACTATAGATTTTACAAGATAGATCATTATTAGCCAATTAGAGCACGCCACGTCAGCATATTACCTTCATATATCCTTCATTTTTGGTCGGCTCCCAAGAGTGAGGCAAAAGACCCCTCTGCCCTCTTCCTTGAACATGCACCGGGGGGCATACTAGTCTTTTCGTCTTGACCCTTCTCCTTCCTCGCGGAAGGAGGATCCCGTCCGCCTGGAGCGTCCACAACCGTGGGGGGTTCCTCTCCCTCCGTCCTTGCATAGCTATTGCAGATCCCAGACCCTTCCGTGGGTCCCTATAGACTCCAAGACCTCCTCGGCCATAGCCCAACACTGCCCAGGCCGGTGACGCTCCTTTTCCATTGCGTCGACCTCTGCACATCGACGGGCGCAGACACAGGTTCAGGGACAGCAAGGTAAAACCGCCAACTCCCTTCGTCTTCGCGTTACTGTGCGTGATGTTGACTTGTCGCCCATCACCATTGCTGACACCCAACGCTATTGCCGACGCCCAGCACCGTTGCCAACCCCAGCTCCTCTTGTCGAACACCAGGGTTCGCCGCAAACGTCACCTCCAGCTTGCCTCCATATCCCTCATCTGCTGAACTCTCTCTCTCTCATCTTCTAACCTGTGTGTACGCCTCTGCATTGGTGTGTATGGACGGCGGGGTCCTGGGCGCCATCCTCGGTGAGGCAACTATCCCCTCACGCCAAGCATCCATGTCAAGGGCACCGTTGGCGCAGTCGTGCATGCACCTCCGTAGGCTGTTCCCAGCGCCCGCCTTCTCTGCAACCAAGAGTATCGACCCCTCCTTCCTGTAGATACTCCTATGACATTGTCGTTTCTTGGACTCCTTGGGTCCGTGGGGGTGTAGCGATGCTGCTACATAGGTCGTAGAGAAGGTCTGCCCACTGTTTGACATCTCCGTTGGCCTTCCTTAGACTTCAGCCCGACCCTTCTTCCTGACCTTTGTCTAGATCTCGGCTACACATGGAGGAACAAGAACCCTTCATAGGGATCACCCTGGGTTATCGAGGCTGCGTTCTTTTGTGGCGAGGGCTCTCTGTACATTGCCTTATATACACCTCTTATGGAAACCCTACTGGTTCCCACGAAGGGGAAAAGCAATAGAGGGAGAGTGGCCGGTTGATCATACCCACGATTCTTGTGAATGGAAAGTATCAAAAAGTCATTAGGAAAGCCAAATTTTATCTCCTTTATCTTCTTTGAGTTTGGCTTTTAATCCATTAGTCAAGAAAATTACTGCCTTATAACAAAAGTATTTCCTTTTTTATATATAATACCAAAAGTCATTAAATATATATCACATTATCCTTTTACTTTGTATTATTTGTATTTTCTCTTTCTTATAATTCATTAGGACTCCTTGGACCCCAAGAAATTCTATTATTTCGAAATTCCTTTTTAAGGACACTTATTATCCTTCTAGATGCATCTTTATGCATCATTTCACATTATCTTGTTTATTTCTCATTAAAATATCTCTTTTTGAGGATTTCTCTTTATTTCTCTTTTATTTTCCTCATTGGTATTCCATTTAACATTAGAACCCTCATGGATACGAAATTTCACCAAGAAATCTCATTTATGCCTCTTTCCAGTCATTTTCCACATTTTAGCATTATTTTCAATTTATTTCTTAATAAAGAAATACTTAATTAATCTTTTCTTTTCTTATTGCTTTCTTTTTGCAACCTTGGACTCCTTGGTACCCAAGGAACCCAAGAGGCACGAAACCCCTCTTTGGATTTGCCTTCTAGAGGTTTCCACATTTTTCTTTTCTCAAATATTCATTTATTCATTTACTAATTGAATTTTCTTGTTATTTGGGCCCAATAGCCAATAAAGCCCACAACACAAACATCAAGGCTATTGTAAACGAAATCCATTTATTTGAAGCAAATTATATCATTTATTTGTTCAAATATCTTTAATATGAGAAATTACATTTCTCACCAAATGAACCCAAAATTTGGGGTTGTAACATCCTTCCCCTCTTATAGGAATTTTGTCCTCAAAATTCTATCAAGCAAATAAACAATTCAGGAAAAGACTTTTCCATGTCCATCATTGGCCCCTATGTGGCTTTACCATACTCATGGCGTTTCCAAAGAAACTTTATCATTACATGTTCTTTTCTCTGAGTTCTTTCATCCCGGCGTCTATAAACTGCACAGGTGACTCAGGCAATGTCAGCCTCCCTTGGGGCTCACTAGGTTCATTGCTCAGCACATGGTCGGGTACCTCGCATAGTGCTCTAAATTGGACACATGGAACTCGTCACATATTACTTTATCCTGAGGGGTAAAGTCAAAACCTAACCATCTCCACCCATCCATCTCTAATGGACCCATGTATCGGAGACTCAGATTTCTCAGCTATAGCTCAGAGGGGTCAGATTTTCATGTCACATATTCCCCCACAGTGGACTACATGTCAGCCTACTTTGCATCTGCTCATGACTTTCATCATCTCTAGGCTCCTTTCAGCCATTACACGATCAAAGTGACTTCATCTACACGCACAGTGGTCCTTTTCTAACCATCATGTGGTCCTTTCACCAACATCACCTTACTGAAGTGGTGACCGACACAACCTCTCTTACAGAGCTTCTTTACATCCTGATACTGGCTATGGTGGTTATCTTCACATCTTTCATAGGACAAGAACTTTCTCTAGCTATCACCCTGAATGAGAACATATGCTCTCATCAGACCTTTTAGTCTGGATCATACTAACCATTAGTTAGGGGTGATAAACTATACTAACATTGGGTCCTTCATATACCTACTTCCACATTTTGGAAGGGAACCTTTATGTCAAACTCAAAAACCTTTGAACTCGCTTCATGGTGTAGTTGAACCATCTCTCTCATGGGTAGTTCAACCAGATCTGTCCCTTGGCAAAACTCTCTTTCTCATGTCATCTAGGAAAGGCGATCTACCATAACCCTTATTGCATCTCGACCTTCATTGGTCCTGAGGATACTTACAACATCCATAGAGATGAACTCCCCTTCCCTTTCGGGGACTCTTTATCCTTTATATCAATGCACTGGGTTACCGGTGCTCATCCTTCACCTTCTATCATGCATGGCAACATACCACGTGCAGCCTCATCTTAGGCATCTAAAGTACTACTATCACTTATTATCTTGGTAGTACCACGGTGTAATGGTGATCTTCAATCATGATTTCCTATATGTCATGTTTCCTCAAGTTCGATTCCTCAAAAACCCTAAACCACTCTAGTCGGGTTTTCATCACCTTCTTTTCCAAAGAAGTGCACTTGAGGTTCTACCACCATCCTTTCATCGTATCAAGGACCACACTGGCTAACCAAACAACCCTTAACTTTTCAACGTATCTTGTTACATCTGAGTGTTATCCAAACACTCTCCTTTCCAAACTTAGGGTTAGCCAAACAACCTCTTCTAGCTTTTAGTCAAACAAGTCAGAGGTATCTCAACCAAAGCATCCATTACCACTTCACATCCTTAGGTATTAGGTGATATTGAAGACATACACTTCCATGTATTTCACTTATCATCTCACCTCAAACTCTATGTCTATCTTCATTAAGAACACTTTCTCATTTCATCATCATGGTGATCAAACTCAACCTGGCATAACTTGTAAGTTCTACATAGCTCATGATAAAAACATCCTCATAAGGTGACTAACTCATTCCTCTTAGTGTATCATTCACTTTACTAGGGTAGGTTATCTTCTCTATCCCTATTTCTCTTGGCAAAGTTCCAACCTACATCATCTCTTATCCTTGGTGTATGTCATGCGTAATGTCCTATCTCTCACTCCCATAACAAGAGGAAATAAGCATTTGGCTACAGTCCAAATACAGAGTTCCTCCTGTTCCAAGAGTAGAGATGGTACATCCCACCTTGCCAGTACACCTTTACATCTAAGTTGAAACGTGCTGTTTATGCTTCCATATTACAATCATCTTTATATCCAAGCTACCTCCATGGAAAACTATTTTTGAACCCACTTGGGTCATCTCATAATCCTTGGTCATCACCTCTAGGTCTATAGGGTGCCGACACTTTTGGGGTCATCCCTCTTCCCTCATGCATCAAGAGAATGCCCTACTCATCTGCCCTTTGGGTCCCATGAGTTCATGAAGGTGATCAATCTCCTAACCCATGTCCCTCAGACAATGATAGTTGTTACCTCCCGACCCTATGGTCATGTGCAACGGGGAATAAGGCAACTCCTACTTCCATCGGTCTTATCCCTTCCTGACCCTAGGATAGACTTAGGATTCTCCATTATAGTACATGTTCACCTAGAACCCTACCCAAATCTCCATCATCTCTCATTCTGCATTCATGGGCTGGCTCTCATCCTTCATAGGGATCATGGCAACCGTCCTACCTTGGTCAAGCCCCATAACGGTTACCTCCATGTTAACACATTCATATGCAATTAGAGATGGATATCTATGGGTCTACAGGTTCATTCTCATACCATGTACTTTTCACTTAGCTTCTCAAGATCCTATGAGACTTCTTTAGGTTACTTTAAACCAACAAAACTGATATACACCCTACCAAAGGGGTCCCTCTCCCAGGATGGGAGGAAAACTATCTCTTGACGAAAAGGTCACAAAAGTTCTTAGGTCTAGGGTTTACATCCACACGAGCCTACTTAACCCTAGCAATCTATTAAGGCACAAGCAGATCACCTACTGTATCATGCTAGGTCATCTGGGTTCTCATTTCTCAACATTAGATCAAGGTCACACCTTTCTTTATCATCAACCTAGCTGTGAGGGGTTCATCAAACATACCTTAAACTTAAAGGGGCTCCCCTTTTCCTCTATACCTGAGGAGTACCATGCTCGTTTCTATAGGAACTCAATTCTCATCATGAGCATCAGGTATACCACTTCCCCTCTTAGGCCTAGGAACCCAAGGTTCACTTGTAGGTGTCCAACTGCATGCTCTATCTCTTAACTACGAACCAAGCATGCAAAAGGCATGACATGCACTTCTTGTCATCCTTCAACTCGAGCAACACTTAGGGTTGGGTCCTCCTTCATGAAGGGTCAACCTCAAAAGCATGCTCTACATAGGTGAAGCCTAGGTTCGAACTTATGTTTGCTCAAGATCATCCATAACCCTTTGTGCTCCATCATGATTCCTTATCCAGGGTTTCATCCTACTGTCAGCACTATGACGTGCCCTAGGTGCCATCTGTACCCTACTTGCACAAGCCCATAGGGTTTCTATGGTCCTTCACTAACATCATCATCTAAGGAGCTACCCTTTACCCTAACATGCACGACCCTTCCCAGGGTTGGGTTGTCAAAGATGCTAGGTCACCCATGGATCATATGGCATCCCAAAGGAATGTCCTTTCAAACACCTGGTCCAACTCAACTCTCTCTCTAACCTTCACTTGGGGTTAGGGTTAGCATCATCCTCAGAGGATGTGATAGGTCTCTACTTGCAATGGAGATCCCTATCTCCAAGACGAACTTATCCTCCTGACAAGAAGGTCTAGCCTCATGTCTCTTCTGAGGACATAACATCTTATGTCATACGACCTAAGCATGTATCTATCCTTTAGTTTGCGCTTAATCTATTAAGCTTATGTCCATGACATCTTATTTACATGATTTTCATTAATTGGATGGAGGATTCCTTAGACCTTCTTAATCATACCCATACCTTGAGAGGGTGTAGAGAAAACCCTAATCCTTTAGATCCTTATCAGAATTTTGTGATGAGAAGGGAGGAGTAAGATGAGAAGTCCTAAAGGTATCTTATTTCGATTCATACCCTAAGACTTTGGCCAGGCAGTCACACGGATCCAGGAGTCCTCGTATTCCGACTAGCGGTGCGGAGGAAAATATTGCCAGCCCCCGGTCGTGATCCTTTTCTAGACACCTCCATCTTTTAGATAATCCTCTAATAACTCCCTTGGGTTCTATGGATTTTGTAAAATTTAATAATTATTAATGGTTAATTGAGGAACCCAAGCTCTGATACCAAATGTTACGACCCCACCTCCCGATAACCCCCAATTAAGGGAGACCGAGAGGTCGAAGCCGCACCCATGACTTTCGGATCAAAGGTTCGACAATTAACCAAGAATAATTATCAAATTTTAACATACTATACTGAAAGCTGTAAGAAAATAAATTTTTGCATACCTTTTTGAAAACTTGGATCTCTAAACTTCTATCCACTTAAGGATTCTACTCTAACTAATCCTCCTTGTATTTTACTTCATGTATTACACAGTATGACGATTTACTGTTTGTCCTTTTGGCTTGTACCTAAAACGCTGACAAACAAAATGTCAGTCAGCCGAAGCTGGTATGTGGGGGAAACAATAAACATGTAATTATGTTAACAATGTAATCATTCAATTAATCATTCAATTAATCATTTAACAACCAAGATTACATTTTAGATATAACCCCGCGATCCAAGAGTACCCTATCCTCTATGTTGTCCCCATTAAACCCTTCATGATCCACCTATAAGTGAACCAATTTCTAGGGTTGATTCACATGGCACTACTCATAAGTAGCCCACTCCTTAACTCATGGTAGGCTAATGAGTCTCATGGCACTACACGTAGGTAGACAAGTTTCTAACTCTCGGTAACCTAGACCTTGCTCTAGGATTACCCCAGTTATATATGTACTTATGGTGATAATCATAGTCACTTTATAGTTGCATGAAATAAATAAACATCCAACAGTTATTTTTCAAGCAACCAATAAAACGTTCAGGAATCCTCGTGAAACTAGAACGATTATTCATAAGCGTAACCACATACATGTTGTCATTGCAAAAACCGTGCAGAATTTGTCACATGTACTTTAAGAGTGTATCCAAACATCCAAGAAACAAGCATTTAACCAACATAATCTTAAACAAGCATACTACATATGTGTCACCATGTATTCGCATTACATTACTCAGAGGTAGATGCGCTCCTAAACTAGGGTTTAGGGTTATCTCATGTTTGGATTAGGGATTAGGGTTACAAACCCTAATTCCATCATATTATGGTTTCTAAGCTTACAAATACCATTATACATATTATATGAAACCCTAATCAACATCTTAAATATATAAGACTACTCATGATACATATCAGTGTTCTGAAAAGCGGTAATCGGTGTACGGGCGGAGAGGGTACCGAATAGAGTATATACGGTATGCGGGAGTATAAGCGGGAGAATATTCGGTTTTAATCGGTTTTGATTTTTTTTTAATATTAATCATAAAGATATGTAAATTATATATTGACCATATAATAATGACGATGATAAGTAATTAGAAACATTTATAAGTAGTAGACTAATATTGCATTCATAAGTAGTTGAAACATTGATGAAATTAGAGAAGAAAACTTTGATAAGTAATTGCAAACATTGATAAGTCATTGACTAATATTACATTAATAAGTAATTAGAAATGTTGATAAGTAATAGACTAATATTGCATTAATAAGTAATTATAAACATTGATAAGTCATAGACTAATATTGCATTAATAAGTAATTAAAAACATTGATAAGTGATAAGACTAATATTGCATTAATAAGTAACTTGAAACATTGATGAAATTAGGGAAAAAACATTGATAAGTAATTAGAAACATTGATAAGTCATAGACTAATCTTGCATTAAGAAGTAATTAGAAACATTGATGAACTTAGAGAAGAAAACATCAATAGTAAGGATCAGTTCAATAAACACTAACTATAAACTTATAGAGAAAACATGAGGAGAAGACCAAATATGTAAATTGGAAGAAGAGAATGTAATTGTAATGACCAATAGTAGTATTAGAAAAAATTAATGTAAAAAAATTATTACTAGCATTTGATTTTGAAAATCGCCGATTAATCGGCCGATTATTCCCCCGATCGGCCGATTAATCGGTCCTGGACCGATTATAGGCCGATTATTGATAATCGGTTCGGTAGACCCCCAAAAAGGAATATTCAACCGATTATTCGGCCTAAGCGGCCGATTTTCTGAACAGTGATACATATATCACATTACTAACATTAGTATTATATCATGATGTGTACATTGGTTTCAAACCCTAAAACAAATATATGAGATTACTATTCTGGAATCATCCATTATCCATCATCGTCAAGGTTTTCCTTATTAGACATGTCAAGATCAAGTATTAACATATCATAACCGAATATACCTAATTAAGCATTAGACTAAGGTAAATTTAGCTTTTCCCTTTATTCTTATCACATTAACACATGTATACATTTAGAACATAAAGCATTATCAAGTTCTAACAGTATTTTATTTGTATTCCTCTCGTTTTTCTGAGCAAGTTTCATATATAACTTATTACGAATAGAGTTACCAATAATTAACTATAGATTTTACAAAATAGATCATTATTAGCCAATTAGAGCACGCCACGTCAGCATATTACCTTCATATATCCTTCATTTTGGTCGGCTCTCAAGAGTGAGGCAAAAGACCCCTCTGCCCTCTTCCTTGAACATGCACCGGGGGGCATACTAGTCTTTTCGTCTTGACCCTTCTCCTTCCTCGCGGAAGGAGGATCCCGTCCGCCTGGAGTGTCCACAACCGCGGGGGGGTTCCTCTCCCTCCGTCCTTGCACAGCTATTGCAGATCTCAGACCCTTCTGTGGGTCCCTATAGACTCCAAGACCTCCTCGGCCATAGCCCAACACTGCCCGGGCTGGCGATGCTCCTTTTCCATTGCGCCGACCTCTGCACATCGACGGGCGCAGACACAGGTTCAGGGACAGCAAGGTAAAACCGCCAACTCCCTTCGTCTTTGCATTTCTGTGTGTGATGTTAACCTGTCATCCATCACCATTGCTGACACCCAGCGCTATTTCTGACACCCAGCGCCGTTGCCAACCCCGACTCCTCTTGCCGAACACCAGGGTTTGCCGCAAACGTCACCTCCAGCTTGCCTCCATATCCCTCATCTGCTGAACTCTCTCTCTCTCATATTCTAACCTGTGTGTATGCCTATGCATTGGTGTGTATGGACGGCGGGGTCCTGGGCGCCATCCTCAGTGAGGCAACTATCCCCTCACGCCAAGCATCCATGTCAAGGGCACCGTTGGCGCAGTCGTGCATGCACCTCCGTAGGCTGTTCCCAGCGCCCACCTTCTCTGCAACCAAGAGTTTCGACCCCTCCTTCCTATAGATACTCCTATGACGTTGTCGTTTTTTGGACTCCTTGGGTGTGCGGGGGTGTAGCGATGCTGCTACATAGGTCGTAGAGAAGGTTTGCCCACTGTTTCACATCTCCGTTGGCCTTCCTTGGACTTCAGCCCGACCCTTCTTCCTGACCTTTGTCTAGATCTTGGCTAACATGGAGGAACAAGAACCCTTCACAGGGATCACCCTGGGTTATCGAGGTTGCGTTCTTTTGTGGCGAGGGCTCTCTGTACATTGCCTTATATACACCTCTTATGGAAACCCTACTGGTTCCCACGAAGGGGAAAAGAAATAGAGGGAGAGTGGCCGGTTGATCATACCCACGATTCTTGTGGATGGAAAGTATCAAAAAGTCATTAGGAAAGCCAAATTTTATCTCCTTTATCTTCTTTGAGTTTGGCTTTTAATCCATTAGTCAAGAAAATTACTTCCTTATAACAAAAGTATTTCCTTTTTTTTATATAATACCAAAAGTCATTAAATATATATCACATTATCCTTTTACTTTGTATTATTTGTATTTTCTCTTTCTTATAATTCATTAGGACTCCTTGGACCCCAAGAAATTCTATTATTTCGAAATTCCTTTTTAAGGACACTTATTATCCTTCTATATGCATCTTTATGCATCATTTCACATTATCTTGTTTATTTCTCATTAAAATATCTCTTTTTGAGGATTTCTCTTTATTTCTCTTTTATTTTCCTCATTGGTATTCCATTTAACATTAGAACCCTCATGGATACGAAATTTCACCAAGAAATCTCATTTATGCCTCTTTCCAGTCATTTTCCACATTTTAGCATTATTTTCAATTTATTTCTTAATAAAGAAATACTTAATTAATCTTTTCTTTTCTTATTGTTTTCTTTTTGCAACCTTGGACTCCTTGGTACCCAAGGAACCCAAGAGGCACGAAACCCCTCTTTGGATTTGTCTTCTAGAGGTTTCCACATTTTTCTTTTCTCAAATATTCATTTATTCATTTACTAATTGAATTTTCTTGTTATTTGGGCCCAATAGCCAATAAAGCCCACAACACAAACATCAAGGCTATTGTAAACGAAATCCATTTATTTGAAGCAAATTATATCATTTATTTGTTCAAATATCTTTAATATGAGAAATTACATTTCTCACTAAATGAACCCAAAATTTGGGGTTGTAACAGATACCATATGGCCTAACCGCTGAGTTGTCTGCTAGTTGTACGGTCATATTGCTCTTTCTAGACTCCTTAAGACTCGGTTTCTTGAAAGTATTCAAGGGAATTAGATTGATACTTGCCCCTGAGTGGCATAAAGCATTCCCAAACTTAGATTTCCTAATGTAACATGATACGTTTTTTTTAGGGAAGTCAGAGGGTTTTTATTCATCTCACCCCTCTCATGCAAGCAAATACTTTAGGATCATTACAGCATACATTTCTTTCAGCAGAAATAAATTTGGTAGTACTACTACCATTACAGGACTCAGAATTGATAGTATTAATTAGACTGCTAGGAGGTACCCTATATACTAAGGAACCATCCTTGGATTTTTGGTGATGTTTAGCAAGGCCATCAACAACCTTGTTCCTCTCTCTTGGGATATGAATGAGCTTCCAGTTATCCTTCCACCCACTCCTGATGTCAGCTAACCAAGGCACCAGCTTCGAAAAGTGTTGTATATCACCTTCAACAGCTTCTATAGTCTTCTGTGAGTCAGTTTCAAAACTGATTTGATTGCAAGTAAAATCACTGCTAACTTCAACTGCCCAGTGAACAGCCCTGACCTCGGCTTCCAGAGCATTGTTGGCAGATATTTTCCTACTCCAACCACCTATCCATCCTCCATTCCAGTCTCTACAAACAAAAGCAATAGTCGAGAAATTCTTTTTACTCCTGAAGGTTGCATCAGTGTTTATCTTCCAGCAATTGAGATTCGGTGGCTGCCATCCTCCAACCTCCTGGTGAGGCCTTTCTTTATTACTTTCTACTGGTGTGAAAGCTAGTTCAGTTAGCTTGCATTCCTTCTTAATAAGATGAGCTATGTAGCTGCTAGAGAGAACAGTTCCTTCGAAGACTTGTGCATTCCTCCCTTTCCATATTTGCCAGCATCCAACCATGAAGATCATGCTCATACTCTTATCAGTATTGACACAATTTTCCATCCATCCCCAAACATCAGTAATCGAGAAAAAATTGTTCCAAAGTTGATTCCTCAAAATGGCTTTCCAAACAGCTTGGGCTCTGGGACAGTCCCTTAGAGCATGTAAAATGGACTCCTCCTGGTCGCCGCAAATGGGACACATAGCATTGGTAGTCCAGCCTCGATTCATCCTTTTCTTGTTTGTTAGAATCGCCTTATGACCAACCAGCCAAATAAAGAATTTAACTCTACTAGCAACCTTCGCTTCCCAGATTATGCTCTGCCTTCCATGGACTCTAATGTCCTTATTCTGTCGTAAGAGTTGGTAGGCACTCTTAATCGTAAATTGACCAGTGTCTGAGTGATCCCAAGCTAGGACATCTTCCTCTTCCTTCTGTCGAGGAATATCAATTCTGGTAACATGATTGACAATTTCATTCGGAAACCAATCAGCAAGAAACTCAGTATCCCAACCATTGTTCAAGTTAGTCAAGCTCGCTACTTTCAAGTCATATAACTCCTCAGGAATGGGTCGGCGGCTGTACTGATAAAGCCTGCCATCGATATCACACCATTTATCATACCAGACATTAATGTTCTGTCCGTTAACCGGTATCCAAGTCGAGTTATTAGAGATGAAATCTTTAAATTGTAGAGCTGAGCGCCCTAGTCTGGATAAGTTGATACATTTAACTTCAGTATGCTTACTATACTTGCGAGTCAGGCTTTTGCACCAGCTAGAACTCCTTTTAGTAGCAATATCCCAGGCGTGTTTAGCAATGTGAGAGGCATTTAGCTCTTTCATACTCCGAATTCCAATCCCCCCATGCTCCTTACTGCAGGTAAGCTTGTTCCAAGAAACCAGAGAGAGAGGGTGGCTTTTATGATTTCCTCCCCAAATAAAACTATTGATCGTGCTGTCAATACGTTCACAGACTTTGATAGGAATCACAGCCTTCTGCATCACGTAGCTAGGTATAGCAGTGAGAGTTGACTTTGCCAAGCAAACTCATCCAGCCAAGTTTAAACGTGCAGACCACGCTGCTATAGCAGAATCCACTTTCTTCAATGTGGGATTGTATGTATCCTTGTTCACTCTACCATGAATGAGAGGAACTCCTAGGTATCTACCTAGGTTGTTTGTAACGGTGAAGCCACTGATCCTACCAATTCTGGACTTCATGTTTTGGCTTACATTCCTAGAGAAGAAGATGGATGACTTTTTTACAGAAATAGCTTGACCCGACACCCTACCAAACTGCTTGAAGCATCGAAGAATAGTTTTCATTTCTTTTGTATCAGCCTTGGCAAAAAGGACCATATCGTCTGCAAAACATAGATGGGAAATTTTGGGACCCGAATTATAGAGTTTGAAAGGAGTCCATTGCTTCTCCAGAACCAGCTTATCAATAGCTTGACATAGGCGTTCTAAGCACAGCACAAAAAGATAAGGCGATAATGGGTCGCCTTGTATCAAACCTCTAGTAGATTTGAAGGTGCCCGCTTCTCTTCCATTCCAGATAATAGAGCTTTCACCAGTTGAGATAGACTGTATGATATAATTGCAGATGATGTTGGGTATACCAGTCTTTTCAAGAGTATCCTTAATAAAAGGCCACGTCATTTTGTCATATGCTTTTGACAAATCAATTTTGATTGCCATCATCCCTTTTCCAGTTCTCCTATTCCTCATAAGGTAAATAATTTCTTGAGTGATAACAATATTATCAGATATTTTTCTACCTGGTACAAACGCACTTTGCGCCGGGGAAATCCAATGAGTAAGGTGGGATTTAATCCTCTCCACTATAATCTTAGACGTGATTTTCAGACTGAGATTATTAATAGATATAGGTCGAAAGTGTTCACACAGTTCAGGCTTTGAAATCTTTGGGATCAGAACAATGGTCGACCTGCACATGTCTTCATCTAGATCACCACCTTGTAGAGCATTATTGATAGTCAGCAGTAAGGAGCGTTTGACATTATGCCAGTTCTTCTTTATGAAACTACCATCCGTACCATCAGGCCCAGGCGCCTTGTGCGGATTAAGTTTGGAAATAATATTGTGGATTTCTTCTAGAGAAGCCTTTGAGCACAACGTCTGTTGTTCCTGCTCATTCAATTTGTTAAACTGACCAATATAATCCTTAATGTCCGTCGCATGGGTGATAACAGGTTCAGTAAACAACTTCTTGAAGTAATTCATAATTAGTTCACGCATATCCTCCTCATTGCTAGTCCACACGCCATTGTCATCTTTGAGCATGGTAGTGGTATTGTGACGTCTTCTTTATTTTACATAAGTGTTGTAAAACTTTGTGTTGAGATCTCCATCAGTCATCCAATTAATGTGTCTTTTTTGTCTCGCATCCTCCTCCTCCTTCTTTAAGATTTCACCGTATTGAGTTTCCATGTCAACAATCATGTTGGATGTGAGTTCATCATATTGTTCAGCAAGACTTTTTTGCAGCAGCTCGATATTTCTTAGGAGTCTTTTCTTATCATAAACAGTACTCTTCATATTGTTAGTTGCCCATTTGTTGATGTTCTCGTGTGAGTTCTTTAAAGCATCATTGAACCTTAGGTTGGAGTTCCAGCTGGCTTTGATAGTATTTTGAAAGTCCTCAGAATTGGTCCAGGATTCTTTGATAAAGAAACGGTTTGGTCTGTGAGTACGCTGTGTATTCCCTACTGCAATGGGGCAATGATATGAAAACGTCTTAGGAAGGTGCTCGATCATGTAGGTAGGATAATTATTTAAGAACTCATTGTTGTCCACAGCATGGTCTAGCCTTTCCTGCAATCCTCCATGAATATACGTAAACTTCTGCCCATTGAAGCCGAGGTCCGTTAGTCCTGCCTCCATCAGGGTGTTACTGAACACACGAGCTTCGTTGAAATTATAGTGTCTGCTTCCACTCTTCTCCTCTGGCAGCAGCGTTGTGTTGAAATCGCCTATGGCAATCCAAGGCATGGTAAAACTCCTGCCCATCGAGACCAGGTGTTTCCAGAGCAGGTTTCTGACAGTAATATGTGGATGAGCATACACAAAGGTGATCAACACTTTGTTGTTGATTTTGCAAGTTATGAACTGTCGATGACAGTTAACAATTTGAACAGAGCAATCCTCATCCTTCCAATAGACCCAGATACCTCCAGAGAAGCCCCTAGCTTCGCACCGAAAAGATCTGTTGAAACCTAGCTTCTAGATAGTAGTTTCAGCCTTTCCACCACTAATCTGAGGTTCCAGGATGCCGACCAAACATGCTTTCTTCAAAGAGATTAAATCTCTGAGGACACGACATGTATCTTTATTGTCGATTCCTCTAACATTCCAAACGATCGTGTTTAACATTAAGGACAGGTATAGGAGATGTGTGCTGGGCAGGACGTACCCTTCACTAGTCCTCCATAGTTAGTTCAGCTTCCTCTTCTTTCTCATCTGTATTCTCCATAGCATTCTCATCTACATCTACCTGAATGTGTGGGCTCTTCCTTCTGTGCTCATAAGGTGGTTTTGATCTAACCGCTTTCATCTTAGCTCCCGATCCTTTCACCTTCCTTCCAGGGGGTAACCTGAAGGCGTTGGGATCAATATCTTTTAGGGGAAATCGTTTCTCCACCTCCTCGCCCTCCTTAAGCTGCAGATTCATCTGCGTATCTGCACTTGGTTCAGTGATGCCCTTTGGTTCCTCCTGATTCGTGGTGTTGATAGTTTCATTTGTAAGCTGCTCTGCATTAACATTTAATTCTCCAGTGTTTGTGTTTGCTTCTAGAGCCTCAATGTCTATAATTTCATCGACATCTGGATTGACAACCATGTGAACATCTGAGTGTGTAGCTTCATTGTCCTTCTTCTTGTTGATATCTTTCAGGACTTCACGTTTGTCATCAGCAGTCACCACAACTTTCTTTTTCCATGTCTTTGGGGGCACAGTAGGTCGTTTTGTACTCTCCTGGCCATCTAACGCCATCTGCCCTTTGTCCTTGGTTTGGTTCTGATGCGATTCCTCTTCCTGCTCCTGAACCTCAGCCAATTTTGCAAATTTGTTATGGTTGTTTGGCTCACTACTTTGTTCAGCGACTTGGCTCCTTTGCCTTTGTTTATATGTCGTTGTGCGTCTCTTTTGTGTCTGCCATTTGTTGCTCCTGTTGTCCTCATGTACCATACTAGGGCCTCCTTGTTCCCTACTTCCACCTTCTGTGTTTTCTTGTTGAACACTTGCTTTCGGGTTGAGTAAGCATTTAGTATCCAGGTGACCTAACTTTCCATAGAAATCACAGGATTCAGGGAACGCCTCGTACTCGACCTGATAGATCACATTGTTGATGGAGATAGTGTTTATCAGTAGTTTTGTGGTATCGACCTCAATGGCCAATCTAGCGAATTTGCTCCGTGTCCTGGCCATCGTGTGGCTGTCAACCTTCATAAGGGATCCCAAGTCCAGTCCTATATAATCCAGCATGGTGGGTACATAGAGATGAAGGGGTAGGTCAAGTATGCGGACCCAAGTCACCAGGTATTTAGGTAACTCACTGGATGGGCGGAAAGTTCGACTCCATTGTCAAACTGCTAGGCACTTTCTGAACAATTTCCATGGACCTCCGAAGAGAGTTGTTTCGAAGTCCCGCCGATATGAGAACTGCACCACATAATGACCCAGATCCACCTCATAAGTGTTAAACCTGCCAACGGGATTCCATAAAGTTTTTAGACGATCCCGCATAGTCATGAATCCAACGTTGGAACCAATCAACCTAGTGATCATAGTATATCATCGCCAAGGCTTGGTTAATTCCTCCTCAGCGATCGGATTGAGTTCAAGACTCGGTCTTCCATCCAACAGTTTCAACGAAACATCCGTCGTTGCGAGCCTTGGTTCGAAAAGCTTCTCAAGGAATTGATCATCTTCGTCTGTGTTCCCTTCAGCCATGTAGTAGTTGGGTTGAGGTATTGTCTGCTCGGGATCTCTTTCAGAGGACGCAGCGTTCAGTTGATTATCTGTCTGCGTCATCCTGACTTCTTTTCCTCCAAGCGATGGGAAGGCCTCATCGTAATTCTCCGTCTGGGTGATGAACGTCTCATACATGCCGCCTTCCTTTTGACTGACCGAGCCCCGCATCCCAGCATATTGGAATTTGATGCCAGTGTTAGGGATCGTCATCTTCACTCCGTGCTCACTTTCTTTGGTATTCGATGGGTTCGGCTGGCTCCCCTGATCATCGTGGTATGCTTCGCTATCTGTTGTACCTCCTCCCTTCGAGGTTCCATCGTCTTCTCCCCGTCTCCCCCCCCCCCTCGTTCGCCAGCGCCCCCCAAAACCCTAGCTGCCCCCATCTTTTTTGGTAGATCTACAACTTCATGTAACATGATATGTTGAAGCAGCTTTTATCTTGCCTTTTTTTTGGAAATATCCCCAAAATGAAAGCACTAACGTGCTACTTGAACATCACTACATATGAATCAGCTAGTCTCCTCATATTATTAATTATGTCCTTCATAAATTTGTCATGGGAAGGAATTTGTTCAATTGCATCAATGAGTGGAATGTTTACATGAAGCTTCCTAAAGTTATCTAGAAACTTCTGAAACTGTTGGTCAACTTTTTTTGCCTTCAAGTTGTTCAAAAAGGGCACTGGTGTCACTAACTTCCTTTGATGAGGTGTGACATATGACTCCTTCCTTGTCTCCCTTAATTCATCGGTTTCTTCTTCAACCTCCTTGTCTTGTGTTGCAGTGTCTAGCTCAACTGGATTACCAGTCACCGCCGGCCCTGTGTTGTCAATATTGTCTTTTGCATCTCGAACCATCATGTTTTCATTCAACAATTTCTTCACATTATGAAACAACACTGCCTTTACATGTTGGATTCCAAATGGTATGTCAGTATTTCCTGGGAACCCCTATTGGGTGGGTTTCTTAAAAAAGAAACCACTTTTGCCACTATCTGAGAAATTTGAGTCTCTATACTGTGGATTTGTGCTCTTTGGTTATGTAGTTCTCTTTGGGTCTGGCTAATGATGACCACATTCTGATTGACCAACTTGCCTAGAATGTCCTTAATGCAGACTATTTTACTGCGGCATGTTGGTATTGTTGTTGTGCACCAACCTGTTATGGCTTAGCTTTTTGTGCTTGGGATGGGTCATGTTCAAAGTTATTGTGATCTTTCTAATAAAACTTGGGATCCTTCCTCCAAGAGTAATCATTGCCCCTATAATTTTACTATCGCACAAACATGCATTCTTCTACCACTCCTCAAGAGGAATTTCCATCCTTCTGATATAGCTTCTTGGCTATGAGGTCAAGCTTCTCATTCAATGATGTGATGACTTTAGACTCTCCAACACTTTTAATAGTTGTTGGACATTCTCTTTCTTCTCCCCATGATTGATTATTAGAAATGTTCTTTAGAATCTTGTCACATGTGGATGGGTTATTGTTAAGGAAGAATCATGTTCTTGTGTTGTCAAGTTTGGTCATGTCCCCTTGATGAAGCTCGTAATAGAAGATCTTTGTTTGGCCATAAGATTGATCCCATGATGAGGGACCTTCCTTAGCATGTTCTGGAACCTCTACCATGTTTCACAATAAGATTCTTCTGCCTGATGCTTGAAATTATAGATGTTCTTAACTAACTCATTTGTCTTCTGTTGTGGGAAATAATACTCAAAGGAAACGTCTATCATCTCCTCTCATGTTTCTATTGACTCAGGTGGAAGACTAACAAATCAAGACTTTGCAATGTCTGTCAGAGAAGACAGAAACATTTTCATCATGTCACATCTCTCAATGAAAGTGTTGATATGTGTCATTGGGTCCTCTGTGTTGTAGTCATGGAACGCTTGTGACTTGACTAGTGCCACCAAGCTCGGATCTATCTTGTAGCTGCCTACATAGATACCAGCCTTTTTATCGGCTCCAACTGAGCTGTTGTAGATGACACCTTGATATTTTCCCAGATGGTCTACTCTTCTGCATCTACGTCATCCATCTCTGCTTGCTCTGGTTGTTCTGTTGGGGGTATTGGAGTCTCAGGTGATGGCGTCTCAAGTGGTGGAGTCTGAATCACTCTTGGTGTAGAACCACTATACCCATGTGCTCTACGTAAGAAATCCTCCTAAAATGCACTCTGTGGTGATGAGGCTCCGTAATCGGTGTTTCTTGTTTGCACCATACACTATTTTCCAAAATTTATAAAATTCTTGAGAAAATAATAATAGTGATTGAATAAATATTCAGAATTTAGCTTAGAAATATTTAAGAAAAATAAAATAAAATTGTGGCCTAGAGTGGTCGGTCACAACACTCGTAGTGTTGAACACACCGTTATCCCCGACAACGACGCCAAAAAACTTGATGCGCGTAAACTACATATCAAAAATACAAGTGCACATATCAATGCAATATAGACCTAAAGAGGCCCAGATATCGAACACGGGGAAAACATGTACCCAAAAACTACTACTAGTAATGACCCAATCAGCTAGGTCTAAGAAAAAGAGTGATTTGGTTGGTTTAATGACTAAGTTGCAAGCATTAAAATTAAGATTAATGGTTGTGATCACAAGTGGAGTGAATTCCTTAGGATTGTGATTTCACCATATCTCATATTGCAATTAACATCATTTCATTAATATTAATCTCTCCTAACCCTAGACAAAGACACCTGTAGCAAGAATTACCCACTCTTACCACGTAATTCGCTACCTATTCTAGTACCAATCCCACTCTCGTAGCAATTGTGTTACTAGTTAGGTGCTTTACCAAAATCTTTGGGTTATTCTCTTCACATTCGTAAGTCCTCTCTTGCAGTGGGACAAAAAATGTGTAAATCTATGAGTTTTCCACCCCGTAATCCCTCCCTCAAAGAAATTAACAGTCTAAACAACTACCCATAGCAATCAAGCACAGATAATTCATGATTATCTCATAGAATTATGTCCAAAAATTAAGAGAAACATGTATATTAAATCATAATCATCAATTACAAAGAAAAATCAGGCTAATCTTGGGTCCTGAGGAATAAAGGGATTAGGCTCACATGATTTTAGTTGCTTTACACATAAAAAGGGAAGAAGAAAAGGAAGAAAACATCAAGAACACGGAAAAAACCATGGAGAAAGACAGTATGGATGGTTCCTCCCAACGAACGCAGTGATTTGTTGTCTTTCGACTGCAAATTAGGCCACTATAAGCGTACAAACTACCTGGAAGATTGCTTTCTCCTCTCCTTTCTCTCTTCTCCACTCTCCTCTATCATACAACTGAATAGGACGTGATAGTTAGGTCTGGCCTCACTTCCCTTAAGTCATAGAAGTGACTTAGGGAAAAGTTAATTCTCAACTGTCATATTATCTATGATTTCAGATCTGGTTTGATCATGCTGAGATAGTAATACCGACTGGGTGTCAATAGTATCGACACCCTTGATAAGTTACGGCCCTCTATGAAGTTGTCAGTAGTATCGAGTTGATGTTGATAGTATCGAGATTTCTCGAGACTTTCGGGGTCCTCTCTGTAAGGTTGTTGATAGTACCAACTTTCTCTGTTGGTACTATTGAGTTGTCTCGATTTAACTTGTTCCTTTTTCATTAGGTGTCACTACCACCGACAGGAAGTTTAGTAATACTGAGTTATGTAGTTTCTTGTAGATTCACTTGAAATTCTACAAAAATGAACATAAGCTCCCAAACTATAATGAATCTATCAGGAACATTAAAAATACATCTATTTGATGCAATTAAGTGTCATAGGCTAATGATGATAAATAGTGCACAAATGATGTGAAAATGAATTATAAATGCATAAATTTCCATAACAAACATCCTATGAGAATGACAATTGTTCAATGCATCCCCAATCTTTCCTTGAACTTGAAATAGTCTTTTCCATAATCCCCTTGAGTTGTCTTTTGGATACTTCAACCTGCCCAGCAGTTTTAGGTTGATACAGAGTAGAGATCTTGTGCCTCACTCCATACTTGGTGAGAAGATTATTGAATGTTTCTCATTCATGTGTGTACCTATATCTAAAATGACAACTCTTAAAACTCCAAAGTTGGGGGAAATTATTTTTTAAAATAGTTTGATGACCAAATTTACATACTGAGTTTGAGTAGGAATAGCCTCTACCCACTTTGAAATATAATTCCAAGCAACCAATATATATTTATAACCATGGGAGGATGGGAAGGGGCTCATGTTTTTGATACCCCATACGTCAAATATCTTAATACAAAGAATGGATTTGAGAGGCATCTCATAAAAAATGAATGTCACTTGTGACATAAAATTGGATGAAATAATAGATTTGAGGTAGACATATTCATATGATTTATATCACTACATAAGATATTTAAATATTTTGGTACATAGAAGGAAGTACTCATTAATTGGATGACAACTATCATCACTCATATCTGGATTTTTTCACTACTATAGAAATGGCTTATAACATCACATTTACAGGCATCGGTTGTATACAAGAAACCGACATCTAAATCCTACAACGTCGGTTGAATACACAAACTGACATCTATCTGTGAAGAGCATCCAGACACGGGTATCACTTTTTATTTAGTGTTGGTTCCTCAATAAGCAACCGACACCTAAAATCGACCGCCAAATCCAAATTTTCCAGTGAAAAAAATCACCTCTAAAATTTAACATACGGCGTCGGTTGTTAACAAATAAACCGACGACTAAAAGTTTTTCACGAGACAGAAATTGGGCCAATTTTTATCGTCGGTGTTCTTGCAATAACCGACGTCGATGTATTTTCATGCGTTGTCCCTGTGAAAATTTTCACCCCCCTTTAGCGTGATCATAATTCGAGAACATTTTTTTTGTCGGCATATGTAGATAGATGTCAGTTTTTCTAGTTGAAATGACGAATATCATTGAACATAGGTGTCGGTTTGTTTGTGGTGATCGACGCCTATTGTTATAAGCATCGGTTGTTTTTAATAACTGACACCTATTGTTAACTTAATACACTTGCGCGAAGCAGACTCTTCCCATTTCTCTCTGTTTCATTGCCCTCAGCTTAGGTCTGGCGATTTGTGCAATTCCTGCCGCCGCTTGCCATCGTTGCTGATGTGCTTGTTGCCGCCGCCACCGCTACTACTATGCTCGCTGCTCCCTTCTCCTGCTCTCCTACTCGCCGCTGCATGTCGTCCCTTCTCTGCTGCTGCTCGCCGCCGCCTACCGTCGAACTGCTTCCTGCCACTACTGCTGCTCATCGCCGCCTACCGCCCATGCTGCTCGTCACCGCCTACCGCTCAGAACCTGAGCTCGCCACCGCCGGACAGGTACCTTTCTCCACTGGCTGAGCTTGCCGCCGCTGCCGACTTCCAACCCCCTTTTTTTCTGCTCTGTCTCCACCTAGAATAGTTTTGTAGACCTGTGGGTTAATGCAAACCCTAACAATAGACAAACATGGTTGTTGTATATGAACCAGATGATTACTACAAAAAAAATAGTAGTTCAAATCCTGATAAGAGGAAAATGAGGGATTTCACAATAAAGTTCACAATTACATAGATGCATAGTGTGTTAGTCTTTAATACCAACTGTCATAGAAGTTTTATTACATCGATCCAATCCCATTTCTTGGGTAGACAATGGTAAAGTAATTTAGTGTGACTGCCCCTAAATAGCTTAAAGTTCACAAAGTTCACACACAACTTATGTAATAATTAAATATAGAAAAGAAGAAAGAAAGACATATTATATTTAATATAGAAAAGCCACATTATCATTCCCAAATATTAGTTTATTCTCATGGACTTTATATTCGGTGATTCTTGTATAACAACCAAACATTATAATCATTAAGTAGCAAGTAGTAAAGGCAATCTAGAACCTTAGTCACTAGATGAATAATGGCCATAAATGTGTAATGAAAGATGCATGAAAAAAATGTTTGGTTGTAAAATAATGAGTTGATCTTTTTTTATCTTACAATATATATTATTACTAAGCAATTATTTCATTATGCAGTCCATTTTTTATGATTTGTGTTTTTATTGATCTCATCTTGATTTTTCCCTATTATGGGGCATGTCAACATTATTTAAGATTGATGAGTGCTTTAAACCTAGGCATGTCAACATTCTAGGGTCATATGGGACATGTAAAATTTTTCTTCTATTTAGGATCAACAAAATATTATGCAAGGTATGAATGAGAACCAACAAGCTATAGTTGAGTTGACTATTCATAAGATTCATTGAGTCATCTTCAAGTGTTTATCTATTTGAAGACTCACTAATACACCAATTTGGTTTTAGCAAAAGGGAAATGTTGACTCCAGGTCAATTAGGTCCATGTTGACTCATGTCTAAATTGACTAAACCCATGTTTTGATGATGACTAACCATTCCACATATTGGTGTCTAATGTCTCTACTTGAGTGATTTCAGATTAAGTATAGACACACTCCAATTGCCCTAACTTGCGCATATCAAATTGGAGAAAAGACAAGTCAAAGTCAATACAAGTGCACATTTTTGTAATATGATGTATATCCATTAGAATCATGTTGTAAATCACTTGTAATGATTGTATGACTTGTAATTAAGCTTAGAAAAATATCAGGAGCACGTAGATCGAATATTAGAGCACTTTAGATGCAACTTTGAAAATTGATTACAGGCACTTTGTCGGTCGAGTTTCCCAGCCTGAAAACTCGACTGATCATCCTTGATCAATTTCTAGAGTTTGCATCGGTCGAGTTGTGTTTACACAGAACTCAACCAATGGAGTAACTGACCAAATCAATTTTCATTGGTCGGTCGAGTTTCCTCAGGACAAACTCGACCGATGGTCTGAATATCGGCTTTGTCTTTTACTCTATCGTTCGAGTTACCCTTATAGAAACTCGACCGATTGCACTGTACGGAAAAGTGCAGAAAAGTGCTTCTAGCCGTTGTGAAGTTGCAACAAGTGAAAACAGATCTGTTGCAAGCCACAAAACGGCTAGTTTTCATTCACAAGTGTTCCCAAAGGCTAAGAGGCATCCCCAACTATAAATAGGACCCCTTGGGCTTCATTCCAAGGTTGAGCATTCATTGCAAACTCTATGTGAGGTTCCTATTCTATAGTTGAGTGCTTCCTACAGCCTCCTCTCTCTCTAAGCTTAATCACTTGCTACATCCATTAGAGTGAGTAGGAAATATGTAAGAGAGCTAGTCCTATATGTATATCTTGTGAGGCTCTCACTTCCACCACCTCCCCATCTCTCATTGCAATCATGAAGATGAAGGTTCTCTCTCTTGTCCAAGAGAGGTGAAGAAGAACAAGGGAAGGAGTCCCTTGGTGAAGATCAAGGCTAAAGACTTGGAGCTAGAGTGGGTAAGCCCTTTGTGAAGGTAGAAGACTCCTTGCTCAAGTGGGTAAGTCCTTGGTGGAAGCTTCTCTGAGTGAAGGTGAAGTTAAAAGCTGAAGATCCAAGAAGAGTGGGTGATCCCTGCAAGGCTTAAGACTTGTGCAAGAGTGGGTAAGTCCTTGGAGAAGGTCGAAGACTCTTACAAAGTGGGTAAGTCCTTGGTAAGGTTGAAGACTCTTTGTATTAGATAGGTAATTCTTTTGTTTGGTCATGCATTGTATGTCTTATGAATGAATATAAGAGTGCAATAGTTTGGAAGTCCTAGAGGTTGACCTCTCTAGGCAAGTGGACTGACACACTTCTAGTTTGAAGTGTAGAACCACTCTAAATAGCTTGTCTAATTGGTTCATGTGCAATCTCTCTCTCCCTTGCTATGTATGTTTTAGTTGCACACAAATTTCCTATTTAGCAACCTTATCTTGTGATATATCTTGAAGGTTTAATGAATTTTATTTAAGTACTTTCAGCTCTATTCACCCCCCCCTAGAGCATCTAATCACCCATCTAGGATCCAACAATTGGTATCAGAGTGGGTCTTCTCCAAGCATACTTCAACAAGTAGGAGAAGATGGGTGACTACCTAGGAGGGAGATTCTTGACCAGCCTTCCATTCTTTAATGGGAGCAATTTCCTCTATTGGAGAAGAAGGCTTCAATTCTACATCCAAGGATCAAGTCTTGAGATGTGGCAAATGGTGAACAGCCCATACATGCTACCAAAGACAAAGATTGAAGAATGGGATGAAGCTACCTTGAAGAAAGCAACCTTGAATGCTAGAGTCATGCACATCCTCTATGCCTCCATGACCCCCACCGAGTTCAACCGGATTTCTTCATGTGAAACAGCCTATGAGGTATGGAGAAAGCTTTGCATCACTTATGAAGGGACATATCAAGTGAAGGAAAGCAAAGTCTACATGCTCAAAGGGCTGCTTGAGAACTTCAAGATGGGAAAGGAGGAGAGCATAGCCAACATGTACTCAAGGCTCAACACCATTTTGAATGTTCTTGCTATTCTAGGACATCCTATGTCTAGTGGAGAGATCAACTCAAAGATCCTTAGAACTCTTCCCAAGCGGTGGGAACCCAAGGTGACTTCCATTGAAGAATCAAGGTCTCTTAGGGATATTCCTATTGAAGAGCTCATTGGAAATCTACAAGCACATGAAGCCACACTTGACAAGAGGGAGGAAGTAGAAAGACAAGAGAAGAAAGAGCTAAAGAGAATGAAGAAGGCTGAAATGAAGGCTCAAATTGAAGCTATCATGGAACAAGTCTCTCCATCCTATCAAGCTAAAGAAGATGCCATGTACTCCAAGGGTAAATTCTACAAAGGCAAGTCCTCCTCCATCTGGTGCTTCACATGTGGAAAGAAGGGTCACTACAATGAAGATTGCCCACAAGGCAAAAAGACCCGTCTTCACAAGAAGAAATGGAAATCAAGCTCAAGTGGCTCCTCCAACTCAAGTTCAAGTGAAGATTCAAGTGAAGGATCAAGCTCAAGCTCGAGTGATGAAGGAGAATGCCATTTTGCTCTTATAGCATCAACAAGTGAAGACCCAAGTGAGGTAAATCTAAACTCTTTAGATAAAGAATCTTTGATTGCTATTATTCATGATATTTGTTCCTCTCTTAAGTCTTCTAAAAGGAAAAAGAAAAAGCTTGCTAAAATTGTTGATAATTTGCATGAAGAATTGGATGATCTTGAACGTGCTAATTCTTGTTTGCTTGATGATAAAAATGATTGTCTTAGCCAAGTAGACTCTCTTAAACTTGAAAATGCTAGTTTGCTTAATAAGATTAGATTTCTAGAAGCTCAACCTCTTATGACTAGTTCTAATGAAGAGCATACCTCAATTGTTGATTCTCTCATGCATGATATTGATGTTCTTAAATCTGAAAACAAGGACAAAGATTTTGTTTTGCATGAATTAGAAATAGAAAATGCCTCCTTGCTTTCTAAAATCAATGGGCATGAATCTTGTTCTAGTTCTACAAATAGAGAGAATGTTGTTGCTGCTCTTCATATTAATAGAGATTCTTATTTAACTAAAGCTCTTTGCTTAGAAAATGATCTTTTGCATGCTAGAGATAATATCAATCATTTGTCTTCTACTATTACTTCTCTTAAGCATGATAATGACAGTTTGAGATCATCCTTGCAAAGATTCTTAGTTGGTAAAAAGAGTCTTAATGACATCCTACACTATACTACTAAACAAATTGGTAGACATGGTTTAGGATATGATAGTAGTCAAAGGAACAACAAAGATAAAGGACCTCCAATATTCCATGGAGAATCCTCTAGTTCCAAGACTATGGGCACATGCAACTATTGTAATGATTTTGGTCATTATTCTACTTGTTGTCCTTTTAGGAAAGCACCCAAGAGCAATAGGACTTGGGTTGCTAAGATAACCCCTCCGGACCCAAAAATATGATTGGGGACCATTTCATCTTTCTTCTTATAGGTACTTGCAAATGGATTGACTTGAACTATTGAATTGCAAATTGACTTCTCAATCCACATGAAAGAAAAAAGGTGAGATGTGTAGAGGGTGACAACTAGTGGAAAAAGGAATGGTAAGCACAAAGGTAATGTTTCTCTTGATTTTAACCCATCCTAACTTGTTTTTGTCAAGTTAGTGTGCACTATACATATGGTTTTTGAGTCAAAAGTGGCATCTTATGTTTCTCTTCACACACTTTCTCAAAAACCATTTATAATGCTTCTATAGTGCATTACTAACTTGCTTAGACATGTTTGGATATGGTTTGTATATTTAGCATGCCTTTAAATATGTTTTTATAAAATATGTGTGATTTTTGACAGCTGCTCTGTCGGTCGAGTTTGCCCTGCTTGAAACTCGACTAATAGGCACCAATGGGTGTTGCCAACAGTTATCATCGGTCGAGTTGTCAATGCACAGAACACGACCGATAACATTGTGCACAGAATATACATTTGGCTTATTGAGTGAGAATTTCCCTCTCAACTAGATTTTCTCAACCAATAGCCTTATTCTTTGGCACTCTCATTTGGTACCTTTATATATGCATATTTCCATGTTCTAAATTGCCTATCTTGCTTACAACTCTATCTCTCAAATTTCTCTAAATTGGTATATCTATATATTGCAATTACTTGCTTTGAGTTGTTTTGTAGGTTTTGATGATGATCTCTTTGGATCTCTTGGTTGTGCCTTAAATTACTTCCGTTGTGGTCTAACTTTCTACATCTATCTAGTTGTATATCTTGTTTTGATACAACCTTGAGGTTCTTAATGGTAATCATCTTTTGGTAAGGATGCATATCTAGTGAGTTATATCCTTTCATGCTTCTAAAATTGCATATCTCTTTGTTTGGATATATATCTACATCTACTCATAGCTTGCTCTATCTTGTGTATCTTTTAGTATCTCTTGCTATGATCTAGATCCTACTAGTAGTCCTAACTTGTGATAACATCTACTAGTAGTTCATATACATGTAGTTCTAGCCTTGTTTAAAATTGGCATCTTTGCTCATCTATATGCTATGCTTGTATCTTGTCTCATATATGCTCAAGATTGTTCCTTGAATTGCATATCTACTATCTTGAGTTGCTTTCATAACATTGTGATACAGGGTACATAGATCTACATTATATGTAGAAATTGGAGTTTTTTTTATTTTATGCCGATTTTGCTCCAGTTTCAATTTTTGGTGCAAGACTGGTGTTTTTCATGCAGAAACAACCTTCTGAGCAAGACTCATTGCCTCGCGATGAGCTCTGATGGTTTTTGGTTAAAATCCGTCATCTTGAGGGTCAAAATTATGTTTTATTATTTTTCTGCAGCACTTTATCTTGCTTTTTGGGTTGTTCAAGTATATGCTTTAACTTGCTTTTCTTTCTATGCTTGGACAAGCCCCTATCTATGCTCTTCTACTCTCCTTATATATACTTGTGTTATCTCCTTTCTCTTTAACAAGTGATGTTTCTTATTTTCTTCATAACCCCACTTTTTGAAATGACAAAGGGGGAGAAAGGTATGTCTTCTTTTAAAAGAGGAAGAAGGCATGTCTTACATGAAGAGGAGAAGCATGTACATATAAAGGGGAGAAGGTAAAGGGGAGAAAGTAGAAGACATAGTATTCTATAAATGTTATGAAAACTAACCATGCATGAGAAATAGCATCAATTGAGGGGGAGTATGAAAACTCCATGCGCATCAATTGAGGGGGAGCGTGTGAACTCCATTCTATTGAAACCCCTAGGTTTCTCCGAAGGTATGATTTTACTTGAAAGCTTTCAATACATTTATGGAATGGTTTGTCATCTTCAAAAAGGGGGAGATTGTTGACTCAAGGTCAATTAGGTCAATATTGACTCACGTCTAAATTGACTAAACCCATGTTTTGATGATGACTAACCATTCTACATATTGGTGTCTAATGTCTCTACTTGAGTGATTTTAGATTAAGTATAGACACACTCAAATTTGCCCTAACTTGCGCATATCAAATTGGAGAAAAGACAAGTCAAAGTCAATACGAGTGCACATTTTTGTAATATGATGTATATCCATTAGAATCATGTTGTAAATCACTTGTAATGATTGTATGACTTGTAATTAAGCTTAGAAAAATATCAGGAGCACTTAGATCGAATATTAGAGCACTTTAGATGCAACTTTGAAAATTGATTACAGGCACTTTTTCGGTCGAGTTTCCCAGCCTGAAAACTCGACCGATCATCCTTGATCAATTTTCTGGAGATTGCATCGGTCGAGTTGTGTTTACACAGAACTCGACCGATGGAGTAACTGACCAAATTGATTTTCATTGGTCGGTCGAGTTTCCTCAGGACAAACTCGACCGATGGTCTGAATATCGGCTTTGTCTTTTACTCTATCGGTCAAGTTACCCTTATAGAAACTCGACCGATTGCACTGTACGGAAAAGTGCAGAAAAGTGCTTCTAGTCATTGTGAAGTTGCAACAAGTGAAAACAGATCCATTGCAAGCCACAAAATGGCTAATTTTCGTTCACAAGTGTTCCCAAAGGCTAAGAGGCATTCCCAGCTATAAATAGGACCCCTTGGGCTTCATTCCAAGGTTGAGCATTCATTACAAACTCTATGTGAGGTTCCTATTCTATAGTTGAGTGCTTCCTACAGCCTCCTCTCTCTCTCTAAGATTAATCACTTGCTGCATCCATTAGAGTGAGTAGGAAATATGTAAGAGAGCTAGTCCTATATGTATATCTTGTGAGGCTCTCACTTCCACCACCTCCCCATCTCTCATTACAATCATGAAGATGAAGGTTCTCTCTCTTTTCCAAGAGAGGTGAAGAAGAACAAGGGAAGGAGTCCCTTGGTGAAGATCAAGGCTGAAGACTTGGAGCTAGAGTGGGTAAGCCCTTGGTGAAGGCAGAAGACTCCTTGCTCAAGTGGGTAAGTCCTTGGTGGAAGCTTCTCCGAGTGAAGGTGAAGTCAAAAGCTGAAGATCCAAGAACAGTGGGTGATCCCTGCAAGGCTGAAGACTTGTGCAAGAGTGGGTAAGTCCTTGGAGAAGGTCGAAGACTCTTGCAAAGTGGGTAAGTCCTCGGTAAGGTTGAAGACTCTTTGTATTGGATAGGTAAGTCTTTTGTTTGGTCATGCATTGTATGTCTTATATGAATGAATATAAGAGTGCAATAGTTTGGAAGTCCTATAGGTTGAACTCTCTAGGAAAGTGGACTGACACACTTCTAGTTTGAAGTGTGGAACCACTCTAAATAGCTTGTCTAATTGGTGCATGTTCAATCTCTCTCTCCCTTGCTATGTATGTTTTAGTTGCACACAAATTTCCTATTTAGCAACCTTATCTTGTGATATATCTTGAAGGTTTAATGAATTTTGTTTAAGTGCTTTCAGATCTATTCACCCCTTCTCTAGAGCATCTAATCGCCCATCTAGGATCCAACAGGAAATACTAATGCACTCATGTGACATGCTTGGAATGTAAATGATGAACTTTGCCCTAGATTACCAATCATGCTTCTAAAGACATCAATAATAACCCTAACTTGAAGAACTAGGATATGAATGATGAAACTAGGATTGTAGGTATAAGAATGACAACACGTATATTTTTTGACCTAGAAACCCACCCAAGATTTACTCATTAGGAGTAAATCTTGGATAGTCCCCAGTTTGGGACTGTTCTTGAACACCTAATCTCACTTAGGATGTAAGTGTATAATGTGTATTGGGTTTTCAAGAAAATTCCAGCAGCATTTCCCTATTTGTTCTCTAAGTACATATGTACTTGGAGAACAACGGGGAAATGTTGCCGAAATTTTCTTGAAAACCCAATACACATTATACACTTACTAGTGAGATTAGGTGTTCAAGAATGGGATAGGTGGTACACATTTACTATATATAAGACCTTAAACCCTAAAGTTTTAACCATAAACCCAAATCTTTTAACCCTAGACCCAAATCTTGTTCTAATATATACTTGTTTTCTCTTTGATCATAGAATGGATAGATCATGGATGTCCATTCCAAATCATTACACCCCAGAGTTTATTTCTGGTCTTGATCAGTTTATTAGATTTTCCCAGGAACATAGGAAACAACCTGGAGATAGGTTCTAGTGTTCATGTAGGCATTGCGGTAACAACTTGAAAGTTAGCATTGGTGATGAAATCAAAAGTCATGTCATGTGCAATGGGATTGTACAAGGCTATACAGAATGGCACTGGCATGGAGAGATTTCAAACCTAAAATCAGTGGATGTCGATAGAAGTGCTTGTTTGGAAGAAGAAATTGCCTCCGATGACGTAGATGTGAACGAACCAGGCTTGTGTGGAAGAAGAAAGTTAGCACTGGTGACGAAATCAAAAGTCATGTCATGTGCAACGGGATTGTACAAGGCTATACAGAATGGCACTCGCATGGAGAGATTTCAAACCTAAAATCAGTGGATGTCGATAGCAGTGCTTGTGTGGAAGAAGAAATTGCCTCCGATGATGTAGATGTGAACGAACCAGTTCCAGTAGACATCGTTGAAGCGATGTTGGATAGTTGTGGGGTAGAGCACACCGATCTACCTCCCATATTTAGAAACAGTATGCATGATGTTGAGATACCGTTATACACATGTTGTAAGTTTACGAATCTTAGCGTTGTGTTGAGATTGTATAAGTTGTAAGCTAATAATAGATGGAGCGACAAAAGCTTCACGTCATTGTTGTCTTTGTTGAAAGAAATTCTTCCTGAAGGAAATGAGCTACCAATCTCAACATGCCGGTTAAAGAAATTGTTGTGCCTAATGGGAATGGAGGCCAAGAAGATATACGCATACTTGAATGATTGTGTATTATTTCAAAAGGACTATGTGGATTTGAAAGATTGTCCCAAATGTGGTGCGTCAAGGTATAAATTGATGACTTTGGGGGAGTCCAAAATTGGTTCTCCTGCCAAGGTGACGTGGTATCTACCTATAATACCACGGTTTCAACGCTTGTTTTCCAGTCTGATAGATGCGAAGAATTTGAGGTGGCATGCAGATGTTAAGAAAAATAATAATGGGATCCTACGACATGCGTCAGATTCCCCACAGTGGAAGAAGATTGATTTATTGTACCTTAAATTCGGTGAAGAAGTCTGGAATCTAAGACTTGAGCTTTGTACATATGGGATGAATTCGTACGGGACATTGAGCAGTCAACATAGCACTTGGCCAATTATGCTTATTATATACAATATTCCTCCCCGGTTGTGTATGATAAGAGTACAAAATAGTGGGGTCACCCTTCAAGAGTCTTCATTTTTTTTAAGTGCAAAAGATAAGAGTCCACGTGAAGCTAAAATGTCATATTACGGTGTCATTGAAGACATATGGGAGTTTTACTACATAGATTTTAGAATTCTGCTCTTTAAATGTAATTGGGTTGATAACACCAAAGGAGTTATAGTGGATGAATTGGGTTTCACATTAGTGAACTTTGAAAAGATTGGCGAGAAGGGTGAATCATTCATATTGGAATCATAGGTGAAACAAGTATTTTATATCGATGATCCTGTAAATGATAAATGGTTGGTTGTTCTTCATGGTAAAAGACACTTCATTGAAGATCCTATAGATGAAGAAGAGTACTATGATAAGTATGATGACTCCAGTCCATTATCAGTTGGGTTGCCAACACCACCAAATATTGAAGCTAATGATGACTTGTATGTGCGTGGAGATCACAATGAAGGATTATTAATTGATAAAAGATTGCAATATTAGAGGCATGCGTGTTTATATTTTTTATATGTTTTATTTTTATGAATGTGAACTTTACAATGTGAATGTGAACTTTACAATGTGAATTACTTTACAATGTGAATTACTTTACAATGTGAACTTTACAATGTGAATGTGAACTTTCAGATGGCTAAGCATTCTCCTGATGACCATGTTGATGATTACCGTGAGGGTGAGGACGTCAATGTGTCGCCTCATAATGTAAGTTTTAAAAATATATCCCTGTGGTTTCTATCTATATGTTCATTTATAGTTATATCCTGTAAGTGTGTTTTTTGTCAAATTTTAGGTTGATGATGTACCCCTTGAAGAAATTGGGGCACTTGATGAGTAACAAAAAAAATTAAGAAAGTGAGGGGCATCACAATGATGAACAAGTTACTACAGCAAATGGGAAATGGACCCAAACTGGTTGTGAATTTCGATCATGCAAGAAATCCAGTTGGAGTGAATCGCAACTCATTTATTTCATATCTTGGGGTTCTTACTCGCAGCCATTATAGTCCTATTTTTAAATCCTGGCATAAAGTTCCTAAGGGGAAGAAAGACTTAGTATGGAAGGAACTATGCATGAGTTATTATTATTTGCAATTCTATTTTTGTAGAATACTAATTTTTAGGATAATAGTTAATAGCAATTCTATTTTGCAGAGTATATTTGATCTGGATGAAAAGATGCATCGTAAATGTGTGATGCAACGCTGTGGGAGGGTCCTAAGGAACTATAGGACAAATCTCACCCGAGATTACATATGTGATGCTGAGAAGAGGTTCTTGATTGATTTCCAATTCTAGACATTGATCACTTTTTGACTAACTCTACACTAATCATTTTTGTTTGTATTCTCTTTAAAAAATAAATTTAGGCAGAAAGCAGCCACTGAGAAATGGAACTACCTGGACACCAAAGTCTGGGAGGAGTTTGTTACCCAAAGAAAAATGGATGAATTCAAAGTATTAAGTGCTACTCCCAATTTAATTAATATACATTCTTATGTATTCACATATTCAAGATTAACCTTTAGTGTTACTAACCAAATCAATGTGCTTACTAACAAGGCTATCAGCAATGCTCAAAGAGCAAGGTGTGCACTGAATGTGCATGACCACACAATGGGTCCAAGAGGCTATGTAGGCATTCGCCAAAGACTACAGACTGAGTCTACTGCTCAGTCTGCTGCTACTCAAGAGTCATCTACTATTGGTCCCGCACCTCCGCCTCGCCATGCTATGTACATAGCTGGGAAGCAAAACAAGAAGGGAGATATAACGAAGCCTGCAACTGCTGAGGCGACTGCAAAAATGGTAAAATTCAACTCTTAGAGCAATTGATCGATATTGATTATTGTTATGTTTACTTACCAATTTCTGTTGATGTCGATTAGCGGGAGCTGCACGAGCAGAGGAAGGAAGGCAAGTTCATCCCTGAAGGCACAAGGGATGAATTGATAGTTGCTCTGGGTAACCCAGAGCATCCTGGACATGTTAGGGTGTAGGCGTTGGTGTGGGCATCAAAGCATTCTTTGGGCCATCATAGCACAAACTAGTCCCAAGAGCGGGACTTTCACAAACTGAGGTAACTTATTCTTTTTTTAGAATGCTATTGCGAAAGAAAATTCAATAATCAGAAGCTAGCATTTCTTTTTTCCATGTATAGGTAGATCAGTTAATTGAAAGGAGAGTCGAGGAAGCACTTGATAGGAGAGTCGAGGAAACACTTGATAAGGGAGTCAATGAAGTAATTAGCAAGTGGTAGGTGTCTCAGACTGCCACTCAGACAGTACCTATGGCGGCACACTCTTCTCCTACTACAGAGGTTGGGAATAATCCTGTAGACCCACCACCTAGCATGTCCGCTGTAAGTATTTTTATGACATATATAGTACCTAGTCTCTTCAAGATGATATATTTATGTATATATATATATCATTCTTTACGTAAATTTGTAGGGGTTGAAGCCATGTCGTCTAAAAGGTCAAGAATATATCGTTGCAGAGGTACAGGCTTACCCTGCCCTTCTAGGGGAGATATTTCATGGGACTCCAGTACCAGCTGGTGTGGTTCGTGTGAGCCCGATACATATACACTCCGATTGGAGGGATCTTCCACTGCCATATGCCCACCCAGATTCTGAAACGCTTGGTGAGGCGGAAGACGGAGTAATAATGTGGCCCAAAGCGAATGTCATCTATACTAATATTGTATGGTAAATTTACATTACATTAATTTGTTAGTGTATATATATGAGTCAATTGATCTGAAATTATATATACATGTTAAAAGGAAGACACCCGCTACATCTCGGCCTCCACCTCCATCTCCTAAAGTACCAAGTTGGCTTCCAAGGGACCTACACGCCTCGTTAGGTCCTAATTGTAGGGGTATGACAGTATGGATAGGTGAACATGATTCAAATTTCCCTATAAATGTTACTATTCTGGAGGATGTTGCAGGTCAATCATATGATAACAAAATATTTATACAACTTTTTCATATGTATTAATGCATACGTAATACAAGTTTTGCATACACATTAATGCATACGTATTAATGCATGTCAATCGTATGATAACAAGCTATTTATACAAGATATTTTGGATTTGTTGTGTTATGATTGGTTGAACACATCTATGATAGAGTTGTGGATATGGTGAGATCTTATTTATACATCCATATACCTTGTTTTATATGCGGTGATCTGGTTTCTTATATATTAATGCATACGTAATATATATTTTGTTGTCACTTACACACAATATGTACAGATTTTGCATTTTCCCATGTGGGATTTTTGGTTCCATCTTTGCTTAGTCTTGTACATACAGACCCTTCTTCAGTTACTTCATATTGTTGTTCTTATTTTGGTAAAAATAAGAAGACAATGATAATAGCTCCATTCAATGTCGAGTAAGTTTACTTTTCTTGTAATTTGGACTTAAGAAAATTACATTTTTATTATAGATTTTGAGTTATTAATTTTTAAGTTTCTTACTTGTAGTGGTAGGCATTGGGAGTTACTAGTTATTATCCCCAAGATGTTCACTGTCTATTATCTAGATCATGCGGGGAAGGAATTGAATACATTATATGGACACACAATGAAAAGGTCATTATTCCCGTGAGAAATATTTCATATTTTTATATCCGTTAACATTTGTTATTACATTACTATTTAATTATGCAATTTAATGTGTTACATTAATATGTAGGGCTTTAGAAAAGTTCAAAAAAGCTGGAGGAAAGGTCCCCAGGAAAAAGAATCAACCACTAATTTGGGAGAATATGAAAGTAATTTCCCGACTCCAATGTATATATTATTTATGTGAATTGTGCTTATTTATATTTTTGAATATTTTATATGTTTCAATTTATAGTGTGCTACACAAGACAACAGCTGGGCATGTGCCTACTATGTGATGCGATTTATGGACTTAATCATCAAATATGTCGTAATGGAAATCGATACTATATATCAGATATTATATATAGTCTCATTAGATAATATGAAATATATCAATCTTATTATATATTATTAATTATATATACGTCATTCTCTTTGTAGGTGTTTAAAACTGACTTCAACACAGGTGAAAAGTTATTAGATGTACATACTCCCTATACGGGAGAGGAATCATATGTTGTAAGAGAAGAATAGGCAAAAGCCCTACAAGTAGTGGGAATTTTTAAATATAATTGGGACAATGATGACAATGATGACGATGATGAATAAAGAATGATATTTCTAAACTTTATTCTCATAATTATTTTTGTGCGAATGTGAATGACTTTTTCTAAATTGTCATATGTGTGAATGTGAATGACTTTTTCTGATCAATATATGAATGTTTCTACATGTGTCTGAATGTGAAAAGAGATGAAATGAATGGAATTGAATGTGAATGTAAATTACTTTGTAGGTTTCTACATGTATTTGATCAATACATGTGTTTGAATGTGAATGGCTTTACAGGTTTATGGCATGTTGTTGGCTGATATCAATGGATGATATAAACCTACAGTTCAGAACTGAACTGCAGGTTCTGCATCCTGCTGACCAGCCATACAGTAGGCCTGTAAACTGATAAGAAAAAAATCAGAACATAGGCGTCAGTTATTTGTATAAAATCGACAACAAAAACATACGACGTCGGTTAATAGTAAAAATCTGATGTCTTTGTGCCATCATTGGCTTGGTGGTGGGAAGGGTAATGGCGTCAGTTTTTGTTTAATTACCGACGTCTTTAACCATGATATAGTGTCAGTTTTTTTTAATAATCGAAGCCTATAGTTCTCTTGCTGGCGCATTTTCGGTGGCAGGAAGGGTTATAGCGTCGGTTTTTATTTATTAACCGACGTCTTTAACCATAATATAGTGTCGTTTTTTTAATAACTGACGCATATAGTTCCCTTGCTGGCGTGTTTTCGGTGGCGAGAAGGGTGATGGCGTCGGTTAGAAACCGACACTGAAGATGTCAACTTTTAGCGACGCCCACTTGGGTGTCGCTTGGAAACCGACGCTAAAGGGTCTAAATAACTAACGCCAAAGGCCTTTTCTGTAGTAGTGTTTCTATGAAAATGCTTATGTTGAGCATCAACATAAAATTAGTCAACGTCATTTCTATGGTCTTTCTGGGCAAGTGGGAAAATGTTAAGTAATTTCCTTCTAGTGTGGTCCAAATTAAAATAAATTATTTATTAAGTCAAATTTCTATAGGGATGCATATGTCGGAGTTTGGATACATTCCATAATAGAAATGAATTTTCATGACGGATAGAGATACATTAAGATATACATTATATATAAGAAGTGTCCCCTTCTCTTTAGATGTCTTACAGTAACCGAGAACCCAAAAGGAGAGAGAAACTGCCTTTGGTAAAGATACATAAAGTTCATCATTTAATAGTTAGATTATGCTTGTGTAGTCGTCAGATAATAAGACTCCAGGTAGACCTATCAAACTGGGCCAAAATCTGCGGGCACCCATGGGCCGACCCGTTTATGTCAGATTTGGGTGATGAAATTTATCACATTTTAGAAATTATTCAAACCCATACCCACACGTTTATGTAGTAAGTTTTGTGAGTAGCTCGCGGGCACCCGTGGGTGACCCGTTTAACTAAATTACTTATATAAAAATAAATATAATAATACACTAGTACCTAGAATATATAAAATGATCTGCTACTAACCATTAATCGTTAACGAGTTCCAACTCGAACTTACCCAACAAGATTTTATAAGAAAGAGAGATATTGAAGAAAATAAATCCAACTCCACTATATTATCTAATTATTCTATCAAACTTAATCTAGGGTCACAATACAAGTTACTAACTCTAGTTTATTGATTATAATCATATATTAGAGGATTTTAATTGTATATTAGAGAAGTTTACTTTAAATATGTATGTGCTTGAATGGTTGTAAAAATATAACATATTTTTTTATTTGATAGTGATCATGTATAGTAGTTGGTTGTTCTTGTGCTATATTTCATGTAAAAATACTAGCAAATATTCATCTTTTACAGTTATAATAACAACTTAAAAATTAATTATTTATTGAGCACATATTATATGGGCACCTGCGGGTGACCCAACCCCCTGGGTCGGGTTTGAATTTGTCTTTCTTTGAACCGCTTAGAATTACGTCTTTTTGACCCGCACAGGCAAGATCCAAACCCCAAGTGACCCAACTCAAGCTCAAACCACCCACTCGTTTGACAGGTCTAACTCCAGGTTCATGCTCTTTCGTGCCTTGCACCCTTACACTTTGCCTATGACGGGGCATCTTGGACAAGCAAAATGAGAAACCTCGTCGTGGATGCTACCACACTTTACATTGTTCTTGTAATAGGTGATTGTCATAATTCATGGAAGTTCCACAAAGTTTCGGATATATGTACTTTAACAAGAAACTCTAAACGTGCATCTCAACCACAAGGGGAGAAATGTAAAATAAAAAATGGAAGCATTTAACCACATGGCCTTTCAAGTGGCCCCTAGTAGCCGGCAGTCTTCAAAGGCCTTGATAGACATGGACGAGGAGCTTGCATGTGGTATAAAGCAAACCGTGAGAGCGGTCATTGTTAAAGCTGTGAATAAAGGAAATAAACTTGGGGTTGAACATTGGACTGGATTGTACCCAGTCCAGCCCATATTCCGGACCATACGGCCCTTTCTAAATCAAACTGTGCTTTTTCCGATGGGTGGAGTGGGCATTCATTTTGAGCCTAAAGACTTACACGGGATTGAAAAAAGTTAAGTTGAACTTAAACCTGAGGACACCCGGGTGCGGTCTGAACGTGCAAAAGTGTGATAATGTGTGCGGTAGATCCGTGAGAAATTTACACACAAGTACATGTTTTCACATGTATTTACCATGCAAATGTGGTGGGTTTAATCCTTTTGTTTATACAGTCTGACGCAGAAACCATGTAGTAACTTGTTATTACACATGTAGTATCATTAAATTCTATTTTGATTTCAGGAGTACGACTATGTTTTCTTTTAATTTAGTTTGAAGACCACGGAACACATGCTTGGGGAAAAGAAATATCTCGTCTTTACTTAGGCAAACACTTCAATAGTGTATTTAAGATATTTTTCACTTAAGGATAAGAAAACAACCGTACTGGTATGATTTGAGCCGTGGGTTAGAATAAAATGAGTCCATTGGGTGAGTGGCCGTTAGTGAAGCAGTTCTAGCTCTATGTCTATTTCAATGATATTGAGTGACGGCCACGGAGGACGTGCTTGGAGTTGGGAGTTCAAATTTACTACTCCCAATGACACTACACTTTTAGTTATCTTTTGACATGTATAAATACAATTAACTCTGTTGATTTTGAATTAAATAGTCGTGCCATGTGGCCTTGGTCTGGTAGAGGGTGTAAGCTATTTTAGTGTTTTTACGGGACTAACAAATTCTGAAATTAGAATTGGACATGTATCGTAAAATAGCATGAGTTGTCTGAAATTCTAACGTGTCTTGACACGGCAATGGACTCAGATCTGAACTGAATTTAAGTTTGTCTTTACTAATGATCTGATTGTGATGTAACTTCAATTTGAATTTAGTGAAACATGAGTTGAAAGTGGACTGACAGCTCCACAAGCACAAATTCAATCCTCTGTTTAATATTCAACTCAAATTTTTTGGTCTTATATTTTTCAGAATTAGCAATTTTGGACTGGATTGGCTCTGTTGTTCTGACGTTGATGTGACACAAATTTCTAAACTGAATTAAGTAACTTTGTTGCAATATAGAAATTTGTCCTAATTCGGACTGGATCCCACTGACTTGACTAACTCAACCCAATTTCTAAACAACCCGATTAGTTGCCAACCAGGGCTAAATCAAACTCCAGTTTGCCCCTCCCCGTCTTTGAAATCTAAGATCCACTTGACCGTAATAATGAACACTGATGAATGAGGTGGACAGTCGGACCAGCTGCGCGTGCAGTAGGGCTGGGACCGTAGAGATTTGGTAGTTGGGCAGGCTGCTACTGCGAGAGCTAGCTAGCTATCAACCCACAATAATTTAACAGTGGGCCCTCTCCATCCAGAAAGGAAGAATCGAGCAAGCAAACCCCAACCGATAATACAGTGGGCCCAAAAGAAGCTGGCAGCGGGCCTCACAGGACACCAAGGATGATCATATTCTGAAGGAGTGCGCCCCAAGGTAGGGCCACGACCCATCACTCACAATTCAGACAGTTCGACCGGTGACACTGGCATAGGGGACTGTTATTTATGGATCTTCATGGAAGAAAAAAAAATTTGCGTTCCTTGGGCGGAGCCAACGGGGAGCAAGCAGAGGTCATGGCCCCTCTAATTTTTTTTAAATATATATATAAGTACTCAGTGGCGTAGCCACATGGAGGCACAGGTGGGCACGGGCCCCACCTGTATTTGTCAAAATATACATTGATCAAAGTATTTTTAATATAGATTTTAGAGAAAATACATGTAATATTGTGTTTGGTGCCCTACCCATTCACATGCAGCAACAAGGTGCCCACCCTTTAGCTAAGTTCTGCCTCCGCCACTGTAAGTACTCATATACATATATATTTATGCATAAGATGTATAATAAATAAAACTAGTGTTAGCTTTAGGAAGTGATTCACTACTAGTGCACTAGTTTGCAACCAATCACTCCTGCCGCAGGTCATGTGTTTGAATCCTCATGAGTGCAATTTTAAGTTTTTGAAAGTTGTTCTCGAGATAAACTCATAATATACATAAAGTACAATGCTATTACAACAAAATGTAAAGTTGGTGTAGTGGCTTGTGCGGTTGGTGTTATTCTAGTGTTCTTGGGTTCGAATCTCAAATTAGATTAGTAATTTTTGGCCCCCCAAGAGCCAACTTCTGGCTCGCCACTGTTACTGGTAATTTCGTACACGAGAAATGCAAAATATGTTATCCATAATCGGACAGGCTTCTAGTACTCTTGTCTTTACCTCCAATCATTGACAAATTGACATATTGGCCTGACGATTCACATGAACGTGCAATTTACATTGGTTCTGCATTGGGCCCATGGGATCACGTCGGGCCGGCCTGCTAGGTTAGAAGATTAGTGGATTTCAATGATCAGTATGAAGTTCGGCAGGACGCCACCCCAATCAGCAACCATGCCCGTGTGTGCGCGCATGCGTGGTGGGCCGGTTGCTTGCAGCCTGCCCAATGGCCCGCCTGATCAATCACATCACCATACACCATAGCCACCTTCTGGGTTGTGAGTCTGGATCAGCCTCCATCTAGTCTGACACCACCGTCATGGCATTGCAGAATGAGTAGTACAGTTGGACAGCAGGTGCAAAAGCACGGTTAAATGCAGACACTGCTCGGTCTGGGTAGATGACGGCAACCCCTGATAATGATATTCTTCTTCATTGCAATTCTTCAACAAGCAACATTGATTTGTCCTACCCAATTGAACTTATATAACGAGGGTGTGTTGAACAATTGTGATATTAGTTACAGAAGCTTGGGACCATTATGTTTTCAATCCACAAACAAGTACAACATAAGCACACACCCACATCGGGCGCCACCACACTAAGTCCCCACACACACGTCCCTGAAAAAGGAACTACGTGTTATGAAATTTATCATATCAGCTTTTGCTCGATGGTGGGGAGAGTTAAGAACTCCTCGCGGATGGCTCATTGTGTTATGTGTCTCAAAGAATTATACTGGTTCGATTGTAGTTTCCGTACAAAATTCTATGGATTTTTTTGCCGACCTTATTAATGGTAAGGTACGATTTATTTTCCAGATCAAAATAAAGATCTTATTATAATTCTTCATGTATAAGTGTACATACCCTTATTAGGATTGAGATCATCATATATTTTGTATTAAGACAGTTGTCACCCATACCCTAGAGTGTATTCTACTTCCTTCGAGAGCTCTCCTCATGTACCTTTTTCTCTAGAATATTAAAAACCTCATCTCCTCTCATAGAATCTGACCGAACTACATAAATCTCATGTTCTTTGATCGTGTGATTGTTTGTTTCTTCTTGTCTGTATTTTTCTATACAAACTCAATGTACATCTCATTCGAATCATTAGCACATTGATCCATAATAATCAATACATTCTATCAGTAGCACCTCATATTCTCCTACCAACCATCTTCATCTATCCCATCACTTCATCGTTGTAAAAAAATTCTTGCATTCCTCATTGATTTCCAATAGTTTAGGCGAGGATAGACAGAGCAGATACCAGAAATTCACGACAAAAGATAGAAATTTGTGAAGGAACATGAGAAGTTAAAAAATGTTGTTGTATTGTATTAAAAAAAAGTGGTCTGAAATGATAACGATTACGTCATCTACATAATTGTTGTCGACTTATATTGTAATATTAATACTTTAATGATGCATTTGCTTTAGTTAAAAGAGATTACAGAGTTAAGCAGACATATATTGGTGGGAACGAAACCCTAAATCTCGTATTGTGATTAAGAATAAAGGAATTGGGAGAAAAGGATCCAAACCAAAAGACATATGAAATAAGAACAAAGCATGATGCAATACATGATGTGAGAAATGATATGACAAATGATCCAACCTTGTACCAAAATGTAGAAATGAGAAGATAGAGATGATATTGGCTCCTACAATGTAATACACCAAAACCAAGCTTCTCCCTAACCTTTCTTTACTTGCCACGAGTTCATGATTTATCGAGATTAATATGGATACATTTGAATTATTTAAATGTGTAGGATCATGTTTTCTCATATTGCATATATTATTTCAAATGGTGAGAAAATAATATACTAAATTGTTGGTGATGTAAAACTTTAAAGGTTGTAGACATTAAAAAATGTATGTTTGTGTGCTTGCATTGGTAGATATATCGATTGATGTAGGATAATCATGCATTGTGGCGGTGTGTAGCAAGGATGTCTGGGGCCGGCTCACAGGAGACACATCAGAAAGGGCCTTAGAGCCCAATGCATGTCGCGGAGCCGCCCAATGTTGGTGACGTGGATGTGATCAATCACAAGTCATGTGAAAGCAATAGATCAAATGAGCAATATACTCATAAAACCATTGATATCAACACTCTTCAAGCACATGAGTAGAAAGATGGGTCTATTTGGTGTGTATGTTCCAATTTGAGAAGGATTTTTAGAGAAATAGATTAAATATTTTTAGATCATTTCTTTAATCTTATCTCTATATTATTCTTATGGAACATCATAAAGTCATAAAAACTTCATTTTAGAGAGAGAGGAAGAGAGAATATACTTTGGATGAGTATTGGAACTCATTAAAACCTCTCGATTACTTTGTAACTAAATTTAATGGTTATGATCCTATTGTAACACTAAAAGATCTTCTTAGTATCCATAGGATTCTATTAGTGGGGTTGATCAAGAACTCAACATTCAAGTTGGTTTTCTTGCATAGGGATATATATAGGTTGAGTTTCATATTATATTATGTGTTATCGATCATTAAATTCTAGACAGTACTATTTGAGAATAAAATTAAAGGGAATTCATGCAAAAGTGGGACCCAAGAGGGGATTCAAATTTCATTGATTTGAGAAATAAAACTATCCTATTCTAATTATGAAGGGAAGGAGGAATTTCAATCATTTCTCAAATGGTACATATCATAGATCAAGGTAGATAACAAGAAGGGAAAAAACATAACTATTACAAATTTACATCATGATTCATCTACAAATATTCCCCACCATAAAAGATGGTAAAGCAAAGTAAAAATTTATACATCTAATAATTAGTCTAAGAACATGCAAGGTCTGTTGCAAAGCATAACTCATTTATTCCAAGCTATCCTCAAATTTGAAATATTGAATATGACTTCTTGAGTCTCTATCCTTTAATGCACCTTCACATGGGTGGAAAGGAATCATCATCCAGTAAATAGAAAACAAAGGTATGTATCAGAAAACACTGAGTATGTGCATGTAAACAACATTTTTGGCATTAAACTATGATACAAGTATAAAACATGCTCACATAAAAAATGGGCCATATACCACTAGGTAATTTCAACAAAAGTCAAATCAAGAGATTTAGGCATGATATTTATGGAGAGAAATAAAGAAAAAAAGAAATTTCTTGATCTAACAAACATTCTCAAGTTTGAAATTAACAATATATTTCCATGCATAAACACTCTAGACTCAATATACCTAAAATAGAGCCATAACACCATAGGATCATGGCTTAAAAATTAAAGTTGAAAACACACACCACAGGAAGAATATGCACGTCCTATGTATGTATGTGTGTACATAAGTACCACTACCTAAATATTCTAGTCAAACATTTAGCATGCACAAACACAGTGTCAAGACTAACATTCCAGTCATAATTCACTTCAAGTATTTGAAGAGCATCAAGAAGGGTCAAAGGACCCATTTAAACTGAATAATTTAATGTCCACAAAAGTGCATAAGATATCAAATTAGTAAATATGGATCTTCAACCTTGGATTTCCAAAAATATATAGTAGTCAAGTAAATGCATCAACATAAGAATCCAGATCACAGTCATCATAATGCCCAAAATAAAATATGGATTGTACATATACGTGATCTTCACAAGTAGACCTATTTATAGGGTGAAACTCACATCTCATCCTTATCGACCTAAAATTATTTTATTTGTATTGCAGTCTACAATTACCATTAATAATAAAAAATATAAATAAACCAATTTTTGGTTACCAAATGTGGAAAGTTAGGGCTTATAATTCTTATATATATTCATGCATAGGGTAAGTGATGGGATTAGCAATTATTTATCAAAATAACCTCATTAAAAATATCTAGGATATTGTTCTCCTAATAGTGTGTGTGATCTATTTCCACTACGTTATATATATATAGTTTTTCACTCTTAATGTTTGTATCTCTTTCATCTCTTAATCAAATAGCAAGGTATTATATACCATTTTCATTAGAAAATGCCATCTTTATCATTATGATACCTATTATTCCCTTTTATGCTTGTAGCTCTACTAATTTATTAATTAATCACCTTGCATGCCCTTTGATCATCTAACCTTATGCAAACATGTACATCTTATACCATTAATGACATATGATCCTTTTGCCATCCAATTTAGTAGGTTTTACTCATTAGAAATGTAAATTAATGATATATATCTACCACTTGTATTTAAATGGCCTCTTGATCTATCATGACTTAAAAGGTTGCTCTTTTATGTACTTAAATAATGCAACTTGAGCATATGTGAAGTCTTGGAATGAATTAGTCATCATGAAATGGTTTCACTTCAAAATCAGTAACTTATATTATGTTTTGGCACACCGACCACGCGGAAGCGGTTAAATGACAGTGGAACTACTGAAAATCACTAAAAACTAAAACCATTTTCAAAGAGATCCATTCATTGGAAAACTCTTTCAAAAAGAACCAAAGTAATTTTATTACATTCTGGTTCACAAGTACATCTCTTGTACCATTCCTTCTCAAGGATCACATACATCAACTACCTTGTTAAAACTGTACATAGGCAGCATAAAACATTGACGCATGAAGCCAAAATCTCAGATCAATTCATTAAACTAACTACTGACTCCGAGGACTTGAGAGTACAGAGATGACACATAAGACTCTATGTGCACATATACAAAACATGATAGCTAGTGTCTCCACCTGAGAATTCATTGTTGTCCATGTTGTTGCTGATGTTGTTCTTCCCCTGCACTTGAATTTCTGCCTCTACTTCCGTGTCTACCTAAAAAGTGTTGAAGACCAACGGAGTGAGACCCATGTCCCAGCGAGAGATATAACTCTCCGCCAAAAACATCATTATTGCAGTTTAATGAAATAAAACTTGAGTAGAGGAATTATGTATATTCAACAGCAGATAGATCAATATCTAAACTGATTAGAAAAATATTCTTAATTAAGTAATTCAGCTCTATCTTGACAAAGAAGCATATTACATATCCAACAAGGTATTGAAGAAACATGTATATCATTCATCCTTCTAGGATATACTAAGCAATGTAACATCAGCCAATGATTCTCACATTTTGATCTTAAGCAAATACGCTACACGGATGATTACATTTTACAATCATATTTATGCCCCGAGGAGATGAGGTATACCGCTCATTCTCCAACCGACCACTGTGAAGTCAAAATCGGTGCCATACAAGGTCAAAGGAAGAATCGGATTCCATGACCTCTCACATCTCGGTTATTGTGAGACTACAAGCAGGACCATATCAACTGTAGTGTTCCAGGGTATACTGGCAACTTTGCTACAGAGTTACAGAGGCAACTGCACTCTCATCGGCATTCGAGAGATTTAATGTTTATCTCATATCGATCCAACATTCATCATCATCGGGAGATTTGTGATACATACATCCCGACACACATAATGAAGGATTGAGAGTTCTATTGCTTATCTCACATCAATTCCTTCATCAAGGCATAAGGTATTCACGTCCATTACCCCCACATATTCTACAATATGTGTTCCTCAGGAATTCCCAAAAGAAAACCTATTTCACCATCACCAACTTCTGACAATGATGGATCTATGGTCAGAGCTCTACATGATAAGAATTTCACTTGATTAATTAAGTACATTACCATATTCTTTTAGCATCAGTCATGTTTTCAAACATAAGTTATTATAACAAATGCTACAAGGAATGTAGAATACTCCTATCAAGTACTTTTCAAAGCTTAATAAAACATTAGGATCTCAGTCCCTTATCTCAGCTCTGAGAATTCTTATCCCTCATCATCTCATCATCATGATTAGTAAATATGGGTACTCAAACCCTCAGTTCCTCATAGAACACTTGTTACCACTTATCAGGTAACTAATACCTTCAGGTCATCTGACCAATGTAAACATGACACTTGTTACACAAGCATCCCTCATGGCTTTCAAGCCCATCATATTACCTCTCACTAGGTAATAATGCATATAATGGCTCACAAGGCCCATTAAACACTTTTAATAAATAAAGCATCATAGTTCATACCTGGCTATGCTCATCACCTCATGATACCTGCATGGTTAGTACATATAATAACAACCATATCATTTACATATCACGATCTGTAATACAAGAGTAACACCTTTATCCCCTCATTAGGGTTAGGGTTTACTATTCACACCCAATTAGGGTTTCTCATATCCCATTACCCAAATTAGGGTTAGGGTTTACTATTCATTGCTCAAGATTGGGGTTTAATGTACTATAACTCAGAATTAGGGTTTCACATACCTTCACCCTATGTTAGGATTAGGATTTCATATTAGGGTTTCATATAGCCTTTCATCGCTTTATCCTGGATTAGAATCTCACATCACATCATTGCATCAGGTTTTACCTTACATCACCCTAGATAGGGTTACATCCTTACCCTAGATTAGGGTTATACCTAGTATTGCCCTAAATTAGGGTTAGGGTTCATCATTCTCCTTGATTAGGGTTTCATGATCTCTTCATCAAGAATCATACCCTAAATTCATATTTTAATTCATTTTGAAGGTGTTGAGGCTTAACCATCACATGATTGTCATACATGTATGGATTCCTCTCTCTCTCTCTCTCTCATCCTCTCTAGGATGTTGACTATGTCAAGCTTGGTTAGGTTAGATCAACCAACCCTTCAACCAAGTATATTCAATTAGGGTTGACATAGTGTATAGAAATATTGCTTACTTAAGATTTAAGGAATAATTCATCTAAGGTTACCAATCATTTAGTACCTTAAAGGTACAACCCTAGTAATTATCTTTGAGATAAATCAGTAACAACCATAGGGTCAATTGATCCTTCATCATATTAAATTTTCAACTGACTTGGTCACATTGAATCACCCAAACGATCTTTGACCATTGATTCTCCAAACGGTTTGAAACCATTTGAATCCAAATGGTCCTGAGACTGTTTGATCCCAAATGGTTTCAAGACCATTTGGACTCAAACGGTCTCAAGACTGTTTGGTCCAAACCCTCTTGAAATCAAAAGTTAAAGAAAAGGTATTTATTAAACCAAACCAATTAGGGTTTTGCATCATCATTCACTTCCTCAATTTAATCATTGAAGTTCATCATTATATGATCCTTGGATCTTCAGCCTTTAATCACAACCATTGATCATCCAAACGGTTTGAATTAACTTATCCAAACGGTTTGAAATCATTTAACCATCCAAACAGTTTTAATCTATTTGTCCAAACAGTCAACCCAACCCAAACGGTCAATTCAATATGTCCAAATGGTTTGAAACCATTTAACCATCCAAACGGTCAACTCTCCCATTCGGTCAACCATGTCCAAATGGTTTGGAACCAAATTCCCAAACGGTTTGCAAACCGTTTGGTCACCAAACGGTTTGGTGAAACTGAATGACCAACTTGTTGAAAACCGAATGGAGTTGCAATTTGGGAAAAGTGTCCAAGATGATGTCATCATCATCTACCTTTGTTTCTAAGGTTCATTCACTATGGATTTCATAGAATCATCCATTATAACAAGCAATTAATCAAGAAGAAAAAGAAATCAACATAACTTGAAAGATTGAAATTGAATAATGATGTAATTGGATTCAAGTTATATAACCCACCTTCAAAGAGTGTTTCAAATCTCCAACTTCACATATTTAATGGTGTAAGAAGCTTTCTCAACTCCACAAGGTTCGTTCCTCAATCTTTTGAGTAAAAAGGATTGGCTAGAAAGGAAGATTGATGGAGGAAAAGAAGAAACCCATCATTTATTTTTTATTTCCACCATGAAATCATGGTTGAAAGTGATCAAGAAGCTTACCTACATGTTGGAACTCATCCTCCTGTTTCTCCTTAGCCTCCTTGAGCTCGTCCAAGGCAAGCAAGAAAGAAAATCCAAAAAAAGATCTTTGGTTGAGTGGAAAAGAGAGTATATATAAAGGAATTTCTAGGAGAGAGAAAGTTGAAAGACGATCCTTCAACTCATCAAATCATGCCACAAAATCCCCTCTCTCCCTTGTGCACGAAGGCACCTTCCCTTGCCTTTAATTCCCTTTCATTATCCTCAAATTAAAAGAAAAGCAATTTAAGCACCTTAATCATATTATACTAATATCCCATTTTTAGTGGATATTACTTTTCATTAACTTGATGTGAGTGGGCTCTCCACTCACTTAAGATATTTTCGTGCCTTTGCAAGGCACAAGCTCGTCAAACCTTTTGCAAAATCATACCTCACCTTTTTGTTGAAGGGCTCTTCAATTAATATATTTATTTTTGTATTAAATTGAGGTAAAGTTCCAATTATGCTTAAATCTTGATTATTTTAATATCAAGATTCTCTCTCCTCCAAAGTGATTAAAATGAGGTGTCCCTCTAAAATTATTTTCTCTACATGATGCCAAGAATCATGAGGTACCCTCTAGAGGTGGTATTTTACATATTGAACCCTAGGTTTTGGGTAAAGTGCACATTACACCAAAACTAGGTTTTAATGCACAAGGATTGCTCAGCAAGCTCTTTCTTGGTGCTCAGGCTATCACAAGCCATAACTCTGCATCATACTCATACTTATGATGCTTCAACACATGAGAAACATTTTATCATGTAACATTTGCAATTTAACCCCTCAACTTGGGTAATTTGCACTTTAGTCCAAAATAGGCAAAACATTATTCAAAAAGGACTAAAATTGAGATATAAGTTCCTCTTGAGCCTTAATTACTTTTCAAAAGATAAAAGAAAGTATATAATTATCTTTCTTAAACAAAACACCTTGGGTTAAAGCATAACCCAGGTCAGGGATGTTACAAATTATCCACCCCTTACAAGGATTTCGTCCCCAAAATGATTAACAAAAACATTAAGAGAAAAGAGAAGGGTACTTCCTCGTCATCTCTTCCTCCAGCTCCCATGTAGCTTCTTCAATGCCACAGTGATGCCAGATAACTTTTACAAGACATATGTCTTTCTTTTTCAGCTTTTTAATTCTTTTATCAAGGATCGTCACAGGTCCTTCAACATATGATATATCATCATTTAATTTTACCTCCACATGTTGTAAAACTAACTCTGTGTCAGGATGACACTTTCTCAACATGGAGATATGGAACATTGGGTGCAACTTATGCAACTCAGATGGTAACTCTAGCTTATAAGCTACCTTTCCAACCCGTTCAATGATTGGATAAGGCCCCATAAATCTAGGAGCTAACTTTCCTTTCTTTCCAAATCTAAGAACACCCTTTCAAGGTGAGACTTTAAGATATACTCTGTCTCCAACTTGGAATTATAAGGGTCTACGTCATTTGTCGATGTACAACTTCTGTCTATCCTGTGCAGTCTTTAATTGTTATTGTATTACTTTAATCTTCTCAGTTGTCTAATGCACAAGCCCAGGACCCAAAAGTTGATTTTCTCCCGTTTCATACTAACATAAAGGAGACCTACAACATCTACCATATAATGCTCCATATGGTGCCATGTCAATACTGTGCCGATAGCTATTATTGTAAGCAAATTCTATCAAGCTCAGATGTAGATCCCAACTTCCTACAAATTGAAGGACACATGCCTTAAGCAAGTCCTCCAAAGTTTGTATGGTCCTCTCAGATTGTCCATCTGTCTGCGGGTGAAAGGCAGTACTAAACCTAAACTGTGTACCCAAAGCTTTATGCAGTTGTTCCCAAAAATGACTCGTGAACTGGGGACCTCTATCAGAAATGATAGTATCTGGAACCTCGTGCAGCCGCACTATCTCGTCTATATAAATCTGTGCAAGCTTCTCAGCAGTGTAGGTTTTTTTGATAGGAAGAAAATATGTTGTCTTTGTCAACCTATCAACTATCACCCATATGAAATCATGGCCTTTAGTTGTTCTAGGCAAACCAACCACAAAGTCCATGGTTATATGATCCCATTTCCATTGTGGTATAGGAAAAGGTTGCATTGTTCCCGTGGGCTTTTGATGTTCATCTTTAACTTGCTGACACACAGGACACCGCATAACAAACTCAGCAACAACTTTCTTCAATCCAGACCACCAATACATATCCTTCAGGTTATGATACATTTTGGTTCTCCCTGGATGCATAGCATACATCGAAGAATGAGCTTCTTCCAGAACTAACTTCCTTAAGTTATCAACATCAGGTACTACCATCCTACCATGGTAACAAACTACCTAATCCTCAGACTCATGAAAGCCATTATGTTTCTCACTACCATACTCTGATCTAATATGCTAAATCACAGTATCATCTTGATGTGCTTCTTTGATCTGTTGCTTCAGAGTAGGTTTTATGTGCATCTCAGCTAACAGTCTGGCTAACAATGATACCTTAAGTTGTATATTGTCTTACCTTAAGGAGATAAGCATATCTCTTTTAAAGCACACTAAGGAGTTCAATTGTGCTTTATCTGAGGCTGGTGATGATGATTTCCTACTTAATGCATCAGCCACTACATTAGCCTTCCCTGGATGATAATCAAGTGTACAATTGCAGTCCTTGATTAACTCCATCCAGCGGTGTTGTCTCATGTTCAACTCATGCTGAGAGAAGATATATTTTAGATTCTTATGGTCCGTGAAAATATGGAATGTTTCTCCATAGATATAATGTCTCCAGATCTTCAAAGCATGGACCAGAACAGATAGCTCTAGATCATGTGTGGATAATTCTCCTCATGTTTCTTAAGCTGTCGTGAGGCAAAAGAAATCACTTGATTATCCTGCATCAACACACATCCTAGACCATTCTTAGATGCATCACAAAAAACTATGTATCCCTTCCCTTGCTCAGGTAACACCAACACATGTGCACTTGTCAATCTTTATTTCAACAACTGAAAAGAATGTTGACACTTGTCATTCCAGACAAAAGAAACTTCCTTCCTGGTCAACTTAGTCAGGGGCAAAGCTATAGAGTTGAAGTTCTTAATGAATCTCCAGTAATAGCCTTCCAGTCCTAGGAAACTGCATATCTTTGTCAGTGTCTTTGGTTGCTCCCATTGTAGGACAGATTCTACCTTCTTAGGATCAACACAGATACCTGAGGTAGATATTACATGTCCTAAAAAAGAAACTTCTAGTAACCAGAACTCACATTTGCTAAACTTAGCATACAGCTTATGCTCTCTTAGCAAAGTTAAATCTTGACGGAGGTGTTGCTCATGTTGTTGAGCATCTATATTGTATACCAAGATGTCATCTATGAAGACTACTATGAACTGATCAAGAAAAGGTCGAAAGATTCTATTCATGAGTTCCATGAATGCAGTTGGTGCATTAGTTAGTCCAAATGACATAACTATGAACTCATAGTGACCATATCTTGTTCTAAAGGCAGACTTAGATATGTCACTCTCCTTGATACGCAATTGGTGATATCCTGACCTCAGATCTATCTTAGAGAAGATAATTGCACCACGCAACTGATCAAACAAGTCATCGATCCTTAGAAGAGGATACTTGTTCTCTATAGTTACTTTATTCAATTGTCTGTAATCAATGCATAACCGCATCGATCCATCCTTTTTCTTAACAAAGAGAACCGGAGCACCCCATGGTGAAGTACTTGGTCAGATAAAACCTTTCTCAAGCAACTCCTACAGTTGCTTCTTGAGCTCTGCCATCTCAGCAGGTGCCATTCTATACGGTGTTTGTGCTATTGGTTGTGTGCCCAGGATTAGATTAATCTCAAAATTAATCTCTCGAGGCGGAGGTACACCTAGAAGCTCCTCAGGGAATACATCTTCAAACTCCCTAACTATCAGAATTTCAGAAAGATTAGAGCTCTCCACTGTGGTGTCTACCACATGTGCTAAGAATGCAGAACATCCTTACCTCATCAGCTTCTCAGCTACCATAGCTAACACAAGACAGGTTAGAAGAATCTTTCTATCTCCCTGAAAGATCCATGTGTCACCATCATTTGTGAACATAGCTTGGTTGGACTCACAATCCAAGACAGCCTTATACTTTTCTAGGGTATCCATTCCAAGAGTTATGTCAAACACGTGCATCTCAAGTGGTATAAGATCCACCTGAATGTGATATTTAGAAAAAGAAAGAATGCAAGGAGAACACACCTCCTGCAACACTGCAGATCCCAACAGAGGAGTTTCTAACAACAAACTATATGCTCTATGACTGACAGTCATGTTGCAGTAAAAGATCACTCTTTTAGTGATAAAGGAATGTGTAGCACCCCGATCAATTAAAATAGATACGAAGCAGGGTGTAGACATATCAGAATAAAATAGTTCCATCTGACATGCCACAACCTGTGGGTTGACTACTGCTTCGGGTTGATTTATTGCATAGAATCTCGTCGTTGCTTATTGTTGATCATGTGCTCGGTTGTTGGGTGTCGATGAACCAGCTTGGGACGCTTGTCCACGTCCTCTAGCACCACTGCCAAACTACTTCCTCTGAGAGCCTTGTTGACTCTACCTCGGTAGTTGGGTCATATTCCTAACTTTCTCAGGACAATCCTTCACCACATGTCCCTCTTTCCTGCATTTATAACAGGTTATGTTTCCCCATTGTGGCCTAGGTGGTCTTGTTACTGACATTGATGTTGAGTTGTGAGCTCCCTTCAGTGGTAAACTACGGCCTCTACCCTTACTTGACGTCCACTGCGTCTGGGTATTGAATCTTGGTGGTGGTATAGGTATAGAATACCTTAGTTTCTTAAAGCTTCCGGAACTATGTCCTTGGAATTGAGTATATTCCTTCTTACTCTTAGTCTGACGCTTCTCAATCACAGACCTCTCTATCCATCTCACAGACTCCACAAAGGTGGTGAACCTCTCCCTATTCTCTAAAGCAGACACAAGAGTGGTTAAATCAGCATTCAATCCATTCTCGAAACGCCGAATTCTCTCCTCATCAGTAGACGCCATATACGGACAAAACCGCAAAAGCTCCATGAACCTAGCTTCATGTTCACTAATGTTCATATGTCCCTGCCTTAACCTCTCAAACTGAGAGATTTTCTCGTCTAGATACGCCTTAGGGAAATATCTACTAATGAATTCTCGCCTGAATTCTTCCCAACCGATCTCAACACCTGGCCTCTTGCCCTCTTCTATGGTCCACCAGTGACCAACACTCCCCTTCAACAGGTATACAACATGCCTCACCTTCTCATCTTCAGGAATCATAAGGATTCTAAAGGTTTCTCCAGCTCAGTCAGCCATAGGTCAGCATCTGCTGGGTCAGTTGTACCAGCATACTTTGTGGCTCCTACCCTCCTAAGCCATTCAAAATTCTTTCTGGCTTCATGTCCTTCATTATGGGTTGGTGCCCTAGGTGCAGGTAGTGGCATCCTATCTGTCATATGAGTCATAGTTGCCATAAATTGCCCAAACATGGCTTGGAAGGTTGGGTTCCCCATATCTGCTTGATTGAACTGGGGTTGTTCAGGCACTAGTTCCTCCCTATTTTAGTCCCTTGCACCTCCTCCTGGTGCAGCAACACTGCTCTCAGTAATGTGTTCATCATATGATCCAGACATCTTCAAGTTCTTCTTCTCCTATATGAGCAGAAGACACTTATTGGATAAACTGGAAGACACTAGAACAGACTCAACAACCTTAATCCTATGTCTCTGTAGACACAGCGAACCTAGAGCTCGGATACCACTAATTTGTGGCACACCGACCATGCGGAAGCGGTTAAATGACAGCGGAACTACTGAAAATCACTAAAAATTAAAACCATTTTCAAAGAGATCCATTCATTGGAAAACTCTTTCAAAAATAACCAAAGTAATTTTATTACATTCTGGTTCACAAGTACATCTCTTGTACCATTCCTTCCCAAGGATCACATACATCAAATGCCCTGTTAAAATTGTACATAGGCAACATAAAACATTGAGGCATCAAGCCAAAATCTCAGATCGGTTCATTAAACTAACTACTGACTCTGAGGACCTGAGAGTAAAAAAACGACACATAGGATTCTATGTACACATATACAAAACATGATAGCTAGTGTCTCCACCTGAGAATTCACTGCTGCCCCTGTTGCTGCTGATGTTGTTCTTCCCCTGCACTTGAATTTCTACCTCTACTTCCGCATCTACCTAAAACGTATTGGAGACCAACAGAGTGAGACCCATGTCCCAGCGAGAGATATAACTCTCCGCCAAAAACATCATTATTGCAGTTTAATGAAATAAAACTTGAGCAGAGGAATTATGTATATTCAACAGCAGATAGATCAATATCTAAACTGATTAGAACAATATTCTTAATTAAATAATTCAGCTCTATCTTGACAAAGCAGCATATTACATATCCAACAAGGTATTAAAGAAACATGTATATCATTCATCCTTGTAGGATATACTAAGCAATGTAACATCAGCCAATGATTCTCGCATTTTGATCTTAACCAAATACGCTACACGGTTGATTACATTTTACAATCATATTTATGTCCCGAGGAGATGAGGTATACCGCTCATTCTCCAACCGACCACTGCGAAGTCGAAATCGATATCATACAAGGTCAAAGGAAGAACCGAATTCCATGACCTCTCACATCTCGATCAATATGAGACTACAAGAAGGACCATGTCAACTGCTCAACATAGCATTCTAGGGTATACTGGCAACTTTGCTACAGAGTTACAGCGGCAACTGCACTCTCATCGGCATTCGAGATCTCATATCGATCCGACATTCATCATCATCGGGAGATTCGTGATACATCCATCCCGACACACATAATGAAGGATTGAGAGTTCTATTGCTTATCTCACATCAATTCCTTCAATAAGGCGTAAGGTATTCGTGCCCATTACCCCCACATATTCAACAATATGTGTTCCTCAGGAATTCTCGAAAGAAAACCTGTTTCACCATCACCAACTTATGACAATGATGGATCTATGGTCAGGGCTCTACATGATAAGAATTTCACTTGATTAATTAAGTACATTATCATATTCTTTTAGCATCAGTCATGTTTTCAAACATAAGTTATTATAACAAATGCTACAAGGAATGTAGAATACTCCTATCAAGTACTTTTCAAAGCTTAATAAAACATTAGGATCTCAGTCCCTTATCTCAGCTCTGAGAATTCTTATCCCTCATCATCTCATTATCATGATTAGGAAATATGGGTATTCAAACCCTCAGTTCCTCAGAGAACACTTGTTACCACTTATCAGGTAACCAATACCTTCAGCTCATCTGACCAAGGTAAACATGACACTTGTTACATAAGCATCCCTCATGGCTTTCAAGCCCGTCATATTACCTCTGACAAGGTAATAATGCATATAATGGCTCACAAGGCCCATTAAACACTTTTAATAAATAAAGCATCATAGATCATACCTGGATATGCTCATCACCTCATGATACCTGCATGGTTAGTACATATAATAACAACCATATCATTTACATATCACGGTCTGTAATACAAGAGTAACACCTTTATCCCCTCATTAGGGTTAGGGTTTACTATTCACACCCAATTAGGGTTTCTCATATCCCATTACCCAAATTAGGGTTAGAGTTCACTATTCATTGCTCAAGATTAGGGTTTAATGTACTATAACCCAGAATTAGGGTTTCACATACCTTCACCCTATGTTAGGATTAGGATTTCATATTAGGGTTTCATATAGCATTTCATAGCTTTATCCTGGATTAGAATCTCACATCACATCATTGCATCAGGTTTTACCTGACATCACCCTAGATAGGGTTACATCCTTACCCTAGATTAGGGTTATACCTAGTATTGCCCTAAATTAGGGTTAGGGTTCATCATTCTCCTTGATTAGGGTTTCATGATCTCTTCATCAAGAATCATACCCCAAATTCATATTGAAGGTGTTGAGGCTTAACCATCACATGATTGTCATACATGTATGGATTCCTCTCTCTCTCTCTCATCCTCTCTAGGATGTTGACTATGTCAAGCTTGGTTAGGTTAGATCAACCAACCCTTCAACCAAGTATATTCAATTAGGGTTGACATAGTGTATAGGAATATTGCTTACTTAAGCTGTAAGGAATAATTCATCTAAGGTTACCAATCATTTAGTACCTTAAAGGTACAACCCTAGTAATTATCTTTGATATAAATCAGTAACAACCATAGGGTCAATTGATCCTTCATCATATTAAATTTTCAACTGACTTGGTCACATTGAATCACCCAAACGATCTTTTACCATTTATTCTCCAAACAGTTTGAAACCATTTGAATCCAAACGGTCCTGAGACCGTTTGATCCCAAATGGTTTCAAGACCGTTTGGACTCAAACGGTCTCAAGACCCTTTTGACTCAAACGGTCTCAAGACCATTTGGTCCAAACCCTCTTGAAACCGAAAGTTTAAAAAAAGGGTATTTATTAAACCAAACTGATTAGGGTTTTGCATCATTATTCACTTCTGCAATTTAATCATTGAAGTTCATCATTATATGATCCTTGGATCTTCATCCTTTAATCACAACCATTGATCATCCAAATGGTTTGAATTAACTTATCCAAACGGTTTGAAACTGTTTAACCATCCAAACGGTTTTTCTCTATTTGTCCAAACGGTCAACCCAACCCAAACGGTCAACTCAATATGTCCAAACGGTTTGAAATCGTTTAACCATACAAATGGTCAACTCTCCCATTCGGTCAACCATTTCTAAATGGTTTGGAACCAAATTCCCAAACAGTTTGCAAATCATTTGGTCACCATATGGTTTGGTGAAACCGAATGACCAACTTGTTGAAAACCGAATGGAGTTGCAATTTGGGAAAAGTGTCCAAGATGATGTCATCATCTACCTTCGTTTCTAAGGTTCATTCACTACTGATTTCATAGAATCATCCATTATAACAAGCAATTAATCAAGAAGAAAAAGAAATCAACATAACTTAAAAGATTGAAATTGAATAATTATGTAATTGGGTTCAAGTTATATAATCCGCCTTCAAAGAGTGCTTCAAAGCTCCAACTTCATGTCTTTAATGGTGGAAGAAGCTTTCTCAACTCCACAAGGTTCGTTGCTCAAGATTTTGAGTAAAAAGGATTGGCTAGAAAGGAAGATTGATGGAGGAAAAGAAGAAAGCCATCATTTATTTTTTATTTCCACCATGAAACATGGTTGAAAGTGATCAAGAAGCTTACCTACAGGTTGGAACTCGTCCTCCTGTTGCTCCTTAGTCCCCTTGAGCTCGTCCAAGGCAAGAAAGAAAGAAAATCCAAAAAAAGATCTTTGGTTGAGTGGAAAAGAGAGTATATATAAAGGAATTTCTAGGAGAGAGAAAGTTGAAAGAAAATCCTTCAACTCACCAAATCATGCCACACACTCCCCTCTCATCCTTGTGCACGAAGACACCTTCCCTTGCCTTTAATTCCCTTTCATTATCCTCAAATTAAAAGAAAAGCAATTTAAGCACCTTAATCATATTATACTAATATCCCATTTTTAGTGGATATTACTTTTCAGTAACTTAATGTGAGTGGGCTCTCCACTCACTTAAGATATTTTCGTGTCTTTGCAAGGCACAAGCTCGTCCAAAATTTTGCAAAATCATACCTCACCTTTTGGTTGAAGGGCTCTTCAATTAATATATTTATTTTTGCATTAAATTGAAGTAAAGTTCCAATTATGCTTAAATCTTGATTATTTTAATATCAAGATTCTCTCTCCTTCAAAGTGATTAAAATGAGGCGCCCCTCCAAATTATTTTCTCTAAATGATGCCAAGAATCATGAGGGAACCTTTAGAGGTGGTATTTTTCATATTGAACCCTAGGTTTTGGGTAAATTGCACATTACACCAAAACTAGGTTTTAATGCACAAAGATTGCTCAGCAAGCTCTTTCTTGGTGCTCAGGCTATCACAAGCCATAACTCTGCACCATAATCATACTTATGATGCTTCAACACATGAGGAACATTTTATCATGTAACATTTGCAATTTAACCCCTCAACTTGGGTAATTTGTACTTTAATCCAAAATAGGCAAAACATTATTTCAACATTATTCAAAAAGGACTAAAATTGAGATATAGGTTCCTCTTGAGCCTTAATTACTTTTCAAAAGATAAAAGCAAGTATATAATTATCTTTCTTAAATAAAACACCTTGGGTTAAAGCATAACCCAGGTCAGGGATGTTACATATGTCTAGTACCCTATTGAACCATGATCTTATACTAACTATAATTGCCTTAATAAGATCTCAAGTGCTCACTTTTATGATTTAGAATGATACAGTTGACCTAGTTTGTTCTATTTTGATGGAATGCGACTTTGATGCAATTGTCTTTCTCTAAATTGTTCAAATTAGTAGGTTTATGATGTTAGTAACACTAAAATACCAACTTCATCTATCCTATGCTCTTTCATGATCATATGATTAGGAAATGTGAGCTTATTGTATGAAATTGGTCTAGTATGACTAGCCATAATCTTATATGATTAAATCTTAGTGGAAATCTAAATCTCATGTTCCCCTAACTCCAAATCAGAAATAATCTTGCATTTATACCTAATCTAATGTGGATGGTTTGCTTAAAACTAGGACTTAATGTTGATATTCTACTAAGCGGAATCGTTTGCATGCATGTTTGGAACTTTGGAAACTATGTTTAGACTAACACAAATCTAGATCTAGGGAAACATCCACATAACTCATATGATGTTTATAATATCAATGCCCTATTAATCTAAAAATGCATTTTATATCTTTTGCATCTTAGGTCCCCTTGGGTTGGACCTTCTCCAGAGATCTTATTTTTGACACATCATTCAAATAAAATGTTATTAACTTAGAGGAAGCGATCACTAAGCAGTGGATTACCGAAAATCACTAAAAATTAAAACCATTTTGCAAAGAGGTCCACACATAGGAAAACTCTTTCATAAAGAATCGGAATAACTTAATTAAATATTGGTTCACAAGTACATGTCTTGTATCATATTTTTCTGAGAATTACAAGCATGAACTGCTCTGTTAACTAAACACAATGTGGTGACACATCCCACTATCACACAGACAGCGAGGTGTCATGTGAAAATGTGCGGAAAACACCATAAACCACTAATTACCAAAAACACGGGTTAATTAAAATCGATTTTGAAAAGCGGATAAACTAAGAAACTATTACATTCAGATCCTTCTCCTACAAGAAACAGGTTATATAAACATTTACATGTATTTATACATGTCCACAGCTTAGGGGATCAGCTATCTTATCATCACATGAGTTCATCGCCTATTTATATGTACATAATGGCCCACATCCGGCCAACTGCAGGACATACAAAGCATCGTCAGCTATACTTCGTGAAACAACGTCAAAACGCCTCCAAGGACCTGAGAGTACAGGGATGACTCTAAGACTCTACTACAAAACAACCAAAACAGCAGCATGTCCATCTCTTGCATTCTACTGCTCGTCTTGCTGCTCGGCCGCAACCCCGCGACCACCACCACGTCTAGCTTGAACACCTAAAAAGGTTATAAACCAGCGGGGTGAGACACACAGTCCCAGCGAGAAATATAACTCCCCGCCGAAACCATAAAACCATAGAAGGATTAAAGCAAAAGTAGTAGATAACTGATAGAAGATATAACAAGAGCAGTCTATATAGCAAATCTATCCATACCATCAAGCTTACTAGGCTGTACGAAAGGCAGATAACCAAGTATTTCTTTATGGAACATGATTGACAAGATAAGATTTATAAGATCTTACCAGATAACATAAGGAACGTATAAGTAACTGTAAGTATAACGAGATCAACTACTCAAGCAAGGCCTCAACCAATGTTCTGTGTTTTGCCTTAAGCAATAAATACTATTTGGCTGGATTACGTGTTATTATGCCCTGAGGAAGTGAGCCGTACCGCTCAGATCCAACTGACGGTTGCGAAACCCGGAGTCGGTGCCATACAAGGTCAATGGAAGAGTCAAACTCCATGACCTCCCACCTCATGGTCAGTGCACGAGAACCAAAGCAGGACTGCAGTCTCATGCTTAAGTGGCCTCAGCCACAGGGTCATCTCCACAGGCTACCCTTCCTCTAGCTTGCCTCGGTACAGGTCTCGGCGCTAGTATATCTGAGCCACGGGCCAATTCACCGTGCTCTCTGAGCCATGAATGCATTCATTCTCTATCACACTGAGCCATGGGCCTGTTCACCATGCTCTATATATATCCCGAGTCTGCAACCGCAGCTGCACTCACATCCTCTCTATTTTAGGCTAGGAGAAACCTCGCATATTCAACAATATGCGCTCTGGGTTAACCCGCAGGAGAACCCATTTCACCATCACCAGCTCCTGACGATGATGGATCTATGGCCAGGGCAAACTACATGATATGTTCCACTGTGATTAGTTAGTATATTTTAAGTGGATTATTGAGGCAACCAGGTTGTAACACATGCATAACATAAAGTTACATTATTGTTACCACCATCACAATATCCTGGGATCTCAATCCCTCATTACAAGAAACCACTGTCTCATAGGGCATTCTCCTTACTTGGGATAACAATCCCAGATCATCATCAGAGGATAACAGTGCAACTTAGGAACTTTAGCCAAACTCAGGTCCTCAAACCAAAACACATCATGCATGTCATCTCATCATCAAGAGTAACCATCAAAGCAGTGTTATTCAAACATATATACCTCATAGCCCTTTACCTGGCTATGCATCTGTATGAAACACATGCATGGTTAGTATACACAATCATCATAGATGAACAGAAAGATCATATTATCAAGCATAGGGAAACATTGATGATCATATGCTTTATCATTCATGCCTCAACATGTGACCATAGACATAGGTCATATCATCAAGCAAAGCATCTTATATGCTTACCATTTTCTCAGCATTATATAGATAATTCCAGATGATCATAAACACATGTAATGTCATGTCAAGATACATAGATGTAATCTACTATATCAAATACCTCACTATTATCAAACATATCAAAGGTCACCCTCATAAACCAAACATGATTGCATGAACAAGAGCTAGCATATATGTTTTCCAGAAGGAACAAGACCCTCACTAGAAGTGTCCACTACCCTCACAAGAAGTGTGATGGGTAGGGCACCCTCTCTAGAGATAGCATTGGGCAGGGTACTTCCTCATATCGCCCATGCACTCAAGCCTCATAACGGCCAAGCAAACCAGCAAGGTGTATCGGCTACTACCTCAAGCTGTATCGTGCAACCCATGCATAACGTGCATCACAACCACGCCATGACGCCCATCACAGAGCTAACCACAGAACTATATAACGTCCAAGACATAACGGCTCTAGGCTACCATCTCAGGTCAGGTGTATCGGGCAGCACCACTCAACAAGGAGTAACGCCCAAAGGATGCAACTCAAACGGGCGACAAAGGAACCTGTCGTGCAACAAGGCGAAGACTGTGGTGTGATGCCTGACACAAGACCAGACCACAACGCTCAAGACGTTCAAGGTGTGAAAGCACCAAGAAACCACCTGAACAAGGTGTATCGGGAAGGGCATTCAGCCAGGTGTGACGCCCGAAACACACACAAGGCAGGAAACAAGGGTAACGCCCAACACAACCTTCTCAAGCCAACCAACACTCTAGATCAAGAGGGGTATCGAGCAACATCAACCCCAAGCCATATCGGTCAAGATGCAACCCAACAAAGTCATCATAAACCTCAAGCACAAGGGCACCAAAACCCTAATGGATCAAGAAAATGGTTCACCTCTCAACAACCAAGAGAGAGGGGTCTTGCACAACTTCTTATCACCCATCGGGCAACCACAAGGATCAACCCTACCAAAGGTCTACATCCACCACAAAGCTCACCTCTCTAATCCATGGTGAGAGAAGGGTATTGCTCAACCAACTAGAATATGAGCTCACCTCTCAACTTAAACGAGAGAGGATTATTTCCCATATTACTAGAGTTCAACCTCACTTCTCTAGACCAAGGAGGGAGAGGGGTGTGGCTCAACACGAAACTCTAGAACATGGTTTGGCCAACAAGGTGCAACTAAGCAAGAAACTAAGCTAGCAACATACATAGCCGATTATGATCATAAGAAACATGCAAGAACATAAAAGGTAGTATAGTTAGGGTTAGGAGTTATGTAACCCGCCTTAAGAAACTCCAAGCTCCAAGCTCCACCACAAGAAGAGAGCAAGGCACTCTAGGGTTCAGCCACCACTAGAGGAAGAAGGAGACTCCTAGACAAGGATCAGCCACCAAGCTTGCAAAGGAAGGGGTGTCGTGCACCAAGGGAGAGGGAAAACTAAGGAACTAAAGGGATCCTTAGTAAGATAAAGGGAACACATATATAGGAGAGGATGGAGGAGAAACCAAGGTAAGACAAGGCAAGGTGTCGCCCACCTAGGGACACTTGTCCATGAGCAATGCCACCACTCTAACATGCCCTAAACACATGTCCAAGGAAATTGCCACATGCAAGCATCAAGCACCAAGTGTCCACTAGTGATGACACAAATGAGGTCAAAGGGGTCAAAGGGGTCCATGGGCGACACACCACAGGCCGACACAACCATGGCCGACACACCTAGGATGACACAAGGTCCAAAAGGGCAAAGGCAATGCACAACAAGGCCCACCAAGGCTCAACCAAGCCCAAAGGAACACAAGCAACTAGCCCAACTCTTCCTCTCAACACTAGATGAAGAAAGGAGAGGGAGGAACACCTCACAAGGTGACAAACTTGCCCACAAACCCTAGACTTGGGTTAATTGCAAGTAGCACCTCCAGCTCTCAACAAAGCACCAACAAACCCTAATCACCACTAAAGGTGATTAGCAACCAACTAAGCATCAGGGTTAAGCAAAGCAAACAGGATAAGCCCTAAATGGAGGTCAGGGTCCTTACAAGCTATAACCCTCTACAAAGGGATTTTGTCCTCGAAATCCGAAGAGAAAAATGAGGGATACTTCCTCCTCATCTCTCCCTCAAGCTCCCACGTGGTTTCCTCAACGCCACGATGATGCCAAAGAACCTTTACAAGAACTAGGTCCTTCCTCTTCAGCTTCTTAACTCTTTTGTCAAGGATCATCACAGGACCTTCCTCGTAGGTCACATCTTCATCAAGCTCAACTTCGACTGGCTGTATCACTGTTCCTGTATCTGGATGACTTTTCTTCAGCATACTAACATGGAACACTGGGTGTAACCTGTGCAACTCTGGCGGTAGCTCTAACTCGTAAGCTACCTTGCCCATACGTGCTATGACTGGGTATGGCCCTATATATCTGGGTGCTAGCTTACCCTTTCGGCCAAACCTTAGCACACCTTTCCATGGTGAGACTTTAAGATACACTTTGTCTCCTACTTGGAACTCCAAAGGTCATCGGCAATTGTCTGCATAAGACTTCTATCTATCCTCTGCCGCTTTCAACTATTGTTGTATCACCTTGATCTTTTCTGTTGTCTGTTGTACTAACTCAAGACCCAAAAGTTGAAATTCACCAGATTCGTACCAACATAACGGAGATCTGCACTTCCTGCCATATAAGGCCTCATAAGGAGCCATGTCGATGCTCCACTGATAACTATTGTTGTAGGCGAACTCTATCAAACTGAGATGTACGTCCCAACTTCTTAGGAACTGCAAAACACAAGCCCGAAGGAGATCATCCAAAGTCTAAATAGTCCTCTCAGACTGTCCATCTGTCTGTGGATGGAAAGCGGCGCTGAACCTCAACTGCGTTCCCAACGCTTTGTGCAACTGTTCCCAGAAATGACTCGTGAACTGAGGACCTCTGTTGAAAACTATCGTTGCTGGCACACCGTGCAAACGTACTATCTCATCTACATATACCTGAGCGAGCTTCTCAGCTGTATACGTTGTCTTTACAGGTATGAAATGGGCAGACTTCGTCAATCTGTCCACTATTACCCAAATGGAATCATGATTCTTGGTTGTCCTAGGTAGACCAACGACGAAATCCATGGTTATATGATTCCATTTCCACTGTGGTATTGGCAGGGGTTGCAATGTACCTGTCAGCTTCTGATGTTCAGCCTTGACTTGCTGACATACCGCACACATAGCCACAAACTCGGCTACATCTTTCTTCAAGCCGGGCCACCAATACAAGTCCTTCAGATTATGATACATTTTGGTGACTCCTGGATGCATAGCATACAACGAAGTGTGTGCTTCTTCGAGCACTAGCTTCCTCAGATCATCAGCATCGGGGACCACCATCATATCTTGATAGCAAACTAATCCATCCTCAGACTCATGGAACCCATCACGCCTTTTGCTGCTGAGATCTGACTTGATCAAATGCACTGTATCAGCTATTTGTTGTGCATCTTTAATTTGTTGTCTCAGTGTAGGCTTGACTTGCATATGTGCTAAAAGTCCTGCTAACAAGGAAACTTCCATCTACACATTCATCTTCCGCAAGGAAACAAACATATCCCGTCTATGGCATACCAAGGAACTCAACTGTGCCTTCTTTGTAGAGGGAGAAGAAGACTTTCGGCTAAGCGCATCAGCTACCACATTCGCCTTACCAGGGTGATACTCGATGGTGCAGTCATAATCATTGATTACCTCCATCCATCGGCGCTATCGCATGTTTAGCTCATTCTGCAAAAAGATGTACTTTAGATTCTTATGATCTGTAAAGATCTGGCATACCTCCCCATAAAGATAGTGTCTCCAAATCTTTAACTCATGAGCCACTGTTGCCAACTCCAAATCATGAGTCAGATAGTTCTCCTTGTGTTTCTTAAGTTGTCGCGAAGCAAAAGAAACCACATGATCTTCCTACATCAGCACACAACCTAAACCTTTCTTGGAAGCATCACAGAAAACAACATAGCCCTTTCTAGGCTCTGGCAGCACTAGTACTGGAGTACTAGTTAGCTTCTCCTTCAAACTTTGGAAAGCTTGCTGACAACGATCATTCCAGACAAAATGTACATCCTTTCTAGTCAACTTCGTCATTGGAAATGCAATCGCACTGAAGTCCTTGATAAACATTTGGTAGTATCCTGCTAATCCTAGGAAACTACGAACTTCTTTCGGCGTCTTCGGTTGTTCCCATTCTGCAACATACTCCACCTTCTTCAGGTCCACTTTGACTCCTTCTGCAGATATCACATGACCCAAGAAAGTTACTTCTTCCAACCAAAACTCACACTTACTGAACTTGGCATACAACTGATGTTGGCGAAGAAGAGTCAACGCTAGTCGAAGATGTAACTCATGCTCTTGCCTATCCCGACTATAGATCAAGATGTCATCTATAAAGACTACAACAAACTGATCTAGGAACGGACGGAACACTCGATTCATCAAATCCATGAAAGCAGCAGGTGCATTGGTTAGCCCAAATGGCATAACCACAAACTCGAAGTGACCATACCTCGTCCTAAAAGTTGACTTTGGTATGTCATTCGCCTTAATCCTCAACTGATGATATCCAGACTGTAGATTGATCTTTGAAAACACTATAACACCACGCAACTGATCAAACAGATCATCTATCCTCGGTAATGGGTACTTGTTCTTGATCGTGACCTTGTTCAACTGTCGGTAATCTATACATAGCCACATCGATCCATCCTTCTTCTTAACGAACAACACTGGAGCACCCCAAGGTGATGTACTTGGTCGGATGAAACCTTTCTCCAACAACTCTTGTAACTGTTTCTTAAGCTCTGCCATCTCCACTGGAGCCATCCTATACGGTGTCTGTGCAACTGGTTGCGTTCCTAGAACCAGATTGATCTCGAAATCAATCTCTTAGGGTGGAGGAACACCGGGGAACTCATCAGGAAACACATCCGCAAACTCTCGGACAACCGACACCTCCTCAAGGCTAGGACCTTTCACCTTGGTATCCACAATGTGAGCTAAGAACGCCTTACATCCTTGTCGTAACAACCTTTCTGGCACCATAGCTGATACTAGACACGTCGAAAGAATCTTCCTATCTCCTTGGAAGATCCACTTCTTACTGCCATCATCAAACACAACCTACTTGGAACCACAGTCCAAAACAACCTTATACTTCTCTAAGGTATCCATCCCAAAGATCACATCGAAACCATGCATATCAAGTGGTATAAGATCCACTTATATACTGTGTCCCAAAAAAGATAAGACACAAGATGGACACTCCTCTCGAAGCATTGAGGAACCATCAAGAGGGGTTTCTAATAACAAGCTATCTTTCTTACAACTAACAGGTAAACGATAGTTTTCAAACATACTATAGGCGATAAAAGAGTGTGTAGCACCCGGGTCAACCAGAACATATATAAAGCAAGAAGAAGACATATCATAATGAAATAACACCATCTGACCTGCCACCACTCGCAGGTTGACTATCGCCTCTGGCTGACTCATAGCATAGAATCGAGTCGTTGCTTGCTGTCCACATCCTCTGCTTCCTTGAGCAGACGATCCCTCTTGCGACACTGGACCGCGTCCTTGCCCTCTACTACTACTGGGATGTTGTCTATCTGACCCTTATTGATTCTGTCTCAGCTACTGCGTCACTTCAACATCTCTACTTGGGCAATTTGACTTGAAATGTCATGTCTGGCCGTAGATATAGCATGCCCTAACTTCAAACCGTGGCCTAGATGGCCCTATCACTGCCACTGAAGTTGTACTATGTGCCTTTGGCGGTGAAGAAACATAACCTCTTCCCTTACTCGGAGACCACTGTGACGGCGCACTGGAACCTCTTAACCCAGAAGGTGTTGAAAACCTTGACTTCTTGAAGCCACCAAACCTCTATCCCTGGAACTGAGCAGGCCTCTTCTTAGACATGGATTCTCTTTTCTCCCTAACTGACCGTTCGATCCTCCGGACAGATTCCACAAACATAGAAAACCGTTCTCGGTTCTCCAACACAGAAGTAGGTGTTGTCAGCTCAGCACTCAGACCTTTCTCAAAACATCTGATTTGCTCTTCATCCGTTGCTGCCATGTGAGGATAAAACCTCAACAGGTCCATGAACTTGGCTTCATACTCAGTGATGTTCATCGTTCCTTGGCGTAAGTGCTCAAACTGGCTGATCTTCTCATCCAGATACGTCTTCAGAAAGTATCTGCTGATGAACTCATGCCAGAAAACTTCCCAACCGATCACCTCACTGGGTCACTTCTCCTCCTCGATGGTCCACCAGTGACCAGCACTACCCTTCAGAAGGTAGATAGCATGCTTGACTTTGTCTGCTTCGGGGATGTTGAGGATCTGGAAAGCCTTCTCAAGACTTGTTAACCATAGATCTGCATCTGCTGGATCATCCGTTCCAGCATAGTCCGAAGCTCCGACTCGGCGAAGCCGCTCAAAGGTCTTCCCAATACACGATGTTTCACCATGGGGAGCCTGTGCTCTCGGAGGAGGCACTGGCAATCTTTCTACCATGAGATTCATCATAGCCATCATCTACCCCATAAGCTATTGGTAGGCAGGGTTCTCGAGAATGGCTGGGTCAGGTTGGGGGACCTCAGGTACCCGATCTCCATGTGCCTGCCCTATAGCTCCATCAACAGATGCAGCATCGCTGTTCTCGGCAGCATGTTCTTCATGGTTTCCAGACATCTTGGCTTTTTCTTCCGCTGAGGGCAGAAGATGATTGTAAGAAAATCTGGAGAACTCACAAGAACAGACACAACCTAGTCCTAAATCCCTGTAGACTCAGTGAACCTAGAGCTCTGATACCAAACTTGTGGTGACACATCCCGCTATCACACAGACAGTGAGGTGTCACACGAAAATGTGCGGAAAACACCATAAACCACTAATTACCAAAAACACGGGTTAATTAAAACCGATTTCGAAAAGCGGATAAACTAAGAAACTATTACATTCAGATCCTTCTCCTACAAGAAACATGTTATATAAATATTTACATGTATTTATACATGTCCACAGCTTAGGGGATCAGTTGTCTTATCATCACATGAGTTCATCACCTATTTATATGTACATAACGGCCCACATCCGGCCAGCTGCAGGACATACAAAGCATCGTCAGCTATACATCGCAAAACAATGTCAAAACGCCTCCAAGGACCTGAGAGTACAGGGATGACTCTAAGACTCTACTATAAAACAACCAAAACAGCAGCATGTCCATCTCTTGCCTTCTACTGCTCATCTTGTTGCTCGGCCGCAACCCCGCGACCACCACCATGTCTAGCTTGAACACCTAAAAAGGTTATAAACCAATGGGGTGAGACACACAGTCCCAGCGAGAAACATAACTCCCTGCTGAAACCATAAAACCATAGAAGCATTAACGTAAAAGCAGCAGATAACGGATATAAGATATAATAAGAGCAGTCTATATAGCAAAGCTATTCATACAATCAAGCTTACCAGGTTGTACGGAAGGCAGATAACCAAGTATTTCTTTATGGAACATGATTGACAAGATAAGATTTATAAGATCTTACCACATAACATAAGGAACGTATAAGTAACTACAAGTATAACGAGATCAACTACTCAAGCAAGGCCTCAACCAATGTTTCGTGTTTTTCCTTAAGCAATAAATACTATTCGGCTGGATTACGTGTTATTATGCCCTGAGGAAGTGAGTCGTACCGCTCAGATCCAACCGACGGCTGCGAAACCCGGAGCCGATGCCATACAAGGTCAATGGAAGAGCCGGACTCCATGACCTCCCACCTCGTGGTCAGTACACGAGAACCAAAGCAGGACCGCAGTCTCATGCTTAACTGGCCTCAGCCACAGGGTCATCTCCACAGGCTACCCTTCCTCTAGACCGCCTCGGTACAGGTCTCGGCGCTAGTATATCTGAGCCACGGGCCAATTCACCGTGCTCTCTGAGCCATGAACGCATTCATTCTCTATCACACTGAGCCATGGGCCTATTCACCATGCTCTATATATATATCCCGAGTCTGCAACCGCAGCTGCACTCGCATCCTCTCTATTTTAGGCTAGGAGAAACCTCACATATTCAACAATATGCGCTCTGGGTTAACCCACAGGAGAACCCGTTTCACCATCACCATCTCCTGACGATGATGGATCTATGGCCAGGGCAAACTACATGATATGTTCCACTGTGATTAGTTAGTATATTTTAAGTGGATTATTGAGGCAACCAGGTTGTAACACATGCATAACATAAAGTTACATTATTGTTACCACCATCACAATATCTTGGGATCTCAATCCCTCATTACAAGAAACCACTATCTCATAGGGGATTCTCCTTACTTGGGATAACAATCCCAGATCATCATCAGAGGATAACACCTCAACTTAGGCACTTTAGCCAAACTCAGGTCCTCAGACCAAAACACATCATGCATGTCATCTCATCATCAAGAGTAACCATCAAAGCAGTGTTATTCAAACATATATACCTCATAGCCCTTTACATGGCTATGCATCTGTATGAAACACCTACATGGTTAGTATACACAATCATCATGGATGAATAGAAAGATCATATTATCAAGCATAGGGAAACATTGATGATCATATGCTTTATCATTCATGCCTCAACCTGTGACCACAGACATAGGTCATATCATCAAGCAAAGAATCTTATATGCTTACCATTTTCTCAGCATTATACAAATAATTCTACATGATCATAAACACATGTAATGTCATGTCAAGATACATAGATGTAATCTACTATATTAAATACCTCACTATTATCAAACATATCAAAGGTCACCCTCATAAACCAAACATGATTGCATGAATAAGAGTTAGCATATATGTTTTCCAGAAGGAACAAGACCCTCACTAGAAGTGCCCACTACCCTCACAAGAAGTGTGATGGGTAGGGCACCCTCTCTAGAGATAGCATCGGGCAGGGTACTTCCTCATATCGCCCATGCACTCAAACCTCATAACGGCCAAGCAAACCAGCAAGGTGTATCGGCTACTACCTCAAGATGTATCGTGCAACCCATGCATAATGTGCATCACAACCACGCCATGACGCCCATCACAGAGCTAACCACAGAACTTCATAACGTCCAAGACATAACGGCTCTAGGCTACCATCTCAGGTCAGGTGTATCGGGCAGCACCACTCAACAAGGAGTAACGCCCAAAGGATGCAACTCAAATGGGCGACAAAGGAACCTGTCGTGCAACAAGGTGAAGATTGTGGTGTGACGCCCGACACAAGACCAGACCACAATGCTCAAGATGTTCAAGGTGTGAAAGCACCAAGCAACCACCTGAACAAGGTGTATCAGGCAGGCCATTCAGCCAGGTGTGACGCCCGACACACACACAAGGCAGGAAATAAGGGTAACACCCAACACAGCCTTCTCAAGCCAACCAACACCCTAGATCAAGAGGGGTATCGGGCAACATCAACCCCAAGCCATATCGGTCAAGATGCAACCCAAAAAAGTCGTCATCAACCTCAAGAACAAGGGCACCAAAACCCTAATGGATCAAGAAAATGGCTCACCTCTCAACAACCAAGAGAGAGGGGTCTTGCACAACTTCTTATCACCCATCGGGCAACCACAAGGATCAACCCTACCAAAGGTCTACATCCACCACAAAGCTCACCTCTCAAATCCATGGTGAGAGAAGGGTATTGCTCAACCAACTAGAACACAAGCTCACCTCTCAACTTAAACGAGAGAGGAGTATTGCCCATATTACTAGAGTTCAAGCTCACTTCTCTAGACCAAGGAGGGAGAGGGGTGTTGCTCAATAAGAAACCCTAGAACATGGTTCGGCCAACAAGGTACAACTAAGCAAGAAACTAAGCTAGCAACATACATAGCTGATTATGATCATAAGAAACATGCAAGAATATAAAAGGTAGTATAGTTAGGGTTAGGAGTTATGTAACCTGCCTTAAGCAACTCCAAGCTCCAAGCTCCACCACAAGAAGAGAGCAAGGCACTCTAGGGTTCGGCCACCACTAGAGGAAGAAGGAGACTCCTAGAGAAGGATTGGACACCAAGCTTGCAAAGGAAGGGGTGTAGTGCACCAAGGGAGAGGAAAAACTAAGGAACTAAAGGGATCCTTAGCAAGATAAAGGGAACACATATATAGGAGAGGATGGAGGAGAAACCAAGGTAAGACAAGGCAAGGTGTCGCCCACCTAGGGACACTTGTCCATGAGCAATGCCACCACTCTAACATGCCCTAAACACATGTCCAAGGCCATTTCCACATGCAAGCATCAAGCACTAAGTGTCCACTAGTGGTGACACAAATGAGGTCAAAGGGGTCCATGGGAGACACACCTCCACACCATGCCTGACACACCCCCATGGGCGACACACCTCCACACCATGCCCGACACACCACAAGCCAACACAACCATGGCCGACACACCTAGGCTGACACAAGGTCCAAAAGGGCAAAGGCAAGGCACAACAAGGCCCACCAATGCTCAACCAAGCCCAAAGGAACACAAGCAACTAGCCCAACTCTTCCTCTCAACACTAGAGGAAGCAAGGAGAGGTAGGAACACCTCACAAGGTGACAAACTTGCCCACAAACCCTAGACTTGGGTTAATTGCAAGTAGCACCTCCAGCTCTCAACAAAGCATCAACAAACCCTAATCACCACTAAAGGTGATTAGCAACCAACTAAGCATCATGGTTAAGAAAAGCAAACAGGATAAGCCCTAAATGGAGGTCAGGGTCCTTACACACAGGAAGTATAAAAATCTCGAAGCACTAAGCCAAAATCTCAAAAGCACTAACTACTACTCTGAGGACCTGAGAGTACAGAGATGGCACATAGGACTCTATGTACATCTATACAAGACATATCAGCCAGTGTCTCCACCTGAGAATTCACTATTGTCCCTGCTGTTGCTGTTGTTGTCCTTCACCTATTGAAGGATTCCTGCCTCCTCATCCGCATCCACCTAAAAATATGGTTCCCACGGGGGTGAGACAATTGTAAATTGCCCCAGCGAGAGATATAACTCTCCGCCAGAAACATTATTATTGCAGATTAATAAGATAAATCTGAATAGAAGAATCATGATTGCTTAACAACAGTTAATTCATTGTTTAACATATTAGAACATTAATCTTATCTAAAGCCTTTCAGCTATAACCTAATAGAGCAGCATGTCATTTATCCAATAATGAATATGGAGAACATGTATAACCTTTATCCTCTATGTTAAAAAGTATAATATCAACCAATGTTTCTCGTATTTCAACTTTATGCAAATACATTACACGGCTTATTATATTTTACTCTTCATGTGTCAAACTGCACTTAGCTTGCCATGGTATATTGACATCTTCACTATAGAGTTATAGCCGGAGCATATACTCTCTTCAGGCTTAGATCACATAGATAATACCTGGCATTGTTTTGTGGAGTCATGACTTGTAGCCATACTCTTCTCACAAAGTATTGGGATCTTAATCCCTCATCTCATCAAGTACATTTCCATTTCTTAACAAGTTCACCATCATGATTATAGAATATGGGTATTCAAACCCTTAGTTCATCATAGAATAGAATACTTGTTACCACATAATAGGTAACTTAATACCTTCAGGTCATTTGACCAAGGTAAGCATGATTCTTACTACATAAGCATTCCACATAGCACTTAAAGCTTAATTTACCTCTTGTTACCTCTTAATAGGAAACAAGGCATATTATGGCTTATGAAGCCCATAAACAATTTCAATAATTAAAACACCATATGGCACACAGGGCTCATTAATTTTAGATTACCTCTCACTATGCAACAAAGCATGTGAAGGCTTATAAGGCCTATAAAACATTTTCAATATATAGAGCATCATAGCTCATACATGGCTATGCTTATCATCTCAACATACATGCATGATTAGTACTTATGATAACATTTATAATGCTTTCATATCAGCACCATGCAACACAAAGTAATACCACTATTCCCTTTTTAGGGTTAGGATTCCTCTTACATATCATCACCCTCCTTTAGGGTTTTTCCACAAATAACCATTTAGGTTCTTAGGATCATGTTATTAATTATCAAACCTTAATTCATTGCTCCACACAGCTAGGAGCTAACATTGATAACATAAGTATTCAATCATACTTATTTATTCTCATCATTCATCATTAAATGAATTATCAACAAAAAGTATGAGTTTCTCTCTCATCTTTACCAGAATATGATTGCATCAAAGTTTATTGATTCGGACTAACCTTTTTATAAGTCATGTTAGCCTACACTTATCAAAGTGCATTACATCTCAATGTAACAACTGACATGACACATTTCATGTGTCACTCATCCAAATATATTGGATTTAAAATACATCAAGGTATATCAATCTTGAGGTGTTGGATGTGATATCTATCATATTTTGATGTATCACTTCCCTCACCACCTTAATCTTACTTGATTTCATCCACTTAGCTTGTATTAGGGTATTTCCCATCCTAATACTTTATACACCAGTTCATCACATTTATCATGTAATATATTGGTCATAAGTCACTTATTTAGAAAATGCAACCACTGCTAATAATATGGACTCATCTTTGAGTTAGAAACTATTGATATAAGGATATCCATTATCAACCTCTTTAGGTGTTACACTTGTCAATATATTAATCACTATTCCATTATTAGGAATAGGATTTTCCATGTTTATAAATTAAGGTTCACATAGCATCACCCATAAATATGGGTTTCACATAACATCACTCCACTTTAGAGTTTCACATATCATCCTCATATATCAGGGTTTCACATAACATTACCCTACATTAGGGTTTCACATATCACACCAAGACCGTTTGGAGGTCACCCAAACGGTCTCAAGACCGTTTGGAGGTCAATCAAGACCGTTTAGAGGTCTATGGTGGTGTATATTTGGATGGTTGAAGATCCAGTGATATTAAATTGAAATATAATTACTAGCTCAATTGATGATCGATTTAATGATGCAAACCCTAATTGAATTTCACAAAATTCAATGATGGAATGGGTCAAACGGTCTCAAGACTATTTGGAGGTCATCCAAATGACCTCAGGACCGTTTGAGGTTAGGTCATGTCATGGTTTGATGATGATCCAATGATTTCAATTGAATTAGTTCCACAATGTCAATCATTGATGGTTCTTCGATTTCAAAACCCTAAGTGAGGGACCGTTTGAGGTTTGGGTTCCAAACCGTTTGGAGTGGTGGACCGTTTGAGGAAATATGATGTTGTACTTGGATATTGATCCAATGGTTGCAATTGGTTTGATCTTGATGGTTTCAATTGTGAATGATTCAATAGATGCAAACCCTAATCGGGCTGAGTGTTAAACCCTTAAGTAATTGAATCAATTTTTGGGTTGACTAGCCCAAACGGTCTCAAGATCGTTTGGAGGTCAACCAAGACCGTTTAGAGGTCTATGGTGGTGTATATTTGGATGGTTGAAGATCCAGTGATATTAAATTGAAATATAATTACTAGCTTAATTGATGATCGATTCAATGATGCAAACCCTAATTGAATTTCACAAAATTCAATGATGGAATGGGTCAAATGGTCTCAAGACCGTTTGGAGGTCATCCAAATGACCTCAAGACCGTTTGAGGTCAGGTCATGTCATGGTTTGATGATGATCCAATGATTTCAATTGTATTAGTTCCACAATGTCAATCATTGATGGTTCTTCAATTTCAAAACCCTAAGTGAGGGTTTCTTGATTATAGTAGTCATGTTTAGTGTCTATTAAGTAATATCTCCACCTCCATGGCTGATCCTCACTGTCTTCATGTGAGTCTGACAGCGTCCGCATCGTTATTGCACGGGCCCATGCGATTTCATCGGCCGGCTGGAATGTGTATTATGTCGGCGGTGGGACTGCTGATGCCTAGATATGTCTAGTACTTTGAATGATGAGTAGTAGGCCACCAGCAACCGTGCACGTGTATGTGCGCATTTTCTTTGTGGGCCGATTGCCTGCGGCCTGGCAACTGGCCCGCGTGAGGAGACTAGATCGACACAATCACATCACAAGAGCCGACGTTCTGAGTTGTGGGCCGGCTTAACCTTGATCTGGCATGACACCACCCCGTGGCAACAAAAAATGAAGTACGGTTGGATGACAGCTGCAACCACGAAGCTGACTGGACAATTGAATGCACACACAGCTTGGTATGTTGATAAATAGTTTTTGCAGTTATTATTTAACATTGGTTAAGCCCAATGTAGTGTAACAAGTACGAAATGGAAAGGAACGTACTCATTTTGTATAAAATGATAACTACGTTATTAATTACTGATTTAATTAATTGTATCTTTCTGAAAGGGTTCAACAACTTTTCGTTATGTGAATAAGAGATGAAGTCAATTGTTTATATAATTAATGATATTCTTTCCTTAACAGTACAGATATATATGTTTCATGTACAAGAGTGATCCTGTCCATCTAGAATCAGGACGTGGGCGTGAAAGGGTTATAAAAAGGAAACATGCCATTAGGGTTGGACACACAATGAATTCAGCCTCTCTCCGCATAACGCACAGCCGTCAGCTGCCGTTTGTAAGAGACGAGAGATGCGTCCCTTCGACAGAGTGTTTCTCTTCTTTCCCTTCGCCCATCCGAATTGCTGCTTTGTGGAGACTTGTCTTTGGAACAAATCGAGCATTCGGAAAAGTTGTCTCATGGAGATCTTTCTCCTGAACGAGACGAACAACGTCGTCCTTCTATTCCTTTGACACAGTCTGTCTGGGAGGTGGTACCTACGATCGTTGGGCTGCACTGGTGGTGCAAATGTTTTCGACGTCACATTGATGTGCCGGAAGAGTGACGTTAAACGCAAGCAGACATGCGGAGCAACTCGGCGTCTAGCGTTAGCCAGATGAACCGAACTACATGAAGTCGTCTGTTACTTGACAGCCAAACGATGTGGCATTAGGTGTCAATATAACAAGCAAGGCTATCAATGTCTAAGAACAGTGGAATTAGACAAACGACTTGGCGTCAAGCGTTAGCGAGATGAGCCAATGATATAGATTGTGATGCATTCTTAATGGTTGGATGGACTGAAAGAACATCGCTTATCTGAAGGATTGCAAGGCAATGATTTCTTTAAGTATATACGTATATATATACATGTCTTGTTTCTCAACGGGATGATCCGGTTAGGAGTTTCTTACTCATTTATTTATGTTCTCCTACAATGTTTTATTCTTGTATATCTTATCTTGATCTACCTACAATTGTTAATTATTTGTAACTGTTTGTTGTTGCATGTAACGACGTTACACCTAAACAATCTAACCATCTTAAAGAAATCATTCTTTGTCGTTAATTAACAATGGAGATCATGGTACATGCGCTAGAATTAATAATAGGCATATGCTTGAAAATTTATTGTTTCAAATGTTGTATATTAGCAATGTTGAATATATAATTGGCATAATATATGGGTATGAAGAATAGGAATAATCGGAACTAAATAAAACTGATCCCAACAATGTCAATATTATTTCTAGTTGGAAAAAGGTTGATAAGAGATGCAAAGAGTTAATTTTATTTGTGTTAAAAATACAAACTGTATAATTTATACTCTTAGCAAGTATTACTTATTTCCAGTGGCGTAGCCACATGTGGGCACAGGAGGGCACATGCCCCACCCGTTGCCAAGTTAAAAATGAAATTTGTATGTAAATTTTTGAAATCTGGAAACAGTTAGCGAGATATTCGTAGGAGTGCCCCACCCATCTCGGCACTACAGCCTCCAAGAGTCCAAGTCATTGAAGTCAACACGGAGACTGTTCGTTCTACCGTGTTCTCGGTGTGGGTAATCAATGATAATGGCATTAACATTCAGTCTTTGTGTCCATTCACATCCCCACATACACCAGCGCCGTCCACTCCCACTCCCAACCCCTCGTTTCTCTCTAACTCCCTCCTTATTTCTCTCATAAACTGCCAATAGATAATGACATTATTAGAAAATCTAATATTTTAACCACAACAACGGAATACAGGGGAGTCCCCGGTTGATAAAGAAATAGAAATTGCAGCTTCATCTCTTTCGCTAGAATAGGAAACTATTGAGGAAAGCAGGTGGCTGCTCTGGACTAGTGCAAGTTTTGTATTTCTTGGTTGCATACACATCGTCCTGTTACATTCTTTTGCATCCATTTCGACAAGTGCTTCCTCTCTAATCTCCTGGTCCTAAAGGATAAAAGGTATTTCTATTTAGAAATGATTCTTCTTCTTATCAATATTTTTTTAAATGTTGATGTAAACTAGTATACAAATATTCTATCTCATTGAACACATGGACAACTCGTGCAGTCGACTCATATGAAATTATTATCTTACAAGAGAACTATATTTGTGAAAACACCAGATTTAGATTATATACAAATTTTCAAGAGCAAATATTCTTCGTCTTGCAATTATTATTCTGCTCTTGGATTGATGTGACGGAATCTCTACTCTCGACTTGGAGTGTAAACCTAGCATAAATATCTCTTACTAAAAATAAACTAATTTGGTGAAGAAGTGACAGACATACAAGTACAGTTTATAAGAAAATTTAGGTATCATTTGTGTTGTTTTATCCACTATTTTATTATTATTATTAGAATTGAAGTATGACCACAAGAATTTGCATATTGTATGAAATATATAGAATCTAGAATGTATGACATTCTCAAATACACAATTTATTATGTTACAGTCACTTAATTACAATGGAGAGATTTTTCAAGAGAAAGCAACCACATGATTCAAACTCCAATGAAAGTCCTATTCAAAATCATGAAGTACAAGTATCGAGTCCTTCAATGACCCATCAGGTAGAATCCAATCTACAAGATTTAATATTTGATCCAGGATTGAGGCCAAATATTTCAATTTATTGTGTTAATGTTCAAGATGCCATTCGTAGATCTTATTTACATAATGGTCCTTGTCAACCTAAAGGTCATAAATTTCCCCTTACACAGTTTGGACAAAAATCTCGTCGATTTAATCCTTCGTGGTTTGATGAGTATGCCAATTGGCTAGAGTATAGCAAAGAAAAAAATGCAGCGTATTGCCTCTATTGTTATCTCTTTCCAAAAACTGGTCATGATCCTGCTTTTTTTAGTAGAGGATACACAAATTGGAAGGAGAAAAAAGGTTTTGAAAAGCATGTCGGTAATTCTTCAAGCACACACAACAATGCTCGAATAATGTGTAATGGTCTAATGAATAAAGTTCAAAATATTGATGTGGCATTATCCAAACAAAATGAAGAAGTTAAAAGAGATTATTGTACACGGATAGAAGCTTCAATTGATTGTGTTCGATATCTCTTAAATCAAGGATTAGCTTTTCGTGGCCACAGTGAAGGTTCAAATTCACTGAATAGGGGTAATTTTCTAGAGCTATTGCAGTTTCTTGTTTCCCACAATGACAACATTAACAAAGTGGTTTTAGATAATGCACCGGGGAATTTAAAATTGACTTCTCCAGATATACAAAAAGATCTTTACAAAGTAATTTCTATTGAAGTAAGAGATCGAATAGTAAGGGAAATTGGAAATGGTGAATTTACTATTTTGCTTGATGAAGCCTGAGATGCATCCATGAAAGAAAAAATGGCCATAGTGTTAAGATATGTTAATGTACAAGGAGCGGTTATTGAACACTTTGTTGAGATTACACATGTAACTGATACATCTGCTATTTCTCTCAAGTCGGCTATTGATTCATTTTTCTGTGCAACAAATCTCAGTATTTCACAACTATGAGGACAAGGATATGACGGTGCAAGTAACATGAATGGGGAATTTAATGGACTAAAGAGTTTAATTCTAAGAGAAAACTTTGTTGCCTTCTATGTTCATTGTTTTTCTCATCAGCTTCAATTAGCTCTCGTTGCAGTTGCAGAAAGACATGTACTTGTGGCATCTCTATTTGAGTCAATTTCAAATATCATGAATATAGTAGGTGGCTCATGTAAGCTACGTGATGCTCTTCGGGAAAAAGAAGTGGAGAGACTAAATGTTGAAATCAATTATGGAGAAATCATTACTGGTATAGGATTAAATCAAGAACTGGCATCAAAAGAGCAACTGAAACACGATGGAGTTCTCACTACACATCTTTAATAAATTTTATCTGCTTGTTTCCTTCTATTGTTGATGTCTTGGATATTATTGTAGCAGATGGAAAAGATGTAAAGCAAAGAGGCCTTGCAAGTGTTTTTTCTAATCAAATTCAATGATTTGAGTTTGTCTTTATATTGTATTTGATGAAGCTTGTTTTGGGTAAAACACATGAGTTATCACAAGCTTTGCAAAGAAAAGATCAGAATATTGTCAATGCTATGGCATTAGTAAAGTTATCCAAAGAACAACTACATTCCTTGAGAACGGAAGATGACCAGTGGGAGATCTTTATTGAGACAGTAGTTGAGTTTTGAAAGAAGCATGGGATAGATATTCCTAACATGGATGAGATATTTGTACCACATGGGAGATCAAGAAGAAATTTTGAAAAGGTCACAAGTAAACACCATTATAGGTTTGAGATTTTCAACACCATAATGGACTGGATGTTAACAGAGTTAGATGACCGTTTCAATGAGACTAATACAGAGTTACTTTTATGTATCGCTTGTCTTGACCCAAGTGATGGATTTAGCAATTTCAATAAACAAAAATTGATTCAACTTGGAAAATTTTATCCCAATGATTTTTCTACAGTTGATGTTGAGAGACTTGATATACAACTTGATACTTATATTCTGGACGTCCAAACTCCTGAATTGTCACATCTAAGAGGAATTGATAGTCTCGCTAAAAAGTTAGTAGAGTTGAAGAAAGACAAGGATTTTCCATTAGTGTTCAATCTTATAAAGTTGGCATTACTTCTACCTGTTGCAACAGCTTCAGTAGAAAGAGTTTTTTCAGCTATGAAGATCATAAAGAACCGGCTACGCAATAAGATCGAAGATAATTGGTTGAATGATTGTCTTGTTCCTTATATGGAGAAAGAAATATTTTCTTCAATTAGCAATGAGACAATTATAAAATGATTTCAAGGAATGTCTAGTCGTTGTGGTCAACTCTAGTGCCCCTAGTATCAATTTTTTATATTTCATTTATGCTTTGTAAACATTATGAATCCTTATCAATGTTTATCTTATATAATTTTTTACTTTATTAAATCAACATATTTTCTCTATTTATATTTTTGTGGTGCCCCCCCCACCAAAAATTCATGGCTTCGCCACTGCTTATTTCCATGACATTGTATAGGGATGGTAGAAATAAAATATAAAATTGAGAATAAGGGTACTAAACTGTAACATCCCAGGATTTGACGCCTCGGATAACATGATCTTAAAAGGAATGATTGGACTACCCATATCACCAAGGTGCACCTCCTTTTTTGGGAGTCCATCACTAAAAAAACTCCATAGTTAAGCGTGCTCAGCTTGGAGTAGTACTAGGGTGGGTGACCAGTCGGGAAGTTGACCCCGGCTTGCGCGTGAGTGAGGACAAAGTGCGTAGTTAAGGCTAGTGGTAGTCTGTGGGCACTACTACAGAAATAGCATTCAGTGACACTTTTCTGGGCATCGGTTATTAAGAAAAACCGACGCCTTCTATGTTAGGCGTCGGTTGTTTACGAAAACCGACGTCTATATTCGAAGACCAGCCAGACACGGGTACCGCTTTGTCTTCAGTGTCGGTTGTTTATAACAAACCGACGCTTAAAGTCGCCCGCGAAAAATAGTGTCCTTTTCAGCGTCGGTTATTTAGGTAGAAACCGACGCCTATGTCTGATGAAAATTTGCACGAAAAGTGTCACCTTCAGCGTCGGTGATTAAAGGATAACCGACGCTGAAGGTGGTTCCCGCCAAACAATTTCATGAAATTATCGCCCAGTTGGACGTCGGTTTTCTCAGACAACCGACGCTAAAGACGTTTAGGCGTCGGTTGTTGTAAAAAACCGACGCTATTTGGGACTTTATAACCCGCGATGCCCGACTCTTCCTCTTCTTCTATTTCATTGCGAGCCCTTTTTCTGCTTCTCCGTCGATTTCCCACCCTGTCGCCGTCGATTCTCTTCTCCTTCTTCTCCACGACAGTGCCGTCGTGCCGCCACTGCTACTCCGGCGCCCCCTTCTCCGCCGCCACTGCTGCTGGAGCTCGCCGCCGACGCCTGACGAGCCTGGAGCTCGCCGCCTCAGCCTGCCTGACGCCTGGAGCTGATCGCCGCCGCGGCCTGCCTGACTGGAGCTCGCCGCCGACGGCGCCGCCGACGCCGGCTTGACACCTGGAGCTCGCCGCCACGCCATCAGCTTCCACCTGACTCCCGCTGCCTCCCGCGCCAACAGGTATGCGCCTCTGTGATGCTAATGTTTTACCGTATGCCTCTGTGATGGGATGAGAATGCTATGTGTTAAGGATGTTCTTTGACTTAAGTAAGTGTATGAACCTCCGGTTTAGTTTGAGGTGTTGATTTGTAACATCACTCTCTCCTATCTGGTTGGATTTGATTTAATGCAATTGAGGAATGATGGTTAATCATACTTAGCTTCCTTGTATGGTATGATGAAGGAATATTCTTTGTAATGCTTTTTGTAACCATAAAATGTTAGTTGGTGGCTATCATATCCTTATAATGGATGCTTTCTTTTGTACTACCATGTGAACTCATAGCTCTATAATGTTATGTTATGTTGAATCTATGCATCACAAGTATGATAATGTTATGTTGAACCTTTTTCAAGGTGTTGAAAATGAATGAATTCACACAATTCTATAATTATGATTGTTTATCCACTTGTTTGATTCTACCTTAATTCACACAATTCTGCCTTAATTAGGGATTGAAAAGAATTAGGGATTGAAAATGAATTAGGGATTGAAAAGAATTAGGGATTGAAAATGAATGGATTTGTTATATAATTATGATTTTTAGAAAAGAATTAGGGATTGTTTATCCACTTGTTTGATTCTGCCTTAATTCACACAATTCTGCCTTAATTAGGGATTGAAAACTATATGAGTTACACCTTCATAGGAATGCATACAACTTCTATCTGAAAGAGATCTAAACATGATAAAAAATAATCTAAGATACAACTTTCTTCATTTAGGACTAGTCCAAGTATCTACAAAATCCTTAACTAGAAAAGGTATAAATTATTCCTTACTTCTATCCCTTAGAGACTGTAAGCATCTAAAATTCTCAGATTCCCTTCTTAGACTTCTAGAATCAACACTACATGAAGAATATGTTTCCTTCGATAATATGTTATAACATAGTATGATCTTAATCTGATCTGGATGTTCAAAATAATGTAGTATGTTAAATATGATGATTAGGGATACATATAATGTCTAGTAAAGATTCCTAGACCTTTTGTTTGAAACTATTGATTTCTTGATTTATTATTTAATAATGCTCTGTTGATTAGGATTAACCATGTTGCATGTAGTTTATAGACAATTATTATATATAAGAATGCAACACATGTATTTGTTGGCCTAGAAACCCGTCCAAGATTTACTCATTAGGAGTAAATCTTGGATAGTCCCCGGTTTGGGACTGTTCTTGAACACCTAATCTCACTTAGGATGTAAGTGTATAATGTGTATTGGGTTTTTGAGAAACTTTCAGTAGCATTTCCCTGTTTGTTCTCTAAGTACATATGTACTTAGAGAACAGCGGGGAAATGCTGCCGAAATTTTCTTGAAAACCAATTACGCATTATACACTTACTAGTGAGATTAGGTGTTCAAGGATGGGATAGGTGGTACACATTTATTATATATAAGAATGACATCAAATGTGTTTGTTGGCCTAGAAACCCGTCCAAGATTGACTCATTAGGAGTAAATCTTGGATAGTCCCCGGTTTGGGACTGTTCTTGAACACCTAATCTCACTTAGGATGTAAGTGTATAATGTGTATTGGGTTTTCGAGAAAATTTTGGTAGCATTTCCCCGTTTGTTCTCTAAGTACATATGTACTTAGAGAACAGCGGGGAAATGCTGCCGAAATTTTCTCGAAAACCCAATACACATTATACACTTACTAGTGAGATTAGGTGTTCAAGGATGGGATAGGTGGTACACATTTATTATATATAAGAATGACATCACATGTGTTTGTTGGCCTAGAATGTGAACAATCATTGTTTTTTATATTACTTGTACATTGGTATAAATTAGAATGAACAATCACTAAATTATATACTGTTTGTATGGAATCCGGCTTCATTGTAGATATCTATTATTGTTGGCCTAGAAACCCATCCAAGATTGACTCATTAGGAGTAAATCTTGGATAGTCCCCGGTTTGGGACTGTTCTTGAACACCTAATCTCACTTAGGATGTAAGTGTATAATGTGTATTGGGTTTTCGAGAAAATTTTGGTAGCATTTCCCCGTTTGTTCTCTAAGTACATATGTACTTAGAGAACAGCGGGGAAATGCTGCCGAAATTTTCTCGAAAACCCAATACACATTATACACTTACTAGTGAGATTAGGTGTTCAAGGATGGGATAGGTGGTACACATTTATTATATATAAGAATGACATCACATGTGTTTGTTGGCCTAGAATGTGAACAATCATTGTTTTTTATATTACTTGTACATTGGTATAAATTAGAATGAACAATCACTAAATTATATACTGTTTGTATGGAATCCGGCTTCATTGTAGATATCTATTATTGTTGGCCTAGAAACCCATCCAAGATTGACTCATTAGGAGTAAATCTTGGATAGTCCCCGGTTTGGGACTGTTCTTGAACACCTAATCTCACTTAGGATGTAAGTGTATAATGTGTATTGGGTTTTCGAGAAAATTTTGGTAGCATTTCCCCGTTTGTTCTCTAAGTACATATGTACTTAGAGAACAGCGGGGAAATGCTGCCGAAATTTTCTCGAAAACCCAATACACATTATACACTTACTAGTGAGATTAGGTGTTCAAGGATGGGATAGGTGGTACACATTTATTATATACTAGGGAAATGTTGCCTAATCTTTTCCTAATATATACTTGTTTTCTCTGATCATAGAATGGATAGATCATGGATGTCGATTCGTAATCGTTGCACCCCAGAGTTTATATCTGGTCTTGATCAGTTTATTAGATTTGCCGAGGAACATAGGAAAAAACCTACAGATAGGTTCTACTGTCCATGTAGGCATTGCGGTAACAACTTGAAAGTCAACACTGGTGAGGAAATCAAAAGTCATGTCATGTGCAACGGGATTGTACAAGGCTATACAGAATGGCACTGGCATGGAGAGATTTCAAAATCGAAACCAGTAGATGTCGATAGCAGTGCTTGGGTGGAAGAAGAAATTGCCTCTGATGACGTAAATGTGAACGAACCAGTTCCAGCAGACATCGTTGATGCGATGCTGGATAGTTGTAGGGTAGAGCACACCGATCCACCTCCTATCTTTACAAACATTGTGCATGATGCTGAGATACCGTTATACACAGGTTGTGCTAAGTTTACGAAGCTTAGCGCTGTCTTGAGATTGTATAAGTTGAAAGCTAACAATAGATGGAGCGACAAAAGCTTCACTTCATTGTTGACTTTGTTGAAAGAAATGCTTCCTGAAGGAAACGAGCTTCCAATCTCAACATACCAGGTAAAGAAAATGTTGTGCCCAATGGGAATGGAGGCCAAGAAGATACACGCATGCCCGAATGATTGTGTATTATTTCAAAAGGACTATGTAGATTTGAAAGATTGTCCAAAATGTGGTGCGTCACGGTATAAATTGACGACTTCGGGGGAGTCCAAAACTGGTTCTCCTGCCAAGGTGTTGTGGTATCTACCTATAATATCACGGTTTCAACGCTTGTTTGCAAATCCGAAAGATGCGAAGAATCTGAGGTGGCATGCAGATGTTAAGAAAAATAATGATGGGATCCTACGACATGCGTCTGATTCCCCACAGTGGAAGAAGATTGATCTATTGTACCCTAAATTTGGTGAAGAAGATAGGAATCTAAGACTTGGGCTTTGTACAGATGGAATGAATCCGTACGGGACATTGAGCAGCCAACATAGCACTTGGCCAGTCATGCTTGTTATATACAATCTTCCTCCCTGGATGTGTATGAAAAATAAGTATGTTATGTTGTCATTGTTGATATCGGGCCCTAAACAACCCGGAAATGATATCGATGTTTATCTTGAACCTTTGATTGATGACTTAAAGAAACTTTGGGCTGAAGGTGTGATGACCTATGATGCTTCAGCAAGAGAGACATTTCGTTTGCACGCTATGTTGTTTTGCACTATTAATGACTTTCCAGCATATGGGAATTTGTCTGGATATAGTGTCAAAGGAGCTAAAGCGTGTCCTATATGTGAAGAAAACACTGATTCAATAAGACTAAAACATGGCGGCAAGACTGTATATCTTGGTCATCGAAGGTTTCTTTCAAAATTCCATCCGTATCGTAGGAAGCGCAAAGCATTCAATGGATGGAATGATGAACGAAGTGCACCTAAACCTATACCAGGGGATGTTGTTTATGAAAGAGTAAAAGACATTGTCAATGAATTTGGTAAGAAATCACAATGTAGTATGGCCACACGGAGTGACAATTCTTCATTCAAGAAGAAGTCAATATTTTGGGATCTTCCTTATTGGAGTTCTTTGACAGTCAGGCATTGTATCGATGTAATGCACGTTGAGAAAAATGTCTGTGATAGCATCACTGGTACTCTATTAAATATACCAGGTAAGACTAAAGATGGGATAAAATCCAGACTGGACCTACGTGAAATGGGAATAAGGTCAGAATTAACAGAATTACGTGAAATGGGTAATAAAAGAACATACTTACCTCCCGCTTGTTACACGTTGTCTAGAAAGGAGAAGAAAACTTTTTGTGAATGCTTGGTAAATGTTAAGGTGCCACATGGTTACTCATCCAACATCCGTAGATTGGTATCAATGAAAGATCTGAAGTTGATAGGTCTTAAATCTCATGATTGTCACACTCTAATGCAACAAATATTGCCCGTGGCAATTCGATCTATATTGCCGAAGCATGTAAGGTTTGCGATTACCAGACTTTGTTTCTTTTTCAACAGTCTATGCAGCAAAGTTATTGACCCTGATACTCTCGATAATTTGCAAAGAGAAGTGGTTGTTACCCTATGTCAGCTTGAGATGTATTTCCCTCCTTCGTTCTTTGATATCATGGTACATCTTGTTGTCCACTTGACTAGGGAAGTGAAAATGTTGGGACCAGTTTTCTTGCATTGGATGTATCCCTTTGAACGATACATGAGCGTTTTTAAAGGTGATGTTCGAAACCGTTATCGGCCTGAAGGGAGTATTATTGAAGGTTATGTGGCGAGAGAGGTTATGGATTTTTGCAATGACTTTCTCAGTGGTAATGACACTCCTGATAATGACAAGAATATTGAGGAGGGCAAAGGAATTTTGGGATCACGGGTGAAAGTAATCAGCCGTGAGCAGTTGGAACAAGCTCACTTGTATATTTTACACAATATGGATGAAGTGAGTGTTTATATCGAGGAACATACCAATTTCATAAAGAGACAACATCCTCGAGCAAGTTCAATGTGGCTTGCTAGAGAGCATAATAAGACTTTTACTAAGTGGTTTGAAGATAAAGTCTTACATCAACTATCTCAAACACCACATGATATTACAGAAACTATCAAATGCCTCGCCTTTAAACCAAAACCGAATGTTATGTCTTATGAAGGGTTTGACATTAATGGATTCACATATTACACAAAGCGCCAAGATGATAAGAGTGTCGTCCAAAATAGTGGGGTCACTCTTCAAGCGTCGACTATGTACTTTGCAAGTGCAAAGGATAAGAGTCCACGTGAAGCTAAAATGTCATATTACGGTGTCATTGAGGACATTTGGGAGTTTGACTACATAGATTTCAAAATTCCGCTCTTTAAATGTAATTGGGTTGATAACACCAAAGGAGTTATAGTGGATGAATTGGGTTTCACTTTGGTGAACTTTGAAAAGATTGGCGAGAAGGGTGAACCATTCATATTGGCATCACAGGCGAAACAAATATTCTATATCGATGATCCTGCAAATGAGAAATGGTTGGTTGTTCTTCATGGTAAAAGACAGTTCATTGAAGATCCTATAGATGAAGAAGAGTACTATGATAAGTATGATGACTCCAGTCCATTCTCAGTTGGGTTGCCAACTCCACAAAATATTGAAGCTAATGATGACTTATATGTGCGCGGAGATCACAATGAAGGATTGTTAATTGATAAAAGATCACAATTTTAGAGACATGTATGTTTATACAAATGCTAAATGTTTGCCTTTTTCTAGTTAATACAAATGCTAAATGTTTGCCTTTTTCTAGTTAATACAAATGCTAAATGTTTGCCTTTTTCTAGTTAATAGAAATGCTAAATGTTTGCCTTTTTAATGACATTTTCAGATGGCTGACCATGATGAGCATGATGTCCATGATGAGCATGAAGTCCATGATGAGCATGCTGTCCATGACGAGCATGGCGAGGATACTAATGTAAGTTCTAAAAACATATCTTGTATTTCTATAAAATTCATTATCTTCTAGTTATGTCATATATCCTATATTTCTATATTGGGCTAAGTTAGTGTGTTTTATTTTTGTCAAATTTTAGGTTGATGCACCTGTACCCACTGAAGCACTGGAGCAACTTGATGCGCAACACCAGACACTTAACAAGAAAAGGGGCATCACTCTGTTGAAGAAGTTATTAGCGCTAAGTGGTAGTGGATCTAAATTGGTGGTGGAGTTTGATAATGGAGGAAATCCAATTGGAGTGAACCGCAATAATTTTGTGAACTATCTTGGGTGTACCACTCGGAGCCATTGTGGTGTTAAGTATGACAATTGGCATAAAGTTCCTCAAGGGAAAAAAGACTTGATATGGAAGGATTTATGCGTGAGTTATTATTATTTGCAATTCTATTTTGTAGATTACAAATTCTATTATTTGCAATTCTATTTTGGATACTAGTTAATAACATTTCTATTTTACAGAATCTGTTTGCATTGGATGAGAAGTTGCATCGTAAAAATGTGATGCAACGCGCTGGAAAGATGCTTAGGAATTATAGGACAAATCTAAACAGAGAATACATAAAAGAGGGTGATAAGAAGAAGAAGTCAGCCCTTGAACAATGGAACTTCTTGGACAAAGAAGATTGGGACAATTTTGTTGCTTCAAGAAAATCTGAAGAATTCAAGGTATTAGGCGTCACTCCTAATTTAATTAATATACATTGTATTCACCTATTCAAGATTAGCATTTAGTGCTACTAACCAAATCATTAATGTGCATACTAACTAGGCCCTCAGTGACGCACAAAAAGCAAGGCGTGCACTGAATGTGCATGACCACACTATGGGTCCAAAAGGCTATGCAAGCGTTCGCCAAAGACTACAGGCGGAGTCTGCGGCTACTCAGGAGTCTGCTCCTACTCAGGAGTCTGCCACACCCATGCCTCGCCATGATATCTGGATAGCTGGCAGGCAAAACAAGAAGGGTGAAATAAAGAAGCCTGTAACTGCTGAGGCGGCTGCAAAAATGGTAAAATACAACTCTTAGAGAAATCGTTTGAATATTGATTATTTGTGGTGTTAACTTACCAATTTCTGTTTATGGTGATTAGCGGGAGCTGCACGAGCAGAGGAAACAAGGCACGTTCATCCCTCAGGGCACAAGGGATGAATTGACAGTTGCTCTGGGTAACCTAGAGCATCCTGGACGTGTTAGAGGTGCCGGCGCTGGTGTTGGCATCAAAGCATTCTTTGGGCCATCCCAGCGCAAACCCAGAGCGGGACTTTCTCAAGAAGAGGTAACCTATTCTTTTTTTAGAATGTTACTGCAAAAGGAAATTCATTAATAAGAAGCTAATGTTTCTTTTATCCATGTATAGGAGAATAAGAGAGTTGAGGATTTAGTTGCTAAGAAGATCAACGATGTAGTTGCTGAGAAGGTCAAGGAAGAATTGCTGCGGTGGCAGGCATCTCAGGCTTCCAATACGCCTATGGCGACCCACTCTTCTCCTGATGCACAGACTGCGAGTAATCCTGGAGACCCATCGCCTAGCACGTCTGCTGTAAGTATTGTTTATGACATTGTAGTTAGTCTTTTCAAGTTGTTATGTTTTCAAGATGATATGTATATATGTATAATATTCTTTACGTAAATTTGTAGGCATTGAAGCCATGCCGCTTAAGAATGCAAGACTACGTTGTTGCAGAGGCGCAGGCTTACCCGTCCCTTCCTGGGGCAATGTTTCACGGGACTCCAATGCCACAGGGCTACGTTCGTGTGAGCCCGATACGTGTGTTACCTGATTGGAGAGAAGCTACATTGCCATATCCCCACCCGGATATTGATAGACTTGCTGATACAGAAGGCGGGGTGATATTGTGGCCCAAAGCAGATGTCGTCTACACGACTGAAATTGTAAGATAAATTTACATTGATTTAGACTGTTAATGTGTATATATGATGTCAACTGATCTGAAATTATATGTACAGGTTAAAAAGAAGACACCAGGAGCACCTAGGCCTCCACTTCCACTTCCCGCATTACCCGATTGGGTTCCAACTGACCTAACATACCCGTTAGGTCCTGCTTGTAGGGGAATGGCATGTTGGCTACGGGCACATAATGTACATTGCCCTATAATTATTTCTTTAGATGCAGATTATGCAGGTCAATCATACGATAGCTCTTTATTTATACAAGATATTATTGAGCTGTTTATGTATGATTGGCTGAATACATCAATGATAGAGACATGGATAAGGTGAGATCTTGTTTATACATCCATATACCTTGTGTAAGATCCGGTGATCTGGTTTCTTATATATTAATGCATACGCCTATATGTTTTGCAGCTACCTAGTCGAAGATCATTGCAAACAATTTGCATTTGATCATGTGGGATTTTTGATTCCATCATTGATTAGTTTGGTAGCTAAAGACCCTGATAATGTTCAACAATACTGTATAGATGCTTTTACAATTTTTGGTCAGCAAAAGAAGACGATAATAATAGCTCCATTCAATGTCAAGTAAGTTTACTTTATTTATAATTTGGACTTAAGAAAATTCCATTTTTATTTTGCATTTTGAGTTATTAATTGTTAACTTCTTACTTCTAGCGGTAGACATTGGGAGTTACTAGTCATTGTCCCCGGGACATTCACTGTTTATTATCTAGATCCTGCGGGGAGTACATTGAACACTAAAATTGGACACGTAATGAGAATGCCATTATTCTGGTGAGAAATATTTCATTTTTATATCCGTTAACATCTTTTATTACATTACTATTTACTTATGCAATTTATTGTGTTATATTAACATGTAGGGGTTTAGATGCATTCAAAAAGGCTGGAGGAACGGTCCCAAGGAAAAAGAACCAGCCAATAAATTGGCAGAACGTACAAGTAAGTTCCCGACTCAAATATATATATTATTGATGTGAATTGTGCTTAGTTGTATTATTTTGTATGTTTCAATTTATAGTGTGCTACACAAGACAATGGATGGGCATGCGCATACTATGTGATGCGATTTATGCAGATGATTATCAAATATGCCGCATTGGACATCGATACCATACATGAGGTATTATATATATTCTCATTAGTTAGTATGCAATATATCAATCTTATATTATTTTTATATTATTACTTATATATATACATCATTCTCTTTGCAGGTGTTTAAAACTGACAACACTACAGGTAAACGTTTAAAAAATATACATGCTCCATATACGATGGAAGCATTAAATGAAGTAAGAGAAGAATGGGCAAAAGCCATACAAGCAGTGGCAACTGTAAGATATAATTGGGATGTTGATAGCGATAATGAATGATACTATGTAAATGAATATTTCTGAATGTTAATACATGTATTTGAATGTTTCTATATGTGTGTGAATGTGAGAATTGAATTGATGTCTGAATGTATGTACTTGTGTAGAATTTTGCTTGTGACTTTTGCAGGTTTGCGGCCTGTTTGTAGGCTGATATCAATGGATGTCGTAAACCTGCAGTTCAGAAAACTGAACTGCAGGTTCTCATCCTGCTGACCAGCCACAGCAGGCCTGCAAACTGATATGAAAAAAAAAAAATATAAATAGGCGTCGGTTATTTATAGAAAACCGTCAGGAAAGACCTACAGCGTCGGTTTTTTCAATAAACCGACGCCTGATGTGGCCAAAGCAGTCCTGGAAATGGCGTCGGATATTCATATCAAACCGACGCCTATTTAACATATAGGCGTCGGTCGTTTAGTATATAACCGACGCCAAACGTGTTCGCGCCACAAAAAATGGCGTCATCTAGGGCACTTTATGCGTCGGTCATCTAATAAAAGACCGACGCTATATTCCATAGTGGCGTCGGTTATTTACTAAAACACCGACGCAGAAAGTGCCCTAGATGATGCCGTTTTCTGTGGCGCGAACCCTTTTGGCGTCGGTTATCTACTAAACGACCGACGCCTATAGTTAAATAGGCGTCGGTTAAAAAACCGACGCCGAAGTGTTCGACCTTTAGCGGCGCCCACATAGGCGTCGGTCGGAAACCGACGCCAAATGGGGTTAAACGACCGACGCCAAAGGCCGTTTCTGTAGTAGTGGGGGCCAGTCGTCATTCCTAAAACTCTACTAGAGCCGTAGGCAGTGTGCCCAGGCGTTACAAATGGTATCAGAGCCAATTCCCCTCGAGTAGGTGGGGCCCACATGGACATGGCATGCCTTTCTTGAGTTGTGCGGTCTAGGCATGTAGGAAAGGGTTGCCCATGGTTGACGTAGACACCCTTGCGCTGGTATTCTGTGATCGGGAGTTGGGTGTCCATGGGCCATTGTGGGTCTACACTGAAATGGGGAAGAGATTATGAGGCCTTGTAGTTGAGCCTTGACGAGGACGTTAAGAGTCTAAGTGGGGGAGATTGTAACATCCCAGGATTTGAGGCCTCGGATAACATGATCTTAAAAGGAATGATTGAACTACCCATATCACCAAGGTGCACCTCTTTTTTGGGAGTCCACACTAAAGAACTTCATAGTTAAGCGTGCTCAGCTTGGAGTGGTACTAGGATGGGTGACTAGTCAGAAAGTTGACCCCGGCTTGCGCGTGAGTGAGGACAAAGCACGCAGTTAAGGCTAGTGGTGGTCTGTGGGACCAGTCGTCATTCCTGAAACTCTATTAGAGCCTTGGGCAGTGTGCCCATGCGTTACATAAATAGTGTTGCGTTTCAAATTTTATAATATTTCTAAACATTTTATTTAGTAGAGGTAATTGATGTTTTAATTCTTGGTGTACAAAATTCTGGATCCATGCATTAGTTGCTTGAAAATTTTATCGTTATGTCTATAGTTGAGACATTCCTAATATTTTAGGAAGTTGTTTGACATATATCTCAAATATAAAGGAGAATGTCAATGATCGGTCCCATATTAGACATTAATAAACAAGACATATACCTAAAAGATACAAATATCAACTTACATATTAGTTCTTACCCGGTAGTTAATTTTAGTACTAAGACCAAATATAAGAAATTAAAGATAGTACATATATCAATGGTTAAGAACAAACTATGTTCTTAATATACAAAGGATATAAGGTTTCCACATCTGAAATTAAGGATATTATAGTTACATAATTATTTCCTTGAACCTTAATGATGGGTATGTGTCTTTAAAACCTGAAATCTCAATTATTAAATGAGATGATTTTATAATAGACTGTAAAATGTAATAAGTTATTATTGCATACCTTCGTGATATTATGTTCTTTAGCAAGTGATATTTGTGTAACATAGAGAACTAGTTTAAAATTCTTATTGAACATATTTCAAATTGTAATTTACTATTTGAATGAATATAGTCTTGTATGCATGAATCTTGTTTCATCTAATATATAACATTATTGTTTGAGACATATTTTGTTGTCTCAATGAAACAAATGATGAATCATGAATTGGTTCCAAAATATGACATTAATTCTGAAAGATGTAAAATGTATATGTAAACTAAATTGCCTAGAAGAAGTTTCTTTTTATAATAGAAATTTTGAAATTCTAGATTTAGTTCACCATAACATCTGTGAATTTAATGAAGTTACTAATAGGAACTGAAAATTGTTATTTTATAACATATGTGGATGATTTGTGTAGGTGTTATGTCATTTTACTTAAAAGTAAAATTGAGACATTAGAAAATTCAAAATATTCTAGATGGAAGCTAAAACTCAAACTAGTAAGGTACTTATATTATTAAGGTATGATGGGGAGAAGAACATACCTTGAACCTATTTGTTGGAATTTTAACAACTCCATTGTGTAGTTCATGAAGGTTGTTGCTCTGTATACACCATGGTTTATTGGGTTTATAGAACATAAAATCTAATTCCTTATTTAAATGGCTAATAACTTTCTCCATACCTCAAGTTTACTCATACATATATGGAAGAAACTTTGACTATGGCTTGCCAAATTTTGAATATAGTTTTCCGTAAACATAATAAGAGTAATCTGATTGAGTTATTGATTGAGAAAGAATTGTTCCTCTAATATCTTCAAATGTGGGGGCATTTTTACCAAGGTATATGTCTCTGAACACAAAAGAAAAGAAATTAGATTTAAAAAAAATGGTTGATGCCATTTTACTGGGTCATATAAAGATAAGTTACGCCTTTAGATTTATGATTGTAAAATCCGAAATCTTAGGCTATAAGGTTTATACAATTGTGATATTACGTACGACATTCTGTGATAATGTGTTTCCCGTGAAAAATAGGTGTATCTAAATAAATATCTCATAAAAGATTCATTATACACATGGTCTTTTCTCGATTAAGTAGAAAGGATGAGAAATGTGGGGCAAACTTAGAATTTGCTATTTCTAAATTTATTGATTCTAATGAACTGAACAAAGGAGAAGTTAACGTATTAAGATTTTCAAGGGCAATACAAGTGAGTTTCTCACTTATAATATCGAAGATGATCTTGTTCCTTTCAAAACATGTTATGGATTCTCCAGAAGCTTAGTTTTAGAAAGAATTTGTTAACAAAGAAATCTTATAAATTCTCTCAAATCAGTTGTGGGAATTTATATATTTGTCTTCTAGTTGTTCTAAAGTTGTTAGTAAATGGATCCTTAAGATGAAAATAAATTCAGACTGGATAATCAATAACGTACTTTGCTAAGCTAGTTGCTAAGGATTTTACGCTCTGAAGGAATAAAGTATTTTGATACATATTCTATATTTCCTATATGAACACAATTTGAATGCTTAAGGCATTGGTTGTCACCTATAATATCATATTCATTAAATGAATGAGAATTTTGTTTTCTTATACAATAATATTCACGAGAAGATATATATATATGTGGAACAACATGATGGATTTGTGCATTGTAGGAATGAGCATAAAAGTGTGTAAATTTATTAAAGCTATTACATGGCTTGAAACAGGCTCCTAAGCAATGATATGAGATGTTTGATAGAATACTATCAATGAAATGCTTCATTTCTAATAATTTTGATAAATGTATCTACTGTAAAAATCGTCAATGGTTGATTCATGTTGTTATATATAGATGATGTTTTGTTTCTAATATAAAAGTAATAAATTAGACTATCATTCTTATGTAATAAGTTTTAGACGAAATATATATAAGAGTCATTTATGTGATTTTAAGGCCTAAAATCATGAGGTTTACTGATGGTATAACTCTCTAAAAGTCTCATTATGTTGAAAGGATACTAGAGAAGTTTGAGTACACATCATGCAACCATGTTAAGACTCTATACGAACTCATCAAAATGTCTTGTATAAGAATGTGACTGAAGTTCTGATGAATTAATTATGATACTTTCTGGATATTGAAAGTTTGATGTATCTTAAGAACCACACATGTACATACGTTTGTTATGTGCAAGTTGAGTAGATACACCAATGATCATGCTAAGACCCATTTAGAAATCTCTTGATAGAGTATTGAGGTCTATAAAGGGAACGCGTTACCTTGACTTCATTATGACATATATCCTTTGGTAGTCGAAGGATATAATGCATGTCGATTTGTCACGAACTCTAGGAGTAATGGTGTCTTGTGATATATTTTCCTAGTAAGAAAATGTGTTGTTTTATGAAATGTCTTGGTCTAATTCTGAAGCTTAGTTGGGTGTTTTATATATGAAATTGAATTGAAAGTTGAATGGTTGCATAGATTTTAATCTAAATTAGCTATTGTAAATAAATATGATTCATGCAATTTCATTTCATATTAATAACAATACAACTATAAAATATATAAAGATTGACAAGTATAATTAAAACAACATTGACACATCCAAGTCAGACTTATGTATGTAAGGGAGTTAGTTTCTTGTGGGGTCAAGGCTTGACTACATAGGTACATTTTTCTTATAAAGTCAATCCTTTGACTATATGTCTTAATATGACATTAGTTGAGAAATTCAGGTTGGGGATGGGATTGAAACTCATTCTTATTCATAGACAGTAGCAACCCAATCTAAAAGAGTGGAGATCCCACGAATTGGGTTCAATGTGGTAATAACAAGTTGTCGGGTGAATTGATGACACTATGTAAATTTATCTTTGATGCTTCGTGCATCTGTGTGTCTCTCCCCTGAAAATTGTTTAGTGTAATAACTTGAAGTTAGTAAGAGATTAGTTTCTGAATGGAGTCAAGTCCTGGGACAGGATGCTAGCAGTACATCCTTGGAGACTTTAACTAAGTGATTGATGTTATGTGGGCCGCAACAGGGAATAGGATTGTTTCCTATATCAATCATGATTCCCTGATTAGGATGCATGGCCTTTAATGCATTGTTTTACTTCTTTACTGTCATGTCTTTATTATGTTATTACCAACTGATACTCTTGCAACCAAGGTTAGTTTACCTAGTTCCTGTGGGAGTTTACATTGGATAACTCACATAGATTCAAACCGAAAGGTATCTACTGAAAGCATAGTATGGAGGATTGTTTGGCAGGACACTACACATTGGACTTTGTGGGGGATTGTGGGATATATAGCTTTTACAGCTATTATTTAGCATGGGTTAAGCCCAATGTAGTGCAGCCAGTACATAATGGAAAAGAACGTAAGTTACTCCTTTTGTATAAAAGGATAACTATGTTATTAATTATTTGTTTAATTAATTGTATCTTTCCAAAATAGTTTAACAACTTTTCGTTATTTGAATAAGAGATGAAGTTAATTATTTATATAATTAATGGTCTCCTCTCCTTAACGGTACAGACATGTACGTTTTGTGTACAAGAGTGATCGAGTGATCGTGTCTGTCTAGGATTAGGACGTGGGGCGTGAAAGGGTTATAAAAAGGGAAACATGTCATTAGGGTTGGACACACAATAAATTCAGCCTCTCTCTGCATAACACACAGTCATCAGCTGTCGTTTGCAAAAGACAAGAGATGTGTCCCTTTGATAGAATGTTTCTCTTCTTTTCCTTCGCCCATCTGAATTGTTGTTTCGTGGAGACTTGTCTTCGGAACGAATCGAGCATTTGGAAAAGTTGTCTCATGGAGATCTTTCTCCTGAACGAGACGAACAACGCCGTCCTTCTATTCATTTGACACGATCTATCTGGGTGGTGGTACTTGCGATCGCTGGGCTGCACTGGTGGTGCAAATGTTTCGACGTCAAATTGACATGCCGGAAGAGTGACGTTAAATGCAAGCAGACATACGGAGCAACTCAGCGTCTAGCGTTAGTCAGACGAGACGAACGATGTGAAGTCATCTATTACATGACAGCCAAACGACGTGGTGTTAGGCGTCAACGTAAAAAGCAAGGCTATTGACGTCTAACAACAATGGGATTAGACAAACGACTTGGCATCAAGCGTTAGCGAGACGAGCCAATGATATAGACTTTGCTGCATTCTTAATGAATAGATGGACTGGAAGAACATCGTTTATCCAAAGGATTGCAAGGCAATGACTTCTTTAAGTATATACGTATATAAATATACATGTCTTGTTTCTCAACGGGACGATCTGGTCAGGAGTTTCTTACTCATTCATTTATGTTCTCCTACAATGTTTTATTCTTGTATATCTTATCTTGATCTACCTGCAATTGTTAATTATTTGCAACTGTTTGTTGTTGCATGTAACGACGTTTACACCTAAACAATGTGACACGGTCTGGCAGTAGCTGATGCTTTGCTTCATCCAGTACAACACTGCTTTGTCGTTCCAGAATTGAACAATTGCGCTCTGAGCTATAGAGGAAGCTTAGGACCATTTTGTATTGAATCCACAGACAAGTACAACACAGTAATTAATTCAGTAAACAACCACCCACATGAAAAAAGAGTAAACTCCTCGTCGCCCTTGATCCACAAGTAAACACCAGTAACTGAGTAAGCTAAAGTGAGTAGCTAGGCAGTTACGCCTTAATTTATGGAACCTACCTGCCAGTTCTAGCTATGGGAATCAAGGAGAAAGCCATTGGAAAATGGTCTTTTTTACCCTAAGTCTTATCTCAAGTTGTGTTATCGTTTCCCATAATTCGGATTCCTCCTATCATTATCTCTGCCTCTTAGTGATTATACTTGACACATTGGCCCGACGGCATCACGTGATGAAGGAAAGCTACGATTAATTGGGAAGGCATTTACATTGTTTCTACACGGGCCATGAGATTTCATCGGCTTACTGTTGTTACGAAGACTGGTGGATTGTTTGACCTGGTATCAATGTATGTAGATCAAGCATGCCGTAGGATGAATCCATGTTGCGTTCTCGCTATATTATCTATCTCGACCTCCAGCATTGACATATATAGTCCCGACGGCCATTGCTATCATCACGTGGACGACGAAGACTAAATGAAAGGACACGCACACACACGTCCGGATTCGTTATTACAAGGGCCCATGCGATTTCATCGGCCGGCTGGGGTAGAAAGATAGGGTATCGTTCCAGCTGGCACTTGTATCATGCCGGCGGTGGGAGCCGGCCCCGCAAGGCACTACCGCCAACCGGGCCCGTGAGTGCGCGCGTGCACGGTGGGCTGGTTGTCCACTGGCCCGTCTGACCAATCACGTCATCATAGCCGGCGTCCTGGGTCGTGGGCCAATTTAGCCTCGATCTGGAACGACACCACCGCGTGGCAATGAAGAATGTGAACTGTTTGAAGGCATTTGCAAGCGCGATTGAATGCGAAGATTAATATTATGAGCTTGGGCCCATTTCGTTTTAATTCCAGACACGTACAAAACCAAGTACACACAACCACACCGGGCACCATCACTCCACCCACATGAAAAGGAAATGCCATCATAGCCACCAGCTGTTGCTCGATGGCGGCAAGAGGTTGAAAACTCTTGGTATGATGAATGACCCCTTTGATCCATGATGATCCATACTTATGTCAATGCCGACTCATCCTTCACCTACCCACCATCATCATCATCTATCGCAACATCAGACTCCTCATTTGTATCTATTGTACCCCCACCGATCAAGATCAGTTTGGGCTGTGTACAGTATTTGGACAAGTAAGGGATGGAGCTTGACAAGTAGGGATGAGAATAGGACCGGCGAAACTCGGCTAGAACTGGTCCATATACTTCATAGGGGCGAGGATTCTTATACAAGTTCAATTAGGGGCTCAAAATTCCAGATACCCACAGATGCATTATATAAATATGTATATATAACAACGTGATGATGTATAATATCTATCTTTTATAAAATACACTTCACTACAAAGAAAGTCAAATTAAAATTGATCTGAAATATGTTTAGCTGGCCATATTAATATGACTAAAGGAACGGTGAACCAGAAGTTGTGCGCTCTCTTAATACTTAGCATCTTTGTAATAAGCGTACACAATAAACTTACTTTAGAGACAGAATATATATTCCATATGCTAAAGTGAGACATCCAATTTTTCTACTCTTCATCTCCTTTCTCTTCTCATCTACCATGTAGTGCATCCTCCACCAAAGTTGACAAAAGGATCCATGATCTTTCTTCTTTTCTTCTATAATCATCTTCTTTAGGCAAGCTATAAGATCTAAAGGTGAAATCTACCTATCATTGGTGGGTTTGGGGAGCTTTTATTGATTCCAAGAGATCCCATGAGTGTTCGTTCGTATGAATTATAATCATGACATATAGTATCAAAATACCTTAAGATCGATGAGATAAATTAGTTGTAAAGAGATAAACTAACCTCATCCAACTACATGTCCTAAACATTGTGAAACTTCGTATATATCTGTGTTGGGAAGGGCAACGGGTCTATACTTCGTATATATCTGTGTTGGGAAGGGCAACGGGTCTATCTTGTAGTGATTTTTTAAATTTATAAAAAGAAGGCATGGGTATGGTTTAGATTCTAATGATAAATATGTGGATAAGTGTGGAGGAACCACATGGGTGGGAGCAAGGGCCCAATTTTCTTAAAGTCCTTGAGAAAGAAAGGATTCACATATAAAGACCCCGATCCAGATAAATATGAGATGAAAACAAAGAATGATGCGAGTTGTGATATGAGAAATGATATTAGGAATGACCCAACGTTGTATCATGTGTGAGAATGAGAAGGTAGCGATGATATAAACTCCTACCTAGTTATTGTTAGATCTAACAGCTCTAGAGGGGGTGAATAGAGCTAAAAACATTTACACAAAATTAGTTAGACCTTCAAGTTACTTCAACTAGGCACAATTACAAATAGTGAATTTGATGGAAATCTAAACATGCATAGCAATGATGAGAGAGATTAAAACAAGCACTTGAACAAGCTGTTTTAGAGTGATTCTATTCTCCAAACTAGGAGAGAGTCAGTCCACTACCTAGAGAGGTCAAACCTAAGATTTTGCAACCTATATATACTTATATTCCATTATAAGATATACAATTGACCTTCCTTTTTCGGGACAAGTATACACAGCTTCCCTTTGAGTTCAAGGGAGCCAATAACCTTACAACCAAGGGTTTACCTATCCAAATCTAGAGTCTTCTACCTCATCAAGGTCTTACCCACTCTTGCAAGCAGCTGGACACCTTCACCAAGGAGATTCCCTCTTTGCAACGAGTCTTTAGCCTTGAAAGATTTACCCACTCCACTCCTGAATCTTTAGCATTGTCCTCCTCCTTCACTCAGAGAAGCTTTATGCACCTTCTTCTACATCTTGAAGAAGCTTGCACCTTCTCCTTCACTTGGAGAAGTTTTTACCAACTTGATCTTGAAGAAAGGGGTTGGGAAAAGAGAAGGTTTGAGAGCTCTACAAGCATACAATGAAGTAGCTATCTCACACAGATCTTATCTCACTCATAATGACAAAATGAAGTATAATCAAGAGAGATAAAGGAGATCAAGTGGACTAGTTGCACTCAACTATAGCAAGGAGTTTGAATAGCATGAAGGAGCAACCTTGGAATGAGCTCTGAGAGGTCCTATTAATAGCTGAGGGTGTCCACCAGAGGGTAGGAATACTTAAGAATGTTTTCTAGCTGTTTGGGGTGTTGCAACGGATATAATTTCGAGTTTTGCAACACTCCAATGGTTAGAATCACTTTTTTTGCATTTTTCATACAGTGCAATTGGTCGAATTTTCATAAAGGTAACTCGACCAATTGCACTAGGCGCCAAATCCAATTTGAAGCATCGGTCAAGTTTGTCATGTGTGCAACTCGACCGATCGATTGAAATCAATTTTGTTGAGTGCAGGGATTGGTCGAGTATTATGAGTGGCAAACTCAACCGAACCAAAGAATTCTCAAAATCCATCAAGGGATCGATCGAGTTTCAATCTCGACCAATCAACAACCTGTAATGAATTTTGAAAAATTACTTTTGAGTGATCAAACATTTGAATTAAGGGTTCCTGATTTTTTTTCTCATCTTAATTACAAGTCATATCATCAATACAAATGATTACAAATATAATCTAAGGTGATTTGAAGTTTTTTCCATAAAAGTGCATTTGCATTATTTTTTACTTGAACTAGAATAAGCTAGGGCTTGATAGATTTGATCATTTTCACGTACCTAATGCCTGAAATCAATCTCAAACAAACATATTAGATACATGTGAAATGGAATGGTTAAGTCATTATCAAAAAATGGACAATGTGTAACACTTAGGTCAACATTCTCCACCTTTTTGATAATGATAAACCATTCCTCAACATATTGAAAAGGACATGAAATTTCAATCTTTACCTTTGAGAATTGCAAGGGGATACATGAATGAACAATGTTAGTTGATCCCCCTCAATTTATGCTCACCTAATCCTGCATGGTTAGTCTTTCTTCAAATAACCATAGCACATATACATTCTATATGGCCCTTTAGCAAGTAACATGATATGTAGATAAATTTGACAAGAAAAGGATCATACAAGCAATAAAAAAATATGGTTGAGATCAATTCTCCCCCTTTGTCATATCAAAAAGATAGGGAGGTAGAAGAGCTAAAGAAGCATAGGTCTTCTCCATAGTCACCAACTAAGGCAAGCCCACATATAGCACACACCAAACAGAAACAAAACACAGAGAAAACAAGCAGTCAGTGTCATAATCAAAATATGGGATAACATACTAAGAACTCATAAGATATAGACAAAAAAAGAGTTATGGTACATAAGATTAAGATTACAACATGAGGCATGTCCTCTCGAAAAGAACCACAAACCAATGATAAAGCAGCAAGATAATAAAATAGTACGCCTCATATACAGTGCCCAAATGTCTTAGTACATAATAGTCTAAAAATATAGATATGATTAGCACCTAAAGACTACAGAACTAAAACATATAATCTATATCTATGTTATCTTTATCAACAGGATCATCATCAGCAACATTATCATCTGCTTCGAGCTGGTAGTCCTCGTCATCATCTGATGGTGCAAAAGAGACAGCAGCAGCCTCACCATCATCGCCAGAAGAACCAGCAAAGCCATCATCAATACCATCCTCAAAACCGTCATCCTTTGTGCCTTCAGAATCATTAGCCTCATCCTCAGTATCCTAGTCCGGCATCTCCTCATCAACAGGAGGTTTAAAACCACGACCTAGTCACCTGGCATTTTGTGCAGCCCAAGACATGCCACATGCATGTAACACATTCGCTTGCTCAAAGGAGGGGGCAGAAGTCTCATCAAATCCAGGAAGCAGAGTGGCAGTAGGACCAACAGGCAGAGCCAGCAGAGGTAAAGTGTTGGGGCAGGAATAGAAGCAAGTCCACCATCAGCAGTAGGGGGTGGCGGGTCAGGGTAGAATTGATTGTATGCATAGGAGGCATAGTCAACTCCAGGGTACGCTGGGTAGGAAGGGTAGGGATGGCTACAGGATATGTTCATGGTAGATATGAACTGGAAAAGGTATTGATGGAGGTAATCATGAACCTGAATATTATACACATGTTGATGAATCAAATATCCCATGACGGTTTTATTTAATACATTAAAAGAGGTGCGGTCGGGGCGGGGTGGTGGAGGTGATGGAGTGGCCTGGGTGGAGGTAGAGGTGGAGGCTCCATGAGTGGTAGGGGAGGTAGGAATAAAAGTACTCTTGATGGTAATCTTACTGATGTTGACTCCTTTCCGACTAGATTTGTAGTCGAGATCATGGAAAAGAGATTCCTGAGTCACAAAAGTAAAGAGACCACAAATCAAGGGAGGATAGGGGGATGGGTGCCAGAGGTATTCTTCCCAGAGTGAAAACATGTCATGTGGTGAAGAATGTAACGAGACCACTTGACTCTGATATTCTTCAAAAGATAGTACATAATCACAATGGTGTTTTCTACAATCTTTGTTTGATTTTTCTTTGCATGGACATTGTAGTTGACAACCAATCTAATAAGATGATTTTTGATATTGAGGGAAGAGGATGGCATGGTAGACTTCTTCCTATATGTAACAATAGGATTCTTCAAAAACTTATGAATATCAGGAAGTGTAAGTTCGTTGCTTTTATAGAAAGCCTCAGGATCAAGCAGGTCATAATAATTAGGGTAATCAGCCCTCCATGAGTCAATAACCTCAGTACCATTGAAAAAGATGTTTAAGGAATATTTCGAGATGGTAAATTTGGTACTTGTAATCATGGAAGTCAAAATTACCTGAGTATTGGGTGGTGGCACTATTGTGTCATAGTTCCATTAGAGATTTGCAAAGAACTCATGGACCGCCTTGGTACTAGTGATAGAATTGTTATAGCACCGGCTCTCTACACATAATGTGCTAAGGTGATGGGTTGCAAACACCTCAGCGACCTCCTTGATAGCCTCACTCGTGGTGAAATAAGGTTCATATAGACCTCAAAAAGGGAAAGGATTCCTAGGGAGGAGTTCCTGAAAGCGATTGAGAGGTTGTGAGGATATAAAGGATGTGTCGTCATAGGAAACGGGGCAAGGAGCAGAGGAAGACAAGGGTGCTCAAATTGGGACGGCTGTCTTCCTACAGTTAGAAGCCATGAAGGCGAATGGAGAGGAAAGGATAACTAAAAGAGAAGAGAATGTCACCAAAAGGTCATCTAGCCACCTAGGTAGGTGTGGGAAGAGGCAAGGGAAGTCAAACGAAGGTTGGGAGAGGAAGGTCGAACCTAGGGTTTGAGGTGAAAGGAGCTGGAGGTCGAGATCGGTCGATTTTCTCTAGTTCAGAGGGAGAAAAGCCAGTCGATACCCTTTTTAATTTGGTCCAGTCCCACCTTCGGTCGAGTTTTGAGATGTGGAAGCTCGACCGATCAGGCATTTCAGTATGACCTCAGTGAGGGATCGGTCGAGTTACTAATTCAACCAATGGGAAATCTATCCAAAAATTAGAAATTTTCTTTCCTAGACTCTAGGGTGCTAAATAAATTTATTCCTTTAGCCTATTATACATTTTCGACATATTGAGGCACATTTCACTCGTCATAGGGTATCATTTTATGATAAATAATTCATTTATGAAAAATACCCAAAAATAATCAAAATAAGGCATGAAAACAAGATGACTATAGTACTTAGCAAGCAAGAGATGATTAATTTTAAGCAAGAAACATATAGGTAAGAGAACAACTAGCTAGAATGCATGTCAATATCATCAAGATAAGTTATAAGTAGTTTTGATCTAAGAAAAGCAAATTGCTCTCTAGCTAGAGGTTTAGTGAAAATGCTACAAGCTGGTTTTTTGTGTCCACATGCATGATATAGATATCCTTCTTGGCAATGTGGTCACGAAACAAGTGATGTTGGACCTCTATATGTTTAGCTCTACTATGCAATATAGGATTGTAAGACATGTTAATTGCACTAGTATTATCACAATAGATAGGAGAAGCATCAAAATGAATGTTAAAGTCTTGGAGCATTTGCTTCATTACTTGGGCACAACAACTCCCAGCTGCAATGTATTCAGCCCCAATAGTTGAAAGAGCCACGGTGTTTTGTTTCTTAGAGAACCAAGAAACTAGGCATGGTTCTAGGAAGAAGCAAGTGTCACTTGTGCACTTTCTATCAATCAAACAACCTGCATAATCAACAGTGCTATAGGCAGTTAGAGTAAAGTCCCTTGACTTGGGATACCATAGTCCAAAATTTTGAGTTTTGGCTAGATACCTCAAAAAAAATGTAACCTCTATGAGTTGTGGTTTCCTAGGACTTGATTGAAAGCGAGCACACAAGCCAACACTAAACATTATATCAGGTCTGAAGGCAGTTAAATAAAGTAAAATTCCAATCATACATATATAGAGCTTCTCATCTACCTTTTCTCCTTGTTCATATCTATTAAGATTGGCGGTGTTTGACATGGGGGTGTCCATTGGCTTGGTGTTTTCCATCCCAAAGTGCTTAAGAAGTTTAATGGTGTGCTTGCCTTGGTTGATGAAGTTCCCGTCTTTAGTTTGTTTGATTTGAAAGCCAAGAAGAAGGTGAGTTCCCCCACCATGCTCATCGCGAACTCACTCTACATAAAATCATTAAACTCCTTAAAAAGATCAAGATCAGTTCATCCAAAGATAATATCATCAACATAAATTTGAATAATCAAGAAGTTGCTAGAAGTGTGCTTTAGAAATAAGGTAGAATCAAATTTGCCCATGATATAGCCATTGTTTAGCAAAAAGTTCTTTAGTTTCTCATACCAAGATCGAGGTTCTTGTTTGAGACCACAAAGAGATTTTTGTAACAAATAAACATGGTTAGGCAAATTATCATGTTCAAAGTCAGGAGGTTGAGAAACATATACTTCTTCCTTAATTGTACCATTCAAAAAGTTCTTTAGTTTCTCATACCAAGCTTGAGGTTTTTGTTTGAGACCATAGAGAGATTTATGTAACAAATAAACATGGTTAGGAAAATTATCATGTTCAAATCCAGGAGGTTGAGAAACATATACTTCCTCCTCCATTGTACCATTCAAAAACGCACTTTTAATGTCCATTTGATAAAGTAGAAAATTCTTATGACTAACAAAAGCAAGAAACATTCTAATTGACTCAAGTCTAGCTACATGTGCATATGTTTCGTCAAAATCTGTACTTTTATGTTGGTTGTATCCTTGAGCAACTAACCTTGCTTTGTTTCTTGCCAATTTTTCACTTTCATCAAGCTTGTTGTGGTACACCCACTTGGTGCCAATGATCTTTGTATCATTTGATCTTGGCACAAGAGTCCACACTCAATTCTTCTCAAACTGTTCCAACTATTCTTGCATTGCTAGGATCCATTCATCATCTTTGAGTGCTTCTTTGACATCTTTTGGCTCAAGCTGAGAGATGAAGGCGTAGTCTACTTGTTCTTTGTTGTAGGTAGCTCGCATCTTCACCCTTTCTAAAGGATTTCCTATGATGAGCTATTTAGGATGATGCTTTGCAGGGGGGTGGATCCTTCTTTTCTACTTCTTTCTCTTCTTCATCACCTAACACCTCATGTCCTTTATCAACAATGTTGAGTTATTTTAAGTGAGGAATCACCTCATCTTCAACATCATCATTAATAACATTCTTGAAAATAGAGGGATTAGTCTCAACAAATCTAACATTGATATATTCTTCTATTTTACACAATTCAATGTTAAATACTCTATAATCCTTGCTAGTGGTGCTATAGCTAAGAAAGAAAGCTTTGTAAAACTTTTAATAAAACTTGTCGAGGGAATCCTTGGTGTTCAAAATAAAATAAGGACAACTAAAAATATGAAAGAAATCAATGGAAGTCTTTCTACCATGCCATAGCTCATAGCGGGTTTTCTTTAAAGATGGATGAGTAAAACCCCAATTTTGCACAAAACATGAAGTATTAACGGCTTCAGACCAAAACTTCTTTGGAGTTTCATACTCTATAAATATGGTCCTAGACATTTCATGTAGTGACATATTCTTTCTCTCTACAACCCCATTTTGTTCAGGTGTTTGAGGTGAAGAAATGTTATGTGCATACTTGGATTCCTCACAAAACTGTTCAAACATATCATTTTTAAATTCTACCCCATGATCACTATGGATAGAGACGATTCAGCAAGAAGCTTTATTTTTAACTCGTTTGCAAAAAGTCAAGAAAACATCAAGAGTATCACTTTTTAAAACAAGAAAGAAGGTCCAAGTATAGCGAGAAAAATCATCGACAATCATAAGGCAATACTTTCTACCACAAAGCAATTGCGTACGCATTGGTCCAAATAGATCGATGTGAAGAAGCTCAAGAACTCTTTTGGTACTAAGGACTCCTTTGGATTTGAAGGAGGACTTGGTTACAAGGTTGGAATTTCTCATCCTTTTCAAAATCCAATTTAGGAAGTCCCTTCACCAAATCTTTTTTTCTCAACTTCTTCATTTGATGCATATTTATATGACAAGCCTACGGTGCCATAAAGAAATAGCATTCGAATTGGCAACAAGTTATCTACCAACAATAGGATTAGAGTTAAGCATAATAATATAGAGATTACCATTTCTATTCTCCTTATATAAAACAATATTGTAGGAAAGGGGATCTAGAAGCAAGCATTCGGGGGTAAAAAGAAATAGAAAACTATTATCACAAAGTTGACTAACACTTATTAGATTGTGATGTAGGCCATCTACAAGAAGAACATTCTTGATGCATAGTGAATCACTTGCATCACAGTCACTTATCACCTTACCCTTGTTGTTGTCACCAAATGTAACTGACCCTCCTTTCTTCTTTGTGAATTGGTTGAAGTGGTTGATTTCACCTATCATATGCTTTGAGCAATCACGATCAACAATGCATTTTCCTTTTACCTGCAAGAAAAGAAGATGTCGGTTCCAACTCAAACTTTGGGATCTGGTGTTAGCTTTGGGACCCATTTCATCTATGGGTTGGTCCCCTTCTCTCTATAAGGGCAATAAGTAGAGTAATGGTCATCACTCTTGCAATGCACACAAACCATAGGGTTCTTACATCCAAAAGACTCTCCATGGAAGATTGGAGGTCATTTCTCTTTTTCTTATCCTTTCCCTTGCTCTTTCTCTTTGGATTTCCCCCTACATATCCCAAACAACTAGAACCAGTATGTTTGGTAGAGTGATGTAGAACTTCATTGAGGTATTTCTATTTCTTCAAGGAAGCTATTAGTTTGTGATTATCATCACTAAGAGTAATGAAAGTAGAATATAAAGTAGCAAGATCATCTTGTGCATGAAGTAAGTCAGTCTCCAAACAGAGGGATTTAGTAAGATAAGAATCTTTTTCTAAAGTAAGACTAGCAACGTCATGACTAGGTATTAAGTATCTAGAAGCAATATCATTTACTTGAGCAAGTAATCTAGTATTTTTAATTCTAACCATAACAAGCTCATCAAGATAAATTCTATTTTGATCCTTAGTAGCATCACAAGCAAACTTAAGATCATCATTTTCAGTTCTAAGTTAAGCAAGCTCATATATTAGGGCTTGGTTTTTCTTCCTTAAAACTATTGATGTTCTTAAGGTAGATACCATTCTCTACTTCAACTCCATTTTATTGTAGCTCAAGGTCAAGAAACTACCCTTGCAAGTAATCGATGCCATCAAGATGCAGCTTCTCATTTTGATCAAGAATATATATTTTAGCTTACAAATATTCTATGATCTTCCCCAACCTCTTCTTTATAGACTTGCATTCGGAATAAGAGGAACGGGAAGCATTTAACATATCAATAAGAGTTTCTTTGGATAATTCATGCAAGCTTGCATCACTTACCTCACCAATGTCTTCACTTGTGGAGGCCATGAGTGCAAGATGGCATTCTCCTTTATCGGAGCTTGAGCCACTTGAAGAGGATTCCTTCCAAGCAACATGAGTTGCATCCTTGTTCCTTTTGTCCTTCTTATCCTTCCTCTTGTACTTGGCTTCCTTCTTATAGTCATCCTTCTTCTTGTGGCTGCTCTTATGGTAGGCCTTCTTTGCCTTGAGGCATTCATTCTTGTAGCTCCCCTTTTGTCCACATTCATAGCATCTAGGAATAAAGGATGAGGAAGACTTTCCCTTGAAGTGTTTGCCCTTGGAGTAGTTTGATTCATGATCACTAGGGCCATCATCTTCACTTGAGGAGGGTGGAGAGGACCAGCAAGTAAGTTGTTTTTTGGGAATCATTGCCTCCACTTGAGCTTTGAAGGCATTAACTTTGATCTTCTTTGATTCCTTCTCCTCTTTCTTGCCATCTTCCTCTTGCTTGTCTAGCCTTGGCTCATGAGCTTGAAGGTTTCCAATGAGCTCCTCGGTGGCTAAGCCACTAAGACTTATAACTTCTTCAATGGAAGTCACCTTGGGTTCCCATCTCTTGGAAAGAGATCTTAGGATCTTGGAGTTGATAGTTCCTCTATATATGGTGTGGCCCAAAGTAGCAATCCCATTGATGATGGTATTGAGCCTTGTGTACATCCTTGTGTACATCTCGACCACTCTTTCCTTCTTGCCCATCTTGAAGTTTTTAAGCGGTCCATTGAGCATGTAGATATTTGAGTTTTTGACATGTTGTGTGCCTTCATAGGTAATGCACAACTTGTTCCAAATATCATATAGGATGTGTCCCAAGATGAGATATGGTTAAACTTGGAGGGAATGAGGACAGCATAGATGATGATTATCGCCTTGGCATTAAGTTGTGCCTTCTTGAGCATAGCTTCATCCCAAGTATCTATATCATCTGTCGGCTCCTTGTATGGAAGAATCATCACTTTCCACATGTCGTTGTTCATACCTTGAAGGAAGAATTGTATCTTCCGATTCAAATAAAGGAAATTTGTGTCGCCAAATATTGGGGGTCTTATGGAGAAGCCTCCCTTTAGGTTGAGGGACCTAAGTAAGTCGTCCATCTTCTTTTCTCGCGGGAGATGTACCAGAGAAGATCGTGGCTCTGATACTACTTATTGGATTGAAGGGCTCTAGATGGGGTGAATAAAGCTAAAACACTTGTACAAAGTCTGTTAGACCTTCAAGATACTTCAACTAGGCACAATTGCAAATAGTGAATTTGATGGCAATCTAAACATGCATAGCAAGGATGAGAGAGACTGAAACAAGAACTTGAACAAGCTATTTTAGAATGGTTTCACTCTCCAAACTAGGAGAGAGCTAGTCCACTACCAAGAGAGATCAAGTCCTAGGATTTTGCAACCTATCTATACTTATATTCCATTATAAGACATACAATTGACCTTCCTTTTCTGAGACAAGGATATCCAGCTTCCCTTTGAGGTCAAGGGAACCAATAACCTTACAACCAAGGTCTTACCTATCCAGAGCTAGAGGCTTCTACCTCACCAAGGTCTTACCCACTCTTGCAAGAAATTGGACACCTTAGCCAAGGAGATCCCCTCTTTGCAACTGGTCTTTAGCCTTGAAGGATTTACCCACTCCACTCTCAGATCTTCAACCTTGTCCTCATCCTTCACTCATAGAAGCTTTATGCACCTTCTTCTATAGTTTGAAGAAACACGCACCTTCTCCTTCACTTGGAGAAGCTTTTACCAACTTGATCTGGAACAAAGGGGTTGGGAAAAGAGAGGATTTGAGAGCTTTACAAGCATATAATGAAGTAGCTCTCTCACACAGATCCTATCTCACTCATAATGATTAATTGAAGTGTAATTAAGAGAGAGAAAGGGACTCAAGTGGACTAGATGCACTCAACTATAGTAAGGAGCTTGAATAGCATGAAGGAGCAACCTTGGAATGAACTCCAAGTGGTCCTATTTATAGTTGAGGGTGTCCACTAGAGGGTAGGAATGCTTAAGAACGTCTTTTAGCCATTTGGGGTGTTGCAACGGATATAATTTTGAGTTTTGCAACACTCCAACAGTTAGAGTCACTTTTTCTACACTTTTCATATAGTGCAGTCAATCGATTTTTCACAAAGGTAACTCGACCGGTTGCACTATGCGCCAAAGCCAATTTGAAGCATCGGTCAAGTTTATCTTGTGTGCAACTCAACCGATCGCTTGAAATCAGTTTTGTTGAGTATAGGGATTGGTTGAGTAGTGTGAGTGGCAAACTTAATTGAACCAAAGAATTCTCAAAATCCATCAAGATCAATCGAGTTTCATTCTCTATCGATCAACATCATGTAACGAATTTTGGAAAATTACTTTTGATTGATCAAACGTTCGAATTAAGGGTTCTTAATTTTTTCTCATCTTAGTTACAAGTCATATCATCAATATAAATTATTATAAAAATAATCTAAGGTGATTTGCAGTGTTTTCCACAAAAGTGCTCTTTTGACTTGAACTAGAACAAGCTAGGGCTTGATAGATTTGATCATTTTCATGTACCTAATGCCTGAAATCAATCTAAAACAAACATATTAGATACATATGAATGGAATGGTTAAGTCATTATTAAAATATAGACAATGTGTAACGCTTAGGTCAACAGTTATGCGGCAGACTTGAGTTGTGTTAGTTTGTCTTAAGGATGTTTGGTTTTTGGGACTTTGAGTGGGATAGGATTAGAATCCTACTAATAATTACAATCCTTTGTTTGGTTGAGTACAATTTATGAACATGATAGGACTCAGACAGTAAAGGGAGTGTCAACCCACCAGGACTGTAAGTTCAGCGCCCCCTGGTATTTGCCTGGGATACGCACCCAAGCTGCCCTGACACTGTCCGAACGCCCGTCCGACCTTGGCTTCTATATTTTCAAAGACTACAGCCACGAACCTCTCGTCACTGACGACTATTCGTCCCCTCCATTACACAGCCACCCAAGTTCACTCTTCCTCTCTGGACCTCCGATGTTTCTGGTCATGAAGAACTGCTCCATCAATTTTGCGTGAAGCCCTTTTCCAATCATTGATTCCAGCTAGAAATCATCCTGCCACTCCAACCTTAAGCCTTACCAGTAGAGTCGATCTTCAGATCCTAAACTCCTCAACACCGGCGTCTACCAAGATAGAAGTGAAATTCACCTCCGTAGCTGTTGCATTTTCAGTCGTCCGACCTTACACCCGACGTGTAGAGCTAGTCGATCCCCAAGTTTGCAACCAGTCCATTGTCCATCCAAACACAGGTAAGGAAAGTTAAACTCATGTCCTATTCAGCTACCATTTGATCCTATCTAATGGTCCATCCATTCAGAGTCCTATGTTGTCAACCAAACGCGGCCTAAGGGTTTTTTGGATTCCCTAAGGCACAGATGATGAGTCATACACGTGAGCACACCCGGACGACTTCTACTTGATAGGGTACTAATAAAGTAGTCTTACAAGAAAATAGTTAAAATGAGAAAAATGATAATTATACATAGTAGTCGATTGTTCATATTTCTTGCAAATGTTCATGATGCAGCTTTAATACTACGAAGCAACTACTAGATTTAAATAGTATTCCGACATGGTGTTGTCTTGAACTTACCTAATTAACTTGAATGAAGATGAGATTGATTTACTTGTTCTTATGTGTTATCTACTCAATTAGTCAATGACTAATAATCCATTGAGCAACTTTTGAGTTAGGAAGTTGAGTCTTTTCTTAACCACAATCGGGTACACAATCCAAGTGACTTAATTGCTAAGCAAAGTCAACGTTATTTGGGTTGTGCATAAAGAGTTTTATCAACTGAGGTCTTGGGACATATTGATACATATATTTCCTAAAACAATATTAAATGGTCCGGTGAAGATTTGTAAGCAATAGGTGTATTGTTCTTCTAGCTTGGAACATAGATGAATAATGATCGTGATCGTGTATGGGTGCTCCATATTGCACTTTCGTTTGGTTTTACTAAGTTAACTTGGGTAATGGTTTTGAATTAGTTCATGATCCCCTCAAGACCAGTCTTTATAGTCATGTTTATGATTATTTTTAGGAGTGCCAACCAATTAAATGGGACTTGCTTCCGGAATAGGATCCAATTAAAGAGTGTTTCAAAAGGACGAAAAAGGGTGTGGCTTGCAAAGCTATATTTGAAGATTGGGTTAAGGCATGTTCGACTAGAATAAGACCATGTGAACGTCGAGGGCAGTCCCTAACCCCACAATCCGTCACTGTCTTGTGTCAACCTCAGTGGTATTTCGAAGATAGGATAGGAGCAACATATGCAATTTCACTTCAACATTCCTTACTGTGGCGATTGCTGCAGACCAATGGTCGCCATCCACTAAGTACAGGGAAAAGTATGTGAGAACAGCTGACAACTGTGATTTGATTAGCTAGGATAGGTAATGCTTGAGCAGGAAAGAATAAAAAGGAAGAAACATGAATAGCAGACGTATGGATATGTTTTCGGATATGTAGTCTTCCAGACTGGTTAACACTAGCCACCGCCCTCCTAACTAACACACCCATGTGCGACCTCCTTTTCCGTCTTTTTAATTAATTGTTTCTCCTTTGCAACTTCCCGCAAGTCATACATCTTTCAATTGCGAGCAACTAGAGAACCAACACATTCAGGGCCATTTGTGGGTTTACTTGGTTAATTTCCCTACATGTATTAACCCTCTTTTTTCTACATTAATAACCACAAATCAACTCACTGTATATCTTGTTGCTGTTACTGGAAGTGCACCTATGACTGCGCACAAGTTGGCACTCCACAACTAAGTTCCGAATTGTGACGATAAAAGACAAGATTCTACTTGCAGCCCACTGTCTATCTTGTTGCTGTTACTGGAAGTGCACCTACGCACAAGTTGGCACTCCATAACAAAGTTCTGAATTGTGACGATAAAAGACAAGATTCTACTTACAGCCTTTGTATCCACTTATATTTGTATGCCATATACAGAGAATATTCTACAGAATTACAGCCAACATCAGTAAGACTGTAACCTTGCTCTATAAATATTAGACAGGCCAAAGGCTAAGTAGTGGGTCTCCTCGTGTACTGATCTTGGCTCCTTTTATGTGAAGGATTCTAGGTATCCCAGCGATTGTCATCTTCCACTTTTAATAACTAACCCCTTCGCAGCAGCAGCACAACAATACCAGAGTATCACTTCCGTTGGTTACTGATATACAATTTTGAGAAATGCTAGGTGGACACGTTTTGGAACCCAAAACAATCTCCACCACATGTGGTATAACAAATAAAATACATTATTTTATTTGTTATACCTAGTAACATATGGTTGGGATTGCTTCAGGTTTCGTTTTGGGTTTCAAAACGGGTCTACATAGCAAACCTCATTAAACCGAGTAATAAGAATTATTACTGGGTGACAGGTATACGAGGCCATGCTGTGCTGACAGAAGATAGAGGGCACAGATGGTGAGGTACGCAAGGATCATGTATCTGGCTCATTTGAGCTCTCCATCTTTCTGTCAGCGCCTCCAGCTGCCAACCAATGTATGCCCCCAATCTCATGCTTACTTGCTGTATAAATTCTGTTGTTTTCATTTTTGATGGGACAGATTCTGCTGCTCGTGGTGGCTATGGTCATAAGAGATGAAGCTTTGTTTGCTTACCTTCTTCTGCTGTAGCTGTGGTTGATGGTGATAACATGCAGCCAAGGATTTGTGGAGCACAATCTCTACGATTCAAAATACCTTTCCTATATTGGGAGGCACATTAGGCTTTGTCAATGGTTCTTGTCATCGAATTACAGCTTCGTGCGACATTTATATTGAATCCTAATGCATGCATTCAAGTATAAGCGCCGTGAAAAGATTCAGTCATCAGATGGGCAATGGCTGATATTTTTCAGAACCAAGTGTTGAGATTTTAATGTATAATATACATGTATATATAATCCATAGGAAACGGAAATTCATATAGTCCAGAAGAAACTTATCTCTAGAACGAATTCTGCTCGGTGGCATCTTGAAGAAACTATGTTGAGGCAGATATTATGCTTTGTTAGTTCACAATACTTTATAATCGTTAATTTACAAAACATTCGAAACCCAGTGTGCAAGGGAATAACAAACTGATTTCCTATCTATCAGGAAGTGAGGACATCAGACCTCCATTGTCAGTTAGGGGCCATTCATGTCATAATTCAATAATTTACAGTAATCCAAGTTAATAGTTGAAGAAATTAAATCTATGTTTTGAGTTCTCCCTCTCTCCTAAGAAAAGCCTGAAAGAAAAAGACAAATTGGTTTACTACAAGTTTTGCCCACAACAAACCCTACACTATGCCAGTTATTAGGCTTGGGATTACCAGTTTGGTGGCAGCTACAGATTGCCGTTGCCTTTCTTTCTTCTCAAGTTTACATTGTGAACACCAGCTTGTGAAATCATGCTGGTACTTCCTCATCTCTCTGAATATGGAACTGCAATAAGGAAATAGAGTCAGATCCCATCAATACTTTTATTTCCAAGAAACTAAGTTGATGGTTGTGTGTTTCGCCTAATAGAATACATGACAATTATACTTTATACGGGTTTAATTCAAGTCCTAACGAGTATTACTTTCTGTGACTGGAACACAGACTAAAAGGATCAGGAAAATTTTAGCCAGTCTAGATCATTCGGTGGAGCCTAATCAAAAATAGCCACGTGAAAAGTTGTCATTTTGTAAGGAAATACGGCATAAGAGGCTTCTCGTAGGATCACACAACATAGTGGATGAAGTGGAGTTGCAGCTAGAAATTATGCAGCTATACGCCTTTACAATTTTAAAGTTAACTCTATAAAACACTAATTCAACCAGCTACGCTCTCAGGTAGTGGTATTGAATGTCGGTTAGAGATGAGTGTTTGCTGAGATGGATCATGTATGTATCGAGAATTGGAAAATACCACAGAAAACCACTATAAGGAATAAAGTGGAAGCTGCAACTCATGAGGATAAACCATGACAAATTCACCTTAACAAGAGTGGAGCATGGGCAACACGGGGCACGAGATTGGATTGAAGCTCTTACTCAGTTAATACGAACATAAAATACGGAAAGATTAGACTCAAGTAAACTCTAAGAGCTCTTATGGAGAGATTTTTGTGAAGAGTATACTCAAACAGAGCTAAATGGAAGTGAAATGATCATGTAAAGAAACCCCAACATGGTTGCAGTAGAGATTACATGATGGTGATGATGTCAACAACACAGGTATCACGTGCAACAATCTTGATTCTACCATTAAGGTATGGTAACATTGGAATAAGGAGACAAAAGCTATATTTCTTGTGCCGATTTCGATGAATAGTGAGGTTTAAGTTTAATGATCAATTTCAGATTACTGTAATCTGGTTTCAAGATCAGATACAGTTTTCTTCCAATAAAAAATACTTCCAAATATACCATGCAGTATTACATACAACAGTCTGCATTGTGTATAGGAGAGTTATGGGAGAGTAACCTTTTCTTGGGAAAAACATTGCTCGATGAAACTTCACTTATAAATCTTGAATGTGGGTCATAGAGCTAAGAGAATAAATATTTGTCACAGATATAGACAAGAAATTAAGATTGATACCTCCGGCACCAAAGTAGTAAATTTATCCTATAGCCAGATGTGGTAGGACGTGCTCCATGCCGGTGGCGACCACGGTGGAGCACAGCTTGTCCAGGCACATGAGCATAGTCAAAAACTTCCTGCAGACCATTTATTAGATAAATAGCATTACTTGAGAATACTGGCATGAAATTCTGTAATTATAAGTAAACTCATACAAGCAATCAACTCTGCCTCCAACTTCAGGAGGGAAACACTGCCAGATGCCCACATATTAGAAGTACAAATATATCCAATTAAGAACTCAAATAGATATTTTTAGAAGGTTCTTGTTTTAATACATACTAACGTGAAATCTGATTGTCATGCCTTTTTTCATCAAAAAATGCAAATATGTATGTTGATGCATACAAATTATGTCATTACAATCCTGTTCCATTTCCATCTTTATTGGCGTCTATGTCTCCCAACACAGAAACTGTTGTGATGATGAAGGATAAAATGCACATATGGTCTAAATTTAGGTTTTATATCCAAAAAATGATAGATGAAAATCCAAATCCCCATCAATGACCCGTAACTTTACAACAGTTCTCCTTGGCAACCTAATAATAACGAAGATTTTAACATGGCATATGTGGTAACTGTGGAGGCATGGTATATGGTATATGTGGTATGTGAATGAAAAAATAACACATCAGAACATTTAGTACGAAACGACACTAGAACCATCAATCTCTAAACGCAGAACCCGCATTAGCCACCAAGAAACTCCCTAAAAGCCACCTCAGCCTATGCAAAACCTCCACCAGCACTACCTCCCCCTCAGCCTCCGACTCTGCTATTTACTTCAACTCCAGTATTGAACTCACCTCCGTCATCATTAGCACCAGCTCCTTTGCCTCCACAAAAACCCATACCACCTCCATCATTGGCACCAGAATCACTGCCAGCTCCAAATCCAACTCCGTTGTGTCGCTTTCATCTTAAACACCACAACTCCATCACCACCGCCACCTCCTGCTGCACGGAAAACCGCAACTTGTCACCACCATCACAGCTTGCTCCACCTCCACCACCAACCCCTTCTCCAGCACAAAAACTCCACCCCCACCGCTTTCACAGTTGAGGCATCCACCTCGGCCACTGTTCTACCTACTCCGCCAATTTCAAGACAGACCATGCCAATTTCAAGACAGACCACCACAGACAACACCCCCCCCCCCGTTTAATGGGATTGTCTATTCAAAATGAACCAATAATTGCAATTTATTTCATCATACGCAGGTCCCTTGATTTCAAGACAATCGCCCAATGTTTGAGAGATCTAATTATTAGCACTAAATTCCTAAAATCATTACATTAAAAATCTAACATGTATCTATCATTGCCACTACATTTCTCCCTATTAAGTACTTGAAAATATATTTAAAGACCAAAATATGCATAACAGAAATGTGCATATTGCTCAATCAATAATATATGCCAAACACACAGTGGCATAACCTACATCATTTGTTACATATTATTAGAATCATATATATGACGACATTGGCTGTCTTTTAGAACTGTAAATAAACAGTATAAGCATGCCTACTTTACCATCCTCACCCCCTCCCTGCTCCACTAGTACTGGAACCTATAATTGTTCCAACTTCGAACATTTTCACCCAACCTCTCACTCCTGTTCCCCCTCCTCTGCCTGTTATGAATAGCTTAAAAATTCTCTTGGTGACAATAATCCATCTTGAATGCTTTCACAGTCCTACATCTGATGTTTTTAGTTTGTATTACTACAGTTTAAGCTTTGCCAACAACAGGGTAAAAGGGACTACTAGCATTGGCATCCAGCTTTAGTCCATTAGCGGAAGTGTGCGAGTCCATTCAATCTACAGGATCAGCTTCTTAACATTTCATTGGCGTCCAGGACCTCTAGCCTCCACCACCAGATTCCACAGATCTACACCTTTAATCTGTGTATTTGCAGTTTTGGCTTTGCCAGCACCTAGAGGGCAGGGACTACTAGTATTTGCATCCATCTGAAATATATCGGCAGCAGTGTGAGTACCTTCCATCTGCTCAGTCAACCTCAACCTCTGCTTAATGTCCAGGACATCTACCTCCACATCCCACAGAACGACACCTCATGATGGTCAGCCTAGGGAGCACAGACACTTTGGTCAAGTCATGACCGTACTCAGACCACGTTAAAAACAAGGCCCGGACAAGGCTGAAGCCACTGTGATGTCTCCTTTAGAAGGGGAAAAAAACGCACTTGGACACGGGCTGGACACAGCCAAAATCACCTTGATAAAAGACTAAACCTACAGCTTCTAGACTAACTCAAACTCCCCAGCTAGGGCGCAGTAGCAGCAACTGCAGCAGCCACTGTCAATGATACTGATAGCTTACAAGCTGCAGCTGCTCCAAACCATGGAATTTGCTGTCACAACCACCAGCAACTATTGTCAACTCTAATGCTCCACTCAGTAGAGTACAAGACTATAGTCCACCTCTAGTCCGACCTTGCCTTTTTCAGTCATTCATACAATTCAATTGCTATTGCTACTGGCTTTTTTCTCCATTCATACTTTGAGGGTTCTTTCTTAAACAAGTTGCTCTTCTCAGCCACTGTCAATGATACCGATAGCTTACAAGCTGCAGCTGCTCCAAACCATGGAATTTGCTGTCACAACCAGCAGCAACTATTGTCAACTCTAATGCTCCTCTCAGTAGAGTACAAGACTACAGTCCACCTCTAGTCCTACCTTGCCTTTTTCAGTCATTTACACGATTCAATTGCTATTGCTACTGGCTTTTTTCTCCATTCTTACTTTGAGGGTTCTTTCTTAAACAAGTTCCTCTTCTCTTCACTTGCCATCTCAATATAGTGGCGTCCATGACTAATCATGACCGTTTTTCCACTTCATAGGCCGCAAGAAGCCCCATGAATAACTTCTTTTGCAGATAAATGCAGATAGAGAAACTGTTGTGTTGAACTGAAGAAACAATTGTCCAAATTGTGTCTGATTAAAATGACTCGTGGGAAGAAACGAGGTTACATTTGAGATGTTACTCTGTTGACCCAAAAACATGTGACAAATCCATGGTAGAATGACAGATTGTATATACCCTTTCTTTTGGACTACATTGGCATAATCTGACAGAAATAAACTTTGTCGTTAACTTACAATGTCAATAACAATGGTACCAGTACAAATTAGATTACTGTTGTGGTATATTTATGTAAAAGCAAACACAAAAGTGGCCATAAATCCATAGGCAGCATTGAATTGTTTGAAATTAAACAAAGTATCACGTACAATAATAAAATTAGGGGATAAAAGCAGTAACTTTTTGTATTTTTTTAGTTCAAGCACAAACTCAAGTTTTGATGCTAGCATGCACAGGAAGATTAGTAAATTTTAAAGGATAATGTGGAAAACTTACATGTATGAGTGTGTGTTCTGCACCTAAGTATTACCTAATTACCACTTTGCATTGTTACAAAAATGTGCATGTATGGATTAACCACACTAATAAGGAGTTGATGATGTAGATATATAGCATTCTAAAAAATCATTCAAATCTAGTTATACAATATCTTCACCTTGAGATCATATGCACATGTAAATCGATTGTTCGGAATCCAACATTCCAGCATTTTGAATGGTATTGAAACATGAAAAATAGATTGTCCATGTTTTTTTTACGAAAATCCAATTAAATCATATTTTTCAATTTGTGCGGATTACATGAAAACGCCGATAAATGATGCCGAAGTGAAATCCATATAGAAAGTTCCCAATAGCATTAGAATTTATAGCAAAAGTCAGTGACTTCTACGAAAAATGAGCGACTGTTTGAGATCTCTTAGGCTCATGGGTATTCCAGGCAATCAATGCGCTGTCTGCTGACTTTTCACAATTGTTTGTGCTTTTTTGTTTACACAGTTTTTCACAATGTTTGCGATTTTTCTCGGTTCTTTCCCACACTCATCTTCAAATGCATCCTAAGCCTCTTAACGTGTAAATTGATAGTCTTCCCTATCTTACTTTCCATGTTTCTTTCGTTTATGCCTTAATTGTAAAAAAAAGATTCTATGCTACATGTGCAGTCAAACTCCCTTCTGCCTTTGTACTCGAGGGCCATTCTCTGTTCGGCCCAAGTGTTTGATTGTGCCATTAGAATATACATAGCATACATATACAAATATTTTATAGCTGATTTATTCCTGGTTTTTCCCAAATAGTTGAGCGAACTTTGACCGGAGTGCGTCTGAGTTTTTTAAATTTCCACATCTTTTTTTTAATCCAAATTTTTTGGCAAGCCAAAAGATTACCGGATCCCAAATGTCATTATGTCACTATGGCATAAGATGTGTTCTCTTAAATCAGCCTAGGCTGGAACTCATTCCAGCAAAACATGAATATAACCCAGAATAAGGTTGAAACAGGCGTGAGGCGTAACGAGCCATTTTTTTCTTGGCGAGGCTTGGCTCAGAATGTACGGAGGCATATATATATATATATATATATATATATATATATATATATATATATATATAGAGAGAGAGAGAGAGAGAGAGTCAGGCTAGTGTACACTCGAGTGTACCGGAGGCACCGTACACCTCAGTCATTTTTAAAGATGCAATAACTTTTTAAAAAATCTAAACCGTTGATCTTCTTAAATATCTTAAGAACATACTTTATAATAAATTTTAGCTCATTTGGACACTTATAGGTCGTGCATCTAAAGGATGCAAAAATCAGGCATTTCAAATTAGTTTTGTGCGTCGATTTTGTTGCCCTTGGATGAGTGACTTACACTCATCCAAATGAGCTCAAATTTTGTATGTGGCCTATTATTATTGTAACCATTAAGATCAATGGATTAAATTTTAGAAAAACATGGTATAGATAGGCAAACACCATTGGGGTGTACAGCGTAATTTGTACACTCGAGTGTATATATATATATATATATATATAGAGAGAGAGAGAGAGAGAGAGAGAGTCAGGCTAGAATACACTCGAGTGTATCCGGAGCGGAATACACTCAAGTAGTTTTCCATGATGCAATTTTTTTTTTGAAAATATAATCCGTTGATCTTCTTAAACATCTTGTGAACAACTCATACGCAAAATTTGAGCACATTTGGATATGTATAACTCGGGATATGAAGATCGCAAAAATTATGCATTTCAAATTAGTTTCGCGCGTCGATTTTGTTGCCCTCGGATGAGTGACTTACACTCATCCAAATTGGCTCAAAATTTGTATGTAGCCTAGTTATAGTATGACGGTGAAGATCAACGGTTTACATTTTGCAAAAAATAGTCTTGATATGCAAACACACTTGAGTGTATCCGTGCGATCCGTACACTCAAGTGTATTCTAGCCTGACTCTATATTTATATTTATATATATATATATATAGAGAGAGAGAGAGAGTCGGGCTAGAATACACTCCAGTGTACAGATCGCACGGATACACTCAAGTGTGTTTGCATATCAAGACTATTTTTTGCAAAATGTAAATCATTTATCTTCACCGTCATACTATAACTAGGCTACATACAAATTTTGAGCCCATTTGGATGAGTGTAAGTCACTCATCCAAGGGCAACAAAATCGACGCACGAAACTAATTTGAAATACGTAATTTTTGCAGTCCTTATAACATGACCTATAAATGTCCAAATTTGCTCAAATTTTGCGTATGAGCAATTCACAAGATGTTTAAGAAGATCAATGGATTAGATTTTTGAAAAAAAATATTGCATCATGAAAAACTACTTCAGTGTATCTGCTCCGAATACACTCAAGTGTATTCTAGCCTGACTCTATAAATATATATATATATATATATATACAGAGAGAGAGTCATATATATATAGAATAGATTAGATTTTTGAAAAAAATATTGCATTATGAAAAATATGTAGCCTAGTTATAGTATGACGGTGAAGATCAATGGTTTACATTTTGCAAAAAATAGTCTTGATATGCAAACACACTTGAGTGTATTCGTGTGATCTGTACACTCGAGTGTATTCTAGCCTGACTCATATATAGTCAGGCTAGAATACACTCGAGTGTATTCTGCTTCGAATACACTCGAGTGTATTCTAGCCTGACTATATATATATATATATATATATATATATATATATAGAGAGAGAGAGAGAGAGAGAGTCAGGCTAGTGTACACTCAAGTGTACCGGAGGCACCGTACACCTCAGCCATTTTTAAAGATGCAGTAATTTTTTGAAAATTCTAAATTGTTGATCTTCTTAAATATCTTAAGAACATACTATATAATAAATTTTAGCTCATTTGGATACTTATAGCCTTGTATATATTTATACTTCAATTTATGATCTCGATATATCATTTTATACATAATTAGTTTATTGAAAGAAAAAAAATCCAAAACCGCATATACTCCCGTATATACTCCCGCATACCGCATATACTCTATGCAATACCCCCTCCGCCCGTACACCGCATACTGCTTTCCTGAACAATGCTTATAGGTCGTGCATTTAAAGGAGGCAAGAATCATGAATTTCAAATTAGTTTTGTGCGTCAATTTTGTTGTCCTTGGATGAGTGACTTACACTCATCCAAACTCATCCAAATGAGCTCAAATTTTGTATGTGGCCTATTATTATTGTAACCATGAAGATCAATGAATTGGATTTTGGAAAGACATGGTCTAGATAGGCAAACACTATTGAGGTGTACGACGTAATCTGTACACTCGAGTGTATTCTTGCATGATTATATATATATATATATATATATATATATATAGAGAGAGAGAGAGAGAGAGATTATACATGTGCATATGAGGCTTAAATTAGGGTCTGAACTGAGGCTTACGCCTCGCCAAAAATGAGGTGCACGCCTCGGGACACATTGAGGGTCGCCTCGCCTTAAGGCGTATGCCTTTGAAGCCTCGAGGTGCGCCTTTTTGTTCCATGACCCATATTGATTTCGATTACGTCGAACAAATGTAAAATCCATCCATAGGATCTTTATTTTCACTACTTTCAGACCATCCATCTAACATGTACAAAACTTGGGAGTTTTAAAGAAGTTCCAATCCATTGTATTCTGAGATAAAAAGTATCAGAAAAATCTATTACACCTAGAAGCCATTCTAGCCTCTATCTTTTCGGGTTTGCATAAATTGCACACACCCATAATAGCATTTTCAAACGTTTTGTGTATTCAACATTACATTTTTGCAAATGCATTCATTCATCATAATATATGTGCAACAATTGTACATAAGGGGTCGTTTGGGCAACACATTTTCAATTACTACAGCAGTTAATAAATAATGGGATTCTCTATACCTAATTAGTAAATACAGCAATTTTCAATCACATTGTTTGGATGACCATGTATTTGACAATACAGTAACTAGTAATGTTGTAATTTTAATCACCTCATTTGGTAAACATGTATTCAGAATGCAGCATTTGTCTTAATCACATCGTTTATATACTTTTACACATAATTACATAAACCTAGGGCTGGCAAAATCAGACCCGACCCGACCCCAAATGACCTGAACCCGAAAAATCCGAAATTATTTATGACAGGTCTGAGTCTTCATTTTTTCGACCTGATCCTAGATGCCCGAACCCAAAAAACCTGAAATTATTTATGAGTCGGGTTTGGGTTTGCAATTCTCGACCCGTAAAATCCGATTGACCTGAAATTATTTTTGGGTCGGGTCTGGGTTTGCAATTCTCGACCCGTAAAATCCGATTGACCTAAAATTATATCTATATTTTTCCTATATTGTAGTCATATAAAGCGGGACCGATTTCCAGCCATACATAAACCACAACAACTTTACACCATGATTTTTTGAACATATTCACATAAGCCACCACACTTTGCACCATGATTTAACAAACATCTGTTTCCAAGTATAGGCAAAAAAACTCCAAACTAAAACAGAGATAACATACTTTCTACTTCGGATAAGAAAATGATTGACAATGTAATCACAGTGACATAGTTCGGACAAACTATACAGCCTACAGATCCCCCAACACCTCTGCTTCCTCTCCCACAGTGCTAACAAACGGAAGGGAAGCTCACGCTTGGTAGCTGGACTCATCACGACAACGTCACTCTCATAGTGTAGCCATAATACCCATCCCGTTTGTCTTTTTTGTGGACTCCTACATCATTCCCCACCTGCAAAACTAATGAAAACACAACCAAGCATCTGATCGGCATTTTCACAAGCAGGTGATGTGCGTCTGCCAACCTTTCACGCTCACGAAACAGGAAGGCAGGAGAGGGGACGGAGAAGACAAAGAAGTTGATGCTTACCATGAAGCAGCATGAAATCAAAGACGAACAATTTCTCATCATAGTAGAACGCCTTTATAGGCTCACCATATTAGGACGTCTCCGCCTTCCAAGCACCTCCATGTGCTGTTGCTCGAACTCCATCTTCCTGATGGGCGCTTCTGGCCCCATGGCCATCGCGGCCTCCCTAAGTCACTTCACTGCCACCACACCGTCGTCGTCAAGCACCACCTCGTACGTCGTCTCGTAGCCACCTTTACCCAACATCTCTGACGGGCATCGTCGGGCATAGAACCCGGTGTCGAGGACATAACGGTCTGTGCGGCAAGTGTGGAGCAAGTAGTCGGCAGCACTCCTCCGGGTCCAGATATGGAACCTGGAACATCGAGCCTGGTAGAGTTGCTAGCCACCACACCACCAACGGCAGCAGCACCACAGGAGGTCGTGACCGGCGGGCCGCATAGCCCAGGGTTCCCTTGGAACGCCGACGACGGGAACAGTACCAACACGGCAGGGCCGCACCGCTGAAGACGTTCCCGGAGATGATGAAGTCGTGAAGGTTTGGGAAATGCAGAGATGAGGTCTGAGAGGCGGAGCGTGAGGAGGTTTGTGAGTCCTCTGTTGAGCGTGTCAGAAGGGAGTAGGGAGGGTGGAGAGACGGGACGAGGAGCAGTCGTGGAGGCGGACGGAAAATGGGGGACGAGACGAGCGTAGGAGGGGAAGAGACGAGCAGCGGAGAAGAGAGGGATCGAAGGCGGATCGCGAGAGTCGGGAGGTTGAAGCTTGCCTTTGGCATTCCGAAAGTTCACCAGTTTTGGCGTCCTTCGCAAAGGTTGCCGAATGCACGGGATGAGACCACCGCATTTCGACCGCCGATTTTGATAAAATTACAAACCACAACCCAAACGGGGTGATCGACAATGCAGTAATTAGAATACCCCGTTGAAATGCAATACCGCGTTGAATCACAGGACCCAAACGAGGCCTAAAGATAGGATATATGAGAACCACAAAAATGCTACCGGCATGGTCATACCAAAAAGAAGGGAGGATTAGAAAATGTATACCAACTGGTGCGTGTAAAATTGGTTAACTATTTCCAGTCATAATTAATGAAAGAATATACTCTAGACTGCGTTGAAAACATCACAATCATAACTCATGCATATTATATTATTATGAGTCGACAAAAACGTTCAACAATTTCTACAATTTTTGCACCTTAAAACACACATCAATATATATGCATCTCAAGGTTTAAAAAGAATTTTTTTCCTAAGACTACTGATGCATTCCTAACTGCAAACAACCTAGGTATTTGGACTCCATGCTGCTTCCACTGCTTAAGAATCAGGACCCACTTGAGATATTCGCATTCATACTGTCATGCCTCTTTAGGGCTTTGTTCACACACTGACTCGAAAGATGTGGAAGAAAGTTGTTAGATTGTGGAGGCATCTTTTCAAAAGACGTATTAGCATAAAACTATATTTGATGATCTAAAATGTTCACTGAAATCAATAGAACTTGAAGAACATAGAATCAAGGGAACTTAATGGATTAGATGTTTCACTTTTTCTTTGAGAATGTGAAGGGTAATTGATGACAAATCGACAAGCAAGGACAAACTTTTCCATTCAAGTAAAAGTAACATTTATCTCTATTACTATGTCATTTACCATGATTGGTGATGGTAAGGCTAGTATAGACAAAAAGATGCCTATAATTAGGTAAGGCTAGTCACTTACCATGATTGGTGATGGTAAGCAAGGCTAGTATAGATAAAAGCCTAAGCGCCAAGGAGCTTTGATATGGGCGTTGGCCATTCCAGAGAAATTTAGTCATTGGTAGAAGGGGCCTTAAATTAGGTAGATGTTTTACGTTTCCTATTCTAAAATGAGGGATTATTGATGACAAAATCAATCAAGCATGACCTTTTTCATTCAAGTAAATGTGAAGATGTCTCTCTTTTATAACATGTCACATACGAGTTAACAGACTCAACAGCCTAAGGTACATTTATATATACATTTATATATATAAGTATATATATAAATATATATATACATTTATAGGTAGAGTCAGGCTAGAATACACTCGAGTGTATCTGGAGCGGAATACACTCAAGTAGTTTTTCATATTGCAATATTTTTTTTTGAAAATCTAATCCGTTGATCTTCTTAAACATCTCGTGAACAACTCATACGCAAAATTTGAGCACATTTGATATGTATAGCTCATGTTATGAAGACCGCAAAAATTATACATTTTAAATTAGTTTCGTGCGTCGATTTTGTTGCCCTTGGATGAGTGACTTACATTCATCCAAATGGACTCAAAATTTGTATGTAGCCTAGTTATAGTATGACGGTGAAGATCAATGGTTTACATTTTGCAAAAAATAATCTTGATATGCAAACACACTTGAGTGTATTCGTGCGATCCGTACACTCGAGTGTATTCTAGCCTGACTCTTTATAGGTATATATATAGATATATACCTATAGGTATATACATTTATAGACCCGGTCAGCGTTAGCGCAGCTGGTAAGGCACGGTGTCCCCCTCCGGGGGGAGCCGGGTTCGAACCACGCTGTGGAGCGCTGGATTTATCACCCGCCAGTTATCCGGGCTATGGCTGGAAAAAGGATACGGGCTCTGCCTAAGGCAGTGAAAAAATCCTTTTTTATATACATTTATAGGTATATATATATAGATATACCACATGCATACGTAAAATATATGTATCTATTTATAAGTTAAATTTTACTACAAACTTACCAAAATTTACTTATCTAAGATATGTCTGGTCAGCCATAGGCTAAAAGTCAGACGTATACTTAGTTACATGTAAGTTATATGTACCCATTGGATATTAACATGTTTGGAACAGTCTACAACATAATCTTAACCTTATATGTTGGATTTATACTATACAGATACAATCATCTCATTTGGACATTTGTGAGCCATTTATTGAAATCAAATGTCTAATTTTTAATCAACAATTTGTTGCACAGATTGCAGAAACTGTCAGATGATTTTTTTAATATATATCATGACATGCATGAGATATGACTATGATTTTCTAAAGATGTCTATTCTGAAAAATATTCTATTAATCAAATATAGTTGGATCCAGTTAACGAGTTGTAAGTGCAGTAATTTTACAGCTAGTACATTTAGAGTACATGTACTGACCAAATAGTATACACTTCCTAAACTCTGATATTATTGTGTGGTTTCAAGAATCGTGTGCCTGAGTACACACAGCATATATATACCCATCTTAAATTAACACGTTTGTAGTAATCTATTTAGAATACGGAAAAAAAATCATCTCAATCCGCCATCTATGGACCTAGATTTGATGTATAAAATTAGAATATGACAAAATCATCCCAATTTGCCATTCATGGACCACACAACGAGGGAATATATATATATATATATATATAGAGAGAGAGAGAGAGAGTTGAGCTAGAATACACTCGAGTGTACAGATCACCCTGTACACCCCAATGGTGTTTGCCTATATAGACCATGATTTTCCAAAATCTAATCCATTGATTTTCATGGTTAAAATAATAATAGGCCACATACAAAATTTGAGCTCATTTGGATGAGTGTAAGTCACTCATCCAAGGACAACAAAATCAACATACAAAACTAATTTGAAATGTATGATTTTGGCCTCCTTTAGATGCACAACCTATAAGTGTCGAAATGAGCTGAAATTTATTATATAGTATGTTCTTAAGATATTTAAGAAGATCAACGTTTAAGATTTTTCAAAAAGTTAATGAATCTTCAAAAATGACTGAGGTGTACGGTGCCTCCGGTACACTCGAGTGTACACTAGCCTCTCTCTCTCTCTCTCTCTCTCTCTCTCTATATATATATATATATATATATATATATATATATATATATATATATATGCGTGCATGTGTGATCAGCAATAAGTTGAACAAATTGCAGCAAGCAATTGAACTGTATTCATCTATATCTCATGATATACATGAGATTTAATTGTGAATTTTTTAACTCGTCAACATTATCTAGGCTTCAAACCTGCCCACAACCCATTTAATAATATGGACCCGTGCACGGGCCTACCAAATTCCAATAAGACCTGGTCCAATGCCCATCCTTATCTAGGTCTCAAACCAACTCCCACCATCGTAACAACCTTGATGAGGTAAACTAATATGCTTTTAAATTAAAATATGCCGCATAACAAGAAAGGATCATATACTCTAAAAATATGTTTTACCTCAGGTTGAGATTCTGTGTGCACGTGCTTTTCACAACGAATACCTCGAAAGAACAAATCGCCGCCAACAAATTGCTTTCCCAAGCATACATTAAGGGTGACTTCAGAGTCATCAACATGGAATCCTACAACAGTTAGATTGCAAAAACAATGTTAACTTATAGCAAGCCTGTCAGAATTTTGAAAGCGGCAATGGGCTAACTGACAAGTATTCTTCAAGATTTGAGTTTTATTCTTCAACAAATTTATATATTAGCACACAAAAAAACTGAAACCAAACTGTAATAATTCGGTAGTATGATATTATACAGCCACTAGGCAGTGACCTGACATAACCGCCCCGGTTCTCCAACATTTGTAGTTTAGAAAGGAAAAAAAAACACTATTTCAATATGAAACAGAGACCTAAGCACAAAAGGCGATGTCATCACACTGAATAAGAGGTGCAAATCTGGTTTGAAGGGGAAGGTGGAAAACATTAGCTAGCCATGTGATGCGATCTATCTCTAAAGAAATTATCAAATTTTCAGTGCTATGAACAGAATTTCCTCAAGCATCAGTACAAGAACAGAAAAGACGGATTCATGTAGCCAACCTCAACATGGTTGGGAATAAGGCTTAGAAGATGATGACCAGAATTGCTTGAAGTATCAGTACAAATATTTGGAGATTTAAACTTAATGCAGAATTTAGAATTCCAAAATCAGTTTTATTTTAATAAGAATTCAAAGATGCTCCAGAAAAATACATATAACTCTGCCATGCTTCACGCAAAATGGTCAACTCGTCAGGTTTATTCATCTAATCATGCTACATATGTGCATATATAAAGGGCAGGTAATGAGAATAAATATGGTCACAGTATGCTTATAGAAATATTAATATAAAGTTACACTTACAGATTTACTACATATGTATATAAAAAGAACACATTTTAGTAACAGAAACATATAGAGAAAAGATATAACAACGCATTGCCTACATGGGAAGCAAATCTCAATTGGCGTACGCACCCAAATCACGGTCTTTGTCTGTCCCATACTCAACAATAAAACCATGATGTGAATCAAGAGAAGATCCACCAACCTCCGGAAAGAAAACTGCACATCAAAATATGAATTCACAGCATCATCCTGAAAAAAAACTAAATTATTATTGAGCACGGTGATTACTAGTTTGAGATATGTAACGGACCTTTTGAAAGAGGAGAAATAAATTCATTGACGATTTTATCGAGCATAGGTTCCATGCCAAAATCATCGAGCACAGAACCATGTTTATTCATTGTACTTGGCTGCATGACTCTAAATGTCGTAGCAGCAACCCACTTCTGAAAATTCTTCACCTATGTATGTACCAGAATGCATGCATGAGCAACATCAAAGGATAACATAATAGCATTAAACAGAGAGAAAAGTAGCCCATGTGTCACTAGAATAAAGAAGCAACAATACCTCGGATGAAAGTAACTCACAGAAATTTGGCTGAAGCATGGGAAATGTATAAATCCCAGGATAAGGTTCTGAAACTATCTCCTTAAAACTCATCTCGTTGTTACCCTTGATTGCTTGTAAAAATGATGGCATAAAGAACAATGATGGGTTTATAGTGTATATTTCTCGGTGTAGAGGCTGGAAAAAAATGACAAAACAAAATAATCATGCATGTGACAGTATCAATACGGCTACATTATAACTAAGAAAATATGCATCAGCATTTATGAGTGGCTACTGTCTGCTTTGGCCTGCAAATTGATATGATGTAGAAGCAAGTTGAGTTCGTCACAATAAGAGCGCCTTGTAAAGATCATTTTTTCAATACACTTAACATTATCAAGACTGAAGCATTTGGAAGAGCAGATTTTTATTAAGATTCAACCAATTCATTACTTTTACCAAGAAAGGGACTTTCTGCAGGCTACTATAGTGCTAATCTAATAGTATGAAGCAATAGTACTCAAGACAATGAATTAGTAGTATGAAGCAATGTGTCATTATGATATTAAAATTCGAGAATTCATACACAGAGAATCTGCAGAAACCAAGGGTTTTGAAACCATGTTACAAACGAAAAGAATGGTGAGACTCTTTTCTTGAAAATGAACTAACAAGTTCATCCAAACTTAAACCGCTCCGTGAATTAAAAAATAGAAACAATACTAGCAACTAACATATGAGTGCCACAACCATAAAAAGTACATAATTTCTACAACTTGCCAAAAAGAATAGCAATTGCTTAGCCCATTTTCAACAAAACAAATGTAAATGTACAATGTGGGCATAAGTTAAGTCAAATAAAAGGCATATATATAAATATAGGACACACTCGACTGTACCGGAGACGGACAGAATACATTCAAGTCATTTGTCATAATATAATCTGAATCGTTCATCATACTAAATATCTTAAGAACAGCCTATATATAATTCTTCAGCTCGTTTGGACACTTACAAAATTAGTTACGTACGATTTTGTTGTCATTGGATGAGAGACTTGCGGTCATCCAAATGAGCTGAAATTTTGTATGTAGCCTACATTTGTGATGATAATGAACACCATGGTCTGGATTGTCCAAAAAATGTCTTGGTAGGTAAACACCACTTGAGTGAGATTTATACACTCGAATGTATTCTAATTCAAGCTTCTGTCTCTCTCTCTGTCTCTCTCTCTCTCTCTCTCTCTGTGTGTGTGTGTGTGTGTATAAAGCAGCTACATTTTAGTTGGTCTAAGTATCTTTTAATACAATCTTACGAATTTAGCTCCTAGCTTTTAAGTAAGTTGAACGATTATATGAATCCATTTTCATCTACCTCCTAAGTTAAGACCTTTGCCTCATCTCTTATACCACACTTCTCTCTGGCATCCACCTGCCAATAGTTGAAGAAGCACAAGTTTAAATTTTTTCCTGGCTTGCACCGCCAATAGTAACAGCAAGTATGTGATGAGCAAACCATTAAAATTACATAATTTCTTCAATTCGCTAGAAGGAATGAAATTTGGGCACATTCCTGAAATACATGGATAATTCACGGGAGATGTATGCATTTCTTACTAAACTTGAAGGTAGCATTCAATACATGAAAAATTCAAAAGTGTGTGCGCTAAGATGCCATTTATTCATGCAAAACAAATGATCGAAGAAAGTATGTCATAGATCAACAAATCCGTCTTTGTCTACCAGGGATCTCTCTCTCACGCTGTGTGTGTGTGTGTGCGCACGCGAGCGTTCATGTATGTGCGGGGGCATGTCATATGGGAATATGTGTGCATATATTATTTTGCAACAAATCACGTCATGATGGTAAGATGACAACATTTTACAGATTTAATTATGAAATTGGAATCAATTTATTGTGGATTCTCCATGTGTCATAAAGAGATAAGAATCTAAACTAAAGCTCTCCATTGCAAAATAAGATAAGAAAAGAAAAATCTTTTTCGTCCTTTTTCAACAAGCTCCCAATCCTTGCAAAACAACATAAGGGGAAAAAAAACATTTTTCGTCCTTTCTTTATGTAATAAAACGTCACTAATTCTCTGTTTAAGTATATTACATACAATGAACAAATAGAAATCCTAAAGGCAACAGCAGATCAAACCTGATATGATGCTATAATCTTCTCTTTGTATTCCTTATGCTTTTGAGACTGAAAAAAAAAAACAAGGAAATGTAAGTGGCAAACCCAAAAATGGCGTTCCCATTAAAACACGTAGTGAGTGGCTAACCCGTCAGTAAAGGAGAAAAGTGATATATTCAGATATTCAGGGCTAGTTGTTTTCTTTGCTGTTTTACTGACAACAACGTCTATCAGTTTAAGGAGACAGCTTACAACCAACAAATCGGGGCTGAGGTAAAATTTTCAGTCATTTACCTTTATAAAATTAAGAAAATAACATTGGTGGCAAGGGCGTAACCCTCAAGGTTGCATTTATGAATTTCGCTGCTGTTAATTTGGTTTATGCAACCAGGCGGGAAAGTCTGTGTGACATTCTAGTTTTATTTAGGAGGGCGGGAGGTTCATAGACATGTTAAGTCCAATATAGCATGCAAATACCAGAGTTCTGGTCGGTTCAGGTGAAAATTTTTGGCAGTAACATTATGGCTGAGACGCTAACTACCACATCATGATGAACAGAACAATTGTCTGACTCGGAGAAAAAAAGAGGGAAACGGCTATAGACATTCTATGGGGTAAGAATTACGATCGTGGGTGCTCAATTTGGACTAAAAATTCCGTTTTAAAGCAGCAACAGGTCATCCGGCAAGAAACTCCTAAGCCTCCTCCAGATTCAACTTATTTCCATTGTGTCACGAAAAATGATGCACAAAAACCCTCGAGGCAGCCAGCGCATAGACTGACTTGCCAGACCACTGAAGTAGCCGGGCGGGAAGAGATCAGAAATCCGGGACCAGAGTGTTGACTCACCCTGGTACGCTCCCCGTCGGGTAAGTACCTCGCAAGCACCTCCTGCATGAACTGCACTTTTGCATCCCGCGGCCCGGCCAGGAGGCTCGGGGGAAGGTGCCGCTCTAACATACTGAACACGCAGGGATCATAATCCGAGCGGACGTCGTCGTAGCTGTCCGGCTTGTGTTCCTTGTTTGGGTATAGACGAAGCCGCCTGTCCCCATACGGCGACGGCCGGGCCGGCACCGGTCCTTCGCCCGCCCCAGCAGCTGCGCCATTCCCTGTCTGTTGCTGTGAAGGAAGACGGGGGTGCTGATCAGCAGTCCGCTTCTCTGCCGCGGCATCGGAGGACATTGCGCTCCGGCACGGATCGGCCAATGAGGAAGGGACAGGGTCAGCAGCTAGGGGCGGGGCGTATGGGGTGTGAAGTGAGTCCGGATTAGGGTTTAGAAGTACATCCAGAGTTGGGTTGGTGCTGCGACTTGTGAAGGAGCTAGGGTTAGCCGGGTGGAGGCAGCAGACGAGAGAGTTCAGAGAGGAGAGGATTGTGGGGTAGGACGTGGGCGCGGGGGTTTACGTAGGATGGACTGCGATGGGATTTGCTACCTGCTGCTGCGGGAAGGAAAGGCAGAAAGGCAGTTGCGCCAACGCCCTTTTCACCGGAATCTCATCACCCCGTGTGGCTCATTAATAAATGTTAATTAGCAAGCCCATAAAATAGTGATTTTCCTTTTCATTGTTTCACTAGATTTTAAGAAATACAAATTAGTCCCAAAAGATGGTAAATCGGTGGCATCCCTTTACAAAATTTATTAGTCTCTAAAGTATATAAGTCCCAAAATAAACGTCATCGTAGAGGCATGAACTATAAATTAGATTATCAATCTTTTTTAAATGGCAAACCTCAATAATCTAAAAATAATCTCTTTTTGTTTTTTTAAATAAATTGATGATTCATTCATCCCGTCGTCTGGATCAAACTCATGACATCTTAGTCTTACGTCGTCTCTTTTACTACTAGGTTGTCAGTTTATTGGCGAGTTTTTTTTTTCATTGGGTTTCAGAAAATACTCCCAAGAACTGGACTGGGCGAACTTTTATCGAGAACATGGAACTTATTTTGAAAATAAATAACACAAAATAAGGATGAATGTCCATCTATCGATGGAATTTTGGACTTGTGAGTTTTATCTACTAAATGACCTATCTGGTTGTTGTGATCATAGATATTTTGGATTGTTCCTATGTTTTATAGATGATTAGGTTGTGTCTGGCCACGTGATAATGGAATTTAAGATATGCTAGTCTTGGGGTAAAATGTCAGGTAGTATCTCGAGAAACGTTATCGAGTGTATTAATCAAAATTTATACATGAAAAGAAAGAAAGAAAAAATCTAAGACGGGTGTATTTGTGACTAAATATGTGGACTTTGATTTGATCTACTAATTCTTTAACCACCCTAGGAGGAAGACAAGTGCATATCAAAAACGTAAGGGAGTTGCACCACATGTAATGCAAAATGAAGATCACTCGTAAGGGACATTGAAATGTGAAAAGCTCCCAAACAAACTATTTATGAGTTTTAGTTCCAAGTAAGACATTCATTCGTGTAGGTGTTAAGCACATACCATATGCATTGATATATCATATTTTTTCCAAAAGGGTACTCTGAGTAGAACCCTTGTATTGGGACAAAGGTTATATGAAAAAAAATAGTGCAAAATGAAAATTGGCCTCATTGTGGGGCTACCTTTAAATTTACAATAACATCGTCACATAAACATATAGTGCATACTTTGAATGCGAAAAGTGAAGGAGGGATATGACAAATTGATTAAAAGGTTGTTAAAATGGAAAATCTCATGCCTTTTTCATGTAGGAAAGAAGCTTTAAGACTGTGAAAGGATCCTAACATATGGAAAGAATGTTCTTTATGCCTTGGATCATATGAACTGAGGAGACACAAATCTGTAGATCTCTAGGGTACAAGTGTATACACTATAGGGTAGGGAAGCGCGTGGCACATGTTTGCAATAGTAGATTATCCACATGTGTTTTGTAAGTGTAACTCAAGGGTATACTTTTATGTTTTGATCTATTATGAGATTTATTGAGTGTTTGAAAGGGTTAGGTGGTGTCTTGACAATAGAGTTAGGGCAATGTAGAAGTTGATTTCATCCATGACTTTCCTCACTCTATAAAATGTGAGTCAGTTGGAAAGTGGCATATTTCCCTTAGTCAATGACACGGTCTATCAAGAATCTGAGGTTCCTCGAGTCCCATGCCACTAATTAATTAAAAAGTGACTTTGTGATGTCACAAAGTCATTTTTCATAAAGTTCATGGACATAGGGCTACAAATATTTGGGATGTTTGAATAGTCCATAATTTACACCCAACGCTTCTCATAGAAGGATGGGTTATGTGTAATGGATCGGGCATTAAGAATGTTTCACATTTATTTAGATTTGTCTCAAGTTGTAAGATCCAGAATTTCTTTTTCAAGGTTTGAATTCATTTGGATCGTCTTCTATTTATTTTTAGGGTCATTTATGAAAATTGATTAATTTTATGATGTCACAAAAATGTGTTGGTGACGCATACTTTGGATTATCAGTAGGCTTTTTAGTTTTACTTTCATTAAGTAGTAATGGTATTCACTTTTCAGCATATGGAATCCATATCCACACTAGCCATGGTTGTATTAGTACTTGCATCGTCTGCTCATGAGAACATATACTAAATATGTGCCACTAGAAAACCGTCTTCAACCTCAATCTGCATGGACTGGGACTTCTATTTTTCGATCAGTCACGGATAAAGAAGATGCATATATTATCGAAGAGGAAAAGGTATTTAAAATGTTAGTTGATCAGGTTACACGGTCAACATTCCAAAGTCAATTCACTTATCCACACTCATTATGTCATAATATTTCTAGCTTAATTACTATTCCTAGCATTTTGGAGAAAGATTCCCCCTCCTATGCCTGTGGCAGAGGTCGAACGCCCAGGAGCGTGGTAAATCAAGGTGGCAACTGGGATTCGAACCCGGGTCACTTTTCAGCCGACGCTTAAGTGGCTGTCGCTAGAGAAATTGCTCTATAGGGTCAGTTTTTTTAACTAAAGAAAACCGACCTTATATAGTAAAAATCAACCCAAGAGGTTGTCAAAAACTAACCCCAAATGAGAAAAGAAACTGTACATGAACCCTATAAGGTCGGTTTTTGTGATAACCTAGATTTTGAGTTTTAATAACTAATATATTATTTGAGAGACAAGAATTCTATGTAGAGGACAAATACCAAATTGAGGAATTAGTGATACAATCATGGATCCCTTCACCCAAACTAGGTGATTGGAGATACCATAGAGGACTATGATGCCTAATTGAATTCAATTATGAATGAATACCCTTACTGATGGATTAAGTCCTCACGAGACCAATCATTCATGTAGTGATTTGTTGAGTAGAGAAATAAATTCTTTTGAGGAATTATATACATATGAATCAATGTTGAAGTTCTGGTGTCAACCTTGACTAAATGTTCTATCAAATTTGCATTATGTAAAACCCTAAGTGTCACATGAATGTGAACTTTAGGTATTAATGTGCTTAGTCAATAACCATGCCTAACCTTCAAATTTCATTCCCAAACTTATACCACAGCTACATCATGACATTATAAAGCTACACCTAAAATTTTATTGCAAATGGATTATCCAATTAGGAGATATAGCAGTTGAATTTTAGTGCATATATTCATGCACATTGGACCCTAGGACCTAAGTTTTGGTTTAAATGACCAGGCCGTGACACATAAATGTGTCACACGGCTTCTATGGTTGGTCTACGCATTTCTGACCTTAGGATTCTGCCCCTTTGGATCGCGCGGGGATCCAAGGGTCGGGAATCCATCTTCAACCTCCCACAAAGGGCGGGGAGGTGAGAACAAGTTCGATCATCAGTGATTCGCCACCTCACTTCAAATCCTGAAGATTCATCCCTCTAGACGACCTCGTCTCCCCAAACCGAACCCAACAAGCCCTCACTCAACCCCGCTCGCCCTCGGATCAGGGAGAATGAGCTCCCCTTATCTCCGCGCCTCTCACAGGCAGTGGCGCCCCTTTAGGGATTTTTCCCTCTACACCGCCTCACTCCCATTTAAGGCCACCATCAGCTTCGCCAACCCTTCTTTCCCCTTTTCCGACCATCAATTCTGGAAAAATCACCCGGAACACCTCTCCCCCATTCCATCATCTTCTACCTCTAGAACCACCATCGCCTCACTACCCCAGAGAACCCCGCACCAAATCCACCCCCAAAACATCTTCGCCTCGCTACTGGGATGCTCTGCGGCAAATCCCACTGATCCCAATCAATGGCTATCCTCGAAACCTCCCTACTCCGGCGACCTCTCCATCCACAGTGGCGGCATAGAACCCCAAAGGGAGTTGCACCCACCTAGTTATCTGCATCAATGGGGAAGCACAAGACGAAGGTGATGGTGCATCCTTTTCACCCTGGTCCTTACAGTAGGAGCCTCAGCACCTCGCTGGAGTAATCATCTTGTTGCTCGAGCAAGCAGCAACAGAGACAGAGAGGTGCCAGTCTGAACCAAACCAACTTTCAGAACTGGACCCAGATTTTTGAACCGGCCGGCTTGAAGCCAAACCAGGCGGGTCCAGGAGAAAGAACAATGCTACCCTAAGAAGCCACGTGGCAGCTTATGATAGGCCATACGAGGTAAATATCTTAGTTAATTCACAATTCTTACATAATTCATAGAAATTAGCATGCTTATCAAAAAAATATGTATAATATACCAAAATTCTCAGAAAAATGAGTAGAACAGTTTATAATCATGATATTATGTTTTGATGCACTAATATCAGTGATATCATGTAAAATGTATTATGCTTATTTCATGAGTAATAGATATCAAATGATGATATAAAATCATGAGTAATAAATATCAAATGATGATATAAAATTATGGAAAAATGTCAGTAATTCTATAATAAGGTTTATAATGCATATGATGTCAGATATGGTCATGATGATGCACGAAAGTATATAATTTGATTAATATGGATAATTAGGGCTAATAACACTAAAGATAATGCAATTAATGCATACATGCTCAATAAATGATGAGATTTATAGAAAACCCTCATATCTATAATTGGAATATAATATATAAATCTGAGATCAGTTATATGCATATAATTCATGTTATATGAAGATGACCCTTAATACATGGGTTGTAACCCTAAATTGAATAATGTATATAAACTAGGGTTAATATGTGCACAAAAAGGATATGGAACCTAATGTTCAGATAATGAACCATAATCTGGAAAATGACATCATTAAGATAATTCTAAGACAAGAATGCAAGTAATGATGAGAATATCCTAATGAGTTAATCAAACCCTAAAATGGATACGATTAGGGTTAAGATGAGATGTAAGATGATAAGAACCTGATGATAGTATATGGTCTTGTCTTGATCAGGTGCTGACCAGATTATCTAGATGATCACGGGTCTGTTACGATTCTCTGAACTCAGGTACGTGGATATAATTATATGACTAGATTTGCTGGATGTTAAATATATGTACTTGCTTGCTTGTATTTGAAATACATTGTTGGATGTAGATGTATGTATATTGACAATTTTCTGCCTTGAACATAAAAGAACATAAATGAGGATAAATGAAATGTAGTTACTAGTGGTGCTCATTAAACTCCCTATTAGAGAGGGAAAGCTTTAATGTTGACTAGCATCTCCCTAGAGTACACGGTATACGGGGAGATCCCTAGAGTACAAGGTACACGGGGAAGGGCCCACCATTTATGTTTGTGCTAAGTCCACCATAGTAATGCATATTCATTCTAAATGTAGCTAATAACTTGGGATTACCTGATTTTCTACCTTTAAGTAACATTTTCTTTCTCTTTCTTCAATTTCGAGTATATTATATGCCAGCATAGTATAGCTTTTAATTCCACGTACCAACTTTTGTTGATGATTTTATTTCTCGTATTTTCTAGGTCCAGAGCTAGAATGGGATAAAAGAATAGGATGTGAGCAAGTTGTATAAGTTGTACCAATTGTGTAGATCCTAGTTTAGCATACATGTGTGTAGACTGTAGAATTTTCATTCAATATGTAATTGTAAATCATGTTGTAATAACTCACTTGGTAATATATATATACATGTTATTATTGAGAAATGTTATGGTTGTATGTTCATGTATGCACAAATTGCTTCCGCAACACACTTTGATACAATTGCTTAACGTTTTCGGATTTTGTCTTCTCATCTCCATGGGGTTTTGAGAAGGTGAAAATCTGAGGACGTTACAGTTTTTCTAAATAACTGACCCTAGAGATCCTCTGTAAGGACGGTTATACGATGAAAACCGACTCAATAGAGTCTACAGATTGAGCTTGCTGATAACCATACACTATAAGGTTGGTTTTTCTTAATAACTGACCCTAGAGATGCTCTGTAAGGGCGGTTATATGATAAAAACCGACTCAATAGAGTCTACAGATTGAGCTTGCTGATAACCAGACACTATAAGGTCAGTTTTTTTAATAACCGACCCTAGAGATGCTCTGTAAGGATGATTATATGAAGAAAACCGACTCTATAGAGTTGTTGAGATATGGTAGAACGGTTGTGCCGTGTAGCATGGCCGTGTTGGGATATGGTAGAACGGTCATGCAGCGTAGCACAGCCGTGTTGGGATATGGTAGAATGGTCGTGCTACGCGGCACGGCCATCCTACCATATCCCAACATGGCCGTTCTACGCGGCACGACCGTTCTACCATATCCCAACACAGTCGTACTACGCGGCATGGCCGAGATACCTATAAGGTCGGTTTTTTAAGATAACCGACCCTATAGGGTACATTGTTTTTTTTCATATGTAGAAACATAACATAATAGAAGAATAAGAAGAACCAGGATATGGGAGAGGGGAGTATTGATGCTCAACCATCATCATTCCAAACCACACATTCATAACTAAAATGATTCATATATTCAGTTGAGTTGCACATAATCACATCATAATTTACAAAATGATAGATTGCAAGTCTGAGATGATATTAAATGTCAGATACAAAAGTAAATATGAAAGAGTTCCAAAACCACATACATAAATGAGCTGACATATTCAATCCAATGCTATATTGACTTCATTTAGAAAAGCATATGACCACTCTTCTCGGAATTCATTTAAGTCCTCAGGCGTGTAAGGTTGAGTTGTAAAGATCTGTAACAGAAAATGCACATGCTAATATTTTATAAAATGACTACAACTCACTTATAAATTTATGATGTTATTCTTTATTACCTGATCTATAGTATGAATGTCATGTGATGCTTGTTTGACAATAGCTTGCATATATTTCATTGCATAGTAGCCACAAGCCCAACCATTATTTTGTATAGGACACTACAAATAACAAATTATACTTAATGTTAGTAAATTACTATAAACAGAGTTGAGATAAGACTATAAGAGTTGACATATAAGAGTTAAAAATTAATACATATAAGATTAAGCAGTTGTCAAAGTAGCTACCTTGACATTTTTCAAAGTCAATGTCCTTAATTTTGTGGGTATTTGTCCTCCACCTTCACGAAAAGCCTTTAAACCCCTATCAATTAAATGATAGTTGGTAAAATAGAAATTCTAAATAAAAATATCATGTTGAAGTATTGACTAAATTTATGCTTACTCCATAGCTGGCAATTTCAGTTTGTGACCCCTTGTTGTTTTTCCCATTGGGTCAAGATAATAAAGAGTCATCAATTTTGGGACAACCACAACTAATTCTCAATGTCTAGATCTGAGTAAGAATAAAACAAACATTAAAATAAATAAATTTATTCATTATTAAAATTATATTGAATAATAATACTTACTGGACGTTAAAAGGAATTAGGATAATTTCCTTTCCCACACTAGCAAAATATTTGAATGCAGTAGAGAAGTACTCATTCACATCCTCAATATGTGTCTCCACTTGACTAGTGACTGAAGGAACTAAGAATACAACATTCCTTATATCAAAGTTTATAGTCTCAGTATATGAATGGCTGTAAAACATTTGTAATTATTTTCATATATAGAAATAAGCTAAAAATGTGTATTGGAATTTTCTATATTGATAGATCCTTACCTTATCCATACTTCTAATATCAAAGTATTCAACAAATCATACTTGAACAACTCTATAATATCATCAAGAAAAATATAACTGTCAAAGTCCCTCCCAGTTGCATATTCTGTTAAATTGACCAACATTTGTAATCCAGAGCTTTGGTTGGCTAAGTATCGATACAAACATTTACATTTACTTCCCAACTCATCGAATGTGGATTATGGAATAAAAGATGGCTTGGGCATATGAGGACGATTAGTAGAATTTTTACTTTTTGGTTTGCAAACCTATTAATTAAATTACATACTTATATTACACGAGTTCATATATGCAGTCAAATATGAAAAACACGGTAAAATTCAAGTATACCTTGTCATTGATAACTAAGTATCTAGGCCAACCCACCATAGCACCCTCTGCTTCTTCAACTGTACTATATTCATGATTAGATATGGGTAGTGGTTTGTCCCCCATTCCGTCATATACAAGATGGATGGACACACGACAAATGTCATCAGTAATTTGTTGGCAATGCAATGTACCACCAAGGTTGTATACCCTGCCCGCTACCACAACATTATATTCTGGAACCTCCACTGTAAGTTTACAATTCATACCAACCTAGAATTGAAACAATATAAGTTATATACGAAGCGGTAAACCAGATACCTACTAATATATATATATATATATATATATATATATATATATATATATATATAATCATATATATATATCATACTAATAACACAACATATAGAAAAAAAATTTACTACAGATTGTTGTGGTGGGTCATTGGGAGTGCTCCCATGACCTTATACAGTTGGAGCATGGGCTTGTGCCTCATCATATGAAAGACACATTGTTTGAGTAGGTTGAGAAGGTTGAGTAGGCTGAAATGAAGACATTTTTCTTTTACTTTCTGTACTACTAATGCTTCAACTTCCTCTTGTGTAAGACCTCCTCCACGACCTCTTTTAGATTGAGAAGGGCCAAAATACGACTTCAATCCTATGCCAGCTCCTAATCTCCTAACACGGCCAAGATGCTCCTTCGTACCAAGAGCAATTGATAGTTCATCCATGCGGCCAGTTGGGATGAACTTTCTTTCCTTCCTTTACTCACGGAGATCAATCTATTCATAGTTAATAAAAATATTAAATCACAATATCAATTAGATATAAATAAATCTAAGTTTTTGGGAGTTACTCTTTACTTAGTTGGGATAAACCTACTGTCTTTTGTGCCACCTCCTTAGTTGTAGGGTTGACAATTTCACCTGTTTGATTCTTTCTAGCATCAATCCACTACAAGTGTTGGGGTGGATTCTCAGCTTGAGTTGTACTAGACTCTTCTCCAGAAGAGAGTTGCTTCTCTTGTAGTTGGCGGCAGAAGGCATAACCATCGGGCCCCAAGCGATGGTCATGTACATTTTTGGCCCGTCTTTCCTTTTGGGCCTCGTGAATAGCCCGATCATTTAAATTGAGGTATTGCAATTTAGACTTGGCAAACATATATAAAAAGATTCACCTCCTTAATTGTATAAAATTAAATATTCATACAATACATCACAATCTTTATTACCTAAAACTCTTATGATTTCCTAACTACAACAAATCTTTCTCACACCTCAGGATCTATAAAAATATATATATATATATATATGTTGATTTCTTCTTTTGTTTAGGATTATCTATAAATTCCCTTTTAAGACATGTCTTAAAATCCATCCATCATACACCACAACGTTATAGCACTTTTTTCTTGTGATTTTTTTTATTTAGATGAAAAACACCCTATACATACAAAAGAAGCAATAATGTTGTCTTAAAAAGGATATGTCTTTCCAAGCAAACTAAATTAGAATCAATAAATAAAAAACATATTAAAATAATATCACTACCACTCACAGATATATATTTCCACAGGAGGTCTTTTAAGGCATTAGAAACATCATGCCAATTTTCTATATCTATTGCCACCTTGTTGCGTGCGGTCACCCCTACATAATGCTTGAAAGCACTAGCATGTTCCCCAATAGGTGCTCATGTGACATCAAACTGGACTGCCAATTTCTTCCCTCTGGCCCTGAGCTCCTGCAGCCTACGCATCAGTGTGGGACCTCTACTTTTCTTAGCATCACCACTACCATCCTCATGGTACTCATGCTCATAATGTTCATCTTCACTTGCCATTTTAGAACCTGTAAGTATACATGATAAAAGAAACATAAATGATAATAAAAGCACAAGTGGTTGAATGATATATGATGTATATTTAAAAGATTACGTGCTTGAATGATAATAAAATAAATAATTCAAAGAATACATGCCTCTAGTATTGGTTGAGTTGTTAGTCAAGTAAAATTCCTTCGGCATGGTCTTGACATTTATAGTATTCATCAGTGTTATCTTCAACATTTACACTTGGCAAACCAACTGAGAATGGGCTGGAATCATCATACTTTTCGTAGTATTCTTCTTCATTTATAGGATCTACAGTAAACTGTCTTTTTCCATGAAGAACGACAAACCAATTTTTATTTGCCGGGTCATCAATATAGAATACTTGTTTTGCTTGGTCTGCCATGATGAATGGCTCATCTTTATCGCCAATCTTTTCAAAATTCACCAATTTGAAACTCAACTCATCCACTAAAACTCATTTGTTGTTGTCAACCCAATTACACCTAAAGATAGCAACTCTGAAATTTGTATAGTCCAATTCCCATATGTCCTCAATGACATCATAATATGACATCTCAGCTTCGCGTGGTCTTTTATCTTTGGCACTAGCAAAATACAATGAACAAGCTTGAACAGTGACCCCACTATTTTGGACTACACTACTTTCATCTTGACGCTTTGTGTAGTATGAAAATCCATTTATGTCATAATCTTCATATGACATGACATCCATTTTTGGCTTAAAGGTGAGCCATTTTATGTTCTCAGCAACATTATTCGGTGATTCAGATAGTTGATTAAAGACTTTCTCTTCAAACCACCTAATAAATGTTCGATTATGCTCTCTTGCAAGCCACATTGAACTGGATCACGGATGATTTCTCTTGATAAGATCATTATGTTCTGTGATGTAGCTACTAACTTCATCGATGTTGTGTAAAATATACAAATGTGCTTGTTCCCACAACTCATGACTGGTTCCTTTCACTCGTCTTCCCAGAGTTCCTTTGCCACAATAAGATTTAGTGTGATGGGAATTTTTTAGATCGCTAGAAGTTTCATGGCAATTCAAAAAATAATTACAAAAGTCCATCACCTCCCTAGCCACATAACCCTCAATAATACTCCCTTCAGGACGATCACGATTCCGAACATCACCTTTAAAAACATTCATGTAGCGTTCAAATGGATACATACAGTGTAAGAAAATTGGACCCAACATCTTCACCTCCCTTGTAATATGTACTACAAGATGAACCATGATATCAAAAAATGAAGGAGGAAAGTACATTTCAAGCTGACACATGGTAACAATTACATTTTTCTGTAATTTATCGAGAGTATCAGGATGTATCACTTTGTTGCATATTTCATTGAAGAAGAAACAGAGTCTTGTGATTGCAAAACTTACATGCTTTGACAATATAGATCGAATAGCCATAGGTAAAATTTGTTGCATTAAGGTGTGACAATCATGAGATTTGAGACCTATCAACTTTAGATCCTTCTTTGATACCAATCTACAAATATTAGAAGAGTATCTTTGTGGAACCTTAATATTATACAAGCACTCACAGAAAGTCTTTTTCTCCTGCTTTGACAAAGTGTAACAAGTTGGTGGTAAATATGTGCGGCGACCCCTGATCTCCACTGATAATTCTTTTCTTATACCCATTAATTCTAAATCTTTTCTAGATTTGATGTCGTCTTTAGTCTTTCCTGGTATGTTCAATAGCATACCAATGATGCTATCACAAACATTTTTTTCAACATGCATGCCGTCAATGCAGTGTCTAATTGCCAAAGATCTCCAATAAGGAAGATCCCAGAATATTGACCTCTTTTTGTATAGAGATTTTTCACATGCGAGAGTACGACTACTTGAACTCTTTCCAAATTCATTAACAATATGTTTCACTCTATCATATACAACATTTCGTGGTATAGGTTTAGGAGCACTTCGTTCCTCAGTTGACCCATTAAAGGTTTTGCGTTGCATTCGATAAGGATGCACTGGTGGCAGAAATCTCCGATGACCAAGATATATGATTTTACCACCATGTTTCAGTCGAATTGAATCAGTATTTTCCTCACAAACATGACATGCTTTGTATCATTTTATGCTATATCCAGACAAATTTCCATAAGTTGGAAAGTCGTTAATCGTGAAAAACAACATAGCACGCAAACTAAAGATCTCTTTACGTGAAGCATCATATGTCATAACACCTTCTTCCCATAGTTTCATTAGGTCATCAATTAGAGGTTGAAGGTAAACATCAATATCATTTCCAGGTTGCTTGGCCATGATATCAATATTGACAATATGACATACTTATTTTTCATACACAACCAAGGAGGAAGATTGTATATAACAATCATAACAGGCCATGTGCTATGTTGGCTGCTTAATGTACCATGGGAATTCATTTCATCTGTACAGAGTCCAAGTTTTAAGTTTCTTGGTTTTTTTATCAAATTGAGGGTATAATAAATCAATTTTCTTCCATTGTGGTGAATCATATGCATGTCATAGGACGCCATCATCATTGGCCTTTAACTCCCCATGCCAAGACAAATTTTGCGCATCTTTTGTATTAGCAAATAAGCGTTGAAATCGTGGTATTATTGGTAGATACCACATCACCTTGGCAGGAGAGCCATTTTTAGCCTTAGCTGAATTTGTGGTCTTATATATTGACGCACCACATTTTGGACAATTTATCAAATTACTATAGTCCTTCTGAAATAACACACAATCATTTGGACATGCATGAATCTTCTTAGCCTCCATTCCCATTGGGCACATTATTTTCTTTGCTTGATATGTTGAAATTGGAAGCTCGTTGCCTTCAGGAAGAATTTCCTTTAACAAAGATAACAGTGAAGTGAAACTCTTATCGCTCCACCGGTTTTGAGCTTTAAGAGTATATAATTGCAACACAACACTCAACCTCATGAACTTAGTTTTTCAACATCATGGACAATGTTTGTAAATAAAGAAGGTGGATCAATGACATTGTCCTGACAACTACGTAGCATCTCATCAACCATATCATCCTGAATTGGGTCATCCTGAATCGACTCATCATTGACATTATCATCATTATCTATATCTTCTATGCCACAACTATTAGTATTGACATTTTTTGATCCATAATTAAATTTCTCTCCATGTCAATACCATTCATTATAACTTTGTATGATTCCATTGCATATGACATGATTCTTAATTTTCTCAACAGTATCAACTTTCAAATTGTTACCACAATTTCTGCATGGACAATATAGCCTATCTGTAGGTAGTTTCCTATGTTCCTCAGCAAATCTGATAAATTCATTAAGACCTTTGGCAAACTCTGGACTACAACGATTCTTGATAGACATCCAACTTCAATCCATTTTCTATATCACATTAAAATTAATTATAAAACTAAGCATTTAATATTGATACTATAAGCTGTAAGTTTTTATTAATAGGAAGTTAATTACTTTTATACTAAAGTGTACCACCTATCCCATTTTTGAATATTTAATCTCACTAGTAACTGTATATTGTATGTTTGGTCTTGAAGAAAATTTCAGCAGCATTTCCCGTAAGTTCTCCAAGTACACCGATGTAAATGGAAAATAACCACTCACATATGTACCCAGAGAACAAATGAGGAAATCATATTGAAATTTTCTTCAAAACTAAACATACATTATACAGTTACATCCTAAGTAAGATTAAATATCCAAAAATAGTCCCAGACTATGGACTATCCAAAATGTACTCCTAATGAGTAAATTTTGAATGGGTTTCTAAGTTGATACATAAATGTATTATTGTCATATTTATATATTTAGTTAAACATCATGCATCGATGATCTCATCTATAAATCCTAAAGTGTCAATCTGAGACTACACAATGTCTACCCTCATATTTTTAGAACGTATACAATGATTACATATGTGATTGATAACAAAATGTAGATATGAAAGAATATATATTTTTATTATTGGTTGGTTTGAATCAAAATGAAGCCTAATAGCACATTGGGAGAGTGAGAATATTATACCTCACTTGAAGGCTGAAGAAGAAATATATGCAAGTCAACAACAAGTCAACAACACAAATGCACGATTCAATTATGTTATAATGTATTAATTAGGAGCCAATATATATCAATTTTAGAGGAGCAGGAAGAATTAACAAATGTAATATTGAAAAATCTTGAATTTTCAGCAACTAAGCCACCACGACCGTGCTACCCAGCACGGTCGTGCCATCACCACGGCTACCTAACAAATATTGGAGTGAATCGAAGAGAAGGAACTCGCGAACTGACCTGGGCTCAAAATTTCCTTGTTGGTCTCGCCTACAAGTCGAGGGATACACTGCTAGGTCAGAAGGAAGCTCGAGCAATAGCATAGCGGCTTGGTAGTAGTAGCATGGCCGTTAGGTCAAGCTCGAGCAACAACACAATGGCTCAGTAGCAACAACGCGGCTGTCGGAAGGGACACAACATCAGGGATGCTCGTCGAAAGGGACACGACGTCGGGGATGGCTCGTGGGAAGGGCACGGTAGCAGTAACACGGCGTGGGAGCAACAACACAACATCAGGCAGCACGACGCGGGAGCAAGGCATGATGCAGGAGCAGCAACACGTCGTCTTCTTTCTTCACTCGATCGACCAAAGTGATGATATTGATGTACTTAGTAAGTGGACCTAAAAAATATGAGTACCATTTCACCTGTAGCGTCAATTTTCTCTGTTAACCGACATTGTAGAGGACCACCTGTAAGGTCGGTAATAGAGAAAACCGACGCTATAGGTGAAGTGGTGCCCGCATTTTTCAGGACCACATGTAAGGTCAGGTAACCTAAAAAACTGACCCTATACAGTGGTACTACAAGGTCGGTTATTTTAAAAAAACCAACCCAACAGGTCCAAAGTGGTGCCCGCATTTTTTGTTGACCTTGTAGCGTCGGTTATTTGGAAAAATTGACCCTATAAATCGAGGTGCGAAGCCAAAATTGCGTGAATTTTTGCCGCGGGAAACCTATAAGGTCAATTTTTATGATAAAATCGATGCAATAGTGTATTAAGTTAGTTATTCTAGTAAAAATGATGCTAAGGGCAGCAATGTTATTGGAAAAAATGTAGTAGTGATATATATATATATATATATACACACACACACACACACACACATATATATATATGTATATATGTGTGTGTATATATATATATATATATATATATATTACACATATATACATATATATATATATATACATATATACATACATATATGTATATGTATGTATATGTATATATATAGGTATATATATATATATATATATACATATATACATACATACATATATATGTATATGTATATATATAGGTATATATATATCTATATATATGTGTGTGTGTGTGTGTGTGTGTGTGTGTGTTTGTGTGCATGTATATATGGGATTAAGAGAGGGATTCTCTCCCCCTTTCCCATGCCCTGATGATGGCTGAAGGTCTAGGAGGGTGGTAAATCAAGGTGATAGTTGGGATTCAAACATGAGTCTCTTTGTTAGGGGACACTATTCTTGACCACTTGAGTCACTCCTTATCAGTGCATGTATGTGTATATGTAGGTATGTGCGTATGTATGTATCAGAATCAGGTAAATATATTCTGACTTCCTCTTAAAAATATAGGAGGTCAAGAGTTATATGTAGGCCCAACACCTTACACCACGAAACATAGCAACAACTCACGCATTTAACTAATGTGCAACTTATGTGTAACACAATTACAAATTTTGACAGCAACATTCATTGCATTTGCATCAACATCTCAATGTCTTCTGGCATTCCATTCCTCCAAAATATGGTAGCATAGGGCAACAAATAACAACTTCTTCCTATCATCATTCCCACACTTTGTCAGCATCCTTCTTGGATCACCTGTAAGTTGGAGTTCTACTTTGAAATCCTTACAGAACGTATCCCACACCTATCTTGTGAATATGCATTCACCCACAAGGTGGTTGTGGGATTCTTCAACACCTTTGCATAGCAAGAACAAAGTAGATACATCATAGTTCCACCTCTTTATCCTGTCAAGGGTAGCAAGAACACTTTGCAAAATTTCATATATGCACATGCTCCATTTCGGCACATACGCATCGGTCCAGATATGCTCCCCATGCATGTCTTTTGCTTCCCTTGAGCATGTCACCTCCCATAAGCATGTATTTGGATCTCTAAGACTCCATCTCCCCATATCATGGGCCACAAATAGGTGTCTAACGTGTTGTCATGTTTCTCTCATAACATTAATAGCGTGTGAGTATCCTTCCCTAGTATTCGGCTTGAAGTCCAGTCCCCTTGGATATCTCTCTCTCATCCATTTCCCCCAAATTGAGGAGCCTTCTTGATAAATGATTATTCTCCACATTGTCCCCCACTTTGCTATGTCTTTTGGAGCTTTTAAGTTCAACCCTCCTTCATCTTTAGGCAACACCACTCTTGCATGTCTCATATGATGATGCTCACTTGCCCATAAGAAAATTTGCCATCATCGTCTCCATTTTGTTCAGAACAGACCCGGGGTCTCCCATTGTAGCACCTAGAAAATGAGAAGATCTTCTATAGCAACCTTTATCAGTGTTGCTCTTCCCGCCATGGATGTCTTTTGTGTTGGCCATATCCATTCTGTCCATGCATTCAGTAAAATCTTTGACTTGTAGGTTGCCTCCGGCTAAAGGAAAATCAAGGTATTTTGTTGGGAAGTTTCCCCTTTCCATGCCCATTGCATCTACCAACCAGTCTTCTATCTGGTACCAACTTTTTTATAGAAAAATATGTGTCTTGTTTGGATTCACACAAAGCCCTATCTACTCTCCAAACTTCCCTAGTAGATTTTTAAGTTTTTCTAGAGAATGTTACTTGGCTTCAACAAACACTAACAAATCATCTACAAAAATCAAATGGGTCATCACCTTCATACCATGGACTTTGTAGGGCTTGATATCCTTTTTAATTTCACCTTGCTACATCTTCTATGTAAAGTACTCCATAACAATCACAAAGAGGAGAGGTGAAAGGGGGTCTGCCCTCTAAACATACATGCAGATGTGTTATTAACCAGAATATAAAAGCTTGTAGTGCCAACACATTGCTTCATCCAACAGATCCATTGATCATTGAACCCCATTTGTTTCATAATCTGCCATAACTTCTCCCATCTGACACTATTATAGGCTTTGGAAACATCCAACTTTAAGCAAGCTTTCCTACTTCCTCTCATGACATTGTAGTCCAATAGGAATTCTCCTATCAGTAGTGCACAGTCACTAATACTTCCCCATGACACAAAGGCTCCTTGATTTGTAGAAATGAGATAGGAAAGTACTATCTTCAATCTAGTAGCCAGAATCTTAGCAATGATTTTATATTGTACCGAGTAGCATACAATAGGTTTGAAATTAGAAAGAGAGGAAGTAACCTTCTTATTAGGAATGAGTACTGTAACATCCCTGACCTGGGTTATGAGTCAACCCTAGGTGTTTTGCCTAAATATGTAATTAAATCTTTGTGATTAACTCTGAGCATGTAATTAAGTTTCTCAGAAACGTATATTTAAGTATTTGCTCCTTTTTATTTAAAGTTGTAGCATTGTTTTGATATACATGGACCTATGTGCAATTTACCCAGTTGAAAGGGTTAGCTTGAAATTTGCACATGATGAGATGTTCCTCTGATGTTGAGACATCATGAGAATCTCTTTGGCAAAGTTTGAGGGATTTCCCAAGCTAGAGCACCAAGGTGCAGCTGTGGAAGCAATCCCAGGGCTTGAAACCCTAATTTGGGGTAAAATGCAATTTACCCAAATAAAGGGATGCAATTTGTAAAGAATTTCATCTAAAGTATATTTTTAGACTCTTGCCATCATTTAGAGAAGAAATGATGAGGAATTCACCTCAATTGAATTATCAAGTTATGAGATATACCTTGTGAGTGAATAATCAGGGTATATGTGCAATGTTTCTCTATGTATGTACCTCATTATTAGATTGTTCTTCCTTGCCTTCTTTTCTATAACTTAAGATAAGGTTTGTCCTTAGAATAAAGAGGAAGGGACGAGCAAGTAATAAAGGAAGGACTTAGTTGGAATTATGGACAACTTATGTACTAATATTGAAAATCCTACCCCATGTATATAAGCTCTCCTTCCCTTAGTTGCAAGGAAACTCACCCTTCGTTCCCTTACTGTTTCATTTCACCAAAGACGACCAAGGACTGCCTTGGAGCTAAGGAGGACGACCAAGGGGTGCAAGGGAGGTCTAAACCCCTCTTCTTGCCTAATTCCATGGTTAGAATTCGAATTCAAGGTCATCTTCATGGCTAACTCTTGAAACCCTACCTTTCTAGCCGTCTCTTTTCATCCTTCCTTGGAGTTTTCACCTTGGACAACCTATGGGAACTCAAGGACGCCATTAGAGCTTGGAGCTTGAAAGCTTGGAGCTCAAGAAGCAAGCTTTAGGCGGGTTTTATAACTCTAAACCCATGCTTTACTATGTGCATCTTTATATGCGTTTTAATGATAGCTCTTAGTATTTCCCTACTTTTCCCTGCTATTTTGCAAGCAAACCCGTGGGATATCTGTACTGTTCTTGAGCTAGAATATTAAGGCGTGATTTACAAGGAAAATCCACCGCTTTTCCTTTCCTTAAACGGTCCTAACAGTTTGCTCTCTCGGACTCAAGACCGCGAGGTGAGCAAACGGTCTCGAGACCGCGACAGGGAAAACGGTCTCAAGACCGTTTGGCCCCATTGACCGAGCGTGGACCGTATAAGCAATCTGTTCCTAATTATATAGGCTAATTACCCTCAAAATTGGGGAGACTAACTCCAAAGGAATCAGGAGATATGATCTTTTTAAGTCACAACTTTAAATGAATTAATTGCTGATTTTCAAACGGTCTGAAATTGCCTTTTTGGGCAAACGGTCTCAAGACCGTGTAAGGTCGTTGACTAAGCGTTGACCGTATAAATTTACTGTTCAAAATTATGTTAATTAACAACTCACCAAGTTTGATGGTCTAATTCCAAACGGGCTAAGAGTTGAAGGGTGAATACTAGGGCTAACCCTATATAAAATCAGTACTGAAATTATGGTGACCTAATTAGGGTTTTTAGGGTTGATTGACCTAAACGGTCTCAAGACCGTTTGGGGGTCACCAAACGGTCTCAAGACCGTGAGGGCAATCAACCAAGACCGTTTGGAGGTCTGGGGTCAAGATTTGTTGACCAATTGAAGGTATAATTACATCAAATTACATTGCAATTAAATATTGACATGATCATCAACTCAATGGGTCAGACCTTGATGAATCTGCACTAGAATCCAAAATTTGGATGGGCAAACGGTCTCAAGACCGTTTGGAACTCATCCAAACGGTCTCAAGACCGAGAGGACAATCACCCAAGACCGTTTGAAGGTCTAGGGTTGAGTAATTTGACCAATTGAGGACCCAATTGCAAATAAGTTATTAATTTAATCAAAATTTTGTTTTGTGGTTCAATCATGGTTCAACCCCTATCAAATCACCTTAGACTTTGATGAAATCTTGGGCAAACGGTCTTAAGACCATGTGGGGTCCAACCACATGACCTCAAGACCGTTTGGGCCAAGTTTGGGCCCAATTGGAGCTCAATTGAAGGGTTCAACCTTGTGTTGATGCACACTGTTGAGTGTTGATGGGTGAACATTGATAGACCCTAATTGAATCGATTTCAACCATAATTGGTTAACCATTATGGGTCAAATGAATGAACAAGTGATCAAGCATAATCTTAATTGACTAAATCCATAAGTGGTCAACATATATTTGACCATTTGAGGGCTTCAATATGGGTTGACATTATCGGTTGCATCTTTGAGCCTTGTTGAAGGACCAAGCGGCTGAGACCATGAGAGCCTCGCGGTCTCAAGACCGTGAGAGGGCTCGCGGTCTCAAGACCGTGAAGGGGCTCACGGTCTCAAGACCGAGAGGAGGCTCACGGTCTCAAGACCGCGAAGGGCCTCGCGGTCCTGAGGTCAAAGAAGGGCAGACGGTCTTCATGACCCTCGCGGTCTCAGCTCAAATTGGTCTTCGCGGTCTCAACATTAACTTGAACCAATGGAAGGCTTCGCGGTCTTGAACCCTTGAAGAGGCTCGCGGTCTTGAAGCCTAAGGGGGCTCGCGGTCTTGGAGCTAGAAAGAGGCTCGCGGTCTTGGAGGGTCAAAGTGGGCAAACGGTCAACACTTTCAACCAATCTCAACCCAATTGATGATTAATGATTGAAATCAATCAATGTGATTCAAGGTTGACCTCATTCAATCATTTGATGATGTAAATGGTTCAATGTTGCCCAAATCAAACCCTAATGATAATATAGGATAGTAAGGGGTTATTTGACTAAGGTTTTTGACCATGATGATGATCAATGGGGTGAATTACCAAAATACCCCTGAAGGGTCAATTAAGTTATACCTTGCTCAATTCAAACCCTAATTACATGAGAATGATGTTTTTAATCATAATGACTCTATCCAACTTGATCTAATCTAATGTTACCATCAACCATTAGTATGATGAAAGAGAGAGTACTCTAGAGAGAGAAAGTACCCTAGAGAGAGAAAGTAACTCTAATCACATAATGGTGATGCTTTTGGCTATGTTAGCCTATGATGACTCAATCTAACCTGTTTTAGAGTGATGTTGACATCACCTAACATTATGATGAGAGAGAAAGTACTTCTAGAGAGAGAAAGTACTTCTAGAAAGAGAAAGTACCCTTTTTAAGTGGAAGCTCGAGTAAAATATCTCCAATGCACATGAGTGAGTATAATTAGGGTATGATCCACCTGTGTGAGGTCATAGAAACCCTAATTATGATAAATGATGAACCTTTAACCAATCTAAGAGCATCAATGAAGATGTTACTCATACATGATGATGTTATGAGTTTAATTCACCTTGATGTGAATAGTAAACCCTAATTCAAGGGTGATGACATGTAATGTGAATAGTAAACCCTAATTTAAGGGTAATGGCATGCTTTTGAGTATTAAACTCTATTTGATTTGAATTAGAGATTTAACTCTTATGACAAGAGTAGGAAGTACATTCCTTATTGTCGCATTACCTTTATCAGATGTATTAACCATGTAGGTTCTGATATGAAGGTAATCATATCCAGGTATGGATGTTGATGTTATATTCATTAAAGGCATGTTGTTAGCCTTATGAGTAAGTAAAGTAATCTGATGCCTTGCCAGTGGCATCCTATGCTGATACTGAGCTATAAGAGCCATAAATACCATCAAGGTCATGCCTTAGAGATGACTTGTGATGAGGATAATGAGAAATGATGATTGATATGAGTTAGGCCTGTTACATTTAGTATTCTTCTTTTATAGCTGCTATGCTATTGTTATTGTTTGCAGAACAATGTATGCTGTTAAAGAATACTTAATGTACCTAACTAATCAAGTATAATGTAGAGCCCTGATCATAGATCCATCATTGTCAGAAATTAAATGATGGTGAAACAAGTTTTCCTCAGGGAACTCCTGGAGCACATACTTTTGCGTATGTGGGGTACATGGATGTGTAGAACCTTACATCCTAGTGTAGGAAAGTGATGTAGATGTGTAATCCATCCATCCTTCACTATAGTTCCATACCGTATCAGTGGTAGGTAAACATGAAACCTCCTGATGACGAAGACAACACAGATATCCGTATCAGTGGTAGGTAAATATGAAACCTCCTGATGACGAAGAGAGTACAGAACGCCACTGTGACTCTAGAATAGCGAAGGACCAGTTTACCCTGGTAAGCTATAGTAGTAGAGACACGAGATGTCCTACAAGTGATCCTCTTACTGACTGAGGAAGGTGAAGGTCATGAGAATCCGACTCTCTTAATGACCTATGTATGATACTGATGCGGCTTCTCAGCGATCAGTTGGAGTATGAGTGGTAAGCCTCATCTCCACAGGGCATAATGTTGTTTGTAAAACATAATCAACCATATAGTATAACTTGTTAGAGATAACTCCAAGTTAGTTGATTGATGTTACATTGCAATAGTGTTGATATTATCCATATCTCTTAAATTGTAGAGATCTTGTTATACCTGCAACTGTTATAGAATGCTTTGAAGACTTTACTGTTTAAAATAATCTTTGATGTTATAATAAAGCTTCTGGCGAAGAGTTATAACTCTCGCTGGGACAATTATGTATAATTGTCTCACCCTGTAGGCTTCAACTTTTTAGGTGGACGTCGGAGACGAAGGAACCAACCTACAGGTGACCAGTCTCAGCAGCAGCAGCACCAGGGGCAGCAGTAATCTCAGGTGGAGATTTTTCCTGCCATGTGGTGTAGTTAGAGTCAGTCCTATGTGTCCTCTGTACTCTCAGGTCTTGGAGTCTTGTGTTATGTGATCTTGAGATTTTGTATCTTGATGTATATAATTACTCAAGAAGTAATTATCCTGAGATGTAAACAGTTACCTCTCTTTATGAAAGGAGTTTGTATGGATACAAGTTCTTATCTCGAAAAGTTTTAATTTCCCGTGATTTTGTCTTCCGCTGATTACCGATTCGCTTCCGCTAAGTTTTAATCGTGTTTATGTCATGGTTTGGAGATCAGAGCCCACAAGTAGTGGTATCAGAGCTCCAGGTTCAGTTGAGTCTACAGAGGCATAGGACTTAGGATGTCGAGTCTACCTTTAGTACTCCTTCCTCATCTAATAGAATCTTCTGCTCCTCAGGAGAAGAAGATACATAAGAATGTCAGAACATCGTGATGAGCACGTGGCAGAAAGTAGTGCTAGTGCACCTCGAGGTGGTGCAAGAGTTCCGAGAATAGAACAACCTGCACCTGAGTCGCCAAGAGAGCCACCCCAGTTCGACCCAGCTGACATGAGTGATCCAGCTGTACAGACGATGTTCGGGCAGTTCATGACTGCCATGACACATATAACCGATAGGATGCCCATTCCTGCACCTAGGGCGCCTGTCCAGCCTGAAGTACAAGGTATTGGTAAGACATTCGAACGACTTCGTCGTGTCGGAGCTACCGAGTACTTCGGAACTGCCGACCCTGCAGATGCTGACTTATGGTTGACAGAGTTGGAGAAGGCTTTCAGGATTCTTATGATTTCGGAAGCTGAGAAGGTTAGACATGCTGTCTATCTTCTCAAAGGCAGTGCTGGTCACTGGTGGAACATGGAAGAGCAGAAGAGACCTAGAGTAGAGTTCTCATGGGAAGAGTTTCGTCGGGAATTTATCAATAGATATTTTCCAAAGACCTTCCTAGATGAGAAGATCTCTCAGTTTGAGAAACTAAGGCAGGGATGATGAACATTAGTGAGTATGAAGCTAAGTTCATGGAGTTGTTGCGGTTCTGTCCGCACATGGCTGCTACGGATGAGGAAAGAATCAGAAGATTCGAGAAGGGTTTGAATTCTGATATGTCAACCCCTGTGTCTGCCTTAGAAAACAGAGAGAGATTCTCTACCTTCGTTGAGTCAGTCCGAAGGATAGAGAGATCTGTGGTTGAGAAAAGACAAACCCATAAAAGATATCCACAGTTCCAGGGTTCTTAATCTAGGGATTTCAAGAAACCTAGATTCTCTGCACCTAACCCTCCACCACCCAGATCGAGTTTTCAAACTCAATGGACACCAAGTAGAGGTAGAGGACGGAGTCAACCGCTTCAAGGGACGCACAGTTCTGCATCAGTGTCAGTTACTGGACCACCCAGACCACAGCAACAGGAGAAAAGTTGCTACAACTGTGGTAAGGTGGGACACTTGATGAAGGATTGTCGTTCTAGGCCTGTCAGTGTGACACAACAACCCCCGAGACAGAATCAACAGGGATCTCAGAATAGACAACATCAAGGAACAGCTCGAGGACGTGGACAAGCGTCTCAAGCTGGATCATCAGCACCACCTCAACACCAGGCGACTGCGAGGTTCTATGCTATGAACCCACCTGAGGCAGTGGTCAATCCACGGGTAGTGGCAGGTCAGATGAAATTTTTATATTCTGATATGTCTATATCCTGTGTTGTATCCGTTCTGATTGATCCGGGTGCTACGCACTCTTTCATCACTCGTGAAGTGATTCATAACTGTAATGTGACTGTTAGTCATAGAGCAGATAGTTTGTTGTTAGAGACTCCGTTGAGTGGGTCTGTCGTTTTGCAGGAGGTATGTTCTCCCTGCATCCTTTTCTTTTCTAACCATCGCATTCAAGTGGATATTATACCACTTGATATGCAGGGATTTGATATAATCCTCGGGATGGATACCTTAGAAAGGTATAGAGTTGTCTTGGATTGTGAGTCCAAGTTGGCTGTGTTTGCTGATGAAAGCAGCACATGGATCTTTCAAGGAGAAAGAAAGATTCTGCCCACCTGTCTTGTATCAGCTATGGTTGCTGATAAGATTTTGAGGCAGGGATGTTATGCATTCTTAGCCCATGTGGTAGATGTTACCAAGGAAAGGACCAATCCTGCTAAAGTTCCCATAGTCAGGGAATTCGAGGATGTGTTTCCTGAAGAACTTCCTGGTATACCACCACCTCGGGAGATTGACTTTGAAATCAATCTGATTCCAGATACGAAACCCATAGCTCAAACTCCGTATAGAATGGCTCCTGCTGAGATGGCAGAACTCAAGAAACAGCTTCAAGAGCTACTTGAGAGAGGTTTTATCCGACCGAGTACTTCACCTTGGGGTGCTCCGGTCTTGTTTGTTAAAAAGAAAGATGGGTCAATGCGGTTGTGCATCGACTATAGACAACTCAATAAAGTAACAATAAAGAATAAGTATCCTCTGCCGAGGATTGATGATCTCTTTGACCAGTTGCGTGGTGCAACAGTCTTTTCAAAGATAGACTTGAGGTCTAGATATCACCAACTCCGTATTAAGGATAGTGACATATCCAAGTCTGCCTTTAGGACAAGATATGGTCACTATGAGTTCACGGTTATGTCGTTTGGACTAACCAATGCACCAGCTGCATTTATGGAACTCATGAATAGAGTTTTTCGACCTTTCCTTGATCAGTGTGTTGTCGTCTTCATAGATGACATACTGATTTATAGTAAAGATGCTCAGCAGCATGAGCAGCATCTTCGCCAAGCTTTGACCTTGCTAAGATAACATAAGTTGTATGCTAAGTTTAGCAAGTGTGAGTTCTGGCTGCCGGAGGTATCTTTTCTTGGACATGTAATATCCGCCTCGGGAATTCATGTTGACCCTGCAAAGGTAGAATCTGTTCTACAATGGGAACAACCGAAGACACCGACGGAGATTCGAAGTTTCTTGGGGTTAGCTGGCTATTATCGAAGGTTCATAAAGAACTTTAGTTCTATAGTTTACCTTTGACCAAGTTAACCCGGAAAGATGTTCCTTTTTCTTGGAGTGATAAGTGTCAACAATCTTTCCAGTTGCTGAAGGAGAGGTTGACAAGTGCACCTATATTAGTGCTACCTGAACAAGGAAAAGGATATGTAGTTTTCTGTGATGCTTCCAAAAATGGACTAGGATGTGTGTTGATGCAGGATAAACAAGTGATTTCTTTTGCTTCCCGACAGCTTAAGAAACACGAGGAGAATTATTCAACACACGATCTGGAGTTAGCAGCTGTGGTTCATGCTTTGAAGATCTGGAGACATTATCTCTACGGAGAGACATTCCAGATTTTCACAGACCACAAAAACCTTAAGTATATCTTTTCTCAGCATGAGCTCAACATGAGGCAACGTCGCTGGATGGAGTTAATCAAGGACTATGACTGTACAATTGATTACCATCCAGGCAAGGCCAATGTTGTTGCAGATGCCTTGAGTAGGAAATCAGCAACATCAACCATGAATAGAGCACAACTAAACTCTTTAGTATGCTCTAGAAGAGATATGCTTATCTCTTTAAGGCAAGACAATGTACAGTTGAAGGTGTCATTGCTAGCCGGTTTGTTAGCTGAGATGCATATTAAACCTACCCTAAGAGAGCAGATTAAAGAAGCACAGCTAGGTGATGCTGCAGTTCAACATATAAGATCTGAGTATGGAAATGAGAAGCAAGATGGGTTTCATGACTCAAAAGATCAAGTAGCTTGTTATAATGGAAGAATGATAGTGCCGGATGTGGACAACTTAAGGAAGTTAGTCCTGGAAGAAGCCCATTATTCCATGTATGCTATGCATCCAGGGAGCACCAAGATGTATCGGAATTTGAAGGATCTGTATTGGTGGCCTGGGATGAAGAAGGACGTTGCAGAGTTTGTTCTGAGGTGTCCTATGTGTCAGCAAGTTAAAGCTGAACACCAGAAGCCTGCAGGGACAATGCAACCTTTACCCATATCACAGTGGAAGTGGGACCATGTGACCATGGACTTTGTTGTTGGCCTACCCAGGACAAGCAAAGGACATGATTTCATTTGGGTAATTGTTGATAGGTTGACTAAGACAGCACATTTCTTACCTGTCAAAACAACCTATTCTGCTGAAAGGTTATCAAAGTTGTATGTTCAAGAAATAGTGCGTTTGCACGGAGTTCCTGTCACAATAGTTTCAGACAGAGGTCCTCAATTTACAAGTCGTTTTTGGGAACAGTTGCACAGTGCCTTAGGCACTAAGCTAAAGTTTAGTACGGCCTTTCATCCACAGACTGATGGACAGTCGGAAAGGACCATACAAACCTTAGAAAACCTATTGCGAGCATGTGTTCTCCAGTTCACCGGAAGTTGGGATCTACACCTAATCTTGATAGAGTTTGCCTATAACAATAGCTACCAGCATAGTATTGATATGGCACCTTATGAAGCCTTATATGGTAGACGTTGTAGATCACCCTTGTGTTGGTTTGAGACTGGTGAGCACCAGTTGTTAGGTCCTGACCTGGTGCAGCAAACCACAGAAAAGATTAAAGTTATACAACATAAGATTAAGACTGCTCAGGATAGGCAGAAATCTTATGCTGACAAACGTCGTAGACCCTTAGAGTTCCAGGTTGGAGACAGAGTGTATCTTAAGGTCTCACATTGGAAAGGGGTCCTTCATTTTGGAAGGAAGGGGAAGTTAGCTCCTAGATATATGGGGCCTTATCCAATCATTGAACAGATTGGAAAGGTAGCATATAAACTAGAGCTTCCCCCAGAATTACAGAGGTTACATCCTGTGTTTCACATTTCTATGTTGAAGAAATGTCACCCAGACACCGAGTCAGTTCTACAACCTATGGAAGTAGAATTGAATGATGACATATCCTATGAGGAGGGACCAGTGTCAATCCTTGATAAACGAATTAAAAAGTTAAAGAAGAAAGATATAAGTCTTGTGAAAGTCTTCTGGAACCATCGTGGTATTGAAGAAGCCACTTGGGAGTTAGAGGATGAGATGAGAAGGAAGTATCCTGCCCTTTTCTCTTAGTATGTTTTATCGATTTTGGGGACGAAATCCTTGTAAGGGGTGGATAATTTGTAACATCCCTGACCTGGGTTATGAGTCAACCCTAGGTGTTTTGCCTAAATATGTAATTAAATCTTTGTGATTAACTCTGAGCATGTAATTAAGTTTCTCATAAACGTATATTTAAGTATTTTCTCCTTTTTATTTAAAGTTGTAGCATTGTTTTGATATACAGGGACCTATGTGCAATTTACCCAGTTGAAAGGGTTAGCTTGCAATTTGCACATGATGAGATGTTCCTCTGATGTTGAGACATCATGAGAATCTCTTTGGCAAAGTTTGAGGGATTTCCCAAGCTAGAGCACCAAGGTGCAGCTGTGGAAGCAATCCCAGGGCTTGAAACCCTAATTTGGGGTAAAATGCAATTTACCCAAATAAAGGGATGCAATTTGTAAAGAATTTCATCTAAAGTATCTTTTTAGACTCTTGCCATCATTTAGAGAAGAAATGATGAGGAATTCACCTCAATTGAATTATCAAGTTATGAGATATACCTTGTGAGTGAATAATCAGGGTATATGTGCAATGTTTCTCTATGTATGTACCTCATTATTAGATTGTTCTTCCTTGCCTTCTTTTCTATAACTTAAGATAAGGTTTGTCCTTAGAATAAAGAGGAAGGGACGAGCAAGTAATAAAGGAAGGACTTAGTTGGAATTATGGACAACTTATGTACTAATATTGAAAATCCTACCCCATGTATATAAGCTCTCCTTCCCTTAGTTGCAAGGAAACTCACCCTTCGTTCCCTTACTGTTTCATTTCACCAAAGACGACCAAGGACTGCCTTGGAGCTAAGGAGGACGACCAAGGGGTGCAAGGTAGGTCTAAACCCCTCTTCTTGCCTAATTCCATGGTTAGAATTCGAATTCAAGGTCATCTTCATGGCTAACTCTTGAAACCCTACCTTTCTAGCCGTCTCTTTTCATCCTTCCTTGGAGTTTTCACCTTGGCCAACCTGTGGGAACTCAAGGACGCCATTAGAGCTTGGAGTTTGAAAGCTTGGAGCTCAAGAAGCAAGCTTTAGGCGGGTTTTATAACTCTAAACCCATGCTTTACTATGTGCATCTTTATATGCGTGTTAATGATAGCTCTTAGTATTTCCCTACTTTTCCCTGCTATTTTGCAAGCAAACCCGTGGGATATCTGTACTGTTCTTGAGCTAGAAGATTAAGGCGTGATTTCCAAGGAAAATCCACCGCTTTTCTTTTCCTTAAACGGTTCTAACAGTTTGCTCTCTCGGACTCAAGACCGCGAGGTGAGCAAACGGTCTCGAGACCGCTACAGGTCAAACGGTCTCAAGACCGTTTGGCCCCGTTGACCGAGCATGGACCGTATAAGAAATCTGTTCCTAATTATATAGGCTAATTACCCTCAAAATTGGGGAGACTAACTCCAAAGGAATCGGGAGATATGACCTTTTTAAGTCACAACTTTAAATGAATTAATTGCTGATTTTCAAACGGTCTGAAATTGCCTTTTTGGGCAAACGGTCTCAAGACCGTGTAAGGTCGTTGACTAAGCGTTGACCGTATGAGATTACTGTTCAAAATTATGTTAATTAACAACTCACCAAGTTTGATGGTCTAATTCCAAACGGGCTAAGCGTTGAAGGGTGAATACTAGGGCTAACCCTAGATAAAATCAGTACTGAAATTATGGTGACCTAATTAGGGTTTTTAGGGTTGATTGACCTAAACGGTCTCAAGACCGTTTGGGGGTCACCAAACGGTCTCAAGACCGCGAGGGCAATCAACCAAGACCGTTTGGAGGTCTGGGGTCAAGATTTGTTGACCAATTGAAGGTACAATTACATCAAATTACATTGCAATTAAATATTGACATGATCATCAACTCAATGGGTCAGACCTTGATGAATCTGCACTAGAATCCAAAATTTGGATGGGCAAACGGTCTCAAGACCGTTTGGAACTCATCACAACGGTCTCAAGACCGAGAGGACAATCACCCAAGACCGTTTCAAGGTCTAGGGTTGAGTAATTTGACCAATTGAGGACCCAATTGCAAATAAGTTATTAATTTAATCAAAATTCTGTTTTGTGGTTCAATCATGGTTCAACCCCTATAAAATCACCTTAGACTTTGATGCAATCTTGGGAAAACGGTCTTAAGACCATGTGGGGTCCACCCACATGACCTCAAGACCGTTTGGGCCAAGTTTGGGCCCAATTGGAGCTCAATTGAAGGGTTCAACCTTGTGTTGATGCACACTGTTGAGTGTTGATGGGTGAACATTGATAGACCCTAATTGAATCGATTTCAACCATAATTGGTTAACCATTATGGGTCAAATGAATGACCAAGTGATCAAGCATAATCTTAATTGACTAAATCCATAAGTGGTCAACATAGCTTTGACCATTTGAGGGCTTCAATATGGGTTGACATTATCGGTTGCATCTTTGAGCCTTGTTGAAGGACCAAGCGGCTGAGACCATGAGAGCCTCGCGGTCTCAAGACCGTGAGAGGGCTCACGGTCTCAAGACCGTGAGGGGGCTCATGGTCTCAAGACCGATAGGAGGCTCGCGGTCTCAAGACCGCGAAGGGCCTCGCGGTCCTGAGGTCAAAGAAGGGCAAACGGTCTTCATGACCCTCGCGGTCTCAGCTCAAATTGGTCTTCGCGGTCTCAACATTAACTTGAACCAATGGAAGGCTTCGCGGTCTTGAACCCTTGAAGAGGCTCGCGGTCTTGAAGCCTAAGGGGGCTCGCGGTCTTGGATCTAGAAAGAGGCTCGCGGTGTTGGAGGGTCAAAGTGGGCAAACGGTCAACACTTTCAACCAATCTCAACCCAATTGATGATTAATGATTGAAATCAATCAATGTGATTCAAGGTTGACCTCATTCAATCATTTGATGATGTAAATGGTTCAATGTTGCCCAAATCAAACCCTAATGATAATATAGGATAGTAAGGGGTTATTTGACTAAGGTTTTTGACCATGATGATGATCAATGGGGTGAATTACCAAAATACCCCTGAAGGGTCAATTAAGTTATACCTTGCTCAATTCAAACCCTAATTACATGAGAATGATGTTTTTAATCATAATGACTCTATCCAACTTGATCTAATCTAATGTTACCATCAACCATTAGTATGATGAAAGAGAGAGTACTCTAGAGAGAGAAAGTACCCTAGAGAGAGAAAGTAACTCTAATCACATAATGGTGATGCTTTTGGCTATGTTAGCCTATGATGACTCAATCTAACCTGTTTTAGAGTGATGTTGACATCACCTAACATTATGATGAGAGAGAAAGTACTTCTAGAGAGAGAAAGTACTTCTAGAAAGAGAAAGTACCCTTTTTAAGTGGAAGCTCGAGTAAAATATCTCCAATGCACATGAGTGAGTATAATTAGGGTATGATCCACCTGTGTGAGGTCATAGAAACCCTAATTATGATAAATGATGAACCTTTAACCAATCTAAGAGCATCAATGAAGATGTTACTCATACATGATGATGTTATGAGTTTAATTCACCTTGATGTGAATAGTAAACCCTAATTCAAGGGTGATGACATGTAATGTGAATAGTAAACCCTAATTCAAGGGTAATGGCATGCTTTTGAGTATTAAACTCTATTTGATTTGAATTAGAGATTTAACTCTTATGACAAGAGTAGGAAGTACATTCCTTATTGTCGCATTACCTTTATCAGATGTATTAACCATGTAGGTTCTGATATGAAGGTAATCATAACCAGGTATGGATGTTGATGTTATATTCATTAAAGGCATGTTGTTAGCCTTATGAGTAAGTAAAGTAATCTGATGCCTTGCCAGTGGCATCCTATGTTGATACTGAGCTATAAGAGCCATAAATACCATCAAGGTCATGCCTTAGAGATGACTTGTGATGAGGATAATGAGAAATGATGATTGATATGAGTTAGGCCTGTTACATTTAGTATTCTTCTTTTATAGCTGTTATGCTATTGTTATTGTTTGCAGAACAATGTATGTTGTTTAAGAATACTTAATGTACCTAACTAATCAAGTATAATGTAGAGCCCTGATCATAGATCCATCATTGTCAGAAATTAAATGATGGTGAAATAGGTTTTCCTCAGGGAACTCCTGGAGCACATACTTTTGAGTATGTGGGGTACATGGATGTGTAGAACCTTACATCCTAGTATAGGAAAGTGATGTAGATGTGTAATCCATCCATCCTTCACTATAGTTCCATACCGTATCAGTGGTAGGTAAACATGAAACCTCCTGATGACGAAGACAACACAGATATCCGTATCAGTGGTAGGTAAATATGAAACCTCCTGATGACGAAGAGAGTACAGAACGCCACTGTGACTCTAGAATAGCAAAGGACCAGTTTACCCTGGTAAGCTATAGTAGTAGAGACACGAGATGTCCTACAAGTGATCCTCTTACTGACTGAGGAAGGTGAAGGTCATGAGAATCCGGCTCTCTTAATGACCTATGTATGATACTGATGCGGCTTCTCAGCGATCAGTTGGAGTATGAGTGGTAAGCCTCATCTCCACAGGGCATAATGTTGTTTGTAAAACATAATCAACCATATAGTATAACTTGTTAGAGATAACTCCAAGTTAGTTGATTGATGTTACATTGCAATAGTGTTGATATTCTCCATATCTCTTAAATTGTAGAGATCTTGTTATACCTGCAACTGTTATAGAATGCTTTGAAGACTTTACTGTTTAAAATAATCTTTGATGTTATAATAAAGCTTCTGGCGAAGAGTTATAACTCTCGCTGGGACAATTATGTATAATTGTCTCATCCCGTAGGCTTCAACTTTTTAGGTGGACGTCGGAGACGAAGGAACCAACCTACAGGTGACCAGTCTCAGCAGCAGCAGCACCAGGGGCAGCAATAATCTCAGGTGGAGATTTGTCCTGCCATGTGGTGTAGTTAGAGTCAGTCCTATGTGTCCTCTGTACTCTCAGGTCTTGGAGTCTTGTGTTATGTGATCTTGAGATTTTGTATCTTGATGTATATAATTCCTCAAGAAGTAATTATCCTGAGATGTAAACAGTTACCTCTCTTTATGAAAGGAGTTTGTATGGATACAAGTTCTTATCTCAAAAAGTTTTAATTTCCCGTGATTTTTGTCTTCCGCTGATTACCGATTCGCTTCCGCTAAGTTTTAATCGTGTTTATGTCATGGTTTGGAGATCAGAGCCCACAAGTACCATTAAAGAAAGATTAATATGTCTCTACATATTTCCTCCTTCTAGGAACCTGCTAACATATGCAACCAAATCCTTCGATATCCCATGTCTTCTTGTAGAAAAAAGCATTGAAACATCTGACCCTAGAGACTTGTTACTGCCTATGCTCCATACTGCTTCCTTGACTTCTTGTTCATTGGTTCTTCTTATAAGAATATTATTATGTGTGCTTGTAAGTCTGAACCTCCATTCCAACTCCTCCTCCTCTATGTCATTTCTGAAACTCTTGTTGTATAATGACGTATAGAAGTTTATGGCCCGCTCCTCCATATCCTCCTGTTTGTTGACCACTCTCCCTTCAGCATCAACTAGCTCAGAAATAATATTATCAGCCTCTCTTCTTTTAATAGCGGTATGGTAGAGTTTAGTGTTTTTTACCCCCGTCCTACATCCATTTTTTCCTGCTCCCTTTCCAGTAGAATTTTTCCTCCGCTTTCTTCAGATCCTCAAGCATCCTTTCACTTCTCTGTCCTTCTCTATTAGTTCAGGAATAAGAGGGTCAGCCCCCAATTTTTCCCTAATCTCCTTACATTCTTCTTTTATTTCCTTAATCAGATTTGGAATGTTCACTTCAGCCTTGACCCATCTCTTATGTGTAGTCTTGGTACTTGCCAACTTTTTTGCAAACACATACATCGAATTTCCTATCACCTGTGTGCTCCAACCTTCTTTCATGACATCTTCAAAACCTTTCCATTCAGCTCAGTAATTTAGGAATCTGAAAGGTTTTCTCTTTTCTTTCTTTTCTGTGATTTGAATTAAGAGAAGCGCATGACCACTTAGCTCAGATCCACCTGCCTTTACCTACACATTAGGAAGGATTTTCAGTCATTCATCATTCACTAAAACTCTATCCAGTTTACTTGCTATCCTATTCTCTGGGCCCCTCTCATTGTTCCATGTAAAGATATCACCGCCCATCATTAGTAGTTCAAAAAGATTGGCTTTATCAATAGCTTGGTTGAAAGCATTTATCTCCACATTCAATGCTAATCTTTTTCTCCTCTTTTCAGCTTGTAGATGAACAATATTAAATTCCCCAATCACCAACCGTGGTAGAGTTACATGTTTGGATAGATAGACTAAATCCTTCCACAAATCTAGTTTGGCTTGGCATCATTATGATTGTATACAGTTGTCACCCAGATGTGTAAGCCTCCATTATTGATACAATCAACTGTAAACTGTTGGTCTGACATCTATATCACTGACACCTACCATGAACTCAGCTTCCATGCCACATAGACTCTGGCTACCTCAACATAATTTATGTTAGATATCTGCTCCCATCCCTACAAAAATAAATATCTGACACTATTTTTGTTTTGCACCTTTATTTTTGTTTCTACCAAAGCAACCAATGAGTGCCCACTAGCAGCAATCCACTCTCATATTTCCTTATTCTTGTTACCGTTGCACCCCCTTAATATTCCATAAGAGCATGGACATGTCAAAGGTTTTTGTGTGACCTGGTACACCTGACCGGATTCTTCTTGTTGTCCTTCCTTCTCACTTCTTGCTCCTTTTGTACCACAACATCTCCCCCCTCCTTATCCGAGTTAGAGAGAGCTTTAAAACCATTTGTGGTGTCTAGGATGTTACTCATACCCACACTCTTTGGTATACATGTCACCTTAGGCCTTTTCCTCCTTGTTGAGGAGACGAATTCTCCTTCTTCATGTCCAATGTCTTTAGGAGTCCCTTTGCCTTACATTGGTGTGTCTCTGCCTTCATCACCTACTTGCGAGCTTGAAGCCTTTTTGCCATCTATTGGTTTCATATGGGTCGTCATCTTAGTCGATGGCTTCTCCCCAGTATGATCCCCTTCATCTAACTTCTTCCAGATCTTCTTCATGGCAAGATCCTCATCCACTTTCTTTGCTTCCTGCTTCCCGTATTGTTGTGTGCCATGACCAAAGGTGCGACACTTACTGTAAGAATTAGGAATTTGATCATATTTAATCATCATTGGGATCGGGTCTCTTCCCTTCACATTGAGCCAGACCACCTTTGGCTTATGTCCATCGACCTCCAACTCCACCAGGACTCTTGGTTCATCACCCTCCAAGGAACGTTCATCAATATGTAGCACCATCCCAGCTCCCGCTGCAATGGTGCTGGTAGCTTTCCTAGTCCATGTCCGCCCAAAAGACTTCTAAGTTGTCCAAGTTGGGATCATAAGAAAAGCATCCTTGTGAAGCTCGTCACCATGTTGATAGTGTTTGGTGATCATCATCTGCTGGTTGAACCACTGAGGGCCCATGGCCAGTGCTGCTTCCTTGTCTGTCGATGTAGAGAACCAGACAAGAAATATGCTATGATCTCGTGATAGCATCTCAAACTCCCCTTTAGGCTTCCATCTTCTCTTCACCCAAGCCAACAAGTGAGGGTAGAATGGGTGCTTCCCCAAGGTGTACACCATGATGGTGAACTCCCATACGTTCTTCATCATGTCAAACTCCTCCTCATCCAATTCGACATGGACTTCTCCGTCTACAACCCTAGGTTTTGGGAATTACAACTCCTTTTTCTTCTTGTTTACAAGTTGATTAAGAATTTGATTCCAAGCAACTCCTCATCATCCCGAACTGACACCCTCCTTCTGTGATGCATCAACTCTTGCCATCTTCTGTGATAAATCTGTGTTGAGGCCCAACTTCTGTGACGCGTCGACATTGTCACCCCCCTCCTATGATGCGTCGACGTTGATGCACTGTTGTGGCACATCGTCGTTGACATCCTACTCTCGTGACGCAGTGTCAACTCCCCCATGTGATGCAGCGTCAGCTCCCCCTTGAGATGTAGTGTTGGCTTGCCCCTGTGATGCAGCCTCGACTCCCCCTGTGACGCAATGTCCGCTTCCCCATGTGATGCAGTGTCGCTTCCCTTCTTCTGTGATGCGTCGATGACCCTCACTTTCTTTGACGTGTCATTAGCGTTCTTTCTTTGTGACGTGTCGGTGTCAGTGTCTCTCCTTTACACCCCACAATTAGGGCTCCTTTAGATCCGTTCTTCTCTCCTCTCTCACAGGTGGATGGGTTAGGGGAAGGGGTAGGGTTGGATAGAGTTGGGAGATTGTTGGTGGAGATGGATGTGGGTTGAACAATGAGGGTTTGATGCCCCATCGTTGGCATCATCGCCTGGGCATACGCCTGGTATTTCACCAGAGCTAAACCTAACATTGGCATTGTCATTGGCATCACCGTATGTATGTATGTATGTATGTATGTATGCATGCATGTATGTATGTATTTATGCATGGGATTAAAAGAGAAAGATTTCTCCACCCCTCTCCCATGCCCGTAGCGGAGGTCGAATGCTCGGGAGGGTGGTAAATCAAGGTGGCAACTGGGATTTGAACCTGAGTCCCTTTGTTAGGAGACACCATGCTTGAACACTTGAGCCACTCCTTGTCGGTTGTATGTATGTATGGGATAAAGAGAGGCATTCTCTCCCCCTCTATCATGCCTGTGGCGGAGGCCGAATGCCCAGGAGGGTGGTAAACCAAGGAAGTATCTGGGATCTAAACATAAAGAGAGGTTTCTCCAAAGCTACACCTAATATTAGCATCATCACTGACATCGCCATATGTATGAGATTAAGAGAGAAAGATTTCTCCCTCCCTCTCCCATGTATGTGGCGGAGGCTGAATGCCTGGGAGGGTGGTAAATTAAGGTGACAACTGGGATTCGAACCCGAGTCCCTTCATGAGGAGACACCATGCTTGACCACTTGAGCCACTCCTTGTCGGCGCATTGCCATATGTATGTATGTATGTATGTATGAGATTAAGAGAGAAAGAGTCCCCCCTCCCATGCCTGTGGTGGAGGCTGAATGCTCAAGAGGGTGATAAATCAAGGTGGCAACTAGCGGAGGTCATATGTATGGGATTAAGAGAGAAAGATTTCTCTCCCCCTCTCCCATAACCCGTGGCGGAGGTCATATGTATGTATGTATGTATGTATGTATGGGATAAAGAGAGGCATTCTCTCCCCCTCTCCCACACCCGTGACGGAGGCCGAACGTCCTGGAGGGTGGTAGACCAAGGCAGTAACTGGGATTCAAACCTGGGTCCCTTCGTGGGGTGACACCGTGCTTGACCACTTGAGCCACTCCTTGTCAGCTGTATGTATGTATGTATGTATGTATGTATATAATAATTAACAAATAATTATTCATTCAATCTTTAAAATAGGTAAAATAACACATGTTAGAAATACTTTTCAGGCTTAAAAAGAAAACAATTACATAATTATTTAAAATATGATTTAAAATTTCATTGAGCTTATAGTTAATGTAAGGCCCCTCAACCCTACTTAACTTGAAAATATAATTGTTTGGCCTAATTGGATGATTACTTTCAAGATTTAACTATAAATTATGGTTTAGCATCATTTCATAAAGATATGCTTAAAAATTTGCACCAATTCAGACCTTGTTTCCTAAAGTTATATAATTCCATATAGATTCTAGACCTTGGTGTAAATTACCCCTTTTTGGGGGCATAAACATAATTTTCACACTTGTTTGGGTTCCTTCGTGATGTTCTTGAGAATTTCATAATTTTACTTGTCCTTCATATGCTTTTGAACTTTTCATAAAAATTTATGCTTGTACAATTTGTTTAGAAGTAGTATTATAGTGTTTCCATCAGTTGACGGAGTCTAGCTTGATCGTCAATCGACTGATTCCAGTATTGATGATTTCTCAATGCCCAATGGTTTCTTAGTGAGAAATGATTTCTTAGTGCCTGATGGTTTCTTGGTGACTGGTGAATCTTTGGTGTCTGGTGGGATTGTTGGCTAACTAACCAGGGAGTTCATCAAGCAACAAAGTTTCCAGTGACCAAAGAGTTTTGATCGATGGTGTTCTGGTCGATGGATTTTATGTCAGTGATGACTTTTAGCATTGATCGATGAGTTTTTCAAACTGTAACCCCATCTATAAATACCCCCGTTATCTCTTTCCTTTCACTCTTTTGGTTGAGTTTTAGTTACTATCGGAGGAACCTGACGAGAGTTTTAGGGGAAACAACGGTGGTTCATTGAGCTTATCGAGCTGCAGATTCGTGGATGCATGTCCTAGAATCGAGGTTCTGTGGACATGTCTAGGGACATTGATCATGTATGTTTCTTCATTCCTATAAGTTCCTTGTTATTCTATCGATTTCCTTGCTCCTCTTCACCTTCGCTTCTCCTACAACTGAGTTTCATGGTGGTTCTTGCTGGAAAACCCATGCATAAGGTCTAAGAACTCTCGTTTCTTCCTTCCTTGCTCTAGAATCACCTTGTTCATGGATGAAGGAGACCTTTTCAATGTTTTAGTGGTCTGAACTCGGTGCCTTGTTGCTAATTTCTAGGCTTTCCCATTCTTAGACTTCGATTTTTCTCCTCTGCCAGGTGAGTGATATAACCTTATACATATTTTTTACCTACATTCTACATGCATGTCCTTAGTCTTACTTTAGGACTCTTACAATGCTATAAGACGACCCTTTTAGTATTGTTTTACATCAGAAGATGATGATGATGATGATGTGAATTCTTAAGCTTTACTTAGTTTTCATGAACATTTTCATGTTGTATATTGAACGTTCCTTGAGTACAAAAGGTTTGAAAATTTGGAATATAAGTGCTTGAACTTAAAAAATACCATGTATGTGGCGCTTTGGTACCCAAGAGATAAATCAATCAAACTACGTGCTATACCTTATAAATTTTTGAACATATTATGCAATGGTAGGACCAGAAATTACTATTATGATTCTATATTAATGGTTAGACAAAATCCTAGTATTGAAAGCAACTCGTTTATTATAAGTTTGAGTGTATGGAAACCTATGCTTAGAGTGACATGAAATGATTTTATATGTTTTATATCTTCTAAGGTTGTAAACCTCAATAAATTTGTAGAAACCTTTATGATATTTGTATGTAACTTGATTGATGCAGTAAAAAATGTTTAACCGACTTAGTAAGCAAGTGTAACCTTAATCCTATAGTGCCTTGATTCCGTAGAACTATTCCAATCTTAGAACTTGTTGGATAGTGAAACTAGTAATCCGAAAGGATCTTAGAGCTGTATACTATTGAGTATATGCGGGTACAAGGGGGATATGTCCCTATCATCTTGATTCTAAGGTTTAGAGAGCAGTTAAGGTTGTGTCTCAGATGTGGATGTGATTGAGAGCAACTGTGGTCGTAACTCAGATTTGAGGGCTTATACCCTAGTTTAGTAGTTTCTGGTGTCGTGGACTATGTACCCAGGGAGGACTAGGTTGTTTAGTAGTTGGGCTGATGTGCCACTATAGATGTTACTTGTACTAGTCCAGCGGAAGAGTTGTTTGAGATTTTGATTATCCTAGATCTTATATGAGCCTAATTTTGACTCAACAATGGTCAACTAGTAGTTTGAATGGTACGCCTCAAACTGTACAGGACTTAATAAAATATGTAATTCATCAATGTAGCATAACTGTTAGGGTTACTTGGAAAATCTCAATGCATGATAATATTTGCTATATTTCTTTTTATTTACAGGTGATACATAATGTGGTAAAGAAATCAATTGTACTTATGACTCTAGATATTCCTGATTTTTTTTGTGTAAGTTATACAATCTTTCAAGTCTATAATTCAATCTTCCTTAATTAATTAAAGTACATAATCTTCTTGCAAGAAATAAATGTTATTAGAGGTTATATCATATCGCCAGGACATGGGTCACACCTCGAGGGTTTTCACACAATTTTTAGGTGATTGACGATGCCATCAAAACCTCAATAGTGGGGAGGCACAATTTTCATATTAGTAGAGAAAGAAGTTTAGTTAGGTTTTGTAGAGTTCTAGAGTCATCCATGTACTCTCAGGTCTCGAGGGGGTTGTATATGATATATATCGACTCGAGATTTTGGTTATATACATTGTGAGAAATGTAAAAGTTATAATTAGGCAGACAACTTCCTATGTATATTGGTTATGACTGAGGCCATAGAGCTCATGTAAAGGTACTTGCTATGAACACATGTGACAACAAACCTTAGTATAAATATTTCTTATGAAATGTTGAAATTTTAATCAGTTTTAATTCTATACCTATTTGGTAACATGCTTAAGTAGTGTTTGATTGACATTTTTAGTTTCATTAAGTGTGGCGGACTGCCACTGTTAATATAGCCAATGTAGTGGCACTCAAGTGATAAAGTTGATACTATATAACCAAGAGGTCACAAGTTTTAAACTCCCTGGCAAAAAGATAAATGAATTATAATTTACAAAAAAACTTATAGTTTGTATAGATAGAAACATAAACTGCAAATCCAAAACAAAAAGAAATAGAGGAATGGGGGATTCAAATGAGAAATATGTCACATCTTTATAATACATATGTAGAGTCACTTTGAACAATACAATCAATTTAGTCAATGTAGATGCTTTGTTTGAAGAAAATGCTTCATCCAAAGCAAATATTTGGATCAGAGAACAACACAATTGTTAGTGCAACCAATCACTAAAATGTTAATATCATGATATTTACTTTACAAAATGGGATAAATTTTGACACATCGTTTCTTAATAACAACAAACACCTATCCAAACCAAAAAATATAAGAGGTGGCAATCATGAGAAAAAAGATTGGGTGATTTAGAAGGAAGATGAAAGAACATACTAAGAACTAAAAACCCAAGCTAGTTATAGCTAAGCTAGATCATTTTATTATTATTTCTTCTTCTTAGGTCTACCTATTCATCATGGCTAAAATCAATGCTAAGGAACGATAGGAGCTTCTCTCTTTACTTTCCCTCCTTTTCCTTAATCCACAATAGGCTACATATTACAAAAAAGAGACAACAATGAACCAAAGGGGTGGATTTGAAGAATTTTCTTCCAAGTCTAGGCTGAGCTAGCCTAGATTTGAGCTTAGTAGCTTGAATACAACTAAAGGTGAGTAGAAATAATCTATTAGCCATGATTTTATAAAATCTAAACCTACAATGTAAAGAGTGTATATTTTCATATTTAATTTTTTACTACTTTTGGCCTACTAAGTTTAAATTTAAAATTTCACTTGTTTATTCAAAATAGCTAACAAACTAGTAATAGAATTTCAGTTGTATTTAGCCCTAGATCACTTTCATAGTATTTTTGTAGTGAGCCAACACAACAAATATAGAGATATTGATGTACCCGTGTTTGCCTTAATTCAACATTAACAAAAAAAATGTGTGGTTGATTTATATATATATATATATATTCAAAATGGAATGTGCAAAATTAATTTCTAGTTAATTCAATTACTCACATCCATTAGTACGCTAGATAATATAAAACCTCAATAGTTTGGTTATTCATAGATTTACTTAGTCTGATATGACTAGCATTCCATGTGCAAGTTCAATAACATTGTACAACACCTATCCTTTCAGTCTATTCATACATGCATAGTTATTCAATTCAAATGAAACAAAGTGTTGAAAGTTAGTAGGTTTTTTATATGTTTTCTAATGTATTAGAAATATTATATCATTATTATTATTTAGTTTATTATGTTATATAAGCCTAATTGTCTTGACTTGTTAGGGTTAAATTTGTTTCTCTTGTACTTGCCACCTCTCCTATATACAAGACTGGAGTTTGTAGTTTATTGATAAGTAATGTCTCATAAAGCCTACCATGTTTTTGCATATGGTACCAGATTATTGATCCTAACCCTAGGAAGAGAAAAAGAGAGGCTCCACCTATCCTATAGTCTCTGTCTCTCTTGGCTTAGAATCCTTTCAAGCATCATCCTGACCTCCATGTATCGTTTCTTTTCTTCCTATTTCATTAAAATTCAATTTTGTAACATATTTGTCAGAGCTTTCTATCATGTCCATCACCTATATTTATCTACCTCCCCTGAGTCATATCTATCTAGTATGCTTCCCCACATCCTTCTTGCTATTTGTGCTACTAAGAGGGAGTGTCTTGTGTTTGACGTTTTAGTGTTGTATCTGGCATGCTCATCACAATCCCTTTAGACTTGTTGCTTGGGATCAAAATATAAATTGTCTATTGGAGTCCATGTACATGTTGACGATCAGAATTGCCCTCTTCTCAAGACACAACACATCAACTTTCTTGAAGAACCAACTCATTCAACAATAGCTCTTAGCACTTAAGAGTACGACCCAACCTTCATTTTGAAGGACACTACATATTACAACGGTTGCATCATCCATGGAAAATATCTAATAAGAGAACATCTACACCATGGGAACAGTGGTGGGAATTCAACTCTTTCCAAACATTATGCAGCAAATCCTCTTACTAACTATAGTGTTGCCTCTACCATGGAAGCCCCTCTTCCAAGGATATTGATATATCAGGTCATCCAATTGACATAAAATGTGATGCTAGCATGGAGTACACTCATAACACTCATCATTTATCTTTGTGTACCAAAACATGGGTCTCAGAGCTGGTAAACTTGTTGAGCTTACTATTGGGAGAGTGATTCTTCATGATCGCGGATGTCTCCAAATCAGACAAAATTGTGGTCCAGAAATCCATTGTCCCATGAAGACTGTCGAGGCTATTGAGAAGATATTGACCCACAACAACAAGGGGATCAACTATCAGATTGGAACAAACACTCTCCCTCATTTTTTTATAATTGTTGTTGGATCAGTGGTGGGCTCTATAGGGGGTGAATAGAGCTAAAAACACTTAAACAAAATTTATTAGACCTTCAAGATATTTTTAAGGCAATTTGCAAGTATGAACTTTAAGTGCAAATAAAACATACATAGCAAGGGAGAGAGAGAGATTGAACAATAACAAGTAACACAAACTATGTATAGTGGCTCCAAACTCCAAACTAGGATAGTGTACATCCACTACATAGAGAGGTTGACCTCTAGGATTTTTCTACCATGTCTCACTCGTTATATTCCATCATAAGTGTTACAACATATGACCTTACTTTTCCGGGACAAGGATATCCAACCTTTCCTTTGAGGATAAGGGAGCAAATAACCTCACAAAGGACTTACCCATTGATGACCAAGAGTCTTCTACCTCACCAAGGACTTAACCACTTTTGCAACAAGTTTTCTGCCTTCACCAAGGACTTATCCACTCTTGCAACAAGTCTTCCACCTTGAAGGAATTACCCACTCTTCTCTTGGATCTTCCGCCTTTGACTTCATCTTCTCTAAGGAGAAACTTTCACCAAGGGGATCCTTCTCTTCTTCTTCTTCACCTCTCTTAGCTAAGAGAGAGAATTTTTATCTTCATGGTATAAAGAGATATTGGGAGGTGGAGGAAGTGAGAGCCTCATAAAATATACATGTAGGACTATCTCTCTTACAAATCTCCTACTCATTCTAATGGATGTAGCAAGTAATTAAGCTTAAGAGTGGAAGGAGGCTCTTTGAGGCACTCAACTATAATATAGGGACCTTCATAGTGCTTGGATAATAACAGGATGAAGTCTAAGGAGTCCTATTTATATTTGAGGATGCCTACTAGCTAATATAAGCACTTAAGGACGAATTCTAGATGTTTGGGGTGTTGAAACAATTTTTTTTTTTAGTTTTGCAACACTCCGATAGTTAGAAACACTTTTTTTGCACATTCCATGCAGTGTGGTCGATCGAGTTTCAATAAAGATAACTTGACTGATGACACTATGTGATAAATCAATTTTGAGTTGTTGATCGAGTTTATCCTGGATGGAACTCGATCAATGGCTTAAATTTGATTTGCCTATATGGGGGTATCAGTCGAGTTTGTCCTGGGGAAACTCAGTTGACCTTGGCAGTTCCCAAGATCCATCAAGGGTGTCAGTCGAGTTTATCCTAGATGAAACTCGACCAGAAAATTTCCTTGTGGTGGCTTTTAAAAAGTGCCATAGAAGTGCTTACATATTCTTTTTAAGTTCTCTATATTTTTCTAAGCTTGATTACAAGTCATGCAATCATTACAAATGATTTACAACATGATTCTAACAGATTTGATGTCTTTTCCACAAAAGTGCACTTGTATTGATTTTGACTTATTTTTATCCAAGTTAGGATGCATAAGTTTAGCATTTGGAGTGTGTCTATACCTAATTTGAAATCACTCAAATAGAAGCATTAGACACAAATAAGTGGAATGGTTAGTCATTATCAAAATAAGGGTTTAGTCAATTAGACTTTGAGAGTCAATTAGACTTTGAGTCAACAATTTTCCACTTATAGACACTATGCCAATTGCTAATTTGATCCTTATTCAGATCTGGTTTTTTTAGTCTAATCCATAACTTTTCAGTTTGCATAAAGATTCATTTATTTTTCTATCTGGATTTGTCTAATCAAGTCATATAGCACATTGACTCGTGTTGTCCAATATACCTACAACATATTGTAAAATAAAAGACTCAGTCCTAGTTTATAAAGTGCCAAATGGGGGCACCATGCTGATCTTTTTCTTCCTATCCATTGACAATTTTATCCCCTACCACCCTCATGTGTATCCCTTTCCATGTGAGGGGGGCATTATATCTTTTCCACACCAACTATTCATTCACTTTATATTTACTCTGGGGGTATATAGGAGAGACAATATGAAAATGGAGAGAGAGAATGTGTGAAAAGGGAGTATGAGGGGAGAGAGAGTATGAAGATACTATATGTACCGATTAGTGGAAGTCATCTATTAGCCATTATTTTATAAAATCTAAACCTACAATGTGAAGATTGTATATTGCCATGTTTTATGTTTTATTGTCTTTGCCTCGATAAGTTAAAATAGAGATTTCACTTGTTTATTCAAATGAGATAACAAACTCTTAGTGGAATTCCTATTGTATTTAGTCCTAGATTGCTTATAAACAATTGTTGTGGTGAGTTGGCACAACATATATAGAGACATCGATGTCTTTGTGTTTGACTTAATTCTATAATGGCAAAAAAATACTAACTACATGATCAAAATGGTGTGGTTGATTATATACATGTGTGTGTATAATTTAATAGTTTGATTATACATTAGATTTAATTAGTCTAATAATGGTAGCATTTTATGTGGAAGTTAAATAGTATTGGTATACCTATCCTTTTAGTATATTCATACATACATAGTTATCCAATTCAACTGAAACAATGTGTTAAAATTTGATAGATTGGTCATATATTTTCTTAATGTATCAAAAATATTATGTCATCATTGGTATTTAGTTTATTATGTTTTATAGGCCATATTGTGTTGGCCCATTAGGTTTAAGTTTGTTTCTCTTGTACTTGCCTCCTCTGCTATATGTAGGATGTGAGTTTGTAGTCTATTAATAATTAGTATCTCATTAGACTATCATTTTATTTTGCTCATGGTAGCATAGTATTGATCCTAACCCTAGTTAGAAAAAAAAGAGAGGCTCCACATATGGGGTGGCCTCCGTCTCTCTTGGCTCAGATGCCGGCTAGGCATCATATCGACCTCTATGTATTGTCTCTTTTCTTCTTATTTTATAAAATTCCCATTTTTTTACCATATCTGCTAGAGTGTTCCATCCCATACATCACCTATATTTATATCTCTCCCTTGAGTCATACTATCTAGTTGTTGCTTCCCTGCATCCTCTCTTTTATTTGTGCTAATAAGAGGGAGCATCTCATGTTTGACTCTTTGCATCGTTCCCTTGCATGCCCATCACAATCCCTATAGACATGTCACTCGGGATCAAGATCCACATTGGCTATTGGAATCCATGTATGGGTACCATTAGAATCACCCTCTTCCTAAGATATAACACATCAACTTTCTTAAAGAACCAACCCATCCAGTGAAAACTCTAAGCATCGAGTAGTACATGGCAACCTTCTTCTGAAGGATACAACATATTATAGTGGTTGCATCCTGTGTCTGGGACTCCAGTACAGAGATCTACTAAGAGTGAATCCACACCATGGAAACAATGGTATGGGTTCAAGTATTTCCAAACATTGTGTGGAAAAAACACCTACCAACTGTAGTGTTGCCTCTACCATGGAAGAGCCTCTTCTAAGGATACTGATATATGGGGTCATCCAATTGACATAAAATCCTCTGCTAGCATGGAGTGCAATCACAACACTCAACCATCACCTTTGTGTACCAAGACTTGGGGTCTCAGATCTAGTAAAGCTACTGACTTACTACTGCGAGAGTGCTATTATAGATCACAAATGTCTCCAAATTGGACAATATCGTGGCCGATAAATCCATTTTCTCGGTGAACACTGTTAAGGCTATTGAGAAGATTTTGACCCACATCAACAAGGGGATCAACTACCATATCTGAGTAAGCACTCTCCGTCACTTTTTTTGTGTGATTGCCCTCCAATACACACTATGCCAATTACGAATCAGATCCTTATTCCGATCTAATTTTTATCTAATCCATAACTTTTCAAGTCACATAAAGATCCATTTATTTTTCTATATGGATCTATCTGGTTAGGTCATGTAGCAGACTAATTCATATTATATGTTATATCTATAACATATTATAAAACAAAACACCTCGTGCTAGTTTATAAGGCTTCATATTATTTAACACATCCATCTTTTGATATATTTGTGGTACTTTATTCCCACTAAGCATCTTGCTTCCAATGCTTCATTGGTGTATCTCTTTCCCAATGACAATATACTTCTTTGTGTTTGTGCCACTTTGTGTATGTAGTTGGATATATACACTTCAGTTATAATATTTAGCTACCACTTTCACACAATTGAAGGATCTCAGTTATATCATTGACATACATTGGGTCAAAGCACCTTGCGCTCTTGCACTTATTCCAACCTCTTGTTCCCTTATCATATTGCGCTTATTACAACCTTTTATTCTATTTAGTTTTATTTTTGTAGCAATCATGCTGCATCTCAAAAGACATGGATGGTTACTTTTCAGAAGCTCATCAATAGCAAGCCTAAAATACTACACCTACGAGGTTGATGATTTGTCCAAATTTTATCTTCATCAAGCTTATTTTATTCATGTATTGTCGAAGATGCATCTATCATTTCTCAATTGCCAAGATGGTCCTTCTAGTAATCTATGTTGGTTTCCTTAATGGTATTTTTCATCCCGTCAAGCCCCAGAGTGTCACACTTCAGATGGATATAGTTTGAGATTCTTCATCACCTCATCATATCTTTATTTGAAGACACGTCTACCTCTACATCATTTGATGTGTTGGTTGTGCTTATTTTAACCACACATTTGTTTTTCGAGTGAAGATGGTGTATTCATGATGTTTTGATTGTCTACTTCATATTGATGGTGGTGAACTTCATTCCATATGCACTTTAGAAGATATTCTTTAATGCTCAAGTACTTCCAGCCTATAGAATATCATTTCAAGGGAGGCATCAGCTGACCTAACAGTTATGGATCCATATTTTGATGATGACTTAACATTCCATTCATGTGTATCTAATATGTCTATTTGATATCAATTCCAGGTATTACGTACATGAAGAGGATGAAATTAGAAAATCCTAGTTTTCCAGATAACAAGTCAAAATTAATGCAAATACAAGTTTTGAAGAGTTGACAATATCTCTATTAGAATCATGTTGTAAATTATTTGTATTGAAAGGTATGACTTGTTAATAAGCTTTAGAAAAATCAAGAGCACTTAATTTGAACATTTAAGAACTTTTTTGGCATTCAAATATGATCACAGACATGCTTGTCGGTCAAGTTTGTCCTACTGGTAACTCAACCGACAACCTATCTGGCTCTTCCAAGGTTGGCCAAGTTTGTCTTGGTGGCAACTCAACTGACACCCTACAATAGCAATACAAATTAAGGCCGTCGGCCAAGTTTGATCCAAGATAAACTCGACTGAAAACTTCAAATTGTTTTGTCATATAGTGTTGTTGTTTGAGTTTCCCAAAAGGTAACTCAGCCGACAACATTGTACGGTAAAATGCAAAAAGTGTTTCTAGTCATTAGAGTGTTGCAAGACTTGAAAATATATCTATTGGAACACCTAAAATGGCTGGATTTTGATCCTAAGTGTCTCTATTGTGCTATTAGGCAACCTCAACTACAAATAGAGCTCCTTGGACTTCATTCCAAGTTTGCCTTGTATGCTCCCTTGCTATAGTTGAGTGATTTTGCCTCTAAGAGACCCTAATCTCTCTCAAGCTTGTTTATTAATATACATCCAATCGAGTGAGTTAAGATCCTTGTAAGAGAGATTCTCCAATGTACATATTGTGAAGCTCTTCACTCTCTTTCCCAACCTATCTCTAGCAGAGTGGTGACTTGAAGGTGATCTCCTCAAAGAAGGAAGTGGACTTACTTTAAGAAGGAAGTGTTATCAAATGTGGAAGATCTTCTACAAGAATGGGTAAGACCTTGGTGAAGGTGAAAATTCTTGGTAGGTAGATAGGCAAGTCCTTTGTAATGGTTGTTGGCTCCCTTATCCTTAAAGGGAAAGGTACGTACCCTTGACCTTGAACATGGAGGTCTATATGTTGTAACTCTCATATAAGAAGTGTGACATAGTTGAAAATCCTAGAGTTTGACCCCTACAGGTAGTTGATGTATATCTCCTATTTTGAAGTTTTAAATCACTATAAATCTTAGCCTTCTTGTGGCGATTGTTCCATCTCTCTCCCTTACTTTTTAGTATAGCAATATCTTTTAGCAAATATCTTGAAGGCATATTGTGTTTTGTTTTAGTGCTTCTAGCTCTATTCACCCCCACTAGAGCCCATAGATCCAATACATCATAAAATCTTTTATTTGTTGGAGAGGTATGTATAAGGGGGAGTGAAAATCTTATATAAGGAGTGACATTTTTATCCTATTTGTCATATTATCTAATTGAGTCTTGTAAGTCCAAGCTATATAAGTGCTTCACACATACTCCTGATTGAGGGGCAGTGTTAGAATTATTGTTATTTAGTTTATTATGTTATATGGGCCTAATTTTCTTGACCCATCAAGGTTAAGTTTGCCTCACTTGTACTTGCATCCTCTACTATAACTAGGAAGGCAGTATGTTTTCTATCAGTAAGCAATATCTCAATATCCTTCCATTTTATTTTCCACAAAAATATTTGTTTTGATATTATTTTTAGTACTATGGATGCAATGTAGTATATGAAAAGAATACATAAATGTATAGTACATGCTTAAGCAAATGAAAACTAGTGCATCATTGTACTAGAACTCAACAATAATTTAGACAAGTAGATGCCATGAACACTATATAGCTCATGCATAGGTCTAAGCCACAATGGAAGAAATAATTTATCCAATCGGAGAGGCCAAAATAGGTAGCCGGTATGTGCCAATGGGGCATGAGGTCTAAACTCGACGAGTACAAAATCTTGAATAACAATATAGCTTGTTGGTAGTATACCCTGAGAGCCAATCATGTGACAATTGTATTGTCATACTCTTAAATTGATTTGCTTACTAAGGAAATTCCAATTGTTATGTTTGCTTCAATGTGAGATAATGTATAGATATAATGATGTCCAAAGAATGTATGACTCAATGACATGTGATTTGAGGATGAGGACCTGAACATGAGATCATGTTTATGCTAAGAGAATCCATTCTTGTGTAGATCCTTAGTCAAATATTATTATGGAAATTAGGAAAAAAAATAATACATTAAGACTAGTATGTGTTTTGACTAATGACTACATATCATTAGTCATGATATTGTATATCAAGTCAAACACGTAGGTACTTGTTATGAACAAGTATACTAGACAAACCCAACTTGAGTATGATACATGGGATCTATAGATAGTAGTCAAAATCATATTTCACATGAGAGTGGTGATTGTATTCCTTAGACTTGAAGTCACTACAATGATCGCATGTTGTTTGGTGTACTTTAACACTACACGACGTGACCTTGAATAAGGGTTGCCATACTGGTAGTGTTTGGGTGCACTGTGATACATGTGGATTGTGAGTGATGTACATGGAAATTGTCTCTCGTATTAGTGATATCCCGACCACTTGATGGGTGAGACTATGAATTGCATGACCATGCTTGTGTGAGTCAATATATGATATTGAGCTCATATGTATCTCAAATAAACTGCTCTAAATTAAGGAACAAAGATTGAATATTATGAGGATGACATTTCCATGTCTCATATTCAATATGGAATCAAAGATGGAGGGGTTATACAATCATTGTAGCACTGGTCACAATATTAGGTTGAAGTTGTTCTCCAACTTCTCTAATTACTTGGGTGGCATCGAAGTCCTGATAGATACCAATCATTGTTTGTGAAGTCATAATGTGATTGGTGACATCACTACCAACGTAATGTGAAGCTTATAGGGTCACACACATAGGATGAATAGGGGAGAGGAGTATAAATATGGACACATCATTAATTGATTGCTAAAAGGTTTAAGTAGTTAATTAGATCATTGACAGACTGACCAGAAGCCCATCCAACCAATTGAAAGTCCAGTCACCTGACTGGATAAACTAGTAGATTGAATGGAAATTCACTTGAGTGATGGAGTTGAAATAAGTCCAATTGATTGATAGGATAGTCCAACCAGCCAAATGGACATGATCAACCAATTGTTCGACTGGATAGTCTAGTCATCTAACTTGACTGGATCAATAAGTATTCTAAAACGTTTTGCTACAACATTGTCATTCAATTGAATTGGACAGTTAGTTGACTGGATGTCCCGTATGGGTCACTAAAAATCAACTCATTGACTTTTTGTTTACTAAGAGTTCATTAGAAACCATGCTTCCTTGTATCTCCTATAAATAAGGATAGGACGACCAGGTTGTTGCTTACACCTTTTGACATGTGAACCCTAGTCGTTGTTACCCATAAGAAGAAAGAGAGAAAGAATATTTTGCAATGCTAGCATGTTTCCAAATGGAAAGGTTGCTCCTCTCCTGGCTCTTGAAGTGTGACATGGCATTCCCTTCATGCATGTGGATGATATAAAGGCTCATACACCTTTATGCCTACATTGGGAGACATCATCAACATTTTTTTGTGTTCCTTATTCTTTGCGAGGAGTGTCATTGGATCTACTCTGTGAAAATGTGTATCTCACATCCCTTCCTTCCTCATATGTTATTTTGTTGAGATCTGCTCATGGGAATGTAGAGACAATTTTTGTTGCTTCCTCTACGACAGTCGCTTCCAGGATGCCTAACAATGGTATCAAAGCCACATTTATCTACTATATATAGGGAACATAGAATCAATGTGTTCGGATTTGTTTTTTGCCGATTGTGTTGATATATGTGACATGAATGATAAAATGTTAATATGCATATCATGTTAATGCCCACATGCATCGTAACATGGATTTTGATATGGCAAATGGGGTCTATTACAAGAAAATGTGATTTTTCTCAGTGCATCAAAATAAAAGTACATAGACATTTACAAGGCCCATGATTGTACCATGTTTTTTTTCTAGGATGTAAAAAATGATTCATCAAGATTTTCCCTTATAAAAATATGTAACTTTTGATATATATATATATATATGTATATATATATATACACACACACACACACACATATATATATATATAGTTTATGGTATATCTATAAACTACACATGTCCCCTTTATAATACATTTTTTTTGGTATATGTTTGCTTGGTTATGGCCAAATACCCCTTTTGTGTATGCATGATGTGGATATGAATGTATACTTTTGGTTGACAAGTATTAAACTTACATGTCGAGCCTCATATTCTATTCCATATGTAATGGTTTATATTACCTCTTCATCCCCTGGAATGTAAATTGAGGTTTCTACATATCATGTAATATCAGATAGGAATAGAATAAGTGTTGGAGGACTTGGCATGAAAAGACAACCATGAAGATCGAAGGAGCATCCATGGAGTCATTTATTGTTGTGCAACATAAGTGTAGGCTCCTGTGGGAGTCCCAAGTTGATGATGCATGAGATGCAATGGACCTTAGGTGGACGATAATCCTTTATAGCTCTAAAAGAATTACAAGTATGGTCATAACTAATGTTTTATATTTATGTAATGTGTGTGGACAATGGATATAATGTGTATATGATACATATTAATAGTATGTGGTGATATGTAAATGCATATAAATAAAACCCTTCATAATAAATAGTAACACTAAGAAGCTTTTCAGTATGCAACACACATGAAACCCTGATTAACTGTGTGATCAAGCAAGAGCATAGTGCACTATTCAACCTCGGGAGTGTGAGAATAGATGTGTGTCTGCCAAAGAAGGGTGCATATTCAGTAGTGTTGGCCTTTAGGTGTGACTTAACTAGGTGGTTGTAATAGGATTAAGAATCTAGAGGCATATAGATGGTTATGAAAAAGGGTTGTGCATCCATCTATCAAGAGTTTTAGTATATGTAATTGGAAAACATTAACTACCTATAGATTCAAGTTGTGGGTGATCAGCCGAAAATGACTCATGACCCGATGAAAGATGGATGATTTCTCATTAAAAGATCGTATGAAGCAATCTTCCAAATTAACAATGAGTGTTGTTAATTTGAAATAAAATAGTGAGAGCGATATTTAATTAAAGACCAAAATAAAAATGATGGAACTTTCTCAAATAAAATAGTAACTCATGCACATACTTCTTGTAGATCAAATGGTAAACAAAAAGAATAAATATTCATTGTGATCCATCCTCAAGAAGGGAAATCATAATGGAAATAAATTCCATGACTGGTTCATGAGATTTGGAATTGTTCTCACACACAAGTGTAACCTCTATGTCCTAGATACACGAGTACCAGATGAACCAACTCCGAATGCACCTAGGGCAAAAAGGGAAGATTATCATAAGCATTTGGATGACGTCATGACATAAAATGCCTTATGTTGTGCTCCATGAATCATGAGCTTCAAAAGTAACATGAGAATGCAAGAGTTGTTGAGACGATAACATGTCTTAAGAACATATACCAAGAACAAACAAGGTAAGATGGTTGTGGTGTCTTCAAGGCACCGTTTAAGTGAAATATGGCAGACGATGATCCAGATGGTCCCCATTTTCTCAAGTTGATTGGGTGTGTAAAAGTCTAGAGCGGCTAGGATTTCCTTTAGTCTAATGTTTAGTTGTGTATGTGATCCTAAAATCATTGTTAGATTCATAGAAACAAGTTTATATGAATTACAACATGAACAATTTCATTATACCGCTATTAGAGCTACTTGGTATGTTAAGAACAATTGAGGGGAAAATGAAAGACATGCCCATATATGTATTTATCATCAAAAGAGGAAAAGAAAAGTCCAAGGGAAAAGGAAAATCTAATAGAAGTTATAAGACTGGTCAAAAGTCTACATATTTCACACTTAATGCAAGAGGAGGAGTGGGTAAAGAAGGAAATTGTCACAACTATCACCATGCTAGACATTGGAAGAGAAATCATCCTTATACCTTTAGAGTAATTAAAGAACAAGAAGGGTATAGAGATATCCACTTCAAGTATACATGTTTTAGAAATAATCTTATCTACTTATTTAACATCGATATTAGTTACCGGGTATGGATCTCACATATGTTCAAATATGTAGGATCTGGAAAAGAAGTAGACCCTTGAAGAAAGGGAGGTGGATCTACACGCTACAAATGGAGAAAGAGTTATTGCAAATGTTGTAGGCACCTACTATTTATATATTCCTAGTGATCTTGTAATAGAGTTAGATAACTTCTATTTTGTACCTGCCACAAAATAGGAACATCACAAATGTTTCACGTTTGGCCAAGAATGATTTTGAATTTCATACCATGAATGATCGATGTTCTATTTATAAAGATGAATGTTTTTATGGTAGTGCCCTTATATATTGTGGACTTAATTTGGTTGATCTTGAGACATATATCTATAACATAAATACTAAGAAGCTTAAACTTGGTGACTTTGTCATCTAGGTCATGATAAATGAGGAGCACATTTCAAAACTCAATAAATATTTATATCTAAACTCCTTTGAGTTTGAATTAATTGAAACATGTAAATCTTACTTATTAGGAAAGATGACAAAAGCACCCTTTACCAAAAATAGTGATAGGGTAAGTACTTATTAGGACCCATACTTACTGATGCAAGTGGACCTTTTAGCACAAAATCTAAAATTGGGTATCGATGCTCATCAAATTTACTGGTGACCTCAGTAAATATGGTTGTGTATATGATGAAACACATGTCAGATACCATTGAAAAGTTAAAGGAATTCATGAATGGACTACAAAATCAACTTGGAAATAGAAATAAAGCACTTCGATCAGGTCGAGGTGGTGAATATTTAAGCTAAGAGTTTGAGGCCCTCTTGAGGGATTGTGGTATTGTATCACAACACACTTCACTTGGAACACCAAATATTATTTATGTACCAGGAAGAAGGAATTGCACCTTGTTGGAAATGCTACAATCAATGACGATTTCTTCTATTCTTGCGACTTCCCTCTGGGTATATATCCTAAAAACTTTAATGTTTACACTTAACAACCTACCTTTTAAACTCATTTTGAAGACACTATATGAGATATGGATTGGGAGTGCTCTAATATGTCTTTTATGAAGATTTGGGGATATGAAACTTGTATCAAGAAATAGTTTTTAAAAAAGCTCGGACCCAAATCTAACATTTGTCATTTTGTTGGATATCCTATATAAACTAAGAGATATTACTTCTAGATTCCATCTGATAACAAAGTGTTTGCTTCCAGAACTATTGTATCTCTTGAAAAGGAATTTATTTCCAGAGGAACCAACAGAAGGAAAATAGAACTTGAAGAAGTTGCATACTAGAAAGTTAACATTAAGCCTATGGAGGTCGATATAGAACAAGAGGAATCACAAACTGTTGTGGAATCTCAAGTTCATCTTGTAATACAAGAACCTCAAAGGTCTAATAGACAATGTCTTGATCTAGAGAGATTTAGATTTCTTGTGACTCAACAAGATGATGTGTTGGTCATTATGAGGATGAAACAATAACTTACAATGAGGGTATTGAGGGATCAAATTCTCACAAATTGCGTGAAGCCATGACATTTGATATGGAGTTTATGTATACAAATAAGGTACAAACCTTGATGGATCCACCTGAAGGGGTAAAACCCATAGGGTACAAATGAGTCTTCGCGAATAAGACCAACATGGATGGAAATGTACAAACCTACAAAGTTTAATTGGCAGTAAAAGGTATCAATCAATTTCAGGGTGTAGATTATGAAGAAACTTTTTCACCAGTTGCCATGGTTAAATATGCCAGTATCATGTTTGCCATTACAACTTAGTGTGACTATTAAATCTAGAAAATTGATGTTAAAATTGCATCCCTTAATGGTAATCTCCTTGATTATATGTATATAACACAACCCGAAGGTTTTTCACTCTAAATTAAGGCAAAAAGTATGTAAGCTACAAAGGTCAATGTAAGGGTTGGAGCAAGCATCCCAAAGACGAAATCTTTATTTTTATGAGATAGTCAAACAATTTGGCTTTATCAAAAATGAAGATCAACCTTGTGTTGAGAAGAACGTTAGTGGGAGCATAATTGTATTCCTCATGTCTATGTAGATGACATGCTATTGATGGGTAATGAAATCCCTAGTCTATAGTTTGTTAAGATATGTTTGGGAAGCACCTTCTCCATAAAGGACTTAGGAGAAGCATCTTATATACTTAATTAAAAAGTGTAGAGATATATTTATAAGGCTTCTTGGTCTAGTCAAAGTACATATATTGACAAAGCGATGAAGAGGTTCAATGTTCAAGAGTCCAAGAGAGGAAAATTAGCCATGTTTCATGGAATAAGTATCTATAGAGCTCAAAGTCCCAACTCTTCAGAAGAGATGGCACCCATGAGTAAGATCCCATGTTCCCATGTAATTGTATAAATCATATATTCAATGTTATGTACATATGTTGACATATCGTATGATTTGAGAATGACAAGTAGGTTCAAGTTAAATCCCGACGGTAGTCACTGAATTGTTGTAAAGAACATCCTTATGTACTTGAGAAGAGATAAGGATTAATTCCTTATTTGTGGTGGTGCGAAAGATTTGTTGTAAAGGGATACACCAATGCAAAATCCAAACTCACAAGAATGATTATCAATAACAATCAGGTGCTTTTTGCCTCAACAATAGAATTTTGAGATTGGATAAGTTACAAGCATGAGACACTAGCTTATTCTACAATAAAGGGTGAGTAAATTTCTGCCTCAAACACAGCAAAGGAAACTATATGGATCAAGAATTTCATTGGTGAACTAGGATGCATTAGGGTTTTATTACGACAATAATTGAGTCACTGCACAAGCTAAAGAACCCAGATCACACCAGTGTTCCTAGCATATACTATTGTGCTACCACCTCATACAAGATATTGTGCATTGAGGATATGTGAAGATTTGCATAGTACCAACCGAAAGTAATGTTTTTGTTCCTCTAACAAAATCCCTTTCACAACAAAAGCATGATGGTCATGTTATATCACTTGGACTTATATTTGTGAGTGATTGGCTCTAGTGCAAATGGGAGACTTTTGGTAGTATGACTTGAGAGCTAGTTAGAATATGATTGTTGATACACTTTGTAATTCACTTGATTATTAAGGCAATTCAAATTATTATGTTTTCTTCAATATGAGATAATAAATATATGTAATGATGTACTAAGAATGTATAACTCAATGCAATGTGATTTCAGGTCGATAACCTAAACCTGAGAGCATATGCATGTTAAGAGTATCAATACTTGTCTAAGTCCTGGTCAAATTTTATTATGGAAAATAGAACAACAATAAACATTAAGACTAGTATGTATGTTGACTAATGACTATGTCTAATTGGTCATGATATTATATATCAAGTCAAACATGTAGATACTTGTTATGAACAAGTGTACTAGATAGACCCAACTTTAGTATGATATATGGAATCTATAAATAGCAGTCAAAATCATATTTCATGTGACAATGGCGATTGTGGTCCTTAGACATGAAGTCACTGCAATGATTGTGTGTTGTTTGATGTACTTTAACACTACTCCAACGTGACCTTGAATAAGGGTTGCCATACATGTAGTGCTTGGATGCGTTGTGACACATATGTATTATTGTGAGTGATGTAGATGAAATTTGTCTCTACAACCAAAGTGATATGTCAAACACTTGATGAGTGAGACTACAAATACATGTCCATGCTCATGTGAGTCTATATACAATATTGTATGTATCTCAAATAGTCTACTCTAGATCAAGGAACATAGACTGTACACTAATAGGATGGCATTTCCATGCCTTAGATTCAATCTAGATATTAGAACCTAAAGGATTATACAATCATTGTAACATTGGTCCCAACATTGGGTTTAAGTTGTTCTCCAACATATAGATTTACTTGGATGGCAATGAAGTCTTGCTAGATATTGTTTATTGCCTATGAAGTCATAATATGATTATTGATGTCATTTCCAACGTAATATGGATTTTATAGGGTCACACACATAGGATGAATAGGGAAGGGTACTATAATCATGGATAAATGATTAATTGGTAACTAAGATGTTTAAGTAATCAATTAGATCATTGGCAGACTTACTAGAAGCCTACTCAGATGATTGGAAAGTTCAATTGTCCAACTAGATAGACCACTCAATCAACTAGAATGTTTAGTTGATTGAATGAGCTGAAATCAACCCAATTGATTGACTAGACAATATAGTCAGTTGACTAGACAAGATCAGCCGATCGGTCGACTTGATACTCCAGTCATCCAGTTGGACTGGATCATACATATTTCGAAAAGTTTTGTTACATCTTAGTCGCCCAAGTGGACCAACTAGTTGGTCTATCAACTATCTCAAATGGGTAAAAGCATTCCATTGCCTTTTCACTTCAGGGTTTATTAGAGACCTACTTCCGTGCCTCTTCTATAAATAGGGGTATGACAATTAGATTTTTGGTTATCTCTTTTTGACACATGAGCCTTAACCAATATAAGGCACAAGAAGAGAGATAGAAGGAAACGTTTTGTAATGCTAGCATGTAGCCAATGAAAAGGTTGCTTCTTCCCCTTGGCTCTTGAAGTGCTATGTGGAGTTTTCTTCATTCACGTGGACAATATAGAGACACAAACAACTATATAATTGCGTTGGGAGAAAATTGATGACATCTTTATGCATTCCTTGTTCTTTATGAGCAACTTTACCAAATCTACTCTACAACAATGTATACCTCACATCCCTCCTTCCTGATATATTGTCATGACGAGATCCGCTCATGGGAACATGGATTATTTTTTTGCTTCTATTGTGCATGTTGCCCTTAAAATTCCTAACATGGGTATCCAACATAAACACAGAGAGTTTGACAAGACCCACTGGTATGTAACATTGACCCAATTTCCCTAAGGTATAACATTTTAGTACAATTACAATTAGGTACCGATATTAACTAGAGATCCCAGTGATACCCAATTTAGTTACTCAATGAGTCAGCATTGTAGAACCACTGATGTAGGTAGTACAAAGAGTACTTTCACTCTCTGATTGTGTGGTCATGTTTAGAGTATGAGTCTAGTTTGTTTGACAAGGTGATACATCCATTGGGGTAAGATGTGGTGAGCCTCATTGCAAACCAAAAAGCTAGTTTAGTCAACTTAGAATCACCACTTAGCCCTAAGTCTTATATGATGAAATTGTAGCTTATTCAAACACTTTCACATATTGTTGTACACTTCATGTCAGACCCATACCTAATATTCTCTCTTAGACCACAAGATTACAGTCTAAGGTGATTAAGCTTGCTAACACAAACACTCTAAACTTTTTATTTCCTTGTTGTACATACAAGGTATGACACTTGCATAAAATCCTTTATATACAAGATCTGTCTCATAATCAAATTACAATAAAAACACTCGATAGCTCATCTCGTTCTAATCCATGAGTCACATATCTTACAAACAATTCTATAAGGAAGGAAGACACAAAGCCTTATACTTAAATAATACAACTCTTTATTTTCTCGCTATAGGACCTACAGTGGATAGGGATTGCGACTATCCAATTCTACCTTAAAACACTACTAATATCCTTCTATGATAGGATTCTTCTGAAATTTATATCTATCTCCATCATCAGTAGGATTACCTAAAGATTTGTTCAGTAAGTGTGAGCTAATTGCTTAGTGAATAGAAATTCACCTAGTAGACAAGATAACACAAGTATGATTTATTTATGGATCTACAACATAAGCATACATAGGTAGGCTATACTAAACTGAATGAGATGTAATGTAAATTCATCGATATACTAAATACTAAAAAGTACCTAAAAATATATTTTTGAGTCAGTGTAATTGAACAAAAAAATTATGAATCTGACTTCTTAATCTTTTTAATCACTTTATTAATGTCCTAGACCCACACGAGGCATAACCCAATATGGTAAGCATGACAACAAATTATGATCTCACCATATAAGACTTAAAGTTTACCTAGAATTCTAAGACTGCTAACTAGCTACTCGGTCTGCAACGGGCTTCACCACGTCTAGCCTTGACAGCTATATCAACTGGCTGAATAAACTGGACTCCTCTAAATTTAGGTACTCATGAGGATAGTCAAATCACTATAGCTTATTATACTTACATAAATGGTTCTAAAAAGATTGAATCACTAATTAGTAAATGAACTGAGTACCACCAAGATCTCCATTTATTGTTGGGTACTTATCTATAATTGTACTGAAACTTGGTACCACCATGATCTCTAGTTATTGTTGGGTACCATTGGGTATCATCGTAATATCCGGTTCATGATGGATACCCCTACTATAATTCAAGGAGTCGTCCATGTTGGGCTTAACCCCTTGTGCCCCACTGGCACTCTCTGACCCCCCCACTTGGATGATGCAAGTGGGCAAGCTGGTTCCTCCATTATGGTGTAAACCTCCACAAGGAATCTACAATTTTTAGGGCATCTAGTTGACGAATGATTATTTAATTTCACTTTTCAATGAGCTATCAACTTTTATTAGCTTAAGTCTATAAATAAATCATTCCATTTTCCTTTCTAAATCCTATACTACAATATTGCTACTAAAATTTAATTCTAAAAAAAATTGAGTACTTCTGGTACTTTGAAAAGGCATTTAATTGAACTATAAACTTTCAATGCTATAGTTCACTTGAACTAAATAATTGTAGCTTATCCGAGCAATCCAAGTTAAAACAATACTATTAATCCTTCATAAAAAATATAACTTCTTTTGATTTAGTTGATCTATACTAAATTGAACTACAGACTTTCAATAATATATTTCACTTGTACTGAGCACCGTATATCACTTACACTTACTACTTGAGCATTTCATAATATAGTGGAATGATCCATACTATATTTGTAATGCTCGGGCCCACTACCCAAGGCCCCAATAGAATTTCAGAAATGGTGAATTTTAGAAATGACGAGTGGCACCACAAATTACCCTAGCCTTAACCGTGTGCTTTGTACTCACTCACGCCAAGCCAAGATAAACTTTCGAACTGGTCACCCATCCTAGTACTACTATGAGCTGAGCACACTTAACCACAAAGTTCTTTAGTGATGTGCTCCATGAAAAGGAGGTGCACCTTGGTGATATAGGCAGTCCAATCATTCCTTTTAAATTCATTTTATCTGACACTTGAAATCATGTGATGTTACCATATACCATATATTGCATGCTAAATACTACTTATTATGTTCTAGCTTATCAATATTGATCAACTAGTAATTAAATTATATATAACCTAAACTGCTAGGCCAAGCATCAAATAAATAATACTATAAAGAATCTTGCACTTTATCATCTAATATTCATAACCTAAAGGAAATCGAACCATACAATAACACTTCTTAGCATGTATTTTGTTACTAGAGATTTAGTGCAAAAACAGACATACTGTTGTCTCTAAATTTCTTTATATTTAGATCTAATACAAATTCTTATGCACATATTTTAGAACTAAAATCATTCAACTCCCATAATTTCTAGCTAATTTATTCATTCATACCTTAGAAATTTGAATTAGGACTTGTTGAACCAAGAATAATATAAAGTAAACAAGCCAAATACTCATGCTTCATGTTGTAGCTTAAGTTGTATGAAAATCAAGGCTAAAAGATGAATATATACTCACCTATACTCAATCTATATTATTGTTCATTGAGTTTGAGCTAGATAGACTCAAATTCCAATGTACTGAGCTTTGATTCATGCTCTATACCTCCAAGAACAACTTAATAAAAGATTTATAGGTAAAAAAGGAACCTACTAGAGGTAGAAGATGAATAAATAAGGTCAAGGACAACTTTTAGTTGAAGAATCAGGGAGTTATGATCAAGGTAACATGAAGAGAAGTAAATATTAACAATCAAAAACTACTTACCAAGTTGGATTTGTAACGAAACCATAAATTGTTTACCATTCTTCATGTTCTCATCCAAAGATTGCCCTAAAACGTGCCTTCCACTTCATATTTTCCATGGTCTAAGGCTCTGGTTGTATATAGGACTAAAATACAAATCTAACAAAATAAATTTCATTGAATTCCAAAGAGTATGGGAAAAGTTATGCCGTTTTTGTAATTGGTTGTTCTTGGCGGTTACACATGTCAAACCATCAATCATACCTTCTCTTTTGCAACCAACTATCGGTTTTCAACCGGAGGTAATTCTAGATGAAAACTTAAAACTGCCACAACTTCATCATTTTTACTCCAATTTGGTTCTTTTTTTGTCTTTGACTCATAATTCAATTCTCTAAAGTTTTACAATAAAAGTTTGATATAAATATTGATAAAAAATTTATTTATTTATTAATTTCTTAAGTGTCTATGATGCACTTCTACATACATATATGGGTTATTACTATATCAACTAGGGTTCAAATATCGTAGAATGCTCAAATCATGATTTCGAACTCATCAAAAAACAAGTATAAACTACGACAAAACTGAAATTGACTATTCAATAATGTAAGGTACTAATAAAGATGTAATTAACATAAGTATTATATTAAACCCTCAAATTACCAGTAAAATAAGATATGGGTTGTAACAACCTTTATCCATTAAGGAATTTCAACCACGAAACTTATGGGTATGTAAGAACCACAATACTAAGATTACATTTCTATATATTAACTCATACAACCCCCTTAATCTGAGATTCACATCCACATTCTTCTCTGTTTAACTTTCAAAGTAACAAATATGGTGTAGTAAACCATCTCAAGCACAACAAGAATGTTTCTCTCTCATACTAAATTATTGAAGACGAATCTTCCATTATACAGTACTATTTCTTGAGGCTCCGCCCTCAACTGACATTTTGATCTAAACTGTATCATTGTATGCAATATACTTTTCTATACTTCTGAATACATCAGAACTAAACAAAGAAAACATAATTTATCCTTTTTTATGACACTAGGATTCAAATCTTGAAGCCCCATAGACTATAAACATGAATTAAGTCAACCAAGTTGTATTGGGTTACAAACCAAATAAGAACACATGAACAACTGATTATTCCTTTTATCCTATACATTAGACCCATGAACATGCCTGTAGTTGCTTCTACATCCTTATTATGCCCTTAAAAGTTATAACTTTATAAATTTTACCATTTTAAAATATTTCAAAAGTTTATACATACCTCCTTTCATATCATTACTTATTTATCCTTACTCATCCTTTATTTTTGGCTCCTTGTTTGGAATTAATGTACATTGAAAGGATTACCATATGGTTCACCGTGTTGGATCATTTACAATTCACTCCTTACTACATGAGATATTATTACTTCTCTATCCAAAATTTCCTCATTAGAAGAAGGGTAGTCTAGTTTTGGTGGGTTTAGGGAATCAAATTCCACTACATTGACAAGAGGATAACATATCTCTTTAGTATCTGACTTAATTGACGTATTGAGATGAGAAGGGATACACGATAGAAAAGTCAAAATATCACCTTATTCTATTTGTAAGAGCTCCATAACTCTTTTCTAGAGATGGTCATAGAAGAATCTTCCTCTTTAATATGTTCAACATTAACCCAGAAGATGGCTGAATCAAAAGTAAGCTTGATCTGGCTTGTGCTTTGACTTGGGACTTTAATATGCCAATTGGTTGGAAAGATGAGTCACTCAACTATCTTTTCTCTTCTATAATATCAATAGATAAACAATAGATGTTACTATGGAACTAGCCATGAGTGGAGGAATAATAACAAAGCAACTAAGGGCAATAAGGATGAAAGATAGTACATATATGGTAATACTACTAGAACCAACATGCCTTATATAGAATCATGTCCAACACTCATGTGAAATTGGATAAGGACGAATTCAAAACTTATATGAACAAAGATAGCAGCTATATCAAGGTCATCCAAAGGTTTTGCACTTTCTAAGAGTACATAGATACCAAGAATGAATAGTATAGGGCTGAGACATGTTGTCCTTGTCTAGGTGTATGGGTTTTGTTCATCCTCGGTAATGTCAAATCTTAATTCTGTGTATTGTAATTTTTCATTTGATCCTTTTGGTTATAAACTTTCCTCGATCAGGTTGATATGTAAAATTCTTATCTTAGTGTCATATCCTATCATTTTCTTCTTTCACTTTTGTATTCAATTTTGAATGTTTCTCATTATTTTCTCACTAGTTTACTTTCAATGTAAATTTCTTTTTCTTTGGCTTCAAGCAAGGAATACTCAAGAAAAGGAGAGTATGATTGTGAACTAATATTCTATCCTTCTTAACATTCTTTTACTACCTTGCTCTCATCCAAGTCTAAATAATGATTTTTTCTTTTTCACATACCTTAAAATGTTTAGCATTCCTCACTCTTCATATATTCTTTAACAACTAGATTGTTTCTAAACTTGTAATCCATGTATCCTCTTTATGGAACATTGTAATCCTTCTATCTAGAATTACTAACATTTTTTTTAAATTTTCATTTATAACCAAGATTATACATTCCACATATATTTTTCTTAATATCTCTTAGATTTTTCCATACTTTAAATTTCTAAATCAACATTATCCTTAAAGGATGCATAACTAAGCTTAACATATAACACATATTTTACCCAAGTCATGCAGATTGTACAAGGGTCAAAGTTTTCTCTCCACACTAAATTCTTATGTATCTCCAAATGTTCATAACCATGCAGTTTACTCATTTATGTAGAACTATGTGTACCTTTCCTAATCACATATAGTTGCAAGGAATCTATTAAAGTACATTAAAGCGGAACAAATAATTAGTCTACAATGACATAAGTTTCAAACAATAGCAAAAAAAATTGTTTGTAAAGGTATATATCTACATATCTCCTCTTATCAAATAACTTTTCTTGTAACAAGGTTTCATCTTCCCTTGTCCATATTTGTTGCATATTGATTTTTTATTATGATCTCATCTTTCATATGTCCTTGCATATTCTTTAATTTGATCCTTTTGTAAATACTTCTTCTTATTATATCCTTCAATATTATTCATCTTTTTCCTTCTTGGTCCTTCTTTATTTCAAATAATGGATACAATCTCTCACTTAACTATACACTCTATTTCTCTTAGCTTCATCTTTATTTGTCTTTTCTTTATACTTATATTTTAGGTCTTAGTCTCAAGTTTCCTAAATTAACCCAATTATTATTCTCTATAGATTTTTTTATCCTTACTTAAGAAGCGGTCACACCCCTTTAGATATTTTGTTTTAAACATTCATTTCTTGTCAGAATAATATTTCTTCCTTGAACTAATTGTGAAAACTCTCCTTATCCTACTTACTTCTCTTTTATTACCTTTTTTAGGGTTAATTTACTCTAGTTATCATGACTTTTTTTGGTCAACCCGGATGTACTAAGGGTTTTTATCATCCCTTTCATATATTCTTCATTTTTTCAATTTTCTCCATACTAATATGTGTCTCAAATTATATCCTTTCTTCCTTTAAACTCAAATGAAGGTTTCTTGTTTTATGTTCAACCCTGGCACTAGTTATTAATTATAAGTAAATTCTTTATATCCCTTCCATTACCTTGGGATCTCAATATCTTAGTGTGTTACATTCTGGATTTACTTATTCAGAGTTAACTCTCATTAGATTATTAATAGGAATCATTTCATCCCAATAACACATCCTGCCAACTAGACTATGCAAATTTGTACTCCTGGAGCCAAGGGATACTCGAGGTTAACCAACTCCTATTTATGTCAAGCATATGAAAAGGATATTCACTAAGGTGAACTTGCATTAGAATAAGTTTAGGCCTACTTCATGTCCAGAATTACAAACAATATCTAATATAAATTCTGATTGTACAAAAATCTTAACTAAAACATACACTTTTGATTATTGAAAATTCTTGGTTTCACACAGATAATAGTAGTTCTTTTCATTTGAAATCAAACCAGTAGTATAAAGGAAAAATCATATCATTTTCTATCTTATGATCTTATTCTTTTCTTACTTTTTATTCTTCTAACCATAATGCTTAGGATTTCTCTCTAGATCATACTCCCTCTACATATCTGGACAGGGCATATAGGGAAGTATAGATGAAGTAGCTTGGTACGAGTTAACCTAACTTTTCAGATACTTGGCCAATGTATCTAAATGCTTAGACATCCTAGATCTATAATCACACACCTCCTAACTGCTAAACTTATGATTATAACTATCTAACTTAATGGTCATAGATGACTCGAACATAGCTGTAATGCAACAATGTCAGACCCCATACCCCATAATCTCTCTTAGACCATATAATTAGGGTCTGAGGTGATTAAGTTGGCTAACACAAACACGTCCAAACTTTTTCATTCCTTATTTTACATATAAGGTATGACACACAGATAAAATCATGTTTATGCAAACATCCTTCTCACAATCAAACTATAAGATCAATAACTTATAGCTCATCTCGTTATAATACATCAATAACCTATTTTACAAATCATTCTACAAGGAAGGAATATCCAAAGATTTACATTTGACTAATACAACTCTTTCTTTTCACACTATAGGACATAGAGTGGACATGGATTGACATTGTCTAGTTGTACCTTAAAGCACTACTAACATCATTATGTGGAAGTATTCCTTCCTCTAAAATCTATAAATATCTCCATCATCAATAAGGTTACTGAAAGATTTGTTGAGTATAGTGTGTGCTATTGGCTCAATGAGTGGACATTCACTGAGTAGACAAGATAATATAAATATTCTTTATTTATGTATTTGCAACATAAATAGACATAAGCATGATATGAAATACCAAACTGAATGATTTGTATTGTAAATTTAATTAATTTACTAAATATTGAGAATAACGAAACGACACATTTCTAAGTCAATGAACTACAAAATTTTGACTGTCTTCTTAATCTTGTAATCACTTTATTAATCCATTGGACCCACGTGAGGTGTACCACAACATGTAGAATCATTGCCACCAAGCTATGATCTTACCATATAAGACTTAGAGTTGACCTAAGATTCTAAGTATGCTAAGTAGCTATCAGGTCAACAATGAATTTCACGACATCTGGCCTTGACAACTATATTATTTGGCTGAATAAACTGGACTCCTCATCCAAAAATAGGTACTCAGACAGAGAGTCAAAGCACTCTGGCTTAATCAACCTACATTAGTTGTTCCAAAAGGGCTAACTCATTGAGTAGTAACTAAATTGACTACCACACAGATCTCGAGTTATTTGCAATTGTACTAAATCTTGGCACCACCAAGATCTTTGATTATTGTTGGGTACCACTATGCATCACTGGAATCTTCATTTAATGTTGGATGGCCATGCTAATATTCAATAGGTCATCCACATTAGGCTTAATTCCTCGTGCCCCACTAGCACACTCCTGCTTCCTCTACTCGACACTACCAATGGGTAAGCTTTTTCCTCTATTGCAAATCATACCTCCACAAGGAATCCATGGTGTTTGGGGCATCTAATTGTCTAATGATCTTTAATTTCACTTTTCAATGAGCTACTGAACTTTTATTAGCTTAAGCCTGTAACTAAATCATTCCATTTTCCTTTTTGAGTTCTATATTGCAATAATGCTATGAAATATCTTGCTAAACAAAAATGAGTACTTATGATACTTTGGAAAGGCATTTATGTGAACTGCAAACTTTTAATAATGTAATTCACTTGAACTGAATAATCTAAGATTATTTGAACAATCTGAGTTAAAACAATACCATTAATTCTTCATATGAAATACAAGTTTTTAAAATCTAGTTGATATGTACTAAACTAAACTACTAACTTTTAATACTCTTTTTTACAGGAACTGAGCACCATTTATCACTTATACTTAATACTTGAGCATTTTAGAATATAGTGAAACTAACCATACTATATTTGTACCATATATCTTTCATACTAAATGCTACTCATTCTTTTCTAGATTATTTGTACTGATTGGCTAGTATTCAAACTATATATAACCTGAACGGCTAAACCAAGCATCAAATAAATAATACTAGAAAGAATTTTGCACTATATCCTCCCATATTCACAATATAAAGAAAATCATATCACACAATAACACTTCTTAACATGTATTTCGTTACTAGAAATTTAGAGCAAATCCAGACACATTTGTGATTTTAAATTTCTCTATATTTAGATCTCACACAAATTCATATGCACACATTTTAGAACTAAAATCATTCAAGTCTGATTAATTTCTAGCTAATATATTCATTCATACCTTAGAAATCCGAATGAGGGCTTACTTAACTATGAATAATAAAATAGTAAACAAGCCAATACTCATTCTTCACATTTTGGCTTAAGTTCTATGAAAATCATGGCTAAAAGATGAATTTTCACTCGCTTATACTCGATCTATCTTACTGTTGTATCAGTTTGTTCTAGATAGACTATGATTCTAGTCTACTGAGCTTCAATTTGTGCTCTAGAACTCCAAGTACAGCTTAAAGAGGGGTTTACAGGTCGAAAAGAAACACGTTGAATGTAGAATATGAAGAAGAAGGTCAAGTAAAAATCTTGGCTAAAGAATTAGAGAATTTTGAGCAAGGGAACATGAAGCGAAGGAAATATCAACAATAAAAAACTACTTACCAAGTTGGATCTATAATGAAACTATTTGTTTATCTTGTTCTTCATGTTATTCACCAAATAATGTCTTAGAAGTTTCCTTCTAGTTTTTCTTTTCGGTGGTTTAAGGATCTGGTTTTGTAGAATATTGAAATATGAATCCAACAATATAAGTTTCATCAAATTCCAATAAGCATAATAAAAGTTGTGGTCATTTTTGTGACTGACTATTTTGTATGGAAATCAATAGTCAAACCTTAGGTCAAACCTACGGTTTGCAACCATCAATTATCAATTGAAGGTAATTCTAGGTTAAAAATTAAAATTGCCATAACTTCCTCATTTTAACTATGATTTGGTTCATTCTTTTTTTCTTTAGATTCATAATTGAATTCTCGACAATTGTACATAAAAATTGATAACAATATTAATAAATATTTTCTTTATTAATTAATTCCTTAAATGTATATAATGCTCTTTTACATACATATGTGTTATATTACTATATGAGCTGGGGTTTAGATCTCATAGAATGTTCAAGTACAAGTATAAACTAAGATAAAATTTAGATCAACTGTTCAATAATGCAAATTGTTAATAAAGGTGTAATTAGTATTAGAATTGTATTAAACTCTTAAAAATAAGGTATGGGTTGTAACAGTCATGTGGGTCCAAGGCATTCATAAAATAAATAAGAGATCAAGTAATCAGATTTAGATATTATATTTTCATTTATTCTCAATATTCTAATATATTGATGGATTTAAAAGTTTGATCATAAAATTCAACATTGAACTGCCCTACTAGTTTTATATATGTTGTAACCCATTTAAGAAATATTATTAAGATAATCTTGGATACTCAATTTGCAATCACTATGCCAATAATTAACACTCTATTGGACAACTTTGTAGGTGACCTTGCTGATTTTGGAGCTAGTAACAACTAAGAAGAGTCATGCCACCAAATGTTGTTAAAATATTTTTATCATAGAATTATTCAGACTAGGCTTGTGTCTACTCTAGATTCTTTAATTCTAGAAAGAATATATTGTAGCATTTAAGTGTTAAAGAAATGTCAATCTATCTTCTTATAGTATGATTTATAACTATATGCTTCTTATATGTGAACCTTTTGGAAATACTAAGGGTTGAATAAGAGTAATTTTGGTGGCTTGTATAAATCATCAAAGTTTACATTGCAATATTGTCATGCTCGTGTTCTAATTTGATAATGACAAAATGGAAAACGTTCAAACATGTTTTTGTTATCCATCTTGATCACCTAAGGTCAGAATCCCAATTCTATAAATAGATTATGAGATTCAAGGTCTGACAACTTGGTACTAGAGCTTATATTGACTTATAATGGCCCATCAAATTAGTTAGCCAGAGTCATATGTATGATACTCAAGATGTGATGTGGTGAGAGCTCTAGGAAATTTGAGAATTTGGATACCCTAGCTTGGTATGTGGATCAACTAGTATATATCAAGTTACTATTTTCTTCAATGTATGCCTTGTCTAGGCATGCATCAAGAGGATGGGTTAGAGAGAAATCATTTAAGCAATAGGGTTAGAAGGAATAATGTAATGAAAGTAATAAGGGCATTGTGGAAAATAATAGAAGGCTAAAGAGATATTTCTTATTAATAGACGACACACTCCTCTCCTATATATATGAAAGGAGGCAAGTACAAGGAAGAAAAACTTAATCTTAATGGGCCAAGATAATTAGGTCCATATAACATAAAAAACTAAATAACAATAACTTTGACACTCCCCCTCAAGTTGGAGCATGAGTGAAAAACATATTCATATTACTAATACATGATAAATATAAAATATCCCACACAAAAATTGATATCCGCCAACAAGAAATAATACTAGTGAATCTTGTAATAGAACAATTGAAGCACTCAAACCCCCCTCTAAAGAATGTAGTGCATACTAGGTAGTAAGCGGTCTTCTCCCAATGATGAAGATAAGACCAAGATAGAAGCATCAACTATGGAGGGACTCTCCCTGAAACCAACAATCGCCAGACCCACGGGAGAAATCGTGAATAAGTTTTGAATTTTCTATGAGCATTCAGAGCACAATAGATGGTAAAGAATGTGTAGACATCATTTGAGTCACAATTGTTGTCGATGTAATTATGAACAAGTAATTATGAACAAGAAGCAACAACAACGGAATAATACACAGTAGTTCGGATAAGAACACTATTATAGGAGTATTGTGTATAGAAGATGAGGATATTTGGGATGAGAGCACCACTATAGGAATATTGTGCTATAGTAGAGGATACACTGCTATAGAAAGATGTGCAATAATATATGCCAATAACAAAGATGAAATACGCAAAAACTGGGCAACATGGTGCAATACATGACTTCTTATCCATGTTCTTTCCTCCATCTCATCTCTTCTCTCTACTCGTCTTACTCTATTCTCCCCCTCACACCAACCACAAAAGGATCATGAGAGTGGTTGAGGTGGAATGCCATAAACACTAGCAGATGTATGGATACATAAAGGACATCATAGAAATAAAGAACTATTGATATAAAGACATGGTGGGAAGAACAATACACCACTGATACATAGTCACCGTAGGGAAAAAATAATATAGGAATGTAGATGCTTTGATATGCAACATAGAAGATCCCTAATTAAAAACAAAGGCACTCAACCATGTGGGTTAGGAAAACAACATGGAGAAGGGAAAAATTATTTTGGCACCCCCTTCTTACTTTTGGTGCTTTATAAACTAGCATGGGGTCTTTTGTGTCCAATATGCCACTGATATAACTAAAAATGTGAGTCAATGTGCTAGATGACCCTAGTAGAGAGTTATGGGTAGAAAAATAATCCATCTCTCCGCGACCCCAAAAAAGTGAGGGCGGGGCCGTGGTATGGATTATATCAAAAAATTATATTTAATTAGCAATAAGTATGTATGGGTATGGGGGGCAATCACAATTTTTTTTTGAGGAATATCGAACATAAATTGTGCAAAATAATGCAAGACTAGGGAACATCTCGTGTCTGAGTTGCTTTATAGTGCCTTGGAAATCTAGTTGTTTCCCCTAATGGTGTATGGTATTCAACTTAAAACCAATTATCAATGAGTGAAGGGACCACATACCTTATAATACCAAGGATCACCAATAACTCAGAGGTATGGGACTATTCCAACATGCATAAATACATGTTATGTTATGACTTCTATTTTATATTTTGAAGCATTTGAGAAAAGAATATACATCTCTTTATTTATATTAAACTTTAGAAATACATGATTACTCTAATATTAGTGTGCATTATTTGCATTAGATTTTGGTTTACATTCTTTTCATCAAATAAGCCTAAAAAGATTAGTAGACGAATATCTATAAATCATACACTTGGTCATCAATATTGTTTTGTTTGATGGATGTGTGTATGGTTATGGCCAAATACCCCTTTCATGTGTGCCTCTTTATGTGTGAATGGAACCTTTTCAGTTGACAAGTATTCAACTTGCATTTAGGCCTAGTTTGGGAGAGAAAGTTGAAAATGCAGCATTGTTGTACAATAGTAGCTGTAATATAATTATTAGCGTGGTGATCACGAATTCCACGATTGTTCCGATATAGCAGCTAAGAGTTGCATTCGCAAAACACGTCAAATTTGGCAGGCTTTATGATCACCGCCTATATGTCGGGACGGGGTCCTGCGCTAGTTTAGACACACCATTTTCTGCAGCAAGTGTTATTTGACTAAAGAACTGGATCACCAACGCTGCAAAATCTACATATTAAAAACCTATAGTCTGAAAAGATGTATGCAAACGGCCCCTTAGAGCCTCATATTTTATTCCATATGTAATGGTTTCTACTCCCTCTTACTCCCCCTGGAATATAATAAGAAATTTCTACACATCATGCAAATATTAGATAGAAATAGAATCATATTTAGAAGACATGGCGTGACAATGCAACCTTGGAGATCCAAGGAGCGTTCATGGAGTCATTCATCCAATGAAACACACATGTAGGTTTGCAGATTGATGACACATGATGCAATGGACCTTAGGTGGATAGTAATTCTTTGTGTCTCCAAAGGATATGGACATAAGTAATGTTGTATGATTATGGATTGTAGTTGTTGAATGTTGATAATGTATATATGATACATATTATAAGTATGTGGCAATTTGATATGTATATGCATATATATACATATACATATACATATACAAAACCCTTAATAAAATATTAAATTTATGATGCTTTCCAGTGTGAAACACACATGAAAAACTTGATCAACAAAGTGTAGGCATGCCAAAGAGTGTTGCACTATGTATGTCATGGAAGGGTGGCAACAGATATGTGAATTTACCACAGCAGGCTGCATATTCTAATTTTTTCCCTTTGGGTCAGACTTAACTAGAATACCTTAGTAGGATAAAGAACCTAGAGGCGTTAAGACTATGACAAAGGTTTTTGCATTAATGTATCAAGAATTTCATTAAATGCAATTGGCAAAAGTTGCCTACCTAAATAGTCAAGTTGTGGGTGATCAACCAAAGCTAAACTCATGTTTTGATGAAATAAAAATCTTGACTCACTTGAAGGTTGTAGGGTGAAAATATTTTGAATTAATCACGAGGTCCATAAATTTGAAATAAAATAGTGGTAGCAACATTTATTTAAAATCCAAATTGATATCGATAAAAAACTATTTTAAAACAAATATTAACGTCTATAAATACCTCTTGTTGATCAAATGAAAGAAAACAACAACAATAACTTTTCACTATGATCAGTACTTGATAAGGGAAAACAAAATGGAAATAACTTCAATGACTGGTTTAGGACATTGAGAATTGTTCTCTCACATGAGTGTACGCTCTATTTTCTGGATAGACCAGTACCAAATAAAACAACAAAAAATGCCCCTAGAGTGGAAAGGGAATCTTACAAGAAGCATTTTGATGATGATATGAGCATCAAAGTGCCTTATTCTATGCTTCATGAATCAACATATCAAGAAGCTAAATGAGAATATGAATGTTGTTGAGATGATAACACATCTCAAGAACATGTACCAAGAACAAGAAAGGCAAGAGAGGTATGATGTACCCAAGGCATTATTAATGTGTAAGATGGCAAAAAGTGATCCAGTTGGACCCCATGTACTCGGGTTAATCATGTATCTGGAATGTCTAGATAACTAGACTGGGATTTCCTTTAGGCCAAAAGTTTGCCACATATGTGATACTACAACCATGGCCTGATTCATACACACAATTTGTCATGGATTACAATATAAATAATTTAGTTAAACCACTAACAAGTCTACTTGGAATTTTTAGAATAGCTGAGGAAAAAATGAAAGACAAGCCCAATTCCGTGTTGATGGTCAACACAGGGAAAGGAAAGTCCAAGAACAAAGGAAAACACAAAAATAGTTCTAAGGCCATACAAAAGTCTAAATCTTCTCCACTTCAGGACAAAGGAGCGGGTAAGGAAGGCATATTTCACCATTATCATTAGGGTGGACATTCGAAATAAAATTGTTCTCTCTACTTACATGAACTAAAGAGCAAGAAGAAGGGGATACAGATCTCCACTTTAGGTATATATGTTATAGAAATAAACTTATTTACTTCATCACGATGGATATTAGATACCAGATGCTGATCTCACATATGTTATAGAAAAAACTTGGACATGGTACGATCTATGATTAGTTAGTTTACTATTCTTCCAATTTCTTCTAAGGATATACTCTAGAAATCATATTGTTTTCAGGTAGATATGTACCTTCTATATTGGTTCAATAGACACCATATGAGATATGAACTAGGAAACATCCCAATATGTCTCTTATGAATATTTGGGGATGTGAAGCTTTTATCAAGAAACAATCTTATGAAAATCTTGAACCCCTGACAAATGTCATTTTATTGGACATCCTAAGGAAACTGAGGTATTATACTTTGATATTCCTTATTGCAGTGTTGGTGCTTCTTGTGTGGAACTACTTTAACAACCATGTGACTCATATGACTTACATACATATTCTTCACCATCTACTATTTTGGCTGCTTGCTAAAGCAGTTGATGTTAATTCATAATCATTCTTATTGGTCTGGAAATTATCAATTTCAAGGGGAGTCTATTCTATTATTATTGCTTCTTCATTAATGTTACCTTCATCAAGGGGAGAAGACTTGTTTCTTGCTATGTGCTATCTTCTTCATGTGGGCTGTTAGATTGCTTAAATTGTTGCATTACAAGATTCAGGGGGATATCATTTCATTTAAGGGGAGATCATTTATTGTAAGGGGAGATCAATTTTTGTATGGGGCTATTTTATCTATTTCATGTATGAGCAAGCTGTACATGTGTTTCACCCATGCTCCAACTTGAGGGGGGGTGTTAGAGTTTTATTTGTAATACGAGCCTAATTTTCTTGGTCCATTAGGGTTAAGTTTTCTTCCTTGTACTTGCCTCCTATCCTATATATAGGAGGGGAGTTTTTTGTCTATCAGTAGTAAAATATTTGATTAGCCTTCCATCTTATTTTCCACAAACATAAACATGATAGTTTATCAAAACAAAGAACAGATATAAGTGGGTGAGATAGAAAGTGATGATTAAGGAAATAAAGCAAATGACTCTTTCAGGACTTGGATTTTCCCCTCTTTTTGTATAAGTTGTAATTGAAAAATATTAAAAAATATAATCTTCTAAATAAATAAAGATGGTTGCATCTTTACTATTAAGTCCTTGGGACAATTCATCATGAAGATTATGGTATATTACTGTACACCATTGAATTTGTAAATGAAGTAGCACCTTGCATTAAATTCTTGGTCAAAAATAGTCAAATTAGCATGCTTATTTCTCATAAATTCACACAATAAGTTTGATGTTTTTGATGTACTTTCATCCAGTTTATGTATTATTCGAGTATAACTTGAGAATAAAGTTATGTACATGAGAGATGCCTAATTAAATACCACCCATCAAGGTTATCAATATGAGGATAATGAGAATCTTATTCTAAACATATTAGATCGATCAGAGTTATGGTTTAAATTTTAAGTATTTTAAAGTTTGGATAACCTTTTTCATTTAAGAACTCAAATGATTGATAAATCCATGATGCATGACATATGTGAAAGATATATTGGCAATATGCCTTGAAGTCCAATCATATGATGATTACAATGTCACACTTTGCAATTGATTTGATTATTAATAAACACAACTTCAATTGTTATGTTTGCTTCATAGATAATGAATAAATATAATAATATTATTAGTTTGAATGATTCACTTACATGTGATAGCCAGTTGGGGACCTAAACATGAGATCATGTGCATGATAAGAGTATCTATTCTTGTATAGGCCCCTAGTCAGGTATTATTGTGAAAATTAGGATACCAATAATATAATAAAACTAGTATGTGTCTTGATTGATGACCACATCTCAGTAGTCATGATATTGGATATCAAGTCATTCACATATGTACTTGTTTCAAACAAGTGTATTGGACAAACACAGATTGGAGTATGGTACACATAAGCCATAAATTTCTATCATAATCATATTTCATGTGAAGTGGTGATTGGGGTCCTTAGACATGAATCACTATAATGATACTCATTGTTCAATGTACTTTAACACTATACAACATGACCTTGAATAAGGGTTGTCATATAAGCACTTGGTTGCATTATGACACATGTGGATTATTGTGATAAGATGTATATGGAATTTATGCTTGTTATTGGAGTGATTACCCAATTACTTGATGAGTTAGACTATGAAATGCTCATGTGAGTCAACATATGATGTTGAGATCATATATATCTCAAATAGTCTACTCTATATTAAGTAATAAAGATGGAACATCAAGAGGAAAACATTTCCATGCCTGAACTATGGATATTAGAGACAAAGAGATCATACGATCACTACAACATTGATCACAATACTAGGTTGAAGTTGTTCTCCTATTTCTCCAATTACTTAGGTGGCAATGAAGTCTTTCTATACTAATCATTATATGTGAAATCATAGTACAATTATAGATATCACTACCAATGAAATTTTGGGCCTATAGGGTTAAATACATAGTTTGCATCGGGAATAGGAGTATCATAATGGACACATGATTAATTGGTTACTAAAAGGTTTAAGAAATTTATTGAATCATTGTTGTACTGATTAGAAGCCCAACCAATAAACTTCCTATTACCCAACTGGATAGACCGTTCCATTGATTGTAATTTCTAGTTTATTGACAATGTCGATATCTGTCCAATCAGTCGACTTGTGAGTGCTCGACTCAATTCGGTCATCCAATTAGTCGACTGACTGGTTTAGTCACCCAACTGGACTAGATCAGCAAATCAATCTTGAACATTATGACCCAGTCTAGTCAACCGACTGGACTGGACAATCACTTGATTGGAAGTCTGAATGGGCCACTGAAAAATAGCTCTACCCGGCCAGTCAATTGACTGGACTAAGCCGATCGGTCGATTGATTGTCTACAAGTGGGCTACTAAAGATGATTACTTTATTTTGATTTCCACTTCCCTACATATACTATAAATAGAGACACGATGACCAAAGTTTTGGTTACACCTTTAGACTAGCCATCATTACCCATAAGGAGAGAGAGCAAAGAGATTATGCAAGGCTAGTACGTTGCCAACAAGAAGGATGTTCTTTTGTGGTGGCTTTTGGAGTGCAACATGGAGTTTCTGATCATTTGTGTGGATGATATAGAGACTAGATGCCTTGGTGACTACATTGAGAGAAAGTCAACTACATCCTCCTCTATCTATATTCCACTGAGCACCATTGGCAGAACCACTCTATAGAAAAGGTATGCATCATATACCTTCCTTCTAGGTATATTAGTTTTTGATAAGATCTACTCGTGGGATCATGGATAATTTTAATTTTTTTTGCTTTCTCTACCCTTATCACCTCCACAAATACCTATAGTCATATCAGATTCACACCAATCTATAATGTATCAAGATTTATAATTGATATGAATCATTTTGTGCCACTACATGTGATGTGAACAATAAAATCAACATGCACATCTTATTTTATTCCACATACGTTGACATCTAGATTGTTAAAATGGTAGACATGGTGGACTACAAAAAATTGTGACTTTTTCTAATGCATGGAAGTAAAAATCCATAGAACTTTTCAGGGGCACTACCCTTGAGACTCCATGAGGGGTGTCATCTCCTCAAATCCCACCCACTGAGCAGACAACATGAGTGCCTAGTTTGCGTGTATTTTTAAAAAATCATGGGGATCATCTCGCATAGAAAAAGATTTCATATTTAACATATATGTATAAGTTATGATATATCTATAAATCATACACTTGGTCATCAATATTGTTTTGTTTGATGGATGTGTGTATGGTTATGGCCAAATACCCCTTTCATGTGTGCCTCTTTATGTGTGAATGGAACCTTTTTAGTTGACAAGTATTCAACTTGCATTTAGGCCTAGTTTGGGAGAGAAAGTTGAAAATGCAGCATTGTTGTACAATAGCAGCTGTAATATAATTATTAGCGTGGTGATCACGAATTCCACGATTGTTTCGATATAGCAGCTAAGAGTTGCATTCGCAAAACACGTCAAATTTGGCAGGCTTTATGATCACCACCTATATGTCGGGACGGGGTCCTGCGCTAGTTTAGACACACCATTTTCTGCAGCAAGTGTTATTTGACTAAAGAACTGTATCACCAACGCTGCAAAATCTACATATTAAAAACATGTAGTCTGAAAAGATGTATGCAAACGGCCCCTTAGAGCCTCATATTTTATTCCATATGTAATGGTTTCTACTCCCTCTTACTCCCCCTGGAATATAATAAGAAATTTCTACACATCATGCAAATATTAGATAGAAATAGAATCATATTTAGAAGACATGGCGTGACAATGCAACCTTGGAGATCCAAGGAGCGTTCATGGAGTCATTCATCCAATGAAACACAAATGTAGGTTTGCAGATTGATGACACATGATGCAATGGACCTTAGGTGGATAGTAATTCTTTGTGTCTCCAAAGGATATGGACATAAGTAATGTTGTATGATTATGGATTGTAGTTGTTGAATGTTGATAATGTATATATGATACATATTATAAGTATGTGGTAATTTGATATGTATATGCATATATATACATATACATATACATATACAAAACCCTTAATAAAATATTAAATTTATGATGCTTTCCAGTGTGAAACACACATGAAAAACTTGATCAACAAAGTGTAGGCATGCCAAAGAGTGTTGCACTATGTATGTCATGGAAGGGTGGCAACAAATATGTGAATTTACCACAGCAGGCTGCATATTCTAATTTTTTCCCTTTGGGTCAGACTTAACTAGAATACCTTAGTAGGATAAAGAACCTAGAGGCGTTAAGACTATGACAAAGGTATTTGCATTAATGTATCAAGAATTTCATTAAATGCAATTGGCAAAAGTTGCCTACCTAAATAGTCAAGTTGTGGGTGATCAACCAAAGCTAAACTCATGTTTTGATGAAATAAAAATCTTGACTCACTTGAAGGTTGTAGGGTGAAAATATTTTTGAATTAATCACGAGGTCCATAAATTTGAAATAAAATAGTGGTAGAAACATTTATTTAAAATCCAAATTGATATCGATAAAAAACTATTTTAAAACAAATATTAACGTCTATAAATACCTCTTGTTGATCAAATGAAAGAAAACAAAAACAATAAATTTTCACTATGATCGGTACTTGATAAGGGAAAACAAAATGGAAATAACTTCAATGACTGGTTTAGGACATTGAGAGTTGTTCTCTCACATGAGTGTACGCTCTATTTTCTGGATAGACCAGTACCAAATAAAACAACAAAAAATGCCCCTAGAGTGGAAAGGGAATCTTACAAGAAGCATTTTGATGATGCTATGAGCATCAAAGTGCCTTATTCTATGCTTCATGAATCAACATATCAAGAAGCTAAATGAGAATATGAATGTTGTTGAGATGATAACACATCTCAAGAACATGTACCAAGAACAAGAAAGGCAAGAGAGGTATGATGTATCCAAGGCATTATTAATGTGTAAGATGGCAAAAAGTGATCCAGTTGGACCCCATGTACTCAGGTTAATCATGTATCTGGAATGTCTAGATAACTAGACTGGGATTTCCTTTAGGCCAAAAGTTTGCCACATATATGATACTACAACCATGGCCTGATTCATACACACAATTTGTCATGGATTACAATATAAATAATTTAGTTAAACCACTAACAGGTCTACTTGGAATTTTTAGAATAGCTGAGGAAAAAATGAAAGACAAGCCCAATTCCGTGTTGATGGTCAACACAGGGAAAGGAAAGTCCAAGAACAAAGGAAAACACAAAAATAGTTCTAAGGCCATACAAAAGTCTAAATCTTCTCCACTTCAGGACAAAGGAGCGGGTAAGGAAGGCAGATTTCACCATTATCATTAGGGTGGACATTCGAAATAAAATTGTTCTCTCTACTTACATGAACTAAAGAGCAAGAAGAAGGGGATACATATCTCCACTTTAGGTATATATGTTATAGAAATAAACTTATTTACTTCATCACGATGGATATTAGATACCAGATGCTGATCTCACATATGTTATAGAAAAAACTTGGACATGGTACGATCTATGATTAGTTAGTTTACTATTCTTCCAATTTCTTCTAAGGATATACTCTAGAAATCATATTGTTTTCAGGTAGATATGTACCTTCTATATTGGTTCAATAGACACCATATGAGATATGAACTAGGAAACATCCCAATACGTCTCTTATGAATATTTGGGGATGTGAAGCTTTTATCAAGAAACAATCTTATGAAAATCTTGAACCCCTGACAAATGTCATTTTATTGGACATCCTAAGGAAACTGAGGTATTATACTTTGATATTCCTTATGAAAATAAAGTGTTTATTGCTAGAACTATTGTATTCCTAGAAAAGGAATTTGTTTCTAGAGGAACTAGTGGGAGTAAAATAGAACTTGGAGAAGTTTGACTCCAACAAGATAACATCGGACCTATTCCGGTCGACAAGGAACAAGAGGAATCACAAGATGTTGTGGAATCTCAAGTTCCTCCTATAATGCAAGAACCTCTAAGGTCTACTAGGGTACATCTTTAGCAAAAAATATTTGGGTTTCTCGTGACTTAATAAGGCAACGTGTCGGTCATAGATATTCATGAACCAACAACCTAGTATGAAAGCATATACTATACTCACATGATAGGTCATAGATATTCATGGATCTAGAAGCTTACTGGTGAACTAGAAGTGGTTCCATCTATTGACAATGTATAGATATATACTATGACAATATGGAGTCATTACACAAGCTAAGGAACATATATCACATTAGTAGTCTAAGCATATACTATACTCACATGATAGGTCATACAATGAGGAGATGTGAAGATTTGTAGAGTACCAACTAAAAGCAATATTGATGACCCTTTTACAAAAGCACTTTCACAGTTGAAGCACGACATCCATGTTAGATCACTTGCACTTGGATTCACGAGTGATTGGATCTAGTCTAAGTGGGGGATTGCTGGTAGTATGATGTAGATCCAGTCATATGATGATTGTAATGTCATACGTTGTCATTGATTTATTTATTAATAATCTCAATTCAAATTATTATGTTGCTTTAACATGATATCAATAGTACAGATATTGCTTTTAACATTGGTTAAATAAGACTTTTGACATCAATTTCCAAGCGACACACAAGTGGGTGACATTAAAAGTAGATTCCTTCAGCGTCGGTTACAAAATCGACGACATAGAGCCATCCTCGATTGCAACCAAAAAAAGAACCGCCAGTAGTGGGACCATAAGCATCAATTATTCATCCAAAACCAACACCATTATCCATCCTGAACAAAAAAAAATAGCCCCCGATTGGACCATAGTTGTCGATTTTCTATAAATAACTGACTCCATTGACCTCAACTTATTGACAATTTTTGGATAACCAAAAAATAACCGACACCAATAGAACAAAAGGCGTCAGTTTACTATAATTAACTTGCGAGTTGGACATTTGTTGTCAATTTTTATCAATTAACTGATGACTATGTTTTGTTTTCTTTTCTTATCAGCTTGTAGGCATGCTGTCCGACTGGTCAGCAGGATGCAAAACCTGTAGTTCTAAACTACAGGTTTACAACATCCTCTAATTTTAGCCAACAACAGGCTACAAACTTGCAATATTAACAAGATGGACACTATTATATATAGATCATGTGATTCACACACATGTATAAGCATATTTAATTCATTCATATGATTCACACACATGTAGAAACATATAGTTCTATTCATTTCTCAATTTCATATTCACACACATGTAGCAACATGCAGTTCCATTCATTCATCTCTTTTCACATTAACACACATGTAGAAGCACATTCATTCATTCATCTTCGCATTCACACACATGAATATAGATAAGACAATTCAAAAAAAATCATTCAGACATGTATATATAAGTGCGTCTTTGAAAGTTTAACATGTCATCAAATACAGAAATAATATTATGACATCAAAGTTTAGAAATGCCATTCTTTATCATCCTCATCATCATCATCAGTACTCCAATGATAATAAAAAATTCCCAGCACTTCTAAGGCTTTTTTCCATTGTTCTCTTGTATCATCTAATTGTTCCATCACATAGGGACTATGTACATCTAATAACTTTTCACCTGTAATGAAGTCACTAGTTTTAAGAACCTGCAAAGAGAATTATATATATATAATTAATAAGTTTGATATATTTCATATTATCTAACGAGACTATATAATATATATAATCAATAAGATTGATATATTTCACATTATCTAATGAGAGACTATATAATACCTATTGTATGTTATTGATATCCAGTGCAACATATCTAACAATTAGGTCCATATATCACATCATGTAGTATGCACATGCCCAACCGTTGTCTTATTTAGCACACTATAAATTTCAACATACAAAATGTTAATAAATAAAAACAAACATAATTCACATAAATAATATATACATTGGAGTCAGGAAACTACATTCACATTCTCCCAAACTAACGGTTTATTCTTTATCTTGCACACGTTTCCTCCAGCTTTTTTGAAATCTTTTAAAGCCCTACATGTTAATGTAACACATTAAATTGTATTACTAAATAGTAATGTAATAATAGATGTTAACAGATATAAATATAAAAAATTTCTCACGTGAATAATGGACTTTTCATTACGTGTCCATGTATGTCTAATTGCTTCCCCTCAGGATCTAGATAATAAACAGTGAACGTCTTGGGGACAATAACCAGTAACTCCCAATGCTTACCACTAGAGATAAGAATGTTAAAAATGTATAACTCAAAATCCACAATAAAATGTAATTTTATTAAGTCCAAATTATAAGCAAAGTAAACTTACTTAACATTGAATAAAGCTATTATCACGCTCTTCCTTTTTTTACCAAAATATTTAAAAGTGACAGAGCAGTATAAGATAACTGATGAAGGGTCTTTACCTATAAGATTGATCAAAGATGGAATTAGAAATCCCACATGGGTAAATGAAAATTCTTTACAGATCCTGTGTAAGTGGCTACAAAACATATATTATGTATGCATTAATATATAAGAAACTAGATCACTATATATAAAACAAGGTATATAGATATATAAACAAGATCTCACCATATCCATAGCTCTATCATAGATGTATTCAGCCAATCATACCTAAATAACTCCAAAATATCTTGTATAAATATAGTGTTATCGTATGATTAGCCTACAACATCCTCTGAAATATAAACATTTATAGGACACTGTTTGTTATGTTCGCCTATCCATATTGTCATACCCCTACAAATAGGACCTATCGACTCATATAGGTCCTTTAGAAGCCAATTAGGTATTGTAGGAGGAGGTGGAGGTTGAGGCGGAATAGTAGTGGGTTTCTTCCTTTTCTCCTATATATATAATTTCATTTCAATTGACTTGTATATACGCACTAACAAATTAACGTAATGTAAATTTACCATACATGATCAATATAGACGACATCTATTTCAGACCACAATATCACTCCACCTTCTGCTTCACTAAGTGTGTCAGCATCTGGGTGGGCATATGGTAATGGATACTGCCTCCAATGAGGGAACACAAGCCTCAGGCTGACACGAACATAACCATAGGGTACTAGAGTGCCATAAATCATGTGACCTGGAAGGCATGGGTAAGCCTTGGCGTCTGCAATGATGAAATCTTTGAATCTTAGATGGCATGACCTCAACCCCTACAAATTTACATAGAGTATATTATATACAAATATACATAAACATATCATCTTGAAAAGACTAGCTACTATGTCATAAAAATACTTATAACGGACATGCTAGGTGGTGGGTCTATAGGATTACTCCCAACCACCTCTACCGTAGGGGAAGAGCGGCACAACACATGTATTGTCTGAGTGGTAGCCTGAGACGCCTGCCACTTGCTCATTGCTTCCTCAACTCTCCTATCAATTAACTCATCTACCTATACATGGACAAAAGAAACACTAGCTTTTGATTTTCAAATTCCCTTTGTAATAACATTCTAAAAAAAGAATAGGTTACCTTAGCTTTTGAAAATCCTACTTTTGGGACATGTTTGCGCTGTGATGGCCTAAAGAACGCTTTTATACCCACACCAGTGCCTATAGCCCTAACACATCCGGTATGCTCTGGGTTACCAAGAGCAACTGTCAATTCATCCCTTGTGACCTTAGGGATGAACATGCCTTGCTTCCTCTGCTCGTGAAGCTCCCGCTAATCACCATCAATAGAAATTGGTAAGTAAACATAACAATCATCAATATAGATTGATCTGAGAGTTGAATTTTACCATTTTTGCAGCTGCATCAGCAGCTGCAAGCTTAGTTATATCTCCTTTCTTGTTTTGCCTCCCAGCTATCCACACAGCATGGTGAGGCAGAGATGCGGGAGTAACAGTAGAGGACTCACTGGTCTCCTGAGTAGCAACAAACTCAACAACTGTAGCAACCAATAGTTTTTGGTGAACACCTGCATAGCCACTTGGATCCATCGTGTGGTTATGCACATTCAGTGCATGCCTTGCTCTTTGAGCATCACTAATAGCCCTGTTAGTAAGCACATTGAATTGTTTAATAATACTAAAGGTCAATAGTTAATAGGTGAATTCATAAGTATTGGTTAATACCTTGAATTCATCGATATTTCTCTTGGCAACAAATGCCTCCCAGTCCTTCAGTTCCAGGTAGTTCCATTTCTCAGTGGCTGACTTCTTCATGTTTTCAACATATCGAATGTATAGTCAGGTGAGATTTGTCCTATAGTTCCTTAGGACCCTCCCACAGCGCTGCATCACCTTTTTACGATGTAGGCTTTCATCCAGTTCAAATATACTCTATAAAATGTCATATATTTAATAGACTAGTATATCCTACAAATTATTATTCTACAAAATAGAATTGCAAATGATAATAACTCACACATAGTTCTTTCCATATTAAGTATTTCTTCCCTTTAAGAACATTATGCCAAGAACATTCTAAATGAGGACTACAATGGCTACGACTAAGAACCCCAAGATATGAAATAAATGAGTTGCGGTTCACTCCAGCTGGATTTCCTGCATGATCAAAATCCACAACCAATTTTGGTCCATTGTCCCTTTTTATAGTAACTTGTTCATCATAGTGATGCCCCTCACTTTTTCAATTTTTTTTACTACTCATCAAGTGCCACAAGGTTTTCAGGGGGTACATCCTCAACCTAAAAATTGACAAAAAACAATTATAGGATATAACTTATAAATGTACATATAGATAGAAATATAGGATATATTTTAAAACTTACATTGTGAGGCGTCACCTCATTGATATCCTCACCCTCACGGTAATCATCATTATGATCATCATACTCATGGTCAACCATCTGAAAGTGTCATTAAAAAATCATACATTTAACATTTAACATAACTAGAAGATAATATAACATTGTAAAGTTCACATCGATATAAAAAACATATAAAAGAATACAAACATGCCTCTAATATTGTGATCTTTTATCAATTAACATTCCCTCGGTGTGATATTTGTGCACATATAAGTCATCATTAGCTTCAATATTTGGTGTTGGCAACCCAACTGAGAATGGACTTGAGTCATCATACTTATCATAGTACTCTTCTTCATCTATAGGATCTTCAACAAACTGTCTTTTACCATGAAGAACAACCGACCATTTTTCATTTGCGGGATCATCAATATAAAATACTTGTTTTGCCTGTAATGCCAATATGAATGGTTCACCCTTCTCACCAATCTTTTCAAAGTTCACTAATGTGAAACCCAATTCATCCACTATAACTCCTTTGGTGTTATCAACCCAATTACATTTAAAGAGCAGAATTTTGAAATCTATGTAGTCAAACTCCCATATGTCTTCAATGACACTGTAATATGAAATTTTAGCTTCACGTGGATTCTTATCCTTTGCACTGGCAAAAAATAATGAAGACACTTTAAGGGTAACCCCACTATTTTGGAAAACACTCTTATCATCTTGACGCTTTGTGTAATATGAGAACCCATTTATGTCAAACCCTTCATAAGACATAACATTCATTTTTGGTTTAAAGGTGAGGCATTTGATATTTTTTGTAAGATTATTTGGTGTTTGAGATAGTTGATGTAAGACTTTATCTTCAAACCACTTAATAAATGTCTTGTTATGCTCTCTAGCAAGCCACATTGAATTAGCTCGAGGATATTGTTTCTTGATGAAATTGGTATGTTCCACGATATAAACACTCACTTTGTTGATGTTGTGTAAAATATACAAGTGAGCTTGTTCCAACATCTCACGACTGATTACCTTCATCCGTGATCCTAAAATCCCTTTTCCAGAATACTCCTCAATATTCTTGTCATTTACAGGAGCGTCATTACCACTCAGAAAGTCATTGCAAAAATCCATAACCTCTCTCTCCACATAACCCTCAATAATACTCCCTTCAGGCCGATAACGATTTTGAACATCACCTTTAAAAATGCTCATGTATCATTCAAAAGGATACATCCAATGCAAGAAAACTGGTCCCAACATTTTCACTTCCCTAGTCAAGTGGACAACAAGATGTACCATGATATCAAAGAACAAAGGAGGAAAATACATCTCAAGCTAACATAGGGTAACAACCACTTCTCTTTGAAACTTATCAAGAGTCTTAAGATCAATAACTTTGCTGCACAGACTATTGAAGAAGAAACAAACTCTGGTGATTGGAAACCTTACATGCTTCAGCAATATAGATCGAATTGCCACATGCAATATTTGCTGCATTAGAGTGTGACAATCATGAGATTTAAGACCTATCAACTTCAAATCTTTCATTGATACCAATCTATGAATGTTGGATGAGTAACCCTGCGACACCTTAACATTAACCAAGCACTCACAAAAAGCTTTCTTCTCCTTTCTAGACAACGTGTAACAAGCAAGAGGTAAATATGTTCTCCGATCACTACTAACTACTCTATTAATTCTATCCTTATTCCCATTTCATATAGGTCCATTCTAGATTTGATCCCATCTTTAGTCTTACCCGGTGTATTCAATAGAGTACCAATGACGCTATCACATACATTTTTCTCAACATGCATGACATTGATACAGTGCTTGACTGCCAAAGAACTCCAATAAGGAAGATCCCAAAATATTGACATCTTCTTGAATAAAGATTTGTCACTCTGTGTGGCCATGGTACATTGTGATCTCTTACCAAATTCATTGACAAAGTCTTTTACTTTTTCATAAACAACCTCCTTTGGTATAGGTTTAGGCACACTCCGTTCCTCATTCCATCCATTAAACACTTTGTACAACCTTCGGTACAGATGCAATTTTGGAAGAAACCTTCGATGACCAAGATATACAGTCTTGCCACCATGTTTTATTAGTATTGAATCAATATTCTCTTCACATATAGGACACACTTTAGATCCTTTTACACTGTATCCAGACAAATTCCCATATGCTGGAAAGTCATTAACAATGTAAAACAACATAGCGTGCAAACAAAATGTCTCTCTACATGAAGCATCATAGGCCATCAACCTTCACCCCAAAGTTTCTTTAAGTCATCAATAAGAGGTTCAAGATAAACATGCATATCATTTCCAAGTTGTTTAGGGCCCGATATCAACAACAACTGTTACACCCCGATCTCACAATTACCACTAATCATGAGGTTAGGATATAAATTGAGGATTTAACGTAATACAAAGATCACCCTTACCTTTTTCTTCTTTTTCAAACTCTTTGTTTTCTCGCACTGAACCACATAAACTAACTTTACAAGAGAATTAAACTTTTATTTCTCTAATGTAATCTCAACATTAATGATACACATCCATACATTCATTATGTTTCTCACACTTTCATGTACATACAACATGACAATCATTTGAATTCTCTCTTATTAAGGAAACAAACATACAAAACATCATTTACAACTCTCTCACATCTATACAAGGACCTAGAGTGATAGGGACTGACTGAACTTAACTATACTCAGACTTAACTCTTGTGGCAAATATACTCTGATGCAATGATATCTTCTTCAAGTCTATGTGATTTCCCTAAAAAATTTTGAGTAGAGGGGTGAGCCTACTCGCTCAGTGAATGAGTACTTCAAAGAAATAGTCTAAAGCACTGATATAATTATAGATATAATTTTAAGCAATTGATATCAATTATAACAGTAGTAAGCTTTAAAGATTCTAATAATTGACAATCATAAATATGACAGGATACTCTAAATATCTATAAGAGTGAATCAATATATGAAATGCTTGATTGATCATGAAGAGAACTAATAATTCAAAAACATACAAAGAATAATTGAATAATTGTACACACTTATTTGACCTCTCACTCATTTTATTGTGCCCTAATCATATGCAGTGTAATCTACATATGAAGACTCGTAGTGAACTATGATCTCACTGTACAAGACTTAGCTTAAAACCTAGGAAGCTAAGCTTAGAACTGAATCTGGGTTTGCTTGACTCGAACCGTCATGTCTGACTAAGGCAGCTAAACAACTGGTCTTTAACTGGACCTCTCCTTCTAGGCTGAGTACACATGTGGAGGGTCTGAGACACTCTATGGGCCTCATCTTGGTATGCTATGTGGGTACCTCTGGGTTACCACCAGGATCTCCAGTTCATGTTGGGTAACCTATCTTCTCTTAGGAGACTTCCTCAAGCGCTTCGTCTCCCCACACGCTCTGTGGGTGTGATACGATCCCCGTATACTGGTCGCTGCCAGGGTGGATCATTTCCTCCCTACAGTGCAAACATCCGTAGGGAATCTATGGTGTTCAGGGCACCTATGTCTATTATTTTATTATTCTTGGAAAGCTCTTTCTACATTGTACCTTTATCTTACTTGTACTTGACTCTGATATCTCTATGGTACCGCGTCTATTTAATTGAAGTTTATAACACAACATGTATATCATCCTTAATTTGGCAGAGCACTATATTCAAACACTGTAACATACTATACATGCAGGTAAACTGAAATACTTAAATAAACATAATGCATGTCCATTTGGCACTTATACACTAGAATCATGCAATTAAACATCTTAATATACTAATAAGAGCTAATTACTTGGCATACGAGTAATCATCATTTGCACCCATAAATTATTTACACTTTCTTGGAAAATGTACACATCGACCCAAATCCTGGGTTGTGCATCTCATACTGAGAACATGGTAATCAAAATGCTTAATTCATTGAACACCCTATCCTTAGGGTTTCATTTACCTCATTCACTTATCACATGGCTCTCATAAGGATTTCATATAAAATCAATATAAATATGAAACCTTGGAACTGAGCTGAATTTGGGTTTCCATGCCATTCACTGAGATAACATGCGTCAATAATAAAATTGAATAAATAAAGTCTATCATGTCAAGAAAATTCATTCAAATGGATTTCACGATATCTATTCACAAATATCCAACTTTCCTCACATCTAGGGTTTCACCCTCTTTACTGAGATATCAAACAAACACTATTCACCTTAAATGAAATCCAAGATAGTATCTGACATATATGTTCTATGAATTCAGATAGACAATCATTCATAACCAAGGGAATCCAGATAAATAAATTTCTCTATTTAATTATACAACAATTTAGTCATAGACAAATTCCCTAAATTTTAGTTTACTCTTATAACCTCTGCGAATACTTAGGGAATTCTCATTAAGATGTATTGTATACATTTCTAATATGATTTTATCATCTGAAATTCATCCAAATAGAGGAAGAATCCATTTCATATCATTTTGCAACAAATTAGATCAAATAGACAATTCAGGGTTTGTAGTCGCATACTAAGCAATTAAAGATTATGGATGATTTAACCAATTTTCGTGCAATATACTCTTTAAAGGAAGATCCCACTCACCCTAAGGTGTGAAAACACCTTAAAAATGTATCCCATATCTGGAAATCTCGAATCCATATCAAATCCCTAGCAATTCACCCAATTCTTTTTCCTTTCAACTCAAAAACCCTAAAAATGAGGGATTATAAAGAAAGAGTGAGAAAATGGGAAGTTTTGATACCATTTTGGATCAAATAAGAGGAGAGACAGAATCTTAACATGTGAGAGAAGATTCACCATTAAAGTCTATGCAAAGAAGCTAAACTTACTTGATTTCATCATTCCTCGGACCGCAAAACCCAAGGTCAGCATCTCCATCAATTTCTCCTCTCAAACCCTAACTCTCCCTCTCTCTCTAGGATTTCATTTCTCTAGACTGAATCACAAATTATGAGATTTCCTTGTGTGTTAGGTTGACCATATAGAGCAATTGATCTGCTTGGGTTAATTGCACATTGACCCCTCACTAAACTTTTTCTTATTTCAACATATTTTTCTGTCATAAAAAGGTTTATGTGAATTCGTGTATTTCAAAGATCAAACCTTATAAAAAAATTATGATAATTTATTATGTTATGTATGATTGAGTTACAAAGCTTCAGTTAAAATTTGAGATCATTCCAAGCTTCCATTAAATAATTGAAAATTGATTAGTGCACTACTATCTAGAATTATGTAGAAATGTCAGTTACTGTAATTCATCTACTGATAAGGTCTAAATGCATCCAAAAATTATGAAAATTGTACATGTTATTTATGATTGGGTTTTAGATCTCCATTTAAAATTTCATATAATTTAAAGTTACCAATAAATAACTAAAAATAAAACACTATACTAATAAAAAGTACTCTATCAACATTTTGGTCGAAGTATAGTTTGACAGAGAACCACATTCAAAGAACACTCAAATATTCTGAAATTTTTCTCGAATATCCATGATTGAGTTATCCATATCATATCTAAAATTAAATTAAATAAAAATTTGTAGAAAATATGAAAAATCATTTACCACACTGCTATCTTGATCAAATTCCATACTCATGTACCATCAAAACCCTAATCTCAGCCAACTAGGGTTTATATTTCTCAAACCCTAATTTTTCAAACAATAGAACACTTAATGTTCTTATTAGGTTTAAAACATCATAATTGAATTATCATCATTAATTATATTTAAGCAATGATTAATCCAATTAAGCATATAATCATCCAGGTAAACCCTAGTTTATCAATTAAGCTCAGATGCGGTCATAACAATTCTCCCACCTTAAAAAGGTTTCATCCCCGAAACATAAATATGCAAGTAAAGTACATTCAAGGTTTATTTTAAGCTTATGAAATCTTACATGTCATTATATTCTTAATTATGAAAATTTTACATGTTATTTATGAATGGGTTTTAGATCTCCATTTAAAATTTCATATCATTTAGAATTACCAATAAATAACTAAAAATAAAACACTACATTGTTGAAAAGCACTCTATCAGTATTTTGGTCAAAGTATAGTTTGACAGAGAACCACATTCAAAGAACACTCAAATATTCTGAAATTTTTCTCGAATATCCATGATTGAGTTATCCATATCATATCTAAAATTAAATTAAATAAAAATTTGTAGAAAATATGAAAAATCATTTACCACACTACTATCTTCATCAAATTTCATATTCATGTACCATCAAAACCCTAATCTCAGCCAACTAGGGTTTATATTTCTCAAACCCTAATTTTTCAAACAATAGAACACTTAATGTTCTTATTAGGTTTAAAACATCATAATTGAATTATCATCATTAATTATATTTAAGCAATGATCAATCCAATTAAGCATATAATCATCCAGGTAAACCCTAGTTTACCAATTAAGCTCAGATGCGGTCATAACAATTCTCCCACCTTGAAAAGGTTTCATCCCCAAAACATAAATATGCAAGTAAAGTACATTCAAGGTTTATTTTAAGCTTCTGAAATCGTACATGTCATTATATTCTTGTATTTCATACTTGAATGCAGTTTTCAACATTAAGTCCTTTATTCCTTTACTAAATCACAACATGTTTGAAATAGTTCTCAATGATAACAAACAAATTCTCTATGCCACAATCAATCATAGGATAGAGAGAGAAACAACCATTTCAAAATTTTTATACTCTTGAGGTGTTACCTCAACATTGATAATCTGATCCAACTATCTCAATTCATACTACTCAATATGTATTATTGTTATGTATTACCTCTAAATCACAAAGAGAGTTCACCATGTTGTTTTGAATTTTACTATTCTGCTACTCAAATAGCAAAACAATCTTGAGTTGGAAGACTAGATTCAACAACAATTGTACAATACTACTCACGACATCCCCATTGCATCATGGATGCATAAGGTGAAGCATTACCATCACATTCCATATTATTCTCAAATATGAACCCACACATAATTCAAGGTGTAACCATCAGGTTATAGCATACTAGGGTTTCAACAACTTTAACAAAGTACTCCATGATTGTATTAGTAATTCAAGGACTATTCATACCCAATTACCATCACTTAGTTATATTAAAGCTAGGTATAACAAGCTATACCTCATTAGGGTTACATATCAATACAATATGGTTATCATCCCTTCTATTCATATGAGTGAATAGGTAAGACTACCTTATTCAGGGTAACCCTACATTTGTTCCATCATTATCCAACCCATATCACCATACCACAATTGTACAATACTAAGATGGATTACTGGTATGAATGACTTAAACTATTAGACACCTAAAATTATCATATTGCTTGTACATGTACACTAAAATAATATGTAGAACTAATTTACATCCCTCAATATACCTTCAACAATTATATTTCTAAAAACAAATTCACATATTACTAAAAGCCATTGTTTTCTCTTATCTCTCTCCTCATTCATTACTACTTACTTTTTTCTACTTATCCTTCTCATTTTAATCATGTAGATTAAACATCCCTAAAATTGAAACATACAAGGTATGAATAGATTATTCATCATTCTTGCTATTACTATAAGAATTTATTTCATATCACACTTCACTCAAATTTTATTTCTCCTTTTGTTCAAAACACACCTCTTATATTCAAATCTATTTCTTATCCTTTGATCTAAATCATTTCCATATTGTTTATCTACCTTTCAGATTAGCTAGGATTACTATCAGTGCTAGTTTACTTCTCATAGTGCAAATTTCATGATGTTGTTTTATAGAGATGCTAGTATTCAAGGCCAAATCACTAGTGAAAACCCTTGAACTACTACAACTCTAAACATTCTAGGGTTTGGCCTTTATCAGTAGCATGACATTATTGTGGTGTGACTTTGCTCCCTTAATTTGGAATTCAAACTTTGGTTCTCACAAGTTTTTATTAAAGTCTTTATTATCTTATCAATTGAATTTCCTTCATCTTAATTGGCCATTCAGATAGATTACATTCTCAATTTACCCTTCTAGGGTTTCATCATCATATTGTGTGTCATTATTACATTCACTAGATGCCTCTACCATGGTGGTTATGAATCATATATGATTCATTTTCTTATCAATTCATTCCGACATTGCTCTCATTAAGAAAGATATGAAAGAGAAGATAATTTTGAGACTTAGAATTCTTATCTTCAAACATTCATTAATACATTTCTCATATGTAGGTTTAATTAATTATCAATAAGGATACTTGACTAATTAGCACTTTCTTGAATCTCGCAACCTCTTTCTTTTATAATTTATATTACTCCATTATGTTTCATACCCTTATTTACTTTCCATAATCTCCTTACCATATACTACTATTCCACATGTCATCTTTAACTTCTAGTTTTCTCTTATGATCATGTTGCTTCTTTTATATACTACTATATACCATGTTGCATATATTTCTTTTTATCCTTCTACTAATGTGAAGTTGATATTCTAAATCAATAATCTCTCTACTAGTTTCACCTGATGTTTAATACATTACATATCCTTCATTTTAAATCAAACGACTCATGCATGGGTGAAACATAGTTTCTCTTTCAATCAAGTTTTTCCTTCCTGAATATAGTCTACCTTTATATGACTTATTCATTGGTTAAGCTACACTTTTGTTCTTCTTTTAGAAATTAGTTTGTTGTTCTATAGAGACTTAGAATCCAAAGGCAGTAGGATGAATGTATTAACTTCACAATAAAGGTATTCATTCCATGCTCTCAATTACATCATAACCCTCATTCCTTAATCAATCTCATTATTTCCAACATTTCTCTTTGTTTCAACTAAGTTTCTTATCCTAGTTTTATGATTTATATGCTCATCTAGTTCTCTTCACTTTAACTTTTCTGAAGACTCTTCACTTCTATGTACTTATTGAATACTTAAATCTTTTCTTCTATTTTCCCTTTGCTTTGGAGTACATAAAAACATTGTACTCGATTATATAATCCATTCCTCACGATTGATTCTTACTATCTTGGCCCTTACATACTTTTTTTATATCTTTTCCATATTTCATATTTAGAGTTTTTGGTCAGTATTTAGAGTTCATATAATACTAATGATTAAACTTAATCATAATCTTATGTCATGTTCCTTTATTCCCAATTAAGGGTTTCTCATATGAGGCCCCAAAGTTGGACCTCAGATATCAGTTCCAATTGATTCTTAGTTATCCCATTCTTTCCATTATACTTCAAAATCTTAGACTATATACATTCATACTAGAATTTGGATCTAATATATCCAGAATTTCCTCTTGTTATGTTACTAATAGGAGTCATTAGATCCCAGTAATGCATCCTGGTAGCCGGACTAGGATGAACCTGCAGTCCTGAAGCCAAGAGCTACTTAGGATTACTCAACTCCTATTCATCTCAAATGTGTGGAAGAAAACTTATCCACTTAGGAAAGCTCATTCAAAGATCATTTCTAGTCTACTTGATACAAAGAATGTAATCAATAAATGCTACAACTGCATAGTATACAACAAATCTTAAAGACCCATATATATTTCAAAATACTGAATATCTGAATTCAAACATATAATATCTTTTCTATTCATCTCCAATAAAACAACAATATGAAATGAAAGTTCTATCTCATTTTATATTTATGCTCTTAATTCATGTTACTTATCTTGTTTCTAACCCTAATATTTCTAGGCTTCCTCTCTAGACCATCCTTCCACTGTATACCTGGCCAGGGTATACATGAAAGAATAGACAAAGTAGCTTGATACTGGTTGATCCAAGTACTCAGATACCAGGCCAGGATATCCAAATACTCAAATCCCCAGAGCTAACATCATAACATCTCCTATTTGCCACACTTATGACTCTAACTTACTAACTTAATGGTCCCTGACAACTCAGCCTAAGCTCTGATACCAAAGCTGTTACACCCCGATCTCATAATTACCACTAATCATGAGATTAGGGTATAAAGTGAGGATTTAACGTGATACAAAGATCACCCTTAACTTTTTCTTCTTTTTCAAACTCTTTGTTTTGTCACATTGAACCACATAAACTAACTTTACAAGAGAATTAAACTTTTATTTCTCTAATGTAATCTCAGCTTTAATGATACACATCCATACATTCATTATGTTTCTCACACTTTCATGTACATACAACATGGCAATCATTTGCATTCTCTCTTATTAAGGAAACAAACATACAAAACATCATTTACAACTCTCTCACATCTATACAAGGACCTAGAGTGAAAGGGACTAACTGAACTTAACTATACTCAGACTTAACTCATGTGGCAGATCTACTCTGATGCAATGATATCTTCTTCAAGTCCATGTGATTTCCCTAAAAAATTGTGAGTAGAGGGGTGATCTTACTCGCTCAGTGAATGAGTACTTCAAAGAAATAGTCTAAAACACTAATATAATTACAAATATACTTTTGAGCAATTGATATCAATTATAACAACAGTAAGCTTTAAAGAGTCTAATAATTGACAATTATAAATATGGAAGGATACTCTAAATATCTATAAGAGTGAATCAATATATGAAATGCTTGATTGATCATGAAGAGAACTAATAATTCAGAAACATACAAAGAATAATTGAATAACTGTACACACTTGTTTGACCTCTCACTCATTTTATTATGACCTGATCATATGCAGTGTACTCTACATATGAAGACTCGTAGTGAACTATGATCTCACCGTACAATACTTAACTTAAAACCCAGGAAGCTAAGCCTAGAACTGAATTCGGGTCTGCTTGACTCGAACCGTCACGTCTGACTAAGGCGGCTAAATAACTGGCCTTTAACTGGACCTCTCCTTCTAGGCTGAGTATACAGGCAGAGGGTATGAGACACTCTGTGGGCCTCATCTTGGTATGCTATGTGGGTACCTCTGGGTTACCACCGGGATCTCCGGTTCATGTTGGGTAACCTATCTTCTCTTAGGAGACTTTCTCAAGGGCTTTGTCTCCCCGCACGCTGTATGGGTGCGATCCGATCCCTATATACTGGTCGCTTCTAGGGTGGATCATTTCCTTCCTACAGTGCAAACATCCGTAGGGAATCTACGGTGTTCAGGGCACCTATGTCTATTATTTTATTATTCTTGGAAAGCTCTTTCTACATTGTACCTTTCTCTTACTTATACTTGACTCTGATATCTCTATGGTACCGCATCTATTTAATTGAAGTTTATAACACAACATGTATATCATCCTTAACTTGGCATAACAATATATTCAAACACTATAATATACCGAGAAATCAACATACTATACATGCAGGCAGACTAAAATACTTAAATAAACATAATGCATGTGCATTTGGCACTTATACACTAGAATCATGCAATTAAACATCTTAATATACTGATAAGAGCTAATTACTTAGCATACGAGTAATCATCATTTGCACCCATAAATTATTTGAACTTTCTTGGAAAACATGCACATTGACCCAAATCCTGGGTTGTGCATCTCATATTGAGAACATGGTAATCAAAATGCTTAATTCATTGAACACCCTATCCTTAGGGTTTCATTTACCTCATTCACTTATCACATGGCTCTCATAAGGATTTCATGCGACATAAACATTCACTGAATAAAGACTACTATCAACAAATCATATAAAATAAATATATGTATGAAACCTTGGAACTGAGCTGAATTTGGGTTTCCATGCCATTCACTGAGATAACATGCATCAATAATAAAATTGAATAAATAAAGTCTATCATGTCAAGAAAATCCGTTCAAATGAATTTCACGATATCTATTCGCAAATATCCAACTTTCCTCGCATCTAGGGTTTCACCCTCTTTACTGAGATATCAAGCAAACACTGTTCACCTTAAATGAAATCCAAGATAGTATCTGACATATATGTTCTATGAATTCATATAGACAATCATTCATAACCAAGGGAATCCAGATAAACAAATTTCTCTATTTAATTATACAGCAATTTCAGTCATAGACAAATTCCCTATATTTTAATTTACTCTTATAACCTCTACAAATACTTAGAGAATTCTCATTAGGATGTATTTTATACATTTCTAATATGATTTTATCATCTGAAATTTATCCAAACAGAGAAAGAATCCATTTCATATCATTTTGCAACAACTTAGATCAAACAGACAATTCAGGGTTTGTAGTCGCATACTAAGCAATTAAAGATTATGGATATTTTAACCAATTTTCGTGCAATATACTATTTAAAGGAAGTTCCCACTCACCCTAAGGTGTGAAAACACCTTAAAAACATATCACATATCTAAAAATCTCGAATCCATATCAAATCCCTAGCAATTCACCCAATTCTTTTTCCTTTCAACTCGGAAACCCTCTAAAAATGAGGGATTATAAAGAAAGAGTGAGAAAAGGGGAAGTTTTGATACCATTTTGGATAAAATCATAGGAGAGACGGAATATTGACATGTGAGAGAAGATTCACCATTAAATTCTATGCAAAGAAGCAAAACTTACTTGATTTCATCATTCCTCAGACCACAAAACCCTAGGTCAACATCTCCATCAATTTCTCCTCTCAAACCCTAACTCTCCCTCTCTCTCTAGGATTTCATTTCTCTGGAATGAATCATGAATTATGAGAGCTCCTTGTGTGTTAGGTTGACCATACAGAGCAATTGAGTTGCTTGGGTTAATTTCACATTGATCCCTCACTAAACTTTTTCTTATTTCAGCAGATTTTTCTGTCATAAAAAGGTTTCTGTGAATTCGTATATTTCAGAGATCAAAACTTCTCCAAAAATTATGAGAATTTATAATGTTGTGTATGATTGAGTTACAAAGCTTCATTTAAAATTTTAGATCATTAAAATCTTCCATTAAATAATTAAAAATCGAGTAGTGCACTACTATCCAGAATTCTGTAGAAATGTCAGTTACTGTAATTCGTCTACTGATAAGGTATAAACGCATACAAAAATTATGAAAATTTTACATGTTATTTATTATTAATTTTAAAATATCTAGTTAAAATTTCATATTATTTGGTGTTACCAATAAATAACTAAAAATAAAACACTACACTACTGAAAAGCACTCTATCAGCATTATGGTCGAAGTATAGTTCGACTGAGAACCACATTCAAAGAACACTCAAATGTTCTAAAATTTTTCTCCAATATGTATGATTGAGTTATACATATCATATCCAAAATTAAATTAAATAATTTTTTTTAGAAAATATGAAAAATCATTTACCACACTGCTATCATGAACAAATTCCATACTCGTGTACCATTAAAACCCTAATTTCAGCCAACTAGGGTTTATATTTCTCAAACCCTAATTTCTCAAACAATAGAAAACTTAACGTTCTTATTAGGTTTAAAACATAATAATTGAATTATCATCATTAATTAGATTTAAGTAATGATCAATCCAATTAAGCATTTAATCATCCAGGTAAACCCTAGTTTACCAATTAAGCTCAGATGCGGTCATAACAACGACATCATAACATACTTATTTTTCATACACAACTAGGGAGGAAGATTGTATATAACTAGCATAACAGGCCAAGTGCTATGTTGGCTGCTCAATGTCCCGTACAGATTCATCCCATTGGTACAAATCCCAAGTCTTAGATTCCTAACTTCTTCACCAAATTTAGGGTACAATAAATCAATCTTCTTCCACTGTGGGGAATCTGACGCATGTCGTAGGATCCCATCATTATTTTTCTTAACCTCTGTATGCCACCTCAAATTCTTCACATATATCGGATAGGCAAACAAGCATTGAAATCATGGTATTATAGGTAGATACCACATCACCTTGGCAGGGAAACCAGTTTTGGACTTCTCTGAAGTCATCATTATATACCTTTATGCACAACATTTTAGACAATCTTTCAAATCCACATAGTCCTTTTGAAATAATACATAATCATTCAGGCATACGTGTATCTTCTTGGCCTCCATTCCCATTGGGCACAACAATTTCTTTAACTCGTATGTTGAGATTGGTAGCTCATTTCCTTCAGGAAGAATTTCTTTCAATAAAGACAACAATGATGTGAAACTTTTATCGCTCCATCTATTGTTAGCCTTCAACTTGTACAATATCAACACAATGCTAAGCTTTGTAAACTTAGTACAACTTGTGTATAACTCTCTCTTAGCATCATGCACACTGTTCCTAAACATGGGAGGTGGATCTGTGTGCTCTACCCCACAACTATCCAGCATCTCATCAACGATGTCTACTGCAACTGGTTCGTTCACATCTACTTCATCGGAGGCAATTTCTTCTTCCACACAAGCACTACTATTTACATCTACTGATTTCAGGTTTGAAATCTCTCCATGCCAGTACCATTTTGTATAGACTTGTACAATCACGTTGCACATGACATGACTTTTGATTTTGTCACCAGTACTGACTTTCAAGTTGTTACCACAATGCCTACATGGACAGTAGAACCTATCTCCAGGTTGTTTCCTGTGTTTCTCTACAAATCTAATAAACTGATCAAGACTAGAAATAAACTCTGGGGTGCAACAATTTCGAATGGACATCCATGATCTATCCATTCTATGATCAAAGAGAAAACAAGTATATATTAGGGTTTAGGGATTACATATTAAGTTAGGGGTTTAGTGTCGGGACCCACTCTTTTGATCAGCATAAATACCAACCATTAGAGATAATCCCAAACCTAAACCCAGATTATGAAATAAAACAATGAATTCTCGACAAAGGCAGTCAAACAATATACAAAAAAGGCAGACAAATTTTTTCTTTTTCTTTCTTCACAAACTCATAAATCAATGTCACATCAAGGACATCACATTAAGATATCACAAATCATATTCAACTCCATTAAATCTAGAATCAAATCTTGTTCTCATATGTGGTTCAGTTTACATCAGATACATGTACATTGATGAACAAACTTAATCTACAACCCATCCCAGGAAAGAGAGAGTACATGGATATTTTAATCTATATAGAGTATGCTATTTATATCTTCCTTGTCATGACCTCTCCGCTGGATAGCATTATACCTAAAAACATTTGAAACAACCTCATGAGACTCATATAGAGCCCCAGTGAGTGGATACCTCCCACTCAAGCTAGGTACATGCATCAACATTAGATTAAGTATAATAAACTTAACAGAAACATGTAGATTGAGAAGTCTAGCAGATAGATATATCATAAGTCATTTCTAACTTGCAATGATAATCTGATCCAACAGATAAGGTAATCACTTAAACCAATTATAACTTTGAAACATCTTCTAAAGCATTTCTATGAAAAATCAACAGATACTTCTTGGTTCAGATTAAGAATCCTACTGCATGAGTAATAAGTCAAGTCTAAGCATTTTGAATCAATACATAACAATAGCATTATATTTGTGACACTCCACCAGCCAGACCAGGAACACATCCTGTAGTCCTGAAGCTGAAGTACACATAATACATATCTACCAAGCAATACTATCAAATAGCGGCAATCCAACTCATATTCATAATGGATATAAATCCCATCATTTATACTTGTCAACATGACGTATCATAATATGAAATAGAAAATGTCCATAGAAACATGATTATTTTCCACAACAAGAAGCATAAACAACAATGACAAATCATCAAGTAGCAGTACAAGGAATGTAATAAGCATTCAAATCATGTTCTACACGGCTTATCATCTTTTATTCATTTGCCCTGAAACTACTTGGCTTGTACCTCACCAAGTAGAAGTCGCCACGCCTGATTCTCATGTCAACGACTCACCGTCACTATCTTAGGGTTTAGCTGGCCACCCTAAGATATCAACAACAGACCCTGGCCACCTCAGGGTTTCCTAAAGAGGCTCACATTCTCATCTCGGGTACATGAGATAGGAACCAACAAAACAATATATCACATATCACAACATTTCACATATTTTCACATTTCACATATTTCATTTCAACAGAGTCTATTCCATCTGGACATAGACTTTTATAGCAAGGATTTAGGGCCAGAGCCACTCCAGATGACTCACTCCTAAATCCTGGTGGTCTAACCTTTAAGGTCTCGATCAACACTCTGAAAATCCTTCTCATAATTCATCGATTACTACAAGGAGATCCATTTTGTTTCCCCAGTGTGGTCCTCGGGGTAAACTCACGGTGTTCATGGAACCTAACTAGATGTTCCATCATTTCACTTGTTATTAGTCTCTTTTACTCATCTTAAAAGAATTCAAAACATCATACATCATATATGTGTATTCTCACGTAACTAGAATAACATGAAATAGATCAAGTTTATCAATAAGGAAAATGATCAAAGTAAGAAGCATAATAAATCTATAGATTGCAAAAAATGTTATTATTTCTATCTTCCACATCAACTCATAGCAATCATCAAGAGTGGGCCTTCAGCCCAAGACATAATCTTATTGTCCATCATTTACCCCATCAGGGTTTTATCATCATCAGTGGGCTTTCAACCCTAGACATAATCTCATTATGCAATATTTACCCGTATCAGGGTTTCTCAATGTAAGGAGTGCATATTAAATTCAATTTCAACATATTCCTTATTAGTTCATTGTATATCACAGTTCTTAACAAATATTAGTAGAGGCATTATAACTAGCAACAGTAAAAGCATATAGACATCATGTATCATTCATCATATTCAGAATAGATTTATCATACAACATATGCTTGTTCCATCCAATCTCAATAGATTCAAATAAATTTCATGCATATACATGCATAACAAACTTAGTTCTCTTCTTCTTTTATTTCACATTCTTCATATGCGGTTACTAATCAACACATGTTCATTATCATTTGAATTCCCTCAAAAAAGTTCATTCTCATGGTACAAGTATTCTATCAAACAATCACAATACAAGAACACATTCTTGTAAATCAATTCAAATGCTTGAACCTCATCTTTTAATTGAATTAAACTACAATTATTTACATTCCTTAATCCCTCATTTGCGATTGTCATTCATTATCACCATCTAGCTCAACATTTTAGGGTTAGAGTTTGTTTCTTAAATTTGTCTACTAATTCTCATCTTTTTCCTTCAATTCATATTCAGTAATCTCAACTTCTCTCATGTCATGTTCATTAAATTAATGGAACCAATCATTTTAACTCACTTGATATACAATACTTATCTATTCATTGATATCCATCAAAGTCTAGTTTTAGTATGTTCCATTCAACTTGGCTCAATCCATATGTAATTAAAAGAAAGTATTAAAGACTTCACCATAATAACTTCATTAGTTTCATCTTTAACTTGCCATCACCATCAATACATTTTCTTCTTCATATCATTTATTACATTTAGATAAGTGTACCATGTCATTGACTTCTAATGTCATTCCCATAATCAACAATGATCATTATTTATTATACTAAAACAAATGCAGTAGACTTAGATGATATTAGTAAGACTCATCATATTCAATTGAAGTATTAATACTTTCAACTTCAACATTTGATCACATTTACAACATCATATACAAGTTCTAGCTTTATCACTCATAATTGTCTTAGTAATAAACTTTTAGGGTTTTCAAGAAGTCATTCCTTAGTTCAACATATCATAAGAATCATATCATTCAGTAATCCAATCATGACTCAAGGGTTCATTAGGGTTATTCACAAACATGGAAACCTTAGTTTCCATTTTCACACATTTCATTCATCAATCATAAGTATACATTGATCAATTGACTCATTTGATTCAATTCCTCAACACAAATCCTAATCAGGATATGTGGTCATTCAAATCCATTAACATTCAACAATACACTTGTATAATACGATCTAATACAATTCAAATATGAATCTATCCATGTTAATTCAATTCCAAGCATATCAACCATTAGGCTGACATTTAGGCAAAATTAACATTAAATAGAGTTTTCATCTATCCATAGGATTCTGCATGGATCCTCAATCAATATATCGGGAACTAATCAAGTTTTAATCAATGAGAAATAATTAAAATCAGTAGAAATTGATCCCCTAATATCTTTCCCAAATCAAATCCAGTCACATACATATACAAGTAGGGTTTTTGATTGTTTTAGCCAGATGGAATTAGGCTTTCAACATGAATACAAAGCTTAGGAGGGAGAAAAAAACTCACCTCAGGTGACAAACACCTTAAAAATGTAGGTCAACCTCTGAATTTTTGGAAACCCAATCAAACTCTCGCAAAAGAATCCAATTCTTTCTCCTCTCAACTCAGAAACCCTAGAAATGGGGATTAGAAGAGAAAATGTGAGAAAAGGGGGGGATTTGATGTGATTTCAAATCAAATCAGGGGAGGGACGGAATCTTGACATGTGAGAGAATATTTCCCATGAAATGCTATGCAAAGAAGCTAAACTTACTTGATTTCATCATATCTTGGATAGAGAAACCGTAGGTTAACATCTCCACCACTTTCTCTTCTCAAAACCCTAGCTCTCCTCTCTCTTAAGAATTTCATTTATTTGATAGGAAGGATGAGTTATGAGAGCTCCTTGTGTGTTAGGTTGGTGATATAGATGAATTGAGGTGCTTAGAACATTTGCAAACAAGCCCCTCAATGTATTTTTATTTTGCTCAGACTGGTTGGTCGGCTGAGTTATAAACTCGACCGAAACCACACGTTTCAGAACTCAAACCTAATACAAAAATTATGAAACTTTAACCCAATGTCTAAAATTGAGTTTATAAGAAACTATAAATTTTAAGATCATTTTGAGGTACCAATAAATAATTAAAAATAAAATACTACACTGCTATATTGCAGTCAACATCATGGTCGGTCGAGTTTGTCCTTCACAGAACTCGACTGACACCCCTCTCTGTAGGGATAAAAAATCATCCAAAAATTACAAAAATTTAATAGCGTGTCTATAATGGAGTCTAACAACTACAGTTAAAATTTGAGATAAATTGTATATACCAATAAAAAGATAAAATTCAATTTCCACACTACTATATCAATATGAAAATATGACTGGTCGAGTTTGAAACTCGACCGATAAATAGGTCAAAACATTCTTAAAAAATTCTGATATTTTTCAATGTTGTTCACATTTTATATATACAAATCATATTTAAATTTATTTAAATTAGAGTTACACATAAAATACTAAAAATCATTTAGTGAGACATTATACATATCAAATTTTGTATTCATATGTCATCAAAACCCTAATTTGGGTCGATTAGGGTTTCCAAAATTTTAACCCTAATTATGTGGATCAAAGTATGATTAAACCTTCTCATTATATTTAACACATCAAAACTTAACTACTATCATTAATCAAGATTTAAACCATGATCAACTTAGTTAAGCATACCATCATCCAAGTAAACCCTAATTAGATGACTAATTTGAAAATGGGTCATCACATTTACCGTTAAAGGATTAGGGTTTAGGGTTAAAAAATTTAAAGATTAGGATTTAGCATTAAAGGATTAAGATTTAGGGTTAAAAGATTAGGTTCTAGGGTCTTATATATATAATAAATGTGTACCACCTATCCCATTCTTGAACCCTGAATCTCATTAGTAAGTGTATAATGTGTATTGGGTTATCAAGAAAATTTCGACAACATTTCCCCGTTGTTCTCCAAGTACATCGATGTGCATGGGCAAATGCCCACCAACATATGCACTTAGAGAACAAATGGGGAAGTGCTGACGAAACATCATGAAAACTGAATATACATTATACACTTACATCCTAAGTGAGATTAAGTGTTGAAGAACAGTCCCAAACTGGGGGCTATCCAAGATTTACTCATAATGAGTAAATCTCAGACGGGTTTCTAGGCCAACAAAATATATGTATGTTGTCATTCCTATACCTACAATCCTAGTTTCATCGTTCATATCCTAGGTTTTGTGTAACATCATTTAATTCATTTAATTCTTCCATTTGGGTAATTTCATTCATTCATCATTAACCCTAATTAATCATTATTAATCAACTACACAATCTTGAAGAACAATTATTGAACTAAGTTAAATCAATCACTAACAAGAGAGAAAGAAAGCAATATTAATTAATTAAATTCATTCATGCATCATTAACCCTTATTAATCAATATTAATCAATTACACAATCTTGATAAGTAATTATTGAACTAAATTAAATCAATCACTAACAATAGAGAAACTAAGTGTAAATCTAATTAATTAAGTTCATTCATGCATCATTCACCCTAATTAATCAATATTAATCAACTATAGGCAGAGCAAGCTATGGTGACATCATTAACCCTAATTAATCAATATTAATCTAAGTGCAAATCTACTTCTGATTTGCACTTACTGCCTTGGTGGAGCAGGCTATGGTGGCAGTGGCCAGAGGTGGAGGTGAATCAGGCTGGAGATGAAGTAGGCCGGAGGTGGCAGCGGCCAGAGGTGGAGGTGAAGCAGGTTGGAGCTGAAGCAGACCGAAGGTGGCGGCGACCAGAGGTGGTCGTGGCTAGAGAAGAAGGAAGGTGGCCGAACTGCGATGATGGCTGGAGGTGAAGCAGGCTGGAGCTGATCGAGCGACGGATGGTGGCGATGATTGGAACGGTGACACAAAGCTCCTCAGCAGGCCTCCCAAGCTCCTCAGGGGTGGCCATCTCCTCATCGGCGACTCCTCAGCGGCGATGAGCTCCTCACTGGTGGCTCCTCAGCAGTTGCAGCTCCACAACGATGGTGAGCAGGAATCACCAGACCTAGCATGCAATCAGGAATGAAACAGAGAAGGGGAAGAGTCTGGTTTGCGAGGGTGCTATTAAGTTAACTATCAGCGTCAATTATTACAAAAATTCAACACTTAAAACCAATAGGTGTCGGTCACACAATAAAACTGACACCTATCTCCAACTTTAAATAAAAAAATTTACGCCCGATCAGGGTGTTTTTCATCAATTTCTAGATACAAAAACTGACATCTATTCACATAACATGACAAAAAAAATTGTTCATGAGTTACGATCATAATTGTCGGTTGCCAACCAAAAACTGACGCCGCATAGGCAAATTGGGGGGATAATATTTTCACGAGGACAATGCACAAACACACATCCTCTTCGGTTCTTTGGTAGAAACCGACGACATATGAGGGGATAAATTTTGCCTCGTGAAGGATGTTTAGTCGTCAGTTCCTTGTCAAAATCTGACGACTACTTGGGGATACGGATTTTCACGGGGGCTTGGCACGAAACATATGTCGTCAGTTTTGGAGCAACCGATGCCAAATTGAAAATTTTGGAGGCAAATTTTTTTGCTTGGAAAATTGTATTTCATGGGTGATTTTGGACGTCGATTTTTATTTAAACTAACCAACGTTATAGAAAAAACGATGCCCGTGTATTTTGTAAACTGTCCGACCTTCACATATAGGTGGCAGTTGTCGTTTTTAGCCGACGTCGTAGTGTAGTGGCGTTGTTTTTTTTTTATTTTTAATCGATGCCATCAAATGTGATGTTATATGTCAATTCTGTACTAGTGTATAATGAATAAATATAATAAAGTCCTTAGAGTGAATGACTCAATGACAAGTGATTTCATGTTGAGGACTTGAACATGGCATCATGTGTATGCTATGAGTATCCATTCTTGTACAAGTCCCTAGTTGGATATTATCATGGAAACTGGGACAACAATAATACAATAATACAAGTATGTGCACTGACTAATGACTATGTCTCATTAGTCATGGTATTAGATATCAATTCAAACACATAGTACTTGTCATGAGTAAGTGTTTTGGATAGAACTCAACTTGAGTACGATACACGGAAGCCAAAAATGGCTATCAAAATCGTATCTCATGTGACAGTGATGAATGTGGTCCTTAGACTTTAAGTGTACTTTAATGATCACTTATCATTAAGTGTACTTTAACACTACCCATCGTGACCTTGAATAAGGGTTGGCACACAAGTAGTGGTTGGGTGCATTGTGACTCATGTGGATTATTGTGAGTGATGTGGATGAAACTTGTCCCTCCTAATAGAGTGATATCATGTCCACTTGATGAGGGAGACTATGAAATGCATGGCCATACTCATGTGAGTTAACATTTGATGATGAGCTCATAGGTAACTCAAACTATACACTCCAAATCAAGAAAAAATATTGAACGTTAATAGGATGACATTTTCATGCCTTAGATTCACGCTGGATATTAAAGACAAATGGATTATACCATCATTGTAACACGAGTCACAATACTATGTTGATGTTGTTGTCCAACTTCTCCAATTATTTGGGTGGGATAAGGTCTTTCTAGATAGCAATCATTGTTTGTGAAATCATAATATTACTATAGATATCAATACCAACATAATTTGGAGCCTATTGGGGCCACACACATTGGTAATAATTGACACATGATTAATTGGTTAATAAAAGGTTTAGGATATGAATTCAATCATTGTTAGACTTATGGAGAACCCAATTGATAAATGGAAAGTCTAGGCACAAAATTGTATAGACCAATAAATTGACTAGAAGGCCTAGTTCATTGACCAAGTATATATCCACCCAGTCAATTGATTGGAAAGCCTCATCTCCCAATTGGACAGGATCAACCGATCAATCAAGAATTAACTATGTTGGGGAATATGGATGACAAATAAGGCAACAGAAGCACAAACTTTGTCCCTATTCCTTTACCAACAGATCACATCAACAAAGATGTATCTAGGAAAGAGAGTAAGAAGAGGAATACCTAGTCCTGGAGCAAGTCCAATGACTACTCCTACTTGGTGATGTGCACTTTTAACAAGGCACACCTGGACAACTGGCTATGACAACATCATACTACAACACCATGGATGGTGGTGGTTGTTGTCCTCCTAGCATGGTGGCAACAACCTCGACGCCTCTATGTAGTCCACACGGGCCACCAAGAACTCCACATTATGCTACAAAGCTGACATGAAGGAATTGTCCCTTCGAACCTCAACGTGCTAGTGTTGACTTGCTCTCCCTTGTTGTCTCTCCCTTTTATAGGTAAAACTTGCTTGGGCTCTCACATTACCACAACTGTGAGAGGACAACAATTGTCAGAGCTTATTGTTGTGTTTACTGAAAGCCTTGACGACCCCTCTATTTATAGGAGAGTTAGGGTCAAGGTTTCCAGATCAATTGGGAGTCGAAGAGACAAATTCTTATCTGGAATCTTTGTAAACACGAAGTGGTCAGTTCACATGTGAAATGGTCAGTTAAATACTTGAACTGACCAGTTCACTTGTGAAACAATCGATTTAACATTTGAATTGGTCAATTCACTATATTTCCTATTCACAAACATAATGGCTTTCAATGTGATGATTAATACACAACATGATGTCAACATCAATCCTTGATCCAATCTTATTGATCATTGAACTGAGCGATTCATAATGTGAATTGGCCGTTTTACATTTTGATTGAACCAGTTAGTTCACTTTGGAATCAAGCAATTCATGTTCTAAACCATGCGATTCATTTTCTGAACTAGGTGTTTCACTTCAAAACTGAGTGGTTCAAATTCCGGTTTAGCCAATGTACAACCAATGTTGTTTAAATTGAATACCTAAACACTTTAGTAATCAAGTTAAAATATATTCATAAGTAAGCTCCTATTCTAGGTACATCCTATGTTTGAGACCCTATAGGTCCCAAATTACGTTGGTAGTGAATGTCCACAACAAACTTATGACATAACAAGCAATGAGAGGCATCATCATTTCTATAATCTATGATCAGTGTTACAATGAGTCATCAAGGAGACTTCCTCTCCCCAACCCCTCATATATGATACCTAGATTGAACTTGAGGCATGGAATTGTCATTCTCTCAATAGTAATCCATATTTCTTGAACTAGAGTAGACTGTTAAGATACATATGAGCTAAATATCATATATTAACTCACATGAGCATGGCCATGCATTTCTTGTTCTCACGTATCAAGTGGATAGGATATCAAACTCCTATAGGAGAGACAAGTCCTATCTACATCACTCATAATCAATCCCCATGTGTAACAATGTACCCAAGCACCACTTTTATGGCCACCCTTATTCAAGGTCACATTGGATGGTGTCAAAATACATTGACTGGCATGTGATGAGTGTAGTGACTTCAGGTCTAAGAACCACAATCACCGCTATCACTATGAGAGTTGATTCTGACTACCACTTAATGGTTCCATGTATCACTCTTAAGGTGTGTCTCTTTGGTACAATGTTCTCTAGCAAGTACCTATGTGCTTGGTTTGATACCACATATCATGACTAATGAGATTTTGTCATCAACCAATACACATTCTAATCTTATGTAATACTATTGTTTATTTTTCTTCCACAGTAACATCCAACTAAGGACATAACAATAATGTATAAACTGTTACCATACATATGATCTCCTTGTCCATGTCCTAAACCTGAAGACATATGCCATCATCATTCTTTAGACGTTTATTATGTTGCATCATTATCTCATAATTGGTTAAAATAGAATAAACAAAATTTCCTTTTATTATTATCAAATCAATTTCATCATGCGTCATTAAAATCATCACATGATTGGCTCTATGGGCATACATACCAACAAATGCCCCTTTCACTTATAGCCAACCACTCATCAATCTTATTCCAAATGATCTAACATGTCCATCGTACTTCTAATGTGAAAGTGCTTTTGTCAATGGGTCAAAAACATTGCCTTTAGTCAGTATTCTATAAATCTTCACATCTCCTCATTGTATGATCTCTCATATGATTGGAACCAAAATAGTATGTACTTGGGACACTAATGAGATATGGGTTCCTTAGCCTGTGCAATAGCTCCATTTTTGTCACAATACAATTCTATTACATCACCAATGCTTGGAACCAACCCAAGTTTAGTGATGAACTTCTTGATCCATACAACTTCCTTTGCTGCATTAGATGCAACAATATACCCGACCTCTATTGTAGAATCAACAACTATCTCTTATTTGGAACTCTTCTAGCTTACAACTCTGTTGTTGAGGCAAAACACAAAACTTGATTGTGATCAATAATCATGTTTGTTAGTTTGGAAGCTTGCATCAGCGTAACCCCTTACACCTAACTCTTCCTCACTGACATAAACAAGAAATTGATCCTTAGTTCTTCTCAAATACTTAAGGATGTTCTTTACAACAATCTAGTGACTCTCACCGGGATCTGATTAGTATCTGCTCTTCATGCTGAAGGCATATAAGACATCAGGACGAGTGCACAACATTGAATACACGATAGATCCAATTGCAGACACATATGGAATCTTACTCATGTGTTCCCGTTCTTCACAAGAACTAGGACATTGGGATTTAGATAGGCTAATTCCATGAGACATGAGCAAATTCCCTCTCATTGAGTCATGCATGCTAAACCTCTTTAGCACTTTGTCAATGTATATACTCTGGCTTAGGCCAAGACGCCTTCTAGATCTATCTCTATAGATCTTGATTCCTAATATATAGGATGCTTCACCTAAATCCTTCCTGGAGAAGGTATTTCCCAACAAGTTCTTTACCATATCTAATGTAGGGATGTGATTCCCCATCAATAGTATGTCATCCACATACAATATGAGGAATAAAATTATGCTCCCACTAACCTTCTTATATACACACGACTCATCTTCATATTGGTTAAAGCTGAACTCTTTGACCGTCTCATCAAATCAAAGATTCACACTCGTAGATTCTTGCTTTAATCCATAGATTGACCTTTGTAGCTTACAAACTTTATTGGCTTGCTTTGAATTTATAAAACCCTTAGTCTATGCCATGTACACATCCTCAAGACGATTCTTGTTAAGGAAAGTGGTTTTAACATCCATCTGCCAAATCTCATAGTCATGATAAGCTGCAATGGGAAGCATGGTCTTAATGGACTTGACCATGACAATTGGTGAGAAACTTTCATCATTGTCAACACTTTGAACTTGTTTGAAACCTTTTTTAAGAAATCTGCCCTTATAAGTCTATACATTACCATCCATGTCAGTCATCTTATTGAATATTCACTTACACCCTATGGGTTTTATTCCTTTAGGTGGATCTACTAAGGTCTATACCTTATTGTTGTACATGAAATTCCATCTCAGATCTCATGGCCTCAAGACATTTCCCAGACTCTGGCCCCTTGTAGCCTCTAGGTAGGTTATTGGCTCATCACCTATGTCCAACTCACCGTCTTCTTGAGTCACAAGATAACCAAATCTTTTAGGATCAAGCCATGTCCTACTAGATTTATGAGGTTCTTGTGTTACAAGGGGTACTTGAGATTTCACAATAGTTTGTGAGTCTCCTTGTTCCATCTATACATCTATAGGTTCAATTCTTTCTTATTGATCTCGAAACTCTTCAAGTTCTACTTTTCTCCCATTAATTCCTTTGGAAATAAATTCCTTTCTAAGAATACAACATCTTGGGCATAAAAACTTTGTTGTCAGATGCAGTATAAAGTAGCATCCCTTGGTTTCCTTAGGTTATCCAATAAAATAACATTTATCTATTTTGGGCTCAAAATTTCCAAGAAACATTTTATTGACATAACCTCACAACCCCAAATATTCATAAATGATACATTGGGACATTTACCATACCATATCTCATATATTGTCTTTTAAACTGATTTAGATGGTACATGGATAAGTGTAAACATTGTGGTTTGTAAAGTATCTCCCTAGAAGGATGTCAGAAGATCAACAAAACTCATCATTGATTGCACCATATCTAGTAGTGTGTGATTCCTTCTTTCTAATACACCATTGTGTTGTGGTTTTCCAAGTGGAGTCCATTGTGATACGATACCATGGTCACACAGAAGTTCCTCAAAATCTTGGCTTAAGTATTCTCCATCCCAATCAGGACGACGTACCCTAATACTTTTACAAAGTTGATTCTGTACTTGATTCATGAAATCCTTGAAAATTTTAAGGGTTTCTTACTTATGTTTCATCAAGTAAATAGAGCCATACCTACTGAACTCATAAGTAAAGATAATGAAGTACTGATAACCACTTCTAGCATTTGTTCTAAAAGGACCACATATATCAATATGTATGAGTCCTAATAGACCACTTTCCCTCTCACTGTTACCAATGAAAGGATTCTTTATCATCTATGCCAACAAACAAGATTCACATGTCTCTATTGATTCAAAATCAAAACAATCCACATAACCAATTTTATGGATTCTGGAGATGCGTTTCTCATTTATGTTCCTTAGACAATAATGCCAAAGGTATGTTTGATTTGAGTTATCAATTTTTTTTTCTTTTGGTTTTTACATTATACATGCTTGTCTCCAGATCTATCAAGTATAGACCATAAGACATTGGGTCACTTCCATAAAAGATCCCATCTTTACTAATAGAACACCGACCATTATTTATAAGAAATGTTAATATGTTCATGTCCAAACAAGATACAAATATAATGTCCCTATTACTGGTAGGTATATAATAGTAGTTCTCCAACTCGATTATAAGCCCACTTAGTAGAGATGACTCATAAGTTCCAACTGCACTGGCAGAAACTCTTGCTCCATTAGCAACACACAGTTCAACCTCACCTTTCTTCAAAACTTTAGTTCTTTTCAGATCCTTCACATTTGATAAAATGTGTGATCCACATATGGTATCCAATTACAAGATGAAGAAGTAGTGAAGTTAAGCTCAATTATGTATATACTGGAAGTAGAGATCTCTATCCCATGCTTCATCTTCCTAGATTTTCTTACCCCTCTCTTTATTTTGAGTGTAGAAGACTTGTACTTCGTCTTAGCCTCAGAAGACTTCTTTGCCTTTCCTTTGTCGTTAGACTCTATTCTATTGATCACCATCATAGATTTATCCTTCTTCATTTGTGCCTCAACATTTATCAACATGCCAAACAACTCAAATAGTGATTTAGCCAAGTTACTAAGTGATATCACTCGATAAACTAGATATATGAGTCAGGAAATGATTGTAGAATCATATCCATGGCCAACTCTGAAGCTAAAGGAAATCCCAATTTCTCTAGATGTTCTACATTCCCAATCATGTTGAGCACACGGGGCTCTACTGGATCTCCATCTCTTAGTTTGCACTCAAACAACACCTTAGAGACATTATATGCTTCTTGTTTTTCATGATGTTTATACAACTCATAGTTCATACAACCCAACATAAGGTTTTTGATGTATACGACATCATTGGCATGCTTCAAGTAAACATCCATTCCAGCCTTAGGCGCATATGGAGTGGGTTCCACTAGCACTGGTGTTTCATGGACATAGAGAATGCTTCTCGACGTCCTGAACCAGTTACAATAGTTTATCCCATTTAGATTGTCCTTCTTAAGGGATGATCACAATGATTGTATGTTTCAAATTTATATCTCTAAGAGTCAAATTTTCACTTTATCAAAACACTTTTGATTTGATTTGATGTTATGACAATATTAATTAGGCCTTTAATTAATCATCGCTCCCACTATTTTTCTCAAATTGGTAGCCCTCACTACCAATTTAGAAGATTGTCGTGTACAACCTTCTAGTGAGCCAAGATAAAAAATAATTAAGTTATTACCTAGCCAACACCGGTTTCCATAACCAATTATTAAGTTAGGCAACATTTTCCAATTGCATCTCATGCAATTCTTGGATAGATGGTGTGAACAACTCCTTGTCACAATCCATCTATGTACTTCTAGGCACTTAATCTCATTAAGACACCTAGTTAAGCCTGACCCATAAGCCAACAAGATGATTATGCACACTACTTGGAAGGCACGCATAATTCCATCACACTTCCAAGAGATAGATGGTGCACCATGCTTGGCGTGCCCATGCTTAGTCAATCAAGATTTTCATGTGTGTTGTTTATGGAAAGTAGCTGACTTAATATTTATTGAGGGAATTTATATACATATCTAATCACCACATACTTATAGTACATACCATATACATGTTATATCCATAAATGGAAAACATGTAATAAAAAATATACAAGTGATGGATATGGCCGTACTAATACAACTCTTTGGATCCACAAAGAATTGCTACCACCTAAGGTCCACATCACATGTAACAACATGTTCTGGAAACTTGTATTGGCCCGATAGGTCATATGAACCCTTCAGTTGATCGGTTGACCTTGAGGCTGATTGATTGGATCCTCCTTTTTGTTGGCCTACTCGGTCCTCTAGTCGACCGGATGGACTCTCAGTCGGTCGACTCATCAAGTGTAGAATGTCTTCTCACGATGAAACATAAATAAAATCTATCCTATTCATATTACATTATAAAGGGAAAATATCGAGTTACATTCAAGGGTAATGTAGGAAGAGGAGCATTAATTTACATTTGGAAATAAAGGGAGAATCTCAATATGCAAACCGAATAACAATAGGAAATAAACCAAACAACAATGCACATAATCTACATGGGTTTTAGCCATAACCATGCATACATCTACCATCAAAATGCCTTTAAGGGGACACATATAGAATGCATATATATATTTGGATTGTATGTGGTATTTAATCAAATATGCACATCGATCACTTTGATATTTGCATCGTATGTAAAAAAATAAATCTGATCACATCAGTTTAGATCCCTGATACACTGTAAATTTGGTGTGGCTCTGATACCATTATTGGGGAATAGGGATGACAGAGAAGACAACAAAATTTTTTTTTTATCCCTATTCCTTTACCAACAGATTGTGTCAACAATGATGTATCTAGGAAAGAGGGTAGCAAGAGGTATTCTTGGTCCTGGAGAAAGTGCAGTGACTACTCTTGCTTGGTGATGTGCACTCTTCATAAGGCGCACACAGAGAACTGGTGATGATAACCTCCTGGTGCAACACAATAGATGGCGATGGTTGTTGTCCTCCTAGCGTGGTGGCACAAACCTCCACGCCTCTACATAGTTCACGCAGACCACCAGGAACTCCATGTTGCGCTACCAGAGCTAACAAGAAGGAGTTGTCCCTTTGAATGTCAACATGCTAGCATTGACTTGCTCTCCCTTTAACAGGTAAGACTTGTTTAGGCTCTCAAGTTGCCACAACTATGAGAGGACAACAATTGTTAGAGCTTATTATTCTGTCTACTGAAAGCCTTGACTACCCCTTTATATATAGGAGGGCCAGGTTTAGGGTTTTCAGATCAACTAAGAGTCAAAGAGACTGATTCTCATGAATTTTCTAGAAGCTACGAACCATGAACTGACAAGCTCATTTTTAAATCAGTCAGTTCACATTTGAACCTGTTAGTTGAACCTGTCAGCTGAACACTTAAACCACTCAGTTCACTTGTAAAATGGTTGGTCCAAAATTTGAAGCGGTCAGTTCACTATATTTCCTATTCACAAACATATTGGCTTTCAATGTGACGATTAATGCACAACATGATGTCAACATCAATCCTTGATCCCATCTTATTAATCATTGAGCCGGGTAATTCATAGTCTAAATCGATTATTTCACATTTTGATTTAACTGCTTGGTTCACTTTTGAATCAGGCGATTCATGTTCTGAACTGGGTGGTTCACTTCTGAATTGGTTGGTTTAATTTCTAGTTCATCCAATATACAACCAATGCTGTCTAAATTGAATACCTAAACACTTTAGTAATAAAGTTAAAACTATATTCATGAGTGAACTCCCATTCCCCACGCATCCTATGCGTGTGACCCTATAGGTCCCAAATTACGTTGGCAGTGAATGTCTACAACCAATTCATGACATCACAAGCAATGAGCGGTATCTAGTAGTGCATCGTTGCTACCCAAGTAATTGGAAAGTTGGGCAAAAAATTCAACCTACACTCTGTGATCAATGTTATAGTAATCGTATAGTTCCTTTGTCTCTGATATCCGAATCGAACTTGAGGCATGGAATCATCATCCTCTCAACTTTCAATCCATTTCTTGAACTAGAGCAAACTGTTGAGATACATATGAACTCAGAATCACATATTGACTCGCATGAGCATGGTCATGCATTTCTCAATATCACTTATTAAGTGACCAAGATATCAAACTCCTACAAGAGGAACAAATCCCATCTACATCACTCACAGTCAATCCCAATCTGTCACAATGTACCTGAGCACCACTTTTATGGCAACCCTTGTTCAAGGTCATGTTTGATGGTGTCAAATTACATTTAATGACATGTGATGAGTGTAGTGACTTCAGGTCTAAGAACCACAATCACCACTATCACTACAAGAGATGAATCTAAATACCATTCAATGGTTCCATCTATTACTCTCAAGGTGGGTCTTTCCGATACACTATTCTCTAACAAATACCCATGTGCTTGGTTTTAGATCACATACCATGAACAATGAGATTCTATCATCAACCAACCCATATTCTAGTCTTATGTATAACTGTTGTCTATTTTGCTTCCACAAAAAATCTACCTAGGGACATAACCAGAATTTATGTACTCTTATCATACATATGATCTCATTGTCGAGGTCCTAAACTTGAAGACATATGTCATCAAATATCATCATTCTTTAGACATTTATCATGCTACATCATTATATCATAATTGATTAAAACAAAATTAACAAAATTGCTTTTTATTATTATAAAATCAATTACATCATGCCTCATTATAATCATCACATGATTGTATCTCTGGGCATTTATACTAACAATCTGATTCAGTCCTATCGATCAACTGGACTGGCCAATCACTCAATTGGAAGTTTGTATGGGCCATTGAAAAGTAGCCCCACCCAACCAGTTGATTGTCTGGGCTAAGCTAGTTGATCAACTGGGTGTTAATGAGTGGGATGCTAAATGATGAATGTTGTCTTTTCTTTCCCAGGGTTTTATTAGAAACTCTACTTCCTGTCCTTTCCTAATACATAGGGACATAACTGCTAGGGTTTCAGTTAAACTTTTGGACTAACTATCATTACCCATAAGGAGAGAGAGAAGACATCATGTAATACTAGCATGCCACCAACAAGAAGGCTTCTCCTTCTTGGCAGCTTGTAAAGTGTGAGGTGGAGTTCCCAATCATTGTGTGAATTATATAGAGACGTCGATGCCTTGATGGCTATGCTGGCAGAATGTTAATGACATCCTTTGTCTATATTCTCTTGAGCACCATTGTATGATCTTCTTCACAACAAAGATGTACCTCACATACCTTTCTTCCTAGTATAGTGTTGTTGACAACATCTGCTCATGGGATCGTGGATTATTTGTTGCTTTTGCTACACCCTTTCCTCTAAGAATCCCTACAAGACAAGCAGTATGTTTGAATAAGGGGCACACAACCTAATTTTTCATGACACTAGGGACCCTTATATCACAATATGATGTTTCAGCCTTCATCTCCTATCTCTGGCAAAAATGGAAAGATTCCACTCTTGTCTCTCTCTAAACATCTCTCTCACCCTCCCTAGCCACTATATAGCCATGAGACTTATGGAAATCTTATCCTCTATCCAATCATGACCCATTCATGATCAAATTCAAGGAAATGGATGACTTAGTCACCAACAAAGATGACCTTGACCCACTACTTATCACCCCGATGGCTGTGGGTGTGAGTAACGCTGACCCTAGTACCCTAAGCCATGTAAAACTATCGCACTAGATTCAAGACTACATGTTGTACCCAACTAAACCCTAATCAACCATAATGAATGCCCGAAATACCCTTTATGACCCTAGTGCCCTAATCCCTATAAAACCATATCACTAGCTTTGAGACTACACCTCATACTCAAACAAATCCCCCTCAACCGTCATGAATCCCTAAAATGCCCTCTTTGACCCTCCTCTTCTCATCTATTTGGTAGTGCTACTACTATGAATCCAAGTCTTCAGGATTCCCCAACCCCATCATAGACTCCCATTCGCTTTGCAAGGCCAAGCTGAGGTTGATCAACCTCTTTTTAATCTCAATTAATTCTACACCTTTCCCACCTTGGTTTGGAAACTCTTTCCATCACATATACCACCTCCTTACATGTGAGGAGCTAGTGTAAGGGAAGGAGAAATGGTCTCCAAATCATAGACTATGATTCTCTAGACCCAAATGCAACAACAACATTTCAAGGCATATTTCCCCCCTCTGACTTAAATATTTAGTGGTTAGGATTGTTCCCAGCGCCATGATCCTTTTTGTTCCATCATGGACCTCTAAACCACAGATAAGGATTTTACATGATCAATTTAATGATCCCATCTCTTATAGAAAAGCACTTAAATGTCCCAACCTTCTAAAAATCATAACAATAATTTCCCTCCATGAAATATGACATATCGATAGTCAATTTGATTATATAAACACAAGAAATCCAATAAAATAGTTTGCTAAGGCTATTTTAGATTCCAGTTCCATATTCTTCTCAAATATGCATCTCTTGATGATTCAAGTATCATTAATAACCAAGTTATTATGATTTTTTTTTGACCTTGGATCCAATAATATTAATAACTATAATGGCTTGTATAAACTATTGAAGCCTTAATTTAGGTCTAGCCACTTTTTGTTGTGAAGACACTAAGAATGGTATGAATCATGATAAAACATGTAATTTAAGATTCTTATGTACTAAACCCTAGTATTAATGAGGAGACTAGTGTGGCCATACATTTTTTATCTGGTAATGAGATGGAGTATAAATCAATTTAAGACTAATCATGTGAATAAAGAATGATATACCTAAGACTTATGTATGTTTTGCTTTATATAAAAATATAAATAAAGGAACTTAAGGTTCAACATGATGATTCACCCTAATAGGGTTGATGGAACTAGATCCTAAATTTCAATCCAAGTTGTAGATCATACCTCAAAACCCTGAGACAAGGACTTTCAAGAAGTTGTTAACACCTACATGTTGAACATTGATTTACAGATCAAATCTTATTAGAACACATGTCTTGAGTTGATTGGACATCATCGACTCCATGGATATGGTATGTGGATTAATATAATTCTTGATTGGTTTTTGAAGGTTCAAAAAGTTTCTTCATCGTTCACTCTTTGTTGCAAAATTTCCCTAGTTGATTCAATACTTGCATTACATAAAGATATATGTGCACTATATTTATTCAAGATGATACTTGAATATAGGGACATAATTGTTCCCAAAATATAATGGATGATAACTAAAATAGTTTCCAAACAAAACTGATATGGTGAAGAGAGCTTACCATGGAACCCATTGTTGGGTAAAACTCCATAGAGTCCATTGCTAGATCATTGAGTATAATAACAAATAAGGTGGAATACTCATAGGTTAGTAAATGAAATGATCAGTTTATGACATGCCATTGCTTGATCTAGTGCCACTACATATATTTTGTTAATATTACATACACACATTTTGGTTGCACCCACATACACAACATAGAATTCTGTGGATCACATTTTGTTTGTCAACATTTTAGGTTAGCCACATATCTAAAGATGAAGATATGGACTCTAGAAGAGGGATATTCCACAAGATGTAAAGTAGATGATACACTGATAAGGATCTAGCTAGTTTATCCCCATAATAGTTCGTAGTTTCCTTTTTCTAAAGTTATGTAACTCCTTCGAGGAGTTTGTTTCTTCATGATCCTATAAATCATTTATTGCTTTGGGTTTATTAATGATTATTGGTTGTTTATTATAATTTTGAACCCAATAAATATTAGACCATGGTACTTGCTTTATGCCCCACATTCTATGGGTATAATGGGATGAGGGGTCTTTACAATTGGTGTTAGAGTCCAAATTTATGTAAATGACTTAATAGTTTCAAAAGATCAATAGAATTTTAAGGAAATTATTAGTGTACTTTTCAAAAGGGAACAATGCTTGGAATGCTTCACAACATGGGAGTTGTTAATATTTTCCCTACACTACTAGTTGGTAAATGAGGAGCCCAGTCCAATATGATTCCCGCATGGCTAAAGCCTAATGATTTACACAAAATAACATACCTCTAGGTATTCTCATCTAAATTTTATCTCTTTCTCATTTCTATTCTCTTCAATCTTAGGAGTACCCTTTTTCTAAACCTTATGTACTTCTCTCCTTATCTAAGATAACGTTGTAATAAAATTAGGGTTAATATATAATCTACCAACTAATGCATATGAAATTTGACATTAAAATAAGTATATGAGAAACATGTTTTATTGAATTTATGCTTCTCCAATTAGGAGAAACCCTAAAATCTTCTAGGAACCTAGGGTGAACTCAGACAACTTAGGTATATGTAATACACAGAGATGTAGAGGTCAGTGAAAATCTTAGGAGAGAAAGTTAATCCCTAAACCCCAATCAAAACCCTAATCTTGGGTATAAATGATTAATGAATGAGAGTACCCATATATGATAAACCCTAGTGAGAGTGAGGGACAAAGAAATGACAACAATAAGTAAGTTATTCTTGAAATCTTGATCAAATATCATGGTCCACGACAAATAGAATGAATAAAAGAATGTGGTACATAAGTAAATGCAAACCCTAACAGTGGGTGAAGATAGTTGTAACTATTAATTGTAATTCCTCGAATCTGAAGGGGGAACCCAAGATCTCTAAGTCTGATAAGAACTGAACTAACAACTCCCCAGGATGGACTATACACAAAATAATGTGAATCATGGTCACCTACATACTAAAAGATCAATGAAACTATGATCAGAAAGTAATAAAGCTGACAAAATTTTCTTCTCAAACCTACCCTTAATGAAGTCGAGGGCATTGAAAAACCACTAGAGGGGGGAGGGTGAATAGGGTTTTATGGATATTTTAAAATAATTTAACTCAAACAACCACAATTGAAAAAATAAGAAGGAGACAAGGTGTTTAGAGTGGTTCCAACCTTAGTAAATACTAAGGAAGTCAATCCACTACCCGGTTGCTTACCCAACCGGGATTTTGAAAGTATTAAATTTTATTACCTCTCAAGGAATTTACATAAAATTACAATACTTTCTACACCCTTTGGACAACCTTCACCTTGAAGTAGTTGCACCAACCTTGAAGCAGCCTTCTTGAAGTAACTTCAAGCTCCCCCTTGAAGTAGCCTTCCTCTTGAAGTAGCTTCCCGTTGCAACAACCTTATAGAAGTAGTCCAAAGACCTCCTTCTTCACCAAGAAGATCAAACCCTATCCAATCCGCAGACTCCAACCCTAGGAGTAGCAAGGAGAGTACAAGCAATAAGAAAGAACAAGAAAGGAAATGGAAATTACAATTACCACTTTTAAGCACAAGGCTTGATTTGCCTATATCAAGCGTATTGATCTCCTAACCAATGAGTATTGAAGTGTAGGTTTAGTGAATAGGGGATGCTAGCCTATAGGACATGAATTTAGAGTAAGGGAAGTGAGTAGCCAATACTAGTGTTGCTCAATAGCTCAAAACAGATTGCCAATTGCAAGTATGTAAGCTCAAGTATTGCACAAGTGTGTGTTAGGGTGTCCTAAGGCACGTCCTATTTATAGGAATGACCTACAAGTGCTTAAGGACGTCCTAGACACTTTCTAGGGGATTCTAAGTGCTTAACTAGACGTTAGGTACACATTAGTTGCTTTAGCAATGGCTAGTTAATTAACTCTAAAAATTTCTGACAGAACACATCTCGGTCGAAGAATTGTCGACCGAGAGTCCTTCTCGGTCGAGGACTTGTCGACCGAGGGACTGTCTGGAGCAAGTGTATGCAACGTTCATCTCCAACTGCCAACTACCTTGTCTGCTATGTCTAACGGCTACCTGGGTCTTTCTCAGTCGAGGAGTTTGTCGACCGAGAGTGTCTCGGTCGAGAATATTGTCGACCGAGATTGACCCTGTTTCAATTTTTAACCTAAGTACTAAGTTTGTGTATGAGTGTGCAGTTGTGACACTGTTGAAGGGGATGACCTATCTAAGTGTTGTGATTGGCTAAGGAAGATCTAATGCTTAATTTACATGATGTCTAAGTACTTGTACATCATATATTTGTACAAGTTTTACAATTGATTACATTCATGAGATTAAAGCAATTTAGCATATAGATCTTCCAAATATTTGTCATCCACTTTATTCCTGCAACACTCAAGTAGCATGTTAGATCGACAAGAATGAAATGTTTTTCATTATCAAAACAAAGGGATTTAAATGATGTCCATTTAGCCAACAATCTCCCCCTTTTTGAAGATGACAAACATTTCCAAAATATAAATCAACTAGTCTTTAAAATGAGTTGAGTTTCATACCTAAGATTTATTTTGTGAATTTCTTCTCTTGTTTATGAAATGTGTGCTTATTATTCACAAATAAGTATGGAACATAGAATCCAATCCTTTAGGGAATATAGCAACTTTTAATGTAAAGCCAAGGGATTATGAAACTCATTGATTGAGTTTTTCAAAGTTACCATTTTAAGATTTATATTTATTTCTCCCCCTTTGTCATTTCAAAAAGATATCCGTTAAAAATAGAAAAACTCCCCCTTAATTTGATATCCCCCATAAAAAAGATAGTCATCAAATCTTTCGAAAAAGATGTCCATTTGAAAGCCAAAAATAACACGATTAAAACCGTTTTTAAGAGGCACAAATATCAAAGAAAACATCTTCTAAGGGAGTGATGAGTAGTTGCTTCCTTATTCTGTTAAATTGGTCTAGTGAAAGCGGTTTTGTGAAAATATCAGCCAATTGATCTTCCGTATCAACATGATGAAGGGATACATGATTCTTAGAGATATGATCCCGTAAAAAGTGATGACGGATTTCAATATGTTTAGCTCGACTGTGTAGAATGGGATTATGTGCTAAGTTTATAGCGCTTGTGTTCTCACAAAAGATAGGCGTAGATGAAAAAGTAAAGCCATAATCATTTAAAACTTGTTGTATATAGAGAACTTGAGCACAACAAGATCCGTCTGCCATATATTCAGCTTCAGTTGTAGAGAGGGAAACCGCATTTTATTTCTTGCTAAACCAAGATACTAAGGCTCTTCCTAACAAGAAACAACTACCACTAGTGCTCTTGCGATCAAGTTGACAACCAATGTAGTCGACATCAGTATAAGCTTTAAAATCCAAGGATTGTCCTTTAGGATACCATAAACCATAACATGTGGTGCCGGCTAAGTATCGAAAAACCCGTTTGACGGCTTGAAAGTGAGAATGCATAGGCTGTGATTGAAATCAAGCACAAAGACCAACTGAAAACATGTTGTCCGGTCTAGAAGCAGTTAAGTATAGAAAACTACCAATCATGGCTCTATATAAGGAATCATCAATAGGTTCCCCATTTTCATCCTTATCAATTTTAGTAGAGGTAGCCATTGGAGTGGTAGCATGTTTGCACTGGTCCATCCCAAAACGTTTTAAGAGTTCATTGGTGTACTTTTCTTGGCTTATAAAAATCCCGGCAGGCGTTTGTTTAATTTGAAAACCAAGAAAGAAAGTTAGTTCACCCATGAGGCTCATTTCAAATTCTTGTTGCATAATATTACTGAATTGTTTGCATAAGGAGAACCTTGAGTTACACTCGAGGGGAGTTTAGAAGGAATATAATTAATTACACTTTGAGATAAAAGACAAGGCTCGACATGTAATGCGAATACTTATACAAAAGGATCCAAGCACAATCATATATATATCCATCCATAACATTCACAAAAGGGGTTCTAGGCCATAACCATGCATCCATTCACCACACAAAATATTTTCAATGGCGACATGTATGATTTTATAGGTATATCTATATATACATATGTATATTAAGATTGCAGTCCTTTTAATACATGGCATTCCTCATTAACAATTTCGACTCCTAGGCAAACAAGGTGGGATATACAGGGATAACACCCCTGATAGATCTACAAAATTTTTGTTTTTGTGCACTAGGAAAGTCAATACTTTCTATAATCTACCCCGTCAGATAAGTCAAAAACAATAGGTTTGCGGTGTATGTGGAATTAGATCAAATATGTATATTAATAATTTAAGTTCACATCATATGAAACTATAGAAAATGATATACATGAATCTGGTCATATCAAAACTAATCCAAATATGATGTAGATTGATGCAGTTCTGATACCACTATTGGGTTTTGTGGAGGCTACAGACGCAACATAAGCAATAAAGTTTTATCTTCACATTCCCTACTCGAGGATCTCATCGACAACAATGTATTTGGAAAGAGGGTATAGGGATATACCTCGCCGTAGAGCAGATCTAGTAACATCCCTTGGCTCAGTGATGTACGTCACTTCTAGCGTGCACAAATGATCTTCGTTTGTCCTCTGGATGTAGGCAACTCAAAGTTTGTGTCTCTAATTCATCCACATGGATGGACTGGAACTCTGCGTCGTACTTCCTAAACCAGAGGGAAGGAGCAACCTTCTCCTTGACGACATGCTAGTGTCGGTTGCTCTCCTTCTCTCTCGCTTGGGAACGATGACAGCTAGGGTTCACATACAAGAGTGTAACCTCTGTGTGCGTGTATGTTAGTGTAAACCAAAAGCTGACCATCGTGTCCCTATTAATAACAGAGAAAGGAAGTAGGGTTTCCCAAAACCCTTGGAAAATAAAAGACTATAGTTGTATTTAAAATGATCCGCCCGTGGATCAATAAAAGAATATTATGGAATCCATTAATCCATCATTTAATCATATTAATTGATTATCATCCGACTCTAGTTAATCCGGTCATGGTTAGCCAGTCGACTTAACAATCAATTGGCTTAAACATTTTAACCAATTAACTCAGATTATATTATTAGATTACCTAAACATTTTAGTAATCACTTTGAGTGAGAGGTGGTGTACTTAGGGTTTGGTGATTGAATCTGTTTGAGGAACCCTAATTCTAATGGATGGGACATGGGATATATTCTCTCTCTCTCTGAGTGGTTATCATGCTTTGATACGATTGAGGAATTGCTATTCCATGGAAATAACATTGGTTATAGTCCTGTAAGGTTGTATGATAGTGTTAGGTGGTGAGGTGACAAGTCACACTTCACATGTCTTGCCTCTTCTGAGGTTGTACTATGCCCTCATTCTTGTAGGTTGAGAATGTGATTCGTGCATTATAACTTGATTGATGCTAGAAAACATCTACCTTGCTGTTAAGTCATGACACACACATCCTACTATAAGATAACACATATACATATGTGAATGAAGGTAATTTCCAAATGCTATTATATTATGATTTAATCATGTTTCAATTAATTATGTTCAATCCTAAATCAATTCCAAGAATGAAGGAGGTGACATAATTACCCTCTAGTACTATAATCATGGTATGATTCGTATTCAACTAAGTATGTCAAACCTAGCCTTAATCCTATGGTATGTTATATAGGTTGAATGTTTAAGATGAGTAACATGTGGATTATATGTTTACTCTCTTAGTTATATGCAACTAACCTTAGAGGTATAATACATACCATGGCTTGGTATGCTATGGTGGTGGGTATGAATGTTCTGAGACATGTTGAGATAATGATGAGACATAGAAATCTATGATGTTTTCTCTCTCTTGCTTATGAGCCCTAACGTTGCAGGAGACACGAATGTCATAACAATGTGAATGCTATGGTGACTTATATGAAATACAGGGAAATGGTTATGCACATTGAGCCAAGTTTGATGTCAAAGGATGCTATGGCCCTTATATCTCATAACAATGTGAATGCTATGGCGACTTATATCTCACATACCAACCCCTTTCTATCCCAAAACTAGATACTTTCCTTGTCATATTATAATCTCATATTGAGCCAAGTTTGATGTCAAAGGATGCATCTAGATACCCTTTTTCTCTCTTTTAAAATAAGGAAACAAAAATTAATTATTACAAGTAGACCCTTCTTTCCTCTCAATTTTCTATAGGCAGCTAGGAGTGTCCTTTTGCTATGAAATTTGGATGGTACCTCATTAATACATCCCTAACGTTGTAGGAGACACGAATGTCATAACAATGTGAATGCTATGGCGACTTATATGAAATACAGGGAAATGGTTATGCACATTGAACCAAGTTTGATGTCAAAGGATGCTATGGCCCTTATATCTCATAACAATGTGAATGCTATGGCGACTTATATCTCACATACCAACCCCTTTCTATACCAAAACTAGATACTTTCCTTGTCATATTATAATCTCATATTGAGACAAGTTTGATGTAAAAGGATGCATCTAAATACCCTTTTTCTCTCTTTTAAAATAAGGAAACAAAAATTAATTATTACAAGTAGACCCTTCTTTCTTCTCAATTTCCTATAGGCAGCTAGGAGCGTCCTTTTGCTATGAAATTTGGATGGTACCTCATTAATACATCCCAAACTTATATTTAATTTTTGGGATATCTCATAGAAGAAACTTGCTCTATAAGTATTTCCTTAAATCAATTACCCAAATTGTGATGCCCCGATCCCCGTGCCACCTCTAATGACCCCGAAGACCGGGGAGTCACCCTCGGTAAACCACCCTTAACTTTTTCTTTTTTTAATCACTTAAAATTTACTTAAAGGAGAATCTTATAATTTGGAAAATACTGAAATCTTACTTAAACTTGTGGAAGTAAACTTACTGGTTCTAAATCTTGAAAGATACCTCAGAATTTAAACAACATATTACATCTTACTTACGGAATATAAAGTACAACAGTTAATTGAAAACTAAACTACATATTACATTTCATTCTCTCTCTCTCTACCATACCACATGCCCAAGGACTGAGGGGAAAGGACTAAGAGACCTCCATCTAACTACGTACTACCTTCTAAGAACTTGGGTGATACAATCCTTCAACTTCCTCGTACTGATGCTGACCTGAAAAATGTTTCAGTAGGTTGGTGAGCTACTGGCTCAGTGAATAGAATTTCACCCAACCATCACAGATAACTCATTTTTGTTTATTAATTAGAATAAAATACCAGATAATACTATACTGAGAAGATATAAGAAATATAATTTAAATGAAAGGAGATGTCACATTTCATTAAGAGAACAACTACTGCAATGTTGTAGATACGATTAAATAATAGAAAATACTAAAATTTCATTTAAAGGACAACTGCTGTGAATCTAACTCAAATCTTTCTTAACTCTATAACTTATAAGAAACTATGTGAACCTATATTAACATATTTTATCTTATGCCATGATCATATGTAGTGTACTCTACATATGAAGACTCATAGAGAACTACGATCCCACCGTACAAGACTTAGCCAACACCCTGAGATAGCTAAGTCTAACTACTCTCCTGGTCTGCAATAGGAAAACTGGCTCTCTAGCCTCGACACTCCTATGGTGCCGTAAACTACACTCCTCCTCTAGGCTGAGTACACAAGTGGAGGGTCTGAGATGCTCTGTGGGCCTCAACTTGGTAGGCTTTGTGGGTACTTTTGGGTTACCACCGGGACTTCCGGTTCATGTTGGGTAACCTATCTTCTCTTGGGAGACTTCCCCACATGCTCTGTGGGTGCGTTCCGACCCTCGTATACTGGACGCACCACCAGGGTAGGTCGTTTCATCCCTAAGGCACATACCTCTCATAGGGATTCTACGGTGTCAGGGCCCTTAAATCTATTATTTTATTATTCTAGAAAAGCTCTTTCTACATTGCATCTCTCTCTTACTTATTCTTGACTTTGGTATCTCTATGGTACTGAGTCTATTTATCTGAAACTTACTAATACAACATGTATATCATTTCTAACTTGGCAGTGCAATATGCTCAAACATGGTAATTTATTGAGAAATCAACATACTGTATTTGCAGGCAGATTTAAATAAATAGAATACTTGTCAACTTGGCACATACGTACTAAAATCATGCAATTAAACATCTTAATAAACTGATAAGGGTTGATTACTCAATATATGAGAAATCATCAGTAGCACTTGTAAATTATCTGAAATTCCTAGACAAACATGCACATCAACCCTAATCCTGAGTTGTGCATCACTTAACCCAGTTAAGAGTTAATTACTTATCATGACACAAATTATTGATAATAACCGAGAATTAATTATGATATCCTTGAGAAACGTGTTGATTCATATAATTATTAATAAATTCACATTAAATATGACTGGGAGTGCGCAACTAGGTTTCTATTGGACCCTTTCATGTCATTGTCATTTCTTTGAAATTGAGCATCTATTAACTTACTAAAAATGTACATCCTGGGTTTATACCCAAACTGTGTCGTTACTGGTCATGTCCTACCAAGTTCAACATTTAATCGAGCAATTGAAGTTTTGATCAATCGTGCATTAACACTAATCCAAATCACACATCAATCAACTAACTAGTGTCGTGCAAGTGTAACTAAGAAATTTGTGCAATTTAGAAATTAAGCGACGTCGGCACTGTCCGGCATCTGGATAAATGTTGTTACCCACGCATAACACAGATCGAACTGAAATAATTCAATTATTGGAGTTAAATCATGCTTAGTGAGTGAAATTCTACTCACAGTGGGTTGAGGTGACCGAAAATCAACCAAAAATCCATCGAGAGCCTAAATCCGGGCGTCAGTAGGTCTTCTTCAACCTTGATTCAGTTTGGGTCAGACCTGTTGCAAACAAACAGGTCACACACACACACAGGTGGAGAGGAACCTTGATTGGGTGTTGCTTCTCACAGCCAGGGTTGTGGATCCCTGATCTGGACCTCAAGCCGAGCTCGATGTCGTTGATTGGAGGTGTTTTCTCATGCCAGAACGACGCCCTGGCCGCTGCTTCAAGCAGTTGCTGCTGCTGCTTGCTTGATGGGCGCTACCCTTGCTAGCTGAGTGCCTAAACACTGCTATTGGCTGTGGATTTGGACATCGACCACCAAGAGGGAGTCAAGGCGGCAATTCTGAGGTGCTGGTCGCACCAAGTCGCCCTCTAGCCGGCGTCGCAGCTACAGCTGCTGCTGCTAGGGGCACCGCTAGGGCACGATTGGAAGAGGAAGGGAAGAAGAGAAAGAAGAAGAAGAGGATGGAGGGAGTTGGGTGTTGCTGGAGACAAAGTCAAGGGCCAAAGATCGCCCCTCAATCACGCACCTAATTCTCCCCTACTACTCTCAGTCAGGCGCCGCTTCTGCGTTTCTCAAGCGGTCAATCGGGGGAGAAGATTAGGGAGAAAGGGAAAATAAAGAAATGGGAAAAGGTGAATAACTTATTAATGGGAAAATTGTAGAATTGGTCTAAGGAATATATAAACGCCATAACTTTTGCCTCGTAGCTCCAAATTGAATGATTTCTTTTACAAAGTTTCAAGCGTGAAATCCTTTACAACCTTAAGGCAAGAAATCATGCTAATTAGACTGTAACACTAGATCAAAGTACTAATTGCATCTATGAGTACTTATCTCAACTTAATCAACTTAATGATGTACTAGTTGTTGTACTTACTGGTTAATCATAGAGTGGGTCATAACAATCTCCCTCCCTTATAAGAATTTCATCCCAAAATTCCTAAAAGAGAAAAGGAAACTTGTTACGCATCTCAGACTCAAGCTCCCACATGTCTTTCTCTAGGTTGTGGTTCCTCCACAGAACTTTCACTAATGGTATCTCACGAATATCTTGAGCTTCTTAATCCTCCGATCAACTATCTGAATAGGTCCTTCAACATAGGACACATCTGATCTGAGCTGTGCAGGTTCTGGGTCCACAATCTTCTTTGTACCAGGGTAACACTTCTTCGGCATTGATACATGAAACACATCCTATAAATTAGCCAACTCAGATGGCAAATCCAACCTGTAGGCTACAGTTCCAACCCTTTCAATGACATGGTATGGTCCCATAAACCTAGGAGTCAGTTTGCCTCTCTTGCCAAACCTCAACACTCATTTCCATGGTGAAACCTTCAAATACACTTCATCACCAACCTCAAACTCAAGAGGTCTACGTCTCTTCTCAGCGTAACTCTTATGCATGTCTTGTGTAGCTTTCAACTATTCTCTGATCATTGTAATATTTTATGTAGTCAAATCTACTAACTCTGGTCCAAGAATCTCTTTTTCACCCACCTCGTACCAACATACGGGTGACCTACACTTTCTGCCATACAGAGCTTCATACAGGGCCATACCAAGACTGGAATGGTGACAATTGTTGTATGCAAACTCTATAAGGCTCAAGTGTTCTTCCCAACTTCCATTGAAATGCAAGACACATGCTCTCAGCATGTCCTCAAGAGTCTGAATGGTCCTCTCTGACTGACCATCCATCTACGGGTGAACAGTTGTATTGAATCTCAACTTTGTGCCCAAAGCATGATGCAAATGATTCCAAAACCTAGATGTGAACTTAGGATCTTTATCTGATATAATTGAAATGGGGATACCATGCATCCTGACTATCTCATCCATGTATATCTTAGCCAACTTCGAGACATCAAAGGTTGACTTAACAGTTAGAAAGTGAGCAGACTTAGTCAGTCTATCCACAATCACCCATATCGAGTCACAACCTCTAGGTGTCCTGGGCAACCCTACCACAAAATCCATTGTGATATGTTCCCACTTCCACTCTGGTATAGGAAGAGATTGCAAGGTACCTGTAGGTTTCTGATGCTCAGCTTTAACCTGCTGGTGCACACTACATCTTGCCACGTACTCAGCTACATCCTTTTTCATACCTGACCACTAGTACAACTCCTTGAGATTCCTATACATCTTAGTGTTGCCTGGATGCATAGCGTACATCGATGCATGTGCTTCCTCAAGAATCCTTTCTTTCAAATCACTATCTCCAGGTACACACAACATATCATGCTGATGCAAAAAACCATCATCTGAAAACCTAAAGTCTAGTCTCTTTCCCTTTGTCATGTCTTGCATGATCTACTGTAACTCACTGTCACTCTGCTGAAGTTCCTTGATATGATCATAAAAAGTAGGTGATGCGATGATTTTGAGTCGCATTTAGAGACCTATTTCATATGTGTTTTGTGCCTTAATTACTCATTTTCATGGATATTATTGCATAATTCACTTTATTTGGTCTTTGCCATCATTTTATATCAAATCCCCTTTGTTTTACTATTTTGAGCATTATTTATCATCTTATTATAAATCGTGTGGATTTACTTGGTCTTGTTGTGCAATTTCAGGAAGAACAAGTATCTGCATCCGTCGATACCATCGACGGATGTCGATACCATCGACCAAGCCACAGGTTGTCAGCCGAGAAGAGCAATACAGAGTCGATACCATCGACACCCAAGTCGATGGCATCGAGATGTCTCCAGGCTGCTGGCGAGGATGAAGTCGATACCATCGACGCAAGTCGATGCCATCGACTCAAGGAGAGCTACATCGTCGCTAAACGACAACAACCGACGCTAAAGGAGTCGATACCATCGACACCCAAGTCGATGGTATCGAGATCACCACAGGCGCCTAGAATAAAAGAAAGGAAAGCTGCCGCTAATCCGCTGGGTCGATACCATCGACCCGCGTCGATGGTATCGACGCCGGCAGATATGCGTTGGATTTGTTTTGATTTCGATCGGACGGCTGTTGTTATTTCATGACCTAATTAGGGACTTATACCTAATGACGGCCGCCCAGACGTGATCATGATCTCATTTTTGGATTGCACGAGTGCCGAGGAGGAGAGAAAGGAGAACGGAGGCCGAGAAGCTCATCCCGGTTGATTCGGACGCTGCCGAAGACAATTTCCATCACCGACAGGCGGGGAAAGTTTGTGTTCTACGCCAAGGATCCACCGGTTCTTCTCCGTTCAGGGGTTTTTCCCATCTATTTCACGTTTTTCTTATGAATTCCCCAATTTCTACCATGTATTCGTGTAAGATGAACATGAGAGGCTAAAACCCTCAATCTTTAGGACCGGGAGTAGCCCGGGGATACATTGTATGATGATTTTAGATTGATAATTCATATTTTTCTCTCATATCCGTGGTATAAATTCGTTTTCTCTATTGCTATTGTTATGCTTGATCACCATAATAATAAATTAATGCCCTTAATCACTTCGACAGAAGGATTAACGGTTGAAAAGAGACGAATTCTACATTAATTAATAAAACCCTTGACAAAGGAGTTGTAAAATTAATGGTGGGAACTGAGGGACTGATCTTAATGCGCTTAGTTTAGGGGAATGATTACTATGACGATGGAATCAACCTAAATCTAAGTAGTGGATTACATCACGACAGTGGGTAATTCTCATTTCAGGCCACTACCCGGATAGAGAGAGAAGTGTGAGGAATTATATGAAACCTAATACAATGTTGACCCGCGGTGAAACCGCCATCCTAAAGATATCCCTTTGAATTGATTAAATTAACCTTTAATCGATTGTTTTCTTTGTTTGATTTTTTATTTTCTTTTAATTTGAACAACAAAACCTTACTTTGTTAATCGGTCTAGCTAATTGCGATTAGTTAGTAGAAGTCTCCAATAATTCACGTATCCCTGAGTTCGACTCGGGCCTCACAAGGCCTATATTACTCGACGCGTATACTTGCGTTTAAGCGCGTAGTAAAATACACGTTAAGTTTTTGGCACCGTTGCCGGGGATACGGCAAATTATTGGCACTTTGAGTGCTAAGAGCGGCCATTCTAGGCCACATTTTTTTTATTAATTTTAAAACAATTTTAAAAATTCCTTTATTTCTCTATAATTGTGTTGACTCGTTCAAAGCATTGTACTGAACCCCTATTTCCATATTTCAGGTACTTTGCATGGTGCACACACGTAGTCGAGACTACGTGAATCGCACACCTGAGGTTCCATCTGCGGGACCAGAGGACGAGGACTACTACGAGGAGGAACACCACAGGGATATACATTCTGAATCTGAGCCAGAACAAGAAGAAGTAATGGCTGAAGCACAGACAATATGGGAGAAGATCAAGGCGTCTTCTTCCTCTGCATCAAAGGGGCCTATAAAGAAACAGGGGCTAAACATACCTACATACAAGATCGACCCAGCACTGATTAACTTGGTCAAATCCAATGCATTTCACGGACTGAAAAATGAAGATCCAGTGGCACACATTAGTCAGTTTGTGGAGAACTGCGATATGGTGAAGATAGATCGCTTTCCGCAGGATGTGCTCTATCTCAAGTTATTCCCCAGTTCCTTGGCGGGAGTAGCAAGAGAGTGGCTCCACAACCTCGACGACGAGTTTGTTGAGTCATGGGATCACATGGTGGAGGTTTTCTTCGAGAGGTTCTTCCCTCCTGAGAAGACCAATGATATGATCCGAAAGATCCACAATTTCACCCAACAGGCGGGTGAAACCTATTCTGAGACTTGGGAGCGATTTCAAGTCATGTTGAGGAGATGTCCACATCATGGATTGGACAAGGAAACCCAAGTGAAGATCTTCTACTTTGCTCTCTCCGAGCATGATAGAAGCAACTTGGACTCGGCCGGCTCTGGATTCTTTCTAAATAACACTGATACAAGATGCTGGGAAATACTGAAGAATATGGCACGAAAGCAATCTTGGGGAGAAAGAGAAAGAGGTCCAGTTGAGCAAGCAAGAGTTGCCAGTGAGTCAAAGGCAATGAGAGAGCTGAATGAGAAGATGGATCTTCTCGCAAAGAAGTTGCTGCAGAAGGAAGACAATGAGTCCGAGGATGAGGCTCAGGTCAAGTATATGAGGCAACAACAAGGGTACAGGAACAATGATTACTCATGGCGGAAGGACAAGAAATTTTCATGGAAGGATCCAAACAACTTCCTGCAAGATCCGGACGCCAAACCTACACTGGTCACGGAGGACAAGAGCACGGAGTTGCTCAATCAAGTCATAAAGCAAAATCAAGAGTTGATGAACACTTTTGGGCAGCAAATAAAGCAGCAGGGTGATTCATGAACCAGTTCGGGCAGACGTTGCAGAGCCACGGGGCTCAGATGCGGACTATAGAGACTTCCATGGCACAGATGGCAGCGGAGATTGCAAGCTTGAAAAAGCCGGCACATCCGGGTTTTCCGGGGAACACCAATGTTCCCGGGGGAAACCAACAGGCCAAGGCCATATTGTTGAGGAGCGGTAAGAAGGTGCTTAATCCAAGGGCGGATGACACAAGCACACCGCAGGACACAGTAGAAGAAGCAACCGCTAAGGAGCAGCCTGCACCAGTCATAGAGCAAATTGATGACACAACCGAAGATGGTAAGGAAGGACAAGCCACTGAGGAGGAACCACAGAAATTAACTCCCTATGTGCCACCTCATCAAAGAGCACATACCGTTCCGGTCCCCTATCCCAATAGCGCAAAAGCAAGAAAGGTGGATGCACAGTTTAAAAAATTTCTGGACAGCTTTAGAAAGTTATCTGTGAATATTCCCTTGTTAGAGGCAATTGAACAAATCCCGTCTTATGGAAAGTTTCTTAAAGATGTAATCACCAAGAAGAGGAAGATACCCGACACTGAGGTTGTGGTATTGAAGGAGCAAGTGAGTGCTTTTATTATGGGCACTTTGCCGCCAAAGCGACAGGATCCCGGGTGTTTCAATATTTCATGCTTTATCGGGAAGTTCAAATTTGGCGAAGCGCTTTGTGATTCCGGGGCAAGCATCAATCTGATGCCCCTTTCTACATTCAAGAAACTTGGATTGAAGGAGTCAAGGCCAAGCAATATGACTATCCAATTGGCCGATAATTTTGTGGTGAAACCATATGGAATCTGTGAGGATGTTTTGGTAAAGGTAGACCGCTTTGTTTTTCCCGCTGATTTTGTTGTGATGGAGATGCAGGACGAACACGGCAATGAGTTACTTCTTGGTCGCCCATTTCAAGCTACAGCTGACATGATCTTGGAGATGGGGAGAGGTCGCTTGACCTTAGGCATTGCGGATGATCGCTTTGAGATGGTCATGCCCAACAGCAATACATCTACTAAAGCAAAGGCACAGTGCAACATGGTGAAGCATGTGGAAAGCAATATCTCACTTTGTCTCGGGAAGCCAATTTTATATATGGCCCATGTGATGAGCAGGATAGACAATGGGACCTTGGTGGTAGACCTTATGGAGCAAACGAAAGCTGTCTCTTTATGCAAGGCTGTCGGGTTTCCAAATGATGAGAATGAGGACATTCCACCTTCGTGGGAGGATGATGTGATAATTACTTCTGTCTGTGATGCATATCCGGAATTGCCTCTAGAGGCGTGTTTGCTTAATGTCACTTATGATTGGATGCGGAGTACTTCACTCAAGGAGTGCGCCAAAATGCTTCAAATGCTTCCATGTTTCTACACGAGGCACTATGAAGATTTGGGTACACTGCCCCCACCGCTACAATCATCCCTTATCTGCCCACCTGATCTGGAGTTAAAGCCATTGCCCCCGCACTTGAAGTACGTCTTTCTAGCTGAGGAGGACAAGTTGCCAGTGATTGTTTCTGCATACTTGAGTGCGGATGAGGAGGAGCAGCTACTGATAGTGCTCAAGAACCACCGTGGAGCCTTTGGGTGGTCAGTGGCGGACATCAAGGGGATCTCCCCTACACTTTGTCAACATAAGATTCAGCTTGAGGAAGGAGACAAGTTAGTCATACAGCCTCAAAGACGTCTAAATCCAAGCATGATGGAGGTTGTCAAAAAGGAAGTCATTAAGTTGCTTGCTGCAGGGATTATTTATGCCATATCTGATTCGACGTGGGTGAGTCCCACACAGGTAGTCCCTAAAAAGGGGGGAATCACTGTCACTACAAATCTTCTAAATGAACCTGTCACCACCCGATTGGTAACCGGGTGGCGTGTATGCATTGATTACCGCCGACTGAACGCCGCAACTCTGAAAGATCATTTTCCATTGCCATTCATTGATCAGATTTTGGAACGCTTAGCCGGTTGGTCGCATTTTTGTTTCCTTGATGGTTACTCGGGGTACAACCAGATTTCTATTGATCCTTTGGATCAAGAGAAGTCTACGTTTACATGTCCCTATGGGACTTTCGCCTACCGCCGTATGCCGTTTGGTTTATGCAATGCGCCGACGACTTTTCAACGCTGCATGCTCGCCATTTTCTCTGACATGGTGGAGCGGTGTCTCGAAGTCTTCATGGACGACTTCTCGGTTTATGGAGCGTCTTTTGATGAATGCCTTTATAATTTAGATAAGGTGTTGCAGCGGTGCGAGGACACACACTTGGTCCTCAATTGGGAGAAATGTCACATGATGGTGACAGAAGGAATTGTGCTAGGACACAAGGTGTCTAGCAAGGGTCTAGAGGTAGACCCCGTAAAAATTGAGGTGATTTCTAAGCTACCCCCACCAAATTCTGTAAAAGGGGTGAGAAGCTTTTTAGGACACGCTGGGTTTTATCGGCGCTTTATCAAGGATTTTTCAAAAATCGCAAAGCCATTATCGGAATTGTTGGAAAAAGACGCAGTTTTTTATTTCAATGAGAAATGTCTTCACGCATTCGAGGTTTTGAAGGAAAAGCTGATTTCGGCTCCGGTTGTTCAAACGCCGGATTGGACAAAGCCTTTCGAGTTGATGTGTGATGCGTCTGACTATGCTGTGGGGGCTGTTTTGGGGCAAAGGGTAGATAACAAGCCTGCTGTGATTTTCTACGCCTCAAAAACACTTAATGATGCTCAATTAAATTACACAACCACAGAAAAAGAGTTACTTGCTGTTGTTTTTGCTTTTGAGAAATTTCGGCAATACTTAGTGGGTTCTAAGGTGGTTGTGTGGACGGATCACACCGCAATAAAATATTTGATGGAGAAGAAGGATGCGAAGCCTAGACTAATTAGGTGGATTTTGCTCCTACAAGAATTCGATATTGAAATCAAGGACAAGTCGGGAATTGAAAATGTGGTGGCTGACCACTTGTCTAGGTTAGAGAGGGTGGATGAACAAGGTTTGCATATACCCATCACCGAGACTTTTCCCGACGAACAACTTTTAAAAATTGATTCTAAAGAACCATGGTTTGCGGAAATTGTGAATTATCTGGCTTGCGGGATCATCCCGGAAGATTGGTCTTATCAAGAGAAGAAGAAATTCTTCCATTCATTGAGATACTATTTTTGGGATGACCCAATATTGTTGAAGCAATGCAGGGATGGTATTCTTCGCAGGTGCGTGCCGGAGTTAGAGTACGAAAGTGTTCTACATCATTGTCATGCGTCGCCTACGGGAGGACATCATGCTAGCTCACGGACAGCAGCTAAGGTGTTGGAGAGCGGCCTTTATTGGCCCACTTTGTTCCGGGATGCCTATGATTTTGTTAGGCAGTGTGACCCGTGCCAGCGTGCAGGTAATATCTCAAGGAGACAAGAAATGCCCCTGAATGTGTTTCAGGAAGTCGAGGTATTTGATTTATGGGGCATTGACTTCATGGGACCCTTTGTGTCCTCAAATTCAAATCTTTATATTTTGCTTGCGGTGGATTATGTGTCGAAGTGGGTAGAGGCAATCCCCACAAGGACTAATGATTCGAATGTAGTGTGCAGGTTCGTCAAAGAGAATATTTTCTGCAGGTTCGGGATTCCTCGAATGATCATTAGTGACGGAGGCACACACTTCCGAAATCAGAAATTTGCTTCACTTTTGAAGAAATATGGGGTCAAGCACAACATTGGCACCCCATATCATCCACAAACGCAAGGACATGTGGAGGTGTCAAATAGGGAAATCAAGAAGATTTTAGAAAGGACCGTAGCATCTACACGGAAGAATTGGAGTGCATTACTACTGGATGCACTTTGGGCTTATCGAACGGCGTACAAAACACCTATAGGCACTACACCTTTTAGGTTGGCGTATGGCCGGGCGTGCCATCTTCCGGTAGAATTGGAGCACAAGGCCCATTGGGCGCTAAGAAGGCTGAACTTGCGCTATGACGAGGCCGGGAGGAAAAGAATGTTTGAATTGAATGAATTGGATGAGCTACGTATGACGGCATATGAGAATGCCCGCATTTATAAGGAGCGCACAAAGCTGATCCACGATCGCCACATTGAGATGCGCACGTTCAAGAAAGGAGACAGTGTCCTATTGTTCAACTCTCGTCTCAAATTGCATCCCGGGAAACTGAAATCCCGATGGAGTGGACCCTTCGAGGTGGAAGAAGTGAGACCGCACGGAGCGATTCTCGTGCGAGATGGAGAGGCCACGTTCTTGGTGAACGGGCAACGCTTGAAGCTGTACTTTGGTGAGAACTATACGAGGAAAGTGAATGAGGTTAAACTCATTTCACTTGTACATGAATGAAAAGAAGGACCGACGTCTAGCCTAAGACGCTAAAGAAGGGCGCTTGTTGGGAGGCAACCCAACCATTGGTACATTAGTATAGTTTAATGTTAGGTGTAGTTTTCTTTTATTTTGTTTACTTTTTAGTTTAAAAATGATACCTTGATCCGTTTGTTAAATGTGCAGGAACAGGCAGGGTCGATACCATCGACACATCAGTCGATGGTATCGACATGGGTTCAGGTTGACACCAGCAGAAATCGCACTGCGTCGATACCATCGACGGCCCCGTCGATGGCATCAACATGGTCACAGGCAGGTCGCAATAAAAGTGTCGATGGTATCGACACCTCAGTCGATACCATCGAGATCTCTGGAGATATTCAGACGAATTTTGCTCAGTCAACTCGATACCATCGACGGCCTCGTCGATGGTATCGACATCATCACATGTTGAATGCAATAAACGGAGGTGTCGCAATAAAAGCAAGTCGATACCATCGACACCCGTCGATGGCATCGACGGACATGTCACCGATCCGCATGAAGACATCGACGACGATCGCAACAGCCACATCAGCGATCCGGGTGCTGCGTCGATACCATCGACGTATGTCGATGGTATCGACCCGTCAGCGATCCGGGTTTCTCGATCCAGCAAACGTCAGCCGTCGATACCAGCGACAGATGCGGCTACCCGCGAGACATGTCGATACCATCGACCCGCGTCGATGGTATCGACGAGTCAACAGGGGCGCCGATCAAGTCTATTTAAGGGGACTTGCAACGTCATATGACATCACACCCTCAGAGCAAGTATCTCCCATTGCGCCGAGCACTCCCCCGAGCCCTCTACACCAGCGGAGAAGCGTCATCGAGCAAAGATCTTCACCGAGCGGAGAATTTCTCTCCATCTTCACCGAGCTCTTTTCTCCCAATCTCATTCTTCTCGCAATCATGGTGCATACGGGCGGAGCATCTTCATCAAGCGCGCACCCCAGGGAGATCGAGGAGTTTGTTCCTCCTCCAACCGCTTCCATCTCTCGTCCACGCCTCATTCATGCCAACATGGATGTAAGGAAGGTATACGAGGAGATAATGAAGCGGAAGTTCGAGGCCACCCGGTATGTGGACCGGGGAATGATCAGGGACCTGGGATTCGAGGCCGACTTGGCCTATGTGTTGGCCGGGCAAGCGCGGCACACCGGTCGCATATATGAGATGGACTGTCATGCGGATGGGCAGCCGTTCTTTGGCGAATGGCCCACATACAAGGAACTGGTGGCCGAGTTCATGGCGTCTCTTGATATCTGCGTCGTACCAAATGACGTGGTGCCATCGGACCAGACGTGGATCCAGGGAAGGGTGTCCTTCCGACTCTTCAACAACAATTACAACATCACGTTGAAGCAGTTCAACGCCATCTTCAACTGGAACCATAGCCGCCACGATCACCGACGCCCCGACGCCCGCACCGACTACGACAAAATCTTCGCCGAGCTAGTTACAGTGCCGGCAGGGAAGACCGTGAGCTACCACAATGCCGCGGTAGCTGATTTTGAGCACCCGTTCGTCCGGGTATTGCATAGGATGCTTAGCTTGACCTTCTTTGGGCGGAGCGATCTTGCTTTGAGCAAGTTTTAGGAAAGTGACTTGTTCTTTCTGTACGCCCTCCTGAAACGTCAAGAGTGCAACTGGGGAGCATTCTGGTTACAGCGCGTCATGGCGGTGAAGCGGAGCACAAGGAAGGCTCCAATTCATTTTGGTGGTTTGGTCACCGGGTTGGCGCTTTACTTGGGGCTGAACTTTCAGTCCATGACTCCGATTTCTACGCGGAGTAAGGTGAACGTGCAACACTTGCACCATTCAAACCTCATTCTTATCCGGGACGGGTTGGCATACGCTCATTGCCACGTCAACCAAGCTTACCAGGAGGCATCCCTGCCGGACGACGTCTTCCACATCGAGGGCAAGCAGCATTTCCGATGGCCCATCATAGCCATCGAGTCCTCGGAAGAAGAAGGCGGAGGTGAAGACCAAGAAGGTGAGGCCGAGGAAGACGAGGAGGCTTTCACACCTCTTCGAGCACACGTGGCACCACGGAAGCGTCCTAGGATGCACCCGGGTGCATCTTCATCATCTCAGCCCCCGCCGCCATCACCACAGCAAGAGCAGCCAGCTGCGGATCCCTACTCCATGCAAGGGATGTATACCATGCTGCAGGACATCCAGCAGACGCAGCACCAGCATATGACTTTGTATACCGGCATCCATGAGACAACGGGCCGGTTGCTTGATAATCAAAGGGCTATGTTCGAGAACGAGCGGCTCATCCTCGCCAACCAAGAACAAATGCACAACCGGTTGCAGCGGATAGAGACGCAGCAGGAGCCCTTCTTCGACCACTACTGGAGTCGAGACTACTTTGGAGGTTATCCATAGCCTCCGCCGAGGGCCCAATATGATCCCAGCTTCCAGGGGGAGTACCCGTCTTGGGATCCTACGACACCACAATACCCACCACCGCCTCCGCAAGATTGATCAGGGTATCACTGTTCCACCCTTAAGTTGGTTTTTGACTATGAGGCCATAGTCGGATTCAAGCTTAGGGGGGTGGCTGGAACAACTCTATCTTTTATCTTTTCTTTAGTTGTTTTTAGTTTCGGCTTTGTTATTTGTTTTTGCAATTTTAAGTTTTTATTTAGGATCCACATCTATCTAGTGTAATTGTGGATGTCGTAAAAATTGTCATCTTGCTGTTTTCATGGGGAAATTAAGGGAATTGAAAATTTTTTCTGTGTCATTTGGATAGCTTTACTTGGTTGTCCTTGGGGAACTTGTTCTATGAAAATGATTGATTATGTCAACTTTGAAGCAATATGTCATACCCACACCCCCATTGACTCATGAAAAGTGGATAGTAACGGTTGTTTGAGCCTAACCTAATCAAATGGTAATGAGACCTTAATCAGATGTAAGAGAAAGAACCCTTTAAACTACTACACATGTCAATAAGGAGGGACACATAATTTTCTTTTAAGGTTCAGTCACTTAATCTTGTGATCATTCCACCCCATTTCCTATAATCCACCCAAGAATTGGAAGTAAAGTGCAGTTTCAATTTCTTTTGCGTGCATGGCATGTAGATAGGTTTTGCATTGTTATTTTCATGTTTTTGCATAGAATAATGAAAAAAAATATATAGTGATACATGCATTTTACCCTTAGGTGCATGTCATGTAGTTGCACTCACAATTTCATGATTTTCATGCATAAGCACACCATGTATCTCAGTTTTCCTAAATAGGTGATCTAATTTGTTCCATACCCTCGAAATAAGGCAAAGATCTCCAATTGGAAAGAAAATGGCCTTATACATGTATCTCTAAACAATTATGGATATATGGGCAAAAAAAAAAGGGAGAGTTGGAAAGAAAAGGAATAAGAGGGAGAAAGGAATGATATCACTTGTATAACAGGGGAATTGAGTACATGATGTGGCTGGAGTAGATTTCTATCTCATTTTGAGGTAGAAGGTTAGTGCATGCATCATTCCACCCACTTTTAGGCAGTAGGGCATTCTTAATGTGCATTTGCATCATTTAGGGCATTTTGTTATATGCATTTTGAAACTGTGTAATACTTCCAAATTCTCCCATGAACCACCCATTCCATCCACCCGTTGCTCGAATTGGTAGTCCACCGTGATATTCTCCTCACTCATGTGTATAAGGAGGACGGCTTCCATGTAGATGGTAGTTAGGGCGAGCAACGTTGTTTAGGCGATCACAAGATGCACCATGGCTGCATCGGCGAACTTTATTATGTTAACTGCCTTATGTGATAGTGTTCATCGGTTTGAAGGATAATTTCTTTTATTGATGATTATTGTCGCCTGTAGGGTAATTACTGTTCTGTGATTAGGAAAGGCCGGTTTGAGAACGTTCAGTGGGAGTCATGTGGGATGTGGGGTGATGTGTTGATTGTTAGTTGACATTCGCAATTCTTTTCTAAGGATTAGTTGCTTGAGGGCGAGCAATGTTTAAGCTTAGGGGAGTTTGATGCGATGATTTTGAGTCGCATTTAGAGACCTATTTCATATGTGTTTTGTGCCTTAATTACTCATTTTCATGGATATTATTGCATAATTCACTTTATTTGGTCTTTGCCATCATTTTATATCAAATCCCCTTTGTTTGACTATTTTGAGCATTATTTATCATCTTATTATAAATCGTGTGGATTTACTTGGTCTTGTTGTGCAATTTCAGGAAGAACAAGAATCTGCATCCGTCGATACCATCGACGGATGTCGATACCATCGACCAAGCCACAGGTTGTCAGCCGAGAAGAGCAATACAGAGTCGATACCATCGACACCCAAGTCGATGGCATCGAGATGTCTCCAGGCTGCTGGCGAGGATGAAGTCGATACCATCGACGCAAGTCGATGCCATCGACTCAAGGAGAGCTACAGCGTCGCTAAACGACAACAACCGACGCTAAAGGAGTCGATACCATCGACACCTAAGTCGATGGTATCGAGATCACCACAGACGCCCAGAATAAAAGAAAGGAAAGCTGCCGCTAATCCGCTGGGTCGATACCATCGACCCGCGTCGATGGTATCGACGCCGGCAGATATGCGTTGGATTTGTTTTGATTTCGATCGGACGGCTGTTTTTATTTGACGACCTAATTAGGGACTTATACCTAATGACGGCCGCCCAGACGTGATCATGATCTCATTTTTGGATTGCACGAGTGCCGAGGAGGAGAGAAAGGAGAACGGAGGCCGAGAAGCTCATCCCGGTTGATTCGGACGCTGCCGAAGACAATTTCCACCACCGACAGGCGGGGAAAGTTTGTGTTCTACGCCAAGGATCCACCGGTTCTTCTCCGTTCAGGGGTTTTTCCCATCTATTTCACGTTTTTCTTATGAATTCCCCAATTTCTACCATGTATTCGTGTAAGATGAACATGAGAGGCTAAAACCCTCAATCTTTAGGACCGGGAGTAGCCCGGGGATACATTGTATGATGATTTTAGATTGATAATTCATATTTTTCTCTCATATCCGTGGTATAAATTCGTTTTCTCTATTGCTATTGTTATGCTTGATCACCATAATAATAAATTAATGCCCTTAATCACTTCGACAGAAGGATTAACAGTTGAAAAGAGACGAATTCTACATTAATTAATAAAACCCTTGACAAAGGAGTTGTAAAATTAATGGTGGGAACTGAGGGACCGATCTTAATGCGCTTAGTTTAGGGGAATGATTACTATGACGATGGAATCAACCTAAATCTAAGTAGTGGATTACATCACGACAGTGGGTAATTCTCATTTCAGGCCACTACCCGGATAGAGAGAGAAGTGTGAGGAATTATATGAAACCTAATACAATGTTGACCCGCGGTGAAACCACCATCCTAAAGATATCCCTTTGAATTGATTAAATTAACCTTTAATCGATTGTTTTCTTTGTTTGATTTTTTATTTTCTTTTAATTTGAACAACAAAACCTTACTTTGTTAATCGGTCTAGCTGATTGCGATTAGTTAGTAGAAGTCTCCAATAATTCACGTATCCCTGAGTTCGACTCGGGCCTCACAAGGCCTATATTACTCGACGCGTATACTTGTGTTTAAGCGCGTAGTAAAATACACGTTAAGTTTTTGATCATACTCTATTAGCCCTAAGTCCAATCATAAGTGACATTAAGCAAACACGCCTCTAGAGGCAATTCCGGATATGCATCACAGACAGAAGTAATTATCAGTAGGTTTGACTTGCATCTATGCAATCAAACCACTCTGCTCTATTAGCCCTAAGTCTAAGTTCAACTTTCACATTTCTACTAGCAGGTCTCTCTTGAAACATGCCATAGAGAATACATCTACTGTTGAACTTGACTTCCTGCTGAGGGCATCTGCTACCACATTCTCTTTTCCAGGATGATAATATATTGTCACATCATAATCCTTGATCAATTCTAACCATCTTCATTGTCTAAGATTCGGATCCTTCTAGGTGAAGATATATTTCAAGCTCTTATGATCTGTAAATACCTGGCTAGCCTCACCATAAAGATAGTGATGCCATGTCTTAAGAGCATGAACTATAAAATCTTACTCCAAATCATGTTTCAGGTAATTCTCCTCATTCTTCTTAAGTTGTCTACATGCATAAGCTACTACTTTGCCTTCATGCATCAACACACAGCCTAAACCTCTCCTTGAAGCATCACAAAACATTATGTAGCCTTTATCTGCCTCAGGCAGGAACAACACTGGTGTTGTAGTCAACTTCTTCTTCAAGATCTAAAAACTCTTCTCACAGTTGTCTGACAGTCAAACGGTGCACCCTTTCTCGTTAAGCGTGTCAGAGGTGACGCTACAACACTGAAGTTCTGGATGAACCTCCTATAGTAACATGTCAATCCCAAGAAGCTTCTGATCTCAATAGGAGTCTTAGGTTGCTCTCATTGTAGAACATACTCGACTTTCTTAGGGTCAACACTTGCTCCATCTCCTGAGATGACATGTCCAAGAAAAGACACCTCAGCTAACCAGAACTCACACTTACTGAACTTAGCATATAGTTGGTGTTGTCTCAACAACTATAATGCTACCCTCAGATGCAGCTCATGTTGCTCATCATCTTTGGAATAAATCAAAATGTCACCTATGAAAACCACTATGAACTGGTCCAAGAACGGCTTGAAAATCCGGTTCATCAAATCCATGAAAGATGTTGGGGCATTAGTCAGTCCAAATGACATGACCAGAAACTCATAATGCATGTATCTTGTTTTGAAAGCCAACTTAGGAATATCTAAAGCCTTTATCCTCAACTGATGATACCCAGATCTCAAGTCTATCTTAGAAAAGATCATCGCTCCACACAACTGATCAAACAGATCATCTATCCTTGGCAACGGGTACTTATTCTTGATAGTGATCTTATTCAACTGTCTATAGTCTATACATAACCTCATAGTACCATCTTTCTTTTTCACAAACAATACTGGAGCTCCCCATGGCGAAGAACTAGGTCGGATGAAACCCTTATCCAATAATTCCTGTAACTGAATCTTGAGTTCCTTCAACTCTACAGGTGCCATTCTGTAGGCTGGTAGCGCTATAGGTTGACTACTTGGAAATACCCAGATCTCAAAGTCTATCTCTCTTTCAGGAGGTAGACCTGGCAACTCATCTAGAAAAACATTTGGGAACTCACAGACCACTGGTACATCCCATAGACTAACTGTGCTCTTCTCTGCTCTGGTATCTACTATATGTGCCAAGAACACCTCACAACCTTTCTGCAACATCTTATCAGCTACAACGGATGATATGATACACGTAGGCAAAACCTTCCTGTCTCCAGTAAAGACACAAGAAAATCACCTTGTTGAAATACAACCTCCATCCAAAAGTTGAGTTGAACTCAATACATCTCTAGGCAATCCATACCTAGGATAACTTGAAAAGAGTTAATATCTAGGGTTATAAGATTAACCATGATGGTTTAACCACCAAAAGTCAACAAACATCCAGGACAAAACTCCATCAACACTATCGGTTCGCCTAACGGAACCCTCAACAACAACTCAACCAGTAACTCCTGGATTAATAGGTTAAGCTCACAAGCTAAAGAACTCTGTATAAACGAGTGAGTAGCACCCGGATCTATCAGAATTGTAATTGAAATGTTGGTAAAGAAAAGCATTTCTCTTGTAATCACTCGAGAAGAAACAATACCTTCTTGTGGTGTCAAAGAGAAGAAGCATCCTGAAGCTATTCCTCTCCCACGATGTCCTCGTTGTCCTTCCCTAACACTGGGTGCTGCACCACCTCGGGAACCTGAAGCTACAGAGGAACTTGCTCCTCCAACTAGAGCCTATCTCGGGACATTCTGGTACTATGACTGGGAACCATGTGATGCTGATTGCTGTAACTGGGGGCAATTCCTCTTGATATGTCCCATCTATCCGCACTGATGACATCCTTGAAACTCTGTTCCCCAACACTATCCAGAGTGTGGTCTTCCACACCTTGGTGGACTTGTCACTAACACTGAAGATCCTGAAGACCTAGTTGGAGGTGTCCATGTAGACTGTGTATTCCATCTATCGGAGTTAGGTCTTCCTCCACTTGATGAAAAACTAGATCCTTGTCTACCAAAACAACCAAGTCCTCATCCTATCTTTGAAAAGAAACCACCACCTCCTCTATATCCACCACTGCTTTGTCCCCTTCTAATAAAGTCTCCAAATCTTTTCTTACTCTAAGTCTGCTTATTGGCATTAACTAACTCTTCTACACGTCTCACTGCTTCTACAAATTCCCCAAAGTTTTCTCTATCTATTCGACCAATGGTTGATACGGTGTGTCTAATCTCTAACTTTAATCCTTCTTGAAATCTTTTGGACTTTTCTACATCATTAGGAACAAGTTGCGGACAGAAATTTTCTAACCTTGTGAAATGTGCCTCATATTCACCAATTGTCGTACTTCCTTGTCTGATATTCTATAGCTATCTTATCTTCTCACTCAGAAAATTAGGTGGGCAGTACTTAAGATGGAATTCATCAATGAAATCCTTCAAAGTCAATACCGTGTTCCTCCTTTTATCTTCCACTCCACACTATTAGAGCTCTGCATCACCTTTAAGCAAATAAATTGCATGATTGATTTGTCTTTTCTCAGACAGCTCCATCAGATAGAACACTTTCTCTAACTGTCTCAACCATTTATCTACCACTGCAGGGTCCATATTTCCATTGAACTCAGTACCTCCAAGCTTCTTAACCAGCTCATAGGATCTCATCAGGTCCTTACTACTCGAGGTAGAAGCTCGCCTCTCCATCTTATACTTTCTCTGGTCTCAAGAAACATCTTGTACATCCTTGATGCCTCATCCACATCATCTCCACCACATGGACCCATCACCTGAGGATCAAGTCCAATGTGGCTCTCAGCTTGGTCCTCATGACCACATCCTCTTCTTGCCATCTGCAATAGTATAACAGAACACTTCCTGTTAGAAAATTGCAGTTGGAAGGAAAACACCTAAGTCCTAATCCTATTGGTCTCTTATAGGCCCCTGACCTTGACTTAGAGTATCTACGTACTCAAACTTATGCTCTGATACCAAAATTAATTGTGACACCCTGATCCCCGTGCCACCTCTAATGACCCCGGAGACTGGGGAGTCACCCTTGGTAAACCACCCTTAACTTTTTCTTTTCTTAATCACTTAAAATTTACCTAAAGGAGAATCTTATAATTTGGACAATACTGAAATCTTACTTAAACTTGTGGAAGCAAACTTACTGGTTGTAAATCTTGAAAGATACCTCAGAGTTTAAACAACATATTACATCTTACTTGCAGAATATAAAGTACAACAGTTAATTGAAAACTAAACTACGTATTACATTTCATTCTCTCTCTCTACCATACCACATGCCCAAGGACTGAGGGGAAAGGACTAAGAGACCTCTATCTAACTACGTACTACCTTCTAAGAACTTGGGTGATACAATCCTTCAGCTTCCTCGTACTGACGTTGACCTGAAAAATGTTTCAGTAGGTTGGTGAGCTACTGGCTCAGTGAATAGAATTTCACCCAACCATCGCAGATAACTCATTTTTGTTTATTAATTGGAATAAAATACCAGATAATACTATATTGAGCATATCTAAGCAATATATTTTAAATGATAGGAGATGTCACATTTCATTAAGATAACAACTGCTGCAATGCTGTAGATACGATTAAATAACAGAAAATACTAAAATTTCATTTAAAGGACAACTGCTGTGAATCTAACTCAAATTTTTCTTAACTCTTTAACTTATATGAAACTCTGTGAACCTATATGAACATATTTTATCTTATGCCTTGATCATATGCAGTGTACTCTACATATGAAGACTCGTAGAGAACTACGATCCCACCATACAAGACTTAGCTGACACCCCGAGATAGCTAAGTCTGACTACTCTCATGGTCTGCAATAGGAAAATTGGCTCTCTGGCCTCGACACTACTATGGTGCTGTAAACTAGACGCCTCCTCTAGGCTGAGTACACAGGTGGAGGGTCTGAGACGCTATGTGGGCCTCAACTTGGCATGCTCTGTGGGTACCTCTGGGTTACCACCGGGCCTTCCGGTTCATGTTGGGTAACCTATCTTCTCTTAAGAGACTTCCTCAAGGGGATTCATCTCCCCGCATGCTCTGTGGGTGCGTTCCGACTCCTATATACTGGATGCCCTGCCAGGGTAGTTCGTTTCATCCCTAAGGTGCAGACCTCTCATAGGGATTCTACAGTGTCAGGGCCCTTAAATCTATTATTTTATTATTTTAGAAAAGCTCTTACTACATTGCATCTCTCTCTTACTTATTCTTAACTTTGGTATCTCTACGATATCGAGTTTATTTATCTAAAACTTATAAATACAACATGTATATCATTTCTAACTTGGTAGTGCAATATGCTCAAACACGATAATTTACTGAGAAATCAACATATTGTATTTGCAGGCAGATTTAAATAAATGGAATACTTGTCAACTTGGCACATACGTACTGAAATCATGAAATTAAACATCTTAATATACTGATAAGGGTTCAATACTCAATATATGAGAAATCATCAGTAGCACTTGTAAATTATCTGAAATTCCTAAAAAAATGTGCACATCAACCCTAATCCTGAGTTGTGCATCACTTAACCTAGTTAAGAGTTAATTACTTATCATGACACGAATTATTGATAATAACTGAGAATTTATTATGATATCCTTGAGAAACGTGTTGATTCATATAATTATTAATAAATTCACATTAAATATGACCGGGAGTGTGCAACTAGGTTTCTATTGAACCCTTTCATGTCATTGTCATTTCTTTGAAATCGAGCATCTATTAACTTACTAAAAATGTACAGCCTGGGTTTATAGCCAAATTGTGTCGTTACTGGTCATGTGCTACTCAGTTCAACATTTAATCGAGCAATTGAAGTTTCGATCAATCGTGCAATAACACTAATCCAAATCACACATCAATCAACTAATTAGCGTCGTGCAAGAGTAACTAAGAAATTCATGCAATTTAGAAATTAAGCAACGCTGGCACTACCCGACACCTAGATAAACGTTGTTACCCATGCATAACATAGATCGAACCAAAATCATTCAATTATTGGAGATAAATCATGCTTAGTGAGTGAAATTCTACTCACAGTGGGTTGAGGTGACCGAAAATCAACCAAAAATCCATCCAGAGCCTAAATCTGGGCGTCATTAGATCAACCTTGGTTCATCTTGGGTCAGACCTATTGCAAACAAATGGCTCACACACACGCACAAGTGGAGAGGAACCTTGGATGGGTGTTGCTGCTCGCAGCTAGGGCTGAAGATCCCTGATCTAGACCTCAAGCTGAGCTCGATGCTGTTGATTGGAGGTGTTTTCTCACACCGGAATGATGCCCTGGCCGCTGCTTCAAGCAGCTGCTACTGCTGCTTGCTTGATGGGTGCTACCCTTGCTAGATGAATGCCTAAACACAACTATTGGATGTGTATTTGGACATTGACCGACCTTTTTCACGCGTCCGGAAATGAACATGGGACAAAGGAAGGAATCAAGCTTTAAATTTATAACCCGAAACCTTCTAGGCCCCCACAACCTTTATTACGGGGTCGAAGTAGATATACGGGGTCGAACACAGGGACGTGGTGACGTTTAGGACGCAACAAATTTTTGTTCTTGGGTCAGATAAGCCAAAACGATATGCGATAAAAGTAATTGCTAGAACTAGTCTAGCGGGTTGTCACGATATAAAACAAAACGAAGGAAAGAAAACCAAACAAAACAGAGCTCGTGAGTCTACTAAATAGAGAAAGAGAGTTCTTGGCTATGTAACCACAAACGGGACAGTCTATGCACTCGTTCTAGGGCATAGACAACCCTTGAACACCCAAGCAAGCATCTAGTACGCACAGTGGCATCTGTCCTGTGGGTCGTCCCGCTCGCTCTCGCGATGCATGAATAAAACCATCAATGATATGTCATCGACCCTCTATCAAGGAATGACATATCAACACCTCGGAATATACTAAGTTCCCTCTCAGGTCTTAGGATATTCCGGGGTGTTAGGAACAGAATATCTCAGATCTTCCCCCTCTCAGGTTCGGATCCAAACTATCATCTCTTAGATATTCCTACAATGGATCTCTCGATACAGGCAGAAACAACAGTTCAAGTGAGTAAGAGATCAACCAAACTAGCAATCATAACTTGGAAAGAGAAAATAGAACATGCAACATACTAGATATGATATGAATCTACTTGCTTAAGGCAAAAGTATATAAACATGCCCAGATTGGGCCACATAGCCAAGAAGGATCTAACTAGCCATAGACAAGCATAGCTGGCACCGAACAAAGATGGATAAACATCGTTTGTACAAGAAACAAAGGAATGCAGTAGAATGAAAGAGAAGAGGGAAGAGATATATCCCATAGAGGAGAGGTGGCTCTCGCTCCTCGGCCTCTGTGCGGGTCGGATCTCGGCCCTTGGGTCTTTTCTTCATCCCTCTGGACTCCTCAGCTCTCTCTCTAGACCGTGTCGGGCGATGGGCGTATCGGGCGGCGGGCCTGTCGGGCGGCGGGCGTATCGGGCGGCGGGCGTATCGGGCGGCGGGCCTGTCGGGCGGCGGGCCTATCGGTTGGTAGACTCTTGGGGAACTCGACACACTAGCTCCTTGGTCTAGGAACTAGCTCTTGCAAGGTCCTCTCTCCGGCTCCTCTTCGAGAGAGCACTCTTGTATGTAGGCAGCTGCTATTTATAGACAGCGAGCTGATGGGAGTTGTAGCTTTTATTGGTCCACATGTCCTTCATCCGTGGCTTCGATCTTGAGGCATCAGGTGGGCAAATATGACTGTCGCTCTAAGATCGTATCGGGCAGGGGGAGTGTCAGGCAGCTGTATCGGGCAGGCCGTATCGGGCGACGGGCGTATTGGGTGGCGCAGCCGTATTGGCCAGACCATGCAGCTGCTGGAATTCTTGTATTTTTTGGTTCGGTACTTGAGAGTCCCAAAATTGGCTAGTTTTGGTGCGTGCAAGTCTAAAACAGGCTAATTAGCTACATTATTGGCTATTTTCACTATATTATCTAATGGAGAGACAGAAAACATAAAACATGAACAAAAGAGTGCATATTAAGACTGAAGTGGCACAAAACTATAGATAAAATGCATAGAAAATATGCGCTAATTTGGGTGTTATCAACTACCCCAAGCTTAAAACTTGCTTGTCCTCAAGCAAGACTGGGCTTCAAAGAACAAAAAGATAGCATCCAAATTAAGCTTGGCAATTAATGCTAAGGATAAGAAAAATAGTTTAAAACATCAATTCTCCTGATCCATGTTGTTTCAGAACAAACCCCCACCTTTCAGGCACAATCCTGCCAAAGCAAGATCAAAGAGCTTCCAAGCAAGATTAAGCGAGTTAAGTACAGCCTGCCGATACTCATGAGGGTTTGAATCATAATTATTTAAACATGAAAGAGTTGTCACACAGGTGATCACGCGGGTGATGAGCAATGAGCCATCACCATGAATCCATGCAAACCAATCAGGAATACCATGCCTCTCACTTATTCATGTCCTAAGAAACAAAGAAAAAAGACTCTAATGACTTATGAGGATCCCGATCTGCGTCAGGTTGGTCCATGTAGAGAGAAACAGTTCCTGCAGTCCGAACCAGTTGGTCCAAAGTAGTGAGACGAACTCCTCGTACTGTGCTCGAACCAACCCTGCTACTGAGATGATCTCATAGGTCTCCTAGGGGTTCCTAGTGACTCTCTAATGAGCATTTGGAGTGATACTACCAGGCGCGACATACCCGCGTTCGTGAGCGTAGTGATACACCGGCTGGGCACCATCCTCAACTCTCCTAAAAGAGAAAACAAGCGCTCATTTATTGTTCACACTCAGGCTTTTATCATCTGCATTCTATTTGTAGGCTTAGGTGAGAACTATATATATATTTTGGGATTTTGTGGGCGGACAAGCCTCTTTTGCACATTTTTATATTTTCATCATTTTGACTCGATCTAATGTGAGAAGGCATGTAGTCCATCAAGGAAAAGCACTTCACCTTGATCATGGCTCAAAACTCATCATGATCCACTTGATACCTGTATGAAAAGATAGAAATTATGATTCAAGAATCCTTAGAATAGAGGCAAACTTGTGAATCCACAGCTAGGTTCTTTGATCGTGTTTTAGCTCATTCCAACGGTCCTTTACCATGGATTTGCCATTCACAACACAGATCAAGGGAATTCAGCTTTAAGCTATGAAAAAGGGACATAACCTTAGATTTATTACCAAACTTAAGGAAAGAGTCAAAGAGCAAGTCAAGCAAAAGGTCAAGCAATTTTTAAGATGAAAATTGTGCATCTAGGCATAAAGTCAAGCATTTATCTGTTAGATTCGCACCACATAGCCATAATTGCGAAGCTACTGGCTTATGCTATATGCAAGAAATAAACATGCATGCAAGAAGGGTGAAGAGAAAGAAGGGTGAAGCCTACCACCCCAGGCTTAAGAGTTTGCTCGTCCTCGAGCAAGACTTAAACTTGAAATAGTGAGGCAGGAATGCATGATTGTTAATGGCAGTTATTGAAGTTCTAAAGATGATGCATAGATGCAAGGATATAAAACAGTTAGAGGAAAGAAACTAACAAGAACATGAAAAGCAAAATTTATTGTAATAAAAGGGCGGGAGGGTGGGTAATAGAAAAGGGGGTGGTTGCCCCACGATACCGACACTGGGATCCCAAATCCTAAGTTTTGGGACCAGTGTCACCTGTGTCTTGCCGACGTGTTCCGCCACATAATATGAGTAGAATAGGCGGATGTGTTGGCCCTGTCGAGTCTGAAGAAGAAAGTAAAATCTGGTGACTCGGTGAAGTCATCTTTGTGCTGAAATTGATTTGAGCTGCACTGGGATGAATTCTTCGGCATATCATCCTCAGGGTACCTTACATTATATGAATCTGAATATGATGGTCCTGGGATGTAGACATATGGTGAGATGGATGAGAGAGGTTGGATGTCTTTTAGAGGACTCATATCTTCTCTCTCCATCTCTGCACTTGAGGTTGGATGCTCAGATAAATCTTCATGTACTGTCTGAGTCATCCAATCATCTTCTGAGCAAAAAGTATCCCCTGAAGAATCTGTTTGTAGTTCTACCACCCCAAGCTTATCACCTGGCATGGAGTCAGGGGTGTCTTCATGCTCAGCAACCATGTTGTAGTGAACCTTCCATCCTACCCCCTTGACGTCCACCAATCCTTGTAAAGGGATGGTGGAAAATGATGGCTCATGCTGCTCCAACTCATCTTTGTTACTATACTCGCTGCTCCATGTCGAGCAGCTGTCATCGTCGTCGTCGTCGTCGAACAAATTGTTCCAAACCATGGTTGGCATACTGCTCAAAGCGAAACGACAGGTCTCAATATGAGAAATGTTACTCTAGTCTGGTTCAATATCTGACTCTGGTTCCTCAAACCAACCTTCTGGTTGTGAGGTCGATTGGCTTTTCGAGTCTTCATCATCGTCATCATAGACCCATTCATGTCTATGACTCATTTCTTCCATTGGTTCATCAGCTGGGTCATCTGGATAGAATGAAGGGCTTCCCCAAGTGGGTTGGTCTTCATAGAAAAATCCTGGTGAATCCAGTTGATGGTCTGAATAGGATGATGGTGCATACTCCACTTCAGGCCCAATGGAATGGTCTTGATGACTAACATCTTTATTGTCTTGTGATGGCAGTTGTAACTGAATTGTAACCAGATCGATGAGCTCTTGGAGCCTCCTGCCTTGTTCAACATTTTTATCATGAAGTTGTTGTACTTGAGCATCAATGCTTTCGAGACCCGTCGATTCTGCCATGCACATATAAGGAGAACCCGCTGTATCAAACTGATGCTTTAGGATGAATCCTTGTTCAACAGTTTGAAGTAGACTTCTACTGTGGTCTGCAGCCTCTGTGGCTACTTTGAGATGATGCTCCTGCTTGTCTAATAACTGCTGGAGCGGATCGATGTTTTCTTGGAGATGCTAGGGAGGTGGGTGCTTTGACACTTTCTCCAGCTAATTCCACCGTCTTAATCAGTTCTTGATCCCATGATAGCATGGGGGTCGAGGGCTGACTGGTGGTCTCCGTTGTTGGAATTTCAACATATGACGACGGTCGAGGTGAGTATAACTCGACTAGTTGCAGAGCACGTCCTTCAATTATTTGCCAGCAGTCGAAACTACGGAAAAACTCGGGAGGACAGGTGGACAAGATGACTTGTCTTGCGGAAGCAAGGTCCATGGCTGAAAAAGGTATGAGAAAAAGAAAAGTGATTTAGTATATATGAACAAGTATGTGTAAAGCAAGAAGAAAACTATGCATGTATATACAGACTTATAGTGACAGAACAAAAATCTACTAGGCGTGTAAACGTGGAAAACCACGTCCCCGACAATGGTGCCAAAAGTTGACCGGCCTTTTTCACGCATCCGAAAATGAACGCGGGACAAAGGAAGGAATCAAGCTTTAAATTTATAACCCAAAACCTTCTAGGCCCCCACAACCTTTATTACGGGGTCGAAGTAGATATACGGGGTCGAACACAGGGACGTGGTGACGTTTAGGACGCAATAGATTTTTGTTCTTGGGTCAGATAAGCCAAAATGATATGCGATAAAAGTAATTGCTAGAACTAGTCTAACGGGTTGTCACGATATAAAACAAAACCAAGGAAAGAAAACAAAATAAAACAGAGCTCGTGAGTCTACTAAATAGAGAAAGAGAGTTCTTGTCTATGTAACCACAAACGGGGCAGTCTATGCACTCGTTCTAGGGCATAGACAACCCTTGAACACCCAAGCAAGCATCTAGTACGCACAGTGGCATCTGTCCTGTGGGTCATCCCACTCGCTCTCGCGATGCGTGACTAAAACCATCAATGATATGTCATCGACCCTCTCTCAAGGAATGACATATCAACACCTCGGAATATACTAAGTTCCCTCTCAGGTCTTAGGATATTCCGGGGTGTTAGGAACAGAATACCTCAGATCTTCCCCCTCTCAGGTTCGGATCCAAACTATCGTCTCTTAGCTATTCCTACAACATATCTCTCGATACAGGCAGAAACAGCAGTTCAAGCGAGTAAGAGATCAACCAAACTAGCAATCATAACTTGGAAAGAGAAAATAGAACATGCAACATACTAGATATGATATGAATCTACTTGCTTAAGGCAAAAGTATATAAACATGCCCAGATCGGGCCACATAGCCAAGAAGGATCTAACTAGCCATAGACAAGCATAGCTGGCACCGAACAAAGATGGATAAACATCGTTTGTACAAGAAACAAAGGAATGCAGTAGAATGAAAGAGAAGAGGGAAGAGATATAGCCCATAGAGGAGAGGTGGCTCTCGCTCCTCAGCCTCTGTATGGGTCGGATCTCGGTCCTTGGGTCTTTTCTTCGTCCCTCTAGACTCCTCAGCTCTCTCTCTCTCTAGACCGTGTCGGGCGATGAGCGTATCGGGCGGCGGGCCTGTCGGGCGGCGGGCGTATCGGGCGGCGGGCGTATCGGGCGGCGGGCCTATCGGTCGGTAGACTCTTGGGGAACTCGACACACTAGCTCCTTGGTCTAGGAACTAGCTCTTACAGGGTCCTCCCTCCGGCTCCTCTTCGAGAGAGCACTCTTGTATGTAGGCAGTTGCTATTTATAGGCAGCGAGGTGATGGGAGTTGTAGCTTTTATTGGTCCACGTGTCCTTCATCCGTGGCTTCGATCTTGAGGCATCAGGTGGGCAAATATGACTGTCGCTCGAAGACCGTGTCGGGCAGGGGGAGTGTCAGGCAGCTGTATCGGGCAGGCCGTATCGGGCGACGGGCGTATCGGGCGGCGCAGCCGTATCGGCCAGACCATGCAGCTGCTGGAATTCTTGTATTTTCTGGTTCGGTACTTGAGAGTCCCAAAATTGGCTAGTTTCGGTGCCTGCAAGTCTAAAACAGGCTAATTAGCTACATTATTGGCTATTTTCACTATATTATCTAATGGAGAGACAGAAAACATAAAACATGAACAAAAGAGTGCATATTAAGACTAAAGTGGCACAAAACTATAGATAAAATGCATATAAAATATGCACTAATTTGGGTGTTATCAGACATGGACCACCAAGACAGAGTCAAGGCGGCATTTCTGAGGTGTTGGCCGCGCCAAGTCGCCCTCTAGCCGGCACCACAGCTGTAGCTGCTGCTGCTGGCCATGCTACTGCTAGGGGGGCTTCTAGGGCATGATTGGAAGAGGAAGGGAAGAAGAGAAAGAAGAAGAAGAGGACAGAGGGAGTTGGGTGTTGCTGGAGATGAAGTCAAGGGCCAAAGATCGCCCCTCAATCATGCGCCTAATTCTCCCCTACTGCTCTCGGTCGGGTGCTGCTTCTGCATTGCTCAAGCGGTCGATTGGGGAAGAAGGTAAGGGAGAAAGGGAAAATAAAGAAAAGGGAAAAGGTCAATAACCTATTAATGGGAAAATTGCAGAATTAGTCCAAGGAATATATAAATGCCATAACTTTTGCCTCGTAGGTCCAAATCAAACAATTTCTTTTGCAAAGTTTCAAGCGTGAAATCCTTTACAACCTCAAGGTGAGAAATCATGCTAATTAGACTGTAACACTAGATCAAAGCACTAATTGCATCTATGGGTACTTAACTCGACTTAATCAACTTAATGATGTACTAGTTGTTGTACTTACTGGTTAATCATAAAGTGGGTCATAACACAAATAACAGAATGTCTTTTTATCTCAAATTCTATAATTATCTTAGTTTCCTTATTATCTTCAAGTTTTCTTGAAGTCAACTTGAGATAATCATTTTTATGCCCAAAACTTGTATTGCAAGTCTGGGTTAGATAATTACTCCATTAATTATCTATATTGAAATTTATCTTACCATATTTTGGGACCTTGTCTATTATCCCATATTTCGATTATCTAACAACTAATATTGTCGTTGTCATTCAGTTATGCATTAATTCACTTATTTCTTAAACTTGTTCCAAAATACTTATTTGTAAATAAAATCATTTAAGGGGCCTCACTTGGACCATTGGTTGAACCCATGCTTCAAAGTGAGTTCAAGTGGTCCATTGAACCTTTATTTCTAATCCTTTATCCTATTTTCCAATGTAACATTATTGAGCTTGATATTCTTTGATAGAATTACATTCTAGTTTTGTGAATTTAATAGAAGCTTGCAAAATTTTCGAAACATGCACTCACCCTCCTTAAAAGAAATTTCTCCTCAAAATTTAAACCTAATAAGGTTAAGTTGAATGATAACTCTTATTAGCCTCAAATATTAGGGCTAGAAACCTTTCTTGGGTAGGTATTATCCAGTTTATCTTTAACAATTTTCATTGATATGAAAATTACTTACTTTACTGAGGTTGGAACTCGACTTCAATTCCAGGGTAATTCCACATCCGCATTCTTGATATTAGCACATGGTGATTTCAATTTCTCTTCATGATTACCTTTTCACTTAGGTTTCCAAACAATTATTCATTCATTTTAATGTAGGGGTGAGGTAACATCTCAAACTTTAGATTATTCCATTAACTTTCAACTTAAAGTATTCATCTTCATATGTTAGTTATGTATAACATGTGTCTACCCAGTCTCTCCCACTCATAATAAGATGTAAGCATTTGGATGCATCCCAAATACAAACTTCATCTCATTCTAAGAGCAGAGATGGTGTGTAACATCCCAAGATTTGAGGCCTTAGATAAAATGATTTTAAAAGGATTGATTAGACTACCAATATCACCAAGGTGCACCTCTTTTTTAGGCATCCCATCACTAAATAACAATGTGGTTAGGCGTGCTCAGCCTAGAGTAGTACTAGGAGGTGTGACAAGTAGGCATGCTGATCTGGCTTACACATGAGTGATGACAAAGTGCATAGTTAAGGCTAGTGGTGGTGTGTGGGGCCAGTCATCATTCCTGAAACTCTAAGAGAACCTTAGCCAACAAGCACGTGCATTACATGGTCTATCCACACTTCTTCTAATTTGGGATTTTAGGTTGGGTCACTATCAACAATCACTCCAAGCCATGAATACTCTGTATCTTCACAAATTTTCATTAGTTTCATGAACTCAAGGGGTTTTGTATTTATCAATTGTTGATCTTATGAAAAAATTCCCTTAACATCCTACTTTGAACATTAGTTCATAAGTTTTGTATTCTTTATATCTACTTCTCATGTATATTTAGCCTTATCCAATCCCTTAAGGTCTCTAGGGGTATAAGTACCTTTTGGATTTGATCCTCCCATTATCCTCGTGAACCTTATGTGCTTATGGAGTGCCTCTCACATTTACCCCTTACGCCTCATGAAATCATGACGGTGGTCAATCTCCTGATCCCATGGTACTAGGGTATACATGGATGGATATCTCCTGACCCCATGTACCTTGAGAACTTAGGGCATCCTCACCTTTAGACCTCTTGGGTATTATGTGCCTCTAATATTCCCTATTTGACCTAGGGTTGACTTATGGCTCTATCTCTCCTAGGGTTTAATTGATACATCATAAGCTTACTTCATGTATTATTGCCTTGGTTATTCCCACATGAACCCTTGGGCCTTGGCCACATAGAAAGTGGATTTTCCTAATCTCTTCCCTGGATAGGGATAAAGTGAGGCTAATATCTTCCCTTCATAGGGATAATGTAAGGTTCGACTCTTCCCTTCTTCATAGGGATAATGTAAGGCTCTTCCTGCATAGGGCTACTTTGTCCTAACTGGAGCTTCTTCCATGCATATGGTTATATTGTTACACTTCCATGTATAAGGATAACTGAGACAAGACACCTTTATGTTGTCATAGTTTTTGTCCCTGTATTGATTTGGGGTAAGTTTTTCCAAATGTCAACTTGACCGTAGGTCTCATGACTTACATGAAAAACCCTAAGGCTTAGATATACTCCCACACCATACTCTTAATGTATTTTTTACATAATATATTCAAATTAGAATGTCTCCAACCAAGGTCTCACATCATATTATATGATGGACCTTCACCTATTATCCTCAGGTTGATTATGTCACTTCCGGCAGCTACATTCAATGAAGTTCTTTTGGTGGGAGTTAGCCCATTTTAAAAGGTGGTCACTAGGAATCCCTTACGGTAGTTATAGTGAGGGAAATCTTGCTGGTATTCTTGAAAGTGTTCCCACGCCTTGTGAAGGTTTTCTCTCAATTTTGCACAAAACAAGTGATCTTTTACATATTACAGATAGTTCTCTCAGTAGCATAAAATTTAGTGACAAAGGAATCTACAAAGGGTCTCCATCCATCTATGGACTGGTGGGGCAAGTTGAGGTACCAAGATAGAGCTTTATCTTTAAGGGAGAAATTGAATCCTTTGCAATACATCACTTCTTGAGGAACTCCCCTCATCTTAATGGTATCACAGATGTTTTTGAAGGCATCAAGAAGATGGTACGGATTTTCACTCCTTGAATTTCCATGGAAAGTTTTGTTCTGGATCATCGAGATTACAGTTGGTTTCAATTCAAAGTTTACTACATTGAAGTGCGGGATGACAATTGGGCATATGGATTTGTTGGCTCTAGTTGTGGCCAACTCTCTAAGAGTTTTTCCTTCTTCATCATCTTCACACTTACTATTCCGATCATCACGTTCACATTCATTCTCGCGGTGATTACGATGGTGCCTTTTACGACAATGGTGATGTCGTTCTTCCTCGTGTCGTTCTTCCTCATGGTGATGACCGTCTGAGTGATAGTCATCTCTATCTTCATCCGTTTCATGTGGTGGTGGGTCATGTTGAACTCTTGCATTTCGATCATCCCCAGTAAGACTGTCGTCTACATGAGGTAGCATGGTGACTTTAGGTTAAGGTAAAAATTTGAATGGATCTACTTTCCACCAGGTTCCTTGAATAGACTGCACAATCCAGTTAGGAACCTAGACGTGTCAAAATGAACTATTCTACATAATCGTAGGGTAGCAGATTTAAGGTTTTTGTGCAGTCAAGCTTATCACTAAGCTTGAGGCATGGGAGTATAATGAGTGGACCCAAGTTCTTAACAGTGCCATTTTGCCCTATCCTCGGCAATAATGCCAAAAATTTGACCAGCCTAAATCGCACGTCCAAAATGGAGCAGATCCAGAGTAGTTGGACTTTTACAATTATAACGTGACATTCATGCCCCCGTAACTATTATATGGGGTCCAATGTAGTATTCGGGGTTGAACCATAGGGACAAGATCGATAGGTGTTAAGTACGCAGAGTCTCACACTCTCACACTCTGAACGAACAAGTAGGATAAAAAGGGTGTTCCTTAAGGAATGAAGATGCCACAACCAAAACAAGAAAGTTAAAAGAAAGAAAACAATAACAAGATTAACATGAAAATATATGGGAGGAAACTTGGATCGAGTTTCACATACTAAGATTTCTCACCAACATGCAAAACTCACACTCCTTCGTATTCTCCTATCAAGATTACAAGTAGTCATAAAAACATCTATCCCTCCTCTCTCGAGATAAGGATATATCTAGGATCTAAAGTAGCCTCTCTCTCGAGATAACCACCCTACAACCACAAAACAACCCATATGACAATTAGCCTTAGCATTCCAATACTTTCATGCATTCATACTACTCCATAACACTAGATAAGGAAGGTACTACTTTTTTGAGGTACCAACAATCAAACATCACAAGATGGTAGCTAAGTATACAAGTGAAACATTAAGAATAAGAGTATGGAGATAATCTTGATAAGAGAGTATATATATATATATATATATATATATATATATATATATATATATATATATATATATATATATATATATATATATATATATATATATATATATAAAGGGGGAGAAAGAATGTACGTGTTGGGAGAGCCTTAGTGGCTACTCCCAACCCAAGTTAGTTGTTTAGCCACACATGTTGACAGACAACATAACGACATTACAAAATGATAGATATATCAACTACCACGAAGAGAGGGGGAGTACAACTGATGAAGATGATAGATTTAGATAGAGAGAGAAGATGGTGATACACCAATATACTCCTTAAAATCTAGATCTGAAATGGGCAGTGTGAAGGCTTCTCCTTCCTTTGAAGAAGAGAGTGGTCAATCTTCTCTCTCCACAGCTTCCGCCTCCAGAGATCGCAGACTGATTGTATGGGTGTGAGTGACTATGGAATTTGCAAAACTTTGTGGTCTTTGATGATCTGATGATGTGACAAGTCGAGGTGGGTGGCCTATTTATAGGTGCTACCCACTGACTTAACCATCTAGGCCATGGTCGCGGTAGGGCCTCAGTCATGACTTAGATGTAAGCCATGATCAAGGCTTGGGTGTAAGCCACGATTGAGGCTTGTGTGTAAGCCATGATCGAGGCATGACCTCAGTCGGGGCTTGATATCGGTCGAGACTCCCACCATGATTGTGGTGTGTGGGTTGTAGGCCACGGCCGAGGGGAAGTCCTGATCATCGTAGGACCTCAGTCGTGAGGCGTAGAAATGGTGATAAGGGGCTTCGACCGCGGTAGGCCCCTTAGTGGACGATGTAGTTGCGGTCGAGGTGTTAACCACGACCATGTCTTGGCCTAACCCTACAAAGGTGAAAGATATGTGCAATTGAGATTTTTTGCATAAAGTACTAAAATGAGTAGAAAAAGTCTATAAAAGTTATGCTAGGATAAGCATAAAACATACGCAAAAAGTGCATAAAATGAGAGGTTTTCAGGGGCTCTATATGAATTTCATATGGTTGTTTTACATGTTAACACACATATTTCCATCCAATGAAGAGTACATGTGTAAGGAATGACACTCGAGAGAGGATCCACTCCTCACTAGAACAAATAAGAGTCGTCATCTATAACTAACACAATTTTTTTTTGGAATCAATGAATAACATTTATTTATTTTTTTATAAATGGATATAAAAAAACCAATGTACAACAACAGAAAGAAATGATAATGAATATATTCCATTTTACAACCTTACACAATAATCTCCCACTAAGGGACTTACATAAAAGCAACAACTCTGAGATATAAGAAGAGGGATATCCAAGTAATTTCAAGTCTATCTCCAAAGAGTCAACTCCACTAAGCTAAGTACAAATCATCATGTCAAATCCTCCATGTATATCACCTAAGGGGTTGGAAGAATACCTCATAAGAGAAGACAAAGTGGAAATTATCATCATAAAATGATGTTATGTGCATATTAATAGGGATTGAGTAATATAATGGAAAAAGGACCACATTTATAGCATGGATTCCCATCCAAAAGAAAAGTACAATTAACTAGATATGATAAGAAATTAAATGTTAGTAAGATGATAATCAATAGTTACACATTCAACTAAACAAAATAAGACGTGCCATAAAAGCACACATAAAGAAACTATGGTACATAACTCATAAACAATAATAATCATCCTACATGCAAGTGAGATAAACAAAACACTTGTTAAATATAACTAAACAATGATGGCTAAAGCATATAACCTAAAACATGATAAAGAATGGAAAATAACTAAACTCCCCAATATGTAAAAGTGGGCACAAAATCATGGTATGGGGCACATAACCTCCATACCTAAACATAATGTGGGGACATTACCCAAAAACTAAACTACTTATATCAATCTTGGGATACCGAATCAACAAGCATACAAACATGTATATTAAAGTGAAAGTATAGTCACAAAAATAGTATTAATGAGATTTCCAGCACACAAATGGATAATTTGAAAGATCCACCACAAATGTTGGAAAATTAGGGTTTCTTATCACAATATGGAACAAATTATTTCAATTCCGCAATTAGGGTTGCATCATGAAATAATATGAGTAAAGTAAAACTTAGAGTCAATAAGAATATTAAAAAAATATCCATATCATCTTACTCAAACGAGTTAGTGTCTTAGAGGAGAAAGAAGTGTATATGGTAGCATGTCCCAAAGGATGAAGAGAGTGATAATCATGGGTTAAAAACTAATATAGAAGTAAGGGGATGTAATATATCTCATATCTAGTTTACCCAGATCCAAGCTAAACCCTAGACCCATCTCATGTCACATGCAACCTATTAAATGTCAAAATGGTTAGTTACATGTATTCTTCAAACCCTTAGAAAAACTCCTTTTTATTATCAAAATTGATTTGTGTCTCTAATATCTTACCACAATTTATATTATTCTTTCTTGATTTGATAACAAATTTTTCTTTATTTTTTATTTGTAAATTATTAGATATGGACCTTGTAACTTTTAACCGTGTTAGAAAATCCTTAGGAAAGAAAACATACTTATCATATTTCATTTACATGATAAAATTCATGCAATCTCTTAGATAATTTGATTCCAATTCTAGAGAATATTTTATTATATTTTTCTAACATTGTAGCTATTTATTATGAATTGCACAATTTCTAACCAACCAGAAAACAAAGAAAGTCCATGCATGTGAAAATTATCCTCAATTAGGTGGAGGGTCACACTGAGGTGGACCTATTAGGGGTTTCCAATTGTTCAGGCTTCCAGTAATCCAGGCACATAGTTCAATAAAAACAAAATAAAAACAAATAGAGAGAAGATGATATTACCCATCATAAGCATGTAGGAAAAGAAAATCAAAACTAAAAAGCAACCATGTAAACCCATTGATCATCACCTTCCTCAATTTCTCAAACACATAGTTATAACACAACAACATCAGACTTCAACTGTGAATAACTAAAGTCATGATCAGTAGCTCTGATACACACTGGCAAAAGACAACCTCATCACTTAGTTCCCTTCCCATCCTCAACTAGAGGCAACATGGCAATCATGAACTCAAGAATTGATTCCCGGCATGGCCATCAATATGTGGCCAAAAAAAACTAAAGGAAAACCACATTCAAGAAGGAAGAGAACAAAATACAACATTAAGGGAGTACAAGAGATAATTAGGTGAAGAGACAACACCAAACAAAGAACCAGAAGTGAAAATGCCTAGTCACCATTTAGATTGATTGCGTGCATAACTAGGTTGGGGAAAAGGAAAAAATCGCATGGTAATTGAATTAACCTAAACAAGGGTCATGAACCCTTTGTTGGGTAATGAGAAGTGATTATCGGTAGCTTTCCATGACCTTGGAGGATGGGAACTCGCCTCCATCCACCAGATGGTGGGTTTCCATAAACGTGATTTGGGAGGGGTACATCTAAGGCAATAGGGATCAGAGGAACAATGGGATAAATTTTGAGCGGTGTGGTAAAGGTAAAGGAGGGGTTTTATAGGAGGTTGATGTCCCAGATACGAGGGAAAATAGTAAAGGGAGAGAGATAGGGGAAAGCGGGAAGATTTGTCAATAAAGGTGATGGAAAGAGGAAACCCCATCCAACTAGGGCTTAAAAGTTTTGAATTTTTTGACAAAAAAACTTAAACAATAAAATATACAAATATAGGAGGAAAAATGATAAAATTAGCTCAATCCTTTGAGTGGCTCGAGGCAGACTCATACCCAAGGTAAGAGCCAAGTTCTCGGACATCAAATCTTATATCAAAAGCTTAAAGCCACCCACATAAAAATAAGAGACATGATAGCGAGTACATAATGAAAACAAAAATAAAACATGTTTGACATTAAATTGATTAAATCAAATTAAACTAATTCCAATTCACATTGGGATTACATAATTAAGGAGTGTCTTTAATCAAGTTGGGATAGTTATTAATACCCAATTAAGGTGAAACTTGAAAACTAGACTAATTAGGACATGAAGAGTATGATGTTGATATTAGTTTCCACTTTTTGAGTCATCCAATAATTTCTTTGATAATTTATAATTAATATTTTATTTGTTTTCTTGCAATTAACTAAGACATATAGGATTTTTTAAATCATGCAAAACTTTGCACCAAACCTAACATGAACCAAGGATTACAATTTCACCATTACATTTGGGTTTTGAGGGTTTTTAGCTCTAATATAGTTAGGGATTAGGATCTTTAACATGATATTTATTATTACATCATTATAATCAATATTCATTAAATTAAGTCGTATTATCTTCACATAATTACCAAAAAGTTAACATATATTATTATGCAAAAATTCACATATTTTACTTATTTAACTTATTAAGTCCATTGATTCAATATTAATTTAGGTGATGGTAAATTAATCACATTTGTGGTCATGAAAACTCCAATTAGTATTCCAGTTCATGTATCAAGAACTGTACCTATCACTAGAGATATATTATACACATGGTTTATATTAGTTAGAAAAAGAAACAAATGTGACATATTTCATGATCTCACTTACATGTTAGCACATATGTAGGCTATTATGTTAATAATAAGTGTACCATGATATGCGATGTTGATTATAGAACTTAACACCACTTACTGTGTCATATTTATTATAAAGCCCATACATGTTAGGGCCGCCTTTGAGTTATTCATGTTACATGCATTTGTTACCAAAAAATTGTATTAGGGTTTATTTGGATCCTTGTTTGGTTACAACTAAGGGTCTAGCTATACAAACATCACATCTAATGGATTAAAGTTTCTAGGTCCAAGATACTATATTTTGGTATGTTACAACACTCCACCCTTTAAAGTTGGTTTTTTTTCCTAAAATCTAACCATCCATACATTATCAACCATCTACTCTCCAACCCTTAAAAGGTTTAACCTAATAAGTCAAACTACTCAACACTAAAGGTATTAGGATTTTAGATGTACATGATTTAGTTGTGATTACTAGGTGTTTTTTTTCAATGTACATGGGTCAAGCCTTCAACTAGAAGTCACATCCTCAAGGGTTGAGTTTTAGGCCTTTGTGTTTCTAACCTAACAACTCTAAGGTTCATGTGAGAAACTAAAATGTCATGGGGTACAAAAGGGTACGTAAACTAAACATTTAACACAAGCCATGTATTTATTAGTCATTACTCCATATACAAAACTAGGGTTGTAGAATTATGTGCTCACTAATTCTAGGGTTCCTCTATCAATATTTCATACTCCTCTTCATTTGTGACTTGTTTCATAAAAAACATTGATAAAATCCAGAATATTTGCTTTCTACATACAATAGTATAATGGAAATCAAATTTGACAAAAGAATCCATGAGACGTGAAACAAATATGGTTGCAAAATCATCATGAGAACCAAGTCACAACTTATCCATATTAAGATCTCCTTATATTACTATTTCAACATCTTCATAACATAACTCCATCCTCAAGTTAAACTTCATAACATACAAATATACATGCTATAACCAACCTATATCATTGGGCATGAACAACTAGAGTCTCATCACATTAGGGTTAACAACTTAGAATCCTCATATGTACTTCATAATTTTCACTATCCTCCATATGTCATCTCATCTAGGGTAAATATATCATCTAGGATTTTTACATACGGTAGCAAATCTTTAAGGAACTTAAGGGACAAGATCAGAAACCTAAGGGATATTAAATTGAAATAGTCTAAATATGACTACCATATCTCTAATACCATCTTGCAAGGAGTGAGATATGAGTGGGGATCCTCTCCTCACTATATCAAATAAGAGTCCTTAATCATAACAAACACATACACTTTTTTTTAGTTGACGAATACTTCTATTTAATATTTCATAAATGAATATCACTATGACAACATTATCAAAGCAGACATAAATGTAATGACTATATTCAATTTTACAAGATTACAAATTAATCTCTCACTAAGGGTCTTACATGAAAGAAACAACTTCTAGATTTGAGAAGTGAGATATCCAAGTAATTTCAAGTCTATCTCCCAAGAGTCAACTCCAATAACCCAAGTCAAGATCATCATGTGAAATCCTCAATGTCCAACACATAAGGGGTTGAAAGCATACCCCATAAGAGAAGATAAAGTAGAAATTATAAACATAAATTGTTGGTATGAGCATATTGATAGGGGTGGAGCAATATTATAGATAGAGGACCACAAACATACAAAGGCTTCCCATTCAAGAAAAAAGTACCATCCAAGTGCATATCAAAAGAATATGAATTTAAATAAGATTATAATAAATTATTGCCTAGTCATTAAACAAAACTAAGATGTGCTACAAAAGAACACATAAAGAATTTAAGGAAAATAACCCATCAAAAACAATAATCATCCTACACACAAGTGAGTTAAATATAACAGTAGTGATATATAAATAAATAGCGGCAGTTGGGGAAAGTAACCAAAAACTTGATAGAGAATGACACATAACCAAACTACTGATTATATAAAACTTGACACAAACCTTGGATATGGGGCACATAACCTCCATCCCAAATAATAATATTAGAACATAATCCAACAACAAAAGTACTTTTACTACCTAGGGATACTAAATCAACAAGCATGAATAAATGTAGAGGCAAGTGAAAGTACAGTCACAAAAATAGAATTAATAATATTTCCATCACATAAATAGATAATGTGACAGCCAATTCCACACCAAGCAAGATTATTCAAAACAATCACGAAATTATAACTAATAACCACATTACCACAAAATAGGGTAAATTAAATCTGATCACATAAAGGCATCTCGAGCTGAATGCTTCATATTTAAAGACATGGAACTTGTGTCACTTATATGCCAAAAGATATTACATATCATTGTTCACTACCTAACAAGCCACAACCTATTACATATGGTAATCAGTTCACGTATACAAATCATGTATGTACCACCATCTATAGACGCAGAAGCTCAAACCGATGTACAAAGTCTATAAAACACCCCCAAAGACCTGAGAGTGTAGGGATAGCTCATAGGACTCTAATATTAGACACTAGATGCATGTCCATGCTCCAACGAATACAACTCCTTTTACTGTCAGCTTCAACACCACGATCTCTATCACAACATTCACGTCCACCTAAAAGATGTGGAAACCCACAAAGTGAGACTAAATGTCTCAACGAGAGATATAACTCTCTGTCAAAGTCTATTAAAGCACAAATAACTAAGCAGGTAGATAAAATACTTAGTAGGTTTAGAAGATTTAGCTAAATGATATGTTATCAATAGATAATGCATCTTAAAAAAATTAAGTAGTTACCACAGAGCAGTAGAACAATTAATACATTAAGAAGGAATATGAATAACATGTATAAATGTTATCAACTAAACATTACCGTATTAAGGCAAAGGGGTCATCCAATGTTATTCACATTTGACCCTAAGAATATACACTACATAGCCGTGTTACACCTTTTATTACCCTGAGCATTTGAGTCGTACCACTCAAATCTGATTGATCACTGCAAAGTCAATGGAAGAGCCAGAATCCACGACCTCGCCAACACCTCTTGGTCAGTACAAGAGTAAAAGTGACATATAGTCAAGCTAAAGGATTGTCTCACAAATGGACATCCATATAAAACACCTATCCCACCTTGGTATAGGTCACGGCGCTAGAAGAATAGGCTCATACATGGACGTTTTTAAAAAGAGACATCACATGCAGTTACATGCTGCCTATGACATTTCACAAGGATATTATCTCACACATGACTGTCTCACACAACCTGTCATTGCAGATGCAAGGAGATACTCGACTTGTATCCCCCATATATTAAAAAATATGCATTCCGAGTTTCCCATAGGAATGAATCGTTTCACCATCCAACACTAAGACTAACATTGGAATGGATGTATGGCACATGGCACATACATAATTCATGTTCCAATTTATTAGTTATGCCAATTGGGTGAATTAAGGCTTTATCATACAAGAGGACATCCAAAACCCTAATTTAATCTAGCAAGCATAACTATGAAACAACTTCAGAAGATATAAAATGTATGAAGTGTGAACTTGTTACATCATAATCACATGATACTTGTAGCACTGCCATTCACAACATCATCACCATTGTCACACAATCATACAAGGCTATCACTCATGTCACATCACTGTGGGATATCAATCCATCAATCTTATCACTAGAGGATATCACCTAACCATAGGCATTAAGTTCACCAGGTCATAAGACACATCACATCCATATCATCTTGGAAAGCCTCATCAAGGCTCATATGCATCACCCTATGTCATATAATCACCATCATAGCATACACAAGCCATGTATATCACTCAACCTACAAGGTTAGAATCATACAACCAGGAGAGAGAACATCATAATGTGGTCACCACTTCATATGAGACAAGCAAACACACTAATGTTAGGGTTACATGTATAGCTGATTAGGATTTTATATCATAAATCAATCACCAAACCCTATATATGTCACTTCCTACTTTCTTTGAGTATACTAGGGTGAGAACATCATCAATTAAAAATGACTAGAGCATTATGTCAACATCACAAAGTATCAACATTCTGTACATGTGTATGTGTACCATCTCATTGTGTTACGCAAGTGTTATCACCTTGCACTCAAGTGAGTGTATCGACCACCCACCAAACATAGTGTTGCGGACGTGACACTCACACAAAAGATGTCTCGACCACCTTACAACAGGCATCTCGACCATCCTCACAACTAGTGTCTTGACCAACCACACAACATTTGTCACGACTGAAACAAGACTAAGTGCATCGACCCACACATCCACATATGTCTCGACCACGATGAGGCTGGTGTCTTGACCAATACTCAAAACATATGTTTCAACCAAAACAAAAGTCATTAAGTAATATCACGCACAAGGGCCATCAAGACGTTTCGACCAAGAAAATCTATCCATCATGACCAACACCCCAAAAGCCAAAGCAAGCTTCATGACCAAGCGTCATGACCAGGCATCACAACCAAAGCCAAAGCGTCAAACATGTCATGACTAACATTTAAGCATGTCTCTACTAAAGCATCAACCTACACATATGTCTCAACCCAACCAACTCAAAGATGTATCGACCAAGACCAACACATGGTCATGACCAAAACATCAAGGAGGACAGATGTGTCGACCAATACAAAGGTTAGACAATAGGAAAACCAACCATCACTATGCTCAAAACTCATATGTTCATGATCATCAAACCCTAGAACAAACACCATGAAGATCAACAACTAAACCACTTTAGGTGAGAGAAAACCAAACCTCAACACCTATGAAGACCACTCAAACCTTCAAGCAAAACATGTTGGACGAAAACCTAGCATGGTGATAAAACCAAAGCTCATGGTGCATGTAGGATCATAATTAGGATTAACCATCATCAATAGGATGGGAATGTTCATGCAAGGGACACCAAAACCTTGAAATCCGAGTTTTACATAAATTTTCAAGAGTGGAAGAAGACCAAGCTTCAACCTCAAAGTAACCAACTCCAAACCTTAAGAAAACACAAAGAACAAATCAAAGCATGATGATGAAACCAAGAATCACATTCCATGTATCAAAATCACCACATCCAACCCATAACAAGTCAGACACAAGAATTTAAGGTTTAAGAAAGAGAGTAATTTACATGAGAATGCTTCAAAGTATTAAACCTTAGATCATGATAACTTCACCTAACATATTATCATATAATTTAGAGATTAAAATAGAAAATTATAATGTCCAAAGAAGAATGTAAATGTCAAAGAAAACCATCATCATCAACGAGGAAAATTTCCCATAAAAATGGTCACCATAAACCCTAAAACATGTACTATGGAAATCACCACGGAGAATGTCATGTAAGAGAGAGATAAACTCACCTTCATCATCTCTAAAACTAAACCTAAAATCTATGTTACACTAAGGTCCATGAATCTTATTCATGTGATCAAAACCAAGATCAAAAGATAGGAGAAAACCATCCATTCCATCACCATCTTAAAGTCTGGTACCATAAATTAGGGTTTTGGATTCTAAACAAATCAAACATAATAACCATCATCATTTAAGATATAGAACATGATTTCATCATCTTGCATTTTAAAACTATGATTTAGAGAAAGAAATAGTAACATGCATGTAAATAGAAGTGCAATAATAGAAAGGGTAAAGTGTTATATAACCTGCCTTAGGAGAAAGAACAAGCTCCAAGCTCTCAATCACCAAGGAGGAAGATGAAAGTCCACCAAAAGCTCAACTCTTGGTCACAAGATCACCTAAAGAAGAAGAAGACACCAAGTTCAAAGATATCTCAAGAAAAGAGGGAAAGAAACCCTAGGCCAAACCAAAACAAGAAGGGAAAAAGATGAGAAAGTTTCCTCACACTAGGGTACTACCTTGTCAAAACATGGTTTACTACCCTTGTGATGAGGAGTTTCTCTCAAAATGACTCCATGGTCTTATGGAAGAGAAAGAGGAAGAAGGGAGGTAGGGTTCCAAAGGGAAAAACGTGATCAAGAAGGTATAATCACTTACCAAGAAAAGAAACCACCAAGAATGACCACAAGGAATGTAATTGAGCTCAAGAACACCACATGGAAGGTTGCTCGACCACCAAAGCTCCAAGGTCAGCCCTTCTTTGCTCCACCAAGCTTCAAGGTCAGCCACAATCAAGAGTGAGAAGAAGGAGGGCCGAAAGGTTCACCCACAAGGAGAATAAGAGGTTATATACACAAGGAGGAGAGAAGTAAGGTAGGGGTGAGGTGTCAACACCTAAAGGCACCAAAGGGACACCTTTCCACCAAAAAAATTGCCATGCAACCACTATATGCATGCAATAAACCTATGGTGATACAACCAATGTTGGGTATCGACCTCTTTAGGTCCCCAACACATTGCTTTTTTCTGAGACACATCAAGGGGTCGAGATAACACCAAAGCAACTTGTATAGGTCGACACAAAAGGTCACCAAAATAGTAAGGTTGAGACACATCACAAGGAGACAACCCATATCGACCAAACCATTCCAATACCATCATGGTCGAGAAAAAAACCACCCAAGCAAGGTGTTTTAGTTGAGACACACCCAAAACACCCATCAAGGTCGAGAGAAGGGTCGCTACACTTCAACCAAGCTCATATGGTTGACACCAAACCAAACCCTAGAAATCATAATCACCTCTAGAGATGTCACTTCTCATCCAAGGCTCAACCAAGGTACCCCAAAACACATACTCTATCTCATGATGATAAGGAACTAAGGGAACACTCAACATGTGACAAATTACAACATAACCATCTCAATTGGGTAAATTGCAATTTGACCCAAACAAGCACAAAAAGCACAAACATCATCCAAACAAGATCAAACTGGAAACTTAAGCTTTCCTCAACCTCTAAAAGTATCTTAAAGGATTATATCAAGGTTCTAAGCACTTAATAAAATGAAACAAACATGGTTAGCCCAAAACACAAGTCAGGGGTCTTACAAGGCATAAACCCCTAACAAGGATTTTGCCCCCGAAATACCACGCAAAATAGATGGGGTACTTCTTTCTCATCTGTTCCTCAAGACTCCACGTGTCTTCCTCAACACCGCGGTGATGTCACAAAACCTTAAATAAAGGGGTATCCTTTTCTTCAACTTCTTGATCCTACTCTAGGATCAGTATAGGTCCTTCCACATATGACATACCTTCTTCCAACTCAACCTCCACTAGCTGAAGCACTGACTCGGTATCAAGGTGAGACTTCCTCAGCATAGACATATGAAACATTGTACACAACATAGGTAACTTAGGTTGCAACTCCACTTATAGACTACTCACCAATCTCATAAAAACATAACGTAGATCTACACTATCTCTGAAATAGATTCCCAAGGTTTGTATAAAATCCTCATAGAATATACATTTGTCAACAACATAAGTATCAATCATAAGGCTCATGCACATGTCTACTATCCCATCTTAACTCATTAACATGTTGCTGAGATGCATAGGTACTCAGAAGAATGAACCTTTTCCAACACCAATGTCTTCTAGTTATCACCTCTGGAACAAATTCCTGCTATGATAATATACTTGTACCATCCTCTGACTCATGGAAGCCACCATGCTCCCGCTGCATTACTGTAATATGCTATCTCAATGTCAATTTTACTGGTGACCGTGTCAACAATCCTTATCCATAGATGCTGGTGAAGAAGGCTTCATGCTTAAAGAACCTATGACCATGTTTGCCTTCCCTAGATGGTAATTTATTGAGCAGTCATGATCCTTGTTTAACTCCATCTGACATCATTGTCTCATACTCAGCCCCTACTATCGATGTAGATCTGATATCTCTCACCATAAAGGTAATGTCCCCATATCTTATATACATGAACCATCATTGCCAACTCCAAATCATGCGCTGGGTAGTTCTCTTGTGCTTCTTAAGATGTCATGAAGCAAAGGAAATCATGTTCTTTACCTTACATCAGCACACAACCCAAACTATTCCTAAACACGTCATAGAAAACTATGTATCCTTTCTTTGTTCTGGCAACACTAACATTGGTGTACTGATCAGCTTCTTCTTCAAGAGTAGGAAAGATTGCTGACACCTATTAACCTAATTAAATGACACACCTTTCCTCATCAACTCTATTAGGGGTAACACCACTGCACTGAAGTCCTCAATAATCTCATGTAGATGTCTTAGGCTTTTCTCACTCTAATACTTCTCCACCTTCTTATGATCTTACATAGATTCCAAAAGCAGATACCACATAACCATAGAAAGATGCCTCTAGGATAGGCCAAGATGTCACCCATCCTAATATATAACCAACATTGACATGACTCCAAGTCTATCTTGGAGAAGACTGTGGCACCTCACAACATGGTCAAACATATCATTTATAAATAGCGAAGGGCAACATTCTTAGTTGTTACCTTGTCCAATTGTTAGTAATTAAGGCACAAACACATTGATCCATATTTCTTCTTCACAAACCAAATGGGAGAATCCTAAGGATATGTGCTCGGACTGATAGAAATCTTGCAACTGTCTCTTTAACTCTTGCATCTCAGTCGGTGTCATCCTATATAATGTTTGTACTATGGATCGGGTATTGATTACTAGATTGATCCTAGAAAGTCAAACCCTTCAGAAGGTGGAACACCTGGAAACTTATCAAGGAAGACATCCTCGAACTTCCATACAACTATCACTTCCTAGATTCTAGGACTATCCACCTTAGTGTCCATGACATGTGCCAAAACACCTCACAACCTTGCCTCATCATCTTTCCTACCACCATTACTACACTAGACATGTCGGAAGAAACTTCCTACCACCTTGGATGATTCACAAAACATCATCATCCATAAACATAGTCACCTTAGATCTATAGTCCAAGACCACCCAATTCTATCTGAAGAAAGAAGGAACACAAGGGAACACTTTCCTTGACACCACAACATTGTCTAAGGTTGCTAATAAGGGGAAGGGGTTACCAACTCTCTTTCATTATTATACAGATATATAACTTTTTATGTGTCATTTTACCTTTTTCCACCTTGGTTTCCTTGCCATCAACATAGAAATTATCAAGATTAAAGCATCTCATTACTTCTTTATCATTTTTTGGTACGTCATTCTTATTTATGTTTTCTTGTTTTATCATGTTTCCTACCCCCTCATAAAGAGGAAGACCATCATATTTTACATTTCCTTTATTAAACATGGGTCACCTTTCTTTAACTCTTTTGTATATAATGAAGGTTTTTATTTTAGAACTTCCTTACTCACATAGGTTGGTCTGAGGTTGGCTCAGATTCCATTTTATTCAATCATCATTGTTCTCATTTGTCCCTTCTTGTCAGACTTATCTCAGGAATTCTTTTCATCTTATGTGAACTTTACATCTTGACTTACTGTATTATCATAGATTTATCTATCTTTTGCTTTACAACCTTCTTGAAATTACAACTTCAAGGACCCCTCGTAGCTTATTTGTGTTCAGGTTCAGATTTTACAGTGTCGTATCTTTCTCTTATAATGATCAAACATTCAAGTTCCGATAAGTTACGATGTAGTTCTCTTCTTCTTTTGAACAAGATGAAGGTATTATTACCATGATTCCTGATTTGTTATGCTCTTTAGATTGTTTTAGAATGACTACTAGATCAGAGTAATCAGAAAGATAACAATCTAAGAGTTCCACACTTACCACTTCTTCAATAGTTGAATACCTGACAAGGGGAATCATGTACTGAGATTGGGTAGTATGCACCATGTTTTAGGTAACGTTCTCAACTTAGACATCATATAAGTCCTAAGTCCTAGTGTCCCTATAGACTCAACAAACCTAGAGCTCTAATACCATCAAATGTGACACCCATTTCCACACAAAGCGAGATTACTCTAAACAAGCATGGAATTATCACTAATAACCACATTACCACAAAATAGGGTAAATTAAAACTGATCACATAAAGGCATCTCAAGATGAATGCATCATATTTAAAGACATATATATTGTGTCACTTATATGCCAAAAGATATTATGTATCATTATTCACTGGTGAACAAGCCACAACATGTTACATATGGTAATTTGTTCATGCATAAAAAACATGTCTATACCACCATAGTATAGACCTAAAAACTCAAACCGATGTACAACGTCCGTACAATTCCTCCAAGGACCTAAGAGTACATGGACGACACATATGACTCTAACACTAGACACTAGCTTCATGTCCATGATCCAACGACTGCAACTCCTCTTACTGTTAGCTTCAACAACCTGATGTCTATTACAACATTCACATCTACCTAAAAGATGTGGAAACCTGCAGGGTGAGACCAAATATCCATTTGAGAGAATAACTATCCACCAAAGTCTATTAAAGCACAAATAACTAAGCATGTAGATAAAGTACTTAGCAAGTTGGGTAGATTTAGATAAATGATATGTATTCAATGGATAATGCAGCTTAAACAAACTAAGAAATTACCATAGATCAGTAAAATAATTAATACATTAAGAAGGAATACAAAGAACATGTATAACTGTTATCAACTAAACATTACCAAATTAAGGAAAAGGGGTCATTCAATATTATTCGCATTTGATTCTAAGAAAATAGACTACACGTTGTGTTACGTCATTTATTATTTCCCTAAGGATTTGAGTCGTACCACTCAAATCCATTTGACCACTGTGAAGTCAAAATCGGTGCCTTACAAGGTCAATGGAAGATCCAGAATCCATGACATGCCCGAAACTTCTTGGTCAATACAAGAGTAACAGTGACACATAGTCAAGCTGAAGGATTGGCTCATACATGATCATCCGTATAAAAACCTTAGCCCGCCTTAGTATAGGTCACACCTCTATAAGAACAGGCTCACGCATGTCCATTCTTAAAAAGAGGCATCACATGCAGTTACATGCTGCCTATCACATATCACAAGGAGATCAACTCACACATGACAATTTCACACAACCTGTCATTGTGGATGCAAGGAGATACTCGACTTGCACCCACACATATTCAAAATATGCGCTTCAAGTTTCCTGTCGGAATGACTCATTTCACTATCCAACACTAAGACTGAAACTGGAATGGATCTGTGGTATATATCACCTACATGATTAATGTTTCACTTTATTAGTTATGCCAATTGGCTGAATTAAGACTTTATCATACAAGTGGACATCCAAACCCTAATTCAATCTAGCAAGCATAACTATGAAACAACTTTAGAAGATATAAAACATATGAAGTGTGAACTTCTCAAATCATCATCACATGATACTAGTAGCACTACCATTGACAAGGCCATCACCAATGTCATCGATGTGGGATATCAATCCCTCAATCTTATTACTAAAGGATATCACCTCACTATAGGCATTAAGCCTTCACAGGTCATAAGACCCATCACATCTATATGATCTCATCATGTCTCATCAAGGCTCATAGCCATCACCATATCAAATAATCACCACCATAACATACACAAGCCATGGCACTCATTGAACCTTCAAGGTTAGAATCATACAAGTAGGAGAAAGAACATCATAATGTGGTAACCACTTCATATGAGACATCATATTTCCCAACATTAGGGTTAGGGTTACATGTATATCTGATTAGGGCTTCTTATCATAAATCAATCACCAAACCCTAGATACCACTTCCCACTTTCTTGGAGCATACTAGGGTGAGAACATCATCAATTTAACATGATTAGAGCATAATGTCAACAACACTAAATATCAACATTATGTACATGTGTATGTGTACTATCTCATTGTGTTTTATATGTGTTATCACCTTGCACTCAAGTGAGTGTATCGAACACCCACCAAACATAGTCTTGCAGTCGTGACACTCACATAGAAAATGTCTCAACCACCTCACAACAGGCGTCTCGACCACCACACAATAGGCATCTCGACCATAATCACCACTAGTGTCTCGACCGACCACACAACACTTGTCACGACCAAAACAAAATTAAGCATCTCGACCCACACATCCACATATGTCTCATCCACAACGAGGTAGGTGTCTTGACCAACACCAGAAACATATGTTACAATCAAAATAGAATCCGTTCAAGCAGTCTCACACCCAAGGGCCATCAAGATGTTTTGATTGAGACAATCTAGCCATCATGACCAACACCCCAAAACCCAAAGCAAGTGTCATGACTAAAGACAAAGCATCAAACATGTCATTACCAACATCAAAGTATGACTCGACCAAAGTATAAACCCATACATATGCCTCGATCCAACCAACTCAAAGGTGTCCCGACCAAGACCAACACATGGTCATGATCAAAACATCAAGGAGGATAGATATGTTTACTGAAACAAAGGTTAGACAATAGGAAAACCAAGTGTCACTATGCTCGAAACTCATGTTCATGATCATCAAACCCTAGAGCAAACACCATGAAGATCGACAACTAAACCACATTAGGAGAGAGAAAACAAACCTCAACACATATAAATTCCACTCAAAACTTCAAGGAAAAAATGTCAGATGAAAACCTATCATGGTGAAAAAACCAAAGATCATGGTGCATGTAGGATCATCATTAAGATTAACCATCATCTGCAAGATGGGAATCTTCATGCAAGGGACACCAAAACCTTGAAATCCGAATTTTACATAAATCTTCAAGAAACCAACTAGGCGGAAGAAGACCAAGCTTCAAACTCAAAGTAACTAATTCCAAACCTCAAGAAAACACAAATACCAAACCAAAGCATGATGATGAAACCAAGAATCATGTTGCATGTATCAAAATCACCACATCCAACCCATAACAAGTCATATACAAGAATTTAAGGCTTAGGAAAGAGAGTAATCTACATGAGAATACTTCAAAGTCACAAACATTAGATCATGTTAGCTTCACCTAATACATTATCATTGAATTCAGAGACCAAAACAGAAAATTATCATGGACAAAGAAGAAGGTAAACATCAAAGAAAACCACCATCATCAAGGAGGAAAACTTCCCATAAAAACGGTCACCATAAATCCTAAAACATGTACCATGGAAATCACCATGGAGAATCTCATGTAAGAGAGAGATAAACTCACGTTCATCATCTCCAAAATAGAACCTAAAATCTATGTTACACTAAGGTCAACGAATATTATTCATGTGATTAAAACCAAAATCAAAATCTAGGAGAAAGCCATCTGTTCCATCACCATCTCAAAGTCGGGTACCATAAATTAGGGTTTCAGATTCTAAACAAATCAAACATAATAACCATCACCATTCAAGCTCTAGAACATGATATCATCAACTTGCATGTTAGAACTATGATTTAGATAGAGAAACATTAACATGCATGTAAAGAGAAGTGCAATAATATAGAGGGTAGAGTGTTATATAATCGGCCTTAGGAGAAGGAACAAGATCCAAGCTCTCGATCACTAAGGAGGAAGATGAAGCTCCACCAAAAGATCAATTGTCATCCACAAGATCACCTCAAGAAGAATAAGACACCAAGGTCAAATATAGCTTAAGAAAAGAGGGAAAGAAAACCTAGTCCGAACCAAAGAAGAAGGGAGAAAGTGAAGAAAACTTCCTCACACTTGGGTACCACCTTGTCAAAACATGGTCTACGACCCTTGTGATGAGGAGTTTCTCACAAGATGTCCACCATAGATTATTAATGGTCTTATGCAAGAGAAAAAGGAAGAAGGGAGGCATGATTACAAAGGGAAAAACGTGATCAAGAATGTAGAATAACTTACCAAGAAGAGAAGCCACCAAGAATCACCACAAGGAAGGTAATTGAGCTCAAGAACACCACATGTAAGGTTGCTCGACCACCAAAGCTCCAAGGTAAACCCTTCTTTGCTCCACAAAGCTCCAAGGTCGGCCACAAGCAAGAGGGAGAATAATGAGGGATGAACGGTTCACCCACAAGGAGAAAAAGGAGATTATATACTCAAGGAGGAGAGAAGTAAGGCAGGGTTGAGGTGTCAACACCAAAAGACACCAAAGGGACACTTGTCCACCAAATAAATGACAATGCAACCACTATATGCATGCATGCAACCTATGGTGATACAAAAAATGTTGGATATCGACCTCATTAGGTACCCAACACATCGGTTTTGGTCGAGACACATCAAGGGGTCAAGACAACACCATAGCAACTTGTCTAGGTCGAGACAAAAGGTCACCAAAAAACTGAAGGTCGAGACACATCAAAAGGAGACAACCCATCTCTACCAAACCACTCCAATACCATCATGGTCGAGACAAAACCACCCAAGGAAAGTATCTTGATCGAGACACACCAAAAACACCCATAATGGTCGAGATAAGTGTCACTACACTTCAACCAAGCTCATATGGTCGACACCAAAGCAAACCCTAGAAACCCTAATCACCTCTAGAGATGTCACTACTCATCCAAGGCTCAACCAAGGCACCCCAAAGCATCATACTATCTCTCATGATGATAAGACACTATGGCCACACTCAACATGTGACAAATTGAAAGATAACCCCCTCAATTGGGAAAATTGCAATTTGACCCAAAATAAGCACAAACATCATCCAAACAGGATCAAACTGGAAACCTAAGCTTTCCTCAATCTATAAAGGAATCTCAAAGGATTATATTAAGGTTATAAGACTTAATGAAGCCAAAAAAAATAAGATTAGACCCAAAAAATAGGTCAAGGGTCTTACATATAATATGAAACATCCACCACAAATGTGGGCAAATTAGGATTCCACATCACAAAAAGGAACAATTTAGTTCAACTCCACATTTAGGATTTCATTATGAAATAAGATGAAAAGTATAATATAGATTTAATGAGAATATTCAACAAAATATGCATATCATCTTACTCACATGAGTCAACCTCTAACAGGAGAGAGAAGTGCATAGGATAGCATGTCTAAAAGGACCAAGAGAGTGATAATCACGGGTAAATGCTCAATATAGAATTAAGGGGATGCAACATACCTCATATCTAGTCTACGAAGATCCAAGATAAACTGTATCTCCATCTTAATTCCATAAGCCACCTATTAAATGACAAAATAGTTGATGGAATGCATTCTTCAAACCCTTAGAAAAACACTTTTTTGTTATCACTGATTTAGGTCCTTATTATCACACCATGATTTTATTATTCTTTCCTAGTTCCATAACATCTTTTTCTTTATTTTCCAACTAAAAAATTATTAGATTTGAATTTTGTAACTTTTAACCAAGTTATAAAATCCTTAGGATATAATTATTATATTTGATGTAGATAATTTTATTACGTTTCCAGGGTATATTTATTATATTTTTATGAAATCATATCTAATTATTATGAATTTCACAATTTCTAGCCAATTGGGGAACAAAGAAAACCCACATGTGCAATAATTGTCCCCAATTAGTTGGAGAGTCACACTGAGGTGGCCTTATTAGTGCTTGCCAATTGGCCCAATATTTTACTAATCTAGGCACATATCTCCTCACAAATAAAATAAAAACAACAGGTGAAAAGACAATATTACCCATCATAAGAGTTACAAAAAACAAAATGAAAACAAGGGCAACAACGTAAACCCAATAGCCATCACCTTCCTTGATTGCTCAAAAAGATGTTGAGATCACATAAACATTGGAGTTCCACTCTAAAAATCTAAAATCTTGATCATTATCTCTAATGCACACCAGGAAAAAAAACCTCAATACTAAGTTCCCTATCCATCATCAACTAGAGGCGACACAACATGTAGGTTCTCAAGAACTGATTCTTGCCATGGCCATTAGTATTTGTCTAGATACAATTGACAGATAACTAAATTCAAGAAGATAGAGTGCAAAACTTAGCATTAAGGGAGTACAAGAGATAATCAAGTAAAGATGACGACAACAAAACAAATAGAACCAAAAGTAAAAAAATGCCAGGATGCCATTTAAATTGATTGCATGCATAACTAGGTAGGGAAAAAGGGGACTATCGTGGGGTACCTGAATTAGTCTGAACAAGGATCATGATTGATTTCTAGGCCAAGAGAAGTGAATTTGGGTGGGTTGCCTTCAACTTGGAGGTTGGGGATGTCGGATTATGGGGTTTCATAGACGTGATTTGGGAGGAGTACATCTAGGGAAATAGGGATCAAAGGAACATTATAGATAGGTTTCCAGAGGTGTTGCAGAGGTAGATGAGGGGTTTGTAGGAGATGGATGTCCCAAATACGAGGGAAAATAGGAAAGAGAGAGAGACGTGGGAAGAATAGGGGAAAGAGGGAGAGATTTTTCAAAAAAGTGAAGAGGAAAGGAAATCATATTACGGCTCAAAAGATTCATATTTTAACAAGGAAACTAAAACAAATTTTTTGAAAGAGAGGCCGAAAGATGATAGAATTAGCATGAGAAATCTCAATGCTTTAACTGGTTCACAACACTATCCTACTCAGGTTGGAGACAAGTGCCTGGTTTTCAAATCTCAGTTCATGGGCTCAAAGCCACCTGCATTAAAACAAGATATGTGATAACAAGAACATTAGTAAAATGGGAAAATAAAAAGTGCATGCCATTAAATATATTACATAAAATGCAACAAAGTCCAATTCACATCTGGATTTCATGATTAAGGATTATCTTCGTAATCAGTTTAGGATAGTTATCATTATACAATTAAGGTGAAACTTGAAATTAGACTAATTAGGACATGAAGAATCTAATTTCGTATTAGTTTCCACTTTTGAGTCATCCAATGACTTTTTTCATATTTTCGAGTTAGTATTATATTTTATTTATTAGATGTAAATAAGGCATCTAGGATTGTTGAAAAAAATGTGAAACTTCGCACTGAAGCTGATTGGGACCCAAGGATCATGATTCTGACATTATGTTTTGGGTTTTGAGGTTTCTTTTTATGAGTTCTAATACAATTAGGGTTTCGGCTCTTCACCATTATATTTAATATTACATCATTATCAATATCATTCATTAAATTAAGGCCTATCATATTCACATTATTACTAAAAGAGTTACCTTCAATTATTATACACAAATTTCCATATTTTACTTATTTAACCTTTCAAGTATATTAATTAAATATTAACTTAGATTATGGTACATTGCTCACATATATGGTCATGAAAACTCCAATTATTATCCCAATTTATGCATTAAGCACATTTTACCTCTCACTAGACATGTATTAGCCATTTTGCATATTTTAATTAGCAAAGGAAACATATGTGACATATTTCATGAATTTAATTACATGTTAGCATATATTTAGGTTATTAGGTTAATTTAAGTGTATCATATATGTGATGTTGATTATAGAATCTAATTCCACTTATTGTGTTATATTTTTATTCAAGCCTATACATGTTAGGTTCACCTTTGGGTTATGCATTCTACATGTGTTAAGTATATTTGTTAGGGTTACATACAACTGTATTAGGGTTTATTTGAATCCTTGTTTGGTAACAACTAAGGGTTCATGTATACAAACATCACATCTAATGGATTAGGAGTTTCTGGGGTAAAGATGATAGATTTCGGTATGATACAACACTCCACTCCTTAATGTGAATTTTATGCTTGAAATCTAATCATCCATACATCATAAACCAACTACTCTCCACCCTTTAAAAGGTTTAACCTAATAAGTCAAAGTGCACAAAACCTAAGGTATTAGGATTTTATTTGAGCATTATTTAGTTGTGATTTCTAGGTTTTTTCAATGTACACGCATCAAACATTCAACTAGAAGATCTCATTATGTTGGGGTTGAGTTTTAGGTCCTTGTGTTTCTAACTAACAACCCTAAGGTTCATGTGAGAAACTAAAAAGTCATAGGGTACAAAGGGTTAGGTCAACTAAACCTTTAGCACAACCAACACTTTTCTTAGTCACTACTCCATACAAAAAACTAGGGTTCAAGAGTTTTGTGCTCACTAGTTCTAGCATTTATATATCGATACTTCATACTTCTCTTCATTGTATCATGTTTCAAGAAAACATCGATAAAATCCATAAAATTTTCTTTGTACATACAATAGTATATTGTAAAGTAATTACTAACAAAAGAAACCATGCGATGTAGAAAAGAGATGGTACCAAAATCATCTTGAGAGCCAAGTCACTATTTATCTATATTAATATATCCTTATCTTACTGTTAAAAAACTCTTATAACAATATCCATCCTCAAGTCAAACCTCATAACATCCAAATATACATACCATAACCAACCTACACCATTGGGCATGAGCAACTAGAGTATCATCACATTAGGTTTAACAACTTAGAATCCTAATATGCACCTCATGATTTTATTGTCCTCCATTTATCATTTCATCTAGGGTAAACATACCATATAGAATTTTCACATATGGTAAAGGATCTATAAGGAACTTATGGGACAAGACATGAAACCTAAGGGAGATAAAATCAAAATATTTAGAACATGATCACCTTGGCTCTAATACCATCTTATAAAGGTCGAGATCCTAGAGAAGATCATTGTGTCACTAGACAAATAAAAGTCATAATCCATAACTGAATTTATTTTGAATGAAGGAATACCTTTTATTTTTTTCATAAATGGATATCAAAAAGATCAAAGTATAGTAGAGTAAATAGATGTAATGACTACATTAATTATATAATATTACATAATAATCTCGCACTAAGAGTCTTACATGAAAGCAACAACTTCAAGATCTAAGTAGAGGGATATCCAAGCTATTTCAAGTCTATCACCCAAGAGACATCTCCACTAAGCCACATCAAGGAAATCATGTGAAATCCTCCATGTACATCACCTAAGGGATTGGAGGCATACCCCATAAGAGAAGACAAAGTGGAAATTATCAGCATAAAATGTCGGTATGAGCATATTAATAGGGATTGAGAAATATTATGGACAAAGGACCATAAATATAACAAGGCTTCCCATCCAAGAGAAAAGTACCATCCCAATGGATTTCAAATGAATATGAGTTCTAATAAGATGATAATCAATATTGACACTTGACATTAAATAAAATAAGACGTGTCAAAAACACACATAAAGAATTTAAGGAACATCACCCGTCAAGAATAATAATCATCTTGCATGCAAGTGAGATAAACATTGGTCATAGTAACAGAATTAATAAGATTTTCATCACACAAATGGATAATATGGAATGCCCACTACAAATGTGGGCAAATTTGGGTTCCTCATCACAACAAGGAGCAATTTGTTTTAATTCCAAAATTAGGGTTTCATCATGAGATAAGATGAACAAAGTATAATTTAGAGTCAAAAATAATATTTAACAAAAGATCAATATCATCTTAATCACTTGAGTATACCTCTCAGAGAAGAGAGAAGTGTATAGGTTAGCATGTCTCAAAGGACCAAAAGAGTGATAATCACAGATAAATTCTCAATATAGAAGGAAGGAGATGCAACATACCTCATATCGGGTCTACCAAGATCTATGCTAAAACCTAGATCCATCTTAGGTCCACAAGAAACCTCTATTGAATGTCAAAGTAGTTAATTACATGATTCTTCAAACCCTAAAGAAAACACCTTTTTATTATCACTGATTTAGTCTTTAGTATCACACTATGATTTAGATTATTAATCTTGATTCCATAACATTTATTTCTTTATTTTCCAACCTACAAATTATTAGATATGAAGTTTGTCACTTTTAACCAATTAGGAAAATCCTTATGAAAAAAGATATTTTTTATATTTAATACATGTGATATTTTTTATATTTAATATATGTGATAAAATTCATGCAATCATGTAGATAATATTATTACATTGACAAAACATATTTTATTATATGTTTTTTAAAATTGTATCTAATTATTATGAATTTCATAATTTCTAGTCAAATAGAAAACAAAGAAAATCTACATATGCAAAAATTGTCCCCAATTAGGTGGATGGTCACGTTGAGGTGGCCTCACTAGGGCTTTCCAATTGGCCCGAGCTTTCACTATGCCAGGAGTAGAGCTCATCACAAACAAAATAAAGGCAAATGATGAAAAGATGATATACCCATCATCGGGATGATGAGAAACAAAATCAAAACAAGGACAATAATATAAACCCATTGGTCATCACCTTCTTTGATTGCTCAAATAGATAGTGACAACTAAGAAAAATTAGAGTTTGACTGTGAAAATCCAAAACCTTGATCATTAGCTTTGATGCACGCTGGTAAATTCGACGAACTCAACATTGAGTTCCGTGTCCATCATCCTAGAGGTGGCACAACAAGCAAGATCTCAAGAACTGATTCCTGCCATGTACATCATTACTTGGATATATAAATTGACTAAAAAGCCACTTTCAAGGAGACATAGCACAAAACTTAGCATTGAGGAAGTACATGAGATTATTAGGGAAAGATGACAACACCAAAACAAATAGAACTAGAAGCAGAAACACCTAGTTGCTATTTAGATTGATTGTATGCATAACCATGTAGGAAAAAAGGAGAAAATCATGTGGTACCTCAATCAACCTAAACAAGGCTCATGGATGCTTTCTTAGGCCATAAGAAGTGAATCTAGTTGGTTTTCCATCACCTTGAAGACTGGAAATTTTCCTCTACCTCCAGGTTATATGGTTCCATAGATGTGATTTGGGTGGATTACATCCAAGGCAATAGGGATCAAAGGAACACTAGGGGTCAGTTTTGAGAGGTATTGTAGATATATATGAGGGGTTTTGTAGGAGGCCAATGTCCCAAATACAAGGTAAAATAGGAACATGAGAGAGGCAGGGGAAGAAAAAGGGAAAGAGGGAGAGATTTGTCGATAAAGTGGATGGGGAAATGAAACCAACCTAGTGCTCAAAATATTCATATTTTGATAAGGAAACTAAAATGAAAAAATCAAAAATAGAGGAGGGAAGATGATAAAATTAGCATGAGGAAATCTCAACACTCTAAAAATCTCATGATAGTCTCCTACTCAAGGAGGTGGTAAGTGCCTGATCTATAGATTTCACAGATCAAGGGCTCAAAGCCACCCACATCAAAATCAAAGACATGACAATGAGATTGTAGGGAAAACCAAATTTTTTTTTTTCATGACATAAATCCATTGAATCAAATAAAACTAAGTCCAATTCACATTTAGATTTCATTGTTAAGGATTGTCCTTTTTAATCAGATTGGTATAGTTATCATTACCCAATTAAGGTGAAACTTGATAACTAGACTAATTAGTGCATGAATAATCCAAATTGGGTATTAGTTTCCACTTCTGAGCCATCCAATATTGTTTAGTTTATCTTATATTTTCTTTCTTAGATGAAATTAAGGCATCTAAGACTGTTCAAATAATATGAGACTTGGCACCAAAGCTAATTGGGAGCCATTAATCAGGATTTTTCCATTACATTTGGGTTTTGAGGTATCCTTTTATGAGATCTGATACAATCAGGGATTAGGCTCTACACCATTAAATTTATTATTACATCATTATTACCAACATTTACTTAATTAAGTCCTATTATCTTCACATTGTTACCAAATATGTTACCTTACATTATTATGAAAAAATGTCCATATTTTACTTATTTAACTTATTAAGTCCATTATTCAATACTAACTTAGATGATTGTTAGTCCCATCTATGGTCATGAAAACTCTAATCATTATTCCAATTCATGTATCAAGCATAGTATACCTCTCACTAGAGATATCTTAGACACTTTCTATACATCATGAACTTACTTACATTTTAGCACATATTTAGGTTATTAGATAATAATTAGTGTATCAAGATATGTGATGTTCATAATAGAACCTAATGCCACTTAATGCGTTATATTTGTTTTCAATCCTATATATGTTAGGGTTTACCTTTGAGTTATTTATGTTACATACATTAACAGTATTCACTAGGATTACAAATGATTATATTGGGGTTTAAGTGAGTCCTTTTTTTGGTGCAACTAAGGGTCTAGGTCTAAAAAATCACATCCAATGGATTAGGATTTCTAGGATCATGATTCTAGATTTTAGTATGTTACAACATGATAAATAAGATGTAAAAAGAATAATTTTGATTAAAATTTCCTTAAAGTCTCTCTTTCCCTAGTTAGATTGTATATCAAATTTTATTACTTTCATTGACATGTAACCTAATGTAAACTGAATTACATATGAGTAACAAGATATGATTTTAGTCATAATGAAATTGAATGTAGTTAGTTGATAGATGGACAAGTGGATTTTTATCTGATACAAAACTTTTCCTGATGTTTTATAAAAAAATGTTATATGTCTTTCTTGTTACTGTGCTAATTGTGTCTTAGATGTTTGAATTTTATAATTGAGATTTTGGATTAGATATTCTCTCAAAAATGGTTGGTATTTTTCTAATTAAAAGGGAGGTCCTTATATGTGGGGTTTACATCTACCACATAATATGTTTTAAAGTTGCAACGAGAGTAGGAGGCATTTTTTATTAAATGAAATCATTCATAAATTACATTGCTAAGAGATGAGAGCACATACTCAAAAACCATCGTTCTACCAAAGACAATCTTCAACCTATCATCTAGTGCCCGCACAAACTTGGACTACCTATGTAATACTTCAAGCTAAGTTCCTTTACGACCTTAGTTCTTTGTTGTGGTTGATAACAACCTAATTTTTTCTTACACCAACAATAAACTGATGAAACAACTAGAGAAAAAGAGATTACATTAGTCCTAAGAGAATTAAATGAAAATATGATATATAGTGGTAGCTTTATCGATAAGGATTTTGGTAGTTGAGTTTGCATAGGAGTAGGATGACATGAAGTGAAGAAATAAAACACAATTGCACAAAAATTAAAATGGTCGAAACTTGAATCTCGTACATTATCTTTTTATATTGATGAACTTGTTCTAGGATGACATGAACTATGTCTCTCCTAATTTGTTCTAATTTTTTACATTATAAACTTTACAATTAGAAAATCTATAAACATAGGTTGTTAATTGATTCGACTACCACGTCTTGTACTACTTTATTTATATCTAATTTTTTTCTCCTATATTCCCACAAGTACAATAAGAGATGAAAGGTAATTTTGTATATACACGAGATTGTAGATGACATAGGGCCACCATCAGGGAGTGTGGATGGAGGGCTTGATCCTAGACAACACTACTTTAGGTTTGCCTTTTTTGTATAATTGTGTTTTAGAATTGAATTGAAGTAATGCAATATACCAAACTTTACAAGCGGCCTTTATGAATTTGATTTTTTTAAGAGCATAAGAGACAAGCTAGAGTCGGTTCTATAGCCTACTCATTTACCAAGTTTGAGTGGATACTAGTCCCCAAGCCACATGAGGGTTCAATTACTTGGTCCATATTTAAAAAGACTTAAGTGATAGTGGACATCCATGGTCATTGCGACTTGTAATTACTTTACTTACAATGTGTTTACTATGTGGTGAAGGATAGAGAGAGGAATTGTGGGAAGAGGATGGAAAGAAAAGGGAAGGGAGGATAGAGAAAGGTAACTTATTTTGGACTGTTTATTTAGCATGGGGAGGGTAGGGAAGATGATCATTTAAAAAAAATATAAAATGTTGGCGATGTAAACAATTGAATGTATATTTTTCTATCAGTTATATGCATGTAAGTATTTTCTTCCATGTTTAAAAAATTTATAATATAAAATATCTATATTAGACAAAGCAAATTTTCTGAAGCAGGAGCTATACAAGTACCTTTTAGCTGTTTTTTTTTAATTTTTAACTATATTTATGTGAAGAATGCAAGTTTATTCTTTATTTTAGTATTATCTTTTGTGTTTATGTTTAACTATAAATTTTCAAGTTTCCTCCTTATTTTAATACTCTCTCATTTATGTTTAACTATAAATTTTCTTTTATATTTTGTATTTCTAATTATTGTCTAAATAACTAAATGCTCTAAAAGTTCCCTCCACGTTGCCTCTCAAGTATTATTTTTAATCTATAATATTTTTTAAATTTCTCCTCAAGTGTTTTCTTCTAATTTTGTATTTTGTTTAAGTTTGCAGTTAAGTTTTATAACATTTTTTTCATGCTTATTGTCTCCACTCTAATTTGATAAGGAGAGATAGACCTGTCAAACTGGGTCCAAATCTGTGGGCACCCATAGGTCGACCCCTTTAAGTCTGGTTTGGGTGATGAAATGTACTACATGCTGAACATTACCTTAACTCAAACCCACCTGTTTATTTAGCGGGTTTCCCTAGTGGCCCGTGGGCACCCGCAGCGCGGGTGACCCGCTTAATTGAAGAATTATATAAAAATAAATATAATGATTTATTACTACTCAAGGTAAATATGATGGTCTACTACTATCTATTAATTGCTAAGGAGTCTCACTTAAACTCAACTTGTCCAACAAGACTTGATATCAGAGAAATATTGGAGGAAAATAAATGTATCTACTACATCATCTAATTTCTCTATCAAACTTACTATCGAGTTGTGGTACAAATTACCAACTCTAATTTGTTGATCATAATCATATGTTAGAGGATTGTAATTATACATTGGAGAATTTTACCTAAAAAGGTATGTCGTTGAATGGTTGTAAAAATCTTAACAACACATTTTTTTGTTTGATAGTGACAATATATAGTAGTGGTGCTATTTTCTATATTTCATGTCAAAACAATAGAATATGGTATTCTTTTATTTTTACAATAGCAACTTACAAAATATTTATTTATTAAATACATATTATATGGATACCTGTGGGTAACATCCAACCCGCTGGGTCGGGTTTGTATTTGTCTTTCTTTGAATCGTTTAGAATTGTATGTTTATGACCCGCACCCGCGAGACCCAAACCTGCAATGACCCAACCACCTACCCATTTGACAAGTCTAAGGAGAGATGTCTTAGAAAATACACATGTGCCCATTCCCTTCCTCCCCTTCATTCCATTTCCTTCTATTCCAATCACTTTATCCAACCAAAAAAATTGAACCTTAATTTGCCCTTCCCCTTCCTTTCCCATTGTTCTCCCCCTACAAAATAGACAACTGATGTTGTTAAAGATTGATCCTCCCCCCAACCAGTGGCGGAGCCAGGTTTTTTGATCAGGGAGGGCACTACACAATGTCATGCTCCAAATATAATCATTTTCTAATGTAAAAAAATTTAAAATCAAATCATCAATGTAAAGTATTTTGAGAACCATAGACTAAAATAACTACAATGATAAGAAAAAAGATTTTAGAGCATTGATCATACTATGAATGTCATAAGAAATAAGAAATAACATACACATTAAAGAATTTTATGATTATCATCTTAAAATTGAAAATATTTGATGACTTAATATTTTTTGAGCGACACTTCACGGCACAGTAGTAGGCATAACTACTAACTTCAACCAAGTCTAAACAACAAGGTGAAAATAAAAAAATGGTTACCGTATGAAGAACTTTGCGCATTGCTCAAATAAACAACAAACTTCCAACACGCAGTCTTTCGATGCTACCAGAGGATCAGTGTTATTGCTATAGCACACACCCTTTATTACGGGAGCATCTAGTTGAGAAGGGATATGTATCACATACTGGTGCTACTCCCATAGAAATAAATCGTACATCTGTGCAGTAACCAATTTCTACACAATAGGAAAATACAATTGACACAATAGTTATATAGAACTGAGAGTTATAACTTTATCGGTCAAACTAAATTTGTTATACTAGAAACGGTAGTATACATATATAATCATGAGAAAATAATTTTACAGATACCATAAATAAAGAAATATTCAAAAGAAAATATTTGTGCTTGGTAATAGTCATAGGTAACTATTATTGATTTGAGAGAAACACAACACAATACATATTGATATTATGTACAATTATGTAATTAGAAACTGAAAAATGGGAAGTTATTTCGTAATATCCCATAGTTGGTCAACAATTATTCTTTGACTACAAGAATAGATAGTTATTATTACAATTAAAGATACAAGATCAGTTACAGTGAGAATGAGAAAAGGCACACGGAGAAGTCGAAGGACGGGACAACTCGAGGCACGCAGATTTAATTGGGGTGGGCACCGACTACTGTAAATTCACGAAGACTGGTTTTCTGTATGTAAAGTACCGTTATTTTGTAAAGATGGGTCGGACACTTGCCTAAGTGTGCCTGACTGTGGCTACGCCACTGCCCCCAACAACATGCTTTACTTGACGGAACAGATGATAAATCACTGTGAAGAGTAAGCAAAGAACATGTTGACGAGAAATCGACGGGAGTAATTCAAGTTGGCGTTCCATCTTAAAACTAATTGGTTATAGGAAGAGTAGTCCAACAACTTATATATGGATGCACATTTCCACACGCAGGCAATGTGAGATTAAATTCATTCACATGACTTAACATATCTTCCTCTCATGTGTGTGTCAATGAACTTTCTCTCGAAAGTCTATTAACTGTACTACACTAAACCGGCCTTCCGCACAGCCCAACAATATATTTCACAAAAGTACAAAGCCCAAGTCTGAATCATCCTCTGATACCACTACTTGTTAAGGAGAAACGGAAGGGAGGATGATCCGATCCAATATATAATCCAAGTTGAGATTCCGTCCTAAAATCAATTAGTGATAGGAGTAGTCCAACAACTTATATATGGATGCACATCTCCGTACGTAGATAATTTGGGAGTAAATCCATTCACACATGACTTAACAAAGAACATAAGAGTAACCACTCATCAAATCATGTGAGTAATCGTACTAAATTTTCTTTTGAGATGACTAGATTCTAGTAAGTTATAGAATTTCGGGATTGGAAACCTTGTTCTACAACATTAATTTCATCCACGTCATTTTGAAATCTGGAATTTCTCTACTCTTGTAAGTCTGTCCCACAACAGGTCTCATACTAATAATTTATGTATCCTGCGGTCAGTTTATTCTTTCTGGTTGAGTATCATATACTAACGATAACGTCTACCCTCACTTTCTCAACTGGTCCAAATATATGACCAATGGTGGTTTACAAAAAGGAAAGGTATTACTAAATATTAAATCGGAATATCATAACCTTTTCTCCTCTAATGTAGGACAATTACTGTGTTGGAACCGTGTGTATAGTCATGAACCCTTAGGATTTGCTGCTCCTCTTTAAGCAAGGAGTACGCTACACCTTAATAAAGATGCTGCCGCGTGGCCAGTGAATAGGATCGTCACCTCATATTTTAATCTGTAGATACACGTGTTGTTAGATGAATTGAGGTGTAGCCTACTCCCTCCAAAACGAGGACCAGCAAATCCGTCCTCAGTTATGAATGATTGAGTGGTTCACTTTTTTTTTACTTCGCGTGTGATAAAATTACGGGCAATGGACCAATTCAGTAGTTTAGAAAAATCATAGAAAAATTTCCTCATATGTTTATCGCTTTGCAAAACCGGCAAAAGAGTGGAAGCTAATTGCATGACTGCATGTTGCGTACCTGCTGTGCCCCGGACATGAGACACTGGGACAGTCTTCTTGATAACGTGATGCTCTATCTCAACCGAATTATATAGACTTGTGAGGCTCTTCGTGGTCGTGAAATTCATATATACATTCCCCCAAACCAAATGGATCCCAACAAATTAAAGATCGGAAAAAATAACTTCACATTTAAAGGGTTTCTACTTGTGGACGTCAATGACTCAAAATCAGAAAGCAACAACAGAAGAAACAGCCCACCTTGGAACTGCTGACAGTAGCACTGACACGCGACATACGAACAATGGCTTCCAAGACTCATCCTAATCCTTCCGTCGATTTCCGAAGTATAGCGAGAAGAAAGCAACAATACAGAGGAGAATTAAGCCGTTTGCAATGTACGCATTCACATCTGAACTGACAAATTAAGTACTCCAGCGCTGTTCCTCGTGCATAACAAAGAGCCAAGTCACATTAATATCCAATGTCTGGAATTTAACCAGCAAACATCAGAGGAAACTTCATCTGTGTCCTTGAAGGAGCGAGTTAGGATGTCAGTCGGGTGTCCTGTCTACGGATAGCCACGCATGGTTCTCCGAGTCGATTGGCGGTCGACTTCGATTGCTATAGTTAGAGGTGAGCAAATGTTGGTTCACACCATAAAATCAAACCAACTTGTTCAGTTCGGTTCGGTTCGTTCCTGAACCGGTCTGATTTCGGACCGATCACGGTTCGCAATTTTAGAAGTCCAGTCTTGCGGTCAGGTCTGATCTAAATCCTGGTTTATATGTAAAATACATTATATTTGTATATATATATATATCATGTCGCAAGTACAAACACATCACACAAGGAAACAATGTTAGTGTAAATATTTGAAATCTATATTATATAATTATTCAAAATAATTAAGATTATTTTTTTACTATTAAATAGGCTGTGAAATATATAAAAAGTTTGATTGTGATCCAAACGGTCCAGTCCTGGTCCGGTCCAACATTGAAACGATCCGGTCCCGGTTTGGTCCAACTTCAACACGGTCCAGTCTGCAGTCCATAAATTTGTTGAAATTCGATTCGCGGCCTGGTCCAATCCGGCTCTGGACCGATGCTCACACCTAACTATAGTAGGAAAACAAACAATGCACATGTGTTAGAATATTTATATAAGCTAAATAACCAATAGTTTTGCACCATTTCCAACTAGGCCATCCAGTAATCGTAAACGACTGTGCATGCATGATATTTGATGGGAAAATTTGGGTAAATCCAGACTAATATTAACTGAAGCAATGTGAAAGAAGAGAAATTTCATCCGTATGAATCGACCACATGACATGAGGCTATATAGCTATTTTGCGCAACGAAGGAGTATGTATTCGATAGTCCTAGGATTTTATATGTTAATGCCGAACTAGTAAGTGCACGTGAATCCTATGTATAATAATATATAAGATAACTTAATGAAAAATCAGTTGAGTACAATTTTATAAATATAGTAAGATACCTATTGATAAATGAAAAGGAACGAAAATATATTTTGTTGTTGGTCTCCTTGATGCACTATCTCCTGGAAACTTTTATTATTATATCTACGTCTTCACTATTTTGTTTGTTAGGAGTAGATATGTTTTCTTAGTCATGTATATTTGTTTGTTTTGACATGAAATAAGTAGATTTGGTTTTCATCCATGTGCTCATAAAGATCTCTATACTTTTGAATATTCTTTATACCAATCCCATCAATAACATTTTTCTTGGTTATGCATCACAATTTTCGCATAGTCCATCTTGTTAGTTTTAGGTTAATAGCCATCTTTGAATGTAAGGGCATCTCATTGTGAGAAATGTTGTCCAAAGTTGTTTTGGTTAAGTGTGGTAGATGTAATCCTAAAAATGAGTTAAACAACTAAATTTTATTTTAGAATTTTTAAATATACTATAAAGTTACATTGTAATTTATATTGTAGATTATCAACAATACATGTCAAAAATAGAACATTATATCGCTTACCAATAAAATAGATAGACTTTTTCTTTATTTGAAGTTATTGAGCATATATTCATGTTTATCATAATGATAAAAAGTGAGATGATTTTGAAGGGATGACTATGACCCACCCTGCCATCACATATTCAAGTTTCAGACTTGTACGTCAACTTCAGAAGCAACATCCTTCACAATTTTATATGCCAACTTTCTTTTTTATACAAAGTTGAAAGAGAACTGAGGTCTCTTAAAGACGTCTAACAAAAAGGTAGTTTGGTGTATTTACATAATAATTGTAAGTATGTGGTAATTCTCACGGTTTTCTTCCTTAAGAGGTAATTATATTATTGTAGGTATACTATATGTTACAAAGAATACACTTAATGTGTGATTTCCTTCATTATACTCAATGTTCAGTTCTTATATTTTTGATATATTATGAAGATTGAATTCCAGGTCCAAAAGAGACAATATTTTCCTATGTCCTTGTACATCAGTCAATATTTCCATAAATAAATCATTCTTACTAGAAATCATACAATATTCACTGATATAATTTGTTTTCCACATTAAACCACAATATTCACATTCAATATACCATTTATAATTGAAATTCACAATTAAGGGGACTATGACGACTCCCCACTCAAGGATCTGAAAATTGGATCCCCAACTCACGACTCGTGACACCTGAAAGCTTCTAAACTAAATAATATTTATATGCCTTCTTAAAGTTCCAAATGGCTTGAAATACGGATCATTGGTTTATTACTCTACATAACTTATGTTCTATGATATCTTGATTGCATGCATTAATGTTTGTTTGGTGAAGGATACCTTATTTCTAATTATCATGACGCTAATGTATGGGAGAGAGAGAAGGAATCAATAATTGGTTCCTTAGGGCCTTATGAAGGAAACATGAGGTGGAGAAGGGGATGAACATGAGATGAGCAAGTCTTATATGCATTATATTTCAGGCAAAAACCTTGGTCTGGCCTGGAAGGATTCATAGAGGCCAAAGAATATCTCATCTCTTGGAATATAAATCTAACCATTTTTATTACAAATTCAAATTTGTTCTTGTTCAAATGAGATACAAATATAATGCTTCCATTTATTGCATGTACATAACATCATCTCTCTAACTCCATTACAAGCCCACTGGGTAGAGATAAATTATAGGTGCCTACAAATGTGGCAGTAACTTTTACTCCATTAGATACTTGTAGATCACCTCTCTCTTCAGTAAGGATTTACTTCTTTTCATATCCTATATATTAGAGCATATGTAAGATCCATATTCGGTATCTAATACCCTAGATGAAGAACTAAATAAGTTTATCTCTATAACATATATACCTGAAGTGAAGATCTATACAATTGTTCTTTAGTTCCTCAAGGTAGATAAATTTCTTTTCAATGTCCAAACTGGGGACAATGGTGGCAATTACCTTCCTTGCCTACTCTTTTATCTTTAAGTGAAGAAAAATTGAGCTTTTGGCTAATTTTATAACTCTTCTCGTCTTTGCATTTGCTCTTTGACTTGCCCTTTCCTTTTCTAACAATCAATGTGGACCTTGGCTTGTCATTCTTCATATGAGTATCAAGAGTTCTCAACATGCCAAGAAACTCTGAGAATGGTCAAACAAAATTGTTCATATTGTAGTTCATGACAAACTAATTGTATGATTCTGGAAATGATTATAGGATTACATCAGTAACAACTGTTGGCCTAAGGGGAATCCTAGTATTTTAATGGTTCCCATAACCCAATCAACTAATATGTGGCCCTACTCAATATCCTTTAATAATGTTGCACTTAAACAGTTCCTTTGTGACATCATAGATGTCTTACCCTGCTTGTTATTGGAACATATTACTAAGATGTGTGAACATATCTAGAACTCCCATGGTCTCATGTTGATTTTGAATCTCATGATTCATGGAGCATATCATGAGGCAGTTGAAATTTCTAGTATCATGAATATGCTTACAATAAGCTTGCCTTTTCTTCTCTAGGTACATTTGGAGTTGGTTCCTCTAGTTCTGGTGTTTCTAGGATGTAGAGGTTATGCTCATGAGTGAGAAGACTTCTCAATTTTCTATACCAGTCATGGAAGTTATTCCCATTTTACTTTTTGTTTACAAGGACTGATCACAATGAAAATCTATTATTTATGTTTACCATTAGATCTACAAAGAAAATATATGCACAAGTCAACAATTTAATTTGATTTGATGATATTAAATTATCCTTTAATTAATAGCACTCCCACTATTTTGAGCAAATTAACAACCCTTACTTTTAGTTAGGAAGATTGCAGTGATTGATATTCCAGTGAGCCAAGATCCATAATACATTAAGATGTGAGTCATATTTGGTTGACCGCTCATAACTTAACTATTAAGGTAGGAACAATTACCAATTGCATCTAATGAAACTCTTAGATAAATGGTTGCACAATTTATCATCATGAATTATCTTATAAAATGTGTGCCACTTTTATACCTCTAGGTTCTTAATTGTATTAAGATAATGTAAGCAAGTACAACCCAAAGTCCATTACAACAAGCTATGCACCATTCTTTAGTAGACCCACATACCTATAATCACACTTCCCTAAGATAGATGCTACACCACGCCTTGGCATGTCCATGTTGGCTAAATGGACATCTATAAATCCCTTTGTTTTGATTATGACAAACATTTCATTCTTATTGATCTAACGAGCTACTTGAGTGTGCAGGAACAAGGTGGATGACAAAAGCAATTAGGGAAATCCATATGCTTATATGTTTGTATTTTCATGAAATGTAATCGCCTTGTAAAAACTTTTACAAATATATAATGTACAAGTACTTAGATTTCATGTAAATCAAGCGCTAGATTCTCCCTAGCTAAACACCACATTTAGATAGGTCATCCCCTTCAAATAGGATCACATATGCACACTCATACATATAATTAGTGCCTAAATTGAAACATTGAAACATGATCAATCTCGGTCGACAAACTCCTCGACCGAGACACTCTCGGTCGACAATCTTCTCGACCGAGAAAGATCCAAAGTAGCCGTTAGACACAACTGACAAGGTAGTTGGCAGTTGGAGATAGACGTTGCAAATCACTTGTTCCAGAGAGCCTGTCGGTCGACAAAAGTTCGACCGAGTAGGTGTCTCGGTCGACCATTCCTCGACTGAGATGGTCTCTGACAGCAACTGCAGAATTAATTAATTAGCCGTTGTTAAAGTAACAAACTTGTACCTAACGGCTAGTTAAGCACTTAGAAACCCCTAGAAGTTGTCTAGAACGTCCTTAAGCATCCTTAGGCCATTCCTATAAATAGGACAAGCCATAGGACACTCAAACACACTTGTTACACTTGAGAAATCCTTGAGCATACTTTGAGCAATCTGTTTGTGAGCAACTTGAGCATTGTGACAATTGGTTACTTCCTTCCTTAGCTCAAAATTCGTGTCCTATAGGCTAGTATCTCCTACCCACTGCAATCACAAGTCCATACACTTGGTTAGGAGATCTATACGCTTGATCTAGGCAAATCAAGCCTTGGGCTACAAAGGATAAGTTGTAATTTCCTTTTTCCTTTCTTGTTCTCTATTACCGTTTGTACTCTCCTTGCTACTCCTAGGTTGGAGGCTGCTGATTGGAGAGGGTTGAGATCTTCTTGGTGAAGAAGGTGACTTTGAGCTACTTCAGAAGGCTGGTGCAACGGGAGGTTACTTCTAGAGAGGAAGGCTACTTCAAGGGGGACCTTGGAGTTACTTCAAGAAGGCTACCTCAAAGTTGGTGCACCTACTTCAAGTGAAGGCTGTTCAAAGGGTGTACAGGAAAGTATTGTATTTTGTATAAATCCTTGAGAAGGTAATAAAATAAATACTTTCAAAATCCCGGTTGGGTAAGCAACCGGGTAGTGGACTGACAACTTTAGTATTTGCTAAAGTTGGAACCACTCTAAACACCTGTCTCCTTCTTCCAATTTCAATTGTGGTTGTTTGAGTTCAACAAATTGTAAAAATTATTTTAAAAACTCTATTCACCCCCCCTCTAGTGTTTTTCAGTCCACACATAGTCTATCGGGGTTTTCAAGGGTATTGCACAATAGAAAGAGTCTTAAACATTGATATTATATTGATGGACTTGATATAATATTAATATGTATGCAATCATCATTACAATTATATTATTGTATGTATCAAATATAATAAACAATCGCCACAAGTGATAAAACAGAATATGAAACTAGTACAACATCTTGAGCTAACAAGAGTTATAGAAAAGCAACTGAGAGATGAACATCTAATGTAACTATAGGTTTTTCATTCAGTCAAATGCTAAGCTAATTTTCCATTTGGATTCCTTATATGGGTACTTTTTCAATTGTTGATGGAGTCATTACTTCATCTTCATCAAAAACTCTCAAAGGAATTTCCTTGTTGGTGTGGGCTTATAACGTCTCCTCCTCTCACCATTATCTATCATTGATGTTGATGCATATTCCTAATCAAATCACAAGAGTTAAATTTCACTTGAAGAATTTAGAGAGATAGAGGCATGACATGCATGTCATATGCATGTCACATATTTTCATCATAATCAAAATCACCAACGACGTGTTTCATATCACAAGTATTCACCACAGTGGCCTAATTTCCATATTCACATCCACCAAACAAAACAATTTCAAAGGAATCACATAGGTTTATGTAATATAGATATATCATATAATGTATGATAGTATGTGGTTAACATAAATACAATTGCACATTTTTCATCCAAGTAATCATTTGCAGTTCAAAACCTAAACTAACTTTAAAGGCGTATAAAGTTATATCTAATACCATAGTAGGGTTTTTGGGAAAGGGGCACAGTGGAAATACATAAAGTTTTCTCTATAAAACCCAGGCCAACATATATGTTGTACACATAGAATGACAGTATATTAAAGCCATAGCAAGGATATTGAATATACCTTAGCACACACTAATTGTCCAACAAGACACATCTTATGTTGGTGTTGAACTTGCACTTATGCATCCAGATCAAAAGTGGTGGTTGTTGTTCTCACCTTCCTATCGCCACAACATCGTGTCTTCTTCTCGAAGAAGATGCTTGTTCTCAAGCCTCCACCCAAGGACCTTAGACTCTATGTCATCCACATTGGTGCAAGAACTCTTGGTACACCACCTTGGTCTCCAAGAGGATGTAGAATTCTATGTTTTTTATGTGCTATCATTGCTTGCTCTTCTTTCTCTTCCTATTGGTGGTTGTTGTCCTTGGGGTGATATTTTCTATCACTAATAGGAAGAAATCTTAGACAACTTGTCCGACAATGTTGTGGTAAGTGTGCCTCACCCCATGAATGTCCACCCCTAAACATGGAAGAGTTATGGGCTTGAAATTTCCAAAAATACAATCACATTCCTAATCACAACTCAAAATAGACTCAAATAAGGAAAACTGAAATAGTAATCTCAATTGACTAATTGGATTGTCCAGTCGCTTGATCGGGACCAATTTGGACGTCTAGTTGCATGATTGGCTTACCTAGTTGCCCGGCTCATCAATCATGGTTTGATTCAGTTGGCTAGTTCGATTCTGAATCAAATCAAGGCAATTTCATTTTCTTTCTCTAACTTGGTCCAATACCCAGACTAGGATTTCAACTTGCCTGACATGTCAATTTCCCAAAGTGATAATTAGTCAGTTGACTGACAATCAATACTTTCATTCAAACACACCATTTAGTCAACCGATCGGTAGGAAATCAACTAGTACAAAATTCAAAACGATTCCAGTCATATTTTTATTGTGAACTTCAATTACCTTATACATCCTTATGTATGTGACCATGTAGGTACTACATTATGTTAGTTATGATGTTCATAACCTTACAAGAAAATATTGGTGTTTATAAACACATCAATGATACCTAACAACAAGGATAATTTGATAACAACTTTAACATATAAGGTGAAATTGTTACCATGATTGTATGTTCTCTTTATTGCAGATATCCATATTGAAGCTAGGGCATAGAGTTGTAATCCTCTTAGTATTCAATCTATGTTTCTTAAATGAGAGCAGACTATTGAGATCTTCTGAGCTCAATATCACTTGTTGACTCACGTTAGGATGGTCATGCATTTCATAGTATCGTTTATCAAGTGGCTAAGATATCACACCAATGTAGATATAAATTCCATCTACAACACTCACAGTAATCCAAAAGTGTCTTAATGCATTTGATAACCACCTATGTGGAAATCCTTATACAGGGTCATGTTAGGCCGGTGTTAAAGTATAGAGAACAACATGTGATCATTTTTGTGACTTTAGATCTAAGGATCACAGTCAGCAATGTCACATTCAAATATGACTCTAACTACCATGACATGGCTTCCATGTGTCAATCTCAAAGTGGTTCTATATAATACACTCATTCTCTAACAATCACCTATCTATTTGAGTTGATATCCAATATCATGACCAAATATACATAATCATCGCTTAACATACATACTTGTCTTATGTATTATTGTTGTCCTACAATATCTGCAATAATAATCGATTAGGTACATAATAAGAATGAATACTCTAAGCATACATATGATCTCATGTTCAGTTCTTGTGTCAACGGGTCAGAACATTCTTAGGACTTCACTATATTTATTCATTATGTTAATATTGAAACAAACATAACATTATTAATAATCAAATCTTTATTATTATATCCCTTTTATAATCATAAAATGCTGTCTCTCAAGACATACAACTGACAGTTTCTTGACTTCAATCATGTAGATCGATTGGGTTATCTAGTCAGTTGACTTGCCATTTTCCCAAAGTGGTGATTATTTGGTCAATTAACAATCAATAGATCCATTGATTTGAATTATCTAGTCGACTGACTAGCTTTAACTGATAGAAAATCAACATGTACATGATTCAAAACCATTGTAAACATGTGCCTAATTATGAACTTCAACCCCCACATGCATCTTTGTGTGTGTGAACATGTAGGTTCAATATTATGTTAGTATTCATGTTCATAATATCACAAGCATATATTCATAAGGAGTGGGACCCAAGAGGGGATCCACGCCCTACTTAATTTGAGGAATGAATCCATCTATTCTAAACACATTAAAAAGGTATGTTGGAATATGTGTAATTTTTTTTCATTTGCCAAATGATGATATACAAAATAACCAAAGTAGCAGTGGAATAATATTTCATAACTATATTCAAGTTTACATAAGTGCATTTTGATCTTTCATAAAGGGTTTACATGAAAGTTACTATACAAGGATCTAAGTAGAGGGAAATCCAGCTATCTCAAGTCTGTCTCCTCAAGGGCTCCACCTAGCAGGTTCATTCTTCCAAGTCCTACACATGGGGTTGGAAGCATACCCCAGAAGAGAAGACAAAGAGGGAAGTTATCAACAAAAATGTCGGTATGTGCACATAAAATATGGATTGAGAAATATAAGGAACAAGGACATCAAGTATAACAAGGCTTCTCGTAGAAGAGGAAAGTACCACCCAAGTGGGTATAAAAAGAAAGACATTTAATGGAGATGAGTAGTAAGAGCTTTATTGATTTAAAACAATATCTCAATAATAATAAGCAATGCATGCAAATAACAGAGACTAAAATTATTTCAAACAGGGATGGGACACTATGGGATCTTAGTCTAAAAATATTGGGTGGAAAAAGTGCACCCTGAGTGGAAATAGCACGTCCCTATTTAAGTGTCGAGTAGAAAAGCACACTCGGGGTCGAGAAAGAACACCCTATATAAATATGGTTGTACACATGTACTTCTACAAGAGATAAAATTAATCTAAGCCATGCACAATGTAGAGGCAAGAACAAGTTCATTCAAAATGAAATCATAGGATGAGAACATCCAAAAATTATAATGTGGGATCAGAGGACCCATAAAAAAATATCCATTGATCTCCATAAATAAGACGCAGAAGAGTCCACATTTAATTCAATATCTCAAATTAGGGTTCCACAAGGTATGAGAAGAAAATGATACAAATAAGAGTCTGATAAGAATATCCAACAAAGTAAGATGATCACAACATCAGAATCAACATAGAATATTTCACATGAATTAAACTCTCAGAAGAGAGAAAATAGTGTGTAGGGCATATTTGTCCATAGGACGACCAAGAGAGAGAGGGAAAATAGGTTTATTACTCAATGGGAATAATATGGAATGAAACATACGTTAATAGAGTGAAATCATAAACTCTCAATATGATTTGAAGATGCAACATACCTTATTTGAAAGCCTCAATATCTAATCTACAACAAGATCAGGGTAATGGTCACATCAAAACCTATATTCATCATATATTATATGAATTAGGATATCAGTATTTCATTCAACTTTTCATTTATCTACTTAACTAATCTCTTAGTGAATTCATACCACAACAAGAGAATACTTACCTAATATGTGGGCTCTGATCTCCAAAACACAAGATAAACATAGCGGAAGCGATTCGATTAACAGCGAAATACGAAAATCACGAGAAATTAAAACTTTTCGAAAATGAGATCTTAAAAAACTGAAACTCCTTTTATAAAAGTAAGATGAACTGTTTACATCTCTGATAAATCACTTCTCGAGTGATGATATATGTCACGATACAAAATCTCAAGATTTCAAAATTCTCAGATCAACAAACTCCTAGGACCTGAGTGTACAGAGACGACATAAGACTATTCTGACTACAAGACTAGACATCACAGTGTTTCCACCTGAAGTCACTGCTGCTCCTCAATTTGCTGCTGTTGCTGCTGTCCACCTGCAGATCGATTCCTTCGACCTCGACGTCCACCTAAAGGTAGAAATCTACGGGGTGAGACAATTTTAAATAATTGTCCCAGCGAGAGTTATAACTCTCCGCCATAAGCTTTATTATAGCAACCAAGAATAACATAGGCAATAAAAGTTCTAAGGTAATCAGCAGCAGATTGTTATCAATTAGAACAACAACATTTAAGGAATATGAAAAACATGTATACTAAGTAATGTATCATCAACCAATATATTTCGTGGTTCAACCTAAGCAGATATGCTACACGGTTGATTATGTTTTACAAACATCATTATGCCCTGCGGAGATGAGGTATACCGCTCATACTCCAACCGATCACTATTAAGTCGCATCGGTATCATACATAGGTCATCAAAAGAGCCGGATTCTTATGACCTCATCTTCCTCAGTCAGTATGAGGATCAACATGCAGGACATCTAATGTCTCTGCTACTATAGCTTACCAGGGTATTCTGGTACTTCACTATTAGAGTCACAGTGGCATTCTGTACTCTCTTCGCCATCAAAAGATTTCGTGTTTATCTCTCATCGATGCGGTATAAAAGAGTTCCTCGGGAGATTAGTATTACATCACCCCGGCATAAACACATAGTGAAAGGTTTGATGGATTTAAGATACATCTACATCAATTCATTCACTAGGATGTAAGGTTTTACACATCCATATACCCCACATACTCAAAAGTATGTGCTCCAGGAGTTCCCTTAGAAAAACCTGTTTCACCATCATTTGGTCTCTGACAATGATGGATCTATGATCAGGGCTCTACATGGAATAATTATACTTGATTAGTTAGGTACATTTCAGTATTCTTTTAATATCATACAGGTTCTCAAACATTAATCATTAGAATAGCAACTATGAAAGTAGAATACTAAATGTAACAAGCCTAACTCTCTTCAATTATCATTTCTCAATACTCTCATCACAAGTCATCTCTTAAAGCATGACCTTGATGGTATTCATGGCTCTCACAGCCTATCAATCTCATAAGATGTTATTAACCTGGCATTAGGATAAATCACTATTCATAAAGCTAACAACATGCTTTCAATGAATATAGTATCATCATCCATACCTGGATATGATCATCCTCATATAGGAACCTGCATGATTAAATCAACTGATAACAATAAATAACTCATTTAAAGAAGTTGTATCTCCCTACTCATACAAGAGCTAGGTTTCCCTGATTTTCATCAATTAGGGTTTACTATTCATAATACATGTCATCACCCTAGAATTAGGGTTTACTATTCATAATACATGTCATCACCCTAGAATTAGGGTTTACTATTCACCTATTGGTGAATTGATCTCATAACATCACCATGTATGAGAAACATCATCATTAAAGTCCTCAGATAAGATTAAGATTCATCAATTATCATATTTAGGGTTTCCATGATCTCATCTGGTGGATTATACCCTAATCATGCACATTCATGTATATCGAAGGTATTTTACTTGAGTTTCCATCATAATTGGTACTTTCTCTCTCCTCTTACTAGTAGATGGTGATTACACTACTCTAGATTTGGTTGGATTAAGTCCTCTTTGATTAACATAGACTAAATCACCACTATTGAGTGATTAGGGTTTGGTCTCAATTGAACCTTTCAAGGGCATTTTTTTGGTAAATTACCATTTGATCATCATCATGGGTCACTTCATTAGTCACTTAGTTCCTTAATGTCCTAAGTTACCTTTATGGTTTATATTGGATCATTATTGAACCATTTATACCTTCAAGTGGTTAAGTATAATCATCCTTGAAAGTCTTCAATTAGGTTAGGGTTTAACCTTCAACCTTCAACCCATTTGAACCTTAAATGGGTGTGGACCCTCTTGACCTTAAACAGTTGTGGACCCATTTGAGTCCAAACGGGTGTGGACCCATTTGAGTCCAAACGAGTGTGGACCCGTTTGGACCTAAACGAGTGTGAACCTGTTTGGGCTCAAACGAGTGTGAACTCGTTTGGGTCTAAACGAGTGTGGACTCGTTTGGGTCTAAACGAGTGTGGAATTGTTTGGGTCTAAATGAGTGTGGACTCGTTTGGGTCTAAAGGAGTGTGGACTCATTTGGGTCTAAACGAGTGTGGACTCGTTTGGGTCTAAACGAGTGTGGACTCGTTTGGGTCTAAACTGCATGAACATGAAAGGTGATACAAAGGTCATGATTGAAAAGGATTCCTTAAGTTGAAGCCTTCAATTGGCCCAAGCCATGTTAACCACTTACAAATTGAGTCAATTAGGATGAGCCTCAATCAATTGGACACCAATTTGAGTTTCAATTGAAAGCCAATTATGGTTAAGTCTAACTCAATTAAGGTTTCCAATCGGCTACTCATCAATTTTCAACAATGTGAATCAAAACAAGGTTGAACCTATCAATTGAACTCCAATTGGGCCCAAACTTGGTCCAAACGGTCTTGGGATCGTTTGGATGATCTCCAAACGGTCTTGAGACCGTTTGCCCAAAATTTGACCAAAATTAAGTTGATTTGATAAGGGTTGAGTCCTAATTAAATTACAAATCAGCACTTTTCATCAATTTATCAATATCTTGTGATTGGACCCTCAAACCATCAAATTTCTTTAACCCTAGACCTTAAAACGGTCTTGGGGTGTCACTAAACGAGTGTGAGATCGTTTGGAGGAACCCCCAAACGGGTTTGAACTCGTTTGGGTCCTTCAACCCAACACTCATCAAAATCTATATGAAAATCAGCAAATTTAACCCGATTAGGGTTAGGGTGTTGAAATGCCTTCAACTCTTAATTGGTTAGGAATTAGATCATGATTCTTGGTAGAAATGAAATTCAATATATTATGATCAGGAATCCCAAACAGTCAACGCTTGGTCAACTCCTTCAAACGGGTTGGAACCCGTTTGCCCAAAGATTCAAGTTAATCAGTTTAGAAAACAGCACTTAATTCAATTCGATTGCCTAATTGATTGGCCTTCAACCTACGATTCCTTTGGAGTTAACCCCTCAAATTTTGTGGGTCATTAGCCTACATAATGGTGAACAGAAATCCCAAACGGTCAATGCTTGTTCAATGCCCTCAAACAGGTGGGAACCCGTTTGGCCAAACCGACCTATTGAACCCGTTTGGATTGAAACGAGTGTGAGATCGTTTGACCTATTGGTCCAAGATCGTTTAGTAAAGTTGGATAAGGACCAACATAGGTATTAACGCCCTTTGTCTTCAACCTTGAAACCAAGGTCTGTTCTTCACGAAAAAGCTTGCAAGGGTGCAAAGAAGGATGGGGAAGAAGAAGAACTAACTATTATTTGCACGAATAAAAGTATGCATAACAAAGCAAAAGGTTTAGAATTATAAAACCCGCCTTAAGATCGTTCCTTGAGATCCAAGCTTCCAAGCTTCAAGTCTTTAATGGTGTCTTGAGCTCCACAGGTCGGCCAAGGGTTTTTCTCCAAGGAAAGGTTGGGAAAAGATGGCTAGAACAAGAAAGCTAAGTGAATTATCCACAAAACCAACCTTAAAAGATGAATTTATGCAAGAATCCGAGCTTGAGGATGGTTCTTCTCACCTTAGCTCCTAGTTGATCATCTCCTGAGCTCCAGAGCTCAGCCTTGGTCGTTTTGAGAAAGAAGAGAAGTGAAGAGAATGAGGAATCGTTTACTTGGTTTACTAGGAAAAAGACTTATATACCTTAAGGCCATTTTGCACCATAAGGACCTCTAAAGCATGGGATTCTCATCTAAGTCCCTCCTTATTTCTAAGGCACGTCCAAGCCATCTAAACTTAAGCAAAGTTCATCAAAATTCAAGATCTAAGGGTAGAAAAGATCAACCTTCAACTAGGGTATACACATGAAGGTCCTCGTACACATACATGGTGAATTTTATGCACAAGATCATTTTTCTTATCTATTTATTCATTGATGTGTCCCTTTCATCATTTCTACTCTAAATGATGACAAGAGTCATAAGAGATGTTCTAGATGATGTATTTTACAAGTTGCACCCCTTAAATTGGGTAAATTGCACTTTACTCTAATTTAGGGTTTTTAAGCACAAGGATCATTCCACAAGCTGCATCTTGATGCTCAAGCTTGGGGAAAATTCATCATTCCTCATCATATTCACTCATATGATGTCTAATCATAAAAGGAACATCTTCACATGTGCAATTTTACAAGTTAACCCCTTAATTGGGTAATTTGCACAAGGTCCCTGTATTACAAAACAATATTACAACATATTCAAAAGGGACAGAAAAAGGAATATATATTCCTTAAGAACTTAATTACATGCCAAAAGATAATCACAAGGATTTTATTACACATTTAGGCAAAACACCTAGGGTTAGTTTATAACCCAGGTCAGGGATGTTACAATTTATCCACCCCTTACAATGATTTCGTCCCCGAAATCGATAAAACGTATTAAGAGAAAAGAGCAGGGTATTTCCTTCTCATCTCATCCTCTAGTTCCCAAGTGGCTTCTTCAACACCACGGTGGTTCCAGAGGACTTTCACAAGGCTTAAATCTTTCTTCTTTAGCTTTTTAATTCTGTTATCAAGGATTGACACTGGTCCTTCCTCATAAGATATATCATCATTCAATTCTACCTCCATAGGTTGTAGAACTGACTCAGTATCAGGGTGACATTTCCTTAGCATAGAAATGTGAAACACAGGGTGTAACCTTTGTAACTCTGGTGTCAGCTCTAGTTTATAGGCTACTTTTCCAATTCGTTCAATGATTGGATAAGGCCCCATAAATCTAGGAGCTAACTTCCCTTTCCTTCCAAAATGAAGGACTCCTTTCCAAGGCGAGACCTTAAGATACACTCTGTCTCCAACCTGGAACTCTAAAGGTCTACGACGCTTGTCAGCATAAGATTTCTGCCTATCCTGTGCAGTCTTAATCTGTTGTTGTATTACCTTAATCTTTTCTGTAGTTTGCTGCACAAGATCAGGTCCTAACAACTGATGCTCACCAGTCTCATACCAACACAAGGGTGATCTACAACGTCTGCCATACAAGGATTCATAAGGTGCCATATCAATACTATGCTGATATCTATTGTTATAGGCAAACTCTATCAAGATTAGGTGTAGATCCCAGCTTCCGGTAAACTGGAGAACACATGCTCTCAACAGGTCTTCCACGGTCTGTATGGTTCTTTCTGACTGTCCATCAGTCTGTGGATGAAAGGCCGTACTAAACCTTAGCTTGGTGCCTAAGGCTCTGTGTAACTGCTCCCAAAAATGACTTGTAAATTGGGGACCTCTGTCAGAAACTATAGTGAAAGGAACTCTGTGCAAATACACTATCTCTTGAACATACAACTGTGATAACCTCTCCGCAGAATAGGTTGTTTTGACAGGTAAGAAATGCGCTGTCTTAGTCAACCTATCAACAACTACCCAAATGGAATCATGTCCTTTGTTTGTCTTAGGTAGGCCAACAACAAAGTCCATGGTTACATGGTCCCACTTCCACTGTGGTATGGGTAAAGGTTGCATTGTTCCTGCAGGCTTCTGGTGTTCAGCTTTAACTTGCTGACACACTGGACACCTCTGAACAAACTCAGCTACGTCCTTCTTCATCCCAGGCCACCAATACATATTTTTCAAGTTTCGATACATCTTGGTTCTTCCTGGATGCATAGCATACATTGAAGAATGAGCTTCTTCCAGGACTAACTTCCTCAGGTTATCTACATCTGGTACTATCATCCTCCCATGATAGCATGCCACTTGATCATCTGATTCATGAAAACCTTCTCGCTTCTCATCACTAGACTCAGATCTGATCTGTTGAACTACAACATCAACTTGCTGTGCCTCCTTAATCTGCTCTCTTAGGGTGGGTTTGATATGCATCTCAGCCAACAACCCGGCAATCCATGACACCTTCATTTGTACGTTGTCTTGCCTTAAGGAGATAAGCATATCTCTCCTAGGGCATACTAAAGAGTTTAATTGTGCCCTATCAGAGGATGATGTTGCTGATTTCCTACTCAAGGCATCTGCAACTACATTGGCCTTTCCTGGATGGTAATCTATTGTACAATCATAATCCTTGATTAACTCCATCCAGTGACGTTGCCTCATGTTAAGCTCATGCTGAGAGAAGATATACTTAAGATTTTTGTGATCTGTGAAAATCTGGAATGTCTCTCCGTAGAGATAATGTCTCCAAATTTTTAGGGCATGAACCACAGCAGCTAACTCCAGATCGTGTGTCAGATAATTCTCTTCGTGTTTCTTAAGCTTTCGTGAAGCAAAAGAAATCACTTGCTTATCCTGCATCAACACGCATCCGAGTCCATTCTTGGAGGCATCACAGAAAATTATGTATCCTTTTCCTTGCTCAGGTAACACAAGCACAGGTGCACTTGTCAACCTCTCCTTCAACAGCTGAAAAGACTGTTGACACTTATCACTCCAGGCAAAAGGAACATCTTTCCGAGTCAACTTCGTCAAGGGTAGGGCTATAGAACTGAAGTTCTTAATGAACCTTCGATAATAGCCAGCCAACCCTAAGAAACTACGAATCTCCGTCGGTGTTTTCAGTTGTTCCCACTGTAGAACAAATTCTACCTTTTTAGGGTCAACACGAATTCCCGAGGCAGATACCACATGTCCAAGAAAAGATACCTCTGGCATCCATAACTCACACTTGCTAAACTTAGCGTATAGCTTATGTTGTCTTAGCAAAGTTAGAGCCTGACGAAGATGTTGTTCATGCTGCTGAGCATCCTTACTATAAATCAGAATGTCATCTATGAAGACGACAACACACTGATCAAGGAAAGGTCGAAAAACTCTATTCATGAGTTCCATGAATGCAGCCGGTGCATTGGTTAGTCCAAACGACATAACCGTGAACTCATAGTGACCATATTGTGTCCTAAAGGCAGACTTGGATATGTCACTATCCTTAATATGGAGTTGATGATATCCAGACCTCAAGTCTATTTTTGAGAAGACTGTTGCACCACGCAACTGGTCAAAAAGATCATCAATCCTCGGCAACAGGTACTTATTCTTTATTGTTACTTTATTTAGTTGCCTGTAATGAATGCACAACCACATTGACCCGTCTTTCTTTTTAACAAACAAAACTGGAGCACCCCAGGGTGAAGTGCTCGGTCGGATGTAACCCTTCTCAAGCAACTCTTGAAGCTGCTTCTTGAGTTCTGCCATCTCAGCAGGCGCCATCCTATATGGTGTCTGGGATATAGGTTGTGTATCTGGGATCAAATTGATTTCAAAATCAATTTCCTGAGGCAGTGGCACACCTGGAAGTTCTTCAAGAAATAAATCTTCAAATTCCCTGACTACAGGAACTTCAGTAGGGTTAGGACTCCCCATGGTAGTATCTACCACATGGGCCAAGAATGCATAACATCCTTGTCTCATCAACTTATCAGCAACCATTGGTGACACAAGACAGGTGGGTAGAATCTTTCTCTCTCCTTGAAAGATCCATGTGTTGCTTTCATCTGCAAACACAACCTGCTTGGATTCACAATCCAAGACAACCCTATACTTTTCCAAGGTATCCATCCCAAGAATTATATCAAATCCTTGCATCTTAAGTGGTATAAGATCCACTTGAATGCGATGGTTAGAAAAGAAGAGGTCACAGGGAGAGCATACCTCCTGCAACATAGCAGACCCTCTCAACGGAGTCTCAAGCAACAAACTATCTGCCCTATGACTGACTGTAATATTGCATTTATGAATCACCCTTCGAGTGATAAAGGAGAGCGTAGCACCCGGGTCAATCAAAACAGATACAACGCAGGATTTAGACATATCAAAATATAAAAGTTCCATCTGACCTGCCACTACCCGTGGATTGACCACTGCATCTGGTGGGTTCATAGTATAGAACCTCGCTGTCACCTGGTGTTGAGGTGGTGCTGATGATCTAGCTTGGGACGCTTGCCCACGTCCTCTAGCTACTCCTTGAGACTGCCTTCTCTGTGATCCCTGTGGATCCTGCCTCAGAGGCTGTGTCACACTGACAGGCCTATACCTACAGTCCTTCATCAGATGTCCCACCTTCCCACAGTTATAACAATTTCTCTCCAGTTGTTGTGGTCTTGGCGGTCCTATGACCGATATTGATGCTGAACTGTGAGTCTCTCGTGGTGGTAAACCTCGTCCTCTACCTCTACTTGGGGACCACTGAGTCTAAGAACTCGATCTGGGTGGTGGAGGTGTAGGTGCAGAGAATCTAGGCTTCTTAAAGTCTCTAGATGAAGATCCCTGGATATGTGGATATCTCTTTTGGGTTTGTCTTTTCTCGACTACGGATCTCTCTATCCTTCAGACTGACTCAACAAAGGTAGAGAATCTCTCCCGGTTTTCTAGTGCAGACACGGGAGTAGTCATGTCGGCATTCAAACCCTTCTCAAACCTTCTGATTCTTTCTTCATCTGTGGTGGCCATATGCGGACAGAATCACAACAACTCCATGAACTTAGCCTCATACTCGCTAATGTTCATCATACCCTGTCTCAGTCTCTCAAACTGAGAGATCTTCTCGTCCAGGAAGGTCTTTGGAAAATATCTGCGGACAAATTCCCGACGAAAGTCTTCCCACGAGATCTCTATTCCAGACCTCTTCTGCTCTTCCATGGTCCACTAGTGACCAGCACTACCTTTGAGAAGATAGACAACATGTCTAACCTTCTCACCTTTGGAGATGTTAAGGATTCTGAAAGCTTTCTCCAACTTAGTTAACCACATATCAGCATCAGCAGGGTCAGCTGTTCCAAAATATTCAGTTGCTCTGACCCGACGAAGTCGCTCGAACGTTTTACCGATACCTTGACCCTCAGACTGGACAGGTGCCCTAGGTGCAGGCATGGGCATCCTGTCGGTGATATGTGTCATGGCAGTCATAAACTGCCCAAACATGGTCTGAACCGCTATGTTTCCCATGTCAGCTGGGTCAAACTGAGGTGGCTCCAAAGGTGGCTCCGACACCGGTTGCTCTATTTCTAGGTTCCTTGCACCTTCTCGAGGTGCAGCAACACTACTTTCTGCCTCGTACTCCTCCTGTGGTCCAGAAATCCTTAATTATCTTCTTCTCCTAAGGAGCAGAAGACTCTATTAGATAAGAAAGAAGTACTAAGGATAGACTTGACACTCTAAGTCCTATGTCTCTGTAGAATCAGCGAACCTAGAGCTCTGATACCACTTAGGTATGGGCTATGATCTCCAAAACACAAGATAAACATAGCGGAAGCGATTCGATTAACAGCGGAATAAGAAAATCACGAGAAATTAAAACTTTTCAAAAATGAGATCTTAAAAACCTGAAACTCCTTTTATAAAAGTAAGATGAACTGTTTACATCTCTGATAAATCACTTCTCGAGTGATGATATATGTCATGATACAAAATCTCAAGATTTCAAAATTCTCAGATCAACAAACTCCTAGGACCTGAGTGTATAGAGACGACATAAGACTATTCTGACTACAAGACTAGATAGCACAGTGTTTCCACCAGAAGTCATTGCTGCTCCTGAATTTGCTACTGTTGCTGCTGTCCACCTGCAGATCGGTTCCTTCGACCTCGACGTCCACCTAAAGGTAGAAATCTACGGGGTGAGACAATTTTAAATAATTGTCCCAGCGAGAGTTATAACTCTCCGCCAGAAGCTTTATTATAGCAACCAAGAATAACATAGGCAATAAAAGTTCTAAGGTAATCAGCAGCAGATTGTTATCTATTAGAAAAACAACATTTAAGGAATATGAAAAACATGTATACTAAGTAATGTATCATCAACCAATGTATATCGTGGTTCAACCTAAGCAGATATGCTACGTGGTTGATTATGTTTTACAAACATCATTATGCCCTGTGGAGATGAGGTATACCGCTCATACTCCAACCGATCACTATTAAGTCGCATCGGTATCATACATAGGTCATCAAAAGATCCGGATTCTTATGACCTCATCTTCCTCAGTCAGTATGAGGATCAACATGCAGGACATCTAATGTCTCTGCTACTATAGCTTACCAGGGTATTCTGGTACTTCGCTATTAGAGTCACAATGGAATTCTGTACTCTCTTCGCCATCGAAAGATTTCTTGTTTATCTCTCATCGATGTGGTATAAAAGAGTTCCTCGGGAGATTAGTATTACATCACCCCGGCATAAACACATAGTGAAAGGGTTGATGGATTTAAGATACATCTACATCAATTCATTCACTAGGATGTAAGGTTTTACACATCCATATACCCCACATACTCAAAAGTATGTGCTCCAGGAGTTCCCTTAGGAAAACCTGTTTCACCATCATTTGGTCTCTGACAATGATGGATCTATGATCAGGGCTCTACATGGAATAATTATACTTGATTAGTTAGGTACATTTCAGTATTCTTTTAATATCATACAGGTTCTCAAACATTAATCATTAGAATAGCAACTATGAAAGTAGAATACTAAATGTAACAAGCCTAACTCTCTTCAATTATCATTTCTCAATGTACTCTCATCACAAGTCATCTCTTAAAGCATGACCTTGATGGTATTCATGGCTCTCACAACCTATCAATCTCATAAGATGTTATTAACCTGGCATTAGGATAAATCACTATTCATAAAGCTAACAACATGCTTTCAATGAATATAGTATCATCATCCATACCTGGATATGATCATCCTCATATAGGAACCTGCATGATTAAATCAACTGATAACAATAAATAACTCATTTAAAGAAGTTGTATCTCCCTACTCATACAAGAGCTAGGTTTCCCTGATTTTCATCAATTAGGGTTTACTATTCATAATATATGTCATCACCCTAGAATTAGGGTTTACTATTCATAATACATGTCATCACCCTAGAATTAGGGTTTACTATTCATAATACATGTCATCACCCTAGAATTAGGGTTTACTATTCACCTATTGGTGAATTGATCTCATAACATCACCATGTATGAGAAACATCATCATTAAAGTCCTCAGATAAGATTAAGATTCATCAATTATCATATTTAGGGTTTCCATGATCTCATCTGGTGGATTATACCCTAATCATGCACATTCATGTATATCGAAGGTATTTTACTTGAGTTTCCATCATAATTGGTACTTTCTCTCTCCTCTTACTAGTAGATGGTGATTACACTACTCTAGATTTGGTTGGATTAAGTCCTCTTTGATTAACATAGACTAAATCACCACTATTGAGTGATTAGGGTTTGGTTAGAACAAGGTATTACTCAATTGAACCTTTCAAGGGCATTTTTTTGGTAAATTACCCTTTGATCATCATCATGGGTCACTTCATTAGTCACTTAGTTCCTTAATGTCCTAAGTTACCTTTATGGTTTAGATTGGATCATTATTGAACCATTTATACCTTCAAGTGGTTAAGTATAATCATCCTTGAGAGTAGTCTTCAATTAGGTTAGGGTTTAACCTTCAACCTTCAACCCATTTAAACCTTAAATGGGTGTGGACCCTCTTGACCTTAAACGGTTGTGGACCCATTTGAGTCCAAACGGGTGTGGACCCATTTGAGTCCAAATGAGTGTGGACCCGTTTGGACCTAAACGAGTGTGAACTCGTTTGGGTCTAAACGAGTGTGGACTCGTTTGGGTCTAAACGAGTGTGGACTCGTTTGGGTCTAAACGAGTGTGGACTCATTTGGGTCTAAACGAGTGTGGACTCGTTTGGGTCTAAACGAGTGTGGACTCGTTTGGGTCTAAACGAGTGTGGACTCGTTTGGGTCTAAACCGCATGAACATGAAAGGTGATACAAAGGTCATGATTGAAAAGGATTCCTTAAGTTGAAGCCTTCCATTGGCCCAAGCCATGTTAACCACTTACAAATTGATTCAATTAGGATGAGCCTCAATCAATTGGACACCAATTTGACCTTCAATTGAAAGCCAATTAGGGTTAAGTCTAACTCAAGGTTTCCAATCGGCTACTCATCAATTTTCAAAAATGTGAATAAAAACAAGGTTGAACCTATCAATTGAACTCCAATTGGGCCAAAACTTGGCCGAAACGGTCTTGAGACCGTTTTCCCAAAGTTTGACCAAAATTAAGTTGATTTGATAAGGGTTGAGTCCTAATTAAATTACAAATCAGCACTTTTCATCAATTTATCAATATCTTGTGATTGGACCCTCAAACCATCAAATTTCTTTAACCCTAGACCTTAAAACGGTCTTGGGGTGTCACTAAACGAGTGTGAGATCGTTTGGAGGAACCCCCAAACGGGTTTGAACTCATTTGGGTCCTTCAACCCAACACTCATCAAAATCTATATGAAAATCAGCAAATTTAACCCGATTAGGGTTAGGGTGTTGAAATGCCTTCAACTCTTAATTGGTTAGGAATTAGATCATGATTCTTGGTAGAAATGAAATTCAATAAATTATGATCAGGAATCCCAAACGGTCAACGCTTGGTCAACTCCTTCAAACGGGTTGGAACCCGTTTGCCCAAAGATTCAAGTTAATCAGTTTAGAAAACAGCACTTAATTCAATTCGATTGCCTAATTGATTGGCCTTCAACCTACGATTCCTTTGGAGTTAACCCCTCAAATTTGGTGGGTCATTAGCCTACATAATTTTGAACAGAAATCCCAAACGGTCAATGCTTGGTCAATGCCCTCAAATGGGTTGGAACCCATTTGGCCAAACCGACCTATTGAACCCGTTTGGATTGAAACGAGTGTGAGATCGTTTGACCTATTGGTCCAAGATCGTTTACTAAAGTTGGATAAGGACCAACATAGGTATTTAAGCCCTTTGTCTTCAACCTTGAAACCAAGGTATGTTCTTCATGAAAAAACTTGCAAGGGTGCAAAGAAGGATGGGGAAGAAGAAGAACTAACTATTATTTGCACGAATAAAAGTATGCATAACAAAGCAAAAGGTTTAGAATTATAAAACCCGCCTTAAGGTCGTTCCTTGAGCTCCAAGCTTTCAAGCTTCAAGTCTTTAATGGTGTCTTGAGCTCCACAGGTCGGCTAAGGGTTTTTCTCCAAGGAAAGGTTGGGAAAAGATGGCTAGAACAAGAAAGCTAAGTGAATTATCCACAAAACCAACCTTAAAAGATGAATTTATGCAAGAATCCGAGCTTGAGGATGGTTCTTCTCACCTTAGCTCCTAGTTGATCGTCTCCTGATCTCCAGAGCTCAGCCTTGGTTGTTTTGAGAAAGAATAGAAATGAAGAGAATGAGGAATCGTTTACTCGGTTTACTAGGAAAAAGACTTATATACCTTAAGGCCATTTTGCACCATAAGGACCTCTAAAGCATGGGATTCTCATCTAAGTCCCTCCTTATTTCTAAGGCACGTCCAAGCCATCTAAACTTAAGCAAAGTTCATCAAAATTCAAGATCTAAGGGTAGAAAAGATCAACCTTCAACTAGGGTATACACATGAAGGTCCTCTTACACATACATGGTGAATTTTATGCACAAGATCATTTTTCTTATCTATTTATTCATTGATGTGTCCCTTTCATCATTTCTACTCTAAATGATGAAAAGAGTCATAAGAGATGTTCTAGATGATGTATTTTACAAGTTGCACCCCTTAAATTGGGTAAATTGCACTTTACTCCAATTTAGGGTTTTTAAGCATAAGGATCATTCCACAAGCTGCATCTTGATGCTCAAGCTTGGGGAAAATTCATCATTCCTCATCATATTCACTCATATGATGTCTCATCATCAAAGTAACATCTTAAAATGTGCAATTTTTCAAGTTAACCCCTTAACTGGGTAATTTGCACAAGGTCCCTGTGTTACAAAACAATATTACAACATTATTCAAAAGGGACAGAAAAAGGAATATATGTTCCTCAAGAACTTAATCACATGCCAGAAGATAATCACAAGGATTTTATTACACATTTAGGCAAAACACCTAGGGTTAGTTTATAACCCAGGTCAGGGATGTTACATAATACCTTGCATATGAAGGTATCTGATCTATAACAAGTTGGGTTGAAACTAGCCTTAGCCAAATAGACTCGTAAACTTCTCCAGTCACAAACAAGGTTAACCATTAACCAGTCACATGTAAGATCTTTGTATTCTTGATCTTTGTTGAACAAGAAGACACGACCAAAGATCAGTAGCTTGCTTCAAAACATCTATGGAATATCAAATGGATCAAGGAAGGTTGAGGGTTTTGTGCAAATTTCCAATGTTCATGAACCCAGGTTGTCTACAGTGTCCAACTCTTTGAGTTTTATTCAATGATTATGGTGGTTGGAGCTTCTTGTAGGTGCTCTTACGTTTTTTGCACAAGTCACCATGTATTGTCATGGAGTTCTCTAAATAGTCCTTCAATGTGAAGAAAAAAACCAAGGATAGATGTCAAAACTAGTGGGGCATGGTTGTGCACTGCAAACATGAAGCTTTGATGATGTTTTGTGCTTATTTAGAAAGAGGGAATCATGGTGTTTGGAGTTGTTAATTCATGGTCATGGTGAAGGAGAAGAATAGGTAAGGGAGAAAAGAAGAGGAAATCGTGGGCAATATTCTGTGTAGCACCTGACTTAATAGGGTTATAGATAGAGAAAGGAGATAAGAGACACTATAGAATTAAGAATGAGAGTCAAGGGTTATTGTTTGACTAGTTTCATTTTGTGGATATATAGTGTACTGTGATAGAAAATCTTTAGGAAAATACAACCCACCTAAAGTAGCAATATTTTCTTATATATTAGTATTTTTGTCATTTATTTTATATTTTATTTAAGGAAACAAACATTAACTAACAAACTAAATTTTGCATGTAATCTAATTATGATGTGTATAATACAAAGTTAACATATGTTTCCTATTTTGAAACTATTTAACAAGTCACTTAATTTACTTGTGTCCTTTTAGAATTATCGTGCTAATTTGTTTTATGATTTATCCATGGAACTTAGAATCATCCAATTGACGTGAAACATCATAAATAGACTAACGAATATATGACAAATCCAAGTTTAACGTTAATTCCTAATTTTAGATTTTTTAATGGAATACTTAATATACAAAGATGTTTTTGGTATTCTTTAAATAAATATTATCACGATGTATGTTGTGTTACTAAATTTGGTTTTTATGATCATTTGGAAAGTATATACTCATGAGGGAAGTGTATCTTTTTTATATTTCTTTAAATACATATTGTCATGCTAATTTTCCATTAAGTATGTGTAACACAATTTCCTTAAAAGAAAAAGGTATATATGTAATTAATGTAAAGATATATTCTAATTTTGATTTCCAATCTCCCGAAAACTATTCCAAACTTGCATATCACGAATTTGGTTATATCAATAACCTATGAGAGGAAACATGTGAACATATTCATGGTATCTATAATATAGAATTTTTGTTAAATTTGTCTTAAATAAAATAATGATGATGAGATTATCAAATTTACAATTTTCCATTTTTGACGAATTGCGAAGGAAAATGGTAAGTTCTTTTAAAGAAAAGCATGCACATAAAATTTATAATTTTTCAACTAGTATTCATTTATTTAAAAGATGTGTTTTATTTGCAACATATTTTCAATGGAATGTATCAACTTCATATCTAGAGAGGATAACTCTACCTACATGCTATTTTATATATAAGAGAGAGATACCAAATTATGTTTTTTGTAAAATTTATATATTGTGTTAAAGGTAACAATGTCATTAAATTTCGTATATAATCACCATATTTGGAAATGAGAATTTTATTTTAATTATTTTATGACGAACAATTTCATACATTTAGTACACATAATAAATTAGTTTTTGTAAAGAAATTTTTTAGCCAAGGCAACAGAAATTGTCCCACTTGTATGAATACCCATTAATATTTACTTAGATGTTTATGCATGTTTTTAAAATTAATATATATATCATAATATTTATTGCTACATGTCTTGTAAGAAATGTTGCATGTGTTTATTGAATCATTGCATAATTTGTATGTAACTATAAATTTATCAATTAGAAAGTATGTTTTCTTATTTTGTAGCATGTTACTCCAAATACATAAAGTCTTATATTTATTTTCATTCAAATTTTCAATAGGAATTTTATTGTTGTAATTCGTCTATGAAATGACAACAAGTTTCTCACATTATGTTAATTTTTTCAATAATAAGAAACCAACTTCTATGACCAATGAGAAAGGAGAAAAATACTTCTCTCACTAATTTCTATTTGTAAAGTAATTCAATAATTCTTGTAACATATTTGGCATTATCTTTTAATTTATTTTCTTGATGAAATTAGGATAGTTATTATTATTCAAATAAAATAAAGCATGACACCCAAGCTAATTGGGACCCCAGGAACATGATTTTAACATTATATCTTAGTTTTGAAATTTATTTTTATGAATTATGACACCATTAGGATTTTTAGCTTTTTTCTATTATGTTTATCAAAATATTATATCTTTATTATCAACATTCACCTAACTAAGTCATATTATCTTCAATTTGTTTCCAAAAGGAGTTCTTAATATTATTATGCATGAATTTCCACATTTTACTAATTTAACATTTTTAGTCCACTAAATAAATATTTACTTTAGATGATAACACATTATTTATATTTATGTCCATGGAAACAAGAATACTCTTATCCCAAAGCACACTATATTTATTACTAAATATATTTTAGCCATTATCTGCATTTTAGTTAGTAAAAGGAACATATGTGACATATTTAATGAATTTACTTACATGTTAACACATATTATGTTATATGTTAATATAGTGTAATATGATATATGTTGTGGATTATAGAACCCATTGCCACAAAGTATGTGATATGCATCAACAATGTTCATTAAGGTGTAACTTTATCCTTGTTTGATCAAATTTGGAAGACCAATCATTCTAATCTCCTAATATTGAGAATATGATTTCCAGAGTCAAGATTCTAGGTTTGGGTATGTTACGATATTGGTATCTAGGAACCTATCATTGCCACCCAAGTAACTAGAAAATTTTGAGAACAACATTATCTTGTAAGTTGTCAATGTTACCATGACTGTGTAATCCATTTGTCATAGATATCTAGATTGAAATTGGGACATGAAGTTGTCATCATCTTAACATTCAAACTGTTTTTCTTGAACTAGAGTATAGGTTGAGATTGTACAAGCTCGATATCATATATTGAATCACATGTGCATGACCATGTACTTAACCGACTCACTCATCAAGTTTCTAGATTCACTCCAACGGAGGGACAAATTCCATCTACATCATTCAAAATAATCCACAAGTGTTACAGTTCACCCAAGCAGCACTTGTATGGAAACCCTTATTTAGAGGCATGTTAGGTTAGTGTTAAAGTACAATAAATAGCATATGATCAATGTAGTGACTTCAAGTCTAAGGATCACAGTAACCACTTTCATATTGAGATATGACTCTAACTTCCTTTGAAATGGCTTCCACATGCCATTCTCAAAGTGATCCTAACTAGTAGAACTTGTTTCCTAATATATATATATATATATATATATATATATATATATATATATATATATATATATATATATATATATATATAGAGAGAGAGAGAGAGAGAGAGTCAGGCTAGAATACACTCGAGTGTACGGATCACACGAATACACTCAAGTGTGTTTGCATATCAAGACTATTTTTTGCAAAATATAAACCACTGATCTTCACCATCATACTATAACTAGGCTACATTCAAATTTTGAGCCCATTTAGATGAGTGTAAGTAACTCATCCAAGGGTAATAAAATCAACGTGCGAAACTAATTTAAAATGCATAATTTTTGCGGTCTTCATAACATGAGCTATACATATCCAAATGTGCTCAAATTTTGTGTATGAGTTGTTCACAAGATATTTAAGAAGATCAATGGATTAGATTTTCAAAAAAAATATTGCATCATGAAAATCTACTTGAGTGTATTCCGCTCCGGATACACTCGAGTGTATTCTAGCCTGACTATATATATATATATATATATATATATATATTCTTAATATCATGACTAAAGAGACATATTCATCACTCAACATACACACTAGTATAATGTATTTTGTTGTCCTATAATAACCACAAAAATATCTGACTATGGTCATAACAAGAATGAGCACTCTTCAATATACACATTATCTTATGTTCAAGTCCGCAACCCAAACATATGCCATCAAGTCATAACATTCTTAGGATACTATTACATATATTCATTATCTCAATACTAAAATAAACATAATGAATGGAATTGTATTTATTGATAATTAAATTATATACAGTGTATCCATGTTAGAGTTAGTACATGATGTCTTTGAAGGCATACAACCAACATGATGGAGAGTAATAGGAGGTAAAATATCCTTCTCCTACACTCCAAACCACCTCATGCCACGAAGTACATTAAGAGAGTCACTTATAGACACCTAGACTAGTGCGTTCTTGATTGACTTATTCATATACCCTAGTCAAATGAACTATTTAAGATTGGATAGGGGAGAATAGGGACTAGTTCCCCTATAAAAACCCTTATTCAACCCATGGTCAACTAGTATTATGGTATCATCCATCCTCATCTCACTATGTTGTTTGTTTGATAGTATGTTTTGCTTGTTTGTGTTTCATGATATATCCCCAATTATATTGATAGTAACAATAACTCCAAATGGCCCTCTACCCTAATTAATTATTAAAACCTTAATTGACTTATTGCTAGTTAGTGTTAGTTAACGTTGCTCACTCTTTCTCTCTATCATAGATTAAATATTAGTGGTTTATTGCTTGGTTAGGGTTAGTTAGTTTTTGTTAGTTATTGCATGTGTTTCATTGGGTAGATAATTTCTTAGCGTAGTGATAGTTCGTTCCTCGTAGTCAACTATCTTGCTTAGTGTTAGTTAGGATTTCCATTATGTAGTTAGTGCTAGCTTAATTATTTACTTAACTGGTTAGATAAATTGCTAGTCTAACTTGGATTCATTTCTTGCCTTGTTAATTGCATGTTCACCTAGTGAAACCAACGCAAATCAAACTTGAAACCCTAAATACCCTAATCTCCACCCTAGAAACCTAAAGAAACATATAAGCTATAGTACCTCCTCCACTCCTTGTGTATTTGACCCCATACTTGCCACTCTTATATTACATCATGATCTTGTGCACTTGTGGATGGTGTATTGAAGAGTGTGCCTCAATAGAGACTTTGTTAGCCCAATTTTCTCTAGGCCCATCAACGTGTACTGTTGGGGCCAAATTTTTTGTAGGTTACATATACATATCCAAACTCCTTCTACATACTTTGATATTTTACTCTTACCAAATTATATTCATAAATATTTACTATTACATGACATCCCAAAAGATATGCTTGGTGACTTACTTAATATTACTTGTATTCTCCTTACTCATCTTTGTTCCCTTGATATATACCATATAGATGTATACTTTTAAATAAAAACCACTAGGAAAAGAGTTCCATGATGTTCAAGAGCCACTTTCTTGTCAAATGAGATCAAGATCACTTCTTGGTCTAGTGCTTCATTATTGGGGGAAGGGCAGTCTACTACTAATGGATCTAGATGATTTAACTACATTGCACAAACATAACAATAACAAATCTCTTTGGTCTTTGACCTTAGCGACATATCGTGTTGAGAAGTGCTACCTCACGAAAAAAGTCAACATGCCACCTTATTCTATTTTTAGAAGGTTTTTAATTCTTTTCTAGAAAGGATTATAGTAGAATATCCCTTTTGAAGTATGATTGACATAAACCAGGAATGTGTTTAAATAAAAGGCAAGCTTGATCTGACCAGGATTTGATGTGAAATCTTAGTATGTCAGTCCATTGGGAAGATGAGACACTCTACTCTCTTTTCACTTTTATGATATAGATAGGTAAACATGACATTTGCACTAGTGGAACAGGCCATGGGAAGAGGAGTCAAAGTAGGGGAAATGGGAATATATATATGAAGGATAGAGTGGGTGTGCTAATATTATATGTATCAACTTCTCTTATGTAGAAATTATCTATAGGGCATATGTAGAGTTAGATAAGAACAATCTCATACTTATCTTAATGTGGAAACATGTTTTATCTCCATATTGTCTAGAGGTTCTAAAATTTACAAGAATACACCATTTTCAAGGATCAAATGATAAGGAGTAATACATGTTGTCCTTATCTTTAAATTTGCATTTGTTTAATCTTGATGTTGTTGTTAAACTTGATTGGTTGCATTTTAACTTTCCATATGATCTTATAATCTATCCCTAGCAAGTGGTTAGTAGAAGACACAAGCAAATGTTACTTATCTTTGACAAATATTTCCCCATCCCTTGATTTTCTCCTTCCTTAATAATTATTTTTTTGTGAACACTTATAATGCGCTCGAATGGGTTCATTTTATATGAATGTTTCCTTTTTTGGCTAAAAAGACTACAGAAAAGATGATATTTAATAAGTTTATATTTTATTCATTTAAATATTCTCATAATACTTTTTTATCATCTGAATATAAGTACTAATAAGTAATATACATCAAAGATACTTTTTCATTTTTTCAATCTTCATGCAACAAGAGGTACTATGATCTTAAGGCATTACTTTGTTTTTGACAAACCTTTCTTAACTTTCTATCATTCTCTTACATGTTCCTTTTATTTTTGTCCAACATCATTAACTATTTTTATTTGATTTTGGCTATCATCTATGGATATTATCATGTATTCCACAATATATATACCTTATTATCTCTTAACTACTATGATAACTTGATATTTTAATCAAAATTCATTTTTTAGCTTTGTAGATAATGTATATTTTATTCCAATTCGTATAGCTCATATAAGGGTCAAAGTTTTCTTCTTGAATTAGTCCTTTTTGTTGTTAATATTACTCGTACTCCTATAAGTTACTCATTTACTTAGAATTATCTTCATGTTCCTTAAACTCATTGCGGTCATAAAAAATACATTGAAATATATCAAAGCAAAACTAGTTAATTACTTTGTAGTGGAATTAAATTAAAATAAGAGTAAGGAGGGTAATATGTATGGGCACATGTCTTTTTGTTATTTACTTACCACATAACCTTCTTTGTCTAAATTATGATGATTTCTTCCCTTGATCTTCATTTCAATTAATTTCTTGCACTAGTTTAATATCTCATATGTAATGATCTTTACTTTATTCCTGGTGGAAATGTTTCTTGAACGCCTTTCATCTTATTATCCCTTTTATATTATTAGTACAGACAGTTGTAATGGCCCCCTCCTCTCATTTTTAACCCCATTGAAGGTGGACTAGAGATTCAAAGGTCAGTATCCTATATTTTTAGGATCTAGATTTGTAATGAACAACCAATATATATTAATAATTCCAATGAAATGTATTGTTTACATGAGTAGGAAGAAAATATCTCTTCTAAGGAACTACATAAATTTATAAAAGGGAAACTAATGATATTATGGAAATGAACCAACTAGATCCTCCTCAATGTATCGTCAACTTAAGATATTATGGGTATCCCTCTCAAAGTCCATATCTTCAACTTCAAATATATGGCTAACCTAAAACACCAACAAACAAAAAGTGGGTTAGCATAACTCTATGATGTGTATGTGGGTGAAATCAAAATGTGTGTGTGTAATATTAATAACATATAAGTAGCATACACAATCCAATGATGGAAAGTAATAAATTTATCAATCCATTTCCAACTAATGAGTGTATCATCTCATTTAAAATTCTACTCCTTATTCTAATAAATGACTCAATATAGTTTCTTAGTAATGGGTTCCATGCTGATTGTCCTAGAAATGGGATCATTTCACCTCTTTGGTTTGGTTGGTCACTCTCTTAGTGATCATGCATGATATTCTGGGAGTAATCATGTCCCTAGATTCATGTATCAGCTTGACTATATAATCAATGGACATATATTTATTTATGAATTATTAGTATTGAATCAACCAAGGAAATTTTGTAATAAAGAGTAAATTTTAAGTGAACTTTAGTAAACTCTAAAAACCAAGAATAGTTAAAAATAATAACCATAATTAAACCACATACCTTATCCAAGGAGTGTATGATGTCCAATCAACTCAAGACATGTGTTCCCAAAAGATTTTATGTAAAAGTAAATATTCAACACAAATATGATAACAACTTCTCAAAAGTCCTTATATTAGGGTTTTGAGGTCTAATTTAGAGGTTGGATTGACATTTAGGGTTTAGTTCCATTAATCATCATGTTGAATCTTAAATTCCTTTGTTATTGTTCACATTAAGGCAAACATACATTAATCTTATTGATATCATTATTTTTTCACATGATTAATCTTAAATTGACTTATACTCGATCTCATTATTAGATCCAAAGTTCACAGGCACATTAGCCTCATTATTAAGATTAGGGTTTAGTACAAAAGGATATTAAGTTACATGTGTCATCATGGTTCTAAGCATTATTAATGTCTTCATAAGAAAGACTATCTAGATTTGAATTAGGGCTACTACTGATGATACAAGCAATTAGACTTACTAATATTATTGAATCGGGAGTCAAAGAATCATAATTATCACCATTATGTTATTAATCATACTCATTTTTTTTTCTCACAAGTGTGTTCCTCCTCTATTTATTAGGACCAACAACCAAAGGTTATATCTGTATAGAGATATGTATAAAGTAGGTGTATGTACAGGAGTACAAAAGAAGAACAAATGATGACCTAGCTATACAAACTATCTACTTCATATTTACATATAGACTAATAGTGTCATTATACCTCTTAGAATCTAAGAAGATTTTGTAACATCTCTCCAACCATATATGGATAATAATCATATCTGCCAAGCATCTGTCTTTATCCTATAATTCCAGAAGGTCAATCCTCTCCTTTGGATTCAGACGATAAGACTGAGAAAACTTGACTTGAAGGAAATCAGCAAAGACACATTCAAATAATAAATTAGAAATGGTTTCATAGTAATTATTGTATAGGGAGAATCTAGAGACCAGCTAAAAACCAAAACCGCTTAACAAATGTTCAAATCCCAGTTGCCGCCTTGATTTACCACCCTCTCGGGCGTTCGACCTCTTCCACGAGCATGGGAGAGGGGGGGGAGAAATTTGTCTCTCTTAATCCTACAACCTCTTAACAAATTGTTGGTAGGAATATTCCCAAGGAAGCATTTTCAAAGAAGAACATAGCATTTATGTGGAATATATTTGGCCCAGATCCAACTACACATAAGGAATGTGTCTACTGTGTATCTACTTAACCCATAAGGAATCTTTATAGCTTGCAATATACCAGAGGGTTTTCAAACTTCCAACTTTAATCCATTCCTTGATAGACCTAATATCCAATCCACCTTCAAGCCTTGATTTATAGATAGCATCCCATGACATTGTGTGCATTTTATTCCTCTTAGTAGAATCACCCCAAACAAATTTAGGAATTTTCTAAAATCCTTAATCATAGAATTAGGTATAGGGAATACAGAAGACCAAAAGATATGATATGAATAAAGAGTGGAAATAGTAATATCAACCCTTCCCTCGAAAGAGAGAAGGTTACTCTTCCAAGTGTTTTTCTTCTTTTTGACTTTGTCAATAATGGGGTTACCATTGCTTTGGTTAATTTTCCAGTGAACAAAGGTAGCTCGAGATACCTTATAAGAAGATGTTGAACATGATTAGAGACTATGTTTGAAATAGGGTATGCATTGGCAATAGTAGTATTAAACAATTGACTCTTAGAACTATTTAATTTTAGACTAGGGATATTCCCCAAAATGTCCAACACATCTTTAATACATTAAGCATTATCGTCACTATCCTTTGAAAAAACTAGTAAGTCATCTATAAAGATAGTATGAGAGACCCCAAGACTATTTCTTGTTTCAATAGGTACCAACTTTGCAATGTTGACATTATGGCTCATGAAGAAAAAAAATCATGCATGGTGAGAACAAAGTGACAGGGAGACAAGGGGTCTCCTTGTCTCCCCCCATTTGTAGTAGAAAAATAGATAGAGGGAAAACCATTGATGAGGACTTGAAAAGTAGTTGAGGTGAAAAAAATCTTTAATTTAATTGATCTGGCAGATTGGGAAATACATTCTACTCATGATCATGATGTAAAGTCATTATTTACCATATTAAAATATTTAGAAAGATTGGCTTTTACCCACATGAGTTTAGGGCCACATATATTATAGAAAGAGCTCAACAATTCATTTTCCAATAGATTGGAATCACTAATCCTCTTGCCTTTTTTGAAGGCTATCCTGTTAAGATAAATAATATTGTTTAGAATAGGCTTCAATAAATTCGAGAGGATCTTTGTAATCACCTTGTACACCACATTGCATATAGAAATAGGTCAAAAGTCTTTAATAGAACAAGCCTCTTGGCACTTAGGAATAATAGTGATGAAGGTTCTATTGCACTCCTTCAAAATCTTAGTATTATGAAATAAATCTAAAACCACCTTGGTGACATCATTACCAACAACATCCCAACACCTTTTAATAGAAGAAACCATTAAACCCATTGGGTGTAGGGACCTTGTCATCATCGAGAGTCATAATATCATTCTCAACCTCTTCCTTAGTCACCTAGCTTCTAAGGGAATTGAAGTCTTGCAAAAATATTTTTAAGGGAGGCGCCATTCATCTTTCCAAGAAATGGGGGTCAAGGCCCTCTTTCTTGGCATCTAAGGCTTTGATTACCTCCAATGAGACCATGATTGGGTCTATATTGGAGAGAGGAGCATATTTCTATAGGTATTATAGTGATAGAATGGCTAGGGAAGGCGATAGAGATGGTTGGGGAGAGAGAGACCTAGGTGGCACCTTTGCACATTGGTTAGAGGTATGCATGAAGGTTGAGGTATCAGGTCATGATCTAAGGGTCTTATTGTTACACACAATTAAGTAGCATGGTCCCTTAGTCAAATGTAGGGTTTGTTTGTCATTTATATCATGCATGATGGATTGATCGATCAAGCAAGTTCTTAGATTAAAATGTTATACAAACTCTTAGATCCCTAACCTTTTAACTCATAACTCTGGCTGATTTGAAATTTTTATAATAAGGTGATCAGTATCTTTACATTATTAAACTAAAAAATGGGATTTAATTAGAGATCTCTCATGCCCATAGATTTCCCCTCAAGTTAGACTTGAATGAATCCATAAATCGAATGCAAATACATCATAACATCTTTAAACTTGCTCAAAGTTCTTTTATGACTTTAAGAGACTATAACTAGGCTAATTTAATTGTTATTGACCAACACTTAACTCAGGTGCTACTTGATTTACAAACTGAATGGTGCTCACACTATTGTACCATACTATTCATGATTTGTTAACCTAAAAGACTTGATAGTAAAGATCCAAAAAACTTTATTTATTTGTAAGATTATATTTAATAATCTTTTTCAGTTATAATTTCTAAAAAAAGGAGAAAATTCCAATTCCTCATATCCTTTCCCCTTTAATGAAATTTTCCATGAAATTTGGCTCAAATAGGAAAATTGTTGGGGTTAGATTTTTACCATTTCAACTTTTAGCTCTCATGTGGGTTCATCCTCTCCATAGTGATCCTACAAAACCTTAATTATTCCCATCTTATATTTTGGAGCTACTTCACCTTTAAATCCTAGATCCTTACAATCTCCTCTGGGTAGATCCAACTACCTTGGAGCATCTAAATGTTTGACATTCAACACATGGGCATGATCTTTCACGTTGTGCTTTAAGTTATACAAATGGAATACATTATGCATCATGTCAGATAGGGCTCAGTAGGACAAGATGAGGAACAACATCACCATCCTATTTCAATAGTTCTAAGGACCCTCGTTCCTACGGTTCAACTTTCCCTGGTTCATGGAAATTGCATGAATGGGTCAGATTCTTAATAATATATGATCTCCTGTGGAGATGGGTAAGTTAATGTATCTAGCATAGAATATTTTTTAGCATAGGGCACTCAAATTCAAACAAACAATGTCTAATTTAGACATTACAAGTGTTAGGTCTTATTTGTTTCATACCATGTCATTTGTTAGTTAAACCAAAATTGCCAAGCAACTATTTATTCATCAACAAGGGTATCTCAAGCCATATCTTTGTATCATCATCATTATCCAAAAGGAACAAACTCCTTCTTCGACATACATTGTTTCAAGGTTGACCTGACAAGCAGATTAGGATGTGCTCTCAAGGCTCAGGTCGCTCATGCTAGGGTCTATCCAACTAAATATATCTACTCGTAAACATATACTACCCAACTCTTTTGTGTACAACCAAAAGATTCCTATACCAAGGATCAATAACCCAAGCATACAACTTTATAAAAATACTACCTCTAAGGTCTTGAGACCCTTCCCTCACCTAGATGTAAGTTTCATCATAAATTCCTCATCTAGGGTCTTGGGACTCTTCCCTCACCCATATGTAATTTGATCCTTTCTATCCAAACATATATTTAGTGGTTAGGTCCCTTTATTGACATCTAGAATTTCTTACATTGCCCTACCTAAACATGAGGTGGAATAACTCTTATCTTATAGGAGTGTATTACATTTGGACTTTCATCATATATTGTATTACAATTTGAGGTTAGGCTCCATAAGCACAACCTCTGGCATCATATTCTTGAAGTTTTCCTCCTCAAGGTCTATCCCCCTCTGGGATGACTAACAACAAGACCTAACACTAACTAACCTCCTTTATGGATATTCAAGTCTCATGTTGGTTTTGTCAAGTTTCCTAGATTGATGCATGTTCAACTATACATGTCTTGAATGAACAAGACATATTACTACCAAATCCATATCCTCAACATGATATTACATATGTTCCTTATTAATACAATGGTATCAAACCTATCTAGGGTTTTGATATAAACTATCAGGGATAACAATGTCTGTTGTATAGTTTTATTTTACAAACCATCATCAACCTATTAAAGTAATCATATGTATCCATTGAGATTGGAACCAATACTCTCTTTAAATAAGGTTCACATTCTCATTCATTACATTTTTTATCACATGCTTTCGACCTTTTCACTTAGGTCTTGCTCATGAAAAGTTTATCCTTTAAATCTACCCATATGATAGTGAAGTAAAACCTTCATATATTATGATCATATCATTAATTCAATCTCAAAATATTCATCATATATGCAACTTTTGTGTATTGTAGGTGGATACTCAATCTCTTACACCTACACTAAGATTAAATGTACATTTGGCTATAGACCAAATAAAAAGTTTGCAACCTTATTTTTCTTGTAGAGATGGTGAGTTCACAAATCATAAGTTTTTGAACTTAGGTGGATTCATTTTCAATGAGTAGCTCCTCATACATGAACATTTTTCTAACTTCAAAGAGCTCTTAAAAGTCACTAAACCAAGATAAAAGTATTTTTCTTAGGGCCCTTGATTTTGTGCAGAACCTCCCTAAGGGTTTTATTATTACAAGTGCCATTATATACTTCATATATATAGCTAATACATGATTGGATTTAGTCATTCCCTTATGCTTTATAGTAGTATAGGTACTTCTGAAGTGGTATTTTCCTACTCCCTCGGCCCTTTCATACTTCTAGAGTGAAACTTTTCTCCTGACTCCTCTAGCCTTACATAGTAACAGAGTGAGATTTCCTCCTAACACCTTGGGTCTCACGTACCTCTGTATCTTCCCTACTTGACCCTAGGTTTTACTTAGGGATATAACCTACATAGGGTTATATGAGGTGTTATAAGCTTTTTATTGAATCTGTTATAACTTGTTCTTCATATGGAAAACATTTTCAGGATTTTGATGGGGCTACAAATGTTTCACTAGGAAAACCCCTAAAAGAATAATCTCCTAGGTTTACCAGAAGCAGTGCACTAATTCCCCACTCCATACGAGAGGAAGTCTTATTGCTGTATACTTCAGGATTGAGCCCAAAGGACAAACTTTTTAAGTAACTAAATAAATGCAGAAGTAGTAAGAGTAATATTTATCACTGAGTAGTTGAAAGGTTGATTAAACTAAATTGTTGCCAAAAGTAATAAAGATAAAAGAGGTAAATAATAGGTAATAAAGAGCACCATGCATGGGATTTTACTACCCGAGCATGCGTAATTAACCAAACAAGATCTAACTCTCCAATAGTCGTTGCTAAATTGAGGCTTAGTTGTTGCACCCTCACGGGATACAAGTCATCACCTAGTATAGACTCCCCTAGAACTGACCATCCTTAGCATCTAAGTTCCTTACCTATGCTACTTAACTCCTTTACTTACGACCGACCATCCTCGGCACGTAGCAGATCAAAGTCCAAACACCTCACTATCCCTTAGTGACAGCTTAGGGGGATAATAAGATCATTTTGTTTTTCTAATCACACTCACAACAACATGTATATCCATGATTATAACTAATATGTAGAACAAGTCATCAATTTACAAAGCAAGGCATCGAGCAGAATGATACTTTATTTAGCAACTATATTATCGAGTTTATATACAAGCTAAGATAAAATACAGGTGATCGAGGCTAGTCCCTATGACCCAGCACAAAGTGTCTACTCACTCATGGTGAGGTACAATAACAAATAGATAGAAGGAATGATGGGGAAGGCCATGATGCCTGGTGTAGGAAGACCGATTTCTTCACTGCGATCGCCGCCTCCTCATTCCTCACTAGGATTTGTGCTGCAAAATGTGGCTTCTAATCAATGATCAGAGACCCCTTGAATGGATGATGGGGGTCCCCTTTATATATGCATTCCTCGCCTCTAAAACACTAAAATTGAATGCTTGCAGTCGAAGGAATCTACTTGCATGGCCCGTACTCGGTCCAAAAGGTGACTCATGTGGGTTTCTCAATTTGAACCTCACGTCTTGTCCTCTAGCGAGCCAGCGTGGATGAACCAGAATGGGACGGATGTTGAGAGCGTTCGTCAAGACCCAAAAAACTGGAAGACTCTAGTTGGAGAGCGGCTCGAGTCAGGTGAATGGCTTAACTGCTCACCCAACTAGGTGGTTGGAAGGTAATCAAAAGGAAAACTTTCAGTCCTTCCTTCCCTTGAGGCGTAGCATCGTGAGGGATTAATCGTCCATCTAGGCATTGCCGCCCAACTTTGGCTAATTCTAGACGATATATATATATATATATATATATATATATATATATATATATATATATGAAAATGCATTAAAATATGAAAAAGGGAATATAATTGCATTTAAGTGAATTTAAAGCTAAAACTAGTAAATAGAGGCACAACAGCCTCTAAAAGTGAATAAAACTGTATGTAAAAATGGGTAAAAATCTCATCAAACTACCCCGAGCTTAATCTTTTGCTCGTCTTGAGTAAAGAAAAATAAAAAGGATATCAACAATTGATACTAGGTTCCAGGCATTCCTCTCTCAATCAAGCAAACCTCATGGCCCCCTTTCCACCAATCATGATCAAGTGACCCTAATCATTGGGGGTCACGTAGTCACACTTGGGTATTCCCCAACTGGGGCTTGTTCCTCTATTAGCTAGACCCCAAAACCTACAAAATAACCACTTTCATATCAATAATACTCATGATCTACCCGTGCAAGTAGAAGTAAGCACAAGTCATGGCTTTTAGGCTATTAGGGGAGAATTTTGATAATTCCCCTGGGTATGCAAACTGGAAAAAAGGGGAGAAAGACATGGCATGAAACCAATTACCTGGTCTCTCCTCTATTCGACTTGAGACCTTATTTGGAATTCAGTTATTATATTTTGTCCTTCCTCTATTCAACTTGGGAATTTTTATTTGTTTGTAGTTACATTGACCACATGTTTTCATTTGGGCTCACTGGCCTCTTTTATTCATGCATGCTTGTGGATAAAAATGGAAAGAGAGAGAATTTGTGAAGGGGATGCCACCCCAGACTTGGGGTTTGGCATACAATGGAAATTTCATCATTTTTTTTCATATGGATGCTGAAGAGGTAAGAGGTGATGCAAGAAAATTAGGGTCAAGATGCTGACTTGTGCTTCTCCATTTCATTATTGCATTGGAATTAGATCATCATATTATATCAATTAATTCTATTAATATATAGGGTAAAGAGGTGTTCATGAGTATTGATGCAAGCCATGCTGGAGGTACATGTGTCTTGACCTTTCAGATTCCATCTGCTTATCATTACTTCCAAGGGGGAGGAGGGATGCTCGATTGTTGTAATTGGGGCCCAAAACTGTTCAAAACTTGTCTATTCCTTAAAATTTCCTTTTGCACGGGTTAGCTTAAGAACAAGAGAAAAAGGGACAGTTCATTCATACATTTTCTATTTGTAACATACGTCAAAGTAACTCACTAGGCAGAGGTCACACTCACACAAAAATGAAAAAGAAAACAGAAAACAAGAATGATACAAATAAAATATGGAAAAGGAGAAGAAGTGTTTGGGGATCAAAAAAAAGGGAAAGGTTATAGTTGAGGTGGTAGGGAAGGATGGCGTACCACCCACCCCCACTCCCAACTTCAAAATTCTATTCATCCTCAAGGAGAAAGAAGCTAGAGATGGAAGGGAATTGATATGGAGAGTGGGGGAGGAGGAGATGAGGGGTGTTGCTCATCCAACAACACACAATAGAACCATGGGTGAGGGTTCATATTCCATTGGTGACACCCTCATCCCAGCATGGTTGTGGCCACCAATTGCCATGATCTTCATTGGGTGGAGGCAATTTTTCCCTAGGCCATGCGACCCATTCTCCACAACCCGCTCTTAGCCAATGCTCCTCTTCTAGGCTGATGGCTAGCTGATCATACAACCAATTCATCAGTGGGTTTCAGTCTAGTGGCGGCATCCCCCGATGATGAATCAGGTGCACAAATCAGAGATCCCAGGAGATGTAAGTATCTTGGATATAGTATAGTTGTAGATGTTTGTTGGAGGGGATCTCATCGAATGGGGGTGGGCCTCCACCTCCTTGTTGGAGTTTGCCATTCATGTGACACTGCCATGTAAGCATGTGCTTTGCTTGATTATTGGAAAGTTTTGGTGTTTCCAAGCCCTACACTTCACGCATTATATAGTTGTATCGAGGAGAACTTACGATTCCTCTAAAAGGAATCAGCAACCACACCATTCATGCATTATCCCTAGCGCATAGGGACTTCACATCAATCGTATCTTGGAAAGCCTGGTTAAAATATGGCAGTGAATATTGATAATTGGAGTGGGATAAAAATGGATGCTATTTCCAAGGAATAATATTTCTTGTAAAAGATAAGGATAGAGATTCTAAGAGAAAAAAAGATAAAATCATTTATGGAAAAGAAATATAAGGCAATATCATCAGGCCATGTGTTCCACTTTGTCACTTTTCATTGCCTCAAAAGATCATGAAATCTTCTCCTGTCAATCGATCGACTGGGTAGTCTGGGATTTATCGAAAGATGAGAGAATGTCATCATGAGGCATGCTCGTCATGTCAGCTTATCCATGTCAAAGATGTGGTACTCTTCTTTCTCCTTCTCTCCTCACTCTTATCACTTCTTTTTTCTGAGTCCCTTTTGGCATATGTCATCACCTAAAAACAATCTATCATGAAGGACCCGAGGTCTTTCTACTTCTAGGGCATCTTATTTGAACTATGTCAGAAGTTGCATGTGCAAGTTTCACAATCTCAAGGTCTTCAGTTGTATATTTTCTGGAGAGTATGGTTTTGAGGTATTTGCTCCAAGCTAGGATTTCAACCAAGGCATTGAGGAATGGGATGTCAACATGAAATTTCTTCATGGTTTCTTTAAATTTTATGAACCTATCATCCAACTTGGTTTGCTTGAGATGCCCTACAAAGGGTATTCGTGGAGTGTATATGGAGTTTGTGGGAGCTTTAGAGTTTTCTAGAGGGGTTACTTCCGTTGGGTTCTCACTGGAGTTAGACTGTGTGGGGTTACTTCCGTTGGGTTCTTGCTAGAGTTAGACTATGCTGGAATCATGGGAGATTCTATTGCCTCATTCTCTAGATGGCTAGCTGAGTATTGTGGAGTTTCAATTGAGGTGCTCTCAATTTCATCGAAAGGTATGGAAACATAAAGTGTGATATGCACATTCTCTACCCTGGTCATTACCGCATTTAGCTGCTCCAGCTGTTCCTAATGCTTGGGGTTGTTTTTTGGTTGACCAAAGATCATTTCCGTTGGAGGTTGTTGACTAGCCACCAGTCAAGTAATTTATGATTCCAACACTTTTTGATTTTTTATGGCATTGGCTAGCTCAATCTGGTATGATGTCATCATCTCCTGGAGTGTTTTCATTGGGTCTTGCATTGGTGCGGCTTCAATTTGTAGTGGTGGGGCTTGATTTGGGTTCAGGATTTGCTACCATTGCTAGTAGTTCTGGCTGGGAAAATGAACCTAAAGTTTTCCTAGTTTTGCATCGAGGATTGATTTAGTCCTTTGGATCCTGCGAGGTTCCCATATTGGAAACTTGGGTGAGTGTGGGCTTGGTTTGGATCATAGTACTCTTACCCTAGAATGTTATAGATTGACTTCACATCTTCAGTTTGAGTAACTATGTATTTTTTGCCCGTATGATGCTCATGGAATGTAGCATATATCTATTGGCAGTGGACGGTGTTATGGTCTACTGCATGGCAGAATTCGCACGAAGGTGCGATGATTTGTACTTGGGGAGTCTGGCTCTTTCTCTCATATGTACTGAAGGACTTCTCAAGATTTTCTTGTTGGAGGGAGAGGGCTTTAAATGCTTTGGAGATAGATTTGAGTTCCAGTCATTCTTCTACCATAGAAACCTTAAGAACGTCATTGCCCGAAAACCTAGTCTAGTGGGTCTGATTTTCTGCCACAAGATTGATGATTTTAAGGGTGTTATCAAAATTTTATCGCATGTAGTTTCCCTTGGAGGAGGGATCGAGGAATTTCTTGGTCTCATCATCGACTCCACAATAGAAAAACTCAATGATTTGATTCTTGAGGATGTGATGTGGACACTTATGTAGGATTTCAATGAATATCCCCCATTCTTTATACAGAGATTCCTTAGACACTTGGTTGATCTTGTAATTTGTCCCCAGATCGAGTATGTCATAGAAGGAGGGTAGAATTTCTCTAGTAATTTGTTCTCTAGGGTCAGTCAGGTATTGATCAGATCTCCTTGAAGAGTGTTATACCATGCCCTGACTTTTTCTATCAGGGAGTACTTGAAGAGCTAGAGTCGCATGGCGTCATCAGTGGCATCGACTAGCTTCATCATCAAACTAAGGTTAATGAATTTAAGGAGATGCCCCATACAATCATCTTCGATCCTTCCCATAAAGGCAGAGTTTTGCTACAAGCTGACCTATTGGGCTCTGATCTCGATCGAATTGACTGGGGGTTGGATAGGATGAGTCAAGTCGGTGCCTTTGGGGATGGAGAAATCTTGTAGTTCTATTGCATGCTACGCGGATTGAGTGGCTAAGTTAGTCTTGAACTCGGCCTCCGCCTATTCCCCAGCTTCTGCAGTGAGTAATTCTCACTGGGCCGTAATTGTTGCATCAATGTGTGCTTGGATTGCTGCTTCTGCAGCCTCAACATCAGCCATGGCTCACTTGTTGAAAAGTTTTATGAAGGTTCTCTAAATTTTAGGATCGCAAGGAAATACGGAGTCAAGATTGCTAGATCTTCACATAGGATGGAAGTTCCTAAAAAGAGAAAGGACAATTTGTAATTGATGTGCCTAGTTCTAGAGGATTTTCAATATTATCAAGAAAAATAAACAAACAAAAAGAAGAAGAAAAACTAATTATGCTTATACTTCCAAAAATATTTAACTATCATAGTCTCGGGCAATGGTGCCAATTTTTTATGGGGCTACAAATGTTGCACCAAGAAAAATCCCAAAAGAATAATCTTTTAGGTTTACCAGAAGCAGTGCACTAATTCCCCACTCCACACGAGCAGAAGACCTATTGCAGTATGCTTAAGGATCGAACCCAAAGGACAACCTTTTAAGTAATTAAATAAATTCACAAGTAGTAAGAGTAATATTTATCATCGAGTTGTTGAAAGGTTGACTAAACTAAATTGTTGCTGAATGCAACAGAGATTGAAGAGGTAAATAATAGGTCAAAAAGAGAACCAGGGAATGCGATTTTGCTACCCGGTCCTATGTAATTATAATAACAATATCTAACTCTCTAACAGCCATCGCTAAATCGAGGCTTAGTTGTTTCACCCTCATGGGATATAGATCGTCACCTAGTATTGACTCCCTTGTAACCAACCATCCTCGGCACCCAAGTTCCTTGCCTATGCTACTAAACTCCTTTACTTACAATCGATCATCATCGGGATGTAGAAGATCAAAGTCCAAATACCTCAATATCCCTTGCTGACAGCTCAGGGGGATATTAAGATCATTATGTAGTTCTATTCACTCTCACATCAACCTATATATCCATGATTATAACTAATGTGTAGAACAAGTCGTCAATTTGCAAAGCAAGGTATCGAGCAGAATGATACTTTATTTAGAAACTATATTATCAAGTTTAGATATAAGTTAAGATAAAATACGGGTGATCGGGGCTAGTCCCCATGCCCCAGCACAAAGCATCTATTCACTCATGGTGAGGGAAAACAACAAAGAGATAGAAGGAATGATGGAGAAGGCCATGATGCCTAGTGTAGGAAGATAAATCTCTTTGTTGCGGCTGCCGCCTCCTTGTTCCTTCATAGGTTTGTGCTACAAAATGTGGCTTCTAATCAGTGATCGGAGACCCCATGAATGGACGATGAGGATTCCCTTTTATAGATGCATTCCTCGCCTCCAAAACCCTAAAGTTGAATGCTTGCGGTCAAAGGTATCTGCTTGCATGGCATTTACTAGGTCCAACAAGCGACTCACGTGGGTTGCTCAATTTGAACCTCGCGTCTGGTCCTCTAGTGAGCCAACATGTATGAACCAGAATGGGTTGGATGTTGAGAGTGTGTGTCAAGATATAGAAATATGGAAGACTCCAATTGGAGAACAACTCGAGTCAGGCAAATAGCAGAACCGCTCGCCCGACTAGGTGGTTGGAAGGTAATCAAAAGGAAATCTTTCGAGCCTTCCTTCCCTTGAGATGTAGCATCGTGAGGGCTTAGTCGTTCATCTAGGCGTCGCAGTGCAACTTTGGCTGATTTTGTATGAAATACATATGAAAATGTACCAAAATATGAAAAGGGGAAAATAATTGCATTTAAGTGAATATAAAGCTAAAACTAGGAAATAGAGACACAAAAGCCCCTAAAAAGAAAATAAAAGAGTATGTAAAAATGAATAACAATATACTCATCATATTCCATATCTTATTGACATCCTAGAAATAAAACACTTAAAATGACATGCATTGTGGCATAACTTCTTTTACTCTATTAAATTATAATTGATTGGTTTAAGAAATTCATTAATCAATATACATATTCACAGTATATGCTAAATTATCTTATTTCACCATATCATAAGTATCTAATATTTTAGGTTTAGGTCCTTTGTAGGACATCCAAAGTTACCTCAAAAATTAAAACCAAAGATATGGTTATTCAACTCATCTTTAGAGGAGTGTGGTCCCCTTTATGGGGAGGTTAGGCTCTCTATCCGCATATCCTAGCCCCATGATCTTTGGACGGATCTTCCTCCACGAGGTCCTTCCTTTTACATGGGATGAAACCTACACATAATTGAACACCACTCCTTAAAGGAGAGTTCGAGTCTTACATACTTATTTACATAACCACTAATCTCTAGCATTTTTTATACTTGTATAACAACCCATATGTAGATTTTATATTTGCATGACCATTAACTTTACCATGCGTACTTGCATGGTTTTTTGGATATTGTGTATTTGCATAAGTGCTTGTACCTCATGTGTTTGCATGCATGTGAATCTAATAGTGCACACCATTAATGACTAAGTCTGGTTACCAAACTCATTCAAGTGTCCATAGTCCTAATGATTTCATGTTGTTTACCTACTACAAGCATCTTCACATGCTAGCATGGATTAGTTAATCTAGGCTATCTAAATCAGGCATGTGTTTAGTTAATCTTGACTATCTAAATCAGGCATGTGTTTAGTTTTTTCTATCATTCATGCTAGGTCCTTTCCTAGCTCGACCCTCGTTAGGCTCTAGGAATCCATGACCTAGGTCAAAAGATATCTCATCCATAAAACATCACAAGTTGCTCAAGAAACTTCAATATATATACACCCTACAGTGTAGCATTCCAAGTTAAGGAAAGAAACATTATTTCCTTCTTAGGATGGGTACCTTCATCTTGATTTTCTTGAGAACTTTTGGGAATTTGCCACAATGTACTTTCCTTATAAATTTGCAACATACTAGTTTGGAATATAACATTACATTTTTATGAGGTGTGAATAGTCTTAAAAGAGTTGTGTCAGGCTATCAGCCTTATTATAGTTGTGATATAGAGCAATCAAAATTGGGGCTTAAGGGTCATAGAGATATGGTCTAGACAATTATTCCTTCTTCGCCTAGGGTATAAGAGTTTCCTCAGAAGTCGCCACTTATATGTCAATATTGACATGTAGTTATCCACGTGGATCGTTTTTCCAACTACCTCTGGTCTCTTCTCATGTGACTAGGGAACACAAATACATTATATATTTGTATATATACACACATATGTATATATATGTATATGTATATGTATATGTATATGTATATGTATATGTATATGTATATGTATATGTATATGTATATGTATATGTATATGTATATGTATATGTATATGTATATGTATAAATATATATATATGTGTGTGTGTGTGTGTGTGTGTATACTTGGTTATGCCTGTTGGCTAAATGGACATCATTTAAATCCCTTTGTTTTGATAATGACAAACATTTCATTCTTGTCGATCTAACGTGCTACTTGAGTGTTGTAGGAATAAAGTGGATGACAAATATTTGGAAGATCTATATGCTAAATTGCTTTAATCTCATGAATGTAATCAATTGTAAAACTTGTACAAATATATGATGTACAAGTACTTAGACATCATGTAAATCAAGTGTTAGATCTTCCTTAGCCAATCACAACACTTAGATAGGTCATCCCCTTCAACAGTGTCACAACTGCACACTCATACACAAACTTAGTACTTAGGTTAAAACATTGAAACAGGGTCAATCGCGGTCGACAATATTCTCGACCGATACACTCTCGTCGACAAACTCCTCGACCGAGAAATACCCAGGTAGCCGTTAGACACAGCAGACAGGGTAGTTGGCAGTTGGAGATGAACGTTGCATACACTTGCTCCATACAGTCCCTCGGTCGACAATTCCTCGACCGAGAAGGACTCTCGGTCGACAATTCTTCGACCGAGATGTGTTTTGTCAGAAATTTTCAGAATTAATTAACTAGCCATTGCTAAAGCAACTAATGTGTACCTAACGGCTAGTTAAGCACTTAGACCCCTTATAAAGTGTCTAGAACGTCCTTAAGCACTTGTAGGTCATTCCTATAAATAGGACATACCTTAGGACACCCTAACACACACTTGTGCAATACTTGAGCTTACATTCTTGCAATTGGCAATCTGTTTTGAGCTATTGAGCAACACTAGCATTGGCTACTCACTTCCCTTGCTCTAAATTCATGTCCTATAGGCTAGCATCTCCTATTCACTAAACCTACACTTTAATACTCATTGGTTAGGAGATCAATATGCTTGATATAGGCAAATCAAGCCTTGTGCTTAAAAGTGGTAATTGTAATTTCCATTTCCTTTCTTGTTCTTTCTTATTGCTTGTACTCTCCTTGCTACTCCTAGGGTTGGAGGCTGCGGACTGGAGAGGGTTTGATCTTCTTGGTGAAGAAGGAGGTCTTTGGACTACTTCTAGAAGGTTGTTGCAACGGGAAGCTACTTCAAGAGGAAGGCTACTTCAAAGGGGAGCTTGAAGTTACTTCAAGAAGGCTGCTTCAAGGTTGGTGCAACTACTTCAAGGTGAAGGTTGTCCAAAGGGTGTAGAAAGTATTGTAATTTTATGTAAATTCCTTGAGAGGTAATAAAATTTAATACTTTCAAAATCCCAGTTGGGTAAGCAAGCGGGTAGTGGATTGACTGCCTTAGTATTTGCTAAGGTTGGAACCACTCTAAACACCTTGTCTCCTTCTTATTTTTTCAATTGTGGTTGTTTGAGTTAAATTATTTTAAAATATCCATAAAATCCTATTCACCCCCCTCTAGTGATTTTTCAATTGGTATCAGAGCAAGGCTTCAAGGAACTCTAACAAAATCTTAAAGAATGGGTGACAGGTTGCTCAACAACCTCAACTTGGAAGGAACACTCGTGGCTAGACCTCCAGCTTTTTATGGAACTAACTACACTTACTATAAGAGGAGGATGCAATTTTACTTCCAAGGAATCAGTTGGGACTTATGGAGAATGGTATCAACTCCTTATGAACTTCCTCTTACGGGGTATGCAAATTGGGATGTCAATACGGTAAAGTCTGCCCAAATGAATGCAAAAGTTGTAAGTATATTTTATTGCTCAATTTCAGTTGGTGAGTTTAATAGAATATCAAATTGTGAAACGGCTTATGAAATATGGCATAGACTTTCTATTACATATGAAGGAATTGTTCAAGTAAAGAATTCTAAAATTGGAATGCTTAAACAGAAATTTGAACAATTCCGTATGGATCAAAATGAATCTATTAGTGAAATGTATGCAAAATTTTCTTCTATTGTGAATGGTTTGAATGTTTTAGGCAAAGTGATTAGTGAGGAAGACCAGGTGTCAAAGATTCTTAGATCCCTTCCTCCCAAGTACAAGCCCAAAGTGACTGCCATTAAAGAAGCAAATGACCTCACCCGACTAAGGATGGAGCAACTCATTGGCAACCTAGAAGCACATGAGGCAACCTTGGAGGAAGAGGAATGACGAGAGTGTGAACTACAACAAGGAAGAAAGAAGAATGTGGCTCTAAAAGCTTCAAAGATCATCACCCAAGAAAGTGATGAAACAAGTGAAGAAGAAGGAGAAGAAGCCCTAATTGTTAATGGTAAGAAATATAGAAGATTTAGATCTAACAAAATTTCTAGTTCTTCTTCTTCCCCTCCTAGGTGTTTTGAATGTGGAAAGAAAGGACATCTAAAAAATGAATGTCCTAAAGAAAAGAAAGGAAAGAAAAGTTTACACAAAAAGAAGGGAGAAAAAGCTTATAAAGCTGTGTGGGATGAGTCAAGCGATAGTGAAAGTGGAGAAGAGAAGGTGGAATGTCTCATGGCAAAAGAAGATGATGATGATTCCCAAGAGGTAAGCCTTCTTGATTTACCAAAAGAATATTTAATTGCTAGTCTACAAGAAACTCATGACAAGTATGTTGACTGCAAAAAGAAACTAAAGAAGACCACCAAAACAAATGAAGATCTATATGCCAAATTAAATGATCTTTCCGCTGAAAAGAACAATATTGCTTGTGAAAATTTGACTTTGAAATCACCTTTAGGTGACTGTAATATAAAGCTACTTAATTTAGAAATGAATCATGATCTTCTTTCCCAAGAAAAGGCTGATTTACTTGCTAAACTAAATAGTTTTCAGACTCAACCTATTCTATGTAATCACATAGACTATGATAATGTTGTTAAAGAAAGAAACTCTCTATTATCTGATTTAGAACAATCAAGGATAGATATAAATAAAAAGATGGATGATATTGCTAAGCTACAAAAAGAATTAAATGGATCAAGGGGAAATGAAATTCTTGATAATATTTTGAAAATTTCCTCTAGTAACAATGGAAGAAGAGGATTAGGATATGATCCAAAAATAAAACTATATCAACCCAAAAGAGCTAAAGCATCAAAGACTAAGATTATGTTTGTACCTAAGAACACAATTCCTATAAAGAGAAATGAAATCGACTCTATTTCTTGTCATTTTTGTCTACGTCTTGGACATTACTCTTTTTCATGCCCTTATAAGAAGAAGGATTCTGAGTTAGTTCGGGTTCCCAAACCTCAAACTTAGAAGAATTGAATATAATTTAGTTGAGATATGATCTAGTGCTTATTCTTGAAAATCATAATAACCTATCTCAACTAAACAAATAGTCTCATGTATTGTGAAAATTTTAGAACTGATTATTGAAATAGAAACATATTCAGTCGACAAATACTTCGACCGAGATACTCTCAGTCGAGAACAACTTCGACCGAGAGAGTTCCTGTGACAAACCGAAATCTGCAGCAAAACTCTTAGTAAAACAACAACTATTTCGATCGAAAACTGATCGATCGAAGGTAAAATTGATCGAAAAATAGTCGACCGAACAGACTTCTGCTTCTATTCAGTTTAATCTATTAAACAACAACTTTCTCGATCGATAAATTGGTCGAATTAGACACATGTCGATCGAACTTTTGTCGACCGAATGAAGTTCTGATCATCTTTCTTTGTTAAAACATGTTCCGTTTGAAATTAAATGTACCTAACCATAATGGACCATCACATGGGTACCAAAACCTACATTTTAATGCAGGATTGGGTGGTCGACAGTGGATGTTCCAAACACATGACCAGAAACAAGGATGCATTTCAAACTTTTGAGGAAAAGAAAAGTGGAACAGTCACTTTTGGAGACAATGGTAAAGGTAAAATTGTTGGAATAGGTAATATTGGTACAAATCTTGAAATGAAAAATGTTTTACTTGTTGATGTCTTGCACCATAATCTCATAAGTGTTAGTCAATTATGTGATAGTGGATATGATGTTTTATTCAACAAAAATTGTTGCAAGTTACTAATAGAAAATACTACAAATGTTGTTTATGAAGGAAAAAAAGTTGGAAATCTTTATATTCTTAGACCTAACTCTATGGAATCTGTAGTTGGAAAATGCTTACTTGCAAATGAAAATTCTCTACAACTATGGCATAGAAAATTGGGTCATGCTAGTTCACATGTTATTAAAAATCTAGTTAAATATGATCTTATTCGTGGTTTGCCTAATTTATCTTTTGATCAAACTAAAAATTGTGAACCATGTACCTTGGGTAAACAAACTAAAACCTCTTTTAAACCCAAAAATGTACTTAGCACCTGTAGATCCCTAGAACTCATTCGTGGACCTATGCAGACACAATCTATTGGTGGCAAAAGATATTGTTTTGTTATTGTTGATGATTATAGTAGATATACATGGGTACACTTCCTTGCAAATAAAGATGACACTATTCAAGTTTTTATAAAATTTTATTCTAAGATTGAAAATCTATTACAAAACAAAATATGTACAATTAGGAGTGATCATGGTGGAGAATTTGAGAACCATTTATTTGAAGAATTTTGTACATCTCAAGGTTACACTCACAATTTTTCTGCTCCACGCACTCCACAACAAAATGGTATAGTTGAAAGGAAAAATCTATCACTACAAGAAATGTCTAGGACTATGATGCTCGGACATAATACATCTAAAACATTTTGGGCTGAAGCGGTAAACACAGCTTGCTATGTGTTAAATAGAGTTACTATTCATTCCTATTTGAAGAAAACACCATATGAAATCATATATAATAAGAAACCTAGGGTTGACTATTTTCATACTTTCGGATCAACATGCTACATTCTAAACACAAAAGAGGATAGAGACAAGGTTGAGTCTAAATCACATAAAGCCTTTTTCTTGGGATATTCTACTTCTAGCAAAGCATTTAGAGTTTACAACACTATTTCTAGAAAAGTTGAGGAATCAATTCACATCTCTTTTCATGAAGAGCCACAATCTGAAAACCTTGAAGTAATTGATCTTACTCATCAATTAGAAAATTTATCAATACCTAATGATAATGACAAAAACACTACTAGTGATCACCAAGTTGAAACACAACTTGTTCCTAGACTCATTAAGGATCATCCTCAAGAATTAATCATTGGAAATCCAAATGATAAAGTCAAAACTCGTTCTTCTTTTAAAGAAGTTGCAAATATGGCATTTGTCTCTATAATTGAACCTAAAAAGGTAACTGAAGCTCTCAAAGATGACTATTGGATAATGGCAATGCAATAAGAATTAAACCAATTCACTAAAAATGACGTATGGGACTTAGTTCCTAAACCACAAGATAAAACCATTATTGGAACTAAATGGGTTTTTAGAAATAAATTAAATGAAGCAGGAGAAGTGGTAAGAAATAAAGCTAGGCTAGTAGCACAAGGATATAATAAACAAGAAGGGATAGACTTTAATGAAACATATGCACCAGTAGCAAGACTTGAAGCAATTAGAATGTTACTAGCTATAGCTGCACACAAAAACATCAAACTTTTTCAAATGGATGTAAAAATTGCATTTCTCAATGGGATAATCCAAGAAGAAGTATATGTTGCCCAACCACCATGTTTTGAAATACCAGAAAAAGGTGACTATGTATACAAACTTAAGAAGGCACTTTATGGTTTGAAACAAGCACCTAGAAATTGGTATGAAAGGCTCAAGAACTATTTATTTGATAATAATTTTTCTATTGGAAATTCAGATTCTACTTTATTCTTCAAAACATATGCATCTGATTTTCTAGTTGTTCAAATATATGTTGATGACATTATCTTTGGTGATGTAATAGAGATAGGAACCGATTTGTTTTTGAAAGACTTGGGAAGAAGACACAAATTGAAGGTCCAACTCCAAGGATCATACATGAAGCTGTTCATGGTGATGCTGATCAATTATGATATTCACATGTTAATTTTGAATGAGATGCAAAAGACCATAGGTGGTTAGCAATCCTTTATGGCTCCAAAGGATTACAATAGTATGGCCATAACCAATGCCCATGTGTTTGCGGATTTCTTGTCTATGGTTTGTGACTGAGAATATAGTATGTATATGATAAATATTATAAGTATGTGGTGTTTGGATATGTATATGTATTTATATATAAAACCCCTCAAGTAAAATATTAAATCTCAGATGCTTTCCGACCCCAAGAAACATGGACTTATCTTGACCTCAAACCAAGAGTATCTTGACTGAAACCAAACCTAGGTTGTGACCAACCTAAAACTAGGGGTCTTGACCATCATCAGATGTGATGTCTCACCCCAAAACCAAACATATTGATAAGACAAGGAACCATTGTTAAAAAGGGTTGGAGCATGGTCAAAATAGAATACTCCTTTGACAAAAAAAATTATAACACCAAGGAAAATCCATCCTTAATAGGGAGAGAAACCCCAAGAAAATGGTCACCAAGAACCCCAAAACTTGCATCATGAACTACCATGAAAAAGCTTTATGTGAAAGAGGAAAAATCGAATCATTTCTCCAGGTAAAAATATCCAAAATTCCAAGTAAATTGATATAGACAAATTTAGATCATGGTGTTAAAACAAAAGCTTACATTGTATGTTTCAAGTTAACTCCAATAAATACTTAACAAATCAGATACATGAATTTAGGGTTTAGTAAAAAGAGTATTCTTCAGGAGAATACTACAAAGTCTTAAACCCTAAATTCATGGTATCACCATCTAACTCATTAACATCATATTTAAGGACTAAAATGGAAGATTATTATAAATGAAATTCATCATCCCCAAGTGGGAAAGCTTCACACAAGACCAATCACCAAAAGCCCTAGAACATGTCCCAAGCAACCATCATGGGAGAGTCTTATGTAGGAGAGTTAAACCAACATTTACATACCCTAAACAAACTCTAAACTTCAAGGTACATCTAGGTACACGATCATCATGTGTTTGAGTAAAATCAAGGGCTAAGAATAGAAGAAAACCACCATAACACATCCATCTCCAAATTGGGTACCTCACATTAGGGTTATGGAATTTAGACATATTAAGCAGAATCACCACCATACCTTAAGATCTAGATCATAATATCATCTATTAGCATTATAAGAGCACATTTTAAAGAGAAAAATAGCAATATGCAGGTAAGATTAAGAGTGATACTAATAAAGGAGGGTTGAGAGTTATAAAACCCACCTTAAGAAGCTCAACACCAAGGATCCTCAAGCTCTAAGGTTCCAAGATCCACAAGTACATGATCCAAAGGTTGAAGAAGATCCACCAAAGATCCTACTTTTAGCCACAACAACACCTATAAGAGAAGAAGATGCCAACGTCAAGGTAGCCCAAGAAAAGGAGAAAGAAAGGAAACCCTAACCAAACCAAGAAAGAAAAAGGAGGAAAAGGTGAAAGAACTTCATCTCACCATGGCCCATGACCTTAGAGATGAGGTTTTTTCCCCCAAGAACGACCATCACATCCAAGCATGGTCCATGGTCGAGGAAAGGGAAGAATATGAAGTGGAGATTCCAAGGAAAATGTTGCAAAAGAAGAGGAGATACTTACCAAGGTTGAAGATGGGCAAGAATCACCACATGCAAGGGATCGAATCACCAAAGCTCCAAGGATCAGTCCTTCTTTGCTCCACCAAGCTCCAAGGATGAGAAAAGGAAGAAGAAGATAGATGGCCGAAAGGGTTGCAAACAAGGAAAGCTAAGGATTTATATAAATGAAGGATGAGAGAGAGATCAAAGGGTGAGGTGTCAACACACTAAACAACCCAAGGGACACTTGTCCTTGCATAAGACCAACATGCATCCACATGCAACCACTTAAACACGACATGGTGATACACTCTAGGTAGTGTCTCAAACACCATGGATACCCACATGGTCACAGTCACGGCCATCCTAGGGTGCACCCCCATGGTTGCAACACCACCCATCACCATCTCGTCTAGGTCGAGACAAAGCAACACCACAAACCCTAGGTCGAGACCACCCCTGCTAGCTCAACCATCTTGACCCAATACCTCCCCCTAGACTATCTAGGTCGTGACCCTACACTCTAGAGGAGGTATCTCAATGCAACACCCTCCTAAATAGGCCTAGGTCGCAACCCATGGTTGAGACATCACAACCAACTCATATGGTCAAGGCCTCAACAGTCTCATCAACCCTAATCACCTCCTAGGGTGATATTCCTTAACAAAGGATCGAACAAGGAGCCCTCCTCTTTCTATATCCTTTATATGATGTCAAGGAAGTGAAGGAACAATCTAGAGGTGGTAAATTGCACATCAACCCCCTACACTGGGTAAATTGTAATTTGCACCAAAACTAGCATAGAAAGCACAAACATTATCCAAACAAGCTCAAACTTGAAACTTAAGCACACCAAAAGCCATAAGTTAATCCCAAGGGATTAAAGAAAGGTTCTAATCACATCATCAATCCAAAGAAAATAGGGTTAGCTTAAAACCCAAGTCAAGGGCCTTACAAGACGTAAACCGGAAATACAAATTTTGGCCCCGAAATCCTAAGTGAAGGGGACATGAACTCCTCATACACCTCTTTTTCAAGCTCCCGGGTAAATTCCTCTACACCCTAGTGATGTCATAGGACATTTATGCTATGGTCCCACCACCTTTCTACTATGATACTCTGATCTGCTGACTTGTCCCTAGTTTTATCTATTATCAGAGTATAACCTCATAGAAGATCCCTTCTTCTCTTTACGAACCGATCAGAAGCATCTCAAAGAGATGGATTCATACTGAAGATCTTATTCCCAAGTAGATCTTGCAAATATATCATCAACTTTGTCATTTCTTCAAGTATTGTTCTTACACGGTGGATAAACCCCTAACATATGGTGTTTGTACTATAATTTGGATGATGATAAGCATATTGCTTTCGAGAATCAATCTTTCTTAGAGGCAAAACACATTGGAACTTATTTGAGAACTATCCTCAACTTATGAATGCTTGGTACTTCCTGGATTACTAGGACTCCTTTTCTTATTATCCATCATGTGTGTCAAAACTCATCACATCCCCATCCCATCAATCCTATCAATGGTCCTTGTTGTCACCAAACAAATCAGAAAAGTCTTCCTATCAATTGAGAGATCTATGAAACATCATCAAACAAAAACATCCACATCTTGGAACTACATTCCAAGATCACTCAATACTTCTCAAAGTATTCATCAGCAGGATCACATCAAAATTAAACACATTAAGGGTCATTAGTCGCAAGGTAACATAAAGGGAACCCACTTCCCTTAACATAATAACACCATCCATGGATAGCCATAAGAGGAAGGGGTTATCAACTCTCTTTTGTATGTCATTTTACCTTTTTCACCTTAGCTTCCTTGATATCAGCATAGGATTTATTAAGGTTAAATCATCTCACTATTTCTTTCGTTAAGACGAGATCATCCCTCTTCAACTCGTTCATATGTAATGAAGGTTTTCATTTCAAGACTTCCTTATTCACATGGTTGGTCTGAAGTTAGCTCAGATTCCACTATTATTAGTTCATCATCATTTTCATTCGTTATCTTTTGTCCTACTTTTCTCAAGAATTCTCTTCATCTTATGTGAGTTTTACACTTTGACTTACCTTATTAACATAGATTTATCCATATTTTACATTAGAAAATTCTAGGAATTACCTCTTCAAGGATCTCTTATAGCTTATTTGTGTTCACATTTAGGTTTTATGGTGTCATATTCTTCTCTCTTGATTATTAGTCATTCATGTTCTGATAGGTTGATATGTAGCTCTTTCCTCATTTAGGGTAAGATGAAGGTATTATCATCATGATTTATGTTTTACTTTTCTCTTTAGACTATTTCAAAATGACTACTTGATTAGAGTAATCAGAAAGAAAGCAACCTAAGAGTTCCATACTTACCTTTTCTTCAATAGTTGGATGCCTAGTCAGGGGACTCAAGTACTGAGATTACATAGTATGCACGCTGTTTTAGGTCATGTTCTCAACTTAGACACCATCCTAATCCTAGTCCTAGTGTCCCTATAGACTCATTGAACCTAGAGCTTTGATACCACCAACATGACACCCTTGTCACACAAAACCAGATTACTCAAAAACAAACACAAAAATAACACTAAGCAAGCGGATTACCAAAAACACATGAAATTAAAATTGATTTCATAACCATGCACCCAGCTGATGAAACCCTTCATTTTGAACAACAAGAGGCATTAATCAGGTTCGACAATGAGTTTTTCAACAAGCCTTAGAAGGGGATTTAGGAACTCTGAATAATTCTTTGGGTGGGGTGGTACATGTGATATTTCGGCTTGGGATACATTTTATTTAGAAGTTTTTTGGATGTTAAATACTATTGGATGGGTTGGAATTCTTGTAAATCTGGAAAAAAAATAGAAACCCATAACATCTACATCATGTCTGAAGCCATAAACTGAGGCCACTTGTATTTCACTCATATCAAAAGGAGTTACATAACATTGCTCATTGGCTAACTAGCCACAATCTATTACATGTGATGCCCTGCTCTTGTACACAAACCACATCGGTACCATCATCCTATAGACTCAAAAACTCAAATCGATGTACAACGTCTATAAAACACCCCAAGGACCTAAGTGTACATGGACAATACATAGGACTCTATTACTAGACACTAGTTGCATATCCATGATCCAACAACTAGAACACCTCAAGATGTCTGCCTCAACAACATGATCTCTATCCCAACATGTACGTTCACCCAAAAGATATGGAAACCCATGGGGTGAGACCAAATGTCCCAGTGAGAGTTATAACTCTCTGCCAACATCTATTAAAAGCACAGGTAGATAAAATAGTAGATTATACTATTAACAGATAGGTAGATTTAGCTAAATGATATAAGTAGAGGAATTAATATTCTAAAAAGTTATATGAAGAACATGTATATTCTCTATCCATAGAACTATACAAAAGCAACGCAAGGCCTCAATCAATGTTTCTCATTTGATCCTAAGCAAATGTGATACACTATTGATTACGTATTTTATTATGCCCCGAGGATTTGATTCGTACCACTTAAATCCAACCGACCACAACTAAGTCGAAATTGTTTCCATACAAGGTCTATGAAAGAGAAAAAATCCACAACCTCACCCCCTCAGTTAGTATGAGTGAACCTACAATGATATCAGCAGTCAAACTGATACCAACGACATATAGTCCAATTGTACAAGTCTAGCCCAACTTGGTACATGTCACGGCGCTAAAGAAACTGAGCTATGGCCTGCAGCCGCACTCCCACCAGGGTATGGCCCACAACCAATCCTATATCACATAGCACTAGGAGACTAGCTCATGCATGGTTGTCTCATATATCATGTACTTAAGGAGATATTCGTCCCCACCCTTGCATATTTAGAAATATAGCTTCGAGTTAAACTCATTTCACCATTCAACAATTGTTGACACTCAATGGATCTATGGCACAGGGCAAAACTACATGATTAGGGTTTCACTTTATGAATTATGTTGATTGGGAGAATTAAGGCTTTAGCACACAAGTGGACATACGAAACCCTAATTCAATCTAGCAAGCATAACTATAAAACAACTTTAGAAGATATGAAATGTATAAGGCATGAACTTGTCACATTATTCCACAGCATCACTACCTCATTGCCTTCCACAAGGATATCATCATCACCACCTGTTAGCACTATCATATTAGGTGAGTCATCATAGCCACAGTATTGGGGATATTAATCCATCATCCCATCATTGGAGGATAACACCTCTCACTAGGCATCAAGCCTCTACCAGGTCATAGGACCCAATCACATCATTATTATATATCAACATCACATCATAACTCATCAAATACAATGTGCATAACCATCTCCCTGTATTGCATATAAGTCACCATAACATTCACATTGTTATGACATTCATGTCTCCTGCAAGGTTAGGGCTCATAAGAAAGAGAGAGAAAACATCATAGATTCCTATGTCTCATCATTATCTCAACATGTCTCAGATCATTTATAGCCACCACCATAGGATACCCAAGCCATGGTATGTATTTTACCTACAAGGTTAGTTGCATATAACTAAGAGAGTAAACATATAATCCACATGTTACTCATCTTAAACATTCAACCTATATAACATACCCTAGGATTAGGGCTAGGTTTGACATACTTAGTTGAATAGGTATGATACCATGATTATAGTACTAGACCATAATTATTTCACCTCCTTCATTCTTGGAATTGATTTAGGATTCAACATCATTAATTGAAACATGATTAAATCATTATATCATAGCATTTGGAAATTACCTTCATTCACATATGGATATTTGTTATCTTATAGTAGGATGTGTGTGTCATGACTTAGAAACAAGGTAGATGTCTTCTAGCATCAATCAAGTTGCAATGAACAAACCACATTCTAAACCTACATGAATGAGGGCATAGTACAACCTTAGAAGAGATAATACATGTGAAGTGTGACTTGTAAACTCACCACCTAACACTGTCATACAACCTTACAAGACTATAACCAATGTTATTGCCATTGGATAATAATTCCTCAATCGTATCAAAACATGATAACCACTCAAAGAGAGAGAATGTATCCCATGGCCCATCCATTAGAACTAGGGTTCCTTAAACAAATTCAATCACCAAACCCTAAGTACACCACCTCTCACTATATGGAACCGATTAGGTTTAGGCAACATTACTTGTTCATGTTTGGGTTTTTAATCATCCTCTCAAAGTATTAATGTCTCTTGTATGCATTCATATACCCATCCAACTAGGTTTCCTACAAGTAACAACCATGTACTATGTATATCCATCGACCACCCATAACATAAGTTTATCTCAACCAACCAATATCTACTTGACCTGACCTAAAACACAACAAGGTGTCTCAACCCCGACACACTCCTACCCAGGTTGCGACCCCAATGCACTCTTACTCAAGTTGTGACCATGACAACCCTTACTCAGGTTGCGACCATGACACATCTCAACTGGGCGTCACCACAAAACATAGCGAGGCATCGAGGTTATTACTAGAATCAAACACAAAGTAATGACTAAGGCCTCAACACACCATCATGGTTACAATACAATATAGGGTATCACAATCACCCAACATCACTACGTCACGAGTATCAATAAGTGTGGTGTCTTGTCTATGATGGAATGGAGCATTGCAACTAAAAGAAAACACCTCTACAACTCATCAAAAGGCAACATCACGACCATATTTGAACTACGGTTTCGACCACCCATGGAGCACATGTCACGACCCCAAGAAACAATGACTTATCTTGACCTTAAACTAAGAGTATCTTGACCAAAACTAAACCTAGGCCGTGACCAATGTGAAACTAGGGGTCTTGACCATCATCAGACGTGGTGTTTCACCCCAAAACCAAACATATCATTAAGACAAGGAACCGTTGTTAAACAAGGTTGGAGTATGGTAAAAATAGAATATTCATTCAACCAAAACAAATTATAACACCAAGGAAAATCCATCCTTAATAGGGAGAGAAACCCCAAGAAAATGGTCAGCAAGAACCCCATAACTTGCATCATGAACTACCATGAAAAAGCTTTATGTGAAAGAGGGAAACTTGAATCATTTCTCAAGGTAAAAACCTCTAAAATGCCAAGGAAATTGATATGCCCGAACTTAGATCATGGTGTTAAAACCAAAGCTTATATTGTATGGTTCAAGTCAACTCCAATCAATACTTAACAAATTGGATACATGAATTTAGGGTTTAAGAAAAAGAGTATTCTTCAGGAGAATACTTCAAAGTATTGTACCCTAAATTCATGGTATCTCCATCTAACTAATTAACATCATATTTAAGGATTAAAATATAAGATTATTCCAAAAGAATTCCATCGTCCCCAAGTGGGAAATCTTCACACAAGACTAATCACCAAAATCCCTAGAACATGCGCCATGCAACCATCAGGGAAGAGTCTTATATAGGAGAGTTAAACCCACATTTACACACCCTAAAGAAACTCTAAACTTCAAGGTACATCGAGGCACACGATCATCATGTATTTGACTAAAACCAAGGACCAAGGTTAGGAAGAAAACCACCATAACACATCCATCTCCAAATTGGGTACCTCACATTAGGGTTATGGAATTTAGACATATTAAGCATAATCACCATCATCCCTTAAGATCTAGATCAGAATATCATTTATTAGCATAATAAGATCATGTTTTAGAGAGAGAAACAACAACACACAATAAGATTAAGAGTGCTAGTAATAAAGGAGGGGTGAGAGTTATAAAACCCACCTTAAGAAGTTCAACACCAAGGATCCTCAAGCTCCAAAGTTCTAAGATCCACAAGCACACTATCCAAAGGTTGAAGAAGATCCACCAAAGGTCCTACTTTTGGCTACAACAACACCTCCAAGAGAATAAGATGCCAAGTCCAAGGTAGCCCAAGAAAAGCAGAAAGAAAGTAAACCCTAATTGAACCAATAAAGAAGAAGGAGGAAAAGGTGAAATAACTTCATCTCACCATGGACCATGACCTTATAGATGAGGGTTTCTTCCCCAAGAACAACCATCAAATCCAAGAATGGTCCACAGTTAAGGAAACACAAGAAGATGAAGTGGATATTCCAAGGAAAATGGTGCAAAAGAAGAAGAGATACTTACCAAGGTTGAAGATTAGCAAGAATCACCACATGTAAGGGATCTGATCACCAAAGCTCTATGGATGAGTCCTTCTTTGAACCACCAAGCTCCAAGGATGAGCAAAGAAGGAAGAAGATAGATGGATGAAAGGGGTCCAAACAAGGAAAGCTAAGGAGTTATATAGATGAAGGATGAGATAGAGAGAGCAAAGGGTGAGGTGTCAACACACTAAAGTACCCAAGGGACACTTGTCCTCTCATAAGACCAACATGCATCCACATGCAACTACTTAAACATGACATGAAAGACATGGTGATACACTGTAGGTAGTGTCTCGAGCACCATGGAATCCCACATGATCATAGTCGCGACCATCCTAGGGTGCACCCCCATGGTCACGACACCACCCATTACCATCTCCTCTAGGTTGAGACAAAGCATCACCACAAACCCTAGGTCGAGACGACTCCTTCTAGGTCAACTATCTCGACCCAAGACCCCCCCCAGACTATCTAGGTCATGACCCTACACTCTATAGGAGGTGTCTAGACTGCGACACCTTCCTAAACATGCCTAGGTTGTGGTCGATGGTTGAGACAACACAACCAACTCATATGGTTAAGGCCTCAACACTCTCATCAACCCTAATCGCCACCTAGGGTGATATTCCTTAACCAAGGTTGAAACAAGGTGCCCTACTCTTTGTATCTCCTATAGATGATGACATGGAAGAGAAGGAACTCTCTAGAGGTGTTAAATTGCACATCAACTCCTACACTGGGTAAATTGCAATTTGGACTAAAACTAGCACAGAAAGCACAAACATTATCTAAACAAGCTCAAACTTGAAACTTAAGCACACCAAAAGCCCTAAGATCATCCCAAGGGATTAAAGAAAGATTCTAAGAACATCATCAAGCCAAATAAAATAGGGTTAGACTAAAACCCAGGTCAGGGGCCTTACAAATGGAATCATCAATAAAGGGGATTGGAGAAAGAGAGATCTTGAGAGCCTCACAAGTATACAATGAGGTGGATCTCTCACATGAATCCTATCTCACTCATAGTGAATGAAATGAGTTGTAATAAAGAGAGATAAAGGGGATCAAGTGGACTAAAAGCACTCAATTATAGCAAGGACCTTTAATATCATGAATGAGAAACCTTGCAATGAACTCCAAGATGTCCTATTTATAGATGGGGGTGACCACTAGAGTGTGGGAACACTCATACGTGTTTACTATCCATTAGGAGGGATGAAACAGATATAATTTTGAGTTTTGCATCCCCTCCAACGGTTAGAATCACTTTTTCTATGTTTTCCATACATTGCATTCAGTCGAGTTTCAATAAAGATAACTCGACTGATCACACTATGCGATAATACCAATTTAAACCACCGGTCGAGTTTGTCCTGAGGTAAGTCGACCAATCCACTTAAATTAAGTTTGGTCTACAGAGGGATCGTTTGAGTTCTATGAAAGTGAAAATCCCCCAATCATCATTCATTTCCATAATCCATCAAGGATCAATCGAGTTTGTAACTCGACCGGTTAACAACATGTAATGAATTTTACCAAATGAAATGTAAGTGATCAAACGTTAGAATTAAGTATGCCTGATTTTTTTTCTCACCTTAGTTACAAGTCATATCATCAATACAAATCATTACAAAAATGTTCTAAGGTGGTTTCGAGTGCTTTCCACAAAAGTGCATTTGTATTGCTTTTGACTTGAACTAAGCCAAGCTAGGGCTTGAGCGATTTGATCCTTTTCAAGTACCTATTGCCTGAAATCAATATCTAACAAACATATTAGATACATATGAATCGAATGTTTAAGTCATTATCAAAATATGGACAATTTATAATACTTAGGTCAACATTCTCCCCCTTTTTGACAATGACAAACCATTCCTCAACATATTACAAAGGATTTGAAATTTAAACTTTTACCTTTGAGAAAGTATGTGAAAGTTAAACCTTTTCCTTATGAATTGCAAGGGGATACATGATTGAACAATGTGAATTGATCCTCCTCAATTCATGCTTACAAATACCTACATGGTTAGCATTTCCACAAAATAACCAAAGCACGTATACATACTATATGGTCCTCTAGCAAGCCACATGATATGTAGATAATTGACAAGAAAATGATCCTACAAGCGATAAACCAATATGGCTGAGGTCATTTCCACCCTTTTGTCATACCAAAAAGATAGGGAGGTAGAAAGAGATAAAACACAATTCTTCTTCATAGAAGCAAGATAAAGCATTCAAACACATATCACACATCAAACAGAGATGAGGTAAAGAGAAATAAGCAATCCAATGTCATAATCAAAATATGGGTAACAAACCACCAACTCATGAGATCTAAACAACCAGAGAGTTAAGGGTACATATGATTAATATTACAACAATGAAACATGTTCTCACTACAAGAATCACAAACCAATGAGAAAACAACAAAAAGATGAAATATTACATCGTAGATACATGTGACAAAATATTATAGTACATAAGAGTCTAAAAAGATATATCTAGTCAACATCTAAAATACTAAGAAACTATGCCATCAAGTGATATCTCAGCTATCTATTTCCACAACATCATCATCCACATCATCCTCAGGCTTGTATTCATCATCTCCATCCAAAGGTGCAGTAAATACAACAACAACTTCATTACCAGAGGCACCAGTAAAGCCATTAGAACCAACATTTGATCCATCATCCTCAGTGGCCTCCTCCTCATCATCAACATTCTCCTCAGCAGCCTGGTCAGGCATCTCATCATCGATAGAAGAACCGGAACCACTTCTGGGCCAAAGGGGATTCTACTCACCCCAAATCATGCCAAGGTCATACAACCCCTGAGGGAATGTCATAGAAGAAGTGGCAATTTTGGCAAGCAAGGTAGCAAGAGGGCCAGCAGGCAACACCAAGGTAGGAAGCATTCCAAGGGTAGGGGCAGGTCCACCACTAGCAGAAGGTGTGGCAGCAGAAGCAACATGTGGAGGGGTTGGGTAGAAGTGACTATATGCATAGGAAGCATAGTTACCACCTTGGTAGGGATGTTAGGAGGGGTAAGGGTGGCTATGAGATAGGTTCATGGTAGACATTGTTTGACACAAATATTAGTGGAGATGCTCCTGGACCTGAAGGTTATACGCCTGCTGATGCATCATGTGACCCATAAGGGCTTCATTTGATACATTGAACGAGGTACAAGTAGGTCAGGAAGGTGGTGGAGGTGGAGGTGTTTGGGTGGAGGTAGAGGTAGAGGCTCCAGCTTTGGTGAATGAGGTAGGTAGGAAGGTCTTCTTAATTATGGTTTTACTAACGCAAACTCCTTTTTGGCTAGGTTTATAGTTGAAGTCATGGAAAAGAGATTTTTGGGTAGAAAAAGTGAACAAACCAAAGATCAAGGAAGGGTAAGGTGGGTGGGTACCATAGTTATTCTTCCCAGAGTCAAAACAAGTAATGTGATGTAAGGTATATGGGGACAATTTGACTCCAACATTCTTCAGAAGATAGTACATAATCACAATAGTGTTCTTTGCAATTTCTATTTGATTCTTCTTTGGATAGACATTGTAGTTACCAACTAATGTGAGCAATTTGTTCTTAAGATTGATGGAAGAGGATGGGATGGTCGACTTGTTCCTATAGGGTACTTTAGGCTTCTTCAAGAACTTGTGTATGCCAGAAAGAGTAAGAAAGTGTTTGTAAAAATCCCCGAGATCCAAAAGGTCAAAATAGTTAGGATAATCCTTTCTCCATGTATCGGTGACCTCTTTTCCATTGAAAAAGATGTTCAAGGAATATTCATAGATTGTGAATTTTATCCCGGAAATCATGGAGGAGAGGATGACTTAGTTATTTTGTGGTGGAACTAATGTGTCATAGTTCCATGTGAGATTCACATAGAATTCACAGACTGCCTTGGTGCTTGTGATGGAATTATGAAAGCACCGACATTCTACACACAAGGCTCCTAGGTGATGGGTACAAAAAATCTCAGCAATCTCATTGATGACAACCTTTGTTTTGAGAGGAGGCTCAAACAAAGCTCTAAAAGGAAAGAGGTTCCTACGAAGGATCTCCTTGTAGTGATTAAGAGCTTTGGAAGAGACAAAGGAAGTGTCATCAAATAAGATTAGGTAAGGGTTGGATGAGGATGAGGGTACAACGCCTGGGGTAACTCTTTTTCTTCGGTTTGAAGCCATAGGGTCAGATTGGAGAGGAAACACAAACAAAGGAAGAATAGAACCACACAAAACAGCCATCTAACCACCTAGAATGGTGTGGGAAGAGGTAAGAGAGGCTAGGTTAGGTAAGGGAGAGAATGGGGGCACCTAAGATTGAGGTTAAGAAGGTCTAACACATAGGAATTGATCGACTTTTCTCTAGTAGAGAGGGAAAAATATCGACCAAAACCTATTTTAGGTTTGGTCCAGCCTGACAACCAGTCGAGTTTGTCTTGGGAAAACTCGACTGATCAAGGGAAAAACCCTTAACCTCGGCCTGGGATCGGTCGAGTTGTCAAATCGACCGACAGGTAGCCTATCCAAAATTATGAAATCATAGATTCTAGCCTCTAGGGTTCTAAGTAATTATATTTTTGGTCCTATTATGCATTTTAGACATATTAAGGCACATTTCACTCATCATAGGGTACTATTTTGCAATAAAACAAGTGCTTGTAAAAAATACCCAAAATGAGTAAAACAATGCATGGAAACAAGATAACTATAGCACATTCAAGCAAGAGATGATCAAATTAAGCAAGAAACATATAAGCAAGATAACAAGTAGCTAGAAGGCATGTCAATATCATCTAGAGTAGTTACAAGCAATTTTGATCTAATGAAAGTAATTTGCTCTCTAGCTAGAGGTTTAGTGAAAATGTCTGCTAACTAATTTTTCATATCCACATGCGTGATATAAATACACTTCTTGGCAATATGGCCATGAAGAAAATTATGATGGACCTCTATATGTTTAGATTTACTATGCAATATAGGCTTATATGACATGTTAATTGTACTAGTATTGTCACAAAAGATAGGAGAAACATAAAAAGGAATGTTGAAGTCTTGGAGCATTTGCTTCATCCATAGGACTTGGGAACAACAACTTCCAGCTATAATGTATTCAGCCTCAGTAGTTGATAGAGCCACAATGCTTTGCTTCTTGGAGAGCCAAGAAATTAGGTAAGGTCCTAGAAATAAGCAAGTGCCAATTGTGCACTTTCTATCTGTAACATCCCTGACCTGGGTTATGCTTAAACCCTAGATGTTTTGTTTAATAAAGTTAATTATGTGCTTGCTCTTATCTTTTGAAAAGTAATTAAGGTTCAAGAGGAACTTATATTTCCATTTTAGTCCTTTTTGAATAATGTTGAAACAATGTTTTGGACTAATGTGCAAATTACCCAAGTTGAGGGGTTAACTTGCAAATGTTACATGATAAATATTCCTCAAGTGTTGAAGCATCATAAAATGAGAATGATGCATAGGTATGGCTGCCACAAGCTTAAGCACCAAGAAAGAGCTTGTTAAGCAATGTTTGTGCATTAAAACCTAGTTTTGGTGTAATGTGCAATTTACCCAAAACCTAGGGTTCAATATGCAAAATACCACCTCCAGAGAGTCCCTCATGTTTCTTGGCATTATGTAGAGAAAATAAAATGAGAGGGGCGTCTCATTTGAATCTCTTTGGAAGAGTGAGAATCTTGATATTAAAATAATCAAAATTTAAGCATAATTGAAACCCTAATTCAATTAATGCAAAAATAAATATATTAATGGAAGTGCCCTTCAACCAATAATGAGATGGTTGAATTTTCATAAGTGTGAACATCCTTGTTCCTTCAAAGGCCACGAAATATCTAAAGCAAGTGGAGAGCCCACTCACATTAGTTAACTAAAAAGTAATATCCACTCAATTTTGGATATTATTATTATAATGGTTAAGGTGCTTAATTTGCTTTCTTTTAATTCATGGATAATGAAGAGTAATTACAAGGTGGGGGAGATGGCTTCGTATGCAATGTATGGAGGGGAGTATGTGGCACCAATTTTGGGAGCTAAAGGATTTTTATATCACTTTCTCTCTCATGAAATTCCTTTACATATATCCCATTTTTCATCCACATGAAAGACTCTTTTCGACTGTTCTTTATTTCCTTTCTTTGGCCGTGCACAAGGGAGTTTAGGAGCAATAAGAGGATGTGCCTCAACCTGTAGGTAAGCTCCATAATCATCTTCAACCTTGATTTCATGGTGGAAATTGAAAATCAATGCTTAATTTCTTCTTTTCTTAGTTCAATCTTCAACCTTAGCCATTCATTTCACTCAAAGACTTGAGGAAGAGCCTTTGGAAGTTGAGGAAGCTTTATTCACCATTTAAGACGTGGATCTTGAAGCTTGGATTCAGTTTTAAAGGTGGGTTATATAACTTGAACCCTTAAATGTCATTATTGCTTGCAATATATTCATCATGTGTTGAACCTTTCTTCTTTCTCAATTTCCTTTTTATTAGTTGTTGAGATCATCATAAAAATCACAACTGATTTCGAAGGTTTGAAGCTTGAAGATGATGATGTCATCTTAAGCACACACCTCAACAAAGGAATGGGCAAACAGTTTTCATAACCGATTGTGTTGATTCGGTTTCAAAACCGAATGAGCTAATTCGATTTCAAGATCGAATGGGTAGTTGTACCCAAGACCGAATGGGCAATTGAATCCCATACCGAATGGGAAATTGAACTCAAGAAATAATGGGTAATTTACTTCAAACCAAATGGGTAATTAAGTTCAAGACTGAATGGGTAATTAACTACGAGATCGAATGGGTAATTGAGTTCAAAACAAAATGGGTAATGGATCTCAAGATCGAATGGATAAATGGAACTTCAAAACCGTTTGAGGTTAGTTGCTGATGTGAAAGACGGAGATTCAATGGCTCAAATTGATTTAATTATAAATGGATTCCATAATTGATGATCCATTGACTACTATCCCTAATCGATTGAATTGATTGAAACCCTAATTGAGGGAATCGATTTCAAGGTTGATTCACCCAAACGGTCTCAAGACCATTTGGAGGACAATGGTTGATTATTGTGGATGGCTAGAGATACAAGGGCTACAAGTTAATGTACTATCAACATTTCAATTGATGGATGGTTCAATGAGTACAAACCCTAAATTGATTTGATGTTGGAAACCCTAATTGATCCTTTCGGTTTCAAGATGACCGTTTGAGATCAAACGGTCCTCAGACCGTTTGGAGGGCAACGATCTCAAACCATTTGATTTTCATTCGATTTCAATTGAGCATACAATTTCAAAACCGATTGAAGGAGTTAGGGTAAGACCGATTGAAGGTCAAAATACTTCAAGACTATTTGAAGGTCTAATACCTCAAAACCGTTTGAAGGTTTAATTGAATCAAATCTAGTAAGTACAATCAACCCCATGATTGTTGATGATATTTATCAAAGGTAATTACAATGGTTGTACCTTCAAGGTAATTAAGTGATTAGTACCTTTTGAGTGGTTAATCTTTGATGCTTATGAAAGCAATGCCTCAATACACTATGCTAACCCTAAATGTATGCACTTGAATGAAGGGTTAACCTAATCTAATCAAGTTTGAAGTAATTGATATCCTAGGAGGATGAGAGAGAGAGGTAGCCCATATATGTATAATAAACATGTAATGATTAAACCTCAACACTCTCAACATGAATAAAATATGCAATTAGGGTATGATTCTTGATAAAGAGATCATGAAACCCTAATTGAGAAGGTTGAGGAATCCTAACCCTAATCTAGGGTAATAATGTAACCCTAATCTAGGGTAATGAGGTAACCCTAATATAGGGTAATGATGTAACCCCAATATAGGGTAATGATGTAACCCTAATCTAGGGCAATGCTATATGAAACCCTAATTCTGGGTAAAGTTGCATAAAACCCTAATTTGGGGAAAAGTTATAAATGAACCTTAATTCAGGATAATAATGTCATGTGAAACCCTAATTAAGGGTGATGTCATGTGAAATCCTAATTAAGGACGATGTCATGTGAAACCCTAATTAAGGGTGATATCATGTGAAACCCTAATTAAGGGTGATATCATGTGAAACCCTAATTAAGGGTGATGTCATGTGAAACCCTAATTAAGGGTGATGTCATGTGAAATCCTAATTAAGGGTGACATGTGAAACCCTAATTAAGGGTGATGTCATGTGAAACCCTAATCAAGGGTGATGTCAAGTGAAACCCTAATATAGAGATGTAATGTGAAACTATAATTCGGGGTTGCTATGTAATGATATATGAAATCCTACCCTAATATAGGGTGAAGGTATGTAAAATCCTAATTTTGGGTTATAGTGCATGAAACCCTAATGTTGGGTAATATGATGATTAACCATAACCCTAATTTGGGTAATGAGAGGAGTATTCCTAATTGATATGAATTGGTAAATCCGAACTCTAATGAGTGAATAATGATGCTACCATTACATTGCATAGTACTGATATGTAATTGATATAATTGTTATCATATGTACTAATCATGCATGTATCATGAGATGTTGGACATAGCCAGGTATGAGCTATGATGTTTAATTATTGAAATCATTTTATGGGCCTTGTGAGCCATAATATGCTTTTTTGCCTAATAAGAGGTAACAAGATATTAATGGGATTTAAGAGCAATGTGAGATGCATGTATTGCAAGTATCATGTTTACCTTGGTCAGATGATCTGAAGGTATTAGTTACCTGATAAGTGGTAACAAGTGCTCTTGATGAATTGAGGGTGTGAATACCCATATTCCATAATCATGATGATGAGATGTTAAGAGATGAGAATGCCATGATGTGACAAGGGATTGAGATCCCAATGATCTTATAAAGCTTCAAAAAGAACTTGTTAGAAACATTACACATTCTTTGTAGCATTTATTGTAATAGATTATATTTGAAAACTTGACTGATGCTAAAAGAATATGGTAATGTGCTTAACTAATCAAGTGAAATCTTATCATGTAGAGCCCTAGCCATAGATCCATCATCATCAGTAGTTTGGTGAGGGTGAAATAGGTTTTCCTATAGGATCTCCTGGAGGGCATACTATTGAGTATGTGGGGGTTATGGGCGCGAATATCCTTATGCCCTAATGGAGGAATTGATGTGAGATAAACATTAAATCTCTCAATCCTTCATTATATATATTGGGATGGATGTATCACTAATCTCCCGATACCGGGATGGATGTAACACGAATCTCCTGATAATGTTAATGTCGGATCGATGTGAGATAATCATGAATTCTCTTGATTGCAAAGAGAGTACAACCGCCACTGTAACTCTATAGCGAAGTTTCCAGAATACCCTGGAAAGCTATTTAGCAGAGACACAAGATGTCCTGCATTTTGATCCTCACACAGACTGAGGAAGATGAGGTAATGGGAATCTGACTCTTCCTTGACTTATGTATGGTACCGATTTCGATTTTGCAATGGTCGGTTGGAGTATGAGCGGTATACCTCATCTCCTCAGTGCTTAAGTATGATTGTAAAATGTAATCAACCGTGTAGCGTATTTGCTTAAGGTTAAAATACTAGAATCATCAGTTGATGTTACTTTGCTTAGCCTATCCTAGATGGATAAATGTTATACATGTTCTTCATATTCCTTAATGGATAAGTGATATGCTACTTTATCGAGTTACAACTGAATTGCCTTGAATAAGAATATTTCTCTAATCTACTTAGATAATTGATTTATCTACTACTCAATTTTATTCCATTAATCTGCAATAATAATATTTTTGGTAGAGAGTTATATCTCTCACTAGGGCAATTTCAATTGTCTCACCCCCGTGGGATCCAACTTTTTAGGTAGACGCAGAAGAAGATGCAGAAACCCTACTGTAGGGGAAGAGAAGCAACAACAACAACAGGGACAACAATGATATTCCAGGTGGAGACACTGGCTGTCATGTTTTGTATAAAGAGTCCTATGTGTCGTCTCTGTACTCTCAGGTCCTCAGAGTTAGTATTCAGTGTTTTTAATGAACCGATCTGAGATTTTGGGCTTGATGCTGGTGTGATTCTGCTAGAGGTGCAACACACTAGCCGATTTGACTTGACTAGATGCGTCCATGAGGTCGGAACACACGTGATGGGTTTTTGCTTTCAAAATTTATAAGACCTAAACTAACACACCTAAGTCTACTAAAACAACTACACCCGCAAGCACACATGGTCGTGTCATAGTATAGGAAGGTGGCAAGTATAGGGTCGATCCACATGGAAAAGAGGGGGCACTAGAGCTAGGTTAGTTTGGCTAGGTTCCTACTGTGGAGACTAGGGTTAAGGGTTTAAAGGTGATTTTTGATTGTTAAACTACTATTAACAAATGAGGAATTAAAGACAATAATGAAATCTACGTTAACCCTAGACTTAATTAAGACTAAGTAAGCAAGGAAAGACTAAGCTAGGTAGGAAAAGGCAATTTACACTAAGTCGGGCAAGAAGAGCAGAAGTGCAAATAAAGAGCTAAACTAACATGAACAAGGCAAGAACAAAGCAAGAAGCTAACTAAGCAAGAAAAGAGCTAACTAAGTTGAGTAAGCACAAAACTAAGGTTTTAAGCAATAAAGAGAGGTATGGGTTGTTTAGGGGTATGAACTTATCACTTAAGTTGGGGGGTGACATATGAACATTATGATTCCATTTAGATTATCCAAACCAAACAACAAGTTAGAGTCTAATGAATTAACCTAAGCTACTAACTGGCCATGGATATGCTAGGTTGTGTATAGGGGAACTAGTCCCTAACACCTCCTACTACCCTTACGAGGCTCAATTGGCTTAGGGATTAGGTTCAATTCATATAGAGTCTAATCAAGTCTAGGTTTCTAGATTAGGCATTCCTAGGGCAATTAGGAGCCGAGCGTAGTAATGGGGAGGTGAAATTAGGGTTTTGGACCCCAATTTCCCCACATTCTAGCCTTGAGAAGGCTCCATGCTAATTGCACTAGAATTATCTAATCTAGCTACTTAGATCTCTCACTTAGGTTTAGGGAGATTGATTAGGATGTAGGAAGATGGGAGGCAACCTAGGGATCCAAGAATTGGACCTAGGGGCAAATCCCAAAATTCACACATATAAGCAATTTGCCTAAATTCCTAGGTGATTTCACACACAAACCAACAAGCAATTCATGGAGAATGAGATGAAAATAGAATATAATCATTAATAAATGGAATTACAACATTTACATGTCATTTCCCCCCAACATGGTATCAAAGTAACATAATTTCCCCCAAACAGCCCACCCGCAAGGGCCTAGCTACTCATAGAAATGGAAAATACAAAAAGAGAGAAGAAAGAGGTAGAAGAAGCCATGGATCTTGGTGTAGATGAAGAAGTCCTCCTCTCCAGCAGCTACAGGATGTCCTCCTCCCTCCTCCAAGGTGCAAGGGTGTGAAATGAAGGGGACTATGGGTAGGAACTAGTCTAAACTAGTGATTTGGTGGTGGAAATGGTGAGATGGAGTGGATTTGAGGTGGATATGGAGTGGAATGTAGTGGATGGCAATTTGGGGAGCTAAGAGGTGGTGGAAGGTAGACAGCTCCATGACCCAGCCTCCACCTAGGTATATATAGGTGTGGGGGAAGCACTAGGTTAAGTAGGGGCAAAATGGGGAAAGTAGTGGGAAAATGGGTAGATTTTATGGGTGGCACGACCGTGGTGGGTCACCACAGTCGTGGTGGGTAGGGTAGACCACGACTGTGGTGGATGGGCACGGTCATGGGAATTAAAATGTGGAGATCATAGGGATATGTACATGGATGGCCACGGCTGTGGGGGTCAGCACGGTCGTGGTGGGGACCTATGGCCACATGCATGTTGATCACCACAGTCGTTTTGGCCATTTTCATCAATTTTTGGGAGTTTTAGTGATTTTTTGTGCTTGGGGCATGTCCACCACGACCGTGGTGGGGTACCACGGTCGTTTTGGTGTCTCTCCCATGCATTTGAGCTTTGAACTTGATCATCCATGGAAGGTATTGCTTCAAAACATTCTTTGACCACTTGGGGTAGGTTGGAAGTAATTTTGGCCTCATTTTTGGCTCCTCCAAGCCTGAGGAAACCCTAGATTGGACCATCCTCTTTCCATGCCATCAAGTAGTGGACAAAGTACCTATACAATATGCAAAAAGCCTCCATAAGTGCATTTGATAGAAATAAGCATATTGGGGGAAATAACATGTAATCTAACAAGTATTGATGTGGCTGAAATGCAAAATGACACAAGATAAAGCCTAAAATAGGGCTGAATCACCACCCCAAACTTGAAACATACTTGTCCTCAAGTATGCTCCAACTCAATCTCTCTACAAACTTTTCACAGTCAAGACTTGAAAAATGCAATGTAAAAGATGATTATAGCTGAATGGGATCAAAGATGACTAAGTGCATGCATTTCACCTCTCTCCTCTCCTGCTTTCATAAACCAATCATGAAAATAGCACAAAGCATATGAACTTCAAATATAATGCATAAAATACACAAGTTATCCATATTTCTTCCATAAAGTTCCGGGTAAACCGTTTCATGATGGTGTTAATCAAGGATGACTAGGAGTATTGTTTCACATTCATGCATTTAATCTTATGTTTCAAGTCACACAAAAAGACCCACATGGCTGCGAAAAAGGGCATAATGAGCTAAGTTTGATGTTTCTTAGCTCAATGGGTATGAAAATGGAAGAAAGGGTTGCGATAAGATTTTTGGAGTGTTTTTACACACTCATCTTTTCTTTATTTAAATGCTCTTAAACAAGAGCATCCTTTTATATTATTTTTCTTTTCTTTTTATTTGCCCTTGGTATAGATAGGGCATATGGTGGATAGAGTGAAGTGGAGAGATGGAGATGTGGCCACCCAAACTTTTAGAGGTGGCCACAGCTGATATGTGCACTTTGGCATCCTTTCATGAAGTGGAGGGGTAAGAAGATGGTGAGTGAAAAGTCGGGTCAAAGAGGGGTCACATGTATGATTTTCCACATAAGACATCCTGCATGAAAATTAATCCAATACTTCATCCTAGATATCACACCACATGAATGAATAAGATGAAATTGGTATATCAATCAAGTGATTCCACAAACACTAAGCGTTCAAAGCTTCCTCAATTTCACAATTCAACCAATTCAATCACAATCATAAGAGAGGTGATGCACATGTAAAAAGTCAAGAATTGATACCACTTAGCAACAAACAATGATAATTCACTTGCATTTGTCAAAGGTCATCATTTTTGCTCAAAACAGTAGAGATTGGGTCAAAACACACTTTTTAGACAAGAAATCTCAAAATTTGGCAAAATTGGCCAAAATGGTGCCAAATTGCCTCCAATCAAATATAAGCCTATATTATTGAACTTAAAGCAGTAAACAAGCAACTACTAGCTATAACATGCAAGAATTACCAAAAATTTGCATGATATGCAATGCATGGCAAGAAGAGCAATTTTTTTTGAAAATTATGCAAAAATTGCAAGAAAGTAAACTACATGACATGCAAGTATGCAAAGCAGTAAAGATGACTAAGATAGATAGCAAAAACAAGAAAACAAAAGTGGATGTGGCAGGTGAAATGTAAAGTGAAACTAGGGCATACCTGCCCTACCACCCCAAACTTTTGAATCATGATTTCCTCAGCATGATCCTAGAGTTTAGGATGATAGGGTAGACAATCATGGCTCTCTCAAGGCTCTGGCGGTGTTCCTCCCTATGGTGGAGGATATGCGTAGTAGCTACCCCACTAATCTTCTTTGAGTGGCTGAAATTGGTCTGAAACACGGCCGTGCTGCACAACATGGCCGTGGTGGCTTCAAGTTGCACGGTCGTGCTGCTTGGCACGGCCGTGGTGCAGTCCTTTGGCAAATTTTCTCAATTTTGCTTCTAAATCCAGGGACTTGGTGTGTTTTTAATACAAATAACCACGATCATATTGATGTGCCATGGCCTTGGTGGTCACTGTAGCTGCTACTCTCAAAATGAGGAACATCAAACCCTCAAAAACTTGACCCAAAGTGATTTTTGTTTGAATCCTTCTCTCAATTGTACTCAAATTTCCTTCATTTCACCCTGTTACCACCTGCACATCTTAAAACTAGACAAAAACTATTAAACACAAGTGTGTGTGTGTGTTTTCTTGGAAAGTGTAAAAACAAAGCAATTATATCAAAAAGTGAAGTTGGGTCAAAATTTCCCAAACCTATGTGGGTTGCCTCCCACAAGCGCTAAGTTTCATGCCTTCAGTCAGGCTTGTTGTTCTTTCACCATCAACCATGGTCCAAAAACAAAATGTTTGCACCCCCATCATAAGAAATCCTCTCAAATGCTTTCCGTGATTGATCTTCCTCCCAAGGGTCATGCGAGCTTCGTAAGTCTTTTTCAGCAATTGTCTCTCCTTGGGGATCATCATCATAGATCTTAATAAGCCTTAAGACCCTTAGAAATTTCATGCCATAGGTTTTCTCTCTCTTGAGGAATGGGTCTTCATAGGCACCAAAGAGAGGGGTCTCAATCATATCCATTTTCTCATGGGAAGTAGGGGGAGCATGTGATAGTTGTGGTGGTGGCATCGATGTTGATGGACCTTGGACTTTAGGTGGAGGAGGGCATTGAGGTTGGAAGGTGAATTGGTGGGAGGGTTGTGGTGATGGAGGTGGTAGAATGAATTGAGGTTGGAAGGTGAATTGGTGGGAAGGTTGTGGCGATGGAGGTGGTGGGGGTGTGTAAGGCTTAAGATAGCCTTGGAGGTAGGGCGGTGGAGAAAATGGATGGGTTTGTGCATCTTGGCCTTCCATCTTGTCTTCTTCGAATGGCTTGTCACATGCACAAAGTACAACCAAACAAAAGAGAACAAGTTAGTAAACTAATATACACAAAGAATGCAAAGAATGATCAATAAAGAATAGAAATGATGAGGGTAGTAAGAAAAGTCAAAGCAAAACTAAATAGCTAGGCCGAGTGCCTCTAATCCCCGGCAACGACGCCAGAAAGCTTGGTGTGATTCCGCTAGAGGTGCAACACACTAGCTGATTTGACTCGACTAGATGCGCCCCACAAGGTCGGAACACACATGATGGGTTTTTGCTTTCAAAATTTATAAGACCTAAACTAACACACCTACGTCTACTAAAACAACTACACCCGCAAGCGCACAGGGTCGTGTCGTAGTATAGGAAGGTGGTAAGTATATGGTCGATCCACAGGGAAAAGAGGGGGCACTAGAGCTAGGTTAGTTTGGCTAGGTTCCTACTGCGGAGACTAGGGTTAAGGGTTTAAAGGTGATTTTTGATTGTTAAACTACTATGAACAAACGAGGAATTAAAGGCAAGAATGAAATCTACGTTAACCCTAGACTTAATTAAGACTATGCAAGCAAGGAAAGACTAAGCTAGGTAGGAAACGGAAATTTACACTAAGACGGGCAAGAAGAGAAGAAGTACAATTAAAGAGCTAAACAAACATGAACAAGGCAAGAACAAAGCAAGAAGCTAACTAAGCAAGAAAAGAGCTAACTAAGTTGAGTAAGCACAAAACTAGGGTTTTAAGCAATAAAGAGAGGTATGGGCTGTTTAGGGGTATGAACTTATCACTTAAGTTGGGGGGTGATATATGAACATTATGATTCCATTTAGATTATCCAAACCAAACAACAAGTTAGAGTCTAATGAATTAACCTAAGCTACTAACTGGCCATGGATATGCTAGGTTGTGTATAGGGGAACTAGTCCCTAACACCTCCTACTACCCTTACGAGGCTCAATTGGGTTAGGGATTAGGTTCAATTCATATAGAGTCTAATCAAGTCTACATTTCTAGATTAGGCATTCCTAGGGCAATTAGGGGCCGAGGGTAGTAATGGGGAGGTGAAATTAGGGTTTTGGACCCCAATTCCCCCACATTCTAGCCTTGAGAAGGCTCCATGCTAATTGCACTAGAATTATCTAATCTAGCTACTTAGATCTCTCACTTAGGTTTAGGGAGATTGATTAGGATTTAGGAAGATGGGAGGCAACCTAGGGATCCAAGAATTGGACCTAGGGGAAAATCCCAAAATTCACACATACAAGCAATTTGCCTAAATTCCTAGGTGATTTCACACACAAACCAATAAGCAATTCATGGAGAATGAGATGAAAATAGAATATAATCATTAACAAATGGAATTACAACATTTACATGTCATTTTCCCCCAACATGGTATCAAAGTAACATGATTTCCCCCAAACAGCCCACCCACAAGGGCCTCGCTACTAATAGAAATGGAAAATACAAAAAGAGAGAAGAAAGAGGTAGAAGAAGCCATGGATCTTAGTGTAGATGAAGAAGTCCTCCTCTCCAGCAGCTACATGATGTCCTCCTCCCTCCTCCAAGGTGCAAGGGTGTGAAATGAAGGGGACTATGGGTAGGAACTAGTCTAAACTAGTGATTTGGTGGTGGAAATGGTGAGATGGAGTGGATTTGAGGTGGATATGGAGTGGAATGTAGTGGATGGCGATTTGGCAAGCTAAGAGGTGGTGGAAGGTAGCCAGCTCCATGCCCCAGCCTCCACCTAGGTATATATAGGTGTGGGGGAAGCACTAGGTTAAGTAGGGGCAAAATGGGGAAAGTAGTGGGAAAATGGGTAGATTTTGTCGGTGGCACGGCCGTGGTGGGTCACCACAGTCGTGGTGGGTAGGATAGACCACGACCGTGGTGGATGGGCATGATCATGGGAATTAAAATGTGGAGATCACAGGGATATGTACATGGATGACCACGGCCGTGGGGGTCACCACGGTCGTGGTGGGGACCTATGGCCACAGGCATGTTGATCACCACAGTCGTTTTGGCCATTTTCATCAATTTTTGGGAGTTTTAGTGATTTTTTGTGCTTGGGGCATGTCCACCACGACCGTGGTGGGGTACCACGGTCGTTTTGGTGTCTCTCTCATGCATTTGAGCTTTGAACTTGATCATCCATGGAAGGTATTCCTTCAAAACATTCTTTGACCACTTGGGGTAGGTTGGAAGTGATTTTGGCCTCATTTTTGGCTCCTCCAAGCCTGAGGAAACCCTAGATTGGACCATCCTCTTTCCATGCCATCAAGTAGTGGACAAAGTACCTATAAAACATGCAAAAAGCATCCATAAGTGCATTTGATAGAAATAAGCATATTGGGGGAAATAACATGTAATCTAACAAGTATAGATGTGGCTGAAATGCAAAATGACACAAGATAAAGCCTAAAATAGGGCTGAATCACCAACCCAAACTGGAAACATACTTGTCCTCAAGTATGCTCCAACTCAATCTCTCTACAAACTTTTCACAGTCAAGACTTGACAAATGCAATGTAAAAGATGATTATCACTGAATGGGATCAAAGATGACTAAGTGCATGCATTTCACCTCTCTCCTCTCCTACTTTCATAAACCAATCATTAAAATAGCACAAAGCATATGAACTTCAAATATAGCGCATAGAATACACAAGTTATCCATATTTCTTCCATAAAGTTCTAGGTAAACCGTTTCATGATGGTGTTAATCAAGGATGACTAGGAGTATTTTTTCACATTCATGCATTTAATCTTATGTTTCAAGTCACACCAAAAGACCCACGTGGCTGCGGAAAAGGGAAAAATGAGCTAAGTTTGATGCTTCTTAGCTCAATGGGTATGAAAATGGAAGAAAGGGTTGCGATAAGATTTTTGGAGTGTTTTTACACACTCATCTTTTCTTTATTTGAATGCTCTTAAACAAGAGCATCCTTTTTTTTCTTTTTTTTTTCTTTTTTTTTCCCTTGGCGTAGATAGGACATATGGTGGATAGAGTGAAGTGGAGAGATGGATATGTGGCCATCCCAAACTTTTGGAGGTGGCCACAACTGATATGTGCACTTTGGCATCCTTTCATGAGGTGGAGGGGTAAGAAGATGGTGAGTGAAAAGTCTCAGTTTGAGAGGTTAAAGCAAGGACCAATGAACATTAGCGAGTATGAAGCTAAGTTCATGGAGCTTTTGTGGTTCTGTCCGCATATGGTAGCTACTGATGAAGAGAGAATTCAACATTTTGAGAAGGGGTTGAATGCTGATCTGACCACTCCTGTGCCTGCTTTAGAGAACATGGAGAGGTTCGCCAGCTTTATGGAGTCCATGAGACAGATAGAAAAATTGGTGATTGAGAAGTGATAGACTAAGAGTAAGAAGGTGTTTACTCAGTTTCAAGGACAAGGGTCCAAAAGTTTCAAGAAACTGAGATTTTCTGCACCAATAGCACCACCAAGATTCAATACCCAGACACAATGGACATCGAATAGGGGTAGAGGCCATAGTTTACCACCAGAAGGAGCCCACAACTCAACATCAGTGTCGGTAACAGGACCACCCAGGCTACAGTCAGGGAATAGAGGTTGTTTTATATGCAGAAAGATGGGGCATTTGATGAAAGATTGTTGAGCTAGAGAAGCAAGTGTGACTCAACCTCAGAGGCAGAGTCAACAAGGCTCTCAGAGGCAACAATTTTTGAGTGGCGCTAGAGGATGTGGACAAGAATCCCAAGTTGGTTCGTCGGCACCAAACAACTGAGCATAGGGTCAAAAGCAAGCAACAGTGAGATTCTATGTAATGAATCAACCCGAAGTAGTAGTCAACCCTCGAGTTGTGACAGTTTAGATGAAACTATTTCATTCTGATATGTCTTCATCCTGCTTCGTATCTATTTTAATTGATCTGGGTGCTACGCATTCCTTTATCACTCGAAGAGTGATTCATGACTGCAACATGACTGGCAGTCATAGAATAGATAGTTTGTTATTAGAAACCCCTTTGTTGGGATCTGCAGTGTTGTAGGAGGTGTGTTCTCCCTGCACTCTTTCCTTTTCTGAACTTCACATTTAGATGGATCTTATACCACTTGAGATGCATGGGTTCAATATAATTCTTGGGAAGGACACCCTAGAAAAGTATAAGGTTGTCTTGGATTGTGATTCCAAGCAGGTTGTGTTCACAGATGATGGTGACACATGGATCTTTCAGAGAGATAGAAAGATTCTTCCAACCTGTCTTGTGTCAACTATGGTAGCTGAGAAGCTGATGAGACAAGGATGCTTTGCATTCTTGGCACATGTGGTAGACACCACAATGGAGGGTTCTAATCTTTTGAAGTTCTGATAGTTAGGGAGTTTGAAGATGTGTTTTCTGAGGAACTTCCAAGTGTACCTCCACCCCGAGAGATTGATTTTGAGATTTATCTAATCCCAGGCACACAACCAATAGCACAAACACCCTATAGAATGGCACCTACGGAGATGGAAGAGCTCAAGAAACAGCTACAGGAGTTGCTTGAGAAAGGTTTTATCTGACCGAGTACTTCACCATGGGGTGCTCCAGTTCTCTTTGTTAAGAAGAAGGACGGATCGATGCGGTTATGCATTGATTACAGACAGTTGAATAAAGTAACCATAAAGAACAAGTATCCTCTGCCAAGGATCGATGACTTGTTTGATCAGTTGCGTGGTGCAACGATCTTTTCTAAGATAGATATGAGGTCGGGATATCATCAATTGCATATCAAGGAGAGTGACATACCTAAGTCTGCCTTTAGGACAAGGTATGGCCACTATGAGTTCATAGTTTTGTCGTTTGGACTAACTAATGCACCAATTGCATTCATGGAACTCATGAATAGAATCTTTCGACCTTTCCTTGATCAGTTCATAGTAGTCTTCATAGATGACATCTTGATATAAAGTAGAGATGCTCAACAGCATGAGCAGCACCTCCGTCAGGCTTTAACTTTGCTAAGAGAGCATACGTTGTATGATAAGTTTATCAAATGTGAGTTCTAGTTACCAGAAGTTTCTTTTATAGGACACGTAATATCTTCCTTAGGTATCTGTGTCGATCCTAAGAAGGTAGAATATGTCATGCAATGGGAACAGCCAAAGACACTGACGGAGATACACAATTTCCTAGGACTGGCAGGCTATTACAGGAGGTTCATTAAGAACTTCAGTTATATATCTTTACCCCTAACCAAGTTGACCAAGAAGGAGGTTCCTTTTGTCTGGAATGACAAATGTCAACATTCTTTCCAACTATTGAAAGAAAGGTTAACAAGTGCACTTGTGCTAGTGTTACCTGAGCAAGGGAAGGGGTACTTAGTTTTCTGTGATGCATTTAAGAATGGACTAGGATGTGTGTTGATGTAGGATAATCAAGTGATTTCTTTTGCCTCTCGACAGCTTAAGAAACACAAGGAGAATTATCCAACACATGATCTAGAGCTAGCTGCTGTGGTTCATGCTTTGAAGATCTGGAGGCATTATCTCTATGGAGAAACATTTCGGATTTTCATAGACCATAAGAATCTAAAATATATCTTCTCACAATAAGAGTTGAACATGAGACAACACCGCTGGATGGAGTTAATCAAGGACTATGATTGTACAATTGATTATCATCTAGGGAAGGCTAATGTAGTGGTTGTTGCACTAAGTAGGAAATCATCATCACCAACCTTAGATAAAGCACAGTTGAACTCCTTAGTGTGCTTTAAAAGAGATATGCTTATCTCCTTGAGGCAAAACAATATACAGCTTAAGGTATCGTTGTTAGCTGGGCTGTTAGCTGAGATGCACATAAAACCTACTCTGAGACAGCAGATTAAAGAAGCATAGCAAGTTGATACTGTGGTTCAGCAGATCAGGTCAGAGTATGGTAGTGAGAAGAGAGATGGATTTCATGAGTCAGAGGATCAGGTAGTCTGTTACCATGGTAAGATGGTAGTACCTGATGCTAATGACTTAAGGAAGTTAGTCTTGGAGGAAGCTCATTCTTCGATGTATGAAATGCATCTAGGGAGCACCAAAATGTATCATAACTTGAAGGATATGTATTGGTGGCCTGGATTGAAGAAGGATGTTGCTGAGTTTGTTATGCAGTGTCTGGTGTGTCAGTAGGTTAAAGCTGAACATCAAAAGGCCGCAGGAACAATGCAACCTTTGCCTATACCGCAGTGGAAATGGGATCAGGTGACCATGGACTTTGTGGTTGGTTTGCCTAGAACCACCAAAGGCCATGATTCCATTTGGGTGATAGTTGATAGGTTGACTAAGACAACACATTTCCTTCCTATCAAAACAACCTACACTGCTGAGAAGCTTGCATAGATATATATAGATGAGATAGTGTGGTTGCACGGGGTTCCAGCTACTATTGTTTCTGATAGAGATCCCCAGTTCATGAGTTGTTTTTGGGAATGACTACATAAAGCTTTGGGTACGCAGTTAAGGTTTAGTACAACCTTTCACCACATATAGACGGACAATCCGAAAGGACCATACAAACCTTGGAGGACTTGCTTAGGGCATGTGTCCTTCAGTTTGTAGGAAGTTGGGATTTATACCTGAGCTTGATAGAATTTGTTTACACTAATAGCTATCAATACAGTATTGGTATGGCACCATATGAAGCATTATATGGTATATGTTGTAGATCTCCTTTATGTTGGTATGAAACCGGAGAATATCAACTTTTGGGTCCTGAGATTGTGCATCAAGCAACAGAGAAGATTAAAGTAATACAACAACAATTAAAGACTGCACAGGATAGACAGAAATCATACACCGAAAAATGACGAAGACCTTTAGAATTCCAAGTTGGAGACAGAGTATATCTCAAGGTCTCACCTTGGAAAGGTGTCCTTAGATTTGGAAAGAAGGGAAAGTTAGCTCCTAGATTTATGGGGCCTTATCCAATCATTGAACGGTTTGGAAAGGTAGCCTATAAGCTAGAGTTGCCACCTGAGCTGCATAAGTTGCATCCAGTGTTCCATATCTCCATGCTGAGAAAGTGTCATCCTGACACAGAGTTAGTTTTGCAACCTATGGAGGTAGAATTAAATGATGATATATCATATGTTGAAGGACCTGTGATGATCCTTGATAAAAGAATTAAAAAGCTGAAAAAGAAAGACATATGTCTTGTGAAAGTTATCTGGCATCACCATGGCATTGAAGAAGCTACGTGAGAGCTAGATAAGGAAATGAGGAGGAAGTACCCTTCTCTTTTCTCTTGATGATTTCAGGGACAAAATCCCTGTTAGGGGTGGATAATTTATAACATCCCTGACCTGGGTTATGCTTAAACCCTAGATGTTTTGTTTAATAAAGTTAATTATGTGCTTGCTATTAACTTTTGAAAAGTAATTAAGGTTCAAGAGGAACTTAAATTTCAATTTTAATCATTTTTAAATAATGTTGAAATAATGTTTTGCTTGTTTTGGACTAATGTGCAAATTACCCAAGTTGAGGGGTTAACTTGCAAATGTTACATGATAAATGTTCCTCAAGTGTTGAAGCATCATAAGAATGAGAATGATGCAGAGGTATGGCTGCCACAAGCCTAAGCACTAAGAAAGAGCTTGTTAAGCAATGTTTGTGCATTAAAACCTAGTTTTGGTGTAATGTGCAATTTACCCAAAACCTAGGGTTCAATATGCAAAATACCACCTCTAGAGAGTCCCTCATGTTTCTTGGCATTATGTAGAGAAAATAAAATGAGAGGGGTGTCTCATTTGAATCTCTTTGGAAGAGAGAGAATCTTTATATTAAAATAATTAAGATTTAAGCATAATTGAAACCCTAATTCAATTTAATGCAAAAAAATATATATTAATGGAAGCACCCTTCAACCAATAACGAGATGGTTGAATTTTCATAAGTGTGAACATCCTTGTGCCTTGCAAAAGCCACGAAATATCTAAAGCAAGTGGAGAGCCTACTCACATTAGTTAACTAAAAAGTAATATCCACTCAATTTTGGATATTATTATTATAATGGTTAAGGCACTTAATTTGATTTCTTTTAATTCATGGATAATGAAGAGAAATTACAAGGTCGGGGAGATGGATTCGTATGCAAGGGATAGAGGGGAGTATGTGGCACCAATTTTGGGAGCTAAAGGATTTTTATATCACTTTCTCTCTCATGAAATTCCTTTACATATATCCCATTTTTCATCCACATGAAAGACTCTTTTCAACTCTTCTTTCTTTCCTTGGTTTGGCCGTGCACAAGGGAGCTCAGGAGAAATAGGAGGACGTGCCCCAACCTGTAGGTAAGCTCCATAGTCATCTTCAACCTTGATTTCATGGTGGAAATCGAAAATCAATGCTTAATTTCTTCTTTTCTTCATTCAATCTTCAACCTTAGCCATTCATTTTACTCAAAGACTTGAGGACAAGCCTTTGGAAGTTGAGGAATCTTCATTCACCATTGAAGACGTGGATCTTGAAGCTTGTATTCAATTTTGAAGGCGGGTTATATAACGTGAACCCTTAAATGTCATTATTGCTTGCAATATATTCATCATGTGTTGAACCTTTCTTCTTTCTCGATTTCCTTTTTATTAGTTGTTGAGATCATCATAAAAATCACAAATGATTTCGAAGGTTTGAAGCTTGAAGATTATGATGTCATATTAAGCACACACCTCAACAAAGGAATGGACAAACGGTTTTCATAACCGATTGTGTTGATTCGATTTCAAAACCGAATGAGCTAATTCGGTTTCAAGATTGAATGGGTAGTTGTACCCAAGACCGAATGGGAAATTGAACCCAAGACCGAATGGGAAATTGAACTCAAGACTGAATGGGTAATTTAATTCAAACCGAATGGGTAATTAAGTTCAAGACCGAATGGGTAATTAACTACAAGATCGAATAGGTAATTGAGTTCAAAACCGAATGGGTAATGGATCTCAAGATCGAATGGATAAATAGAACTTCAAAACTGTTTGAGGTTAGTTGCTGATGTGAAAGATGGAGATTCAATGGCACAAATTGATTTAATTATAAATGGATTCCATAATGGATGATCCATTGATTACTAGCCCTAATCGATTGAATTGATTGAAACCCTAGTTGAGGGAATCGATTTCAAGGTTGATTCACCCAAACGGTCTCAAGACCATTTGGAGGTCAAACGGTCTCAAGACCATTTGAGACCAAACGGTCTCAAGACCGTTTGGAGGTCAATGGTTGATTGTGGTGGATGGCTAGAGATCCAAGGGCTACAATTTAATGTACTATCAATAGTTCAATTGATGGATGGTTCAATGAGTACAAACCCTAAATTGATTTGATGTTGGAAACCCTAATTGATCCTTTCGGTTTCAAGATGGTTTGGGCCAAATGGTCTTGAGACCGTTTGAGTCCGTTTGGAGGGCAACGATCTCAAACAATTTGATGTTCATTCAGTTTCAACTGAGCAAACAGTTTCAAAACCGATTGAAGGAGTTAGGGCAAGACCGATTGAAGGTCAAGATACTTCAAGACCATTTGAAGGTCTAATACCTCAAAACCGTTTGAAGGTTTAATTGAATCAAATCTTGTAAGTACAATCAACCCCATGATTTTTGATGATATTTATCAAAGGTAATTACAATGGTTGTACCTTCAAGGTACTTAAGTGATTAGTACCTTTTGAGTGGTTAATCTTTGATGCTTATGAAAGCAATTCCTCAATACACTATGCTAACCCTAAATGTATGCACTTGAATGAAGGGTTAACCTAATCTAATCAAGTTTGAAGTAATTAATATCCTAGGAGGATGAGAGAGAGAGTGAGTCCATACATGTATAATAAACATGTAATGATTAAACCTCAACACTCTCAACATGAATAAAATATGCAATTATGGTATGATTCTTGATAAAGAGATCATTAAACCCTAATTGAGAAGGTTGAGGAATCCTAACCCTAATCTAGGGTAATAATGTAACCCTAATCTAGGGTAATGATGTAACCCTAATCTAGGGTAATGATGTAACCCTAATCTAGGGTAATGATGTAACCCTAATCCAGGGTAATGCTATGTAATGCTATATGAAACCCTAATTCTGGGTAAAGTTGCATAAAACCCTAATTTGGGGAAAAGTTATAAATGAACCTTAATTCAGGACAATAATGTCATGTAAAACCCTAATTAAGGGTGATGTCATGTGAAATCCTAATTAAGGATGATGTCATGTGAAACCCTAATTAAGGGTGATATCATGTGAAACCCTAATTAAGGGTGATGTCATGTGAAACCCTAATTAAGGGTGATGTCATGTGAAATCCTAATTAAGGGTGATGTCATGTGAAACCCTAATTAAGGGTGATGTCATGTGAAACCCTAATCAAGGGTGATGTCAAGTGAAACCCTAATATAGAGATGTAATGTGAAACTATAATTCAATATTGCTATGTAATGCTATATGAAATCCTACCCTAATATAGGGTGAAGGTATGTAAAATCCTAATTTTGGGTTATAGTGCATGAAACCCTAATGTTGGGTAATATGATGATAAACCATAACCCTAATTTGGGTAATGAGAGGAGTATTCCTAATTGATATGAATTGGGAAATCCTAACTCTAATGAGTGAATAATGATGCTCTACCATTACATTGCATAGTACTGATATGTAATTGATATAACTGTTATCATATGTACTAATCATGTAGGTATCATGAGATGTTGGACATAGCCAGGTATGAGCTATGATGTTTAATTATTGAAATCATTTTATGGGCCTTGTGAGCCATAATATGCTTTGTTTCCTAATAAGAGGTAACAAGATATTAATGGGCTTTAAGAGCCATGTGAGATGTCTGTATTGCAAGTATCATGTTTACCTTGGTCAGATGACCTGAAGGTTTTAGTTACCTGATAAGTGGTAATAAGTGTTTTTGATGAATTGAGGGTGTGAATACCCATATTCCATAATCATGATGATGAGATGTTAAGGGATGACAATGCCATGATGTGATTAGGGATTGAGATCCCAATGATCTTATAAAGCTTCAAAAAGAACTTGTTAGAAAATTACACATTCTTTGTAGCATTTATTATAATAAATTATATTTGTAAACTTGACTGATGCTAAAATAATATGGTAATGTACTTAACTAATCAAGTGAAATCTTATCGTGTAGAGCCCTGGCCATAAATCCATCATCGTCAGTAGTTTGGTGATGGTGAAACAGGTTTTCCTACGAGATCTCCTGGAGGGCATACTATTGAGTATGTGGGGGTTATGGGCGTAAATATCCTTATGCCCTAATGGAGGAATTGATGTGATATAAACATTAAATCTCTCAATCCTTCATTATATATGTCGGGATGGATGTATAACTAATCTCCCGATATCGGGATGGATATAACACGAATCTCCTGATAATATTAATGCCGTATCAATGTGAGATAAACATGAAATCTCTCAATTGCGAAGAGAGTACAGCCGCCACTGCAACTCTATAGTGAAGTTGCCAGAATACCCTGGAAAGCTATTTAGTAGAGACACAATATGTCATGCATCTTAATCCTTACACTGACTGGGGAAGATGAGGTCATGGGAATCCGACTCTTCCTTGACTTATGTATGGTACCGATTTCGATTTCACAATGGTCGGTTGGAGTATGAGCGATATACCTCATCTCCTCAGGGCTTAAGTATGATTGTAAAATGTAATCAGTAGTGTAGCATATTTGCTTAAGGTTGAAATACGAGAATCATCGATTGATGTTACTTTGCTTAGCCTATCCTAGATGGATAAATGTTATACATATTCTTCATACTCCTTAATGGATAAGTGATATGCTACTTTATCGAGTTACAACTGAAATGGCTTGAATAAGAATATTGCTCTAATCTGCTTAGATAATTTATTTAATTGTTGTTGAATACTTATGATTCCTCTGCTCAGTTTTATTCCATTAATATGTAATAATAATATTTCTGGAAGAGAGTTATATCTCTCGCTGGGGCAATTTCAATTGTCTCACCCCCGTGGGATCCAACTTTTTAGTTAGACGTAGAAGAAGAGGCAGAAACCCTACTGCAGGGTAAGAGCAGCAACACCAGCAATAGAGACAGTAGTGATATTCCAGGTGGATACACTGGCTGTCATATTTTGTATAGAGAGTCCTATGTGTCATCTCTGTACTCTCAGGTCCTTGGAGTTAGTAGTCAGTGTTTTTAATGAATCGGTCTGAGATTTTGGGCTTGATGCCTCGAGGTTCTTATGTTGTATATGTATAGTTTTATTAAGGCAACTGATGCTTGTAATCCTCAAGAAGAAATGACACAGGACATGTACTTATGAACCAGGATGTAAATAAAGTACATTGGTTCTTGATAAAAGAGTTTTCCTATGTTTGGATCTCTTTGTAAATGGTTTTAATTTTTTAGTGATTTTCAGTAATCCGCTATTAGTGATTGCTTCTGCTGAGTTAATAACATTTTCTTAGGATGTCACCTCACACTATCAATCAATCGTCATGCATAATCTGTATCAAAATAAGCAGTAATAATAAAGTCCCTTGACTTTGGATACCATAGTCCAAAATTTGGGATTTTGGCTAGATACCTTAAACTATTTTTGACTGCTATAAGACATGATTGAAAGAGAGCACACAAACCAACACTAAACATGATGTCAGGTCTAGAGGTAGTTAAGTAAAGTAAAATTCCAATCATACCTCTATAGAGCTTGTCATCTAAGCTTGGTGGTTTTTGACATGGGGGTGTCCATTGGATTGGTGTTCTCCATCCCAAAGCCCTTAAGTAGCTCACTTGTATACTTGCCTTGGTTGATGAAATTTCCATTCTTTGTTTGCTTGATTTGAAAGCTAAGTTAGAATGTAATCTCCCCCATCATGCTCATCTCGAACTCACTCTACATAAGATCACTAAACTCATTGCAAAGATCAATATTAGTTCTTCCAAAAATAATATCATCAACATAAATTTGAACGATAAGAAAATTTTTAGAAGTTTGCTTTAGAAACAAGGTAGAATTTACTTTTCCAATGATATAGCCAAAATCTAACAAAAATTTCTTTAGTTTCTCATACCAAGCTCAAGGTTATTGCTTGAGATCATAGAGAACTTTTTGCAACAAATAAACATGGTTAGGCAGGTTATCATGTTCAAAGCCTGGGGGTTGTGCAATATACACTTCCTCCTCAATTGTACCATTCAAAAACATACTTTTAACATCCATTTGATAAAGAATAAAATTCTTATGATTAGAAAAAGCAAAAAACATTCTAATTGACTCAAGTCTAGCTACATGTGCATTTGTTTCATTAAAATCTATACCTTCTTGTTGATCGTAGCCTTGAGCAACTAACATTGCTTTGTTCCTTACCACTTTGCCACTTTCATCCAAATTGTTACGGTGGACCCATTTGGTGCCAATGATCTTTTGATCACTTGGTCTTGGAACAAGGGTCCACACTTTGTTTCTTTCTACTGCTCCAACTCTTCTTGCATGGCTTGGATCCATCCATCATCCATTAGAGCTTCTTTGAATTCTTTTCACTCCATTTGAGAGATGAAGGCACTTTCTGCTTGTTCTTTGTTGAGTGCAGCCCGCTTCTTCACCCTTTCAAAAGGATTGCCTAAGATGAGCTCCTTTGGATGATTCATTACAAAGTGGGAAGTTGGATCCTTCTTTTCTTCATTCTTCTTGTGTTCATCAACTAACACCTCCTTTCCTTGATCATAGATGTTGAACTCTTTTAAGAGAGGAATCACATCACCTGCAACATCATGATGTGGAACAATATCTTTGGAAGATGGATTAATCTTTAAAAAATCTAATATTTATATATTCTTCTACTTTACATTGTTCTATATTAAATACTCTATATGCCTTGTTGGTAGTGCTATAGCCAAGAAAGAAAGCCTTATAAGACTTCAAATCAAACTTGTCGAGAGAATCCTTTATTTTCAAAACAAAACAAAGACATCCAAAAATATGAAAGAAGTCAATGGAAGGCTTTCTACCACGCGATAGATCATAGTGGATTTTCTTAAGTAAAGGATGAGTAAAACCCAATTTTGCAAAAGTACTGAAGGCTTTGGCCGAAAACTTCTTTGGAATGTTGTACTCTAGAAGCATAGTCCTAGACATCTCCTGTTGAGACCTTTACTTCCTCTCTACAACCCCATTTTGTTGAGGCATTTGAGGTGAAGAAAATTTATGTGCATAGCTGAATTCCTCACAAAAGCATTCAAACAAATAATTTTCAAATTCTCCCCCATGTTCACTGCATATAGAAAAATCCTACAAGAAGCTTTGTTTTCCACTCATTTACAAATAGCTGAGAAAACATTGAGAGTATAACTTTTCAAAATGAGAAAGAAAGTTCATGTAAAGTGAGAGAAATCATCGACAATCACCAAACAATACTTTCTACCATGCAACGATTGTGTATGCATTGGTCCAAATAGATCAATGTGAAGAAGCTCAAGAGTTCTCTTGGTGCCAAGGACTCCTTTGGATTTGAAGGAGGACTTGGTTTTCTTTCCTTGGGTATAAGGTTGGCATTCCTAATCCTTTTCAAAATACAATTTGGGAAGTCCCTTCACCAAGTCATTTTTGCTCAACGTCTTCATTTGATGCATATTTACATGACCAAGCCTATGGTGCCATAAAGAAATATCATTCAAATTGGCAACAAGACATCTACCAACAATAGGCTTTATATAGTTAAGCACAATAATATAAAGATCACCATTTCTAGTTCCCTTATATATGACATTATAGGAGAGGGAATCTAGAAGCAAGCATTCTATAGAAGTAAATAGAACAAGGTAACCATAATCACATGATAACACTTATTAAATTATGATGTAGGACATACACAAGACGTACATTCTTGATGCAAAGTGAATTGCCCACATCACCCTTACCTATTACCTTACCCTTGTTGTTATCCCCAAAAGTCATTGATCCACCTTTCTTCTTTTTGGATTGCTTGAAGAGGTTGATTTCACCATTCATGTGTTTAGAACAGCCACTATCAACAATCCATTGACTTGTAACATACAAGAAAGGAAGATAATCGGTGCCCAATTCAAACTTTGGGATCCAGGGTTATCTTGGGGACCCACTTTATTTTGGGGTTAATCCTCTTCTCCCTGTAAGGACAATAAGTATAATAATGATCATAACTCTTAAAATGAGAACAAACCATAGGGTTCGTTGAGCCAGATGATTTTCCATAGAAGATTGGAGGTTCCTTACTCTTCTTCTTCTTACCCTTACCTTTTCCTTTTGAAGTGCCCTCATATCCTAGACCACTCTTACCACTATGTTAGGTGGAGTGATCTAAGACTTCATTAAGGGACTTCTTCCCTTTGAGGAATACTTGCAAGGCAGCTCTCAACTTATGATTGTCATCAGTAAGAGGGATAATAGAAGAAGTCAAACTAGCAATATCATCATTAGCATGTAGCAGGTTGGCCTCACGACACAGGGCTTTAGTCAAGTAAGAATCTTTTTCAAGAGTAATAGAAGCAACATCCTTAATAAGTAAAATAGGTTTAGAAGATAAATCATTTACTTGAGCAAGTAAACTAGCATTTTCAATTTTAACCAATTGAATATCTTTAAGATAAACATCTCTTTCATCTCTATGAGCATCACTAATAAGCTTAAGTTCAATATTTTTAGTTTTAAGCAACTCAAGCTCATCAAGGCACTTTTTCTTCTCTTCCTTAAGACTAGGTGATATTCTTAAGGTAGATCCCATTCTCAACTTCAACACCATTGTATTGGAGCTCAACATCAAGAAATTGGCCTTGCAAAGAGTCGATGCTCTCAAGATGAGTTTTCTCATTTTGATCAAGAATGTCAAATTTAGCATAATGATCATAAATAATTTTACCCAACCACTTCTTCTTAGATTTATATTTAGAATAAGAAGACAGGGTAGCATTAATCATTTCAATAAGAGTTTCTTTGGATAACTCATGCAATCTTACCTCACTTACCTCACCTATATCTTCACTTGTGGAGGCCACGAGTGCAAGATGGCATTCACCTTCATCGGAGCTTGAGCCACTTTAAGAGGATTATTCCCAAGCTACATGAGCTGCATCCTTGCTTCTTTTCTCCTTCTTATCCTTCCTTATGTACTTACATTCCTTCTTGTAATCATCCTTCTTCTTATGTTTGCTCTTGTGGTGGCTCTTCTTTGCCTTTGGGCATTCATTCTTGTAATGCCCCTTTTGTCCACACTCATATCACCTTGGAGTTGAGGATGATGAAGACTTTCCTTTAAAGTATTTTCACTTGGTGTAGTTAGCTTCATGATCACTAGGGCCATCATCTTCACTTGAGGAGGTAGGAGAGGAAATCAAGTTGTTGTTGAAGGATCATAGCCTCCACTTGAGCTTTGAAGGTAATATCTTTGACTTTCTTTGACTCCTCTTCTTGCTTTAAATCTTCCTCTTAAATGTCTAGCCTTGGCTCATGGGCTTGAATTTTTTCAATGAGCTCCTCCGTGGCTAAGTCTCCAAGACTTCTCACTTCTTCAACTGAAGTCACTTTGGTTTCCCATCTCTTGGGAAGAGACCTAAGTATTTTGGAGTTGATTTCTCCTCTATCCATGGGTTGTCCCAAAGCTTCAAGTCCATTGACAATGGTGTTGAGCCTTGAGTACATGTCTGCCACTCTATCCTTCTTTCCCATCTTGAAGTTCTCAAGTATCCCATTAAGCATGTAGATCTTGGATTCCTTGACTTGTTGCGTGCCTTCTTAAGTGATGCACAACTTGTTCAGAGTCTCATTGTCTATGTCCCAAGGAGAGATCTGGTTGAACTTTAAGGGAGTGAGGGCAACATAGATGATGCTAACTACCTTGGCATTGAGCTACACCTTCTTAACTCTGGCTTCATCTCAAGTGGCTACATCCCTGATTGGCTCTTTATAGGGGAGAATCACCACCTTCCAGATGTCGTAGTTGGTTCCTTGGGGGAATACTTGTATCCTTCTTTTCCAATAAATTAAATTGGTGTCATCGAAGACCGGTGGCCTCATGGAGAAGCTTCCATCTAGGTTGAGTGACCCAAGTAAGTCGTCCATCTTCGCGTCTCATTGAAGATGTGTCAGAGAAGACCGTAACTCTGATACCACTTGTTGGATCTAAGGGCTCTAGAGGGGGGTGAATAGAGCTTCAAAAATTACACAAAACTTGTTAGACCTTCAAGTTACTTCAAATAACCTTAATTGCAAATAATGATTTTGATGGCAATTTAAACATACAAAGCAATGATGAGACAGATAGAAGTAACCAAGATAACAAGTTGTTTTAGAGTGGTTCCACTTTCCAAACTAGGAGAGAGTTAGTCCAATGCCTAGAGAGGCCATGCTCGAGTATTTATAAGATGTCTACTCCTTATATTCACTTCATAAAAAGTTACATGATATGACCTTCCTTTTTTGGGACAAGGATACCCAGCTTTCCTTTTATGCCAAGGGAGCCAACAACCTTACAAAGGACTTACCTATCTGAGAGCTAGTATTATACCTCACAAAGGTCTTACCCATTCTTGCAATCAGCTGGATGCCTTCACCAAGGTCCTTCCCTTCATGCAATGAGTCTTCGGCCTTGAGGATTTACCCACCAAGATCCTTGGATCTTCCACCTTAATCTTCCCTTCACTAGGAGTAGCCTTGATCACCTTCTTCTCCATCTAAAGAACCTTGCTCCTTCTCCTTCTCTTGTAGAAGCTTTCACCAATGGAGTCTTCAAGAAAGGGGATTGCAGAAAGAGAGATCTTGAGAGCCTCACAAGTATACAATGAGGTGGCTCTCTTATAAGAATCCTATCTCACTCATAGTGAACAAAATGAGTTGTAATCAAGAGAGAGAGAAAGGTGCTCAAGTGGACTCAAATCACTCAACTATAGCAAGGACCTTGAATAGCATGAATGAGAAACCTTGGAATGAATTCCAAGAGGTCCTATTTATAGCTGGGGGTGTCAACTAGAGTGTGGGATCACTTATACATGTTTACTAGACGTTTGGATGGATGCAACATATATAATTTTGAGTTTTGCACCCCTCTAACGGTTAGAATCACTTATTCTATATTTTTTGTATAGTGCATTGGGTCGAGTTTCAATAAAGATCACTCGATCGGTCACACTATGCGACAAGGCCAATTTAAATCATTGGTTGAGTTTGTCCTGAGGTAACTCAACCAATCCACTTAAATTGAGGTTGGTCTGCAGAGGGATCAGTCGACGTCTGTGAAAATGAAACTCGACTAATCAACATTCATTTCCAAAATCCATCAAGGATCAGTCAAGTTTGTAACTCGACCGATGAACAACCTGTATTGAATTATACCAAATGAAATTTAAGCAATCAAACGTTGGAATCAAGAGTCCTCGATTTTTTCTCATCTTAGTTACAAGTCATATCATCAATACAAATGATTTACAAAAATGTTCTAAGGTGGTTTGGAGTGTTTTCCATAAAAGTGCATTTGTATTGCTTTTGACTTGAACTAAGCCAAGCTAGGGCTTGAGAAATTTGATCCTTTTCATGTACCTAATGCTTGAAATCAATCTCTAACGAACATATTAGATATATATGAATGGAATGGTTAAGTCATTATCAAAATATGGACAACATATAACACTTACGTCAACATTTCATAGTCTCACTTATCAGGTGGTCGGGGATATCACTCCAAAGGAGGGAGAAATTTATCACTCACAATATGCCTCATGTGTCACAGTCTACCCAATCACCACCTTTTTGATAACTTGTATTTTAGAGTACGTTGTATAAGTGTCAAAGTACACAAATAAAATGTGTTACTGCAATAACTTCAGGTCTAAGGATCACAATGGCCACTATCACATTGAGATATAACTCTGACATGTCATTACATGACTTCCATATGTCAATCTCAAGGTGGGTCTGTACAATACAACTTGTTCTGTAACAAGTAATCATACATCTGTGTTGAGATTCAATATGATGACTAAATAGATATAGTCATCAGTCCCATACATGTTACTCTTATGTATTATTGTTGTCTTACAATATAAACAATAATAACCGACTAGGAACAAAACAACAATGAGTACTCGTCTTATACATATGAACTCATGTTAATGTCCTCAAACCAAACCATATGTCATCAGGTTAAATCACTCTTAGGATGTTATTTGGTTTATTCATTATCTCAATATTGAAACAAAAATAATAAGTGGAATAATTTTTTACTAATAATCAAATCAAGTATGAATATTTCTTTTACAAACATCACATGATGTTTTTTAGGATATATAATCAACAATTACCACTTTACGCTAACATATACTATTTGAAAACAAGAGACCAATACGAATTGTTAGTGTTCTAACTTTTTATGACAGGACTAAGCATATAGAGATCGATTGTTGCTTTATAAAATGAAAGCATCTAATAGGCATCATGGCACCACCCTTTAAACTCTGCTAATAATAAATTACAGTCCTATTCGTAAAAGTATACAATGCATCAACTCACAACAAACTGATTCACAAACTTTGCAATTTTTATCTACTTGAGGTGGAAGGGTTGTTAACATTAGCCAGTTTCCTTCCATGTTACTTCTCTCTCATGGACATTTTATATGAGTATTTATTTATATCTCTTGATACCATGTAATCCCATGCTCCTATTTGGGGAAAATATGTTAGTATGATATAACATGGATTCACACGTTTAACAAATGATAACCCTATGCATAACTTGGAGCATTTAAGTTAATCGGTTAGTCTATCTGATTCAAAATCAGATAACTGCACATGAGACTTATAGGGTATACTGGTATTGTTTAGTGTGGCAAACCCCCTGATATTCTTCGAACTTGGGAATGGTCACATAGATATGATCATTTGGCACAAAAGGGTTAGCCACATTTTCATATCTATATATCTCAAAATCACTCTATGTGCATATGATCGTAACACCCCATGTAGTGCAACCATGTTGTTGTTCTGAAAAGTAAACTTTTGGAAAAATATCTGATATAGCCTATTGCCTAAAAGAAAGACATTGTAAGTTTGTAACCCACTGATCAAACCATATATATGGATTGTTGAGAGAATTGGAAGAAAAAGATTCTAAACTCTCAACAAAAACACTAGTCTAAAACACAAAGAGATGGTGAAAATCTAGAAAGTGATGTCACCCAATGATAAGACCATTACTGGAGTCTGCAAAGATTTGGTAGTTAAAGATTCCAAACTCTCAACAATACATACAAGTCTAAAATACAAAGACATGATAAGCACCTCGCAATCAATTCAAAGGTAATTAGTTATAGTACAAGATTAGAAGCTATTAACAAAGCAATCAAAATCTCAACACATTTTCTTATGTGTGTGGCACTTTCCTGGCTTCCTGCCAACACCACCTGCCTCCAGTCTAAAACAAAATGAGATAGTAGAAATCCAGAAATAAAAGTAATTCGCTGATAAGACCATTATCAGTGTCTTCAGAGACTTGGGAGTTAAAGATTTCAAACTCTGAACAATACACACAAGTCTAATACACAAAGTGTTGTTAATTTTGAATTAAGTTGTTACATGCAACAATGACAGGTGTAATTAAGTTAATAGTTTCGGCCGATACAGATACAAAATGTAGAATAAACCTATGAAGGAGAATAAAAGTAAATAAAGTTAGGATCAAACCAGGTCATTCGTTGAGAAACAAACGTGATATACTTAAAGAAATCAGCATCTTGCAACCCTTTTGGATAGGCACCATTCTCCCAGTCGAACCGGTATGAACCTGAAGAAAAGACGTCACGTTCATCTTATGCAGATGAAGCAGCGCACCACCAGTGCAGGAACCACCGCCTAAAAAGTTGTGCCTTGGAAGGAAAGGAGATAGACTTTCTACATCTAGGAGAAAGTCTCCACATAACACCACAGAAGCGACGGTGGTAGAGAGAGGTCCAGATTTAGGGTTTGCAAACACACTCAAATGACTGACGGTTGTGTGTTCAAAAGATGTGTTTAACCCTAATGACTGGAGTCATATATATAGCCTTATACACTCCAGTAATCTTATTCCTGTTAAGACGTAACCACTCGGTTGGTCTTGTACACATTGCGGAAAATTCCACAAAAAGAGACACTTTCCCATTAGAATTAATAATTTCGAATAGGAAAAAAACAATTAATTAAATGAATAATTAATTATGTAGTTGTATCCTAGTACAAAAAGAAGACGGAAGATGGAAGACATTCTCCACAATCCACAATCTACAAGCCACAATCCACAAGCTACAAGCCCGAGCCCATGCCTGGCCAGGCCAGACAAGGCATGGTGTGTGTGTTGTGGTCACCACACCCACCAAGGAGGTGAGAATACCCTCCTCCTAGGACCCGTTGGACACTAGTGGCCCATGTGATCCTACATATAAGGACCACAAAAGTTCTAGGAGTGAGAAAAATGGGATAAAACTTCTTTGCTATTTGTACTAGAGACAAAACTACTTTTCTCACATGTACTAGTTGCACTACATTGGGCTTAACCCATGCTATATATATGGTTGTAGCATCCATATATCTAACAATCCCCCACAAAGTCCAATGTGTAGTGTGTTCTACCATTCAATCCTCCATATTGTGCTTTTAGCAGATACCTTTTGGTTTGAATCTACCTGAGTTATCCAACTATGACCCCCGCAGGAATTAGGTTAACAAAAGTCTTAAACCTAAACCTTGGGTATAAGAGTATATGTTGGTAACAACATAAGAAAGATATGGTATAAAAGAAAACAATGCATTAAGGCCATGCATACAAAAAAAAATTATGTCATGATTGATAACAGAGAACAACCCAATTCTCCCGTTACGGCCTACACAACATCAATCATTTAATTGGAGTCTCCAAGGACGTACTACTAACATCCTGCCCTAAGACTTGACACCATTCAGAGACTAATCTCTTATTAACTTGCAGTCATGACACTAACATGTTTCCCAGGGGATAGACACACAGATGCATGAAGCATCAAAGTAAATACATAGTGTCATCCAATTCACCTGATAGCTTGTTATTACCACATTGAACCCAATTTGTGGGATCTCCACTCTATTGGGTTGGGTAGCTATTGCCTGCAAATAATGAGGGGTTTCAGTCCCATCCCCAGCTTAGATTTTCCCACTAAAGCTAGGGTAAGACCTTTAGTGAAAGGATCAGCTGTATTTTCTTTGGTACCGACGTAGTCCACAACTACGACCCCATTAGATACTAACTCCCTTACAGACTTGAGTCTGATTTGGATGTGTCTATGTTGTTTTTGATAGTACTTGTTACTCTTTATCTTGGCAATAGTTGTAGTGATGTCACAGTGAACTGAAATTGCAGGAAGCAACTTCTTTACCATAGGTAACTGGACATAAGTCCATGTAGCCATGCAACTTTCAATCTAGTTTCATCTAAAGCTCACAACTCTGTCTCAAAAGTAGACTGAGACAATATGGTCTGTTTCTTAGACCTCCAAGAAACAAATCCTCCTCCTAATAAGAATATATATCCTAAGATACCATTACTCCCAGAGTTGATGGCAATCCAACTTGCATCACTATATCCTTCGACTACAGAAGGATATTTTCCATAATGCAGCCCAAGGGAACAAGTTCCCTTGATATACCTCAAAACTCTGTCAAGATCTTCCCAATGGGTCTTGTCGGGACAACTGGTGTATCTACTTAACTTACTCATGGCAAACACAATGTCTGGACGTGTGCAGTTCATAAGATACATCAAACTTCAGATAATTTGAGAGTATCATAATTGAGACACTGGAACCCCAGTCTCATTCTTGAACAAGGCCTTGGATGAATCATATGGAGTCTTAATAGGTTTACGTGATGTGTACTCAAAACTCTCCAATATCTTCTCAACATAGTGAGACTAAGAGAGAGTTATTCATCAATAGACCTTATGATTTTAAGCCTTAAAATCACATCAGCGACACCCATATCTTTCATCTCGAACTTGCTACACAAGAATGTCTTTGTCTCATTTACTACTTTCATATCGAAACCAAAAAGTAGGATATCATCGACATATAAGCATAATAAAATGAATCCATCATTGACGATTTTATAGTAGAGACATGTATCAAATTCATTAGAAACAAAGCCAAACAATGATATCATAGAATCAAACTTCTCATGCCATTGCTTAGGGCTTATTTCAAGCCATATAATGACTTAACAAGTTTACACACTTTGGACTCATTCCCATGACCCATAAATTCCTCAGGTTGTTCCATATATATCTTTTCCTAAAGATCACCATGCAAGAACACAGTCTTTCCATCCATATGATGGATACAGAGATTATAAATGAAGCCAATGCTAGAAGCACTCAGATTGTGGTCATACGGGAAATAGGGGAATATGTATCAAAATAATCTATTCCTTCCCTCTGTGTGTAACCCTTAGCAATTAACCTAGCCTTATACTTATTGATTGTCCCATTTTCATTAAGTTTATTCTTAAAGATCCATTTGCAACCAACTGCAGAACAATCAGGAGGAAAATCCACTAATTCCCAAGTTCCATTTGAGAGAATTGATTGGATTTCATCATTAACGACTTCTTTCCAAAACTTAGCTTCTGGAGATTCCATAGCTTGTTTGAAAGTTATGGGATCATCCTCAACATTGTAAGTGAGAAACTCACTTCCAAAGTCCTTGGATGTCCTAGACCGTTTACTTCTCCCTGGTTCAACTATTTCTTCATAATCATCAGATTTAAAAATAGTTTGTTCTGAGTCACCCCCCACACATTTGTCATCCTTTCCACGTGCTCGGGAATGGAACCTGTGGTGAATGAATCCTCTTGAGATACTTCATTGGGCACACCAGATTTCATGGGAAACACATCCTCAAAGAATGTAGAATCATGTAATTCCACAATTGTATTGACCTCGATGCCTGAGATATCAGATTTTACAATCAAGAATCTATAGGCATAAATTGTCTCTATATATCCCAAAAATATGGCATCAACCGTATTTCTTCCTTTTGTGTTTAGGGACAAGTACCTTACCAAGGCACCCCCACACTCGAAGATATTTGAGACTCAGTTTTCTTCCTCTCCATAACTCAAACAGATTACTCTCTACATATTTATGGGGAACTCTATTTAGAATATGGCAAGCCGTAGTCAAAGATTCCCCCCACATGAAGTTGGGTAGACTTGAGGTTTGGAGTAAAGAATTTACCATATCTATAAGGGTTTGGTTTTTACGTTCAGCTATCTCATTAGATTGTGGTGAATACAGAGTAGTAACCTCATGACCGTATACCGTGTAATTGACAAAATTCTAAAAACAAATTCGAGGTATACTCTCATCCCCTATCAGACCTTAATCATTTAAGTACTTTGCCGGTTTGAGTTTTAGCTTCTTTCTTATAAATTTTAAATTTATCTAATGCCCCATCTTTACTTCTAAGTAAAAATACATAACAGTATCTACTAGCATCGTCAATAAAAGTTATAAAGTAACGTTTTTGATCCCTTATAGAAATACTATTAAATTCACAGATATTTGTATGCACTAAATCCAATATTTTTGAATTCCTATTCACATAATGAAAATGTTTCCTAAATAATTTAGCTTGCACACATATTTTACATTTATTATAGTTAATTTCATATTTAGGGATTAAATTTAGATTCATCATGCGTTTCATTGAGCCAACATTCACATATCCCAAACACGCATGCCAAATATCAGATGATACAAGATTCAAGCATAAAGAACTATTATCATTCAAATTTAAAATAGAATTTGAAATAGGTTCTATAAGAATCTTAAATAAGTTCTCCATATCACAAAGGTTCCCCTTGCAAAAAAATAAAGAATCTCGAAGGTGAGTAATAATATCTCTATTACATTTATAATCTATTCTAAAACCATCTCTAACTCAAATTGCGCCACTAATAATATTGTGTCGTTTTGATGGAATACGCCTGACTCTATGAAGTGTCATAACCTTTACTGAAGGAAACTTCAAGTCCACCCGTCCTTCACCTTTGACTTCTACAATGCTGGAATCACCTAAAGTCACTGATCGACCTTTAGAGACCTGATATGACACAAACAGAGACTTGTCAGTACACACATGCACATTAGCCCCAGTGTCTATAAACCAATATAGTGGTTCAAAAAAAGAAAGAACTTCAGGTTTTACAGAAACGTATCCATCATTGAGGTTCAAGGATGCAATCATCATGTTGACCACAACCTCCTCAGTTGTAGATGCGACAACTTTTTTAGCCTTATTTGAAGGACAATCCTTGTTCCAGTGGCCAACCTGTCCAAAAATCCAACAAGGTTTATTCTTCAATTTCTTCTAGATCTTGACCTTAGGTTTAAGTGAATTCTTAGATTTCTTATCATTGTTCTTAGCAATAGTAAAATTAACAGTCGCGTTAACATCAATTGGTACTTTGATAGTCTTCTCTTTCAGATGCTCTTCCTGAATGTTGATATCCATCATGAGATCGTTCATTGACATGTCTCCTTTGCGGTACTTAAGAGTCATGCCAAACGACTCTCAAGATTTTGGGAACTTCTTGATGATTGACATAGCAACAAATTTTTCAGGAAGTGTCATGCCCGCATCAGCGGGCTCTTGCACCAAGAGTTGAAAATCGTGTGTTTGATCAGAAGCATATTTACCCTCAGACATGAAACTTAAAAAATTTTGTAACACAATATTTTTTAGTTTCCTGATTCTCAGTATTGTATTTCTTTTCTAATGCTTTCTACAGAACCTTAGATGTAGTAACTGGCGGCTTAGAGTATGAGTCATACAGTTTGTTGTTTAATGCAAACGGAATCAACCCTTGGCATATTAGCATTATCAGGAATAATTTTATCTACTTTGGGTTCGTCTTCTTCTAAATACTGATCATATCCTACCATGTTAAGCCAGATTTGCATCCTACTTTGCCAACGAGCAAAATAAGTTCCAGTAAATTTTTCAAACATACTGGACATGTCAATTTTTAGCCAGAACCAACCATAATTAACTAACGACAAATAATGATTTCTTTAAAACTGTTGTTAATTTTGAATTAAGTCGTTACATGCAACATTGACATGTGCAATTAAATTAACAGTTTAGGCCGATCCAGATAAGAAACGTAGAATAAACCAATACAGGAGAACAAAAGTAAATAAAGTTAGGATCAAACCAAGTCGTTTGTAGAGAAACAAACATGATATACTTAAAGAAATCAGCGCCTTGCAACCCTTTTAGATAGGCATCGTTCTCTCAGTCGACCCGGTACGAACCTGAAGAAAAGACGTCACATTTGTGTTGACAACAAACATTGCAGACGAAGCAGTGCACCACCAATGCAGCTCAGCAACCGCAGGAACCACCGTCTGACAGGTTGCGTCTTGGAAGGAAAGAAGACGAACTTGCTACGTCTAGGAGAGAGTCTCAACATAGCACCACAGAAGCGACGACGACAAAGAGAGACTCTGACTTTAGGGTTTGCAAACATGCTCGAACGGCTGACGAATGTGTGTTCGAAAGATATGTTTAACGCTAATGGTCAGAGCCATATATATAGCCTTACACGCTCCAGTAATCATATTCCTGTTAAGATGTGACTACTCGGTTGCTCTTGTACACATTGCAAAAAATTCCGTAAAAGAGACACTTTCCCGTTAGGATTAATAAATCGGAATAAAAAAGAAACAATTAATTAAATGAATAATTAATTATGCAGTTGTATCTTAGTACAAAAAGAAGACGGAAGACATTCTCTACAATCCACGAGCCCGTGCCCGGCCCGACCCGACCAGGCGTGGCACGTACGCGTGCGTGCGTGTGTGTTGTGGTCACCACACCCACCAAGGAGGTGAACATACCCTCTTCCTAGGACCCCTTGGACACTAGTGCCCCATATAATCATACATATATTGACCACAAAAGTTCTGGGAGTGAGCAATATGAGATAAAATTTCTTTACTATTTGCACTAGAAACAAAACTACTTTTCTCATATTTTCTCATATGTACTGCACTATATTGGGCTTAATCCGTCATGTTATATACATGGTTGTAGCAGCACTCTAACACAAAGACATGATGAGTCCCACCTAATCAAATCAACGGCAAGCAGTTAGTTCAACGAAGAAGCTATTAACAAACCCATCAAGATGTCAAACACAGCTCTTTGTGTGCGTCGCACTTTCCTGCCAACACCACCTGCGTTACAGTGTCCTTTGATCCATAGGCATTAGTCAATAAACAACAATATAACCTATAAACTCCCGTCTAACAGTGCCCCAAAAGGTAGAGAATATTTTCATGTTTGCTGACCTCATGACCTGTTTTCTTCCCCTACCTACTAATCACATGAGGGATAATGGTGCTGCTCAGAGTAACAGGACAGAGCCTAAACACCCCTCAACAACACACTCCTGGGATCATGGCCTTGTCTCCAGCTCTCGTACATGCTCCATGTGGCATCGGCCTGGTCATGACCGCAATTTGCTTTACACAAACCGCAAAACTTGTCTTTCCATTACCCTGCAACTGTCAGGTTTTGTATGCCACAAAAATTTTGGTCCCCGGCGGGTGTGCTGGACTGTCAGGGGGATGCCTTTTGGGCTGAATTTTATTTAATGAGCTAATTGGCACGCTATCCTCACATGATATTCTTCTAACTGCTCTCCTTTTCCTGTCTCTCACTCTCTCCCTCTCTCTCCTAGTTAGTCATATGGTGTTGTGATCTTAACGAACGATAACTAGAAATCATGGCAGGCTGGGGTATCCGATTATGAAAAGAGCAATTTGGCAAATCTGAAAGTGTTTTACTAATGGGCAATGAGGACACCAACTTGATTGTTTAAGAACATTGCGACTAATGTGTATTGTCTCCTCTCCCATGTGCTTTGAGCTTAAGAGTTCTATAATTAGAGATTCTAATGTGGGTCTAAAAGACGAGTACCATCAGAAATATTCAAAGTCCGGATACACAGATCTGCCGCAATTTTTAAGGACAATAGTTAGGTGTTCACACAGAATAGAGTGCTAATCACTATTATAACTATGAATTTGAAAAAGAAAATCAAACGCTAAACCAAGTAATGAGATCAAGAAAAATGTATTTCATATAAAAGAGATACTGTAATTGGACAAAGCAGCTCAGATGTGGCATGAGGGAGAAACTGCCCCTCCCATCATTTTCCATGCGTGTTATAGTGTAAAACCTGTAGTATTAGCTGGCTGGCCTCGGCTTGATGTCATCAAGCTGTTGCTTTTACTGCACCTGTCCCCTCAACCGATACAAAGGTCCCATGTCAAGATGGGCACAAGCAATATGCAATTCAAGAATCAAAGTTAGGAGATTGCAAGGCAATAAGTCAGAATAAAATAAGGTAATATCCAGGGGGAAAAATAATAGACGCTCATTCACGAACATCAAGAGAGATAAGTGGGGCAATAATGCTCAACGAGCAGTCGATTTCATGCAGAGGGCTTGAGAGTACAACAACCCGACGCAAACCCAATCTACTTGCATCAAACCCAGTCTACTTGCATCAAACCCAGCCCAAAAAGAATCATTATCGCTGTTGATCAAACTGTAATGCCATTGCCCTTCCACCTGCAGTGTCCATATAAGGACAGGACACAGCCCCAAACAAGCAGAAGCCACTCGACACCACCAGTACAGTGGTTCTTTCGCTTGCTCCTATCCCGAAGCAGCATTTGACGTAGTAGGAAGAGTAGGAGGTTCTTAGGGATCACCGAAGATGGGAGAGGTCTCTGGGAAAGTGAAGCTCCTCCTTGGAGTTCTGTCCCTGCAGCTATGTTACGCTGGGTTCCACATCGTCTCCAGAGCTGCGCTCAACATGGGTATCAGCAAAGTCGTGTTCGCAGTATACAGGAACGGCATCGCAGTCGTGCTGCTGGCACCTTTTGCTTACTTTCTAGAGAAGTAAGTCAACACCCTGATAAAGGGGTCTCTCCTCAACCAAGTTGTGCTTATTGGCTTCTGCATCAGGCCAAGAACTCAATGTCTTTTTTGTTGGAATTATATTGTACAGGAAAAACAGACCACCTATGACATTTTCCCTGCTGCTTGAGTTCTTTCTCCTGGCGTTTTGTGGGTAAGTTTGATAAGGCTAGATCGAGACAAATCTGGCTACATCCTTAAATCATGAAATTCAAAACTTTATCCTTTACAACTTTACAATCCTATGGCTTTTGCTCCAGGATAACTGCAAACCAAGGTTTCTATCTTCTGGGTCTCTATTACCTGTCTCCAACTTTTGCTTCTGCCATCCAAAATTCCACGCCTGCTATCACTTACGCAATCGCAGCAGCTTTGAGGTACTAATATAATTAATTGAACCTATGGGTGACACATCTCATTGCTACAAATCAATATGTTTATTTGCAACGAATGTGAAACTCACCCAAATATGCATCTGCTTAATTATGTTGTTCCATAAGTCTGACCACTCGTTTACTCCCTCAGGATTGAGCAGGTGAACGTTTCTGACAAGCACGGGGTGGCGAAACTGGTGGGAACCTTCATCAGCATAGCTGGTGCCACCGTGTTGACACTCTTCAAGGGCCCTCTCCTCCTGAACAACGGACAACATGATGCAAACCTCACAGAGTCCATTACTAACGCTTCCTCCTCTCCAGTCCTAACAAGCCAGATCCATAACTGGACACTGGGTTGCATCTACATGCTCGGCAACTGCCTTGCATGGGCTGCTTGGATGGTTCTTCAGGTAAAATCTCCTATGCGAATCATTGCCTAGTGGGTAATCGAGCCATGGCGGGAATCATTTGAAGTTTGCCAAAAATTAATCAGCGAGTAATGTTTTGATCAAAGGTTGCTCTTTTAACCCCATAGGTACCGGTGCTGAAACGCTACCCAGCACGGCTCTCAGTCACGACATGGACATGCTTCTTCGGCCTGCTGCAGTTCCTGGCCATAGCGGCCTTCACAGAGAGAGATGTCGAGTACTGGGTGGTCACATCAGGAGACGAGCTCTTGTCGATCCTCTACGCCGTGAGTCATAATCTTAGAAATGCGTGTCATATACTTCATGTTTATTCCTCCTGGTAGTTATTCCAAACAGGGGGCCTAGTAATACTGTACGATCATTACTCATTAGCTAGAAGCCAGGGATCTAATACGGATGCAAACACTGCAAACAGTACAATTGACGGATTCTTTTAGCAAGGTCTGATTTTTAACTCTCTATAATCTTTTTGTCTTCACAGGGTCTTGTGGCTTCGGGGATCTCTTTCTCCCTTCAGATATGGTGCATCGACAGGGGGGGCCCTCTGTTCGTGGCTGTGTTTCAGCCTGTTCAGACGGTTCTTGTCGCCATAATGGCATCTTTAATACTCGGCGACCAGTTGTATTTTGGGGGGTACGTAACATATTCATATGTATACCCGCGCTAGCTTCATCATAATCAACGAATTCTCAGTCGGACAACATAAATGTTTGGAATTGATAGTCCAGATGTCAATTTTACTGAAAGAGATCCCGTTTCCTCTTCTTTATTCAGGTTGATGGGGGCCATTCTGATCATGATAGGCCTCTACTTCGTGCTGTGGGGGAAGAGCAAAGAGAAGATTGGTGGAGGAGCTCGGAAGGGAGACGATGTCACAGAACCACTACTGGTCGAAGACAAGTCAGATGCCTCAGATGTGCCGTAAAAGCTTGTAGATTTGAGAGTCTTCATCAGCAAAAAGAAACTATAGTATCATATATTTTGGTTTGTAAAACACTTATAGATTATAACGAGAAGCTGGAGCGCGCTTTGTCAACACAAAATTCCTTCTTGTTGCTGGTCCTGTTCTCAAGAACAAGAAGAAAGTTCCCTGCTGCTCTTTCTGTAATGTAAGACAAACCACCACTGTAGCCCTGGTCATCCCCTACCCTTGCCATGACTGCAATTGTAATCAAACTCCCACGTTTTGCTTGTGGCTGTACTCTACTGTTGCATTAAGAAAACTGAAAGGTGTTGATAACCACATTTGTCTACACTCTGCTCGCACAGTAACACGACATAGATGCAAGGAAACGACGACCTTTTAATGAAGCGTTTTTTTGTCCCAGAACCCTCCATTCTTTTCCACAAATTCCAGATATGCTCCCAACTTTTATTAAATCTCACATAGGTGTAGGAGTGGATTGGATTTTCGTGAACCTCATGCAACTGGAATAAATTCATGCCAAATTGACCCGGTCCAAATAAGAGTTGTAAAACCAATCGACCAAATTGACATGGAACTTCAGAACTTAACCCGAGCTAAACGTGACCTGAAGTATATTTGAACTGAGTTGACTTGAAGAAAAATTGGCGTAAATAGAAAGTTGAAATAGATATAGTGATAAAAGGGCGTACTTGAGTTAACCTTTCAAAATCAAAATGACACATTTTTTTAAACGTATATATTTTTTCCAATGCTGGCAGGATCAAGTCTGCTTGTTAGACCCAACTTTAACACGGTATACTATTTTTTGCTACTCTAGAATTAGGCATGGCTAAACAACATAACCCAACGTGGCGCAATCCAACCCTATCCAATTCAGGAATTCTGGATTTTAAAGGCTATGTTTGCGTTTTGCCTTTGTTTAGGTCGTGTCAAACTTAGTCCGGGTTAGGTCAAATTTAGTTTTGATCGGATCAAATTTAGTTTATGTGGTGTCGGATGTAGTCCAGAATAACTTGAGTTTGTGTCTAGTCTCATAAGTTTCATATCGAGTTTCATGTCTGCATACATTTTCAGCTATAATTTTTTAAATATATAATAAAATAATTATAATTATATTTGAACGGATTGGGAGGGATCGGTTGCGTTTAGGTCTGGTTAATGACGGTTAGTGTATATTAGGACTAAAAGTTTATAATTATACTCTGTTCATATCAATTTAAGTTTGAATTCAGCCGGGTTGGTTCAGGTCATGTACACAAAAACACTACCCAAATTCATGACTAAAATAAAGGAATGTAAAAGAAAAAGACAATAGCATCACGATGATAAAGTAGATAAAACAAGATAATGGGGTTGCTTAGCATTTGGTAGAAGTTAGGAACTACTCAGAATTTTTATAAAAATAAGGGGGATTGGGAGAAAAACTAGAGCTGTTAACTAGTAGCGCTTATACGGATTCCGGTGCGCAACACCTTTCAGATAAATTCTGTATCCTTGTCCATGTCTGTATCAAGTTGCAGACCTCCAACCTGTAGCTGTCTTGGGCCAGAGCTGTCTCTCGTAAAGGCAACACGCGGCTGGACGTTGGCATCACGGATGGGTTACTGAGAAAATTTGCCTGGACGGAAAATCATTTTAGAAGGCTGCGCCCACTTTGGGATTGGAGTAGTGTGTATTCATATAGAACAAGCCAGGGAATAATACATACAGGACAGAGTGACCGAATCACAGACAGTTAGTCAACCGAGATCCCTTTTTTCTTTTTGGTTCATCAAACAATTTCCCTTTAGAAATCTGTGGTCCTTTTCGATCCTTCTACATTACTCACATACTCACAATTAGGGGACAGGAACTGGAAAAGTATAGTAACAAGGAGCCAAGCAGAAACGCCACAATACACTGTCCCCTGCATGCATGTGTTACTTCACACAGCTTCTCGTACAAAGACATATAGAGACAAATCCCTGGTCCAATTCAATAATTTAGTACCAATCATCTATAGCGGGTTAACTCAAGAATGTGTCATCGTTAAAACCATAGTAACCGACAATTCGATGGATAAACCCATTCTCCCAAAGCTCATTAACCTCCTAACTTTACATCTGAGGCACCCTTCATGGGGGTAGCAGTCAAAACCCATACCCTTCCAATATTCAATAAGCAAAACATGAGAGGACTGATGGTGTGAACAGCCTATTGTTCCTAAATCCTAAGGGTATTCTTATATTACTATGTTGGTACTCATGAGAATGACACTTGACTCAATTCAATAAGCACAACATGTACAAGATAACGGTCAAACTTTGGGACCTAACGAGAAACTATACAATGGCGTATCTTGAGAGCTGTGTGGCCTATCTAAACCCAACAAATATTGATGCAAACTATATAAACCATAATTATAAATATATGTATGTTTTACTAAGAGTATTTTTGAAAAATGGGACTAAATTAACAAGGAACATTTTCTCACAAAACCATGCAGCCTAGATACACTGTAACATTTGGACCCACTGCTCAATGCTTTAGTAGAGTTTTAGGAATGATGACTGGCTCCACAAACTACCACTATCGTTAACTGTGCACTTTGTCCTTACTCATGTGCAAGTCAACATCAACTTCCCGACTGGTTACTAATCCTTGTATTACTCTGGACTGACCATACTTAATCACATTGTTCTTTAGTGACGGGCTCCCTGAAAATGAGGTGCACTTTGGTGATTTGGGTAGTTCAATCATTCTTTTTCAAATCATTTTCTCTGAGACCTCAAATCTTGGGACGTTACAATCTCCCCCACTCATACTCTTACTTACTCGTCAAGGCTCAATTATATGACCTTATAAGATTTTTATATTTCAATACAAACTCGGAAATGGCCCATAGACACCCAACTCCCAAGCATGGAATACCAACACGAGTGTCACAAACTCAAAAATCCATAAATTAGATAAGTTATCAGAGTGTGAATGAGGAAGTAAAAGCATAAATGAACAATTATCTTGATGCATAGATAATAAATATTCTCATCATTCAACATACATATTAATGTAACATGAATTATTACAAATTAGATTTACACATTGAAAAGGAAAATTTGCAAGTCTATGAACATGTATACTATGTAGAATCTTAGACAATAGGTACATCATGTACACTAGCTCTATAATGAGCTAACTATAATTATCTAAAACATGAAATTACAAAATCATTATATGTCTAGATGATTTAGGCATGTTCCATTAATTTCTAATCATTTTAGCACATCCATGTATTATTATCTAATCTAAATTAATAAGCATATAATATCATAAATCATATACAATATATAATATATTTGAAAATTAATACATATGGCACCAAGTAATTTAGATTGATAAAACTAAAATCAATCCTAAAGGATAAGGCATAACAAGAAAAATGTAAGAAATATTTTAAAATTTTGGTATGTTACAACATTCTACCCCCTAAAAGGATATCATACTCAAAATCTACCCATCCATATCCAACTATACTTAGATGCACCTCTTAGCAAAAGTAAGGTTCTAGGTCATTAGAGTTTTCTAATATCTCATATATTCTACCACACAAGCATGAGTAATCGAATCACATAAACATGTTCGTTAAGAAAATATTTAGATTCGATCATAGGTCCTAGTTGAGGTTATACATACCAATAGTTTTTAAGAAAGTTAAAGTACAAGGACATCAAGCTCATACTTTTATCAATTGCTCATCCTTTGTTTTTTCTCTTGCATACCTTAGTAGTTTACTTCACTTATTTCATTGTTCCATATAGGTAAGATAGATTTTGAAACTTATTTTAATTATCCAACTAACATTTGTGGTGATCAAATTAGAATGGTTTACCCATTATTCCTAGTTAGGTACAACTATATCCATCTGACCTTAATACTAGATTATATCCATGAATTATTTATTTTAACCTCCATTAAGTTCAGGCGGTCCTTAAGTTAAGATACATTCCAAGTAAAATAAGAGTACAAGACTCCACCACTTAAAAGAAACAAAAATAATAACCAATCCAACCTTGTAGAGAGACAAAATTGGTACATTACTAGGTCACATATATCTAAAGGTTCTTCTATGGACACTCTACATCACATTTAGGCCTAGAGTCTCATGGTTGATCCAACTAGTCCAGAGGTTCTTCACTCAACGTTTACTCTACTGCTCAAACCTTTTGTAGTAGTTACTTGGTTACAAAAACCATCCAAAAATAATATAAAAGATTTTCTTTTGTTACACATAATTTAGTAATGAAAGTAACTTCGACGGTAAAAACTTTGCGATGTAAATCAAAAAAATTGTGCTAAAATTGATCCTAGACCAAGTGAGCCACTTTCCACTACACGTTTAATATATAATTATTCTATCATCACTTCATTCCACTAATAGAGTATAATTCTTCAAGCATCTAAAGGGGAATATAAAAGCATCTTTAACTTATAAGAAAAGGAGAGAAGAATGTTTCTTACTACACATTGTAAACTTCTTATGAGTCCTAGTAAGGCTTGTCATCCATGATCCTCACTTCACCCTATTTTTAACTTACATTGCCACATATCATGACATAGAGGAGTCATATGATCATCCCAATATTATGGGGAGGGGTTCGTGTTGGGATTTTAGGGGAGACAGAGAAGGCAGCGGAAACAAAAAATTTCTCCCCCAACCCATACCGAGGAAACGCGTCAACGTCTATATAATAGGAAAGGATGGTTTGTGGAATCATACCTTATCCCGAGGCTTGCTCGGCGACAATACCTCGCGCAATGCGCGGTCTTCAACTCCGGTCTTGGACGGTGTCTGTGCAGCTCCTGGTCGCACCGGGACTGACGACTCCTCCTCCTACCGGACTGTCAGATGACAGTTGTCCTCCTAAGCGGCAGTGTCCTCCCGCCTCTGTAGTAGTCCACACGGACCACCTGGAACTCCACTCTCCTTGTCCCACAAGGAAGTGGAAGGAGTCATACCCTCCTGTTGATGTACTAGTCGCCAACACACTCTCCTGCTACCAGTTGCAACTGCAGTTGTCCTTCCCTTGCTGCACCTCCCTTTTGCGGGAAGCACTTGCTCGGGCTCTCTCTCGGTTACCAAAACCAGAGAGAAAGACAACTTCGCAAAGCAACCGGCTTGCATTGAGTTGTACTTTGAGAAGCCCCCAATACCCCTATATATATAGGCGGGTCATGGGACAGGGTTCTCTGTGCCCGGCAATATGGGACTAAAGCAGGAGTAGAAGGGTTCGAGAATTTTCCACAAAAAGCAACCGGTTCGCAACTTGAAATGATCGGTTCACAACTGAACCGATCGGTTCGGCCATTGAGCCGATCGGTTGGACCTGAGCCGATCGTTTGGGGCACTCCAACCGATCGGTTGGTGCCCTGAACCGATCGGTTCATGGTCCTAATCCGGCTCAAAAGGACTTTCCTTGTTTCGTTCTCAATTGGTATCGTATACCAATGTTATTCCCAATCGAATTGGGCAATTTGAAACCAAAGGAAAATTCTTACCGACATGACTTTCCCAACTGGTCGGTTGCACCAGTGGAGCCGATCGGTTCAACTCTTGAACCGTTCATTTCAACCTGGGCATGAGCCGATCGGCCTGGACACTCCAACCGACCGGTTCAGCACCTCAGCCGACCGGTTCATCACATGAGCTGATCGGTTGGGAGCACAGGTTGGGCAAAATTAGTCAATTGCGATTTCAATCAATCCGATACTCCAATCAATGCGTCCAACACCTTGAACCATATGATATTGAGCTATCGACTGATTGAGTGTTTAATTGAACTACTAAACTCCTTTAGTAATCAATCTAAACATTGCTTTGTGGACACAACTCCTCTTCCAGGTTAAATCCTATGTGTGTGACCCTGCAGGTCCATTTCACGTTGGCAGTGAAAGTCCATAACACTTATGACTTCACATGCAAAGAGCGGTGCCTAGTCACACATCAATGCTACCCAAGTAAAAATAGAAAGTTGGAGAACAACTTTCATCCTACAATTCGTGAATGGTGTTACAGTGAATGTATAATTCCTTTGTCACTGATATCCCGAATGAACTCAAGGCATGGAATAGTCATCCTGTCAACGTTCATTCACTTTCTTGATCTCAGAGTAGATTGAAGGAGATATGTATGACATCAATATCACATAATGATTCACACATGCGTGCGCACGCCTATCTCAATCCTACTCATCAAGTGGCCTTGGATATCAAACTCCCTCAGGAGGGACAAATCCCATATCTATCACTCACCCCTCAAAAGCCCCATGTGTCAAAGCCACCCAATCATCACCTTTATAACAACCCATGTTTCAGGACTGCGTTTGATGATGTCAAAGTGTGCCCAACGACATGTGTTGAGTGTAGTGATTTCAGGTCTAAGAATCACACTCACCACCATCACTGTGAGTACTGACTGTGACTACCATCTCATGGTTCCATGTGTCAAACTCACGGTGGGTCTGTCCGGTACCTTGTTCTCTAACAAGTACCTATGTGTTTGGTTTGATATCTCTATATCATGACTAATGAGATTCTGTCATCAACCAACACCACAATCTAGTCTTATGTGTCATGGTTGTCTATCTACCTTCCACAATGACATCCGACTAGGGACATAACAAGAATGTACAAACTCTTAGCATCCGTATGATCTCATCGTTTAGGTCCTCAACCTGAAGGCATACGTCATTGAGTATTTTCATTCTCTAGACATTCAATCTGTTCTATCACTATCTCATATGACTGAACCAGAAAGAATTGGAAGCTTGCCTTTGATGTTTATCAAATCAATCTTAATGTATCCCACCAATCATCCCATGATTGGCTCTCAGGGCATACATACCAACAGTTCGGGTTTTCCCATCACTTGTGGGTTCATGACCCTAGTGTCTTCACAATACAACTGAACTATATATTACCCATCACTTCATTATCCAGGTATTCCAAAATTCACACATCTTAGGGGAAATAGCTAGACATCCATTTACATGGTGAGGGTGAGGGGGTGCCTTACTAAGAATCTTTATTGAAAACCTATAGCTAATGTGAACTAACCCTCATATATGAGGCATCTCAAGCTTATATAGGATAATGTTCAACCCTTAGGTAGAAAGCTTTAGGAAAAGTTATGTTGAGGCAAATCTATGTTGAAGGCAAGACGTGTCCTATCATAATGGGGAATTTTAGATTTTCAAATAAAAAATGAACATCAAAACTCTAAATATTACATTGGGGTTCGAAAATTGTTATCATGCATGCTTCATTCTTAAACTACACTAGTCGAGAATGCTTGTGAAAATGAAATCCCTAGGCAGAATAGCGCTCCCTAATGGTTATGCATAAGCATCTACGATAGAAAAACCTATCTAAAATAATGCACACATAACAGAGTGCCAAGATAGCTATACTTAGTCAATATCACATTTCAAAAGCTTTTTACCATAATCAATGATAACATGGTATGGGTGTTATAAAACCTAGATCAATAAGAATGATAAAATATCAAATTGAGTAAAAAAGGAAGTTATGCAAGAGAGTGCTTCATTATTTTAAATATAGGTCCACATTCATTTTAAATGCCATAAAATAATAGGGGATTGCACATACCTTATGTGTCTAAAAGTTAACTCTAATAAGGCACTTGGTACACTATGTCACCTCTTCCTCCTAGAAGCATATTATTTTATGTCATCCGAAACAAATCAAACATGTGTATTCATTCTCAACTTATATATATTTATACAGTTCTTACCCTATTGTCGATCAAATGATGCCATGTTAGGGTTTATAATCGACGTACATTCATATATGAATAAGTTAGTATTTCTCCCACTAGTACTAATAACTAGTTGCCGATATGAATACATATATGTATATAGTGTCTTGTCATATTATTCTCTTCCCTACATAATATATTATCAACTTTGGTCCACTGGGTTAAGTTATATACTCCCACTAAGTAAACTTATGGAAATGCTCTTAGGGTGAGGTTATAGGGTTTGAGTTTTGCATACATTCATATATCAATACATAAGTACCACTTATTACGTAAATGTGGAAACCAATATGTATACATTACCATACTATATTTTTCAGCCGTATTATATGTACTCCTTCTCTCATATAATATTTTGTTCAAAGTTTGTCAAAGTAGATAAAACACTTCTGATATTCATATTGTATATCTAAATATTAAAAATATGTCCACACATCTAGGATTTTGAATATTATAGCATGATAAAAATCACTATTTAGAATATACTTGATCTCCAATTATTTGGTTCATTTATCTATAATATATATGGTATACACTAAGGATATAAATCGCATGATATAGGTCATTTTACTAGCTAAGTTGCATCGTCATGAATACCCTCAATTATCATCTTATTTAGTGCTTGATATTCAGGTTTATAGATAAGGTTCTACATAAGTTACATATGACCAATTGGTTTGTGTGCTTCTCATTGTTATGTACATTATTCTAAGTATGTTGTAATCACCATTATCATGTAAACTATTGTTTAAACTAGTTTTTGAAGACTAAAATACAAGAGAATGATCACTGACCTATTATTGTTTTTTCAATATGTGGTTCCCATGATCAATCTTTGAACTGGTTTCAGGTGGAGAGTATATTGTGTGTTTTCATCTAATACCTCTCTGAGCCAACACAGGAAGTTGTCCTCATGATGCAGGATCTCGATCCAACATATGCATCCATCTAATGTTCAAACAACGGAATCAAGGTTTTGACTTGAGTAGGACGGTCCAGGCGCCATGATGGTTGGGAAACAGCTAAAGATGTTAATATTGTTGCAAGTTTTTCCATGACTAAAACAAATACCTCACTAAGAAAAAAGGTGCTAGATCTGAGAGAAGGATCTAGGATGAGGAAGAGTAGGACATGCAGAAAACTCTAGACTAAAGGTGGTGTGATTTTTGGCCAAGTGGTGGACTCTTTAAACACCCACAAACCTTGGTACTATGACAACAACTCATGTTGCTCATCATGGAAACACACAGAAGAGGAGATGTCAGAGGATAGGTCCCTATGATGGTGGATTTCATGGTGAAGAGGAAAGAAGGGAACGCCGCAACTTTTGGGTGCCTCCAGATCCTCCACCGGGCACTTTAGAAGGTGGTGATAGTATCTTGGCTTCCATGGTTGTCAGGCATAGGAATACGGTGATGTTAGCAGTTAGGGTTTGGGGATGCTAAGAAAACAAGGGAGAGGATGACTACTTGAGGAAGAAAAGTGGAAGAGGAAGAGGAGAGAAAATGGTCATCTATTCCTCCATTGCTGCTTGCTCTGCAAAATGGACAAACTACAACAAAGATGAGTCTAGGGGAGGAGGATGTTATGGGGTTAATAGGAATGAACTTAGCAAAAAATTAGTTAACCAATAAAATTAATGTAAATAAAGGAAATTGAAATAGTATTGATTAAATGAATGGTCAAATGAAATCCATATGAGATGAAATTGGAGATAGAGGTGTATTATGAAGTGTACTATCTTAGAAAAATACTAAATTTGTATTTTATATAAATTAAGACCATAAATAGGTTAGGGACATTAATGACACTTTAGGTCTTTATATGGGTGTACGAGTTGATTCATGCTTTAATATTTTTATTGATGATAATATATATAGTTGTATTATTCAATGTAAATTGAGTCTTTTTCGCTCAAGATTTTTTTTTGAAGTAAGGAAATTCTATCATACTAAGAATGGACATATGACATATACAGATATGAGAAAACCAAGAAAATACAAAGAAATAAAAGAGAGAGGTACAACAACTTCACACATACAAGATTGGATGAAAGTGAGACTCTTCCGCCTGGATTCCTCCCCATAGTGCTTGGACAAGCAACTTTTTCATGGAAATAAACCAAAATATAGGGTGAAATACCGCATAGTAGATACTTCCTCTATCCACACCGAAGAAAGAAGGTGGACCATTAATGTAGAAACCTTCACTACTACAGAAATGGCTTATAAAGTCACTTTTCAAGGTGTCAGTTGTATACAAAAACTGACACATAAACCCTACTGTGTCGGTTTTGAACAGAAACCGACATCCAATCTGTGAAGGTCGACCAGACACGGATACCGATTTTATTAAGTGTCGGTTAATTAATAAAAAACTGACACCTAAAATCAACCGCCAAACCCAAAATTCCAGCGAAAAAATTGGCTCCAATATTTTACATATTGCGTCGGTTCGTAACTAAATAACCGACGACTAAAGGGTATTCGTGAGATAGGAATAGTTGTCGGTTGTCGTTTAATCAAAAACTGACGACTATAATCTAGTATAGTTTTCGGTTTGTGGCAAAGAACCAACACTGTTGGTTTAGTTGTCGATGTTTTAAATAACCGACACGTATTTTCAACTTAATAGCTCACCCTGCCCGAACGATTCTTCCCATTTCCCTATTTCGTTCCCGATTTCCCTAGCTCCGGTGATTTCCCTTGCTCCCTGCCGCCGCCGCTCCTTCCTCCGTTCTCGCCGCTCGTCACCGTCGAGCGAGAAGCAGTCGGCCTCCCTCTCCGCCTGCTCGCCGGCCTCCCTCTCCGCCTGTCGGCCTCTCCTCCGCCGTCGGCCTCTTCTCCGCCCGCCGGCCTCTTCTCCACCCGCCGGCCTCTTCTCCACCGTCGCTGGTAGCAGCTAGGTATCCTAGCCTCGCCGCCCTCTCCGCCTCTCCTCTCTTCACCGCTGGAAGCTGCTAGGACTTTGCCTCGGCCGCTGCTCCTCTTCCCTCAAGGTGCCCGCCCTGCCTTCTTCTTCTTCCTCTGCTCGTCTTCCCTCAAGGTGCCGCCCTGCTGCTGGGCATTTTTTTTTTAATTTATTTACTTCTTATGAGAATCAGTTTTAATTAGGGATCATACACATATTGATGTCTAACACCTAAATGAATATCTAGTTAGTGTATTTTCCTAGTATCGTGAAAGATTCTCAATCGTGTGTATCAAATGGGATTCTTATATATATTCAGATCTTAATGTTATAAATGGAAGACTCGAATGTTATAAAATCCCATCAAAGTAGGTAGAAACAACTTATATATATTCAGATCTTAATAATTCCATGAAGTGCACATTATCTTACTCAGGAAAAGTATGTGTATAATGTAGGATTAGTTCCATATAATGGTTCTATTTTAGTAAGCACCTAGAAACCCGTCCAAGATTTACTCATTAGGAGCATTTCCTCGTTTGTTCTCTAAGTACATTTGTAGACTTCTTTTCAAGCTATCATGTCTACCACAATAAAGTTGGTTATGACAAGCAATAAAAGGTTAACTTATGTTATACAACTTTTTCTAAAAATATATAACATCGTTATATGTACTTACACTTTGTTAATACTAATATTGTGCAGTCTCTGTCCACCCATAACAGTCACTATGAACTTGGCCTCTATGTCAATGTTAACGTTCCCTATTGAAGAACAATTGGACATCATCCTAGATGATCGTTCCTTAAACCAATTGGTCATACCCAAACATTGGCATTTTCTAAAAGGAAGACACTACATGCCTGGTAAAGTGACCCTAACTTTTGGTAATTATTCACATGTTATCGAGGTTGAGTATGATTTGGCGGGAAATCTTGTATCAAAATCCGGTTGGCGTGATTGGATTGGAGAGATGCATGTGGTCCGTTGGAACAGGCTTTTTCTCTGTCCAGTTGGCCATAATTCCATCAAAGTTTGGATAACCAACAACAACTGCGAGACCCCCGATCATCTTCTGCGGTATGAGCGCACGGCGTCGGATATCATCTATGAGGAATCTGAATCTGAGGCCCCTGTTAGTTTAGATTCATCTAAATACAGTGAGGAGCTTCGTGACACGGCTTCATCATAAAAAAGAAGTTACTGATGCATGCGGGACCATGTTGGTGTAGTATTTAGTTGTCTATCTATCTAGACTTGTCTGTATTAATAGTTTTTTTAATTATGCGCATGTTTAGGGGTATACCAACCCCTTTGTTTAGTTATTGTTATAACTGAAGTGTGTGTTCCCATGAATGGAACTGAAAGTTGCTACATGAATGCTTATAACTGAAGTGTGTGTTCCCATGAATGTTCCCATTTGCATGATTACACTACTATTTTCTCATATTGTTTAGTCTATTTTAATATGACATACTATTTTAAAGACATCAATAATCACCCTAACTTGAAGAACTAGGATTTTAGGTATAAGAATGACAATACATTATTTGTTGGCCTAGAAACCCGTCCAAGATTTACTCATTAGGAGTAAATCTTGGATAGTCCCCGGTTTGGGACTGTTCTTGAACACCTAATCTCGCTTAGGATGTAAGTGTATAATGTGTATTGGGTTTTCAAGAAAATTTTGGCAGCATTTCCCCGTTTGTTCTCTAAGTACATATGTACTTGGAGAACAGCGGGGAAATGCTGCCGAAATTTTCTTGAAAACCCAATACACATTATACACTTACTAGTGAGATTAGGTGTTCAAGAATGGATAGGTGGTACACATTTATTATATATAATAATGACATCACATGTATTTGTTAACCCTAGACCCTAATCTTGTCCTAATATATACTTGTTTTCTCTTTGATCATAGAATGGATAGATCATGGATGTCCATTCGTAATCGCTGCACCCCAGAGTTTATTTCTGGTCTTCACCAGTTCATTAAATTTGCCGAGGAACATAGGAAACAATCTGGAGATAGGTTCTACTGTCCATGTAGACATTGCGGTAACAACTTGAAAGTCAACACTGGTGACGAAATCATGACTCATGTCATGTGCAACGGGATTATACAAGGCTGTACAGAATGGCACTGGCATGGAGAGATTTCAAACCCGAAACCAGTGGATGTCGATAGCAGTGCTTGTATGGAAGAAGAAATTTCCTACGATGACGTAGATGTGAATGAACCAGTTCCAGTAGACATCGTTGATGCGATGTTGGATAGTTGTGGGGTAGAGCACACCGATCCACCTCCCATTTTTAGAAACATTGTGCATGATGCTGAGATGCCATTATACACAGGTTGTACTAAGTTTACGAAGCTTAACGCTATGTTGAGATTGTATAAGTTGAAAGCTAACAATAGATGGAGCGACAAAAGCTTCACGTCATTGATGTCTTTGTTGAAAGAAATGCTTCCTGAAGGAAACGAGCTGCCAATCTCAACATACCAGGTAAAGAAATTGTTGTGCCCAATGGGAATGGATGCCAAGAAGATACACACATGCCCTAATGATTGTGTATTATTTCAAAAGGACTATGCAGATTTGAAAGATTGTCCAAAATGTGGTGCGTCACGGTATAAATTGACGACTTCGGGGGAGTCCAAAACTGGTTCTCCTGCCAAGGTGATGTGGTATCTACCTATAATATCATGGTTTCAACGCTTGTTTGCCAATCCGATAGATGCAAAGAATTTGAGGTGGCATGCAGATGTTAAGAAAAATAATGATGGGATCCTAAGACATGCGTCTGATTCCCCACAGTGGAAGAAGATTGATGTATTGTACCCTGAATTTGGTGAAGAAGTCAGGAATCTAAGACTTGGGCTTTGTACAGACGGGATGAATCCGTACGAGACATTGAGCAGCCAACATAGCACTTGGCCAGTCATGCTTGTTATATACAATCTTCCTCCCTGGCTGTGTATGAAAAATAAGTACGTAATGCTGTCGTTGTTGATATCGGGCCCTAAACAACCTGGAAATGACATCGATGTTTATCTTGAACCTCTGATTGATGACTTAAAGAAACTCTGGGGTGAAGGTGTGATGACCTATGATGCTTCACGAAGAGAGACATTTCGTTTGCATGCTATGTTGTTTTGCACTATTAATGACTTTCCAACATATGGGAATTTGTCTGGATATAGTGTCAAAGGAGCTAAAGCGTGTCCTATATGTGAAGAGAACACTGATTCAACAAGACTAAAACATGGCGGTAAGAATGTATATCTCGGTCATCGAAGGTTTCTTCCAAAATTCCATCTGTATCGTAGGAAGCACAAAGCATTCAATGGATTGAATGAGGAACGCAGTGCACCTAAACCTATACCAGGGGAGGTTGTTTATGAAAGAATAAAAGACTTTGTCAATGAATTTGGTAAGAGATCACAAGGTACTACACGGAGTGACAATTCTTCATTCAAGAAGAAGTCAATATTTTGGGATCTTTCTTATTGGAGTTCTTTGACAGTCAGACATTGTATCGATGTAATGCACGTTGAGAAAAATGTCTGTGATAGCATCATTGGTACTCTGTTAAATATACCAGGTAAGACTAAAGATGGGATAAAATCCAGACTGGACCTACGTGAAATGGGAATAAGGTCAGAATTAATAGAAATATGTGAAATGGGTAGTAAAAGAACATACTTACCTCCTGCATGTTACACGTTGTCTAGAAAAGAGAAGAAAGCTTTTTGTGAATGCTTGATAAATGTTAAGGTGCCAAATGGTTACTCATCCAACATCTGTAGATTGGTATCAATGAAAGATCTGAAGTTGATAGGACTTAAATCTCATCATTGTCACACTCTAATGCAACAAATATTTCCCGTGGCAATTCGATCTATATTGCCGAAGCATGTAAGGTTTGCAATCACCAGACTTTGTTTCTTTTTCAACAGTCTCTGCAGCAAAGTTATTGACCCTGAGACTCTCGATAATTTGCAAAGAGAAGTGGTTGTTACCCTATGTCAGCTTGAGATGTATTTCCCTCCTTCGTTCTTTGATATCATGGTACATCTTGTTGTCCACTTGACTAGGGAAGTGAAAATCTTGGGCCCAGTTTTCTTGCATTGGATGTATCCCTTTAAACGATACATGAACGTTTTTAAAGGTGATGTTCGAAACCGTTATCGGCCTGAAGGGAGTATTATTGAAGGTTATGTGGCGAGAGAGGTTATGGATTTCTGCAATGACTTTCTCCGTGGTAATGACACTCCTGATAATGACAAGAATATTGACGAGCTATTTGGCAAAGGAATTTTGGGATCATGTGTGAAAGTAATCAGCCGTGAGCAGTTGGAACAAGGTCATTTGTATATTTTACACAACATGGACGAAGTGAACGTTTATATCGAGGAACATACCAATTTCATCAAAAGACAATATCCTCGAGCCAATACAATGTGGCTTGCTAGAGAGCATAACAAGACTTTTATTAAGTGGTTTGAAGATAAAGTCTTACATCAACTATCTCAAACACCAGATGATATTACTGAAACTATCAAATGCCTCACCTTTAAACCAAAGTTGACTGTTATGTCTTATGAAGGGTATGACATTAATGGATTCACATATTACACAAAGCGCCAAGATGATAAGAGTGTCGTCCAAAACAGTGGGGTCACCCTTCAAGCATCGACTATGTTTTTTGCAAGTGCAAAGGATAAGAGTCCACATGAAGCTAAAATGTCATATTACGGTGTCATTGAAGAGATATGGGAATTTGACTACATAGATTTCAGAATTCCGCTCTTCAAATGTAATTGGGTTGATAACACCAAAGGATTTATAGTGGATGAATTGGATTTCACTTTAGTGAACTTTGAAAAGATTGGCGAGAAGGCTGAACCATTCATATTGGCATCACAGGCGAAACAAGTATTTTATATCGATGATCCTGCAAATGATAAATGGTTGGTTGTTCTTCATGGTAAAAGACAGTTCATTGAAGATCCTATAGATGAAGAAGAGTACTATGATAAATATGATGACTCCAGTCCATTCTCAGTTGGGTTGCCAACTCCAGAAAATATTGAAGCTAATGATGACTTATATGTGCACGGAGATCACAATGAAGGATTGTTAATTGATAAAAGATCACAATTTTAGAGGCATGCATGTTTATATTTTTTTATTGAAGCTAAATGTTTACTTTTTTAATATCAATATTATTTTCTGATTTGATGTTTCAATATCATTTTATGATTTGATGTATTCTCTTTGAAAAATAAATATAGGAAGAAGGCTATGCAGGACGGACATGACATAGCTATGCAGGATATGCAGGATATGCAGGAAGAAGCCCCAATGAAGAGAAGCAGGATACAGATACAATACATAAAGTGCAGCACACACAAGTGGTTCAGATTCATATAACAACATGACAGACTAACACATATATAGTACATAACAACAGCAGCTCCGAATTTACATACAACACTAACTTAGTACATATATAGTGGACTAAGGTGACGATACCACCTGCTAAAACAGGTTACCGACTACATGTTACGACTGGGAGGTCGTGATTCAACAACGTATGCATTAGCAGGAGGACAAACAAATCACCATATGAGGACAAACATATGGTGATATGTTTGTCCTCCTGCTAATGCATACTGTTGCTGAATCACGACCTCCCAGTCATAACATGTAGTTGTCGGTAACCTGTTTTACCAGGTGGGATCGTCATCTTATAAGTCCCACTATATATGTACTAAGCTAGTGTTGTATGTAAATTCGACGATGTTGTTGTTATGTACTATATATGTGTTAGTCTGTCATGTTGTATGGACATCGATTGTATTGCTCAGGTATTATATAGTCTCATTAGATAATATGAAATATATCAATCTTATTTATAGCTCATTAATTATATATATACATCATTCTCTTTACAGGTGTTTAAAGCTGACCCCACTACAAGAACGGACTTACCAGATGTACATGCTCCCTATACGATGGGAGAATTAAATGAAGTAAGAGAAGAATGGGCAACAACCATACAAATAGTGGGGATTTTGTAAATGAATTTCTAAATTATAATATGTGTGAATGTTTCTACATGTCTAGATGTTTCTACATGTGTCTGAGTGAAAATGAATGAAAGTGTTGGTTACTATATGAATGTTTCTACATGTGTGAATGTGAATGAATGGAACTACAGATTGCTAGCTACATGAATGTTTCTAAATGTGTGAAAATAAAATGGAACTGCATGTTGTATTGCTAAATGCATGTGTGAATATTTTTGTTGTTAAATTTGCAGGTTTGTGGCCTGTTGTTGGCTGATATCAATGGATGTCGTAAAACCTGTAGTTTAGTTAACTGAACTGTAGGTTTCTCATCCTGCGACCAGTCATAGCAGGTCTGCAGGTCTGTAAAAAAAAAAATAGGCGTCAGTTATTTGTAAAAAACCGACACACAATGATGTAATGTCGATTTTTTAGATATAACCGGCGCCTATTTCCTGTGGCGCGAACATATATGGTGTCAGTTTCTTACTACAAACCGACACTGATAGTGCCCAAGCTGGCGCCAATAACAGGCGTCGGTAGTTGTAAACAACCGACACATAACATTACAGTGTCGGTTATTTAAATGTAACCGACACATATTCTTTTGGCGTGAAGACATATTTCGTCGGTTGTTGGCTTATAACCGACACTGATAGCACCCAAGATGGCGCCCTTTCTGTGGCGTGAAGGGTTTGGGCGTCGATTTCTTATCTAATAATCGACGCCTATAGTCCCCTAATGACGCGTTTTCGGTCGCGCGCGAAGAGTTTGGGTGTCGGTCCTGGAATCGACGCGTAATGGGTGACCTTTTAGTGTCGCCCACATAGGCGTCACTCGGAAACCGACACTAAAGGCCTTAAATAACCGACACTAAAGGTGGGTTCTGTAGTAGTGCTTCTACATTCTGAGATCTACAACACAATGTAAAAAAATGCCAACAACTATCTTCATTAGAAAGGAACTCAAATTTAGAACAAAGAGATGGGAAATACAACAACCAGACACCTTCAAACAAAGGAATGACTACCAATCTTAATCTAATTAATAAACTAAAGGAGTCGACGACTGGGTACTGAAAGGAAGAGAAGTTGCCCCAAAATAAAAACTACACTACCCGCAGACAAAATAGGAATAGGGAAAGGACAAGCCGGAGGAAGTTGGAAATGTTGAAGAGGAGTTGACCACACACTCCACCACATATGAATCTAGAAGCCCAAGCCAAGCCAGAGCATTAGCCATCGATTCCCTTCCTACCCACATGTACTGTATGAAACTTGGATCTGGGACCCAAAGCCTGACTCTAACCAAAAAAGAAAGGAGGCAGAGAGGATAGGAAGTTAACTTCCACCAGTAGGTAGACCCTACATCCACCTGATGAATGCAAAGCCTAGGGGGAGAGGGGTGGTGCCCACCTACCATGGAAACCCCCTTCTCGAACCAAGCATTGTGTTATACACCTTGCCCTTGATTACAATTGTGATTGCCAGAGCTGAGCACAATGGCTCCATATATATGCATTTTTTATCTTAAGTAGTTGGGGATACCTTTATCACCCAATATACTACTAAATATAGTGTGGAAATTGATTCATAACAAAATTAATAACAATTTGGCAACTGGAAGATTGTTTTGCATAAATAGAGGGGGTAGACTCACTCTGATTAATGTTGTCCTTTTAGTGTCCCTATGTAGTGTATTTATATGTAAACCTTTTCTCCAGGATGTCAAGATTACAATAGACAAAATACAACATAACTTCCTTCTGGGTAGCTCTATGAACAAGAGTAAAATACACCAAATTAGCTAGTCTACCATCAAGAAGACCAAATTCATTGGTGGAAGGGTGTTTTATTAATCTCCAGATCCACTCACAATGTCTTTATAATTAATTCATGGTCAGTATAGTTGAAAACAAAGATATCACTTGGTATACCTATGTTAAAAAGGGATACTACAAGAAAACACCCAAATATTTTTAACTACAATAATCAGATTTACATCTCACTTCTGTTGATATCATCTACACCTAACTAGTGATACTATCCACACTGTACCACATTGTTGGAATACTATGAAGTGTGAAATGGAAAATCAGTCCCCTCTGGTTGCATATACCATATTAACATCAACCTAAAAGTACCTAACCACATGAATAATGTAAAGCTTGACAAAATTGAATATAAATGGTATCTCTACTAGTAATTCATGTTAAGGCTAGTACCATAGGTTGAATGATTGAATCCTTATTCCTATTGGGACACAACAGGAGGAGCCTTAACAATCTTTTTACATTTTTACAATAGGCATTGGCGCCTCTTAGAAAATAAAAAAATATCGGAAAAATCTTGACATAACTCTTTTGCATCTCAACTCTAGTAGACATATTTCTCTCAAGAGGCATCTTGGGTCTCTTAATATCACAAACTACTTGAATTTCATCTCTAGGTTGCTACATATACCTCACAATAAATGTGTGATCACATAGACATGATGGTCTAATTAATCAAGCAATAAGTCTTACAAATTCTTTATGACATCAAGGCATAAAAGCATGTACGGGGCCCACTTTTGAAAGGATAAAATTCCCACATAAGGTCCATATTTTTTATATCTTATACAACATAAACAACTCTTTGTGGGGGTAGAATGCTTGAAAAGGTGTTTACATGGACCTTTTTTATGCATGCTTTTGTTCTGAAAATAATGAAGATATATGCCACATTTTTTTTCACACCTTTGCTCTAAAGGTATATGAAATCACTTTTACATCAATTATCCTAATGATAATTCCTATGGATACAACTATGCTCATCTCCTATACCATTTTCATAATTATGATTACCAAGGCCCCAACTAGAGAAATAGGAGACGTGATATTGCCTCTAGTATCATTTTGAACATTTAAATCAAAAGACATTATAGGATCTTTAAATTCAAGAGTGTGAACTTCCATATGGACTTAGCCAACGTCTCTACCTCATTTAGTTATTGGAAATCCTCTCTCCCCTTTTAGGTGATATTGAATCAACACTCAAGGGGAAAGCGATGCTTAGTACCTTCTCCTTTGACTGTGATGATGATACATATATATCATGGTGGATGTTACAAATCTCAATGTCGAGTCTAAGGTGATGCTATCTACCATTAGAAATTGAGAGTCCTGGATCCACCATCATATTCTTATTCTCATGACTGTGCCACGTGACATTATGTTGTGTTTGTAACATCCCAAAATTTTAAGAATAATTTAAACCCTAGAATGTGGTTTTACTTAAAATAAAATAGTTGAGGGTCTTAATGCAAAAAGACCATGAATGAAATTTCTTAAAGGATAATGAAGTGAGAAGTGTAAAATAGGACTCAAAATACAATTTTCTTTCATATGGACATCATGTATTACAATTAACTCAAAGATCTAAATGTTGGCTTTTCTTTTCTCTCTCCTCCAAAGAAGTTACTCAAAAAGGCACAAAGGAAGATAAAATAACTTTTGAGTGGACAATAAGTTATGATCTTGGATTTTTACTAAAGGGATAAAAAGGGATATACTTTCCCCAATTATCTAATGTATTAATGCATTTTATTAAAGTTAAATGACTAATGAGGAATTGTGTGGAAATTTCTAAAAAAGGTAGGTTGAGAATTACCAATGGGCATAATTTGATCCTAATTTTCACCCAAAAGAAAGAATATAACTAAATAAAATTACTTACCAAGTTTGGATGGAAAAAGAATTATCACATGCCTTAAATGAATCAAATAAGATAATTACCTAAGGGCCAAGAAACGGATAACTAACTTTCATATTTTGGCCCCAAAACCTACCCATGCATGGATTTAAGTATTATAAACCTTCCTTTAAAATGAATTAAATAAGATTTTATAAAGTGAAAGTATTTGAGGAAAATGCATTAAATGTCATAGTTTTCATCAAATAAGGAAATCTATATTTTGGCCCCGTGTATAGCGCATGACCCCAGGACTGTCTGGTCATAGATCAACAATAGAACCTTTGTCTTCTACCCCGGACCAAACAGGAACCAAGGAAAGAGTAATTAGCTCGCCCTTCCTTATATCCCTCTGACCTCAACCCATAATGCCCCCTAAAAATACTCTCAAAAAGTTTGTGAAGAGATTCCTAGTCGTTTAGTCCCTAGTTTTCCCCTTTCGGAAGGCTATTCAAGAATCCCCTAATTCTCTGACTACTCACCGGCTATCCCTCCATAGCCAGGACTCTATAAGGGGAATCACACCATCTTGCGAGACCAAAAGATAGCACCGCATGCGCCACTCGATCCCATACTCCTTTCTATGCTGCCAAATCCAACCCCAACCCCACCATCTCTCTTCTTCTCTACCTAACACTCTATCAGAAAAATACCTTCACCGTCCATGCTGCTCCGACTCGCTCAAGGCGATTAAAACCCATATTCAAGTCTGGCAAGACACGACAGAGCAAAAGGTGCTCTCACCTATCCCAGATTCAACTGGCGAGTTGACTCACACAGGGGGAGTGCTCGCAATCCTGAGGTAGATAACAACCCATGGTGAAAGGTCCCTTATTCCCCCGCGTTCTCTGCAGAAAGGTAAGGGCTTTTTGGCCTTTTTGCATTTTTTTTCCTTGGATAGACACACTCACACCACTACCACCATGGCCTGAGCCTATTGTCTCATCCTAGGTCCAGTGGCACAACCAAAAATCCAGTTGGCTGCTTATGTGGCATGCCTTGGTTGGCCATAAGGTTTTAAATTATAATAATTCTAGAAAATAAATGGTACATCCAAATATAACATATAAATATGTGAATTGTATCAGAAAAATATGAGGAATTCAAAAAAATTAGTTGCATTTCCTGATTTCCACTCTAACTCCAAAGTATATAAAAGTGTTATCTTTAATATGATTTCTACGTGAAAAACCCTAATTTCATAAGATTAATGAAATTGATGACCATAACTTGTTTAATTGGACTTAATGTGTAAAGTCTAACCTTTTTGGATGAAAAGATCATCTTGGATCTAATTCATGATTAATAATTCATATGTTATCAAAATTAGGGTTTTAAGTGATGTATTATATACAGTTTGATATATTCGGTGTTGTGAACATGGTGTTTATAGTTTTCAAACCCCAAATACGTGTTTAGGGTTTACTGAACCTAGGAAGAGAAATCCGATCTCCTCTAAATGCAAGGTAAGTGGTCCATGATAATTGAACATAGTTATCGTCTGACTTTATGTATGTATGTATGCATTGAATGTTATGAATGTGTTATCTATTTCAATTGCTTAAAGACAATGAATTTATGATGAATTAAATGTTATGTTTTAACTATCCACATTATTGTATTATCTTCATGAACATTAAGAATAAAGTCAAGAACAATGTTTAAGAGAAAGTTAAGAGTTTTTAAAGAAAGATAATGTTAAATGATAAATTATATAAGATCTTCACCAAGAGGCTCCTCGGAGAAAAACTCAGAGGCACTTTGGTGAATAAGAGAAGAGGCACTTCGGTGCTACCCAAGAGGCACTTTAGTGAAAATCTAAGAGGCACTTTGGTGCATAAGAGAAGAGCCACTTGGGTACAAAATCCTAGGATTCTTATATAAGTCAAGATAAAAGAATAAACTTAAAAGAAATTGTGTCCCTTTTTCAATGTTTAATGTCAAAGTTTATTTCAGTTTACATGCTTTCTTTAAATTATAATATGTTCACTTCCACTTACCATTGGTTTTATGCATGGTTGGGGGCTCGATGCCCGTAGGTAAGGAGCAAGCTTAGGAGAAAGAAGCTTTCTTACATGCAAGGAATAGCACAAGAAATTTTCAAGAAGAAAATACCTAGTGGGGTGCCTTTTACCAACACAATCCAGAGTTTAGATATCTTTTACATTATGTATAATCTTGTTATCAAAATAGATTAGATGAACTTGATGTAGATTTTCTTTTGCCAAAAATATGTATCAATCTGATTTCAATCAATGCAAAGTGTTTCATTTACTTTAAATTGCAAAGAATAGCATCTTGTGACACCCCCCTTAAGTAAATTGCTCCACTCAGTGATTTATACATTTGATGAAAAGTGGGGTGTTATAGTGTTTTTTCTTGATGCTTTCTAATTCTATTTCTTTTACTCTTCTAGTGAGTCTATTTTAAGGGGAATCCACCCCTAAAACAATCTTTGCTCTACTGGTGACATATTCTAGTTCTCTTTCATGGTCCTCCATGACATACTCATTCTACAATTCTCACCACCTCCATGTATGTGTATGTGTCAACATACATTATGGTCATCATTTAGGCTAATGTAATCATGTTTAACATACAAAATACAAAATGAATTGTTGGTTGGACAAAAAAAGCATGTAAGTCCTAAAATTCAATAGTTTAATTTAAATTTTCTTCTCTCCCTCTCTTTCTCTCTCATATGAACAATGAAGAAGACAAGTTTTTATGCCAATATTGTCTTCAACATTCGTATACCTCTTCTCTTCCTCTTCTCTTTTATTTTTTCACAAAACAAACTAGATATACACTTGTGAGAAGTTAGTTTGATCGACACACAAGTTTTGATATATGTTAAGGGACATAGTTTTTATTAAAACCAGAACCATGCAAGTATCTTGTGCATGCAAATGAACAATCATTTCCTATTAGCTGCACTATAAGTCTATAAAAGAAACCTCATTGTGTAAATACATGCATAAATTCAATGCTTGTAGCTTGCAACCACAACGGTAATTTCTGGACCATAATATATCTCATAGAAGAGCTATAGTTTCCATCACCAAGGAGTAATGTGAGCATCTATACTACATGGGAAAGCTATTCTGGGTTTTTTTTGCAACTTTCACACTCATTTTTCTATATTATGTATTGGCCCTTAGTTGTGTATGGGAGCTAACATTCTAGGGTTTACTTGCAATATTCACATCCTTCAGTACGGGGGTTGACTGGTCAACTCTCAATTCTTCTTCGTATCCCTTTTCCCATTCACTCCCCGCTATAGTGTTCTACTAGGGTTTTCGAAAGAGAAGAAACTAGAGAAGCTTGACATTTTGGTTGGGGGTGGAAGGAATCTTTTTGGAGGTATCTTCAGGTTTTGCTATCTTCTTCTGGTCTACTTTGTTCTATGTGTGATTGTTTGTGTGCATTTTGGTTGAAAACATAGTAGAGAATGTACTTCCTTATCCCATCAATCTCTGTCTCTATTCTGTCTCCTGGGTTCTAGCTCATCCTTCACAACCTTTGATTATAGCTCCTAATCACTGATCATCCAAGAGATGATTTTAGATGCCTAAGATGAAGGAAGAGAGGTAGAAGTTAGTGTGGTTGATGTTAGAAAGGAAAATAATAGTAAGGCAAATGATATGAATCCGAATGAAGCAAAATGAAATGAAGCCCTATATTAATGAGCCATGTGAAGAACACAAATGTGTTTTATCTATTCACAGTGTGTTTAACTGTTGCCATTGATTACCTTATGGTTTGTGCCTTGACTATTTATGCATATGCAAATAAGAGGAGACAGAGCAGTCTATATGACAACAATGCTTATTACACTACATTTACAAATAAGAGTAGTGGTGGACTTGGGCTAAGTCAATCATTCTTGATGGTCCTCCTACATGAGTTTATATATTCACAATTTCTTAAGTGTTTTTTTATTGTATAGGTGATTTTTGAGGATATAAAATAAGCTTATACAACAAGTGGTAAACCTAGGATCATAGTTTATAAAGGTCTTCATGAAAAGGTATTTTATTTGATCTATGTATATTGCATATTTAGTACCCCTAGATACTTGTGTCTTATCTTTGAAATATGTGAATAAAGATGGTTGTCAAATACGTACAATATTGATTCTAAAGCCTATTTCAATTTGATATTTCAAAATGAGCATTAGTGTTTTAACCTTTTTCTTTAATTTATGTATGTTTCCATAAGGCCATTCTGTAACCAGGAGGCTGAAATCTTATGTAACTATGGACATTATGCATGCATTGTACAATATAAGTGAAGGTGATTTGTTTCATCTCAGGGTTGTTATCTATTAAGTTATATATTATTTTTTTCCTTTTCATTATGAATATTTCATGCTTTTCATTACTAATTAAGATGCTTTCCTCTTGATAAATTTTGTTATCCACTTATATGTTTAAGTGAGGTTTCAGGCCTTGATAAGGCTTGGAAGGGAAATGCAAACCTAAATCTTCATGGATGGAGGGAGGACTGATTAATGCTTGAGTATCATGGGTAAGTACTCAACTTCTCCCAAGGTACGTAGTGTCCAAGTGTTAGATTTATTTTCTGTAATATGATACTGATGCATTAAATAAAACTATTCTTATAAGATTCTTTCATAGTTTCATGATAATGTAAATTTTCTAGAGTTATCAAATAGAAAACATGTCAATATTCTTTTATCTTATTCTAATACATATTTTTTTAGTTTATCATAACAATTTTTATAATATACATACATATATATATATGTATATATATTGTATCGTAAGAGTATGAGGCTGCATGGTACTGATGTGGTCATTACACATACAATAATTTCACTAGGACAAATCTTAGAGTTTAACCTTCTAAACAAGTTGTTAATTTGATGCAAGAAACAAATCAACTTTTAGTATAATAAGGTATTGATCCCAAGAAATGATATTTTTACGCGTTAGAATCCAAACCAATTGCGGTGAACAAAGAGTAAATTCCACTTAGTGTGATTAATTAAAAACTAAGAAAAGAAAGTAAAAGTGTAGAAAGAAAAGTAGTTGATCAAAAGATAAAAGACACTGGGGGTCTGGGGGATCACAACCATATATCATCTTCTTACATTGACTGATTCAACTCCTAAATCTTAATGATCGAATCATAACCATGTAGATAGTGTCTTTTTAGAGCAAGATTACAAAAGAGTTGGACTTCACTCAAACTCATTGATCCTTGTGTTTGAGGATCTTTGTCCAACTGTCCAACAAATTTTTGTCTGAGATTCCATCAAAAGCCATGTGATTTCCATTTCATGGTAAAAACTTATGGGTGAGATGATCATGTCACCACAAGCTATAACAGACAAGATGACTAGGTAGAAAGATCAAAATCTCAACCAGGTGATCGCTCATGAGAAAATAATATATCTTACCAAAAACAAGTGTTGATCTGATGGGTAAAGGATATCAAAATTCTCGTCAAGAGATTATATATTCATTCTGGTCGGATCCAAGATCTCAGTACCCCTACACAAATATAATCATATAATCAACAATCAAGCAAAACCAATTGAAAAATGTCCATTCACTAAAACATTGGAGTCAAATACATCTAAGTAAGAATGGGATCCCAGTGAAAGAAATACTCATACATTATAGAAAGCAACACAATGGTGGAAGAAAGAAGTAGGCAAGTCACATGCTAGTAATGAAGGAAGAATCTGAATAGGACTTTGACCTAGAAATAATGAAATGACAATCCTTCTTCAATCCTTGCCCAAGTATATAAGAAAACCACTAGGATTACACGTCTAGAAACTAAAATAAAAGATATAAGATATAAGAATTCCCTATAGGGAAGAGATATGATCCCTCTGAAAATGAGATTCCTTTGTACTTGGACGCCCCCTCCTTTTATAGGAGGAAGGAGGGTTGAAGCCCTAAAATATGTTTCTAGTGGTGGTTGAAACTTTTTATATCTGACCAAGGGAGTAATATTTGACAAAATTAATTACTTGTCCCAATAGTCAATAGAGGAAACTATTGATTACCTTCCTTTAATTATTTTGACCATTTTACGTTTTGAGTCTCTTTACAGTAGATTTCTGTCTCAAGAGTTTTAAGTGAAATCGAAGCCGATCACATGTTCCAAAGTAGCCTGAAAATATGTTTTTGTATAGTAAATTAAATTCCCTAATGTATATTTGAACATTAGATTTGGAGTTTATATGAAAAATATATAATAACTTTGGTGTATGGTATATTAATCAGGCATTGCAAGAAATTGTGCAAACATATTCCAAGAGTATTTGATCTTTAGAGTGATTGGGGTTACTTTCCTACAAAATATAAACAAATCTAATTAAAACTCCAATTAAAGAGAGAAAAGCTAAACTAAGATAATTAATTTTAAAACTAGGAAAACAATCCTAAAGAGATATCTGAAACATGTAAATAAAATGGATAGATATACATTTATCAGATACTAATAAAGTTATGGCAAACTCCATTGACATGTCAACACCTAGATTTAAGAATATTTAAGGTGTTATGGTGGCCCCACCTTCAAATTTTCTTCCTTATGTGCTCTCATTAGTTTATTATTTTAAAAGTGTACTTCTTCCCTCCTTGCATGTATGTATCTACAAAATTGTACTATCTAATAAAATCTGTAAGCACATTTGTTGTGAAACATGAAACAAAAGCATCCTAATAAATATAAGATATATATATCTTATCAAATTAGAAATAATATAAAAACAATTTTAACAAAGAAAGTTTATATAAAACACCTCATGGATCAAGAAGGTATTGTACTTGCATTCCCTTTGTGGGGACCTCAACTGACCAAATAAATTAGGGTTTTCATTGATTAAGCTATTTCAAGGAATTAGTTGATCATTCATGTTCTTTTTTATTTTAAGAAGTCATAGGCGGCTTAGGAGTACCTTAGTCTCTTGATTCTTTAGTTAGATTTTTTGATTAATACCATGGCAACCATGGTTTTTATCCTTATGCAAATATTACCAGCTTTGAGGTATATGTCCAGACAGATGTCTAATAATAAGTTATCTAAATCTTACATTGTTTATAAATAATTCTCTTCATGTTTAGTCACTAATGATAATCATAAACATTAGAATTGTAATTTATTCATGTTACATACTATAGAAAATATGTATTTGAGGGGATCATTGATATTTTATGTATTCCTACATATATTTTCATAAAATATATGTGTTTAAGGAGGCATATGGTGATGGACTTCATAAAAATATGTGTACACATGGATAAGTTTACTTAATAAATTGATCATAATATGTGGAAGTGATGTCTAGGCACACCAAGATGTCAATGCACCTAGAATTGGTGTCTCTATAAATATTGTAACATTCCTACAATTTTAGCCTAGAATAAACATGACCAATATGATGTAAGACATGATTTTAGATTCAACAAGAAAGGCCATAGTCGATTTATTATCGAGAATGGTTCTCCTCACTTCTTTCTTTTTACGTGGCTTCCCAGAACCACGAACATTGGTCATGAGAAAGGTCATTAATGACCTCTGGCTGCAGAGCGGGTCTTACGAGACCCATCACCTTTGGACGCTCTTGAAGCCTTGGACGATGAGGAAGCGGAAGCATCGGTGGAACATCTAACTACTGGAGTTTCCCCTGAACCAACAGTGTATGCATCCGTCCTACAAGACCCATTAACAACAACATCAGCACCAACGTTATCAGTTGCACCGTGACACAGCGTCGCTACAACAGCCGTTGCAGCATCAGTAGACACAGCATTAACCGGAGTCGCAACCACCCCATCAGTAGCCGATGCACTTGCATTATACGCACGGTAAGATCGATCTAAAATCAAGTCTCATCTTCTCCATACATCTGACTGTATGTTCCCTAAAGGCTGGTTATGGGTTTCTAATCATCTGCATGATCATAATGGTCGTATCTATGTTGGATGGAATCCTAATTGCTGGACTACTTCTGTGGTTGAGATGGATGATCAATAGGTCACTTTAATATGCATTAATAAAGGCGGTCTCATCATCTACACTACTGCTATCTATGCTAGGAACTCTGTGTCTGAGCGTTCTTTTTTGTGGCGTACCTTGGAGAGGATTGCTACTAGCATAGATGAAGCTTGGCCTATCACTAGTGACTTCAATAACATTAGGAAGAAAGAGGAGAAGGCTGGGGGTCGTGAGGTGCCCTTTGTTATCCTTAGTTCTTTTAATGCTGCTCTTGATAATGCTGGTCTAACCGAATTACCTGTCATTGGTAAGGAGGTTTATACTTGGCATAACAAGCAAGGTGTTTCTAAAAGGGTGGCGTGCAAACTTGATAGAGCCTTTGTTAATGATGCTTGGCTGATTAAATTTCCTGGTTCCAAAACAAAGTTCATCACATGTAATTATTCAGATCACTGTGCTCTAAACATCAATATGGAGCCTATCTCTTTCAAGAAGAAGCCTTTCCATTTTCTCAATTTCTGGTTGGATTGGGAAGGTTGTCGGGACATTATTAAAAAGGCTTGGATGACTGAAATCCACGGTAATCCTCTCTTCCAATTCTATCACAAACTCAAGAATGTCAAAGAGAAGTTGAAGACTTGGTCCAAACAGTATGTCAACCTCAAGAACCTGATTGCTAGAGAAAGAATGGAGTTCGATGACATTTCAGCCATGGTCCATAGATGTCCTCTAGATCCAGATCTCATTCATGCTAAAAAACAAACCCTTGAAAGATTGGACTTGATTCTTAAGGCTGAAGAGGTTTATTTCTGGAAGTGTAGCAGAATGGAGTGGCTCTCCAATGGTGATAGAAACACTACTGTCTATCATACCATGGTCAAGAGACGGGATGCTATCAACTCTAAAACTGAACTTTTTGACTCACATGGTAATCTTTTGCAGGATAAAGATGCTATTGCTGATGACACTGTCCAATATTTTGAACAACTATATAATCAACCTTGTGATGCTTCAGTATCTTGTATTCCAGATTGGTCACCTCTTGTTTCTGGTATTGACAATGGCATGCTATGCTCTACTCCAAGTTTGAGTGAGGTTCGTGACGCTGTGTGGAGCGTAGGACCTCACAAAAGCCCGAGCCCGGATGGATTCAATGGTTACTTCTATAGGGGTAATTGGAACGTCATTTGTGATGATCTCCTTAAGGCTGTCCAATGGATTTTTGAGGGGGGTAACATGGTTAGGCAAGTCAACCATGTTTTTCTTGCTCAGATTTCCCAAGAAGGACATTGTTTCATCCCCTGCTGACTTTAGGCCTATCTTCTGCTGCTCAATGCTCTATAAAATTATTGCTAAAGTCATATCAAGGAGACTAGCTACTCTTCTGCCAAAGATTATCTCTCCCTACCAAGGTGCTTTTGTCAAAGGTAGGAGTATTGAGGATTGTTCCCTTCTTGCGGCTGAATTCACTCTTATATTCAATCAGAAATCCAGTCCTCCCGCTGCTTGCATCAAGTTGGATATTACTAAGACTTTCGATTCTGTTTGTTGGTCTTACCTTTGGGATTGTCTCTGCGGCCTCAGGTTCAATGGGAAATTTATCTCCATTCTTAAGCAATGTATGGAAACTCCATCCTTTTCTCTCTTGCTTAATGGTTTATCAGTTGGCTTCTTCAAAAGCTCCAACGGTATTAGGCAAGGCAATCCCCCATCCCCTCTACTTTTCGCTATTGCTATGGAAGGTTTCAGCATATGTCTTGAGGAGGTGTATGATAATAGACTCATCAGGAGCTATTCCATTAATGGGACCAAAGCTCTTAGCCTTCTTTTGTTTGCGTATGATGTACTTATCTTTTTCGAGGGACGTCTACGCAGCCTTGTCAAACTTAAATATGTTTTGCTTGAATTTGGTTATGTTTCTGGCATGAAATGCAATCCGAATAAAACACATATTTTCTTATCTTCTTCTTGCCGCAACAAGGACGCCTTGATTAGCTGCTTGGGTATTCAGCGTGGTAGCCCACAAAGTATCTTGGTTTTCCTATGGCTGGAGGCAACCTCAGGAGGCGCCATTTCCATGAATGCTTTGATAAGCTCAGAGATATGATACAGAGATGGCCTGGTTCTAAAATATCTATGGCTGGTCGTCTTGTGCTTGTTAAGCATTGTGCCATGGGTCTGATCAGCTATTGGATGTGTATGGGTGACATCTCTCCTGCTGTCTTACGAAGAATGGAGCTGTTACTTTCTGACTTCCTTTGGGGTAGCTCGGTGCACCCCTCTAGTTGGTCACGTTTATCTTACCCGCTTGGCGAAGGTGGCTTGGGGCTTAAGAGACTTGATGAACTTGCGGATTACCATTCGTTACGTCGCATTAAGAAGTTCACCCAAACTCAATGTATATGGAGCTCATGGCTTTCTTGTAGGTATGGTGATACCTTGTCTATTGCTTCCAGGAATGGCTCTACTTGTCACAGACGTACAGTAGCTCTTTGGCCTTCCTTCTCAGCTTGGGAAGGCAAGGATCTTTGGGAGAACGCTAGACAAAAGCATCCATCTGATAAGGCTTATGGAAATCTTTGGCTCTCTAAGCATTATCCTAGATGGAGTCTTACTACCTTTAGAGCACTCACAAATGCACTACCTACTATGGAAAAGATTAGTTCCTGGTTGGGGGCTCCTGTTCCTGCATGCTTGCTATGTGGCCAACACAATGACTCCATTTCTCATCTTTTTGGGGGCTGCAAATACTGGAAATATATTTGTGGACGTGCTCAACTTAAACTCAACATCAGAGCATCATATTCCCTACATGATTGCCTCATGGATCTTGGTAAAAGGTCAAAGCAATCCAGAATCATTGAACTTTGGGCCATCACTGGTGTTGTTCACTTCATTTGGGAGGAGCGCAATAAAAGGATACATAACGGTGGTGCTTCTGACTTTGTCATCATCTTCAGCCGCCTTGCACTTGAGATCTAGAGAATGTACTTTACTTTTAAATCATGTCTTAATTTTCCTCCTATTATAGCTAGGAATTGGGATCTGTTGTAACCATTTCCTAGGAGTGCGTAGTCACATGTATGGGTGTGGCTTATAACTTTGTCCCCTTTTAGGGGGTTTTTGGAATATACTTACCCAATTTTCCAAAAAAAAAAATGATGTAAGATAGTAGAGTTACCCTTCATGTTTTTGGTAATGTAAACTCATGCTTGATGATTATTAGTGCATTAATTACCCTAGATGCCTAATCATGCAACACAAGTATATTATAACTCAAATTTAATATTTGAGATGATATTTGGATTCCTCACGATTGAATTAGGTAAGATACCAAATTTCATTAGGATTGGGTAATCCTAGATATGCCTTTTAGTATTAGGAAGAAAGGGTGAATAACCATGGACACTTGACCTATTGAAGTGATCGATACAACCAATTAAATTTATTGCCTAAGTTACATCTAGGTCAGTGTGTCACACGCTAAGGATTATCATTGGTTCTTTTAGAACCATTGGATTGGAATCAAGATTAGGAGACTTTGTCTCCTTCCTCGCATAAGAATCCCACAGATGAGAAATAGACCTGACCATTTTCCTTGGCCTCAATCTCCCTCCATCTTCCACGAATATTGATGTTCTCACTACCATTAGAGTCAGGAGACCATTGTAGGTCGATAGAGCCCCTGATCAAATCCTAACACACAGATAGTGAAAGATGCTCAAATCTCAACTTTCTCCTAGACCGGGCGTGAGTTGTAGAGTGAGGATCACACCATCATAGTGGTACAAGTTGGTCTAGAGAGATATTTCATACTCTAAGAGAGTTGTCGGTGCCATCAATTTTAATCAAGGCCATCTGAGGAGTCACTAGGGACTCAATCTTTCTCCGCATTGATGACAACCCGAACCAAGTACATCAGTCCACCTAAGTCAATTTCATTATCCAACAAGCTTCCTCAAGCTCTATTCTTTCTTCCTGGAATGCCCTTAGGTTGTGCGTTTCACCCACGAATCCTACCCATGAACTCATTTTCATGCTAATGAAACCTGACCTCTAGCCATCCCCTAGGCCATAGTCAGGCCACAAAAGTCTTTCCCTTACCTTCAGTAAGGCCATTCACAACTCTCCTTGTTCTTTATTCTGCTAAGGATTTGCTAAAATCATATGTCCCAAGTTCAAGCTTTTACTCTATTTTCCTATAGATCTTGATATAGTTCAATGACTTGATGGCCTGTATGCACTATTGTTGGTTCGATTGGTTGTGAATCTCCCTATTTACTTGATTTGATGAATATATTTATTATATTCCACAGTGCTTAGTTTTCTTGCATTCTCCTTTCTCCTTCCAAGCTCCAGTCATGCAACTAACTGAAGGTGTAGCTTTGGGACATGACGGGGTTAGTTGTTTAGGTCCCTTTAGATCCATTAACTCCATCTTTAGTTTTGAGCGAAACTACACAACTCTAGTGGAGCTTGTAGAGCCTCCAGTCATGCCATGATTTAATGAGGAAGAAGCCTGGTCTAGATATGACCTTTTTGTCCTTGTATTTCTCTTAATGTGTCACATTTTGCCTAGGGTGTTCTGGGTTATGAGTCTTTTCAGTTATCAACCGCTTAATGATCCAAGTTGACAAAATGATTTATTGACCCTCTATCATGCACAAGACTGAGAAATAAATTTAAGGTCACATTGGCCCTTCTATTTGTTTCTAGGCTAATGTAAGTAAATGGATTGTCAGTTAATCTCATGTCTGGTTAGTCATAATATATAATATCTTTAGAAATTCATACAAAATTTACAAGCCTCCGAAAAGAATGACTTATATATGAAAGTTGATCAATTTTTTGATACTTATCCTATGTTCATGGTTTCAATACCTAATTGTAATTAGTTTTTACAAGATTTCAAACATAAGGTTCATGGGTTTATAAGATTATGATTTAGGGTATTTGGGTATTTTAGGTTAATTAAAAAATAAAAGATCAGTAAGCCTTTTAGGATATTTTCCTCCTACTAATCTATGTAAGTGCTACATGCCCATGAGTATCTAGTATTATCTTTCTTAGCACTCTTACATGTTTGTTATTGTCAAGTAAGATATTCATGTTTCATATGCTTTTTTGCTTTATGATTTCAAGTTAAAGATTTGTTATAAAGTTTATCGATAAAGTTTATGATTCAATAATTTAACTTCATGTTAAGAATTATTATTTCATATTTCATCAAGATTCAAAGATAAGATTTGAAGATAATAACTCATCAAGATTCATGTATTAGGATTCAAGTTAAGTTAAGATTTGAAATGTCATAAGATCATGGAGTTAGACCCATGCCTTAGTGCAGGACAACTCAAGAGACATGGCCTAGGACCTTAGTACAGGTCATGAGGCCCAAGACCTTATTGTAGGTCGATTTAGTTTAGATGATTCAGGCACCAGAGTGAAGGTCATTAAGTCCAAGTATCAAAGTACAAGTCTCCATCATAAGTTACATAAAAAGATAAGAACCAAACTTAAAGAAAGATCATATGTTCGTGTTCAAGTTTCCTTTAGTTTTTTGTGCATCATGTTTAAGAATATTATACAGTCATTTTCCTATTCTAGTATTTCATATGTCTAGAATACTCATGCCATTTACTAATTATCATTTTTACAATATGTCCTCAGAAGATGAGAAGGTGAACAAGTAGAACCAAAAACTTCAATAAGAGGATGTAGTAAAGTAACAGAGACTGTCCTGGTGGGGTGCCATTATCCAAAGATGTTTCCTTTCATGTATCAAGCTCATTTGTTTATGTTTAAGTAATTACTTTGTTCCATTATTTTTAAAAGTATTCTTTTTGTGTAATCATTTGAGAATGAGAAATATATTGTATCCCTATTATGGTGAAGTTTTCAATTATTTCTAATGTGTGATATTCAATGTATGTGATACCCCCATCAATATTCTAGGTCAGGAATTGATGCTTCCTCTCTAGTATGTGTATAGAATTTGGGGTATTACAAGTATGATGAAAAGGTCCTAATGATGAGGAGGAGGATTGTGATGATTAGACATATCTTGAGTCATCAATCCATGCACGTGATATTTCACAACTTGACCCATATCACGTCTTCTTAATCTTCTCTAATGTTTAGTGTAGGTTGTATGATCCTTGACATGGGAAGTGCCACTAATGTCAATTTCACAAAAACTATCCATGTATTTAGGTTTGTCCCCAGAAGATAAACATCACCCCACTACTGCTACTAGATTAACAACACCAACACATATCTTGACTTAGTGATCCAAGCACATGAGATTGCACAACTTGATTCATAGTGCATCTACTTCTTCTGATATGGTGTTTAGTGTAGGTTATATGATCATTGACAGACGCAACGCCTCTAATGTCAATTTCACAACAACCATCCATGTATTTAGGTTTGTGTCAAGAAGCTAAACATCATCCTATTACTACTGCTAGATTGACAACATCGATGGACATGGCTTCACTCAGCAATCCATGCATGTGATATTTCACGACTTGATCCATAGTGCATCCACTTCTTTTTCTTTGATATTCAATGTAGGTTGTATGATCATTGACATGGTGCAATGCCACTATTGTCAATTCCACAACAACCATCCATACATTTAGGTTTGTGTCTAGAAACTTAACATCACCCTACTACTATTGAATTAACAACACTAATGGACATAGCTTGATTCAATAATCCATGCACGTGAGATTTCACAACTTGATCCATAGTTCATTCACTTCTTCTGCTCTGTTGTTTAGTGTAGGTTGTATGATCATTGGCATGGGTAGTACCACTAATGTCGACTCCACAATGACCATCCATGTATTTAGGTTTGTCTCCATACGATTAATATCACCCTACTACTACTGTTGGATTGGAAACACCGATGGACACTACCACATCAATTATAGCGTCTATGTTGATTCAACACTGTGTGAATTTCTACCTTGCATCATGATACACATTACTTAGGTCAACCATGGACCAGTACATATGTAGAGCATAGCTTCACCACTAATTTCATTTCAAATTCTTGGCAGACTTGTTCATTGGTGTTTCCATAGGGTTTTAAATGGGTGGGCATGATAGGTTGAAGGTCTACACATACCCTTGTCTCTGTCGAAGTTGTTAGTAGGGAATTCCTTTTACCCAAATATGTTTATTCACAACAAATAGACATGGTAGTGAGTTCAATGCTTAATGTAACATAAACATACACATGGTATTAATGAATCATATCATATGAAATTTCTTACTCCAAACATAAGACATTCCTAAACATAAGACATTCCTTTTACCCAGATAAAAGCAAACAAACTATACACACATGGTGGTGCATCAAGGGTTGTAGAATGGAAAAGATAGGATTGGGTATGATGAGTGATGGGAGGGATGTGGATATGGGTAGTGAGCTTTAATTTGCTCTAGAGGGGGGTAATAGAGATAATATAATTCTAATGCAATTTCAAACACTAAGGAGGTTAGATTGTAATTTGCTTCAAACATAATACAATCGAAATGTAAAGCAAGTATTTGAAAAATGAAAGAAAACCACAAGAGATATCCAATGTAAAATAGTTCCATCAAAATATGTTAATCCACTACCTTATTGTTTCCAACCAGGATTTATAACATTCAACTTTTATTAACCTCGCAAGGAATAATACAAAGTAAAATTGGTACCCTCTTCTTTCACAACCAAGGAAGAGTACCAAACCTTCACCTATTCTTTAATGACTTTGAAGAGCACCAAACCTATTCTTTAGCAATCAAGGAAGAGCACTGGACCTTTACCTCTTCTTAATGGCTTTGAAGATCATTGAACCTTCACCGCTTCTTTAACAGCCAAGGAAGAGCACCAATGCGAAAACTCCTTCTCCTCTAGCAAGTCCTCAAATATATTTTTTTGCAAGAAGTATCCCAACTCTCAAATAATGTTTTCAAACAAAATTGGAGAGAGAGAACATCATTTCTCACAATAAAAATATCAATTCTTTAGTAGTTTTACAATATAAAGCTCTCTATGAACAAGTCATAATCAACTTCCACAAGGATATGCAAAACTATATTTTGTAGAATCTATCACTATTGTTGATCTATGGCTTATATCTACAGATGACAATGTATAATTTATAATAAATTTTCTTAAGTATATATTCTTAGTGTTCACATGCACTTCTATAAACAGGATACACTTAAGAATGGTAAATATATTTGTTGGGAGTGTTTTGACCAAGCTAAATGTTACGATGGCCGTTAAAAGTCAAAAGACAAGTTTATAATGACTAGAAAAATAAATGCAGATAGTGACTGCAGACTGATCTCGACAAAGAAAAGTTTGACCAAAATATTCCATGTAAAAATACTATTACATTTTGAAAAACATATCAAGTGAATTTTCTAATGGAAACTAACTATCCTAAAGACTTGGTATAAGTGTATAATAAGGTTTATGATAAGGTTGGGCTGATCACACTTGTTCTTACATCATTTTGAGTGCACTTGTACAAAACATATACATGGTACAACCTTATCTTTGATCATCTGAAACACTAAATACACATGTTAGTGACACAAACAAGAAATATTTGCATCATCGAATATGAGTGTGGCATATCCAAAAAATCAACAATCTCTTCCTTTTTTACGATGACAAATATTTTCATAAGATGATTTTGAAAATAGATAATTTAGATAATCATAGAATTAAATTTGTGTAGACAGACGAATTTAAATTTATCTTCATGGATTTTTCTCCCCTTTGTCAGAAGTCAAAAAGGGGTTATCCTTACTAATGCTCCCCCTCAAGGAGACACTCCTCCTCCCTCCTCAACATAGTCATTTTGGAGAGGGAATATATATACCCAAAAAAACACAAGCACATACCACTTTGAATAATGAAACCAATATGAATACACCAATTGAAAAAGGTACATTGTATAGACAAAATCCATATTTGATCAAGGGACAAAATATTGTCTAATTGTGATTGAGAGAAAGTTAAGTATTTCGTGATAAAAAGATTCCATTAAGCACAATACATCAAAAAAAAACTCTATTCCATCAATAAGGATTGTAAAATCCACCATTGATATATAGATGCCATGAAAAACACCAATTTTCTAAAGAATATCTCAATATCAATGCAAGCAATGTGAAGTCCTCCATGATATAGTGATTGTCATAAAAACCAAAATGAGGTTAACAAAGAATCTCTAGGCCAAATTTAAGGGATGTTAAACCTATAATTGGTATAAATAATTCATCAAGAACATAATCTAACAAAGATGACAATATTAATCACATGATATGCCTTTTATTGTTTAGTGCTTAGTGTTTTTTTAATTTGTCCTTTTTCTAAATACACATACTAGATAAATATAATTTTTGTCTTGTAGGCACCGAAACAAAAATTTATATATATCCATAAAAATATATTCCTATTAAGTTGGACATGGTGATTAAAAAAATAAATCAATAATTTTACATAGTTGAAAAGCATGGAAACTCATAAATATATTTGACGGCAATGGAAAGTACAACATGTTTATGGAAATGCCTTAAACTTGTTAATGGAATGTGAATAGACCACATGAAAAGTGTAACAATTTTAAGTGAAATGTGAACGGTCCATATGAAAAAAAGATTAAAAAATGAATTGTGGAAATGCCTTGAACTTGTCAATTATGGACATATTATCAACAAATTCCAACAATGCATTCAATACATATCAAAACTATCTTGACCAAAGAATACCAAAAGCCAACAATTTTATATTATTTGAAAAGCATCCAAAGTCATTAATATATTTTGGAATTCAAGAATTGACCGAAATAGAAAGTTGCAAACTTTGACCAAGCTCTTTTGACCAAATTCAAGAACGGTCATAGAAAGCATTGAAGATAAATACAAATAAATTAATATTTTATTATGGTAATTTAGCAAATGCAAACATGTTGCCAAACAATCCCATGCACCATTCAAAACTTGTCATATGCAACCTTTCGTAAAGTACCCCATGTCATTAAGGATGGTCAAGGTCGCTGATTCACAACAATTAAAAATGGAAATGTAATCTATAGTGGTGGTTGATCAGAGTAAACAGACAAGTACAGAAAATAGTTTGTTGCCAATTTTAGAATAGAACAGTGGTGTTAAGCAAAGTCTATTGAAACTTGGACATCTGTGTGTAATTATATCTTGGACTACATACAATAATTAATGCAACAAATCCTTTCTTGCGCAAACAACAGTGCTATCAAGACATTTAATTCTAATTAGGATTCAAGGCAGTAAATTTCCAATTTTATATCTTTGATTGAGATTCTTTTACTGAGCATGTGAGCAAATATTATATTTTACAATATGTAAATTAAATCATTTCAGACCTGAAAGACCAAACAAACATTTAGCAAAGTAACTCTAATTACCTATTTTTATATAAGACAATTAAAATTTGCAGTTCGTATTTCAGTTGAAGTGGATCGTAATTGATCTGCCCCTCGATCAAACAATACCTCGATGATTCATAGTCAGCCAAAATTTTTGAACATTATCAACCAATTTAAATCAAATAAATAGAACAAAATATTCATCATTTAGCTTATTTACTTTTATTTTAAAGGAACTAAAAACCAATCTCTATTTCTTATACTTTTCAGTTTTTTCTGACTTCGATTCAACAAGTTCATTTTTAGAAAAAATTGCAAAAGATACATCATACTCATCACTTTGTGTAATTTATTCATTTTATTCATTATTTTTAGTGATTAGGCATTCAACTACATGCTGATAATTTTCTTATATCTCACATTCTTCAATATACTTAAAAAAATTATGGTATTTATAATAGAGGCAAAATTAGAACTCACTTTAGAAATAGTTTCATGTTGTTTCATGTAAAATAATTCTAGTTTATGAGTAAGCATATTAAATTTAGAATCATTAACGCATTCAGTTCCTTCATGAATAATGGACAATTTCATATAAATATCATAAGCAGATTCACAAGAGGAAATATGATTAAATTCATCAGTAGAAAAAAAATTATAAAGCAAGTCTACAACTCTAGCATTAAGAGTAGCATTTCTTACCATAGATGCATCCCATTCCTCCAAATATGTTGTTGGAGGCACATATGGATGAATGACCATCTTCCAAAGATCATGACTAACACCTTGAAGGAATAATGACATATCTTGCTTTTGTGTCGTTGGATCCATTAAAGACAGTTGGCCAATTGATGTGTGATCCTTCAAGGTTGAGTTGGCTCGATATAATTTTCCCCATTTTCAAGACCTAAATTTCCTTGAAGCCTGCTCTAATACCAACCGATATTCTCTAGAGGGGGTGAATAGAGATAATGTAATTCTTATGCAATTTTGAACAGTAAGGAGGTTAGTTTGCAACTTGCTTAAAAGATAATGTGGAGTAAATGTAAAGCAAGTATTTAGACAATGAAAACAAACCACAATAGATACCCGATGTAGAGTGGTTCCATAAAAATAGTTACTCTAATACCTGATTGTTCCCAACCAAGATTTATAACAATCAATTTTTATTAACCTCACAAGGAATAATATGAAGTAAAATTCTTACCCTCTTCTTTCACGGTCAAGGAAGAAAACCAAACTTTCACCTCTTCTTTAACAACTTTAAAGAGCACCAAACATATTTTTAATGGCCAAGGAATAGAAGATAACCTTTACCTCTTCTTTAATGGCTTTGAAGAGCATCAAACCTTCACCTCTTCTTTAGTGGCCAAGAAAGAACACTGATGAGAAGACACCTTCTTCTCTAGCAAGTCCCCAAACATTTGTATCACTAGTAGTAGTCTAGGAACAATAGAATAATATTGTTGAATAAGATTGGAGAGAGAGAACACCTATGTTCACAATATACAAATATCAATTCTTTAGAAGAATTATAATATGAAACTCTTTGTGAATAAGCAATGATCAACTTCTACAAGGATATGCAAGACTATTATTGGTAAAGTATGACACTATTGTTGAGCAATGTCTTAGATATGAAGATAACAATATAGAATTCTAAGCTTGAATAAAAATAGTATTTGCATATCCTTTGTGTTCATAGTCACTCATATATATATACGAAACACTTAGGAATGTTCAATATATCTATTGGGATTGTTTTGACCAAGATAAATACTAAACTAGCTATTAAAATTCAAAAGACTATTTATAATGGCTAGAAAAATAAATGCAGATTTTGACTGTAGACTGATCTCGATAAAAGTATTAGACCAAAATATTACATGTAAAAATAATATTATATTTTTGGAAAACATATCAAACTATAATTCAAATGACACCTAACTATCCTAAAGACTTGGTATAAGTATATAATAAGGTATAAGATAGTATTGGGATGGTGATCACTTGTTATTACATCATTCCTAGAAAATTGTACAAAATGTACTTGTACAAAGTATATACATAGTACAACTTGACTTACAGGCATCAAAACACACATATAATAGCATTTTATTTATTGTTGGATCTTATCAAAGTTTGATGATCATCTAAACACTAAATACACATGTTAGTGACACAAATGGGAAATATTTGCATCATATAAATATGAGTGTGGCATATCCAAAAAGCCAACAAGATTTGGATCTAAAGTGGCACATGGATATGGCTTGGTAGTTGGGCATTTTTAGATGGGTGAAAATATAAAATTTACATCCTTGATAACCTAGTCAACAGGGAGATACATGGTGGTATGGAGTAGCTATTTTTTGCTCATGTTATGTTCAAGTAGATGGGACGTTTTCTTAAAATGTAGATCTAACATAAAGCACTTTAGCTTAGATTAGGTCACATTTAGGACATATTAAGTTATATATGAATAATTTAGATTAAATTGTACCAAATTACAACCACTTTCTTATATTTACTTATGAAACTACGTGGAAGTATATCTCAAATTTTCAAGGACTCTCACACATACCAATTGAGCCCTAAGATTAGATTTGGGATTCATAAGATAGTGTATGAGCCATATATCATTTATTGATTATTTTTATGAATGCAACTTAAAAAATATGTTATGTTCATTTTTGTAACATATGAATGAAGTTTAGTTTATGCCAATTTACATTGATTGTGCATGGGGTCAATTAAACATGCTATACACACATGGGAGTGTCTAGGGGACTGCAGAATGGGCAATACATGAGCGGGTATGATGAGTGTTGGGTGAGATGGGGATATGGGCAGTAATATTTGGATATACGGTGGAACATGGAGATGGAATGGTAGTTGGGCATGGTTAGATGGGTGAGGACATAAATCTCTATGGTCAATGACCTAACCAATAGGGAGATGCATGGTGATGCAAAGTAGCTGCATTTTTCTCATGTTATGTTCAAGGAGATGAGACTTTTTGTTGAAATTTAGATCTAATTTATATCACTTCAACTCATATTAGGTCACATTTAGGTCAATTTAAGTCAGATATGAAGTAATTTAGATTAAATTTTATCCAATTTCATCCACTTTCTTTTGTTTAGTTAGGGAACTACGTGCAAGTATCTCTTCAAATTCCAAGGACTCTAAGACATACCAACTGAACCCTAAGGAAAAACATCTAGGATTTATAAGACAATAATAGATGACCTAGTTTATGATTTGAACCATATATAGTATATAAGTTTTTTCCTTGAATGTAACTAATAAAAAGTAATATATCTTTTCTATATGGAATTTCTATTTTAGTATACTTTTTTGTTAAAATTCATATCTAATTTACACCACTTTAGCTCAGATTAGGTCACATGTAGGTCAACTTAAGTCGGATATGAAGTAATTTAGATTATATTTGATCGACTTGTACCCACTTTATTTTGTTTACTTATAGAACTATATGGAAGTATCTCTTAAATTTTCAAGAACTCTCATACATACCAACTGAACCTTAGGACAAAATTTGGGATTTAAAAGACTATAATAGATTGTAAGGCCCCTAACCTAGCTTAGTGCTTGATCTTGCTTATCTAGTTTAATAAGATGATTAAACCTTAATCTAATCATGTTATGATCTTAAATAACATGTCACACGGTTATGTATTCATTTTGGTTATGTTTGGGTGATGTTTGAGCTGGTTTTGCTACATGTATGCTTGTTTTGGACCGTATTGCAATTTACCCATGTTGAGGGTTTATCTTGCAATTTTTCACATGTTGGATGTGCCTCACATGTTTTAGCATCATAAGAGAGATAGTATGATGTTGGTGGACACCTTGTTATGCCTTGGTTTGATGAGGAGAGAAGTGGTGACATCTTGAGTGTTGTTTCTAGGGTTTGCTTGGATGCCCTAGTATGGCGTTGACCATATTTTAACCATTTGAGTTCTTGGTTTTTTAGTGACTACCCTTGTATCTTCTTGGATTTAATTTCTATAGTCCATGGTGTTTTGTTTGAGCCTTGAATTTCCTTCAATCGAAGAGGCTTGGAGGTCTCTTTTAGGTCAAAGATGACCTAGGGTTTCATATGTGTTTGGTCGCTGGTTTCTCTTCGGCCATGAGCCTTTGTGGCCATGTTTCTCTTCAACTGGTGGTCCTCTATGACCAAGTGAGGTCACTGATCCTTCTTGTTTTTCATGACCTTAGTGGCTTGCATGGTTGTTAGTGGACGCATGGTTGATCTTAGATGGATAAATGGGATCTAGGTGCATGACACCTAACCCCTTTCACTTATCTCTACCCTTGAGTATATGTAACTCTCTTTTCCAATGCATTTGATCCATTTGCTCTCTCTTTCCCTCTCTCATCATTGGAGTTTGGCCCTTGGAGCTTGGTGGTGAAGTGGAGCTCATCCTTGGAGCTTTGGTGGCCGATCATCTTACATGTGGTGGTCTTGAGTTGGAGCATCTTCTTTTGTTGATTTGTTGGTGATCTTTGATCCTTGGTAAGTGATACATCCTCTTGATTTGGTTTCCCTTATAAAACCCTACCTCTTTCTCTACTCTTGGCTGAACCCATGGTTCTTCATGGTGGTCTATTGAGGTCGAATCCATGGTTTTCCATGGTAGTGCCTAAGTGGGATGAAGATCTTCTCCTTATTCCTTTCTTTCTTGGCCTAGGGTTTTGGATCTCTCTTCCTTGACCTTTAATCTAGCATTTTCTTCTCTTTTGAGGTGGTGACTAGGTTGTTTGTGGAGGTGATCAAGGATAGGTCTTCTCTCTTCTTTGGAACTATTTTCTTAGAGGTTGTTTCATCATAAGCATGCGGGTTATATAACTCTCTTCCCTACTATTATTGCACTTTAATTCTACATGAAAAACTTATTCCTAAAATGTGATCACATGTTGTTGATGATGATATCTTGTTTAGAGACTTTAATGATCTTGCATTAATTTTCTCCTTTACCTAACCCAAATTCTTATAGCTGATATTCTATGGATGGTGGAAGTTCTAAGTTTCACATGATCATGGATTAATGTAGTTTCTCATCTTGATTAAGTTTCTATTCTCCTTTGTTATAATGGAGATTTTCATATGCATGTTATGGTTTGGATTGTGGATTATTCCCTTGTGATAATGGTTTCATTACCCCTATATTTTGGTGATATTTCTAGGGTTTTATGTAGTGATTTCCTTGAAGAATCTCTCTGTTGAGATTTCAATTTCGTATTTGTTATCCATATGTTTTGATCATGATTTGTGAGTATTTCTCTCTCTAAGATGTTCTTCATGTTGTGTTCCAAGTAGTTGAAGGCTTGGAGGTGATGGTTGGTCAATGAGATGGTTCCCTTTGGTTTTGGTCGCATAGATGACCCTTTATCTTTGACCATGTTGTTTTGGTTGTTTCCTTTGATCACATAGTTTTATGGTCTTCAACCATGATGGTTCTCTTCGACCACTGGTATGACATGGTATCTTCAATAATTGAGGATCTAATTTTCTCTTCGGTCAAAGACATGTGATGTTTTCTCAACAGTCGCAGAGCTTTGTGTTTGTCTTTGACCTTGATGGTTTGTGTTCCCTTTGGTTGCATAAGGTGAGTGGCCTTGAGTTCTTTTTAACCAATGAGGTGTTATTACATGTGTTTGGTTAGTATGATTAACCTAATAGTGGTGGTGGATGACAATGTAAGATGTTCCTAGAATATGGGGGAAATGGTATTAGTATGTTTTGATATTCACTGATCTAGTAATCCTAATTGGATACATATAACTAAACCCTAACACTGACTATGAAAACATTATGTAATGCTTACCATGGTTGAAGTGTATAGCATGCAATGAAGTACCCTTTCTCACTCCTTATCTCTTTCCATATCTCTTTGATGACCATTTGCCTTATCTCTTATACTGATTAGTTGATTTATAATGCGGTAAGAGAAATCAATTGTTATACATGTCTTCGTATTCCTTTTAAAAGTATAAGATGTTCTACTATTCAATTGTATATGCCCGAATTGCTTAATCTGTGATAATTGTCTTACTCATATCTTTTAGTTGAATCTACTCAACCTGATAATTATGTTACTTTCCTGCTTCAGCTTATATGTGTTAATAATAGTTGCTGGCAGAGAGTTATATCTCTCGTTAGGATGTTGGTCTCACCTTGTGAGTGTATAGATCTTTTAGGTGGTCATACACGATGAGGCAGAGATCATGCGGTTGAGGCTAAGCAGTAAGAGGAGCAGTAGTTGTTAAAGGTTGGATATGTTGCTAGTGTTTTGTAGTAGAGACCTATGTGTTGTCCCTATACTCTCAAGTCCTTGGGGGTGTTTTGTAAACACTATATATCAACATGAGTTTTGACAGTAGGCCATGGCTGTACAGATATGACTTCTATATGTGAAAAGTCCATCATATGTTACAGGTTTTGGCTAGTTGGCCAAGTGAACAATGATATCTATCATTCTGTGACATGATATGTAATATGTGTGGCTTCATGTTGACCCAGGTGTAGTATGTTTCTGCTTTTGTGGTAATATGGAATCTTTTGGGAAATACGGGCCCAGAGTATGGCATCGGAAACAACAATTTATCTTTATGTATTCCCATAACAATAAGATCGCATTAACTACTATGAAATAGGAAGGATGGTTTAGCGAGTTAAACCTGGTCCTAGAACAAGTCCAATGACAATAACTCACTTCAATGCAATTGTTTCTAGTTTCTCATGGATGGTGGATGTGTAGCTCCTAGTCTTCACCACAAGCAACGAATAAGAACAACTTATGCAGGGACTCCTATGGTCTCGCCATAGACTGCAAGCTAACTTTGCTCTCCCACCATCAGCCAAAGGACTCATGCCTCTAGAGTAGTCCACATGGACCAACTAGAACTTCTGTCATTCAACTAGAACATATAGGAAGGAGTTGTCCTTCCCGTTGGTGTACTAGTCACCAATGTGCTCTCCCACAATGACAACGTTCAGACGTTCTCTCTAGTAGGTATCCCTCCCTAGTCGGGTAGGACTTGGTTGGGATCTCTCGGTTACCACAACTAGAGAGGATAACAATTGTCAAGGGAGCTGATTCTCAGTTTCCTGTGTTGTGTTATGGGAAGCCCCCAATACCCCTCTATTTATAGTAGAGGCCAGCGTCAGGGTTCCCTATCTGTACAAGATTGTGCGGGAGTGGAAGGGACCGGAAGATCATGAGTTTTCACAATCTGTGACGGCCGAAATGGCCGTTTGGTGATATATACAGTCATCTGGTGACACGAGACGGTCGTCTCGCGCTGCCAAACAACTATTTGGAAGTTTCCCAATTGCACACAAATTTAGCAATTTCGATTTCCAATTAATATCATATATTAGTTCCTTGCACCACAAGAAAAGTGCAATTGAAACAATTTGATAAACATCCAGAATCTTCATTTTCCCAACTGAGTCATCTCACATAAGAAATACGTCCATCTCACTCACATAGACAACCGTCTAGTGAGTTTGAGATGAGCCGGCCAGTTCAATCACATTGAACCGGTTGATTCAGGGGCAGAATTAAGCCAATTTGAACTTTGATTAGTCTGACAACCCAAACGGACGTCTCAACACTAGAGATTCCCATCTAGATTCCCAAATGGCCGTCTTAACACTTGAGATGGTTGTTTGGAAGTCCAGTCAGCCAATCTATTACTTTTTTGTGTGAATTGAATACCTAAACACTTTAGTAATCAATCCAATCACCATTCAAGATAACCTCCTCTTCTAGATGAGTTCCTATGTGTGTGACCCTATATGTCCCATATCACGTTGGAAGTGAATGTCCATAACAACTTATAATATCACAAGCAATGAGCAGTGCCTAGTCACACATCATCGCTACCCATCTAAATGGAAAGTTGGAGAACAACTTCAACCTACAATCTTTGTAAGGTGTTGTAGTGATTCTATAATTCCTTTGTCTCTAATATCTAGAGTGAACTTGAGGCATGGATTTGTCATCCTTTCAATGTTTATATCATGTTTCTTGAAACTATCTAAGATAATGTGGCCTCAATATCATATATTTATTCACATGTGCACGCACATGCATTTCTAAGTCTTTCCCATCAAGTGGCCATTATATCATACTCCAGTAGGAGGGGTAAATTCCATATGTATCACTCATAGTCTATCCCCATGTGTCAAAGTCACCCATTTATCACCTTTATAACAACCCATGTTTTAGGGATGCATCTGATGATGCAAATCGTACTCAACAACATGTGATGAGTGTAGTGATTTTAGCTCTAAGAATCACAATCACCAACTTCACTATGAGAGCTGACTATGACTTACCGTATTATGGTTTCCATGTGTCCCTCTCAAGGTGGGTCTGTTTGATACACTATTCCCCAACATGTATTCGTGTGCTTGGTTTTATATTGTCATATCATGACTTAGTGAGACTCAATCATCAACCAACTCACACTCCAATCTTTATGTGTTACAGGTGTCTATCTACTTCCATAGTAACAATCGACTAGGGACATAATGAGAATATATATGTACTCTTCTCATCAATATGATCTCATTTCCATAAGGCTAATACTTGAAGACATACATCATTGAGTAATATTATTCTCTAGACATTCATAGTGTTTCCTCATCATCTCATAACTGAATGACACATAATGAATTAGAAGCTTGCCTTTATAAGTATTAATCAAATCCTTTATAGTTTATGCCATGTCAATCATCACATGATTGGCTCTTTGTGCATACCTTACCAATAGACTCCCACTTGAACTTAGAGACAATCACCCATGAATCTCATTCTTAGTGATCCAAACATGTCTAAAATGTTTCTATTGCGCAAGTGTGTAATCCAGTGGGCTAGCAACATTTTGCTATTATTCAATATATTGCATGTTTCGTATCTCTTCACTCTGAGATGAAACCTCTTTAATTTGGTATCTAATATTCCTTGCCTAACGATTTAGCTCCATGTTGTCACAATACTTGTATAGGGTTATCAATGGTTGGAACATCTATAAATTCATCACATGAACTTTTAAATCCATATAGTATCACTATGTGTTCGCAATACAAGTAGACTCGACTTCTATTGTAGAATAGAATTAATGGCTATTAGTTCAAAACCCTTCCAACTAACAATATTTCTCCTTTTAAATCAAACACATTTTATTGTGATCACTTTGTCATTATGGAAGCATGCATGAATGTAACTCTTTACATCCAAATCTTTCTTTTACTGCTATCCTCATTGACTAGCAATCTTACCCTTAGGTACTTCTCAAGTACTAATGGATCCTAATGACATTCCAATAACCCTTATTGGATTTTAGTATCATCTTGTCATGTCCAATACATAAAAGATTATATGGGATAATAGCATTCATGATGGATCCATTCCCACAACCTTTGGCATCATGTCAATTCCATTCTTTATAAGAATTGGAACATAAGGTTCATGAGAGAGAAATATGGATTCTTCCTCATTGAATCCTTTCTATGTTGAAGTTTTTCAACATATTGCTATTGTATGTGCTCAAACTTCCATTGTAAAACATTCAAGAACTATCCCATAGGTCTTGATCCTTATCTCATAAGATGTTTCACCTAATCCTTCTCTGTCGAAGGGTTTTCATGCCAGATCTCAATATTTACAATATTGAGATGTCATTCCTCATCACATGAAGAATATTCATATATGCTCCCACTAAATCTTTTGTAATCACAAATCTAATCTTTTATCTTGATTCAAGTAAAACTCTTTGGCTATCTTATCAAATCAAAAGATCCCATCTCTAAGATGCTTATTTCAATCCCAGATTGAACTTTGTAGTTTATAGACTTTATTTGCATTCCTTGAAGTTATAAAACCTTTTTGGCTGTCTCATGTACACATCCTATGATGTATTCCTTTCAAGGAATCTGGTTTTTATATTCATATGCAAAATCTCATAGTCTATTTCAACTTTGACAACAAGCATGACAATTGGTAAAGGAATTTCTACCATGTTCAACAACTTGAACTGATTTGAAGACCAATTCAACCAATCTGTCATTTTATGTTGTCCATGTAGGTCTATACTAAAAGACCATATTGCACCCTTTAGGTGTTACCCCTTTAGGTGGCTATATCAAGGTCCTACCTTGTTAGCTTACATGGATCCCGTATTGGCCTTAAGCCTTTGCTCAGTTCAAGGTACTCAATACTTTCTAGTTGATAAGTTGGCTCATCCTGTATGACCAATCCATTGGAATTGTTGGATTAAGAATCCTTCCATCTCATATGTGTTCTACTAGAATTATTTAGTTTTGTGTTACATGATGAACCTGAGATTCCACAACAACTTATGGTTCTCTTAGTTCTTATTGTACCTCTTTGTTGACCTCAAATATTTCGAGTCCTACTTTTACTCCCACTGATTCTTTAGGAACTCAATTATCCTATCAGTAAACATTTTGTTATTGGATTGGGAGTAATAGTAGTATTCAACGATTAGGGTTTATGGATAAACCTTCTTCAAGAAACTACTTTCTTAATGTAGGTTTCAATCCCTTAGACATATTGGGACATTCCCAATCATATCATATATGACGTATTATAAACCATTCAAACAGTACATCATTTAGTGATAGCTTTATATTTATGAGGGTGTATGAAGACTAGATTAATTGATAAGTATATCACGACTCATCATGGTATAATTCCTTCATTCTGACACATCATCATGTTCAGATTGACTTGTGATACATTATCATAGTTCTTTCCTGAAGGTACTCAAGATATTGATGCAAAATATATCAAAGTTTCTTAATACTTTCATCAAAGTCATATTCATTTACAATATCCTTGAACATTTCAAGATATTTCCATTTTACTGAGTACATATCATCATATTATCAGTAAATGAATATGAGGTATAAGTAATTATCTACAACATTCATTCTATAAGATCTTCATGCATCTCATGTATTTGGTCTGATGGAAAGTTTGTCCTCCCACTACATCTAGTAAAGGATTCTATGTCACACTATGTCCAAGTAAGAACTACATCCAAGGTGACTTCTTATAATGATAATATCATGTTATCAAATATAATCCTTTGGATTAAATGTTATAAACTTTCATCTCAAAATCTTTTGTACAAATACCATATAGATGTTTGGGCATTGCCATGCAAGATCATATCTTTTGAAATAGAAACATTAATCTCTTACTTTATTGATATATCATACTTGACATACAATATTCTTTAAAGTAAATGTTTCTATTTGATGGCATAATGAAATAATAGTTCTACTAACTATATTGCATGCCCATTGGGCTAAGATAAATTTAAGTGTAGACTAAAGCTTCTACAACTCTTGCTCTGCCTTGTCCATCATTTTCCTTCTATGAAGGCCTTTACTTTTTGTCAGATCCTGCACATCAGTATGTCAGTATCTATTTGGTATCACATACCAAATGAAGAAGTAATCACATATTATAACGTTTATACCTGAAGTGGAGGCCTCAATGTGTTCCTTCTTCTTCTTTAGTTCCTCTAACCAGAGTGGGCGATTTCTTTCCAATGCCTAGGCTACTGACAATGGTGACATTTGCCTCTTACTTTCTTTACCCCTCCATTTGCTTTGAGATCTAAAGACTTGAGCTTCTAGCTAGCTTTAGAACTCTTCCTAGCTTTGCCTTTGCCTTTAGACTTCCTCTTTGTATTGTTGATCATCATCATAGACTTGGGCTTGTCTTTCTTTATTTATGTCTCAACTGTTCTCAACTAGCCCAAAAACTCTATCAATGGCTTGTCAAAGTCATTCATGTTGTAGTTCATGACAAATTTATTATATGACTCTAGCAGAGACAACAAAATCACATCAGCGGCCAACTCTTGACCCAAGGGGAATCCCAGTCTAGCAAGGTTCTCCACATACCCAGTAAGCTTGAGCACATGAGGACCTACTGGATCTTCTTCTGTCATGTTACATTTAAACAATGCCTTGGAGTCATCATATTTTTCTTATCTTTCCTAATCTTTAAACATGTTCTTTAGATGTGTGACCATCTCAATCACATCCATGTTCTCATGCTACCTTTGAAACTCATAGTTCATGGAACATAGCATCAGACACTTGACATCCACGACATCTTCAGTATGCTTCTTGTAAGCATCCCTATCAGCCTTTGATGCATTTTGAGGTGGTTCCTCTGGTTCTGGTGTCTCCAAGACATAGATCTTCCACTCATGTGTGGGAATGATTCTCATATTCCAAAACCAGTCATGGAAGTTGTTCCTAATTAATATGTCCTTCTCAAGGACTGATCACAGAGAAAAGTGATTTTTGTTTGTTGCCATTTGATTCTACCAAAGAATTTGCAATTTTGTCACAACTCATTTTGATTTGATTTGATTAAATTTGGGCAATAATAATTAGGTCTTTAATTAATTATTGTTCTCATTATTTTGATCAAACTGATAACCCTCAAGTATCAATTTGAAAAATTACAGCGAATCAATTTTCTAATGAGCAAGATCTAAGATAATTCAACTATGGCCCGAACAACGCCGCGGACACAGTTAATTACCAAGGTAGGTAACTTTTGCCAATTGCATCATATGTAATTCTTGATAAATGATATGCACAACTCCTTGCCATAATTATATATATGCTTTTGGGCCCAGACGCTCTGGGAATCACTAGTTAAGCCTGACCCAATAGCCAATGCGATAATAATGCACCCCACAGAAGTGGAACCTACATTATTACCATCAAACTTCCACAAGTTAGATGGAATACCACGTGGAGGTGTAACCTACACTTAGTCAAACAAGTTTTTCATGTGTATTGCTATTGGAAAGCATACTAGAATTAATATGTTAGATTGAGAGATTTTATATATATCATATATATACATATAATATATCCAATCACCACATATATAGTACATATCATATACATGTTATATCCCACAATGTAAACATGCAACAAAAAGTGATGGTTATATCCATGTCTACTTGTAATTTCTTGTGGTCGTAATTCCTTATAGACCACAAGAAATTACTACCACCTAGGTGAATCATCACATCACATGTATGAACCTACTATTGGTGTAGGCATGTGCTTGCTAATATGGGTAGATTGGTTCAACCTTTGAACCGATCATCTCACCTGTTATCCAGTAGGTTGGTCCTCATGTCCAACCGATGTTTAGACTCCTTTCAAACGGCCAGCTGGACCCTCTGGGACGTTCGTCTGGTCTCCTATCCAATAAATGTTTGAAATCCTTCCAAATAGTCGATTGGGCCCACCAGACAGTCGTATGGTTCCATCGTTCTTTTCTCCTTGATCCTACATATGGTTGGCTCATCTCACAAACTGATCGTCTCAACCGGCGATGATCATCATCATCATTGTCATTGCAAGAAAAGAAGCTATCCTATTGCTAATTTATTACATCGAATAAGAGAAACCCTGAGTTACATTTGAGGAGAACAAAGATAGGAAAGCATTAACTTTACATTGGGAAGAGGGAGGTAGAGGCTTGGTGCAGAGCAAGATAAACAGGAACCAAACCATCCAACCACACACAAATATAGGGTTTAGGCTATACCCATGCAACACATCCACCATCAAAACCGCTTTTAGGGCGACATGTGTTAATTGCATATATATCATAATATATATATATATATATATATATATATATATATATATATATATATATATATATATATATATATATATATAGGGCCCATCTTTATTGCCCGCGCGGGTAGCTACCCGCCCACCATTTCGGTTACTTTTTTTCAAGTTGGTTACTTTTGACATGTAGAGGGTTACTTTACCTTGCAAACTGCTAAGTTTTGTGCATAGATAGTTACGTTTGCAACAGCAGATTTTAAAACACGGATACATATATATCTGTTGTATATTTTGTACAGAGTTACTTTTTTAGTCGCATAGTTACTTTTTTATCAATATAGTTACTTTTTTGATAGTAGGGTTACTTTTCTGACCAGAATAGTTACTTTTTTGGCTGCCGGGTAGCAAAATCCAGGCTACCCGTATGGGCAATGAATGAACGGCCATATATATATATTCGCTTAGGATTATGTGGTCTATGATCAGATATGCATATGAGATAGTTTAAATATTCACATCGTATGCAATAAATAAATGACTAAACCAAAATATGATCACATCAATTATCCTAAAACATAGTAAATTGAGGTGGCTCTAATACCACTGTTGGGAAATACAGGCACAGAGTATAGCAGCAGAGACATAAAATTTCTCTATATGTATTCCCATAACAACAAGACCACATCAAATACTATGAAATAGGAAGGATAGTTTAGTGAGTTATACCTGATCCTAGAGAAAGTCCAGCGACAACAACTCACTTCAATGAAACTATTTCTACTTGCTCTTAGACGGTGGTTGTGCAGCTCCTAGTCTTCACCATGAACAATGAACAAGAACAACTTCTACATCGACTCCTGTGGTCTCGCCATAGACTGTAGGTTGACTTTTCTCTCCAAGCAACATTCAAAGAACTCTTACCTCTAGAGTGTTGACTTGAGAGTTATATATTGCCCATATTTTGATAATGATTTAACCATTCCATTCCTATGTATCTAATGTGTTTTTTTAAGATTGATTTCAGGCTTTAGGTACATGAAAAGGATTAAATTACACAATCCCTAGCTTGTTCAAGTTCAAGTCAAACGCAATGCAAGTGTGCTTTTTGGGAAATCACTCCAAATGACCTTAGATGAATTTTTTAATCACTTGTATTGATGATATGACTTATAACTAAGATGAGAAAAAATCAGGGACACTTAATTCCAAGGTTTAGTCACTCAAATGTCAATTTAGAAAATTTGTCACAGGTTTTTCATTGATCGAGTTGAAAACTCAACCAATCTTATGATGGATTTTTTGAAGATGACCCATCAGTCGAGTTGCACTCTCAAAGAACTCAACCAATCGAATCACTAAGCAAATCTAATTTTGGCTCATCGGTCGAGTTTCCTAGAACAAACTCAACTTATAGTTTGAAAATTGTCTTTGTCTTTTAGTTGATCGGTCGAGTTACCTTTATTGAAACTCGACTAAATGTATTGTATGGAAAATGTAGAAAAAGTGATTATAACCGTTGGTGAGTTGTTTTGGGTAAAAATAGATCCATTTCATCTTGGAAAATGGCTATATGTTGACCCTAAGTGATCGCACACTCAAGGGAACACCCCCGGCTATAAATAGGACCCCTTAGAGTTCATTCCAAGTTTGCTCATTCATGCTATTCTAAGTCCTTGCTATAGATGAGCGTGTTAAAACTTCTTGAGCCCCTTTATCTATCTAGTTTACACTTCATTTTGTGATTATGAGTGAGATAGGCATGTTGTAAGAGAGCTACTTCCTTGTTCTTATAAAATTCTCATCTACGCCATCTTCCCTACTCCTTTCCTCCATTAAGAAAAGGTGAAGCAAGCTACTCCGAGTGAAGGTGGAGTTGTTGATGTTCCTCTTCAAGGTTGAAGAAAAGGTGATGATCTTCTCCAGGTGAAGGAGAAGGCAAAGGCTGAAGATCCAAGAAGAGTGGAAAAGCCCTTGAAGGCGGAAGACTTGTGCTAGAGTAGGTAAGACCTTGGAAGAAGGTTGAAGACTATTGCAAAGTGGGTAAGCCCTTGATAAGGTGGATTACTCTTTGTACTTGGATGGGTAAGTCCTTTGGTTGTCTTGTGTTGTAAATCTAATTGGTGAATATATAGAGAAAAGAAGAGGTTTACCTCTCTATGTAGTGGACTGACTGTCTCCTAGTTTGGAGAGCGGAACCACTTTACATGACCTTGTCAAGTGCTTGCTACCAATTCGTCTCATCCTTGCTATGCTTGTTAGTTAGAACTTCAAATTGCACTTAAGCTATTGGTTTTATTTTGATATATTATAAAGGTCTAATCTATCTTGTGAGAATTTTTGAAGCTCTATTCACCCCCTCTAGAGCCCTAGATCCAATAAGTGGTATCAGAGCCAAGTATCTTCTCCAACAATCTCCCAAAAAATGAGAAGATGGGCGACAACCTAGAGGTAGGCTTCTGCATGCGTCCTCCGGTCTTTGATGGAACCAACTTCCTCTATTGAAAGAGGCGCACACAATTCTACATTCAAGGCATGAACTTTGACATGTGGAAGGTGATGGTCACACCTTACAAGGAGCCAACCGGAGTGGTTGCAACATGGAGTGAAGCTGCTCTCAAAGAAACCCAACTTAATGCCATAGCCGTAAGCATCCTCCATGACCTTACCCCAACAGAGTTCATCCGGATCTCATATTGGGACACCGCCTATGCAATTTGGGAAAATTGTGCATCACCTATGAAGGTGCAAAGCAAGTTAAGGAGGCCAAGATATACATATTGAACAACCTTCTAGAGAACTTCAAGATGGGCAAGAAAGAAGGGATTTTAGAGATGTACTCAAGACTCAATGACATCATCAATGGGCTGGCTACATTGGGCAACACTTTGGATAGAGGTGTAATCAACTCTAAGATTTTGAGGACTCTACCAAAGAGATGGGAGTCAAAGGTCACCTACATTGAAGAAGTGAGGAGCCTTGGTGACATTCCAACTTAACAGCTCATTTGCAACCTCCAAGCCCATGAGCCAACACTTGACAAACAAGAAGAATAAGCCAAGCAAGAAGAGAAGGAAGCCAAGAAGATCAAAGATAGTGCTTTCAAAGCACAAGTGGAGGCGGTCATTCTTCAAAAAAAAAATTCTTGAATAAATTCTCCTTCCTCCTCTAGTGAATATGATGGCCCAAGTGAGCATGAAGCCAACTACATCAAGGGCAAACACTTCAAGGGAAAGCAAGCCTCTTCCTCCTCTACTCCTAGATTCTACAAGTGTGGACAAAAGGGACACTACAAGAGTGAATGTCTTAAGTCAAGAAAGTCACACCATAAGGGTAGCTCAAAGAAGGAAGAAGAGTACAAGAAGGAGAGAAAGTACAAGAGGAATGACAAGAAGGAGAAGAGAAACAACAATGCAGCTCATGCATCTTGGTAAGCTTCATCTTCAAGCAGCTCAAGCTTTGAAGAAGATGGAGAGTTCCACCTTGCAATCATGGCCTCTACTAGTGAAGAAATTGGTGATAAGTGAGGTAAGTTTGCATGAGTTATCTAAGGAATATATTATTGACATGCTTATCTCTACCCGTTCATCTTTTTCTAAATGTAAATCTAAAAGAAAACAGTTAGGAAAAATCATTGATGATCTATATGCTAAACTTGAAATCCTTGAATTGAATGAGAAAACTAATCTTGAGAGTATTGATAATTTGCAAGGGAAATACATTGATCTTGAGCTCCAATACAATGGAGTTGAAGTTGAGAATGGTATCTACCTTAAGAACATTGAAAGTCTTAAGGAAGAAAACCAAAATTGCCTTAAAGAGCTTGAAATGATTAAAAATGAAAATGCTGAATTTAAGCTCCTTATTGATGCTCATAGAGATGAAAGAGATGTATATATTAAAGAAATCTAAATACTTAAATCTAAAAATCCTAGGTTACTTGGTCAAGTAAATGATCTATCTTCTAGACCCATATTGCCTAGTGCTAATGTTGCTTCCATTTCTCTTGAAAAAGATTCATATTTAACTAAAGCCTTATGTCTTGAGGCTGGACTTGTTCATGCTAGGGATGACATAGCTAGCTTATCTTCTATAATTATTTCTCTAAATGATGATAACCATAGATTGAGAGCATCCCTATATAAATTCCTCAAAGGGAGGAACTCCCTAAATGAAATCCTTGACCATTATACCAAACAAAGTGGTACTAGTGGTTTGGGATTTGTAGGGGGAGCACCAAAGGGCAAGAGAAAAGCCAAAGGTAAGACAAAGAGAAAGGAGACCTCTTTCTTTGTAGTAGAGTCTTCTAGAACTAAGAATCCTATGGTTTGTTCTTATTGCAAATGTGATGATCATTACTCTACTTATTGTCCTTACAAGCCTAAGGGGACCATCCCAAAGATGAAATGGGTCCCCAAGCTAACTCAGGATCCCAAAGTTTGAGTTTGGAACTGACATTCTCCTTTCTTGTAAGAAAAAGGAAGATGGATTGTTGATAGTGGCCGCACTAAGCATATGACAGGTGATATAAGCCATTTAAACAACTTCACCAAAAAGAAAGGAGGTTCGGTCACCTTTGGGGATAACAAGAAAGGTAAAGTTAAAGGTGAGGGTGATGTAGGTGAATCCTTGTGCATCAAGAATGTTCTCTTTGTGGATGGCCTACATCACAATTTAATTAGTGCTAGTCAACTATGTGACAATGGTTACCTTGTGTTATTTACTTCCTTTGAATGCTTGATTCTAGATTCCCTCACCTACAAGTTATATATAAGGGAACTAGAAGTGGACATCTTTATGTCATTGATCTTGACTCTATTAAGCTTGTTGTTGGTAGATGCCTAGTAGTCAACTCGAATGAAATTTCTCTTTGGCACCATCGGCTTGGTCAGTAAATATGCATCAGTTGAAGAAGTTGAGCAAAAAGGACTTGGTCAAGGGACTTACCAAATTGGATTTTGAAAAGGATGAGGAATGCCAACCTTGTACCCAAGTAAAGAAAACCAAGTCCTCCTTCAAATCCAAAGGAGTCCTTAGTACTAAGAGAGCTCTTGAGCTTCTTCACATTGATCTATTTGGACCAATGCGAACTCAATAGCTTCATGGTTCTAAGTATTGCCTTGTTATAGTTGATGATTTCTCTAGATAAACTTGGACCTTCTTTCTTGTTTCTAAAAGGGATACACTTGGTGTTTTTTTTTGAGTTTTTGTAAATGAGTTGAGAATGAAGCTTCTTGCCGCATTGCTTCCATCCGTAGTGATCATGGGGGAGAATTTGAAATTGACCTTTTTGAACATTTTTATCAAGAATCTGGTTATGCACACAACTTTTCTTCACCTCGAGCACCTCAACAAAATGGGGTTGTAGAGAGGAAGAATAGATCTTTACAGGAGATGGCTAGGACCATTCTTCTGGAGTATGATTTTCCAAAGAAGTTTTGGGTTGAAGTTGTTAGTACCTCATATTTTGTGCAAAAGTGGGTTTTTACTCATCCTTCTTTGAAGAAAACCCCCTATGAGCTATGGTGTGGTAGGAAGCCTTCTACCGAATACTTTCTTATTTTTAGATGTCCTTGTTTTGTTTTGAATACAAAAGATTCTCTCGACAAGTTTGATCTGAAATCTTATAAGGCTTTCTTTCTTGGTTATAGCACTACTAGAAAGGCTTATAGAGTTTTTAATGTTGATCTTACTAAATTAGAAGAATCTGTAAATGTAAAGTTTATTGAGACTAACCCCTCTATTCCTAAATATATTGTTCCAAATGATGATGTTGCAGGTGAAGTAATTCCTATTCTAAAAGAGCTCAATATCACCCAAAAGGGAAAAGAGGTGGTCACTCGAGAAGAAGAGAAAGATGATGAGAAGAAGGATCCAACCCCCCAGTTTGCAAAGAATCATCCAAAGGAGCTAATTTTAGGTGATTTTTGAAAGAGTGAAGATGTGGGCTACATTCAATAAAGAACAAGCCAACAACATCTTCATCTCACAACTTGAGCCTAAAAATGTCAAGGAAGCTCTTGAGGATGACGAGTGGATCCTAGATATGCAAGAAAAGTTGGAGCAATTTGAAAAGAACAAAGTTTGGATCCTAGTACCAAAACCAAGTGATAGAAAGATCATTGGCACCAGATGGGTCTACCACAACAAGATTGATGAAAGCGGAAAAGTGGTAAGGAACAAAGCAAGGTTAGTGGCTCAAGGCTACAATCAATAGGAAGGTATAGATTTTGATGAAACATATGCACATGTAGCTAGACTTGAGTCCATTTGTATGTTGCTTGCCTTTTCTAGTTACAAAAACTTTCTTCTTTATCAAATGGATGTTAAAAGTGCATTTTTGAATGGTACAATTGAACATGAAGTGTATGTTACACAACCTCCGAGATTTGAACATGATAATTTACCTAACCATTGTTTATTTGTTGCAAAAAGCTCTCTATGGACTCAAACAAGCACCTAGAGCTTGGTATGAGAAATTAAGGATCTTTTTGTTTGATCATGGGTATATCATGGGCAATGTGGATTCTACCTTATTTCTAAAGCACACTTCTAACAATTTTCTTATCATACAAATATGTGTTGATGATATCATTTTTGGAAGAACTAACCTTGATCTTTGCAAAGAATTTAGTGATCTTATGTAGAGTGAATTTGAAATGAGTATGATGGGTGAGCTCACATTCTTCCTCAGCTTTCAAATCAAGCAAACAAAAGATGGAAACTTCATCAACCAAGGAAAGTACACAAATGAACTACTCAAACTCTTTGGGATGGAGAACACCAAGTCAATGGGCACACCCAAGTCAAACACCGCCAAACTTGACCTAGATGAAGAAGGTGAGAAAGTAGATGAGAAGCTCTATAGAGGTATGATTTGAAGTTTACTTTACTTATCTGCCTCTAGACATTATATAATGTTTAGTGTTGTCTTGTGTACTCGCTTTCAATCAAATCCTAAGAAAAAACATCTTATAGCTATCAAGAGGATTTTAAGGTACTTAGTCGAAACCCAAAATTTTGGGCTATGGTATCCCAAGTCAAGGGACTTTACTCTTACTGCTTATAGTGATGTGGATTATGTAGGGTGCTTGATTGATAAAAAGTGCACAAGTGGCACTTATTTCCTCCCAGGACCATGCTTGGTGTCTTGGTTCTCTAGGAAACAGAGCACAGTGGCATTATCAACCACCGAGGCTGAATACATTGCAGTCAAGAATTGTTGAGCCCAAGTCCTATGGATGAAGCAAAAGCTCCAAGACTTTTAACATTCATTTTGATGCTTCTCCTATCTACTATGATAATACTAGTGTGATTAACCTGTTATATAATCTATCTTGCATAGTAGAGCTAAACATATAGAGGTTTGTCATCATTTTCTCTATGATCACATTGCCAAGAAGGATATCTGTATCACTCATGTGGGCACGGAAAATCAATTGGCAGACATTTTCACTAAACCTCTAGCTAGAGAGAAATTTAATTTTATTAGATCAAATTACTTATAACTACTTTGAATGAATCTGATATGCCTTCTAGCTAGTTGTCATCTATCATATATGCTTAGTCTCTATTTTGATCATCATTGCGTGCTAATATGCTAAAAATCCATTTTTTCATGTTTATTTTTCCTTGTTTTTCTCTTTTTTGGGTATTATTTGGAAATGCATATTTCACCACAAAACAGTACCCAATGATGAGTGATATGTGTCACAGTATGTTCAAAATACATAATGGACTTAAAAAATAAATTTAATTAGCACTCTAATGGCTAGAAACTAGGTTTTGTATGTTTAGGCTAGGTTGACCATTGGTTGAGTTGCCAACTCGGCCGATCGGAGGCCGAGAACTTTTTAAAAGATCCTATCAGTCAAGTTTTTGAGTTCACAGAACTCGGCCAATGGTTGGGCTGGAGAAATTTTAAGATGGGTTTGACCGACTATTCTCCCTCTCAACTAGAGAAAAAGTTGACTGATCTGACCTCTAGCTCCCCTAAGCTCTCTACCCTAGCCCTAACCTTCCTCAACCTAGCCCTAGATTGACCTTAGCTTGACCTCCCTTGACCTTCCCCTTTGCTAACCTAGGTCTATGGATGAGTTTTGGTGGTGAGTCTTTAGCTTTTGCTCTCTCCTTCCTCTCTTTTTAGTCTCTATGGAATCCAATAGGAGAAAGAGGGCCACCCCAACTAATGCACCCCCATCTTCATCCAACTCCTGCTTGATTTCGTTTGATGACATTTTCTTTGTCTCAAATGAGGCTATAAATAGGTATAAGGAGCTCCTTCCCCCTAATCCTTTCCCTTTTTGTGCCCTATTTGAACCTAGACCTAGAAGACAAGAGGTCATCGATCAATTAGGGGAGTTTCTTTACAATCACCATCTCTCGGCCTTGGGTGTTGAACGCACATGCTACAACAATTCCATTACTAGAACAAAAGTGGTTCACAAATTCTACGCTAACTTGCATTGGAATTATGACACCCTCGTACCCCCGCCTAATACTCAAGTAGTCATCACATCCATGATAGCCGAGAAAAATTCCAAGTCTCAGTGGATACCCTAACCATCTTCTTTTCAGGTACCAAAGTGACTAACACCTGGCGTTAGGACTACCCAGAGTACTTGACCTAGTCGAGCCTGAGGCCTTCTACAAGCAATATGATCTTACTCTCCCTGATATTCATAAGTTCTTGAAGAAGCCTCAATTCCCATATAGGAAGAAGTGCACCATTCCCTCCTCTGCCTTGGAACTCAAGAGACGTATCCTCACCCTAGTTTTTAACTACAATATTCACCCGAAGAAGAATCAAACTGAGATTGCAAAAAATATTGCAGTGATCATGTATTGTCTTTTAAAGAACATTAGAGTCAAGTGGTCAAGATACATTCTCCACCATATGACCTGCTTTGACTCAGGCAAGAACACCCATGGCACCTACCCTCCCTACCCTACCCTAATTTGTGGTCTGCTTCATCTTGCCACTGGAAAACCTCTTTTCTACGACTTTCATTACAAACCTGCCCGAAAAGGAGTTTGCATCAGTGAGACCACTCTTCAGAAGTCTATGCCTATCCTCTCCTCCACCACACATGGTGCCTCTACCTCTGCCTCTACTCGAGCACCTCTACCACCTCAGCCTTCCCGACCTACCCGTGCCTCGTTCCATGTGTCAAATGAAACCTATATGGGCTACATGATGCATCAATAGGCATACAACCTTCAGGTTCAGGAGCACCTACATCGGGACCTTTGTTCCATCATGTCCAACATGAAAATGTCATGTGCACACCCCTACCCTACCTACTAGCCTTACCTAGGAGGTGACTATGCATCCTTTGCATATGATCACTTTTACCCTACCCCTCCACCTGCATCTTCTGTTACTACACCCTCTACTATTGGTGGATATACCCATGGTGTGCTACCTCTGACTGTTGGCCCCTTGGCCACTCTGCTTTCCAGCCTCAGTAGTTCTACTCCTTCCTTCCCACAGGAAATGAGCTCCATGCTCTTGGTATGTCTTGGGATGAGCAGAATGCAAGTTGGCTTGATCATTGTTTCAGTCCCTTTGCTGATGAAGAGATGACAGACCAAGATGATGAGGAGGTTGTTGATGCTGACAAGGAGGCTGATAAGGAGGATGGTGATGCTTCTAATGATGATGGATCTGATGGCTTTCCTGGTGATGAAGGTGATGCTACTGCACCTTCAGACGAAGATGACGACTACGAGCCTAATGTTGATGATGTTGTGGATGATGTTGATATAGATACCTTAGATGTTTAGTTGTTCTTATTTTTTAGTCTAGATGCTGATCATATATATCTTGTTAGGCTATTATGTATTAGAAACATCTGGGAACATGTTCTAAGCTGTATTATCTTATCATCTTAGCTTTCATTATTTTGGCTTGTAGCTGCTTTATGAGAACTTGCCTTTTGGGCTGTAATCTAAATTATGTGCACATTTACTCTTTGATTTGCTATATCTCACGAGTTGGTGCCATGTTTTACCATATTTTGATTATGACTTAGACTTTTTGTTTCTCTCATCTCTATTTGATGTATGCTTTGAGATTGCATGTTATGGATGTCTGCTTGGTTGTGCTTGGAGAAGAACTATTTTTATGCTCTTATACCCCCTTCATTTTTGATAATATCAAAAGGGGGAGAGAAGTTCAATGTTTTTAAGATCAACCATATTGCTTTTATTGACTATGTGTTCCTTTTCTTGTTCATTATATGCTTTATCATGTGACTTGCTAAAGGACCATATAGTACATATTTGTTATATTACTTTGTGTAGATAGACTAACTATGTAGGTTAGAGTAAGCATAGTTTGAGGGGGAGCAATTCATATTGTCCAAATCTTGAAACCCCTTACAATTCACAAGGCAAAGGTATAACTTCAATATCCTTTTCAATATGATTGAGGAATGGTTTGTCATTGTAAGAAAGGGGGAGAATGTTGAATTGAGAGTTACACATTGCCCATATTTTGATAATGACTTAACCATTCCATTCCTATGTATCTAATTTGTTTGTTCAAGATTGATTTCAGGCTTTAGGTACATGAAAAGGATCAAATTACACAATCCCTAGCTTGTTCAAGTTCAAGTCAAATGTAATGCAAGTGTGCTTTTTGGGAAATTGCTCCAAATGCCCTTAGATGAATTTTTTAATCACTTGTATTGATGATATGAATTGTAACTAAGATGAGAAAAAATTAGGGACACTTAATTCCAAGGTTTAATCACTCAAATGTCAATTTAGAAAATTTGTCACATGCTATTCATCGGTCAAGTTGGAAACTCGACTGATCCTATGATGGATTTTCTAAAGATAATCCATCATTCAAGTTGCACACTCATAGAACTCAACTGACTGACTCATTGAGAAAATCTAATTTTAGCTCATTAGTTGAGTTTCCCAGAACAAACTCGATCGATAGTTTGAAAATTGGCTTTGTCTTTTAGTTGATCGGTCGAGTTACCTTTTTTTAAACTAAACCGAATGTATTGTATGGAGTACATAGAAAAAGTGATTATAACCATTGGTGAGTTGTCTTGGGTGAAAATAGATCTGTTGCATCTTGGAAAATGGATATATTTTGACCCTAAGTGATCCCACACTCAAGGGAACACCACCAGCTATAAATAGGACCCCTTAGAGTTCATTCCAAGTTTTCTCATTCATGCTATTCTAAGTCTTTGCTATAGTTGAGTGTGTTGCAACTTCTTAAGCCCCTTTATCTCTCTAGTTTACACTTCATTTTGTGATTATGAGTGAGATAGACCTATTGCAAGAGAGCTACTTCCTTGTGCTTGTAAAGCTCTCATCTACTCCATCTTCCCTACCCCTTTCCTCCATGAAGCAAAGGTGAAGCAAGCTACTCTGAGTGGAGGTGGAGCTATTGTTGTTCCTATTCAAGGTTGAAGAAGAGGTGATTATCTTCTCCAGGTGAAGAAGAAGGCAAAGGTTGAAGATCCAAGAAGAGTGGAAAAGTCCTTAAAGGCGGAAGACTTGTGCTAGAGTGGGTAAAACCTTGGAAGAAGGCTGAAGACTCTTGTAAAGTGGGTAAGCCCTTGGTAAGGCGGATTACTCTTTGTACTTGGATGGGTAAGTCCTTTGGTGGTCTTGTGTTGTAACTCTAATTGGTGAATATATAGAGAAAAGCACTTGCAAAGTCCTAGAGGTTGACCTCTCTAGGTAGTGGACTGTCTCTCTCCCAGTTTGGAGAGTGGAACCACTCTACATGACCTTGTCAAGTGCTTGCTATCAATTCCTCTCATCCTTTCTGTGCTGGTTAGTTAGGACTTCAAATTGCACTTCAACTATTGGTTTTATTTTGATATAATTTGAAGGTTTAATCTATCTTGTGAGAATTTTTAAAGCTCTATTCAACCCCCTCTAGAGCCCTAGATCCAACATAGAGCAGTCCACATGTACCAACTAGGGATTGTCGATCAACTAGAATAGACAGGAAGGAGTTGTCCCTTTTGTTGATGTACTAGTCACTAACATGCCCTCCCACAATGACAACTTTCAGTTGCTCTCTCCCGTAGATATCCATCCCTAGTCGGATAGGGATTGATTCTCATTTGTCTGTATTATGTTCTGGGAAACCCCCAGTACTCCTCTATTTATAGTAGAGGTCAGGGTCAAGATTCACAATATGTACAGGATTGTGCGGGAGTGGAAAGGACCAAAAGATCTTAAATTTCACAACTTATGACATCCTAAATGCCGTTTGGTGACCCAGACAGTCATCTGGTCACACGAGATGATGGTCTCGCACTGCCAGACGACCGTATGGAAGCTTCCCAATTGCACACGAATTTGACAATTTTGATTTCCAATTAATATCATATATTAATTCCTTGCACCACAAGAAAAGTGCAATCAAAACAATTTGGGAAACATCCAGAATCTTGGTTTACCCAACCGAGCCATCTCACGTAAGCGAGCCACCCATCTGACTCACCTAGATGATCGTCTGGTGAGTCTGAATGAGTCAGTCAGTTCAATCACATTGAACCGATTGATTTAGGGGAAGAACTAAGCCAATTCAAATTCTCATTAGCCTAACAACCCAAACGACCATCTCAACACTTGAGATGCCTGTCTGGCTGCCCAAATGGCTTCCTTAACACTTGAGATGGTCGTTGGATAGTCCAGTCAACCAATCTATTGATTTGTTGTGTGAATTGAATACATAAACACTTTATAATCAATCCAATCATCATTCGATATAAACTAATCTTCTAGATGAGTTCTATAAAGACCGCCACCAAACCAACAACCAAATCATTACTAATGATGCGGAATAATCATAAGCATCGGATTACAAAAATCACTAAAAATTAAAACCATTTTGTAAAGAGATCCATTTCTAGGAAAACACTTTAAGGAAGAACCAAAACTTGATATTCACATTGATCATATATTGTACATACACTGTACCATCTCTTCTCGAGGATAACATATAATAGTTTCTTTCTCAAAACATATACATAAAGCAGCAACAAACCTCGAGGCATACAAGCCAAAATCTCAGATTGTTCATAAAACCAACACGTACTAAATCCAAGGACCTGAGAGTACAGAGACGACACATAGGACTTCTATCTACAAGACACGATAGATAGTACACTCAACCTGAGCTGTCATTGTTGTCCCTACTGCTATTGTTCTCCTTCTACAGTACGGTCTCAATCCCCCTCGTGCACGTCCACCTAAAAAAATGTGGATCCCACAGGGTGAGACAATTGTCCCAGCGAGAGATATAACTATCTGCCAACAACGTTATTATCACAGTTAAATAGTATTAAACTGAGCAGAGGATAAGCAGTTTAGAACATTCTCATCTTTAAAGCATTGCAACTATCTATGATAGAGCAGTAAATCATCTATTCTCTTTATAAGGAATAGGAAGAACATGTATATCATTTACCCATCATACTATATCAACATCTCAAGCTTATCCTGTGATACTCATTATCATGGTATGACATCCATGAATCATTCTCATTTCTATTTGTTGGCCTCAGCCAATCTGCTAGCCATATATTGAATTGTACCAGTCATGTGAGTATACATCATCATATTCTGTCCAGGTATTGAACTATGCCAATCTTGTGCAACTATTCCAGGTATTGGACTATTCCAATTCTGTGCAACTATTCCAGGTATTGGATTATGACCAATCTTGTGACATTATTCCAGGCATTGGGTTATTACCAATCTTGTGCAATTATTCCAGGCATTGGGTTATTACCAATCCTGTGTAATTATTCCAGGTATTGGGTTATGACCAATCATGTGACATTATTCCAGGCATTGGGTTATTACCAATCATGTAGTTTTATTCCGGGTATTGGACTATGTCAATCCTGTGACATTATTCCAGGTATTGGATTATGCCAATCTTGTGAGTATTGCATCCAGGAATTGGGTTATCCCAATCTTGTAGTTTTATTCCAGGTATTAGACTATTCCAATCCTGTGACATTATTCCAGGTATTAGATTATGCCAATCCTATGAGTGTTGCATCCAGGCATCGGGTTATCCCAATCCTGTGGTTTTATTGTATGTATTGGCCTATGCCAATCCAATGACATTATTCTAGGTATTGGATTATGCCAATCTTGTGAGTGTTGCATCTAGGCATCAGGTGACCCCAATCCTGTAGTTTATTCCAGGTATTAGACTATGCCAATCCAGTGACATTATTCTAGGTATTGGATTATGCCAATCATGTGAGTGTTGCATCCAGGCATCGAGTTATCCCAATCCTATAGTTTTATTCTAGGTATTGGACTATGCCAATCATGTGTCATTATTCTAGGTATTGGATTATGTCAATCATGTGAGTGTTGCATCCATGCATTGGGTTATCCCAATCCTGTAGTTTTATTCCAGGTATTGGACTATGCCAATCCTGTGATATTATTCCAGGTATTGTATTATGCCAATCATGTGAGTGTTGCATCCAAGCATCGAGTTATCCCAATCCTGTAGTTTTATTCCAGGTATTGGACTATGCCAATCATGTGACATTATTCCAGGTATTGGATTATACCAATCCTGTGAGTGTTGCATCCAGGCACCGGGTTATCCCAATCCTATAGTTTTATTCCAGGTATTGGACTATGCCAATCCTGTGATATTATTCTAGGTATTCGATTATGCCAATCATGTGCATCTATTCCAGGTATTGGATTATGCCAATCATGTGCTTCTATTCCAGGCATTGGACTATGCCAATCCTGTGCAACTCATCACTGAATACCACATCACCTTTAATAGGCATTATACCTTGGCCAAGCCATCATACTTATTCACATCCTTTATATAATACAAGTATTCTTCTTATCTCCTTTAAGCATATTCGAAACACTATAGCCCTTATTTGGCTATAAGCATAAAACATGTAGGATCAAGATTTCATTATTATTATTGTATCCATTTATTATTATTATGTTACTAAGTTTCCATTTCCTAGTTTATTTTGAACATTATCATTCCTTACATGAGACTTTTGTAAACATCTTGTTACCTCTCACTAGGAAACAACTATTCTCATGGCTCACAAGGCCATCAAACATCTTGTCACCTCTCAGTAGGCAACAACTAATCACATGGCTCACAAGGCCCATTAAACATCTTGTCACCTCTCAATAGGATACAACTAATCACATGGCACAAAAGGCCCATTAAACATCTTATCACCTCTCACTAGGAAACAACTAATCACATGGCTCACAAGGCCCATTAAATTGTATTATATGTAACATCATAGCTCATACTTAGCTATGCTCATTATCTCATGCTACCAACATGGTTTCAATATGGTTAAGGTTTCCCCTTTATTAACCAATTATAATTTCAACTCTTATCATTACCCTTCATTAGGGTTAAGGTTTATCTTATAAAACCATCTAGGGTTTTCAAGTACATTCATCAAGAATCAAACCCTAATTCAGTCTCCACACATATTAGGAGTATCAATGTATGCTCATTTCATGATTATAAAAAAAGTATGAGTTTATCTCTCATCCTCACTAGGATGTTGATTACTTCATACTTTATCAATTTGGCTCAACCTTTCCTTCAAGGTTCATTAGCCTACTTAATCAATATTCATTGAACTCCATACCTCTTAATGTATGACTTGATATAAGACACTTCATGTGTTACTTCATCAAGTACATTGAATCTAAGGTGCTTTCCTTCATATGGGTTTTGAGGTGCTTCCTTCATATCGAGTATGAGGTGTGTGCTTGCTACCCATATCACTTTAGAGGTGTATGTGTGCTTCACACCATATCGGGCAGAGAGGTGTGTGTATGCTTCACACCATATCGGGCAAAAAGGTGTATGTGTGCTTCACACCATATCGGGAAAAGAGGTGTGTGTGTGCTTTACACCATATCACTTTAGAGGTGTGTGTGTGCTTTACACCATATCACTTTAGAGGTGTATGTGTGCTTCACACCATATCGGGCAGAGAGGTGTGTGTGTGCTTCACACCATATTGGGAAAAGAGGTGTGTGCTTAACCCAATATCATTTTTGAGGAGTATGCTTGACCTCATTTTGTCTAATAGGTGTATATGATCTTACCATATCATGCAAGAAAGTATAAACTCATATCCATATCGTTTTAGTGGAGTAGGTGCATCACCATATCGGGTTAGAGGTGCTTGCTTGTGTGCTTGAACCCGATATCACTTTATAAGGTGATACCATCATCTTCAAGCTCTAGACCTTCATTATACTTGTTCTAGTACAAGGATAACAGGTCTAATCAACTACTAGAACTCATAATTTTATCAACCATTTCAGAATATTTTGGAATTTAAAGTAGTTCATTTAAGCATACCAATTTAGGTGATGAATAATAACATGGTTGAGTTCAAGTTATATAACCCACGTTAAGAACAACTTCAAAGCTCCAAAGCTCCACGTTCCTAAGGTTTAAGATGACTTATCAAAAGTCCAAGGATCGTTCAAAACTCCTTCATATACAAGGAAACACCATGGATACGCAATTTGTGAAGAAGAAAAGAAAGGAAGATCATAACCCTAAAATCACGATTCAATCCAAGGTTGAAGATGATCATGGCCTCACCTTAGGGTTAAGTATTGAGATTCTTCTTGATCCTTAGAACCTTTGCAAGATACCTCACTATCCTTGCACGATATGCTATCACTTGTGGCCGATATCCCCCTCACTCGTGATCAAAACACTTCACTATGGCTGATATCACCTCACTAGGCCGATATCACCCTACTTGGCCGATATGATCTTGCTATGGATGATACCCAAGGCCCTATGCATGATACTACTTCACTCCTACACTATAAAAGGACCCTATGCACGATATCTAAGAGCAAGGAGGTGGTAGGATTCAAAAACGTTCACTATGGGGTGAAAGAAGGGGTATATATACTTGTTGCTCATGAAGAAGTGTGAAAATGAGGTGTCATCAATTTGAGCTACTAGGTGCCACGTGTCCATGCATGGGTGAAACGTGTACATGCATGCATTAACATTTATCTTGACATGAAAAACACTTGAGGATAATCTAGGGATGAATTTTCGTCCATTACTTATCCCTTTGAATAAAATATATCAACTAAATCACCACTTTATTCACAACCTGATACAACTTTTCTAAGGAAGTTGTAAACCGATACACTTCACCTCCTTGAGGTGCTTTGCACGTCATGGAATTTTCCAAGAGTCTAAAAATCTATATGAGGATCCTCCTATGGCTCCTTTGACGATAGGCACTCATATACAAGCTTTTCAACTTGATACAACTCAAGTTAAGGTTTCATATTCAACCCTTTTCTTGGTCATTTCATCACCAAGATTACCATCACTCATAATTGATTCAAACATGGTGTCTCCTTCTTTATCTCTCCTATAAATGATACATAGAGGAAGTAGGAACATTCTATAGGTGGTAATTTTCATATCAACCTCACATTTTGGGTAAATTACAATTTGTACCAAAATTGGTTCACAAGGTACTAGCATTATTCAAACATGTTCAAACTTGGAATTTAGGCTTTCCACAAGCCACCACTTAGCATCATTCTCTCTCTTATGATGCTAAAACACTTAATGCATGTTCAACATGTGACAATTTACAATATAGCCCCTCACCTTGGGTAAATTGCACTTTGGTCCAAAATAAAGGAACATTGCTCAAACAACATTCAATCAGGACCAAACTTGGAACATAAGTGTGTCACATGATAACAAAACACCTTAGAGGATTATATTAAATTTCTAAGAAATGTACTTATCCAAAACAAATAGGGTAACCTCATAACCCAAGTCATGGTCATTACAAGTTATAAATCCCTAACAAGGATTTCGTCCCCGAAATCCTAAATGAAGGATGACAATTGTCATTCATGCATCATATCATCAAATCTCCACATAACATCTTGATGTCATGGAGATGCCATAGAACTTTGACCAGTACATAGTTCTTTCACATAGGGCTATCATAGAATCTGTCATACTCAACTGTCCTTCTCAGACTAGAGTTACCTTTTGTCATTCATTTGAGACTACAAGTCTTATCATACTTCTATTGTACCAGTCTAATCTGTTGGTTCAACACTAACTTTCTTATGACTTGTATCAACTATCTCGTTAGCTTTTTATTTTCTTATCATAAGGAGAGGCTACTTATCAATGAAGAACTTATCTTGAAGGTATCTCTAGTTGTTATGTATAAACTGTCTCAACAATCTAGATAGGGATATTCTAAGAAGTTATCTTTAACTTGATCAACTTTTCCCAAAACAATTCTACAATTGTTCCTTCAACTCATACATCTTTTTTTGGATAAGGTAAAGTATTACTAAAATGAAGCAAAAGTATAGGGGAGGTATCAAAATCCCATATATTGTACACGACCTACACGAGGTCCCACATTCTCAGAACCATGGTATTGACTCCCACCATGTTCTTTGGGTTGGCTTTAAAAAACCAAAACATGCTATGACTAATTACATCAAAAAGGAGAAGATTATCTCTTAGTCTCTTCCCATGTATCCTAGCATTCCTTTCATACCAAACATGGTAGATAAGAGAGTCTAGGAAGATACCACCAAAAGACTGACTCCTCAAATTGTTCCTTGAGATCTGAACCATCCAGGGAATAGCAGCGTTAAGCTCCATAGGCGGCTGGCCGCCCCAACCACACTTGAGGCTCCCTCTTTTCCACAAATAGGATGTGTACTCACACTCGAAGAACAGATGATTATGGGTCTCCAACTCATACATCTTTGATGATGCCATGTTTATGCGGGGCATAAACCCCTAACATATGGTATTCATACTATAGTATGTAACTAGAAAAATTTCAAAGTTGGCCCTTCTAGGTAACCAAACATTATTCATCTTATTAGGAGTCACATTCCCATCTTCTCATATCATTGAAAGTCCTTGGATACTAGGATAATTTACCTTGGTATCCATGATATGTGCCAAAAACACATCACATCATCATCCTTTCCATCCTCTGTTGTTATTACTAAAACTAAACATATAATAGGACCTTTCTTTAATCTTGGGATATTACTTAACACATATACTTTGCCTTGGAACTAAGATCCAAGACTAACTGATACTTTTCAAAGTATCCATCTATAGATTTCTTCTAATCCGTGCACATCAAGTGTCATAAGACTTACTTGATTGTCATGTCCCAAAAGGGAAAGAGCACAAGGAATCATAGTCCTTTTTATCACCCTGCCATTATTCAAGGTTGTTTATTTAAAGAAAAGAGATTATCACCTTCTTCGAGTATTACATGAAATTTTAATTATTCATGTGTCATTCAATCTTATTTCCTCTTAGGTTCCTTACCTTCAGCACAGGAATTATAGAGATGATTACATGTCACCACCTCTCAGTGTTATCATCATCATGATTACTAGATCTGGGTATTCAAACCCTCAGTTCATCACTACACATTGCTACCTCTCATCAGGTAACTGTTACCTCTAGGTCCTCAGACCAAGGTATACATTATACTAAACATCTTCTTTTGTTTATAAGTTGATCTATGATTAACTCAGATTTCTTTCGTATATCAATTATGATGTGGTAGAAATATCCATGCCGCATCTTTTACTTCATTATGCTCTTTAGATTGTCTCAGAATGACTACTTGATCAGAGTAATCATAAAGATAGCAATCTAAGAGTATCATACTTACCTTGCCTTCAATAGATGAATACCTAGCCAGGGTATTCAAGAACTGAAATTAGGTAGTATGCATTTGTTTTATATTATGTTTCATCTCTTTAAGTTTTAATACTTAGTATCTCAAATTTTCTCTGGGTGTTTCTTTTACATCTCTTCCATTTCTACATGAAGAGAGAAATTTCAAAACATATAAGAGAATATTGGACGGAATATAAGTTCTCATCCTTCTTATCTCTTCCCTATGTCCTCATAGGACTAGTTAAAGGAAGCTCAACAACAACTACCTTCTTATAATTATCAGATAAAATCTAGAGAAGACATATCAGAATGATAAAGCTCTATCTGACTGTCACCCCTCATAGTCATCTACCACTTTAGGTTGACTCAAACATAGAGTCAAGCTATTTCATATTGTTACTTTTGCCTTTTTACACTTTTGGGCAATAACTTTCGTAAGCCCTGCCGAGTCTGCCTCGGTTGTTGGGTCATTTTCTCCCTTATTTTTGAACAAAAGGGTTTAGTATGCTCAACATGTCCATATCGATGACATGTCTTATCCTCGCATCATGGTCTTATCGGTCTTATTACTGATGTAGAAGCTAAGCCAGAAGTTCTTACAGGTGGAAGGTTAAGACTTTTGCCTTTACTTAGTGACTACTGCCCTAGTGCACTAGGCATTTATTATATTCATGGTACCAAAAGCGTTGGCTTTTTAGAACAACTAGGAAAATATCTCTAGAATTATAGAGACCTTTCCTTAATTCTCAGCTTATTGCCCCTCCTTGGGCATTGACATCACAAATGTATTGTCTGTCTATACTTATGGCAGAGTTTATTTTCTTGCCATATGTTAACCCTTCTCATATTTTTCACTGTTCAACATAACTATGTCATTCGAGAATCCTTTCAGAGCCCAAACTTTCTGCATTGAGGGCTGGTAACCTAGGTTGTAATGCTAGTATCCAGTCTACTATATGCATCATTGTTGTCCTAACATGTCCAACAAGAGCATAAAAAATAGGATTCTCTATCCTGATTAGGTCAAGATGGGAATTCACAAGCACTCATTCTTCTCTTTCCTAATCCCTTACACCCTCTCTTGGTGCAACAACATTGCTCTCAGCAACGTTTTCCTCATGTTCTCCATTCATTTTTAAACTTCACCTTTTCTTTTACATAAACAGAAGTCACTATAGGGTATACTGGAGGATACTAGAACAGACTCAACACCTTAGTCCTATGTCTCTGTAGACTCACCAAACCTTAAGCTCTGATACCAAGCTTTTAATGACTGCCACCAAACCGACAGCCAAATCGTTACTAATTATGCGGAATAATCATAAGCAGTGGATTAAAAAAAATCACTAAAAATTAAAACCATTTTGGAAAGAGATCCATTTCCAAGAAAACTCTTTAAGGAAGAACCAAAACCTGATATTCACATTAATCATATATTGTACATACATTGTACCATCTCTTCTCAAGGATAACATATAATAGTTGATTTCTCAAAACATATACATAAAGTAACAACAAACCTCAAGGCATACAAGCCAAAATCTCAGATTGTTCATAAAACCAACACGTACTAAATCCAAGGACCTGAGAGTAAAGAGACGACATATAGGACTTCTATCTACAAGACACAATAGACAATACACTCAACCTAAGCTATCACTGCTATCCCTATTGTTGTTGTTCTCCTTTTGCAGTACGGTCTCAACCCCCCTCCTGCACGTCCACCTAAAAAAATGTGGATCCCACGGGGTGAGACAATTGTCCCAGCGAGAGATATAACTCTCCGCCAACAATGTTATTATCACAGTTAAATAGTATTAAACTAAGCAGAGGATAAGCAGTTTAGAACATTCTCATCTTTTAAAGCATTGCAACTATCTATGATAGAGCAGTAAATCATCTATTCTCTTTATAAGGAATAGGAAGAACATATATATCATTTACCCATCATACTATATCAACATCTCAAGCTTATCCTGTGATACTCATTATCATGGTATGACATCCATGAATCATTCTCGTTTCTATCTGTTGACCTCAGCCAATCTTCTAGCCAGATATTGAATTGTACCAGTCATGAGAATATACATCATTATATTCTGTCCAGGTATTGAACTATGCCAATCATGTGCAACTATTCCAGGTATTGGACTATGCCAATTCTGTGCAACTATTCCAGGTATTGGATTATAACCAATCATGTGACATTATTCTAGGCATTGGGTTATTACCAATCCTGTGCAATTATTCTAGGTATTGGGTTATTACCAATCCCGTTCAATTATTCTAGGTATTGGGTTATGACCAATCCTATGACATTATTCCAGGCATTGGGTTATCCCAATCATGTAGTTTTATTCCATGTATTGGACTATGCCAATCCCGTGACATTATTCCAGGTATTGGATTATGCCAATCCTGTGAGTGTTGCATCCAAGCATCGGGTTATCCCAATCCTATAGTTTTATTCTAGGTATTGGACTATGCCAATCATGTGACATTATTCCAGGTATTGGATTATGCCAATCCTGTGAGTGTTGCATCCAGGCATCGGGTTATCCCAATCCTATAGTTTTATTCCAGGTATTGGACTATGCCAATCCTGTGACATTATTCCAGGTATTGGATTATGCCAATCATGTGAGTGTTGCATCCAGGCATCGGGTTATCCCAATCATGTAGTTTTATTCCAGGTATTGGACTATGCCAATCCTGTGATATTATTCGAGGTATTGGATTATGCCAATCATGTGCATGTATTCCAGGTATTGGATTATGCCAATCATGTGCTTCTATTCCAAGCATTGGACTATGCCAATCTTGTGCAACTCATCACTGAATACCACATCACCTTTACTAGGCATTATATCTTGGCCAAGCCATCATACTTATTCACATCCTTTATATAATACAAGTATTCCTCTTATCTCCTTTAAGCATATTCAAAACACTATAGCCCTTATTTGGCTATAAGCATAAAACATGTATGATCAAGATTTCATTATTATTATTGTATCCATTTATTATTATTATGTTACTAAGTTTCCATTTCCTAGTTTATTTTGAACATTATCATTTCTTACATGAGGCTTTTATAAACATCTTGTTACCTCTCACTAGGCAACAACTATTCTCATGGCTCACAAGGCCATCAAACATCTTGTCACATCTCACTAGGAAACAACTAATCACATGGCTCACAAGGCCCATTAAACATCTTATCACCTCACACTAGGCAACAACTAATCACATGGCTCAAAAGTCCCATTAAACATCTTGTCACCTCTCACTAGGAAACAACTAATCACATGGCTCACAAGGCCCATTAAATTGTATTATATGTAACATCATAGCTCATACTTAGTTATGTTCATTATCTCATGATGCCAACATGGTTTCAATATGGTTAAGGTTTCTCCTTTCTTAATCAATTATAATTTCAACTCTTATCATTACCCTTCATTAGGGTTAAGGTTTATCTTATAAAACCATCTAGGGTTTTCAAGTACATTCATGAAGAATCAAAACCTAATTCAGTCTCCATACATACTAGGAGTATCAATGTATGCTCATTTCATGATTATCACAAAAGTATGAGTTTCTCTCTCATCATCACTAGGATGTTGATTACTTAATACTTTATTAAGTTGGCTCAACCTTTCCTTAAAGGTTCATTAGCCTACTTAATTAATATTCATTGAACTCCATACCTCTTAATGTATGACTTGATATAAGACACTTCATGTGTTACTTCATCAAGTACATTGCATCTAAGGTGATTTCCTTCATATGGGTTTTGAGGTGCTTCCACCATATCAGGTATGAGGTGTGTGCTTGATACCCATATCATTTTAGAGGTTTATGTGTGCTTCACACCATATCGGGCAGAGAGGTGTGTGTATGCTTCACACCATATCAGGTAGAGAGGTGTGTGTATGCTTCACACCATATCGGGCAAAGAGGTGTATGTGTTATTCACACCATATTGGGCAAAGAGGTGTGTGTGTGATTCATACCATATCACTTTAGATGTGTATGTGTGCTTCACACCATATCGGAGAGAGAGGTGTGTGCGCGATTCACACCATATCGGGCAAAGAGGTGTGTGTGTGCTTCACACCATATCGGGCAAAGAGGTGTGTGCTTAACCCAATATCATTTTTGAGGACTATTCTTGACATCATATCGTCCAAGAGGTGTATACTAGCTTACCATATCGTGCAAGAAAGTATAAAATCATATACATATCATTTTAGTGGAGTAGGTGCATCACCATATCGGGTTAGAGGTGCTTGCTTGTGTGCTTGAACCCGATATAACTTTATAAGGTGATACCATCATCTTCAAGCTCTAAACCTTCATTCTACTTATTCTAGTAGAAGGATAACAGGTCTAAGCAACTATTAGAACTCATAATTTTATCAACCATTTCAGAATATTTCAGAATTTAAAGTAGTTCATTTAAGCATAGCAATTTAGGTGATGAATAATAACATGGTTGAGTTCAAGTTATATAATCCACCTTAAGAACAACTTCAAAGCTCCAAGATCCAAAGATCCACATTCCTAAGGTTGAAGATGACTTATCAAAAGTATAAGGCTCATTCACAACTCCTTCATATACAAGGAATCACCATGGATAAGCAATTGGTGAAGAAGAAAAGAAAGGAAGATCATAACCCTAAAATCATGCTTCAATCCAAGGTTGAAGATGACCATGGCCTCACCTTAGGGTTAAGTATTGAGCTCCTTCTTGCTCGTTAGCACCTTTTCATGATACCTCACTACCCTTGCATGATATTCCATCACTTGTGGCCGATATCCCCCTCACTTGTGATCAAAACACTTCACTATGGCCGATATCACCTCACTAGGCCGATATCACCCTACTTGGTCGATATGATCTTGCTATGGATGATACCCAAGGCCCTATGCACGATACCACTTCAGTCTTGCACTATACAAGGATCCTATGAACGATATCTAAGAGAAAGGAGGTGGTAGGATTCGAAAACATTCACTATGGGGTGAAATAAGGGGTATATATACTTGTTGTTCATGAAGAAGTGTGAAAATGAGGTGTCATCAATTTGAGCTACTAGGTGCCACGTTTCCATGCATGGGTGACACGTGTACATGAATGCATTAACATTTATCTTGACATTAAAAACACTTGAGGATAATCTAAAGATGAATTTTCGTCCATTACTTATCCCTTTGAATAAAATATATCAACTAAATCAGCACTTTATTCACAACCTGATACAACTTTTCTAAGGAAGTTGTAAACTGATACACTTCACCTCCTTGAGGTGTTTTGCACGTCATGGCCTTTTAAAAGAGTCTAAAAACCGATATGAGGCTCCTCCTATGGCTCCTTGGCCGATAGGCACTCATATATAAGCTTTTCAACTTGATACAACTCAAGTTAAGGTTTCATATTCAACCCTTTTCTTGGTCATTTCATCACCAAGATTACCATCACTCATAATTGATTCAAACATGGTGTCTCCTTCTTTCTACATCCTCTAATTGATACATAGAGAAATTAGGAAAATTATAGAGGTGGTAATTTGCATATCAACACCACATTTTGGGTAAATTACAATTTGTACCAAAATTGGTGCACAAGGTACTATCATTATTCAAACATGTTCAAACTTAGAATTTAGGATTTCCACAAGCCACCACTTAGCATCATTCTCTCTCTTATGATTCTAAAACATGTAAGGTATGTTCAACATGTGACAATTTGCAATATAGCCCCTCACCTTGGGTAAATTGCACTTTGGTCCAAAACAAAGGCACATTGCTGAAACACCATTCAATCAGGACCAAACTTAGAACATAAGTGTGTCACATGATAACTAAACACCTTAGAGGATTATATTAATTTTCTAAGTAACTTACTTAGCCAAAACAAACAGGGTTACCTCATAACCCAGGTCAGGGTCATTACAAGTTCCTATGTGTGTGACTTAATAGGTCCCATATCAAGTTGGCAGTGATTGTCCATAACAACTTATAACATCACAAGCAATGAGTGGTGCCTAGTCACACATCATTGCTATCAAAGTAAATAGAAAGTTGGAGAACAAATTCGACCTACAATTTGTGTAAGATGTTGTAGTGATTGTATAATTCCTTTACTTCTAATATCCAGAGTGAACTTGAGGCATGTGCTTGTCATCCTTTTAATGTTCATCTCATAAGAACAGACTGTCTAAAATAATATGACCTCAATATCATATATTTATTCACATGTGCATGCACATGCATTTCTCTGTCTCTCTTATCAAGTGGCCAGGATATCATACTCCAGTAGGAGGTACAAATTCCATATCTATCACTCACAATCTATCCCCACGTGTCAAAGTCACCCAATCATCACCTTTATAAGAACCCATGTTTTAGGACTACGTTTGATGATGTCAAGAAATCAGCAAGTTAGGGATACAAGATGGATTTATCTTTCTCCACAGGTTGGCATAGTGTGTCCCATTTCAATTTAATAAGATTGACACCCTTTCTTCTTGTTAATACATAGAGTCCAATAAGTGGTAAGTCAAACACTAAAACATACCCAACAACATGTGATGAGTGCAATGATTTTAGGTCTAAGAATCACAATCACCATCTTCACTATGCTTGCTGACTATGACTTACCATATATGGTTTCCATGTGTCCCTCTCAAGGTGGGTCTGTCTGATACACTGTTCCCTAACATGTATCTGTGTGCTTGGTTTGATATTTTCATGTCATGACCTAGTGAGACTCAGTCATCAACCAACTCACGCTCCAGTCTTTATGCGTTACTGGTGTCTATTTACCTTCCACAGTAACAACCAACTAGGGACTTAACGAGAATATATATGTATGTACTTGTATCATTCACATGATCTCATTTCTACAAGGCTAATACTTGAAGACATACACCATTGAGTAATATTATTCTCTAGACATTCATAGTGTTTCCTCATTATCTCATAACTGAATGAAACATAATGAATTGGAATCTTTCCTTTACAAGTATAAAATAAATCCTTCATGGTTTATTCCATGTCAATCATCACATGATTGGCTCTCTGGGCATACCTTATCAACAAAATTGGTTTTAATTTACCCTATTTATGGGAATCATGGATGTTTAGTATTAGTTCCGCAATTTGTTTTGAGTAATCTCTCTTTGGTGTGATGATGGGTGTTACATAGATGATCATGTTTATGATTAGAGCCATATATAGTTTATTAATTTTTGTTATGAATGTAATTAGGATATATGATATAGCTTTTTTGAATAGGATTTCTATTTTTGTATGCTTGAACTAGCCATGAATTATGTATCTATGTTTGTCCTGGAGATGATACTAATTGTGAAATTTGACATAAATAGTGGTCTCTTGTGAGGTTGGAGATTTATGGATCTAACATATTGTGTTTTTTATTGGTCTTGTGACTGATATATTATGGACTTTGCTTGGGGAGAAAGGTCAGTATGTGTGGTGTGTATTGTAGATTGTTTGTTTATAGTTGTACTCCATGTTTGGGATTTTATGGCAACCACATGAATCTAATTTTGAACTAACCATGAGTTATATATCTAAGTCTATATTGGAGATGATATTATTGTGCAATTTGACATCAAGCGGGGGTTCCTACAAGGTTGAAGATTAAGGGATCTACCATATTGCATTTTTTGTTGGTCTGCATGTGACCAATGTATTAGGGCTTTTCTTGGGATAAAGGTCATATGTATGGTGTCTATTGTGTATTGTTTGGTTACAATTCTACTCTTATGTTTGGGATTTTTTGGCTGCCACATGAATCTAGTTTGCTAACCTTAGATAGAGTCTACATATTTGTAGTAAAAATGTTGATCTTGGAGATTACTACTACTCTTAAAGGTAACCACTAAGTTTCCTTGCAATTAGAGGATCAAGCATGATGCTTTTCATTCAATCATCAAATTGAAATTCATGAGAATTAATTGAGCATGATTCAATTATATCTAGCTCAATTTTGCATATTTAGTTTGTGTAACATCGCTGACCTGGGTTTAGGGCTAACCCTATTTGTTTAGCCTAAATAAGTTGCTTAGAACTTTAATATAATCCTCTAAAGTGTTTTTTTATCAGGTGACAAACTTATGTTTCAAGTTTGGTCATGTTTGAGCAATATTCTCTTGTTTTAGACCAAAATGCAATTTACCCAAGATGAGGGGTTATATTGCACAATGTTACATGTTAAACATAACTCATGTGTTTTAGCATCATAAGAGAGAGAATGATGCAAGGTGGTTGTAACACCCCTGACCTGGGTTATGGCCTAACCCTGGATGTTTTGCTTAAGTTGTTTACAAACTTGTTCTTATCTTTTGAAAAGTAATTAAGTCCCTTTGTGAAGTTATTTTCAAATTTGAGCTTATATGCAAACTATGTGTGCATTATATGATAATATAAGTGAAAAGTGCAATTCACCCAAGAAGAAGGGTTAAACTACAAATGCCACATGTTGAATGTATTCTAAGTGTTTTTAATATCATGAAAGAGAATATGATGCTAAGTGGTGGCTTGTGCAAAGCCTAAAATTCTAAGTGAGAACTTGTGTAAATAATTCTAAGTGCTTGGTGTATCAATTTGTAGGGATTGATGTGCAAATTACCACCTTTAGATTGTTTTTAATTTTACCTAATATTGTCTAGAGGAAAGAGAAAGAAGACGACAATATGTTTGAATTATCTTAAAAGTGTTAGCACTCTCAATAATGAAGAGACTGAGAAAATGCATAAGTTGAAATCTATGCACATGAGCCATATCGAGTTGTGGACTTAGAGTAGAAGTCCCTATCAGCCTTAGAGCCATAAGGAGAGCCTCCTATCATTTTTATTGAGTTTTAGAATTTCTCATGATGGGAAAGGCACTTCAAAGAAGAAACATGAATCAGCTAGCAACTTGTCCTGGAATGGATTAAGTTGAATATTATAATATAGTTAGTGGAAGAAGACTTGCCCTAGAAGATAACTCAAGAGCCGACCCTTATACCCTATATTATCCTTGGATTTTTATTTTTTGCATGGCAAGATAATAATAGCATGCATGTAACCTTATGTGTCGACCTTGCATGGCTAGGTGGCATGAAGTAACTTAAGCTAATGACACCTATTACACTCTTTTCCATAAACCTCCAGTATAAATACCTTGACCTTCACTTGTTAGTGAGATTTTCGAATCTTGTTAGTACCCTTCCTTCTTATATCGTGCATACTCTCTTTTGACATCCATAGTGAAGAGTGTTGAGTGGTGAAGCTTGATATCGGCTAAAGATAAGGGATATTGGCCAAAGTAGGTCTTAGCAACCAAGTGAGGTGATATCGTCCATTTGGATTGGAGATATCGTGCAAAAGCTTGGAGCTCAAGTCTTAGAGTTTGGAGAAGGCTCATCTTCAACCTTGGAATGTGTAGAGTTGAAGCTTGAAGCTTGAAAGCTATTTGAGAGGCGGGTTATATAACTTAAACCCATCAATATTATTATCTTTTCTTCAATATTATTCAATTTGTTGATTATTATCAAAATTCGGATTTCCTTTAATCAATTGATATATTCACGAGTTCCAATAAGTAATTAGGACTGTTGTACATGGTTTAGAATAGTAAGATAATGATCTTGAGGTTGATGATGATGACATCATCATTGAACAACCCGATCTGGGTTGAAGGTTTTTGAAAACCGATATAGAACCCGATATAGAGACTTGCCCGATATGAAGGTAGGTTATACTTTGTAAAATAGGTTCTATGGATGATATGGAAGATTACTATCTATAACCTTGAACATGATACAAAGGTAAAGTAATACCTTTGCCCGATATGGGCAAAACCCTAGATGAGGATATGGAAATCTGATATGTTGTGAAACCCTTTTCTCTTGAAAACTTGATACAACTTACTATGTTGAGATGAGTTGATAAGTAACTAAGTATTTATCCTATCATGCAACTATAGAAGATGAATAGAACCATTGAAATGGTTAAGGAAAAAAAGGGAGGTTTGCTTAAGAGAGGTAAACCGATATGGTGTCCCACACATATAAACTGATATGATGTTCAAAGATGTAACTCGATATGATACCTAAGATTGATAAATCGATATGATACCCAACATAAGATCATGATATGGTATCCAACATATGGAAAATCCAATATGGGTACATGATATGATAACCCAAGATAAAATTCAATATGGAAATCTAAGAGGAAAACTAATATGATGGAAAATCGATATGGAAGTCTAAATTGAAAATTTGCATGACCAACTAAGGTGGAGAACAAATATAATATTGTTTTGTATGAGATATGGTAAGGCCATATGGTATGACCGATATGGAGTAATCTAGTACATGATATGAGAACCCAATACTTCTCTATACTCGATATGATGGTAGTGGTTTAACCCATACATGATATGAAGTTGACTCAAGTTAAAGAGAAAGCTAACCCAACATGACTACATGATATGGTGTTAAGGGATATGCCCTAAACCCGATATGAGGGTGTGGTTTCACCACATGATTAAAATGGATACTTGTTATAATGATATATGCATTTCCAAGCATAATAGAATAGTATTATCCATCATGCTACCTGATATGGTAGACATGCTTCTATTCATTAAGCTTGCCTAAGTGATGAATATGATTATTACAATATTGAGACATAGTAAGTTTAATATGATTTATTAATGATAAGTTGGTAAACCTTAAAGAGGTGAATTAAGTAATCTACATCCTAGTGAGAATGAGAGAAAAACTAAGATTTAAAAGATAATTATGTGATTAACATATAAATAATACTCCTGAGATGAGTGGAGTATGAGTTCAGACTTAATCTTTGCTAATCAAATCTTAAAACCCTAATTGGTTGATTATAACCCTAATTCATAAGGGAGTATGTGTTCTTTAATATTTCATGATTAAGACATGCGTTTGAAATTCTTGATAACATGTTATAATAACCATACAAGTATCTTAAGGCAATAAGCATAGATAAGTAAGAGCTATGTTGTTATATGATACAGATTCAATGAGCTATGTAGACTATGTGAATAAATGCCTTGGTCTGATGACCTAGAGGTAATGATTATCTGATAAGTGCTAATAATACTCAGTGATAAATGAAGGGTTTGAATACCCAAGTAATGATGATGATAAGAGCTTGAGATTCTAAGTAGTCTATGTGTTTCAGTAAATATGAAAGTACTTGATAAATGCAATTATGCTTTTCTTTGTAGCATTTAATATAATTCTTTCTTGTAACTTGATTGATGCTAAAAGATATAGTAATGCACTTAATTAAGCAAAATGAATATTATCATGTAGTTGCCCAGACCATAGATCCATTCAGTGTCAGCAATTACTGAATGGTGAAATGAGTTTTACTCGGAATGCATATTTTTTAGTGTGTGATAATATAAGGGTGATCAGTGAACTCCCAAACTAAATAAGGGTGCTCATTGGACTCCCCAAATACATCAGGTTGCTTAGTGTACTTCCTAATAAAATTAAAATAGGATCACTCAGTGGTCATCCTGATAATCTGGGAAAGCTAAGTGGTCTTCTCCCGAAGAGAGTACACGCTACGACAGTAACTCTATAGCGAAGATGCCTCTATACCCCAGCATAGATAATTACAGAAGACACAAGATGTCATGCTAAACCTAAGTGTTCTCGTACTGACCGAGAAAGGTGAGGTCTTGACAGTCGGCTCTACCATTGACCTTGTATGGTACCAATTTCGACTTACTAGTGGTCGGTTGGAGTATGAGCGGTATATCTCAACTCCTCTGGGCATAAGTATGAATGTGAACATGTAATTAGTCATGTAGTGTATTTGTTTAAGGATCAAATATGGGAAACATTGGTTGATGCCTTATTACTTTCACACATCTTAGTAGATAGATGTTATACATGTTCTTCATATTCCTTTTAAAGTAAAAGATGACTGATAGATCTGTTAACAATATCTATACTTTGCAATTAAAAATATATCTGTTAAACAAATGGAATATCTTCTACTCAGTTTTATATTATTTCCTGTGATAATAATATTTTTGGCAGAGAGTTATATCTCTCACTGGGACAATAGTCTCACCCTGTGGGATCCACAATTTTTAGGTGGACGTGGATGAGGGACTAGGAACCGAATTGCAGAAGAAGGATTGTATCAGCAGGGACATCAGTAGTATCTTAGGTTGAGTACACCATCTGTCAGGGTTTTGTAAATAGAAGTCTATGTGTCGTCTTTGTACTCTCAGGTCCTTGGGAGATAGTTCTTAGTGATTTCTATGAACGACTTGAGATTTTGGTTTTCTTATCTTGAGGTTTTTATGTTGCCATTGTACATATTAGAAGCAACACAACTACTTGTTAACCTCGAGAAGAGACGAAATACTAAATGTATAATGTGAACCATATGTATATAAGGCTTTGGTTCCTTGTGTAAGAGTTTGCTGGAAAAAGGATCTATGTGCAAGATGGTTTTAATTTTTATTGATTTTGTTAATTCGGTTGTTTATGATAATTCCACAATTTTTACTGGTGATGGCTTGATTTGTAATCAGGTCATCATAGTGGTGGCTTGTGGAAAGCCTAAATTCCAAATTTGAACTTGTTTCAATAAATGCTAGTACCTTGTGTATCAATTTTGGTACAAATTGTAATTTACCCAAAAAGGCAGGGTTGATATGAAAATTACCAACTCTAGAGTGTCCCTAATCCCTCCTAGTATATTTTAGAGGAGAGATAAAGAAGGAGACATCATGTTTGAATCATGTATAAGTGATAGTATTCTTGGTAATAGAAAGACCAAGAAAAGGGTTGAATATGAAAACCTAACTTGAGTTGTATCGAGTTGTAGAGTCCATATGAGAATGCCTATCATCCAAGGAGCCATAGGGGGAGTCTCATATTGGTTTGTGAACTCTTGGAAAAGGACATGATGGGCAAAGCACCTCAAGGAGGTGATCCATGATGAGTTAGATGTTGGTTGCAAAAAGTTGTATCGGTTTGCATAATTTGTGAGATAAAGATGAGATATCTTATCCAACAAGATACGTGATGGCCGAAATATCTTCTATAGATTATCCTAAAGTGTTTTGCATGTCAATATAAATGGGAGTGCATGCATGTACACGTGTCAACCATGCATAGACATGTGGCACCTGGTAGCTTTAAAATGAAGACACCTCATATATACACTTTTTCATGAACCGCAAGTATATATACCACTCCTTTCACCTATTAATGGAATTTTTTGAATCTTACCACCCCTTTCTCTTAGATATCGTGCATAGAGTCTTGGTATTATGCATAGGAGAAGGAGTATCATGCATAGAGCCTTGGTATCGGTCATAGAAAAGTGATATCTCCCATAGCAAAGTGATATCGGCCAAGTGAAGGATATCGGCCACAAGTGAGGGATATCGGCCACAAGTGGTGAGGTATCGTGCATAGTACTGAGGAGCTCAAGTCTTGGACCTTTGATAAGCTCATCTTAAACCTTGGGAATGTGAAGATTTGGAGCTTGGAGCTTGGATATTGGAGCTTTGAATTTGCTATTTAGGCGAGTTATATAACTTGAACTCAATTATGTTATTATTTACCATCAATCTTGCCATAGTTGATGATTAACTTTCAATTTGAATTTTCTTACATCATTGATGAATCAATGAGTTCTATTAGTGACCTAGGACTATTTCCCATGAACTAGAACAGTAAGAATAAGAATTTATAGGTTGATGATGATGACATCATCATGGTTCAACCCGATATTGGGTTGAAGCACCTCTAAACAAATATGGTGAAGTGAACATATCACTAAAATGATACAATGGGGATACATACACCTTATACATGATATGATGATGAAGTAGATACCTTGTGCATGATATGGTGTCAATCATACACCATGTGCATTATATGAGGTCAAGTATACACCATATGCACGGCATGAGGTCAAGCATATACTCAAACCCGATATGACAAACCCTAGATGATGAGCAACTCAATATGATGATATGAATACACCACTAGCACGATATAATGATGAATTTATAGCTCATGGATGATATGAGTGATATATATATACATCTTGTGCAAGATATGGGGTCAAGTACCCACCTTATACACGATATGGTAACAAGAAGATACCCTAACCCGATATGATGTTGAAACCCAACATGGTGTAGTGAAACCTGATATGTATTGGAACCCCACATCCGTATCGGTTTGTACACTTGAGCTAGTGGAGAATAATCAGTTGTCTATACTATTACTTAATACATGGTGAAGGGGTAGATGATACCATGAAGGTTTTGAAGGGATATGAGTATAAGGGTCAAACCCGATATGCAAACCCTAAAGGTTGAGTAACCCGATATGAATGCACGATATGGAGATAAGGAGATATCCCATGCACGATATGGTAATGAGGATACACCTCTATACCTGATATGGAGGAAGCACCTCAATCTAATACATTTGAATGAGTTACACATGTAGTGAATTATGTCCAATGATACATTAAGACATAAAGAGTTGATGCATTTTGATAAGTATGGGCTAATATACCTTGAGAGAAGGATTGAGGCAACCTAATGGAGTATGATGTAATCAAAATCCTAGTGAGGATAAAAGAGAAACTTATAGTTGTATAATACTCATGTAATGAGTATACATTGATACTCCTAATATGTGTGGAGTATGAATTAGGGTTTTGTTTCCTGATGAATATACTGGAAACCCTAATCGGTTAATAAAGGGAAACCCTAACCCTAATTATGGGAAGGTTGTATTTCTCTTGTATTGAATGGTGATGATATGTATTTGATATTGAAATCATGATGGTATCATGATATAATGAGCATAGCTAAGTATGAGCTATGATGTTTCATATAATACAGATTATATGAGCCTTGTAAGTCATGTGAAATACCTGTACAACAAGTATGATGTTTATACAGGTCTTATGACCTAGATATGGATGTTTCCTAGTGGGAGGTGAAAAGATGTTTATAAAAGTCTCATGATCTAGAGATTGATGTAAGAGATGACAATGTTCAAAATGAACTAGGTAAATGGAAACCCAGTAACATAATAATAATAATAAATGGTTATAATAATAACAAAATCTTGGTCTTACATGTTTTATGATTATAGCCAAATAAGGGCTATAATGTTTTAAATATGTTTAAATGAGATATGAGGAATACTTGTATCACATAAAGGATGTGAATGGGTATAATGCCTAGTAAAGGTGATGTGGAATTCAATGATGAGTTTAAGGGATTGATATACCATAATGAAAGTGAAAGGGAAACATAAAGGAATTCCACTACTCTGGAATCCTTACCAATATGGCCATGATATCACATGATTGGTATAATCCAATACCTGGATATAGTTTTACAAGATTGGTATCATAAAAAACCTGGACAAATCTCACAGGATTGGTATAATCCAATACCTAGATATAATCTCACAGGATTGGCATAATCCAATATCTGGACACAACTTAACATGATTGGCATAATCCAATATCTGGACACAACTTAACAGGATTGGAATAATCCAATACTTGGACATAATCTCACAGGACTGGGATAACCCAATACCTGGATATAATCTCATAGGATTGGCATAATCCAATACCTAGATATAACTTCACATGATTGGCATAATCCAATACCTGGACATAATCTCACAGGATTGGGATAACCCAATACCTGGATATAATCTTACAGGATTGGCATAATCCAATACATGGATATAACTTCACAAGATTGGCATAGTCCAATACCTGGATATAACTTCACAAGATTGGTATAACCCAATACTTGGATATAACTTCACAGGATTGGCATAACCCAATACCTGGATATAACTTCATAGGATGGCATAGTCTAATACTTGAATATAACCTCACATGATTGACATAGTCCAATACCTGGATATAACTTCATAGGATTGGAATAACCCAATACCTGGATATAACTTCACAGGTTGGCATAACCCAATACTTGGATATAACTTCATAGGATTGGCATAGTCCAATACCTGGATATAACTTCACAGGATTGACATAACCCAATACCTGGATATATTTTCACAGGATTGGCATAATCCAATACCTGGATAGAATTTCACATGATTGGCATACCCCAATAGTTGGATATACTTTAATAGGATTGGCATAGCCCAATACCTGGATATAATTTCACAGGATTGGCATAGTCCGATACATGGATATAATTTCATAGGATTGGCATAGCCCAATACCAGGATATAATTTCATAGGATTGATATAAACCAATACCTGGATAGAATATAATGATGTATATTCACATGATTAGTGCAATCCAATACCTGGCTAGCAGATTGGCTGAGGTCAATCAATAGAAATGAGAATGATTCATGGATGTCATACCATGATAATAGTATCACAGGATAATCTTGAGATGTTGGTATAGTATGATGGGTAAATGATACACATGTTCTTCATATGCCTTATAAGGTGAATATATGATTTATTGCTCTATCATAGACAGTTACAATGCTTTAAAAGATGAGAATGTTCTAAACTGCTTATCCATAGTGATTAACCTTGCTTATTAATATAAAAGAACCTCTACTCATTTTTATACTATTTACATGTGATAATAACATTGTTGGCGGAGAGTTATATCTCTCACTGGGACAATTATCTCACCCCGTGGGATCCATAATTTTTAGGTGGACGTGCACGAGGAGGAAGAGACCGTTCTGTAGAGGAAGGACAATAACAGTAGGGATAGAAGTAATAGCTCTAGTTGAGTGTACTTTCTGTCGTGTCTTGTAGATAGATGTCATATGTGCCGTCTCTGTACTCTCAGGTCCTCGGATTTAGTACGAGATGGTTTTGTGAACAGTCTGAGATTTTAGCTTGTATGCCTCTAGGTTTTATGTTGCTTCAGTATAGGTTTTGACAAATTAACTGTTATGTGTTATCCTCGAGATGATATGGTACAGTGTATGCACAATGTGAACCCTGATGTATATAAATTTTTAGTTCTTTCATTAAGAATTTTCTAGGAAATGGATCCCTTTGCAAAATGGTTTTAAAATTTTAGTGATTTTTGTTAATCCACTACTTATGATTATTCTGCATAATTAGTAACGATTTGGATATCAGTTTGGTGGCGATTGTTACAAGTTTGGTATCAGAGCTTAAGGTTCATTGAGTCTACAGAGACATAGGACTAAGGTGTTCAGTCTGTTCTAGTATCCTCCAGTATATCTTATAGTGACTTCTGCCTACATAGAAGGAGGGTTATAGCTTAAAGATGTCTGGAGAACACAAGGATCACGTTGCTGAGAGTAATGTTGTTGCACCAGTAGGAGGTTCAAGGGATCAGGCAAGAGAAGAATCAGTGCCTGAGAATCCCCATTTTGATGAAGCTATGATAGAAAACCCAGCCTTTCATGCTCTTTTTGGGCAAGTCATGACCACAATGATGCATATGGCAGACCAGATGCAAGCACCAACACCTAGGGCACCAGTTCTCAATGAGGGACATGGGTCTAGTAAGACTTTTGAATGACTACACCGTGTAGGGGAACAACTGACCCAGTAGATGTTGATTTATGGCTCATTGAGTTAGAAAAGGCTTTTAAGATCCTTAGTATCCTAGATGCTGACAAAGTCAAACATGTCATTTACCTTTTGAAGGTAGTACTAGCCATTGGTGGGCCATATAAGAGGTAAAGAGGAATGATGAAGAGGTTGGTTGGGAAGAATTTTGTCGAGAATTTGTAATAAGTATTTTCCATGAACATACTTAAAAGAAAAGATCTCACCATTTGAGAAGGTTCGGTAAGGAACCATGTCAATTGATGAATATGAGGCTAGGTTTATGGAACTTTTGTGATTTTGTCCTCAAATGGATACTACTGAGCAGGAGAAGATTCGACATTTTGAGAAAGGACTGAATGCTGAGGTGTCTATCTTGGCAGCCGCATTAGAAGGTAGAGAGAAGTTCTCCACATTTACGGAATCTGTTCGGAGGATAGAAAGGTCTTTGACAAAGAAACATGAGGCAAACCTCAAAAGGAGGTCTACACAATCACAAGAATAGTGGATTGGTGGTATTAAACAACCAAAGTTTTCGGTAACACCGGTTCAACAATAATATAGTACACCAATGCAGTGGTCACCAAGTGAGGATGAATGTTGGAATATACCTCCAGGAACTCCAAGAGTACCTTTAATATCAACAAAGGACTTGTCTAGAACACAATGTGAGGGTAGAGCTTGCCATAAATGTGGATAGATAGGACATCTAAGGCAGCAGTGTCCAAGAAGAAATAATGAGGTGACCCAACAGTCTAGGCATAATCTGCAAAACTCACAAGGACCATAGTTTAGTGGAGCAGAAGGTCGAGGACGAAGGCAAGTGTCACAGATTGGTCCATCTACTTCAGGTAGTAAAGGACAAAGGCAATAGCATATGACAACTGACTTCATGTATTGAGCCGGTCAAGATACTAGATAACTCGTAAGAGGTAACCTGTCAGATAGAACTTTTCATTCTGAATTATCTTTCCTTTTCTGCTCTCTACCTACAGATTATAAGAAAGGTAGTTGTTGAGCTTCCTCTAATTAGTCCCATGAGGACATAAGGAAGAGATAAGAAGGATGAGAACCTATATTTAGTCCAATATTCTCTCATATGTTTTGAAATTTCTCTCTTCATGTAAAAAGGGAAGAGATGTAAAAGAAACACCTAGAGAAAATTAGAGATACTAAGTAGTAAAATATAAAGAGATGATAAGAGTAATAAACATAATATAAAACAAAATGTATACTACTTAATTTCAATTCTTGAATACCCTGGCCACGTATTCATCTATTGAAGGCAAGGTAAGTATGACACTCTTAGATTGCTATCTTTTTTATTACTCTGATCAAGTAGTCATTTTGAGACAATCTAAAGAGCATAATGAAGTAAGAGATGTGGCACATATATTTCTACCACATCTTAATTGTTATACGAAGGAATCTAATTTAATCACAGATCAACTTAAACAAAACAAGATATTTAGTATAAGGTATACCTTGGTTTGAGGACCTAGAGGTAACTGTTACTTGATAAGAGGTAACAATGTTCAGTGATGAACTAAGGGTTTGAATAGCCATATCTATTAATCATGATGATGATAATGCTAAGGGATGATGATATGTAATCATCTTTATAATTCCTATGCTGAAGGCAAGGAACCTAAGAGAAAACAAGATTGAATAGCACTTGATGTGCATGAATTAGAAGAAATCTATAGAAGGATACTTTGAAAAGTATCATCTACTCCTAGATTTTAGTTCCAAGACAAAGTATGTGTGTTAAGTAATGTCCCGAGATGAAAGAAAGGTCCTATTATATGTTTGGTTTTGGTAATAACAACAGAGGATGGAAATAATAAGGATACGATGTGTTTTTGACACACGTAACTAATACCAAGGTATGTAATTCTAGTCACCAAAAAGTTTTAAAGGTATGAGATAGTGAGTGCATGACTCCTAAAAAGATTAATATTGTTGATTACCTAGAAGGGCCAACTTTGAGATTAGTTTAGTTACATATGATAATATGGACATCATATGTTAGGGGTTTATGCATTGCATAAACATAACATCAATAAGGATGTATTATTTGAAGGAACAATTGTAGAATCATCTTGGGAAAAGTTTATCAAGCTAAGATAACTTCCTAGATCTGTTAAGGTAGCTTATGCAAATAACATCTAGAGATACCTCTGAGATAGTTCTTCTTGATAAATAGCCTCTCCTTCTGACAAGAAAATAAACAGCTAATGGGATGGTTGGTTCTAGTCATAAGTGAGTTTAGTGTGTGTGAACAGATTATATTGGCACAATAAAAGTATGATAAGACTTGTCGTCCCAAATGGATGATAGAATGTAACTCTAGCTTTTCCTTAGAGGAGAAATGCTAAACTAAGCGAGGGGTATGGAAAACTTTTAAGATCAAGAATCTTATTACATAAAAGATATGAGTTGAGAAAGGTGACAAAGCAATGAGGTCAGACACCTGAGTTATACAAGTATGTATAGTACTTCTCTAATTTAGTAAATGTTACCTGACATAGGATTGACACTGCAATCATCAATGGAAAGAGTAATTGAGTATGTGTCATGTATGACATTCTATGATGACCCTATATGGAAGAACTTTATTATGGTCAAAGCTCAATGGCATATACATGACATCAAGATGTTATGAGTAGGCTTGGTGATATGATGCATGAATAACAATTGTCTCCCTTCATCTAGGATTTCGGGAATGAAATCCTTGTTAGGGGTTTATAACTTGTAACATCCCTGACCTGGGTTTAGGGATAACCCTATTTTTTTAGCCTAAATAATTTGCTTAGAACTTTAATATAATCCTCTAAAGTGTTTTGTTATCAAGTGACAAACTTATGTTTCAAGTTTGGTCCTATTTGAATAATGTTTGAGCAATGTTCTCTTATTTTGGACCAAAATGCAATTTACCCAAGATGAGGGGTTATATTGCAATATGTTATATGTTAAACATACCTCATGTGTTTTACCGCCATAAGAGAGAGAATGATGCAAGGTGGTGGCTTGTGGAAAGCCTAAATTCCAAATTTGAACTTGTTTTAATAAATGCTAGTAACTTGTGTATCAATTTTGGTACACATTGTAATTTACCCAAAAATGTAGGGTTGATATGCAAATTACCACCTCTAGAGTATCCCTACTCCCACATAGTATCTTTTAGAGGAGAGATAAATAAGGAGACACCATATTTGAATCATGTATAAGTGATAGTATTCTTGGTAATAGAAAGACCAAGAAAGGGGTTGAATATGAAAACCTAACTTGGGTTTTATCGAGTTGTAGAGTCCATATGAGAATGCCTATCGGACAAGGAGCCATACGGGGAGTATCATATTGTTTTGTGAACTCTTGGAAAAGGCCATTATGGGAAAATCACCTCAAGGAGGTGATCCATGGCGAGTTAGATGCTCCTTGCAAAATGTTGTATCGGTTTGCATAATTTGTGAGATAAAGATGAGATATCTCATCCAACAAGATAAGTGATGGCCGAAATATCATCTCTAGATTATCCTAAAGTGTTTTTCATGTCAAGATAAATGTAAGTGCATGCATTTACACATGTCAACCATGCATATACATGTGACACCTAGTAGCTTTAAAATGAAGACACCTCATATACACACTTTTCATGAACCTCAAGTATATATACCACTCCTTTCACCTTTTAGTGGATTGTTTTGAATATTACCACCCCCTTGCTCATAGATATTGTGCATAGAGTCTTGGTATACTTCATATGAGGAGTATCGTGCATAGAGCCTTGGTATCGACCATAGCAAAGTGATATCGCCCATAGCAAAGTGATATCGACCAAGTGAAGGATATCAACCATAAGTGAGGGATATCGGCCACAAGTGGTGAGGTATCGTGCATAATGCTGAGGAGCTCCAGTCTTGGACCTTTGATAAGCTCATCTTCAACCTTGGGAATGTGAAGATTTGGATCTTGGAGCTTTGAAGTTGTTCTTGAGGTGGGTTATATAACTTGAACTCAATTATGTTATTATTTACCATCAATCTAGCCATAGTAGATGATTTACTTTCAATTCGAATTTTCTTGCATAATTGATGAATCCATGAATTCTATTAGTGACCTAGGACTGTTACCCATGAACTAGAATAGTAAGAATAAGAATCTAGAGGTTGTTGATGATGACATCATCATGGTTCAACCTGATATTGGGTTGAAGCACCTCTAAACCGATACGGTGAAGTGAACATATCACTAAAATGATACAATGGGGATACATACACCTTATACATGATATGATGATGAATTAGATACCTTATGCACAATATGGTGTCAAGCATACACCATGTGCATGATACGAGGTCAAGTATACATCATATGCACGACATGAGGTCAAGCATATACTCAAACCCTAGATGATGAGCAACTCAATATAATGATATGAATACACCCTAGCACAATATAATGATGAATTTATACCTCATGGAAGATATGAGTGATATATATATGTATATATGTATATATATATATATATATATATATATATATATATATATATATATATCTTGTGCAAGATATGGGGTCACGTACCCACCTTATACACGATATTGTAAAAAGAAGATACCCTAACCCGATATGATGTTGAAACCCAACATGGTGTAGTGAAACCCGATATGCATTGGAACCCCACATCCCTATCAGTTTGTACACCTGAGCTAGTGGAGAATAATCAATTGTCTAGACTATCACTTAATACATGGTGAAGGGGTAGATGATACCATGAAGGTTTTGAAGGGATATGAGTATAAGGGTCAAACCCGATATGCAAACCCTAAAGGTTGAGCAACCCGATATGAATGCACAATATGGAGATAATGCGATATCTCATGCACGATATGGTAATGAGGATACACCTCTATACCCGATATGGAGGAAGCACCTCAATCTAATACATTTGAATGAGTGACACATGTAGTGAATTATGTCCAATGATATATTAAGACATAAATATTTAATGCATTTTGATAAGTATGGGCTAATGTACCTTGAGAGAAGGATTGAGCCAACCTAATGGAGTATGATGTAATCAACATCCTAGTGAGGATGACAGAGAAACTTATAGTTGTATAATACTCATGTAATGAGTATACATTTATACTCCTAATATGTGTGGAGTATGAATTAGGGTTTTGTTTCCTGATGAACATACTGGAAACCCTAACCCTAATTATGGGAAGGTTGTATTTCTCTTGTATTGAATGGTGATGATAGATATTTGATATTGAAATCATGCTGATATCATGAGATAATGAGCATATCTAAGTATAAGCTATGATGTTTCATATAATACCGATTATAAGTCATGTGAAATACTTATACAACAAGTACGATGTTTATACAGGTCTTATGAACTAGAGATGGATGTTTCCTAGTGAGAGGTGACAAGATGTTTATAAAAGTCTCGTGATCTAGAGATTGATGTAAGAGATGGCAATGTTCGAAATGAACTAGGGAAATGGGAACCCAGTAATAATAATAATAAATGGTTATAATAATAACGAAATCTTGGTCTTACATGCTTTATGATTATAGCCAAATAAGGGATATAATGTTTTGAATATGTTTAAATGAGATATGAGGAATACTTGTATCACATAAAGTATGTGAATGGGTATAATGCCTAGTAAAGGTGATCTGGAATTCAGTGATGAGTTGAAGGGATTGATATCCCATAATGAAAGTGAAAGGGAAACATAAAGGTATTCCACTACTATGGAATCCTTAGCAATATGTCCATGATATCACAAGATTGGTCTAGTCCAATACCTGGATATAGTTTCATAGGATTGGTATCATCCAATACCTAGACAAATCTCACAGGATTGGTATAATCCAATACCTAGATATAATCTCACAGGATTGGCATAATCCAATACCTGGACATAACTTCACAGGATTGGTATAATCCAATAGTTGGACATAATCTCACAGGATTGGGATAACCCAATACCTAAATATAATCTCACAGGATTGGCATAATCTAATACCTGGAAATAACCTCACATGATTGGCATAATCCAATACCTGGACATAATCTCACAAGATTGGGATAACCCAATACCTAGATATAATCTCACATGATTGGCATAATCCAATACCTGGATATAACTTCACATGATTGGCATAATCTAATACTTGGATATAACTTCACAGGATTGACATAGTCCAATACCTGGATATAACTTCATAGGATTGGGATAACCCAATACCTGGATATAACTTCACAGGATTGGCATAACCCAATACTTGGATATAACTTCACAAGATTGGCATAGTCTAATACATGGATATAACTTCACAGGATTGGTATAGTCCAACACCTGGATATAACTTCACAGGATTGGGATAACCCAATACTTGGATATAACTTCACAGGATTGGCATAACCCAATACCTGGATATAACTTCATAGGATTGGCATAGTCCAATACATGGATATAACTTCACATGATTGGGATAACCCAATACCTGGATATAAGTTCACATGATTGGCATAATCCAATACCTGGATATAAGTTCACATGATTGACATCGTCCAATACGTGGGTATAATTTCACAGGATTGGCATAGCCCAATACCTGGATATAATTTCACAAGATTGGCATAGCCCAATACCTGGATATAATTTCACAGGATTGGCATAGTCCAATACCTAGATATGATTTCACATGATTGGCATATCCCAATACCTGGATATAATTTCACAGGATTGGTATAAACCAATACCTGGACATAATATAATGATGTATATACACATGATTAGTGCAATCCAATAACTGGCTAGCATATTGGTTCAGGCCAACAGATAGAAATAAGAATGGTTCATGGATGTCATACCATGATAATAGTATCACAGGATAAGCTTGAGATGTTGGTATAGTATGATGGGTAAATGATACACATGTTCTTCATATTCCTTATAAGGTGACTAGATGATTTACTGCTCTATCATAGACAGTTACAATGCTTTAAAAGTTGAGAATGTTCTAAACTACTTATCCACAGTGATTAACCTTGCTTATTAATATAAAAGAACCTTTGCTCAATTTTATACTATTTATCTGTGATAATAACATTGTTGGTGGAGAGTTATATCTCTCACTGTGACAATTGTCTCACCCTGTGGGATCCACAATGTTTAGGTGGACGTACACGAGGAGGTAGAGACTGTTCTGCAGAGGAAGGACAACAACAATAGGGACAAAAGTAACAACTCAGGTTGAGTGTACTGTCTGTCGTGTCTTGTAGATAGAAGTCCTATGTGTTGTCTATGTACTCTCAGGTCCTCAGATTTAGTGCGAGATGGTTTTGTGAACAATTTGAGATTTTGGCTTGTATGCCTCGAGGTTTTATGTTGCTTTAGTATAGGTTTTGACAAAGCAACTGTTATACATTATCCTCGAGATGAGATGGTACAATGTATGTGCAATGTGAACCCTGATGTATATAAAGTTTTAGTTCTTTCATTAAGAGTTTTCCAGGAAATGGATCCCTTTACAAAATAGTTTTAAAATTTTAGTGATTTTTGTTAATCCACTGCTTATGATTATTCCGCATAATTAGTAATGATTTGGCTATTGGTTTGGTGGCGGTCGTTACAGGTTTGTAAATATAGATATAATCAAAATTGATAATATAGTTATGTTCCAAGTCTTAGTATAAATGTCAATCTAAATTTCTATGTAAGATTCTATCATCAACCAACACACAATCTAGTCTTTAGTGTTATTGATGTCTATGGTTATTTCCACAATAACAACTGACTAGGGACTAAACAAGAGTGTATACTCTTAACATCTGTATGATCTCATCATTTAGGTCCTCAACCCAAAAGCATACATCATCGAGTAAAACAATTCTTTAGACATCTATCATGTTACACTATCATCTCAGAAACAGTTAAAACATATAGATCGCAAATTGCCTTTATTATTATTCAAATCTTTTACAAATTATCCCATTACAATCATCACATGACTTGCTCTATGGGCATACATACCAACAGAATCCCACTTGCACTTAGAGCCAGTCACCTAGGAACCTTAGTCCTTGTGACCTAGCATGACCATCATGCTTCTACTGAGAAAGGGCCTTCGTCAGTGGATCAACTATGTTGTCTTTAGTTGGTACTTTGCAAATATTCACATCTCCTCGTTGTACGATCTCTCGTATGAGATGGAAGTGCCGCAGTATGTGCTATGACTACTGATGTGATCTGGGCTCCTTAGCTTGAGAAATAGCTCCATTATTGTCACAATAAAGCTCAATTGCATCACAGCTACTGGGAACTACACCAAGTTCAGTGATGAACTTCCTGATCCACACAACCTCCTTTGCTGCATGTGAAGCAGCAATATACTCGGCCTCTGTAGTAGAATCAACAACTATTTCTTTCTTGGAACTCTTCCAGCTCACAACTCCATTGTTTAGGAAAAATACAAATCCTGATTGTGATCTGTAATCATCTTTGTCGGTTTGGAAGCTTGCATCAGTGTAACCTCTAACAACAAGTTCTTCCTCGCCACCATATACAAGGAACTGATCCTTAGTCATTTGCAAGTACTTGAGGATGTTCTTTATGGATGTCCAATGAACATCCCCAGGTTCTGATTGGTACATGCTTGTCATGCTGAGAGCATACGAGACATCTGGGCATGTGCACAACATAGTGTACATGATGGATCCGATGGCTGATCCATATGGGATCCCATTCATACACTCCCTCTCTTCACAAGATTGGGGACATTGAGCTCTAGAGATGGTGACTCCATGTAGCATGGGGATGTTGCCTCTCTTTGAGTTATCCATACTGAACCAATTCAGCACTTTGTCAATGTACGTGCTTTGACTTAGTCCGAGAAGCCTTTTAGATCTATCTCTATAGATCTTAATACCCAGAATGTAGGATGCTTCTCCTAAGTCCTTCATTGAGAAAGTATTCCCAAGCCAAGTCTTTACCTTCTCTAAGGCTGTGATATCATTCCCCATCAATAGTATGTCATCCACATACAATATGAGGAATGTGGTCATGCTCCCACTAACCTTCTTATACACACAAGGTTCATCTTCATTTTGAATAAAGACAAACACTTTGACTTCCTCATCAAATCGAAGATTCCAACTCCGAGATGCTTGCTTCAATCCATAGATTGATCTTTGTAGCTTACAGACTTTATTGGCATTCTTTGGATCTAAAAAACCTTCAGGTTGTGTCATGTACACATCCTCATTTATATTCCCATTAAGGAATGGGATTTTAACATCCATTTGCCAAATCTCATAGTCATCGTAAGCCGCAATTGCAAGCATGATCCTGATGGACTTAATCATGGCAACTGGAGAAAAAGTTTCGTCATAGTCAACACCTTGAACTTGTCAGAAACCCTTTGCAACCAATCTGCCTTTAAAAGTTTGCACATTGCCATCCATGTCAATCTTCTTCTTGAAGACCCACTTGCACCCTATGGGTTTTACCCCTTCAGGTGGTTCCACCAAATTCCATACTTTGTTGGAGTACATGGATTCCATCTCAGATTTCATGGCCTCAAGCCATTTCTCAGAATCTGGTCCCTCCATAGCCTCTAGATAGGTAGTTGGATCATCATCTATGATAAACTCACCGCCTTCCTGATTCATAAGGTATCCAAACCTCTCAGATTCAAGGCATGTCCTACTAGATCTACGAGGTCCTTGTATTACTTGAGGAGACTGAGATTCCACAACACTTTGTGAATCTCTATGTTCCTCTTGTACATCTACCGGTTCAATGTTTTCTTGTTGGGCTTGAACCTCTTCAAGCTCTATTTTCCTCCCACTATTTCCTCTGGAAATAAATTCCTTTTCTAGGAACACAGCTGTCCTTGCAACAAACACTTTGTTGTCAATAGGGTGGTATAAATAATATCCCCTCGTTTCCTTGGGGTATCCAACAAAATAACATTTATCAGACTTGGGTCCAAGCTTATCAGGAAACATTTTCCTGACGTAAGCCTCACAACCCCAAATCTTAATAAAATATAAATTGGGATGCTTCCTGTGCCATATCTCATATGGTATCTTTTGAACCGATTTAGATGGTACCCAGTTAAGTGTAAACACGGCGGTTTCAAGAGAATGACCCCAGAAGGAAACCGAAAGATCAGAAAAACTCATCATTGATCGCACCATATCCAGTAAAGTGTGATTCCTTCTTTCAGACACATCGTTATGATGTGGTGTTCCAGGCAGAGTCCATTGTGATACAATACCACGAGCTCGCAGAAGGTCCTCAAACTCCTGGCTTAAGTATTCTCTACCTCGATCGGATCGAAGTGCTTTAATACTTTTACCAAGTTGGTTCTATACTTCATTCATGAAATCCTTGAACCTTTCAAGGGTTTTTGACTTATGTTTCATCAGGTACACATAGCCATACCTACTGAAGTCATCAGTGAAGGTAATGAAGTACTGATACCCACCTCTGGCATTAGTTCTAAAAGGCCCACATACATCAGTATGTATGAGTCCTAATAAATCACTAGCTCTCTCACCTTTACCTGAAAAGGGAGTCTTAGTCATCTTGCCCAACAAACAAGATTCACATGTCTCTATTGATTCATAATCAAAAGTGTCTAGATAACCATCTTTATGGAGTCTAGAGATGCGCTTCTCATTTATGTGCCCTAGACAACAATGCCAAAGATATGTTTTGTTTGAGTTGTTGAGTTTTTGCCTTTTGGTGTTTACGTTGTATACACTTGTCTCTAGATCTATCAAGTATAGACCATAAGACATTGGGGCACTGCCATAAAAGATCCCATCTTTTGAAATAGAACACTTTTCATTCTTAATAAGAAATTCAAAACCATCCTTGTCCAAACAAGAGACGGAAATGATATTCCTATTTATGGAAGGTACATAATAGCAGTTCTTTAACTCTATTATTAGCCTACTAGGTAGAATTAACTCATAGGTTCCCACGACACTGGTGGCAACTCTTGCCCCATTGGCAACACGTAGTTCAACCTTGCCTTTCCCCAAAGGCCTACTTCTCTTAAGATCCTTCACATTTGAACAAATGTAAGATCCACATCCGATATCAAGTACCCATGACAAAGAAGTAGTAAAGTTAATCTCTATCACGTATACACCAGAAGTAGATATCTCTATCTCTTTCTTCTTCTTCCATTGTTACTTCCATCCTCTCCATGTTTTGAGTAAAGAAGAATTTAGTTTGGCGAGAGAACCCTTCTCTCCCTTACCTATGTCATTAATCTCTATCAATAAACTATCCTTATTGTCACTTATCTCAAACAACACCTTAAGCGTACATAGAGTGGACTTAAAGGCTACCGGTATATCTGGATTGTGCAGAACACTTCTCACAATCCCCAACCAGTTATGGAATTTATTCTCAATTAATTTGCCCATTTTAAAAAATGATTCTTTTGCCATTCTACAAGAGAAAATTGCATTTGTCAAAACTCCTTTTGATTTGATTTGATTTGAATAAAATTTGACAGTAGTTAATTAGGCCTTTAATTAATTACCGCTCCCACTATTTTGATTCAAAATGACAGCCCTCACCATCAATTCGGAAGATTGCAGCGTACAATCTCCTAGTGGGTCAAGATCTTAAAATCCTCTGATTCATGGACCAGCTAGGGCTGTCACCCACAACTTAGATCTTCCAGGTAGGCAACTTTTGCCAATTGCATCATATGCAACTCTTGAAAGATGTCATATGCAACTCCTTATCATGATCACCTCCATGCCTCAAGGTGCTAGATCCTATCTAGGTCACCTTGTTAAGTCCGACCCAAAGCCAAAATGATAAATATGCACCCTGCTAGGGCAGACCCACATATCCATCCTTCACGCTTCTACGAGATAGACGGTGCACCACGCTCGGGCGTGCCCACACTTGGTCGATCAAGCTTTTCACATGTGTCACATTTGGAAGACATCTAAAACTTTAATATTTAATGAGGGATTTGGTTTTTATAGGTACATATACATATCCAATCACCACAATATAGTAAGTATCATATACATGCTATATCCCATAGAAAACATGTGAAATGATAAAATCAATGATTATGGCCATCCTAATGTGATTCCTCGAGCCAAGAGGAATCACAGTTATCTAGGTCCACATCACATGCAACCTTTACAAGATGAACTATATGCTTCGCCGTTTTGGGTATGATCAACTCATCTTTGTGATTGATCGGCTCACCATCAGGCCGGTCAGTTGGGTGCCACCATCCGATCGACTGACACCTCCAGCCAATCAGTTCACTATTCGTCGTGCATCTCCTCAGGTCACCACCCGCTCGTCTCACTCCTCGAAATAGTCGTTTGGATTGCCAATCAATCGGTTCATTCCTTGAACCGATCGTCTCAGGTGTCGTCATATTGTCCTCCGTTCTTTGACATAACAGGAAACAAAAAATCTATCCTATTTTACATTTGAAAAAGGAAACCTCGAGTTACATTCGGGGGAGCAAAGGTAGGAAAGAAATCTCAAGTTATCTCGAGTCACATCAAGAATAGGAGATAGGGAATCGGTGCGCAGACCGAGATGCAAGTAACCACATTCAACCAGGCACACATACATAGGGTTTATTGGCCATAACCATGCTATACATTCACCAAAAAACTCATTTAAGGGTGATGCACATCGAGTGCATTTATATTACATATCATATATGTAAATTAGGGTTTGTGGATTTAGGATTGGACATGCATAAAGCCAATTTTATTCACATCATATGCAATAAATAAAGACGACAAACTAGAATCGATCATATCGATAATCCTAAAGCATAGAGCAGTTGACGTAGCTCTGATACCACTGTTGGGTTTTAGGGGAGACAGAGAAGGCACCGAAAACAAAAAATTTCTTCTCCCAAACCCAGAATAAAGGAATCGCATCAACGTCTATATAATAGGAAGGATGGTTTGTAGAGGCATACCTTGTCCCGAGGATTGCTCGGAGACATTACCTCACGACTTGCGCGGTTTTCACCTCCGGTCTTGGACGGTGTCTGTACAACTCCTGGTCTTACCGAGACTATCAAGATTGACAGCTGTCCTCCGAGCGGCAGAAGTCTCCCGCCTCTATAGTAGTCCACACAGACCACCTAGAACTCCGATCTCCTTATCCCATAAGGAATCGGAAGGAGTCGTACCCTTCTGTTGGCGTACTAGTCACCGACACACTCTTCTGCAACCAGTTGCCTTTCTGCAGTTGTCTTTCCCTTACTGTGCCTCCCTTATCGGGTAGCACTTGTTCGGGCTCTCTCAGTTACCGCAACCAGAGAGAATGATAACTTTGCAGAGCAACTGGTACTTTGAGAAGCCCCCAATACCCCTATATATAGGAGGGTCATGGGACAGGGTTCTCTACCCCAGGCAATGCAGGATTAAAGGAGTAGAAGGATTTGAGATTTTCCACAAAACAACCAACTGCGCCAGCTGAACTGATCGTTTCAAGCATGAAACGGTCAGTTGGGGACCTGAACCGATCATTTCACACCTGAACCGATCGGTTGGGACACCTGAGTCCTGGTCCAACTCGAATTGACTTTCCAAGTTTGTTTCCAACTAATTAAATATTATTCCTTGTCCAAATCAAATATGTACAAGTGAAACAAATATCTTTTTGCAAAAAGAATCTTATGACTTTCCAAACGATCTTGGTTGGTCACATGAATCGACCGGTTCAACAATTGAGCCGATCATTTCATTGACACATGAGCCGATCGACTCACCACTTGATCTGGTTGGTTTACCAACCTGAGCCAATCAGTTCATCACATGAGCCAGTCGGTTTGGAGTGCAAACTATGCAAAATCAGTCAATTGCAATTTCAATCAATCTGATATTCTAATCAATTGGTCCAACACCTTGAACACTATGATTTTTAGCTATCAATCATCTGAGTATTTAATTGAACTACTAAACTCCTTTAGTAATAAATCTAAACATCATTTGTTGTTAAACTCCTCTTCCAGGTTAAATCCTATGTGTGTGACCCTGCAGGTCCATTTCACGTTGGCAGTGAAAGTCCATAACACTTATGACTTCATAAGCGAAGAGCGGTGCCTAGTCACACATCAGTGCTACTCAAGTGAAATAGAAAGTTGGAGAACAACTTTCAATCATACAATCCGCGAATGGTGTTACAGTGAGTGTATACTTCCTTTGTCACTATTGTCCTGAATGAACTCAAGGCATGATACAGTCATCCTTTCAACGTTCATCCATTTCCTTGATCTCAGAGCAGACTGGGTGAGATGTGTGTGACATCAATATCACATATTGATTTACATCTGCATGCGCATGCCTTTCTCAATCCTACTCATCAAGTGGCCATGGACATCAAACTCCCTTAGGAGGGACAAATCTCATATCTATCACTCACCCCTCAAAAGCCCCATGTGTTAAAGTCACCCAATCATCACATTTATAACAACCCATGTTTCAGGATTGCGTTTGATGATGTCAAAGTGTACCCAAAGACATGTATTGAGTGTAGTGATTTCAGGTCGAAGAATCACACTCACCACCATCACTGTGAGAGCTGACTATGACTACCAAATCATGGTTCCATGTGTCACTCTCATGGTGGGTTTGTCTGGTACACTTGTTCTCTAACAAGTACCTATGTGCTTGGTTTGATATCACTATATCATGACTAATGAGATTCTGTCATCAACCAACACACAATCTAGTCTTTAGTGTTATTGATGTCTATGGTTATTTCCACAATAACAACCGACTAGGGACTAAATAAGAATGTATACTCTTAACATCCGTATGATCTCATCGTTTAGGTCCTCAACCCAAAAGCATACGTCATTGAGTAAAACAATTCTTTAGACATCTATCATGCTACACTATCATCTCAGAAATAGTTAAAACATATAGATCAGAAATTGCCTTTATTATTATTCAAATCTTTTACAAATTATCCCATTACAATCATCACATGACTTGCTCTATGGGCATACATACCAATACTCTCTACATTGTAAAATCCAGTAATAATAAAAAAAACTATCATGTTAGTGTAGAATGTAATACATACCATTTTTCCGCTGATGATCGAGGATGTGAGCTCACAAAAATTCACTTGATAATGGATAATAATTGACCTAAAAAGAAAAAGTAGTCCATGTAATATTGCACAAGGTTCCAACTACACAAGGTTCCAACAACTTGCTTTGCCGAGGCCCCACATGGTTTTATTCATTTAAGTTATGTGCAATGTAACAAAAATTCAATATAATTCTCAAAAGAAAATGACCTCTAATTCTACTTTCTAGCAAGCTTTAATTCTCCTTGGCGGTGTTTGCCTAATAAAAAGGTAAGAAAATACATGTTAGAATCATGATTAATTTTATCATCAATATATTACCAAGTATTTACAAAGTATAAAACGATATATGGTTTTTTGGGAAACAATTTTAGAGGCAGACCCCTATGATTCATTGAATTTTGACCGTAAATCTAAAGCGATTTCAGTTTGAGTAGTTCTAATTTTTTGAACAGAGAAGGGACTGAATGCATTTTCAGAGAAGTGCTAGAAGAAGAAGAAAACCATCTGAGCTGAAATTGAGAGTGACGTATCTCGAAGCAGCTGCATGCAATGCTCAAGAAGTGGATTTCAACTGCAATTGTTTGAATTCTTTCCAGCTTTCTAATGTGCAAGCTAAATATAGTTTCCCATGTAAACGAAACCAATGATGAAAGGATCATAGGCGGTGTGAAAAGAAAGATTATACCAATTGTCTTGACTAGAAGAAATCAACGAAGTGATGCACGGTACTTAAAAGAGACAACATGATCCTCTATTGACTTATCACAGATATGCATAAGTCTTTATATCAATACAAGGAACATATTATTAAAAAAAAAAAAACATGAACATGCTTTATGAGAAGTTGATTTACTGGTCCTTTTTCTTCTATCATAAGAGAAGGTTTCTAAAATCCATGTTATTTAATTTCGAGATGTAAAAGCATAAGAACTGTCTTCTCTAATATAGTTTAATCTAAAAAATGTAATTTATAGTGCAGATATTTACATTGTAATAGTACATAAAATCTCGACATGTAATGCGACTTCCTGATCTTAATTGACGTAGTGATAACTTTTTGTTAAACGCAAATCTGGGGCAAGTAGTTAAAAAGTACTTTGAGTCTCGTTTGGTTTGCGATACAGTGTATATGATAGAACTTTTATCCTATTGTTTCTTCCGTCATGATCAGATTACTATCTGTTTTTCTCTCATTTACAGATTCCGGTACACCTGAAGCCCCAATTCTATATCTTCGTAAACTCCTTGTGTCGTGATTATCTTGATCAGATTTGTCCGTTGGTGAGCATTTGCAGCAGTTCAGGCATGGAGCGCCAAAAGCCATCCAAAGTTTTTGCAATCAGTACATATGGAATGTAGGTGCTTAAAAAGATGCTAATTAATTTTGAACAGGATAAAAAGCAAGAATGGTGAATTAGCCTACTGATCCTTTTGTGGTTGCATCTAAACATAGGACAGAACTATTAACAATCCATCCTATACACCTATCTTCTCATTTCTTTCCGTTTCACATCCCATGTCAATCCTTTCCGGTGAACCAAACCTTTGTTTTGAAGTAGGCTAAGGTTTTGCATCGTAAAGGATGAAAGGTGTCGTGTGCGCATTCAAAAGAGTGATACTTAGATTAGTTTTTTCTATGAATACCTACGCTAGAAAAATTATAAAATTTCGATCGCTAGTAAGCACATAAGGTCCTCGGAAGTTTAAACAGGGTGTTACAAGGAACCGGTAATTCCCAACGACTTCCCATATGATGAGGTACTGAAACCGTAGTTAATGTGCCGCTGGTTTGGGTTAGGTCGGCTTTTGGCGCCCCGAAATGGGAGCAAGCGACAGCGAGCTGATTCCAAGTTGACGTCCTATAGGGCCGGGACCGGGACACAGCCTAGGCCTCGTCAGGGTTTGCCCATCGCCCTAAACGCCTACAAGCCTAGTAGTGGACAATGGGCCTTGTTGTCTGTCGGTACCACTACCCCCACAGCTGGAGTTAGGTGAGTGAGGCCTGCTGGCTGCTACACTCAGAATCGATCGACATGCTCAGTACCCATAATGATGATTACGCTCGCGGCCCATAATCAAGCATACTGATCTAAAAGATAAACAGGATGCTTTCATGGCTTTGCGAGGGCCTATTAGATTGACAAAACTGTGAAGCGATCTTTTTCCATTCGGAATTAGCTTTGCAAGTTGGAGTCGGAAGATTCATATAGCATCACGGAAAACATTGACTAGGTGGTCACTGTCTATTGAGAGAGCAAAATTATGAAGTACAGGTAGGGCACCATTGATCATTTTCATATAATTTGACCTTTTTACATATAGAAAAACATATTTAAGAGCTAATGTAGGACTAATCTTTTCCTCGCTATCCTTGTTTGCATGCTATTATTATTATTATTACTTAGCGATTTAACTCACAACATGTATGCCATTAAATCTCTTGCCACTTATCGTTCACTAATAAGTAAACGTATTTTTTCCCAAAATAAAAGGTATATGCCGAATTCTTTATCTTAACTCCTCTATATAATAATTGAAACCTTCGAGGATGATCACTACAGCCCTTTGCCACTACAAAGTCTAATCTATATATTGTCATTGTAAATAATGTATCCTCTTGTTCCATGTGTGCATCGAGTGGCGAAGTAGGGATTCTACGACCAATGAGGCCTTCATATGGTAAAATATAGTTATAAATGGCGTTGATATATAAAAGACAATAAAAAATAATTTAAAAAAACATTTTAGCTTTTGAAGAATACCGTTAAAATCCCATTTTTATATTAAAAAAAATTCACCACTTGGGAGACATCGTTGACTAGCTAAACTCAATCATGCTTGGTACTCTTAAGTATATGGTTTCCTATGGCCATTTAATGTTTCTTAGTTAAAGTAATGATTACACAAATATAGTGTGTATAGATAATCAAATATTAAAGATCGAAATGGAGGTGAAGGAAAACACGACTTATCTAAATAGAAGTGCAATATAACTATAAATAGATAAAATAATCAACGTCAATGTTGAATACAACTTTATTGGCCAAGAATAAAGTAATATGACGCCATCACCTAGTAAGTTTTGAGTTTGTTCCTGCAGTCCCTTATCGCCCAATGTGAGCACATCAATTGGACAACACATGTTCCAAATATGTGAAGGCAATAATCATCTGCCAACACTTGCCTTTAGAATAACAGGTGAAAATCACAATCATTAGATTGTGGTATTTTAATCTACAATTGTACTACATGAGAGATTATTCTAAGGTAATTAACCTCGAGTTTTATTCTATTTCTACATGAAATATTATTCACCCATGAATGCGTGAATCTTATTGCAATATAGCTCATAGGGTCGAATCCAAGATACATCTTTATTGAAATATGATTATCGAGTTCAAGAAGTCAAAATCAATATTTATTGGCTTATTGGTGATTAAACTTAAAGCAAGATAATAAAAAGGACGATAAGAAGATGAGTGAATCAAGATTTAAAGACACCAGGTCATATGGATTTATCCACCACCACCTATGTAATCATCTAACTATTTTAGCTTGCTTCAATTATGACTTTTAAGATTAAGACCATGTGAAGCCATACCCTTTCAAAAAATGGATTGTGCAACGATCAATTTCTTCATAGATTCGAGACTGTTACCCCACATGAACTAGTCATCCTAGAGAACCTGTGTCAAGATCTCATCTAGGGTTCAATGCATTCAATCAACAACTCAATCCTAGATTTTGTGATCTCTACATCTAGGATTGTATTAAACACGTAATTTGATTGATCAAGTCAAAGAATAAGTAATAAATGATTAGATAGAAATGTATATATTCATAAAGAGACAAGCTTGATAAAAACCAAATGAAATATGAATGACGAGGCTACCCTGGTGCCCCAACGAGAAAACTACTTACTCATGTTCATGGTAAAACACAAATCCAAGAAGAAGAAGGAGTCATGTCACTGATAGTAGAGAGAAGTAAGGATAGTGACCTCCAGCAATAAATCATCTTTTCTTAGCAAGAGGATCAACGATCATCCATGAAGAAGATGTCATTCCGCTCTCTACTCCAAGAATGGATTAGAATAGAGAGTAGATTGGATCACAAGGAGTCTGACCCTTTTGATAGTGGTGGCTAGCTTATTTTATATAAAAAATATGGGAAGTATTAGGGTTGTTTCTTGGTATATCAGCAATCATGTGATTAATAATGTGACCACCCATGTGAATTTATTGATGGTCGTTGCTTAACGCTCAATAATTGTTGATCAAAGAGAGAGGCATTGCGAACTTTGACGAAGAATGTAAAGAAAGCAAGGAGTTCCACATTGTTGAGTCTGTTGAAGTGCCAAACCAATTCCAATTAACATCGATATGAGATTGTATGCTTCAATGCATATTTAATTGGTTCCTTAAATGGGATATAAATGAAGAGCTCCTTGGTTGATTTTGGTAACTACTAAAATCAATTGATTCCTTGTCCAATTCAGCAACTTGATAGAAAGTTGTTGCTTCTAATTTGGATTGAAGCCAAAAATTCAAATAACTTTATTTATTGGCTTGCATTAGATATTTGACAAGTTTTATGATTGATAATTGTAACACTCCAAATTTCATATCCATATGTGAAGATATTTTTTAAAAATTTGGGAGTGTCACAACCATGATACATATCACAATGGTAATAAACAATAGCCATCACAAGCTATGATGAAAGAATATTCTCATTAATTCTTAGCCAATAAATCACATATAAAAAGCTACATAGAAGATATATACTACATGATATAACAACTGACAATTCCAATATAATCTCTTGGATCGTGTAGATGACAATTCCCCAGGAAAACCTTCTAAGCATATAGATGGACACTTTGTCTTAGCCACTCTTCTTGAAGCTTGACATCTGCAGACATCTCATCTCCAACCATGCACAAATAGAAATATAGAACTAGAGTAAGTGGTATTTATTTCTAATAAGATGAACATGAATACACTATACTTAAAAGCCAAATAGAAAATTAAAAACATGATATGAAAACTAATGTTGTGTACTCTTACTAAATTAAGGTATCTTTTATTTAGGACTTTTATCTTATTTTTGGTCACCATTATATGATAAGTCCTCTCTGAGTTGGCATTACTATGCCTTCAAATTGGTATCAAAGTACCTCTAATTTGGCACTACATGACTCTCAATGATATTCAGGTGTCTCTGAGTTGGCGTGGCTATGCCTATGAATTGGCACTATATGATTATGAATCATCCTGAGATTACTGATTGAGGATTTACCATATAAATTTTTATGAGAAAATTAAGTCTTAATTATCTTAAACTTGAGTTACTAAATTCCGAGTCTGAAGTTATCTTATAATGAAATTGAATACAATATGAAGTTATCTTATAATGAAATTGAATACCGATAACTGAAATTTATACTTTTGAATCTAAATTTCACATACTAAATAACTGAGATTGAATATCAAATTCTTCATATTTATTGGGATCTAATATCTGACTAATCATAGAATGAAAATCTAAATATGAATGTAAAATCTTCTATCCTTATTATTTAGATAAGTCTTAATATGAAGTTTTGCTTTAATAGGAAAACTTAATTGTAATTGTGATATCAAATATATGGCATTTGAGTCTACATGCTTGAGAAAATAAATTGAACTGGATATACAAAAACTAAGTATACGAAAGTAGCTTAAGTATCAAATATTTGAAATATGATGCTCTATCAAGATTACTCACTCTCTATAAAGTCTTACTGCTCAAAGAATCATTCAGTATAAAATAAATATGAAATATTGAATATCTCAAAGTAACTTAACCTCTAAGTTACTTTGTAAGAATGTTTTTAAGTTAAATCATAATAATATTGAAACTCAATAGACATGGACCACTTACCTTGTGTGAAGAGATTCATGATGTGTTCCCAAATTACTGCTTCACAAAATAGGTACTTAGGATCATAAAAAATTTCCATTAGTTCATGTGTATTTTCCTCTATTCATTTTTAAATCTCAAACCCCCATTACCATGACCTTGCAACCCAAAATAGAATTCTTACTTAGACTAAATCAAACTTCAGTGCAAAATCACTTTCAATTTATAAACACTAATTTAAATCAAAGTCACACATTATCTGGAATACATATACTGGTATACCCATATAAAAAAATGTCATATGCACTAATATATGTATGTATCATATACTAAGAGTAAGCTTCATATATAATTGCATATACTTATCTTACTGACTTAGTTATGACATCTTGGAAAAGTATAATTAAATTCATATTCCAACCCAAATAGGCATACATATCACATATTGTCTCACAAATAATCATCAATGATCTAATCTAATAGACACTTAGACAAAAAAATAACATTGCAATATGGTTATACATGAATATTTTCCAAAATGTTTGAACAATAAGAATGTTGTATATTAGGGTTTAGATAAAAATCTCAAAATTTTCATAGTCAAGCAATGGATCCATTATTCCCTTATTATAGTTTACAACAAAAAACTAGGTAAAGCATAAAATAAGAAATATCATATCTTGGAATTATGTAAAATATATAAAAATACACTTATTGTAAAGTTTTCATTAATTTTTGAAGTCATTTACTATTTTCAATGAACAAAACATTCAAATATCATATCTTTTAGTAATCAAATTATAATAATTAATAGGCATAAAAACACCGTTTGAAACCACTACTAGAAGATGTATACATCACAAGCTTTCCCCCTAAATAAGTGTCATTAGTGACATGTGTTTCTAAGAAATTTGAGAAACTCCAATATTTCAATTCCTTTTAAAAAGGTTTATAATCAAAGTTGGAACTAAATGTCATCGTTAATCTCATCTTAACCAATTCATTTACCCAAACCCATATGCACATTAACAACCATATATGGTCAATTTAATCTCTAAATCATAAGATCTCATCACATCCTACCTTTGGAACTTGTGTGTGACACTTACCTGAAGTTCAATGATAAAGTTCACACCTATAGCATCAATTTAACAAAGTATCAACATAAATAAACATAATCCATTTATCTAACTTCTTAATAATAAAATTACCATATTTAGATATTGATAGGGTCTAGAATCTCCTTCATGGCCTTCTTCATATCACAACCTTTTCAACAAGCCCTTATACTCCCTATTCTAACAATGAGATGAGCTCCTATTAGTTTTAGAAGATTAATAAAATTTGAAATTTTAACACTAATACTTACCCATTATTTTGTGTTTATATTATGGCCAAGCCTCATGGGATACCCCAAGCCTTCCAACATGCAGGCCACTCACTAGAAATAGATAGGACTCATCGTCCCTAGTTCTCTCTCACAAACACACAGGAAGGAGGAACTCCCCTGTTCTTCTATGGAAATAGAGCACCTCTGCTTGACCTCATGTCCAACAAATTCTAGCTATCAAAGATCGATCCAATGACCATCATTGGGTCTTTCGCACTAAGGCATGTACAAAGGTGGACCCCATGCATGATCTAGATGGGTTCTTAACTGCACAGTCTGATTTAGAGTCTCGCCACCCCTATTTATGTCACCATACCATGGAAGCTCTCTAGAGAGTGTAAGTTTAAAGAATAGGTCACTAAATTTCATTTCAAGGCCTCCAACCGTCCCACTAGGTCTTCATGGCAAGATCGTAATGTTGTTGCACACTAATAGGTTGGGACTAGAGATCCCCAAACCATTGTCTCACTTTTTCCATCATGGCTTGTTTCTCTCTTCTTCTTCTTCCTAGTCTCTATTTATTACTCTCTCTCTCTACCGCACAAACTCAAGCATGCAACCCTAATCTTCAAAGACCCTAGGCTTCTATAACCCCCCCATCTTGACCATGGATCAGGGTCCATCACATGTTCTTTGTGAGTGTAGACTCTCTAGTCCACAATGGACTGGGACTCTCATCCCTCATTTGTCTTTTTATTTTTATTTTCCTTTTTTTGATACCCATCTTCTTTTTTTTTCTTTTGTAAACTATTTTGACCCCAAAAACTATGAACTTTTTTTCCATTGCACCGTATTCGTATACACTTAATTATATATCCCAAACAAGACTCTAATTCTCATTCACTAATATAATGGCAGTTAACTAATTTTTTAATGTATTATCAATACACAATTTTTTTATTAAAACTATTTCAAAATTGATCATACAAACATAAATAAATTTGTGAAATTATATTCATCATTATACATAATACTTATAATCTACAAATTGATCCCACTTGTATATATCTACTTATCATAATAATAATAATAATAATAATAATAATAATAATAATAATAATAATAATAATGACAATAATAATAATAATAATAATAATAATAATCATCATCATCAATTAAGCATTAGTCCCAACAATTTTGGGGTCAGCTACATGGATCTTTCATTTCCATTCAGCTCTATCATGGGACATATACTGGTCTAGATATAAAGATTCAAAATCTCTCTTTATAATCTCTTCGCATGTTAATTTAGGCCTTCTCTTCTTCTATTAGTTGTGCTTGACTCAATATCATTGCCACGTATAGGAGCATTTGTCAGTCTGTGTTGCACATGTCGATACCATCTGAGTCGACCCTCGTGCAACTTGTCCTCAATGCTCACTGCCCCCACTTTAGTCCTGATATAATCATTTTTCAAGCGATCTTTTATTTTTATTATGACACATCCATCTCATCATATGCATTTGAGACATGTTCATCTTGTTGAGACCTTGTTTCTTCACCGCCCAAAATTCATTCCCATAGAGCATGGATGGTCGTATAGCTGTTCTATACAACTTGCTTTTTAATCTAAGAGGGATCTTCCGAACAGATAATACTCCAACTGCACTCCTCCATTTCAACCATCCTATAGTGATCATGTGACAAACATCATCTTGGACATCCCCATCTATATGAATATTGGAACCCAGTGACAAACATTTTTGGGTATTGACTCCGTCCAACTTGGCTCCACCATTCACACTATGAGATTGGCTAAAATTATAATGCATATACTGAGTTTTGGTCCTAATCATCAATCCATTTGATTCCAAAGCCTCACTCCAAGGTTCAACTTTATCAGTCAATCCATCATTAGTTTCTTCAATCAACACAATATCATCAGCGAATAACATACTCCAAGTAATATCATCACGGACATTCTTTCTCAACTCATCCATGACAAGAATGAACATGGGAGGAATATGAATTTATCTACTTATGTACACAATAAATATCTTTTAGTTATCCTAATAATAAAGTTTATTTTCCATCATCTTCAAATTATGTCTTTTGAAGATTTAATATAAAAGCACACTAAATATAAATCCATCCAATGCCCTATCATATCATAAGGAACATAAAAACAAATCATAATTTCACCAGTGTATGCATTAAGGATCTTAATTTAGCTAAATGGACAAAATATCCATGGTTGTTATCTTGTCCTTAGACTATGAAATTTTCATCAACTTCAAAAAAACCTTAATCTCATCATACCAATCAATTGTAATTTTAGTTTGACATGTATAACATACCATGATGGTCAATTTATCCAAAAATGTTCTTAGACTCTAGGTGTACATAAAAGGAACTCAATATGGGTTCAAATTTAGGTGAAATTATTCGTACTTGGTCCCATATTATGTACTCAACCTATCAAAGTTTCATCAATATTTTAAAACATACTTATCTAGGTTCTAAATATTAGAAAGTTGCAATACTACCCACCTTTTTGGGAATTTTCCCTCAAATTCGGCTAAACTATATGAGGGCTACCGAACCACCTTAGGATTCAAGGACTACATTGATATTCAACTCAGTGATCTATGCCGATATCCTTGAAATGTATTCTAAGTTTCTAATAGTAATGCAATCAGATTTAGTCAACCACTCACCTCAGACTTTGTGTGTCAACCCCCCTTTTGTGTAACCTCTTGGTATATGTGTTTGATCATATATTAGAAGGTGTCATGTCTTGTAATATGTATTTCAACACTCACTAGTGCACATGTCCCATACCACATGCACTTGAAAGGGTGAGACAAGCATCACAAGTATATTTCTATACATATAAAATTCCTGCTACAATACCCGATAAGTTTTTGTCCCATAACATAAACAAGTGGGAAAAAGAGAGGGCATGCTATATTCAATTTTAAAATTGACAAGTACCCCACCCTAATGCATGTCTCACTTGTACTGTCTAACTAGACCTTTAGCTTGGTCCTCACTTTTTCTTACTAATTCCTTATGTAACAAGGGTTATCAACTATGTCTCTAAATCTGTATCCTAGTTTCACTAGGCTTCTGGTAGGCCATCTAACTAAGAATATGAGAATCTTTGTAGTAACCATCTACATTATTTCTATGACACCATATTGTAACACCCCGACATTCATATCAGATGGGTAGAAGCTAATTTTTTGACTTGGGAATGTCACAACCATGATACATATAATAATAATAATAATAATATAGAAAAGCCATCACAAGCTATTATGAAAGAATATTCTCTGTAATTCTTAGCAATCAAATTACATACATCAAGATACACCTATTACATGTTACAATGGTCACCGTTTACAATATAAGCTCTTGGATCATGTATATGGTGACCTACCACGAAAAATTTCTAAACATGTAGATGGAAACTTTGTCTTGGACACTCTTCCTGAAGCTAGACATATGCGAACATCTCATCCCCAGCCATGGACAATTAGTAGTCTAGAATTAGAGTATGTGGCAATGAATTTCTAATAAGATGAACATGAATATACTATACTTGAAAGCCAAAATTGAAAACTAAAAGCATCAACGATAAACTAAAAGTTGTACACTCATTGTTGAATTAAGTTATCTTAAATTTATGAATTTTATCTGATTTGTGGCAACAATTTTATGATAAGTTATATTTGATTTGGCACGACTAAGCCTCTAAATTGAAATCAAAGTACCATTAATTTGGAATTACAAGCCTCTGAATGACATTGATGTGTGTCTGAGTTGGTGTGGCTATGCTTCTGAATTGGAGTGAACACTCCTCCATTTGGCACTACATGGCTCTTTATCATCCCTGAGACTACTGGGTGAGGAATTATCATAGATGTATTATGTGAAGTACGATCTTGTTTATCTTATACTTGAGTTAAAAATATCAAATATGATGTCATCTTATAATGAAATTAAATACTAATAATTGAATCTATATTAAATTTTGATTCTAAATTTCACTTACCAAATAACTGAGATTGGACATGAAATTCTTAATATGTATTGGGATCTAATAGCATTTAGGATCCCAATTTACCTAAATGTCCAAAATAACCTTGGGTGTCACATCTTTTCTCCAGATTATCATGAACTTCATACTAACCTTAATCTCATCTTAAAATCAATTCTAATTTTTTGAGTGACATGTAGAGCATCCCATCATGGTCAATCTACCCAAAAATTCCTCTAAATTCTAGGCATGAATAAAGGGACTCCAATATGGGCTCAAATTCAGCTGAAACGCTCCGTACTCGGGCCCATATCACATACTCAACCTATCAAATTTTCATCAATGATTTATCATATAATTAGCTAGGTTTTGAAGATTAGGATGTTACAATAACTTTCCCATGCATGCTACTCTCCTTGTTTGATTCCATTTGATGATGAATTTAACTACACTCTGCTTCTAAAGAGAGAAAATCATAGAGAAAAAAGTGTCTAGAAGAAGAAACATTGTGGAGAGGATAGAGACAGGTTGCATGCATATTAATTGAAATAAAGGTAGTAGTAGTGTCTTTAAAAGAATAAAATAACCATTGACCAAGTCTCGCGTAGAGAGAGTGACTTTCTCAATTAACAATTAAATTGTGATATGACCATGATTATTTGAATAACTATTGTAGCCTTTGACCTTTGCACCTTGGTTGTAGTCAATGAAAGAAACAATAGATGACATCTGTCCAATTGATGACTATCATTTTCCCCCATAGCTTTAATTACCAAAATTGTGATGGATTAGTAAATACATGGCCTTGATTGATTTTCCTTTTAAGTCTAATCAGTTGTTCAAATATTTTTTTTGTGATTCCTTTCAACTAAAGAATGATCTTCGATTGATTAGGAAATCAAGACCCAATTTTGTATGAATGCCTTGCTTCAATGGAATTTCACTTTATTCCTTGATTTATTTGTGCATGGTCTAAGGATTAGCCTTGGCAACATTAAGTTGTCATTTCTTTGACTCATTTGGAAATAGACAACAATGTTACATTTGCATCAATTAAATTAATATTGTTGCCTCTCAACCTAGTTGACTCTTTTGATGGGTTCTGATTGTGGGTGCCTTGATTTCCTTTGTCATAAATGGGTCAAGCCTCTTGGTTAGTTTGTTAAATGACCTACCTTGGTGCCTTGATGACTTTGTCAATAGATCATATTGCATGGGTCATTAGTTAGCAATGATGTGACTCATTAATGCAAGAGGATCCATGAGATGGTACTTAATTTCCTACAAAATAATATATGTTATTAAGAGCAATAGAAATATGACCACGATAATGTAAATACAAATTTAACCAAAATATCCCATAAATTGTCTAGAATGATGGGAAACTAGTTCAATAGTAATTATAGGAGTGTAAGGCTACATGGACTAAATAATGGGATAGCATTCTAAGTTAAAGTTCAACATGTTCAAAAAATGCAAATGAAACATGATGAATGTTCACTCATTATACTATTGTGGGCTCCTATGACAAAATAGTAATTTCTTCCATCTCTAATATCCACTGCCATATTTCTTTATCAACTCAATTATTCCTTTTGTGCACTTCTCATACTTTTGGTCAATTACACAGGAAGGTTTTGTGGTGTTGTTATGCTTTTTTATACTGAAAAAGTGCATCAAAGTCGTTATACATGATGGGTGACACACCTAAACTATGCATGCAAAACACAAGTGTACACGTCGAGTAGTATAGGCCTATGAGGCTTGAATTTCAAACTCCTGGAAACATTCTCTAGAGACTATAACTAACTATAACCTAATCAACTAGGTCTAGAAAAGGTGATTGATTTTTTGTTTGATAACTAAATGCAAGAACAAAATCTAAATTAAGTGGAATTGATCAGGATTGATGGAATTGATCAGGATTGATGGATTCCTTATAGTATAACAGTTTTGCTACAGTATGCATTGCATTTAACTGTGTCATTTGGTGTGATTTGAAACATAAGGTCGAATGCATGAAGGTGAAATGGCACTCCTAGTCATCCTTGATTAACGCCATCATGAAACGGTATACCCAGAACTACATGAAAGAAATATGAATAGAATGTGTGTTTTATGCACTATATTTGAAGTTCATATGTTTTGTGCTCTTTTCATGACTGGGTTGTGAAAGTAGGAGAGTTGAGAGGTGGAATGCATGTACTTAGTCATTATTGATCCCATTCAGCAATAATCATCCTTTGCATTACATTTGTCATTTCTTGATTGTGGAAAAATTGCAGAGAGATTGCATTGGAGCATAAAGAAAAGTATGTTTTAAGTTTGGGGTGGTGATTCAGCCCTATTTTAGGGCTTCATCTTGTGTCATATTGCATTTCAATCAGATTTATACCTGATAGATTACATGTTATTCCCCTCTATATGCATATTTGTATAAAATGCACTTATGGACATTATTTGCATGGTTTTCACACATTTGGACCACATTTGATGGAAGAGAGAGAGAGAGAGAGAGAAGGAGTGATCCCAGGGTTTATCTACCCTTGGAGAGGCCTAAAGTGAAGTCATGAGCTCTCTCAAACTACCCCTAGTGGCCAAATATCCATTGAAGCAAAGATGTCCAAGAAAATCCAAGGAAACAAGTCAAAGTGTTGATCCAGAGGCCAACACGGCCGTGGTACCACAGAACGGTTGTGCTAGCACACTTGCAAATCAACAGAGTCATCTCCAAGCAAAGAAGAAATCATCACGGTCGTGCCACTCATAATGGTTGTGGTGGGTGACTACAGAACGGTCGTGCCACCTTGTACGGCCGTGGAGCCAGGAACGGGCTATGCATTTTGAGCCACCATGGTCATGCTACCCAAGCACCACCATGACCCTGGTGACCACCATGGTCGTGCCACCTTCAGTACAATATCAACATATTCCCACTGATTTTTCACCATTTCTCACCAAAGTCATTCCCATCCACCATAATTGTTCTCACCCCTCCCCACCACGGTCATTCTACCTACAAAAACCTAGCTACATTTGCATTATTTTTTTCATACTACCCCTACTTGACCCTTGGGTGGTGGCTCCAGCACAAGGTTAGCAACCTTCTACAACCTCTTACCTCTCCATTTTTTCCCCTTAGCCTTTCCAATCCATTTTCACCTCAATTCCACTCCATTTCACCATCAAAACCCTAGTTTCTTCTTATTTCCACCCATTTCCACCATCATCCCATGTCATTGTACCTTGGAGGAGAGAGGAGGATGCCATACAGTAGCTGAAGTGGAGGAATCCTTCATCTACACTGAGCTCCATGGCTTCTTCTACCGCTTTCTCCCTTCTTTTTGTATTTTGCATTACTTTAAGTGAAGTAGCTAGGTCCCTTGGGTGGGCTGTTTGGGGTGTAAAATGTTACTTTGATACCATGTTGGGGAAAATAATATGTAAACATTATAATTTCATTTTCTAATTATTTTGTTCATCTCTATTTCATTCTCCATAAATTGCTTGTTGGTTTGTGCTTGAAATCACCTAGGAATTTAGGGAAATTGATTATATGTGTGAATTTTTGGATTTTCTCCTAGGTCCAATTCTTGGATCCCTATCTAGCTACCCATCCTCCTACATTCTAATCAATTCTCCTAACCCTAGTTGAGAGATCTAAGTAGCTAGTTTAGATGAAATTGGTGTGTTTAGCATGGAGCTTTCTCAAGGTTAGAATGTAGGTGACGGGAGGCCTAAAACCTCACTTCCACCCCCATTACTAATCTCAGCCCCTAATCATCCTAAGATCATCTAACCTAGAAATCTAGGCTTGTTTAGACTCTAATTGAATTACACCCAATTGAGATTCACAAGGGTAGTAGGGAGTGTTAGGGACTAGTTCCACTATACACAACCTAGCATATCCATGGCCAGTTAGTAGCTTAGGCTAATTCATTAGACTCTAACTCATTGTTTGGTTTGATAATCTAAATGAAATCATTTTGTTCACATGTCACCCCCAACCTAATTGATAAGTACATCTCCAAAATAGCCCACATCTCCCTTAATTGCTTTAAAACCCTAATTGCCTTCTTACTTAGCTAGTGTTAGCTTAGTTAGCTGTTTTCTTGCTTAGTTAGCTTCTTGCCTTGTATTTACTTTGTTCTTGCTGGTTTAAGTTGTTAATTGCTCTTTTGCCTTATTTTCTAGATTAGTGTAGTGTAGACCTTTCCTTGCCTGCCTTAGAGTGGATTGTTCCCTTTCTTGCCTTTCCTTGTCTTTCTTGCTTAGTAAAACTAATTGTCTAGGGTGAACTTAAGCTTTAATCTTGTTTGTTTTCCTTTATTTTCTTTCTTACTCAACTTAGTTTAACAATCAAATAAACCTTTAAACCATTCAACCCTAGACTCCACAGTAGGAACTTAGCCCAAAAACTAACCTAGCTCTAGTGCCACCTTTTCTCCCTGTGGATCGACCCTATACTTGTCGCCCTCCTATACTATGACATTACCTCGTGTGCTTGAGGGTGTAGCATTTTAGTAGAAGTTGGTGTGTTCGTGTAGGTCCAATATAAATTTTGAAAGTGAATCCACCATGTGCTTCTGTCTGTGGGGTTGCATCTATTCAAAACTCCAATTGAGTAGTGTGTAACACCATTGGTAGGAGCGCACCAAGCTTTCTGGCGTCGTTGCCAGGGAGAAAGGTGCTTGGCCTAGCTAGTTAGTTTTGCATTGACTTTTCCTACTACCCTCATCATTGCTATTATTTATTCTTTATTCTTTGCATTCTTTATGTATATTGGTTTGATAACTTGCCTTGTTTTGTTTGGTTGTGCTTTGTGCATGTGACAAGCCACTCGGGAGAAGACAAGATGGAAGGCCAAAATGCACCCCACAAGCTACTTCAAGACTACTTCACGCCTAGAAACTATAAATCGCCAATTGCTAGCAAGGTTGATCAAATGCCAAGGGAGCAATTATCCATCCCTCCAGGTCTTCTTGGGCTCCTATCCATATTCTACGGCTCAGAGAGAGAGACCCATACATGCATTTGGACTCCTTTCTTGAAGTATGCTCCACCTTTAGGAAGTCGACGACTAGTGATCACACAATATGATTGACCTTGTTATCATTCTCCCTCAAAGATAGAGCCAAAGACTGGTATGATTCTAGAAGGGACATCATGAGTTGGGAAGTAATGAATAATGCATTCTTAAGGAAATTCTACTCTATAGCAAGGTTAACACAAATGCGGCGTGCCATGACAAGTTTTAGTCAAATGGCAATGAGTAGTTTCACAATGCATGAGATAGATTTAAGAAGATGTTGAGAGAGTTCCCGAACCACGATATCACATTGTGGAAGCTAGTTCAATCATTCTACTCTGGACCATCTCTAAAGGAACAAGATACAGTAGACTCTTCTTGTGGAGGAGTTTTCATGGCTAGGCCATCTGAGGAGATATGGCCTTTGTTTGAGCAGTTGGCTGAAGGGTCAAGAATTCGACCTTCTAGCATAATGAATGACGGAGGAGGCTATGCCTTTGGTGTGCCATCTCTTCCTCATAATGACTCAAGCCCGCAAGTGATGAAGGTTCTTGGTGACATGGTGAGCTTCATGAAGAATCAGGTGACAAATGTTCCTTGCCACCCGGTCAATTCTGTTGAGTTCTATGGTGATCAAGAAAAGAAGACACCTCACTCCTATAGCTACAAAGAGCCACAAAGTCTAAGATACAACTCAAAGTTTGAGGAAGATGTTCTCTCTAGGTTAAAGAGCATTGATGACATACAAATGAATGTGACAAGGCTTGAAGAGAAGATAGAGCAGCTATCTTCCATAATTTCTCTATTATAAGAAAAATTATCTTCAAAATCCATCTTGAGTTTCAATGAAGCAAGTGGACCAATGCCTTCTTCTCAAGTTTTCTACAGTCCACCTCCCATGCAAGTGTATCCCATCTATCACTTTCAAGGTGATCCAAAGACTTATACACCACCTCCCCCTCCATCACCACCATTTTCCCAACAATTCACCTTCCAACCTCAATTCTCCCCTCCACCTCAGTTTCAACACCAAGTGTCACCTCCACCTCCTCCATAGCCACAACTAGCTCGCCCTCTCCACCATAAGAAAGGAAGCGTTGTGACCATTCTAACGAGTGGAAAATCTCTTGAGAAGCTCGCTAGTCAAAGAAAGGTTGATTAAGTAAAGTAAAGGTTGCCAAGTGGTGATATTGTGATTGGAATTGCCGAAGACGATTATGTGATACATTATGTTGATTTTGGGATACCATGTGCTCCACCTCATACTCCATTTTCAAGTCCTACCATCCCTAGTGTTCCACCTCATGTTGATGCAAGCAAGGTGAAAGCAAGTGAGCCACCATTCATTGAAGCATTAGATGAGCCACCAGAAGTAAAGAGGAGACAGTAGTACAATGTTGACATTCTTGAGGTGTTTCGCCAAGTGAAGTTCAATATTCCATTATTGGATGCTATCAAGCAAATTCCATCGTATACCAAGTTTCTGAAGAATTTATGCAGTGTGAAGAGAAGGTCAACGGAGAGGATACCAAAGAAAGTGAAGTTGACTGAACAAGTGAGATCTATCCTCCAACACTCACTCCCCGTGAAGAGGAAAGACATAGGAGCCCTAATCATACCTAGATACATTGGGGGGCATCACATAGGACAATCCCTACTTGATTTAGAATCCAGTGTGAATTTGATGCCATATAGTGTCTATGTTGAGCTGGGTTTAGGCAAGTTAAAACAGGCACATTGTATTCTTTGATTGGTGGATCACTCCATCAAAGTGCCTAGAGGACGAGTGGATGATGTCTTGGTGATGATTGATAAGGAAAGAGGAGTAGTGATCTCGACTGATTTCATTGTTCTTGACATGGAGCTAAATGATAGGAAGATTCCCATCATCTTGGGGAGACCATTCTTGTCCACAGTTGATGTCGAGATACATGTTTCAGTGGCATAATGACAGTCTCTTTCATGGACATGAAGATAAAGATCAACATATACAAGTCCTCAAACCTACGAGTTCGAGATGAGGATATTGGATATGGTCACTTCAAGAGTCCAATTGATCTTTTAAGAGAAGAAGGTTAAGATGAAGGATTTGATGACAACTTTAGTGATCAAAGGGATGAGGAGCATAGGTTGAATGCAAATGAGAGGTGTATCTATTGCAAGAATGGGCACATAAGGATGCCAAATGCATGAAAAATTGAAGTATCTCCAAGAAGCCTAGATGAAGGCATGAAACTCAGCGCTTGTGGGAGACAACCCACCTAGGTCTAGGCATTTTTCACCCAACCTTCCATTTTTGATACTTTTGCTTTGTTTTAAATTTTTCCAAGAAAACACACACACACTTTCTTTTTATTATTTTTGTTTAGTTTTAAGATGTGCAGGTGAAAATAGGGTGAAATGAGGAAAAGTAGATGAAATTTTGACAAGTGATACGTGAAAAATCATTTTGGACCAAAGATTTGATGTTTGATGGGATTTGAGTTGAAAACAATAGCCAAAGCACTCACCACGGATGTGGTGACATAGAATGGCTGTGATGGTGTACTCACAATCAATAGGGGAATCGAGAAAAATCAAAGAAATCGAGAATTGAAGAACAGAGCCACCACAGTCATGCAAGGTAGAATGACTATGTAGCCACCCACTCAGAACGACCATGTGGGGGTACCACAATCATGCAACAAGCAAGCCACCATAGTTGTGTTGCACAGCACAGCCGTTCAACATCCCAACTCCTACACTTGTCAGCCAATTTGCAAAATCCCAAATCACTTCTAATCATTTCTCTACAAACACCACGACCATTCTTTGTGAACGGAGGTCATGCAACACCTCCCAGCCACTCTACCACCCTCGAATCTCCATCAAATCACCCCCAATCCACCTCCAATCAATCCCCCACCATTTTCACTACATTAGTCTCCAGATTCCACCCATTTTCATCTGCAAAGCACCCCATTCCTCTCCAATATGCCCCAACAGTCCTGTTCTTCAGAGAAAACCTAAAATCCCATTTTTCTCCATCAATTTCAACCCAAAATGAAGCAAATGGCTAAGAAGGTTGTAGCAAAGACCAAGGATGTGATCTCCTATGGACTACGGCCCAAGAACACATCATCTTCAGCTCTAACGACTCCTCTTGCCCTTCCGACACCATCAGTAGCCTCTAGTTCACAAGGGGAATCACCCCATGCGGCTGCGGAAGTGGATCGCATGATGGAGGAGTCTTCTAGACCACCCATCAGAGGTAGGGTAGTAGCCTAATGATCAGTCTCAGAATCTCACCCATCAGTTTCGACAACTCATATGTCCTTTACATCTGCACGACCTTCGACATCTGCGGCACCACAACCACAACCACATCCGAGAGCTTGATGGCGGCTACTGATAGATGAGGCATATACAGCAATGCCAGATGCACAGCTAGAGGAGGATGCACCTAAAGTGCATCATGAGGCAACACCTGATAGTCATAGCAAGAGAGGGAAGAAGACAAAGTACCTAGAGTGCTTGACACGCTGAGTGATTGCCACTTGCTACGCGTGCCAGGAGACGATGAAAACTTTGGCAATATTAAAAAAAATTAGGATATTGTGGATCCTATTGGGCTAGTTGAGGTGTTAACTATAGTGTAGGAGACCTATGTGAAGCTTACACAGCAATTCTTTGCCACATTAGAGAAGGTCTCGTAGGATGCCATCAGTTTCACCTTGGGGAGTAGCAACTACCTCATCAACACATCCTTTCCTAATGGCATCTTTACTCCAACTCCCGAGGCAGCAACATCACTTAATTAAGGAAGCACTGATAGGGAAACCAATGAAAACTGCACTCTAATGTGGAAGAAACTCATAGGGCAAAGCAATTTTGTGGTGGGTAAATCAAAGACTAGTCTGATTCACAACCCCATCTTGAGATACATTCAGAAGGTCTTGGCGAACACCATCTTTGCCCGATATGAAAATCAAGGAAGTTGCACCAGGAAAGACCTTTTTGTGTTGGGATGGATGGTGCAGGGAAATCTTGTAAATCTGGGGTCACTTATTATTGATCATATGAAGACAATCCCGTCTAAGAGCAAGAATCCTTTTATTATGGGAGGGATTGTAACTTCCATTGCTTTGGCCCTAGGACATGATGTATCTGGCTACACAAAGGCATAAGGAGGGAAGCTAGTTGACCTACATTACTTGACTCGCTCATCGATGATATCAATGGTTGATCAAAAGATTTTCTACCAGGTAAACCCTCCTCATGGATGGGTTTTACTTGAGCTCCCCTACCATGTCACACCTCTCCTAGAGGGATGTGGTCCATCTCCGGATTTTTTAGACATCTTGAGGAGGTAGGAAGAGGATCACCCTACATATACATGGCAGTAGTATCCCAGAGATCTGCTTGAGGGGCTTGGAGAGTCACAGGCATCTACCAAGAGGAGGATAGCTGAGGAGCGAGAGAATTGTAGGGTGAGGCATCATGATATAGAGACATGACAACAACAACAACAACCCACAATAAGCACATATGACATGTCCACCATACATGTGCAGTTGGAGGGCATCCAGAGCACTTAAGATCACACTTTGAGCACCCAGGAGGGTATTTTGAGAGCACATGAGGGTTTTCAGTGCACCCAGGATGCCATGTGGTTAGACCATCAATAGATGCATTATAAGGTCAACCACTTATATCAGTTCCAACATGCTCAGTCCCAGAGGAACCCCCACTGGGGGGAGACTGGTGGAGTTCACTGTCAACATTTCATGACAACTACCCACCTCCACAGTCAGACTACTGGGGATCCTACTACCAGCACCCACCACCATAGGAAGGAGCACCACCACCACAGTGATCATCTACCCTATTATTCCTAGACTTTAGGGTCATTATGAGGACAACATGATTCAAATGTTTGGGGTGGTAGGGCAGTATGCCCTTTTCTCATTTTCACTCTCATTTTGCATTTCACCTACCATTTACTTTTGCTTGTTTTCTTTTTTTTCTTTAGTTTCAAATTTACTTAGTTTGCGTACCTACATGCCATGTAGTTACTTTCTTGCAATGTTTGCTTAATTTTCAAAAAAAAATTCTATTTTTTCCATGCATTGCATATCAAGTAGATTTTGTGCAATGTTTGCATGTTTTAGCTAGGATTTTCTTGTTTACTACTTTAAGTTCAATAATATAGGCATAGATGTGATTGAAGGTAACTTGGCAACATTTTGGCCAATTTTGTCCAAATTTGAGATTTCTTGCCTAAAAGTGTGTTTCAACCCAATCTCTACTTTTTGGATTGAAAATGATGATCTTTGACAAATGCAAGTGAATTATCATTGTTTATAGCTAAATGGTATCAATTCTTAATTTTTTACATGCGCACCACCTCTCTTGTGTTTGTGAATGTTTTCGTTGAATTGTGACTTGAGCAAGATATGAGCGCTTAGTGCCTATGAAATCACTTGATAGAAGTATCAATTTTAGGTTGTTCATTCATGTAGTGTAAAATTGTTGGATGATGTGTCAGATGAATTTTCATGTAGGAAACCTTATGTTGAGAATCATGCCAGTGACCCCTCTTTGACCCAACTCCTCACTCACCATATTCTTACCCCTCCGCCTCATGAAAGGATGCCAAAGTGCACATATCAGTCGTGGCCACCTATAAAAGTTTGGGGTGGCCACATCTAGATCTGAATGCTCCACTCTCATCACCATGTACCCTATCTACTCCAAGGGAAAAGAAAAAGAAAAAGGAAAAGAAAAAAGCAAAAAGAAAATAAAAAGATGCTCTTATTTAATAGCATTGAAATAAAGAAAAGATGAGTGTGTGAAAGCACTCCAAAAGCTTACCGCAATCCTTTCTTCCATTTTCATACCCATTGAGCTAGGAAAAATCAAACCTAGCTCATTTTGCACTTTCCGCAATCACGTGGGTCATTTATTGTGATTTGAAACATAAGGTCGAATGCATGAAGGTGAAACAACACTCCTAATCATCCTTGATTAATGCCATCATGAAATGGTCTACCCAAAACTACATGAAAGAAATATGGATAGCATGTGTGTTTTATGCACTATATTTGAAGTTCGTATGCTTTGTGCTCTTTTCATGATTGGGTTGTGAAAGTAGGAGAGGAGAGAGGTGGAATGCATGTACTTAGTCATTATTGATCCCATTCAGTAATAATCATCCTTTGCATTACATTTGTCATTTCTTAATTGTGGAAAAATTACAAAGAGATTGAGTTAGAGCATACTTGAGAGGACAAGTATGTTTTAAGTTTGGGGTGGTGATTCAGCCCTATTTTAGGGCTTCATCTTGTGTCATATTGCATTTCAATCACATTTATACATGTTAGATTACATGTTATTCCTCTCAATATGCATATTTGTATAAAATGCACATATGGACATTATTTGCATGTTTTTTAGGCATTTGAACCACACTTGATGGAAAAGAGAGAGGAGTGGTCCTAGGGTTTCTCTACCGTGGAGAGGCCTAAAGTGAAGTCTGATGCTCCCTAAACCTACCCCTAGTAGCCAAAGATTCATTGAAGCAAAGATATCCAAGAAAATCCAAGGAAACAAGTCAAAGTGTTGAGCCAGAGGCCAACACGACCATGGTACCATAGAACGGTCGTGATAGCACACTTGCAAATCAACAGAGCCATCTCCAAGCAAAGAAGAAATCACCACAGACATGTCACTCAGGATGGCTGTGGTGGTTGACTACAGAATGGTCATGCCACCTTGCACAGCCGTGTGACAACAGAGACAGAACAGTCGTGGAGCCAGGAACAGACTATGCATTTCAAGCCACCACGACCATGCTATCCTAGCCCCATCATGGTCGTGGTGACCACCACGGTTGTGCCACCTTTAGTAAAAAATCAACCTATTCCCTATTATTTGTCACCATTTCTCACCACAGTCGTTCCCATCCACCACGACCTTTCTCACTCCTCCCCACCACGGCCGTGCTACCTACAAAAACCTAGCTATTTTTGCATTATTTTTCCCATAATACCCCTACTTGACCTAGTGCTTCCCCCACACCTATATATACCTAGGTGGTGGCTCCAACACACGGTTAGCTACCTTCTACCACCTCTTAGCTATCTCTTTTCTCCCCCTATCCATTCCACTCCATTTTCACCCCCCCATTCCACTCCATTTCACCATTTCCACCATCAAAACCCTATTTTCTTCTTATTTTCCACCCATTTCCACCATCATCCCATGCCATTGCACCTTGGAGGAGAGAGGAGGATGCCCTACATCAACTGAAGTGGAGGAATCCTTCATCTACACCAAGCTCCATGGCTTATTCTACCTCTTTCTCTGTTCTTTTTGTATTTTGCATTGCTATGAGTAGCTAGGTCCCTTAGGTGAGCTGTTTAGAGTGTAAAATGTTACTTTGATACCATGTTGGGGGAAAATGATATGTAAGCATTGTAATTTCATTTGCTAATGATTATGTTCTATTTCTATCTCATTCTCCATAAATTGATTGTTGGTTTGTGTTTGAAATCACCAACGAATTTAGGGAAATCGATAATATGTGTGAATTTTGGGATTTGCTCCTAGGTCCAATTATTGGATCCCTAGATATCTACCCATCCTCCTACATTCTAATCAATTCTCCTAACCCTAGTTGAGATATCTAAGTATCTAGTTTAGATGAAATTGGTTTGTTTAGCATGGAGCTTTCTCAAGGTTAGAATGTGGGTGATGGGAGGCCTAAAACCTCACTTCCACCCCCATTACTAACCTCTGCCCCTAATCATCCTAAGATCATCTAACCTAGAAACATAGGCTTTTTTAGACTCTTATTGAATTACACCCAAGCCCTAACCCAATTGAGCCTCACAAGGGTAGTAGGGAGTGTTAGCGACTAGTTTCCCTATACACAACCTAGCATATCCGTGGCCAGTTAGTAGCTTAGGCTAATTCATTAGACTCTAACTCAGTGTTTGGTTTGATAATCTAAATGAAATCATTATGTTCACATGTCACCCCCAACCTAATTGATAAGTACATCCCCCAAACAACCCACATCTCCCTTAATTGCTTTAAAACCCTAATTGCCTTCTTGCTTAGCTAGTGCTAGCTTAGTTAGCTCTTTTCTTGCTTAGTTAGCTTCTTGCCTTGTTCTTTCTTTGTTCTTGTTGGTTTAGGTCTTTAATTGCTCTTTTTTCTTGTTTGCTAGCTTAGTTTAGTGTAGTGTAGACCTTTCCTTGCCTGCCTTAGAGTAGATTGTTCCCTTTCTTGGCTTACCTTGTCTTTCTTGCTTAGTAGAACTAATTGTCTAGGGTTAACTTAGGCTTTAATCTTGTTCACTTCACTTTACTTTCTTTTTTCTCAACTTAGTTTAACAATCAAATCAATCTTTAAACCCTTCAACCCTAGACTTCGCAGTAGGAACCTAGCCTAAAAACTAACCCAGCTCTAGTGCCCCTTTTCGACCTATTGATCATCCCTATACTTGCCACCCTCCTATACTATGACATAGCCCCATGCACTTGTGGGTGTAGCACTTTAGTAGAAGTAGGTGTGCTCGTGTAGGTCCAATATAAATTTTGAAAGTGAATCCACCGTGTGATTCTGTCTGAGGGGTTGCATCTATTCAAAACTCCAATTGAATAGTGTGTAACACCATTGGTAGGAGCGCACCATAAGGGATCTTGGAGAAGACTCAGAGATGTTAGACATCTCTAGAAGTATTTGGTAAAGTCTATCACCTTCTTGAGTGCAAGGGGAGTGCTTTCGGTGTGAATGGATGGTACCAATTGCCTCCCCTTGTATAGATGAAGAGTTTCCCTTTCGCATCGTGTCATTGCCACTGACCTTAGTGTTTGTGGTTATAGACTTATGTCACTATTTGTGGGCATTGATGTCATCCCTTGATACCGAAGGCCCTGAGTTGTCATGTATCAAGCCACAAATCCTTCATTGTTAGTAGTACTGAGTGGAGTTGGTGGTACCAACTTCTAGTATGTTCACCCTGATCGGTGCCACCGACCGTTGGATGTTGAAGATCTCAGTCATTTCTGTTAGTGTCATGGGATCCAGTCTTCTGAGTCGGTACCACCAATGAGGTATTGGTGGTATCGAGCTATAGTTTTGCATGCCCCTGACATCTTGTGTTTGTGCCATCAACTTTTTGTGTCAGTGGTACCAAGTAGTGTGGATTATACCATCATTTGAGTTAATTGAGTTTATACCACTAAGCAGTCTCTCGGTGGAATTGACTATAATTTTCTAGGTTCCTGTTCTTTTTTCATCAAATATCGGTGCTACCGACCTCAGTGTTTGTAGAATTGACTTCTTACACAAATCCACCTGGTAAAGATTTAGTTCCACAGACCTCCCATCAGTGGTATCAAATTTTGAAATCCATACCGTGAATTTAATTACCATTTAGTGCCCCCAATCATGTTGTCATTGGTATTGAGACTTGTTCTTTATACACACCTTATAAAATGATAAAGGCACCTATTCTATACTGATAAATTTCCAACAAGAAAAAATATGAAAAATTTATTGGAAGATTGTTAACAAAAGATAAATGACAACATTAAAAATGAATGGGTTACCTCCCATAAGCATCTTTTTAATGTTCTAGGCATGACAATCTTTTTCACTCAAAAGCTCAATGAAGTTCAATGAGATTCAACTCTTGCCCCTCATGGACCACCTATCCTCCATAATAAAGTGTTTGAGGAGTTGTCCATTTGTCAAGAAGGTATTGACTCCATCACTAATATCTAAGGCCCCATGAAAAATGCCTTGACTACCACATAGGGTCCACTCCACCAAGACCTCAACTTCCCAAGATGTAGTTTCATCCTAGAGTTAAACAACAAAACTCATTGACCTGGTAGAAACATCCTATGGAGAATGTGGTGGTAATGCATTTTTTCCCTATCCTTGTAGATTGTAGAACTCTCATAGGCATATAGCCTAATCTTATCTAATTCCTTTCGTTCTAGTCTATGCTTCTTTCCTACACTAGAAAGATCAAAATTCAATTTTCTAAAGACCCATTTGGCTTTGTACTCTAGCTCCACAGGAAAATGACATGTTCACTCATAGACTAGCCTGTAAGGAGTCATTCCTATAGGTGTCTTAAAAGTCGTGCTATAATCCCATAGAGCATCATACAATTGCATGCTCCAATTACTCCTATTAGTTGATACAGTCTTTTCTAGAATCATCTTAATTTTCCTATTTGAAACCTCAACCTGGCCTTGGGTCTCAGAAAGATATAGGGTTCCTACCCTATGCTTCATTCCATATTTTCTCAATAAAGATTTGAACTTCCTATTAGTGAAATGAGATCCACCATCACTTATAATCACTCTAGGTACCCCAAACCTATAGAAAATTTGATCCTTCACAAATTTCCACGCAACAAGTGCATCATCGATATGGGTTGGAATTACTTGCACCCATTTTGACACATAGTCAATTGCAAGGAAAATATATAGATTAGAATAGAAGACACAAAGGGTCTGATACAATCAATGCTCCATAAATCAAATATCTCATCCTATAGAAATGTGTTAAGAGGCATTTCATGTCTCCTCGATATGTTGCCTGATTGTTGACATGCATCACACCTCTACACATAGTCATAAGCATCTTTAAATAATGAAGTACAATAAAATCCACTCCCTCAAACCTTAGTTGTCATCCTTGAGCTAGCATGGTGTCCCCCAGTGGGTAAGAATGACAACGAGAAAATATCCTCTCAAACTCACACTCCGGAACATAGTTCCTTAAAATGGCATCCCTACACTATTTAAGCAAAATAGGGTTTTCCCATACATAGAATCTCAAGGGATGGAAAAATTACTTCTTCTCTTGATATCCCCAGTCTTCTAGTATTTCTCCACACACCAGACAATTCACCATGTGTGAAAACCAAGGAACCTTATCTTTTATGGCAAGAAGTTTCTCATTGGGGAACTCCTTAGCAATAGTTACCTTCATCCCCAACTCATTCACCCTTTGTAAAATAGATAGATAATCTTATACTACATTATCTGCTCCACCCTTATCTTTAATTTCAATACCAAACTCTTGTTGTCGAAACATCCATCTAATTAACCTCGGTTTGGCATCCTTCTTCTGCAAAAGATACTTAGTAGTTGCATGATCAATCTGTACTATTACGTTGGCCCCTGTTAAATATTTTCTAAATTTATAAAAGGCAAAGCTACACTATAAGTTATTTATCTGTGGTGGCATAACAGTTTGTGCATCATTATGGTTCTAGGCCCACAATAAATGACCAAAAGAGCTTGATCCTTACATTGGCTTAGAATATCCCCTACTACATAATGTGATGCATTACACATCAATTCAAGACTTCAATCCAAAGTCACCACAATGGGTGTGGAGATCAACTTCTCCTTCACAATTTGAAAGGATTTCAAACAACGTTCATTAAAATTAAATTCACTATCCTTCTCTAGTAACTCAAAAAGTGGCTTTGCAATCTTCAAAACATATTTGATGAGATATCGATAAAATATGACATGTCCTAAAAAGCTTCTAACTCTGTTCCCCAATGATAGTGGGGGTAGCTTTGAGATCACTTCTATTTTTACCAAGTTGACATCTATCCCTTTGTTGGGCACCTTGTGTTCTACAACAATTCCCCTCACCCACCATCATATGAAATTTTTCCCAATTCAAAACTAGATGAGTGTCCTCACATCTTTATAATACTTTGTCAAGACTGGCATGACATTCCTCAAATGACTCACCATAAACCAAAAAGTCATCCATAAAAATCTCAAGACAACACTCTAACATATCCAACAAAATAGTGAGCATACATCTTTGAAACATTATTGGAGCATTACAAAGACCAAACAACATTTGACGATAAGAGAAAGTACCCTAGGGACAACTGAAGGTAGACTTCTTTTGGTCTCTTGGTTCAATAGAAATCTGATTATAGATGGAATAACCATCTAAAAAGCAAAAATGTGAGCAGCCAGAAAACCTCTCAAGAATTTGATCAATAAATGTGAGAGAGAAATTATCTTTCAAGGTAGAGGCATTCAAACGATGATAATCAATAAACACCTACCACCTATTCACCAGCATAGTCGAGACTAACTCACTTGTAGAATTTGTAGTGACCATAATCCTCCTTAGGAACAACCTACATTGGATTAATCCACTTATAATCAGAGGTAGAAAAAATTTTACATACTGATAGAAGCTTTACTACCTCTTTCTTCACTACCTCTGTCATGATTGTATTTAGATGCCACTAAGGTTGTGATATATATTTTTCTCCTTTTTCAATCCTAATCTTGTGTTGGCATAGACTAGGGGAGATCCTCGTGATGTCTGCGTAGACCACCCACATGTAGGCTGATGATTCTTTAAAACTATGTGAAGCTGCTCCTCCTCCTTCCCACTCAGTGATATAAAATTTATCACTAGGATTTTTTGTCCACTGCCAAGAATGTGTGCTTCAACTACGGCAATAATGGCTTCAATTCTAGCTCAAGAGGACATTGTAGGGATGGGATTAATGGTAGCAGTGGTGCCCAGATCTTCATAGTGTCTTGTGTAAAATCATATCAATGTGTTTAAGAACAAGGCACACTCCTTTTGTGAATGTTATGAGTGCAGTCATCCACCAAATTCATGAGACAAGCTTGTAAAGGTAATTGAAGATATGGCTACATCATTGCGGAAGAGACCACATCTACAATTGTCATGGGATACTTCTCCTCTGGATCATCATGGTACTTTGTAGACTTTTTCAGAGATATATACTTTGTATGATCCATTATAACAATAGAAAGTACCATTGTCCATCTTTTTCATGACATGGGCCATGTTTAGAAATGGTTTCCCTAAGAATAGTGACAGTTTATTGAATAATTGATGCATCATGTTGCATTGTTCCCTCTCCTTGTCTGATGGTTGATAATCATGTAGCTTCATCTCAAACCACTCATCCTAGATACCCATTGTCAATCTTCCTTGCCCCATCTATAAACATTTGTAGCTTGTAAAGTCTTGTCTAAGAGTATTTCATTGCCATTATCATCATGTATCTCCATGACGACAAAATCTGTCACAATATGAATTTGTCAACCTTTACAAGAACATCTTTACAGATGCCTATTGGCCTCACTAGTGAATGTCTGCCAGATGAATTGCCATGTTGTTCTTCATTTATTCTTTGAGTCCAAGTTTCTTGAATGAATGCTTGCCTCAGAATAAAATAGTGCATCTCCAAACTTGGCTATGCCAATGTAGCATGGTATGTTGAAACACCCTAGATCCTGCCTCTTCTGTGGAAGCTTCCTTTGTATCAATGCACTGACTTCCTTCTTAAAAAACCTACATCAGAATCAACTATCCTCCTCTTCTTGTTGATAATGTACTTCAAGAACTTTCCATAAGAGTAAATTTTCTCAAAAGCATCAACTAGTGGTAGGTTGATATGAAGTTTCCTGAACATATCTAAAACTTTCTTGAACTACTGATCTACCATCTTGTCCTTCAAACTATTAGGAAACGGTACTATAGTCATAGTATTTCATCGATGAGGTGGGATGCATGACTCCTTCTTGTCCTTTGTTTGCTCATTTGATTCCAATTTTAGGCTCTCTTCCCGTGGTGTGGTATCTTATAGATGCTCTAGAGAAATAGAATCTATCACTACCCCAATGCCAGCTTGTGTGGTACTCTTCTCTGGATTCTCCTTCTGCTCTTTCAACACTTTGCCACTATGGACAAGCACTACCTTCATATGTTTATTACCGAATGGGATGTTCATGATCCTTAAAATATTTATTGATTAGGCTTCTTAAGGGATTCCACCTTTGTTGCTAGCTGAGAAATTTGATTTTCAATGCTACATATTTGTCCCCCTTGATTATGTTGCTCTCTCTTCATCTGAATTAGAGGGCCTCACTATGGCTTACCAACTTTCCCAATATGTCTTCTATTCGGTCTATCTTATAGGGGCTCCATTCCTACTGAATTGTTGTGACATGTTGCCCTACTACTGCTTGGGTTGATGTTCTTGTGAAGTGTCATTTTAAAATTTATTGTGATCTTTCCACGAGAACTTGGGATCCTTTCTCCACGCATAATCATTTATGTCCCTATTATAGTGTTTCCACACATACATGCAATCTTCCGCTTCATCTTCAGATGAGGTTTTAGATTTTTGATCAAGTGTTTGAGGTTGTCCATCTTTTACTTCAAGGTTGTGGTCTCCCCTGATCCCACAATTTTGGTGGTCGTTGACGAGTCACCATCTTCTCCCCAAGATTGATTATTGACCATGTTCTATAATATCTCATGACACATTGTAGCTTTATTATTTAGAAAAAAAACCAACTCCAACACTATTAAGAGTAGTTCTCTCCCCCTTGTGTAGCCCACAATGAAATGTCTTTGCCTAGCCATAAAGATCAATCGCATGATAAGGGACTTTATTAAGAATATTTTAAAATATCTCCTAGGATTTTAAATAGGACTCCTCAGCATTATGTTTGAAAATATAAATTATCCCAACCAAGTCCTATGTCTTCTATGGCAGGAAGTACCTCTAAAACTACATCTATCATCTCATCCCATGTCTCTAATGATTCTTATGGATGACTAAGAAACCATGCTCTTGTCTTGTCTGATAGTGAGTAGGAAAATAACTTCAAGTAGATCACTATAGTTGGGGCCCTAGCAATATTTAACATATCACAGATTTTTTGCAAAGCTGTTAATGTGCGCCATTGGGTCCTCCATGTTGTGGTCATGAAATGACTAAGATTTATATAGTTCTACCAGTAAATATCTATCTTGTAACTGCATGTGTGGATTACTTGTCCTTTGATCGGAACTAGTTGCAGAGTGGTTGAAGATGCTTTGATATTTTCCTAGATAGTATGTTCCTCAAGCTCTTCCTTCACACATTCCTCACCACTCCCAGCCATATCCACTACTTATGCATGCTCTGCCTGTGGTGGGGGAGTTTGGATGAGCTTCTCAATTGAAGCCCCAAACTCTCTCGCTCTACATAAAAATCTCCTCTAGGCCCATACATGTCAGAGTAGATTCCCCCTAATCTGTGGTTCTGATATGAATCATGTACTAGTATCTAAAAATGAGATAGCAGTGTGTGAGAATGACTACTAGTTAATTTATTGCAAGAAAAATATGTGGCCGGTCACAACACTCATACTGCTGGAGTTGTTGTTTTCCTGGAAATGATGCCAAAAACTCACATGCCTAAACTATGCATGCAAAACACAAGTGTACGCATCGAGTAGTATAGGCCTATGAGGCCCAAATGTCAAACTCAAAGAAATGTTATCTAGAGACTACTACTAACTATAACCTAATCAACTAGGCCTAGAAAACGTGATTGACTTGTTGTTTTATAACTAAATGCAATATTAAAATCTAGATTAAGTGGAATTTGATCAGGAATTGATGGATTCCTTAGGATTATATCTTCACCATAGTATGCATTGCATTTAACTCCATTTTATCAATAATCATTTACCCTCAACCCTAGAGTAAGGATCTATAGCAAGTATTACCCATCCCCATAGTGTAATACACTACCTATATGAAGACAAACCCCACTTTCCTAGCAGTTTAGGAATTATCTAGGTGCATTAATGGTTACACTAGGCTATTTTCGTCACAACCTTAAGCCCTCTCTCGAGGCACAACACTAGTTGTGTAAATGTACCACTTTTCCGAGCATTAACTCCTCTCCTAAATCAATTAACAATGTAATACATTGATTTTGGTGATCAAGAACAAACAATTCATCAAGCAATCATAGATTTACGTATAAAATTAAAGGAAATATATTTACTAATTCATGAAAGGCAAATACAAAGAAAAATTGGGCTACTCCTGGGTCCTAAGGAACAAGGGGATTAGCCTTGCATCATTTCTATCATCAAATATAGAGAGGAAGAGAGATAAAATGAGATAAACATTAGAAGAACTAATGAAAACCCTTAGAGAAGCGGTTCTGACAATCCCATATGGTAGGCACCTCGATCCATAGTGTTTAGGTTGTAAATTTGCCTCCCAAAAGTGCGTAGAGCATACAATACATGGCTATGTCCTTTGTCTCCTCCTCTTTTGGCTACTTTCTCCATTGCAATATGATAGAACATGATCATTCATTTTGTCCAAACTTACTTTAGGTCATAAGTAGGAATCACACTATTGTTCCGTCAAAACCATTGGATCTGTCATTATCTTTAATTTGCATTGATCATGCAAAGTTGGTACCACCGACCGGATGTCGGCAGCACCGAGTTGTCTATTGACTCAAAACCCTTGATAAGTGTTAGTAATACCTATTGATATGTCAGTAGCACTGAGTTGTTCTTTGACTTGCTCTGGATGCAAAATTTGGTACCACTGACCCTTGTTCTTAGAGTTGTTCTTAGAGTTTTTACTTGGATGTCGGTTGCACCAAAGCTATAAAATATGGTTCCTAATGTTTTGTGGACTATCAATCAATTGTTCCAACTCCTCTTTTCGATAACATCAAGTACCTTCTTGGTAGCAAAGAGATTTCTAGAATTCCTTATTGGATTTCAAATAATGTCGGTATCACTGACCTTATTATCGGTAGCACTGTGTTGTATTGAAAGTGGTGGAATTGCCTAAAATGAGGAAAAACCAACATAAGTCCAAATAAAAATTGATAAACTAACATAATTTGGTACAAAATACTTATTAATTGATGAAATAGTGTTTCACAGGCTAATAATATAAATAGCATAAATAATATGAACATTAGCAATTATGTACTGAATAAATGGAAAAATTGCATGTGAGAAGAAACTAAAACTCAGTGTATCAATGGACATTTTGGATCTTATCTTTATGTATAGCAACGTCATGTGTCCATCATAAAACTTGGTGCATCAATGGACATTTTGGATCTTATTTTTATGTATAGCAACGTCATGTGTCCATCATGAAAAACAAGTAGGAATATAAATCAGGAGACATGTAGCTTCAACTTCTAAATCAATTTGTCCTCTTCTAGGGATCCCTCTTTAGGTATCATATCACAAAGGTATATCTTGTCATGTAAACATCTTCAAGCATGTTCCCAATAGTAGTAAGCAAGATATTACTATATTTATTATCATATATCCTCCAACATAGTATAGATATATCAGAGATCTGGCTCTAGGGTTTGTACATCACCTCATTGAAAAATGATTACGAGATCATCATCATTTGTTTTGAGACTCTCCATGATGAGATCCAAATTTTCATGTGGCATCCCATAACATACATCCCTGCCAAAGTTATCTAACATTGATATCACTCTCTCAATAGGATGTCTTTTGTCTTCTATAGAGGCATATTCATTGTGGATTTCTTATTCCATGTCTACATCTAGTTAATGTTCAGGCTTGGTTGTGGGTTGATAGGTTGCTTCTGGAACTAGCTCATGTTGTGCTACCTGAGCAAGTTCCTTCTAGAGAGTTTTTAGTTATTCTCTCCATAGATTCCTCCCTAGAAGAGGGACTTTCATGTAAATCCTCCTTGGAATAGGTCCATATCTGGGTCAAAGAAGAATCCCCTTTCATGGATGATCTCCATGATTTATTTTCCTCAAAACCTATGGAAGTTTTCATTGGAAATGAATATAAGGGGTATCCTTTGGTAAAGAGCTTCTACTATACATAAGGAATTAAGGCATTGTCCCCTGAGTCGAGAAGTTGTAAGGGGGTGTTGGATTTTAATGTGAAAATTCCAATTTGGATTATACCAACTAGAAACCCCTTTGATGAAGTTTTCCATTCTTATCAATATCTTCAATATATTCTTGGCTTCAAAGTCCTAGAAAAAAGTACGATGCAAGGAATGCCCCTTATATAGTAGTTGTATATCACACTATGTCATTCAGCCAAGTTCACTACAGATAGTAGCCAATGATCTTCAACTTTATAAGGTAGTGGGATGAGATTTGTGTTCTTACTTCTTTTCAAAATGGTCATGAGTTTATTGACTGAGGGTGCTCCAAGTTTTCCTTCATAAAGTTAGAGTAAAGACTCATTGTAGCATCAAATATAGACCCTTATTTATCTATGTCCATTGATTCTTTAAATAGTCTCATAGAGTACCTTGAATAATCATTTGCAAATTGAGGCCTTTTAAGGATGTGTCATTAATTTTCATATAACACATCACGTTCATGATTATCATCATCAATAATATCATCCGAGACATGGATATCCCTCAAGAGACTCCCATAGTGGATGTCATGTCCATGTCTCTCATCTTACATGGGATCAATGGGGGTATAACTTGGTTGGTGGTTGTGAGTGATTTCTGACTCTGGGAAGACTTGGTTCCCATTTTGTTTTTGAGAGTTCTTAAACAAGTTGTGTATATGCCAACTTTCATCATCTAAAGCACCATCTTCTTCTCTATCTAAATATCTAATTTGTGCTCATTCTTCTATAGGTTGTATTACATGTTGGGATGTGATTTGTTGCATACTTCTTCATATGTAATAGGTAGGGGGACTCTGTTGTGAAAGATATCTTCAAGTCTCTTTGTCACATCCTCAATATTTTCACTCACTTCTTCATCTAGAGGGGTGAAATGATTCAATATTATTTTATTTCTCATGCATTGGCATTTGTTTTAGGCCTAATTATTATCCTGTAAGCCTTCACCTTCTGCATGTTTGACCAATTACTTTTCCCTTGGTGCTTTGACACATTAGTGAATTTTTTAGGGGATGCTAGAGAGTTCAGGTAGCTTCATTGTCATCTTCAAAATAATCATGTTAAGCAGAAAATTATCCTCTCTGTTGTGATATGAATGTTTCATTGTGGCATAGTATCTGGTTGTGGTATTGTCTGTTGTACCACAGACCTACCAAAGTCAAGTCTGCATCTGTGGTAACATAAAAATTTTGGTTTGGAGATGGAAAGTGCTCTTCTAATTCATTTTGGCTCTTTTGTCTTTTGGCATTTGCCTCTTATGGTGGCCCATGTCAGAATTATGTTGAGAGGTCTCCCTTCCTCTTTTTGCACTCTTCAGAGTCATCACATTTGCCACAACACATCATTTTTTGCACAACTTATCACAATCTTTTGTAGCTCAGCTGTCTCCTTAGCTATGTCCACCATGATCTCCATCATTTGGCATTGGTTGGTCACCACTAGATCAAAGTGTTGAGGAAGGTGCGCCAATGGCTAAATTTTTATTTCACCTCTTTAACCTAAATTGTTAGCAATTTCACATATAAATATAAAGTACATATATTATGTGTGAACCTAAAAACCATCTCATGCATGGAAATGAAAATCCGTCCGATCTCCATGCATTGTGTAATAGCTCTTATCTACATGCTTATAGAAGTAGGTCAATCTAGGCTGACTTCCTTTTTGGATGTCTCCCTTGCTATAGAGTGTGGCTCATTGTCTCCAATATGTTGGTGAAGATCTAATTCATGTCCCTCGGGCATTTAGGTGGACTCATCAATTGGAGCCTCTTTGTTGACCTCTCTAGCTTCCTTATTTGTACTTAGTTGAAGACTTCTTGTTCGATGTTGGTTCTTATTGCAACCCAATTTCTAGGGTTTCTTCTAGTCTGGTTCCCACAGTTTCACTTGGAGGTTCTTTTGCTCGCATAACATGTGTGGTTATTACCAAATCTTCTATCGGTCATGTGACTAGTGGGGAAGTTATCGACTCCTCTGGCTGGGTCAAGAGAGCACATGTACCTTATGAGTACTGCAAATTATGATTCTTCGATATGATTCATAGAGAAGGTCCAACCCAAAGGGGACCAAAGATATAAAAAGATGTAATATGAGGTTTTAGATCAGCATGATTTTGATAAGATAATGACCATATACATCATGGGGATATTCCCCTAGACCTAAGTTTCAAATAGTTCAATCATAGTCTCATCACATGAAACATGCATGCATTTTTTCAACATAATCCAAGTATCAACATTGAGCCCTAGGTCTAGGTGAACCATCCACATTATGGCTGATACAGGATAATGGTAATGTCCGATTTAGAAATGGGGGGAAAATGAGTTTTGGATTATCATCAAGCTTTAATCATGCAAGATCAAGACTAGTCATATTAGGTCAATCTCATGCAACATGGTCCCATTTCTAATTGATAAGATCAAAAAGGAGCACAAGGTAGTTTGAATGAGGATTTTAGTGCTATAATCCTGATAGATCTACTGATTCAAAGTTTCAAGATAATGTGTAACATTGATCATGATCCTTGCAAGGTTAGAGTTCAATAATCAACATATTCATTTTGATCATGTTAGATGTCACATATATATCATATGTAATCAAAAGGGGACATGAGTGTTATATGGCAATTAGTGTCACAAGTCATGTTTAGGACTGATCTAAAGGTCATTACCGAGGTTTGAACATTTAGTATCACTTTTTCATGAGGAATTAAAGATTTAATCATCGAAGTACACAAAAATTACACTTTAGTATAGAAAGGTGAGTGTTTTAGATCATATAAGTTACTCAAGGAAAATTAGCACTAAAGTCTTAGTCAAACTTGGTACACAACATAATAAAGTATAATTATTTTAAAATTTAAGTGTTATTATGATAGTGAAATAGACTAAGATTCCCTCTTTGAATAAGCTACATCATGTATGTAAATAAAGGGGTTATTTTTAGGTCAAGGAAATCCTTAGAGGTACATCAAGATGATCCAAGGAATTATTCAAGTCCAAAGTAGAGTAAAATTAATGATTTAGGGGTTCAAGGAAATTGAGATTATTATTGGCCCATGGGAAACTGTAGATCATAAAAATCATTAAATAAGCTAAAAAGTATAATTTTTAACAAAAATAAGAGAACCATGAATATTTTTAGGTTTTTTAACTATTCTTATTGGATAAATAATCATATTTTGTATGTTGGATTTGTTCAAATGAGTTGTGAGATACAAAGTTTTGAAGATTACCTTAAAACAATCCAATCTAGATTGTTGGATTGTGATATGAGGGTTTAGGATGCATTGGGTGAGGGTGTCCCACAGATATGGGCTTCATGGGCTACTAGTACATATACCATATGTAGCATGGGTTATTTTAGGCCTACACTATAGGTTATATACTGACACCAAAGTGGGCGAACCTGTAACTAAGAGTCTTCGCCATCTATTTCTAGGGTAAGTAACAACCGATGACTCAGACATAGCGTCGATTGATATGAAAGGTGAAATTGATGTCACAATAACTGTGTCCCATTAGTTTATAATCAAGAAACTAACGATGTAATCTGATATCAGCAATAATTATAACATTATTTTGGGATTATAGTCATCTATTTTTCTTATAGCAACCAACAATGTAGCTTCGCATCCTCGGGTGTAAGGAAGAAACCAACATAGTGTATGGCATGTGTCGTCGGTCCTCTTAAGATAATTGATGGTGTAATTTCTTATCAATTAAAATTTAACTGATAAGGATAGTTGTGTCATGAATTTTTTTGACAAATCAAACAACGTGAATTCACATTATTGGGTTTTTGAAGGCATCTGACATCACATGTCAAGTTTTTTTTATATCAGGTTTGTACACCTAATGTGCGGCTATCTAAGGGATGCAAAACCTACATTTCATTAGAACAACTAGTTCCATTCTATTTTCGTGTTAACAACAGGCCAACAATACTGGAAAAAAATTATAATAGCAAACACATACAAGAGTTCACATGTACACAATTCATTCACGCATGCAATTATATTCTCATCTACACTTCATTCCATTCTCATGCATAGATGCACACATATAATATATTCACACGCATGCAATTCCATTGTCATCCATATGTAGAAATGCAACTCATCTTATTTATTTCTCTTCACATTCATTCACACAGATATGCATATATACTGTAACATACCAAACTCTGGGTACCTTTCTCGTCCCTCCTTTTCTTAGAACAATTTTATAAAAATAAAATAAATTATTGCTCCCAAATTACATCATGAGATGGAACTCAGTTTTAACATGTTTCACTAGTATACACTACATAAAGGGTTTAAATTGAAATAATCATAATATAAGTAGATGGTAGGACTTGATGTACTACTTCCCAAATAATAAGTTCAACTCTATATAACCTCTTAAGAGTATGAGATGAAATAAAATGAATTAATATTAAAAGAAATGACACAAATTACTATGGGAAAGTAAGTGGAACATTAAATGAATACTTAAGGAAATATAAAAAATAAATGTTAATTTTGAACCCCTTGTATCTTAATTAGACTACCTAGCTATTTTCAAGGTCAATCAAACATTAATTACTCCCATAGTTAAAGTAGGAAATAAGAGTATTAAAAGAATTAGACTTAATATGTAAATTGATCACATTAATTGTAATAAGGAGGTAATGTGGGCGCTACCATCCCTATCCCTCGGTCACCTTCATTGCCTTAAACACAGACTGCATTTATGTAAACTGTCGACACCCTCTTCTATCCAACACCCATATTCCCCTTCCCCTTCCCCACATCCTCTACTTAGCACCTACCTTCTCATGAACCCTAGACATTGTCACCTCATCCTCTTCTTCTTTACCTTCCTCTCTTCAATCTGCAGCTATTACCTCAACTCTAATCAACCCAGATCTCTTGTCTACCTACAATGCCCCCAACTCTTCCTTAGTGGTGATTGTCATACTGGCAATAGGATTCCTTTTTCCTCCAGCGATCTTTATGTGCCATCTCCTAGTGTAGTACGTGCCACCTCTTGCACTGATGCTACCACTTACCCTAATCACATTGACCACATATCAAGTGGAGATTGACAAAGGCCTCCTCCTTCCTTATCTCCTTTGGCACCCTACCGTCCAACCACACCATTGTGTAACCCTACCGCTATCAGCTTGCAGACACCACGACGCCCCACCATCGTGTTCTCCTCAAACTCAATTCTGACGGGATCATCCCCACGCACCTGCAACTCTGTCCCCGACCAATGAACCTGATCAATCTGCACAGCCTGCCCTGACATATGCAACAGAATGAACTGCCACAACTCTGGGAACTTAAACACATCTTCTTCCCTCACCAACAAGACCAGATCAAATCACCACCATGACCTCTTCCTCTCGTCTTCATGCTCCTCTCACTAGACCTCATCACTAGTGGATGATAGAGAGATGCAACCACGATTACAATGGCTAGCAATGACTCTAGAAGCCACCACTCAACTATGGAGGATCACCTCACCCTCCTCATCTATGTGCATCACTCCAATTGAGTATCACCCACCTGCACCAAGATCTACAAGTGTCCATCATCTACAAATCCTCTTCTTGCCCCCAATAGCCCTATGGTATGGTTTCCTCCCTATCTTATCTTCCTTTTCCTCCTTCCTTTGTCATTCAAACCTGGTCACCAGAGATCCCTCTCCCCTTTGCTCCATCTAGCATGATCACTACACCACCTATCATGGTGGTTTTTGACGGAGCCAACCAGCCATGTAATTGGCATTGGGTAGACCTGCAACTCGTGATGGATGACATTCGGAATCATTATGGCATGCCTGAACTCCCCACAGAACTCCTTGCATATTGTCCATGACCCCAAAATGACAATATCAAATTCTGAAGCTTCATCCATCACATCGCCATGTTCTCCACTTCTGTCACACGGTCATGTAGTAGTCATGCGGAACACCACTCTTTGCATCTTAACTGTCAACACTTACTGAGATTGGAGAGGAGAGAGCTCTATCATTGATCTGCAATTCCAATCTACTGTGAAGACCTGTAGATGTGGACAAGGTCGCCTTGCTTTACCCAATGTTGTTAATATGATGATACTACTTATATCACCGTCCTCCAGTGTTTGTTCATGCCACCTCTTCAAGTCGCGCCTATAGCTCAGTACTCACTAGACATGGAGTTTCAATATTGCCAAGGGACTCTCGATCACAACAAACAAAAGTGATCACTATAACATGTAAGCCTTTTGTCCTTTTATAACTTTTGAACTTTGAGAAAACAAAATAACTGGTCTAGAAGTAATAAGTTATTGAATAAACATGGAGGGCACATGTAAAATGTAGGTAAAACTGGTAATGATAGTATAAGCTCCAATGCTAGACAAACAAGTATATCCATGGTGTTATGTTACATATACTATCCACTTTGGCAATTTTACTTATGTGAATCTGAAAGATATACAATAGTATGGATTAGATAGTCTTGTTCCCTTCTCTATATATATTCACATTAGTGTATAGGTTCATATATGGATATATTTGTGTTACTAATAAGACTCACCTAAGCATTTAATATTTGGATGATTAGAGTATAATAGGGTCAAAACTAACATATAATAATAGTTGCAGATAGCTAATAACTATGCATATGTGTGTAAATCCATGATTATTAGAAAATTAGTAAAATCAGTAGTTATTAGTAAGAAAAATTGTATATAGAGATCATATTGTTGTTATATACTAGACCATATATTCTTTCTACTAAACTAGGTGACATATAGAACACCATGAAATTATAACACCAATAATCACCATTCCTATTATGTTCTTAACTATCCAAATAAATAAACCTTAATATACCATTATGTGATTGGGAGGGGGATAAGGACAATATTAAAATCTTTGATAGGGATGTATACACATATTCATTTTGGCTGACTAGCATATATAATATGTTCCTAGGACGAGTGCCTGACTTTGGGGATCTAGCATGACTATTGAGTTAATGTTTGACCACGAAGAAAAGGTATGTAATCCTCTCTATTATAACTGGGCATTATTATGACTAAATTTTTCCATAATGAGGCAATTTTTGAAATACCTGCTCTTGTTCCATTTGTTGACATATCCTATCTCCTCAATTGTAAGTTATTATTATTCTTATGAAATTATTATTATCATGTTGAATTGGGTCAATGACCCCACCTGATATTGTGCCTGAATTATGCCATGTATGTTTGTGAAAAGTGAATCTTACCACACTAAATATGCACGTTAGATAATTTGACTACTTTAACTATCGTAGGCGCTTATGTGTAACCATTAGGGTGTGTCTACTTCTTCCCGGGGTGTGTCTTTACACCTCTTTTTATACAAGGGTATATCTACTTCTGCCCAGGGTGCGTCTACTTCCACCCATATTACTTAGGCCATTGACTTAGTGGTGTCATGGCTCTACCTTAGTTACTTTAGTCAAATGTATCGGCATGCTCATATTTATGTGATTGGATTGTTGATTATGACAAGAATTGTACTTTTTAAATTGTTCAATTATATTGAATCATTCTTTTGGAAATTCATTCTCTTGTTACTTCTCATTGAAACTTACCTAGATTTAATGGCCCCCTCTTTGATGGGAACATCTTATGTTACTTTTGGAATAAATAATTCCCTAGTTAATCTTATAATGTATATACTCAACTTTTTAGACTCATACTCTTTTGTTTCCTTTTGTTCTAAGTGTTCCCTCCACCCAGGTGTAGGTGCTTTATAGGGCAGAGACTCGGGGTGATCGTGAGATAATTAGTGATCATAAGGACAACTTTAAGATAGCCTTATTACCCTCTGCAGATGGGCTTATGTGTATATAGATAAGCAGTCGGTAACTAGACTATTTCAAGTTATCCTAGAATGTTCCTTAGTAGGTAGGTGATCCTATAGAGGTTGGTGTTATACCTAGACCTGAATCATATTTACCAATTAGGGTTTACCCATATCCAACTTGGTGGTATATATATGTATCCCAACCAAAGTAGGTAGTTGACCTAGTCTTGGGTAAACTTTTATCAAACCTACCATCTCCTGATAGGTATATCTTTCTATACGTAAATATTGACTATCCTAGAAAGTAGCCTCTACCTCCTGCCTTAGTGGAAGACAATTCATCTACTGTAGAGAGTAGGTTAATTTGAACTCACATAATTGTGCATAACCCTAGTATAAGTCATTAAACCTTTTGCTTTTGATGTTTTCTAGCATGCCTATGATGCGTGTATTATATGGACCGATCATGCATAGATACAAACTAAGAATATTGACAAGAGTTCTAGATTTTGAGACGTTCTATGATAGCACGTGATGATATGAACTAGATCCTTAAGGTTAGGCTTGTATTTCCTATAACATGGAGTTAATTCAACATAGTTTGCTTGAGACTCACCAACCAAGGGTTGGATACTATCCTAGTTAAACTTGCCTATCACATAAATGAGGGTTTGTTGAAGGAAGATATCAGTTTGAAGTAACTATTCTTGGGATTCCATCCCTCGCATACCCATAAGGTAGATATGATCATGTAATTATATCTAACAACAAAACTTTGTGCCAGGGTTTTTTTTCCTCCTGAGGACATATGGATGCACAATCATGTTTGGAATGTATGGTGGATACTCTTTTTCTTGAAACTTTGAATGTACACTGACACTGAGGTTTTGTGAAGTATGTACTTCTAGGATTTATCATTAAAGAGTTTTCCACTCTCTCAACGCCACAGTGTAATTAGTTTATCTGATGTGTGAGATGGGAGTACTTTGACTATCTAGCACATCTGGGCCTGTTATGAAACCATAGATGTAAACCAACTTGGGAAGTAGAGACCCTAATCTCTTCTTGTTATGGTTACACAATCCTATAAATAAATGATTTTTTAGATTAGATGGCCTAATCATTATTAAGGGAATGGTGGAATAATGGAGGTCGTGTCTATTAGGACCTACTAGAATTTAATTACATGCTCAAAGGAACTTGTATCCCCTTCTAATATATAATGTGAATATGCTTGTTGTATTCCTTGATGATGTGTGTTGAGGTGTTTCTTTTGTGAAAAAGTGATGTTAGAGTGATAGTATGTGTCGTATGTGGCAGAAAGTGGTTGACTTGGTTCTCAGATTGATTTTGGAACCATTTTGGATTCTCATCACAAGGTTTTCATTGTCAAACTTATTTTCATTATTAAATTATATTTATGAAAAAAGCTTTTTCAGATTTCATCGGTAGTTTTAGAACCAAGTCACCACCACAAGGAGGTTGTAGTAATATATAGGTCCTTTAATGAATAAATCTTTGACTTGCATGTTTAACCCACCAACCCTAGCCATAAGTGTAATATAGGAATTAAGAGAAAGAAGAACAAATATAATAGTTATAATCTTGTCTGCTACACCTCTCATTTCTCTATATGGTTAGGTAGGTCCTTTTAAGAGATGGAGTCTTGTATACTTGGGTATGTCACTTATTATAAGGAATAGTTGAAATTAATAGTTATTAGAATGGGAATGTTAAAAAAAACTTGGACCCCACATGATCAAACATGATGAGATTCTCAAACATGATAAGGGCTTGATGAAACCACCATAATGGTATAGGTAATATGTTACAGATATAAAACTGGTTAATTAATCCTATGACTTGGTGATATCTTCATATTTCAACCTTTTATGAGAAAAAGGGTTTCAGATACATCATGTTTGGAGTGATATAGCTAGGCCTCGAGTACATTCTATATGATATTAGGGTTAGTACACAAGATAACTTTTGAACTGGTTTAGAGGTATATCTCAGTATTCTAGGTTTTGCTCCATGGATTTCGGGGATAAAATCCCCTTTAAGGGGTGGAGTGTTGTAACATACCCAACTCTGGGTACCTTGCTCGTCCCTCCTCTTCTTAGAATTTTTTTATCAAAATAAAATAAATTATTTCTCCCAAATTACATTATGAGATGGAACTCAGTTTTAACATGTTTCACTAGTGTACACTACATAAAGGGGTTTAAATTGAAATAATCATAATAAAATAGATGGTAGGACTTGATGTACTACTAACTAAATAATAAGTTCAACTCTATATAATCTCCTAAGAGTATGAGATGAAATAAAATGAATTAATATTAAAATAAATGACACAAATGACTATGGGAAAGTAAGTGGCACATTGAATGAATACTTAAGGAAATATACAAAATAAATGTTAATTTTGAACCCCTTGTATCTTAATTATACTACCTAGCTATCTTCAAGGTCAATCGAATGTTAATTACTCCCCTAGTTAAAGTAGGAAATATGAGTATTAAAAGAATTAGACTTAATATGTAAATTGATCACATTAATTATTATAAGGAGGTAACATGGGCGCTACCATCCCTGTCCCTCATTCACCTTCATTGCCTTAAATGCAGAGTATGTTTCTATAAATTGTTGACAACCTCTTCTGTCCAACGCCCATATTCCCCTTTCTCTTCCTGACATCCTCTACTTATCACCCACCTTCTCACGAACCCTAGCAATCATTGCCTCCTCCTCTTATTACCCTTCCTCTCTTCAATCGGTAACTATCACCTCAACCCTAGACAACCCAGATCTCTTGCCCACCTGCAATGCCCCCCAACTCCTCCTTAGAAGTGATTGTCATACCGGCAACAAGATTCCTTTTTCCTCCAGCAATCTGTGTGTGTCGACTCCTGGTGTAGTACGTGCCACCTCTTGTACTGATGCTACCGTCTGCCCTAATCACATTGACCACCTATCAAGTGGAGATCAACCAAGGCCTCATCCTTGCTCGTCTCCTTTGTCACCCTATCTTCCAACCACACCATCGTGTAACCCTACCTCTATCAGCCTACAGACACCACGATTCCCTGCCATCACAAGCAACACAAACTCAATTCCGATGGGATCATCCCCACGCACCTGCAACTTTGTCCCCAACCAATGAACTCGATCAATCTGCACAGCTTGCCCCAACATATGCAACATCATGAACCGCTACCACTTTGGGAACTTAAGACACATCTTCATCCCTCGTCAACAAGACCAGATCAGATCACCACCGCAACCTCTTCCTCTCACCTTCAGGCTCCTTTCACCAGACCACATCACCAATGGATGATAGAGAGCCACAACTAGGATTATAGTGGCTGGCGATGACTCTAGAAGCCACCATTAAACTACAGATGATCACCTCACCCTCCTCGTCTCTATGCATCACTCAAATCGAGTATCACCACCTACACCAAGATCTACAAGTGGCCATAATCTACAAATCCTCTTCTTGTCCCAGTAGCCCTGTCGTATGGTTTCCTCCCTTTCTTATCTTCCTTTTCCTCCTTCCTTTGGCATTCAACCCTGGTCACCAGAGATCCCTCTCCCCTTTTCTCCAACCGTAATGATCACTAGACCACCTATTGTAGTGGTTGTCGACAGAGCCGACCAGCCATGTAATTGGCATCGAGTTGACCTACAACCTCATGATAGCTGACATCCAGAACCATTGTGGTTGGCTTGAACTAACCACAACCCTCCTTGGTTACTGTCCATGACCCCAAAATGACAATTTCAAATTCTGAAGATTCATCCATCATAACGCCATGTTCTCCACTTCCTTCACACAGTCATGTAGTAGTCAGGAGGATCACCACTCTTTGCATCTTAACCACCAATGCTTACTGAGATCAGAGACTAGGGAACTCTATCGTTGATCTCTTGATAGACCTGGTTCACACTACAATTCCAAACTACTGGGAAGATCTGTAGATGCAGACACGACTGCCTTGCTTTACCCAATGTTGTTCAAACAATGATACTACTTATATCACCGCCCTCCAATGTTCATTCATTCCACCTCTTCAAGTCACGTCTGCAGCTCAATACTCACTAGCCATGGAGTTTCAATCTTTCCAAGGACTCTCTATCACAACAAATAAAAGTGACTACTATAACATGTAAGCCTTTTGTACTTTTATATCTGTTGAACTTTGAGAAAATGAAATAACTTGTGAGAACCCGTAACACTAAATGAGATTACTCAAAACATAAAACACAATTGATCACTAATTAATCACATACCCAAAAATATGGATAAATTAAAACTGATTTCAAAGTCAGCACCCGCTTAGAAACATTTACATAAGAGCCCAACATCTTTCTTTTATCCATACTATGCCAGGAATTTGATACAAATTGTTCTATCACCTTAGTCACAACATATATATGTAGGAGAACAATATTTGTATATGCCACACAAACAAGCATTAATATGCTAAAAAAAGTCTGATTCGTTTGAAACACCATATACAAACTTTTCTTGCTCAGACCTGGGAGTACATGGATGACTCTAGAATGCACTGGACATCTAATTAACTTTCTCATAGATTCATTACTATAACTCCTCTTTGCTATCACATGTTTGTTTTCGTCACTTTCGATTACCTAAAAAAATATAGTGAAACACAAGGGTGAGACCCATGTCCCAACAAGAGTTATAACCTCCAACAATGCTTATTGATTACAACATTTTAAATAATAGATAACTAAGCATTTGGAGTATTTAATAATCAATTGAAAAGATTGAACAGTTCAAGTATACTAAATAGATTAAGCAAATCATCTTAGCAACAAGTATGATCATCAATGCATATATAGATAACAAATAAATCCATTTCTCTGGATAGATATCTACTCAAATATCATCAAATTGTATCTAATAACAATCATTATCATTAATCTGACTATCATCATATTCCTTGCTAACAGCATAAGCATCCTTGACATCATGAATATGTCTAGTAACATAACGTGGATATCAATATTGGCATCTCAAATAAAGGGAACAGATCTATATCATAAGAAGAACTAACAACATAGCACAATTAATTGCATAGGCATGATTAGCAATTTAAGAATCTATAATTACATGGGCATGGCTAGCAATATTAAACATATCTAGTAGCATCATCTTAACCATCAGTGTCAATATATTTGACAACATAAGCATGTTTACAATATGAGCATAACTACAACATAAGCATATCTATTATCTCTTATTGTACTAAACATGATCTCAATGAAAAGAAAGCAAACAAGGGTTATCATCAAGTATGAAGCATTGTGTATAACCCTAAAAAGATATGCTACACTGATGTCATACATATTTTATTATGCCCTGAGGAATATGAGGATACCACTCAAAATCCAACTGACCGCTGCTAAGTCAAAATCAATGCCATACAAGATCTAAGAGCCAGACTCCTAAGATCTTCTCTGCCCCCAATCAGTATAGGTCTACCATAGTGACACATAAGGTCAAGTTGCTAATAGCCTAGTCCATCCTTGGTACATGTCACGATACTAGTGAAAGGAGGTGCATATGCATACCCTACCATCTGAGGTACAACCATAGTTGCCCTCCAATCTCGTCACATATATAATCACATCAGATGTATGAGGCATGACCATAGCCATCCTCTACAACCTGCATTGTGGATGACAAGGATATATCCTCAACTTGCCACCCCCACATACTCAACAATATGCGCTCTGAGTTTCCCTTCAGAATACTCATTTCACCATCTGGCAAGTTCTGACACTCAGATGGATCTATGGCACAGGGCACTACATGATTAGAGTTTCACTTGATTAGTTATGCCAATTGGGTGAATTAAGGCTACATCAGACAAGTGCACAAACAAACCCTAATTCACTTCTAACAAGCATATAAATATCACAACTTCAAAAGATATAAAACATGTGAAATATAATTTCTCATCTCATGATCACATGGTACTATTCACTTACCATTCATGAGGCTACACTAGTCATCATACTATCACAAGATATAAATCCTTTTAACAATATCACAGCGTATCAACCCTTATCAACATAAGAGGATTACACCTCATTCAGGGCTCAACCATACCCAAAGGTCATTAAGACCATGATACTATCATAGGATATAAATCCTTTTCACAATATCCAAGGGTATCGACCCTCATCAACACAAGAGGATTACACCTCATTCAGGGCTCAACCATACCCAAAGTTCATTAAGACCATCATATTATCACATGATATAAATCCTTTTCACAATATCACAAGGTATCAACCCTTATCAACACAAGAGGATTACACCTCATTCAGGGCTCTGCCATGCCCAAAGGTCATTAAGACCATCATAATATTCCATGTAAGATCATCATTATCTTTGCACACCTTATAAAAGGCTCAACAACATCACTTATATAAAATATACTGGATCAACACAATATGCATTAATGAGCTAGGAGATATTCATAAACAATCATATCATGGTTATATTAACATTAATAACATTCCTTTATTACATCGACATGCAAGGAATCTAGATATGATTAACACTCATCATATTCATAATGCACATGTTTAGCATAAGAAAGTATCAACCATGTGGCTATGATAACCACCAATTAACACATTAAGGTTATGATCATGTTAAGGAGGTTATTCCACTATCATTCCATTCAAATAAGAATGTTAAACATGAATAATCATCTTTTTCTATTTGCATTAGAGTTAGGTTCAACATGATAAATTATATCAATGTTACTAATCAACACTTATACCCAAACCCTAACTCATGACATCCCCATTGGATCATGGATGCATAAGGTGAAGCATCACCATCACATTCCATACTATTCTCAAGTATGAACCCACACATAAATAAAGGTGTAACCATCAAGTTCTATCATACTAGGGTTTCAAAAATAATAACATAGTACTCCATGATTGTATTAGTCATTCAAGGACTATTCATACCCAATTACCATCATTTAGTTATATTAAAGCTAGGTATAACAAGCTATACTTCATTATGGTTACATATCAACACAATATGGTTATCATCCTTTCTATTCATATGAGTAAATAGGTAAGACTGCCTTATTAAGGGTAACCCTCCATTTGTTCCATCATCATTCAACTCTTATCACCATACCACAATGTCACCCAGAACCATTGGATGTTTAAAAGGTAAGACCATTGGCCATTTACGTAAGTAAACACCTTGGATAAACCACCTATGAAGTCATTGATTTGTGATCTATAAAGAGTCACCATCTAACCTTATACATCCCTTTATTAACAACACAAAAAGTTCCATTGAGTGTAGGGTAAAACCCACAATCGACTGTTCATTTATAACAAGTCATCCATTATCAACAAGTAAGCTCCTTAAGTTGATCATATAAAGGAAACCATCTAAATCACATTATTAGGACCAACATATTACATTAGCCATCATTACACTTTATTGGAGGAATAAACATTAGATCTTGACCATTGGGTCAAGTTCATATGTTAAAACCATCAATTACAGTATAGGTCCGACCATTACATCAAGTGACCTAAGAAACCATTGGTCTAAGGCTTAATTGATGCTACAACTACAATGTTTAACGCACCATAGGTTGTAGAGACCTGATACACCATCATTAGTAACCATTTAGTCACCATAGTTTGTTAGATAAACATGATATTTATTAATTAGCATCAAATATTAAGCTAATGTCATCATTGATTGATAACATCAATTGGGGTACTTAATGGTTGATCATTAAACTCCTAATTGATCCAAAACCTGACCTAAGGGGATGACCATAGGTTGTCACCATCATCTAAAACCTTTGATATCGACCATCAATTGTCATGAAGACAACACCATAGGGTTGTTGCAATGGTACCATCATTGGGTCATGGGTTTATAAAAGAAATCTGCTTAAAACCCTAAAATTGACCATTGGTTGATAGGTGCTTAGAACAATAGGTTGTCAAACCAACCCGATCCAAGTCATATTATACCTTAGGAATAATGTACACATGATCACATGTTCATATAGAACTAAAATCAGAACATGGAATATTATAAAAATCGAAATCCAAGTCAAGCATAGCTTTTTAGTGCATGGATCATCATTTTCAAGCAAGAACATGATCTAGAAAGCTTATGGTAAGCAATAAATGTGGAGCAAGTTATAAAACCTGCCTATAATGAGAAGATGAAATCCCAAACAGAAGAAAACTCGAGCAGGTAGGATAGAAAATCCAAAAATAAGTTGTGAACTTGTCCATCTAGCGCCTTTCTTCATCAAATGAGCAAACCCTAAGCATAAGGAGCAAGAAAGGTAGGGTTTTAGTACTTTAGAGCAATTTATACCATAGAACAGAAAGGTTATGACCTGGAGGAAGGTATAAGGAAGGAGAAGAGAAGAGAAATGGTGAATAAAGGAATAAAACAACTTGCCTTGGTTGAAATCCCTAGAAGATGACCTTGGAAACCCTAGGTAGGGCTAGATGGAGCTCTAGGAGACCTTCTTCTCCAAAAAGAGGTTGTCTTATACCTTAGAGCACTTGGTTCCATAGAAAAATATAGTGGAGTCATTGCTCCAGGTTAGAGCAAACATAAAGAAAGCAAAGTTTCGTACATGGGCAAGGAAGAGGTAAATATAGCCCATGGATAAGGATGGAAGCAAGCATGAGGTGTAAAAGTAGCTTCCCTGTGTGTCTATGGCCTTGAACTGTTAAGAATATACAAGAACACACACAATAAGATTCCCCACTGTCCATATAGACCTGCTTAGCTTTCCTTTTTCGAATTTCCAAGCTAATCAAAGAATTCATTAGTTGATAGCTACTAAAGGTATCTCATCCGTTAAGGGGTAAACCCTAAAATACCCTTGAGGAAACCACCTTCAAACCAAGGATTAAATAGGCACCCCATAGCTCAACATACTCAAGAATGATGAGATAATATCCAAGGAAAATTATGCAATTGATAAATTGCAAAGAAAACCTCTCAATTGGGTAAATTGTAGAAAAGTCCAAAATGTGCATAAAATTGCATAACTTACTCAAACAGTGTCCAAATTGGACCAAATTTAAAAATTAAGATTGTATTATGATTTCAAATCATATCAAAAGGTTATATTAGGATTATAGTAATTCAATTATGATAATTAAGCTTATTCAACTCATTAAGTAAGTTTAGGGGCCTTACAACTATAAACTCCTAGCAGAGATTTCACCCCCAAAATCCAAGGTAAACAAAGATGGGTACTTCCTTTGCATCTCAACCTATTACATTCACATGGTTACTTTCATATCATGGTAATGTCACATCATTCATACATATCTCATCTTGGGTCAGCGCAAAACCCCTACATAAGAAGACATTTGCAAATATGGAACATAGAAACTTATTGTTCCACTTGTACAAATATAATAGTAACTTTCAACTTTAAATCTAGATATCATCCTGAAATTACATCTATTATATCAACAAACCATCTATCCTTGATAGTGGTCTTGTCCAGCTATCACTATACCATACAAACCATTATAGAGTCACTTTTGTTTTTCCTTCCAAACAACATTTATAGGATCATCATCAACTCTCTCTCTCTATGGGAGTGGAATACTTGGAATGTTCATTTAATAAACATCTCCAACCTTCACATATTTCTCATACTGTTGATACATCTTGGATACTAGGATTCATTACCTTGGTATCCACCTCATGTGTTATAAGGAACTCACATCATTATCTCACCCACTTTTACCAATATAACAAATATTAAGAAATATAAGAGTCTTCCTAATTATTGGAAGGCACAAAAGCAAACTCATCACAAACTTTATGATCTTGGAACCATAGTCCAAGAAACCTCATGCTATAATAGTTATCCACCCTCATTTTTGCAGTGAATCCACACGTACCAAGTGGCAATGATCCACTTGAAAGTTGTGCCCTAGAAAGGAAAGACACAAAGGGAAACACACTTACCATGCCATAGCAACATTGTTCAAGGGTCACTAGCAAAAATGTAACCAATTCTATTTTCATTATGCGAGCTACAACTTCTTATGTATCATTTTACCCTTTTCAGTTTGGGTTCCTTGCCATTAGCATAGGAATCATCATGATTAACATATTTCATTACTCCTTCCTTGATGACTATTTATCACACTTGGGTATGTTCTCTTATTTTATTATGTTTTTCAACCACTTATCAACATGTAAATCATCATATTCTACATTTTATTCATTAAACATGGATCATTTGCCTTAATTTCTTTCACATGGTATGCTAATTTTACATTAACACTTTCTTACACACATAGGTTGGTCTGAGATTAACTCAGGTTCCACCTTATTCCTTTGTCATTGTTTCAATTTATCTTCTCGTTTTGTACTTGTTATATGAGTTCTTTCCATCTTATGTGGATTTCATACATTGATTCACTTTATAAGCATAGATTTATCTGTATTTTACTTTATTATCTTCTTGAATCACATTTTCAAGAAATCCTCTTTTTCTAATTTGTATTCGGATTTAGTTTTCATGGTGTTATATCTTTCCCTTATAGTTACCAAACATTCAAGTTTTGATAGATTATGGTGCAATTCTCATCTTCTTTAAGGTGGGATTGAGATAATTTCTTATTCATTATGCTCTTTAGATTGTCTCAAAATGACTACTTGATCAGAGTAATCAGAAAGATAACAATCTAAGAGTTCCATACTTACCTTTCTTCAATAATTGAATACCTGGCCAGGGCACCCAAATACTGAGATTAGACAGTATGCGCCATATTTTTATGTCATATTCCTAATTTTGACATCATCCTAGTCCTAAGTCCTAGTGTCCCTATAGACTCAGTGAACCTAATGCTCTGATACCAACTTGTGAGAACCCGTTACAATAAATGAGATTACTCAAAACATAAAGCACAATCGATCACTAATTAATCACATACCCAAAAATATGGATAAATTAAAACTGATTTCAACATCAGCACCTGCTCAAAAAAATTACATAAGAGCCCAACATCTTTCTTTTATCCATACTATGCCAAGAATATGATACAAATTGTTCTATCGCCTTAGTTACAACATATATATGTAGGAGAACAACATTCGTGTATGCCACACAAACAAGCATTAATATGCTAACAAAAGTCTAATTCATTTGAAACACCATATACAAACTTTTCCTGCCTGGACCTGAGAGTACAAGGATGACTCTAGGACACACTAGACATCTAATCAACTTTCTCATAGATTCATCACTATAGCTCCTCTTTTTTGCCACATGTTTGTTATCGTCACTTTCGATTACCTAAAAAAAATGTGGCGAACCACAAGGGTGAGACCCATGTCCCAGCAAGAGATATAACCTCCAACAACACTTATTGATTACAAAATTTTAAATAGTAGATAAATAAGAAGTTGGAGTATTTAATAATCAATTGAATAGATTGAACAGTTGGAGTATACTAAATAGATTAAGCAAATCATCTTAGAAATAAGTATGATCATCGATGCATATATAGATAACAAATAAATCCATTTCTTTGGATAGATATCTACTCAAATATCATCAAATTGCATCTAATAGCAATCAATATCATTAATCTGACTATCAACTTATGCCTTGCTATCAACACAAGCAATCTAGTAGCATAAGCATCCCTGACATCATGAATATGTCTAGTAACATAACATGGCTATCAATATTGGCATCTCAAATAAAGGGAACGGATCTAAATCATAAATAGAACTAACACCATAGTACAATTAACTACATAGGCATGGTTAGTTGTTTAAGCATCTATAATTACATAGACATGGCTAACAATATTAAACATAGCTAGCAGCGTCATCTTAACCATCAATGTCAATATGTTTGACAACATAAGCATGTTTACAACATGAGCATAACTACAACATAAGCATGTTTACAACATGAGCATAACTACAACATAAGCATATCTATTATCTCTTATTATACTAAACATGATCTTAATGAAAAGAAAGCAAACAAGGGTTATCATCCAATATGAAGCATTGTGTATAACCCTAAACAGATATGCTACATGGCTATCTTACATATTTTATTATGCCTTGCATAATTTGAGGATACCACTCAAAATCCAACTTACTACTACTAAGTCAAAATCAGTTCCATACAAGATCTAGGAAGAGCCAGACTCCTAAGATCTTCTCTAACCCCGGTCAATACGGCTCCACCATAGTGACACATAAGCTCAAGCTTCTAACAACCTAGTCTGTCCTTGGTATAGGTCACGACACTAGTGAAAGGAGGTGGGTACGCATACCCTACCATCCGAGGTACAACCGCAATTGTCCTCCAATCTCATCACATATATAATCACATCAGATGTATGAGGCATGACCATAGCCATCCTCTACAACCTGCATTATGGATGACAAGGATATATCCTCAACTTGCCACCCCACATACTCAACAGTATGCGCTCCGATTTCCCTTAGGAATACTCATTTCACCATCTGGCAAGTTCTGACACTCAGATGGATCTATGGCATAGGGCACTACATGATTAGAGTTTCACTTGATTAGTTATGCCAATTGGGTGAATTAAGGCTACATCAAACAAGTGGACATACAAACCCTAATTCACTTCTAACAAGCATATAAATATTACAACTTCAAAAGATATAAAACTTGTGAAACATGATTTCTCATCTCATCATCTCGTGGTACTATTCACTTGCCATTCATGAGGTTACACTAGTCATCGTACTATCACAAGATATAAATCCTTTTCACAATACCACATGGTATCAACCCTTATCAATACAAGAAGATTACACCTCATTCAGGACTCAACCATGCCCAAAGGTAATTAAGACCGTCATACTATCACATGATATAAATCATTTTCACAATATCACGAGATATCAACCCTTATCAACACAAGAGGATTACACCTCATTCAGGGCTCAACCATGCCCAACGGTCATTAAGACCATCATACTATCACATGATATAAATCCTTTTCACAATATCACAGGGTATCAACCCTTATCAACACAAGAAGATTACACCTCATTCAGGTCTCTACCATGCCCAAAGGTCATTAAGACCATCATACTATTCCCTATATGATCATCATTATCTTTGCATGCCTTATAACAAGGCTCAATAACATCACTTACATGTAATATACCGGATCAACAAAATATTGCATTAATGAGCTAGGAGATATTCATAAACAATCATAGCATGATTATATTAACATTAAAAACAGTCCTTTATTACATCAACATGAAAGGAATCTAGATATGATTAACACTCATCATATTCATAATGCACATGTTTAGCATAAGAAAGTATCAACCATGCGGCTATGATAGCCAACAATTAGAACATTAAGGTTATGATCATGTTAACGAGGTTATTCCACCATCATTCCATCATATAAGAATGTTAAACATGAATACGCATCTATATCTATTTGCATTAGAGTTAGGTTCAACATGATAAATTATATCAAAGTTACGAATCAACACTTATACCCAAACCCTAACTCACGACATCCCCATTGGATCATGGATGCATAAGGTGAAGCATCACCATCACATTCCATACTATTCTCAAGTATGAACCCACACATAAATCAAGGTGTAACCATCAGGTTATAACACACTAGGTTATAGCATACTAGGGTTTCAACAACAATAACAAAATACTCCATGATTGTATTAGTCATTCAAGGACTATTCATGCCCAATTACCATCATTTAGTCATATTAAAGCTAGGTATAACAAGCTATACTTCATTATGGTTACATATCAACACAATATGGTTATCATCCTTTCTATTTATATGAGTAAATAGGTAAGACTGCATTATTAAGGGTAACCCTCCATTTTTTCCATCATCATTCAACTCTTATCACCATACCACAATGTCACCCAGAACCATTGGATGTTTAAAAGGTAAGACGATTGGACATTTACGTAAGTAAACACCTTGGATAAACTACCTATGAAGTCATTCATTTGTGATCTATAAAGAGTCACCATCTAACCTTATACATCCCATGATTAACAACACAAAAAGTTCCATTGAGTGTAGGGTAAAACCCACAATCGACTGTTCATTTAAAACAAGTCATCCATTATCAACAAGTAAGCTCCTTAAGTTGATCATATAAAGGAAACCATATAAATCACATTATTAGGACCAACATATTACATTAGCCATCATTCCACTTTATTGGAGGAATAAACATTAGATCTTGACCATTGGGTCAAGTTCATATGTTAAAACCATCAATTATAGTATAGGTCCGACCATTGCATCAAGTGACCTAAGAAACCATTGGTCTAAGGCTTAATTGATGCTACAACTACAATGTTTAACTCATCATAGGTTGTAGAGACCTGATCCACCATCATTAGTGACCATTTAGTCACCATAGGTCATTAGATCAACACTATATTCATTAATTAGCATTAAATATTAAGCTAATGTCATCCTTGATTGATGATAACATCAGTAGGGTACTTAATGGTTGATCATTAAACTTCTAATTGATACAAAACCTGACCTAAGGGGGTGACCATAGGTTGTCACCATCATCTAACACCTTTGATCTTTACCATCAGTTGTCATGGAGACAACACCATAGGGTTGTTGCAATGGTACCATCATTGGGTCATGGGTTTATAAAAGAAATCAGCTTAAAACCCTAAAATTGACCATTGGTTGATAGGTGCTTAGCACCATAGGTTGTCAAACCAACCTGATACAAGTCATGTTATACCTTATTAATAACGTACACATGATCACAGGTTCATATAGAACTGAAATCAGAATAGGGAATATTATAAAAATCGAAATCCAAGTCAAGCATAGCTTTTTAGTGCATGGATCATCATTTTCAAGCAAGAACATGATCTAGAAAGCTTATGGTAAGCAATAAACGTGGAGAAAGTTATAAAACTTGCTTCTAATGGGAAGATGAAATTCCAAATAGAAGAAAAATCGAGCAGGTAGGGTAGAAAATCCAAGAATAAGTTGTGAAGTCATCCATCTAGCACATTTCTTCATCAAATGAGCAAACCCTAAGCATAAGAAGCAAGAAAGGTAGGGTTTTAGTATTTTAGAGAAATTTCTACCATGGAACAGCAAGGGTCTAACCTCTATGAAGGTCTAAGTAAGGAGAAGAGCAAGAGAAATGAAGAATAAAGGAAAAAAACAACTTGCCTTGGTCGAAATCCCTAGAAGATGACCTTGGAAACCCTAGGTAGGGCTAGATGGAGCTCTAGGAGACCTTCTTCTCCAAAAAGAGGTTGTCTTCTACCTTAGAGCACTTGGTTCCATAGAAATATAGAGTGGATTCGTTGCTCCAGGTTAGAGAAAAGATAAAGCAAGCAAAGTTTCGTACTTGGGCAAGGAAGAGGAAAATATAGCCAATGGATAAGGATGGAACAAGCCTGAGGTGTAAAAGTAGCTTCCCCATGTGTTTATGGACTTAAACTGATAAGAATATACAAGAACACACACAAGAAGCTCCCCAACCATCCATATAGACCTGTTTATATTTCCTTTGTCGAATTTCCAAGCCAATCAAAGAATTCATCAGTTGATAGCTACTAAAGGTAGCTCATCCGTGAAGGGGTAAACCCTAAAATATCCTTGAGGAAAACACCTTCAAACCAAGGTTTAAAGAGGTTACCCATAGATCAAAAAGCTCGAGAATTATGATATAATATCCAAGTAACATTATGAATTTGATAAATTGCAAAGAACACATCTCAATTGCGTAAATTGTAGAAAAGTCCAAAATGTGCATAAAAGTGCATAACTTACACAAACAGTGTCCAAATTGGACCAAATTTGAAACTTAAGCTTATATTTTTGTTTCAAATCATATCACAAGGTTATATTAGGGTTATAAGAATTCAATTATGATAATTAATCTTATTTAACTCATTAAGTAAGTTTAGGGGCCTTACATAATTGGTCTAGAAGTAATAAGTTATTGAATAAACATGGAGGGAACGTGTAAAATGTAGGTAAAACTGGTAATGATAGTATAAGATCCAATTCTAGACATACAAGTATATCCAGGGTGGTATATTACATATACTATCCACTTTGGCAATTGTATTTATGTGAATTCGATAAATATATGATAGTATGGATTAGATAGTATTATTCCTTGCTCTCTATATATTCACGTTAGTGTATAGGTTCATATATGGATATATCCATGTTATTGATAAGACTCACCTAAGCATTTACTATTTGGATGATTAGAGTATAATAGGGTCAAAACTAACCTACAATAATAGTTGCAGATAGCTAATAACTATGCATATGTGTGTAAATCCATGATTATTAGAAAATTAGTAAAACCAATAGTTATTAGTAAGAAAAATTGTGTATAGAGATCATATTCTTGTCATAAACTAGACCCTAGATTCTTGCTACTAAATTAGGTGGCATATGGAACACCATGACATTATGACACCAATAATCACCATTCCTATTATGTTCTTAAGTATCCAAATAATAAACCTTAATATGCCATTATGTGATAGGGATGGGGATAAGGAAAATATTAAAATGTATGATAGGGATGTATATACATATTCATTTTGATTTACTAACATATATAATGTGTTCCTAGGATGTGTATTGGATCTAGAATGATTATTGAGTTAATATTTGACCATTAAGAAAAACTATGTACTCTCTATTATAACTGGGCATTATTATGAATAAATTTTCCCATAATGAGGCAATTTTTGAAATACCCGCTCTTGTTCCATTTGTGGACATATCCTATCTCCTCAATTATAACTTATTATTATTCTTCTGAAATTATTATTATCATGTTGAATTGGGTCAATGACCCCACCTGGTATTGTGCCTGAATTATGCCATGTATGTTTGTGAAAAGTGAATCTTGCCACTCAATTTATGCATGTTAGATAATTCAACTAGTTTAACTATCATAGATGCTTATGCATAACCATTAGGGTGCATCTACTTCTGCCTAGGGTGTGTCATTCCACCTCTTTTTATACAGGAGCACCTCTACTTCTGCCCAGGGTGTGTCTACTTCCACCCATTTTACTTAGGCCATTGCCCAAGTGTATCATGGCCCTACCTTAGTTACTTTAGTCAAATGTATCGGCATAAAAATATTTATGTGATTGGATTGTTGATTATGGCAAGAGTTGTACTTTTTAAATTATTTAATTATATTGCCTCATTCTTTTGGAAATTCATTCTCTTGTTACTTCTCATTGAAACTTACCTAGCTTTAATGGCCCCATCTTTGATGAAAACATCTTACATTACTTTTAAAATAAATAATATCCTAGTTAATCTTGTAATGTACATACTCAGCTTTTGTTGAGTCATACTCTTTTGTTTCCTTTTGTTCTGGGTGTTCCCTCCACCCAGGTGTAGGTGCTTTATAGGGCAGAGACTCGGGGTGATCATGAGCTAATTGGTGGATATAAGGACAACTTTGAGATAGCCTTGTTACTCTATGCAGTTGGGCTTATGTGTGTATATATATGTAACCTTTCCATTTTATGTACCACCCTTAGGGTGAGAAATTTATGTATGGAGAAACATTTTGTAACTTTGTAAATAGTTATGCTTTCCCTACTTGTGTGGGTCCACTATCGGGTCCCACTCTTTACATATCCTGGCATCATTTACATACTCACCTAAAATATTGCTTCAAATTGAAAATTGAAAAAATTTAATACCATCACATGTATATAGAAATAATGAAATCAAAGAGTCCTACAAAATTCATTCTTACAAAAGTGATGCAATACAGTTTTTTCTAGCCTACTTTATTCAAAGATTCCTACAAATTCAATCTCACTTGTGATTAATGCCAAAGGACCATAAACATATCTAAAAGATACTGAATTCCCATGACTTCTTGATAGGAGATTTAAATATTTGATGTTTGGAGGGTAGATTATATGGGTTCATTCCCTACTTCTTGTGGGTACAAATATATCTTGGTGGTTGTAGACTATGTTTCTAAATCTGTCGAAGCCATCCCCACAATTACATGTGATTCCAAACCAGTGAACAAACTTTTCAAAGACATCATTTTTCCTAGATTTGGGGTACCTCATACTGTGGTTTCTGATGGAGGTTACCATTTCTTAGATAAAATTTTTGAATCCTTGCTAAAATGATATGGAGTCCATCACAAAGTTGCCTCTCCTTACCACCCTCAGACTAGTGGTCAAGTTGAGGTTTCCAATAGGAAAATCTAGTCCATCCTAGAGAAAATAGTCAATCACATTAGGACAGATTGGGCTTTAAAACTTAATCATGCCTTGTGGTCATACATAATTGCTTACAAAACTCCAATAGGCACCACTCGTTTCAAATTAATTTATGGAAAATCTTGCCATCTTCCCATAGAATTGGAACATAAGACTAATTGGGCCATCAAAACTCTAAATTTTGACTTATCTACAACAAGTGAAAATAGTTTTCTCCAAATGTAGGAGTTAGATGAGCTCAAGGTGATATACTATGAGAATGCTAAAATATACAAAGATAAAACCAAATTATGGCATGATGGCCACATTAGGAGGAAGGATATTCAAGAGGGTGAACAAGTCCTAGTCTATAACTCTAGGTTAAGTCATTTTCCTAGAAAACTTAAATCTAGATGGTAGGACCATATCTTGTCAGATGTGCCTTTCCACATGGCACTTTTCTACTTTGGGACAAGGTGTCAGGCGAGTTCAAAGTCAATGGACATAGGTTAAACACTATATTACCATTGAGGACTTTTTGACTTCTGAGGCACACCAACTTTCATTACTCAAACTTTGATGTGAAAGACCCTCCACCTCCACCTACACCTGATCTTGAATTGGCTCCATGATACACCCTTGTCGGGCCTTTGACATAAAACTAGGCTCTTATTGGGAGGTACCCCAATCTTTTATTTATTCTACATTTTCTTTATATTTATTTTACCAAACTTTGGTTGTTTCAATTTCAGATTAGTTTTCAATTTAATTTAATTAAAAAATGTGGTTGGCCACCCAGCCTGACGTCTCATTTTGGTGAAAGCAAGTCTCCCTGCTAAGCGAAATGCCCATCTGCAATGACAAAATGGTCGTCTGGGCCTTTAAGGTGACTGTTCCATTTTGGTGATTGTTTGAATTTCAAGATTTGCAACATCACCCCTATCCATGCCAAATGGTTGCTTCATGCCTATGAAATGGTTGTCTCATCTACCAAGGGGTGCATTCAAATGTGCATGCCCACATCAGGATGTGAACCGTCATTGATACCCTTTAAAAAGCCAATAGAGCGTTTGGAATCCTGGAGACTATCGTCTCACCACTCAAGGTGGCCCATAAGACAGATTGAATCGGGGGAAGATGACTCACACCTTCACCGAGCATTCTCCCCCCAAGCGCAAGTATTCACCTTGCCTCCACTAGTGATGACTCTGCCTCCAACCACCTGTGCTCTGCCCCCATTTGGACACCTCAACATAGTAGACGGTTGTTCTGCCTAGAACACTGCCACAACAATAGTCTCACCGTCTAGATGCTTGTTCCACGTAGATGACCATCACCAACTCCCCCAAAGCCAGTCGACCATCTTTCCATCACATGATGGACATCTCCGAGGTGGAACAACCATTATTCACCAACAACCAACCCAACCTACCATCCCAACCCGCTTCCTCCTTGCTTCTTTCATTGACCATCACCCAGTCAGTCGTATCACCAGCTAAGATGACCATTTCACCGCCACTATTTCCTATTCAGCAAAAGCCCAGGCGGCTGTCTCATAGGACGAAACTCCCATATCACTTCCAACTACCTACCCCTCTACCCTCTTCACCGGGTTCAGGTGCTCTCGCATGCCTGAATGAGATGAGCGGGTGGATGCCAACCAAATGCTTCAATCACCGAAGATGTCATTTTTTTTGCCACTATAAACGCTCGTCTGGTTCTTCTTGGACAACCATTTCTTCTTCCAGACGATCGTCTCATAATATCCAGATGACTGTTTTCATCTTCTTGTGACCAACCACCATGTCTAAAGGTGGATCGCATTGTGGCTTCCTTGATCGCCTCTGTAAAGGCAAGTAGCTCTCCAAAAATACCCTCTCGCAAGCCACCCCGCAGGTCTACCTTGGGTGTCGGCATCCAGTTCCTAGAGCCTACTAGCGAGTCTTCTCCTGAGATGGCTGAGGAGATGCTCAACAACATCGATGAGGTTGACAAGCTCATTTAGGAGACAAAGGTAGGATGGCATTCATCTTAACATGATCTAAAGTCTACTCTACCTCGTTTGTCCCACGTAGCTCCAATTCTGGGGATCTATGCTCAGGTTGTCAGCACCAAGCATTTTGACAAATTCAAGGGCACAACCACACTTAGTGGGCCACTCCCCCGTTGGGCCTACAATGTTACCCTTGACACACTAGGCAACAGGGAAGCAGTCAATAACATCTTTTGTAAGTCATATTCTCCTCTTTCCATATAGCGTCACTTCCATGTGTAGTGAATTCACCTTGGAGTTTATCACCATTTACTACTAGTTCCACAATTTGTGGGGCAATTCTAGCTTCAAGGTCCAGGTTTTTTGTGAAAATTTTGAGATCTCCACCAGACACCTTACCTCCACGGTACTTGATGGAGGAGACAACTACTGGCTCTCTCATTGTATGGGGCACAGTCACGATGTCTACCTCGACAAGTACAATGTGGATAAGTTCTCATATTACATCACACGACTTCCACCCAAGCTACCCGCAGGCCCCAAGGCATACAACATCCACAACCCAGTGGTTCTCTACCTTCATCGCATCCTGGTCTGCACCTTCTTCAGCAGGGAAGGTACTCAGGATGCCATTACTCTTTTTGAGCTCTATACTTTGTGGTGTCTTTTAAACAACGAATCCTACGAAAGTGTTATAATTGATCATCTCAACTATCAGGCCACCCACAATGCTTCTTCCTCTTTTTGCATCGGCCATATAGTCACCTACATACTATATTTCCTAGGCTACACTCACATCTCCTTCATGTTGTTGGATCTTAAGAATCATATGATCGACCTCTCGTACTTGAAGGTATGTAGGTTCATCCTTCTTGGTGCCACTAGTGTCTACTATATGCTATTTAAAGACACCCAAGTCATCCTCGAGCTCCCCCGACATGCTAGGTTTGTAGCCCCAACATAGTCTTTGATTTGACTTATCTATCGACACATATCAGGTGATTCCTTCTGGAGAATCCCAACCCATAAGACATCCCCGAGCCTATGACCCACATAAGGAGTGTCTCTTTGGAGGAACATGACAAAGTGATTGGACCACCTCCTCATCCATCTCGACACTACACCAGGAGGCGCATAGGCACTGAGGAAGGACCCGACAAGCCCTATGGGTTTTATGATATATGAGATCAGTTGGATGAGATCCAACATGAGAAGTAGTGTCAGGGCTACCACCTCAACCATATGTACTTGATGCAACCTTCGTAGGAGTCTAAGCATGTGAATGTAGGTCACTATGCTTCCAGTTGCCCCCAATACGAGGAGTATGGAGCCCATTAGACCTAACCTGACCCCAACTCCCCATACTGGGGGAAATACTACTACAATCCTCCCTCTTCCTCTCCTCCATCGCCACACTACCCACCACCAGAGTGATCTTCTTCCCTCCATCTTTGATTTAGGTTTTGCTCATGACAAGAAAAATTCTAAGTCTGGGGTGGAGGTGGGTGGTATGTTTTTATTCCACCCCCTTATCTTTCCCTTTCTACATTTTCTTTTGTCTTTTGTTTTGAATATAGTTATTTAAAGAATTTCCTCTTTTATGGCCTTATCTAGTCAGCCATCATTTTATTTTCATTAGTTGCAAAAAATTTATTATCTATTTGGCCAATATGAGTAAATGTTAATCATTGCTGGATCAACCTTCTAATCTAATCATGGTTCCAGATGCTTGGCTCACGTAGCCTAAATGGCTATGTCGAGCCGACTCAAAGATAAAAGAACATCAACTATCTCAAAGTGTATCCACAAGCTTGGAATCTATAAAAGTATTCAATGAACCAAAATCAAATAGATATTTTATGGGTTGCTGAAGTAAAAGTGGAGTACCTTCGATAATCTCATTACTTCTTTAGTCTCCATGACATTCAGGGCAAAGACGTGCACCATGCGTGCCTCTCAACTGGTGGATGCCTTTGATGTTTGTGGTTTATGTTATTATTGTTTCTTGGAGGATGTTATGGACGTTGTGGAAGTGGCGTCCATTGAGGGGTTCATAGTTGAGTTGGAGCCATCTAGAGTCAGGGGCATTGTGGCATAATATAGCCAGCTTAACAAAACTCATTAAAGATTACTTGTCTCCCATCTCTTTGTTGCACATCATTCCCAGAAGGGAACCTCCCGAGGGGGTGATGAGGAAAACATCAATTCCAACTCTCATGACAAACATTAGAATTACTTTTTCACTTTTTGGGGTTGTGAGTCATAGGATGATATACTAGATCGGACTAGACTATGAGTGCCTTGTCAACCATCTACTAAAATGTAAGTGGAAGTTGTGGTACCAAGGCTCATCCAACCTAAAATATCAACCCTTCCAGAAACAAAGTGGCACAATGGTCTTCTCCCAGACCTGTGGCATAGTGCTCAATTAAGAGGAACCGTTGGACGTATGCAGAAACACTAAGAGCTCCTTGCTTCAGGCTGTAAAAGTCTGCCTCCTTCTTCTTCAATATGGTGTAACAAATGTATTTCTCTCGAAACAAAATGAGAAACTAATCTCCTGTCATACAAAAGGTATCGCTGGAATGAGCTACCCCATTCCACCATACACAAGCTAGTCTGTCAAGAACATATGTGGTGAAGTGGATCTTTTGGGAGGAGGGAACACCATTCCCTCAACGGTGCACTTGTTGGCTAAGGCCCATTCATGAGCCTTGTCCACCATCTCAATCTTTTGTTCACCCTTGAAGTAGGTCAGTTGCATCTTGATGAGCTCTGTCAGGAGTACTCCTTGGGCTTCTCGACCCCAGAATTAGCATTGACTCGACCCATCATTGTAGAAGTAAGAAGCTGACATAGGAAAGCCAACTCCCTACTCTGGCATGAAGCTGGGAGGAGGAGAGGAATGGTTGAAACAAGAGGCATTATAACCATAGGTTGTACTCTGGGGTTGACTTGGGTTTGGGGAGTTTGTAATGTTGGGTTCATCAAGGGAATCCCAAACTGTGGTTGTTGTAAAGTAGTGTGTCCAGTCTGGTTATGCTGTGATTGGGAGGAATCACCATCACCAAAAATATTGTTTATCCTAAAAGTAGGGAAGACAATGATAAGAACCGAACAAAATATTTCTGAGATAGCTAGTTTTATCAACTACATAGTAGCTAGTTTTACCAACTACTTTTATACTATGATACCATGTTGTAAGGAGTGGGACCCGAGAGTAGGGGTGTAAACAGTGCGGGTACAGTGTGGGTCTGGCCATACCCATACCCATACCCATCTAATTTAGCGGGTCTGGTTCTGGTTCTAGACCCACATAATACAAAACCTGGACCCGCACCATACCCATACCTACAATAATAGTGGGTATGCGGTGCGGGAATGCGGGTAAGCGGTTCTATAAAACATCATATTGTTTATGTAAGAGAAATGACTATGTTATATATATTTAACACAATAAGATATTGTTATCATATAGTATATTAACATGTAATAGTTATATTAGAAAATGTTGTAATCTATACAATAAAATTAATTGAGTAATTATTTACATATTTGTAGTCATGATCATAAAATTTAATTTATGTAGAAAGTAATGTAGATTAGTAGACATTTTGATTTTAAGTTTATATATGATGTTCTTTATTGTAACTAGAATAGTTAATTCTTAGTTATATGACTAGTCTCAACCTTAGAGTAGGATTTAATCTCAATAATTATATTAATTAGACTAGTAAAGTATGATATATATAACATATTATTTTAGTAGTTACTTATGTATAGAGAGTACACAGTTCTAGCGGGTCTGGGTCCAAGCATACCCATTATTGTACCCGCTTATATGCGGGTCCAAGGGTATACGGGTCCAAGGGTATGCGGGTATAAAAAATTAGACCCGTGACGGGTTTTTTAAGGGTCTTTATTTGTGGGTCCGCGGGTCTACCCGTACCCATTTATAGCCCTACCCGAGAGGGGATCCACTCCCTACTTATATTTTGAAAAATAGATAGGAAACCAAATCAATAAACTTCCACAATATTAAAGGGGGGAAATGTTGCATAATATCTCTTAAAATAGCATAATCCCTTGCTCTTACCCTAAATCCCTAATTATAAGAAATGAGAGTAGTGTGGTGATATAGAACACTACTCATGTGAACCTTAAAAAGAGAAAATATAAATGGGTTAAGTGACATAGTCTCCCATGCATGAATCTAGAGAAGATCATGCATGATGCGTGTGAAGGGATGTGAATATACATGAGGAACATAAGTAACCAATGGTCACACATGCATATGAAAATATGAATATAAATTGCTCATTACCCTAATGCTCTATGGATGAATAAAGAATACTCCCAGTGATTGAGTATGATATTAAAACTACCCTCAACAAGTGGGTATGCTATTGAAAGTGCCCCCATCGAGTGAGTATGTCATTATGGTCACCCCCAATGAGTGGGCAGACCCCAGAGTTTGAGCAAGAAGGGTTGAAAAGTTATAATAAAAACAATGAACAAAGATGGAAATATGAAACCTTTAGGGCTAGTGTGCCAACCTAGGGTAGGTCAACCCGAGGTGGGAAGATGACCTATGGGGGAGGGAAAACCTTAGACCTTAGGGTCAGGTTGTGGCTAGAGAGCCTAACTTCCTCCTATGAGCTAGGAAGGCATCCTAGGCTAGAACTTTCAGTAAAAAGGTAAGTTGACCAAATCAATTTAAAGTTTGAGTTAACCTTAATTGTCCTTAAAGGGTGGAGAATTAAGGATATAAAATATGAAAGCACATCTATTGAGTATGATTCTTTGAATCCAAGTGTGTCATCTCTGAGGAACATGAGGAAAAGTCACTACATAAGTGGTTGACAGTATGAGACTGAGTCTGAAAGAGAAAGTTGCCTATGTGGGGATATATAAAATTGAATAATGAGTGTCATAAGAGATGGATAAATCTGATTTAAAGAATTACATATGAAAATAATGTGCTATAAATGAACCCTTGGCAAGGGTAGAGCCTGAAGTCAATCCTAAGGTCAAGTAGGAAGTATTAAAGGTACGTGGACCAATGGGATTAGGAATTTATTGATCCTTGAATACATAAGACCATTTGGTCAGGAGGTAACAACTACTTTTGCCCGAGGCCCTTGTCTAAGGAGATTCTCCACCTTCATGTTGTTCATGTGGCCCAATGGGTGAATGTCTGAGGCACTCCCTAGATGTATAAGGATGTGATCACTCCAAAAAGTACCTATACCCCTAGAGACCTTAAGGGAGTGGCTAAGGTTGATAATATATGAGATATAATTTTAAAGGATACAATAAGCCATGTGATAATGAAATCTTAAATGGTAGTGTGCACAAACTTGGAAGTGAGAAAAAAATTTGACTTCATGAAATATAAGAAAGATGTGGAACGAAAAGGTATGGTTAAGAGACATGTCGAGAATCATTCAACCTAAAATGTAAAATTTCAAGATAACATGTGAATACACCATCTCTATTCTTGGAATGGAATGAACTTTGTAATTGGGTTGTAGCCAAATACTTATTTCATCTAATTATGAGGGAGAGAGATTGTGTAAACACACGTTGTGCTTAAAATTGACATACGAGAATGAATAATGTAAGTTTAATTCTGACAATATGATGAAGGGTTTGAGGTGTTACCTCACCCTTATGTGGAAACAAATGAACAATAGGTTGGAAACCTAGGTGATACGATAGTCACCAAGTGAAATTGATATCAAAAAATGAAAATGGAATCATTAAGAGATGATAATATGTAAATACTAAGGATGTGGATGTACCTTGAATTGAATTCAAGTACCATTCTTAGAATTGATGTGATGAATTTACATATTAATAAATATGTTAAAGATATCTAAGTAGGGTTGCTAACCCTAAGTTGTGAACTTAAGATGAGTTGTCATTCAGCTAAGCTTATTGGGTACCAATTTTGGGGACAAAATTCCTTTGAAGGAGGAGTGAATGTTATATCCTCAATTAAAAAAAAATTGTATCATATAAATAAAGATTGAATTTATAAGTAGGTCCTCTAATTGAATTATTAACAGTGGTGGCATGGGTACAACCCATGGACCATATAAAGGCACATATATCATTTGCTTGCAAATAGGTCCTTGTGGAACAAGTTAATGAAATAAAAATAAGTTCATGTCTTTATGGTTTGCAATAATCCAATGATGCTTCGAAAAAAGAAATCCAATAATAATTTGATTTCCTAAGTAATGGACAATTAATATTGTTATTTATAGAATGGTGTGGAATTCTCTAGAAAAAGCAATTTTCATGTATAAATAAAGGACAGGGATTTTGTGGATCACTAGATAACTAAAATATGGAACAATATGCAAGTTTCCAAAAGAAAATAAGAAATGTAGTGTTTTAGATAACTAAAAGAGTAATTATGTAGCTGTTATTGGCAACACAATGTTTGAGTCAACAATTAGTAATTGTTTTGTTTTCATCTTTGATATACTCAAAAATAGTAATGGAAATAAGAGTATTCTAGTAAGTGAGGGGGGTACAATCCATCATATAATGATAATTGTTTCCAACAAATGTATGAAAAGAGCATTTTATGGGAAATATATCCCATAAATCACATACTAAAAAATAGATTGGAAAGGAAATTAACAAATTCCTATTTTGACTTAATGGATATATCAAAGAGACAGAGAAGGAGCTATCTAGATTCCTAATTATAAGTGTTTCCTAAAAAGATTAATGATTAATTATTCAATATGTAGAGATGGACTTCCATTTATGACTTTTGGTTACCAATTTCCAAAAAAAAAAGGAGTAGGTGATACTTAATGGGTTTTTTCAGAAGCTATAGATGGGCATGCTTTATGAGAATGGGGCATGTTGATTAATGCTCTTGGACACCTACTTTTCCAGTGAATCATGAAATACAAATGTGTCTCTCTCTCCCGTGTGTGTATAAGAAAAGGAAACTCATCATTCTTGTAAAATCATACTTATGTCTCACGAATAAGAGGGAATAGGTCCATGCTTTGACGCCTCTTTCCCTCTCTTTAAGGATGACCCTAATTAGGGTCTTCCCTAGGCTTATATATTTATAGGGACCCTCCCCTAGGCAGCCTCGGGCCACCAGAGTAGCTTGACCCTAGTCGTAATGGAGCAAACTTGTAGAATGGTTCTGTTCGACAATATCTTGTCCCTTAGCCTGAAAAAAGTGAGGATCCCTCTCATATCTTTGCCTATGTTGACATTGTGTGACAGAGCAAGGATGCCTGAGCAACTAGGGACCCCTCTCCACAGACAGTCCCAGAAGTGTATCCTAGACTCGGAGCACCTTTGGGAGTTTGTGGATTTTGCGTTGGATACCAGAACATCATGAAAGACTTAATGATCTTATCTGTAAGTGTTAGAAGAACCAACAGACCTTGGAGTTGCATCAAAGGTGTCACAGAATGCACCCCAAGTGACCTTTGAAGTGTAGTAGCACCCAGTCATCACCCCGATACAGTCCTCTTTTTCTCCAAGCTATAGAACTTCACAATTTCCTTCATTCTAAGACCATATGTATTGCCATCCATGACACCTCTAGCATGACCCTGGGCACTGCTAGGTTTGGCAAGGACGTCCGGAGATGTTTGGACTCGGGGTTGGTCCTACACGGGTGGGAGACAAGGAGTAGACGTGGTGGCAACGCACGCCCAGCTGGCGTATCAGGCGGGAGGCACCCTAGCATGAGGAAGGGGAAAGATTAAGAGTCAAATGACCCTCCTACCATTCCATGCACATTCAAAACACAAGGACGAGCGAGTCTTTTCACCCTTTCTTTCAATCGGCTATTGATGATGGGTAAGTGATTGACTTGTCAACAGACCATTAGCTGGATATACAATTCAATTGCAAAAATCACAGTAATTTCTAGGATGCTCAGATGAAGACATATTATATATGAAAATTCATCAAAAAGATAAGAATCTAAAAAAAATACTTACATACTCTAATTTGCTTACAATTCCAGAAGTAATGCTAACATGTGTTTAAGTGGTGATTGAAGCATGAAAACACAAAAGAGATATTAAAGTGTCAAAAATGTTAAAGACCTTTACTTTTTGTTTTTTTCTAAACATTGTTAAATCAAATGATAGTCTAAGATTATTATGATAGTAATGTTGAATAACAAGTTTTTCAAGTGAATAATCACATACATGATGATAATTAGGTTTAACAAAGTGGATAGTTATACTTGTGAAAGACTGGGATTATGAAACCAAGGTCATATCTTGGTATGTTGATAATCAAAGTTTGGTCTTTTTGGATAAAAAAGGATAACTTGGATCTAATTTGAGGTTAATAACTCATTAAATGATGAATTAGGCTTCTTTGAGATTAAAAATGCAATTAATATTATAATTCGAGTTTGTAACCTAAAAGAGTATGAAAAGTGATAATTAGGGTTTAGAAATCCAAAACCCTAAGTTGATCTAAAACCCTCACTTGGAACCCAAGTCAGTCATTAACGGTAGGTTTTGGATAAAATAATAACACATGGGCATTAAGCTTTAATTTTAGGGTAGTTGCTTGCTTGCTATTGCTATCTTTGCTTGAATATCCACAGGTTACTCTGAAATGGGTATGTGGTTATGCCTAAGACTAATCACTTTAGTTTCATGTGTCTTGCTTAGAGTTTTTCCGCATGAATTGCAAATAAATGCTTATTTGTTTATTTATTTCCTGCATACTATAAAGTCACTACGGCTATCACAGTATATGGATGTGGATAGCCACCTCTGATCTATGATATATATCAAAGGTCACTCACTTGAATAGGGGGAGACACCAAGGGTCATCCGCCTAAATAGGGTAAGACTATGTTCGTTGTAGGGACAATACCCCATAGGGGTTTGGTAGAGGTTGGATAGAACAAGGTTGAGTATTCATGATGAAAATATTAATTTTGATTCTGTAACCAATAAGTGGTGTGGTTTATGTTGTTATATTAAATGTGAATATTTTGTTTCCCCTATATACCAGTATAACTTTCTATATTGATCGTGTTTTGTTTCAAGGCATTTTACTTACATGCAAAATATAAAGATGCTCAGAGACATGATAAACCATATGAAATGACATGAAGGCATTAATATGTGTAAGGATGATTATCTAGGAACTTCTTCTCTATATACAACTTAATGATAGAAATTCATGTAACTCTTTAGAAGAGCATTTTGTAAATATTATTTGAGTGAAAGGAAATTATAGGCTATTTATATTGTTTGGTAAAATATGGATCCTTGGGAAAGTTTTAGGTAATGGTTGTCAACTTTAAGGCCTTCCTTAATTGGGGGTTGACGAAAAGTAAGGTCGTTACAGTGCATGTAGGGTTTCATTCCCTCTGGAAATTGATGGAGATGTGTTAGATGGAAGATTTTGAAGAGAAGTGCATGGGTAGTCCTCTATTGAAGAGTAGGTAGGAACAATCTATGTTCTTAATTATTATCAATATGTAAAGGATTATGTGACTCCAAATGTAAATCATGAATGTATTCATGCTCGTTTATATGTATTCTTATATAAATCATGTTGAAGAAAAAAAATCGGTTCATAAGATTGAGTTCTTACAACATGGTTCCAGAGCCATAAATAGTCGACATTTATGTATGTCTCAAGGAAAATTAGGGTTAGTTAGGAATGCAAATCGAATACTTAGTTGATAGAAAACCTTAGAATAATTGGCCCAATTATTGATATACACATGGACTACTAGTAGGAAACACTAAGGGCCTAGGATATGAGGTATATACCTTAATCAAGAAACATATGGAATCCCCTAGATATTTCATTGAGATATTATGGAGAAAAAGTTGTTAAGATACATGTGTTAAGATTTACAATGAGGACCTTAGAACATTATGATCATCACTATATGCATATGAATGGGTAGAGTACCCTGGAGTTTTTCATTAGTTTGGGAAAACCACAAAGAATTGTTGTCACAAAATTGTTTATTACCCAAATCCTAATTCCAAATGACTATAAAGTCAATGGCAATAGGACCCAGGCATCCATCCCTAGCATGGTATTAACAAAGAGAGAATGTGGAAGCATAAAGCTTAGCATACATGAACAAATAACAAGATAAAATCACCTATCAAGTCTCCACATTCAATAAGTATTATTAAGCAACATCCTTTTATTACTAGATTTCAATTACAATTTGAGAGTCAATATATACAAGTTTTCTCATGAACACTAGGGATCTTACAACATGTACATCTGACATAGCTCACCAAGCCCGTCAACTCCTAACCATCTCTGAAGCTATAAAATATGTGAAACAATTTAGGTAAACACACGAGGTGTTGAGTATAGGACTAAAAGATACATATATATAATCTTTGCATAATTTGAGAAGAGTTTTAGAAGTAACGAACAAGAATAAACAAGTGAAGTATTTAGCAAAATGAGAGCCCTTTTTTTATGCCATTTCGCTCCAATCATACCATCATAACATGTATTCATCAAAATCATGTATACATAAGGCCTTTTATTAACTAACTTTACATTTTAAGAGTCTATAAGGGTGCTAAAGATTAGCTAACGTTATTAGTAAGGGACCTCAAGTCCATCACAAAGAGATAACCCTTTTATCGACAATCCTTCCTATCTTGACATCTCAATTAGGATGCCTAACCTTATGTCCTTACCCCAAAACTTCAGGAAGGTGCGCAAGGTTTGTATAATGGAGTTTCGATATTATGTTTTCCAGATACAAAATAACATCAATGAGATAAACATCGAGTGCAATACTAGAATACTACATGACAATATTTGAGCAAGTAAACAAGCATACATATGTATTGCATTTCAGACAAGAAAGCCATAGTCATATAATTATTAAAGCTCGTACTTGATTTAGAGATTCATAAACTAACTCATACTTGACCATCTAGTTCATAAGAAACCACCTGGTTAATCATAACATTGTATTCATGCATTAGATTCTCATCATTAATCCTAATTAGATACATTTTTAGGGTTTTTCCAAGTTAGGTTTGAAGTTGGTTAATTTATGTGTTTGATTATCTTTTACATGTTTAGGGTTTGTCTGAGTTAGGTTTCAAGTTGGTTAATTTATGTGTTTGATGATTTTTGACTGAATTGGATCGCATAATAAAGGTTTGGTTCAAGTTTCAAATCATTTCAATGTTCCCTTCATTTTATATTATCATTTTAAGGTTTGAGTCACTTATGTACGTAACAAGGTCATAAGACTCATAATAGAGAAACTAAGATCAAGATTCATCAATCATAAGATATGGTTTGGATCATCATAATTAGGTCATAACAAACACATTCCAATATAGGTGGATGTCGCCTAGGGTCTACGCGTCATATTCCCAACCTTGGGTATTAACATTTCAACATATATGCAAGCATCAACATAGTTCATATGACATTACGGGTCAATATAAGACTTAGGTGGACATCCACAACATGGTAATCAAGAATGAAATAATCAACTCTTATTTGAGAGGAGAGATCATAGTAATAAGATTCACATTGAGATTAGGGCACAAGCATAGATAACAAGTCGTATATGGGCATACTAGGTCATAACTAGTAGATTTGAGCACATGCTTATCATACCATATGATAGAGTGAACCCATGCATTATGGTCTCTTAGACATCCTAGAGTTACAAATTTCTAGGGTAGAAGGGGGCTTGATGCAAAAAGTATATGAAACATATCACTTGAATCAAGTCCATTCAAGTATCAACATAAAGGGATCGCTTTCAAGCATTAATTGCCAAAAGGTGTGATTAGGATTTTCATTAAGTTTCAAGATGTACAAGAGTTACTGAGTTAGTGAGAAAGAGTGTAAAAGTATATGAAAGGTTCAAGATTTATCATAATGATGCATTCAAAGTGTTCAATATAAGAAAGGTTGACATCTGTGATGACCCAATTCCTGCATACTCTCCACATTGACATTCCATTGATATGTGTACACTCATATCAATAAGATGTCAAGAGGGAAATACGAGGAATTGTGGTTATTATCTCTAAAACACGACATCAGGGTCATGTTCACAAACATCACATAATTTTCCACACAAAAACCATCATTCATAAAGAAAAGATAGTAGTGTTTACATTATTTGCATAGAAGAAAAGACTAACTATGAGAAATAAGGAAGTACATAGGATACCACATACTACACAAAATTTAGGAAAAAGGAAATGCAAAACTAGATATAAGGAATAGAAAGGAACATCCATATACTCTAATGTGCTCCACATATCTTTCTTACATGCTTTCAGGTACATTGACTTTAATTAGGCATTTTTTGCACCGAGAAAATATGTGAAACAACACATCAACGTAAAATGTTGTGTGCATGGGTGAAAGATATGTACATATTAACTTTCATACTTAAAAGATTTGAGGGGGGAGAAACCTTTCTCTCTTAATACCATACTTGAAAGATTTGAAAAGGAAAAATAAATAAAAAGAAAACATTATTTAGAGTGAGAATCGGGTAACCCATTTCTTTTAAATGTCTTTGATGTGGTTGTACTACAAAGTGTGTCAGCACCTACAAAACTTTATGTTTGGCCATTCCCTCTCCTTAGGCTATGGGGATCCCCACCCCTAGGGCTATGGGGATGTGCTGACCTCAGTTTTAGAAGAGGGAGAGAGTTCATATCTCACTTAGTAGCTACAACCCATCTCTTTATTTATGTTCTTGATGTTATGGTGAGGGCATAATGCAAATAATATGCATCCAAGAACTATACACAAATAAAGCATCCAATATTTCATACTTAATGTGCACACAAAAACTAGTCATATACTTATAATCCCATGTACCTCATTTATCAGATGTCAGTTCCAAAAAGTCTAGAGAATAATGTGAATGGATCACCTTGAAAAGACAGTATCGTCCTCATATCATTATGTGTCCATAAGATTTCAATTTTAGGGTTTTTTTTTAATCAAGGTTGTAATTATCATCTTGTAATTAGGCCATGGATTACCGATTGAGATCATATTGTTTTAGGTCATTATTAGGATATGAGGTTTGGGTATTTGAAGGTCCATTATTTACCTCTATCACATTTATAGAAAACTTGTATTAAGGTAGTTTACAAGATTCTAGACTATCATAGAACACATAAGTAAGGTTTCATGGTTGGAATGGAGCAGAGGTATCACTTAGGGTCTAGTGGTCGAAGGTTACTGATATCAGGCCATGAATAACATTTTCTACAACTTTATCTAATAAAAGGAAATTAATAAATCAAATAATTATTTAGGCCAACATATTTGGAAAAGCAATCAGATTAAATTATTATTCTATGTTTCTAGCAATTACTATGATTTTTCTACTATAAATAGGTTTCTATCAAATAAAACAGTATTACCTACTAATGTGTGATATTTTGATTGGTCTAAGACATTTATGTGGCGAAAAGGATCCCTTGCTTTTCCTCACTGACTGGCAACCCTTTTTCTAAGGTGGCTCTCGGCGATTGGCTCCCTAAGGCTGAGTCGGCACCATGTGGCATATGCCAGTTGCATTCTCCAACTCTGGTGAGGCTTAGCTTGGTATAGGGTACTCCTCTAGGTCGGATGAGGGTACGGGGTCCTTTGTAGGTCGGTCCCTTGCCAGGCCAGCGTTGTCCGGTTTTGTGGATCTGTGACGTCTGTTGCCAAACATTAATTAAGATAAATGTGGAAGCGGTCGTTAACAGCAGATTACTGAAAATCACTAAAAATTAAAACTTTTTGCAAAGAGATCCAAACATAGGAAAACTCTTTCATCAAGAACCAAAGTATAACATTTACATCCCGGTTCATAAGTACATAACTTGTACCATCTCTTCTCGATGATTTACAGCATCAACTACACTTTTAACATTATATACCGACTGTACAAGAACCTCGAGGCATCAAGCCAAAATCTCAAGTTGATTCATTAAAACACTAACTATAAACTCCGAGGACCTTAGAGTACAGAGATGACACATAGGACTACTAACTATATGACTTGACATGCAATATCTCCACCTGAGATATTATTGTTGTCCCTGATGATGTTGTTGTTCTTTTTCTGCTATAGGTTTTCTGCGTCTTCGTCCACGTCCACCTAAAAATATTGGATCCCACGGAGGTGAGACAATCATAAATTTCCCCAGTAGGAGATATAACTCTCCGCCAAAACATTGTTATAGCAGTTTATTATAATAAAACTGAACATGAGTTCTTATATATTAGCAACAGTATTAATCATTGAATGAACATAGTAAAATAATCTCCTTTCCAAAGGAGAGCATTGCATCTATCCATGGTAGAATCATAATCCATCCATCTACTTGTAATGAGTATAAAGAGATATGAATAACATCTATCAACTAGAGATGTATAAAACAAATGTAACATCAGCCAATGAATTTCCGTATTCAATCCTTAAGAAAATATGCTATACAGTTGATTACATTTTACAACCACACTTATGCCCCGAGGAGATGAGGTATACCGCTCATACTCCAACCGACCACTGTGAAGTCAAAATCAATACCATACAAGGTCAATGGAAGAGCCGGCTTCCAAGACCTCTCACATCTCGGTCAGTACGAGAACATGCAGGACATCTTGTGTCTCTGCTAGATAGCTTTCTAGGGTATACTGGCAACTTCGCTATAGAGTTACAGTGTCAACTGCACTCTCATTGGCAATCGAGAGATTTAATGTTTATCTCCATCGACCCGAAATTAAGTATTATTGGGAGATGTGTACGACATCTATCCAAATCATCGGGAGATTTGTGATACATCCATCCTGACACATACAATGAAGGATTGAGAGGTTTAATGTTTACCTTCCATCAATCTCTTCATCCAGACGTAAGGATATTTTAACCCATTTACCCCCACATATTCAAAATATGCGTTCCGAGTTTTGCCACAGAGCACCCGTTTCACCATTCAGCAAATTCTGATGCTGATGGATCTATGGTCAGGGATCTACATGATATGATTTCACTTGATTAATTAAACACCTTAGCATATTCTTTTAGCATCAGTCAAGTTCTCAAACATAACTTATTCAGAAAAATGCTACAAAGAAACATGTACTATTTTCATCAATCACTTCTCAGTCTTTATAAGACATTGGGATCTCGGTCCCTTATTTCAATACTGGGAATTTTCATCCCTCTACCACATTATTACCATGCTTATCAAATTTGGGTATTTAAATCCTTAGTTCATTATTGAACATTGTTACCACTTATTAGGTAACTATTACCTCTAGGTCCTTAGACTAAGGTATACATGATACTTGTTACACAAGCATCACACCTAGATCAACAGGCCATTAATTGTCTTGTCACCCTTCACTAGGCAACAACTTATTCACATGGCTTACAATGCCACAATACATTTTATTATTTATCAATGAGCAACAATATCATATTGGTACACCAGGCCAAAGCACATGTTGTTACTTTTCAAATAGCAACAAAAGCACATCACAACATGCAATACGATAGTAATACCACCATATCCTCACCAAGGTTAGGGTTTACCATCAAATAGAGTTTGTCATCCTATTACCCAAAATTAGGGTTAGGATTTCCCATTACACAATAATTAGGGTTTATCTTCATTTTATGAATCCAACCCTAATTTACTGCTCCACTCCTCTAGGAGCTTCCTTTAATATCATGAACATATCACATGCTTATTACTCTCATCATATATCATTAATTATTATGAATACAAGGTATGAGCTCATTTCTCATCCTTGTCAGAGTATGATTACATCATACTCATTAGTTTGTCTTAACCCCTTTCTCAAGGCATATTAGCCTGTACTAATCAAAGTATATCAAACTCATTACATTTCATTGTAATCGTTGCATAACACACTTCATGTGTTTCTCACCCAAATATATTGGATTGAAATGCATCAAGGTATATCAATCCTATGATGCTACATGTGATATCTATCATGTCTTGTTATGTCACTTCACTCATTACTTCTAATTTGCCTGAGTTTGTCAACTTATCTGGTATTAAGGTATTTCCTCTTAATACTCTTAATCACTAACCTATCACCTTTAGCATGTAGTGCATAGGTCACACATTAGAATTGTCCAGCTATCTTTAATGATATGGACTTGTCTAATGGTTAGGCATTGTTGATATCATTATCAACTACTTTAGGTATCTCAGCTCTCAAGATATTATTCACACCATTATTTAGTGTTGCATACATCACTCCTAAGAGTGTCATGTCCTCATCTTTGTAAGGTGTATAGGGTTAATACATGTATATCAAGTTAATCACATGTATAGAGTTGGATGTATGATCATCTAGGCATCACCTTGTCCCTTATACCCTTACTCATTAAAGTATCAACACTACCATTCATATGGTTTATCAACTTCACCCTTCATGGGTGTAACATTCTCATCTTACTTGATTATATTAGCCACACGCTACTTTATTGTATTGGCCAATATGCCATCATTAGGGTTTCATATATCATTACATGGCATCACCCTAGATTTGTTATGTCTCACATCACATCATTGCATCAGGGTTCCTCATAACATCATTCTAACTCAGGGTTTCACATGGCATTACCCTAGATTAGGATTTCACGTGGCATTACCCTTAATTAGGATTTCACATGGAATTACCCTTAATTAGGGTTTCACATGGAATCATCCTCATTTAGGGTTTCTCATGGAATCATACTCATTTAGGGTTTCCACTTTAATTACCCACAATTAGGGTTTACTATACATCCCAATTTAGGATTTTACACCACATTACTCTAAATTAGGTTTACACATATCATCACCCTGGATTAGGGTTACATCCTTACCATTGATCAGGATTATACCTATAATTTCCCTAATTAGGGTTAAGGTTCATCAATCTTCTTGATTAGGGTTTCATGATCTCTTTATCATGGATCATTCCCTAAAATTCATAGTTTATTTATATTGAAAGCATTGAGGCTTATCCATTACATGATTATTCTACATTATGGATTTCTCTCTCTCTCATCCTCTCTAGAATATTGACTATGTCAAACTTGGTTAGATTCGGTCATTCAACCCTTCAATTAAGTTGATTCAATTAGGGTTGACATAGCATATTGAAGTATTGCTTATCTAAGCTCCAAGGATTAACTCGTCTAATATTACCAATCACTTGGTTCCCTAAAGGTACAACCCTAGTGATTTTCTTTAAGATAAATTAGTAACAATTATAGGGTCAATTGATCCTTCATCTCATTAAGTTATCATGTGATTTCATCACTTTATGTTACCAAACGATCTTGACCCTTTGATCTCTAAACGGTTTGAAACCGTTTAAGCAAATTGCCTATGAAACCGAATGGGCTTGGGTCTCCAAAAGGTTTGAGACCGTTTGGTCCCAAACGGTCTTGAGACCATTTGGGATCAAACGGTCTTAAGACCATTTGGTCCAAACCATCTCAAAACCGAATGGACCAAAAAGTCCTTTCAACACTTACACGATTCATGATTTCAATGGATGAACTGATTATCAATTGAGTCCTTGATTTATTTATCACTTGAACTATTGAATCAACCTTCAATTATACCATCAATTTGGGTTTTGAACCCAATTGTTCTAGGATTTCAACTCAAGGAATCTTCAATTAGGGCTTGGAATCGAATAGCCATCAATGATCAACATTGTGGAATTGATTCCATTGCAACTAATGAATCATCATCAAATTTTTGATATGACCAGACCCCAAACGGTCTTGAGGTCATTTAGATGACCTCCAAATGGTATTGAGACTGTTTGCCTCATCCTATCCTTGGATTTTTGTGAAATTCCATTAGAGTTTAGATCATTGGATTGATCATCAAATCAACACTTAATTGCATTTCAATTTGGTATCTCTGGACCTTCAATTACTCAACCATACTTAACCCTAGACCTCCAAACGGTCTTGGGTGACCCCCAAATGGTCTTGAGACCGTTTGGGTGACCTCCAAACGGTCTTGAGACCGTTTGGGCTAAGTCAACCCAAAAACCTTAATTAATCAAATTGGAAATCAACACGTAACCTGATTAGGGTTTGCTACTTGATGATTATCTATGTATTGGATCCATTATATTATCATAAAACATATATTAGGGTTCTGACCTCAAACAGTCAAGCCATCCAAATGGTCAACTCATCTAAATGGTTTGGGTTTCAAACCTCCAAACGGTTTGGAAACCGTTTGGTCTCCAAACGGTTTGGTGAAAACCGTTTGGACCAATTTGTTGAAACCATTTGCAATTGTTATTTGGGGAGGTGTGTATTTATGATGATCTAATCATCATAAAGCTCTAAACCCACAAAACTTGCTGTGATTTTCATGGTGATTGCATCAATCAACCAAATTAAATTTTGGAAATGAAGAAAGGATCATCAATTGATATGGAATTGAATGTAATAACAATAATAAGGGTTCACGTTATAAAACCCACCTCCAATTGAGATTCAAAGCTTGGATCTTCACATCAACAATGGTGGATGAAGCTTTTTCAACTCCCCCTAGACTCGTCCTCAAGCTTTTGGGTGAAAAGATTGGCTAGGGTTGAAGATGGAGTGAAGAAAAGAAGAAATCAATGATTTATTTTCGATTTCCACCATGGAATCAAGGTGAACCAAGGTCAAGAAGCTTACCAACAGGTTTGGGGTCATCCACCTGGTCCTCCAAAGCTCCCTTGGTCGTTTTCCAAGCAAGGAGAAGAAAGGGATTTAGAAAAGCCTTTGATTTGGCTTGTAAAGGGTGTTTTTATAAGAAATTCAATGAGAAAGAAAGTGCCTTATTATAAGTCTTTTAATTCCAAAATTAGTGCCACCTCTTCCCCATCAATCCCTTGGATACGAGTCTATCCTTCTTGCATCTTATTACTCTCAATTATTCCCAATTTAAGGAAAAGCAAAATAAGCACCTTAGATCATATTATACTAATATCCATAAGTGAGTGGATATTTCTTTTTCTTATAATAATGTGAGTGAGTTATCCACTTCCTTTGGATATTTTCGTGCCTTTTCAAGGCACAAGCCTGTCCAACTCTTTGCAAATTCATCCCTCAACTTTTGGTTGAAGGGCTATTTAATTAATATATTTATTTTTTGCATTAAATTGAATTAGTGTTTCAATTATGCATAAATCTTGATTATTTTAATATCAAGATTCTCTCTCCTAAAATTAATTCAAATGAGGCGCCCCTCTCATTGTATTTGCTCTACAAGATTCCAAGAAACATAAGGGACCTTATTGAAGTGGTAATTTGCATATTGAACCCTAGGTTTTGGGTAAATTGCACTTTACTCCAAAACTAGGTTTTAATACACACACATTGCTTTATCAGCTCTTTCTTGGTACTCAGGCTTTCTCAAGCCATACCACTGCATCATTTCCATTCTCATGATTCTTCAACACATGAGGAACATTTAATCATGTAACATTTGCAAGTTAGCCCCTCAACTTGGGTAATTTACACTTTAGTCCAAAATAAGCAAACATTGCTTCAACACTATTCAAACATGACCAAAATTGAAATATAAGTTCCTCTTAAGCCTTAATTACTTTTCAAAATTAAGATCAAGCATCTAATCAACTTTATTAGGCAAAACACCTAGGGTTAGAACATAACCCAGGTCAGGGATGTTACAAATTATAAACCCCTAACAAGGATTTCGTCCCCGAAATCCCAGATAAAGGAAAAAAAATATTATTTATTCATCATACTACCTAGTCTCCACATAACATTTCATTGTTATGGATACACCATAAAGCTTTGATCAATACCAAGTTATTCCACACAAATTTATCATGGAATAATTCACACGAGATTCATACTCCACTGTCCTTTTTATTATTGATTGTGGAGTTGATTCTGTGTCAGGTAACACTTTCCTTATTACTTGTACGAACTATCTCATTAGTTGTACATTTTATCATCATAAGGAGAAGTTACTTATCAATTAAGAATTTATCTTAAATATATATTTAATTATTATGTTCATGCAAAGCATAAACCCCTAACATGTGATGTTCATACTATTTTACATGATTATCTAATTTCATGGTTGACCATTCCAGATATTCAACATAAACCATCTGATATTTCTTAGATACCAGAATCTCTTACATTGGTATCTATCACATGTGTTGAAAACACATCACATATTTATCTTCCTTTCATCTTGGGACATTACTTGTTACATATATTTTTACCTTGGAACCAAAGTCTAAGATAAACTGATACTTATCTAAGTATTCATCATATGAACATTTTTATCTTATGCACATCAAGTATCCTAAGACCCACTTGATTGCCATGTCCTCGAAAGGAAAGAAAATAAGGAATCATTTTCCTCATATTATTTCATGTATTTTTAACTATTCATGAAACTTTTTTTCAAAATCTCATTATATTGTCTCAGAATGACTGCTTGATCAGAGCAATAAAAAAGATAACAATCTAGGAGTTTCCATACTAACTTTATCATCAATAGTTGTATACCTGGCCAGGGTATATAAATACTGAGATTAAGTAGTATGCACTTTGTATACTATTATTTTCCTTCCTTTTCATATTATCACAAGCATAAGATTTAACATTCCTAAATTTTATCCAGGCACCTCTTCTATACCTCATCCTTTTTCATAGAGGTAAGAACAATATAAAACATTTTTATTGTTTACTATGCAAAATGTAAGTCCTATTAGGACTAATTAAGAAAAGCTCAATCAATTTGTTTCTCAATTAAACTCAGGAAACCATAAAATGACTTATTAGAATGACATTATTTTGTCTAACCTGTCATAATTTGTGGATGTTTCATTGCCTCAGGCTGATTCTGCCTCAGAGGTTGATTCACCATGATATTTCTGGTTGAGCAATCTCTTGCCATATGTCCTACTTGTCTGCATTGGTAGCAAATTATGGGTGCTAGATATGATCTAGAGGGTTCTTTACCCTTTCTAGATGACCATTGCCTTGGTGCACTAGGCCCGGGTTGTACTGGTGGTACCAAAAACTTCTTCTTTTTGGAACTACCAGGCCTCTGTCCCTGGATTTGGATAAGCCTTTTCTCAATTGTTCCTTTATATTCCTTTTCTAGGACAATTAGGTCTGATATGTCAAGGCTTCTTACACCTATGGCAGATCCTGGTTTCAGATTGTATCCTATTCCTTTCACCATTATTCATTGCTCCAACAGGCTGATGTTGAGCAGGAAACCTATTGGAGTTCAACACTTCATCATTTCCTATTACTTCAACTTGTTGATGTTGGTTACAAATCATGTTGATATTCAGAACATTGTCATTGGGGGCTGGTAGTCTATGTTGCAATGCTAATGCACGATCTACTATGTGCATCATAGCTGTCCTAAATTTCTCAAACAGAGTAGGAAAAGTTGGGCTCTCTATTATAGATAGGTTTGACTGGGGATGTACATGTATGTGTTCTTCTCTGCTCTGATCCCCTGCATCCCTTTTTGGTGCAACATTGCTGCTTTCTGCAGCAAACTCCTCATGAGACCCAGTCATCTTCAAGTTCTTCTTCTCCTATATGAGAAGAAGACACTATCAGATACACTGTAAGACACTAGAATAGACTCTACTACCTTAGTCCTATGTCTCTATAGACTCAGTGAACCTAGGGCTCCGATACCACTAAATTGTGACGTTTGTTGCCAAACATCGATTAAGATAAATGCGGAAGCGGTCATTAACAGTGGATTATTGAAAATCACTAAAAATTAAAACTTTTTGCAAAGAGATCCAAACATAGGAAAACTCTTTCATCAAGAACCAAAGTATAGCATTTACATCCTGGTTCATAAGTACATAACTTGTACCATCTCTTCTCGAGGATTTACATCATCAGCTGCACTTTTAACATTATATACCGACTGTACAAGAACCTCGAGGCATCAAACCAAAATCTCAGGTCGATTTATGAAAACACTAACTATAAACTCCTAGGACCTGAAGTACAAAGACGACACATAGGAGTACTAACTGTATGACTTGACAGGAAGTATCTCCACCTGAGATATTACTGTTGTCCCTGATGTTGTTGCTGTTCTTTTTCTGCTATAGGTTTTCTGCCTCTTTGTCCGCGTCCACCTAAAAATATTGGATTCTACGGGGGTGAGACAATCATAAATTGCCCCAGCAGGAGATATAACTCTCTTCCAAATCATTGTTATAGCAGTTTATTATAATAAAATCTGAATAGGAGTTCTTATATATTAACAACAATATTAATGATTGAATGAATAGAGTAAACAAATATCCTTTCCTAAGGAGAGCATTGCATCTTTCCATGGTAGAATCATAATTCATCCATCTACTTGCAATGAGTATAAAGGGATATGAATAACATCTATCAGCTAGAGATGTATAAAATAAATGTAACATCAACCAATGAATTTCCATATTCAATCCTTCAACAAATATGCTATACGACTGATTACATTTTACAACCACACGTATGCCCTGAGGAGATGAGGTATACCGCTCATACTCCAACCGACCATTGTGAATTCGAAATCGGTACCATACTAGGTCAATGGAAGAGCCGGCTTCCAAGACCTCTCACATCTCGGTCAGTACGAGACAACATGCAGGACATCTTGTGTCTCTACTAGATAGCTTTCCAAGGTATACTGGCAACTTCGCTATAGAGTTACATCGTCAACTGCACTCTCATCAGCAATCGAGAGATTTAATGTTTATCTCCATCGACCTGACATTAAGTATTATTGGTAGATGTGTACGACATCTATCCCAATCATCGGGAGATTTGTGATACATCCATCCCGACACATACAATGAAGGATTGAGAGGTTTAATGTTTACATTCCATCAATCTCTTCATCCGGACGTAAGGATATTTTCACCCATTTACCCCCGCATATTCAAAATATGTGTTCCGGGTTTTGCCGCGGAGCACCCGTTTCACCATTCAGCAAATTCTGACGCTGATGGATCTATGGTCAGGGCTCTACATGATATGATTTCACTTGATTAATTAAACACCTTAGCATATTCTTTTAGCATCAATCAAGTTCTCAAACAGAACTTATTCAGACAAATGCTAAAAAGAAACATGTACTATTTTCATCAATCACTTCTCAGTCTTTATAAGACATTGGGATCTCAGTCCCTTATTTCAATACTGAGAATTTTCATCCCTCCACCACATTATTACCATGCTAAGCAAATTTGGGTATTTAAATCCTTAGTTCATTATGGAACATTGTTACCACTTATTAGGTAACTATTACCTCTAGGTCGTCAGACCAAGGTATACATGATACTTGTTACACAAGCATCACACCTGGCTCAACTTGCCGTTAATTTTCTTATCATCCTTCACTAGGCAACAACTTATTCACATGGCTTACAATGCCACAACACATTTTATTATTTATCAATGAGCAACAATATCATATTGGTACACCAGGCCAAAGCACATGTTGTTACTTTTCAAATAGCAACAAAAGCATGTCACAACATGCAATACGACAGTAATACCACCATATCCTCACCAGGGTTAGGGTTTACCATCAAATAGAGTTTTTCATCCTATTACCCAAAATTAGGGTTAGAATTTCCCATTACACAATAATTAGGGTTTATGTTCATTTTATGAATCCAACCCTAATTTATTGCTCCACTCCTCTAGGAGCTTCCTTTAATATCATGAACATATCACATGCTTATTACTCTCATCATATATCATTAATTATTATGAATACAGGGTATGACCTCATTTCTCATCCTTGTAAGAGTATGATTACATCATACTCATTAGTTTGGCTTAACTCCTTTCTCAAGGCATATTAGCCTGTACTTATCAAAGTATATCAAACTCATTACATTTCATTGTAATCGTTGCATAACACACTTCATGTGTTTCTTACCCAAATATATTGGATTGAAATGCATCAAGGTATATCAATCCTATGATGATACATGTGATATCTATCATGTCTTGTTATATCACTTCACTCATTACTTCTAATTTGCCTGAGTTTGTCAACTTATCTGGTATTAAGGTATTTCCTCTTAATACTCTTAATCACTAACATATCACCTTTAGCATGTAGTGCATAGGTCACACATTAGAATTGTCCAGCTATCTTTAATGATATGTACTTGTCTAATGGTTAGGCATTGTTGATATCATTATCAACTACTTTAGGTATCTCAACTCTCAAGATACTATTCACACCATTATTTAGTGTTGCATACATCACTCCTAAGAGTGTCATGTCCTCATCTTTGTAAGGTGTATAGGGTTAATACATGTATGTCAAGTTAATCACATGTATAGAGTTGTATGTATGATAATCTAGGCATCACCTTGTCCCTTATACCCTTACTCATTAAAGTATCAACATTACCATTCATATGGTTTATCAACTTCACCCTTCATGGGTGTAACATTCTCATATTACTTGATTATATTAGCCACACCCTACTTTAGTGTATTGGCCATTATACCATCATTAGGGTTTCATATATCATTACATGGCATCACCCTGGATTTGTGTCCCACATCACATCATTGCATCAAGGTTCCTCATAACATCATTCTAACTCAGGGTTTCACATGGCATTACCCTAGATTAGGATTTCACATGGCATTACCCTTAATTATGATTTCATGTGGCATTACCCTTAATTAGGGTTTCACATGGAATCATCCTCATTTAGGGTTTCTCATGGAATCATCCTCATTTAGGGTTTCCACTTTAATTACCCACAATTAGGGTTTACTATACATCCCAAATTAGGATTTTACATCACATTACCCTAAATTAGGTTTACACATATCATCACCCTGGATTAGGGTTACATCCTTACCATAGATCAGGATTATACCTACCATTGCCCTAATTAGGGTTAAGGTTCATTAATCTTCTTGATTAGGTTTCATGATCTCTTTATCATGGATCATTCCCTAAAATTTATAGTTTATTTATATTGAAAGCATTGAGGCTTATCCATTATATGATTATTCTACATGTATGGATTTCTCTCTCTCAACCTCTCTAGAATATTGACTATGTCAAACTTGGTTATATTAGGTCATTCAACCCTTCAATTAAGTTTATTCAATTAGGGTTGACATAGAATATTGAAGTATTGCTTATCTAAGCTCCAAGGATTAACTCATCTAATATTACCAATCACTAGGTACCCTAAAGGTACAACCCTAGTGATTTTCTTTAAGATAAATTAGTAACAATTATAGGGTCAATTGATCCTTCATCTCATTAAGTTATCAATTGATTTGATCACTTTATGTTACCAAACGATCTTGACCCTTTGATCTCTAAACAGTTTGAAACTGTTTAAGCAAATTGCCTTTGAAACCTAATGGGCTTGGGTCTCCAAATGGTTTGAGACCATTTGGACTCAAATGGTCTTGAGACCGTTTGGGCTCAAATGGTCTTAAGACCGTTTGGTCCAAACCATCTCAAAACTGAATGGACCAAAAAGTCCTTTCAACACTTACACGATTCATGATTTCAATGGATGAACCGATTATCAATTGAGTCCTTGATTTATTTATCACTTGAACTATTGAATAAACCTTCAATTAGACCATCAATTTGGGTTTTGAACCCAATTGAACTATGATTTCAACTCAAGTAACCTTCAATTAGGGCTTGGAATCGAATAGCCATCAATGATCAACATTATGGAATTGATTCCATTGCAACTAATGAATCATCATCAAATTTTTGATATGACCAGACCCCAAACGGTCTTGAGGTCATTTGGATGACCTCCAAATGGTCTTGAGACCGTTTGCCTCATCCTATCCTTGGATTTTTGTGAAATTCCATTAGAGTTTAGAACATTGGATTGATCATCAAATCAACACTTAATTGCATTTCAATTTGGTATCTCTGGACCTTCAATTACTCAACCATACTTAACCCTAGACCTCCAAACGGTCTTGGGTGACCCCCAAACGGTCTCGAGACCATTTGGGTGACCTCCAAATGGTCTTGAGACCGTTTGGGCTAAGTCAACCCAAAAACCTCAATTAATCAAATTGGAAATCAACACTTAACCCGATTACGGTTTGCTACTTGATGATTATCTATGTGTTGAGTTAATCAATTGGATCCATTAGATTATCATCCAACATGTATTAGGGTTCTGAACTCAAATGTTCAACCCATCCAAACGGTCAACTCCAAACGGTTTAGAAACTGTTTGGTCTCCAAACGGTTTGGTGAAAACCATTTGGACCAATTTGTTGAAACTGTTTGCAATTGATATTTGGGGAGGTGTGTGCTTATGATGATGTCATCATCATCAAGATCTAAACCCATGAAACTTTCTATGATTTGCATGGTGATTGTATCAATCAACCAAATTAAATTTCGGAAATGAAGAAAGGATCATCAATTGGTATGGAATTGAATGTAATAACAATAATAAGGGTTCAAGTTATAAAAACCGTCTCCAATTGAGCTTCAAAGCTTGGAGCTTCACATCAACAATGGTGTATGAATATTTTGCAACTCCCCCTAGACTTGTCCTCAAGCTTTTGGGTGAAAAGATTGGCTAGGGTTGAAGATGGAATGAAGAAAAGAAGAAATCAATGATGTATTTTTGATTTCCACCATGGAATCAAGGTGAACCAAGGTCAAGAAGCTTACCAACAGGTTGGGGGTCGTCTCATGGTCCTCCAAATCTCCTTTGGTCGTTTTCCAAGAAAGAAGAAGAAAGGGATTCGGAAAAGCCTTTGATTTGGCTTGTAAAGGGTGTTTTTATAAGAAATTCAATGAGAGAGAAAGTGCCTTATTATAAGTCTTTTAATTTCAAAATTAGTGCCACCTCTTCCCCCTCAAACCCTTGGATACGAGGCTATCCTTCTTTACTCTTATTCCTCTCAATTATCCTCAATTTAAAGAAAAGCAAAAGAAGCACCTTAGATTATATTATACTAATATCCATAAGTGAGTGGATATTTCTTTTTCTTATAATAATGTGAGTGAGTTATCCTCTTCCTTTGGATATTTTCGTGCCTTTGCAAGGCACAAGCTAGTACAACCTCTTTTCAAATTCAATACTCAAATTTTGGTTGAAGGGCTCTTTAATTAATATATTTATTTTTTGCATTAAATTGAATTAGGGTTTCAATTATGCATAAATCTTGATTATTTTAATATCAAGATTCACTCTCCTACAATTAATTCAAATGAGGAGCTCCTCTCATTTTCTTTGCTCTACATGATTCCAAGAAACATAAGGGACATTAATGAAGAGCTAATTTGCATATTGAACCCTAGGTTTTGGGTAAATTACACTTTACTCCAAAACTAGGTTTTAATGCACAAACATTGCTTTATCAGCTCTTTCTTGGTACTCAGGCTTTCTAAAGCCATAATACTACATCATTTATATTCTCATGATGCTTCAACACATGAGGAACATTTAATCATGTAACATTTGCAAGTTAACCCCTCAACTTGGGTAATTTACACTTTAGTCCAAAATAAGCAAACATTGCTTCAACATTATTCAAACATGAGCTAAATTGAAATATAAGTTCCTCTTGAGCCTAGATTACTTTTCAAAATTAATAGCAAGCATCTAATCAACTTTATTAGGCAAAACACCTAGGGTTATAATATAACCCAGGTCAGGGATGTTACAAATTATAAACCCCTAATAATGATTTCGTCCCTGAAATCCCAGATGAAGGAAAGATATTATTTATTCATCATACTATCTAGTCTCCACATAAAATTCCATTGTTATGGATACACCATAAAGCTTTGATCAATACCAAGTTATTCCACACAAATTTATCATGGAATAATTCACACAGGATTCATACTCCACTGTCCTTTTTATTATTGATTGTGGAGTTGATTCTGTGTCAGGTAACACTTTCCTTATTACTTGTACTAACTATCTCATTAGTTATACATGTTATCATCATAAGGAGAAGTTACTTATCAATTAAGAATTTATCTTAAATATATCTTTAATTATTATGTTCATGCAAAGCATAAACCCCTAACATGTGATGTTCATACTGTTTTACATGATTATCTGATTTCATGGTTGACCATTCCAAATATTCAACATAAACCATCTGATATTTCTTAGGTACCAGAATCTCTTAATTTGGTATCTATCACATGTGTTGAATACACATCACATATTTATCTTCCATTCATCTTGGGACATTACTTTTTACATATATTTTTACCTTGGAACCAAAGTCCAAGATAAACTGATACTTATCTAAGTATTCATCATATGAACATTTTTATCTTATGCACATCAAGTATCCTAAGACCCACTTGATTGCCATGTTCTCAAAAGGAAAGAAAACAAGAAATCATTTTCCTCATATTATTTCATGTATTTTCAACTATTCATGAAATATTTATTCTTTATCTCATTAGATTGTCTCAGAATGACTACTTGATCAGAGCAATAAAAAAGATAACAATCTAGGAGTTTCCATACTAACTTTATCAACAATAGTTGTATACCTGGCCAGGGTATATAAATACTGAGATTAAGTAGTATGCACTTTATATACTATTATTTTCCTTCCTTTTCATATTATCACAAGCATAAGATTTAACATTCCTAAATTTTATCCAAGCACCTCTTCTATACCTCATCCTTTTTCATAGAGGTAAGAATAATACAAAACATTTATATTGTTTACTATGCAAAATGTAAGTCCTCTTAGGACTAATTAAGGAAATCTCAATCAATTTCTTTATCAGTTAAACTCATGAAACCATAAAATGACATATTAGAATGACATTATTTTGTCTAACCTGTCATAATTTGTGGATGGTTCACTGCCTCAGACTGATTCTGCCTCAGAGGTTGATTCACCATGACATTTCTGGCTGATCAATCTCTTGCCAGATGACCTACCTATCTGCATTGGTAGCAAATTCTGGGTGCTAGATATGGTCTAGAGGGTTCTTTACCCTTTCTAGATGACCATTGCCTTGGTGCACTAGGCCCTGGTTGCACTGGTGGTACCAAAAACTTCTTCTTTTTGGAACTACCATGCCTCTGTCCCTGGATTTGGATAGGCCTTTTCTCAATTGTTCCTATATATTCCTTTTCTAGACAACTAGGTCTGATATGTCCAGGCTTCTGACACCTATGGCAGATCCTGGTTTCAGATTGTATCCTATTCCTTTCATCATTATTCATTGCTCCAACAGGCTGATGTTGAGCTGGAAACCTATTGGAGTTCAACACTTCATCATTTCCTATTACTTCAACCTATTGATGTTGCTTACAAATCCTATTGATATTCAGAACATTGTCATTGGGGGCTGGTAGTCTAGGTTGCAATGTTAATGCACGATCTACTATGTGCATCATAGCTGTCCTAAATTGCTCAAACATAGCAGGAAAAATTGGGCTCTCTATAATAGCTAGGTTTGACTGGGGATGTATAGGTATGTGTTCTTCTCTGCTCTGATCCCCTGCATCCCTTTTTGGTGCAACATTGCTGCTTTCTGCAGCAAACTCCTCATGAGACCCAGTCATCTTCAAGTTCTTCTTCTCCTATATGAGCAGAAGAAACTATCAGATACACTAGAAGACACTAGAACAAACTCTACTACCTTAGTCCTATGTCTCTATAGACTCAGCAAACCTAGAGCTCTGATACCACTAAATTGTGATGTCTGTTGCCAAACATCAATTAAGATAAATGCGGAAGCGGTCGTTAACAACGGATTACTGAAAATCACTAAAAACTAAAACTTATTGCAAAGAGATCCAATAATAGGAAAACTCTTTCATCAAGAACCAAAGTATAACATTTACATCTTGGTTCATAAGTACATAACTTGTACCATCTCTTCTTGAGGATTTACATCATCAGCTGCACTTTTAAAATTATATACCGACTATACAAGAACCTCAAGGCATCAAGCCAAAATCCTAGGTCGATTCATTAAAACACTAACTATAAACTCCGAGGACCTGAGAGTATAGAGACGACACATAGGACTACTAACTATATGACTTGGAAAGCAGTATCTCCACCTGAGATATTACTACTGTCCCTAATGCTGTTGTTGTTCTTTTTGTACTATAGGTTTTCTGCCTCTTCATCCATGTCCACCTAAAAACATTGGATCCCACAGGGGTGAGACAATCATAAATTGCCCCAACGGGAGATATAACTCTCCACCAAAACATTATTATAGCAGCTTATTATAATAAAACTAAACATGAGTTCTTATATATTAACAGTAGTATTAATCATTGAATGAATAGAGTAAAATAATCCCCTTTCCTAAGGAGAGCAATGCATCTATCCATGGTAGAATCATAATTCATCCATCTACTTGCAATGAGTATAAAGAGATATGAATAACATCTATCAACTAGAGATGTATAAAAGAAATGTAACATCAACCAATGAATTTCCGTATTCAATCCTTAAGCAAATATGTTATACGGCTAATTACATTTTACAACCACACTTATGCCCTGAGGAGATGAGGTATACCGCTCATACTCCAACCGACCACTGTGAAGTTGAAATATGTACCATACAAGGTCAATGGAAGAGTCGGCTTCCAAGACCTCTCACATCTCGGTCAGTATGAGACAACATGCAGGACATCTTGTGTCTCTGCTAGATAGCTTTCCAGGGTATACTGGAAACTTCGCTATAGAGTTACAATGTCAGCTGCACTGTCATCGGCAATCGAGATATTTAATGTTTATCTCCATTGACCCGACATTAAGTATTATTAGGAGATGTGTACGACATCTATCCCAATCATCGGGACATTTGTGATACATCCATCCCGACACATACAATGAAGGATTGAGAGGTTTAATGTTTACCTTCCATCAATCTCTTCATCCAGACGTAAGGATAGTTTCACCCATTTACACTCGCATATTCAAAATATGCATTCCGGGTTTTGCCGCGGAGCACCCGTTTCACCATTAAGCAAATTCTGACACTAATGGATCTATGGTCAGGGATCTACATGATATGATTTCACTTGATCAATTAAACGCCTTAGAATATTCTTTTTGCATCAGTCAAGTTCTCAAACATAACTTATTCAGACAAATGCTACAAAGAAACATGTACTATTTTCATCAATCACTTCTCAGTCTTTATAAGACATTGGGATCTCAGCCCCTTATTTCAATACTGAGAATTTTCATCCCTCTACCACATTATTACCATGCTTATCAAATTTGGGTATTTAAATCCTTAGTTCATTATTGAACATTGTTATCACCTATTAGGTAACTATTACCTCTAGGTCCTCAGACCAAGGTATACATGATACTTGTTACACAAGCATCACACCTGGCTCAACAGGCCATTAATTGTCTTGTCACCCTTCACTTGGAAACAACTTATTCACATGGCTTACAATGCCACAATACATTTTATTATTTATCAATGAGCAACAATATCATATTGGTACACCAGGCCAAAGCACATGTTGTTACTTTTCAAATAGCAACAAAAGCATATCACAACATGCAATATGATAGTAATACCACCATATTATCACCAGGGTTAGGATTTACCATCAAATAGAGTTTTTCATCCTATTACCCAAAATTAGGGTTAGGATTTCCCATTACACAATAATTAGGATTTATGTTCATTTTATGAATCCAACCATAATTTATTGCTCCACTCCTCTAGGAGCTTCCTTTACTATCATGAACATATCACATGCTTATTACTCTCATCATATATCATTAATTATTATGAATACAGGGTATGAGCTCATTTCTCATCCTTGTTAGAGTATGATTACATCATACTCATTAATTTGGCTTAACCCCTTTCTCAAGGCATATTAGCTTGTACTTATCAAAGTATATCAAACTCATTACATTTCATTGTAACCGTTGCATAACGCACTTCATGTGTTTCTTACCCAAATATATTGGATTGAAATGCATCAAGGTATATCAATCCTATGATGCTACATGTGATATCTATCATGTCTTGTTATATCACTTCACTCATTACTTCTCATTTGCCTGAGTTTGTCAACTTATCTGGTATTAAGGTATTTCCTCTTAATAACCTATCACCTTTAGCATGTAGTGCATAGGTCACACATTAGAATTGTCTAGCTATCTTTAATGATATGGACTTGTCTAATGGTTAGGCATTGTTGATATCATTATCAACTACTTCAGGTATCTCAACTCTCAAGATACTATTCACACCATTATTTAGTGTTGCATACATCACTCTTAAGAGTGTCCTATCCTCATCTTTGTAAGGTGTATAGGGTTAATACATGTATGTCAAGTTAATCACATGTATAGATTTGGATGTATGATAATCTAGGCATCACCTTGTCCCTTATACCCTTACTCATTAAAGTATCAACATTACCATTCATATGGTTTATCAACTTCACCCTTCATGGGTGTAACATTCTCATCTTACTTGATTATATTAGCCACACCCTACTTTAGTGTATTGGCCATTATACCATCATTAGGGTTTCATATATCATTACATGGCATCACCCTAGATTTGTGTCTCACATCACATCATTGCATCAGGGTTCCTCATAACATCATTCTAACTCAGGGTTTCACATGGCACTACCCTAGATTAGGATTTCACATGGCATTACCCTTAATTAGGATTTCACATGGCATTACGCTTAATTAGGGTTTCACATGGAATCATCCTCATTTAGGGTTTCTCATGGAATCATCCTCATTTAGGGTTTCCACTTTAATTACCCACAATTAGGGTTTACTATACATCCCAAATTAGGATTTTACATCACATTACCCTAAATTAGGTTTACACATATCATCACCCTGGATTAGGGTTACATCCTTACCATAGATCATGATTATACCTACCATTTCCTCAATTAGTGTTAAGGTTCATCAATCTTCTTGATTAGGGTTTCATGATCTTTTTATCATGGATCATTCCCTAAAATTCATAGTTTATTTATATTGAAAGCATTGAGGCTTATCCATTACATGATTATTATAAATGTATGGATTTCTCTCTCTCTCATCCTCTCTAGAATATTGACTATGTCAAACTTGGTTAGATTAGGTCATTCAACCCTTCAATTAAGTTTATTCAATTAGGGTTGACATAGTATATTGAAGTATTGCTTATCTAAGCTCAAAGGATTGACTCGTCTAATATTACCAATCACTTGGTACCCTAAAGGTACAACCCTAGTGATTTTCTTTAAGATAAATTAGTAAGAATTATAGGGTCAATTGATCCTTCATGTCATTAAGTTATCAAATTATTTGATCACTTTATGTTACCAAACGATCTTGACCCTTTGATCTCTAAACAGTTTGAAACCATTTAAGAAAATTGCCTTTGAAACCGAATGGGCTTGGGTCTCCAAACGGTTTGAGACCATTTGGTCCCAAATTTTCTTAAAACATTTGGACTCAAACGGTCTTGAGACCGTTTGGGCTCAAACGGTCTTAAGACCGTATGGTCCAAACCATCTCAAAACTTAATGGACCAAAAAGTCCTTCCAACACTTACATGATTCATGATTTCAATGGATGAATTGATTATCAATTGAGTCCTTGATTTATTTATCACTTGAACTATTGAATCAACCTTAAATTTGACCATGAATTTGGGTTTTGAACCCAATTGATCTAGGATTTCAACACAAGGAACCTTCAATTAGGGCTTAGAATCAAATAGCCATCAATGATCAACATTGTGGAATTGATTCCATTGTAACTAATGAATCATCATCAAATTTTTGATTTGACCAGACCCCAAACGGTCTTGAGGTCGTTTAGATGACCTCCAAATGGTCTTGAGACCATTTTCCTCATCCCATCCTTGGATTTTTGTGAAATTCTGTTAGAGTTTAGATCATTGGATTGATCATCAAATCAACACTTAATTGCATTTCAATTTGGTATCTCTGGACCTTCAATTACTCAACCATACTTAACCCTAGACCTCCAAACGGTCTTGGGTGACCCCCAAACGGTCTTGAGACCGTTTGGGTGACCTCCAAATGGTCTTGAGACCGTTTGGGCTAAGTCAGCCCAAAAACCTCAATTAATCAAATTGGAAATCAGCACTTAACCTGATTAGGGTTTGCTACTTGATGATTATCTATGTATTGAGTTAATCAATTGGATCCATTAGATTATCATCCAACATGTATTAGGGTTTTGACCTCAAACGGTCAACCCATCCAAATGGTCAACTCCTCTAAACGGTTTGGGTTTCAAACCTCCAAACGGTTTGGACCAATTTGTTGAAACTGTTTACAAATTGATATTTGGGGAGGTGTGTGCTTATTATGATGTCATCATCATCAAGCTCTAAACCCACGAAACTTTCTGTGATTTTCATGGTGATTGCATCAATCAACCAAATTAAATTTCAGAAATGAAGAAAGGATCATCAATTGATATGGAATTGAATGTAATAACAATAATTAGGGTTCAAGTTATAAAACCCGCCTCCAATTGAGCTTCAAAGCTTGGAGCTTCATGTCAACAATGGTGTATGAAGCTTTTGCAATTCCCCCTAGACTTTTCCTCAAGCTTTTGGGTGAAAAGATTGGCTAGGGTTGAAGATGGAGTGAAGAAAACAATGATTTATTTTTTATTTCCACCATGGAATCAAGGTGAACCAAGGTCAAGAAGCTTACCAACAGGTTGGGGGTCGTCCTCCTGGTCCTCCAAAGCTCCCTTGGTCGTTTTCCAAGCAAGGAGAAGAAAGGGATTCGGTAAAGCCTTTGATTTGGCTTGTAAAGGGTGTTTTTATAAGAAATTCAATGAGAGAGAAAGTGCCTTATTATAAGTCTTTTAATTCCAAAATTAGTGCCGCCTATTCCCCCTCAATCCCTTGGATACGAGGCTATCCTTCTTGCCTCTTATTCCTCTCAATTATCCTCAATTTAAAGAAAAGAAAAATAAGCACCTTAGATCATATTATACTAATATCCATAAGTGAGTGGATATTTCTTTTTCTTATAATAATGTGAGTGAGTTATCCACTTCCTTTGGATATTTTCGTGCATTTGCAAGGCACAAGCTCGTCCAAACTATTTTCAAATTCATACCTCAACTTTTGGTTGAAGGGATCTTTAATTAATATATTTATTTTTTGCATTAAATTGAATTAGGGTTTCAATTATGCATAAATCTTGATTATTTTAATATCAAGATTCTCTCTCCTACAATTAATTCAAATGAGGCTCCCCTCTCATTTTATTTGATCTACATGATGCCAAGAAACATAAGGGACCTTATTGCAGTGGTAATTTTCATATTGAACCCTAGGTTTTGGGTAAATTACACTTTACTCCAAAATTAGGTTTTAATGCATAAACATTGCTTTATCAACTCTTTCTTGGTACTCAGGCTTTCTCAAGCCATACCACTGCATAATTTCCATTCTCATGATGCTTCAACACATGAGGAACATTTAATCATGTAACATTTGCAAGTTAGCCCCTCAACTTGGGTAATTTACACTTTAGTCCAAAATAAGCAAATATTGCTTCAACATTATTCAAACATGACCAAAATTGAAATATAAGTTCCTCTTGTCTCTTAATTACTTTTCAAAATTAAGAGCAAGCATCTAATCAACTTTATTAGGCAAAACACCTAGGGTTAGAACATAACCCAGGTCAGGGATGTTACAGGATCCCTCATAAACAAAATGTTGTCGCGAGACCAAAGGAGGTCGCCAAAGGAAAGATATAGATGGGGGTGAAGATTGGGTAGGTAGGGAGAAGATGTCACGAGGCTTCATGGAGATCCCACAAAGGTAGAGGGGTTCTTAATTTGGATCCATGGGTGTTCTTCAATGCGACCAAACTCAAGCACAAGTGATATGGTAGGTTGAAGATGACGATAATGAAGGGGGTTATTAGAGGTTATCTCACAAGCAATTGAACATGGGGAACAAGTAAATGAAGGGTGGCAGTGGTGTTGGAGTGGTTAATAGGAGTGACGGGGCTAGGGTTGAAGATGCCCAAAATGGTGTGTGCCACCAATGAGAGCAGTGAGAAGGGAGGAGGTTGTTTGCATAGGTCTAAGAGCGACGAATTATGTGTAGGGATTGTTGGGCTCGCACGGGTGAGGAAGGGTGAAAAATCCCTTCGCATTTAGGTGGTCGACTGTTGGGAGTGAGTGTCGGGTCTTACTAAAGGTAGGCGACGAAATCTACTTCACCGGATCTTCCTTGGATGTCTAGGATTGAGGTGAATATTGATGTCTCTTCGTTCCCAAGCAGTCGGGTAGTCGTGTGACATTTATGTGTCACATCCTATAAATATAAATGACAAACTTAGGTACTAGGGTCAACATTAATGAAATAAAACTCATAAAATCAAATGTGCAATTGGTGCATTTAATTGAAATGAAATATTAGGTGGATCTTTGTTACATGGTTATCTAACTATGGTATAAAATTAAGATCACAATTCAAATTTTTATCTACCCTAATTTGGCTACGTTCTTAATATACATGACTTACCCTAATGTGCATTTAGGATATGCATTATTTTGAAATTTTTGTATCCATATGGTCAAATTAGTAGAGGGAGGCGATTGAGGGTATGTGGGCAATTAAATTTGAGTGATTATCAATATCATTAAATTTGCAAGAGAGAAAAATAATAATGTAAAAACTCACTTTATCACAACATCTTGTAGAAGAATAGGGAATAAGAAGTTGAATACCGGTCTACAAGCTTGTTCATTGTGTAGAACACATCAAGTTGATCAATTTTCATATATTACATGTTAGGTTTGGTGAAAGGAATACAAAGTTATCATTTTTTTGAACGTTTTGATTAAAAATTAGAAAAAGAGACCATGTATTACCTTTATTCAATTTATTGAGTGATCAAACCCCTCGATGGAGTGTCCATCATAGACCAACCCTTCTCGAGTGGCTGAGGTAGGATGCGCCCACTTAGAGAAGAAGAGAGGGGGTGAGGAAGGACGGTTGTGACGAGGCACACTAGTGGTTATGTGTAGGGCTGTCAATGGGGAGGGTATGGGGAGGGTAAGGTCTTACCCTTACCCTTACCCTCTTTGGGTAGCGGGTAAGGGTAAGGGTAATTATCCTTCTTAGAAATCCCCTTACCCTTACCCTCTTCTCCACAGGGTAAACGGGGAGGGTAAAGGGTAAGCGGGTAATTTTGACAAAAAAGAATTTTAAACACATTGTGTGTTGATTTTTAATAATTTTATATCTAATTTATTGATAACAACATATAAAACATTATATCCAATTCAAAATCATATTATTCTCCATGTAAAGTTAAGTCAATTCAAACAATAACAATTTTTATGCATAAATTATTTTTTTTCCTTTGCATAAATATGCATAACAAATAAGTGTTTCACCAACACCTCATTTTCCGTAAGATATATATGTTTTTCTCTCAACAAGAAAGTATTACAAGCACAACACCAAGTCATTTTCAAATGATAGAATAAAGTATTAGGGTTAAACATTTACATACAAACCCCTTTAGAATATTTATATTTGTGTAACCTTTATATCACGTGCAGGTAAAAGGGTAAAAGGGTATGGATAATGTCTATACCTTACCCTCCCCTTATAGTATAGAGGGGAAACGGGGAACGGGTAAATGGATAAAGGGTAATAAAAATCTTTACCCTTACCCTTACCCTCCAGGGTATGGGTAAGGGTAAACGGATAATACCCTCCCCATTGACAGCCCTAGTTATGTGATTCTGGACAGTCGTTGAACCTATCCAAGATCCAGTGGATGTGGAACCTCGCATCCACTGATTAGGCATCCATGTGGATGAATATTTGTCCAACAGCCCCCGATGCTCGAATGTGACTCTTGCCTACTCTCTACCACCACTCATTGTCATCTACTTGCTCTAGGTAATAGGAGCCCTTGTGGGGCGCCATCCCCTGTTTAGGAGCACATCAGATTCGATTAGGGGATGATCATCAAGGGTAGCAAGCTCCCCAAAGACTCACAATTCCACTTCAGCTAGGTTGTGTAGGGTCGATGATAGTATCCTTGAGTGTGGTCAATGTACGTGGAGGCGGAATCCTAGCTGGAGCAAGGTGGTGGCGTCGCAGGGTTGGGAGGAAGGAGACGACTAGCTAGCAGGTGTTCTAGGGCGTGAAAGGAGTGAAAAAGAGAGGGAATCAACCCAATAGTTTTACCCAAGTTTTTATTTTTTGAGGAAGCCAAGGAGGGAATCTATTTGATGTTAGAAAGCACTATTGTAGTTGTGTTATAGTGTACGGACCAACTAGAAAGACGAAGTCAGAGCCGTTGGATGGATTGCACATTGTGGTCCCAGGGAGATCAATGATCGCTTGGTGTTCCACCCACCTACTCCAACTAGGTTAGCGGATGGATTGAGGTCACATTGGTCCCAATAATAGGTTAAAAAGACTAGACAGAAATAATGAAATCCAAAGTAATTTGAGCCAATTTCAAAAGGCTATGACTTGGGCTGTGATAGTCTGATTGAGGAGATTTTTGTAGTGTTGGCTTCATAATTGAGAGCTATACAACGTGATTTTTACTAGAGGACCACATGATCACATTTATGAGGTTCAATAAATCTTATAATATGGTGGCATGTCAAGAAATGATATTTAATTTAAAAGTACAAATTAATGTCACATTTAGTAAAACTAAAAATTGATGTGACTAAATCATAGCGTCACCATAATAGAACTATGAAATTGATATTCAATTGATTACTAGGGTCACTTGATAAGAGAAAATGATTATAATACAAGAGAGAAAAAATTCAAGTTGTCACAATTGCCAATATAAAAAAATAGAATAACTATATAACATATCCCTAGAAATTGTAACTTCCATCAAATTTAATAACTCCCATTTGGAAAATTTAAATACATATTAGGGTGATGTAACATAAATTTATACTTCAAAATTATTATTTAATTGAAAATAATCAATCACCATGTAGGTGGAATGAGTTGAGGTGTCTATGGAAGGATGCTTAGTGAAGGATCTGGCATAATTACTCTTGATCCACATAGGTGGTGGTGGGGTTTCCTCACTTAACATACTGACCTACCCAAAGTTATTTCAAATACTTGGGAAAATCACAAACTATGAATAGATTCATCAACCAAATCAATATGTAAAAAAAGATAAAACATATGGTAAAAGCCCTACTAAATATAAAACTTATTAAAAAAATGTAATTCCACATATATGTCATATGTCTACTTGGGAATTGCATCACAACAACTTTTACATAAGTACCCTTAAAAGAATCAATTAGAAAAATATAATCAACTATGATAAACAATATTTATTTATAAATTATTAGTTATGACCTTGGAAATTTAATAAGTAGAATTAAAAATGTCACAAATACAATATTAGATCCATAAAAAATAGAAATAAAATGTAAAAAACAAAAATTGAAGTCCAATTGGGGTTAAGTTGTAATTGTGAATTTTTAAAACAAAATTAGGACCTATTTATTCTTGAGCCCTCAAGTACATATATATTTTAGGGAATTAATATGGTATAGTCATATTATTGAAATAAAACATTATAGAACTCGATAATTGAAAATGTTAAATAGCTAACAGGACAAAATATCTCATATGGAATTATGTCAGCAATACAAGGTCAAAAATAACAAAGGAAAAAAATGATAAGATGGTAAATATAAAATATAGAGCTTCACTAATATAATTTGATCAATAATATTTGAGGTGTAAACCAATTTTTTTAGGATAATAATGATTTAAGACTGAAAATTGGAAAATTGTAAATCTCACAATATAATACTAGAAGCCTTATGGACTGGTCATCATTAAGTACTACATTCAATAGTAGATATACTTTTCAAAGTAGGATTTGGACCTATATTAGCTCATCCATTGGAGTAGTAAGATAATTGTTTGGTCATAATGAGTAGAACATATTACAGTGGAAGAAGTATTAGATTATATAAGTTTAAGGTGACACTAATGGTATGGTGAATGAATGTGGCTTGGCTCTCGTATTTGTTTTTGGGCTCATTTTTAGCTTTATATCGAAAACCTTTTTGTCAAGAATTATTTTTTTACTATTATATGTAAAAAATGTTTTTTTAAAACTTTATCAATGGATTCTAAACCAAGCCACAATAAAATAGATATGATATAACTAGAGAAAGAAAAAGGAGAAAAGAAGAGAACTCTGAGGAGAGCCACATGGTTGGGTATAAAATACTTAGACTTTGGTGCATATTGATGCAATAGAGAGTACATGATCGGGAACTCTGTTTGAGGCCATAAATGGATTTCTTTAAAAGGCATACTTTCCCAAAGTACTCCCCTTGAGCAACATAATCTAGAGGTTGTGACATATAGACAGCCTCACATAAATCCCATATATAAACACTTTTGTAACATCTAGTTGATGTAAGTGCCATCCTTTATTAATTGCAACAAAATCAGAGTGTGTATAGAATTAAGATGAGAAACAAACAAAAGCTTTCAAAGTAATCATTCCTTGCTTCTTATGTGTATCCCTTAGAAACAAGTCTGGCCTTCAGGCATTCAACTTTCCCATCAGGAAAATATTTCACAGTAAAAACCCATCGGTAGTCAACATGTTTACTACCTATTGGGAGATCAACAAGGTCGCATGTCCCATGAGATAGAAGTGCATCCATCTCCTCATCCATGGCTCATTTCTATCCAAAGTGTAGTAGTGCTTCTTGAATGGTCTTTAGAATATAAATCACAAATAAAGTAGCAGTAAATTGAGTAATGGAAGCATTGAAATGATTTATAGACACATGTTGAGAGATACTACATTTGACATCATATTTATGCCCCTTTTGTAATGCAATCAAAATGTCAGAATAAGAAGTTATAATAGATTTAGTAATATTACCATCATCTTGAGGATGATCACCTATCTCAGAAGATGCCAAAGTAGGGGATACTTCTAGTTGATGTGTAGGCACTATAGGGTCAGCAATGGGCACAGTTGGAAGTGGCACCAAGTTACTAGGCTTAGAAAAGAAGGATGTATCCTCAAAAAATGTGACACCCGCACTAACATTACAGACAATGTGCAACATGGTCAAATCATATATACCCATTATTGTATGAGAGAAACCAAGAAAACAACAGTAGAAAGTGGGGTGATAGCTTATCATTCCCTGATTGGTGATTATGAACAGAACGTAGGCAGCCAACTAATTTTGGTGGTAAAGAAAATATAGGTTCATGGGGATAAAGGAGGTTATAAGGAATCTTATTTTGAAACACAAAAATAGGCATCTTATTGATGAGATAATTGGCTAAAAGAATGGCATCATCCCAATACAACTTAGGTGCTTTTATTTTAATTAGGAGAGTGTGAGATACATCAAGGAGATGTATGTTCTTCCTTTTGGCAACTCCATTTTGTTGCAGTCTATAAGGATGCGAAGTTTGGTGAATAATACCCTTAGCAATACAAATATTCTAAAAACTATTTTGCACATATTCATAAGCAATATCAGTGCAAAAAAATAGTAGTAGCAGAAAATTGAGTATTTATTTTATTTAGAAATTTGAAGAAAATATGTAAAACGTTATAGCGATCTTTTAACAAATAGATCCAAGTAGCATGAGACCAAAATAACGTAGATCAGCTTGACTAGTAATATGACATGGTCCCCAAACATCAGAGTGAACTAATTAAAACAAACTCGGACTCTGATTGTTATGATGGCCAAGAAACATTGTCTGATTGTGTTATCCAAGCTGACAAGACTGACATGAAAAGTTCTCAGTAGACAGAGTTGGAAATAAAGACTTCAATTTGGGAGCAAAAGGGTGACTGAGTCACAAGTGTCATTGATGAAGGGAGCTAAACTAGGCCACAAGAGTAGTAGTAGGGGGGTTGTAGAGGTATGTAGGTAGTACAAACCATCTCCACCTTCATATCCCCCACCAATAGTCTTCTTCATCATGAGATCCTACATGGAAATAGTATAAGTAAAGAAGGTTTTCTTGAGGAGTAATGTAGCAACAAAAGTAGTGTTGATTGATTTGTCAAGGTCATAAGAACTCAATGTCTATATTGAAGGAGTAGTATCACAAAGAATATAGGTAGAATCTCCATCAACATCAGTAGGTGACAATTTATTTGCCCATTTGGGTTTCCCATGCTTTCTCCAGCATTTGTCTTCGTTATGATTAATGTGCTTACAAAAAATACAAAATTTGGGTTGGATGAGGAAGAAGATTATGCTCTTCAATTGTTGTTGAGATTTTTTCCCTGACCAAGACTAAGATTACCTCATCTGGCAACAACAAGGGTTGTAGGATCCTCGACAGCTGAAGTAGAATATTCAGAATGAGATAGTCGTAGATAGACATCATTTAACATTGGCAAGGGTTCAAATGCAAGAATTTGCAGATGAATAGCTTCATAATTAGGAGGTAGAGATGCCAAGAATTGACAAAGTTATACTTCGTCTTATTGCTTTTGCATTTTGACAATATCAAATGATAAGGGGTGATGAAGCTTGAGTTCACCCCAAATCCCTTTAAAGATGTCAAAGTGTGAAGTAAAGGTTGACTTATTTTCAAATTTTTGGGAATGCAAATGTTTGTATAGATTACTGTGTTTCCCTTATGAAATAGGGAAACAACGTGTCAGAAACCTTACAGGGAATGCAAATGTTTGTATAGATGACACGTTTGAGTATATCTGGCTGTAGGGAAGGAATATCTTTGTCATCCTAATTCCAATGCTATAGAGAGTAGTTTAGGTTGTCTTGAATTTTATGTGATAGAGAATGATTGTGGTTCTAACTCGTATTTGAGGGTTTATACAACCCTTTGTGTTGTAACCTATATACCCAAGACAAACCATGTTTGATTTTAGTATTTTAGAATGATGCGACACTATGGATGTCACTTGTACTAACTAAGGGGAAGAGAGCTTTAGGATTTTAGTCATCCTAGATCTTTTATGAGTCTGATTGCAACTTCACAGTGGTCAATTTGTAGTTTGAGTGGTACACCTCACACTATCCAGGGCTAAATAAATATGTAATATAGCCATGTAGTGTACCTGTTAGGGTTTTTGTGACAAATCATATTGGATGATAACTATTTCTTTACTTCTCTTTCTAACATAAGATGAGAGTCATAACTCTTCTAGTGTGTTATCGGTACCTATAACCTTAATTGTGCTTGATCATTTTATATACATTATTTAATCTTTCAAATATATTATATTGTCTATCATAACTTTTTTAATTTTATAGCCTAATTGTAATCAACAAATGTTATTTGAGGTTATATCATATTGCTGGGATGTGGATCTCACCTTGTGGGTTTCCACACCTTTTTAGGTGACCAATAAAGCGGTCATACCCATGGCGGAGAAGAGTCTCAGTTTGATGATCTGTGAAGCTAAGAGGTTGATGTGGCTATTGGAGAGTCCTAGAGTTGTCACTATACTCTCAAGTCCAGGTAGGGGGATTTGTATATAATGTATATCAACTCGGATTTTTTGTTGTATATCACGAATAATGTAAATGTTGTAATTATCTAGACAACACCCTTTGCATACATGTTGTGATTGACGTCACTAAATCATGTAAAGATACCTAATATAAATATATGAGAAATTGGACCTTTGTATAAATGTTTCTTTTGAATTGTTGGAATGATTTTAGTCAGTTTTAATTTTACACCTTTTTGGTAATATAATTAACTAGTGTTTGATTAGAGTTTTGATTTTGAGTAATATCTTTTAGCATGACGGGTCACCACATAAAAGGTAAATACATAATCAACTCTGCATAATATACACTATTTAAAGAAACCAATTAACTAGATTTAAAATCATATTATTAGATACTTATGAATTAAAATATGTATTAGATAGTATACATGCCTCAATATCTACACATATTTAAAGCAACCAATTAACTAGATTTAAAATCATATTATTAGATACATAATACATGTACCAAATACGTACATCCAAAACAAAATGGATATTCATGTAGAAAGATATTAATAGATTTAGATATTATATCAATCTGTGTATATGAACAATACATTAAATGAGTTTCAAGAAACTCTATACATACATACTTGTCTGATGTATTGGGTGCATATGTCAATAGGAAATGTACATGTAATAAATACTTATATGGTATCAAAAAAATATACTAACCTCTATATATTACATAATTATCTATGCATTGTAACCCTCATATTGACCGCCACTAATTTATCACTACATGCATGTATGAGAACTTATACAAATTTCCAAAGGAAACATAGATGTATTTGAATACTTCAAACATACACTAGGTATTATTAATGTCATGACTATAGTATACACACATGGCATTAATAGAGACAGATCAACCCCCTCTCCCACACTCTCAGTAGAGGTGATACACCCGTGAGGGTTGTTAATTAAAAATACTTATTTGTGTTGTTCGAACATGGGCTCTTTATTTGGGACCTTTAGAATTCTTCAACTATGATATTCCTTGCATGCTACATACAAACATATATGTGGGTATTTGTAGATGTAGCATATATGTTCTTGTATTTATTATGACAAATATACAACTCTAGTGGACAATCCAAACTTACGGATAGGATGAATATCATTTAGATAATATATGTATCAAAAAATCACCTCCATTTAATATTCCAAGTTTATCTAACAAAAGAAAATGTATGTTATTGATAAATAAAAACTTACAAAAGTTGCAGACTATCAGATGATGTAGTTATATACATCATAATATACACGAGATGTTGTTGTGAATCTTGAAACACACTCAATATAGGCAATGTTGATGGAATCCATATTGTTAGATTTAATTAACAAATTCTACATATGTCCTTTTTAATCCAAGTACACATAAGTTCCATGTACCAGTAAATACAAATATTTGACTAAAAGAATTGTGCACCTGAGTACATGCAGCTTACATGTGCCCTTTTCATTTGTGATGATTTTAAAACTCTAGTGAAGAGTCCAACCTTATGTATTCTATGTATGCGCCTCAGACAACATGTGTATTAATACACCTCAATCTAACATTCTTTGATCATCCAATGAAAGAACATAATTATTATAATAAAGAGTAGATTGTAAATAATAGAAATGGTTGAATGATATACCTATATATCCCATGATATATATGAGATATATATGTGAATTTAAAATACATCTAATCTAGACAATTTCGATTCCACACATATGGTTAGATTAGTTAAGGGATTCTACATATGCCAATTTTAATGCAAGTACACATAAACTACATGTACTTATGAGATTAAGAGAGAAAGACGTATCCCCTCATTTCCTACAACATTTAGGGGGTTATCCCTAACCAGGGTACATGTAAGTAATGTGTTTATATATATACATACACACTGTGACGTCCCCAGATTTTGAATTCTCCAAACCCTATTGGGAATGAGATTTTAGAATCCGAAAACATCATCCAATCATATCAGAAAGCGATGCGGAAGCATAATGCGCATACATGAACATACAACCATAACATTTCTCAACATTCAACATGTATATTTACACAACATGAATTATTACACAAGATTTACAATTACATATTGAATGAAAATTCTACAATCTAAGAACATGTACGCTAAACTAGGATCTACACAATAGGTACAACCTGAACAGTGCTCACTTCACATCTTTTATCCCACACTATCTCTGAACCTAAAACATACGTGAAACAACGAATCAACACCCAAGGTGTTGTGCACGTGGGCAGAAAGATACATACTAATATGCTTGCATAATTGAAATAATCTTGAGAAAGAAAGAGTAAAAGAAAACATTATTTAAAGCGATAATCAGGTAAACATTCCTTTTATTGCATTCACTTTGATGCGGTTGTACTACACATACTTGCACTTGACTTACATCTAGTGTGGGCAATTGAATATCATCATACATCTAACATGGGCCAAGGAATCATACATCCATGTTAGGCAACATACATCCACACCAGGCTATGTGCTCTAGTAGCTACAACCCATCATACTCATTTATGTTCTATTAGATTTGGCGAAGTATAACTCATACTAGTTCAACCAAGAAATCATATCCAAATACGAGCATTCAAGGTACATCATATCATTATGCATCCACGAAAACTAGTCATATACTTAATAAAAACCCACGTACCTGAGTTCAGATATCCCTATTTACATTCTGGATCATCTACATATCTGGTCATCACCTGATTAATAACAAAATCATATACTAGCATCAAATTCTGGTCATCTTAACCCTAGTCGTGTTCATTTTAGGGTTTACTTAGGTCATTATGTTATTCTCATGATTACTTGTATTCTTACCTTATATTTATCTTACTGATGTCATTTTCCATATTACAGTTCACTATCTGAATATTAGGTTCCATATCCTTTTTGTGCACATATTAACCCTAGCTTATATACATTATTCAATTTAGGGTTACAACCCATGTATTAAGGGTCATCTTCATATAACATGAATTCTATGAATATAACTGATCTCAAATTTATATATTATATTCCAGTTACAGATATGATGGTTTTCTGTAAATCTCATCATTTATAGAGCATGTATGCATTTAATACATAATCTTTAGTGTTATTAGCCATAATTAGCCATATAAATCAAATTATATGGTTTCGTACATCAACATGACCATATCTAACATCATATGCATTATAAACATGGTCATGGTCTTATTGACATTTTCCCATAATTTTATATCATCATATGATATTTATTACTCATGAAATAAGTATAAAGCATCTTACATTATATTGTAGTATTTTAAGAATCAAAAGTCTGATATTGAGGTTTCATATTGTTCTACTAATTTTTCTGAGAATAACGATACCTTGTTTGCATTTTTCTGATAATCGAGCTAATTACTGTGATTTAATGAAGATCAGGGCATTTACTGAATTATTACCTTTTTCTGGAAAAATCGCGAGCCGTCAGATCCCTACTATGGCCATTGGATGGGCGACATGTAGCCCTCAAGGATGACTCCTTTTTTACATATGGGTCGACTGGTCTAAGATTGGCTCACTGGTTCGTTGTTGGACCGGGCGGCCCCCTTTCCTTCTGTCTCCTTCGACTGATCGCCCAACGCGATGTGTGGTCCGCTTCACGGGCATCACCTGCAGACGCCAGACCCAGGCGTCGTCATGGTCTGGGTTCATGATGAAGAAGTGCACCGCGGTCCGGTCTTCCCCTAGGATGGGGAAAAGCAGTAGGAGAACCACCTTAGCTTCGACAATGGTGGCTTACCGATGGAGACTGCTCCCTAACCCAGATGCTCATCGTGATTGAGGACAGAAAGAGGGAGAAGCACACGGTGGCTGGAACCTCGCCGTCTAAAGGAAAATCCACCTCGATCATCGATGAGCCTCACTGGAGTTGAGATTCCAAGGTCGTGGACCCTTCTCTAGACCCTCCACAAGTTTCTGAAATCTTGCCTCTTCCTCCACGAGCTCGAACCTCTACACCGATGGTGGTCCAGGCTGACGGCGGAGGAATAACCAGCTTGAGGGTTTCGATCTTATGGATCCTCTTGCTTCAGAAATAGTATGAAAATGGTCACAGGTACTCTACGAGGTAGATGACATCGCCCAGATGTGGTGCAGCTGGTCAAAACTCCCCCAAAACACTCGAGCTCCACCATAGGTTGCAGGTTCGATGGCCATCACTGTCCCTTGCACTGAGAAATTAAGAGTGTTGTAGGTTGCGGAAGGGATCTTGATCACTTTTACTTGGTCAGTGCAGAATGTAGTCGTGAAAAGAGCGAGGGACGAGGAGTCGATCTCTCTGGTTCTCACGGATGGAGATGGTGTTAGGGACATAGCTTGGTTCTCTCCCAATACGCCACCTCCCAACCTAAATCTGGGTTTGTTGTAGATCTCCACACTTCTCGGATCTGGGTAACTTGCTAGAGGAGTGTGAGAGGTATTCTAGAATAGATGATCAAGGTTGGGCGGATCGACATATTGCTCTGCAACTCTTCCCGCATTTGTCGGAGGTTGAAGATATTACCTAGCCGTCTGATCCTCCCTACTGGTGGCTGAGATCAGGCCACCTCAATAGGTTGTGGGTGTGCCTAAGCAAAGGGAATTGGCTAGCGTGACATCAAAATGTCACAGATACTAAATCGTATCACTAAAAGATTAAAGTTCCACCATATACATTTCATTAATGTCCTCAACTTCAAATGCATACATCTTTTTATAGAAATCTTCAAACGTTCTCAAATTTTAAACATATGCTTATAACATCATAGTGTATCTTCGAACAAAGTTTGAGTCACTAAAATCCATTAATTGGTCATGAAAACTAATTCTCCAAACAACCTTATAATAGGTGCATAAAACTTGAACTCAACGTAGGAAATAATAGCATCCTGATCAGATAAGTTCAACAATACTAGATATGATGCTAACACCCTAAGGCTTATCAATTATATCGGGTATGAAAGCCCTAAAATCGAGGTCATCACATCCACCCCACCTTATTTGGAATTTCGTCCTCGAAATTCAACTAATCTCATCCTTAAGAGGCTATTGAGGAGTTCAACTTCATATACATCATCATTGCTTAGGTTCTAAGACCATCATAGTTATATGCACTCTAAGTTGTCAGCTTAGGGTCTAGCGATTCTTGGGTGTGTCCACCCCACCTTATATATATGTGGAAGCATCACTTAACCATTACATGACATTATGATATCTTGGAATTATATCACCCCTAAGGATACATGTTTTGTTCATACTTTTAAGGTCAAGAGGAATTCATTTTATGCCATGATATTCAGATCATTCAAATCTAACATCATTAACATCTTACAATGATTTCAGCATTAGAGAAGATTTATCTTCATCCTTGATATTAGGATTTTTCTACATAAGAAGGGCTTACGTAACATGCTTGACCATTAGGGTTTCACCCTATAGTGTAATATTAATACCCAACTTAGAAGCATACATTGAGAAGGATCAAAGTTACGAACTATATTTCTGATCATATATCCTATGATCCAAAAATATCTTTATATCAAGTTCATGAGTTCAATTTTTTTTTTATGTCTTACCTGTATTATGTGAAGGGGAAAAGAGAATATACTAAGTTAATCCCATGATCTCAGCATCATATCTTTTGTGATTCATATGAAGGGGAAGAGAATATTTTAAAGTCAAACTTATCATGATTTCAACCTTGGGTACTACATGTATGATATCGGGAGGGAATTATAGAATAGGTCAAGCTTATACGAGTGACTCCTCATATATGTAAATCATCTATATAGCTCAAGTGAGGTTTCTATCATCGTATATTAAGAAAGAGAAGAAGAAGGGATAACATGTATTTTGAGTATCTTTTGCACAAAGCATCATACTCTCATAACTAGAGTTCATATGTTACCTCACTTGCAACTAATGCTGAGATTCACAAAATATGTCACTCAAGCTAGGACCTAACTTAGCCAAAGGATTGACTTTATCATATGGGTCATCTACCCATCCTTTTCTTTTAACCAATTCTCACATATAGATTTGAATCATGCATAAGGACTCAACTCAACACTTGAGAGTAATCTAGTGTAGGACAATTTTTTTTCTACATATCTCATATATTGGAGTCTAGGTCCTATGACCTTCTCCTCGTGGGTCTTACTCTCTCTAGAGTTCACCACATATCTCATCCTACCACTAGACATCCTCCTTGTATAAGAGCTTGAGGCTCATGCACACTCATCTCTATCTTAACTTAACTTATCTTAAGTAAGAAAAGGGAATGTACTCTCATCATCAAGACTTTATTAGATTATCCAAAATCAGGTTCAGACCTCATATACAACTTAGATTTTCATAAAGAACTTATACCTCAGAGATCTAATGTATATAATAATGTCCTTGCTTATATCATCTATCATTCTATCATCTACTCTATTTATCACATATCTTGATAAGGCTCTAGACATCTAACCTAGACTGCTCTCTTCTAGACTGATGTCACTCAATTCACTTAGATTGCATGAACACTAACTACTCTACAATGTGAGGGACACATTTTTATATTTACATATATATAATAAAATATAATATAGTTTTTCTCCGAGAAAGAAGACGTCAGAGAAAACACTCGAGGCTCGAGCCGATTGGAAAACAAAACCAAATTAGCAAAACCGAGTGACCCACACACAGTAGATAGTCTAGTGTCATGTAACCTAGTGAAATGGTAAGAATGAGATGTAGACTAGTGTAGCTACCCAATACATATGAGCTCTATATGGAAAGGGTTTCTCACACTTGTCTAAACCTAGTTCTCGAACATCTAGGTTCTAACTTAGAGGCTAAGTCAAACCTTATTCCTATATAACAACTTACTAAGTTTCTAAGGTTTGAAGTTAAAGGTTCAATTTATTTTTATGTTTCATGGTGAGCAATTGTTAGGTGTAGCTATTGTTCATGCTTTGATACCAACTGTGATGTCCCCGGATTTTGATTTCTCCAAACCCTATTGGGAATGAGATGTCAGAATCCGAAAACATCATCCAATCATATCAGAAAGTGATGCGGAAGCATAATGTGCATACATGAACATACAACCATAACATTTCTCAACATTCAACATGTATATTTACACAGCCTGAATTATTACACAAGATTTACAATTACATATTGAATGAAAATTCTACAATCTAAGAACATGTACGCTAAACTAGGATCTACACAATAGGTACAACCTGAACAGTGCTCACTTCACATCTTTTATCCCACGCTATCTCTGAACCTAAAACATACGTGAAACAACGAATCAACACCCAAGGTGTTGTGCACGTGGGTAGAAAGATACATACTAATATGCTTGCATAATTGAAATAATCTTGAGAAAGAAAGAGTAAAAGAAAACATTATTTAAAGCGATAATTAGGTAAACATTCCTTTTATTGCATTCACTTTGATGCGGTTGTACTACACATACTTGCACTTGACTTACATCTAGTGTGGGCAATTGAATATCATCATACATCTAACATGGGCCAAGGAATCATACATCCATGTTAGGCAACATACATCCACACCAAGCTATGTGCTCTAGTAGCTACAACCCATCATACTCATTTATGTTCTATTTGATTTGGCGAAGTATAACTCATACTAGTTCAACCAAGAAATCATATCCAAATATGAGCATTCAAGGTACATCATATCATTATGCATCCACAAAAACTAGTCATATACTTAATAAAAACCCACGTACCTGAATTCAGAGATCCCTATTTACATTCTGGATCATCTACATATCTGGTCATCACCTGATTAATAACAAAATCATATACTAGCAGCAGATTCTGATCATCTTAACCCTAGTTGTGTTCATTTTAGGGTTTACTTAGGTCATTATGTTATTCTCATGATTACTTGTATTCTTACCTTATATTTATCTTACTGATGTCATTTTCCAGATTATAGTTCACTATCTGAATATTAGGTTCCATATCCTTTTTGTGCACATATTAACCCTAGTTTATATACATTATTCAATTTAGGGTTACAACCCATGTATTAAGGGTCATCTTCATATAACATGAATTCTATGAATATAATTGATCTCAAATTTATATATTATATTCCAGTTACAGATATGATGGTTTTTTGTAAATCTCATCATTTATAGAGCATGTATGCATTTAATACATTATCTTTAGTGTTATTAGCCCTAATTAGCCATATAAATCAAATTATATGGTTTCATACATCAACATGACCATATCTAACATCATATGCATTATAAACATGGTCATGGTCTTATTGACATTTTCCCATAATTTTATATCATCATATGATATTTATTACTCATGAAATAAGTATAAAGCATCTTACATTATATTGTAGTATTTTAAGAATCAAAAGTCTGATATTGAGGTTTCATATTGTTCTACTAATTATTCTGAGAATAACGATACCTTGTTTGCATTTTTCTGATAATCGAGCTAATTACTGTGATTTAATGAAGATCAGGGCATTTACTGAATTATTACCTTTTTCTGGAAAAATCGCGAGTCGTCAGATCCCTACTATGGCCATTGGATGGGCGACATGTAGCCCTCAAGGATGACTCCTTTTTGCCCATATGGGCCGACTGGTCTAAGATTGGCTCGCTGGTTCGTTGCTGGACCGGGCGGCCCCCTTTCCTTCTGTCTCCTTCGACTGATCGCCCAACGCGATGTGTGGTCCGCTTCACGGGCATCACCTGCAGACGCCAGACCCAGGCGTCATCACGGTCTGGGTTCACGATGAAGAAGTGCACCGCGGTCCGGTCTTCCCCTAGGATGGGGAAAAGCAGTAGGCAAACCAACGTAGCTTCAACAATGGTGGCTTACCGATGGAGACTGCTCCCTAACCCAGATGCTCATCGTGATTGAGGACAGAAAGAGGGAGAAGCACATGGCGGCTGGAACCTCGCCGTCCAAAGGAAAATCCACCTCGATCATCGATGAGCCTCACTGGAGTCGAGATTCCAAGGTCGTGGACCCTTCTCTAGACCCTCCACAAGTTTCTGAAATCTTGCCTCTTCCTCTACGAGCTCGAACCTCTACACCGATGGTGGTCCAGGCTGACGGCGGAGGAATAACTAGCTTGGGTGTTTCGATCTTATGGATCCTCTTGCTTCAGAAATAGTATGAAAATGGTCGCAGGTACTCTACGAGGTAGATGACATCGCCTAGATGTGGTGCAGCTGGTCAAAACTCCCCCAAAACACTCGAGCTCCACCATAGGTTGCAGGTTCGATGGCCATCACTGTCCCTTGCACTGAGAAATTAAGAGTGTTGTAGGTTGCGGAAGGGATCTTGATCACTTTTACTTGGTCAGTGCAGAATGTAGTCGTGAAAAGAGCGAGGGACGAGGAGTCGATCTCTCTGGTTCTCACGGATGGAGATGGTGTTAGGGACATAGCTTGGTTCTCTCCCAATACGCCACCTCCCAACCTAAATCTGGGTTTGTTGTAGATCTCCACACTTCTCGGATCTGGGTAACTTGCTAGAGGAGTGTGAGAGGTATTCTAGAATAGATGATCAAGGCTGGGCGGATCGACATATTGCTCTGCAACTCTTCCCGCATTTGTCGGAGGTTGAAGATATTACCTAGCGTCTGATCCTCCCTACTGGTGGCTGAGATCAGGCCACCTCAATATGCTGTGGGCGTGCCTAAGAAAAGGGAATTGTCTAGCGTGACATCAAAATGTCACAGATACTAAATCGTATCACTAAAAGATTAAAGTTCCACCACATATATTTCATTAATGTCCTCAACTTCAAATGCATACATCTTTTTATAGAAATCTTCAAACGTTCTCAAATTTTAAACATAGTCTTATAACATCATAGTGTATCTTCGAACAAAGTTTGAGTCACTAAAATCCATTAATTGGTCATGAAAACTAATTCTCCAAACAACCTTATAATAGGTGCATAAAACTTGAACTCAACGTAGGAAATAATAGCATCCTGATCAGATAAGTTCAACAATACTAGCTATGATGCTAACACCCTAAGGCTTATCAATTATATCGGGTATGAAAGCCCTAAAATCGGGGTCATCATATATATATATATATATATATATATATACTAGTAGTAGTACACGTTGTTTACACGTGATATACATGTCTATTTAATGATTTCTTACGAATATCTACTATGAAGAAATGTCAACATAGTAGCATGGTACCATAAAATTTTATGTCTTTTGATGGTTAGTGGTTGACATTTTAAAAGTAGCAGAACTAAAGGTATGCTACCATAAACAACAACTACATCTGGCATGGAATGCTACTTTGATCGATATTGATGATGCTAAGACATGTCACTTTAATCTTCAAACTAGCTAGATCCATAGAACTTATATGTGAAAAAACTAATGTATCATCATGTTTAATGATCTTTGTTTAGAAAGAAATCTACTTACTATATTTGATTAGGCATTGAAAGGTCAACATAACTAATACATCATTTGCATTTGAATTGTCCTCAAAACAAGAACATTATAGAACAATAATGTATAAATAAAATTAAAAACTACAATATAAAATGAAATTTCTACCATTGATATTAATTGTAATGTAAATACTAACATTGTAATGAGTGCATCCTATTGATAATAGAGGTGGGCATGGTTTGGTCAAGTCTTGTCTAACCCTAAAACCATAGACCAGACCACATATAGTGGTCTAAATTTTCCAAACCAAACTTGACTTCTACAAGGATCTAAACCGAACTTAACTTGATCGCTAAAATGTGGTCAATTTTGGTTAACTTTGGTCCAAAACTACTACGACCTAGTATATACCATTCGCACATTTAAATGAAGATTTAACAATAATCTAATTTAGTTTTGATGTCAAGTTATTGGTGCTCTTTAATAAAATTTAATATTTCAATAACATGAATCAAATATGATTGTCTAAACATTAGATGGATTATATAAATATATATATATATATAGAGAGAGAGAGAGAGAGAGTCAGGCTAGAATACACTCGAGTGTATTCAGAGTAGAATACACTCAAGTACTTTTTCATGATGCAATGTTTTTTTCAAAAATCTAATCCGTTGATCTTCTTAAACATCTTGTGAATAGCTCATATAAAAAATTTGAGCACATTTGGACATTTATAGGTCATGTTATAAAGATTGTAAAAATTATGCATTTCAAATTATTTTTGCACGTCAATTTGTTGCCCTTGGATGAGTGACTTACACTCATCGAAATGGGCTCAAAATGTGCATGTAGCTTAGTTATAGTACGACAATGAAGATCAATGGTTTACATTTTGCAAAAAAATGATCTTGATATGCAAATACATTTGAGTGTATTAATGTGATCTGTACACTCGAGTGTATTCTAGCCTGACTCTATATATATATATATATATATATATATATATATATATATATATGTGTGTGTGTGTGTGTGTGTGTGTGTGTGTGTGTGTGTGTGTGTGTGTTTGTGTGTGTGTGTGTGTCATCTACAACCTTAATGTAAAATTATTTTATTGCACTTATAACAAATATAATGTTGAGATAAATTAAATTGTTTTCATTCAACAAGTAAATCATGAATAGAATAATTTCCTTGATTATATATATAGACATACACATACACATATATCGAGTTGGTCAATTTTGATCTGATCAGTTAACTAGTTGTCCAGACTATGACCAGACCAGCTAAGGATGGTTGAACACTTTACAAACCAGACTTGACCAAAATACTCATCCAAACCCTTATCTATAAAAGTAATGTAAAAAAGTACATAAAGAAGTAATGAAGTGTGTTGCAACATTATTTTTATTTTTTCATTCAATTCATATGTACTACTTGGGATTTCAACATTATATATGTATTGGAAGTGGAGGTATATAAGAAAAACATAGAGGTGAATGAACAAGAACAAATTGCAAATATATTTATAAATTTAAGAAAAATATGCCTTTTTAACTACTGACAACTTTGTGATTCAAATTTAATATATGTATTCATTTTAACGATCTCTAAAAATTACATTATTAATATGGCTAACAGTCACTATTGGTATCTTATTAAGTTGGTGTTGTTATAATGAGATGAATATTTTCTTAAAAAGCACATCCACATTAGTAAGAAGTAGGATTTCATATAAACACTTGATATTAAAAAAAAAAAAAGAATTTCCTCTTAGCCAAAGAAGTCTTCCAAAGCCACCAAATAAAAATAGTGCCTTATACAATACATATATAAACATATATAATTGCACCTAAACTACAAAAAATAAAGATTCCAATCATCCTCATCATTTCTTAAACTACACAAAATAAAGATTCCAATCATCCTCACCATCATCTTTTGTTTCTAGCCATGAGGATGTTAAATACATCAATCCTTCTTTTATATTGAGTCTATTATGAATACATAGTTTCATTGAGACAATAAACTTATGAAATATCTCCTAATAGGATCTTCTCCATGTTAGTGTACTCATGTTTATTCCTATTTATACTATTTCTATCCTATAAAAATAATTTGGAATGGTGCACCGATCAGTCTATTTTATACATGTTTCCCTTTAAAGTGTCCACAACATAACTTTTACTCAATACTTCCCATCCAAAAAATAGGATTTGAATACCACATTTATTTGTTTCTGAAGTCACCTAAGCATGCTTCTCCCTTAAACCAAATATATATATACATCTTTGTAACACATGTTTAGGTTGAGCATGATAATTATTAGCAAAACTTAAATCATAAGATATTGACATCAGATCCATCTAGTTGATAATATCTACCAGAAGTAGTTCAGTAATATTCTCAACCATTTTTCAGTTTCTGGATATATCTTGCAACCAAAAGTTGTAGTCCAATTGTGAAAGCCTTATGCCTCCACAACTATGGAAAACTCCTAGTGCATACTCAAGAATGGATGATAGAAGGTGAACATCATGCTATAGATTATAAATTTATATAATATATTTGCATGATATTATCAATAAAAAAAATAAGTTCATGGGCAATGAAATGAATTACTAAATACAAAGAGTATTTCCTAGCACCAATAGTTGTATAGAATGTTACTTGTGTATACTAAAAAATAAAGAGATATAACTCTAAAATAACCAATATAGCTCACTTGGGACAAAATAATTTGTGTAGCATCCCGGAGAAACAATTTCCATATTAACAAATTTTGTTCTAAGAGACGCACCGAATATGACAATTTTACCAGTCATTTGTTTAAAACTTCCACAATATTGACATTGGAATTTGAAAAAAAAAACAGAAAAAAAAAAACCATACGGAGTTGCATTTTCAAAATGAATGTGCATCTTTACAATGTGGTGTTTTCCATTTCTCTATTTTTCTTTTTATTTTTAAATTTTTTTGATAAAAATGCCCAACAATGTGGTGGTTTCAAATTCATAACCAGCAAAATGCCACTTTCAGTGTGCGGTTCATCACAAAGTGTGCTACATGGAAAAATGTTTTTGTGGGTTCTACGCAAGGAGTTATTTTAACCAAGTATGTCAAACTAATTCTTTTAACTATAACTACCCATTTAAAATACACATTGTCTTTCACATACTCATTTCAACATGCAGCGTACGTAGCTTATTTGCAAAATTCAAATTATAGATATTAACACTGAGTCCATCGAAACGAAGATAGTAGTATACATACCTTTTTGGCAAAATCCGCAACTAATGTCAGGAGTATATTGTTGTGTTTTTTCAATTGACTAGTAAACTCACATGTGCACATGCACATAAATTTAGAAATATGTTGGATTTGCATGTACGTCATTAAATAGAATTCAATTTTACTTTAAATATCAGTTTTAAATGAAATTAGATCTAATAAATTTGGCTAACAGTTGTTGGACAAAATAACATCTCATTTGAATGAAAATTTTAGCTTGAACATGATGACATTTCTACATAACATTTATGTTTATAAAGAAACAAGTTCTTGTGTATGACACATAATACTACACAACATACATTTGTCTATATCCGTGTAGTATGCTACTTTGAGGCATGAATCAAGGCAAGTTATACAAGTGAGATTTATATTGTGAACTACAAAGTGACGTCTCATATTGTGTGACTTTGTTTATTATTTTACAATAACAAAATAGTGGATTTCATAGAAGCAAGTAAATAAGAAATATTATATTCAATGTAGCATATCTTAATGAACCATGTTAATGTACTTATTTTTATAAGAACATTTTTTATCTTCAAGTTTGTGATCTATAATAGTCACTCCAATATCTAAATATATAGAAATTAAAATACTATAGTATATACCATATACTCACTCTTATTATTTGAAATTAAGTCAATCCCCAAGTATGACATACAAGCTATTAAAAGTAAGATATACTCATGGTATATTTCTTATCAATAAACACTTCATCCATACATATGAAATTGTATATACTAATGTTTTACATGGAGTTTTCCAAATCATTGTGTGCGGATGACAAGGATGGCACATGTAGATGGTGATGTGGCCATATTAATGATGTGCAAATGGATGAACAAACCTTCCTAGCCTAATCGTGCATGATCTATCTTCAAGCGGGTATGTTGTCTCTAACTTGTTTCTGGTTGATGTCTGTGTTCATCGTACTGTTCGTCGAGTTGAATGATTGAGGGAAAGGGAGGTTGAGATATCACCATTGTGCATTTGGACATCAACAAAACAAATGGAGTGTACTTAATTCCCAAGAACATGGTGAGGGATTAATAATCAACAACATACCTACTAATCAAGCAACAGAACAGTCACATCATTACCTTGAAATTTGATCTTTCCTTCCCTTTATTCCTTCCTTTGAGGATCTTGACTCCATGTGGCTTCCCCATTTCCCTCGAAAGGTGAAGAAATATATGTTTACTTTTTAGTCGTCCTTTCTATTTAGGCATCTCACCTCGCCCCTTTGTTGTATATTGCCTACATATAGAAACAGAAAAATGTGTAAACAATATTCATGTTCATGAAGTTAGGGGATACTATCATGTGGGAACTGAAAAAGAAACATGGGAGAAGAGAGAAAATGATTTGTTTTTTTGTTTTTGGAAGGTCAGAAGACTTGAAGAAGCTCTTTATTAGGAGACACATAGACATTGTCCTTTTCGGTCTTGGTGTCCCCATACATAGGTCATCGTATTAAGGGCCATTGATGGTATTTTTACATTGAGAGAATGATGAGGAAGAGACTATTGATGATGTTTCATATTTGAGGGAATGATGGAGGTAAGGATAGATTATGATGGTTGGTTGGGCTTTAGTATGGAAAAATAGATATGGAAGATGTGGGTGGTTGGTTCCAAAGTTTCAGTTCAGGAAAGATAATGTGAGTGAGTAGGAGAAGTTATTGGATATTAGGGTGCATTTATTACATGGTGAATCATGGGGAGGGGAACGATGACGAAAAAAATGTTGTTTGGTTGCCATGGTGATAAGGAATTGTGTGAATCCATGGTGAAATTTGATCAATTTTTGTCACAATGGAAAACCATTGTGAATCATGGTGAAAGAAGCTTCTTTCAAAACTCCACTACTTATATAAACACATATGTAAAAAAATGTTCTAATAAATATGATTCATATTTGTGTAGGGTATTTTTTAGAAAGAATTTTTTCCTCACCATCCCTATAACCACATAACAAGAAACACTTTTATATTTTTTTCATTCCTATCTCTATCACCATGCACATATTACCAAACAACCCATTTTAACAATTTCTCCATCACCGTCCACTTTCCCATTACCATCACCGTCCTTATCACCATAATTTTTTTACCACATACCAAACATAGACATTGGGCATAGATTGAATGATATAATTAGTGGGAAGATGGGTTTTCTTGGTCAAAGGTAACCTTTTACGTGTGTTATCTATTTTGAATGGAAAAAAGAATGCAAAGTGGAATCGCCAAAGAGAGAATATAGGTTGTTTTGATGGACTCTGAATTTTAAAGACAAAAAATTGTAGTGATAAAGATGAAAAATGAAAGAAAAATGTAAGAGCAAGAGACGATGGAGTAGATAAAATATGAAGTGAAGTTTGTTTGCGGGGTATTTAAAAATAAAACATGTAATAATCTTTGATTGTGAGGTTATCGAAAAGAGAAGAAATAGTTATATACATCAAGGAATCATTTTGTAAGCTAGATATTAGTGAGAGTTACTGTAAAGAGATTTTATGAACAATTATGGAAATGAGGAGTCAAAATGGGGAGTGAAGAGGGAAACAAGAAAATTAATCATGATTGTGGATTTTTTCGTGTGTTTAGTAGAAGGGAGGAGAAAGTTATTCGGGAGAGTGGGGAGTTGATAAGTTGACATTTAAATTAGATAGAAGAGAGAGAAATATTAGCGTGAGTTTTTATAAGGTGTTATTTCTTGAAGTAATTTGTTTCGATAACAATGGGGGATTCATAACTGTTAATAACGAGATGAGGGGGTTAGAAAATTAATGGTTATAACAGGGAGTCACGAAAGGGTGGGGGTGAAGAGGGGACACAAAAACTAATCGTGATTGTAGGTTATATTTGCTTAATTTTCCTTGTAGTTAGTCGGGAGAGAGGATAAAGTTGTTGGGGAGAGTGGGGAGTCGATAAGTTGTCACTAAAATTGGAAAAAAGGGGAGAGAGAAATATTAGAGTGAATTTGATAAGGTGTTGGTTCTCGAAAGGATTTGTTTCAACGGTCATGGGGCTGATCGTTTTATGTGGGGAGGAAAACATTAAGAAAGAAGAGAGAAATATTCGAATTTTAATAGGATGAAGGAGTAACAAAATTGACAGTTTAAGGGAGAGGAAGTGGTGTGGGCTTGTTTCATAAGAAAAGAGGAAATTTGATTAACAAAATAGATACACCCTAAAAAAAAGAGTCAATAAAAATGCTGGATTTTGAAAAGGTTGAATCTGATTAGTTGGCCGCGTATATTGTAATTTTTTAGTAAATTCACTCATTTTATAATAGTATAGATGTATAATAAATCGAAATTCTACAGTGACACCAAAGACTTGAAGTTAACTCTAAAACTATATGAATTCAAGAATGGATCATATGTTCACATATATCCAAGTACTTCACCACTTAAATATAATAAATGACATATTTGAAAATGTTCAAGTTGATGTTATATGTAAAAAATTTAAGATGCCGTCAAATGGTACTAATCTCATACGGTATGGTTCGTTGTTGAATAATCTGTTACCCTCCCAATTACCAAAAATCGTGCACTATTAGATTATTGACATGATATGTGCCAAGCCACAAAATTTAATATTCCTTACCTTAACTGTACATAACTGCTAGATAGTTTACCTTGTACATGAGAAGCGGAGACTTCATGTGTCAGTCCAGCAGTATATGTTGCAATATTTTTGTAGTGTTGGTAACGGTCGTATTAGAAGGGGCATACGACTGATGTTATTACTGGAAAGACACCTCCAGAAGATATTCTGGACTCAACATGATGGTTTCACTCGTGACTAAAGCAACGTCGGCGTACCACCTCTTATTGCAAGGACCGAGATAACATCTGAAAGCCTACAGAAACAATATGAAAAATTGTTATGACAGTATATGAAAAAATAAAAGCAATTTTGTCAAAACCCGAATATTACCCGAATAAAAGATATCTACGTCCTTCTAGCTCTCGGGTAAAGGTCCAGCAATATTACCCTCGATGCGGCTTTAGTGTAAAAAGCACAATATCAATAATGAAAACTTTTGTTAGATTTGTACTCAGTGAAACTTACAAGATGTCTGGTAGAGCATGCATCATCACACTCTGGGGGAAGTTACGATAAGAGGAAGGAGATATAATTGATACAACTTCTTCACAGAACTATTAGTGTGGAGACGATGATGACAGAGCCACCTTGTCAATGATCTATCCGTCTGCTAGAGACACCTTGCAACAACCAAAGTTGGATTTTTGAAGCAGTCGTATGCTTCTGTTTATCACATAGACCAGAACATATCAACCTATCCCTGAGTTACATCTTTCTGGCAAGTGATGCCCAAAAATATCTATCTAAACCGTCTATTGCAGTAGGTTTATTGGCAGGTCTCCCACGTTGTTTCCTGTTGCGTAGAGATAGGAAGTAAGTTGCGGAATACATGAACTTTCTGTTCCTACGAACATGGTACAAGCATGATATTGAAGAAGAAAATTTATCAACAATAATGAGGTAAACCATCATCTAACATAGAAAAGAATAACATTCTGAAAGCACACAGCACAGTCATATTCTGTTCATCAGAGATGAAGTAGTAAGTCAAGGGAAGCCGTGTAGGGAAAAAATGCTCTGACTGAGAGATCTCCTGGAAGTCGTGAACTACACAGGCATCTATGTGCCAGTAAAGTGCCTATTGCGGCCCTATCTGCTCCAACTAGATCCTCTACAGACCGTCCAACTGCAAGCAAGCACCGGAAAACAGTAAAAATCGCTAATAAAAAACAGTTACTACCACCAAACTACTGAAAAATACAAACAAAAAAGGAAAATACAATTGCACTCATTTTGATCTGAGAACATATCTGTGCATCAGGTTTGCTATGAAGTCGCAAGGGGGTCGCAGTCAATGAATGCTCCCCAGACAAAGTCCACATTGGCCGCAATGATGACTCAAATGTGGATGTGGGCGCTCCCGCGAGGACACCACCTTGACCTTACAGTGCAAGGGGTGCTCTGACACCACCTCATCTGTGTGGCTCCTCTGTTGCATGGCACCTCCACTTCCGACATCGTTCCTGGTACGTCGTTTGGGCGGTGGAATGGCAAGGCTGAGGAGAGCTTCGGCGGGAGAAGAAGCATAGCTGAGTATGACACCATAACTAAATCTGCAGCCATCGTGATCTGACTATCCAAGATATATTTCGTGCGTCTAAGCATGAATACAACGGAACCAAGACAGATGTGACTTGCAAAAGTTGGAAAATGATGAAAAAACAGAGTAAAAAAACCAATAACAAATGCAAGGGTTTATAGGGATAAAAGTGGGGTTTCGTTGGGGAGAGGAACTGGGGGTGGGAGTCGGCTGACCGAAACGTAGGTAGCGGGATGCAGTTATACGAATGTAGGAGGAACACTCATAATAGAAGTGGGGTTTTGTTGGGGAGAGGAACTGGGGGTGGCAGTCGACTGACCGAAACGTAGGTAGCGGGATGTATTTATACGAACGTGGGAAGAACACTCATATTTAACCCATTGGACGTGTGGGTCAGTTACCATGAAATAAGGGGACTGCATTTCTACACTTTGAATTTTGAATTTTAGACCGTGAGATGAGTGTTTTTACACGGTTGAGATAGTGAGATGTGTGATTAATGGATAGCCATCATGGCACGGGTGGTTACAAATACACCAATTGTGGCGCCACTCCATGCACCATTCACAACACAACTAATTCATTTTTTTGAAGTAAAAAAAGATGAAAAAACGTGAGAGCAACTTGAGTGAAGGAGAGTGCAAGTTTTTGCCACGTTGGCAAAACCGTGGTATGTGATTGGTCAATATGACTTTGGGCAGGTCTATTTGAACTGAATGCAAAACTCGCTCTTTTTATAGTAGTATAGATTGATGGCAGAAGCGATGGTTGTCGCTATCGACGTCAAAACAGACTACAGCTGTTCGGAGGACGCAATCAGACGAGGTTTCAGTAGGCACAAGGATCAATTAAAAGAGATTCTTGAACCGAAAATGATCTGATCACGCTCGTTTCCATCACGCGCAGCTGTTACGCGCGGCACTTGGTGGTTTCACGGATGAAAAAACCGGAGACCCCTTCAATAGCCAGTTTATTGTACGTCGGGTCCACCCAAAACGCAGCAATGCATTTAATGCTACAGCGACAGGAGCAGTTGGGTGATTTTGGTGGGGGTAAAAATAAATTTCAGATGATGACATAGTGGTCTTTAATTGGATGAGTTGGTAGAGGGTGGATAATATGCAAATAAATTTATTTTACTTATAACTTTTGGACCGTGATGAATTTTTTGACAAAATAAAAACCATTAAATTTGTTATGAAAAATGCAACCCAACAATGCGTCGTTCGGCTGAGCGTTGAAAGCTGACGCTCTCCACTGCGTCAAAATGACGCGGTGGGGTTCACACTATTTTGGTCGTTGTTGGCCGCTTGCACAATATGGGAAACAACAATTATCCATCGTTTAATCCAACCGGTGTTAGGGAAGCCCGCGTTTGAACTGATCGTACGCTGCCCAGACTGCCCGGTCGTTCCTCGACGCAACCTGACGTTTTGCCAAACGGTGTACAAGACTAATATTGATATATTTTTAATAAAAAATGATATTAATAGGGTATTCTGGGTGTCAATGAACTATTTTGGACGTCAATTAACCATCTTTGGGTGTCATTAGTCATTTGGGCATCGTTATAATTTTATGTGTCAATGAACCATTTTGGGCACCATTTTAAACTTATGGATGTCAATGAACGATTTTGGACATCAATAAGCTTATTTGGGCGTCATCTTTATACTTTTGAGTGTCAATTAATCATTTTTGGGTGTCGGTGAGATAGGAATTAGCGCTCGCGGGGGCTGTGGCGTGAGCGTCGCGGTTAGGGTTTCTCTGCATGTGGTGGCTGGCTTGGGGGAGGGGGCTCCGGCCGCCGGTGGGCGCCGCCTCGCTCCCCCTAGGCCTCTTCTCGCTCGGCGGCGCATAGGATCTGGCTACAGGAGTCGGGCATCGTCAAATCGTGGCTCTCGGCGGATCCCCTTGACTCCAGCGTTGGGGCTTCAGGTCCTTCCGGTCCTGTTTTTCCGTAGCGCTGGTGAGAGGCTATTCGGTTTTGGCCGGCGATTGGGGGCCAAGCGGTGTTTTGGTGTGCCCCAAGCGTGAGCGGTTTGTCTATCCTCTTCCTGCTACCAAGTTCTACGGCGCCGGGCTCCTCCTCCCTATCTTCTTCTTCCTTTTCGCGCTTTAGTTTAGTTGTTTGTTATTGGCCGGTGGTTGTACTCAGTCTGGTTTCTCACCGTTTAATCGGTGTTTGTTACTCGTCGTTCCATCGACGTTTTGTGTCTCTCCTTCGTGAGAGTGTCGTTGCTTCTAGTCTCGGCTAGAGCTCGGATTTTGATTCAGATTAGATATGATGCTTTACTGTATGTCTCCGCGTGTAGAGGTGAACTCCCGTTGGATCACAGGTCTTAGACTGCCCTTTGTCTGCAAATGTATGCTCGTGTTGAAGGAATCTCTTAAGGAAAGTTGTTTATATCAGCATCGAAGAAAAGAGATCAATGCAGAAATGTCTTATTCGCATTCCAATATGAGTTTTTGTAAGATTATGGGTGTGTCCATGATCATTGTATGTTGTGATGGTTGTTCTCTCTCTCTATGTAGATGCCGTATGGCTAAGTGATGTATTTAATCTGTTTTGCTCTAAAAAAAATCATTTTTGGGTGTCAATAATCTTTTATGGGCGTCGTAGCATCTAAAAATACTTTATTTGGGCGTCATTTTAAACTCAATTAATCATCTTTGGGTGTCGTTAGCTATTTATGGGTGTCGTTATAATTGTAGGTGTCAATGAACCATTTTGGGCGTCATTTTAAACTTCTAGGTGTCAATGAACCATTTTGGGCATCAATTACCTTATTTGGGCATCATCTTTATACTTTTGGGTGTTAATTAACTATTTTTGGGTGTCAATAACCTTTTATGGGCGTCGTAGTATCCAAAAATACTTTATTTGGGCGTCATTTTAAACTCAATTAAATATCTTTGGGTGTCATTAGCCATTTATGGGCGTCGTTATAATTGTAGGTGTCAATGAACTATTTTGGGCGCCATTTTAAATTTTTGGGTGTCAATGAACCATTTTGGGCGTCAATTACCTTATTTGGGCGACATCTTCATACTTTTGGGTGTCAATGAACTATTTTAGACATCAATTAACCTTTTTTGGGCGCCGTAGCATCCAAAAATGCTTTATTTGGGCATCATTTTAAACTCAATTAACCATCTTTGGGTCTCATTAGCCATTTATATATGGGCGTCGTTATAATTGTAGGTGTGAATGAACCATTTTGGGCTCCATTTTAAACCTATGAGTGTCAATGAACCATTTTAGACGTCAATTACCTTATTTGGGTGTCATCTTTATAATTTTGGATGTCAATGAACTATTTTAGACTTCAATTAACTTTTTTTAGGTGTCAATAACCTTTTATGACCATAACATCCAAATACTTTATTTGGGCGTCATTTTAAACTTTTAGGTGTCAATGAACCATTTTGGGTGTCAATTACCTTATTTGGGCGTGATCTTTATACTTTTGGGTGTGCAATGCACCATTTTGGGCGTCAATTAACTATTTTTGGGCGTCAATAGCCGTTTATGGGCACCATAGTATCCAAAAATGGCAAAATAGTGTCCAAAATTGATTAAATCGTTGTTTTAGTTGTCGATACCTTATTTGGCAAAATAGCGTCTAAAAATGATTAAATAGTTATTTTAGTTATAGATACCTTATTTGGGTGTCATCTTTATATTTTTGGGTATCAATGAACCATTTTGGGCGTCAACTAAGCATTTTTAGATGTCAATAATTATTTATGGGCGCCATAGTTGGTTGTCAATTAACCTATATATATCATTTTTGTATTTTTTACTCAAAATATGTCAATATTAGGCTTGTTAGATTGCATTTTTCACAACGAAAATAACGATTTTTGTTTCATTAAAAAATTCTTTACGGTTCAAAAGTTATAAACAAAACAAATTTATTTGTCTATTACATAATTTTTTAAAAATCATACAATCAGCGGCTGCCACGTGGTGTGATTTGGTAGCTGGTTTGAAACCATTGTTACAAGTTGTCACTTGTCGGGAAAGGAATTGGGAAAAGGAAAGGACTGCGAAGGAGAAAGTGGTATTGGGAGTGCGCGTGATGCGCGTATACGAGCTTGAGCGTGATGGAATTTTAGTCCTTCTTGAACTGTCTATATGAATTGCTCTAGCAGCGGTCTACTCCATGCGTTGGAATGAGTTACCCAATCGATGGCTGCCAGGGGCGTAAGCAGAAAATCTAAATAGGTGGAGGGGGACTGAGTTAGAAGGACTCAATATTAACTACAATGGGGGTGATTTTTATGAGATCTAAAAAAAATATGTTGTAAGTGAGATTGAAATCTGGGTAACTTGCCTACAAACAACACTCAAACACCAATACAACTAGAAATTTACTTGATGTTACATCTAAAAATGTGTTACATATACAATATTTGGCTATATTAATAGATGTTTAAATATATGTATTGTGATTTGGGAAGGGGGACTTCAGCCCCGCCCCACCCCGGCTGCTTACATCTTGTGAAACATGACTTTTTATAAAAGTAACCTGTAAGTGTTAGAAACGATTTGAATGAATAGTAGAGTTAAGAAGATCCTTCAAAAGAAAGGCCTACGTTTTTGCCACTGGTACAATTGTTGGAAACATTATCGTCAACAAGTGAAAGATATACGATCGTGGCGTTGTCATGGTTGTAGAATTGCATCGTTCAGTGGCATATATGTGCATGAAAGTCTATGCTTGTAGTATTCTTTAACCGACAGCTTTATCTTAGTGCTCACAATGATGTAGGAGTTAGGAAGTTGGAGCATAGGAAATCTTCACGGCCCCCTATTTTTTGTTCTGTCAGTGTTAAGGGCGATAAAATTGCCAAAGTGGATAATGCCTTACGGTGGAGAGAGGATATCGCGCACTAAATGATCATATGTTTAGTTCATTGCAACGTTTGACGACCAAGCATACAATTTCAAGCGGCATGGACGAAAACTTTAACGAGCATCATTGAGGCAATTGTAAGAACTTGATTTGAGTGACGACATGTCTCGGTACTATCTAACAACAGCAAAAGGACATATCTCGTGGGAGGACGACACCTTCGACATGTGATTTTCGACAGTCAAACAACCTGGGGAATACACATTCGTGGATGAACAAAACAGACGATCATATAATCATATTCATAGTCCACATAATGGACTGGCCACTGAGGATGAGTACAAGATAGGCATCCCCAAGCAGTGGGTGGACATATCACAAAAGATGATCATCCATGTCGTAAAAGACAATATCTCCCGCGAGTTCATGGATGACAACGTCACAGCTGTGCCTGCAGGCTCCACCTGGGACGGCAAACGGCAAGAAATAATAAGATCTGGAAACAACTAAAGTTAGGACCAATGTTCCGTTTATCCACAGGTGCCACCTCCATGCTTGTGGTATTCGTCAACTGAGGATATCTATTGATCGTCAATTTTGTTTGTCCAGCCAGCAAACAAGTCTTCGTTATTTCGAAAGTCTGCTTATGGTACCAGCAACTATTGATCGTCAATTTTCTTTGTCCAACCAGCAAGCAGTCTTTGTTATTTTGGAAGGCACAACCATGAACTGGTACCAGCAAACAAATCGTCATTGGTCTGTTGGTTTCATACATAAACCCGGTTCTGCAGCGCACACACTTGGGAGAATTATGGCGGCATATTTATATGGATAAAAGCTTGACGGTTAGGTTAAGGTGCCCTAGTCAAATAAGCAATTAACAGACGGAAATAAATTGTTTGTCCATTTTTATTCAGGACTCCAACCAACATCGGTAATTAAGATGATATAAACGAAATTTTGACGTCTAGTAGAGCAAAATAGAAGATTGTAACATCACATGATTTGAGACCTTGGATGAAATAATCTCAAAAGAATGATTGTACTACCCATATCTCCAAGTTGCACTTTCTTTTCATGAATTCCATCATTAAAGAACTTTGTGGTTAAGCGTGCTCAACCCAGAGTAGTAATAGGATGGGTGACCAGTCGGGAAGTTTATCATGCATTCCGCGTGAGTGAGACAAAAGTTCGCAGTTAATGCTAGTGGTAGTCTACGGGGTCAGTCTTCATTTTTGAAATTCTACTAGAGTCTTGCGCAGTAGGCTCGGTCGTTACAAATGGTATCAGAGCTAATTTCCCTCCTGTAGGTGGGCCCACATGGATTTGTGACATGTCAGTCTTTGAGCTGTGTGGTCCTTGTTGGAAAACGCTATCCGAGTTGATGGACCACCCTTACACTCGTAGTATCCAGGCATGTGGAAAAGGTTATCCGAGTTGATGGAGTCATCGTTTCATTGTTAGTCGTGATCAGGAGTTTGGTGTATATGGGCATTTGGGTCTACACTCAAATGAGAAAATATTATGAGGCCATATAATTGAGCCTTGATGAGGACATCAAATAAAATGATCTTAAAAGGAATGATTGGACTACCCATATCACCAAGGTGCACCTCCTTTTTAGGAAGCCCATAACTAGAGAACTCTATGGTTAAGCATGTTCATCCCAAAGTAATACTACAATGAGTGACCAGTCGGGATATATATATATATATATATATATATATATATATATATTGTTCATTTAATACCCACGCGGGCACTTTAGCATTGCTACCCATTTCTAAAGATGCAATGGCTGTTTTGTAATTATTGAAAACTTTATTTCCCAACTCCCGCTTCATTTGATTCACTACTACAGAATACGCCTTTGGCGTCGGTTGTTTAACCCCCTTTGGCGACGGTTTTCAAGCGACGCCTATGTGGGCGCCGCTAAAGGTCAAATTCTTCGGCGTCGGTTTTCTAACCGACACCTATATGATCTATAGGCGTCGGTTATATATAGTTGGCCGATGTCTATAGGGTTCGCGCCACAAAAAAGGGCACCACCTAGGACACTTTCTGCGTCGGTTAACAACTGAACAACCGACACCATACTCCCAGACGACACGGCCGTGCTTCGCTGCACGGCCGTGTTTAGTACTATAGGCGTCAGTTTTATACGAATAAGCGATGCCTTTTCCACCACGGTCGTACTTTCCTGCACGGTCGGGTTGTTTGTCATATTAGGCGTCGGTTTTTATCTAATAACCGATGCTTTAGGCCTTTGATGACGGTGTTTTATAAATAACCGACGCCTATACTTTAAATTTTTTTTTTCTTATCAGTTTGCAGGCCTGCTGTGGCTGGTCAGCAGGATGAGAACCTGCAGTTCAGTTTTCTGAACTGCAGGTTTATGACATCCATTGATATCAGCCTACAAACATGCCACAAACCTGCAAAATCAACAAATATTTTTTCACACAAGTAGATACATTCAGACATCAATTCAATTCTAACATTCACACATGTAGAAACATTCAAATACACGTAGAAACATTCAGACATGTATAAACATTCAAAAATATTCATTTACAAAATATCATTCAGCATCGCTATCAGCATCCCAATTATATCTTACAATCGTCACTGCTTGTATGGCTTTTGCCCATTCTTCTCTTATTTCATTTAATACTTCCATCGTATATGGAGCATGTACATTTTTTAAGCGTTTACCTATAGTGTGGTCAGTTTTAAACACCTGCAAAGAGAATGATGTATATATAAGTAATAATATAAAAATAAGATTGATATATTTCATACTAACTAATGAGACTATATATAATACCTCATGTATGGTATTAATATCCAATGAGGCATGTCGGATAATCATCTGCATAAATCGCATCACATAGTATGTGCATGCCCAGGCGTTTTCTTATGTAGTGCACTATAAATTGAAATATACAAAATATTAAAAAATACAACTAAGCACAGTTCACATAAATAATATATACATTGGAGTCGGGAATTTACTTTTATGTTCTCCCAAATTATTGGTTGGTTCTTTCTCCTTGGGACATTTCCTCCAGCATTTTTGAATGCATCTAAACCCCTACATGTTAATGTAACACAGTAAATTGCATAATGAAATAGTAATGTAATAACATATGTTAACAGATATAAAAATGAAATATTTCTCACCAGAATAATGGCATTCTCATTACGTGTCCAATTTTAGTGTTCAATATACTTCCCGTAGGATCTAGATAATAAACAGTGAATGTCCCGGGGACAATAACTAGTAACTCTCAATGTCTACCGCTAGAGGTACAAAAGTTAAAAATTAATAACTCAAAATGCACAATAAAAATGGAATTTTCTTAAGTCCAAATTATAAATAAAGTAAACTTACTTGACATTGAATGGAGCTATTATTATCGTCTTCTTTTGCTGACCGAAAATTGTAAAAGCATCTATACAGTATTGTTGAACACTATCAGGGTCTTTAGCTACCATACTAATCAATGATGGAATCAAAAATCCCACATGATCAAATGCAAATTGTTTGCATTGATCTCTGACTAAGTAGCTGCAAAACATGTATTATGTATGTATTAATATATAAGAAACCAGATCACCAGATCTTACACAAGTTATATGGATGTATAAACAAGATCTCACCTTATCCATGTCTCTATCATTGATGTATTCAGCCAATCATACATAAACAGCTCAATAATATCTTGTATAAATAAAGAGCTATCGTATGATTGACCTGCATAATCTGCTTCGAGAAATAATTATAGGGCAATGTATATTATGTTCCTGTAGCCAACATGCCATTCCCCTACAAGCAGGACCTAACGGGTATTTTAGGTCAGTTGGAACCCAACTTGGTAATGCAGGAAGTAGAGGTGGAGGCCTAGGTGCTCCGAGTGTCTTCTTTTTAACCTGTATATATAATTTCAGATCAGTTGACCTCATATATACACATTAACAATATAAAGTAACGTAAATTTATCTTACAATTTCAGTAGTGTAGACGACATCTGCATTGGGCCACAATATCACCCCGCCTTCTGCCTCAGTAAGTGTATCAATATCTGGGTGGGGATATGGCAATGTAGCTTCCCTCCAATCGGGTAACACACATATCGGGCTCACACGAATGTAGCCTTGTGTCATTAGAGTCCCGTGAAACATTGCCCCAGGAAGGGACGGGTAAGCTTGCGCCTCTACAACAATATAGTCTTGCATTCTTAAGCGGCATGGCTTCAATGCCTACAAATTTACGTAAAGAATATTATACATATATACATATCATCTTGAAAAGACTAGCTACAATGTCATAAATAATATTTACAGCAGACGTGTTAGGCGGTGGGTCTTCAGGATTACTTGTAGTATGTACATCAGGAGAAGAGTGGGTTGTCATAGGCTGATTGGAAGCCTGAGATGCCTGCCACCGCAACAATTCTTCCTTGTCCTTCTCAGCAACTATATCATTGACCTTTTTGGCAACTATATCCTCAACTCTCTTATTCTCCTATACATGGATAAAAGAAACATTAGCTTCTTATTATTGAATTCCCTTTTGCAGTAACATTCTAAAAAAAGAATAGGTTACCTCTTCTTGTGAAAGTCCCACTCTGGATTTGCGTTGGGATGGCCCAAAGAATGCTTTGATGCCCACACCAGCGTCTGCACCCCTAATACGTCCAGGATGCTCTAGGTTACCCAGAGCAACTGTCAATTCATCCCTTGTGCCCTGAGGGATGAACGTGCCTTGTTTCCTCTGCTCGTGCAGCTCCCGCTAATCACCATCAACAGAAATTGGTAAGTTAACACTACAAATAATCAATATTCAAATGATTGCTCTAAGAGTTGTATTTTACTATTTTTGCAGCCGCCTCAGCAGTTACGGGCTTCTTTATTTCACCCTTCTTGTTTTGCCTCCCATCTATCCAGATATCATGGTGAGGCATGGGTGTGGCAGACTCCTGAGTAGGAGCAGACTCCTGAGTAGCCGCAGATTCCGCATGTAGTCTTTGGCGAACGCTTGCATAGCCCTTTGGACCCATAGTGTGGTCATGCACATTCAGTGCACGCCTTGCTTTTTGCGTGTCACTGAGGGCCTAGTTAGTATGCACATTAATGATTTGGTTAGTAGCACTAAATGTTAATCTTGAATAGGTGAATACCACGTATATTAATTAAATTGGGAGTGACGCCTAATACCTTGAATTCTTCAGATTTTCTTGAAGCAACAAAATTGTCCCAATCTTCTTTGTCCAAGAAGTTCCACTGTTCAAGGGCTGACTTCTTCTTCTTATCACCATCTTTTATGTATTCTCTGTTGAGATTTGTCCTATAGTTCCTAAGCATCTTTCCAGCGCGTTGCATCACGCTTTTACGATGCAACTTCTCATCCAATGCAAACAGATTCTGTAAAATAGAATTCTTATTAACTAGTCTCCAAAAATAGAATTGCAAATAATATAATTTGTAATCTACAAAATAGAATTGCAAATAATAATAACTCACACATAAATCCTTCCATATCAAGTCTTTCTTCCCCTAAGGAACTTTATGACAATTATCATACTTAACACCACAATGGCTTCGAGTGACACACCCAAGATAGTTTACAAAATTATTGCGGTTCACTCCAATTGCATTTCCTCCATTATCAAACTCCACAACTAATTTGGATCCACTACCACTTAGCGCTATTAACTTCTTCAACAGAGTGATGCCCCTTTTCTTGTTAAGTGTTTGGTGTTGCGCATCAAGTTGCTCCAGTGCTTCAGTGGGTACATGTGCATCATCAACCTAAAATTTGACAAAAATAAACACACTGAATTAGCGCAATATAGAAATATGGGATATATGACATAACTAGAAGATAATGAATTTTATAGAAATACAGGATATGTTTTTAGAACTTACATTGGTATCCTCGCCATGCTCGTCGTGGACAGCATGCTCATCATGGACTTCATGCTCATCATGGACATCATGCTCATCATGGTCAGCCATCTGAAAATGTCATTAAAAAGGCAAACATTTAGAATTTGTATTAACTAGAAGATAATGAAACATCAAATCTGAAAATGATCTAAAATCCAAAGCCCTAGAATGGGTCAAGTTCAAGTCAAAATGGCTACAAGTGTGCGTTTTGGGTTTTCTATGTAAACGGCCTTAGAACATCTATGTAATCACTTGTAATGATGAATTGACTTGTAACTTAGAAGAGAAAAATGATTGGGATAAATTTCACCAAGTGCTAATCACTTTAAATGCAAATTAGAAAATGGATTACAGGCACTTGGTCGGTTGAGTTTTCCTGGATTGAAACTCGACCGATCATCCTTGGTCGATTTAGCATTTGTATTAACTAGAAGATAATGAAAAATCAAATCTGAAAATGATATTGATATTAAAAAAGCAAACATTTAGCTTTAATAAAAAAATATAAACATACATGCCTCTAAAATTGTGATCTTTTATCAATTAACAATCCTTCATTGTGATCTCCGCGCACATATAAGTCATCATTAGCTTCAATATTTTGTGGAGTTGGCAATCCAACAGAGAATGGACTGGAGTCATCATACTTATCATAGTACTCTTCTTCATCTATAGGATCTTCAATGAACTGGTTCGTTCACATCTACGTCATCAGAGGCAATTTCTTCTTCTACCCAAGCACTGCTATCGACATCTACTGGTTTCGAGTTTGAAATCTCTCCATGCCAGTTCCATTCTGTATAGCCTTGTACAATCCCGTTGTACATGACATGACTTTTGATTTCCTCACCAGTGTTGACTTTCATGTTGTTACCGCAATGCCTACATGGATAGTAGAACCTATCTGTAGGTTTTTTCCTATGTTCCTCGACAAATCTAATAAACTGATCAAGACCACATATAAACTCTGGGGTGCAGCGATTGCGAATGGACATCCATGATCTATCCATTCTATGATCAAAGAGAAAGCAAGTATATATTAGGACAAGATTAGGGTATACATGCACTTACATCCTATCCAAGATTTACTCCTATTACAGTCCCAAACCGGGGACTATCCAAGATTTACTCCTAATGTGTAAATCTTGGACGGGTTTCTAGGCCAACAAACACATGTGATGTCATTCTTATATATAATAAATGTGTACCACCTATCCCATCCTTGAACACCTAATCTCACTAGTAAGTGTATAATGTGTATTGGGTTTTCAAGAAAATTTCGGCAGCATTTCCCCGCTGTTACTTAGAGAACAAATGGGGAAATGCTACCGAAATTTTCTCGAAAACCGAATACACATTATATACTTACATCCTAAGTGAGATTAGGTGTTCAAGAACAGTCTCAAACTGGGGACTATCCAAGATTTACTCCTAATGAGTAAATCTTGGACGGGTTTCTAGGCCAACAAACACATGTGATGTCATTCTTATATATAATAAATGTTAGGGTTTAATCAAATCAAATTAGGATGCTAGAATGGACAAGTTTAAATCTTATTTCAGCATGCATCAAAATTTACTGAATTAGGTCAAGCATTAGTATTAGAAGCACAAATATATGCAAGCAAAAGATTTGTTTGAATCCTAGAATTTACATAAAGCATTACATATAGATTTTTTTCATATACTTACCAACAGCAAACACGGCCGTGGCTGTGTTGGCCTACCACGGCCGTGGTAGGCCATTCTTCTCAGTGAAAGAAGTAGAACACTAACTAGTCTTTAACGAAATTAATTGATTATTTAGTCGGGAAGAAAGTGAAGTAAGGACTTCTATAACTAGAAGATATCTCACTGAATTTCCAGGTAACCGTAGCCAAGTGGCTAAGGTGCTTAGGTTTTGAAGTCAGGAAGTGTTGTAGTTAAATAGCTAGGGAGAAAGAAGAATAGAGGCTACGGCTAATACCTGGAGAGCAGAGCAGCAAGCAGCGGGCGGCGGCAAGGAAGAAGACAACGCCACAGTAGGGCGTGAGCAGGGAGGAAGGAGTGCGCCACAGTAGGGCGTGAGAAAGAAGGAAGGCGGTGCGACGGCGACGCAAGGAGGAAGGCGGCGGGTGGCGGCAGCGGCGGTGACGTAGAGCAGCAGCAGGGAGCGTCGGCGGCGAGCGAGAAGCAGCAGGCACCATGCGGTGATTTTGGGAGAGCGGCGACGAGCAGCGTACAGGAGAATCGATGAAACAGGAAGAAAGGGGGAAGAGCCGGGTGATCGGGCCTCTATTAAGTTGGTCAACGGCGTCGGTTATCTACAAAACCGACGCCTATTATGATTTTGCGTCGGTTGATAGTAACACGCAGATGCCCAACTAGACAACCTTTACCCTAAATTATTTGGCGGGAACCATTATCAGCGTCGGTTATCTAAGGATAGTTAAAAAGTGGGACTTTTCACGCAAATTTTCATTTTAAATAGGCGTCGGTGAATAGTTAAAACCCCGACGATGTAGGTGACCTAAAATGTTTTCGCACGAAAATTGGATTTCGCGGGTGATTTTAGGCGTCAGTCTGTTATAACCAGCCGACGCTGAATACAAAGTGGTACCTGTGTCTGACTGGTCTTTGAATATAGACATCGGTTTGCATAAATAAGCGATGTTTAATATTATTGGCGTCGGTTTTCCTAAATAACCGACGCCCAGAAAAGTGACACTGAATGTTGTTTGTGTAGTAGTGATTTCACTGATTTTGCTGTCGACTTCCGCTGATTCCTCCTGACTTTCGCTAATTCCGCCGAAGGATGACTTCCATCCCTAATTCTTCACGTCACAAGATTGTGAATTTCTCCCTTTTCGAACTCCTAACGCATCTGATGATCTTCTCCCCTTGGAACTCCGTGCACATCCTACATCGAGGATCTTCTGTTGGGGGTGGGAGGAGGAGCATGTGGTGTAGGTGACGACGATGCTTCTCAAGTGACAACTAGGTAAGAAGCATCCCATACCTCTCCTAAAACTTTTCCCTCATGAGTTTTCCCTCCTACAATATTTCTTTCATGCAAAGCACCCCCTTTGTTTATCTTGATTCCTCTTGACTTTCTATTATTTCTGTTCTTAATCTGAAAATAATTTTGTTTCTTCCTCTTGTGCCTTGTTCACTACGCCAGAGCTTCAATGAAACTTGATGCATATTTAGTTATCTAAATCAAACTATTAATTCTAATAGTTACTTTTCTTTTATTGTAGTTACTTTATATAACACGCAGTTACCTTTGTTTACCCATAATTACTTTATCTATGAAATAGTTACAATGTTGTTCACTGTGTGAATTTAAAGTTCGGATATGTACTTTCTAGTTGTTGTTGTTACTTGTCCTTGTTGTAATCATTTTCATATCAGTTGTGATGTTCAGATAGGTACTTTCTAGTGGTTCATACACTTGAGGCACATTTCACTGAAATACTACTAAATATGACTAGTAACTATAATACAGTTGTTAGAATTAACTATTTTAATACATATGGTTAGTCACTGAATTCATTATTCTTCTATTGTTTGAAATGAATTTTTATTAAAATGTAGTTGGATGAGTATGTACCTGAAATGGGTGTCTTTTCTATCTATTTTATTCCAACAATACTCACCCCTTTTATATTTTTTAAATGGGTTTTTGCATGTTTGTTTATCAATAATTTATGCATTATTTTTATGCAGGTTTTCCTAGATGTTTTTTCTGTTATGGATCATAGTCTCGATATTGATGCTAATAATGATATGATTTACTGTCATGATGATATTGTTCTATCTTATTCATCTGTCAACGCTGATATTATGTCTTTAGCTGACGTCCCTAGAATTGGACTTGAATTCAGAAGTTTAAATGATGGCATATCCTTTTATTCTAGATATGCTGGTATGATTGGGATTAATGTTAGGAAAGATGACAATCGTTATGAATAAGGTACCAAGATTTAGGTTGCTAAAGATTTGGTTTGTAAAAAGCAAGGTCATATTAGTCTTTCTAAGAGATCCAAAGGTCTTTTTAGCCCTATTTGTGATGAAGTTGGTGATCTACATGAGAAGTTGTCCAAAAATCATAAGCGTTCTGTGAAAAGGAGTGGGTGTAAAGTCATGATCCAATTTACACTAGACAAGTCCTCATCTAAATGGGTTGTTACTACTTTTTTTGATGGACACAATCATGATCTTGTCAATGACGCTCACTTGCGCTACTTGAAGTGTAATTTATCTCTTAACCAAACTCAAAGAAGAGATGCTTTCTTCTATGAGTCAAGCAAACAGTCATGTCTCCAAACAACTTGCACTGATAGCAACCGAGTTTGGTGGTTATGAAAAGTTGACATTTACAAGTAGACAAGCTCATGGACACCTCAGTAGCAAGAGAAAAGAGTCATATAAATATGATGTGGATATGGAGTTAGATCGTTTTGCAAGATTCAAAGTCTTGGATTCTAAATTCTATTATATGTATCAAAAAGATTATGATGGTTGCTTGACACATTTGTTTTGGTCTGATCCGGTTTGTATTGATGATTGTGCACTCTTTGGTAATGTCATTGTAATGCCTGGGCCCACTGCCCAAGGCTCTAATAGAGTTTCAGGAATGACGACTGGCCCCACAGACCACCACTAGCCTTAACTGCACGTTTTTTGTCCACTCACGCGCAAGTCAGGATCAACTTCCCGACTGGTCACCCATCCTAGTACTACTCCAAGCTGAGCACGCTTAACTATGGAGTTCTTTAGAGATGGGCTCCCGGAAAAGGAGGTGCACCTTGGTGATATGGGTAGTCCAATCATTCCTTTTAAGATCATGTTATCCGAGGCCTCAAATCCTGAGATGTTACAATCTCCCCCACTTAGACTCTTGACGTCCTCGTCAAGGCTCAACTATATGGCCTCATAATCTGACCCCATTTCAGTGTAGACCCACAACGGCCCATGGACACCCAGCTCCCGTCCACGACTACCAGTGCAAGGGCGGCTCCATCTTGTCTCTACATATAGCCCTTTCCAGCTTGCCTGGACCGCACGGCTCAAGATTGGCATGCCACATGCCCATGTGGGCCCCACCTACTGGAGGGGTTATGGCTCTGATACTAATTGTAACGACCCCGCCTCCCGGTAACCCCCAATTAAGGGAGACGCAAAGGACAGAGCTGTTATTCAATTACAGGATCAAAGGTTCGACAAATAAACTTGCAAATATGGCTAACAATTTAATAATCACAATCAAATTAATTAACAAGCCAATTTACACTTTTTAGTATGATGTTCTCCACCGCTTTTGCCCTAACCCTGGCATACCCACCTTAGGGTGCCCTTTGCCAATGACTTATGGCCACCTTCTCAATCCTGAGCTTGGTGCCTGGGGGTCACCACTCATGGTGCCCACTAGTCATGCAATATCATAGGCCACCTTCTTGGTGCCTGGGGTCACCACTCAAGGTGTCCATTGGTCTACCCATCTGGGCCTGACCTTTGGCATCATCCACCAGGGTGGCATGTAGGTGCGAGAATCCATACTTCTATTATTAATGTGATAATCATAGTGACTTTATAATTTGCAAGTATGAACATCCAAACTGATAATTTGCATTCAATGCGATTAACCATCCGAAAAATCATCGGGAAACTAAGGCGGTTATTCATAATTAACCACATACCTGATCCAGAGCAACTTGATTGTCCAAGCAATAAGGATAAAGAATCAATGAACAAGCAATCAACAATATCCTGAAATTAACGCATACGTTCCAAGTGTTATAATTTATCCAGAACATTCTAAAGCTAGACTTGGATTCCAACTTAGGCTTTCTAGACCATATTAGGGTTTTATTAGGGTTTTTTTCCTCCATAACACTTTTATCATATTAACTGCTCTCTTAATTCATAATCCCTAATTTCAACATCATAAGCCCAATTAAAGTCGATTATTTCTCTTTTATACCAAAACCACCTTCTTTATCCTTTTAAGTTATTTCAAGGTCATTAGACTCAATTATCACCTTTAGTTTCTTTCATATTAAAAACTCATAATTCATTATGGTCTAATCCCCATATGAACCCCTTTTATTATTAATTCTACCTTGATTCAATCGAAAACCCTAATTTCTATATTAAGGTCATCTTTCCACAAATTAGGGATTTTAATGCTCGAAATAACTTAGACCCAGAATATTCCACTTTATTCATGAAATTAGTCAATTAAATCCATTAAAAGTCGAATTTAGCAACATTAGGGTTTCAATGCCCCTTAAAGTATTATTCATGCACATTAAAATTGAAATTAAACTAATGACATGCAAATTCGTCCTTTTTCAATCTTAATGATCCTTTTTATCATTAACAGGCTAATATCAACTTTATATACTCATTTAACCCTTTCTAACTCATTAATCATCAAAGGTTAGGGTTTTTCATTGATTAAACTATAAAAGATAGTATCTCTATATACTTTTCAAATTTCATAGGGAAACAGGCTTCAATTATATTTTATTTAGATTCCCCTCAATTTTCTGATCAATTTTCATGATAACATGTTCTCATCGGAGCTACCAATTAGGAGTTATGATTTTTGCATTAATACACTTACTTGTGTCAATCAGAAGAGGCCATGTCGCCAAGTCCCCATGCATGCGGCTTGCTTTTAGAAATATAAAGAAATTACTAGCTTGCCCCCGCGTAAGTGGGTTGTTCCTTCAGCCCGCAGAGGGCAATTCGGTCCAAAGCATCTTTCCTTTCTTCTTCCTCCAGCAGCCAAACGGCTGCCGCCCTAGCCACCGCGGGCAGGGTTTCTCGAGCCAACCTCCTCCTCTCTGGGGCCCACGGACCTCCGCCGATGGCCGACCAAGCTCCCCTGGCCCTAGGCGCACCTAGAGAACCGCCCAGGTCGCGGTTTAACCGGCTAGGGTATGAGCAAGGTGCTTCCAAGAACGACCCTCGTTGCAGCCTCGTAGCTGCAGTTGCGTGAAGTCGGGGGTCGATGGGCGGTATCCAAATGGCCCTAGGTGGTCGTGGAGGTCTCCTACCTCAAGTAAGACCACCAAGCACACCCATGTTGCTCCAGGGTTAGGCCTACACCCTCGCTAGGGTTTTGAACGTAAGGAGACATGAAGAAGACGAGGAAGAGTAGTGGGAGATACGAAATCTCTCTGGAACTCGTCCCAAAAGGGTCTATCCCTTTTTATAGGGGAGGAATCCTCGCCCTAACAGGCCTATCTAAGAGGGAATACGCCCCCTCCAATTAGGAATTCCATTCCTTCGATGATAAGCAAGATTTTCTCTCTCTCTCTCCTATCCTTTGATATTCCCTTTTCTTGTGATAATAGGATTTCGAAAATCCTTTCCTTCATCTTCTTATTACTTGCCTTTTAATTATTTATCACGAAATCATGTTTTCTTTTAATAGAGAATACTTCCTTTTCTCAATATTACAAAATTCATCAATAATATATCACATTATGCTCAATTACAAGGCCTCATAATCTCTTCCCCATTTCAGTGCAGACCCACAATGGCCCATTGACACCCAGCTCCCGATCACGGAATACCAATGCAAGGGTGGCTACATCAACCATGGACAGCCCTTTCCTACATGCCTGGACTGCCCGGCTCAAGACTGGCATGCCATGCCCATGTGGGCCCCACCTACTGGAGGGGAATTGGCTCTGATACAATTTGTAAGAAGCCACATGGGAGCCCCACCAATCCATCTCAAATGGACCCATATATCGGGGACTCAACTTTCTCAGTTGTAGCTTAGAGGGGTCAGATTTTCACATCACATGTTCTCCCACAGTAAACTGCATATCAGTTTGCTTTGCATCAGCTCGTGACTCATGTCACCACTGGGCTTTCTCTTATCCATTGCACGATCAAAGCGACTTCATCTGCACACACTTGTGGTTCTTTCCTGACCTTCGCGGGGCCTCCTTCACCAACATCATCATAATGAAATGGTGACCGACACAACCTCCCTATAGAACTTCTTGCATCCCGATAAAGGTTATGGTGGTTAACATCACATCTTAAGAACTGTCTCTATGTATCACCCTAAACGAGCACACATGCTCTCATCAGACCCTCTAGTTCGGATCATACTATCCATTAGTATGGGGTGATAAATTGTACAACCACTGAGCTCTTCATGTATCTACTTCCACCTCATGGAAGTAAACCTTTAGGTTACGACAAGAACCTTTGAATTCGCATCATGGTGTAGTTGAACCATCTCTTTTCATATGTAGTTCAACCAGATCTGTCCCTTGACAGAACTCTTCCTTTCTCGTGTCATCTAGGTAAGGCGATCTACCATAACCCATATTGTATCTTGACCTTCTTGGTCTAGGAGAGACTCACAACATCCATAGTGAAGAACTCCCATTCCCTCTTGGGAACTCTTTATACTTTATATCCATGCACTGGGTTAATGGTGTCCGTCCTTCACCTCCTGGCTTGCATGGCCACATGCTACATGCAACTTTGTTTTAAGCATCCAGAATGCTACCATCACTTACTATCTTTGTAGTACCAAGGTATATCATGTCCTCCTGCATCGTTATGATTCCTCAAGCTTGATACCTCGGAAACCCTAAACCACTCTCAAAAGGGTTTTATTACCTTCCTATCCAAAGAAGTGTATCTGAGGTTCTATCACCATCCTTTCACTGCATCAAGGACTAAACTGGCTACCCAAACAACCATTAACTTGTTCAACATATCTTATTACATCCGGGTGTTAGCCAAAGCACATCTTCTTTCCAAACTTAGGGTTATCCAAACAACCTCAACTTCTTCTAGCTTCCAGCTAACTAGGCAGCTATATCTCAACCAGAGCATTCATTACCACCTCTCATCCTTAAGTGTTAGGTAACATACACCTCCATGTATTATACTTATCATCTCATCTCAAACTCTATGTTTGTCTTCATCAAGAAACTTTGAGCTCATCCTCATGGTGATTCAACTCAACTTTACAAATTCCGCATAGCTCATGATAAAACATCCTCACAAGATGATTTCCTTAATACTCTTAGTGGTTGTAAACCATCCATGTATCATTCACTCCACAAAGGTATGTTATCATTTCTATCCTTATCCCTTATAGCAACGTTCCAACTTACATCATCTTTATCCTTGGTGTAAGGCATGCGTAGTGTCCTATCTCTCACTCCCATAACAAGAAGAAATAAGCATTTGGTTGTAGTCCAAATACAGAGTTCTTCTTGTTTCAAGAGTAGAGATGGTACAGCCCACCTTGCCCGTACACTTTCAAATCCAAGTTGAAACGTGCAGCTTATGTCTCTATATCACAAACATCATGATATCCACACTACTTCTAGGAAAACTAATCTCAGACTTACTTGGTCCAAGCATAATCCTAGGTCATATCCTCTAGGTCTATAGGGTGTCGGCACTTTTGGGGTCATCCCTCTTCCCTTATGCATCCAGAGAGTGCCCTACTCATCTGCCCTTTGGGTCCCATGAGTTCATGAAGGTGATCAATCTCCTAACCCATGGCCCTCAGACTATGATAGATGTTACCTCTTGACCCTATGGTCATGAGCAACTAGGGAATTAGGCAACTCCTTCTTCCATCAGTCTTATCCCTACCTGACCCTTGGATAGACTTAGGATTCTAACATAGTACATGTTCAACTTAGAACCTTACCCAATCCTTCATCATCACTATGGGTCTATAGGTTCAATCTCATGCCATGTACTTTTCACTTAGCTTTCTCAGGATCCTATAAAACCTCTTTAGGTTATCTTAACTCCAACAAAACTGGTATACACCCAAGTAAAGGGTCCCTCTCCTAGGATGGGAGGAAACTACAACCCTTGACTACAAGGTCGCAAGCATCCTTAGGGTTTACATTCATATGAGCATGCCTAACCTAGCAGCTACTAGGGCACAAGTAGACCACCTATTAAACCATGCTAGGTCATACTTGTTCTCTTTCCTCAACATCAGATCAACTTAGTCGGGAAGGGTTCATCAAACATACCCTTAACTTAAGGGGTTTCTTTTACCTTTACACATGAGGAGTACCATGCTCGAAACTATAGAGACTCAAATCTCATCAGGAGCATTGGGTACACTGCTTCCCCTCTTCGGCCAGGAACCCTAGGTTCACCTTTGGGTACCCAACTATAAGCTCAACCTCTTAACCACGAATCAAGCATGTCCAAGGTATGTCATGTACCTCCATCATCTTTCTACTCGTGCAACACTTCGGAGTTGAGTCCTCTTCCAGGGCAACCAACTAGGTATAAAGCCTCACAACTGGTTACTTAAACCTCCTCAGGGTCTAAAGCACTCTTTATCTCATCCAGCAGGTAACCACTTATACCATGGGTACTAGAAGCATCATCCTCTTTCTAAGGTTTGGTTCCTCTAAAGGCAACCAAGATATCATCAGCCTTCATAGGGAAACCACTATCATCCACTTAGGTCACATCATCCCTCTTCCCTTATGCATCCAGAGAGTGCCCTACTCATCTGCCCTTTGGGTCCCATGAGTTCATGAAGGTGATCAATCTCCTAACCCATGGCCCTCAGACTATGATAGATGTTACCTCTTGACCCTATGGTCATGAGCAACTAGGGAATTAGGCAACTCCTTCTTCCATCAGTCTTATCCCTACCTGACCCTTGGATAGACTTAGGATTCTAACATAGTACATGTTCAACTTAGAACCTTACCCAATCCTTCATCATCACTATGGGTCTATAGGTTCAATCTCATGCAATGTACTTTTCACTTAGCTTTCTCAGGATCCTATAAAACCTCTTTAGGTTATCTTAACTCCAACAAAACTGGTATACACCCAAGTAAAGGGTCCCTCTCCTAGGATGGGAGGAAACTACAACCCTTGACTACAAGGTCGCAAGCATCCTTAGGGTTTACATTCATATGAGCATGCCTAACCTAGCAGCTACTAGGGCACAAGTAGACCACCTATTAAACCATGCTAGGTCATACTTGTTCTCTTTCCTCAACATCAGATCAACTTAGTCGGGAAGGGTTCATCAAACATACCCTTAACTTAAGGGGTTTCTTTTACCTTTACACATGAGGAGTACCATGCTCGAAACTATAGAGACTCAAATCTCATCAGGAGCATTGGGTACACTGCTTCCCCTCTTCGGCCAGGAACCCTAGGTTCACCTTTGGGTACCCAACTATAAGCTCAACCTCTTAACCACGAATCAAGCATGTCCAAGGTATGTCATGTACCTCCATCATCTTTCTACTCGTGCAACACTTCGGAGTTGAGTCCTCTTCCAGGGCAACCAACTAGGTATAAAGCCTCACAACTGGTTACTTAAACCTCCTCAGGGTCTAAAGCACTCTTTATCTCATCCAGCAGGTAACCACTTATACCATGGGTACTAGAAGCATCATCCTCTTTCTAAGGTTTGGTTCCTCTAAAGGCAACCAAGATATCATCAGCCTTCATAGGGAAACCACTATCATCCACTTAGGTCACATCATCCTCTACTATCCACTGTTCCTAAGTCTCGGAACCTAAGCTTTGATACCATTTGTAATGCCTGGGCCCACTGCCCAAGGCTCTAGTAGAGTTTCAGGAATGACGACTGGCCCCACAGACCACCACTAGCCTTAACTGCACGCTTTTTGTCCACTCACGCGCAAGCCAGGATCAACTTCCCGACTGGTCACCCATCCTAGTACTACTCCAAGATGAGCACGCTTAACTATGGAATTCTTTAGAGATGGGCTCCCGGAAAAGGAGGTGCACCTTGGTGATATGGGTAGTCCAATCATTCCTTTTAAGATCATGTTATCCGAGGCCTCAAATCCTGGGATGTTACAATCTCCCCCACTTAGACTCTTGACGTCCTCGTCAAGGCTCAACTATATGGCCTCATAATCTGACCCCATTTCAGTGCAGACCCACAATGGCCCATGGACACCCAGCTCCCGTCCATGGCTACCAGCACAAGGGCGGCTCCATCTCGTCTCTACAGATAGCCCTTTCCAACTTGCATGGACCGCACGGCTCAAGACTGGCATGCCACATGCCCATGTGGGCCCCACCTACTGGAGGGGTTATGGCTCTGATACCAATTGTAACGACCCCGCCTCCCGGTAACCCCCAATTAAGGGAGACCCGAAGGATAGAGCCGTTATTCAATTACAGGATCAAAGGTTCGACAAATAATCAATAACAATTAATAATTTTACCAACTAAACTAGAAACTGGTATAAAATAAAACTTTGCATACCTTTCTCAAAACTACGATATCTACATCTATTCAAGCTTGAATCCACTCTATCTAATCCTCCTTGCACTTTATATTTTGTTTTCACAATGTGTCACCTTACTGTTTGTTCTTTCAATTGTTGTTCCTAAAACGCCGATAAACAAAACGTCGGTCAGTATATCAAAATATACTGGTATGTGGGAACAACCAAAATCTTGCAAATATGGCTAACAATTTAATAATCACAATCAAATTAATTAACAAGCCAATTTAAACTTTTCAGTGTGACATTCTCCACCGCTTTTGCCCTAACCCTGGCATACCCACCTTAGGGTGCCCTTTGCCAATGACTTAAGGCCACCTTCTCAATCCCGAGCTTGGTGCCTGGGGGTCACCACTCATGGTGCCCACTAGCCATGCAATATCATAGGCCACCTTCTTGGTGCCTGGGGTCACCACTTAAGGTGTCCATTGGTCTACCCATCTGGGCCTGACCTTTGGCATCATCCATCAGGGTGGCATGTAGGTGTGATAATCCATACTTCTATTATTAATGTGATAATCATAGTGACGTTATAATTTGCAAGTATGAACATCCAACAGATAATTTGCATTCAATGCGATTAACCATCCGAAAAATCATCGGGAAACTAAGGCAGTTATTCGTAATTAACCACATACCTGATCCAGAGCAACTTGGATTTCATGCATTAATTTCAGGATATTGTTGATTGCTTGTTGCTTGTTCTTTATCCTTATTGCTTGGACAATCAAGTTGCTCTAGATCAGGTATGTGGTTAATTACGAATAACCGCCTTAGTTTCCCGATGATTTTTCGGATGGTTAATCACATTGAATGCAAATTATATGTTGGATGTTCATACTTGCAAATTATAACATCACTATGATTATCACATTAATAATAGAAGTATGGATTCTCGCACCTACATGCCACCCTGATGGATGATGCCAAAGGTCAGGCCCAGATGGGTAGACCAATGGACACCTTGAGTGGTGACCCCAGGCACCAAGAAGGTGGCCTATGATATTGCATGGCTAGTGGGCACCATGAGTGGTGACCCCCAGGTACCAAGCTCGGGATTGAGAAGGTGGCCTTAAGTCATTGGCAAAGGGCACCCTAAGGTGGGTATGCCAGGGTTAGGGCAAAAGCGGTGGAGAATGTCATACTGAAAAGTGTAAATTGGCTTGTTAATTAATTTGATTGTGATTATTGAATTGTTAGCCATATTTGCAAGATTTTGGTTGTTCCCACATACCAGTATATTTCGATATACTGACCGACGTTTTGTTTGTCGGCGTTTTAGGAACAACAATTGAAAGAACAAACAGTAAGGTGACACATTGTGAAAACAAAATATAAAGTGCAAGGAGGATTAGATAGAGTGGATTCAAGCTTGGATAGATGTAGATATCCCAGTTTTGAAAAAGGTATGCAAAGTTTTATTTTATACCAGTTTCTAGTTTAGTTGGTAAAATTTATTAATTGGTATTGATTATTTGTCGAACCTTTGATCCTGTAATTGAATAACGGCTTTGTCCTTTGGGTCTCCCTTAATTGGGGGTTACCGGGAGGCGGGGTCGTTACAGTCATCGTATCTGATACCACTTATCATACTAATATATATTCAATGATTTTTGGAATGTTTGGTGGTGTTGATCACCATCACAAAATAGTATTATTTGCTTCAGCCTTGTTGTCAGATGAGAAGTATGAGTCATTTTTATGGGTTTTTAATCAGTATTTATTGTTCTTTGACAAAGAGTCAGCCTCCATTATAACTGATCAAGACCTAGAAATGAATGTTGCGATTATTACTGCTTTTCCATCATGTAAGCATCATTTTTGCATTGGCACATTCTACAAAAACTCCCCTCTAAACTTAGTAGAGTACCTAATAAGGATCATATCATTAGTGTTTTGAATGATTGTATCTAGAATGTAGATGATATAGACAATTTTGAAGAGAGATGGATTTCTATAGTTGAAGAGAATGACTTATTGTCCATTAGTTAGTTTTGTGATGTGTATTCTATGCGGTGATGGTGGGTGCCATCACTACAAAAAATTGGGCTATTATTCAAGAACATTTATGAAGAACCAAGAACCGTGAATAATAAAGTCTATTTGTGAGGACTTTTCCCTCAAATACGAGATTGAATCCCTCAAGCGTGTTTTTAATGTAAGTAGACCTTTTTGAGGGACGCTAATCCCTCACAAGTTCATTATTCACTCCCCCATTCCGTGAAAAATGGTTTCCCACCATACGGGTCATACTTTCCCTCCAAAAATTTCCCAAATCCCCCGTGAACTAAGCACAACATAGCCTTCCTTGTGAACTAAGCACAACATAGCCGACTCCTCACCTCTATTCTCTTCTCTCTCTAGACTCCCCCACCGGCCCCGTCCCGTCCCCTCCTGCCCCCAATATCCACTCCATCCACGGTCCCCTCCTCGCCTCCCATCCTGCCAAGCTACTACACAGCGGAAGAAGCGAAAGGGAGATCCAGAGCGCTTCCTAGCCGGCCAACGGAGGAGGAAGAAGGGGTTCTCGCCAAGGGGTGGGATCTTACGCGCGCGGCACCGCGCTGGAGCCTGGGATGAGGCCTGGTGGCGGGAGGATGCCCTCGTGGAAGGAGAGGGAGAACAACAAGAGGCGGGAGAGGCGGAGGAGGGCTATCACCGCCAAGATCTTCACTGGTTTGAGGGCGTACAGCAACTACAAGCTCCCCAAACACTACGACAACAACGAGGTGCTCAAGGCGCTGTGCAACGAGGCAGGGTGGACGATCGAGCAAGACGGAACAACATATCGTAAGGTAATCTTACTATACCCGCTATTAGGATCCACACATACAGTACTAGAGTAGATTTTAGATTAGATTGTTAAGACTCCGCAATGGTAGTAGTGGTACTCTCCTCATCCAGACGGAATGAGATATTAGATTTTGATTAATTTTATTATTAATAATTATAATCATTGATGCTGATTACTGATTAGTAGTAGCATCATCATCATTATTATGCCTCTCGATCTGCTCGACTGGATCCTCAAGGAGAGAATAGTGAACAAGGCATGGGATCCGGATCTAATTTGCCTTTTCAATCACCCCCTATCTTCCTCCCCTTGCTCATACATGCGCCTCCTACAGCTAGTTCTTCAACTCTACTTCCACTGTACTAAGCTCAGCATTTCATCACTTGTTCACGGCCAAAACCTCCCGCATTTCCTTCCCTGACCAAAAAATCTGCTTCTTCTCATCCCGATCTTTGCCCTCTGGCTCGCAGTTTGCATCCTCCCCTTATCTACAACAATAACATCACCTGCTACTCAACAATGTTCCCCCTATATCATTTTCTTCCCATTTCCCACCATGTTGAGTGATTGTCCGTCACCCGTTTTTCTCTTTCACCACCGGATGGATCACATAATGCTGACTGTAACACAACGATATGGGCCTTCAACTCTCTTCTGGGGTCGGACCCCGATTGATCCTGCTCCGCCGCCGCTGGGGATTGATCCGTCTTCTTTGCTTGGACGACCGTCATCTTGGCTTGGACAAGCCGTACGACTGCTGCGATCGCAGCTAAATAAGGTAGGATCTATATTCAGGAAATGAACAGTAATTTCATCACAAAAGGGTCCACTACTGTATGTGCATGGTGTTTTCCTATATTTTCAGATTCACTTGGTTGAACCTCCTCATTGTGCACCATCATTGCTTCAAGGTTATCATAATCTAGAATTTTAGTTTGTTCTACATTATCTATCACTTCAGCATCTCTTATACTAGACTTTTGGGAAGTTCATTTCCATTTCATAGTCCATACTTTTGGTATTTGTACCTGTCTCGCAGGAGGTCCTTGTTTTGTCCATCTCTGTCAGTAAAAATTCAACATCTTCATCTATGTTCTCTTGAACTTCTAGGGCTTTAAATTTATTACAAGGACGTGAGTGACTTCCAAGGGTCTCTTTAATCAGGTGACTGGTGGTTTCTGGGATGGCCTTCTAGAGTGGATATTTTTCCCATAGGAAACTTTCCATTTGTCATCATCCTCATTCCAAACAACATCTGCTTCTTTGTTGTAGCTTCTGGGTGTATAGGTTCTTGGTCTTGAGGTTTAGAAGGACATTCTATGAATGCATGTCCCATTATGCCACACTGAGAACAAATAGGAGGAATGGATTCATACTCAACCTTATAGATCATACCATTGACGATAACATCATGTTTCATTGGTTCATTAGTATCAAATTCAATGTCTAGACAAGTAAACTTACATTTTGTACAATTAGCAGTATGATCATTTACTTTTGTTAATTTTCCCAGGGCCTAATCTATCTTCTCGAATATGACTGAGTTATAAAGATGTAAAGATAAATCAATAATCCTATTTCATGTAATCACCATTGGAGGAAAATTGTTAGTAGAAATGAAATCATCCATCCACCTTGTCACACTAAGAGGGAACATGAAAATTGCCCATGGTCCTCCAGTCAACGTAGATAAGGAATCTTCATGACATGTTAATGGAACCACATAATAATCCATACTCAATTGGTACACTCGCCATCTTGAAATTGACACCAAAGCATTTGGATCTTTCCACAGAGAGTAAGATAGCTTATGTGTAAAAGAGTAAGATAGCTCAGTCCTGTGTCTATATGTTGCATCTAAAACTGAAGTATTTCATTTCATTTTGCAGCAAAAGCGTTAGAATTGTTTCTACAAGATCTATGTGATCGCACCTATGACATTACTCTTAGAAGAGGAGCCAAGACACTGAATTCTATGCACCTGTAAGCAAGAAGTTGTTGCATTTGTCTATCATATTCAAATATATAATGTAGTCCGGTCGCCATGCCCCCTTCTTTGTTTTGCTATATTATCTGTCACAATGGCATTCCCATGATCTGAAGTTTGTGTTTAGAAAATTAACTGTGTACCACCTGTACCAAATATTTGATTTTGACCTGGATTTCTTGTCAAAATTGCAATTGGTATTTCCTCATTACTCGTTTTCAGATGAAATTTCTTGCTTGGATTCATAGTGGTTAACCATTTCCACATAAATAAACTTTCATTAAGAATTAAATTCATACTCTACTAGTTATTTATTGTATAACAAAGATTTGAATGCACCATTTGACACAGCGACTGGGCAGCGATTCTTATTTGCGGGCAGCACCTCCACCACTTTACCAAACATGAAACCGTGCACCGCTCTTTCACATACAGTGCCCAGCAGTTTGCAGCAATCAATCAGCACAATTTTTTGCCATAAAAATTCTAGGCAGTGGATGGCAGCGGCATGATTTATTAAAATTGTCGACTGTTGATCATGTTCAACACATCTCCAAACGAAGCAGAAACCATCTATTTTAGTTTATCTTGTGAACTCTTTCCTACTAATTGCCGAGGTAGACGTGCACATTTCTACTTTTGTTTTATTGATTGGAAGCATGTTGTGTTGTAGGCATAGATTTCCTTATTTATACTTGTTCAGAGTATCTGTCTCCTTCCTCTAAAAGCATTTTAGTATCTGTTATCAACCAGGACCAGCATACATCAATACATATAATCTGCTGATGTTGCCAAACTGTTATTCATGTTTTATCTGCTAGGTCAAATCTCAGTTTCTTGATAATGTTACTGTTGAAATTCATTTTTCTGGAGTTTACCTAGGGCCTAATGTTATATGATTTTGACTGTCCTCAGGCTTTATATTCTAGTATATATGGATCAAATTGATTTTACTGTGCTGGACTCTTGATGGCATATAGAACTGTTATTTATTCTTTGAGTATTGTATAGAATTGGTTAGATATACTATATGCAGGCCTTATTTTCCATTATGTGTAAATATATTTTACAATGACTTGCATATATTGTTGTACAGTGTTTGCTTTTTTTGTTTTATTTTAAAAGCAATGCGTAAGTGTCTACCACCCTCAATGGCATGATTTGATGATGTGTGATCATGCCTACATTCCTGTTTTCAGTATCCAGTTAATCTGGATTTCACCTCTGTACACTTCTTAGTTTAGGCGTTCCTAAACATGAATTGCTCCAATAGGTGATTAAGTAGATCTACAACCTAGTCCGGAAATTAAACCAGACCAAATAGAGAATTCAATCATGTACAACTATCTCAGGATTCAGGGTATTATGTAAGATACCTGCTCCATTTCTAGTTTCATTTCTGCACAATGTTGTAAGCAAACAATGGCTGAAATAATATCACATGGATATGTTTAGCTAGTTTCACATGGTAAATAATTCAGAAGGTATGTGTGAAGCTACAAGATAATAAAAACAAGATCTTATAGGAAAATATGATTAGTAAATTATATAATTAAGATATCTTTAAACGTCAGCATGGGAAGAAAACATTGTAGAGGTGTCTACCAGCTTCTCTTCTCTATGAAAATTTGGCTCCTTAAAAGAAATTGCTAACCAAATCAAATAAATGAACCAAGCAAGCGCCATAACCCATCCTGGTAAAGTATTTGCATACAGAAAACACTTACCCACAAAGAAGTCGGCCAATTAAAAGGATTGCAATAGAATCATATCAAACGCCAATGCATAGAAGACATTTCCAATCAGAAAACAACACTGCTAAAAATGAGAGGATGGAAATAGGATTTATTCGACCATGCACTGAAATAGATAGAAGAAAAGACCTACGCAACAACCATTGATCCTATGATCACACCACAAACTGTTGTTGCTGCTCCAAGGCTCATTGCATAGTCATCTGCTGTCGGCACTATTATATATGTATTTATCATGTAAAGGAAAGTGTTTGCCAAGTTTAAGAGGAGATGCCAGGTGATATTGTTCTTCCTCAACAACTTCCTCAGAAGTGGGCAACTCCTCTTGCATAATGAGTGCATGCTGGCCCAGAAATTGGAATCAGCTTGTTGTATGTGTCAGCTTATCAACTGCATTTTTTATTGATTCTATGATTGGATCCTACAGACAACATGAGAAGGCTTGAAATCCTGCAAGAATTAAATATCATAACAACTCAATGAAAAACTATTTTACCTTTATGATGATCGAGGGCTGATCATATATTGATAAGTAGCTTCCTTGATGATCTTGAAGATCAGCTAGATTGTGAGATAGAGCTCCAACAACAACACATATTCCCTGAAAACTTATTGTAAGTAGATATTCAACTACTTTATGTCATGCCAATGAACAATACCACACTGCTTATTTGTTTTCTCAATTCAAAATTGAACTTACACATATCACCATGTACTTATTCAGTATCTATAGCAAAACAATACTAGTAGTATGTATTGACATTAACAGTTGAAAAAACTAACCGCGTGCTTGAAAACTTGCTGCAATTGTGAGTATGGATGGTTAGACCATAGTTGTCAAGGCGGGCGCCTAGGCACGCCTAAGCGTCCTAGGCGCGCCTAGGCATCCTAGGCGCTCCAGAGGTCCCTCAAATCTAAGCGCCTAGGGGTCATAGGTGAGTTGGGAAAACTAGGCGGGTTGGGCGGGCTAGGCGGGCGCCTAGGCGGTCAAGGCGGACAGCCTAGGCGATTTTGCTGCAATTGTTGCAAAAAAACTAAGTCCTTTTGTACTAGTGTTTCTTTGATTTTTTTCTATTTCCTCTTGTGTCTCCTATTCTAGCTTATTTTCTTTTCTTTTTTTGCAATTTCTCCTTCATTTCTTGTTCCTGCTATTGCATCTAAATTTTTGTTACTTCTATGTCCCCTCTTATTGCTATTTCCTTGTTACTCATATCAGAAATTCAGATTCTTACTTGCATCTCCTGCTCGCATGTCTACTAGACTACTAGTACCACTTCTATTTGCAAGTTTTCTTCTACTTTTTCTTACTTATTCTTGCTCCTACATGACTACATCTCAAACAGTTGTTGTTGTTTGTATGTATTTTTTAAAGCTTCCTGATCTCTTCTTCGTCCCCCTAGGTGTCCCCCAACAACTCCATTACAACTATTTTTTGTTTATCTAACTTCTTTCTCCTTCACGTCTCCTCTGTTGTTGTTGCACGTTTCTTTATCTAACTTCTTCCAGCAACTTACTTGCATTTTTCTTTTATATTTTCCTATTTTCTTTTATATCTTCCTGGCTGATGGTGTGGGTTGTTGGTAGTGGTTGATGGTGTGGGCTGGTGGTGGCGTGTAGTAGCATGCTTCTAGGAGATGATGATGTTATGATGGAAGATTGGGTGGTCTGTAGATTTGTAGGTGGTTTCTAGGAGATGGGAGGAAGTAGTAGGATGTTGCTGATGTGGAGGTGGTTTCTTGGAATGGTTGCTGGCTGACGTGGAAGCAGCAGCTTGCTGCTGTGCTGAAGATGGTTCAAGAGTAGAATGTGTAGGTGTTAATAGGCATATAACCCACTTGAGTTTTTTTTTTATTATGTACTATTTACTGAGTTCAACCATAATTTTAGTTTACAAGTGCATGTTGATGTAGTAGTACAATCAGTTAGCAGTAGTCACCAACCAATTGGAATAAATTCAAAGCTGATGTTGCCATGCTCTCAATCAAAGCAGTAGTCACCAACCAATTGCAGTAGTACCATCTGTGGCACTATGTGCTCCACTCATTCAGGTTAGATGCAATAAGGTAACCATGCTCTCAATCATCCGTTCTGCTGAATTTCAAAGTTTGTCTACATATGAATGATCAAGTTGTCAAGTATCAATGTCTCATTGTAGATATTGTGTTATTTATTCTCTTGGATATGCAAAATCCATATGATCATCGATATTCTCTTGAATCTCAATGCTCAAGATACTATGTAAAAAACTTTTGGCTTGCCATGGTAAAGTGAGATTATTAAGAGAAATTGCAACTGACTTCCTATTTGTTCTTATGATAAGCAGCCACCACCACTTCAGGTGAGACTATTGGTTGTTGCTAAAACTTATGAACTTCACATTTCTAATATAATGTGTTTCACTAAATTTTCAGCCAACTCATTTCTCTATGTTTCTTTCCTTACGTATGGAGTTTTCATTTCATTGAATTTTGAAGGTTGTCTAGTGCAGACAAGAGTTGTTAGAATATGGTTTTCTTTTTTACGTAGCATCTTGAGGAAAATGAGCTTAGCTGGATGAGAAATACACCCTATTTCTTCAAAAAGTTAATTATGGCATATACCTAAGTATGGTGCTTATTAGGTTTCTAAGCAATGACATTAAGTTTTATTATACATCTTCCAATAAAATTAATTGTGGCATCAATCTATCATGTTGTCAGTCTCATTTTCCCCTATATTAGTATGGAAGGTAATCATTAGCGATTAGGCTATTGCCACAACCTTGTATGACTGACTTGGTATGGCTCATACCCGCCCAATTGACTTCTCTAATACAAAGGATCATTCTAGAAAGTAATTCCTTCTCTCTTGTGATAGCTATCACCAACTCAGATAGAGGTAAAGATTGCCTGGATCTGCTGGTAAATGATATTATAAATCTTGGAAGTTGAACGCTAGAATTTGACACTGCTCATTTGTGTACATAAGCAACATGCTTTTCCACCACCTAGCTCAATAAGCTTCTTTACTTTCTGTACCACCTAAAATAGCATACATATTTTGATTTAGATCACAATAAACTCCTCCTCATGCATGTCTTTGATCCAACTCTGTAAATTGTGTTGCTTACAATTGTAAAATTACTTTTTTATTGTTTTGTATTTTTGTTGTCTTGTTTTGTTCCTCACTTTGTTAGGTGCAAGTCTCTAAGTAAATTTGCACTTTAGTGCCTATGTGCTACTGCAAACCATCTTGGACCTACACTTAACTATCATATCGTGCTTACCTCTTAGAATCTACTTCTATCTGTCCATTTTATTTTCTTTTAGTAGAAACTATATTTCTCAGAGGATGGGGCAAAACTGGTGATTTTGATTTCTAGAATCCCCCATAACTCTGCCTAAATAATGCCAAGAGGCACTTTAGCACAACTTCTAGCAATAAGTCAATTGTCATTGTGATCCCTAGCTATAGCAACTAGCTATAACTCAATCCGGAAAATCTCCTTTTTAAATGTTTGATGGGGAGGGGTTTAATGCTAGCTAACAATACACAACGGACAAAGCTTTGGCTGAACTTGTCTTCCCTTGCATTGATAAAAGTTCTAATGAATCTCGCTGTCAGTTTGTTACAAAGTTGATTAAGAAGTTAAATAGTGTTAGATTTGTGATGTTGATGTTTAGCTTGTTGACTTTTTGGATGTAGCTCTTCTTTAGTGTTCTTTGTCTGTGCATGTGGTTTTATGAACTGTATAGTGAATTCTTAGAGTTGATGTATGAGCACCTTAGAAAATGCTTGAGCTACTAAACATATCTTCTTCCAAGAACATTGAGACTATGCAGTTGTGGTTGGACTGGAACAGAGCTATGCTAACCAAGAGACATTATTTTAAATATCTTTGTGTTATTCGTACCTCAAGGGAGTGACTGATCATTTATGTGGATGAAATTTTTCAGGTAGCTCTATTTTTGTGGTGGTGTTTTGGGTTAGGTCAAGCAAAAGAATGCCTTCTCCATCAGGTATGCTGATGTGTTCATATTATTTTTGTTACATGAGTTATATTTATGGACTTGTCATATGTGTTAGGTGGTCTGCAATCCTAGTGAATAGTAGAAAATATGCATCCTTGTGCACTAGTTTGGCATGACTGTGGTCCATGTTGACCAGTAACCATTTCCTGCTCCACCAATTGCTAGTAGGGGAACTGTGTGCGGATGTACTATAGATTGGTGTAGGCCTCACAGATGGGTTGGTCTTCAAACTTAGTATTGGTCATATTGTTAATGGGACAGTTGGGTTAGATATATCTGTGTGTGTGTGTGTTTTATATGTCATTGTAAAGGGGTGTGAGTACAGAAGATATTCTTCACATTCCCTGCATCCTAAAAAATAAACAACAAATATTATATTCCTCATGAGATAGGACTTACATTCAAGACACCTACATTTCTGACAATCAAGCGGCAATTCATATAGCCAATAATCATGTTTAGCCCAAGTGTACAAACATCAAGGGGTAGATTGTCACTTTGTCAGAAACCTGGTCAAGGTAAAGAATATCGTCACACCTCACGTGAAGAGAGGAGAACAAGCTATCGGTCTTCATCAGAAATCTTCCGCCTTCACTATTTCATATGAGTAACAAGATGGGACTAAATGATGTATACTCCCCAACTTGAGAGAGAGTGTTAGAGAGGTTGGTTTTGTTATTGGGTCTACATGGTCCTGATAGAATCCACTTCGTTTTAGTTGTTACTGTGGTACATCGTACCCACATCTGCTCCCATATAAGGAGCCTACTTGCACTGTTGTACACATTTACAACTAACAATGATGAAATTGCTACCGATTGCCAAAATTATAGGTAACATGTCATGGCTTTTGCTTATATGTGCTAGGGGAGTGTTACAGTCTAGAAAAATGTGTTGCAAAGTATAATTGTAGTACTAAGGGCCATTTTCCAAAATTCAAAATGCCTTAGGCCTTGTAAGTAAAGACATTATCAGCAATTTTTTGCATATGAAAGATCATGTGACTGGACAGAGATACATATGAATTTATTAGAACACTTAGTAAATTTATCAGTAATATGCCCCAGGAGGAATCTAAACAACCCATTCTATTAAGCGATTGTCAATGTGATCTTTCTATATATACAACAGAGCTACTCATATCCATGAGATATTGCACACATTTATAATGAAGGCATATTATGAACATTTTAGAATATAGAGTACAAAAACAATAAACTTTTTGGAAGTAAATACATATATTAGTCTTCCCTGTTGCTGCTAAGATTTTCTCCTGAAGTGACTTTATAGTGCTAATATGTTCTGCTTTAGACTTAAAAGCCTAATAATTATTTTCACTAGTGACTAATCATTTGAAACAACTACGAAAGGCAGGCTTGTACTGAACAACACATCTTGTTTTGCTCTCTTTAGCAAATTGAGTAGTTGAGTATGACAAATCTGATTCTTGGGATGTTGGTGTTCTGCGACTCATCTGCATTATGTTGCCAATTTCCAAGAGGGAATTCACTCTCAGGATGGTTAAAAATTGCCAATGTTGTTGTTACTTGACAAGACCTATACAACAGAGTTTCCTAGAGATAAACAAATAATTTGGGAAAAATATCGGTATATTAATAGTGTTAGTACAGGCTTAATAATCTTTAAAGATATTAATAGTTTGTCCTTTTTACATCATCACGGAAAATACCTAGTGAGCACAACCCCCAAGCTGTAGCTCACTATGGCACTCCCGGTGGGCATATAGGATTGCCCCTTCTACAGCTGTGCGGGTGTCCTGCTGTGTCTTGCTGTGAGACATTTGGAGATAAAATAGCAACTGCTACCTAGAAACTATCAAACAGAAACCCTTTTTGGTCAAACTAGTAGCCAAGGGATCACTTAAAAGAATGGAGGGGAAATTTCCACTGCCTGCAGGTCTACAGGATCCACTTTGTTGATGTTTGCCGTGAGAAGTTTCCCACTTCCACATACTGTATGTATGTGGGTGTGTGCATGAGTCTTTATGTTTGATGCTACCCTATCTGGCAATAGTTTACCGGTGATAGTGGCATAAAAATCTTTCTATAAACACTGAATAAACAACAGGAATGAAGGGGTATACCTTCCTAACATGCTAAATCAAACAAAAATTATAGATGGAAAGAACTTGAAATTCAACTAACAGTTAATGAAAATATTATATTTATTACGGCAAGATGATGCTAGCAGGTGATTGAGATTGAGGTGGCAGCAGCGCACTAGTTATGAAGAGCATAGTGACTATTGTTCTCTAGGGCTAGAATTCTAGCAGAAATCCTCAGCTACCATGTTAATAATATAAAAGAATGTAAAAGTTATACTGACAAGAAGCTCCAGCTCCCGCATAGATAGGGTGGGTCACACACAAAAATCAAACAACACTGAATGGCAAATGCGTTACCAGACCAGGTCGTAGCACATGGTACAATTAATGACAAAACAACTCAGAATTAACTAGCATTTGTCTCATGTTTCCATTCAAAGGAATATTTTGGCAGAATCTGTAGCTCTTATTCAGTCATGGGGAAAACTTTAATATAAAAATACATCTATAATCATACCATGCTCGCTGCACCAATGCTGTTAGAATGTTGTTGTACCACTATATTGTGTGGCGTTAATGCTTAGTTTATTTCTAGGCACTGCCATGTGCTGGATGTTAGGCTTTATTCTATCTGTATACAGTGAAGGTGATGTCAGCCTCTGTTTTCAAGACTAAAAGGTTATGGGATCTGGAGGGAGTCATCCCTTTGGACTCCCATAGGAATATGACTTCCTCAAAAGAAAATTTAAGCAAGCATCGCAGCTAGATTAGTAAGTCTCCCATAAGGTAATTAGTATAGTTCCCTGCAAATTAGGCTTCAGACCCATTATGTACATATATTTTGTTTGTACTATTTGTCTTTTTGGTATATTGAAATCTTCTCTTATCTCTTTCCAGGTGGCAACCGTATGAGGCATGTCATTGATGAAGAGCACCACACCATTTGAAGGAATATAGAGACATTACATATCTTAAGAATTTCTAGCATGATATGTTGATTGTCATCAATCTCAAATTTTAGAATCATATGTATTCGTTATTTATATCAACGTTGAGCACACAATGTACGGATAATATTTTGCTTCATTAATAGAAATTGGTTTGAGGTGATTTAACATTTTTATGTGTCATTTTGGTGTTGAAAATTCTTATGATGTCATGTGACTCTTATAAAAATATTGCTTGAGGTTATATATACAAAGTTTTCATTTAAAATTAATTAACATTCAACAAATCATTCAATAAATCAATAACCAAATCATTTACAGTAATCCCTCAAAATATATTAATGAAGGTCTTTAGTCCCTCAAAAATGAGATCCAGATTGACCATCAAAATTGCATTGATGACGACCACATAGCCCCTCAAAAATAATATTAATGAAGGCATTATCCTTTCAAAAATATATTCTCTAGGACCATCAAGTCCCTCAAAAATGTATTTATGAGAACTAAATAGTCTCTCAAAAATGTATTTATGAAGGCTAAATAGTCCCTCAAAAATGTATTCATGAAGGCTAAATAGTCCCTCAAAAATGTATTTATGAAGGCTAAATAGTCCCTCAATATAACATTCTTGAGGGTCAGTTAGTCCGTGACAATTGTATTCGTGAGGGCCACTGGTATTTGTCACGTGAGTTCTCTTCACGGACCATTTGTGAGGGCCAGACCCACAACCGTCCCTATTTGTGAGGGCCTGTAGAGAGGGGTTTGTGACAGGACTCACTCGTGAATAATGGCCCAATTTTTTATAGTGCATGTTCTATGAAGAATTCTTTCTTTGTTGGCATGAGGACAACCCAAAGAATTGAGAGCCTTAATGTATTCATTAGAAGCCATGTCAACAGCAGAAAAACTCTCTTTGAACTTATTTGTAGCTTGGACACTTCTTATTATCATGTTCGGGAGATATAAAATTTCAAGGATTTTGATGGCAAGTACATTAATCTGCTTTTGTCTTCATTGTGGTCTTTGGAGGAGCAAATGAGAGGTATATACACTAAGTCTATTTTTAAGATATTTCAATCTAAAGTTCATCAAAGTATGATGTATAATGTGAAGGGAACTCCTGATGAAGGTGTGTTTTAGGTCTATCATGTTGGTGGTTGTAGTTGTCATCTTGTTTTGAAGAAAGATTCTTCTACTGATATGTTATCTTGTAATTGTTTCGTGTTAGAATTCAAAGGAATTCCACGTAGTCACATTCTTTCTTATCTAAAGAGTTGTGATTTTTGCACTCTTTCTGAGCCATATATATTAATGAGGTGGAGTAAAGGATATAGAGATCATTTTTTACAAAGCATCTGTTATGTATCTATCCACTAGGAAGACACTTCAATTGATATCTGCTTGCAATTCAGTTGTTAACATAGCATGTAGGAAAAATGTTATAGATCTTTATCATGAAAAACTCATTGTTTTGTAAAAGGAGTTATATATTAGATGTTGTTGATGTTGATGTAACTGGTACTAATACAGCTTCTTCTTCTGTTGTCAAGATCCAAATACCTAGTATTTACAAAACTAAAGGAAAACCTAGAGCGACTAGTGTACGGTATAAATCTAGAGTTGAAATTTCTCACCCTAAAACAAGACAGTGTAAAAAATTCTTACATTACAGTGTCAATCATGATAGCAGAAACTATCCTTTGAAGAAATAAGTTACCTACTAAGCAGACATATTTTGCTATTCTACATAATTGTTGTCTTAAATTTCTTTTTGTTTTGTTTATGTACAGGAACTGAACATGTTCTTTCTTGAAAGTTGTGGTTGGCGATTTTGTAGTAGTTGATCTATAAGTGTTCCTTTCTAGTTACATTTCATAACCTTTTGTTACTTTTTTGACCCAGTGTTACTTTTTATGTCCAATAATTACTTCCCAATAAACATAATTACTTTTTAGATCACATAGTTATTTTTTGTTCTCAATGTTACTCTTCTATTCACTGAGATACTTTTTTGGATTGTGGTGTTCCTGATTGATATGTTACTTGTCTTGGTTAATTTGTAATGATGCTCTCTACTCCACCATATTGTTGTTGCTAATGTTTCTTCTAATGTTGGCTTCCTGATGTGGATATGTTGCTATTGCTGATGTTGGAGTTGATTATTGAGTTGTTTTAGTGTAATGTTATCCAATTATTTAGTGTGAGAGCCATGTCAAAATTTGATGTAAATGTGATGGTTCAGATATACTTTGTGACAGTTGTAATTCACATTTGATTACACTTGAGTTTTATAGCTACTCTTTTGTATGGAACTGCATTTGTATCGAATTCAAATCTATGTTAAAAATTCTTTAAAGTTTGTTGGACATGTGATATGTTATTCTATTTTCTATTACATATCACATTTGTGAATCTGTTCTCCTATTTCATTATTTAGTATCAGATTTGAGAAATCCTTCTTGTTACAAACTAGTCCTTACTTAAGATCAAGCTTGTTCTCTTACTGTTCAATCATAAAGTTACTTTTACATTAAAAGGTTACTTTTTGTACCCTATAGTTACTTTTTGTGTCAATACAATATGTTTTGAGTGCACCTGTTATGCTTGAGTTTTTCATGACCTTTTAGTTCATATAGTTACTTAAACGTTCACGGATTTACTTTATAAATAGAAATATGACACTTTGTTATTTAGCATCTGCAACATAATAATTGTGTAATGTTATGTTCATATAGTTATATTTTTATCAAGAATGGCTTGTTGTTACTTGTTGGAACTATTTGTTACATTTGTGGACCAAAAATTAACAAATATGTTTGATAATTTTATTATAATTTACACAATTACCTTTCATATTGTTGAGCCAATTCAATAAGTTATGTTTTACATGATACAATTACTTTTGTGTTCAAAGAGTTTCTTTTCAGTTGTCATATTTACTTTTTTTTTAATTGTTACTTTATAGCTAGAATAATCACACTTTGTTATCCAGCACCAGTCACAAGAATCTATTGAACTTTATGAACATATTTTTCATTATGAAAGTCGTCATTCTCAGATATATATCTCAAATATATAATAGGATTGTTCTAATTGAACATGACCTTTCTGAAAAGGGAAAGAATCACTTTTTGTTACATTGTGGAACCCTATGTTAAACTTGTGGAGCCAATGTTACCTAATTATGTCCAATAGTTATTTTCTCATCTAAAATGTTACTTTTAGGTGGATATAATGACTTGTTACTTCATGTTGTTACTTTTAGGTTGACAGAGTTACTTTTTAGTTCATATAGTTAATTTATATATAGAATGATCATACTTTGTTAATTAGCCACAATATGACAAAAAATGTTAAACCTTATGTTCAGTTAGTTGCATAATTATTAAGAATTCCTTAGTATATATATTTTGGAATCTTTTGTTACTTTTTTTATCAAAAGTTATTTTATATGTCCAATAATTACTTTACAATACACAAAACTACTTTTCAGTTCAGACTATTACTCTACTGATATCATAGTTACTTTTCTATTCACATAGTTACTTTACATTTCACATATTTACTCTTTAGTTCAGAGAGTTACTTCATAGATGGAGCGAACACCTGCTAAAGATGATCACAATCATTATTTGCATATATATGACTTGTGATACAACATGTCATACACAGTAAGTCTCTTCCATATGAACACCAGCTAGTTAAAGTTACAAGACCATCCAATGAACATCAAACTAATAGGTTCAAGCTTCATACAAAAAGAATCAAGCCCATACATTTTACTGTTTTAGAACCATAATATCTTCATAAACATAAACCCATAGAACTCTTGTTCTCTATTGAATCCAACTATAATTTTTTGTTCAACCCAAAACATACTTCAAAATGAACTATATTTTCTGGAGTTTACATACGCATTTTCTCAAGCATCATTTCAAAATCACATTGTTTTACTACATTGTTTTCTAAAATTTGTACTTAATCTGACACAAGCCATGCATCAAGGCTTGGCATAACATCATCGGACTTTTTTTCATTTTGCTTGTCACCTGCTCCTTTTTTTACTCTTCTTGATCTCGAGCAGGTTCCATAACTGGTTGTAGTCTTCTCCTCTTCATCATTCCTTGGAAGATCTTTGCCCTAGTTATAGGTATGTCTTTACTTGTGAAGGTCCATTTCTTTTCCATTCACCAATCACACAAGATACTTCATAACGTATACTCCACAATCAACACCATCATCTTCTTGTTAGGGGCATTCAGGGTACTCTATTGTACGTTGAGACATTTGACTTCCACACTCTCACACTCCCCTGAAGAACTCATGAACAAATCCCACCTGTATGCAAAATTAAATATTGTTAAGTACAATGCAACCAACACCATTTTCATTCAAAAGTGCATTAAACAATGCTCACCTTTTCTTACCCATCTAATGGCTTCTTTGTTAAAACTGGACTTCCCAGACATTGAATTTTAAGATCTATGCACCCCATTCCTAAAACTTGATTCAATCAAGTGCCAATGATTGTCATTGTTAAGTATTGTAAACACAAAATGCATTGTCATGAATTCTTTGTCAGGTACATTGAATAGAGGTGATAGCATGCTGATCTCCTTTATTGTAATGTCAGCCACCATCACGTTTAGCTTTTGCTATAAAAGTAATATTCTAAATTATATAGTTGTAACCTTTATTGTATTGTGGTAAGTTTCTCTAATCTAGGGTGATAGTGGTTTCTCTTATCGGTGCATAAGTGCTCAAACAATGTCACGACAATGCCTTCTTCTTTTTGCTTGTCGTTTCTTTCAGCATATGCACAAAGCAATTCATAACCTAAAAATCCAAACTCTTAAGTTAGCAATGCATAATATAGTGATAAATACTTATGACTTCAGTTCTTACAGGTGATTGTTGTTGACTCAAGGTCAATTAGATCAATGTTGACTCACGTCTAAATTGACTAAACCCATGTTTTGATGATGACTAACCATTCCACATTTTGGTGTCTAATGTCTCAACTTGAGAAATTTCAGATTATGTATAGACACACTCCAAATGCCCTAACTTGTGCATCTCAAATTGGAGAAAAGACAAGTCAAAGTCATACAAGTGCACGTTTTTGTAATATGATGTATATCCATTAGAATCATGTTGTAAATCACTTGTAATGATTGTATGACTTGTAATTAAGCTTAGAAAAATATCAGGAACACTTAGATCGAATATTAGAGCACTTTAAATGCATCTTTGAAAATCAATTACAGGCACTTGGTCGGTCCAGTTTCCCACCCTGAAACTCGACCGATCAACCTTGGTCGATTTTCTGAAGATTGCATCGGTCAAGTTGTGCACTCACAGAACTCGACCGATTGGGTAGTAGGCCATTTCCAGTTGAAATGGTCGGTCGAGTTTCCTCAGGACAAACTCGACCGATCCTTTGAACATCGATTCGCCTCCTACTTGATCGGTCGAGTTACACCCATAGAAACTCGACCAATTGCAATGTATGAAAAAGTGCAGAAAAGTGTTTCTAGCCGTTGTGGAGTTGCAACAAGTGAAAATAGATCTGTTGCAAGCCACAAAACGGCTAGTTTTCGTTCACAAGTGTTCCCAAAGGCTAATAGGCATCCCCAGCTATAAATAGGACCCCTTGGGCTTCATTCCAAGGTTGAGCATTCATTGCAAACTCTTTGTGAGTTTCCTATTCTATAGTTGAGTGCTTCCTACAGCCTCCTCTCTCTCTCTCTAAGCTTAATCACTTGCTACATACATTAGAGTGAGTAGGAAATCTGTAAGAGAGCTAGTCCTACATGTATATCTTGTGAGGCTCTCACTTCCACCACCTCCACTTCTCTCATTTGCAATCATGAAGATGAAGGTTCTCTCTCTTATCCAAGAGAGGTGAAGAAGAACAAGGGAAGGCGTCCCTTGGTGAAGATTAAGGCTAAAGACTTGGAGCTAGAGTGGGTAAGCCCTTGGAGAAGGCAAAAGACTCAAGCTCAAGTAGGTAAGACCTTGGTGGAAGCTTCTCCGAGTGAAGGTGAAGTCAAAGGCGGAAAATCCAAGAAGAGTGGGTAATTCCTGCAAGGCCGAAGACTTGTGCAAGAGTGGGTAAGTCCTTGGAGAAGGCCAAAGACTCTTGCAAAGTGGGTAAGTCCTTGGTAAGGTTGAAGACTCTTTGTATTGGATAGGTAAGTCCTTTGTTGGTCATGTATTATAAGTCTTATAAGTGAATATAAGAGTGCAATTGTTGGAAGTCCTAGAGGTTCACCTCTCTAGGCAAGTGGACTGACACACTTCTAGTTTGAAGTGTGGAACCACTCTAAATAGCTTGTCTAATTGGTGCATGTTCAATCTATCTTATCCTTGCTATGCATGATTTAGTTGCACTCAAATTACCTATTTAGCAACCTTATCTTGTCATATATTTTGAAGGTTTGATGAGTTTCGTTTAAGTGCTTTCAGCTCTATTCACCCCCCCTCTAGAGCATCTAATCACCCATCTAGGATCCAACAAGTGGTATCAGAGCGGGTCTTCTCCAAGCATACTTCAACAAGTAGGAGAAGATGGTGACTACCTAGGAGGGAGAATCTCGACCAGCCTTCCAATCTTTGATGGGAGCAACTTCCTCTATTGGAGAAGAAGACTTCAATTCTACATCCAAGGATCAAGTCTTGAGATGTGGCAAATGGTGAATAGCCCATACATGCAACCAAAGACAAAGATTGAAGAATGGGATGAAGCCGCCTTGATGAAAGCAACATTGAATGCTAGAGCCATGCACATCCTATATGCCTCCATGATCCCCACCGAGTTCAACTAGATTTCTTCTTGTGAGATGGCCTATGAGGTATGGAGAAAGCTTTGCATCACTTATGAAGGGACAGATCAAGTGAAGGAAAGCAAAGTCTACATGCTCAAAGGGTTTCTTGAGAACTTCAAGATGGGAAAGGAGGAGAGCATAGCCAACATGTACTCAAGGCTCAACACCATCTTGAATGGTCTTGCTGTTCTAGGACATCCTATGTCTAGTGGAGAGATCAACTCAAATATCCTTAGATATCTCCCCAAGAGGTGGGAATCCAAGGTGACTTCTATTGAAGAAGCAAGGTCTCTTAGGGATATTCCTATTGAAGAACTCATTGGAAATCTACAAGCACATGAAGCTACACTTGACAAGAGGGAGGAAGTAGAAAGACAAGAGAAGAAAGAGCTAAAGAGAATGAAGAAGGCTGAAATGAAGGCTCAAATTGAAGCTATCATGGAACAAGTCTTTCCATCCTCTCAAGCTAAAGAAGATGCCATGTACTCCAAGGGTAAACCCTTCAAAGGCAAGTCCTCCTCCATCCGATGCTTCACATGTGGAAAGAAGGGTCACTACAAGGAAGATTGCCCACAAGGCAAAAAGACCCATCTTCACAAGAAGAAATGGAAATCAAGCTCAAGTGGCTCCTCCAACTCAAGCTCAAGTGAAGATTCAAGTGAAGGATCAAGCTTAAGCTCTAGTGATGAAGGAGAATGCCATTTTGCTCTTATAGCATCAACAAGTGAAGACTCAAGTGTGGTAAATCTAAACTATCTAGATAAAGAATCTTTGATTGCTATTATTCATGATGTTTGTGCCTCTCTTAAGTCTTCTAAAAGGAAAAAGAAAAATCTTGCTAAAATTGTTGATAATTTGCATATAGAACTAGATGATATTGAATATGCTAATTCTTGCTTGCTTATTGATAAAAATGATTGTCTTAGTCAAGTAGACTCTCTTAAACTTGAAAATGCTAGTTTACTTGATAAAATTAAATTTCTAGAAGCTCAACCTCTCATGCCTAGTTCTAATGAAGAGCATACTTTAATTGTTGATTCTCTCATGCATGACATTGATGTTCTTAAATCTGAAAACAAGGACAAAGATTTTATTTTGCATGAATTAGAAATAGAAAATGCCTCCTTGCTTGCTAAAATCAATGGGCATGAATCTTGTTCTAGTTCTACAAATAGAGAGAATGATGTTGCTGCTTTTCATATTGATAGAGATTCTTATTCAACTAAATCTCTTTGCTTAGAAAATGATCTTTTGCATGCTAAAGATAATATAAATAATTTGTCTTCTACTATTGCTTCTCTTAAACATGATAATGACAGTTTGAGATCATCTTTGCAAAGATTCTTAGTTGGTAAAAAGAGTCTTAATGACATCCTACACCATACTACTAAACAAATTTGTAGACATGGTTTAGGGTATGATAGTAGTCAAAGGAACAACAAAGATAAAGGACCTCCAATATTCCATGGAGAATCCTCTAGTTCCAAGACTATGGGCACATGCAACTATTGCAATGACTTTGGTCATTATTCTACTTGTTGTCCTTTTAGGAAAGCAACCAAGAGCAATAGGACTTGGGTTGCTAAACTAACCCCTCCGGACTCAAAAACATGATTGGGGACCGTTTCATCTTTCTTCTTGTAGGTAATTGCAAATGGATTGACTTGAGCTATTGAACTGAAAATTGACTTCTCAATCCACATGAAAGAAGAAAGGTGAGATGTGTAGAGGGTGACAACAAGTGGAAAAGCAATGGTAAGCATGAAGGTAATGGTTTTATTGCTTGTAACCACTTCTGACTTGTTTTTGTCAAGTTAGTGTGCACTATACATATGGTTTTTGAGTCAAAAGTGGTATTTTGTGATTCTCTTCACACTCTTGCTCAAAAATTGTTTCTAATGCTTCTATAGTGCATTACTAACTTACTTAGACATGTTTGGATATGGTTTGTAATTTTAACATGCCTTTAAATATGTTTTTATGAAATATATGTTCTTCTTGACAGCTGATCTGTCGATCGAGTTTGCCCTATTGAAACTCGACCGATAGGCACCAAGAGTGTTGCCAACAGCTGTCATCGGTCGAGTTGACAATGCACAGAACTCGACTGATAACACTGTGCACAGAATATACATTTGGCTTATTGAGTGAGAATTTCCCTCTCAACTAGATTTTCTCAACCAAAAGCCTTATTCTTTGGCACTCTCATTTGGTACCTCTATATATGCATACTGCCATGTTCTAAATTTCCTATCTTGCTTACAACTCTATCTCTCTAATTGCTCTAAATTGGTATATCTATATCTTGCAATTACTTGCTTTGAGTTGTTTTGCAGGTTTTGATGATGATCTCTTTGGATCTCTTGGTTGTGTCTAAAAATTGCTTCCATTGTACTCTAACTTGCTACATCTATTTAGGTGTATATCTTGTTGTGATACAACCTTGAGGTTCTTAGGGATAATCATCTTATGGTAAGGATGCATATCTAGTGAGTTATATCCTTTCATGATTCTAAAATTGATTATCTCCTTGTTTGGATATATCTCTACATCTAATCATAGCTTGCTTTATCTTGTATATCTTTTGGTATCTCTTGCTATGATCTAGATCCTACTAGTAGTCCTAACTTGTGATATCATCTACTAGTAGTTCATATACATGTAGTTCTAACCCTGTTTATAATTGGAATAATTGCTCATCTATATGCTATGCTTGTATCCTATCTCATATATGCTCAAGCATGTTCCTTGAATTGCATATCTACTATATTGAGTTGCTTGCATAACGTTGTGATGCAGGGTACATAGATCTACATGATATGTGGAAATTGGAGTATTTTTGGATTTTATGCAGCTTTTGCTCCAGTTTCAGTTTTTGGTGCAAGATTAGTGTTTTTCATGCAGAAACGACCTTCTAAGCAAGACTCATCACTTCGCCATGAGCTATGATGGTTTTTTATTAAATTCCGTCATCTTGAGGGTCAATATTGCAACTTATTGTTTTTCTGCAACACTTTATCTTGCATTTTGGGTTGTTCAAGTATATGTTTTAACTTGCTTTTCTTTCTATGCTTGGACAAGACCCTATCTTTGCTCTTCTACTCTCCTCATATATATTTGTGTTATCTCCTTTTCTCTTTAATAAGTGATGTTTCTTATTTCTTCATAACCCCTCTTTTTGAAATGACAAAGGGGGAGAAAGGTATGTCTTCTTTAAAAAGAGGAAGAAGGCATGTCTTACATGAAGAAGAGAAGTATGTTCATGTAAAGGGGAGAAGGTAAAGGGGAGAAGATATATATGTGTAGAACATATATGAGTAGAAGACATAGTTTCTAAATGTTATGAAAGCTAACCATACAGGAGAAATAGCATCAATTGAGGGGGAGTATGAAAACTCCATGCGCATCAATTGAGGGGGAGCATATGAACTCCATTCTATTGAAACCCCTAGGTTTCTCCAAAGGTATGAATTTACTTAAATGCTTTCAATACATTTATGGAATGGTTTGTCATCTTCAAAAAGGGGGAGAATGTTGACTCAAGGTCAATTAGGTCAATGTTGACTCACGTCTAAATTGACTAAACCCATGTTTTGATGATGACTAACCATTCCACATTTTGGTGTCTAATGTCTCTACTTGAGAAATTTCAGATTATGTATAGACACACTCCAAATGTCCTAACTTGCGCATCTCAAATTGGAGAAAAGACAAGTCAAAGTCATACAAGTGCATGTTTTTGTAATATGATGTATATCCATTAGAATCATGTTGTAAATCACTTGTAATGATTGTATGACTTGTAATTAAGCTTAGAAAAATATCAGGAACACTTAGATCGAATATTAGAGCACTTTAAATGCATCTTTGAAAATCAATTACAGGCACTTGGTCGGTCCAGTTTCCCACCCTGAAACTCGACCGATCAACCTTGGTCGATTTTCTGAAGATTGCATCGGTCGAGTTGTGCACTCACAGAACTCGACCGATTGGGTAGTAGGTCATTTCCAGTTGAAATGGTCGGTCGAGTTTCCTCAGGACAAACTCGACCGATCCTTTGAACATCGTTTTGCCTCCTACTTGATCGGTCGAGTTACACCCATAGAAACTCGACCGATTGCACTGTACGGAAAAGTGCAGAAAAGTGTTTCTAGCCGTTGTGGAGTTGCAACAAGTGAAAATAGATCCCTTGCAAGCCACAAAATGGCTAGTTTTCATTCACAAGTGTTCCCAAAGGCTAAGAGGCATCCCCAGCTATAAATAGGACCCCTTGGGCTTCATTCCAAGGTTGAGCATTCACTGCAAACTCTTTGTGAGGTTCCTATTCTATAGTTGAGTGCTTCCTACAGCCTCCTCTCTCTCTCTCTAATCTTAATCACTTGCTACATACATTAGAGTGAGTAGGAAATCTGTAAGAGAGCTAGTCCTACATGTATATCTTGTGAGGCTCTCACTTCCACCACCTCCACTTCTCTCATTTGCAATCATGAAGATGAAGGTTCTCTCTCTTAGCCAAGAGAGGTGAAGAAGAACAAGGGAAGGCATCCCTTGGTGAAGATCAAGGCTAAAGACTTGGAGCTAGAGTGGGTAAGCCCTTGGAGAAGGCAAAAGACTCAAGCTCAAGTAGGTAAGACCTTGGTGGGAGCTTCTCCGAGTGAAGGTGAAGTCAAAGGCGGAAGATCCAAGAAGAGTGGGTAATTCCTGCAAGGCCGAAGACTTGTGCAAGAGTGGGTAAGTCCTTGGAGAAGGCCAAAGACTCTTGCAAAGTGGGTAAGTCCTTGGTAAGGTTGAAGACTCTTTGTATTGGATAGGTAAGTCCTTTGTTGGTCATGTATTGTAAGTCTTATAAGTGAATATAAGAGTGTAATTGTTGGAAGTCCTAGAGGTTGACCTCTCTAGGCAAGTGGACTGACACACTTCTAGTTTGAAGTGTGTAACCACTCTAAATAGCTTGTCTAATTGGTTCATGTTCAATATCTCTTATCCTTGTTATGCATGATTTAGTTGCACTCAAATTACCTATTTAGCAACCTTATCTTGTCATATATTTTGAAGGTTTGATGAGTTTTGTTTAAGTGCTTTCAGCTCTATTCACCCCCCTAGAGCATCTAATCACCCATCTAGGATCCAACAATTGCATCATTTTGTATTTGAATACTAGTGTTGATAGATCCTTTCCTGTGCATCATGTATCTTCTCCAAATCTCCATCTCTTCTAGACATGCACATTGTTTATTTTTGCAAAAGTTTTATTCTAAAGATGTGACATAGAATTTATAAACTGAGCAACTAATCTAAACATGGAATGTATCTATTATCTCTAATAAGTAGCTATTATAGTTGATGACTGAGTTATTGGTACACATCTAAAAATTAATTATAATGGCTATTGTGTAACTAACTTTTAGTCTATGAGTACAAACAAATTAACTCCTTACACTTCGTTTATGTTCTGAATGAATTCATCTACATCATCTTTTAGTTCCTTTGTTTTGAAGTGCTCAAACCATGTGAATGTTGAACTCTTTTATTATTTTTTAAGTGTAACATATGTTAGTTACTTATCTAAAAGATACATCAAAGTTTAAATATTTTCTTCCATTATTTAGCATTACATGTGCATGCCTTCTGATTTTGATGTTTTCCTCTATGCTACCAATACTCGTCTTCATATTCCTCTTTCTCTTTCTCATCACTTTTGGTTTTTCTTCTCAATTTCTTCTGAAGTTATTTCATCTTCCTTTTCTTTTTCAGTTGTCTCTAATCTTTTTCATTCAGCTTCAATTTCTACATTCATTGTTATGTTTTCTATCTCATCTTCTTATTTTTTAGCTAGAATTTCTAATCCAGTCTGAGCATCTTTAAACAAAGTACATGAATCTTGTTTATGTTTTTTCTCAACCACTTTTCTCTTCAGACGTAGTTTGCTTGGTATTGGTGTTTCCTCCCTTACTTCATTCTTTCTTGTGGATGTAGTTATTGACCCACCAGTTTTCATCTACAGCCTCTTCAAAATGCAATCTCCTTGGTCTGTATCCAACAGCTTCTTTCTCAGTTCTTGTGTCCTCTTTATAAGTTCATTTTCTATGGAGTCTGACCTATCATTCCCAATGAATTTGGGAGGTGAGGTATTTGCAGCTTCTATATGCCTATCATTTTCATTCCCATTCTTCAATCTTCTATTTTCAACTTCAATTTCTAACAATCTTTTCCTAAATTTGTCATTTTCTTCTCTTAAAGAAGAAAAAGCTTCAACGGTTATTTGACTGTAGACCTCCTTCTGCATTCTTAGTTCGTCCTTAAGAACTTGAACTCTCTTCTCCAAGCTATCGGTCACTTCCCTACTCCTGTCAACTGATGTAACTACCCTAGTAGCCACTGCCTTACTCTTTGCACAATTTACTGCAAGGTAAAATAGAAATTCTTATACTCTCTTTGCAGCTTCCCAGTTATCCATGTTATCCTTATTCAACTTTATCAAAACATGTGCTCGTTAATCATTCTAAAGTCAATAATGTATCATATGTGTATCATATGTCTTATATGAATTTACATAGTGATTCTATTCAATAACATTCAATCTTACATTTTTAGTCTCTAAATTGCTTAGATCCTTGATCTTCTTAATAGGAGCATCCCATTTCTTTATCCTTAGCTTTGCTTCATTGAATGTTGTCTTTGCTACTCCTATAATCTCATAAGCCCAGACTTGTGTGGATATGAAAAGTACAATTTAGAATTTAGATCTTCATATAGAGTAGTTCAATGAAATAAAAAAAAGATTAAACAAGTTACTTACACGCATGCACATGACACATCATGTTGTGTAGAATGTGCTTCTATCGCTTTCCCCTCTTTTTCCTCCTTTTTAGATTCTCACTTAATTCCTTCATCCTCTTGAAGATGTGACTATGGACTAACTTAGCCCAATTTAATTGCCATGTTGTAGTTACATCATCCAAGTAGTGTATAAGGATAAGTGGGGCATAGTAGCAAGTATCTAGCAACATGAATGTTACCAACAAATACAACATCCATGTTCTGTACATGTTTTGATAGTATTTTTCTGCATCATTCTTGGAAAATTTTGGCCACATCCTTCTCCCTTTTTCTCTTTACACTCACCACTTTCATATTCTCCATTTTTTGCAATAGTCAAATCCTCCCTTTTTTGGAACAATATCTATACCACTACTAGGTAAACCTGGTATCACTGCAACATCCTCTACTCTCATCCTAGCCTCAACCCCTGGTGCTATCATGAATCTATCTTCTTTAATATATATTTCAATTAGATCTTCTAAAAAAGCCACATATATAGTAAGATTAGGCATGGCTATCAAATTCACAAAAGCAGTTGACCTCATCATTTTCATTTGATTTTTGCTAATCAACAAGCTATTTTGGATGTTGTTATAACTTTTTATGTAACATCTATGGTAAAATTTTTGTGTACCTGCAAGAATATCAAAAAAGTTCCTATCAATTTGCTGACCTACTTACTTACTAGTTTACTATGTTACTTTTTCAATTTACAACATTACTTTCCATTTGAAATAGTTATTTTCCATATATGAATAGTCACTTCATAGTTTACATAGTTATTATTTTATTTTACATGGTTACTTTGAATTTAACAAAGTTACTTTTCATTGACATTGTAGAGAAGGTGAGTGTGTACCACATTAATGTGATTATGCTAACTTAAATGTACACAAATTGAAGGAGTAGAGAAAAATATTTTATTATCAGTCCACAATATTACTTTTCAATTCACATAGATATTTTTCCTTTCATATTGTTACTTTTTTATTTCACACGGATACATTTTGGTTAACATTTCTTACTTACTGATCAAGAGGGTTACTTTTTATTTTAGAATGTTACTTTCTTATTAGCCAAGTTACTTTCTAGTTGATGTGGTTACTTTTACATTCTCAGAGTTACTTTTTACTTAGCCTAGTTACATTCCAATTTACACATATAATTTCTTGTTAGCCAAGTTATTTTCTAGATAACATAGTTACTTTTATATTCTCAGAGTTACTTTTTGCTTAGCCTAGTTACATTTTCATTAGCACTGTTACGTTTTAGTTCACTGTGTTACATTTCTATAAATAAGTGTAACTTGTATTGTCAGAATGATAGTTAGTAGTCTAAATGTCCACCACAGATATGAATAATATTACCTTCTACAATCTTTCATTTGCCTTTTCGTTTCATTTTTTGTTGTAGTGTCTGCTCCTGCTTTCCCTTGTGATGTTTTTCTTCTTTTGATGTTGAAATAGATTCTTCTTCAACAGCTTCCAGATCTTCATTCTGACACACAACAACCAATTCTTCTTCAACAACTTCATGCACAACAACCCCCTATTGTACAACAGGTTTTGTTTTTGGTTCCTCATTCTCACATACAGGAACTAGTTCTTCTTTAATAGCTTCATGCACAATAAGTTCTGGTTCCTCATTCTCACTTGTAGCAACAATTTCTTCTTTAGTAGCTTCAGCTCAATCACTCTCATCTAAATCATTCTCATCTCCAGTAGGCTCATCTATGATAATAGTATTAGTTGTCTTCCTTCTATGCATCTTCTTCTTAGTTTTCTTTGTATTTTTCATCGCGCCATGTACATTGTCCTCTTCAACACCCTTTTTTGTTACATTATCTCCTTGCAAAATATCCACAAATTCTTCTTTTATAATATTATCGAAAACATCGTAGTGTCTAATCATCAAATCGCCATCTCCTCTCACTTTTCTGCTACCCTTACTCATTGCTTTCTTTACGGTTTCTTTCCCTAATTTTGTTCTCCCCATCTGACCTCAACGACAGACGCCACCAGGAACTTTTTCTTTCACTTGTGTACTTCTGGATGAACACGGCAGGAAATTCAGTCCAGCAGTAATGGCGCAAGCAGATGAAATTGAGACTAGTAGTAGCGGTAGTGGAAATGAAGAATGCGAGAAGTCGAGATTTGGGATTTTTTTGGGCGAAGAAATGCTCTTCCCGGCTAATTCATTTTGCTTCAATACGTCATTTATGAGATATTACAAAACTGTCAGCACCCTTTTTCAATATTTACTAAGTTGCCACCGCATCTTTAGATACGGTAGCATTGTTACAGTACCCGCAGGGGTATTAAAAGTAATCTCATATATATATATATATATATATATATATATATATATATATATATATATATATATATATATATATATATATATATGTGTGTGTGTGTGTGTGTGTGTGTGTGTGTGTGTGTGTGTGTATATATATGTGTGTGTAAATTTGTGTGTGTAAATACATACATAAGTCAGTAAGGGATGGCGTGTTGGAAAATTTAGGTGTTCCCCAATGAAAGGACTCATGTTCAAACCATCCATAACGCATTTCTATATTTAATACCACCCATGGGTGTCTGATCGGTGCTATATGTTGTGAGAGAGGGGTGAAATTATTCTCTCTTAAATTATACTTTTTACATTTTAGTTACAAATTTTCACTCTGGTTACTTAGGGTGGAGATGGTTTTTGCAAAAAAGTTATTTTTACTATTATCAGCGAATTTGATACCAAATTGACACTGTGTTTATCAAATGAGTCTTGTATTATAAATTTGGTCGTCTCATTATAGTTTGGTGTATTCCAGTTACAGAAGTGGATCAACGGGTAACTAAAGATTGTTACCTAACTTAAGTAATGAATATATGGCCATATATATACATGTATATGCATATGTATACATATATATACATATTTATATATTGCTAAAAGAATTATGTACTTGAGTACATGTAGCTTACATATATCCATCTTTATATATGATTTTAACACTTGTAGGAAAATCTAGCCTTATAGATTTGATGGATGCCCTTTAGATTACAAGCATACACAATTCAATTCAATATGACATTCATAGATCATGAAGATGGATAAGATGTACATTGTCTAATCAATGATAAGTTGCAAAAATTGCAACACTGAACTCTATTCATCTATATCTCATGATATACATCAGATATGATGGTGATTTTTGTAACACATGTAACCTAAAAAATTGGTGATTCAATCTATATGTTTGGAGTTTGTAATAAAATATACATGAGTTGTTTCAATGGTTGGCATATTGGGTGGTGCACACTTCCTAATCCCTACATATAGAGAGAAAGAGTCAGGCCGAAATACAACCGAGTGTACAAATCACATCGTACACCTCAATAGTGTTTGCCTATTTAAACTATTTTTTTAATCTAAACAATAGATATTTATTGTCATACTAAAAATAGGCTACATTAAAAATTTGAGACTACGTAGATGAGTAAGTGGATGAGTGTAAGTCACTCATCTAAGGACAAAATATTTTACACATAAGAAATTTGAATTGTACCATTTTTTATTTCTTGATGCCCATGACCTATGTGTGCCCAAGTGTGGTCAAATTTTATATATAATCTACTCACAATATGTTTAAGAAGAACAACATTTTAGATCCTTAAGAAAAATGTTGCATGAGGGAAAATCATTGGGTGTACAATGTGTTTAAACACTCGAGTATATTCTAGTCTAACTGTGAAAAGTAGGTAAATATATATATATATATATATATATATATAAGTACATATATATGTATATGTACATGTATATATGTATATATATATGTTTATATATATATATATATATATATATATAAGTACATATATATGTATATGTACATGTATATATGTATATATATATATATATGTATATGTATATATATATATATATATATATATATCAAAATTTATACCTACTTTTCATAGTTACATGTATACATAATATACATCAGTTACAACTATTCTCAACTAGTTAAATATGTATGAAGAGGGGGTTCTGATTATAGTATATAATAGTGTTTATTACCTAGGCAGTTGATTAAATGGATACAATGTACATGCTATCAGGGGTGTATATAGGTGGGACTGTCGGGGCTGAAACCCCCCTCCCCCAGTCTATGATAGTTTCATGTGTACATGTATTGAGATATAAAAAAATAAAAAATAAGTTATTGCAGCCCCATTCTATTGGGCGATGGGTATTTTGTTAGACACGACTCTAAGACTCCTTATGGTTATTGAAAAGTGTGAGTGGGAAGGTTTGAAATATTGTATGACGGTGAGCGACGATTCCAAATCCTTAGACCAGAAATTTACTGTCCTTTGCGGTAAGTGGCCACCTGGGCACTACAGACGCATAGCATAGTGCATTGCACGCATTGTGCCAGCAAGGCACAGAAACACTATCGTCACAAAGGGCTTATGCTGCATCGGATTATCATCACCTTCTCATCCAGAAGAGTAGTAGCAGACTGAATCTCTAAGGACATCAGTGCCACAATGATCATCATGTCCGTATCCAATCTACTAGAAGCATCTTGTTATATTCTATATACAATATTGGATGTTGTTATTCGGTCATTACTCGGTAGATAGTGTGTTTATACTAAAAGGGAAGAAGTGAATTCTCTTTTTCAATAATAAACGAATGGAAGGTTATTTGTGTTAGTCGCAATGTTTAAATCAGGAACGACAATGTGGATAAATAAATATAAATTTGTTATTTCCTTGCCTAATAAATGTGTATAGCCCTTTGCCACTGTATGCATATACTACTCTTATGTTCCTCCACCTTTTTTTCTCACTAGTCGGCAAGATTTTATAAAACAAGCAGAACATGATGTAGAGGCATAGTGAACAATGAAGCTTTGGTCATAAATTGTGAAGACTACATCATTTATTAAGGATGTTGTTGTGTTGTTTCAGTAAGCTCATACCAGCTATAACAAGAAAAGTTTGACATTGGGTAACAATGTAATCATCTCTTACGGTACCATTAAGTATATGTGGTGAAAAATGAGAAAATTATTGTATCTCTTACGGTACCATTACGGTACCATTAAGTAACCTTCTAACTTTTGCAATATCTAATGAGCTAGAATTTATGTCAATTTGATTTCAAAGTCACATGATGATAATTATTTACTATCACTTAGTGGCTTTGATCTTTGAAAAGATGTCAGAAAAGTCCAATTTTAAGAGTTAATACATCACTCATTATCGTGGATTAGGATTCAATAAAAATAGATGGATTTTCAATAACAGTTCAAATATGAGCAAGTCACATGACTAAAATGAAAACAATTTATATTGTTTCAGTATATAAAGTAGAATCTTGCCTTAAGTTGGTCATAGTCGGTTATGTTACACTTACAGTAATTTCTTTTTTAGTTGTCATACACTTAAATAAAATACATTTAGTAGCACTTATAATTGTTTCTTTTCATCTAAAAGAGTATTTTTATTACTATCTATAAATGTAACTCTAAATCTTATTACGTTCGGAAGAATAGAAGTATTAGCATATCATCTCACAATTATATCAACTATTCATATTAGGGAACTTAAAGAAAAATATAAGTACACCAAGATTTCAATGATTTTATCATATGGTGCTCAATTGATGCATAGTACATCAATTTAGAAGCCATGCTTAAAATTAAATATTGTGTCTCTATATGGATTTGAGAATAAAATGCAAAAATGGGTTCAAACTGTCTATTATACCTCTCGAGTATGTAAATGTTGAGCTCTCTATTGTGGAAGAATAAGAAGAAGAAGAAACTTAGTCAGGTCATTGAGGATGGATCCATCCCCAAAACAAGGAATGGAAGGGAATATAAAGAAGATTAAGTACATGACAAAGTTGTGTTAGATCAATATTTTATGTTTGTATCATTCTTCCTCACCTTCGTTCCATAAACTTCTATGATCACCTCTAATCTCCTCTCCTATGATTTCTATAGTCGAAACGTCAATCTATTTCTCAATAAGTTAGCCAACTAGTCAGCAAGCAAGGACAGAAGATGACCCCTAGTGTAAGCTTATAGTCAATTCTACCACAAACAAAAAGGAAAATAATATGAAATTAAGCATGTTGGACATAATTTTGAGGTTTCCACTCATCATCAATAATTTCTATAAACTAAATCCTTAATTAAGCTTCAATTTAGGGTTTTTCTCCTCTTGATCTCAATCAATAAGCGGTACAAGCATTCTAATAAATTGAATTAATCACATATCAAAATATACATGTGATGTTCTTAATTCATGTAAATATTGAAATTAAGTTACACATACAAAACATGTTCTTATTGAAATCCATAAAATTGTTCCATGTTTCATATCTCTTGGAAGAAAAATCCAAAAGTAACATAATGAAGTTGTATCTAGAGGTTATGAGTTTATTAGCCTAGGAATATCAAGTAATCCCGGTACAAATGGTAATTGTTTTACTAACTTCTTTGAAAAGCTTGGGAAATTTTGAACATATATGTTGTGTGTTTGTATGTATTTACCATCAACATAATTTGTAGAAAAAGACCACTACACTTAGTATAACCAACTTGAAAAACAAAATCAGAAAAATCAAACTTTTTCAAAATATCTGAAAATATTGAATAACATGTTTAATTAATCAAATTGATGATATTAAAGTGTATTAAAGTCAACTTCAATAAAACGTTGATGGCCAAAAAAAAACTTCAACGAGACGCTTGTGAAGCAATGAAACCCGGTAGATTATTATTTTTAGTAAAAAAAATAGTAATTGAAACACTTAAGGTCAACTTTTCTATACGAAGGTTATTTTAGAGTATTACAAAATTTCATATTTGTTTTAAAGTATTGAGCTCCTATAATGCACTGATACTGACCCTTATTTGATCCATGGCCACCCGGATTTTCCCAAAAGGAACCGACCTAGTTCTAGCTAAAAGGTCAATTTTCAAACCCATTACGGAATCCGGATTTAACAAAACTCAAATCGCTATATCAGATTTTCTCGAGAAGGTCACACGAGTTCATATGTGACTTTAATATCCCCGACTTGAGCTCACTTTTAGAGGATGGGGGTGGAATGTTGGAGTATCGTGTTGGGTGAAAATGTACCTACCAAAAGTTTAGCCTCTGGTTCGGGATATTAGTTGGATTTCGGCTTGTTCTTATTATGCCACGTCTGCGTCACATCAGTTGGATCCAGTCCGATTTGCCAGATGCGTGTTTGTTTCAAAAACCTAAAATGGTCCCGTTTCGGGTTCTGTTATCCCGATATCTGGGTTGACTCAGTCCTACTAGCAGCAGGATTTCGTAACTCAGTCCTGATTTGGCTGTCTTTTTGTGTATTTTGTTTTATCAACAAGACTGAAAAACACAAGTTACTCAATTTAATGATGAGATTGTTTTATCAACAAGAAACAAGATTAACTCCAGTCCGGATAATCTCGATGACCGGACATATCTGGTCTAACTCAGTCCGAGTTTTGAAATCCACATCTCGAACCAAACGGAGGTTTAGTGATGGAGAATCAGCGTTAGCTAAGATATCCCATGAAAGATAGTGCATATCTACGGCAAGGGCAAGCTACAGACACGGAGTTGCTGATAGCTGTTGAGCGACATTATCCTCTACTTTGCACTTTTACATTGTTCAGAAACCACGCCAATTTATGATCTGCTTTGCATGCTTTTTAGCTGACATGCATAGAATCGAAGTACAATGATTTTGTTACCCTGATTTTAACCCAGGCAAGTTGGTGGTAAAAATAGAAAATTCCAATCTCGAGCAAGCACACAAAACTATGCAAAGTTAAAATCGAGTCGTACCAAGAACCAATAATTACCAACATTAGTGTGCCGCCCGTTTGGGTTTACGTCGGCTTTAATACAGCAAGCGACAGTGCGCCTATGCCAGCCATGACAAAACTGAGACTTGTAATAATTTTAAGTAAACTTCCTATAGGGCCCAGTCCATGACACACTTTAGGCCTGCTTGGCGATTAGGCCTTATTGTGTGTTGGTGCCACTACCCCCAACACTTGGGAGTTAGGTGAGGCCTGCTGCCTGCTACAGTCAGATCAAAACAGACCTCTACTTGTCCCAAAGCATCAGATAGATGACCACGTTCGCGGCCCATAACCAGGTACATACTACTGCCAAAAGTAAAAAACACTTTAAGGGCCTTGGAAGAGCCTATCAAACAGACAAAACCGTCGAACCTCTTATTTAACCATTTGGAAGTAGCTGTGTGTTGGCGTTGGAAGATTGGTGCTGCAATATGGAGAGGACTTGGAATTAGCTTCGACCAAACGCAAACTTCCTTATTAGAACGATATAAACCTTATGTGTCCAATGGGTCCAATCAACGTATTCATGTTCTAAATGAGCCCTCCCATTTGTGGCTTCCTTTGTGTGGCGTGGCTAAACATTCATATTAACGTAATCAGTTGTTGTTATTGTCACTTACTATGACATATTCTAAACCCAGATTACATTTAGTTGGGGACAATATAATCGCATTTCAACTCATCTAATACCATTAGTTAAAAAATCATAAATATTCCACTGTTGCCATTAAACTTGTTGTAATATTAGCAATTTTGCTCAATACTTGTATTACTTGAGAATGTATATACTTATACATCAAATTATTGTCTATAAGTGACAACTAAGTGCCTCTATCACAAGGTAAAAAGCTATTGATAATATCTCCTCAATGCAAAATGAAGAACATCTTTTATTTGCCAAAATGGCAGGAAAATATCAACTCTTACATACAAACTAAGTAGATCATCTATTATAATATAACTTAAGTATATGTTTTAATGGAAGTATAAACAAATGTTTTATCAAATTGTTAATTTGTTAAAAGAATACTAAGCAATCACATGTCATGTACAATTAAATCTTTGGATACAAATTAGCAACAACACGTCGAAATTTGTACAATTTTGTAGGATAATATGGTGTGTCCTCCTTCTATTGATGCCAAAACTGCCGACAACAATACCGAATTAAATTATCTGCTGAATAATAATTAAAAGTTTAGTGATTCCTAAAAAGTTGTGAAAATTTATACTTTGGGAGATAGTGCGGTACATTTTTTATGCCATGTGGAAGAGATATCTTTACAATATAATATTGGGCAAAAAATGGATATCCTCGACCTTAAAAACTAAATTACAAATGTGAGCATCAAAGATCAATTTTTTTCTCCATGTATAATTCAGTTTGTTCTAATTACTAGTTTTATTTAATATAATTTCATAATAAAAATAGACAAAGTGTCTGAATAACAACTATTAGATTATGTTTGATACGTTCCATGTCAATCAACCTAGTAATAAGAAATACTTGAAAGGTTCACTCAACCACAATGGACTTCAATACTCATCCACTAGTGGGTGTCCATACCATCCAAAAAATGAATCAAATAAATGATTGATGGTGGTCGTGGTATCCCTGGTATTTACCGAATAATTTTTAACAATTTTCTAAAAGTATACTCTTAGTCTATTCTTTAAAAGAATGAATGTGAACAATAAGTTGTACATACAAATGCAAAATGTATAAATGATTTGTCGAGCACATTGAGTAGACATGAAAATAAGTTGAGATATACTTGTGAACAAAAACTTGCTAGTCATTTAATGTTAGTTACAAAAGTTAATTCGTATTGGATTTAAATGTAATTGCATTCTATATTATTATGATATTAAAGCATAATAAAAAGTGTAAATAAACCCAAAACCCCATCCAAAACGTAATCATATCATTAAAATCTCATATTTTTTGGATAGTGCTAGGTACTTTTTTTAATCTAGAATATCACCTTTGTTTCAAATATCGTATTCACCTTTAATATCATAGTTAGAAAAACACACCAATGAAGATCTAGTGAAGATATTTTTACTCCCAACATGCGGACTAGTCATCTGAGTGTGGGTCTGGATATTTTATTTTTCATATATGGACTTACACATATGCCCATTAAAGTATGTGGATATGGTTCAAACATAGTCAAATTTATATCCTACATTAACTAATTCTACTGTAGGTAGTAAGTCACATAGAATTGCCTATGCAAGTAACTTTGAAACATATTTCTATAAGACTGTTAATTATGAAGATTGGAAGTGGACTACCAACAAGTCTTCTGAAACCCTAAATTATAGGGTGGGGGTTAATCGTGAGGATATAGGGTTTAGATTGCAACTAGAATTAAGTTGTTAGTAATGAAAAATAAGTTAATAAAAATGTCAATTGAACCATTTTGTTTATATGTGCAACGTATTGAGCACTCGTCCGAAGTATTTTTACGTAGGCAGAGTGATTCTAAAATACCACGAACATGGTATCGACATGGACTGAGTAATTGTCAAAACTTGATCCATTTATTGTGAAGCGATCTGAATTTCCAAGAAGTAAGTCGACTTATTGGTTCGTTCATAATTAGTCAAAAAAAGTTATGAACTGAAATTTTTTAAACATGTTTTTATGATTGATTTAAAATAAATATTGGAACTTGAGTTTTGTGACTTGTCGTGAGTTACAGACCTATATAAAAAATAGAATTTTTGAGTTCCCTCTTAAAAAGAGTGGAAAATGACTTCCTGAACTACTAACAATATTTCTTATACAATTTTATTTTTTATTCTTCATAAGTTACCTATGTAAAATATTTTAGACTAGGAAGTTTAACGGTGTGGATATAGTTTATGGCCAAAATAATAACATAATATGAAAAATGTAATACACTATAATCGTGTTATGTAAAATATTTTACACTACAACATCATTATCCGTGTGATTTATAATATAAAAAATATATTAACACTATAAAAATTAATCATACTGCACCGTGTGACAAAAAATATCTAACATATTTTTATTCTCCATACTTGTATAATATGATGTGAAAAATGATAATTTACTATAACCTTGTGCAAAGAATATACTAAAATTTTTAATATTATACATTGTTAAATAATGATGAACCAAATTTTATATTTATATTCACAAAAAATATAGATATTATTGTAATAATTTATATATACAAAGTGAAATAAAAATATTGTGATGTGATTTCAACAATTATATTTTTGTTTAAATTATAATTATACAACATTAAATATCTTTTAATGAAGCGACATATGTACCATAACCGGTTGTTGAAGTTATTACGATTAAAATATATTTTGATTATTCACGGATATGATTCTTTCTTCATGTGTTTTCCCTCCTTCCTTATTATATATTACACAATAGTCATCAAAAACATTTTTTTATGATGTTCATACTTAAACTTACAACAAACCAATCACATGAAAGTGAGTGTAACTTAAGTCCCAGAACTTGAACTAGAATTCTTGAAAAATGAGTTTCAGATAACTTATAACTTACACCAAACCAATCAGAACCTTAGTGAATGATAAGTCTGGAAATAGATACCAACCTCCTATAATTCAATCGTCATTTGCAAAATTCAACCAAGTTCTATCATCTAACAAGGAAAAATAAATAATTGGTATTTTGGACATATTACAAACAATTCTAATGACATATTAATATATAAACACAAAGTTTAACTGCTCTACTGCATCTTCCATTGCGGGAGCTGATGGGAGAGACTAAAAGGGTTAAACTTAAGGTTTATGTAGAAGCTACATTAAACCAAGCTAGAACTAGATGTTTCTTTATAATTCTTGAAAGATTCATGTAAGTTGTGGTGAATTCATAATGTTTTGATTTGTTTTCAGAATTTAACTTCCATGTGCTAAAGTTTTCTAGTATGCATCAAAGCTAACATAGTTCTTTTTTTTGTTTCTCCATCATTTCTTTAAATTGGATGGTTAGAACCTTAAAAAACTAACCGTGGATTGTATTAGAACTTTTTGGAGTGAAGGTTAACTTTAGGGAGCTAGACCTAAAAGGAAAGTATTTTGTGAATGGTACTTGCCATCTTGAATATTTTTCAAGAAATTAAAATGCACAAGACACTAATTATCACCGACTATAATTTTAGCTAATTTACAACCTAGTTGACATATATGGTAAAAGAATTTGTAGCAAATGAATTTTTCAAGATTTTCATGATTGTGTTATGAACTTTATGCGAGGAGGTTTGTAACGTCCCCGGATTTTCACCTTCTCAAAACCCCATGGAGATGAGAAGACAAAATCTGAAAACGTTAGACAATTGTTTCAGAAAGTAATGTGGAAGCATAATTCACATACATGAACATACAACCATAACATACACCATAAATAATCTCAACATTCAACATGTATATTACAAAAAAATTATTTATTACAACATGAATTACAATTACATATTGAAAGATGATTTGACAAGTCTATGAACATGTATGCTAATCAGGATCTACACAATAGGTACAACCTGTACAACTGCTCACTCCCATCTTTTATCCCATGCAAGATCTGAACCTAAAACATATGTGAAACAACGAATCAACACACAAGGCGTTGTGTACGTGGGTAGAAAGATACATACTAATATGTTTGCATAATTGAAATAACTTGAGAAAGAAAGAGTAAAAAACATTATTTAAAGCGATAATTAGGTAAACACATATTTTTAGATGTCGTTTGATGTGTTTGTACTACTAATTGGTGTCGCACTTCATTTTTCCCCGCCCCTTGGGCTATGGGGACCGAGTGCCGACCTTATATTTAGAGGGGAGAGAGAGAGAGATGTCGTACTTCATTTTTCCCCGCCCCTTGGGCTATGGGGACCGAGTTCCGGCCTTATATTTAGAGGAAGAGAGAGAGAGCATATATCCACTTAGTAGCTACAAATCATCTATACTCTTTGTTGTTCTTATTGACATTGTGAAGATACTACAATCATAGTACATTCAAGCAATATTCTCAAATAAAGACAAGCAATACATCATAGCTATTGCACACAAGAAAACTAGTCATATACTTAGATAAAGCCCACGTACCTGAGTTCAGAGATTTCTAATCATTCTTGTTCATCTAGATATCTGGTCACCACCTGGTTAATAACAAATTAATCATCATTAATACATGGTCCATTATGTCATTGATATTTTAGGTCTAAGTTAGGGTTTAGGCCAAACCTAGGTTTAAACTGACCTAAGCTTGCCTCTAATATTTTTATACTGGTCTAAAGGTCATAACTATGGTTTGGTTCAAATTTCATAATTTTCTGATGCTTAATCTATTTTCTAGCATTAATATGAGATTGAAAGCATTTAATTATACATTAATGGGAAAAGATCTAATATTAGGAAATATAATTGAATTTAGGGCCCACAAATGGATTAAAATCATAATTAGGGATCTATAAGAATTTTCTAAGAATTTATGTCAGATGTATACAATTTATTTCATTTAATGAAACCTAAATGGGGTATTATCATCTAAACTATATAAGATCAGTAAATTTGCATCAAAGGACTGATCTAGGGATCTAGCAATGTAGAGGATATTTTTCTGAGTCTGGGGGTATTTTTCGGGCATTTACTGGCTAAGGGAGCTATTTTTAATCATTTCTACAAGTTCTGCATATGATTTGAGATATTTACTTGTCTCGACTTTTGTGGGTCGTCAGATCTCTCTTTAAGGGGCTTGGATCACAGCCACACCCTACAGGGGTGTGGGGGACCTACAGATCCTTGTTGGGCTAGGCGAGATGGATCTTGCTGGCGATCCGATTAGGGTGGAGTCCAGCCAACCCGTTCGACCCTTGCCTCCTTCGTCTCGTGAGTCCACGCCTCCCGACTCCGGTCTGTTCTTCTGCAGTTCCGGTGAGCACAGGCGCTCACCAAAAGGAAGGGTCTTGGCGTGAGCTCTGAAGCTTGGTCCTCCACTCGGGTTTCATAGTTCGGTCTCTCTCTCGCTTCCTCACGATCTATCCAGTTCCTCCTATTTCTGCAGAGCAGGGTGCCGCCGTGGAACAGAACCTCGACGGCTCGGCATCGCTACTTCTGTGATCGAGATCGGCGAGCGATGGTCGGGCTACGTGCCCTCACGTCGGCTATAAAAGAGGGGATGCAGACGGATAAAGAGTAGATGTGCCTCTCCCTGATCGGGTTTCTCTACTTCTCTATGACACAACAGCGCCGCCGCAAGGGTGTGATTGATCCGGCGACCGATCGCAGGGCTTCCCTACCATTACGTCAGCTAGAAACAAACTTCAGTCTCCTTTACTCTATAGAATATGAAAGCAGCCATGATCCGGTCATCCGACGTGGGCATGCTCTCCCTTTGCTCCTTCTCCCAGTTCCTCCAGGCGCCACCTGTTGCGAGAACTTTGTTCTCTGCAAGTCTGTTTCCGACGTGAGGTCCGGCTCTAGGTTAGCTGTGACTGAGAACATCATAGCCTCTAGGTCGTGCTATCATGATAGGTTTTGGATCTCGAGATCTAGGTGGCTTCGTTGTATCTGTCATTGTGTATGGTTGGAGTGAAGGAAGTGAACACGAGGGTTTGATATCTCCCCCCTGTACTCGACACCGCGACCCTTGCAAAGGGTCGTTAAGATCCGGGATGTGCAGCGGCTCAACCACTCTGCCCACACACTTCCATAAACCTTGTTATTGACTCCTTCACTAGCCATCCAATGAAGGCCACCTCCTACTCAAGCCTCGGAGCTGGGCGATGATGTGGGTTACTAGCTATAGATATGTTGCCCCTTCCTCCCGTGAAGTTCAGAGGTAGGGGATGATGTATCTGCCCTTCGATCTTAGATCTGTGGTCGAGTGATAGATGTGTATATGCCACTTAAATCTGGGTCATGGTGGCATATAAATGTCTCACCCCTAAACTCTTAAATAACAAACCAACTATGGTTTGGCAGAAAATCTTTATTAAAAAGCAAACCCTTCAAACTTTTATATCTGCTAGTACAAACCTTAGATTTTTATGAAATTCGAACCATGGATTCCTCATAATGTAATCTAACTGCCAGAAAGTTTGGTACAAAATAAAATAAAATTTGATCATTTAAATTATTTCCTCTAATAGTCATTAGATCAAGAAAAGGGCATGTGACACATTAAGGTCACGACATGCATTATATCCCTATGTGACTATAGTCTTCAATACACACATGAGTCATAAAATTGCAATTTCAAAATCTAAGTAACTTGGTGTGGGGAAATCATTTCTCAAGTGAAAATTTAACCAAAGTTAGATCATCATTTAAACTACTTTCTACAAGTTTGTTACCAAAACTCCATTTATGTCCTCGAATACTAGATTGGCTATCAAAACCCTAAAATCTGAGTTATCACATTCACCCCACCTTATTTGGAATTTCTTCCTCAAAATTCAACTAATCTCATCCTTAAGAGGCTATTTAGGAGTTCAACTTCATATACATCATCATTGCTTAGGTTCTAAGACCACCATAGTTAAATGCACTCTAAGTTGTCAGCTTAGGGTCTAGAGATTCTTGGGCGTGTCCACCCCACCTTATATATGTGGAAGCATCAGTTAATGTCTTAGCCATAGCATGACATTATGATATCTTACGGTTACATCACCTCCAAGGGTACATGTTTTGTTCATACTTTTAATGTTTAGGAGGAATTCGTTTATAGGCCATGATATTCAGGTCGTTCAAATCTAACATCATTAATATGTTTTATGATCAACATCTTACAATGATTTCAGCACTAGAGGAGATTTATCTTCATCCTTGATATTAAGATTTTTTTTAACATAAGAAGGGCTTACGTAACATGCTTGACCATTAGGATTTCACCCTATGGTGTGATATTCATACTCAACTTAGAAGCATACATTGAGAAGGATCAAAGTTACGAACTATATTTCTGATCATATATCTTATGATCCAAAAATATCTTTATATCAAGTTCATGAGTTCAACTTTTTATGTCTTGCATATATTATGTGATGGGAAAAAGAGAATATACTAAGTTTATCCCTTCATCTCAACATCATATCTTTCATGTTTCATATGAAGGGGAAAAGAATATTTTAAAGTCAAACTTATCATGATTTCAATCTTAGGTACTACATGTATGATATAGGGGGGGGATATAGAATAGGTCAAGCTTATACGAGTGAATCCTCATATATAAATCATCTATATAGCTCAAGTGAGGTTTCTATCGTCATATATTAAGAAAGAGAAGAAGAAGAGAGAACATGTATTTTGAGTATCTTTTGCGCAAAGCATCATACTCTCATAACTAGAGCTCATATATTACCTCACTTGCAACTAATGATGAGATTCATAAAATATGTCACTCCAGCTAGGACATAACTTAGCCAAAGGATTGACTTTATCAAATGGGTCATCTACCCATCCTTTTCTTTTACCCAATTCTCACATATAGATTTGAATCATGCATAAGGACTCAACTCAACACTCAAGAGTAATCTAGTGTAGGACATTTTTTAACACATATCTCATATATTGGAGGCTAGGTCCTATGACCTTCTCCCTGTGGGTCTTACTCTCTCTAGACTTCACCACATATATCATCCTACCACTAGACATCCTCCTTGTATAAGAGCTTGAGGCTCATGCACACTCATCTCTATCTTAACTTAGCTTATCTTAAGTAGGAAAAGGGAATGTACCTCCATCATCACGACTTAGCATAGATCCTCTAAGAGTGGGTTTGGCTCATCTACAACTCAAATCTTAATAAGGAAACTTATACCATCATGTATTAAAGTTAGATAATATTCTATATGCTTATTTCCTTCATCTTTCTTTTGTCTATCTATGTATCACATAGCCTTATGAGGCTCTAGACGTCTAATCTAGATCTATTCTCTCTTCTAGACTGATGTCACTCCCTTTCACTTAGATTGCATGAACACCTACTACTCTCCTGTGTGAGGGACACATTTTCATATTTACATATATATAATAAAATATTATATAGTTTTTCTCCGAGAAGATGGACATCAGAGAAAACTGTCGAGGCTCGAGCCGATTGGAAAACAAAACCAAATTAGCAAAATCGAGTGTCCCACACACAGTAGATAGTCTAGTGTCATGTCACCTAGTGAAATGGTGAGAACAAGGTGTAGATTAGTGCAGCTACCCAATACATATGAGCTCTATATGGAAAGGGTCTCACACACTTGTCTAAACCTAGTTCTCAAACATTTAGGTTCTAACCTAGAGGCTAAGTCAGAACTTATTCCTATAAAACAACTTACTAAGTTTCTAGGGTTTAAAGTGAAAGGTGAGATCAAGATTTTATGTTTTATGGTGAGAAAATGTCAGGTGTAGCTATTGTTCATGCTCTGATACTAACTGTAACGTTCCCGGATTTTCACCTTCTCAAAACCCCATGGAGATGAGAAGACAAAATCCGAAAACGTTAGACAATTGTTTTAGAAAGCGATGTGGAAGCATAATTCGCATACATGGACATACAACCATAACATACACCATAAACAATCTCAACATTCAACATGTATATTACAAAAAAATGACTTATTACAATGTGAATTACAATTACATATTGAAAGATGATTTGACAAGTCTATGAACATGTATGCTAATCAGGATCTACACAATAGGTACAACCTGTACAACTGCTCACTCCCATCTTTTATTCCATGCTAGCTCTGAACCTAAAACATATGTGAAATAATGAATTAACACACAAGGTGTTGTGTACGTGGGTAGAAAGATACATACTAATATGTTTGCATAATTGAAATAACCTGAGAAAGAAAGAGTAAAAGAAAAAATTGTTTAAAGCGATAATTAGGTAAACACATATTTTTAGATGTCTTTTGATGCGTTTGTACTACTAAGTGGTGTCGCACTTCATTTTTTCCCGCCCCTTGGGCTATGGGGACCGAGTGCTGACCTTATATTTAGAGGGGAGAGAGAGAGATGTCGCACTTCATTTTTCCCCACCCCTTAGCTATGGGGACCGAGTGCCGACCTTATATTTAGAGGAAGAGAGATAGGATTGAGGGAGAGAGAGAGAGAGAGAAAGCGTATATCCACTTAGTAGCTACAAACCATCTATACTCTTTGTTGTTCTTATTGACATGGCGAAGATACTACAATCATAGTACATTCAAGCAATATTCTCAAATAAAGACAAGCAATACATCATAGCTATTGCGCACAACAAAACTAGTCATATACTTAGATAAAGCCCACGTACCTGAGTTCAGAGATTTCTAATCATTCTTGCTCATCTAGATATCTAGTCACCACCTAGTTAATAACAAATTAATCATCATTAATACATGGTCCATTATGTCATTGATATTTTAGGTCTAAGTTAGGGTTTAGGAAAAACCTAGGTTTAAACTGACCTAAGCTTGCCTCTAATATTTTTATACTGGTCTAAAGGTCATAACTATGGTTTGGTTCAAATTTCATAATTTTCTGATGCTTAATCTATTTTCTAGCATTAATATGAGATTGAAAGCATTTAATTATGCATTAATGGGAAAAGATCTAATATTAGGAAATACAATTGAATTCAGGTCCCACAAATGGATTAAAATCATAATTAGGGATCTATAAGAATTTTCTAAGAATTTATGTCAGCTGTATACAATTTATTTCATTTAATGAAACCTAAATGGGTTATTATCATCTAAACTATATAAGATCAGTAAATTTGCATCAAAGGACTGATCTAGGGATCTAGCAATGTAGAGAATATTTTTCTGAGTCTGGGGGTATTTTTTGGGCATTTACTGGCTAAGGGGGCTATTTTTAATCATTTCTACAAGTTTTGCATATGATTTGAGATATTTACCTGTCTCGACTTTTGTGGGCCGTCAGATCTCTCTTTAAGGGGCTTGGATCACAGCCACACCCTACAGGGGTGTGGGGGACCTACAGATCCTTGCTGGGCTAGGCGAGATGGATCTTTTTGGCGATCCGATTAGGGTGGAGTCCAGCCAACCCGTTCGACCCTTGCCTCATTCGTCTCGTGAGTCCACGCCTCCCGACTCCGGTCTGTTCTTCTGCACTTCCGGTGAGCATAGGCGCTCTCCAAAAGGAAGGGTCTTGGCGTGAGCTCTGAAGCTTGGTCCTCTTCTTGGGTTTCATAGTTCGGTCTCTCTCTCGCTTCCTCACGATCTATCCAGTTCCTCCTATTTCTACAGAGCAGGGTGCCTCCGTGGAACAGAACCTCGACAGCTCGGCATCGTTGCTTCTGTGATCGAGATCGGCGAGCAGTGGTCAGGCTACATGCCCTCACGTCGGCTAGAAATAAGGGGATGCAGATAGAGAAAGAGGAGATGTGCCTCTCCCTGATCGGGTTTCTCTACTTCTCTATGACACAGCAGCGCCACCGCAAGGGTGTGATTGATTCGGAGACCGATCGCAGGGCTTCCCTACCATCACGTCAGCTAGTAACAAACTTCAGTCTCCTTCACTCTATAGATTAGGAAAGCAGCCATGATCTGATCGTCCGACGTGGGCCTGCTCTCCCTTTGCTCCTTCTCCCAGTTCCTCCAGGCACCGCCTGTTGCGAGAACTTTGTTCTCTACAAGTCTGCTTCCGACGTGAGGTTCGACTCTAGGTTGGCTGTGACCGAGAACATCAGAGCCTCCATGTCGTTCTATCATGATAGGTTTTGGAGCTCGAGATCTAGGTGGCTTCGTTGCATCTGCCATTGTGTATGGTTGGAGTGAAGGAAGTGAACACGAGGGTTTGATATCTCCCCCCTATACTCGACACCGAGACCCTTGCAAAGGGTCGTTAAGATCCGGGATGTGCGGCGGCTCAACCACTCTGCCCACACACTTCCATAAACCTTGTTATTGACTCCTTCACCAGCCATCCGATGAAGTCCACCTCCTCAAGCCTCGGAGCTGGGCGATGATGTGGGTTACTAGCTATAGATCTGTTGCCCCTTCCTCTCGTGAAGTTCGGAGGTAGGGGATGATGTATCTGCCCTTCGATCTTAGATCTGTGGTCGAGTGATAGATATGTATATGCCACCTAAATCTGGGTCACGGTGGCATATAAATGTCTCACCCCTAAACTTTTAAATAACGAACCAACTATGGTTTGGCAGAAAATCTTAATTAAAAAGCAAACCCTTCAAACTTTTATATCTGCTAGTAAAAACCTTATATTTTTATGAAATTCGAACCATGGATTCCTCATAATGTAATCTAACTTCCAGAAAATTTGGTACAAAATAAAATAAAATTTGATGATTTAAATTATATCCTCTAATATTCATTAGATCAAGAAAAGGGCATGTGACACATTAAGGTAACGACATGCACTATATCCCTATGTGACTATAGTCTTCAATACACACATGAGTCATAAAATTGCAATTTCAAAATCTAAGTAACTTGGTGTGGGGAAATCATTTCTCAAGTGAAAATTTAACCAAAGTTAGATCATCATTTAAACTAATTTCTATAAGTTTGTTACCAAAACTCCATTTATGTCCTCGAATACTAGATTGGCTATCAAAACCCTAAAATCCGAGTTATCACAAGGTTGAACCCCAAAAGATAAAATATACTTGTACATATACTTTTGACAGAATACCAGAACTTTCTGATGCTTGAACCCAAGTAGCAAAGCGAAGTGATTTTAGTTTTTATAATAAAGATTATGAAATATATGATACTAATAGAAACAAATAACATTCATAATTATGTGAGAAAAATTATAATGGTGATTCATTGTCCCAACATTTCCATTGGATGTTTTGTATTAAATGCCAATATTTGAAAATTATGTGTAGAAACATTATAAGAAAAATCGTTTGATTGAAATCTAATTTTTATATTATTTTCACTCTATAGTCATATATGTTTTAAATTGTTCTGACTAGCAACTTCATGACTAGGCAATAAAGGTCTAGAAGAAAGATCATTAACTTGAGCAAGCAATCTAGCATTTCTAGTTCTAAGCATAATAAGCACATCACGATTTATTCTATTTTGATCCTTAGTAGCATCACAAGCAAGCTTAAGATCATCATTTTTTGTTTTAAGTAAAGCAAGCTCATCTACTAGGTCTTGGTTTTCTTCCTTAAGACTATTGATGTTCTTAAGATAGATGTCATTCTCTACTTCAACTCCATTGTATTGGAGCTCAAAATCAAGAAACTTCCTTTGCAAGGAATAAATATTATCAAAATGCAACTTCTCATTTTGATCAAGAATGTCAATCTTAGCATACAAATCATTTATGATATTTCCTAACCTCTACTTTATAGACTTGCATTCAGAATAAGATGAGTTGGTAGCATTAAGCATGTCAATGAAAGTTTCTTTAGATAACTCAAGTAAACTTACCTCACTTACCTCACCAATTTCTTCACTTGTGGAGGTCATGAGTGCAAGGTGGCATTCTCCTTTATTGGAGCTTGAGTCACTTGAGGATGACTCTTCCCATGCGGCATGGGTTGCATCTTTGTTCATTTTTTCCTTCTTATCCTTCCTCTTGTACTTGCCTTCCTTCTTGTAGTCATCCTTCTTCTTGTGTCTACTTTTGTTGTAGGTCTTCTTTGTCTTAGGGAAACCATTTTTGTAGTACCCTTTTTGACCACATTCATAGCATCTAGGAGTAGAGGATGAGGAAAACTTTCCCTTGAAGTGTTTGCCCTTTGAGTAGTTTGCTTCATAATCACTAGGGACATCATCTTCACTTGGGGAGGGAGGATAGGACCGGAAAGCAAGTTGTTGTTGGAGAATCATTACCTCCACTTGAGCTTTGAAGGCATTGTTTTTTATGTTCTTTGATTCCTTCTTCTCTTACTTGTCATCTTCTTCTTGCTTTTTAATTCTTGGCTCATGAGATTGAAGATTGCCAATGAGCTCCTCGATGGCTAAGTCACTAAGACTTCTAACTTCTTTAATGGAAGTCACCTTGGGTTCCCATCTTTTGGGAAGAGACCTTAGGATCTTAGAATTGATAGTCCGTCTATCCAAGGTGCAGCCCAAACCCCTAAGCCCATTGATGATGGTGTTGAGCCTTGTGTACATCTTGGACACTCTTTCTTTCTTGCCCATCTTGAAGTTTTCAAGCAATCTATTGAGCATGTAGATCTTTTGACTCTTTGACTTGTTGTGTACCTTCATAGGTAATGTACAACTTGTCTGCATCTAATGGGATGTGTCCCAAGATGAGATCTGGTTGAACTCGTGTGGGAGTGAGGGCATCATATATGATGTGTATTGCCTTGACATTCAACTATGCCTTCTTGAGTGTAGCTTCATTCCAAGTAGGGACATCACCCGCCAGCTCCTTGTATGGAAGAATTATCACCTTCCACATATCGTAGTTCATACTTGAAGGTAGAACTGCATTTTTCATTTCCAATAGAGGAAATTTGTGCCATTGAAGACCGAGGGTCTCATGGAGAAGCCTCCCTCTAGGTTGAGGGACCCAAGTAGGTTGTCACACATCTTCTCGTCTCATAGGAGATCTGTCAGAGAAGACTGTGGCTCAGATACCACCTGTTAGATCAAAGGGATCAAGAGGGGGTGAATAGAGATAAAACATTTGCACAAATTTTGTTAGACCTTCTTCAACTAAGCACAATTGCAAATAGTAAATTTGATGGCAATCTAAACATACATAGAAATGATAATAGAGATTGAAATAAGCACTTGAATAAGCTGTTTAGAGTGGTTCCTGATTCAGCCCTATTTTAGGGGTTAATCTTGTGTCTTTTTGCTCTTCAATCACATCTATACCTATTAGATTACATGTTATTTCCCTTAATATGCATATTTGTGTAAAATGCACTTATGGACATTTTTTGCATGTTTTTCAGGTACTTGGACCACACTTGGATGGATGAGAGAGATGGAGGGGCCCAAAGAAGGCCCCAGAGCTCCCCCAACCTACCCCTAGTGGCCAAGAGTCAAGCTTAAGCAAAGAAGTCCATGGATAATGAAGTTTGAAGCTCAAAGTGCAAGCAAAGCCCCCAGCACGGCCGTGGTAACACAGAACGGTCGTGCTACAAATGAAAAAATCACAAGAAAAATCTCAATTTTGAAGCAGCTGCAGAGCATACTCTACTACGGTCGTGCCACGCAGCATGGCCATGTTGCGACCACCCACCACGGTCGTGCCACGCAGCACGGTCGTGCTACCATCACCCACCATAGTTGTGCCACACAGCACGGCCGTACTACCATCTCCCACCACGGTCGTGCCACGCAGCACGACCGTGCTACCATATCCCACCACGGCCATGGTGACCACCACGGGTGTGGCCTTTTCAGCCCAAATTTGACCACCAACCTGACATTTAGCCATTTTAATTCCCACGACCGTGCCCATCCCCCATGGCCATGGTCTACCCTACCCACCACGGCCGTGGTGACCCACCACGGCCGTGCTACTCACAAATCCACCCATTTATTCACTGATTTCCCCATTTTACCCCTAACTTAACCCTAGACCCCCTAGACACTGGTGCGCTCCTGCTAGAGGCTTGCAACACCAACCAACTGGGGTGGTCGGGTGCATTCCACGAGGTCAGAAGGCACGGGAGATGGGATCTTCGCTTTCAAAATTTGTATGGTCCCAAATCGAGTCGATCACTAAAACTAAAACAGTTCGCCCATAAGCGTACGAGGTACTGTCGTAGTATAGGCGAAAGGCAAGATGCGGGGTTGAACCACAGAGATAGAGGGGGCACTAGAGTTAGAAGGTGTGAACTATGTTCCTTTTGCGGAGCTAGGGTTTTAGGGTTTTAAGGTTGTTTGATGGTTTGATTATACTAAAGAACAAGTATGAAAGACACAATTGAAACTAAGTTATCAAAAACTAAACTAGCAATCTAGGTGACAAACTAGCTAAACTAAGGCAAGGGCAAGATGGACTAGACTAAGCAAGCAATTAGCAACTAAGGAACTGAATTAACCACTAACTAGATCACAAACCTAGATTAACACTAGCTAGCAAAACTAGGCAATTAACTAAGTTAACTAAAGCAATTGAACTACACTAGCATTAATAAGCAAATAGAGCAATTAAGGTTTTAAGCAAGAGTGATTAAGGTGGGTGGGCCATTTGGGAAATGTCACTTTGATTTTAGTTGGGGGAGTTCATTAAACATGCATGGTGCTCAATTCATATCTAGATTACCAAACCAAACAAAAAGGTCAATCATGTCATTAGAGCATACCCTATACTACTAGTAGAAGACTAGGGTTAGGTGTAATTCTAATGGGATTGGCCAAATCTAGGTTTCTAGGGTAAGTGATAGTGGACAATTGAGGGTTGAGGGTAGAGATGGGAGTGGAGATGACGGGATTTATCCTCATGCCACTAGCCACTCTAGCCTTTAGAAGGCCCTAGGCAATTGTTTCACCCTCACTTACTCTAGCTACTTAGATCTCACACTCATTTGTAGAAAGAGGGATGTATATGTAGGAATAAGGGGGATAGCTAGGGATCCACTAATTGGACCTAGGAGCCAATCCTAAGATATCCACATACACTCCAATTCCTTCTAGAAGCTAAGTGTCATCAAACATCTCAAAGCAAGCAATCCACACAAAAAGCATAAACCACATGCAACAAAAATGGGAAATGAGATAAAAGCAAGAAGCAATCATCATAGATATGAATTAAGTTCATTACAAGAATTTATCCCCCAAAATGGTATCAAAATAACATTTTAATCCCAAACATCCCACCACAAGGGGGCTTAGCTAGACATGATCAAGAAAATAAGAAAAGAAATGGATAGAAGAAGTGGGGACTCCATGGAGCTTGATTTAGAAGCCTCCTTCTTCACCTCCAAGCTGGTTGTGGATGTCCTTCCTCCTCCAAGGTGCAGGGGTGCATGAAATGGTGGGGGTTTATGGATGGAAACCTAGGGAATTAGGTTTTCCATGGTGGAAAGTAGGTGGAAATGGTGGATTGAGAGCCAACATGCAAGGAATTTGCACAAGGAACTCAAGAATGGAGGGTGGAGTAGTGTAGCAGTTGTGGGGGAGTGTAACCTAGTGCTATGGTCGCCACCCAGGTATATATAGGTGGTGGTGGTGGAAGCACTAGGGTAAGTAGGGGCAGTTTAGGAAAAGCAGTGAAAAAGTTGTGTAGGGTCAGTGATCACCACAGTCGTGGTGGGTGTGCCACGACCGTGGTGAGGGTAGTGGGGAATGGCCGGGGGGTGAATACGGTCGTGGTATGTTAAGGGTGGTAGGAACGCTAAGTAGGGAAGTGGCCACGGCCGTGGCGGAGTGCCACGGTCGTGGTGGGTAACATGCACCACGGCCGTGTTGCGTAACACGGCCGTTTTGGAGGAGGTGGAGGTGATCGTGGGAGGAGCCACGGTCGTCTTGATCATCTTCGGCCACGGTCGTGGTGACTTAGCCACGGTTGTGGTGACTTGGAGGAAATCCCTTTTGAAAGCTCACTTCTTGATCAATAAACACATGACCGTGGGAGGAGCCCACGGCCGTTTTCTCTTCTCGAGGCCACGACCGTGCTGATGGCCACGGTCGTGGTGTCTTCACTGGCCACGGTCGTGGCTGGGAGGCCACGGTTGTGGGCGATCTATACAAATCCTTGTTGAAACTATGGATCTTGGCAATAAACGCACGACCGTGGCATTGTGGCCATAGCCGTGGTGAGGCTTGCATGACTTGATTTCACTTCTGACTTTGTCATTTTCAGATGTCTTTACTTGGGGATGAGTCTTGGCCACTGGAGGTAGGTTGAGGGAGACTTTGGGGCCTTCTTTGGGTCCCTCCTTGAGTGGGGGAACCCTAGAACTCTCTCTCTCTCTCTCTCTCTTCCATCTAAGCATGGTCCAAGTACCTGAAAAATAGTGTAAAGAACATCCATAAGCATATTTGCAATGATAATCATATTGGGGGAAAAGACTTATAATCTAACATGTTTAGATGCAACTTAAGTACGAAATGGCACAGGATGGAGCCCTAAAATAGGGCTACATCACCACCCCAAACTTAAAACATACTTGTCCTCAAGTATGTTCTAACTCAATCTCTCTACAAATTTTCCACAAACAAGAAATGACAAATGCAAAGTAAAAGATGGTTATTGCTGAATGGTATCAAAGATGATTAAGTGCATGCATTTCACCTCTGTCCTCTCCTACTTTCACAATCCAATCATGAAAAGAGCACAAAGCACATGAACTTCACATATAGCGTGTAGAATACACAAGTTATCCATACTTCTTCCATAAAGTTCTGGGTAAACCGTTTCACGATAGTGTTAATCGAGGATGACTAGGAGTGTTGTTTCACATTCATGCATTCAATCTTATATTTCAAATCATACCATATGACCCACGTGGCTGCGGAAAAAGGCAAAATGAGCTAAGTTTGATGCTTCTTAGCTCAATGGGCATGAAAGTGGAAGAAAGGGATGCGGTAAGATTTTTGGAGCGTTTTTACACACTCATCTTTTCTTTATTTAAATGCTCTTAAATAGGAGCATCCTTTTATTTTGTTTTTGCTTTTCTTTTTCTTTTCTTTTCTTTCTTGCCCTTGGTGTAGATAGGGAAAAAGGTGGATAGAGTGAAGAGGGGAGATCAAGATATGGCCACCCCAAACTTTTGGAGGTGGCCAAGGATGATTATGTGCACTAGGGCATCTTTTTATGAGGCGGAGGGGTATGAAGATGGTGGAAGAATAGTCGGGTCAAAGAGGGGTCATTGGTACGATTTTCCACATAAGACTTCCTGCATGAAAGTTAATCCAATACTTCATCCTAGATATCACACCACATGAATGAACAAAATGAAATTGATATATCAAACAAGTAATTCCACCAACACTAAGCGTTCAAAGCTTGCTCAATTTCACAATTCAACCAATTCAATCACAATCATAAGAGAGGTGATGCACATGTAAAAAGTCAAACATTGATACCACTTAGCAATAAAGCATGACATTTCACTTGCACTAGTCAAAGGTCGTCATTTTTACTCAAAACAGTAGAGATTGGGTCAAAACATACTTTTTAGACAATAAATCTCAAATTTGGGCAAAATTGGCCAAAATGGTGCCAATTTGCACTAAATCACATCTAAACCTACTTTAGGGAATTTAAAGACATAAAGCAGCAAATCCTACTTAACATGCAAATGGAATTATCAAAAACTACATGAGAATGCAATGCATGATATGGAAAAGCAAAACACGCAAAAATTTTGAAAAATTACACAAAAATGCAGAAATCAACTACATGCCATGAAATGAACAGAGCAATAATAATAAAACTAAACTCAATGACAGAGGTGATAACAAAATGACAAAATGAGAGAGATAGGGTGGTGCATACCTCCCTACCCACCCCAAACTTTAGAATCATGTTTTCCTCAGCATGAAACTATAGCTTAGGGGAGATAGGGGAAGTGTCATGGTTGCGGTGGCTGGTCTGGCATCTGCAGAGGATCTGGAGGAGGAGCTGAGGATGGGACTGAGCCTAATGGGGGATGCTGGTAATAGTGCCCCCAGTAGTCATCCTGGGGTGGAGGGTAAGTCTGTGGATACCCAGCTAAACCACCCCAAAAATCTGCACCCCATTCGGGGTTTCTTGCTGTCTGGGCGTGGTGATATTAATACAAGTGGTTGATCTGATAGTGCATCTACTGCTGATCATACCACATGTGCTGTTGGGCAAGCTGCATGTCACCTTGGGTCTTCTAAATATTCTCAAGGTGTGCCTGGATTGTGGCCATGTCATAGGCATTCCCTGAGGGTGGCTATAGTTGGGATGTCCCCTCATCCCTCCTTCTTATTCTTCGGGGTTGCTCTTGTTCTGCATCTTCTTGCTCCTGCCCTTGTACATTAGATTCAGCAACATCTTCATGTGCGGCAGCGGCTCCCCTAGTATGTCTCCCTCGGGTGGTCTTGCTGCCATGCCATTAGTTTCTCCCTCAACCTGTTGCAGGTCCCAACACGGTTAGTAGGGTTCCGCGTGATATGGCAGCTCTAGTTCAAAATCCTGCACACTAGTAGTTAAATAAATCATTAATCTTTTGTCCTTCATCTTTATGGTGTGCGAGCGCGTGAGATAGTTGAGGTCAACAAATTCTGCCTCAATTGCATCTTGTACCCCCGAGAGATCATATCCCAACGCCAGTGCAATTGAAGTGACGAACCCTCCCATAACGAACGGCTTCGAGCTCTTGTAGGGTATGCCCTTTAGATGGTCAATCAAAAGAACTCCAAGTTCAATATACCTCTTGTGGTGCATACCGATCAAGACAATCATATCCTATTGAGAAATGCTGCCTTGGTTGTCGTATCTGCCCACAATCGTGTTTGCCAAAACTTTCTACACGTAGCACGTTAGTGGGTTGCTTATGGCAGCATTTTTTGATCTACCTGCGTAGCAATACTCATTGCCCGTGAATCTCTTCCAATAATGGGCATAGTCCAAATTGGCCTCTCTCTCTAACAAGTCATCATCTAATTTCACAGCTTCTTCAGGATTGGCAGCGAAGATAGCATTCAGCTCAGAGGAAGTGAGGGTGTGCCTGTTGCCCATCATGGCAAATCTGTGTGCATCACAACCCCTCACTTTAGTCTTCTCGAGAGTGGCAAAGAACTCTCTGGTCAAAACGGGATATGTAGGTTGGGGTGTGAAAAGAACATTCCACAACCCAATCCTCTTCAAACCCATTTCTACTATTTCTTTGATCCCAAGTTCTTTGATGGCCTTCTCACTACCGTACCTAGAGGCGACGACTCGCCTTGTCATACATTCCGGGTACATAAGATCAACTTTCTTTTGCATGTGTCCTCTACCATAGGACACCCCCGTCGGTGCTTTGCCCAAGGACTTTTCTCTATCTGCCTCCAGATGTGCCAGAACATCATCTCCTTCCGGCTCAAGCTCTACCTCTTCCTCCTCACTGTCTTCTTCTTCCTCCATCATGTAGGAATGCGACCCCGAGCTGGTATCCAAGTTATATCAGTGGGCTGATTGCTCCTCATCTTGTTGTAGTTGTCGTGAGGGTTGTGGTTGCACACCACGCCTCGCCGTCACCTGAGACGTCGAGTGGCGGGCTGGTGTAGGCTTCGACGGGAGCCTGGATGAGGACGGTGTCGCTTTAGATCTTTGACTTCTTTTTGCGGCCGCTGGCTTGATCTCATCAATAAGGTGGTCCAAATCAACCCCCATGGACTCCTCCTCTTCTTCGTCCTCTCCCTCGTAGGTGGCATCCGTGATGTGGTGGCTATCGGATGAGCGGGAGTGTGATCCGCTCACCGATTGTGATCGGCAGAGGGAATGGTGGGCGGAGGTGGTAGGTGAAGGTGTGTGGGATGGCATGGACACCTCGGAGGAATCATTCTTGGAATGCCGCTTCCCTCCGGTGATGATGTTCGTCCCCTTGGTTATGGCTCTCCCAATCTTTTTCATGGTGGAGATGGAGGTGAAGGTGGTGATTTTCATATTTTGGTAGAGAAAGTGGTGTGGATGTGATTTTGTGGGTGGAATGGAAGGATAGTGATGTATGGATGGTGGGTATATGATTTGTGGTCGATTTGTGCGAGAATGGAAGGGTTTTCATGGAGGTTTTGTGTAGGGGAGATATAGGGTGGAGTGGAGATGGAAATGGAGATGGAGTAGCGATTGGGCTAGATTGGATGGTAGAAATGGTAGAGGGATGGTTGGGGATTGATTTGGAATGGATTGGGGATCAAACTGAGGTGTTTTGGGGGGGTTGGAGGTGGTGAATGGGGGAGCACGGAGTCGTTTTCTGCTGCCACGGTCGTTCTATGAGAGCTTGAAGATGATAGAATGAAGAGGGGTCGGGTTTGGATGCTTATGACTTATATTTTTTTTTTGAACTGGGCTCGGCCACGGCCGTGGTGGATGGCCACGGTCGTGGCCATGGTTAGGTAGCACGGCCGTGGCGGGCGCCACGATCGTTTTGTCGAAAAAGAGAGCCCCGGCTTGACCTCACCACAGTCGTGGTCGTTCCTTCTCAGCACGGCCGTGGTGATGCACCACGGTCGTGGCCATTTCTCCAAAAATGTTGTTACTTTGGCCAACTTGGTGCTTTAATTTGCACGGCCGTGGTGGGAAACCACGGTCGTGGCCTTGTCCTCCCGCCATGGTCGTGGCGAGTTGCCACGGTTGTGGCTGATCTTGCAAAAACCCTATAACTTCAGCATATAAGATGCAATAATTCCCACGGTCGTGGCCATGTGCCACGGTCGTGTTTGTCCACATGAGCCACGGTCGTGGTCGAGCTCGACGGCCGTGGTGTTGTTGTTCCTTCAGCTTTCAAACTTTAAAACTTGAACTTTCGATTTCATTTTTTCTTTTTCCACAAATTTGACTTAATGTCTATGATTTACTTCTAAAACCTCTCTCTCTAATGTCTAACACCTACACATCATCAAAACTCAAAAGAAAACTATAAAGCACAAGTGTGTGTGTGTGTGTTTTTGTGTAAAATAAAGAAAAAGTATCAAAAGGATGGTTCGAGAATCTCAAACCACGTGGGTTGCCTCCCACTAGCGTTAAATTTAACGCCTTCAGCCAGGCTTATTGATTCTAGATCTCTGTCACTTCTTTGGAACCTTCAATAGATCCTTGTAGTAGATTCCTTTCTCATCCTCATCCAGACACTCTTCTTCATCGGATTCTTCCTCTACAAGCATAAAAATATCAAAATCTTGATTGGCCTTGTCCGGGCCGACTTCAACAACAGATTTCAACCTTTGTCCATTGACGGAAAATTCCTTTGCACCTTCTTTCTCACAAATGACCACAGCCCCTGATGGGTATACTTTCTTCACAAGATAGGGTCCTTCCCATATAGACCGGAGTTTTTCAGGAAAGAACTTCATTCTCGAGTTGTATAGCCATACCCATTTTCCAGGCTCAAAGTTCTTCTTCCTAATCATCTTGTCATGGAGGAACTTTGTTCTCTCCTTGTAACTCTTTGACAACTCGTACGCCTCGTGGCGCATTTCCTCTAGCTCATTGAGTTGGAATTTCCTTTTCATTGCTGCATTTTCACCATCAAAGTTCATATTCTTTAAAGCCCAAAGCGCTTTATGTTGCATCTCTACCGGTAAGTGGCAGCTTTTACCATAGATGAGCTTGAAGGGTGTGGTGCCAATCGGGGCTTTGTAAGCAGTCTGGTATGCCCATAGAGCTTCATTGAGGCGGAGTGGCCAATCCTTACGGTCTAGTCTCACCGTTTTCTCCAAAATGATCTTTATCTCCCGATTGGCCAGCTCAACTTGGCCACTTGTTTGAGGATGATATGGAGTGGCAACTCTATGGTTCACTCCATGTCTCTTGAGCAATCCCTCAAAAGTGTGGTGGATGAAGTGACTTCCCCCGTCACTTATCATTGCTCTTGGAATGCCAAACCGACTGAAGATGTTTGATTTTACAAAATCACAAACAACTTTGTGGTCATTTGTCCGAGTTGGAATGGCTTCTATCCATTTTGACACATAGTCAACTGCAACTAAGATGTAAATATATCCAAATGAAGGAGGGAAAGGACCCATGAAATCAATTCCCCATACGTCAAATACCTCTACCACTAGAATGGGTGATAGAGGCATCATGTCCCTTTTGGAGATATTTCCCACCTTTTGACATTTCAAGCAGCTCTTGCAGAATTCATGTGCATCTTTGAACAATGAGGGCCAATAAAAACCACATTGCAGTACCTTAGCAGCTGTACGCTTTCCTCCAAAATGTCCTCCACATATCCCAGAATGACACATGGAGAGGATGTCTTGTTGTTCCACTTCCGGCACGCATCTTCTTACAAGTTGATCCAGGCAATACTTGAAAAGGTGAGGGTCATCCCATGCATAATTCTTCACCATAGCAAATAGTCTTTTACTCTCCTCCCTTGTCCACATGCTCGGTATCCTCCCACTAGCCAAGAAATTGGCTATGTGTTGGTACCATGGCCCTCGAGAAGATGAGAGGAGGAAGAGTTGTTCATGTGGCATGGTTTCTTTGATTAACCTTGTCTTGTTAAAAGGGTGATCAATCTGGGAGAGATGATCGGCTGTGCCATTTTCTACTCCCTTCTTGTCCACTATCTCTATATCAAACTCTTGCAGTAACAGAATCCATCTTATCAACATCGGCTTTGAATCCTTCTTAGACATGAGATACTTTAACGCAGCATGATCCGTGTAAATCACACCTCTGTTTTACAAAAGATAGGAACGGAATTTGTCTAGAGCAAATATGACGGCAAGTAACTCTTTCTTGGTAGTGGTGTAATTTCTTTGCGCTTCATCAAGAGTTTTACTCGCGTAGTATATAGCGTGAGGAATCTGACCAATCCTTTGACCCAGCACAGCCCCCACTTCCATATCAGATGCATCAGTCATGATCTCAAATGGTAAAGAGAAGTCAGGGGGCTGCATGATTGGAGCAAAAATTAGCTTCTCCTTCAAGTGATTGAAGGCTTCAATGCATTTGTCATCAAAGTGAAACTCGACATCTTTTTCAAGTAGGTGTCACAATGGTCTTGAAATTTTGCCGAAGTCTTTAATAAAACGGCGGTAGAAACCAACATGTCCTAAGAAAGATCGGACATGTCTTGCAGTGGAAGGAATGGAGAGGGTAGAGATGAGGCCCACCTTGGCCTTGTCAACTTCAATCCCGTCTTTAGAGACTCGGTGGCCTAGAACGATGCCTTTGGGCACCATGAAGTGGCTTTTCTCCCAAGATAGAACTAGTCGAACTTTCACGCATCTCTCGAGGATGGTAGCCAAGTGTAACAAGCATTCATTAAAAGTCTTTCTGAAAATTGAGAAATCATCCATGAACACTTCCAAGGACGTATCAAGCATATCTGTGAAGATTGATGTAACACACCTCTGAAATGTGGATGGGGCATTACACAACCCGAATGGCATTCTTTGATAAGAAAATGTGCCACTCGGGCAGGTGAATGATGTCTTCTCTTAATCGGCGGGGTGTACGGCGATCTGAAAGTATCCAGAATACCCATCAAGGAAATAATAGAAACTCTACCCAGCTAGTCTCTCTAGAATTTGATCAAGGAATGGGAGGGGATAGTGGTCTTTCTTCATCTTCTCATTGAGTTTTCGATAGTCCACACACATCCTCCACTTAGATTGTTCTCTCACTGGCATTAGTTCCCCATCGGCATTTTCAGCAACTGTGATTCCACCCTTCTTGGGTACGACTTGGATGGGGCTCACCCAAGTGCTGTCAGAAATAGGGTAGATAATTCCGGCATCAAGCAATTTGACTACCTCTTGAGTCACCATTTCTTTCAATTTCAGATTTAGTCGCCTTTGCGTTTGGCGGGTTGGCCTCGCGTCTTCTTCAAGATATATTCGATGCACACAGATGGAGGGATCAATACCCCTCAAATCATCAATGGTCCATCTGATAGCTTGGATGTTCTCCTTCAAAACCTTCATCAAATCCTCCTCTTATTCGGGTGAAAGTATGGATGAAATGATCACCGAGAGGGTGTCATTCGCCCCTATAAAAGCATACTTCAAACCTTCAGGAAGTGATTTCAGCTCAAGTGTGGGGGGCTCTTCAAGAGAGTTTTTCAATGGCTCAGAGATGGAAGGGAGGTCTTCACTTGCAGCCACCAAGGCTAGCTCACACTCTTCATCATCTTCCTGGTCATCCTCACGAAACTCAACTATCGGATCTAATCCTCTACCTTGAGTGGCAGTTTGAATCCAATAAGGTAGGCATTCTTCCACAATCTCATCTAGACACTCAACTAGATAGCAGTCTTCTTCTGTTGCACCTATCACTTCGGCCTTGGCTGAAGATTTAAAAATGTTCAACCGGATCTTCATGTGCATGAATGTCACATACATTGTACCGGTCCTCACATGAATGACCGCATCAGCTGTGGCCAGGAAGGGTCTCCCCAAGATGATAGGAACCCTCCTCGTGTCTTTCTCCATATCCAAGACGATAAAATCAGCAGGAAAGAAAGCAGATGTATCATCATCTAGTCTCACGAGCACATCGTCAACACGCCCTCTAGGCGTCTTTATCGACCTGTCAGCTAACTGTAAAGTGCAACGGGCTGGACCCAACTGTCCCATCTGTAATTCTGTAAAAATGTCATACGGCATGAGGTTCACGCTCGAGCCTAATTCTAGGAGAACTTGGTCTATGCGGTGCACCCCAATGTAGCATGATATGATAGGAGCACTGGGATCCTTCCTCTTTCTTGGAATGGTGTGCTGTAGAATCGAGCTCACTTGCTCGGTAAGCTTTACCTTCTTTGGGGTTCTCCCCGTAGTTCTTATCTTGAAAGTACAAAGATCCTTCAAAAACTTAGCATATGAAGGAATTTGCTTGAATGCATCAAGCAAAGGGATATTGATCTTCACTTGTTTAAAAATTTCTAGAATGTCCTCGGTATGCTTTTTCCTTCTTTTCTCGATAGAAGGCTCCTTAAGAGCCTCGGGGAAAGGGGGAAGTTGGGATCCCAAATGGTCCATCTCAGTAGTATCATCGACTGGTATCATGGGAATCACAGTATCATCATTCAGTATCTCAGTATCAACTATTGGAATCACAGTATCAACGCTGCCTCTTATCACAGTATCATCAATCGACGTCTCAGCATCAACCTGTTCAGCCTCAGTATCATCTATGCCAACAACTGTACCATGGGGGCTCTCCAAAGTCTTGCCACTCCTCAATGTAGTCAATACCTTCACATGCTCATGGGTGGTAGGAGAGGGAGCTTATGGAGGTGGTTGTGGATGTTGGTGTGGTGGAGGCCTTTGGTGAGGGGAGTTGGGATTTTGAAGAATGAATTGGGGTTGCGGTTGTTGTTGTGGTGGGGGTGGTATTGTGGAGGTGGTTGTTGGTAGGTGTGAGGTGGAGGTGGAGCATATTGATAGTTGAGTGGCGCTTGAGGAGGTGGAGGAGCATAGGGGTTTGGTGGGGCTTGGTAAGATTGTGGAACATAAGCACTCAAAGTGTTCCCTAGAAAAGCCCCATCATTGTTCGGATTTGGCATTAGTTGAGATGGAAGTCTACCTTCTTCCCTTCTAGCCAAAGAGAGAGAAATCTGATCCAACCTCTGATCAAGATGGTTAATAGACTGCCCATGTGCATTGACATCTTTTTTTACTTCATCCAGGCTTCTTAGCCTTCCTAGCACTTCCTCCTCAAACTTGGAGCTGTAGTGTGGCTTTTGCTACCCCTATCCTTGCCCATCCTCGTTCTGTTATTTCCAGGAGAAGTTCGGGTGGTTCCTCCACTCGAGAGTGTAGGAGTTGGACATTGGGCCCTGGTTGTTGCGACCACCAAAGGAATGTAGAGCATTGACTTCCTCATCTATAGTATCAACCGCCATTGTGGGCTGGCTGGAAGAGCTACCCACTTGATTTTCATCATCCGCATCATATCGGCCATCATCTTCATCATATCGGGGTCATTGGTATTGTGACTCGGAGCTGCGGAAGAAGGTGGAGGAGCATAGCTTCGATCACAATGCCCCCCTTTTGTGGAAGCACTGTGGTGGGAATTTTCTGCGAGATGCTCAAACAACGGCCATGATTCCTCGGGCGACTTTTCCATGAAAGTGCCCCCGCAGGAAGAGTCGACGTTGTTTTGGCTTTGCTCTTCAAGCCCGGTGTAGAAGGCTTGAACGAGCTACCACAGAGGAACCTCATGATGAGGGCAATCACGAAGTAGCTTTTGGAACCTCTCCCACACCTTGTAGAAGGGCTCGTTCTCTTTCTTGGCAAACGACGTGATGCACCTTCTCATATAAGATAACTTGGTGATGGGGAAGAACTTCTTGAGAAACTCATTCTTCACCTCATTCCAAGTGACCAACTATGGCTTCGTCACGTACCACTCCTTAACTTTCTCCTTGAGGGAGAAAGGGAAGAGTGTCCTCCTGATTGAGTTGTCGGTGGCGGCGGGAGTGCGGAAGGTAGAGCACGTTTCAAGGAACGCGTCTATATGGTGGTAGGAGTTCTCGTTCTCCATACCAAAGTATGTAGGGAGAAGTCCCAGGAGTGCCGGCGGGATGGAGAACTGTTGACCTGGCATTTGGTCAACCAGTGTGGCGATGGGGGAATTGTAGTTCCCCGATGTGAAGTACTCGTGAAGCGGGCGATGTGGCGGTGGATGTGGCTAAGCATCTGCATCTTAGTTGTTCTCGGCCATCTCGGCCTCTCGGTGTAGGTTGCGGCGAGCTTGACGCCTCCTTCTACCAATCTCGGGGTCGTATACCACCAAGTCGGTGCAAGTAGAACGCGTGCTACACATGCACAGTTGTCACCTGCGCAAGGCACAAACAAACAAGAAGAAACTAAGTTAGCAAACCAAGATGCAAAAGTAACACAAAGAATAAATAATAGCAATGGTGAGGGCAAAGGGAAAGGCTAAGCTACACTATCTAACTAGGTCAAGCGCCTCTATCCCCGACAACGGCACCAGAAAGCTTGGTGCGCTTCCGCTAGAGGCTTGCAACACCGGCCAACTAGGGTGGCCGAGTGTATTCCACGAGGTTGGAAGGCACGGGAGATGGGATCTTCGCTTTCAAAATTTGTATGGTCCCAAATCGAGTCGATCACTAAAACTAAAATAGTTCGCCCGCAAGCGTACGGGGTACTGTCGTAGTATAGGCGAAAGGCAAGATGCGGGGTCGAACCACAGAGATAGAGGGGGCACTAGAGTTAGAAGGTGTGAGCTATGTTCCTTTTGCGGAGCTAGGGTTTTAGGGTTTTAAGGTTGTTTGATGGTTTGATTATACTAAAGAACAAGTATGAAAGACACAATTGAAACTAAGTTATCAAAAATTGAACTAGCAATCTAGGTGACAAACTAGCTAAACTAAGGCAAGGGCAAGATGGACTAGACTAAGCAAGCAATTAGCAACTAAGGAACTGAATTAACCAATAACTAGATCACAAACCTAGATTAACACTAGCTAGCAAAACTAGGCAATTAACTAAGTTAACTAAAGCAATTGAACTATACTAGCATTAACAAGCAAATAGAGCAATTAAGGTTTTAAGCAAGAGTGATTAAGGTGGGTGGGCTGTTTGGGAAATGTCACTTTGATTTTAGTTGGGAGAGTTCATTAAACATGAATGATGCTCAATTCATATCTAGATTACCAAACCAAACAAAAAGGTCAATGCCATTAGAGCATACCCTATACTACTAGTAGAAGAAGACTAGGGTTAGGTGTAATTCTAATGGGATTGGCCAAATCTAGGTTTCTAGGGTAAGTGATAGTGGACAATTGAGGGTTGAGGGTAGAGATGGGAGTGGAGATGACGGGATTTATCCTCATGCCACTAGCCACTCTAGCCTTTAGAAGGCCCTAGGAAATTGTTTCACCCTCACTTACTCTAGCTACTTAGATCTCACACTCATTTGTAGAAGGAGGGATGTGTATGTAGGAACAAGGGGCTAGCTAGGGATCCACTAATTGGACCTAAGAGCCAATCCTAAGATAGCCACATACACTCCAATTCCTTCTAGAAGCTAAGTGTCATCAAACATCTCAAAGCAAGCAATCCACACAAAAAGCATAAACCACATGCAACAAAAATGGGAAATGAGATAGAAGCAAGAAGCAATCATCATAGATATGAATTAAGTTCATTACAAGAATTTATCCCCGAACATGGTATCAAAATAACATTTTAATCCCAAACAGCCCACCACAAGGGGGCTTAGCTAGACATGATTAAGAAAATAAGAAAAGAAAGGGATAGAAGAAGTGGGGACTCCATGGAGCTTGATGTAGAAGCCTCCTTCTTCACCTCTAAGTTGGCTGTGGACGTCCTTCCTCCTCTAAGGTGTAGGGGTGCATGAAATGGTGGGGGGTTATGGATGGAAACCTAGGAAATTAGGTTTCCATGGTGGAAAGTAGGTGGAAATGGTGGATTGAGAGCCAACATGCAAGGAATTTGCACAAGGAACTCAAGAATGGAGGGTGGAGTAGTGTAGAAACTGTGGGGGAGTGTAACCTAGTGCTATGGCTACCACCCATGTATATATAGGTGGTGGTGGAAGCACTAGGGTAAGTAGGGGCAGTTTAGGAAAAGTAGTGAAAAAGTTGTATAGGGTCGGTGATCACCACAGTCGTGGTGGGTGTGCCACGGCTGTGGTGAGGGTAGTGGGGAACGGTCGTGGGGGATGAATACGGTCGTGGTATGTTAAGGGTGGTAGGAATGCTAAGTGGGGAAGTGGCCACGGCCGTGGCGGAGTGCCACAGTCGTGGTGGGTAACATGCACCACGGTCGTGTTGCGTAACACGACCGTTTTGGAGGAGGTGGAGGTGATCGTGGGAGGAGCCACGGTCATCTTGATCATCTTCGGCCACGGTCGTGGCGACTTAGCCACAGTTGTGGTGACTTGGAGGAAATCCCTGTTGAAAGCTCACTTCTTGATCAATAAACGCATGACTGTGAGAGGAGCCCACGACCGTTTTCTCTTCTCAAGGCCACGACCGTACTGATGGCCACGGTCGTGGTGTCTTCACTGGCCACGGTCGTGGCTGGGAGGCCATGGTCGTGGGCGATCTATACAAATCCCTGTTGAAACTATGGATCTTGGCAATAAACGCACGACCGTGGCATTGTGCCCACGGCCGTGGTGAGGCTTGCATGACTTGATTTCACTTCTAACTTTGTCATTTTCGGATGTCTTTGCTTGGGGATGATTCTTGGCCACTAGAGGTAGGTTGAGGGAGACTTTGGGGCCTTCTTTGGGTCCCTCCTTGAGTGGCGTAACCCTATAACTCCCTCTCTCTCTCTCTCTCTTCCATCTAAGCATGGTTCAAGTACCTAAAAAATAGTGCAAAGAACATCCATAAGCATATTTGCAATGATAATCATATTGGGGGAAAAGACTTGTAATCTAACATGTTTAGATGCAACTTAAGTACAAAATGGCACAGGATGGAGCCCTAAAATAGGGCTACATCAGACACCTATATATACATAGGTGGTGGCTGGGGCACGAGGCTAGCTACCTTCCACCATCTCCTAGCTCCCCAAATCGCCACCCACTCCATTCCGCTCCATTTTACCATTTCCACCACCAAAACACTAGTTTATACTAGTTCCTACCCATAATCCCCTTCATTTCACACCCTTGCACCTTGGAGGAGGGAGTAATACGTCCTACAACTGCTGGAAAGGAGGAGTTCTTCATCTACACCGAGCTCCATGGCTTCTTCTACCTCTCTCTCCTTTCTTTTTGTATTTTCCATTTCCATGAGTAGCTAGGCTCCCTTGGGTGGGCTGTTTGGGGGAAATTATGTTACTTTGATACCATGTTGGGAGAAATTGACATGTAAACGTTGTAATTCTATTTTTTAATGATTATATTCTATTTGCATCTCATTCTCCATGGATTGCTTGTTGGTTTGTGTGTGGAATCACCTAGGAATTAGGCAAATTGCTTATATGTGTGAATTTTGGGATTTGCCCCTAGGTCCAATTCTTGGATCCCTAGGTTGCCTCCCATCTTCCTACATCCTAATCAATCTCCCTAGACCTAAGTGAGAGATCTAAGTAGCTATATTAGGTAATTCTAGTGCAATTAGCATGGAGCCTTCTCAAGGCTAGAATGTGGGGAATTGGGGTCCAAACCCTAATCTCACCTCCCCATTACTACCCTCAGCCCCTAATTGCCCTAGGAATGCCTAATATAGAAACCTAGACTTGATTAGACTCTAATTGAATTGTACATAATCCCTAACCCAATTGAGCCTCGTAAGGGTAGTAGGGGGTGTTAGGGACTAGTTCCCCTACACACAACCTAGCATATCCATGGCCAGTTAGTAGCTTAGGTTAATTCATTAGACTCTAACTTGTTATTTGATTTGGATAATCTAAATGGAATCATAATGTTCATATGTCACCCCCCAACTTAAGTGATAAGTTTATATTCCTAAACAGCCCACACATCTCTTTACTGCTTGAAACCCTAGTTTTGTGCTTGCTTAGCTTAATTATCTCTTTTCTTGCTTAGTTAGCTTCTTTCCTTGCTCTTGCCTTGTTCAAGTTAGTTTAGTTCTTTGATTGCACTTTCGCTCCTCTCTTGCTTGTCCTAGTATAACTTGTCTTTTCATACCTAGCTTAGTCTTTCCTTGCTTGCTTAGTCTTAATCTAACCTAGGGTTAACATAGATTTCATTCTCGCCTTTAATTGCTTGCTTGTTCATAATAGTTTGATAATCAAAACAACCTTTAAACCCTTAACCCTAGTCTCCGCAGTAGGAACCTAGACAAAATAACCTAGCTCTAGCGCCCCCTCTTTTCCATGTGGATCGACCCTGTACTTGCCACCTTCCTATACTATGACACGACCCCATGCGCTTGCGGGTGTAGTGTTTTAGTAGACGTAGGTAGTCAGTTTAGATTTTATAAATTTCAAAAGCAAGATCCCATCACGTGTGTTCCGACCTCATGGGGCGCATTTAGTCGAGTCAAATCGGCTAGTGTGTTGCACCTCTAGTGGAAACGCACCAATCTCAAATGGTCTTGAGACCGTTTGATCACAAACGGTCTTGAGACCGTTTGGACTCAAACGGTCTTAAGACCGTTTGGTCCAAACTCTCTCAAAACCGAATGGACCAAAAAGGTCTTCCATCACTTAATCAATTCAGGGTTTCAATCATTGAACCATATATCAATTGAACCACTGATTTATTATTCAATTGAACCATTGAATCCCCCTTCAATTAGACCTTCAATTAGGGTTTGGAACCCAATTGAACTAGGGTTTATAAATAAGAAACCTTCCATTAGGGTTTGGAAATCGAGGAACCATCAATGGTTGACATTGTGGAACTAGTCCAATTGAAATCACTGGATCATCATCAAACCATGACATGACCTGACCTCAAACGGTCTGGAGGTCGTTTGGATAACCTCCAAACGGTCTTGAGACCGTTTGCCCCATCCCACCATTAAAATTTGTGAAATCCAATTAGGGTTTAGATTATTGGATTGATCATCAAATTATCTATTGATTGCCTTTCGAGTTGATATCTCTAAATCTTCAATTACTCAACCCTAGACCTCCAAACGGTCTTGGTTGACCTCCAAACAGTCTTGAGACCATTTGGGTTAGTCAACCCAAAGTATTAAATCAATCACTTGAAATTTTAGCACTTAACCCGATTAGGGTTTCTAATTGGAGGATTGTCCATATATTGGATTAATCAATTGTATCCATTAGATCATCATACAACATGTGCTAGGGTCCTGAACTCAAATGGTCAACCCATACAAATGGTCAACCCATCCAAACGGTTTGGGATCCAAACCTCCAAACGATTTGCAAACTGTTTGGTCTCCAAACAGTTTGGTGAAACTGATTGGACCAAAATTATGAAACTGTTTGCGATAGATATTTGTAGAGGTGTGTGCTTATGATGATGTCATCATCATCAAGCTACAATCCTTCATATTTTTCTGTAATTTTCATGGTGGTTCTATTGATTTGATCAAGTGAATTTCAAGAAGAACAAATGATCAACAATTGATAAGGAATTGAATGCAATAACAATAGTAAGGATTCAAGTTATAAAACCTGCCTCCAATTGAGCTTAAAAGCTTCAAGCTCACATCAACAATGGTGGATGCAACTCCTTTCACTATCCCAAGGCTCGTCCTTAAGCTTTGAGTGAAAAGAAATGGTTAGAATTGAAGATGGGTTCGAGATAAGAAGAAATCATGCATTGATTTTCGATTTCCACCATGGAATCAAGGTGAAAGAAGGTCAAGAAGCTTACGAATAGGTTGGGGGTCGTCCTCCTATTGCTCCAAGCTCTCCTGGTCGTTTTTTCAAGCAAGAAGTGAAAGGGGTTTCGAAATTACCCTTTCAACTCATGGATAAAGTAGCATATATGCATTTTATTAAAAATTCATTTTTGGGGGGAGAAAGTAGGGATTATCTCCTCCATTTCCTTGCCTCTTTCCCCCTTTCCTTCCTTGGTTATGAGGCTATATCCTTTGACTCTTATTCCTCTCAATTATCCATGATTTAAAGAAAAGCAAATTAAGCACCTTAAATCATATTATACTAATATCCATAAGTGAGTGGATATTTCTTTTTCTTATAATAATGTGAGTGAGTTATCCACTTCCTTTGGATATTTTTGTGCCTTTTCAAGGCACATGGTCGTCCATTCTCTTGCAAACTCATCCCTCACCTTTTGGTTAAAGGGGTCTTTAATTAATATATTTATTTTTGCATTAAATTGAAGTAAAGTTCCAATTAAGCTTAAATCTTGATTATTTTAATACCAAGATTCTCTCTCCTCTAAAGAGATGCAAATTAGACACCCCTCTCATTTTATTTACTCTAAATGATTCCAAGAAACATTAGGGACTATTTTGAAGGGGTAATTTTCATATTAAACCCCGGTTTTTGGGTAATTTGCACATTACACCAAAACTAGGTTTTAATGCACAAACATTGCTTTATCAGCTCTTTCTTGGTACTCAGGCTACCACAATCCATACCTCTGCATCATCTTCATTCTCATGATTCTTCAACACATGAGGAACATCTTATCATGTAACATTTGCAATTTAACCCCTCTACTTGGGTAATTTGCACTTTAGTCCAATACAAGCAAAACAATGTTTCAACATTATTCAAAAAAGGACTAAAATTGAAACATAAGTTCCTCTTGAACCTTAATTACTTTTCAAGAAATAAGAGAAAGTATATGATTAACTTTATTAAGCAAAACATCTAGGGTTAAGGCATAACCCAGGTCAGGGATGTTACAGTTCTCTACCCCGGGCAATGTGGGATTAAAGTAGGAGTAGAAGGATTCGAGATTTTCCACAAAACAACCAACTACACCAGCTGAACCGATTGTTTCAAGCATGAAACAGTCGGTTGGAGACCTGAGCCAATCGGTTCACACCTGAACCGATCGGTTGGGGCACTTGAGCTGATCGGTTCAAGCATGAGCCGATCGGTTCGTGGTCCTGGTCCAACTCGAATTGACTTTCATGTTTGTTCCCAACTAATCAAATATTAGTTCTTGTCCAAATCGAATTTGTACAAGTGAAACAAATTTGTATTTGCAAAATAGTCTTTTGACTTTCCCAACTTGCTCGTTTGGACCTTTTGAGTTGATCGGTTCAACCCTTGAATCGGTCAATTCAGCCTGTCCTGAGCTGGTCGGTTCATCACATGAGCCGATCGGTTCACCAACCTGAGCCGATCGGTTCATCATATGAGCCAATCGGTTGGGAGTGCAGACTATGCAAAATCAGTCAATTGCAGTTCCAATCAATCTGATACTCTAATCAATCGGTCCAACACCTTGAATACTATGATATTGAGCTATCAATTGATTGAGTGTTTAATTGAACTACTAAACTCCTTTAGTAATCAATCTAAACATCATTTGTGGATAAACTCCTCTTCTAGGCTAAATCCTATGTGTGTGACCATGCAGGCCCATTTCACGATGGCAATGAAAGTCCATAACACTTATGACTTCACAAGCAAAGAGCGATGCCTAGTCGCACATCAGTGCTACCCAAGTGAAAAGGAAAGTTGGAGAACAACTTTCAATCCTACAATCTGTGAATGGTGTTACAATGAATGTATAATTTCTTTGTCACTGATATCCCGAATGAAATCAAGGCATGGAACAATCATCTTGTCAACTTTCATTCACTTTCTTGATCTCAGAGTAGATTGGAGGAGATACTTATGACATCAATATCGCATACTGATTCACACATGCGTGCGCATGCCAATCTCAATCCTACTCATCAAGTGGCCAAAGATATCAAACTCCCTCAGGAGGGACAAATCCCATATCTATCACTCGCCCCTTAAAAGCCCCATGTGTCAAAGCCACCCAATCATCACCTTTATAACAACCCATGTTTCAGGATTGTGTTTGATGATGTCAAAGTGTACCCAACGACATGTGTTGAGTGTAGTGATTTCAGGTCAAAGAATCACACTCACCACCATCACTGTGAGAATTGACTGTGACTACCATGTCATGTTTCCATGTGTCAAACTCGCGGTGGGTCTATCTGGTACATTTGTTCTCTAACAAATACCTATGTGTTTGGTTTGATATCTCCATATCATGACTAATGAGATTCTATCATCAACCAACACCACAATCTAGTCTTATGTGTCATTGTTGTCCATCTACCTTCCACAAAGACATATGACTAGGTACATAATAAGAATGTACAAACTCTTAGCATTCGTATGATCTCATCGTTCAGGTCCTCAACCTGAAAGCATACATCATTGAGTATTGTCCTTCTTTAGACATTCAATCTATTCTATCGTTATCTCATATGACTGTACCAGAAAGAATTGGAAGCTTGCATTTGATGTTTATCAAATCAATCTTAATGTGTCCCACCAATCATCCCATGATTGGCTCTCAGGGCATACATACCAACAAATATAGTCATTTTCTGATATCAATCATGATTCTTAATTTGAATGCATGACCTTGAATGCACTGTTTTAGTTTTTTGCATTGTCTTTATTGTGTTGTTACCAACTAATACTCTTACACAAGGATTGGGTTCAAGGCATTAGTTCACCTAATTTCTTTGGGAGTATATGCAAGATAACTTAGGCATAGTTCAAGCTGAAATGCTCCTAGTTAAAGCATGATATGAAGGATTGAGTGGTAGAGTACACTACACATTAGACTTTATGTGGAATTATTGGCTATATTACCTTAGCTAATATTAATGGGTTAAGGCCAATTTAGGTGCAAATAGTACATATGGAGTGTGGAGGAAATAGAAGCTTTTGTCTTTTATGTAAATGAGAAGAAAGTTTTGTTTGATGTGTCCCAATTCTAAAACTTTAGTACTCCTTATAGTAGGAATGCATATGACACTAGTGTTCAAAAACTCTAAGGGAGTGTAGTCTCACTCTTATGACAGATATAATGAACCACACCACACATGCATGCATGCATGCACACCAACCATGCCACACCACGCCTCATCTTGTTGGGCTGAGTTGGGTTCAGGAACAAGCATGTGCTTCGTGGGTCATGGTTCATAGGTATTGTCTTCCGTATTCTATATTTTTCTTGTAGAACCTGATAAATACTTAATTAATTATTTGATTAATTCTTTTCAAATAAGAAATTGACTCATTTTTTTCATTTCAATATAAGAATGGCCATGTGATTGTGTTAAACCCATAATAGGATTGAGCATGAGAATGTTATAAATAAAGTCACAGACATTAGGGTTAAACATATCTCAAACAACTCAAGGTGTTTGTCGTTTGTTGTTTGTCTTTCCAACCCTTCTGCTTGTTGCCTTTCCATAGTGGTTGCTCCATGTGCATGTTCTCCATGGAGTTTGCCTACTTTGTGAGAAGATATTCTTCATCCCCTCTCTTCCTCTTGACACGGTCTGTTGGATGATAATACCTAACGAGCATTGAGTTGCACCAATAGTGTTGTTGTTTGTTGTCAAAACGCCAGCAAGACGTTGTCTTTCTACACATTTGTGATGAGATTAACATTGGAAGAACTATGTACATCCAGAACATATTGGAGCACTGGTTTTTTAATTAACTTTGTCAAGAGAGAGGTTTGATTTGAGTTTTAAACTATATTCTATTGTTTCTCTTACTCTATTTGACATTTTGTTTCTTACCTGAATCTTAAACTGAGTCTAGAAACTTGTTAATCAAATTACAATTGATTGTTATTGCTTATAATGACATCTGAAATACATCAATTTAGTGGCCAACTTCAGTGATGGAATATAATTTGATGCTCTTTTTGGAGAGGAAGAGGATTAAAATGCAAGAACAATTTACTAAATGTTGAGGCAAGTCCACAGGAATAATTTCAACAATGATCTCAAAAGAACTAGAGAAATAGTGTCAAGATGAGTTAGTAGGTTTTGACCTATGGGTGGCGTTTTGTTTCACATTAAGCCGTTAAAGTTACTCAAACTCACATTTGATATTTGTCAATGTAGTTTAGTTCCAATTCATTGGAAGTTCAAATACTTGTTTGAAAGAAATACATATAGAGTTAGTGATCGATGCATGGATTTGACACAAGCAGAAACTATGGTCGGGCTGAAGCTTATTATGTGAAAGTCTTACAACATTACTTTATAATGTCAATTAGAACTAGTGGAAATACAAATGGTGTTTGGTCAACTGGATGTTGCCAGGTTATGTGCAAGCCAAACCAAATTTGAATTCTAAGATAAAAAAGTGAACTGCTCGTTGTATTGCTGTGATGACACACCAGTCACAAATCCATATATTTGGCATCCAATGATGGTACGAGTTTGCTCATACAAGATCTGTAACGTGTGGAAATGTGTTGGTCACACGCGTAGGGCGTAACGTTCAACTCATGCACGACAGACTGAGTGGTTTTGATGAGGGAGAAGCTTATTTAGGAGTCTGACATGGCGGGATTTAATTAGTTGGGTTGGTGGAGGTTGTTTAATGGATAAATAAATTTGTTTTGCTTACAATTTTTGAACCGTGATTATTTTTTTGACAAAAAAAATCATTCGTTATGAAAAATACATTCCAACAAGACTGATGTTGATATATATTTTTGACAAAAAAAATACAAAAATAATATGAATAGGTGATGTGATGAGAGAAAAAAATGTTTTGTTTATAATTTCTAAACCGTGATGAATTTGTGAACAAAATGAAAACCATTAAATTTGTGCTAAAAATACATTCAAACAAGAGTAATGTTGATATATGTTTGAGAAAAGAGGTAAAAAAAGAAGAGGGAAGTGAGATGCAAGATAAGAGAAGTGAAGAGAAAATTGGTGAGGAAAAATGAGGGAAGTGAGAGAAGTAATCAAAGATGGGAAATAAGAGAAGTAAATGAATGACATGAGGAAAGTAGGTACTCATTCATGATAATTAGGCGTGTATTTATAGTTAGAAGCGACCAAAATTTGATAAATACATATCCAAAAATTAAGTGATTGAAAATAGTGAGTATGCACCTAAAAATAGCTAAAGGCGCCTAAAGATGGCTATATAGAACCCAAAATCTGATAAAAAGTACCGAAAATGGTGATATGCCCACAAACGGCTGAAAACACTTAAAATTTACTAAATTTTTGGGCATCAAACAAGCCTATTTTGGCATCGTTACATTATTTTTTACTATCAATACCTTATTTGGGTGCCATTTTTATACTTCTGGGTGTCAATAAACCATTTTTGAGCATCAATTAACCATCTTTGAGTGTCAATTAGCTATTTCTGGGCGCCATTAAGTTGTTATTGGGTGTGAGTGTAACATCCCTGACCTGGGTTATGAATTAACCCTAGGTGTTTTGCCTAAATATGTAATTAAATCCCTGTTATTATCTTTTGTCATGTAATTAAGTTTCTAAGGAACATACATTTTCATTTCTGTCCTTTTAAAACAATGTTGTAGAATTATTTGGTAATGCAGGGGCCTATGTGCAAATTACCCAGTTAAAGGGTGTAACTTGAAAATTTCACAAGTTAAGATGTTCCTCTGGTAATGAGACATCATATGAGTAAATTATGATGAGGTAATATGGATTTCCCAAGCTTGGGCATCAAGATGCAGCTTGTGGAATAATCCTTGTGCTTAAAAACCCTAAATTGGATTAAAGTGCAATTTACCCAATTTAAGGGGTGCAACTTGTAAAATACATCATCTAGAACATCTTTTATGACTTTTGACATCATTTAGAGTAATAATGATGAAGGGGGCACTTCCTTTGAATAATCATATAATAAGGAACACCTTTGTAATTAAATCGTCAAGATGTAAGTAAGGAGACCCTTATGTACATATGTACCTTAGTGATAAGTTGACCTTCCTTGCCTTTAGTTCTTGGTTTTAGAAGGAGTTTTACCTTAGAAAGAAGAGGAGGGACGTGCCTAAAAGAAAGGAAGGACCTAGTTGTGAAAAGGAGAAATTAGTTGTCCTTATGTTGGAAATGACCCCAAGATATATATACACCTTTCCTTTGTTTGTAAAGGAACGTTTCCTTCACTTCCTTTCTTATTTCCTTGCTTAGACCGACTTAAGACAGAGCTCTGGAGAAGAGGAGAACGGCCAAGCAGTTCTAGGTAATCTTTGATCATCATCTTGCTCAAATTCATGGAGGATATCATGTTACAAGGTTGGTTTGATAGTTTTCTTACTTAGCTTTCTTGTTCTAGCCATCTTTCCCAACCTTTCCTTGGAGAGAAACCCTTGGCCGACCTGTGGAGCTCAAGACACCATTAAAGACTTGAAGCTTGGAAGCTTGGGGCTCAAGGAACGACCTTAAGGCGGGTTTTATAACTCTAACCCTTAGCTTTGTTATGCATATCTTTGTTCTTGTTTTCTATGATTAGTTCTTCTTCTTCCCCATCATTCTTTGCACCCTTGCAAGCTTTTTCGTGAAGAACAGACCTTGGTTTCAAGGTTAAAGACAAGGGGCGTTAATACCTATGTTGGCCCTTATCCAACTTTACTAAACGATCTTGGACCAATAGGTCAAACGATCTCACACTCGTTTCAATCCAAACGGGTCCAATAGGTTGGTTTGGCCAAACGGGTTCCAACCCATTTGAGGGTGTTGACCAAGCATTTACCGTTTGGGTTTTCTGTTCACAATTATGTAGGCTAATGACCCACCAAATTTGAGGGGTTAACTCCAAAGGAATCGTAGATTGAAGGTCAATCAATTAGGCAATCGAATGGAATTAAGTGCTGTTTTCTAAACTGATTAACTTGAATCTTCGGGAAAACGGGTTCCAACCCGTTTGAAGGAGTTGACCAAGCATTGACCGTTTGGGATTCCTGTTCATAATATATTGAATTTCATTTCTACCAAGAATCGTGATATAATTCCTAACCAATTAAGAGTTGAAGGTATTTCAACACCCTAACCCTAACCGGGTTAAATTTGCTGATTTTCATATAGATTTTGATGAGTGTTGGGTTGAAGGACCCAAACGAGTTCAAACCCATTTGGGGGTTCATCCAAACGATCTCACACTCGTTTACTAACACCCCATGACCGTTTGGAGGTCTAAGGTTAAAGAAATGTGATGGTTTGAGGGTCCAATCACAAGATATTGATAAATTGATGAAAAGTGCTGAATTGTAATTTAATTAGGACTCAACCCTTATCAAATCAACTTAATTTTGGTCAAACTTTGGGCAAACGGTCTCAAAACCGTTTGGAGATCATCCAAACGATCCCAAGACCGTTTGGGCCAAGTTTGGGCCCAATTGGAGTTCAATTGATAGGTTCAACCTTGTTTTGATTCACATTGTTGAACATTGATGATTAGCCGATTGGAAATCCTAATTGAGTTAGACTTAACCCTAATTGGCTTTCAATTGAGGGTCACATTGGAGTCCAATTGATTGAGGCTCATCCTAATGGACTCAAATTATAAGTGGTTAACATGGCCTTGACCAATTAAAGGCTTCAACATAAGAAACCCTATTCAAATATAACATATGTGTCACCTTTATGTTCATGCGGTTTGAACCCAAGTTAGTCCACACTCGTTTGAGTCCAAACGAGTCCACACTCGTTTGAGTCCAAACGATTCCACACTCGTTTAAGCCCAAATGAGTCCACACTCATTTGACCTCAAACGGGTTCACACTCGTTTGAACTCAAACGGGTTCACACCCGTTTAGACTCAAATGGGTCCACACCCGTTTGGATTCAAATGGGTCCACAACCGTTTAAGGTCAAGATGGTCCACACTCATTTAAAGATAAAATGGGTCCAAGGTCATTTGAGGTTAAATGAGTTCAAGGTCATTTAAGAATCAAATGGGTTGAAGATTGAAGGTTAAACGCTAAACCAATTGGAGACCTTCAAGGTTGATTATACTTAATCACTTGAAAGTGTAAAAGGTTCAATGATGATCTAATCTACACCCTAATGGTAATCTAAGATGTTAAGGGACCAAATGATTAATGAATTGACCCATGATGATGGTCAATGGGTAAATTACCAAAATGCCCTTGAAAGGTTCAATTGAGTGATACTTTGTCCTAACCAAACCCTAATCACTCAATAGTGGTGATTTGGTCTATGTTAATCAAAGAGGACTTAATCTAACCAAATCTAGAGTGGAGTAATCACCATCTACTAGTAAGAGGAGAGAGAAAGTACCAATTATGATGGAAACTCAAGTAAAATACCTTCAATATACATGAATGTGCATGATTAGGGTATGATCCACCAGAAGAGATCATGGAAACCCTAAATATGATAATTGATGAATCTTAATCTTATCTGAGGACTTTAATGATGATGTTTCTCATACATGGTGATGTTATGAGATCAATTCACCAATAGGTGAATAGTAAACCCTAATTCTAGGGTGATGACATGTATTATGAATAGTAAACCCTAATTGATGAAAATCAAGGAAACCTAGCTCTTGTATGAGCAGGGAGATACAACTTCTTTAAATGAGTTATTTATTGTTATCAGTTGATTTAATCATGCAGGTTCCTATATGAGGATAATCATATCCAGGTATGGATGATGATACTATATTCATTAAAAGAATGTTGTTAGCTTTATGAATAGTGACATATATCCTGATGCCTTGTTAATAGCATCTTATGAGATTGATAGGCTGTGAGAGCCATGAATACCATCAAGGTCATGCTTTAAGAGATGACTTGTGATGAGAGTATTGAGAAATGATAATTGATGAGAGTTAGGCTTGTTACATTTAGTATTCTTCCTTCATAGCTGCTATGTTAATGATTAATGTTTGAGAACTTGTATGATGATAAAAGAATACTAAATTGTACCTAACTAATCAAGTATAATCATACCATGTAGAGCCCTGATCATAGATCCATCATAGTCAGAAGTTATATGATGGTGAAACAGGTTTTCCTAAGGGAACTCCTGGAGCACATACTTTTGAGTATGTGGGGTATATGGATGTGTAAAACCTTACATCCTAGTGTAGGAATTGATGTAGATGTATCTTAATCTATCAATCCTTCACTATGTGTTTATGGCGGGGTGATGTAACACTAATCTCCCGAGGAAAACTTTTATACCGCATCGATGAGAGATAAACAAGAAATCTTTCGATGGCGAAGAGAGTACAGAATGCCACTGTGACTCTAATAGCGAAGTACCAGAATACCCTGGTAAGCTATAGTAGTAGAGACACTAGATGTCCTGCATGTTTATCCTCATTCTGACTGAGGTAGTTGAAGGTCATGAGAATCCGGCTCTTTCGATGACCTAGTATGATACCGATGCGACTTACTAGTGATCGGTTGGAGCATGAGCGGTATACCTCATCTCCGCAGGGCATAATGATGTTTGTAAAACATAATCAACCGCGTAGCATAACTGCTTAGGTTGAACTACAAAGAACATTGATTGATATTATATTGCTTATCCTATTTAAGTATTAGTATACGTGTTCTTAATATTCCTTAAATAAAGTTGAGCATTTGTTTGTAAACCTGCTGTGAGTAACCTAAATTACCTGTTCATGATATTTCCTTTAATTGCTTTTAACAAAGTTTCTGGTGGAGAGTTATAACTCTCGCTGGGACAATTATTTAAAATTGTCTCACCCTGTAGATTTCTGCCTTTAGGTGGACGTCGAGGTCAAAGGAACCAATCTGCAGGTGGACAACAGCAACAGCAGCAATTTCAGGAGCAGCAGTGACTCCAGGTGGAAACACTGTGCGGTCTAGTCTTGTAGTCAGAATAGTCTTATGTCGTCTCTATACACTCAGGTCCTAGGAGTTTGTTGATCTGAGAATTTTGGAATCTTGAGATTTTGTATCATGACGTATGTAATCACTCGAGAAGTGATTTATCAGAAATGTAAATAGTTCATCTTACTTTTATAAAAGGAGTTTCAATTTTTTTTTAAGATCTCGTTTTTGAAAAGTTTTAATTTCTCATGATTTTCGTATTCCACTGATTAATCAAATCGCTTCCGCTATGTTTATCTTGTGTTTTGGAGATCAGAGCCCACAATTAGTGGTATCAGAGCTCTAGGTTCACTGAGTCTACAGAGACATAGGACTTAGAATGTCAAGTCTATCCTTAGTACTTCTTTCTTATCTAATAGAGTCTTCTGCTCCTCAGGAGAAGAAGATAATTAAGGATGTCTGGACCATAGGAGGAGTACGAGGCCGAAAGTAGTGTTGCTGCACCTCGAGAAGGTGCAAGGAACCTAGAAATAGAGCAACCTGCACCTGAGCCACCCGTGGAGCCACCTCGGTTTGACCCAGCTGACATGGGAAACCCAGTTGTTCAAACTATGTTTGGGCAGTTTATGACTGCCATGACACATATCACTGACAGGATGCCCATGCCTGCACCTAGGGCACCTGCCCAGCCTGAAGGACAAGGTATTGGTAAGACGTTCGAGCGACTTCGTCGTATAGGAGCAACTGAATACTTTGGAATAGCTGATCCTGCAGATGCCGATCTATGGTTAACCGAGTTGGAGAAAGCTTTTAGAATCCTCAAAATCTCCGAAGGTGAGAAGGTCGTACATGCTGTCTATCTTATCAAAGGAAGTGCTGGTCACTAGTGGACCATGGAAGAGCAGAAGAGGCCTGGAATAGAGATATCGTGGGAAGACTTTTTTCGGGAATTTGTCCGCAGATATTTTCCAAAGACCTTCCTGGACGAGAAGATCTCTCAGTTTGAGAGACTGAGACAAGGATGTTATGCATTCTTGGCCCATGTGGTAGATACTACCATGGAGAGTCCTAACCCTGCTGAAGTTCCTGTAGTCAGGGAATTCAAGGACGTGTTTCCTGAAGAACTTCCAGGTATACCACCGCCTCGGGAAATTGATTTTGAAATCAATTTGATCCCAGATACAAAACCTATAGCCCAGACACCGTATAGGATGGCGCATGCTGAGATGGCAGAACTCAAGAAACAGCTTCAAGAGTTACTTGAGAAAGGTTTTATCCGACCGAGCACTTCACCCTGGGGTGCTCCGGTTTTGTTTGTTAAAAAGAAAGATGGGTCAATGCGGTTGTGCATTGATTATAGACAACTCAATAAAGTAACAATAAAGAATAAGTACCCTCTACTGAGAATTGATGATCTTTTTGACCAGTTGCGTGGTGCAACCGTCTTCTCGAAGATAGACTTGAGGTCAGGATATCATCAACTTTGTATTAAGGACAGTGACATACCCAAGTCTACTTTCAGGACAAGGTATGGTCACTATGAGTTCACAGTTATGTCGTTTGGACTAACTAATGCACCGGCTGCATTTATGGAACTTATGAATAGAATCTTCCGACCTTTCCTCGATCAGTGTGTTGTTGTCTTCATAGATAACATTCTGATCTATAGTAGAGATGCACAGCAGCATGAACAACATCTTCGTCAAGCTCTAACCTTGCTAAGAGAAAATAAGCTATACGCTAAGTTTAGCAAGTGTGAGTTTTGGTTGCTAGAAGTATCTTTCCTTGGTCATGTGGTATCTTCCTCGGGTATTCGTGTTGACCCTAAAAAGATAGAATCTGTTCTACAGTGGGAACAACCGAAAACACCGATGGAGATTTGAAGTTTCCTAGGGTTAGCTGGCTACTACCGAAGGTTCATTAAGAACTTCAGTTCTATAGCCTTACCCTTGACTAAGTTAACCCGGAAGGATATTCCTTTTGTCTGGAGTGATAAGTGCCAGCAATCTTTCCAGTTGCTGAAGGAGAGATTGACAAGTGCACCTGTGCTTGTTCTACCTGAGCAAGGCAAAGGATACATAATTTTCTGTGATGCCTTCAAGAATGGACTCGGGTGTGTGTTGATGCAGGATAAACAAGTGATTTCTTTTGCTTCCCGACAGCTTAAGAAACACGAAGAGAATTATCCGACACACGATTTAGAGTTAGCTGCTGTGGTTCATGCCCTGAAAATCTGGAGACATTATCTCTACGGAGAGACATTCCAGATTTTCACAGATCACAAAAACCTTAAGTATATCTTCTCTCAGCATGAGCTTAACATGAGGCAACATCGTTGGATGGAGTTAATCAAGGATTATGATTGCACAATAGATTACCATCCAGGAAAGGCCATTGTAGTTGCAGATGCCTTGAGTAGGAAATCAGTAGCATCATCCTCTGATTGGGCACAATTAAGCTCTTTAGTATGCCCTAGGAGAGATATGCTTATCTCCTTAAGGCAAGACAATGTACAGATGAAGGTGTCATGGATTGTCGGGTTGTTGGCTGAGATGCATATCAAACCCACCCTAAGAGAGCAGATTAAGGAGGCACAACAAGTTGATGTTGCAGTTCAGCAGATCAGATCTAAGTATGGTGATGAGAAGCGAGAAGGTTTTCATGAATCAGATGATCAAGTGGCATGCTATCATGGGAGAATGATAGTACCAGATGTAGATAACCTGAGGAAGTTAGTCTTGGAAGAAGCTCATTCTTCAATGTATGCTATGCATCCAGGAAGCACCAAGATGTATCGAAACTTGAAAGATATGTATTGGTGGCCTGGGATGAAGAAGGACGTAGCTGAGTTTGTTCTGAGGTATCCAGTGTGTCAGCAAGTTAAAGTTGAACACCAGAAGCCTGCAGGAACAATGCAACCTTTGCCCATACCACAGTGGAAGTGGGATCATGTAACCATGGACTTTGTTGTTGGTCTACCTAGAACAAACAAAGGACATGATTCCATTTGGGTAATTGTTGATAGGTTGACTAAGACAGCACATTTCTTACCTGTCAAAACAACCTATTCTGCTGAAAGGTTATCCCAGTTATATGTTCAAGAGATAGTGCGTTTGCACGGAGTTCCTGTCACCATAGTTTCTGACAGAGGTCCTCAGTTCACAAGTCATTTTTGGGAACAGCTACATAGGGCACTAGGCACCCAGTTAAGGTTTAGTATGGCTTTTCATCCACAGACTGATGGACAGTTGGAAAGAACCATACAAACCTTGGAAGACATGTTGAGAGCATGTGTTCTCCAGTTTACCGGAGGTTGGGATCTACACCTAAGATTGATAGAGTTTGCCTATAACAATAGCTATCAGCATAGTATTGATATGGCACCTTATGAAGCCTTGTATGGTAGACGTTGTAGATCCCCTTTGTGTTGGTATGAGACTGGTGAACATCAGTGGTTAGGTCCTGATCTTGTGCAGCAAACTACAAATAAGATCAAAGTTATACAACAACAACTTAAGACTGCACAGGATAGACAGAAGTCGTATGCTGATAAGCGCCGTAGACCGTTAGAGTTCCAGGTTGGAGACAGAGTATACCTCAAGATCTCGCCTTGGAAAGGAGTCCTTCGCTTTGGAAGGAAAGGAAAGTTAGCATCTAGATTTATGGGACCTTATCCAATCATTGAACGAGTTGGAAAGGTAGCCTATAGACTAGATTTACCACTAGAGTTGCAGAGGTTACACCCCGTGTTTCACATTTCTATGCTGAGGAAATGTCACCCCGACACCGAGTCAGTTCTACAACCTATGGAAGTAGAATTGAATGATGATATAACTTATGAGGGAGGACCAGTGTCAATCCTTGACAACATAAGTAAAAAGTTAAAGAAGAAAGATATAAACATTGTGAAAGTCCTCTGGAACCACCGTGGTGTTGAAGAAGCCACTTGGGAACTAGAGGATGAGATGAGGAGGAAGTACCCTGCTCTTTTCTCCTAATATGTTTTGTTGATTTCGGGGACGAAATCCTTGTAAGGGGTGGATAATTTGTAACATCCCTGACCTGGGTTATGAATTAACCCTAGGTGTTTTGCCTAAATATGTAATTAAATCCCTGTGATTATCTTTTGTCATGTAATTAAGTTTCTAAGGAACATACATTTTCATTTCTGTCCTTTTAAAACAATGTTGTAGAATTATTTGGTAATGCAGGGGCCTATGTGCAAATTACCCAGTTAAAGGGTGTAACTTGCAAATTTCACAATTTAAGATGTTCCTCTGGTAATGAGACATCATATGAGTAAAGTATGATGAGGTAAGATGGATTTCCCAAGCTTGGGCATCAAGATGCAGCTTGTGGAATGATCCTTGTGCTTTAAAACCCTAAATTGGATTAAAGTGCAATTTACCCAATTTAAGGGGTGCAACTTGTAAAATACATCATCTAGAACATCTTTTATGACTTTTGACATCATTTAGAGTAATAATGATGAAGGGGGCACTTCCTTTGAATAATCATATAATAAGGAACACCTTTGTAATTAAATCATCAAGATGCAAGTAAGGAGACCCTTATGTACATATGTACCTTAGTGATAAGTTGACCTTCCTTGCCTTTAGTTCTTGGTTTTAGAAGGAGTTTTACCTTATAAAGAAGAGGAGGGACGTGCCTAAAAGAAAGGAAGGACCTAGTTGTGAAAAGGAGAAACTAGTTGTCCTTATGTTGTAAATGACCCCAAGATATATATACACCCTTCCTTTGTTTGTAAAGGAACGTTTCCTTCACTTCCTTTCTTATTTCCTTGCTTAGACCGACTTAGGACAGAGCTCTGGAGAAGAGGAGAACGGCCAAGCAGTTCTAGGTAATCTTTGATCATCATCTTGCTCAAATTCATGGAGGATATCATGTTACAAGGTTGGTTTGATAATTTTCTTACTTAGCTTTCTTGTTCTAGCCATCTTTCCCAACCTTTCCTTGGAGAGAAACCCTTGGCCGACCTGTGGATCTCAAGACACCATTAAAGACTTGAAGCTCAAGGAACGACCTTAAGGCGGGTTTTATAACTCTAACCCTTAGCTTTGTTATGCATATCTTTGTTCTTGTTTTCTATGATTAGTTCTTCTTCTTCCCCATCCTTCTTTGCACCCTTGCAAGCTTTTTCGTGAAGAACAGACCTTGTTTTCAAGGTTGAAGACAAGGGGCGTTAATACCTATGTTGGTCCTTATCCAACTTTACTAAACGATCTTGGACCAATAGGTCAAACGATCTCACACTCGTTTCAATCCAAACGGGTTCAATAGGTCAGTTTGGCCAAACGGGTTCCAACCCATTTGAGGGCGTTGACCAAGCATTGACCGTTTGGGTTTTCTGTTCACAATTATGTAGGCTAATGACCCACCAAATTTGAGGGGATAACTCCAAAGGAATCGTAGATTGAAGGTCAATCAATTAGGCAATCGAATTGAATTAAGTGCTGTTTTCTAAACTGATTAACTTGAATCTTCGGGCAAATGGGTTCCAACCCATTTTAAGGAGTTGACCAAGCGTTGACCGTTTGGGATTCCTGTTCATAATATATTTAATTTCATTTCTACCAAGAATCATGATCTAATTCCTAACCAATTAAGAGTTGAAGGCATTTCAACACCCTAACCCTAATCGGGTTAAATTTGCTGATTTTCATATAGATTTTGATGAGTGTTGGGTTGAAGGACCCAAACGAGTTCAAACCCGTTTGGGGGTTCATCCAAACGATCTCAAACTCGTTTAGTAGCACCCCATGACCGTTTGGAGGTCTAAGGTTAAAGAAATGTGATGGTTTGAGGGTCCAATCACAAGATATTGATAAATTGATGAAAAGTGCTGAATTGTAATTTAATTAGGACTCAACCCTTATCAAATCAACTTAATTTTGGTCAAACTTTGGGAAAATGGTCTCAAAACCGTTTGGAGATCATCAAAACAATCCCAAGACCGTTTGGGCCAAGTTTGGTCCCAATTGGAGTTCAATTGATAGGTTCAACCTTGTTTTGATTCACATTGTTGAACATTGATTATTAGCCGATTGGAAATCCTAATTGAGTTAGACTTAACCCTAATTGGCTTTCAATTGAGGGTCACATTGGAGTCCAATTGATTGAGGCTCATTCAATTGACTCAAATTATAAGTGGTTAACATGTCCTTGACCAATTAAAGGCTTCAACATAAGAAACCCTATTCAAATATAACCTATGTGTCACCTTTATGTTCATGCGGTTTGAACCCAAGTTAGTCCACACTCGTTTGAGTCCAAACGAGTCCACACTCGTTTGAGTCCAAACAAGTACACACTCGTTTAAGCCCAAACGAGTCCACACTCGTTTGACCTCAAACGGGTTCACACTCGTTTGAACTCAAATGGGTTCACACCCGTTTAGACTCAAATGGGTCCACACCCGTTTGGATTCAAATGGGTCCACAACCGTTTAAGGTCAAGAGGGTCCACACTCGTTTAAAGCTCAAATGGGTCCAAGGTCATTTGAGGTTAAACGAGTTCAAGGTCATTTAAGAATCAAATGGGTTGAAGATTGAAGGTTAAACCCTAAACCAATTGGAGACCTTCAAGGTTGATTATACTTAATCACTTGAAAGTGTAAAAGGTTCAATGATGATCTAATCTAAACCCTAATGGTAATCTAAGATGTTAAGGGACCAAATGATTAATGAATTGACCCATGATGATGGTCAATGGGTAAATTACCAAAATGCCCTTGAAAGGTTCAATTGAGTGATACTTTGTCCTAACTAAACCCTAATCACTCAATAGTGGTGATTTGGTCTATGTTAATCAAAGAGGACTTAATCTAACCAAATCTAGAGTGGAGTAATCACCATCTACTAGTAAGAGGAGAGAGAAAGTACCAATTATGATGGAAACTCAAGTAAAATACCTTCAATTTACATGAATGTGCATGATTAGGGTATGATCCACCAGAAGAGATCATGGAAACCCTAAATATGATAATTGATGAATCTTAATCTTATCTGAGGACTTTAATGATGATGTTTCTCATACATGGTGATGTTATGAGATCAATTCACCAATAGGTGAATAGTAAACCCTAATTCTAGGGTGATGACATGTATTATGAATAGTAAACCCTAATTGATGAAAATCAGGGAAACCTAGCTCTTGTATGAGCAGGGAGATACAACTTCTTTAAATGAGTTATTTATTGTTATCAGTTGATTTAATCATGCAGGTTCCTATATGAGGATAATCATATCCAGGTATGGATGATGATACTATATTCATTAAAAGAATGTTGTTAGCTTTATGAATAGTGACATATATCCTGATGCCTTGTTAATAGCATCTTATGAGATTGATAGGCTGTGAGAGCCATGAATACCATCAAGGTCATGCTTTAAGAGATGACTTGTGATGAGAGTATTGAGAAATGATAATTGATGAGAGTTAGGCTTGTTACATTTAGTATTCTTCCTTCATAGCTGCTATGTTAACGATTAATGTTTGAGAACTTGTATGATGATAAAAGAATACTAAATTGTACCTAACTAATCAAGTATAATCATACCATGTAGAGCCCTGATCATAGATCCATCATAGTCAGAAGTTATATGATGGTGAAACAGGTTTTCCTAAGGGAACTCCTGGAGCACATACTTTTGAGTATGTGGGGTATATGGATGTGTAAAACCTTACATCCTAGTGTAGGAATTGATGTAGATGTATCTTAATCTATCAATCCTTCACTATGTGTTTATGTCGGGGTGATGTAACACTAATCTCCCGAGGAAAAAATTTATACCGCATCGATGAGAGATAAACAAGAAATCTTTCGATGGCGAAGAGAGTACAGAATGCCACTATGACTCTAATAGCGAAGTACCAGAATACCCTGGTAAGCTATAGTAGTAGAGACACTAGATGTCCTGCATGTTTATCCTCATTCTGACTGAGGTAGTTGAAGGTCATGAGAATCCGGCTCTTTCGATGACCTAGTATGATACCGATGCGACTTACTAGTGATCGGTTGGATCATGAGCGGTATACCTCATCTCCGCAGGGCATAATGATGTTTGTAAAACATAATCAACCGCGTAGCATAACTGCTTAGGTTGAACTACGAAGAACATTGATTGATATTATATTGCTTATCCTGTTTAAGTATTAGTATACATGTTCTTCATATTCCTTAAATAAAGATGAGCATTTGTTAGTAAACCTGATGTGAGTAACCTAAATTACATGTTCATGATATTTCCTTTAATTGCTTTTAACAAAGTTTCTGGTGGAGAGTTATAACTCTCGCTGGGACAATTATTTAAAATTGTCTCACCCTGTAGATTTCTGCCTTTAGGTGGACGTGAGGTCGAAGGAACCAATTTGCAGGTGGACAACAGCAACATCAGCAATTTCAGGAGCAGCAGTGACTCCAGGTGGAAACACTGTACAGTCTAGTCTTGTAGTCAGAATAGTCTTATGTCGTCTCTGTACACTCAGGTCCTAGGAGTTTGTTAATCTGAGAATTTTGGAATCTTGAGATTTTGTATCATGACATATGTAATCACTCGAGAAGTGATTTATCAGAAATGTAAACAGTTCATCTTACTTTTATAAAAGGAGTTTCAGTTTTTTTTAAGATCTCATTTTCGAAAAGTTTTAATTTCTCATGATTTTCATATTCCGCTGATTAATCGAATCGCTTCCGCTATGTCTATCTTGTGTTTTGGAGATCAGAGCCCACAATTAGTGGTACCCTTATATCCTATTTAATACGTACAACCATATGTGGGTGTCATTAAGTTGTTCTCGAATGTCAAATAAACCTATTTGGGTGTTATTACGTTGTTTTTAGTTATCAATACCTTATTCAAGCGCCATTTTTATACTTTTGAGTGTCAACGAACTATTTTTGGGCATCAATTAATCATCTTTGGGTGTCAATTAGCCCTTTCTGGGTGTCATTAAGTTGTTATTTGGTGTGAAGTACCCTTACACCCTATTTAATGCGTACAACCATATTTGGGTGACATGAAGTTGTTCTTGGGTGTCAAATAAACCTATTTGGATGTCGTTACATAGTTTTATTTGTCAATTACCTTTAGGGTCTGACTGGTTTGTTGTAAATTGTCCGGAAAACACTGGAAGTCGAGTTCCGTTTTCAATTTCATGTGACTGGTTTGTTGAAAGTCCGGAAGTTGAATTCCCCAAATTTTCCTGGACTCCCAGCCATATATATACGCTTCCGTAAAATGAGTTCCGTGAGAAAGTGGCAGGAAAATGACTTCCCACTCCACCCGCATCTCCCCGGAGAAGACCAACCGTTTGACGGTCTTGCCATCCGTCCGTGGTAATATTCTGCTAACAGCCCAACTGACTCTCTCTGTCACCCCCGATACCCTCTCTTCTCCACCACCATCGTCTCTTTCCCGCCACCATCGCCACTCCTCCTTTCTCCTCCATCTTCCCTCCTTCGTCTCCTCCTTCCCCGCCCAGTTCGCCGGCGGGTTCGGGCTCTTGGAACGAAACAGGGGACGGACAGTGCACGTCCGCGGTCGTCAGGCACGTAATAGCGTCGGTGCATCTGGTGAGTGAGGAGAAACATTTTTGAAAATTGAGATTTGATTCTTCATTTTTATTAGTCTCTTGTGCTATGTTCTTTCGCTGTTTCCTCCACTATTACTGCTTCTTTGGATAATTATGTCGCCGCCCGTTCTGTCTAAGGATGCAGTGAAAGCTATAGAATAACTAGATAGTTCCGCTCTCTCCTCACTCTAGCCTGTGACCTATGGTTGTGCGAAAGATGATGAGGACGATGGGTCATGTTTACCCCTTATTGGATCCGTGCAGTTGTCTCACTGGATGTATAAAAACCAAGCAACACCACTCCAACAGAACCATCAACTATTAGTATTTCTCGGTTATATTTGAGGAGACGAAAGAGAGCACTTGGAGTTTTTAAAAAATGTCTCATGTAGATGCACATGACCTTCTTGGACAAATTGCAACATGCTATCATTTTGGATTTTACCAATTAACTATTTTCATTTCAATATTGATTTTTATTACACTATATCTTGAAACATAAATTTACACTTTCTATATCTAGATTTTGTGCCTACAGTTACAACAAACCAATCAGATGGAAATTAAGTTTCAGGAAAACTGAAGTTTCAAACCAATCATTTGGAAGTCATTTTCCAGGAACTCAATTTCAGTTCTCGGAAAATGAGTTCCAAGAAAACTGCGTTTACACTGAACCAGTCAGAGCCTAAGTGTGATTTAGCGCACGTAAAATATTTACTTGGGCGCCATTTTTATACTCTTGGGCGTCAATGAATCATTTCTGGGCGTCGATTAACCATCTTTAGGTGTCAATTAGTCATTTCTAGACGCCATCAAGTTGTTGTTGGGTGTCAAGTACCCTTACACCATATATAATGCATCCAACCATATTTGGGGCGGAGTGTCTAACAAACCTATTTGGACGTCGTTACGTCATTTTTGGTTGTGAATTACTTAGATGTAATTTCACACGTACAATATTTACTTGGCATCATTTTTTTACTTTGGGTGGTAATAACCCATTTTTAGGCGTTAATGAACCATCTTTGGGTGTCAATTAATCATTGAACATCATTTCATCCGTGGATTTGTTAAATGTTTGGATGTCAAACAATCATTTTTATTTCATTAAAAAATTATTCAATGTTTATAAACTAAACAAAATTTTCTTTTATCACATCACCTATATATATCACTTTTATATTTTTTTCTCAAAAATATATCAATATTCATAACGAATCCAATGATTTTTGTTTCATCACAGTTCAAAAATTATAAGAGAAAAAAAAATTATTTGTGTATTACATAATCTCCAACAACCCACCAATCACTAGTGAGGAGACCATTTTATCATCGGAGGTGAGACACGCGTGGTGACTGCGCGTGACTTGAGCTATCCAAAATTTAACTCTTCAACTTAGGCCTTCAACGCCGTGGTATGATGATTCTATGGGTGGACGGTGAATCTAAGTGATGCGCCAGAGGGGGAGAAGAGCCAAACGCAGGAGAAAAAGATGAAAAGATGGAAATGCATCCGCGAGAGACAAGCATGTTGTGGTTCACTCCGCAAGCCACGACGTGCCTGGACTGGAGTACTCACAATCGGAACCAAACTGTTGAGCCTGTGATGGTTCTGTTGTAGGCTCTCGTAGTAGGTGATTCATGACTGCATCTTCTTTCTCTCTCTTTCGGTACTTCGTGGTCCGCCCGCCACAGAGCGTACCAACCAATCCCATCGGCAACAAAAAGCCAGAGCCGCCGGCCGGGGCCACATGGGAGGGAGTTCCGCTGGTCCTGCATCCAACAATATCGCCCAACCGGTTCCACTTGAGCGAGTTCAGGTGAGAGGAGATTACCACCTTACCCTGCTTCCCCCATTCTTGATAATATCGACCGACTTGTTCTAAAAAGTAAAAGAATTAAAGACCCCAAGAGGCAATATAGTGATTATCCCAAACGCAGTCAGCAATTCAGCATGATACCAATTGTCCAGGCTTATAAAAGCTGAACATGCGTTGTACTGTCGCCCGACAGAGTTACCGAAATTCTTCAACCAAACTGTAACTACAATAATAGTACTACTACGCCCACTGTGTTGTGTTTCAGTCGACCAAATTTTTCTTGTTGTTGCTTCAGTTAGTAGTCGAATATGCAAAAGATGGTATTACCATTTGGGTTTCGTTAAAGGAGATGAAAATGCTCTAGCTATCATCCAAATATTAAAAAAAAAAAGCACTGGCTCGTCATTGCTATTTATTACAAAATCCCCATGGTACAAATTGGTAAGTATGATGGAGTCACAAGGTGTGAATTAATATGTGTTTCCAAAAAAAAAAAATGAGACTTGTAGAGATGGTTATATGGTCTAAATTAAGCATCTCTAATCAACTATAGGAAATCAATGCCAACATTACCGTGAAAGTTTTAGTTAATGACATGGATGGGGGGTGGGAGGGAAGGGATGTGATGGTGTAATAATACAACAACAACAACAAAAATATTAATCAACAACATCAAATAGGGTTGCATATGGAAAACATACTATATACCATACATTTGGTAAGTATTTCAATCCAATGGTTGAACTATCATGAACGAAAAGAAACAATCATTAGAGGACATGCTTATAGGGAGATTAGGAAAAATAAAAAAGGTAGCTACAATATAAAATGAATGCTTAAGTATGTAGCGAGGATGGTGCTTACTAACATGATACAAATCAATATAATAAAGAATATAATTATCTTCTTTAGAAGGTATGTATATCCTAAATAGCATTTTGTAACCCTTTATTTATTCTCTACTAATGATCTCACAAGTCTATAACCTACAATATAAATGATATTTCCAAGGTGAACATTTCGACAAAATATCCATCCCATGCACATCATGCAACTAATGCTTTTAACTGCCATTTACCTTGTTTATGACCTTGATAGTTGGATCTTTATGTCGTCCATTGTTAGTCGTGCAAGAGACAAATAACTTACTGTACCGATTTGCCTCAGTATGTGTCTTTCATAATCATTATGCTCCACAATGATATGCTCACAATTGCCTATGCATTAGTGACATACCCAAACCTCTTAGTGTTATAGAGAGTAAGGATTTCAACATCTTAGCTGTCCTTCGTCTGATACTCTAAAGGTACTCCTTGTGTAATTTTCCTTTCTTCTCTTCGACCACTGAAACCTTGACAAAGGGACCAACCTAATCAATTGTAACTTGTCCTCTACCTCAAGTTCTCTTTCGCATATTAGGCATGAGTAATATTAACCAAGAGGGGAAAGGATTCACTAGAGCGTAAACTTGTGCTGACAATTATGTATAGATCCCGTCCAAGCTTAGCTAAGGAATTAATTATTCCGTTCTATACTACCTCTTTACCAAACAACAATGATGTGTATCCTTTCACATCCTTCCACAAATCAATATATTACTATACAACTTCTTATTATAGTACGGAGCCACAACTTCAAGACTAGCACTTTAATTGCTTGAAGTATCACTTAGTGCGATAAATCCAATCAAAAGGATCCTTTGACCTACTGTACACGAGGAATATTCTGTCATCATCTTCCAAATTCTGTAGTTGCCATAACTTATACTAGCAGGGATGCTCCACATCCTTTAAGCTGGAATTGGGATTCAAATCAAGATACTACATCCCATGCTTGATGCCATTGAGTCCTTCAATTCACTTGTTTTATCATCTAAGCAACCAATGACTAGAGAATCTTCAACAAATAATTCTCACTTATTTTCCGACTTATGGCTTCAAGATAACTCTTCACAACTAAAATTTTCTTCCCAACATATTCAATGATGGAAATGGATCCTGCAGAGAGTACATTGTCCTGTTAAAGGATGATATGATAGAAACAACAATAGCATGTGCATATCTGATAATAGATTTTTAGGGTTGAGACCTCCAGAGCCATATAGTCAACTGGGGAGATAGAAATGGCTTTGATCCATACTTATAAGGTGAAAAAAGAAGAGGAAACAACCCAATGATGAAAGGTGACGAGGTAAATATGGAGGATGAACTGATCCACAATTTACTTGTGACATTCATAACTATCAACACATCATCATAAATAAGGTTTTACTGATTTCTGTTATATACGATTCATGCTTTAGGAACAAGAAACAAACAGAATAGAAGTCATCGGAACTCAAGTCTCGAGAACTGGATTGGAATTTCCAGAAAATAACTCTGCTGAATCCTCAACTTGTTAGATTTGTGAGGGTGGCATTCTGGTATAGAAGCTATACACAATACATTAGTGGAGCACATGAGGCAATTACGCCAACAAGAGCATCGGGGGCAACAAGAGCATCGGGGGCAATTACGCAATTTAAGAAATTTCCAAACCGGCCCCTTTCGCCTCCATCGGAGCACACGAGGCGTCCGTCTCGGTCTCGTCATTAAAAAAGTTGGCGAGTGCCCTTTCGCCGGACGCAACAAAGCACGGAGACTAGACCCGGAGAGCGTAGTAGTAGGTGTGGGAGTGCCTGCCTGACAGAGAGATCGCCTCCCTGTCTTTCCGCCTTGCGAGAAGGGGACCAGGAGAGATCTCTACGAGCGTGACGGTCTGAGCGATGGCGACGGCAAAGCTGAGCGCCCCGTCCTCGCAGTGGATCGGCAACAAGGTGCCTCTGGGCGGCCGGGCGGCGGCGCCTCTTCGCGCTGCGCCGCGGCGTGTCTCCCTTCCTGTCCGCGCCGGATCGTACAGCGACGAACTCGTCCAGACCGCTGTGAGTAGTTCTGCGTACCTACCTACCCAGCCACCCTCACTCATGGGGGAAAATACTATTTCCTACTTGGCACTGCTAACATAAGCGCTGTCATCTGCTCGATCGGACTGGAATTTTCGAAAGTGAATTTTTTATGTATTTTTGCGAATCACAGTGAACCTGAAGTGCTTTCGTTGAGTGATACCGCTGAGGATTATTTCTCACCTCCTGTTTATTAATTGACTGCAATCCTGTAAAATATCAAGTTTTAATTATTGTCTTGTGCTAAGTATCGTTCAATGGGCGTCGCCTAGCTCCTTTGGACAAGCTTTTCACTGATACCATAGGAGTAGAAAGAAACTTGTTTCATCTATCTTTTTTTGGGATCCACCGTTCACTTATTGGAAAATACTCGTTTTAAGTCTTAACTCTACATGGATGGAACAAGTGCCTTTTCCCGTGTCTTGCTATGAATCGAGTTGGATTTATGCCAGCTTTTACTGGGAAGCTGAGTTCATGTGTCACGTCTCTGGGTGAGTTTAGAGTACTACCTGTCAAGGAATCCCCAGTTAAAGTTGCTTGGCTGCCTTCATGGTTGGTCTTTCATGGTTTTATCCAATGACTAACAATTTGAATTTGCAACGGAATTATTATTTTTTAGGAAATGTTTTCTAGGGAAGCAACAAAATTATTATTTATTTTGGTCTTCATTGTGGTTTATTATTTTTTCTTTGCTGTGATGCTTTTCGCCACTTGCTAAGGTTTTAATGTTGAATTGTTATCTTCTGATATTGACCATTTTCCCGTCAAATGAATTGCAGAAAACTATTGCTTTTCCTGGACGAGGTATCCTTGCTATTGATGAATCAAATGCCACATGCGGAAAGAGACTTGCCTCAATTGGATTGGACAACACAGAACCCAATCGCCAAGCTTACAGACAGCTTTTGCTTACTACACCTGGTTTAGGTGAATACATCTCTGGCGCTATCTTATTTGAGGAAACTCTGTACCAATCCACTACTGATGGCAAGAAGATGGTGGACTGCTTGCGTGACCAGAAGATTGTGCCTGGTATTAAAGTCGATAAGGTGAGTTGTAAAAAGTGAGCCGCCCACAGGTAGCTGGCATGGAATTCACGCATCTATCTTGATTCCATTTCCTATAAGATGAACTTCCTTCTAATGTGTTCGTGTATATAGACATGATTCTGTCTCTGATTTCCATATTGTTTTTGTATATTTTCAAGTCTGTCTCTTGTTGTATGTGCTTCTAAGAATAGGCAGTTTTCAATGAAGTTGTATCAGTTCTTTGATGATTATCAGAATACTTACCGGAAAACTTGTATGATTGTTCAAGGGCTTGGTGCCTCTACCTGGATCAAACAATGAGTCATGGTGCCAAGGCTTGGATGGATTAGCTTCCAGAAGTGCAGAATACTACAAGCAGGGAGCACGCTTTGCTAAATGGTAGGTTTTCAACTTCTTTCTCTCCAGCTAGTGTCACCATGAGTTTGGTATTACTACCAGTTTGGCTAAGTGATTGTGTGATATAGTATTTAATTTTATATTCTTTTATTAGGAGAACGGTTGTTAGCATTCCATGTGGTCCTTCTCAACTTGCTGTGAAGGAAGCAGCATGGGGGCTTGCTCGTTATGCTGCAATTTCTCAGGTATCACTTGACATCTTTGCCTCTATGTTCCAATATTGAAATGAAAAGGGATTATATATCTCATCCATTTTAAACTAGACCACGGAATATGGTGCTTTGCGCCTTGGATTGGTGCTCAGTTCCTTCAGCCCTTCCAGAAGCTTGCAATATTTAACAAAACATACCATACAATGTAATAGATTGCTATACTTACTAGAACCTGTGAGAAACATGTCTGTTAAACATCCCTACCTGGTTATATGATTCATGGTATACTTATGCTTATTGAACCCTGCAGGCCACTTTTATCTGCGTTCAAGCCTCATGCTGAGCATCTAGCTTCTTGTTATTTGTATCTAATACATTTTTTCAATTTGAAACTGATCGATTACTCATAATTATATATTGGTATTTGGATTGCTTACTATCTATACATTTACTATTACAGGATAACGGTCTTGTACCAATTGTTGAGCCGGAAATTCTTCTTGATGGTGACCACTCTATTGAGAGGACCCTTGAGGTAGCAGAAAATGTATGGGCACAAGTATTTTATTACTTGGCCGAGAACAATGTGATGTTTGAAGGAATCCTCCTTAAGCCAAGTATGGTTACCCCTGGTGCTGAACACAAGGAAAGAGCATCACCAGAGACTATTGCTAAGTATACTCTGAATCTCTTGAGAAGAAGAGTTCCACCAGCTGTACCTGGGATCATGGTACGTCAACAAGAGTTAAAAAGAGTGGCGTTTCTGAATTCTAGTGCATTTTTATTACTATTACAACAAGATTTCATGGTAGTGTTTCTAGACCTAGTACGCTATAATTACTACTATTTACAAGAGTTAAAAGTAGTGTTTCTAAATTCTATTAGTATTTTACTACCTATGCTCAAATTACATACATGAATTGTATTTTTTATCTTACCATATTCAAATCTTGTTATATGTATTTAGTTGATAAATTTTCATGGTTTGGAAGTGTTTTTTATTCAGCTTACAGAAACAATTCTCTGAACATGGTGGTGTACATGTTGCAGTTTTTGTCAGGTGGCCAGTCCGAAGTGGAGGCAACACTGAACCTGAATGCCATGAACCAGTCTCCCAACCCGTGGCACGTCTCATTTTCCTATGCTCGTGCTTTGCAAAACAGTGTTCTGAAGACATGGCAAGGACGGCCGGAAAATGTTGAGGCTGCACAAAAGGCCCTCCTTGTTCGTGCTAAAGCCAACTCTGTGGCACAACTAGGACGCTACACAGGTGAAGGTGAGAGTGATGGTGCCAAAGAAGGGATGTTCGTCAAGGGCTACACCTACTAGGCGATGAACAAACAAATGCTTTTGCATCGACATCTCTTTGTGAACAACTGTAGAAGCTTTAGTCGTTTTCTGTCATTAATTGTTTGTGGGCACTAAAACTCCCAAGAAGTTAAATTATGTATGTTATTTTCAGGGGTCATTTATGATATGATAGTATCTTGTAATAAAATTGTCACGGTACAAAACTTTGGCAAGCGGCAAGTATGGTAGGCACGTTGGTTATCAAACTGCTTGCATTTTCTTTTGTTAAAAATCAATTAACATGTTTATATCTTGCTGGTCTGCTGGTTGGTTTATATTGTTTGTGAACTGGGGACGACTTTCGTTCTTGCGATTGAGGTAACTGACCAACTGCTATGGAGCTAGAGAGAGAAACCCACATTTGGAGGGGTCCAAATCTTATGTGCCCTACCTCTGTGCCCACTTCTGAACCCATAATATCTCATCAATAGACTTGTGGACCCCATAACGGATTGTGATATATTGGGCACATCGTCCCGGGCATAGAAGATTTTAACCCCATTTGGAGTGTTGTTGATCAAACATTGCGAGTGGTCATCAGAGAAGCAACTCAAGTGAGGGCTCAAGGTTTCCTGACGAACCTCATCTTGTTTTTAAGAAAAAAATATGTGGTGCACACATCAGAGGCTCCTAACTAGCTATATATATACTTTTTCAAGTGGTTTAATTAATTGCAACGCCTGGAAAAGCAAGCTGACGACCTATAGGCGATCAGCCAACAAGTTTTATCCATTAGGAGGCCAAGAACATTCTTGAATCTTGTTTGGGCCTATGCTGAGTACTATGTATCTGTTTATTTTTAAAAGTCTGCACTTGTTATATCATCATTCTCAATTGCTTTGAGAGCACAATATTATTCGTTTCGGCTAAAAGTGTAGATGGATCTTTAGCTCGCCACTTCAGTCCCCGCTGTTGTCTCCAACTGTGGTTCTAAAAATCTTGGGGGTTGAAAGAAAAGTAAGTTTCTCGACTGCACTCCAGTTACCGTATAGGTTCTGATTGTAATTGCTTTCGGGCTCACCATTACCACTTATTATCCATAAACATGCTTAAGTGGTGATTTTTCTGGGTTATGTAAACCTCGGTACTTAGGGTCACATAGTTTGAGGTGGATTTTGTTATATGATGACGAAAAATTGGTGTGACCCCCAATCTCGTTGAAGTCAACTGATGAACGTTGGCTTGCTGCCTTTACGAAAGATATTCCTTAGTTATTCAATCCAAGATTTTTGTTTCAAGGTAGAGCACCCTCCAGCTGACTACATCTTCTAAAATCATTGGATTCTTTGGACAACGCTCATTCAAAATCTGAATTATAGTTAGGTCATCACAGGAGGAACGACATAGCCAACCCACTAGCATATGCATTTGCCTAATCAAATCTTATATCTACAATATACACCATATAAGAAAGTTCAGGATTCTGAATGTAATTTTTCTATTACATATTTTTAGATATAATAGACAGAGTCCTTGTATTGGTAAAAAAATAAATCTATGGTGTACAAGAAAGCTCCCAGAGGGGTTTGAATGATTTTTTTCATCCTTTTTCTAAATTATAGATCAATACTTATATTGGCGAAAACTAAAGAGAAAAATCAAAGAAAACCTGGTACTTAATGTAATTTTTTCATCATTTTTTTAATTATGCATCAATCATTGTATTCGTAAAACATAAAGAGAAAAATGTGTACCATTTATTGAAAGCCCACAATGAGTTCTGAATGTAAATTTTTCCATCATTTTTTAAAATGAAAGTAAAGAATGTATGGACTTCTTATAAGTTGATTTAATTTAAGGTATATTGGGTTCAAAGATAGAAGGTTTGTTATAACATATAAGGGCTCTAGAGGCAATTTCTTTCATCATCTTTTTGAATTACAAATCCGCCATTTTATTGGTGAAAAGTAAAGAGAACTAATGTGCCACCTTCCATAAGTTGAATAAATTTCAGGCATATTGCTTATAACATGAGGCATATACCAAATATAAAAAGCAGAGTTGAACTTCTAATTTATTTATGTTAGTTACTTCATGTTAGCAGACAAGTTTATTTATGATATCTACTCCCTCTAAGAAAGTGTATGTTATCTACGCATCACATTCACATGTCACAAGATTTGTATTGTTATCGAGGTAAAAAGGATTACCCTTTAACTATTTGTGTCTTATTTCCCCGTTACTTTCATCATTAGTAGGCGCATATTCACGATTAGTAGACGTAAATTTAACATAAACGGACACACTTACACGTCAAGTAGGTGCATATATCCATTTTTAGGTGTGTATATACCTATTTTGTACATAAGTGGGCATTAGTGGGTGCATAAGAACAACGTTTCGAATAGTATACCACATTGTTGGGTGTGTATCAACATGTTTGGGCGTTGACACACCAGTTAGCAGTGGCGGAGGCAGAACTTAGCTAAAGGGTGGGCACCTTGTTGCTGCATGTGAATGGGTAGGGCACCAAACACAATATTACATGTATTTTCTCTAAAATCTATATTAAAAATACTTTGATCAATGTATATTTTGACAAATACAGGTGGGGCCCGTGCCCACCTGTGCCTCCATGTGGCTACGCCACTGCCAGTTAGTGTGTGTTTATCAACTTTTATGGAGGTGTATCAACATATTTAGGTGTCTATATCCATTTACGGGTACGTATTCCCATTCAAGTGACCGTGCTAGCTTAATGTTTGGGTGCTTATAATAACGTATGCGTATGTAACGCCATTTATGGACGTGTATCAATATGTTTGGGTGTTGATACATAATGTGAGCATGTATCAACCTTTATGGGCGTGTGTTACACTTTTTTTAGTTGTATTATTCTATTTGGGCTCTTCACCCATTTATTGGCACGAGATTCATAATTAATAGGTATAGTTAGTACTTTTTTCTTTTTCATTACTTCTCTCCTCTTTTCTCATACTTTTTTTTCTTTATTACTTTCCTCCTTTCATCTCCTCTCAAAATATCCCCCCTCTTTATTACTTCCCTCTCATTAATTTCCTCTTCTTCATTACTTTCCTCCTCTCAGTAATTCATTACTTTCTTCTTCCTCATTGTTTCCCTCCTCTCAAACTATTCCCATTACTTCCCTCCTCTTCTCTCATTACTTCTCTCCTTTCTCCCTCATCTCCCTCCTCTCTCTCCTCAATTCCGTCCACTTTTCTTTCTCTCTCTAAAAAAGAGATAAAACTAATAACTACAACAGAAGGGAAGGTGGTGGGACATGTTGGACAGATTGAGAGACAAGATGGCAGGGAGCGAGGTCGACGACAAGTGGGGGATGGTTGGTGGGGTAGTTTGGCAGGATGGTTTTGGACGCACATCACCCACACGTGGGGGACCGTGATTGTACTAAAATCTTAACCATGGAATCCTTTCTCTCTTGTTGTCCCGTAATCTACCATTTTACGTACAACGATGTCCGGAGTCAGGACGTTTCCGGTCAAATGGCTGATGCAGGGATTTTGGGTCGTATTTATAGGCTGATTTCATACTTGTTTTGTGTGATTATTTGTCATCTTTTATGACTATAATAGCATGATTCACTTTCTTTGGCCTATAAACACTTTATGCATCAAATTGATCTTATTCTATCCTATTTTGCATGATTTATGAAATTTCCCAAATTGACTTGTGTTTTTTTTCTCTTTTTCAGGTACCTTTTGTTCCAGAACATGTCGATACTATCGACAAGCCATCGATACTATCGACACTGCATCAGGAGGTCAAGCTGGAGAAAAGCATCCCATCGATACCATCGACCCACACCGTCGATGGTATCGAAATCAACCCAAAAGGAGAAACAGTACCCCGTCGATACTATCGACACCTTTGTCAATAGTATCAAGAAGTCAGCAGACGGATCCCATTTTTGAAGCAAGTACGCGTTCCCTAAGGTATCGATACTATCGACAACCCGTCGATGATATCGACGCTGTCAGATCAATATTTTGTACAGATCATTAAGATCTAATAGATGGGATCTGTTGGTGACCGTAAGTTGTACCTAGACCTAAGCGAGGACGGCCCAAAGAGGAGAGGACGTTCTATTCCGCCGTACAAGTCCCGAAGGAGAGGAGAGCAAAGAACGGAGCCAAAAGCAATGTTCTAGAGGATTTGAGAGCCGCAGACAGACGATTCTACCGTCGGAAGGCTGTAGAATGGGTGTCTCACACCGAGGATTATCTGGCTCATACCCGTTCTAGGGGTTGCACGATATTTCTATCTATTTCCCATGTTTTCTTCTTCCTTCTCTATGTATTCTGTTAAGATGAATATGCGGGGCCAATCCCCTTTGATCCTTAGGACCCGGGAGTAACATGAGAAATCCCTGTATGAAATTTTTGCATGGATTAGTATAATTCTTCTCATTTTTCCTGGATATGTTATCATGCGTTCTATCATAATTGCTATGATTGATCACCATAGTTAATTTCTAATATCTTTAATTTCTCTTGACGGAGGATTAGTGGTTGAAAAGGCACGATTAACACGTTAACCTATAAATTCCTTAGACGAGGTAATGTACGATTAATGGTGGATACCCAAAGGATTAGTTAATGCACTTAGATCTAGGGTATAAGTTACTACTGGTGTGGAACTGACCTAGAACTAGGTAGTGGATTGCATTGCAGAAGCGAGCAATTCTGACTACAGACCTCTATCTGGGATAAGGGACGATTTATGTTAATTATGTGAACCTGTATGCAGTGAGACCTTGTGGTAAAACTGTAATCCTAAGGATTCCCATTCTCATTTGATTAAACTAACATTTAATCATCTCTCTTTTGTTTTCTCTTTATTTTATTTTCTTTTTCCAAACTAATCAACTTTTCCATCAGTTTAGCTTATCGCAACCAGTTAGTAGTAGTTTTTTGAAATTGACGTTTTCCTGAGTTCGACTCGGCCCTTACAAGGCCTATATTACTTCAATACGTATACTTGCATTTAACACAGTTTTTGCGTGTCAAGTTTTTGGCGCCGTTGCCGGGAAACGATGAATTTTAGCACTACGAGTGCTGCGAGCGGCCACTCTAGGCCACTTTTTACTGCAATTTTATTTGTAATTTTTGAACTCAATTGCTTATCTTTTAGATTTTTATTTATTCAAGCATTGTGCTTACTTGACTTGTCATATTTTAGGTACTAGTGCATGGTGAGTACGAACTATGAAAAATCAACATCTGACATTCTGCAACCGGGTGACAGTGACGAAGACGAATTGACTAATACGCCACCCAAGAACATTGAATCAATACTGAAAGCTTCTGCAATGGGTGACACAAATGGAGAACCAGTGGAGCAGACCATTTGGGAGAAGATCAAAGCTTCTTCTTCCGCTGCACAAAAGGGGCCAATCAAGAAGCAAGCCATCAATGCTACAGATAGAGGATTTATGGACAACCTATTACATGATTTGGAACTTCAGAAATGGAGAAGTTTTCGAAGGAGTTGCTAAACCGTTGAACCATCAGTGCTACAGAATCAGGAAAGTGTTAGAAACAACAAAGGAAGCCTGGCCTATTAGAACCAGGAGCTCTAGCACTAACAGGAGCTCAGTTGTCTGGAGAAGACCGCCGCCGGGGTGTGTGAAGCTCAATGTCGACGCCGTAGTGAAGGGGGAGGAAGCTGCAGTGGCAGTTGTGGCTAGAGATGCCAGAGGCAACTGGTTAGGCGGCTGGGTAAGGAAAACACAAGCAGGTTCGGTGGTTGCTGCAGAGCTGGCTGGAATCCTTTTAGCATGTGAGCAAATCAAGAGCAGCAGCTGGACACAGACGATCATTGAATCAGATTGCCTTCTAGCAATCAAGATGCTAAAGGAGGAAGAAGGAGATTGGCCGAGCTGCTCGCTGTGGACGACAAAGATTAAGGCGGGACTGCCAAACAATTCCAGTTTAAATTTATGTAGAAGAGAAGGAAATTGAGTAGCTGACAAGCTAGCTAAAATGCACCTCAAAAGTAATCTGCATCAAGCCTACTATGCCAATCCCCCGAACTGCATCATGAGTTTGTATGCCTGTGACAAAAGAACTTGTAATATAGTCCAGATTACATATTGAATAAAGTTGAAGGAGATTTTTCAAAAAAAAAAAGAAGCAAGCCATCAATATCCCAAATTACAAGATTGATCCAGGGCTCATTCAATTGGTCAAGTCGCAGGCATTTAATGGACTTGAACATGAAGACCCAGTAGCCCATATTAGCAGCTTTGTGGAAAACTACGATGTGGTGAAGGTAGATAGGTTCCCACATACATCAATTTATCTAAAGCTATTCCCTTCATCATTAGTAGGCAATGCAAGGGAGTGGCTCTATAATCTTTCAGAGGAAGGTGTTGAGACTTGGGATCAGATGATCGAGATATTCTTTGAAAGTTACTTCCCACCCGAGAAGACAAATGCCCTTGTGAGGAAGATCCACAATTTCAAACAGCAAGCAGCTGAGACATACTCGGAGGCATGGGAGTGATTCCAAATCATGCTGCGGAAAGTCCCACATCATGGGATAGACCTAGAAAACCAAGCGAAGATATTCTACTTTGGCCTAAACCAACATGATCAGGGCACTCTAGATTCAGCAGGTACAGGTTTCTTCCTAAACAACAAAGGCTCTAAGTGTTGAGAGATTTTGAAGAACATGGCTAAAAAATAAGCTTGGGGTGAAAGAGACGGATCAGGGTAGGTTAGAGCTATAGGTGATGCAAAGACCATTCAAGCGTTAAATGAGAAGATGGACTTACTAGCTAAGAAGCTCCTAGAGAAAGATGACAATGGGTCTGATGATGAAGCATAGGCAAAGTTCATGCACCAACAAGGCTACAGGAATAATGATTATTCGTGGAGGAAGGACAAGAAATTTTCTTGGAAGGATCCAAACAACTTTTTGCAGGATCCGAATCAAAAGCCACAACTCAGTGCAGAGGACAAGAGCAATGAGTTGCTCAACCAAGTGATTAAGAAAAATAAAGAGTTGATGAGCACATTCGGTAAGCAAATTAAGTCACAAGGAGAGTTTATGAATTAGTTCAGGAAGACTCTACAGAGCCATAGGGCGCAGATGAGGACGCTTGAGACGTCCATTTCACAAATTGCAACCGAACTTGCAAACTTGAAGAAGTCAGCACAACAGGGTTTCCCAGGGAACACTGGTACTCCAGGAGGAACCCATCAAGCCAAATCTATCTTGTTGAGGAGTGGCAAGAAGATTTTAAACTCAAAAGCTGATGAACCAAACACATCACAGCCAATAGCTACAGGTGAGGCCGCAGAGGAAGTAGAAGTCACAGAAACCGCTGAGGATAGTACAAAAATTGCAGTGGAGGAGACAAATTCTGGGAATGACACAAATAAGAGAACACCATATGTGCTGCCACATCAAAGGGCACAGTCAGTCCCTGTTCCATATCCAATCAGCCTAAAACCAAAGAAGGTAGATCAACAATTTAAGAAGTTTCTGGATGGCTTTAGGAAATTATCCGTCAACAGCCCATTGATTGACGTGATTGAGTAGATATCGTCATACGGTAAGTTTCTGAAGGACATCATAAACAAGAAGTGGGAAATTCCTGACACTGAAGTGGTGGTGCTCAAAGAACAAGTGAGCGCATTTATTTTGGGTACTCTGCCACCTAAGAGACATGATCCGGGTGTTTCAACATCTCTTGCTATATTGGGAAGACAAAGTTTGGAGAAGCCCTCTGTGATTCAGGAGCAAGCATCAACTTGATGCCTCTCTCAACCTTCAGAAAACTCGGTCTCAAGGAATCTAGGAGGAGTAATATGACTATCCAGCTTGCAGATAATTTGGTAGTAAGGTCCTATGGGATTTGCGAAGATGTTCTAGTCAAGGTGGACATGTTTTTTTCCTACAGATTTTGTAGTGATGGAAATACAAGATGACCAAAGAAACGAGCTGCTACTAGGTAGACCTTTCCAGGCTATAGCTGACATGATCCTAAAAATGGGAAGAAGTTGTTTGACTATGGGCATAGCTGATGACATGTTTGAAATAATAATTCCAATAATCTCAAAGCCATCAAAGGAACAAGGACAGTGCAACAAAGTTAAACACTTTAATCATAACATTTTCATTTGTCTCGGGAACTTTTTCTCGACATGGCTCATGTCATGACCAAGGTAGACAGAGGAACTTTTGTCGTCGATATCATGGAGCAAACTAAAGTGGTCTCTCTTGCTAAAGCTGTGGGATGTCCTAATGATGAAGATGAAGAAGTGTGCCTTTCTACTGTGGAAGATGCTGTGGAGATCTCAATGCTGGAGTCATATCCTCAATTGCCATTAGAAGCATGTCTATTTAATATTGTGGATGATTGGATGAGGAGCACATCTCTACATGATTGTGTAAAGATGATACGAGTCCTACCTTGTTCCTATGCTAGGCACTTTGAAGATTTGGGACCACTGTCGCCACCACTACTGCCATCTTTGGTGAATCCGCTAGAATTGGAATTGAAGCCGCTTCCCCCACATTTGAAATATGTGTTCTTAGCAGTGGAAGAGAAGTTACCAGTCATCATCTCAGCACATCTGAGTGCCTGTGAGGAAGAACAACTCATGGTTGTGTTGAAGAACCACTGTGGTGCTTTCGGGTGGTCAGTTTCAGACATAAAGAGGATTTCTCCTACTCTATGCCAACACAAGATCAGACTTGTGGAGGGAGCAAAGCCTGTGATCCAGCCTCAATGCCGCCTAAATCCTATTATGACGGAAGTCATCAAGAAGGAGGTGATAAAGTTGTTCTCAGCGGGAATTATCTGCGTAATTTCAGACTCGACATGGGTAAGCCCGACACAGGTAGTCCCCAAAAAGGGGGGAATTACGGTAACTATGAATTTATTAAATGAGCCAGTCACTACCCGTTTGGTCACTGGGTGGCAAGTTTTCATAGATTATCGTAGGTTGAATACTGCGACGCTAAGGCTCCGATTGGTTTGTTGTAACTGGTCTGAAAAACTTATGAACTGGAGTTCTTAAAGCAGTTTTTCATGATTGGTTTAAAGTAAGTGTTGGAAGTCGAGTTCCGTGACATCCGATGAGTTACAGAGTTATATACAAAATAGAGTTCCTGAGTTCCCTCTTAAAAAGAGCGGAAAACGAGTTCCGGAACAATTGACAATATTTCCTATATAATTATATTTTTTATTCTTCATAAATGACACATGTAAAATGTTTAGGACTAGGAATGTTAGTGTGTGGATATGGTTTTATTGTCAAAATGCTAAAACAATATGACAAAATATTGTATACTATAAGCGACACCATATAACATATTTTACACTACAACTACCATTATGACTGTGTCTACAAAATAAAAAATATAAAAGCACTATGAAAAATAACCAGACCATTATGAAAAATAATTAGACCGCACCATGTGACAAAAAATGATTTATCTAGCGTTTTTTATATTCATATTTAAATAATATGATGTGAAAATGATAATAAACTATAATCGTACGTGAAGAATATAGTAAAAATTAATGTTGTACATATTGTTAAATAATTTTAAATCAAAACTTATATTTACATACGTATAAAATGTACATATCATTATAATAGTTTATACATACAAAGTGAAATAAAAATATTATAATGTAATTTGACCACAATATACCATATTAAAATATTTTTAAAGAGCAACATCCGCATCATGACCGCTTGTTGGGATTATTATGTTAAAAACATATTAATCAGTAGTCACAGATATGATTCTTTTTTTACTTTTTTCGTCCTCTATTTTTAAGGGAGCAACATCCACATTGTGATTTCTTACTGAGATTATTATTTTAAAAATATATTAATTAGTAGACATAGATATGATTCTTTTTTATTTCTTTTCCGTCCTTATTTTTTATATATCACACAGTAAAACCAAATTTTTTTTAATTGATTTCCATATTTACACTAACGACAAACCAATCACATGGAAGTGAATGGAACTTAAGTTCCAGAAACTGAACTAGAGTTTCCAGAAAATAAGTTCCACAAAACTTATGACTTCCACCGAACCAATCGGAGCCTAAAGGATCATTTTCCTTTACCTTTTATTGATCATATTTTGGAGCGACTGGCGGGCCGCTCCCAGTTTTGTTTCCTAGACGGATACTCTGGATATAATCAAATATCGATTGAACCTAAAGATCAAGAGAAATCCACTTTCACTTGCCCTTATGGTACTTTTGCATATCATCGTATGCCGTTTGGATTGTGTAATGCACCGACCACTTTTCAACGATGTATGCTCGCCATTTTTTTTGATATGGTTGAACGTTGTTTAGAGTTTTTCGTGAATGATTTTTTAGTTTACGGTGCGTCATTTGACAAATGTCTCTATAACCTTGATAAGGTTTTGCAGAGATGTGAGGACACTCATCTGGTCCTCAATTGGGAGAAATGTCATATGATGGTAAGTGAGGGCATTGTGCTCAGACACAAGGTGTCCAACAAAGGACTTGAGGTTGATTCGATAAAAAATGAGGTTACCTCCACCGAACTCGGTGAAGGGATTTATGAGTTTTCTTGGTAACGCTGAATTTTACCACCGATTTATAAAAGATTTTTCAAAGATTGCTAAACCATTATCTGAGTTGCTTGAGAAGGATGTTGTTTTATATTTTAATGACAAATGTTTGAACGCTTTTGAGGTCCTTAAACAAAGATTGATTTCAACGCCAATTGTGCAGACGCCCGATTGGAGTCAACCTTTTGAGTTGATGTGTGACGCATCCGACTATGCCGTGGGGCAGTTCTTGGGCAACGCCTTGAGAAACGACCCACAGTTATTTATTATGTGTCGAAAACCTTAAATGATGCACAATTAAACTATACCACTACTGAAAAAGAACTTCTAGCCGTGGTTTTTTGCTTTTGAAAAATTTAGGCAATATTTAGTGGGGACTAAAGTGGTGGTATGGACAGACCACGCTATAATAAAATACTTAATAGAAAAGAAAGAAGTGAAGCCTAGACTCATTAGGTGGATACTTCTTCTACAGGAATTTGATATTGAAGTGAAGGATAAAGCAGGGATTGAAAATTTGGTTGCGGACCATTTGTCTCGACTTGAGAGGGTAGATGAAAAGGACACCAATATACATATTGCCGAGACCTTTCCTGATGAGCAAATCCTTTCTATCAAATCAAAAGATACATGGTTTTCGAACATTGTTAACTATCTTGCATGTAAACAATTACTTGAGGACTGGGGTTACCAAGAGAAGAAGCAATTCTTCCATTCTTTGAGATTTTATTTTTGGAATGATCCTATTCTTCTAAGGCAATGCAGGGATAGAATCTTACACAGGTGTGTTCCCGAATTCGAGTATGATAGTTAGGGGTGAGCAGAATTTGGTTAATAACTGATTAACTGAATGGTTAATTCTGAATGGTTAATTTTATTGGGTCAATTTGGTTAATTTGGTTGATTTATTTCGGTTAATCAGTTAAATGGTTAAGTTGACGGTTAAGGATGTTTTTGGTTTGGTTAACCGAATTAACCGAATAGTTAGAATTTATTCATAAATAATACCCTACACATGCATATATAATTATATTTTTATTTCAAAATACTTCCCCATATATATAGTAATCAAGTTTTTAGGAACCATACAGAATTAAATTTACAACAATACTACTATAATATAACAATTGTCCCAAATTCTATGAGTATTTCAAATAATATTATTACACGAGTGTTATTTGGTTAACCAAATTAACCGACCAAATTAACCATTAACCGATTGGACAATAACCGAATTAAGTGACTCAATTTGGTTAGGTTAATGGTTAAAATCTCAAACCACAAATTGACCGTTTAACCGAACCGAATTAACCGTAACCGACCGAATTAACTGAATGCTCACCCCTAATGATAATGTGTTAAGCCATTGCCATATACTACCCACCGGCGGCCATCATGCAAGCTCCAGGACAGCTGTGAAGGTGTTAGAGAGCGGCCTATATTGGCCCACACTTTTCAGAGATGCATATGAGTTTGTGTGGAGATGTGATGCCTGTCAGCGGGCAGGTAACATTTCTAAAAGGTAGGAAATGCCCCTCAATGTTTTCTAAGAGGTTGAAGTGTTTGATCTATGGGGTATTGATTTCATGGGACCCTTTGTGTCCTCAAATTCAAAATTTTACATTTTACTTGAGTTGATTATGTATCAAAGTGGGTAGAAGCATACCCATAAGGACTAATGACGTTGCGGTAGTGTGCAGGTTTGTGAAAGAATATATTTTCTACAGGTTTGGAGTGTCGCGCATGATCATCAGCGATGGAGGCACTCATTTCACAAATAGGAAATTTGTTGTTCTATTGAGCAAGTATGTGGTGAAACACAATTTGGGCACCCCATATCATCTGCAAACACAGGGTCAAGTAGAAATATCCAACATGGAGATAAAGAAGATCTTAGAGCGTATTGTCGCCTCATCTAGAAAGAACTGGAGCATGCTTTTACCGGATGCACTTTGGGCATACAGAACCACCTTTAAGACTCCTATAGGCACTACACCTTTTACGTTGGCTTACAGACATGCATGTCACTTGCGCATGGAGCTGGAGCACAAGGCACATTGGGTGCTTAGGAAGTTGAACCTGAGCATTGATGAGGCAGGGAAGAAAAGATTGTTGGAACTGAATGAGTTAGATGATTTGAGAATGAATGCCTATGAGAATTATCAGATCTACAAGGAGAGGATGAAGTAGATACATGCTCGACATATTTAGAAGAGAGTCTTCCATAAAGGTGAAAGTGTTTTGCTGTTCAATTCTAGGTTGAAGATACATCCCAGAAAGTTGATGTCCAGGTGGAGTGGACCTTTCATCACTGAGGAGGTGCATCCACATGGAGCCATCATGGTAAGAGATGGTGATAGGACACTTTTGGTGAATGGACAGATGCTAAAGCATTATTATGGAGAAGATTTTACAAAGAAGGTGCATGAGGTAAAACTCATTGCACTCAACTGATGAGTGAGCAGGACTTGGTCTAGCCTAAGACGTTAAATAAGGGCGCTTGTTGGGAGGCAACCCAACCTTGGTGTAGTTCATGTTCAATTACTTTCTTTTTCATTTTCATAATTAGTTTTCATGAAATTTCTACTTAGTTTTTGTAAAAATGATACCTTGATATGTGCGTTCAGTGTGCAGGACTAGAGCTTGGTCGATAGTATCGACACCCATGTCAATAGTATCGACTCGGGGGCAGTGAGACGACTACAAAATCTTCAACCGGTTGATACCATCGGCGGTCCTGTCGATAGTATCGACACTGGGTCAGGTGGATACAGACAAAAAGGTTGATACCATCGAGTTTACTGAAGATTTCAGAAGGTTTCTTATCAGGTATGTTGATACCATCGACACCCATGTCGATAGTATCGACTACCTGTCAAACTTAGCAATGACCACACCGTACCAACGACAAGGAAAACACAGACTGTCGATGCCATTGACACCTGTCGATATTATCGACACGTGACGTCACCGATCCACATCTTTCATCATCAATAGAAGAGTGTGCCTCCATCAAACGATCAATAGTATCGATCCATGCATAGCGTCGATACTATCGACGCAAGTCAATACTATCGATGCGTCTTCAATCCACATCTCTAGGAGCACTTATCGACAGCCTTCGATATCCGCGACACACAAATTCTGTTGTCCTGTCGATACCATCGGCACTTCCGTCGATAGTATCGACGGTGCGATAGTAGCATCGGCCGATCCTTATAAAAGGAGAGGTATTCTCTCAATCTAAACACACCTCCAAGTATCCTTCCTTCCACTTCCAAGTAAGAGCAAGAGCAAGCATCTCCGAGCGTCCGACAGCTATAGGAAGCTACACCGACAGTCACCTCTGAGCATCTCCGAGCTTCCCTTCTCAATCTCCTTTCTCTCACTCGTTGTTTCTCACAACATGGTGAGATCTGATGCTTCCTCCTCAAGGCCTACCCTACCCACACCATCTTCCCCAGCTGGAGGACTCATCCCTCACCTGAGGATAGTCCACCCATCGTAGGAAATAAAGAAGGTCTACGATGAGCTATGGAAGCACACAATCGAGCCCACCTGGTATGGCGACCGGCAGCTAATCAAAGACCTGGGATTCAAGGCCAACATGGCCTATGTGCTCCAAAGGAAACTAAGAGAAGCCCCAATGCTATGCACAGACCACGTCGAGGGTCATCTGTTCTTCAATGGGTGGCCAACATACAAGGAGATTGCCATTGAGTTTATGGCATCTCTTGAGATCTGCGTCGTCCCCAACGAGCTTCAACCGGCAAGGACTGAATGGAAAGAGGGGAGAGTTTCTTTCTGTCTCTACAACAGAGATTACACCATGTCCCTCCGTGAGTTCAATGGGATCTATGGGTGGTCTCATGGGGAGCTGCGCCAGCCGCCGCATAGGCCAAACTACAACGCCATGTATTTGGCATTGGTCACGATGCCTGACGGCTATACGATCAGCTGGCATCATGCATCAATAGCCAATTTCGAGCATCTGTTTGTCAGGATCTTGCACCATATGTTATCTAATACACTCTTTGCAAGATCCCGATTGTCATAGAGTAAGTTTTAAGAGATAGATATCTTCTTCCTCTATAATCTTCTAGAGCAGGAGAGTTTAAATTTTGGAGCCTTCTTCCTCACTCGAGTCATGGCGGTAAAGAGGAACACATCCCGTAAGGCCCCAATCTATTTTGGGGGTCTCACCAGTCCTATCGCCATCCACCTCGGCCTGGATCTTTCTGGGTTACAAAAGTTGGAATGTAAGAATACGCTCAATCTGCATCATTTCACAAATGTCGGCCTAGTCAACATCCACCACAACACCATCTTCACCACCTGCCATGTACAAAAAGTCTTTCAGGAGAGGCAACTGCATGACCCCGCCTTTGACCTCCGTCCTGGCCAAGATTATAGGTGCCCAATCATTGACGTTGATCAAGACGAAGAAGAAGAAGAAGGAGACGATGAGGATGACGAGCAAGAAGGCGATGATGATGATGAAGAGGAGGAGGAAGCCTCCATTCCCCTCCGACAACGAGTTGCTCCACGGAAGCGACCCTGACATTTTGGAGCCTCATATTCTTCCTAGTCATCTGCACCGCAAGCTTCTCAAGGTGGAGAGGATGTCTATTCCATGCAGGGCATGCATTCCATACTCCAAGACATTCAACAGACGCAACAACAACATACCACATCTTTTGTAGGTATCCAGGACATCCAGGACCGACTGTATGCCAACCAACAAGCAATCTATGAAAATAAGCGCCTCCTCTTTGTGAATTAGGAGAACATACACAACCAGTTGCAGAGGATGGAGATGCAAAAACAACCATTCTATGATCATTATTGGAGCCATAACTATTTTGGAGGATACCCGCAACCACCGCCAATGTCGCCCATCGATCTGATATTCCAGGGGCAGTATCGCACTTGGGATCTTAGCCAGTTCCCACCACCACTGTCGCAGTAGAGGGTATCGCTGTTCCACTTATTAAGTCTGGATTTTGACTATGAGGCCATAGTCTAATGCAAGCTTGGGGGTGATGGAACAACATTTATCTAGCTTTTATTTAGTTTTTATTTCAGCATTTGTCTTTGCTTTTAAAAATTTAGTTGTCTTTATTCCTAGGTTTACTATTTTCTAGGATCCACTATCTATCTAGTGTAATCAGTAGAGTTGCAATGCAATGCATGTCATCTTATGTTTTCACCTTGGGGGCTTGTGAGCAAACAAAATATAAATGGAAATTTTAAAAATTTGTAAGCTTGTCTTGTGAGAACTTGAGGACTTAACTTGTGAAACTTATTGGGTAGGTCAACTCTAAAACATATGAACATGAATGTTTATCCTTATGGTTCACGGGAAGAGGTTGACATGTATGTTTGAGCCTAAACTGACCAAATGTTAACATGACTTTAATTTGAAGTGAGAGAGAGAAATTCCTTGATTAACATGTACACAAGTCAGTAAGGAGGGACATATAATTCTTTTTGAAGGTTCTGTCAACTAATCTTGTGATCTGTTCCATCGCAATGTCATTCACACTCCACCATAAGAATTGGGAGCACATATCCGTCTTTCTCTCTTTGATTGCATTCAATATAGATAGATCATGCATTATAGTTCTTTTGCATTTAATTGTATGAAAATAAAAAATATATAGAGTAGTTATACATGCACATATTCTTTAGGTGCATGTCGGATAGTTGCATAACTTTTATCATTTAGTTGCAATTGCATCTTGTAAGCATGTATTACATCATGTGTCTATATGTTCTTCTAAAAACATTAAAGGTGGGGAATTTGTTCCATACCCTCAGCAAAGTGTAGAAGAGAATGCATCAAGTGTACAAGTTATGTAAAAAAGGAAGCCTGAAAAACAATCCATATCATTTATGAAAAGAGGGCTTGAAAAAAAAGATTAAGGAGTAATCAAGAAGAAGAGGGAGAAAGGAACATGTTTTCATCTGAACATTAAGAAGAATGGACACATGATGCGGTTTTCTTAGATATTCCATCTCACTCTTAAACAGAATGATAGTACATGCATAATTTCACAAAAAATGTTAGCATTAGGATCATTATCATCTGCATATGCATCATCATAGGTTAATCATTTTTATATTACATGATTGATTGTAATGTGCTTCCATTTCTTCCATAGTTGCCTATTCCATTCACCCGTTGCTCTAAGGGGTAGGCCACCCATGATTTTCTCCTCATTCATGTACATCAGGAGAGTTGCTTCCATTTAGATGGTAGTTTGAGAAAATGAGCAACGTAGATAGGAGATCACAAGATGCACCAAGCCTGAACCGGAGGATTTTATTATATTAACTACTTTATTTGATAGTGTTCGTTGACTTGGGGTGGACATTTTTCATGAATGATTATTGTCACTTGAAGGGCAGTTATCGTTCTGTGGTTGGTAAGGGTCGGTATGTGGCTCACAGGCAGAAATCATTTTGAGATATCATTCAATGTGATTATGTTCTTTAGTTGACCCTCTCAATCAGATTGTATAGGTTTGTTGCTCGAGGACGAGCAAGATTCAAGCTATACGATCAGCTGGCATCATGCATCAATAGCCAATTTCGAGCATATGTTTGTCAGGATCTTGCACCATATGTTATCTAATACACTCTTTGCAAGATCTCGATTGTCATAGAGTAAGTTTTAAGAGACATATATCTACTTCCTCTATAATCTTCTAGAGCAGGAGAGTTTAAATTTTGGAGCCTTCTTCCTCACTCGAGTCATGGTGGTAAAGAGGAACACATCCTGTAAGGCCCCAATCTATTTTGGGGGTCTCACCAGTCCTATCGCCATCCACCTCGGCCTGGATCTTTCTGGGTTACAAAAGTTGGAATGTAAGAATACGCTCAATCTGCATCATTTCACAAATGCCGGCCTAGTCAACGTCCACCACAACACCATCTTCGCCACCTGCCATGTACAAAAAGTCTTTCAGGAGAGGCAACTGCATGACCCCGCCTTTGACCTCCGTCCTGGCCAAGATTATAGGTGCCCAATCATTGACGTTGATCAAGACGAAGAAGAAGAAGAAGGAGACGATGAGGACGACGAGCAAGAAGGCGATGATGATAATGAAGAGGAGGAGGAAGCCTCCATTCCCCTCCGACGACGAGTTGCTCCACGGAAGCGACCCTGACATTTTGGAGCCTCATATTCTTCCTAGTCATCTGCACCGCAAGCTTCTCAAGGTGGAGAGGATGTCTATTCCATGCAGGGCATGCATTCCATACTCCAAGACATTCAACAGACGCAACAACAACATACCACATCTTTTGTAGGTATCCAGGACATCCAGGACCGACTGTATGCCAACCAACAAGCAATCTATGAAAATAAGCGCCTCCTCTTTGTGAATTAGGAGAACATACACAACCAGTTGCAGAGGATGGAGATGCAACAACAACCGTTCTATGATCATTATTGGAGCCATAACTATTTTGGAGGATACCCACAACCACCGCCAATGCCGCCCACCGATCTGATATTCCAGGGGCAGTATCCCACTTGGGATCCTAGCCAGTTCCCACCACCACTGTCGCAGTAGAGGGTATCACTGTTCCACTTATTAAGTCTGGATTTTGACTATGAGGCCATAGTCTAATGCAAGCTTGGGGGTGATGGAACAACATTTATCTAGCTTTTATTTAGTTTTTATTTCAGCATTTGTCTTTGCTTTTAAAAATTTAGTTGTCTTTATTCCTAGGTTTACTATTTTCTAGGATCCACTATCTATCTAGTGTAATCAGTAGAGTTGCAATGCAATGCATGTCATCTTATGTTTTCACCTTGGGGGCTTGTGAGCAAACAAAATATAAATGGAAATTTTAAAAATTTGTAAGCTTGTCTTGTGAGAACTTGAGGACTTAACTTGTGAAACTTATTGGGTAGGTCAACTCTAAAACATATGAACATGAATGTTTATCCTTATGGTTCACGGGAAGAGGTTGACATGTATGTTTGAGCCTAAACCGACCAAATGTTAATGTGACTTTAATTTGAAGTGAGAGAGAGAAATCCCTTGATTAACATGTACACAAGTCAGTAAGGAGGGACATATAATTCTTTTTGAAGGTTCTGTCAACTAATCTTGTGATCTGTTCCATCGCAATGTCATTCACACTCCACCATAAGAATTGGGAGCACATACCCGTCTTTCTCTCTTTGATTGCATTCAATATAGATAGATCATGCATTATAGTTCTTTTGCATTTAATTGTATGAAAATAAAAAATATATAGAGTAGTTATACATGCACATATTCTTTAGGTGCATGTCGGTTAGTTGCATAACTTTTATCATTTAGTTGCAATTGCATCTTGTAAGCATGTATTACATCATGTGTCTATATGTTCTTCTAAAAACATTAAAGGTGGGGAATTTGTTCCATATCCTCAACAAAATGTAGAAGAGAATGCATCAAGTGTACAAGTTATGTAAAAAAAAGGAAGCCTGAAAAACAATCCATATCATTTATGAAAAGAGGGCTTGAAAAAAAAGATTAAGGAGTAATCAAGAAGAAGAGGGAGAAAGGAACATGTTTTCACCTGAACATTAAGAAGAATGGACACATGATGCGGTTTTCTTAGATATTCCATCTCACTCTTAAACAGAATGATAGTACATGCATAATTTCACAAAAAAATGTTAGCATTAGGATCATTATCATCTGCATATGCATCATCATAGGTTAATCATTTTTATATTACATGATTGATTGTAATGTGCTTCCATTTCTTCCATAGTTGCCTATTCCATTCACCCGTTGCTCTAAGTGGTAGGCCACCCATGATTTTCTCCTCATTCATGTACATCAGGAGAGTTGCTTCCATTTAGATGGTAGTTTGAGAAAATGAGCAACGTAGATAGGATATCACAAGATGCACCAAGCATGAACCGGAGGATTTTATTATATTAACTGCTTTATTTGATAGTGTTCGTTGACTTGGGGTGGACATTTTTCATGAATGATTATTGTCACTTGAAGGGCAGTTATCGTTCTGTGGTTGGTAAGGGTCGGTATGTGGCTCACAGGCAGAAATCATTTTGAGATATCATTCAATGTGATTATGTTCTTTAGTTGACCCTCTCAATCAGATTGTATAGGTTTGTTGCTCGAGGACGAGTAAGATTCAAGCTTAGGGGAGTTTGATGCAAGGATTTTGGATCATATTTATAGGATGATTTCATACTTATTTTGTGTGATTATTTGTCATCTTTTGTGACTATAATAGCATGATTAACTTTCTTTGGCCTATAAACACTTTATGCATCAAATTGATCTTATTTTATCCTATTTTGTATGATTTATGAAATTTCCCAAATTGACTTGTGTTTTTCTCTCTTTTTCAAGTACCTTTTATTCCAGAACCTGTCGATACTATCGACACTACATCAGGCGGTCAAGCTGGAGAAAAGCATCCCGTCGATACCATCGACCCACACCGTCGACGGTATCGAAATTAGCCCAGAAGGAGAAACAGTACCCCGTCGATACTATCGACACCTTTGTCGATAGTATCGAGAAGTCAGCAGACGAATCCCATTTTTGAAGCAAGTACGTGTGCCCTAAGGTGTCGATACTATGGACAACCCGTCGATGGTATCGACAGCCCGTCGATGGTATCGACATCGTCAGATCAGTATTTTGTAAAGATCATTAAGATCTAATGGCTGGCATCTGTTGGTGGCCATAAGTCAGTACCTAGACCTAAGGGAGCATGACCCAAAGAGGACAGGACGTTCTATTCTGCCACACAAGTCTTGAAGGAGAGGAGAGCAAAGAATGAAGCTGAAATCAACGTTCCAGAGGATTTGAGAGCCGCAGACGGACGATTCTACCGCCGAAAGGCTGCATAACAGGTGTCTCACACCGAGGATTATCCGACTCATACCCGTTCCAGGGGTTGCATGATATTTCTATTTGTTTCCCATATTTTCTTCTTCCTTCTCCATGTATTATGTTAAGATGAACATGCGAGGCTAATCTCCTTTGATCCTTAGGACCCGGGAGTAGCCTGGGGAATCGTTGTATGACATTTTTGCATGGATTAGTATAATTCTTCTCATTTCTCCTGGATATGTTATCGTGCGCTTTATCGTAATTGCTATGCTTGATCACCATAGTTAACTTCTAATACATTTAATTTCTCTTGACGGAGGATTAGTGGTTGAAAAGGCACGATTAACATGTTAACCTATAAATTTCTTAGACAATGTAATGTACGATTAATGGTGGATACCCAGAGGATTAGTTAATGCACGTAGATCTTGGGTATAAGTTACTATTGGCATGGAACTGACCTAGAACTAGGTAGTAAATTGCATCGCGGAAGCGAGCAATTCTGACTACAGGCCTCGATCCGGGATAAGGGACGATTTATGTTAATTATGTGAACTTGTATGCAGGGAGACCTTGTGGTAAAACTGTAATCATAAGGATTCTCATTCTCATTTGATTAAACCAACATTTAATCACCGCTCTTTTGTTTTCTCTTTATTTTATTTTCTTTTTCCAAACCAATCAACTTTTCTATCGGTTTAACTGATCGCAACCAGTTAGTAGTAGTTTTCTGAAATTCACGTTTTCCTGAGTTCGACTCGGGCCTTACAAGGCCTATATTACTTTGATACGTATACTTGCGTTTAACGCATGGTTTTTGTGTGTCAATGGCCCCTAAGTCACATGGGAAATGATAATCTCCTATTCTTGGTAGTTTCTTTGAGACCATCGGTATGCTAGAAATGATATTTGTTGGAAATTATACAAGAGTGGCAGATCCAAAAAGTGACACTAGGGGAGACTAAGTCACATTGGGGGAGGCTGAGTCACACTGGTTGGAGGGTGGGGGTTGTGGCTTAACTTGAAGAAAAATATTGTATCTTGGATTTGAACCTAGGCTAATATTAGGAACAAACTAAGAAATATAGACCACTCTAACTATAGATTTTGTTTGCTCATATTTTGTGCAGATAGTTATACGTCATATGTCATACTTTACTATAAACTTATAACTAAAATTTTATTTTTATATTTTGGAAGGATGGTTAGAGCCCCTAGCCCCCCCCCCCCCCACACACACATCTGTCCTAGTACATGCTATTGTACTAATGGGGCATGGTTACTGATAACACCCCTCTAGTCAGTCTGAAGGCAGCAATTGTCTTCATTATCGAGTGCATGTCACCTTGTTAGGTCCTGTAAATAATTTTACTCTTACCGTTGCTTAATCGCAATCTGTCCCAAAAAATAATTGTGGTCGTAAGTTGCTGAAGAGTTGAAGATGCCGAGTCAACCTAAGTTTGGTTTGATCTTCGCTTGTGATTTTTTGTTCCCGAAAATCTTGTACACTATTCTTAAAAGTCGAGAACAGGTGGAAGTGTTGTTGGATGTGAAACTCAAATATGTACGGATCTACAGTTTTCATAAAAATAAAGACAAAAAAAAAAGAGAAGAGAGCTTACTAACAAACAAAAAAAAACTGATCAACGTATATGAATTTAGTCTTGTATAGTCTTGATTTACATACATGTGGATTTACATTATTAATCATATCCTTAATGGTATTCAACGAGTCGCTACTTGTGTAGGAATAGGACCTAGTATCAACCGTACATACCATGACAGGTTCTAATTAGAATTAAGCTTTTGTTCTTATCTCTGCGTATATAGAACCCACATTTGTTGTCCCCCGCCGGAAATTGGTTGGCATGAATATATAGGAAAGCCTACTTGCCGATGACAAATTCTAAGACTGTGTTTGTGTTTGGTACGTGCTGAAAAAATTGATGATGATAAAGACGGTAATGATGATGGAAAATGAGACGGTGACGGTGATAGAAAAATTGTTAAAAATATTGTTTGATAGCATGTGCATGGTAATAGTAATAGAGATGGAGAAAAACTTAAAAAAACGTTATTTGTGATATGGTTATAAGGACAGAGAAGGGGAAATTCTTTTATAAAATACACCCTACACAAGTTAGAATCATATTTATTAGAACAATTTTTATATATTTTTCTAAATAAGTAGTGGAGTCTTAAAAGAAATTTCTGTGACAATATTTTTTCACAAATTGACTATTCACCATAATTTCCTATCACTATGACAACCAAACAACAATATTTTTTATTTCATTATCTTTCCCTATCACCATGATTCACCACATTATAAAAAAATGTATAATACATCAGGGCCACAAGCAAAAAGACCAAATTGAGGAATAAGTTATAAATTATCATTTAGAATTGTAGAGCTTTTCCCTTTTTTGGAGGGAACCCTTCCAGAAATTATCTAACAGCCATGACGCAGCCAAACCCGGGCCGAAGAGGGGATTTGGAAAGAGCCACGCTACACACAACCGGCCAGCCACCCGCTGGTATACTCGGATCTCAGAATTGTACACCTGCCGCGCCCCACTACCTGCAATAGCATTTAACAACAATTAGTGCAATAAAGGATGAGAGAAGTAGAAGAGAGAGAAAATGATTTTGTCCATAACTTTCAATCTGAAACGTATTTTTTGACGAAATAAATTGCATTAGAATCCTTGTAGAAAATATTTTCCAACAAGACCAGTGTTGACATATTTTGAAATAATAATATTACGCGAGAAACATAGTACCATATATTAGGACATCATACACATGTTCTAGGTACAGAAGTACAGTACTTGTGAGTGTTTGTACTTTTGAATGAAGGAGGATCAACAATACTCGTGATGACTAAGTACTGCATCCACTTATTAATACTCAAGCATAAGTACAATCTTTACCAAATTACAAAACCAAGCATATAATCGTATAACTGATGTAGAAGTATAAGTACAGTATCTTCGGAATCACATAGCAACATTAGTCATCCGGACAATTTCTTTTACATAATACAGACATAAGTTGAATACCTACTTGTTAATGATCTCAAAAGTACAATGCACATGAGGTCAAAAATCACCTATAAAATGCAACTATAAGTATTGTACCCACATGTTAATTTCAAATCAGTTAGTAACGCATAAGTACAGTACCTAACAAATTACTTACGAATTACCATAGCAACATTTATTATCTGGATAATATTTTTTTACAAAATATAGACATAAGTTGAGTACCCACTTGTTGAGTACTATACGTCTGTACCCAAAACATATATATGATATCCTAATATATGGAAAGTATTTTTTTATAAAGATTCTAATACAATTTATTTCATCAAAAAATATACTCCAAATTGAAAAGACAAAAACACTCTCTTTTTTACTAACCTCATCCTTTATTATTTTCATTGTTACTAACATCTAACATAACAAGTAGTTGGCACAATAGGAAGTCAGTCCCGAAGACCGAGTAGACTCCCAGAGATGTGACCGATTATACATAAAAATTTTTCATTTGAAAATAATTTTCAACCAGCAATTGACGCGCCTCGGTTAATAAGTCGTTAGCTGCGTCATTGGCCCAAGCGCAAAGATGAAAAACAGAGACAGGATGGGGGTGCCTACATATTAAGACCGCAAAGGCGTGTGCTTCTAATGTAGTCGATGTGGGATTAAACAAAAACCTCTACCACCGCTACCTTAACAGGACTCGGGAATCAAACGATCCATCTCCTTAGCCCTTGCGTTTCAAGCTTGTTTGACAAGAATAGGAACTTCGCAGTGAGAATACCTCGTTGAGTCGTTTCTAACCCCTGCAAACAGGAACTTCGAGCTGAATAGTCTGTTGCGAAGTATGAATGAATACTGTCGTCGTCAGGATAGTTTTTTAATTAAACATGTGCACATAGGAACGGGAAAAGGTTTTCCTCTTGATTAGAGCGTAGCCCTTGCCACTCTGCTTCAAGGGAAATCAATAATCTTAGATGAAATAAGCCGGTTGTACATCTGGACAAGAACAATTTTGTACGTGTTGTGAACATTTTTGTACGTGTTGTCAACCTCTACATGCAACTATCGCCTAGGCATCTACGAGAAGCAGACCACCCATCTTCTTGACTCCATTGGCACACCCAAGCAGATTCCAAACAAGATGGCGTCCTCACAGGGCAAGTCTAATAGAGAGTTCTCCAGCTCACCGGAGCTCATTTTATTAATAATATATTCTCGTCAAACCGCTGTGGATAAAGTCAGCATTAGCACATGGGGTGGGTGATCTTTTGGCCCATATTTGGTTCAGAACTCAGTCTGAACTAGCCGCTGTCGTTTTCCTCCACATAGGGGTAACCCGGTCCGGGATGGCGAGAGATGACGTTTGGTTGGCGATCCCAAAATGGATTTGCTTTGAATTTCCGTTATCCCCAAATCCAGACCAACTCCATCCTGTTACGAGCGGGATTGTAAATCTCAATCTCCACTTTCACTCTCCCCTATGACTGTCTTTACTCATCCTCTCCTCTCTTCTCGTGCTCCAACCACCTTGGTTGAGCAGTTCGATCGTCCCTGTCCGAGGAAGGAGATAGCAGGTGTTGGGTGCTAGGGCTAGTCCGAAAGCAGTTGTGGTGGTAGTTGTGCAAGCTGCGCAGTCTGTTCCGGGTGCGAATAGATGCGACCACCAGCTTTACTCACCAGTCTTGTGAACAACAGTCGTTTCATGGGTGGAACAACTGGTACCAGGTGCCGAATTGAAATGTAAGACCTGCTAGCAGTCAAACCCTCTAATCTCGTTCTTCTCCCCCATCAATTTGACCACAGTTTGAGCATGTTTTCAAAGAGGCGACAATGGAGAAATCCTAATGTCTGCTTTGGATCGTCGTGCTGCTGATTACAAGCAATGCTAGCGGAACTGCTACCCTTGTCGTTGCTCTTTTTTCTCCAACTCTTCGCAGACAAGGGTGGTTGTGATTCTTCTTTCTACGAGCTCTCAACCCTGCTTAGGTAGTCTGGTTTTCCCAATGTAGTGATTATTGTTTCATTTGAATGTTAAATCATATTAACTTGTTTGCTTTTTGCTTTTTTTTTGTGGTTCTTTCTCTCCTGGACCTAGAGGATTCATGGCAAATGTGAACTGTGTTTCTACAACCTCCAGGTATTTCTTTCCACCATTTTCTCCAATTTAGTCTCCTTCATTTTGTAAAACACCACAACTGTATTTGAGGGACAAGTTGAAATCGTTGTTGATGTTAGGCCCCAACAAATATATGGCAGTGAATGCAATTTATTTTATGTGTTGGTTTTAAACTAGAAAGGGACAAGCTTATTTCTTCCGCAAAACTAATTTTTTTTGTTTGTCGAATGGTTTTATTGTAGTTGTTCAAATTTCATCCCAATTTAACAACTGAGACCCCATTGTTGCAATCATTTTGTAAGTAGTCATGAAGCCTTTACATCAGGAACACCAAGAATGTGTGCTAAAAATTACCATGTCTATAATCATTTATTGTAATTTGATCTCAGGATCCCTGATGCACATAGATAAATCGAAGTAAACTAGAAATAATGAACTCTTATCATTTATGGTACTAAGTATCTTAGACTGGTCAAAGATGTTTGCATTTTTGTTTTATTGGAGGTAGTTTTTCCACAGTCTATTACCTCTTTCCTATTTGGTAGAGAGTGCTACAATACTAAGCACACCGTATGTTACTAAAATGTCATATATTAAAACAACACAAGAAGTAATCTAGACTCAAGCTGAGCTGATTTGAAATTTATAGAAGCCACTCTGCCTCCTACTAAAGGATAGATGTGATTCTTCACCTCTTTGCTTTGATCAAGCTCAAGCAATATGAGATGGTGATTGGACCATGGTGTAAGTTGGGAGGTCCTAGGTGACACGGATTTACCGTGCGTAGAACGCAAGTGCATGCGTCAGAGTAATATAGGCCTTCGTGAGGCCCGAGTCGAACTCAGGGAAACGTAATTATTGGTAGACTACTACTACCTACTTGCAATCAGCTAGACCGATTAAAATGATTTGAGAGTTGCTTGAAGAAGAAAAGAAAAATAAAAGAAAACAGAGAAATTGATTAAATGTTTGATTTAATCAATTCAAATGGGAATCTTTAGGATTGTGGTTTCACCACAGGTTCTCATTGTATTCATTCCTACACAGTTAACCTAATCCGTCTCTCATTCCGGGTAGTGGCCTGTATTCAGAATTGCTCACTTTCGTGATACAATTCATTACCTAAATCTAGGTCGGTTCCACGGTAGTAGTAACATATACCCTAAACTAGGTGCATGAAGACCATACTCTGGGTTTCCACCATTAACTGTACATCGCCTTGTTCAAAGGATTTATTAGTTAATGTGAATTTCGTCTCTTTTCAACCGTTAATTCTTCTTTTAAAGTAATGAAAGGCATTAGATTATCATTAGGGTGATCAATCATAATGATATAATGGAGAAAACAAAATCATACCACAGATTTAAGAGACAAATTATGAAATACTATGGTAAAAATGTCACACAACCATCACCCGGGCTACTCCCGGTCCTAAAGATAAAGAGGATTAGCCCCGCATGTTCATCTCAATGAAGGACATGATGAGAGAAAGGGAAAATATGATGAAAACGTGGATAGAAGTGATATAAACCCCTGAACGGAGGAGATCCGGGCGTTCCTCGGTGTAGAATGAGCGATCTACAGCCTTTCGGTAGTGGAAAACTCCTTCTGTAGCTCTCGAAATGATCGGGGCGTGGTTCTGGGCTCCGTTCTTCTCTCCTCCTCCCTTGAGACTTGTGCAATGACTAATGACGTGATACCCCGCTTAGGGCCACCGTAATTAGGTATATGCACCACTTTTGATCACCAAAAGATCACCACCGTCCGATTAGAAATGATTTGTAACAAAACCTGATCTGACGGTATCGACGCGGGTCGATGGTATCGACCCATCTTCCTTTTTCTGACATTTCGTGCTGATGCAGACTCGATACCATCGACTGTAGTGTCGATGGTATCGACACCTTTAGGCGTTGCTTTTGTCACCAATCCGACGCTGAAGCTGGGCAAGGTCGATAGTATCGACTTTGCGTCGACAGTATTGACCAGTTGATTGTTGGCTCGCTGTAGGTATCTCACTACCATCGACTTTAGTGTCGATAGTATCGACTCATCTTGGTTCCTTGTGGCTGTCTCATTGTGGCCGAGTCGATACTATCGACATTTGTCGATGGTATCGACAACTGCATATATTCATTTTTCCTGAAATTTTAAGATAATTTCGAATCAGCCTTGCTACAACACATCAATATGATCATTTATAACCAAAAAGATGAAATATAGGAGATTTGATGCAAAATGAGATTATAGACTAACCACAAATGTGACTAATAAACACATAAAACGCATGTAAAACTAGTCTATAAAAGCGACTTAAAATTCTCGCATCAAACTCCCCTAAGCTTAAACATTGCTCGTCCTCGGACAACAAAACTATAGATTAAAATTGCGAGGGTCAACTAAAGAACATACTATCACAACAAACATTACCGTATGATTCCCACCAGACATTCACATACCGACCCTCGCTAACCACAGAATGGTAACTACCCTACAGGTAACGATGATCATCCATAATAGATATCCACTCCAAGATTGGTGAACACTATCAAATAAGGCAGTTAATATAATAAAATCTTCCGGTTCAGGCTTGGTGCATCTTGTGGTCTCCTATCTACGTTGATCATAGCCTAGCTACCATCTAAATGGAAGCAGATCTCCTAAAATACAAAAGTGAGGAGATAATCACTGGTGGCCTACCATTTTGAGCAACGGGTGGATGGGATAGGTGGTTGATGTAAGAAAAAGTAGCACAATACAGTTTGACATGCAATAGTACAAAAAATGACCTACATGATGTTCATGCATATGAAAATGACCTAATGCTTACATTTTAGGTGGAATGATGCATGCACTATCATTCCATCCTAATGAGAGACAGAATATCTACAAAACTACACATGTGCTTGTTCTTCTTATTATGCATGTGAACAAGTTCCTTCCTCTTACTGATCTTCACTTATTATTTTTTTCTTCTCTTTTTTTTTCTTTCAGCCCTTATTTTGCTTAATGAACTAAGATGAAATTTTTACATCTTTGTCTTGGGCTTATTCTCATAACTACTATTTTTTTCATTGTATTTTATTTTCAGAAAGTATGAAACAAGTTCCTTATTTTCAGAAGAAGCAAGGCACATCATGTAAAAAATGATTAAAATTATGCAAAATGAAACTAAAATGACATTGACATGCATTCTAAAATTTGTGCATGCATGATTATAATGCAACAATTTTTTTTCATAAATGCAATAGATATAAAAGCTAACTACAATGCAATCCTATCTACATGATATGCAATCAAGAGATGACAAACTGTAAAGTGCTCCCAATTCTTATGGTAGAGTGTAAATGAGATGAGGTGGATAGGTCACAAGATTAATTGATAGAACCATTGGAAGATATTATATGTCCCTCCTTACTGACATGTGTAAAATCAAGGAGTTTCTCTCTCTTGTTTCATATTAAAGTTCAATTACCATTTGGTCAGTTTAGGCTCAACATCCAATTCCGTCCACTTTTCTTGAATCATCGGCATGTATAGTTGTGATCTTATGTTTTAAAGTTGACAAACCCAATTATTTTCATAAGTTAAGTGCTCAAGTTCAAACAAAGCAAGCTTGCAATTTCATGAAAAAATTCAAATTTACCCATAACTCCCATGTGAAAAACATAGAGATGATAAATTACGTTAGACATCCACGGATACACTAGATAACATGTGGATCCTAAAAGCTAAGAAAATTGCTAAAATAAAAGAAAAAGCAATAAGGGATAAAAACAAAGGGAAATAAAAGATAGAAATTGTTCCATCACCCCCTAAGCTTGAATTTGATTATGGCCTCATAGTCAAAAACAATCTCAGCAGGTGGAACAATGATACTATTTATTGCTCAGGTGGTGGGTATTGTGGGGTGCTGGGATCCCATGATGGATATTGCCCCTGGAAGTTTGGATCATATGGGGGCATTGGTGGAGGTTGAGGATATCCCTCGAAGTAGTTTTGGCTCCAGTAGTGATCATAGAACGACTGCTGTTGCTGCTCGATCCTCCCCAACTGGTCGTAGACCTACTGTTGATTGGCGAACAACTGACGTTCATTCTCAAAGATAGCTTGTTGATTAACATACAATCAATTCGTAGTATCCTGGATATCAGCAAATGAAGCAGTGTGTTGTTGTTGCGTCTCTTGAATTCTCTGTAGCATGGTGTACATGCCCTGCATAGAATAAACATCCTCTCCTTATTGAGAGGGTTGTGGTGGCTGAGGCTGCGAGGATGATGATGCACCTGGGTAGAAGTGTGGCTGCTTCCTCGGTGCCACCCGTGAACGAAGAGGAGTAACAGTCTCCTGTTCCTCCTCCTGCTCATCATCATCGCCATTGTCGTTGTCGTCCTCGTCTTCTCCACTGTCAGAGTCATCGATGGCAATTATGGGCCATCTGAAATGCTGGGCCCCCTGGATGTTGAAGACGGGATCTGGAAGTGCGCACTCTTGATACTCTTTGTTTATGTGGCAATGTGCATATACCACGCCATCACGAAATGTCAACAAGTTAGACCGATGCAAATGATGAAGGTTGACAGAGCTTTTACTTAGCAGGGGAGGCATTGAAGAAAGATATAGCCTGAGGTAGAGGGCTAAAGGAGTGATGAGTCTCCCAAAATGAATTGGGGCCCACCGAGTACTTTTCTTCACCGCCATTACGCGCGTTAGGAAGAACACGCCCCAGTTAAGCTTGCCTCGTGTCAGCAGATTATACAGAAAGAAGAGGTCGGTCTCTTAAAATTTACTCAGCGAAAGCTCTCCTCGAGTGAAAAAGGTAATGGTGTAAGACCCGCACGAAGGGATGCTCAAAATCAGCCACTATGTCATTGTGATAGCTGATTGTTTTGCCTTGAGGGGCTGTCACCAGCTTTGTGAACATGGCGTCGTAATCAGCTTGGTTGTCTGGCCGCCGATGTTGTTTGGGGGAGTGCCACTAATTGTAGATGGAGTTGAATTGCTGTAGAGTAAGATTATAATTCCTATTGAAGATCCGGAAAGACACTCAACCTTTGATCCATTCCATGTTGGAGGCGTTGAGGTCGTTTGGGACAACACAGATATCAAGCGACGCCATAAACTCCACCACCAATTCTTTATAAGTCGGCCACTCGCCGAAAAAGGGGTGGCCCTCCACATGATGGGTGACCACATTGTCGAGCCTGCTCGTGTTCCCCTCCTGGCCATGGAGGACATACATCAGGTTATCCTCAAATCTGAGATCTCAAATCATTTGTCTATCGCAATATCGAGTCGGCTCGATAGTTCTTTTCATCAATTCCTCATAAACTTTCTTCACATCCGTAGAAGGATGTGCAAGTCAGGGATGAGGGATGGAGCCTGGTGGGTGAGGAATACACGTCTCAATCGCCATCGGCGCAACACTTGAAGATGATGCAGTAGTGTTCCTCCTCATGATGAAAGAAAGAGGACAGAAGAATGGAGCTCGATGAAGATCAGAGTTGCTCGGAGAAGATGATCTCCAATGTCGAAGAAGAGCTTGGTGAAGATTGCTCGATTGCTATATGCTCGGTGAAGATCTCCGGTTGCTCGGGATGCTTGGCGCAAGAGTTGAGGGGATTCACTCTGAAGGTGTGAATAGAATTAAGAAACTACCCCTCCTTTTATAGCTGAACCCGTCGCTACTGTCGCTCCGTCGATACCATCGACGGGGTGTCGATGGTATCGACACCTGGAGTACAATCTGGGTATTCACTGCTATCGATGGTCGTCGATGTCTGGATGTGGGGGCCCAGATCGATGATGCGTCGATACCATCGACGCGGGTCGATGGTATCGACCCATCCCACAGACCGACTTCTGGAATTGACGTGCTCCATTGATATCTTCGTGTGGATCGCTGACGTGTCACATCGATGGTATCGACACTTTATGTGTCCTTTATCTTCACGAGTCCCCGGTGATGCTTCGTTACTACTGCCGGGTCGATACCATCGACTGCCCCATCGATGGTATCGACTTCACTGAGAGAAATTTCTCTGAAAATCTTCAGGGATCTCACGAGCATCGACTTCCTGGTCGATACTATCGACCCGACACTCTCTTTTTTTCTCGATGTCATTGATGGTATGTCGATACCATCGACAAGGCCATCGATGGTATTGACTCAGAAAATTTTCTACAGCCGCTTCCCTATACCCACGTCGCTACCATCGACACTGTGGTCGATGGTATCGACTTTTAAATAGCACTGCACACTGAGCAAAATGATTAGGGTATCATTTTTACACTAAAAATGAAATTAAACAAAACTAACTTGCAAATGTGAAAGAAAAAGAAGGAACTACAAATTAAAACTACTGATGGTTGCGTTGCCTCCCAACAAGTGCCCTTATTTATTGTCTTAGGCTAGACGCAATAGTGCTCTTCATTCTTCCTTAAGTGCCATGAGTTTAACCTCATGCACTTTTCTCGTGTAGTTCTCGCCAAAGTAAAGCTTAAACCTTTGACCATTAACTAGGAACGTGAGCTCTCCATCTCTCACCATAATAGCACCATGTGGGCGCACCTCCTCCACCACAAAAGGTCCACTCCACCTAGATTTCAATTTCCCAGGATGACGCTTGAATCTCGAGTTAAACAGTAAAACGCGATCACCCTTTTTTAAAACGTGCGTTTATATGTGGCGGTCATGGATTTGCTTTGTCCTTTATTTATAGATCCTTTTATTCTCATAGGCATTCATCCTAAGCTCATCTAACTCATTTAGCTCCAATAGTCTCTTTTTCCCTGCATCATCATAACTCACATTGAGCTTCTGTAGCGCCCAATGCGCCTTGTGCTCTAACTCAACCGGAAAATGGCAAGCCCGCCCATAAGCCAACCTAAAAGGTGTAGTGCCTATATGTATTTTAAAAGTGGTCCTATATGCCCATAAAGCATCCGGTAGGAGTGCACTCCAATTCTTCCTAGAAGATGCCACTTTGCGTTCCAATATCTTTTTTATCTCTCGATTGAAACCCTCAACTTGACTTTGAGTCTGCAGGTGATACGGGGTACCAACATTGTGCTTGACCCCGTATTTACTCATTAGTGTAGAAAATTTCTTGTTCGTGAAGTGGGTGCCCCCATCACTTATAATCATACGGGGCACACCAAACCTGCAAAATATATGTTCTTTCACGAACCTACACACTACCGAAATGTCATTAGTTCTTATGGGTATTGCCTCTACCCACTTCAACACATAATCAAAGACCAACAAAATATATAAATTAGAATTCGACGACACAAATGGTCCTATGAAATCGATGCCCCATAAGTCAAATACCTCAACTTCTTGAAACACATTGAGGGGCATCTCTTGCCTCTTTGAGATATTACCTACCCTTTGACATGCATCACATCTTTTCACATAGTCATAGGCATCCCAAAAGAGTGTAGGCCAATAAAGACCACTCTCTAACACTTTGGCCACTGTCCTTGTGCTCGCATGATGGCAGCCAGTGGGTAATGTATGACAGTGTGTAAGTACACTCTCATATTCATCCTCTGGTACACACCTGCGTAAGATGCCATCCCTACATTGCCTCAACAAAATGGGGTCATCCCAAAAGTAATATCTAAAAGAATGAAAAAATCTCTTCTTTTCTTGAAAATTCCAATCTTCTGGTATTTCCTTGCATCCAAGATAATTTACAATGTGCGAAAACCACAGATCTTTGGATTTTATGGAAAGGATTTGCTCATCGGGAAACGTCTTGGTAATAGGTATATTGATATGTCGCTCATCTACCCACTATAACCAAGACAAATGGTCTGCAACCACATTCTCAATACCCATCTTGTCTTTAATTTCAATGTCAAACTCTTGTAAGAGTAAGATCCACCTAATTAATCTAGGCTTGGCATCTTTCTTTTCCATTAAATATTTAATAGCAGCGTGGTCCGTCCAAACCACAACTTTTGACCCCACTAAATATTGCCTAACATTTTCAAATGCAAAAACCACGACAAGCAGTTCTTTTTCAGTGGTAGTATAGTTAAGTTGTGCATCATTTAAAGTCTTTGATGCATAGAAAATTACTACAGGTTTGTTCTCAAAACTCTTCCCAAGAACAGCCCCAACAGCAAAATCTGATGCATCGCACATGATCTCGAACGGTTTGGTCCAATCCGGTGTTTGAACAACCAGTGCCGAAATTAATTTTTCTTTAAGAACATTGAAGGAATGCATGCATTTATCATTAAAATCAAACATTTTGTCCTTCTTAAGAAATTCAGACAAAGGTTTAGCAATTTTGGAAAAATCTTTGATAAAACGGCGATAGAAACCTGCATGCCCAAGGAAACTCCTCACTCCCTTCACCGAGTTTGGTGGAGGTAATTCGGCAATAACCTCGATTTTTACTGGATCTACTTCTAGTCCTCTGCTAGACACCTTGTGTCCAAGCACTATTCCTCCACTAACCATCATATGACATTTTTCCCAATTTAAGACCAAATGCGTATCTTCACATCTTTGTAGCACTCTATCCAAATTGTACATACACTCATCAAAGGATGCACCGTGGATGGAAATCATCCATAAAAAACTCTAAAAAATGCTCAACCATATCTGAGAAAATAGAAATGATACAATGCTGAAAAGTAGCCGGTGCATAGCACAACCCAAACGGCATGCGACGCTATGCAAAAGTCCCATAAGGACAAGTGAAGGTAGACTTCTCTTGATCTTTAGGGTCTATAGAAATCTGATTATAGTTGGAATAGCCATCCAAAAAACAAAAATGAGAGCGGCCAGCCAGCCTCTCTAAAATCTGATCAATAAATGGGAGCAGAAAATGATCCTTTAGAGTTGTGATATTCAAGCGGCGATAGTCGATGCAAACACGCCACTCGATTACCAATCGGGTAGTAATAGGTTCATTCATAAGATCTTGAGTCACCGTGATCCCCCCATTTTTAGGGACTACCTGTGTGGGGCTTACCCACGTCGAGTCTGAAATAGCGTAGATGATGCCCACAAAAAGGAGCTTGATCACCTCCTTCTTGATGACCTCCATCATGCTCAGGTTGAGTCGACGTTGTGGATGAATCACAGACTTGGCTCCTTCCTCGAGCCAGATCTTGTGCTGGAAAAGTGTAGGGGAAATCCCCTTAATATCATCAACTGATCACCCGAATGTGCCATGGTGGTTCTTCAACACGATCATCAACTATTCTTCTTCACCGACACTCAGATATGCCGAAATAATCACCGATAGTTTTTCACCATCGGCTAAGAATGCATACTTCAAGTGAGGGGGTAGTGGCTTCAGTTCTAATTCTAGTGGACAGATCAATGATGATTGAAGCGATGGTGGGAGTGGCCCAAGATCCTCATAATGCTTGGCATAATAGCACAAGAGCACTTGAAGCATCCTGACACATTTTTGTAACGACGTGCTTCTCATCCAATCATGCATGATGTTGACAAGGCAAGCTTCAAGGGATAGTTCTGGATATGAGTCAAGGACAAAACTTGCTATTGCATCATCCTCGGTAGAAAGAGGAATTTCCTCCTCTTCATCATTTGGATAACCCATAGCTCTACAAAGAGAAACAACTTTTGTTTGTTCCATTATATCCACTGCCAGTGTCCCCTTATCTACCTTGGTCATTACATGAGCCATATCCTGAAATGGCTTCCCTAAACAAAGAGAAATGTTTTGATCAAAATGCTTCACCATGCGACATTGCTCCTTTGCCTGTGATTGTTTTGTACTTGGTGGCATAACCATTTCAAATCTGTCATCCACTATTCCCAATGTCAATCGACCTCTACCCATCTCCAATATCATATCAACAGTAGCCTGGAAGGGTCTCCCCAGGAGTAGCTCATTCCCTTGGTCGTCTTGCATTTCCATTACCACAAAATTAGCTGGAAATACAAATATATCAACCTTTACTAGGACATCCTCACAAATACCATATGGATGTACCATAGAATTATCTACGAGTTAAATCATCATGTTGCTTTATCTAGATTCCTTAAGACCCAGCCTTTTGAATGTCGAGAGGGGCATCAAGTTTATACTTGCCCCAGAATCGCATAACGCTTCACCAAATTTCACCTTACCGATGTAACATGAAATATTGAAGCAGCCCAAACTTGTCATTTTGGTGGTAATGTTCCCAAAATGAAGGCGCTAACCTACTCTTTAAGAACCACCACCTCAGTATCAAGAATCTTCCTCTTCTTGGTAATTTTATCTTTCAGAAACTTACCATAAGAGGGTATCTGCTCAATAGCTTCTAACAGCGGGATATTAATAGAAAGTTTCTTAAAACTATCTAGGAACTTTTTGAACTGGGCGTCCACTTTCTTTGCCTTCAGACTATTTGGATAGGGAACTGGAACGGTCTGTGCCCTCTGATGTGGAGGCACATATGGTGTCCTCTTTTGAGTCTCTTCCTCAGCAATAGGCTCTGCTGCAGCTTCCTCTACTTCATCCTCTATTGGCTCTGTGATTGTGACCTCCTCTGTGGCCTCACCTGTGGTCTCTGGCTGGGGTGTGCTTGGTTCATCGGCCTTAGAGTTTAAAATCTTCTTTCCACTCCTTAACAGAATTGCTTTGGCTTGTTGATTTCCTCCTGGAACATTTGTATTTCTGGGAAAACCTTGCTACGTTGGTTTCTTCAAGCTTGAAATCTCTGCCGCCATCTGTGCTAAAGATGTCTCGAGTGTCCTCATCTGAGCCCCATAACTTTGTAAAGTTTGCCCAAACTGATTCATGAACTCTCCTTGTTGCTTGATTTGTTGACCAAACATGCTCATAAGTTCTTGATTCTGCTTGATTACTTGATTGAGCAACTCATTGCTCTTTTCTTCTACAGTGGGTTGTGGCTTAGCTTCCGGATCCTATAAGAAATTGTTGGGATCTTTCCAGGAAAATTTCTTATCCTCCTCCAAGAATAGTCGTTATTCCTAAATCCCTAATTTTGACGCATGAATTTCACCTGTGCTTCATCATCAGACTCTTCATTTTCTTTTGTCAGAAGTCTCTTTGCAATAAGATCCATCTTATCATTCAGTTCTTTAATGACTTTAGCGTCCCCCATAGATCTAACTTGTTCAGGTGCATCTCTGGTACCTCACAGCTACTTCTTTGCCATGTTTTTAAGAATCTCCCAACACCTTATATCAGTATTGTTCAGAAAGAATCCTAATCCTGCTACATCTAAGTTGCTTTTGTCATGTTCATTAAGTGTGAAATAGAAAATCTTCACCTATTTTTCTTTGTCTAACCCATGATGAGGGCATCTTCTCAACATTATCTGAAATCTTTCCCAGGTCTCCGAATAAGTTCCCCCTACATTCTGAGTAAAGTTGTGGATTTTCCTGATTAAATCATTAGTCTTCTCAGGTGGGAAAAAACGTTTGAAGAAAACCTCGATCATCTGATCCCGAGTCTAAACAATCTCATCATCCAGATTATGAAACCATTCCCTTGCATTTCCTGCAAGAGAACTTGGGAACAGTTTCAAATACAGTGTATCCTGCAGAAAACGATCGATATTGATCATGTTACAATTCTCCACGAAGGTGCTTATGTGGGCCACTGGATCTTCATTCTTTAGTCCATGGAATTCTTGAGATTTAACTAGATTTATTAGTGCCAGATCAATTTTATAAGTTGGGATGTTGATTGCCTGCCTCTTGATCAGCCCTTTTGATGCGGAGGAAGAAGACGCCTTGATCTTTTCCCATATCATTTTTTCTTCAGCCATCTCTTCTTATTCAGAATCTGAATTTACTCTCTCAGATTGACTATGAATGTAGTGCTCCTCGTCGTCTGATCCCGAAGATGGGACCTCTGGTAATGACTGCGTGTAGTCTATGCTACGCGTGCTCACCATGCACTGGTAGCTACAAAATGATATATTTAGTGAAGTACAGTACTAGACGAATATAGATTTTTGAAAATTAGACAATCAATTGCAAGAATTAAAAATGTAGCTAAAAGAAAAAGCTAGCCTAGAGTGGCCGCCTGTAGCACTCGTAGTGCTAACAATTGTCGTTTCCCCGGTAACAGCGTCAAAAACTTGACACAAATTTACCGTGCGTAGAACGCAAGTGCACGCGTCAGAGTAATATAGGCCTTCGTGAGGCCCGAGTCGAACTCAGGGAAACATAATTATTGGTAGACTACTACTAACTACTTGCAATCAGCTAGACCGATTAAAATGATTTGAGAGTTGCTTGAAGAAGAAAAGAAAAATAAAAGAAAACAGAGCAATCGATTAAATGTTTGATTTAATCAATTCAAATGGGAATCTTTAGGATTGCGGTTTCACCACATGTTCTCATTGTATTCATTCCTACACAGTTAACCTAATCTGTTTCTCATTCCGGGTAGTGTCCTGTATTCAGAATTGCTCACTTTTGTGATACAATTCACTACCTAAATCTATGTCGATTCCACGGTAGTAGTAACCTATACCCTAAACTAGGTGCATGAAGACCATACTCTGGGTTTTCACCATTAACTGTAAATCGCCTTGTTCAAAAGTTTTATTAGTTAATGTGAATTTCATCTCTTTTCAACCGTTAATTCTTCTTTCAAAGTAATTAAAGGCATTAGATTATCATAAGGGTGATCAATCATAATGATATAATGGAGAAAATGAAATCATACCACAGATTTAAGAGACAAATTACGAAATACTATGGTAAAAATGTCATACAACCATCACCCGGGCTACTCCCGGTCCTAAAGATAAAGGGGATTACCCCCACATGTTCATATCAATGAAGGATGTGATGAGATAAAGGGAAAACATGGGGAAAACGTGGATAGAAGTGATGTAAACCCCTAAACGGAGGAGATCTGGGTGTTCCTCGATGTAGAATGAGCAATCTACAACCTTTTGGTAGTGGAAAACTCCTTCTGTAGCTCTCGGAACGATCAGGGTGTGGTTCTGGGCTCTGTTCTTCTCTCCTCCTCCCTTGAGACTTGTGCAATGACTAATGATGTGATACCCCGCTTAGGGCCGCCGTAATTAGGTATATGCACCACTTTTGATCGGCAAAAGATCACCACCGTCCGATTAGAAATGATCTGTAACAAAACCTGATCTGACGGCGTCGATACCATCGATGCGGGTCGATGGTATCGACCCATATTCCTTTTTATGACATTTTGTGCTGATGCAGACTCGATACCATCGACTGTAGTGTCGATGGTATCGACACCTTTAGGCGTCGCTTTTGTCACCAATCTGACGCTGAAGCTGGGCAAGGTTGATAGTATCGACTTTGCATCGATAGTATTGACCAGTTGACTGCTGGCTCGCTGTAGGTATCTCGCTACCATCGACTTTAGTTTCTATGGTATCGAATCATCTTGGTTCCTTGCGGCTGTCTCACTGTGTCCAAGTCGATACTATCGACATCTGTCGACGGTATCGACAGCTGCATATATTCATTTTTCCTAAAATTTCAAGATAATTTCGAATCATCCTTGCTACAACACATCAATATGATCATTTGTAACCAAAAAGATGAAATATAGGAGATTTGATGCAAAATGAGATTATAGACTAAAGAGAGTGAATCATGTGATACTAACCACAAATGTGACTAATAAACACATAAAATGCATGTAAAACTAGTTTATAAAAGCGACTCAAAATCCTTGCATCACTAGGTTCCATTCCTATTGGAGTTGACATTTTCATACCATTTATATCTACTATTGTACTTTGTGCCAGTGGAAAAACTACACTTACCCTTATCTTACCTAAACTCCTAATTTGAAGCCTCCACAGGAAGATTGAGATTTGAGTCCTTGTGGTAGTTTCTCCCCTTTGGGCTTCCACATTTACCATGGTGAAGATGAAGGGGGAGTGGACTCCTATGTTGGTAACCAAAACAGTCTATGTGCTACTAAAATACAATGTTACTAAGAATACTTTAATTACCACACTTTTGGATGTGTGGCGTTGAAAAACTTATTATCCTTTTTTTGGGGGGGGGGCATGGGGGTGGTTGAGGGACACGATTTGTGAGAATCTCAGTATTTCCCCTATTTTTATCCTAAAGCATATACTCACATTATCTTAATAGTCGGCTTTTACTCATTTCCCCTTTCCCTAATCATTCCACAGCCCGTTCCCTTCTCTCCTCGACTCCTCCGCCTCCCCCCTTTCCCTTTTCTCCCAATCCATTCTTGACCTCTTCCCTTTCCCTTTTTCCCCATGGCGCTCTTCTCATCTCAATCATCGTTGATGTCAACTCTTCCTAGAAGATGTGGATGGTGTTCCAGGAGCTCGAAGATGTTGCCTTCGCTTATTGCCTTTTCTACCACCTCGTCAATCTCCAGGTAAACTCCTTAATTAAACTATTGCATGATAATGACGTCGTCAAATTTTGTAACACCTGGGTCCACTGCCCAAGGCTCTAGTAGAGTTTTAGGAATGACGACTGTCCCCACAGACCACCACTAGCCTTAACTACGTGCTTTATCCTCACTCACGTGCATGCTAGGATCAACTTCTTGACAGGTCACCCATCCCAATACTACTCCAAGCTGAGTACGCTTAACTATGGAGCAGTATTGGGATGGGTGACCTATCGAGAAGTTGATCCTGGCATGCACGTGAGTGAGGACAAAGTGCGTAGTTAAGGCTAGTAGTGGTCTGTGGGGACAATCGTCATTCCGAAAACGCTACTAGAGCCTTGGGCAGTGGGCCCATACATTACAAATGGTATCATAGCCATAAGCCCTCCAGTAGGTGGGCCCACATGGACATGGCATGCCAGTCTTGAGCCGTGCAGTCCAGGCATGTAGGAAAGGGTTGTCCATGGTTGATGTAGCCACCCTTGCGCTGGTATTCTGTGATCGGGAGCTGGGTGTCCATGGGCCATTGTGAGTCTGCACTAAAATGGGGAAGAGATCATGAGGCCTTATAGTTGAGCCTTGACGAGGACATCAAGAGCCTAAGTGGGGGAGATTGTAACATCCCAGGATTTGAGGCCTCAGATAACATGATCTTAAAAGGAATGATTGGGCTACCCACGTGTAGTGCCATGAGACTCTTTAGCATGCCATGAGTTAAGGAGTGGGCTATCTAAGGGTAGTGCCATGTGACTCAACCCTATAAACTGGTTCACCTATGGGTGGGACCACGAGGGGTTTAATGGGGATCTACTATAAGAAAAGTAGTATCTAGGTCCACTGCAGGGACAACACAGGGGATAGGGTATGCATGGATTGCGTAGTTATATTTAAAACATAAAATTGTTTGTTAAATGGTAATTGGTTGCAATACATTGTTATGAATAATTGCATGATTATTGTTTTCCCCCACATACCAGCTTTGTGCTGACCGACGTTTTGTTTGTCGGTGTTTTAGATACAAAAATCAAAAGGACAAACAGTAAAATGTCATATTGTGAAATACATGAATTAAAGTTCAAGGAGGATTAGTTAGAGTAGAACTCATATGTGGATAGAAGTGTAGAAATCCAAATTTTTTTCAAAGGTATGCAAAATTTTATTTATTACAACTTTTCAATATAGTCTGGTAGAATTTAATAATTGTTATTGATTAATTGTCGAACCATGATCTGGAAATTGGAATAATGGCTCTGACCTCCTGGTCTCCCTTAATTGGGGGTTACTGGAAGGTGGGGTCATTACATTTGGTATCAGAGCCAAGGTTCCTCACTTAACCATTAATAATTATTAAATTTTATAAACTCTATAGAACCCAAGGGAGTTATTAGAGGATTATATGAAAGACCGAGGTGTCTAGAAAAGGATCACGACTGGGGGCTGACAATATTTCCCTTCGCACCGCTAGTCGGAATACGAGGACTCCCAGATCTGTGTGACTGCCTGGCCAAAGTCTTAGGGTATGATTCGAAATAAGATACATTTAGGACTCTCTCATCTTATTCATCCCTTCTCATCACATATTCTATTAAAGATTTTAAGAGTTAGGGTTTTCTCTCTTTTCCTCACCCTCTTGAGGTATGGGTAGGGTTGATAAGGTCTAAGGAATCCTCCACCAAATTAATGAAAAGCATATAAATAAGATGTCATGGACATAAGATTAATAGATTAAGCATAAACTAAAGAATAGATACATGCTTAGGTCGTATGACATGAGTTGTCATTACCCTCAAGAGAGACCTGAGGCTAGACCTTCTTGCCAGGAGGATAAGTAGAGAGAGTTAGTCTTGGAGGTAGAGACCTGGCACCTCCTCTGAGAATGATGTTAACCCTAACCCTAAGTGAAGGTTAGAGAGAGAGAGATGGCATGATGAGTTAGGTGTCATGGTGATGTTTGGATGGACATGCCTTGGATGCCATACGAGCCATGAGAGGTTGGATGACCAAGTATATTTGGCAACCCAACCTTGGGAAGGGTCGTGCATGTTAGAGTGAAGGATAGCTCCTTCATTGATGAGGTTAGAGAAGAACCTATGGAAACCCCATGAGCTTACATGAGCATGGCATAGTAGGCACCCAGTATACATCAGTAGTGCGAGCAGTAGGTTGAAACCCTGACCATGATAGCTTATGAGGTAAGCATAAAGAGTTATGGATAATCCTGAGCGAACATAAGTTGAACACAGGCTTCACCCAGGTTGGGGTATGCTTATGAGCTTGATCCTTCATGAAGAGAGGACCTCTAATAGAGAGGTTGGTTGTAGGGTTAGCTCTAGAGAGAGAGCAGGACCCCAAGCAAGAAGGTTGGAAACCTAGACCCGAGATATGAGGAAAAGTGGGGAGTTGAGGATGATGCAACCTAAGTGGATGATAGTGGTTACCTCATGCTTGATCCCTGGAGGCTGATGATATCTTGGTTGCCACTAGAGGAACTAAACCCTAGAGTGAGGATGAGGCTTATGGTGCCCTATGTGCTTATGGTATAGGTGTTTACCTTCTGAGATAGGAAGAAGAGTTCCTTAGACCTGGAGAGGTTTAGTAACAGGTTGTGAGGCCTTATACCTTGTTGGTTGTCCTTGAGGAGGACTCAACTCTAAAGTGTTGCTCGAGAAGAAGGATGACAGGAAGTGCATGCCATGCCTTATACATGATTGATTCATGGTTAAGAGATTGAGCATGCAGTTGGACACCCAAAAGTGAACCTCAGATTCCTAGGTCTAAGAGGGGAAGTGGTGTACCTGATGCTCATGATGGGATCTGAGTTTCTATAGATTTGAGTATGGTACTCCTCATGTTTAGAGGAGAGGGAAACTGCTTAAGTTTAAGGTATGATGAACCCCTTACAACTAAGTTGATGACATGGGAAGGTATGATCTTGATCCAATGTTGAGGATGAGAACAAGTGTTACCGAGCATGGTTTAGTAGGGTGGTCTGCTTGTGCCTTAGTATCTAGCTAGGGTTACATATGCTCATGTGGATAGAAACCCTAGACATAAGGAAGGTTGTGACCTTTGTCGTTAAGGTGAAGTTTCCTCCCATCCTGGGAGAGGGACCCCTTTTGTAGGGTGTATATCAGTTTTGTTAGTTTAAGGTAACTTAAAGATGTCTCATAGGATCTTGAGAAGATAAGTGAAAAGTACATGGCATGAGAATGAACATGTAGACCCATAGATAACCATCTCTAAGTGCATGTGGACGGGTTACCATGGAGGTAACCGGTATGGGGCCTGACCAAGGTAGGAAGGTCACCATGACCCCTATGAAAGGATGAAAGATAGCTCATGAATGCAGAGAGAGATGATGAAGGCTTGGGTAAGGTTCTAAGTTGGACATGTACTATAACAGAATCCTAAGTCTACCCTAGGGTCAGGTGGGGATAAGACCGATGGAAGTAGGAGTTGCCTAATTTCCTAGTTGTACATGACCATTGGGTCGGGAGGTAACAACTATCATTGTTTGAGGGCCATGGGTTAGGAGATTGATCACCTTCATGAACTCATGGGACCCAAAGGGCAGATGAGTAGGGCACTCTATAGATGTGTAAGGGAAGAGGGATGACCCCTAAAGTACCAGCACCCTATAGACCTAGAGGAGATGACAAAGGAATGTGTGTAAACCTCAGTAGGTTTGAGACTAGTTTTCCATGGAAGCAACCTTGATATTGAGATGATTGGGATGTAGTGACTTGTGTGGCACGTTTCAACTTAGATTTAAAGGTGTACTGGCAAGGTGGGATGTACCATCTCTACTCTTGGAACAGGAAGAACTCTGTATTTGGACTGCAGCCAAATGCTTATTTCCTCTTGTTATGGGAGTGAGAGATAGAACAATACGCATGCCATACACTAATGATAAAAGATGATGTGACTTGGAACATTGCTATGAGATACGGGGACAAAGATGATAACTTACCCTGGTGGAGTGAACGATACATGTATGGTTTACCAACACTAAGAGAAATAAGGAAGTCATCTTATGAGGATGCTTTTATCATACAAGGTTGAGTTCAAAAACCAAGAGGATGAACTCAGAGTTTTCTCGATGAAGATAGGCTTAGAGATGAGAGGATGTAATAAGTGGAATACATGAAGGTGTATGTCATCAACATTACCTAATACGTAAGGATGTGAAGTGGCAATGGATGCTCTAGTTGAGATATATCTGCCTAGTTTGGCTAGAGGCTAGAAGAGGTTGTTAGGATAACCCTAAGTTTGGAAAGGAGATATGTTTGGCTAAAACTCAGATGTGACAATATCTGTGATTGGTTAGCCATCCTAGGCCTTGATGCAATGAGAGGATGGTTGTAGAACCTCAGATGCACTTCTCTGGAAAGTAAGGTGATGAAACCCTGATTAAAATGGTTAGGGTTTCTGAGGAATCGATCTTAAGGATTCATGAGAATATAGGAGATCATGATTTAAGATCATCATAGACCATAGTACTACCAAGATAATAAGTGACAGTAGTACTTTGGATGCCTAAGATGAAGTTGCATGTGGCATATGGCCATGCAAGCCGAAGGTGAAGGACGAACACCAGTAACCCAGTGCATTGATATAAAGGATAAAGAGTCCCCGAAAGGGAAAGGGAGTTCATCACTATGGATGTTGTAAGTCTCCCCTTGACCAAGGAAGGTCAAGATACAATGTGGGTTATGGTAGATCGCCTTACCTAGATGACATGAGAAAGAAAGAGTACTGTCAAGGGACAGATCTGGTTGAGCTACATATGAGAGAGATGGTTCAACTACCCCATGATGTGAGTTCAAAAGTTCTTGAGAATAACCTAAAGATTCACTTACATAAGAAGGATGTAGGTGCATGAAGAACTCAATGTTAGTATAGTTTATCACCCCTAACTAATGGTTAGAATGATCCAGACTAAAGGGTCTGATGAGAGCATGTGTGCTCGTTCAGGGTGATACATAGAGACAGTTCTTGTCTTCTATAAGACGTGATGATAACCACCATAGCCAGTGTCAGGATGTAAAAGAGCTTTGTAAGGGAGGTTGAGTCGGTCACCACTTCATTAAGATGATGTTGGTGAAGGGACCTCGTGAAGGTCAAGAAAGGAGCACAGTGTGTGCAGATGAAGTCACTTTGATCGTGCCATTGCTGAAAGGAGCCCAGGGATGAAATGAGTCGTAGGCTGATGCAAAGTAGACTGACATGCAGTTCACTGTGGGGGAATATGTGACATGAAGATCCGACCCCTCTAAGTTATAGCTAAGAGAACTGAGTCACCGATACATGGGTTCATATAAGATGGATTGGTTGAGAAGGTTAAGTTTGACCTTACCCCTCAGGATAAAGTAATGTGTGATGAGTTTCATGTGTCCAATTTAGACCACTACGTGAGGTACCCAGACCATGTGTGGAGCAATGAACCTAGTAAGCCCTAAGGGAGGCTGAAATGACCCGAGTCACCTATGAGGTTTATAGATGCCAAGGTGAAAGAACTCAGAGAAAAGAATATGTGATGATAAAGGTTCTTTGGAAGCACCATGGATAGGGCAAAGCCACATAGGGGCCAATGATGGACATGTAAAAGACTTATCCTAAATTTTGAGGACAAAATTTCTATAAGAGGGGAAGGATGTTACAACCCCAATTTTTGGGTTCATTTGCTGAGAAATGTAATTTCTCATATAAAAGATATTTGGACAAATAATGATACAATTTGTTTTGAATAAATGGATTTTGTTTACAATAGCCTTGATGATTATGTTGTGGGCTTTATTGGCTATTGGGCCCAATAACAAGGAAAAGACAAAAGAAACTCCATTATTGAGTAAATAAGAAAATAGAGAAGAGAAAATTGTGGAAACCTCTAGAAGGCAAATCCAAAGAGGGATTTCATGCCTCTTGGGTTCCGAGGAGTCCAAAGTTGCATAGAGAGTGCAATAAGAAAAGAAAATATCAATTAAATATTTCTTTATTAAGAAAGAAATTGAAAATAATGATAAAATATTGGAAATAAGTGAAAAGAGGTATAATTGAGTTATCCTTGGTAGAATTTCATATCCCAAGGATTACTAATGATAAAAGGAATACCAATGAGGAAAATAAAAGAGAAATAAAGAGAAACCCTCAAAAAGAGATATTTTAATAAGAAATAAACATGATAATGAGAAATAATGCATATAGATGCATCTAGAAGGATAATGAGTATCCTTGAAAAGGAATTTTGAAATATAAAGGTTCCTTGAGGTTCAAGGAACTCATGATATTAATATAATGGCAAAGGAAATAGGAAGGATGTGGAAAATATAAATAAATAGGTGTTTTCTTGCAACTGAAGAAAATGAACTGTTTCCTTGAGATAATGATCGCATTTTCGCAAGATGAGAGATAAAAGCATAAAAAAGGTTCCCTTAAAAATTGAATTAAAAAGGAATTACCATTTGGGAGTTAATGTTTTTTCAAGTTATCCTCAAATATGGATTTATCTTGGAAATTAGGAAATCTTTTCCTATTTTGGTTGAGCACGTGCATGGATGGCCGTTGGATCTTGATCTAACAGGCACTGCTAATCATCGTGTCCCAGCGGGATAAGGACACATGCTGGCTACAGGGGGGACTTTCCCCTTTGGTTTCTGATCAAGACAACACATGTGCGCGCTTGGGAAGGGTCTCAGTGAGTTCGGGAGGGGGAGAGGAAGCTTCCCGACCCAAGATTTGCCGACTTTCATCGCTTATACACAAATCGCCCAAATAGGCCAAAGGCAAGGGTGGCAGTAGGGTTGAAGAAACCCTAAGGAGGCCTCTATTCCCTATAAACAGGACCCCTCCTAGTTCCTTTCTCCCTCACAAATCGTCACCCTCTCTCAATTGGATTCTCTCCGGCGAGGGCACCGCCTTGGCACCACCGCAGCTCTAGAAGCAAAGGAATAAAGGAGATGAAACACAGTCATCATTCGATCAGGGATCACGGTGATCCTCTACGAGGATCTGACGGTGCTAAGGGGCGGCCGGCTAAGTTAGGTCGCATCGACGCAGAACGTTGGATTTGAGTCCATTGTGGACCTTAGTAGGATCCAACAGACCGAGCTTTGGGGGCGCGCATGCAACTGAGTCAGTGGAGGAAGTTGACGCAGAGCGTCAGATCTTCAACGGACCAGCGGTGCATCAATCCAACGATCAAGAAAATTCGGTAATTCCTCTCTTTGCCCAAATAATCCAGAAAAGGATTTTTCCTTGCGAAATTAATAGAAATAGCTAGGATTCTCTAATGAAAAAACTTTATACATGAAAGTTGCATAAAAAATATGAGGAACATGATAAAAATAGTTTGGAGACTTAATTATATCTCATTTTATAAAAGTTCCTTAACTTGATAGAAGTATGTATTAAAAGGATAATTAGAAACCCTAATTGAATATAAAGGGTGAAACTTTGTAGATTAATAGGTTAATTTGAAAGGTAATAACCTGTTGATTGCTAAGATAGAGTTTTTATCCATTTTGAATGCAAAATTGGTTAATTTAGGGTTTTACTCTATAAATAAAGATGATACATGTAGAAACCCTAATTTAGGGTAAAAGAAGAGGAAAAACATAATTATTTCAGATTAATGAAGTGAATTACTATATGATGATCCTAAGACTGTTAGGAATATTAAAATGAGAAGATTTAAAGGTTTTAAGTAGATTTGATGAATTAGGGTTCATAATGTTAAAAGTGGAGACAAAACCCTAATATCAAAGGAAACCCTAAAATTGGAATAGAAATCCTAAGGAATAAGATGAAATTGGATAAGTTTTGATAAAAGGAACCTTGTACTTTTATTTCAGGATTTCTATTCATCTTTGCTTGCTTGATTGGATTTCCCTACATATTTAATTCTATCTTGAAATCTGCAATCAAAGGTATGTGGTTACGTTTATGAATAACCGCATTAGTTTCACGATGATTCTCAGAGATTTAATCGGTTGTTTGAAATAAACTGCTTGGATGACTTTTATTTCCTGCAACTATAAAGTGACTATGATTATCACTATTAATGTATATATAACCGGCTTAGATCCGAATCCACCTCTGTGGCTTGTAAAGGCTAAAAAGGGGTAACCTATAGTAAAGTCTAGGTTATCATGAGTTAGAAATTTGGCTACCCACGTGTAGTGCCATGAGACTCTTTAGCATGCCATGAGTTAAAGAGTGGGCTATCTAAGGGTAGTGCTATGTGACTCAACCCCAGAAACTGGTTCACCTATGGGTGGGACCATGAGGGGTTTAATGGGGATCTACTATAAGGAAAGTAGTATCCAGGTCCACTATAGGGACAGCGTAGGGGATAGGGTATGCATGGATCGTGCAATTATATTTAAAACGTAAAATTATTTGTTAAATAGTAATTGGCTGCAATACATTGTTATGAATAATTGCATGATTATTGTTTTCCCCCACATACCAGCTTTGTGCTGACCAACATTTTAGCTACAAAAACCAAAAGGACAAATAGTAAAATGTCATATTGTGAAATACATGAATTAAAGTTCAAGGAGGATTAGTTAGAGTAGAACTCATATGTGGATAAAAGTGTAGAAATCCATTTTTTTTCAAAGGTATGCAAAATTTTATTTATTACAACTTTTCAATATAGTCTGGTAGAATTTAATAATTGTTATTGATTAATTGTCGAACCTTGATCTAGAAATTAGAATAACGGCTCTGACCTCCTGGTCTCCCTTAATTGGGGGTTACCGAAAGGCGGGGTCGTTACAAATTCCTTCTCACCATCCCTCACCTACGCACCATGGAACCCATGTTTCAATGGTAAAAATTGCTATCGATGAGAGGTCACATGCTTTCTTGCTCTATTATTTTAATTTGTCTTCAAATTTACAAGGACATGGTATGAGTGATTTTTCTATTATCTAATTAGACATATTTTCCAATTTACAAGGTCACATGTTAGATCCCATTCCTACAAAATATGCATAGATATATCAAAAGTGTTTTGACTTATCCAATACTACATATTTATTAAGTTTATTACATACCTAAATTATTCATTAAAACAACGGCCTATTTAAAAAGCATGACAAAACATGTATGTATCCTCGTACTATTACCTAAGATGTATTTCATTCAAGGTAAATGACATGTTTTTTTGTACATGTACTGATCCATATAGATTTATGTTCCTTTGTTTTTGTATATAGTGTTGTGAGCATGTGAGGTTGTAAATGTGGACACAATGATAGCACATATATTTTAGCTTCATTATTTAACATATGTGGTTCTTCACTACTTATATATCATTGTAATGAATACTCAATGAAGCCACTGTAGGTTTTCCATTTCTTGAAGTAAATAATCCTTAATATAAAGCAGTAGTTATGACAGTCATATGCTAGCTTGATCCATCTACCTTATATTTTAACCTCTTTCTTCCATTCATGGGTTTTGAACATTAAATAGTGTATGAAAAACACATTATTTATAAGACATGATGATGACGATCATATGATGTCATTATTCAAAATATGTACTAACAAGCTAAACATCAACCCAAAAATTAATTACCCTGAAATTTAGCTTCTAAGACATCATATTAAATGCACTTGAAGTTATTAATATAATAATTTTAATGTTGACGATGCAAAACTCCCCACAAATTTCCTATTTAGTTTCCATTAGAATATTGGGTTGAGATGGTGTTGTGATTTTCTTATCCAATCATTGTAGTCACATTTTCTTGATTATGAGACATATAATTATGATTTACATGGTCCTTTAATATTATTATCATATGAATACAAAATATTTGAATATAGCTTTATTCAATTCTTGTCACTTTATTCCCCAAAGTTTTCATAGTGTGAACTTTAAAATCTACTCCCTACTTATCTCTCATTTGTCTTCTAATTCTTCCCTACATCTATTCTTTTTCCTAGGTGTCACCCTCCCCCTCTATCTCTTGTGTTGCCTATATGTTAGCTAGTGGATTTCACTTCTTTAGAGAATGCTATCCAAAGTGCATAGAGGATGGAGGAAGATATTCAACATCGTCTCTGGACATAGGTAAGTGGATGGAAACCATGTCAAGGCAACTAAAAAACACCATTAGTACATGGCAAGGAGTCATTGGTCCCACTCCCACTTAAGTGCTGGCTCACACTTAAAAGAAGGGGATTGAAGCAATCCATAGGCACATATTTGTGTAGTTCTGAATCAAAGACAATCCTAGTTAGAGCTTGGTGTTTCCAAATTGACCTTTAAATTTAGGTACACATTGACACATGTATTTTAGGCTCTATTTTATCATGAATTTCCCTAATTTTTATCATTTAGGATTTCAGTTCCTATTTTTTTATTACTTACGAGTCAAGTAACTATGTCATATATAAGCTAGCCTTAGGGCTTATGTCTGGGTAGTTGAATTTGAAGATTATTTTAATTTGTGGTTTGCAAATTTATTCATCTCTTATTCTCCCATAACAGTGCTGAATAACCCTCCCAATTAGAATGAGGGAGAAGATTTGGCTAAGGGAGTGTCTACAGTACAATTCAAATGGGATCTTTATAATGTGTATATCAGAACAAAGGGCATTAGAAATATCATTACATTATGTAGATAGATCCTTTTGGAGTTTATTTATGTTATTGATAAATCTTATCATTTTTTTGTGCTTCTCTTTTTTTTGTTTCTTGTCACACTCTAAAAGGCTTGCCTCTAAGAAAGTGCAATGGAATGTATTTGCCTCAGTATGATTGTGGTGCCTACTTCCACTCTTGTCACTCAGGTCCATAGTGGTATTAAAATATCCCATTGCTGTCCAAGAATCAGTGAAGAGTTTGCAAATATCTATAACATGTTTACAAAGTTGTTCCCTTGCACAAATTTGAGGGTTGACACATATAAGTGTGATGTACCATTCATTATTCACTCTATAAGATATGAAGTGTATGCGACTACTTATCACTTCCACCACACTTGGTCTGCATCTGAGCATATCCAAATTCCTTATGCAAACCCCTAGACGTCAACCCTATGGGAATTATGGAAGCCTAGTTTCTTGATAATATTAGTCACTGAATAAGCACTGACCCTGGGCTCTAGAATGGTTGTAATCTTGGGTTTATGACTTGCTAAGATCTCTTTGAGGGCATGCCATATACCATCATGGTCTATCCCTTAGGAATTCCAACATAGTAAATTTATCATTAACAAGCATGTGGTGTGCATGAACAAGTCAAGCAGACTGCTATTGGTTTCTACCTCTTGTTAACCTCTTCTTTGACATTAACCTCTCTTGGGGTTTCTTTAGTATTTTGGGGGTTTAGCCTTAGGATTTTCTGCTTGAGCTCATAAGGTGGCTTAATTTTAGGCACCTTCATTTTAGATCTACTCCCTTTCAATTTACTTCTATGAGGGAGGGGTTGATGGTTGATGAGGCTTGCCTTCTCTACTCTTATGGTTCCAATCTAATCAGGTAGTGGTCTGGATTCTTCTCCGTTCACCATATGGTTGTCTGCATCTATAGAGTATTCTTTTTTTGCCTTTGATTCATTGTTCTCCAAGCTCACTTCAATCCTCTTATTGGATTCAATGGCTTCCTTGGTTCCCTCATTGTCTTCTATAATAATGACAATATCTAGTTTATCTTGTTTCATTGTATGGATTACCTCATCGACCGCTGAATATATCCAAGACTTTGTGTAACACCCGGGCCCACTTCCCTAGGCTATAGTAGAGTTTAAGGAATGATGACTGGACCCACATACCACCTCTAGCCTTAACTGTGCACTTTGTCCACACTCATGCGCAAGTTGGGGTAAACTTCCTGACTGGTCACCCATCCTAGTACTACTCCAAGCTGAGCACGCTTAACTATGGAGTTCTTTAGCGATGGGCTCCTAGAAAAGGAGGTGCACCTTGGTGATATTGGTAGTCCAATCATTCCTTATAATATCTTTTTATCCGAGGCCTCAAATCCTAGGACGTTACAATCTCCCCCACTTAGAATCTTGATGTCCTCATCAAGGCTCAACTATATGGCCTCATAATATCACCCCATTTCAATGCAGACCCAGAATGGCCAATAGACACCCAACTCCCAATCACGGAATACCAGTGCAAGGGTGGCTATGTCAACCATGGACAACCCTTTCCAACATGCCAGGACCGCACGGCTCAAGACTGGCATGCCACATGTCCAATTGGGCCCCACCTACTGGAGGGGTTATGGCTCTGATACCATTTGTAACGGCCAGAGCCCACTTCCCTAGGCTCTAGTAGAGTTTAAGGAATGACGACTGGCCCCACATACCACCACTAGCCTTAACTGCACACTTTATCCACACTCATGCGCAAGCCGGGGTCAACTTTCTGACTGGTCACCCATCCTAGTACTACTCCAAGCTGAGCACACTTAACTATGGAGTTCTTTAGTGATGGGATTCCGAAAAAGGACGTGCACCTTGGTGATATGGGTAGTCCAATCATTTCTTATAAGATATTTTTATCTGAGGCCTCAAATCCTAGGACGTTACAATCTCCCCCACTTAGACTCTTGACGTCGTCAAGGCTCAACTATATGGCCTCATAATATCACCCCATTTCAATGCAGACCCAGAATGGCCCATGGACACCCAACTCCGGATCACAAAATACCAGCGCAAGGGTGGCTACGTTAACCATGGACAACCCTTTCCAACATGCCTGGACCACACGACTCAAGATTAGCATGCCACATGCCCAATTGGGCCCCACCTACTGGAGGGGTTATGGCTCTGATACCATTTGTAACGGTCGGGCCCCACTTCCCTAGGCTCTAGTAGAGTTTAAGGAATGATGACTGGCCCCACATACCACCACTAGCCTTAACTGCACACTTTATCCACACTCATGTGCAAGCTGGGGTCAACTTCCTGACTGGTCACCCATCCTAGTACTACTCCAAGCTGAGCACGCTTAACTATGGAGTTCTTTAGTGATGGGCTCCTAGAAAAGGAGGTGCACCTTGATGATATGGGTAGTCCAATCATTCCTTTTAAGATCATTTTATCCGAGGCCTCAATTTGGGACGTTACAATCTCCCCCACTTAGACTCTTGACATCCTCGTCAAGGCTCATAATATTTCTCCATTTCAGTGCAGACCCAACATGGCCCATGGACACCCAACTCTCGATCATGGAATACTAATGTAAGGGTGGCTACATCACCATGGATAGCCCTTTTCTACATGCCTGGACCGCACGACTCAAGACTGGCATTCCACATGCCCATGTGGGCCCCACCTACTGAAGGAGAATCGGCTCTAATACCATTTGTACCACCCGAGCCCACTACCCTAGGATCTAGTAGAGTTTTAAAAATGATGACTGACCCCACATACCACCACTAGCCTTAATTGCACACTTTGTCCACACTCATACGCAAGATGGGGTCAACTTACCGACTGGTCACCCATCCTAATACTACTCTAAGCTGAGCACACTTAACTATGAAGTTCTTTAGTGATGGGCTCCCTAAAAAGGAGGTGCACCTTGGTGATATGGGTAGTCCAATCATTCCTTATAAGATCTTTTTATCCGAGGCCTCAAATTATAGGACGTTACAATTGTAACGTCCCATGATTTGAGGCCTCAGATATAATGATCTTATAAGGAATGATTGGACTACCCATATCACCAAGGGCACCTCCTTTTCAGGGAGCCCATCACTAAAGAACTCCAAAGTTAAGCGTGCTCGGCTTGGAGTAGTACTAGGATGGGTGACCAGTAGGGAAATTGATCCCGACTTGCACGTTAGTGTGGACAAAGTGTGCAATTAAGGCTAGTGGTGGTTTGTGGGGCCAGTCATCATTTCTGAAACTCTACTAGAGCCTTGGGCAGTGGGCCCAGGCGTTACAAATGGTATCAGAGCCATAACCCCTCCAGTAGGTGGGGCCCACATGGGCATGTGACATGCCAGTCTTGAGCCGTGCGGTCCAGGCATGTAGGAAAGGGTTGTCCATGGTTGCCGTAGCCACCCTTGCGCTGGTATTCCGTGATCGGGAGCTGGGTGTCCATGGGCCATTCTGAGTCTGCACTAAAATGGGGTGATGTTATGAGGCCTTATAGTTGAGCCTTGATGAGGACGTTTAGAGTCTAAGTGGGGGAGATTGTAACGTCCTAAGATTTGAGGCCTTGGATATAATGATCTTATAAGGAATGATTGGACTACCCATATCACCAAGGCACACCTCTTTTTCAGGGAGCCCATCACTAAAGAACTCCAAAGTTAAGCGTGCTCTGCTTGGAGTAGTACTAGGATGGGTGACTAGTCGGGAAATTGATCCCGACTTACGTGTCAGTGTGGACAAAGTGCGCAGTTAAGGCTAGTGGTGGTTTGTGGGGTCAGTCGTCATTCTTGAAACTCTACTAGAGCCTTGGGCAGTGGGCCCGAGCGTTACACTTTGTATATACAATACTTTGTGATTGTTTCATGTATTATTTGCTTTCATTGTCTTTGCATTCTCATTATGATTCTCCATGGTGGTGTTCATAATATCTTTAATGACTACCCTTTTCTTATCCGCAATATTGATATTTCTTTTCTCCTTCCAACTTTTTCTTTGTTGGCTCCATTTCCACTTGTTTTGGCTCTCACTTGGTTATCCTTTGTGTTGTTGGTTTGATTGTCTGATAACTCCTCATTCTCTAGGTTAGGAAATGTATTCCCAGTTTCTGATATGTCAGACAATTTCTCAGTTTGCCTAACCTACTATGTCAGGCATCTATGTTTACTTACTCTCTCTCTCTTTGTTGTTGCCAATCGTCCTCACATATAGGCTCCTCCCCATTGTTGTGTATGCCTTTAGCCCATGTCTCCTACCGAGAGTGAGCTTCTTGTTTCACTCTAGGATCTCGACACTATGCCCTACCTTGCCATACGATGTGCATGTGTGCGGTGCTACCTCATACTCCACTTTGTACTCTATATCGTTAAATAAGTTTGATACTATTCGTCATCATCATGAGACTGCTATCTTCTCCAAGTAATCTGATTACTACAATGTAAATCCAGGTTCTAACAAGGCTTTCATCTACTTCAGAGTTGATAATATGACTGAGCTCTCATCGACTATTCACAATTTAATGGCAGTGTGATCAAGATGATCTTCAAAAAGCCGATCTAAGAAAAAATATTATGTTTCCCTGATTGTTGTGTGAGGCATATCCTCCTATAGTGGAGTTGTAGGATTTCTTATTCCCCTTCACTTGTTCTTCTGTTACGATATTATCCCCTTGTTCAATTTCGGCAAGGATTTTCGTTTTCTTCTCCCCATGTCCTCCAAAATGATCAGCCCCGTCGCCTTCATTGATGATTTCCATCTCCTCTTCATTGTCTCCTCGACATGAACCCCTCATGCTGGCATACTAAAAGTCTATGTCGAGCAGCCAGTTTGCCACACCGGGTATCCAATAGTGATCACTGAAATAAGATATGTAAATAAAGGATATCAAAACACAGGTCAAAGATCATCCATTACTGGATCAGGTTATCCACAAGAGCACCCAATTACAATATACATGATTTACGATATCAAAAGCTACATATTTGACACATTTGAAACATGGGTTTGAACATGGAATTAAATGACAATTCAGTACCAAGAATTGTACTGAATATAAGGTTTTCGATAAGGACACAATTATATGAATAATATATTGATGTTCTAATACAAATAGAAGCCACACTTAGTAACAATATGTGACATTGAAAGTCACATATCAGGTCAGTTGTAGTAGTAACAACTCTCAACACAAACACCCTACCAGTTATAGTGGTCAAGTCAACACCATTCATTTATAGAGGTCATATAGTGTATGGTTTGTGGATTGCATGTGGTCTAAAATGACATATATGTGGTGCTACTTTCATTGTATCAAAAATTTGTAATAGTGATGGCATGCCTAATCATCATGCATTGCTTTTGGGCATCAAAAATGACAAGGTTCTAGTTTCAATGTTTGAACATTACTTTCACTTTCATCCAACACTTTATTGCATTAGTGCATTAGAAAAGAAATAGATGTGGTGCTACTTTTAAAGACCGAAACTATCTAGAACACTGATCTCAGGTCTATCTAGTGTGTGTGCCACTGTAAAGAAGTTGTTGATATATCTCCAACAAATTAAAATGTGCATGAGGTATCCCATGTATTCAAACATAAATCTAAAATGAAATTCAGTAAAATTCATTCCATATAAGAAAAAAGAAAATCATGTAGTTGTATGATAAATCTAGTTATTGAATTTTGAACACCCTAGAATTTTTGTCCAAACTTCTCTGGTCCATGTTGTGTTGTTTTACAAATTTCTATTATTGAATTAGGGACACCCATGATAAACTTAGTTATTGAATTTAGGACATCCATGATAAATCCAACAAGTTTGACAAATTTCTATTTGGATTGCTCTTGCTCTTAACTTGTTCACAGTCCTTTTTTAAGGTGTTAAGGTGGGGATGGTTGATCGAGTGGCAATTCATTCTTCATTCAATGATTGATTCATTGATCATGTGGCTTAGGTGATTGAGCATAGCTGAAGATGTGCTTGTTATGAAGAAATATTCATTAATTTATTAGTTAATAGATTATGAAGTTGATAGATCATCCAAGTGGAGTAGTTACTTAGATGAAAACTTATGAAGATTATAGGTTATTAAAATTCAATTCCTGATTCAATGAAAACACAATCCGTAAGCCATAATTGGAGAGAGTAGTTGTGAGTAAATATTGGCAGTGAGTGTCCAAAACTCCGTCAAATATAACACATAGATCACACATTTAGCTAGAAACTAGTTATAGTTGGCCACTTGGGATACCATAGATCATTAATTCACATAGTGATTGACACAAAGATCATTCATTCACACATATTGACAAAGAGATTTGAACATTTACACACTAATAACACAACTGCTCACAATTACTTGATAAACAAACCAAATAACAAATATTATTCTATTCATGGATAATTATATACTAACATTTATATAGTATTAATTATCAATTAACTAAAATTACAACAATAATAAATTTACTTGATAAGTGAGAGAACCGGCTAGTTGGGCTAAAACTGGACCGGTTCGTCGGTTCAACCGGTCGGTTCACTAGTTTGATGCCGGTCAGAATTCATTTTTGACTTTGGGAGCGAACCGACCCAGTCGAGTGACCGGTTCCCGATTCAACCTGCCGGTATGGTTCAGTTCTGATAACCATGCGTGACCCTGTAACAAGACATTCCTCCTATTGAAGGAAGTAGAACAAAAGGAACCTAGGTTCTCCTTATTTTTACAAGTTGAAATCGAAGGAGAGGGGAGGATAAAGGGGGAAAATAGGGAAGTTGATAATAGTCAGGAAAAGGGGGAAGAGGACGTTAACCTCAATGTTTGGAATTTGCCAAATGGACCTTGTGGAGAAAGCTGAAGTCAAATCACACACATGCTCCCCTAGTCAGAAATATTGCTGAATGGGTGTGTTTCTCGGCTGGCTAGATGATGGTTGTTGGTGAGGCGTCCTGCTTAGGTGCATGGGGAGACACCATGGCTTGTGGTGGGTGTATGGCTAGAGTCCCGACAGTTGGCAAGGAACTAGGGGAGAGAGTGTGAGGGAGAGAGCTAGATGGGCAAGGGAGAGAGAGAGTGGGTGTGGGGTGGGTGAGAGATTGGGGGTCAGGGTGGGGTCTATCCTTTATCAGCGTACGACTGACTGGTGAGTGGAGGAGAGATTTTCCTCCCTTGATCTAAACAAGGGCTGATATAAGTGCTAAAAAGTTGATTGTATTGTGGTCAGGATACACTTAAGTGTATTCTGGCCTCTCTCTCTCTCTCTCTCTCTATATATATATATATATATATATATATATATGTGTGTGTGTGTGTGTGTGTGTGTGTGTGTGTTACACACATATTTTCATTCTTATACATATATGTATTGTCTTTCACTTATCTTTTTTATGTTTTAGGGTATCTCAAAACATTCATATGATGGTACTGGTTGGTCGATGCTACAATCCCCTAGATCAATATTTAAAGATTTAGTTATTCAACACATTTTTGTCCGAAGGAAATATACAGAAATACCCTTGTTGTCTTCTTGTATCATATGTTGAGGATAAAATGCTAATAAGTTTCTTAGTACAACGTTCTTGCTCTTTTTGATATAGTAGGCGTAACTATGTGCATACAGGAAGTTCAAGAAGTGATTTCTTAGTCATAAAATATTGATGATGAACTTGCTAGATTATGTATCTTTACATAAGTCCTCACAATGATTCATGTTTTAAAAATATCTATCTAGCATAAATTTTCCAATGATAACCTTCTTTTAACAACTCAATGCTATTTGTTTATTTAAGTTGGATGCACCAATTTTTATGAACTTAGCATGACACTGACTCTAGGAATGCCCAACTTTCTAAACTATAAGATTCATCACATGGCATAAACATGTGTCCTAGTTTAGTTTTTCATAAATCTGTTCATTTAGAAATTGCACATTCATCAACATATATGCCTTATACATATACAATGTGAAATCTATTCTTGTTGTCTTTCTAGTAATTTTAAATTACATAATATTGCCTATGGCTATGGTACAACAACTCTTTTTCTGTATTAGTCTGAGTTATTAGTAAGTTAGCTTTTAAGTCCAACCATTTTATTTTGAATTAGTTTGTGTAGTACTTAATCTAGACCTTATTGTTGCTTGTAGTTAACATGTAGTAAGCAAAGGATTACTGGTATATTAGCTTTCTAACGGTGCTAAGACTTTTGGTTGTAATAGGGGTGGGGGATCATCCTATTATAGTTACATAAATCATTGAGGTGGACAAAAATGTTTTAAACTAGGCGTGTTTGTAATGGTTGTACTTTTTTAGAGGACAACTAGGATGAGGAGCAAATAACTTAGACTCTCAATTTCATGAAAAAAATAGCTAATGATAATTTGATCCATTTGTTTAATCAAGGATTTGTAGATGATTTTTTATTTATGAAAGAAAATGTATGTTTAACTAATAAATATAGTTATTAAGGATATTGTTTGGCTTTTCCTTTCTTTTTTTGTTTTCTTGTTCAGATCCCAATTGTCTCATGTATTAGAATCTTTGAAATGATTTGACAAAACATAGATTGGAAGATACAAGAAGATCATGTGGACCCATCATGTATAACATTATCTATGCTATGATTATCACATTTTAAATGCTTTTACCAACAGGAACACACTTTTTTGTTGGTTTCGAGAAGTACAACAATTTAGGCACCTGAACTTGTAATTATTTTGTTTAAAAATTAATTGGTTGTCTTTCTCAATGAATTCGAATGTCTATAACCTAACGCACGATGACATATTTATATGTGGTAGTAATATCTATTTTTGGCATGTTCTAATTTTTTAGTAAAATATTGATTTTGAAAGGTTCATCAATTGTGAAGTGGTCAGATCTTCGTGTCGAGTAGTAGCTCCAAAACTACAACTGAGCTATTACAGAATGGTCAGATCTACGTCAGTGATGCCAACAAAGGGAGCAACAATTGTACATGACAATAAAGCTAAACATGCTTTGGTGAAGATTATGAACTGATTTAATAATGTCATGCTCCTCGAAGAGTTTATTATTTGTATTAGTCGTCCATATACTATTGACTATCATTTTGTCGTGTAGTAATCTTTGAAGTGTCGATGAACCCATTTCCATAGTCATTTGTAAACATAGTCAATGTAGTATTACATTTCGAATGATATTTGAGTTTTCCTAATGGGGACAGGATGAAAAAAGTCCCCACATTACTCCAAACAAAAAGAAGTGTATTACATCTTGTCTTCTTTATTATGAAATACATTGGATCACTTTGTATAATTAATGCTTTTCTATACTTTAAAATTGTGTAATTTATCAGCTAAACTTTCAAATTTTATCCACACTTTTCTGAGTGGGTGGTTGTTTCCCGCCAAATAAAGAGTAAAGACAAATAAGATTTGTTTTCACGTAAATAAGTGTGAATGATCTGTTTTCACCCAAAAAGTTGTGGTAACTATTTAACACAAAAAAGAGTGGATATGTTTCCACATTAACTTTTGCCACACTTTTATGTAGCGTGGATATTATATTTTCCCACGCTTTCCAGTGTGGAAAACCCCCAAATTTTGCGTGGAAAAATTCCTATATTTTTGTAGTACTTTGCAATCTCGATCTCCCACTACATTATGCCAATGATCCTGGGACTAAGTTTTTTTGAAAGAAAAGTGGATGTCATATGTGAATTTGGTGAACTAGATCCAATTGTCCCATCTTGTTATGTAACCCTGATGTAACATACCAGATCTTAGACCCTACCCTGGAAGTTTGACCTTTTGGGTTTGACCAAACAAGGTTGAGGTTAGAATGACCTTAATAATCTAATACATGAATAATGTAATCTAATATGCCACATAATTCATTTGGATGATAAAGGACTTAATTGGTTAAGTAATATAGCTAATGGGCCACTAATGGGCCATATGACATATCTCATAAAAAGAAATTCTGAAAGTGAAATCTAAGTTTAAAATCATGTTCCTTGGGTCCCAATTACCTTGGGAGTCAAGTTTCACATTATTCACCTAATAATAATTTATTTAACTCAAATTAGAAAAGAAGATGTGAGTTTTCCCTAAAAATATCAAATAAAATAATGTATGACTCCAACAGAGGAAAATAATCTTACATTCGTAATCTACATAATAAATATAGCCTTTGGGTAAATTTTCATCCAATTTGGAGAAAGTTTGCTTAAAAGGTGAAATTAGGAGAGAGAAAGTATGTAGAACCTTCAAAATATTAAATAAATGTTCAAACAACTCCAATATGTAAAATTGATGGAAAAATCGTATCCAACACATTAAATATGACTTGTGGGTCAAGTTTCATCAAAATTGGATAATCCTAATTCCATCAATGAAGGAGGAAAGAGAAAATGAGATTTGATTTATTTAACACATTAAAAGTTTCCAAATGGCAAAACTAAGTGCATAATTGGAATCTACATGCCTTAATTGGCCTCTGTGCCAAATTTCATTAAATTTGGGTAATGTTTGGACCCTCTTTTGAAGAAAGAGAAAAAGGTAAATAATTTATATATCACTTTAATCAAAATCATTGTCTGAGTATAGTTTCTGACTTTTATTCTATCACACACCTATTTGAGTTATGTTTTCTGTAGCGATCAATCTCGGCCCCTCGTTCTTGATCGGATGGCTGGGGACTTATCTCCTACCTCGGGTAGGAGTGCCCACCTGTGAACAGTACGCCAGGATGGAGGCCCAATTGATCGTGGATTTCTCTCTTCTTGGCTCTTCTTGACTTCTGATTTCTTCTCCCTCTCTTTCCTCACCCTCTTGTGAACCCAATGGGTATAAATACCCTATGGCTCCTCATATTTCTCACTCAAATATGCACTCGCTGCCCCTATCCTTTGTTCGCGCCCCTGCTTTTCACTTTGTGGCCATCTCCTCGCTGTCTTTGGCCATCAGACCATGAAGGGTCGGTCTCCTGATCTCCACTGAGGTCCCATCTATGAATCACATGCTTTAGTTTGGCTACTTTGGACTATGGCTATGTCCCCCCTACTCCATCCTTCACCGGTAGCTGTTCTGAGTCCATGTCGAAGCGACGACCATCAGAATCGATGTAGAGGACTCGGTATGCTCCATTTTTCCCTCGTGAAGCCTCTTCTATGTTCGATTGGTTCATCGAGACAAGTACTACATTTTCCCCTCTTGAGTTTGGTGTCTGTTGTTTGATGATCACAGAGGTGGTTTTCCCCGCATCTGACCACCACCCAGCTCGAGTCTCGGGTGATTGAGTTCGGTTTGACCTCAAGAGATCGACCGAGGGTTTAGTTTTGTAGGATCTACTGTGGTGGTGAGAATATGACTTCGAATCAAACCTGTAGAGTCCCATTTAATTTTGTTCTTGCGAAGAAGATGACACCTGAATGTTTTACCTTTTTACCCTCGCTCTCCTTGTATACTTTGATTCTCGCATGTGGGTACTTTCATAATTTTGCTCCCTATTTTATTTCTTTTTGGTGTGAGTCTCATTGCCTTTGACTGCCGCCATGTGGGCTTGACCCCTAACTTGGAAGTTTGTTACCGGGCCAAGTCAGGCGGCCCCTCTCTCGCTTATTTGATGTTTCCTCGAATTTTGATTGGTTAAGATTTCCAAAATACACAACTAATTATCTGTATGGCCAAAAATTACAAATAAATACTCGTTGGAATTAGAAAAATAAGACCTATCTAATGGTACATGCTTTGATAACTAAATCTAAGGATTAATAAATAGGTGTTTTCAATGGATGTGATTAATGATGAATTAACTTGGAAAAATTATAACTAATTAATTATAAATCAGAAAAATATAATAAAATATGTTTTGGAATCCTAATGATATATAGTAAAAAGTGGCATGGTTTTTATAACCTAATTCACATGAAGATAAAAAGGTGGTTTTAGGGTTTATGAAATCTATGTAAATCTAACCCTAATTCCACACATGTGCTTAATAGGTTCTTTGGATGCCTAGGCTTGGATCTAGATGTGACGTTGGACTTTAAACTCTGAAGTTGAGGTATGTTGTATCCCCTATTCATCCATGTTGAGCAATTCACCTATCTTATCTTTCTTTTGACTTTAGCCTACACATATGTCTATTCTCTTGATATCATGGTTCATGTGAACTATCCTACTTGTTATGGACTTGGATATTCTCTTGATATCTTTTTTTGTATGCGTTAGTGCATGTTGGACTTGTGATATTATATGCCCACTGTGATGTGGAAGTTTACTTGGTGATATATGCCCACTTTGAAGTGGATTTGTTTATATGTTTGAGTTGTCCATTGTGTGATGGCAACATTGTTTATTCTGACTATACTTTCTACTCGCCTCTACATTAAACATGCTATGTGATTCAGTAGCACTAGAGTAGTGTAATTGCATTGGTTTTGTTTATAGAAGATGTGATTTTTCCTTCTCTTTTGGGATGGCAAGGAACCTCATACCCAAGGTAAGATGTGTGATTCTTCACTACTACAGAACCTACCTTTAGTGTCGGTTGTTTAAAGCCTTTAGTGTCGGTTTCTAAGCGACACCTATGTGGGTGACACTAAAAGTTCACCCATTAGGCGTCAGTTCCAAAACCGACGCCCAAACACTTCGCACGCCACCAAAAATGCGTCATCATGGGACTATAGGCGTCGGTTATTAGGTAAGAAACCGACGCCCAAATCATTCGCGCCACAGAAAGGGCGCCATCTTGGGCACTATCAGTGTCAGTTATTTACAAATAACCGACGCTATATATCTTCGCGCCACACGAAATAGACGCCGGTTATTTGTAAAAAACCGACACTATATCATTATGTGTCGGTTATTTACAAATAACCGACGCCTATTGGTTTTTTTTTACATCAGTCTGCAGACCTGCTGTGGCTGGTCGCAGGATGAGAAACCTGTTCAGTTCAGTTATGAACTGCAGGTTTTACGACATCCATTGATATTAGCCGACAACAGGCCGCAAACCTGCAAAATTAACAATAAAAAAGTAGCACATGCATTTAGCAATGCAACCTGCAGTTCCATTTTATTTTCACACATTTATAAACATTCACAAATGCTAGCAATTTGTAGTTCCATTCATTCACATTCACACATGTAGAAACATTCATATAGCAACCATCACTTTCATTCATTTTCACTCAGACACATGTAGAAACATCCAGACATGTAGAAACATTCACACATATATTATAATTCAGAAATTCATTTACAAAGTATCATTGTTTAGTCATTATTCGCTATCAGGATCCCAATTATATTTTAAAGCCCCCACTAATTGTATGGATGTTGCCCATTCTTCTCTTACTTCATTTAATTCTCCCATTGTATAGGGAGCATTAACATTTGGTAAGTCCTTTCCTGTAATGGGGTCAGCTTTAAACACCTGTAAAGAGAATGATGTATATATATAATTAATGAGCTATAAATAAGATTGATATATTTCGATCATATTATCTAATGAGACTATATAATACCTGAGCAATACATTCGATATCCAGTACGACATGTTTGATAATCATGTGCATATATCGCAGGACATAGTATCCACATGCCCATCCGTTGTCTTGTGTAGCACACTATAAATTCAAACATACAAAATATTAAAAAATACAACTAATTAAGCATTGTTCACATAAATAATATATACATATATTGCAGTCGGGAACTTACTTGCACGTTCTTCCAAATTATTGGCTGGTTCTTTTTTGTGGGGACCTTTCCTCCAGCCTTTTTGTACTCCTCAAAACCCCTACATGTTAATGTAACACAGATGATTGCAATTAAATAGTAATGTAATAACATATGTTAACGGATATGAAAAATGAAATATTTCTCACCAAAATATTGCTATTTTCATTATGTGTCCAAATCTTGTATTCAATTTACCCCCCTTAGGATCTAGATAATACACAATGAATGTCTCGGGGGCAATAACCAATAACTCCCAATGCCTACCCCTAGAGGAAAAAAAGTTAAACATTAATAACTCAAAATCCACAATAAAATGTAATTTTCTTAAGTCCAAATTATAATAAGCAAAGTAAACTTACTCTACATTGAATGGATCCATTATCACTGTCTTCTTTTTTACAGAAAAATTTGAAAAAGACTCACAGCAGTATTGTTGAACTGATGTAGGGTCTTTAGCTACTAGACTAATCAAGGATGGAATCAAAAACCCTACATGTTCGAATCCAAAATCTGCACATATGTTGTCTAAGTAGCTGCAAAATATGTATTAATTACACATGCATTAATAAATAAGAAACCAGATCACCAGATCATACACAAGGTATATGGATGTATAAAGAATATCTCACCTTATCCATAGCTCTATCACAGATGTATTTATCCAATCATATCGAAACAACTCCAATATATCTTGTATAAATAGTTTTGTTTCGTATGACTGACCTGTAGAATCTGAATCAGAAGAAACAGTTATAGGGGAGTTTATATCATGTTCCCCTAACCATACTGCCATACCCCTACAGTTAGGACCTAACAGGACAGGTAGGTCCTGTGGAACCCAACTAGGTAATGCAGGAGGTGGAAGTGGAGGCCTAGATGCTGTGGGTGTCTTCTTTTTAACCTGTATATATATAATTTCAGATCAACTGCCAGCATATTCACACACTAACAATTGAACGTAATGTAAATTTACCATACCTTATCAGTAAATAAGACATCCGCTTTTAGCCACAATATCACTCCGCCTAGTGCCTCACCAAGCATTTCACAATCTGGGTGGGCATATGGCAGTGGAAGTTCCAGAAATTGGGGGAATATATGTATCAGGCTCACCCGAATCCAACCAGCTGGTACTGGAGACCCGTGACACGTTTCCCCTGGTAAGGATGGGTAAGCCGACGCCTCTGCCACGACATATTCTTTACTTTTTAGACGGCATGGCTTCAACCCCTACAAATTTTTGTGTAAAGAATGTTATATACATATATACATATCATCTTTTTTTGAAACGACTACAATTTCATATATACGTATCATCTTGAATTAAAAAACTAGTTACTATGTCATAAAAATACTTACAGTGGATGTGCTAGGTGGTGGTTCTAAAGGATTACTCCCAACCTCTGCAGTAGGAGTAGGAGTAGAGTCTGCAGTAGGTATTGTCTGGTAAGTGGCAGTCTGAGATGCTTGCCACTTTTTCATTGCTTCTTCGAGTTTCCTGTCAAATAGCTTATCCACCTATACATGGATAAAAGAAACGTCAAATTCTAATTTTTGAATTCTCTTTTACAGTAACATTATAAAGAAAGAATATGTTACCTCTTCTTGTGAAAGTCCCGCTTTTGGGACATGTTTGTGCTGGGATGACCCAAAAAAAGATTTGATGCCCACACCAGCGCCTGCAGCCCTAACACGTCCAGGATGCTTTGGGTTACCCAGAGCAACTGTCAATTCATCCTTTGTTCCCTCAGGGATAAACTTTCCTTGTTTCCTCAGCTCGTGCAGCTCCCGCTAATCGCCAAAACAAAAATTTGTACTTAAGTAAACAACACAAATAATCAATATTCGAATGATTGCTGTAAGAGTTGTATTTTACCATTTTTGCAGCCGCCTCAGCAGTTGCGGCCTTAGTTATTTCTCCCTTCTGATTTTGCCTCCCAGCTATCCAGACATCATGGCGAGGCAGAGGTGTGCTACCTATGGTAGAGGACTCCTGAGTAGCAGCAGACTGAGCAGTAGTAGCCTCAGCCTATAGTCTTTGGCGAACGCATGCATACCCCTTTGGACCCATTCTGTGGTCATGCACATTCAGTGCATGCCTTGATCTTTGTGCCTCACTGAGGGCCTAGTTAGTATGCAAATTAATGATTTGGTTAGTAATACTAAATGTTAATCTTGAATAAGTGAATACAACATATATTAATTAATGAGATTGAGACTGATGCCTAATACCTTAAATTCATCAGTTGGTCTTGAAGCGACAAACGCGTCCCATTCTTCTTTGTCCAGGAAGTTCCACTATTCAGTGGCTGTCTTCTTCCTCTTGTCGGCTTCTTTTATGTATTCTCTGGTGAGATTTGTCCTATAGTTCCTTAGGACTCTCCCACAGCGTTGCATCATGCATTTACGATGCAGCTTTTCATCCAATTCAAATATACTCTGCAAAATAGAATTGCTATTAACTACTATCCAAAAATTTAGTAATCTACAAAATAGAATTGCAAATTAATAATAACTCACACATAAATCCCTCCATATTAAAATTTTCTTCTCCTTAGAAACTTTATGCCAAGAATCTAAGAGACAACCGCAATGGCTACGAGTAACAAACCAAAGATATGAAATAAATGAATTGCGATTCACACCACATGCATTTCCTGCATTATCGAAATCCACAACAAGTTTGGGTCCATTGCCCTTTTGCACAATTAACTTCTTCATCATAGTGATGCCCCTTCTCTTGTCAACTTTTTGGTGTTGTTGATCAAGTGCCTCAAGTGCTTCAGATGGTACCTGTGCATCATCAACCTAAAATTTGACAAAATAATTCACATTTACAAGATATAACTATAAATGGACATATAGATATAAATATATGATATATTTTTGAAACTTACATTATGAGGCGGCGCATTGATGTCCTCACCCTCACGGTAGTCATCAGCACGATCATCAGGAGAATGGTCAGCCATCTGCAAATTCACATTCAAATTGTAAAGTTCGCATTGTAAAGTAGTAATTCAAAGTGTAAATCTCACATTGTAAAGTTCACATTATTACAACAAAGTATATATCACAACAAAATTGTAAAGCTCTATGATCAAAGAGAAAACAAGTATATATTACAACAAGATTACGGTCTAGGGTTAACAAATACATGTGATGTCATTCTTATATATAATAAATGTACATGTACCACCTATCCCATCCTTGAACACCTAATCTCACTAGTAAGTGTATAATGTGTATTGGGTTTTCAAGAAAATTTCAGCAGCATTTCCCCATTGTTCTCCAAGTACATATGTACTTAGAGAACAAACGGGGAAATGCTGCCGAAATTTTCTTGAAAACCCAATACACATTATACACTTACATCCTAAGCGAGATTAGGTGTTCAAGAACAGTCCCAAACTGGGGACTATCCAAGATTTACTCCTAATGAGTAAATCTTGGACGGGTTTCTAGGCCAACAAATACATGTGTTGTCATTCTTATATATAATAAATGTGTACCACCTATCCCATTCTTGACCACCTAATCTCACTAGTAAGTGTATAATGTGTATTGGGTTTTCGAGAAAATTTCGGCAGCACTTCCCTGCTGTTCTCTAAGTACATATGTACTTAGAGAACAAACGGGGAAATGCTACTGAAATTTTCTCAAAAACCCAATACACATTATACACTTACATCCTAAGTGAGATTAGGTGTTCAAGAACAGTCCCAAACTGGGGACTATCCAAGATTTACTCCTAATGAGTAAATCTTGGACGGGTTTCTAGGCCAACAAATACGTGTTCTGTCATTCTTATACCTACAATCCTAGTTTCATCATTCATATCCTAGTTCTTCAAGTTAGGTGATTAACATTGTCAATATACTCAAAAAGGAAACAAGTTACCAATTTCATAGTTAGGATGGTAGAGATACCCTAAGATCTAGAGATACCCTAAGATCTAGGCAATTTAGGGAAAAGTTCATCATTTACATTCCAAGCATGTCACATGTGTGCATTACAGTTCATCATTAAGCAAGAAGGGTGATTAGGATTCTCAATATACTCAACAATGAAACAAGTTAAACATGTGTGCATTACAGTTCATCATTTACATTCCAAGCATGTCACATGTGTGCATTATAGTTCATCATCAAGATATCTATAACTTACTTAAACATTCAATTATGAAGTAAATATACACTTAATTCAGAATAGCATGACGCACAAAGTTGCAGTCAACATCATTATGCTTTGTTCTATCATGGACTATCAGATTGGTATAGCACATATGTATCAATACATAATTAAATAAACACAATCAGTAAATAACTTTAAAAAAATCCACTAGCTTGGTGAAATCAGTACATAAATAAACATAATTAGAATATTTTTCATGGCTTTTGGGGTGACTTGGTGAAATCAGTGCATGTTTTGGGCATCCAGTAGATGAATCCAAACCCCAGCAGCATCCTAAACGTGCCCTGGCGCCGCCCAAGCATCCGCCCAGAGGCCTAGCTAGGCAGGGCACCTGGGCTTGGGACCCTAGGCGTGCCCTGGCACCTGCTTAGGTGCCGCCTGGGTGAGTTCCAGGTCGGCGGCGGCAGAGAAAAGCAAGGCATAGGAGAAAAGGGGGTGAAGCTTTTGTGGGTTACCTTGCAGGAAGCTGGCGGAGGAGAAAAGTTGCTTCTACCGGCGGGGGCGGCGGTGACGAGGAGAGCACTGTAGCTGCTTCTACCAGCGGCGGCGAGGGCGTCGAGGAGACCAGCAACCGGCGGCACAGCAACCGGCGGAGACGGCGACGACGGTGACGGCAGCGACGGCGACGGCGGCGAGTGACGTGCGACGGCGGGAGCAATCGGGGGAAATCGCCAGACCCTAGCGCACGACAATGAAACAGAGACAATGGGGAAAAGTTCTGTTCGCGGGGCTATTAAGTTGACAATATGTGTCGGTTATTTAAAAAAACTGACAACTAAACCAACAGTGTCGGCTCTTTGACAAAAACCGACAACTATACTACTTAATATTCGTCGGTTTATAAATAAAAGACAACCGACAACTATTCCTGTCTCGCGCATACCCTTTAGTTGTCGGTTATTTATTAAAAAACCGATGACATATGTCTAATTTTGAAGGTAATTTTTTCGCTGGAATTTTGGTTTTGGCGGTTGATTTTAAATGTCGGTTGTTTATTAAATAACCGACACTTATTGAAAGCGGTACCCGTGTCTGGTCGACCTTCACATATTCGATGTCGGTTTATGTTAACAACCGACATAGTAGGTTTTATGTGTCGGTTTTGTATACAACCGACACCTTGAAAACCGACTTTATAAGCCATTTCTGTAGTAGTGCTTGGCCCATATTTTATATATATATTTGGGAGATTGGTAGTATTCCTTTCTCTGTCAGGTTTCAACTTTATGAGGGTTGGCCTCAAATTGTGTTTATATTGTTCTAGGTCTATGCTTATCTCACATGCATGTAGGTTGATGATATTTATGATGGGTTATGTGCCCAAAAATTTTGATGGGTTATGTGCCCAAAATCTTGATATGTGCTTTTGTGGCACTACTTTATTGTTTTGATTATGGCAAGTATCTTCTTCTATGATGATGATGATTCTTTTCTTTTATGCTTGATTGGGTAGTACTTATCTCTTACATGGGAAGCCTTTTATTTTGATGTCCCTTATTCTTTATAAATTGCTCAATTTGCTTTTTAGTATGCACATACCAACTTTTGTTGATGTCTCATATTGTTTTTATTTGCTGGGGTATGTTTCCAACCCTAGGTGGAGGACTTGGATGATAAGACGTGATGACCTGGACTTAGATAGAAAAGTTAAAGCTTGGAGACAATCTTGAGGTGGTTTAGATTTCCTCTACTTGGGTCCTTGTGATGTAAGTTTGAAACCCTTTGTTTTATAATTGAATATAGTCATGTTTTTATTCCGCTGCTATACTTTGGTCTTCTGATTACCATTATTTAAAGAACTAAAAATTTTACACCCACTCCATCATACCTTTTGAGTGTGTTTGGACTGGAGGTTCTATTCTTCAAATTTTTAGTAGAGAGGTGTTTTTGCTTCTTTGCAACATGGTATCAGAGCCCATGGTAGTCGGAATCTAAATATTTCAATTTTGTCTCCTCATTAGAACCCTTGACTTTGATAGTTACCTCTAAGTGATATGTTGACCCTAGATTTGATCAATGGTGATCTTCTTATGCAAAAAGGTTTGGTTTGAGGATGAGATTAGGTTATGAAAAGGTAGTTGGATAAGGTGGACTAGTTATGGAAATATTGTGACTTGGTTTCTCGCTTTGATTTTGGGCCCTAAATTTCAGTTTTCAATCACAAAGGTTTTTCATAACAAATTATTTTCCATATAATACTATATGTACAAAACAAAATGTTTTCTCTGGATTTTCCAAAGTTCTTTTGAACTAAGTCACAATGAAGAGAAACTATAGTTTAAGTAGAATCTAACCCTAGTTTTATGACTAGAAATGATATAATGGTGTAGTTGACCTACCCTATTACTTTTGGATGTTCATGTAGGGTTGATAGGTTAGAGACACAAGGACCTAAAACTCAACCCTAGATGGTGACTTGATAGTTGGATACATGAGAAACATAAATCTCTAAAACTTTTACGAACTAAGAGATGTGGGTAGCTCTAAAAAGTTGTTTAGTTTGACTTGTTAGGTTGAACCTTTTTAAGGGGTGGAGAGTAATTTATTGTTGATTTTTTGATCTATAGATTTCGAGGATGAAATCCTTTTAAGGGGTGGAGTGTTGTAACATATCATATCTTAGACCCTACCCTAGAAGTTTGACCTTTTGGGTTTGACCAAACAAGGTTGAGGTTAGAATGACCTTAATAATCTAATACATGAATAGTGTAATCTAATATGCCACATAATTCATTTGGATGATAAAGGACTTAATTGGTTAAGTAATATTGCTAATGGGCCACTAATGGGCCATATGACATATCTCATAAAAAGAAATTCCAAAAGTGAAATCTAAGATTAAAATCGTGTTCCTTGGGTCCCAATTACCTTGGGAGTCAAGTTTCACATTATTCACCTAATAATAATTCATTTAACTCAAATTAGAAAAGAAGATGTGAGTTTTCCCTAAAAATATCAAATAAAATAATATATGACTCCAAAAGAGGAAAATAATCTTAGATTCGTAATCTACAAAATAAATATAGCCTTTGGGTGAATTTTCATCCAATTTGGAGAAAGTTTGCTTAAAAGATGAAATCAGGAGAGAGAAAGTGTGTAGAGCCTTCAAAATATTAAATAAATGTTCAAACAACTCCAATATGTAAAATTGATGGAAAAATCATATCCAACACATTAAATATGACTTGTGGGTCAAGTTTCATCAAAATTGGATAATCCTAATTCCATTAATAAAGGAGGAAAGAGAAAATGAGATTTGATTTATTTAACCCATTCAAAGTCTCCAAAGGGAAACATTAAGTGCATAATCAGAATCTACATGCCTTAATTGGCCTCTATGCCAAATTTCACTTAATTTGGGTAATGTTTGGACCCTCTTTTGAAGAAAGAGAAAAAGGTAAATAATTTATATATCACTTTAATCAAAATCATTGTCCGAGTATAGTTTCTGACTTTTATTCTGTCACGTGCCTGTTTGAGTTATGTTTTCTATAGCGATCGATCTCGGCCCCTCATTCTCGATCAGATGGCTGGGGACTTATCTCCTACCTCAGGTAGGAGTGCCCGCATGTGAACAATATGCCAGGCTGGAGTCCCAGTTAATCGTGGATTTCTCTCTTCCTACCTCTTCTCGACTTCCAATTTCTTCTACCTCTCTTTCCTCACCCTCTTGTAAACCCAATGGGTATAAATACCTTGTGGTTCCTCACATTTCTTGCTCAAATCCGTGCTCGCCACTCCTATCCTCTGTTCGCACCCCTACTTTCTGCTTTGAGGCCATCTCCTCACCGTCTCTGGCCATTGGACCATGAAGGGTCGGTCTCCTGATCTCCGCCAAGGTCCCAACTATGAATCACACGCTTTAATTTGGCTGCTTTGGACTCTGGCTATGTCCCCCCCACTCCATCCTTCACCGACAGCTGTTCTGAGTCCATGCCGATGCCCCAACCATCGGGATCGATGTAGAGGACTTGGTATGCTCCCTTTTCCCCTCATGAAGCCTCTTCTATGTTCGATTGGTTCATCACGATAGGTATTACATTTTCCCCTTTTGAGTTTGGTGTCTGTTGTCTAATGAACGCAGAGTTGGTTTTCCCTTCATCTGACCACCACCCAACTCGAGTCTGGGGTGATTGAGTTCAGTTTGACCTCAGGAGATCGACTGAGGGTTTAGTTTTATGGGATCTACTATGGTGGTGAGAATCTAACTTCGAATCGAACCTATAGAGTCCCATTTTCTTTTGTTCTTGCGAAGAAGATGATAGCTGAATGTTTTACCTTTTTACCCTCGATCTCCTTGCATACTTTGATTCTCGTGTGTGGGTACTTTTGTAATTTTGCTGCCTATTTTATTTCTTTTTGGTGCGAGTCTCATTGGTGCGAGTCTCATTGCCTTTGACTGCCGCCATGTGGGCTTGACCCCTGACTTGGTAGTTTGTTACTGGGGCAAGTTAGCCCCCCCTCGCTTATTTGACGTTTCCTCAAATTTTGATCAGTGAGGATTTCCAAAATACATAACTAACTATCTGTATGGCCAAAAATTACAAATAAATACTCATTGGAATCAGAAAAATAAGACCTATCTAATGGTACATGTTTTGACAACTAAATATAAGGATTAATAAGAAGTGTATTCAATGGATGTGATTAATGATGCATTAAATTAGAAAAATCATAACTAATTAATTATAAATAAAAAAATATAATAAAATATGTTTTAGAATCCTAATTATATATACTAAAAAGTGGCATGGTTTTCATAACCTAATTTGCATGAAGATAAAAATGTGGTTTTTAGGGTTTATGAAATCTATGTAAATCTAACCCTAATCCCACATATGTGCTTAATAGGTTCTTTGGATGCCTAGGCTTGGACCTAGATGTGACTTTGGGCTTTGAACTCTGAAGTTGAGGTATGTTGTATCCCCTATTCATCCATGTTGAGCAATTCCCCTATCTTATATTTCTTTTGACTTTAGCCTACACATATGTCTATTCTCTTGATATCATGGTTCGTGTGAACTATCCTACTTGTTATGGACTTAGATATTCTCTTGATATCTTTTTTCATATGCCTTGGTGCATGTTGGACTTGTGATATTATATTCCCACTGTGATGTGGAAGTTTACTTGGTGATATATGTCCACTTTGAAGTGGATTTGTTTATATGTTTGAGTTGTCCATTGTGTGATGGCAACATTGTTTATTCTGACTATACTTTCTACTTGCCTCTACATTAAACATGCTTTGTGATTCAGTAGCACTAGAGTAGTGTAATTGCATTGGTTTTATTTATAGAAGATGTGATTTTTCCTTCTCTTTTGGGATGGCAAGGAACCTCATACCCAAGGTAAGATGTGTAATTCTTCACTACTACAGAACCTACCTTTAGTGTCGGTTGTTTAAAGCCTTTAGTGTCGGTTTCTAAGCGACACCTATGTGGGTGACACTAAAAGTCCACCCATTAGGCGTCAGTTCCAAAACCGACGCCCAAACACTTCGCACGCCACCGAAAATGCGTCATCATGGGACTATAGGCGTCGGTCATCATGGGATGGCAAGAAACCTCATACCCAGGGCAAGATGTGTGATTCTTGGCCCATGTTTTATATATATTTGGGAGATTGATAGTATTCCTTTCTCTATCAGGTTCCAACTTTATGAGGGTTCGCTGCCAATTGTGTTTATATTGTTCTAGGGCTATGCTTATCTCACATGCATGTAGGTTTATGATGTATATGATGGGTTATGTGCCCAAAAATATTGATGGGTTATGTGCCCAAAATCTTGATATGTGCTTTTGTGGCACTACTTTATTGTTTTGATTATGGAAAGTATCTTCTTTTATGATGATGCTAATTCTTTTCTTTTATGCTTGATTGGGTAGTACTTATCTCTTGCATGGGAAGCCTTTTATTTTGATGTCCCTTATTCTTTATAAATTGCTCAATTTGGTTTTTAGTATGCACATGCCAGCTTTTATTGATGTCTCCTATTGTTCTCTTTTGCTGGGGTATGCTTCCAACCCTAGGTGGAGGACTTGGATGATAAGACATGATGACCTAGACTTAGATAGAAAAGTTAAATCTTGGAGACAATCTTGAGGTGGTTTAGATTTCCTCTACATGGATCCTTGTGATGTAAGTTTGTAACCCTTTGTTTTATAATTGAATATAATCATGTTTTTATTCCGCTACTATACTTTGGTCTTCTAATTACCATTATTTAAAGAACTGAAAATTTTACACCCACTCCATAATACCTTTTGAGTGTGTTTGGACTGGAGGTTCTATTCTTCAAATGTTTTAGTAGAGATGTGTTTTCGCTTCTTTACACCTGATTTGTTTAGTAACTCTAATTTATTTAGTAACCTTAACTGAGTACTCCAAATCAAATTATTTTGTATCCTTAATTATTTAGAAAATGAAATTGTTCAGTAATCTTAATTATATAGTAACCAATCATATTTAGTAACCCTATTTGTAACCATGATTATGTAGTAACCATAATTATATAGTTACCCTAATTAATTGGTACATTGAATTTATTTAGTATCCCAAAATTATCTAGTAACCATAACTAATTATAGATTGTAATTATTTATTAACCATAATTTGTTATGTAACCCTGATTTTCTTAGTAACTCTAATTGATTTAGTAACTCCTATTTAGTAACATATAACCAATTTATTTTTTACCTCAATTATTTATAAAATTAGATTATTCATATATTATAGTAACCAACCATATTTAGTAACCCTATTTGTAACCATGATTATGTAGTAATTGTAATTATATAGTTACCCTAATTAGTTGGTATCTTGTATTTATTTAGCATTCCAAAAGTATTAACCATAACTAATTATAAATCACAATTATTTATTAACACTAATTTGTTTAGTAACCCTAATTATTTAGTAACCCTAGATAATTTAGTAACTCTATTTTTAGTAACCCTAACTTAGTACTCCAAAGTGTTACCCTTATTATTTAGAAAATAAAATTATTCGGTAGCCCCAATTATGTAGTACCCGTGCATGTTTAGTAACCTAATTGTAATCCTAAATATGTAGTAACCATAATTATATACTAACCATAATTACTAAGTAACTCTATTTATTTGGTAATCCTAACTTAGTACATCAATTGACCCATCTTATTATGTAACCCTAATAACTTATTCAGTAACTTTTTTTATTTAGTAACACTAATTAATTAGTAACCCTATTTATTTAATAAATGTATTTATCCATTACATATTTTCATATAATTATTGTGTGTTTTAGTTTTAGTTTTTTGTTTGTGTCAACATACTAAAACCATAAGACTCAACTTTGACTGTATTTTAATTTGTGATTCATAGTGTTTTGGAGTGTCTCTACATCATTTGGGATTCTAAGATGGTTTACAAGAACAGGCTTGTAATCAGAATCAAGTTTCTGGTTCATTTCCTAAATAATTACAGCTATTATCCCTAAATAGGGTATGGTTTCTATTTAGTATTCCTTATCCTAAAATACTATCCACATTGACCTAATCGATCAACTTTGTCCATGTTTAGTTCATGCACTTTTTGTCAAATTGATTGGTTGTCTCCACACAACCCACTAGGTTTGTAGTAATTTTAGTTCCCACACCAACTATTTCATTTATAATATGGTGTGGCCAAACTATTTAATTAGCTTATACCTAAACAAGGTATGATTTCTTTTGGTATACCTTATCCTGAACATATTGTCCATGTTCAGTTGATGTAAGAATTCCTTATTATGGCGTTGTGATTGGTTGATGGAACTTGTGTGTGTCCACTTAGGAAAGGTCATTATGGTCTACTTAAATTTTACCAAACTAATTCATGGCTTTGACGCTCAGACCAAATATTACTTGCTCTGAGTTAGTTTAGCATTGTTGTTCAGGCGTCATTAAGTATACATTCCTACTGAATCTCAGTATATATTCCTACTGAATCACATAATAAGAATGGTCACACTCATTTGAATTTCTTTTCCTACTTTGTACTGAGTATCAATGTATATTCCTACTGAATCTTTACTGAATTGATTGCATATTGCTCTACATACTGTTGTTGAGCTTGATTACAAGTTGTCTTGCGTATGGGTTTGATTGTGAAGTATTTGCTACAATGTTGTTTAGCTTGGGATTTTTCTCTACATATCTTGTTGACATATTCTTTTTGTATATTACTATAACATGGTCTGATTGCTCCTATTTATGCAAATTCCCATGTCACAATTTCAACAGCTAGGTTGAAAAAAAAATCATTCAAACACCCCCACTGTCATGATATATTGCAACACCATTGCTAGTATGTCTTCTACAGACCCAAGCTCCGTATTATATGGTCGAGGGAGTCTGATGAGGCTCTAGTTTCAGCATTGAGGAGGCAGTATGACATAGGTGGGTGTAATGATGAAAATTCACTAGGGATGATGGGAGGGAGATGCTCTGTTATTGGCAAAATAGGATGGGGAGGTCAGACTATACATTGGAACATGTCAAAACTCGGCGGGAGAACTTGAAGAAGGACTTTGATAAATTGAAGCTTGTGACTAACAAGAGTGGTGTTGGATGGGATGACACTAGGAACAAGCCAATATTTCCTGACACCCTAGAGTGGAGGGAGACACTTGAGGTATGCACAATAATAACACACTGACCTAAAATTAATGTCCTACATTTACATATCAGTCTCCTAATTAAAAGTGCTTGACAATTAGGAAGAAAAGGATCTAGCCAGATTAATTACCCGGTCATTCTACCACTACTACGACATCGAGTTTATGGCGGGGAGGAAAATTACTAGAGGCCACCATACAATGTCTTCAATAGACAAACAACTACCATATGGCGTCGCCACTGAGGATGATCTTGTTGTCAACTTAGATGCGTCCAATACACCCATCAACACAAAAAGCACCAGAGTTACACCAGACATAGGATATCCCGACATATAGAGTGAGAGTGACAATGGAGGAACAAATGAACAAGGTGTTTGGGTAAGGACTCCACCTAGCCACATGCACAAGAAGCGAACATCAATGACTCCAGAGCAATGTGTGCTTTCTAGAAGTGGTATCTGAATTCACACATGTGTATGCAAAGGTACACGAGTTAGGCACAAGCATGGCCACCAGAGCCATTGAAAAAGAAGAGTTTGAAATGATTTTGTAACATTTCAATGAGACCTTTCATGATGCCTCTACCCCTGTATTTACAACTCTTATGAATGCCATAAGGGAGTCAACAAACCGCAATATATACCTCAGCCTTAGACATAACCCACTGAAAATAATAATATGGTTCCAAGACCTTAGGGAAAGGTCCCATGGTGGTAGTGAAACACTTCTGCCTTCTATGCCACCCTATTTTGTGCCATTTCATCACAAATGACTTGGCCTCCCCTAGATCTTCCACCATCCATCGGGCTCCCTTTCCTCCCTTCACTGCTCCCCGAGTGTAGGCTTACCACGCTTCGCACCTGCAGCATTTTTTCCAGATAGTCTTTCAGGGATTTGCTTTGCAGTCCCCATCTTTGCCATTCAACAACACATCAAGTATGCCATCCACATGGAAACTGCAAGTGATGATGATGGCACAACAGAGGCCTTACATCATAGTGAAACTATCAAATGGTAGACATGTGGAGACCGGTCATGGTTATCATTTGGTTTCCAATTTCCTTCTTTTGCAATTTGTAGTACCATTTACTATGTTTTAGAACATTCATACTTTTAGTTTTTGTGATTATTATTGTAATATTTATTTCCTAACAAATATTCGTTGATCCTAGTTTTGAATTCATATCTAGTTTTGAGGTAGTTTTGATTGTGTAACCTATTTCATATTGTTTTAAGGCTGTATCCTTTTAATTGTAGTCATCATGCATGGTACTTATCATACACAAATACTAGACCTGATTACAAATATTTTGGATATTGTGTCTGCTCTGGCAAATCACATTGCTGATGCAATAGTTGACTCAATAGAAAATGCCATCATGAACAACAATTCCAATGATTACAACATACAACAACTAATACCTAGGTCCGTTAGTGTTATGAGTGACCACCAAAAAGTTCTAGAAATCATAACCGGCCATGAACAAAGGACATACAACCTCTACTGAATGCTTCTACATACTACATTAGCACTGGTGGACAAGCTTGAGACTCGTGGCTTCTTACAAAGTAGTAGAGGTGTCTCATCAATCGAGGTAGTATGCTACTTCCTACATATGGTTGGCCATGTCCATACCAACTGTGTTTTAGCTGAGGACTACATTCACTCTAGTGAGACCATAAGTAGAAAGTTCAATGAAGTATTGGACGGGGTGTGTGCCTTATGTCATGAATATACTATGATACAAACCACAATCACAATCACACATCGTCGTATATTGGAGAGCCCAAAGTTCTACCCTTATTTAAAGGCAATAGTTATCCCCTAAAATTTAACATCTTTCCCAGTTTTTTGTACATTAAACCCCATTTTTGGTGTTCTAAGATGCCATCGGGGCAATTGACGGGACACACATCCCAGTTTTGATGAAGTGTGATAAGCAAAACCATTACCAAAACTTAAAAGGGACTATATGTCATGGATGTAGTAGACTTCTCAATAGAGTTTACATATGTCCTAATAGGACGGGAGGGCTCAGCAAGAGACTAGAGGATCCTACAATTAGCAATGACCACTGGCAGTTTCAAAATACCCACTGGAAAGTTTTACACCATATCGCAACATAGCTTATCATATATTTGAATGCCAAGGAAATAGAAACTCATACAACATCAAGATGGAGATGTTCAACTACCGACACACACAATTACATAATATTATAGAGTGAGCATTCTGTGTGTTGAAGAGGAGGTTTGCTTACCTTAAAAAGGGGCAGCATATCATGTGCATTCACAGTGTCACCTAATATTAGCTTGTTGCATCCTCTACAATTTTATACGTTGCCAAAATGATGGTGACATTATCATGGAGGAAACCATGGTAAACAGTTCATCACATGACCTTCCAGACAATGGGATCGACCTTAGCTCCCTAAAACAAACAAATCAGGCCAATGCAAGGCAGGGTGATGTATTGAGTGAAAGAATTTTTAATTTTATTTGGAAAACTCGGTGACCTACCTTTGTAATTGGAATTTATTATGTGTACCTATAAACTCATCCTACACTTGACATGTCCTACAATGTTTTGAACTTAGTCTCTTGTTATTCCTCCTAATTAAAAGTGTCCCATTATTCTTCCTTAGATTGTCTTACAATGGAGAATGGAATGCCCTCGTGTTCATGTGGCCTTCAATGCACTGTAAAAGTCTACATGGATGAGGCAGATGCGGCTAATGGACGGTTCGAAGACAACAACCCCCACAAGCCATATTTTACATGTGGTAGGGGTCTTGCTCAAACCAAATGTCATATAATGTTGCCATCCAGCAAGTACAACCCATAGTGGCCACCCTTACTGTAATTAGGGATGCATTGGTAACACAACTTACCTATGTACGCAACGAATACAAGCATTAGTCCAAATGTTGTGACTTTGTATGTTCCACGAGAGCAGACACTGATAGGTTAATAAATGAAATTATGACTCTTAGGAGGAGATGCCAATATTTTTGCAAATAACTTAACTTGCCGACAGATAGTGGCACTTAAACAAAGGAAGAGGGGTACAATACATTATATTTTTATGTCATAATAGTCATTTGTCCTATCGAAATAGACTTTAGTTGTATATTAGTTGTTATATACTTTATCCTATCGAAATAGACTTCAACTTTGATTTTAAATCTATAGTGTCAACCCTATATGATGTTACTAATGCACAACAAAATGGAGATGTTAATGGATGCATATGAAGTTTGGAGGTGTCTTTGTGGTCTAAATGCATCATTGTGGATTAACACAGAAGATGTGGGGTTATATGATTTTGGCATTCTTAGTGAAAGGTCGATCAAAATGAATTACATATGTTCTACCAAACATGTGTGGTAGTAAAACCATAGACAATAGGTTGCACCACCAAGTGGATTGCACGTTCATTATCATTAACTCAAAATCAGGATACATTTTAAGGAAAAGACCGGTGCAAATACTTCCACTGGGCAGTCGATCTCCCCTCAATAGCTACTTCTCTATAGGAAGAGATTAAGTTACTGGGTGATGAGTGCAAGTCAGTGTGGGTCCGTGCAATGAACTGAAAGGACTTTGTTCAAATCCATCACAACGTTGAAGATGCTTACACCTCCAAAAAGTACGAGCATGAAGTTCTAGAAACCATTGTTAACAAGTTGAAGGAAACTTGTAGTCTTATTTTGGATATTCCTTCACCTCCAATGACTCCATAAGCTTGAATGACAGTGTTAGATATAAATGGATGATATTTAATTCATGTACTCAGAACCCTGAGATTGGATGTTGTTAGAGTTACATTATAAGCTTGCTGATTTTTATCATAGTGTTGCTGAATATTTATGTCTGGACCAGATAGGAGGGTGTATGCTATTTAAATTTGAATCATCATATTATATTCACATAATTTTGAAATACACCCTTACATTTGCAATATATTATATACATAATTTGTAATATGGTTGGGCAAGGCACGAGGCCGTATGGTATATGGTGCAGGGAGAATGATAAGATGCTATTTGATACGATGATAAACCAATATGACATGGGGAGATGTGTTGATGGAATATACTTTGTAGAGGCTTGGAGGGAGACATTGTGTAACTTTTGAAACATTAGGGGGGTGCCTTACATATCTTTGAATGAGGTGAAAACCTGATAGAAGAACCTCAAGAGAGAGTTTATTAGACAAATATGTTTACTTTTGGGAGATTCATTGTCTACTCAGCCCTTAGGCGTGAAACAAGTGATTCCACACAACTTTGTGATGACTCGTCGCACTTACACCCCAGGGTTTGCAGAATACCTTAACAATGTAGATTGAATCAATAATGTAGTTGCAAGAAATTGCTCACCAACTTTGGGGTGTACTTTTGATTTTTTATGCATTTCAAATTGTACTTGGTCCAATGATTATGAACTACTACATGTTGAAGTTAATTTCAAATATACTTCCTATGTATTTAAATCACTCTTAAATATTTTCGTGGTTTGTGTTAACTGTTGTCATTGTTAGTTTGTTATTATAATTATGTTCTCAAATTTGTATTTATTAATGACGTCTAGATTCGATGTCGCATTCAAAGATAAAAAAAATATGTATTGGAAAAACTATTATGCAAGTGTTGCGAGCCTACACAGTTTCATTCTCCATCTTAGCATGAAGATGACACACATGTGCACCCTGAGCAAAGCCCTGATAGGATTACTCACCTTGTTCTTCATTTACCAATGTTGTTTGATTGGCCGAAAGATGACATCAATAAATAGGACAAGGCAGCATTGCAAGAAGAATGTGTCGTGTCATGGGACAAGCACAATGAGGCCCTAAAGTGGGCCAACTGGGACGGTCCTACCTGGGATCAACATAAACCTTCCTCCACACCAAAGAATGGGCAACACGATGGTTTATCGCCATCTTAGACTATTTTTGGGTGTCTAGATTTAGCCAACCACGATGACCTATTGCCCAAGCACACAACTCTTTTTTGTCTGCTCTCCCTTGGACAATGCCACATGTGCCCAATATCTAGACAACCGATCATCATTTTTTTGTGCAATTTAAGATGTGATCTAAACTATGCCATCTCTTTTTGTATGGTTTCCAATGAAGTGGCACCCTAGTGGTAAAAGTGATGATGTAAGATGAAGAGGTCATGAGTTCAAACTGAGGCGATGTGATGAATGAATCATCAATTAAAAAAAATCTCTTTTTGTATGGAACAATTACTTCTACGCTTATTTGAATACAATTTGAAACAAATGATGTTTGGTTTATTTTTGGTACTGTTGGTTGAACAAATACTTCTATGCCAATTTTAATTACAATTTGGAAGAAATATCATGTAAGTCTACTAAAATTATGTTTGCTATCGTTGTTGGTTAGACATCTAGTAAAATATATGTTAGATTCCTTATTACTGTGGATGATGGAATAGTGTGTAACAGACATAGAAACTTTGCAAACTAGTACCTAATGTCATATGAACTTTTATATTTCAAATGTGATGGTACATGTATTTAACTTATATCATTTTAACTTATTTTTTTATTATTCCTACTACTTAAACAACATTGTAGTATGACAATTTCAATTATATTGTTAATTACTGATATACAAAAATGTACAAGTATACATACATACATACAACAAGACATATACCATGTATTCTCACAAAGTTGTTAAAGTAATATTTATTTTATATTATACATATAAAAGTAATCATACTCAAATCATATTCATAACATAAAAATAAATAAATTAATACATTTATTGTAAATTTTATTTTATATTACAGTGTCATCATAGTTTTGTATTTTTGAAATTATTCTATATTAACAGAATTGTCTAGATCCTGACTTCATTGCCAATTGAATCAGACTGAATCCTGATTGGTTGGAAAACACAATCAGATTGAATCCTGACTCAATCCTTACCAGCTGACTAGAATCAGACTGGGTTCCCAAACAGAATCAGACTAGATCCAGACCACCCCAATCTAGATCCACTGACTAACCATGTCGTGACTATCGAATCCCAGTCTAGAACCAAACAAGGGCTTGAGATTTAAGCTGTGTTTGGTACATGGTAAAAAGATAGATGGGGAACGAGACAATGTTGGTAAAGGGGGTGGTGACGGGAGGGATCAAGTCAAAATGTATTGTTTGATAACATTTGTATGGGAAGAAAGATAGGGATGGGAAAGAATTTATAAAATATTATTTATTACATGGATATAGAGATGGGAGGACAAATTTATCTATAAAAAACCCTATACAAGTATAAATTGTGTTTATTTGAATAAAATGCATATCTATCCAAATAAGTAGTAGAGTCTTGAAAGAAAATATTTTTTCCCATTATTCACCATGATTTTCCATGACAATAAAAATAGACCAATTTCCCATGGATTCTTTGTTAATGGGGTCCCCTTCCCCATTACCATCCCAAACAAACAATAATTTTAGTTTCTCCATCATTACCGTCCCCATGATTCATCATAACAAACACATCCTTAAGAGGATTTGTGGTGGTGAAAGGTGAATTTGTACGTGACAAGAGAAATTCTTAATTAGTAGAGGGGTGAAGTGAGTGGTGGTTGGTGAGAGAATAAATTGGAGAGGAAAAAAAGAGAGGATGAGTGTTAATAGGCCTTTACTATTCTGGGAGAGAGAAAAATAAAAGAAGAAGAAAGTAAAGACATGAAAGCATGGAAGTGATGGGGGTAGAGAAGTGTGGTGAGGAGGGAAATAATGACATGAGAGGGATGTGAGGTGAGAAGCAATGGGAAGTGAGGATGGAAGTTACAGAGAGAGGAAGGATGTAAAGGTGGGAGGGGAGGAAAGTAATGCAAAGAAATGAGTTAAGTCATGAGAGAAGTAGTGGAAGGAGGAGGGAAGCAATGTGGGGAGAGAATGGAAGTAATGGGGAGACAAGGAACTGAGGAGGGAAGTAATGTGGGGAGAGGAAGTAATGGAAGAGGAGGGAATCAAGGCAGAAAATAATGGGGGAATAGGAGGGAAGTAATGGGGAGATGGGGTAATGATTAGATAAAGGTGTAAGGAACAAAAAATAAGGTGCAAGAAACAAATAACAATCCACAAATGGAAGAAAAGGCCACAATAATGGAAGAAAATGAGGCACAATGAGAGAAAATTGAGGGAAACATAGGAAAAGAAGGCACAAAGTGACAAAAATGAAGGGCTATACCAGTACAAGGATGCACTAGTTGAGGAAATGAGGTTCCAAGTGACGATAAACAAGGTGTAGAGAATATAAAAAGAGGTTCCAATTAACTAAAAGAAGGTGTGTCTCTCCTTTTTATACATTAGTAGTAGAACAAGGGGTTGTTTGGGGGATGCACTTATCAATTAGGTTGGGGGTGACATGTGAACATTATGCTTTCATTTAGACTTCCAAACCAAACAACAAGCTAGAGTCTAATGAATTGCCCTAGACTACTAACTGGCCATGGATAGGATAGGTTGTGCATAGGGAACTAATCCCTAACACCTCCTACTACCCTTACAAGGCTCAATTGGGTTACAGTTTAGGTGCAATTCAATTAGAGTCTAAATAAGCCTATGTTTCTAAGTTAGAGGATCTTAGGGTGATTAGGTGTTGAGGGTAGCAATGGGAGTGGAAATGAGGTCTTAGGCCTCACATCACCCACATTCTAGCCTTGAGAAAGCTCCATGCTAAGCACACTAAATTCATCTAAACTAGCTAGTTAGATCTCTCAACTAGGGTTAGGAGAATTGATTAGCATGTAGGAAGATGGGTAGCTAGCTAGGGATCCATGAATTGGATGAGGTTGGCCACCCCTAGCTACCTTCTACCTAAGTATATATAGGTGGTGGTTGGGGCACGAGGTTGGACACCCCTATTTACCTTCTACCCCCTCTTAGCTCCCCATTTTGGTATTCCACCCATTCCACTTCATCTCCACCTCCATTCCACTCCATTTCACCACTTCCATCACCAAAACCCTAGTTTCTTGGTGTTTTGGCCACTTTCCACCACCATCACATGCCCTTGCATCTTGGTGGAGGAGGGAGGACACCCTATAATAGCTGGAGAGGACGATCACTCCATCTACACTGAGCTCCATGGCTTATTCTACCTCTTTATCCTTTATTTTTGTATTTTCCATTTCCATGAGTAGCTAAGCCCCTTAGGTGGGCTGTTTGGGGCAAAAAATGTTACTTTGATACCATGTTGGGGGAAATGATATGTAAATATTGTAATTTCATTTTCTAATGATTATGTTCTATTTATACCTCACTCTTCATGAATTGCCTATTTCTTTGTGCTTGAAATCACCTAGGCATTTAGGGAAATTGCTTATATGTATGAAGTTTGGCATTTGCTCCCAGGTCTAATTCATGGATCCCGAGCTAGCCACCCATATCCCTACATGCTAATCAATTATCCTAACCCTATTTGAGAGATCTAAGTAGCTAGTTTAGATGAATTTAGTGTGCTTAGTATGGAGCTTTCTCAAGGCTAGAATGTGGGTCATGTGAGGCCTAAAACCTCATTTCCACTCCCATTACTACCCTCATCACCTAATCACCTTAAGATCTTCTAACCTAGAAACCTAGGCTTGTTTAGAATCTAATTGAATTACACCTAAACCCTAACCCAATTGATCATCGTAATGGTAGTAGGAGGTGTTAGGTACTAGTTCCCCTATACACAACCTATCCTATCCATGGCCAGATAGTAGTCTAGGGCAATTCATTAGACTCTAGCTTGTTGTTTGGTTTGGTAATCTAAATGAAAGCATAATGTTCACATGTCACCCCCAACCTAATTGATAAGTTCATCCCCAAACATCCCACGCACCCCTTTATTGCTTTAAAACCCTAATTGCCTTCTTGCTTAGCTATTGTTAGCGTAGTTACCTCTTTACTTGCTTAGTTAGCTTCTTGCTTTGCTCTTGCTAGTTTAGGCCTTTAATTGATCTTTTGCCCTATTTTATAGCTTAGTGTAGTGTAGACCTTTTCTTGATTGCACTAGTGTAGTTTGCTCTCTTTTATTGATCTTCCAAAGACTTAATTACTTAGACCCTAAATGGTCTTGATCCTCATAACTCAATTGGTTGAAAACCATTTGAACAAACATCCCTTAAAACCAATTGGACAAGAGAGGTGTTGAAGCCATTTGAACTTTGGGTCTCCAAAAGGTCTTGAGACCGTTTGGACCTAAACAGTCTTAAGACCGTTTGGTCCAAACCCTCTCAAAACCGAATGGACCAAAAAGTTCCTTCAACACTTAAACGTTTCATGGTTTCAAAGGATGAACTGATTAACAATTGGACCCTTGGTTTATTCATCAATTAAACTATTGAATAAAACTTCAATTAGACCATCAATTATGGTTTTGAACCCAATTGATCTAGGATTTCAACTCAAGGAACCTTCAATTAGGGCTTTGAATCGAATAGCCATCAATGATCAACATTGTGGAATTGATTCCATTGCAACTAATGAATTATCATCAAATTTTTGATATGACCAGACCCCAAACGGTCTTTAGGTCATTTGGATGATCTCCAAACGGTATTGAGACCATTTTACTCATCCTATCCTTGGATTTTGTGAAATTCCATTAGGGTTTAGATCATTAGTTTGATCATCAAATCAGCACTTAATTCCCTTTCAATTTGGTATCTTTGGACCTTCAAATACTAATACATTCTTAAACCTAGACCTCCAAATGGTCTTGGGTGACCCCCAAATGGTCTTGAGACTGTTTGGGTGATTCCCAAATGGTTTTGAAACCATTTGGGTTAATCAACCCAAAATATTAAACCATCTAGTTGTAGAATCAGCACTTAACCCAATTAGGGTTTTGGTGATTGATGAACCTTCAACTCATGAACCCTTTGGAGTTAATCAATCAAACTTGGTGGGTCATCAACCATCATCATTAGCATCAAAATTTCCAAACGATCAACCCTGGTCAACCCTCTCAAACGGTTTGAAACCATTTTCTTTCAAATGGTTTTGCTGAAACCGAATGAAGTACAATTTCTTTGGGAAATGTGTTCAAGATGATGTAATCATCATCTACCTTCGTCCCTGAGGATCTTAGTACTTCTGATTTCATGGAATTACCAATTTCAACCAACAATTAATCAAAAAGCTAAAGGAATCAATGAAATTGCAAGATTGATAGTTGAATAACAATGTAAAGGGGTTCAAGTTATAAAACCCACCTCCAATTGAGATCCAAAGCTCCAAGCTCACGTAAAAAATGGTGGATGAAGCTTTTGCAAATCCCCCTAGGCTCGTCCCCAAGCTTTTGGGTGAAAAGATTGGCTAGGGTTGAAGAGGGAGTGAAGAAAAGAAGAAATTATGCATTATTTTATGATTTCCACCATGAAATCAAGAAGAACGAAGGTCAAGAAGCTTACCAATAGGTTGGGGGTCGTCGTCCTGCTATTCTTAGATCCCTTGACCGTTTTTGCAAGCAAGGAGAAGAAAGGGATCCGAAAAAGTCCTTGGTTTAAGTGGTAAAGGCTCTTTTATAAGAAAATCAATGAGAGAGACAATGTTTTTATAAAAATCATTTAATTCCAAAATTGTTGCCACCACTTCCCCCTTCGTTTCTTGCATGCAAAGGAAACTATATCCCCACCGATATCCCTTCCATTATCCATGAATTAAGGGAAAAGAAATTAAGCACCTTAACCCTTATAATAGTAATATCCATATTTGAGTGGAAATTCTTTTTCTTATAATAAGGTGAGTGGAGTTTTCACCTCCTTGGGATATTTCGTGGTCCTTGCATAGATCAAGGATGTCCACACACATATGAATCCAACCATTTTAATTTTGGTTGAAGGCCTTTCAATTATTTTATTTATTTTTGCATTAAATTGAATTAGGGTTTCAATTAGGCTTAAATCTTGATTATTTTAATATCAAGATTCTTTCTCCTCTAACTTAATTCAAATGAGGTGACCCTCTCATTTTATTTTCTCTAAATGATGTCAAGAAACATTAGGGACCTTATTAAAGTGGTAATTTGCATGTTGAACCCTAGGTTTTGGGTAAATTGCACTTTACACCAAAACTAGGCTTTAATGTACAAACATTGTTTTATCAGCTCTTTCTTGGTACTCAGGCTACCATAAGTCATACCTCGGCATCATCTTCATTATCATGATGCTTCAAAACATGAGGAACATCTTACCATGTAACATTTGCAATTTAACCCCTCATATTGGGTAATTTGCACATTAGTCCAAAATAAGCAAACATTGCTTCAACATTATTCAAATAGGACCAAAATTGAAACATAAGTTCCTCTTAAGCCTTAATTACTTTTCACAAAATAAAATTAAGGATTTAATTAGCTTTCTTAAGAAAAACTCCTAGGGTTAAGACAACCCAGGTCAGGGATGTTACAAATTATAAACCCCTAACAAGGATTTCATCCCCGAAATCCCAGATAAAGGGAGATAGATATTATTCATGCATCATATCATCATGTTTTCACATAACACCTCATTATTATGGAGACACCATAGAGTTTTTATCAACACAAAGTTATTCCCCACAAGTTTATCATGGAATGATTCACATGGGACACATATTCCCATGTTCCTTAATTGATTCAACATTTCTCTTTCAATATCACAAATATGTTCTGTCACCCACTTGGGACTATAAGTCTTTTCATACCTTGATTGTGCCATCTCTCCTGGTGACACCATACTAGCTTTCCTTATTACTTGCACTAACTATCTTATTAGTTGTACATTCTCTTACCATAAAGAGAGGTTACATATCAACCAAGAACTTTTCTCAAAGATATCTTCAATTTTTATGTTTATGCAAAACATAAACCCCTAACATGTGATGTTCATATTATTTTACATGATTAATCTGATTTCATGGTTGACCATTCCAGATAGTCAACATAAATCATCAGATATTTCTTAGATACCAGAATCTCTTACCTTGGTATCTATCACATGTGTTGAAAACACATCACATATTTATCTTCCTTTCATCTTGGAGAATTAATTGTTACATATGTCTTCACCTTGGAACCAAAGTCCAAGATAAACTGATACTTTTCTAAGTATCCATCACATGAACATTTTTATCTTATGCACATCAAGTGTCTTAAGACTCACTTGATTGCCATGTCCCTGAAAGGGAAGAAAACAAGGAATCCCATTCCTCGTATAATTTCATGGGTTTCCAACTATTCATGAAACATTTACTCTTTATCTCATCCTAGGTTCCTTTCCCTCAGCATAGGAATTCATAAGGATGATTACATGACATTATTCCTTTCTTTATTATTATCTAACATGTTCATGATCATCTCATGATGTCATCACATTTTCCATTTCTTCATTATGTGAAAAGACTTTTATTATATATACAAACTTTATTGGACAGGGATCATCTCCCTTGTTCCCATTCTTATCTTATGAGGAGTATACTTTTTACTTCCTCATACATACTCATCTGAGATTATCTCAGATCCCTCTTTCTTATATATATGATATAACATACTTATTCATTTCATATTTTTGATTTCATGATACTCATTAGATTGTCTTAGAATGATTACTTGATCAGAGCAATAAAAAAGACAACAATCTAAGAGTTTCCATACTCACTTTATCATCAATAGTTGTATACCTGGATAGGGTATATAAATACTGAGATTAAGTAGTATGCACTCCATATACTATCATATTCCTTCCTTTTCATATTATCACAAGTATAAGATTTAACATTCCTGGATTTTATCCAGGCATCTCTTCAACACCTCATCTTTTTTTTTCTTTCATAGAGGTAAGAACAATATAAAACATTTATGATGTTTACTGTAAAAAATATAAGTCCTCATAGGAATAATCAAGGAAAACTCAATCAACTACTTTCTCAATTTAATCTAGGAAATCATAAAATGACATATTAGAATGACATTATTTTGTCTAACCTGTCATGATTCATGGATTACTCACTGCCTCAGGCTGACTTTACCTCAGAGGTTGATTCACCATAACATTTCTGGCTGAGCAATCTCTTGCCAGATGTCCTACCTGTCTACATTGGTAGCAAATTCTGGGTGCCAGGTATGGTCTAGAGGATTCTTTACCCTTTCTAGATAACCATTGCCTTGGTGCACTAGGCCCTGGTTGTACTGGTGGTACCAAAGTTTTTCCCTTTTTGGAACTACTAGGCCTCTGCCCCTCGATTTGGATAGGCCTTTTCTCAATTCTTCCTTTATATTTCTTTTCTGGACAATTAGGTCGGATATGTCTAGGCTTCCTACACCTATGGCAAATCTTGGTTTCAGATTGTATCCTATTCTTTTCATCATTGATCATTGCTCCAACATGCTGATGTTGAGCAGGAAACCTATTGGAGTTCAAAACTTCATCATTGTGGGCTGGTAATCTAGGTTGCATTGCTAATGCACGATCTACTATGTGTATCATAGTTGTACTAAATTGCTCAAGCAGAGCAAGGAAAACTGGGCTCTCTATCTTGGCTAGGCAAAACTGGGGATGTGCATGTATATGTTCCTCTCTGCTCTAATCCCCCACATCCCTTCTTGGTGCAACATTGCTGCTTTCTACAGCAAACTCCTCATGAGACCCAGTCATCTTCAAGTTCTTCTTCTCCTATATGAGCAGAAGACACTATCAGATACACTGGAAGACACTATAATAGACTCTACTACCTTAGTCCTATGTCTCTGTAGACTCAACGAACCTAGAGCTTTGATACCACTAAATTGTGGCATCCAACTTATAAAAACAAGATTTACAGAAGTGAATCATTTGCAGCGGATTACTGAAAATCACTAAAAATTAAAACTTTTTGCAAAGAGATCCAAACATAGGAAAACTCTTTCATCAAGAACCGAAGTATAACATTACATCCTGGTTCAAAAGTACATAACTTGTACCATCTCTTCTTGAGGATTACAACATCAGCTATCCTATTAACATTATGTACAGACAACATAAAACCTCGAGGCATCAAGCCAAAATCTCAAGTCGATGATAAAAGCACTATCTATTGACTTAGAGGACCTGAGAGTACATAGACGACACATATGACTACTATCTATACAAAACTTGGCTGCTAGTGCCTCCACCTGAGTTATCACTGTTGTCCATGATACTGTTGTAGCCTTTCCCTTGCTATAGGGTTCCTGCTTCTTCTTCTGCGTTTACCTAAAAACATTGGATCCCACGGGGGTGAGACAATTGTAAATTGCCCCAACAGGAGATATAACTCTCCGCAAAAACATTGTTATAGCAGTTTATTATAATAAAACTGAGCAGGAGTTCTTATATATTAACTTCAATATTAATTATTGAATGAACAGAGTAAAGTAATATCCTTTCCTAAGGAGAACACTGTATCTACTCATGGTAGATTCATATTTCATACATCTACTTGCAATGAATATAAAGAGATATGAATAACATCTATCAAACTAGAGATGCATAAAAGAAATATAACATCAGCCAATGAATTTCTGTATTCAATCCTTAAGCAAACATGCTATGCGGCTGATTACATTTTACAATCACACATATGCCCTGAGGAGATGAGGTATACCGCTCATACTCCAACTGACCACTGTGAAGTTGAAATCGGTACCATACAAGGTCAATGGTAGAGCCGGCTACCAAGACCTCCTACATCTCGGTCAGTGTGAGATCACATGCAGGATATCTTGTGTCTCTGCTATATATAGCTTTCTAGGGTATACTGGCAACTTCACTATTAGAGTTACAATGGCGTGTTGTACTCTCTTCGCAATCGTGAGATTTCATGTTTATCTCCATCGATCCATCATTAACATTATTGGGAGATGTGTACTGCATCTATCCCAATCATCAGGAGATTTGTGATACATCCATCCTGGAAAAAATAATGAAGGATTGAGAGGATTAATGTTTACCTTTCCTCGATTCCCTCATTAGGACGTCAGGATACATTCACCCATTGCCCTCACATATTCAAAATATGTGTTCTGGGTTTTACCACGGAGCACCCATTTCACCATTCAGCAGTTCTGACGCTGATGGATCTATGGTCAGGGCTCTACATGATATGATTTCACTTAATTAATTAAGTACATTAGCATATTCTTTTAGCATCAGTCAAGTTCTCAACCATAACTTATTAAGATAAAAGCTACAAAGAAACATGTACTATTTGCATCATTCACTTCTCATTCTTTATGAGGCATTGGGATCTCAGTCCCTTATCTCATTACTTGAAAGTTCACATCTCACAACAACATCATTATTTTACTTATCAAAATTGGGTATTCATACCCTCAATTCATCACTAATCACTGTTACCACTTGTTAGGTAACTATCACCTCTAGGTTCTCAAGCCGAGGTATACATGATACTTGTTGCACAAGCATTTCATATGGCTCACCAGGACCATTAAGTGTCTTTGTCACCTTTCACTAGGCAACAACATACTCATATGAATCATAGAGTCCATGCACATTTTGTTACTTTTGCTAAGCAACAACAACATTAAGGCACACAAGGCCAATCAATATTTTATTATATAAAAGCCATAGCTCAAATCTAGTTATGATCACCATCTCATGATATCTGCATGGTTAATAGACATGATGACAGTCATAAGAGACACTTATCACATCATGTGATACACTAGTAACATCACCATTCCTTTATCAGGATTAGGGTTTACCATAAAATAGGGCTTTTAATTCCCTTTACTCAAAATTAGGGTTAGGGTTTCCCATTTTACATTAATTAGGGTTTCATGCTCACATTATTAGTTCAACCCTAATATATTGCTCCACACCTCTAGGAGCATTCAATGATATCATAAGTATTTACTCATGACCTTTACTCTCATCATATATCATTAATGATCATCAATGCGAGGTACAAGTTCATTTCTCATTCTTATTATAGTATGATTACATCATACTCATTAGTGTGGCTTGTCTCCTTTCACAATGTATTTTAGCCTATACTTATCAAAGTATATCAAACTCATTACAATCTTATTGTAACAACTACATAACACATACTTCATGTGTTTCCTATCCAAGTATGTTGGATGGGAGTGCATCAAAGTATATCAATTCTGAACTGCTAAATGTGATATCTATCATGTCTTGTTGTATCACTTTTCTCATCATCTCCATCTTACTTAGGTTAATCAACTAACCTTGTATTAAGGTATTTCCCTCTTAATACCTATCCATTCACCTATCACTTTTATCATATAGTATTTAGGTTACACATTAGAATTGTCCAACTATCTTTAATGATATGGACTTATCTAATGGTTAAGCAGTGTTGATATAGAATAATACATTATCCACTACTTTAGATATTTCAACTCTTAGGATGTTAATCACATCTAGGGCTGAGCATCGGTCCAGAACCGGACCAGACCGAACCGGACCGGACCGCGGACCGAATTTGAACAAATATATGGACCGCAGACTGGACCGTTTCGAGGTAGGATCGGACCAGGACTGGACTGTTTTGTGCTAGGACCGGACCGGACCGTTTGGACCGTAATCATCCTTTTTTACATGTTTTACAACTTATTTAATTGTACAAAGTTGATAATCTTAGTCACTTCTAACAATTATATAACTTTGGTATCAAACATTTATACTAGTAGTGATTATATATGTACTTTATTTGTAATTATTATAGAATACACCTTCAAATATACATGAATTATATATAAAAGTCAATCTGCGGTCCGGACCGGACCGGACCGGTTTTGGATCGGACCAGACCGAAGACCGAACTCATTGAAATTCCCAGACCGCGGACCGGACCGAACACAAAATGGACCGGACCGGACCGGACCGAATTGAGCAGTCTGGTCCGGTTTTGCGGTCTGGACCATTATTTGCTCACCCCTAATCACATCATTATTTAGTGTTGCATACATCATTCCTAAGAGTTTCATGTCCTCATTTTTGTAAAGTATGAAGGGTTGTTACACATGTATAAAGTTAGATATATAATGATCTAAGTATCATCTTGTCCCTTAGATCCTTATTCATTAGAGTATCAACATTACCATTTGCATAGTTCATCAGCTTTACCCTTCATGGATATAATATCCTCGTCTTACTTGATTATATTAACCACACCCTTCTTTAGTGTATTTATCTACTATACCATCACTAGGGTTTCACATATCATTACATGGCATCACCCTAAATTTGATGTTTCACATCACATCATTCATCAGGATTCCACATAACTTCATTCTAACTCAGGGTTCCACATGGCATTACCCTAGATTAGTATTTCACATGGAATCATCCTCATTTAGGATTTACACTTTAACTAACCACAATTAAGGTTTACTATTCATATCACATCACCCTAGATTAGGGTTTATTATTCACATCACATCAGAGTTTATCATATGCTATCACCCAATTTAGGGTTAAGTTTCACTATTCCTCCCAATTAGGATTTTATATTCCATTACCCACAATTAGGGTTTACTATTCATCCTAATTAGGGTTTATCATCAGGATACCTTGAATTAGGGTTGCTCATGTCATTACCTTAAATTCAAAACACATCCTCCTCCTAGTTTAGGGTTTCACTCAAACTTGCTCTAAATTAGGGTTTAAGTTCATTAATAAACTCAATTAGGGTTTTATGATCTCTTTATCAAGGATCATACCCTAATTGTATATACCATTTATTTTGTATGTGTTAAGCTTGATTGTTACATAAATATCATTCATGTATGAATCTCTCTCTTTCATCCTATTCAGGATGTACACTACTCAATTCTTGATTAGATTGAGCCTACTCTTTATTCAAATACATGCATTTAGGATTAGCATGATATATTGAATTATTGTATCATTATACATCAATGATTAATATCACTAAGGATATTAATCATCTAAGTACATAATATCTCCAAATGGTTTACTCAATTGAACCTTCAATTATATAAGATATCCAAAAGAATTGACCAATTAATCTTTCAATTACAAAAGATGTTCAATTGGATTAATGAATTAAATCTTCAATTGCATTAGGTATCCAAATAGATTATCCATATTGGACCTTCAATTACGTGAGATATCCAAATATATTAACCATGTTGATCTTCCAAAGACTTAATTACTTAGACCCTAAATGGTCTTGATCCTCATAACTCAATTGGTTGAAAACCATTTGAACAAACATCCCTTAAAACCGATTGGACAAGAGATGTGTTGAAACCGTTTAAACTTTGGGTCTCCAAATGGTTTGAGACCGTTTGGTCCCAAATGGTCTTGAGACCGTTTGGACTCAAATGGTCTTGAGACCGTTTGGACCCAAACGATCTTAAGACCGTTTGGTCCAAACCCTCTCAAAATTGAATGGACCAAAAAGTTCCTTCAACACTTAAACGTTTCATGGTTTCAAAGGATGAACCGATTAACAATTGAACCCTTGGTTTCTTCATCAATTAAACTATCGAATCAACCTTCAATTAGACCATAAATTAGGGTTTTGAACCCAATTGATCTAGGATTTCAACTCAAGGAACCTTCAATTAGGGCTTTGAATCGAATAGCCATCAATGATCAACATTGTGGAATTGATTCCATTGCAACTAATGAATTATCATCAAATTTTTGATATGACCAGACCCCAAATGGTCTTGAGGTCGTTTGGATGACCTCCAAATGGTCTTGATACCGTTTACCTCATCCTATCCTTGGATTTTGTGAAATTCCATTAGGGTTTAGATCATTAGTTTGATCGTCAAATCATCACTTAATTCCCTTTCAATTTGGTATCTTTGGACCTTCAAATACTAATCCATTCTTAACCCTAGACCTCCAAACGGTCTTGGGTGACCCCCAAACGGTCTTGAGACCGTTTGGGTGATTCCCAAACAGTTTTGAAACCATTTGGGTTAATCAACCCAAAATATTAAATCATCTAGTTGTAAAATCAGCACTTAACCCAATTAGGGTTTTGGTGATTGATGAACCTTCAACTCATGAACCCTTTGGAGTTAATCAATAAAACTTGGTGGGTCATAAACCATCATCATTAGCATCAAAATTTACAAATGGTAAACCCTGGTAAACCCTCCCAAATGGTTTGAAACCGTTTAGCTTCAATTGGTTTAATGAAGCTATTTGCTTTCAAACGGTTTTGCTGAAACCGAATGAGCAAATTTGTTGAAATCGAATGAAGTACAATTTCTTTGGGAAATGTGTTCAGGATGATGTCATCATAATCTACCTTCGTCCATGAGGATCTTAGTACTTCTGATTTCATGGAATTACCAATTTCAACCAACAATTAATCAAAAAGCTAAAGGAATCAACGAAATTGTAAGATTGATAGTTGAATAAAAATGTAAAGGGGTTCAAGTTATAAAACCCGCCTCAAATTGAGCTCCAAAGCTTCAAGATCATGTCAAAAATGGTGGATGAAGCTTTTGCAACTCCCCCTAGGCTCGTCCCCAAGATTTTGGGTGAAAAGATTGGCTAGGGTTGAAGAGGGAGTGAAGAAAAGAAGAAATTATGCATTGTTTTATGATTTCCACCATGAAATCAAGAAGAACGAAGGTCAAAAAGCTTACCAATAGGTTGGGGGTCGTCTTCCTACTGTTCCTAGCTCCCTTGACTGTTTTTGCAAGGAAGGAGAAGAAAGGGATCCGAAAAAGTCCTTGGTTTAAGTGGTAAAGGCTCTTTTATAAGAAAATCAATGAGAGAGAAAATGTTTTTATAAAAATCATTTAATTCCAAAATTATTGCCACCAATTCCCCCTTGGTTTATTGCATTAAAAGGCAACTATATCCCCACCGAGATCCCTTCCATTATCCATGAATTAAGGGAAAAGAAATTAAGCACCTTAACCCTTATAATAGTAATATCCATATTTGAGTAAAATTTCCAGCATGTCCAAAGGTCATGCTTTTCTCACAAACGAAAGTGCATATTTTCCTTTTTTTTATCCTCACACAATATTTGAGTGGAAATTCTTTTTCTTATAATAAGGTGAGTGGAGTTTTCACCTCCTTGGGATATTTCGTGGTCCTTGCATAGATAAAGGATGTACACACACATATGAATCCAACCATTTTAATTTTGGTTGAAGGCCCTTCAATTATTTTATTTATTTTTGCATTAAATTGAATTAGGGTTTCAATTAGGCTTAAATCTTGAATATTTTAATATCAAGATTCTCTCTCCTCCAACTTAATTCAAATGAGGCGCCCCTCTCATTTTATTTTCTATAAATGATGTCAAGAAACATTAGGGACCTTATTAAAGTGGTAATTTTCATGTTGAATCCTAGGTTTTGGGTAAATTGCACTTTACACCAAAACTAGGTTTTAATGTACAAACATTGTTTTATCAGCTCTTTCTTGGTACTCGGGCTACCATAAGCCATACCTCGACATCATCTTCATTCTCATGATGCTTCAACACATGAGGAACATCTTACCTTGTAACATTTGCAATTTAACCCCTCATATTGGGTAATTTGCACATTAGTCCAAAATAAGCAAACATTGCTTCAACATTATTCAAACATGATCAAAATTGAAACAAAAGTTCCTCTTAAGCCTTAATTACTTTTCACCAAATAAAATTAAGGATTTAATTAGCTTTCTTAAGCAAAACTCCTAGGGTTAAGACATAACCCAGGTCAGGGATGTTACACTATAGTAGGAACCTAGCCCAAAACTAACCTAGCTCTAGTGCCCCCTTTTCTCCCTCTGGATCGACCCTATACTTGTCGCCCTCTTATACTACGATACAACCCCTTGTTCTTGTTGTTGTATTGTTTTAGTAAAAGTAGGTGTGGTGGTTTAGGTCTTTATAAATTTTATAACTTATCCTCGTGTGTCCTGATCTCATGGGGCACATCTAGTCAAATCCCAATTGATTAGTGTGTGCACCTCTAGCGAGACACACCAAGCTTTCTGGCACCATTGTCGGGGATAGAAAGTGCCATAGCTACCTAGTAGTTGTGGTGTTGACTCTCCCCTTTGGCACCATCTTTTGCCAATTTACTTGTCTGCATTTGAGAAACACGCCAAGCTTTCTAGTGACGTTGCTGAGGAGAAAGGCGTCTGACCTAGCTAGTTAGTTTTGCTTTGATCTTTTCATGCTGCCCTCAAAGATATTGTTTATTCTTTATTCTTTGTATTCTTTGTGCATGTTGGTTTGCTAACTTTCTTTCTTTTATTTGGTTGTGCTTTGTGCATGTGACAATCCACTCGGGTAAGACAAGATGGAAGACCAAAAATGCACCTTACAAGCCACTTCAAGATTACTTTATGCCTAGAAACTACAAATTGCCAATTGCTAGCAGAGTTGATCAAATGCCAGGGAACAAATCTCCATCCCTCAAGGTCTTCATGGGCTCCTACCTGCCTTCTACGACTTGGAGAGTGAGAACCCCTACAAGCAATTGGACTCATTTCTTGAAGTATGCTCCACCTTCAGGATGCTGGCATCTAGTGATGACACAATTAGGTTTACCTTGTTCTCTTTCTCCTAAAAAACAAAGCTAAAGAGTGGTATGATTCAAAGAGGGACATCATGAGTTGGGAAGAGATGAATAATGCCTTCTTGAGGAAATTCTACACCATTGCAAGGCACAAATGTGGCATGCCATAGCGAGTTTCAATCAAATGGGCAATGGGTAGTTTCACAATGCTTGGGAGAGATTCTAAAAGATGTTGATAGAGTACCCACACCATGAGATCCCTTTGTGGAAACTAGTTCAGTCCTTTTACTCCGATCTATCTCCAAAGACTCAAGATACAGTAGATTCTTCTTTTGGAGGAGTTTTTATGGATAGACCACCTGAGGAAACATGGGCCTTATTTGAGCAGCTAGCAGAAAGTTCAAGAATCTAAACTTCTAGCATGATGAATGACGATGATGCCCCTTTGGTGTGACATCTCCAACTCATAGTGATTCAATCCCAAAAGTGATGAAGATTCTTGGTGACATGGTAAGCTTCTTGAAGAACCAACTAAGAAGTGTTCCTTTTCACTCGGTCAATTCTATTGAGTTCCATGGTGAAGAAATGAAGACACCTCATTCCTATAAATCTTAGGAACCACAAAGTCTAAGATGTAGCTCAAGGTTTGAGAAAGAAGTTCTCTCTAGGTTGAAAAGCTTTGATGATGTCCAAAAGAATGTTACAAGGTTTGAGGATAGGATAGAGTAGCTATCCTCCATACTTTCTTTCCAAGAAGAGAAATTATCTTCAAAGCCCATAATGAGTTTCAATGAAGCAAGTGGACCTATGCAATCCATTCAAGTTCTCTATAGTCCACCTTCCATGCCAATGCAACCCATATACCACTTCCAAGGCAATCCCAAGCCTTACACTCCTCCTCCCCATCCATTACCATAATTTTCTCAACAATTCACCTTCCAACCTCAATTTCCCCCTCCACTACAATTTCAATACCAAATGCCACCTCCACCTCCTCCACATACACAACATGCTCCCCCTCTCCAGCATGAGCAAGGTAGTGATGTGACAGTTCTAAAGAGTGGGAAATCTCTTGAACATCCCGCAAGTCAAAGAAAGGTTGATAAACCAAAACAAAGGCAGTCAATTGGTGATACTATGATTGTGATTGGTGAAGATGATTCTGTTACATCACATGTTTAGTTTGTGATACCATTTGCTCCACCTCACACTCCATTCATAGGTCCTACCATCCCTAGCGTTCCACTTCATGGCATGCCACAAGAGAATCATGTTGATGCAAGTAAGGACAAAGCAAGTGAGCCACCATTCCATGAAGCATTGGATGAACCACCGAAAGTAAGGAGGAGACAAAAGCACAATGTTGACATTCTTGAGGTGTTTCACCAAATGAAGATCAACATTCCATCGTTGGATGCTATCAAGCAGATCCCATCATATGCCAAGTTTCTTAATAACCTATGTACTATGAAGAGAAGGTCAACGAGAAGAATACCAAAGACAGTCAAATTGACTGAGCAAGTGAGCTCTATCATCCATCACTCACACCTCATGACCCCACTCATACCTAGCTACATTATTGGGGAACATAACATAGACAAATCCCTACTTGATTTGGGATCTAGTGTGAATTTGATGACATATAGTGTCTAAGTTGAGTTGGGCTTAAGAAACTTGAAATCGGCGCATTGCACTCTCCAATTGGCAGACCATTCCATCAAAGTGCCAAGAGGAAGAGTGGATGATATTTTAGTGATGATTGACAAGGAAAGAGGAGTAATGTTCCTCACATATTTCATTGTTCTTGATGCCAGGACGGATGATAGGAAGATTCACATCATCTTAGGAAGACCATTCTTATCTACAGTTGATGTGAAGATACACGTTCATAGTGGCATAATGGTAGTCTCTTTCATGGACATGAAGATAAAGATCAACATATACAAGTCCTCAACCCGACAAGTTTGAGATGAGGATATTGTACATGGTCACTTCGAGTCCAACTGGTCATTTGAGAGGAGGAGATCTGGATGAAAGATTTGAGGATATCTTTAATGATCAAAAGGATGAGGAACATAGGTTGAGTGCAAATGAGAGATGCATTTATTACAAGAATGGACACATGAGAATTCCAAATGGATGGATGATGCAAGAATCTCCAAGAAGCCCAGTAGAAGGCATGAAACTTGACACTTGTGGCAGGAAACTCACCCAGGTTTAGGGAAAGTTTCACCCAACCTTTCATTTTTTATACTTTTGGTTTATATTTACACTTTCTAAGAAAACACACACATACACTTATTTTTAATATATTTTTTAGTTTTAAGATGTGCAGGTGAAAACATGTTGAAATGAGGAAAATTAGATGAAATTTGGATAAAGGTTTCAAAGAAAAATCAGTTTGGATCAAGATTTTGAGTTTTTGATGAAAGTTCAAGTAAAATTAGCAACTATAGTGTTGAGCATGGCTATGGCACCTTGGAATGGTTGTGGTGAAATACATTCAAATCGAACAAGGTCCATGAATCCAAAGAAAATTGAGAAAAGTTGACAAAACCATCCACCATGGTAGTGTTGTGCAGCACGGCCGTGTTGCATCCCAACTCAGCCACTTAAGTGACCTAATTCAGCAATTCAGTTCACTTCTTCAATTCATTTCTCCTGAAAAGAACGACCGTTCACGCAACACAGTAGCCGTGTGACATCTTCAACACCTTATCCCACCTTTGATTCTCCACCAAATCACTCCCAGTCCATTTCCAATCAATTCCCCACCATTTCCCCTACATCCCTCCATCATTTCCACCCGATTTCATCCACAAATTTCACCCTTTCTCTACATTCTGCCCCAACAACCCCGTTCTTCAGAGAAATTTGAAAATCTTTGATTTGTCCAACGATTTTAGTAACATATGAAGTAACCAAGAGAGTGTTTTCCTCCTACCAACATCGATCCAAAAACGCCTCTACTTCAACCCCCGCGGCGTCTCCTGCTCTGCCGTCTGCCTCTGACTCTAGCGGAACAACACGTTTGTCTACGGAGGAGTTAGATCGTTTGGTGAATCTGATTGTAGAAGAAGCTTCTCCTCAGCCTCGACATGCTACACCATCATTGTCTAGAGCAACAACACCCTCGCCAGCTCGACCCTCATTTTCAACAACTCAGCCATCAGTTTCAACAGCTTAGACGTCAATTTTAGCGACACATCCTTTGGCATCCACGACACTACAGATGTAGCCACAGCCTCAGCCTCGAGCACAAAGACAACTAATTTTAGATGAGGAAGGTGAGGTTATGCATGATGCACCATGATAGAATGCACCTGATGAACAACAAGAATAAACACCTAAAATAAGAAGTAAGAAGGTGAAGAAGTCAAAGCACCCAAAGTGTCTGACTCATAGGGTGATTGCCACCCGCTATGCATGCTAAGAAATAATGGATACCCTAGGCTTCTGTAAGTATTATTAGGGTGTGATGGAAGAGATGGAATTGTATGAGGTTTTGACTACATTTTAGGAGACCTATGTTGAGCTCACATAGCAGTTATTTGCCACTTTGGAGAAGGTCTCTGAGGACGGAAAAGACGCCATTGGGGTCATGATTGGAGATAGATGTTGGGTCATCACTTCATCCATGCTAAAAAACTTTTTTGCTCTAAGTCAGGAAATGGTGACTCTCTTAGATAATGGAAAAACATATAAGAGCGTCTGTTACAACCTCAATTTTCATAGGTTTGGGTTGAAATGTAATTTCTCCTATAAAGATGTGTGTTTTAAGTACTTTGTGTGGATTTATTTGCTAAATGTCCTTTCCACGAATGTCTTCATGGGCCTTGTTGAATAATAAGCCCAATATAGTTAAAAGAAAATAATGAGGATAAGGAATCTAATATTAAGAGAAATTGAGATAATGTTAAGAATAATGGGGAATTCTCTAGAAGGATAAGTGTTTGTTCATATTAGAGTGGATTTGGAGTTCACATGGTTTCTTGTGATAAAAGGAATCCCAATAAAGAAATAAAAGTGAATGAGAGAGAAAATATGAATAAACTATGTTTTAATAAGTGTTAACTTGCATATGAAGAAAAGTCCTTTATCCTTTTCGAGTTTGGCACTCAAACTTGGTACACGAGTACATAGTGCTAAAATAAGGTTTCCCCTAAAATTTGGATGAAAAGGGATAAACGGGGAGAGAGTTATGGTTTTTGCAAGTTTTCCTAAAGTGAATGGATAATTGATTAATCACATTAAATATCACAATTTCATTTGGATTAGAAATTCATTTATTAAGAACTCAGATGATGGGGATTGTTGGATCCGAGATCTAACGACACTGGTCTAATCTCGGTCTCAGATGGAGACCGGACCAGAGAGAAGTTCAGGCTATTTTCCCAAATCAATTTCTTCATGAATGAGAGGAAGTGAGGAGTTGGGATTGGTCCCAACGTCTTCAGAAGATCCCAAGGATCCCATCCATAGTGGGATTGGGGACCTTTCGTGGTGAAACCTAGATTCCCCCAATCCATTGGAACTCGAGACCATGCCCTATATAAAGGGGGTGTTGTGCAACACTAGCAAACCCACAAACAACTTTTATGAGATCGGAATGAGTAGAAGAACGAGTTAGTGCCTTCAATTGGAGTTTTTGTCTAGACCTACACCATTGTCTCAAAACAACTGTCGTCGGAGTTATCGTGGTGTCGACCAAGCGATGGGAGGTAGTGGGCAAGCAATTGGCTTAGTCGATGAGTCCGGGGAGTCAAGGAGAAGCCACTGGTGCTTTCAGTTCACGTGTAGGTGCAACAGAGCATGAAGTCAACGTTCGTGTTGACCATCGGGCTGCTGAGGAGCAAAGCACCGAGGTTGAAGATGACACTTAGGGAAAAGACGCTCTTACCCCGACGATCCTTCGTTACTGGTAAGGGCAAAGTTTTCCTTTTGTTATGTTTTTGATTTAGCGATCACACATTTTTGCTAGAGAGCCATGCCGAGTTGGTGAGGTTTGATTGGTCGGCCCAACCGAGGTGGCAGGCTCCCATTGGCCAGAAAAAGATTAATTAGTAAAAATGTAACTAATTATTGGTAAATAGGATGAAGACAATTTATATATGAAAGTTGATCAGAAAAAATGTAGATTTCAATAAAAATAGTTTTGAGGCATGAATCTATTCATAGTTTGAAAAGTACATAAAGTTGCAATCTTTGATGCTTTCATGAGTAGGTAACCCTAATTTGATGACTAATGAAATTGGGAAAACTAATATGGATGTTCTATGAGAATGTTAACCAGTTGTTAATAAAAAGGACGTTTTGAATCTAAATAGATGATCCATATCCTTAATAGATTAATATAGGGTTTCATATGTATAATGTGCATTAATGGGCTTAGAAACCCTAATCTAGGTTTTAATGGTTTTTAATGAGTTATATTTTGAGATCCTTTGTATAAGATGATATTAGGTTGATCCTAAGCCAAATTGATGATTGTTATAACCCCATTTTTCTAAACCATGTAATGAGATTTGTAAATCTCCTTTTAAGAGATAAATGAAATCAAAGGTTGAATTAATGGTTTAATTTGAATGATTTTCATGCATAATAGCCTTGTTTGTTTTCTTAATGGGCTTTATTGGCTATTGAGACCAATTGAGAGAAAAAGAAAATGGAATTAAGTTGGATAAAGGAATAAATAAGAAAAATAGTTAAAAGAAGAATAAAAGGCTAAGGAATATTTCCCAGAAATGGAATTTCGAAATATTAAGGTTCCTTGAGGTTCAAGGAACTCAGGATAATAATATAATGTCTAGGGAAAGAGAAAATATGTGGAAAATATAAATATTTAAGTGTTCACTTGCAACTAAAGAAAAGGACCCATTTTATTTAGATAATGATCCCAATTTTAGCATGATGGACGATAAAATAATTAACGAGGTTCCCTTAAAATTTGAGTTAAAAAGGAGTTATGAATTGAGAGTTATTGCCTTTTCAAACTATCCTCAAAATATGGATTTATATTGGAATTTGGAAATCTTTGCCTTTAATTGGTTGAGCGCGAAGGATGAGGGCCGTTGGATCTTGATCCAACGAGCACTGCTCATCATCAAGTTCCAGTGGAACTCAGACTCTGGTCGAGTATAGGGGGACTTTCCCCTTCGACTTTCTCGTGATCCAGTGCATGTGCACTCATAGAAATCATTCCTTTGGGTCCGGGGAGGGAGACGAACCTTCTCGACCCTAAGTTGACAGGCTTCCATCACGACTAGAAGAAACGCCTAATTGGGCTGAAGAACAGGTGGCGGCAGGGATAAGAAACCTAAGCAGGATCCCCCCTAGTCCTATATATAGACCCTCAATCGCTTCCTCTCACCCTCGCAAACCCTAATGACAACTCCCCAAGTCCCAACACCCTCTCTCTCTCTCTCTCTCTCTCTCTCTTGATTGCACTCTCTCCAATAAGAGCTCCGCCTTGACACCACCACAGCTTGAGCAACAAGGAAAAGAGAAGACGATGAGCAGATACCATGCGATCAGGGACCATCGTGGTCTCGTGAGAGGATCCAATGATCCCAGGGCCGGAGCGCTTAGTTAGCTCATGTAGTGGAGGTGATCGACGCAGAGCGTCAGAACTGAAGGCGGACCAGCGGCGCATCGATCGAACGACCAACAATTTTTGGTAATTAGCTCTCTCTCTATTGGTATGTTTATTTCAGGATTTCTGTGCATATTTGCTTGCTTGATTGGGTTTTCTCTACATAGTTGATTTTGTCTCCAAATCTACAGTTACAGGTATGTCATTACATTTATGATTAATCGATCTAGTTTCATGATGATTCCCGAACGTTTTATCAGTTGCCTGAAAATAACTGCTTGGATGACTTTTATTTCATGCAACTATAAAGTGACTATGATTATCACCATAAATATATGTACATGACTGGCCCAGATCCTGGTCCTCCTCTATGGCTTTGCTAATGATGAAAAGGGTAACCTGGTAAAGGGTCTACTTGTTAAATGAGACCATCAGGTTATCAAGAGTTAGGGATTGGGCTATCTATGGGTAGTGCCATGCGACTCTTTAGCACACCATGAGTTAGGGATTGGGCTACCTATGGGTAGTGCCATGCGACTCAACCCTAGATACTGATCTACCTATTAGGTAGGATCATGCAGGGTTTAATGGGTATCTACCATAAGGAAGGTAGCATCCAGGTCCACTACAGGGACAACGCAGAGGCTAGGGTATGTACGGATTGAGCAGTCATGTTTAAAACGTAAAGTTGTTTGTTAAACTGTAATTGACTGCAATATGTTGTTATTAATTGCACGATTATTATTTCCCCCACATACCAACTTTATGCTGACCGACGTTTTATTTGTCGGCATTTTAGGTACAAACCCAAAAGGGCAAATAGTAAATTGGCATATTGTGAATACATGAATTAATGTGCAAGGAGGATTAGTTAGAATAGTATTCATACGTGGATAGAAGTTTAGAAATCCAAGTTTTCAAAAGGTATGCAAAATTTTATTTTATCACAACTTTTCAGTATAGCCTAGTAGAATTTGATAATTATTATTGATTATTTGTTGAACCTTTGATCTGGAAATTGGGATAACGGCTCTGACCTCCTGGTCTCCCTTAATTGGGGGTTACCGGAAGGTGGGGTTGTTACATTTGGTATTAGATCCAAGGTTCCTCATTTAATCCTTAATAATTATTAAATTTTACAAACTCTGTAGAACCCAAGGGAGTTATTAGAGGATTTTCCGAAAGAAAGAGGTGTCTAGAAAAGGACCACGTCCGGGGGCTGGCAATATTTTCCTCCGCACCACTAGTTGGAATACAAGGACTCCCAGATCAGTGTGACTGCCTGGCCAATGTCTTAGGATTTGACTCGAAGTAAGATACCTTTAGGACTCTCTCATCTTATTCATCCCTTCTCATCACACATGCTATTAAGGATTTTAAGAGTTAGGGTTTTTCTCTCTCTCCCTCACCCTCATGTGGTATGGGTAAGTAAGTTAAGGATTAAGGAATCCTCCATCAAGCTAATAAAAGATATGTAATAAGACGTCATTGACATAAATTAGTGTAGACTAAAAGGGTCTATGTGTATGCTTATGCAGATGGCTCGCATGAAGACCGTGGTTGTCCCGGATGCCACCAATGGTGGTGGAACTTCATGTAAGGGAAAAGTATTTTCTGAGAAGAGGAAGAGGAACCATGGTGGAGATTCCTCAAAGAAGAGGAAGAGACCTGAAGAAACCACTCATGAGGTCCCCAAACCTGACCCGATACCCTTCAGCAACCTGGATCAAGAGGAGGACTAGGGGTACGAGGAGCAACATGTGTTCGAGGAGGAAGCCCAGATGGAGGAGGACCAGTCTGGAGGTCCGGAACCAACTATGGTGGTTCACACACCCGACGCTTTGTGGATGGAATAGTAGAAGAAGCTGATTGAGGCCATTAGTGCTTTGTCCCTCCGAGACATAGCTAGAGGTGAAAATGGTGATCCATTTCCTGTTTGTCCTCGACTGGGAGCCACCATATTGGACTTTATCAAGCTGAACATCGAGAAGTTTTGGGGAGAAGATAAGTATGAAGTGGTCGACAAGGTGGAAGCTTGGCTGCTTACAGTTGAAAATGGATTGCGCATGCTTGAGGTACAACTGAGCAAGAAGGTCCTCTTTGTTGCTCACCTCCTGGAAGGAGCAGCCAAGATATGGTGGGAGACACACATCATAGGCCAAGATCTGACTGAGGAACCAATGTCATGGGCTGACTTCAAGATGATCTTCACTTCCAGATTCATCTCTGTCTCAGCTAAGAAGGAAAAGGAAAGGGAGTTCACCAACATGACTCAAGGAAACTCATCTGTGACAAACTCTGGGCATAGGTTTCGAATCCTGGAGCATTTTGGGTATAAGATGGATGAGGAAAGAAGGGTGGATCACTTCATAGAGCGTCTTCACCCTGCCATCAAGCCCCATGTGATGGAAAGTAAACCTAAAACCTTCACTAAAGCTTACAACACTGCTTTAGACATGGAGAGGATAGTGATGCCAGTTCAGAATCCACCCAGGGGATATTTGGGTTTCACTGAAGGAACCCAAGGCCAGAAGAACAACCACATGAAAGGTCATGGGCATCATCATGCTAAGGGAAAACATGGAGAAACATGTCAAGAGAACAACCAACCTCAATGCTGCACCTACGGGAGGTGGCACACTAATGAGTGCCGCTGCAAGAAGAAGACATGCTATCGATGCCAACAAGAAGGACACATCCAAGTTGTTTGTCCTCTGCCAGATCTAAGAGGACCAGGACAGGTAGCAGCCCCACCAGTAGCAGCCCCACCTATGGTAGTCCCACCTATAGCTGTCGCCCCACCTGTGGGAGAAAGAAGATAGGCTTGAGTGTTTGCTATTGATAATGAGGAGTCTCAAGCTAATGCTAATCGGTTGATCGATGGTAATAACCCTTAGAGTTTTCTTTTATGTTTTAAGATAAGCATGTAATGGTCTAATGTATGGTGAAAAAAATAATGTAGGCATGCTTGAAGTCATGGGACACAATGTAAAAGCTATTTTTGACTCTGGATCTACTAATACTTTCATTTTGAGAAATCTCGCAACTATGCTTTGTTTGGATATCAAGGATTTAGGGTATGTCTTAGATGTTACAACCTTGAGTGGTCGGATCTTTACATCTCTTTTGAAAACTCTGGTGATACCTGTGAAATATCGAGATCATGAGTGTCCTACAAACTTTATCCTTCTTGACATGAATGACTTTGATGTGATCATTGGTATGGACTGGCTTTTTACTTATAGGGCCAATATTGATTGTAGGGAGAAGAAGGTGATCATTAAGAAACTAGGTCACCCACCTTTTGTCATTAGGGGTAGGAAAGATGCCACCACCATCCTGTATGTGTCAGCCTTGAAAGTAGAGCGGATGATGAGTAAAGGGTGTTGAGATTTCCTGGCAGTAGTCACCGAGCCAGAACCCGGGGTGCAACCTTTAGAAGAAATAGAGGTAGTTAGGAGCTATGAAGATGTCTTTCCAGATGATCTACCTGGGATTCCTCTTGAGAGAGAGGTAGACTTTTCCATAGAGCTAGCTCCTGGGACAAGCCCTATTTCACGAGCACCTTATAGGATGGCCCCTACGGAGTTGCTTGAGTTGAAGAAGCAATTGCAGAAATTGCTAGACAAGGGATTTATCTGCCCTAGCACATCACCATGGGGAGCACCAGTTCTTTTTTTAAAGAAAAAGGATGGTTCGCTCCGAATGTGAATAGACTACCAGATGATCAACCAGGCTACCATTAAGAATAAGTACCCTTTACCCCGGATAGATGACTTATTTGATCAGTTGAAGTCTGCTTGAGTCTTTTCCAAGATTGACTTAAGATAAGGTTACCACCGGTCGAGAGTCAAGAATGAGGACATCCCAAAAATAGGTTTTAGAACACGTTATGGCCACTATGAGTTTATGGTTATGCCTTTTGGGTTGTCCAATGCACCCAGTGTTTTCATGAACCTTATGAATAGTGTGTTTCAACCCTTCCTTGACTCATTTGTCATAGTGTTCATAGATGACATACTAGTTTGTTTAGATGACTTAGATCAACACCGAGACCACCTAAGTAAAGTCCTTGATATCTTGAGGAAGCATAAGTTCTATGGGAAATTCTCCAAATGTGAGTGTTGGATAGACTGAGTTATGTTCCTCGGACATATCATCTCAGGAGGAATGATAACCATAGATCCAGATAAAGTGTCGGCAGTTCGAGAGTGGCCTGCACCAAAGAATTACTCAAAAATTCATAGTTTCTTGGGGTTGGCTGGGTACTATCGGTTATTCATCAAGGATATCTCAAAGACCACCTTGCCTTTGACCATGTTGACTTGGAAGGATGTGAAGTTTTTGTGGTCCGATGTGTGTGAGGCTCATTTCCAAGAGCTGAAGGAGAAGCTGACCACTGCCCCAATTTTGACTCTACCATCAGGCAATGAGGGTTTCATGATTTTCACCGATGCATCGAAGATGGGACTTGGATGTGTGTTGAAACAGAATTGGCATGTGGTTTCATATGCCTCCTGACAACTCAAGCCCAACGAGGTGAATTACTTGACGCACGACTTAGAACTGGCTGCTATCATCCATGCATTGAAGATTTAGCGGCATTACCTGTATGGTGCCACCTTCGAAATCTTCACTGACCATAAGAGCCTGAAGTACCTCCTGACACAGAAAGACTTAAACCTACAACAACGATGATGTATGGAGTACATGAAGGATTACGACTTCACCATCACTTATCATCCAGGAAAGGCAAATGTCATAGCAGATGCTTTGAGTCAGAAACAACTCAGGTGTGCAACTATTTTGTCCAGTCAGTGGAAGAGTTTAGCAGAGCTAGTAGAGTGGTCTCCTCAACCATTAGATGATTGAGTTCGATTGGCCAACATCCAGATACAGTCAGAATTGTTGGGTGAGATTGTAGTACTATAGTCAGCCAGTGGGGAACTTGACAAGATGAAGGGCTTGATGAAGAAGCCACAGACCCGTCTTTCATTGGGAATAGACGGTGGGATCAGATTCGAGAATCGTATATGGGTTCCTAATGAATCACCGTTGAAGGAATGTATCCTACGAGAGGATCATGGTTCTAAGTACACGGTGCACCCGAGAACTACCAAGATGTTTAGGGACATGCGAATGTTTTTCTAGTGTTCAGGAATGAAGAGAGACATTGCGGCATATGTGGCCAGCTGTCTTACATGCCAAATGGTGAAGGATGAACACCAACGACCTGGTGGACTTTTACAGTCTATAGAGATTCCATAATGGAAATGGGAATAGATCACCATGGACTTTGTGGTGGGTCTACCTCAGACTAAGAGAGGTCATGATGCGATATGGGTTGTGGTAGATCGTCTTACCAAGTCAACACACTTCCTTGCCCTAAAGACCACTACCAAGGTGTCAGATTTAGCTGAGCTATATATCAGAGAGATAGTGCATTTACATGGCATACCCGGTTCCGTCATCTCCGATAGAGACCCAAAGTTTGTTGGCGTATATGCACATAAAGCCATCCCAAGCGATTGCATGGAGTCGGATATTAATTAATCAATTAATGTGATTATTTGGTTAAGTAATGAATTCTGGAATATTCAAATTAATCCACGAGTGTTTTAATTAATGCAACATTTCTGTTTACCGATGGGTTTAGGAAACTCTATTTCCCTTCATATCCTATTTAAAGGAGGATTGACGGTCGATATCTATATAAGATAGATAGAGGCTTTTCAGTTTACATCACGCACGTAAACCCTAGCCGTCATCATCCTTAAGAGAGAAAGGAGAGAAACACGCCGCTAGCACGCCACCGCAGAGACACGACTCCTTCCCACCGGCTTGGGAAGCGTGACGTGGAGTTCCGTCCATCCGCGTGGATGAAGTAGAGATGCAGACGCATTGACGCCTGCGTTCGGAGGATGTCGACGACCACCTGTACGCGCTACGAGTGGCGTACATCACTGCCACAAAGGAGCGCCGCCAGATCAACCTGCGATGGCAAATGGGAGAGAAGTTCCGTCTATGTAGGTCAGCAATGTTGCACTGTCGTGCAACGGGACATCACCGGACTTGCTCCGCGATAAGGTATATCCCACAAACACTCCTTCAAAATATGTTGTTTTCAACGAGATCCTGTTTCAAGTTGCATGGATTTTATTGCTTCTGCCGCGCATGTTTTCTCCACAAATCCCAACAAAGTTTACTTCCAAGCTATGAAAGCAAGTTCAAGAGGAACTTGGTACAAGGTTGAAATTTAGTACCGCATATCACCCCCAGACAGATGGTCAGTTAGAAAGGACGATCCAGACCTTAGAAGATATGCTGAGAGCTTGTGTGCTCGATTGGGGTGGATCATGGGAGCAGTACTTACCATTATCTGAGTTTGCATACAAAAACAGTTATCAAGCCAGTATTGGGATGCCTCTGTATGAAGCTCTATATGGGAGACCATGTCAGTCACCACTTCACTGGGATGATGTTGGTGAAAGGACCCTGTTGAGGTCAGATGAACTCCAAGTGTATGTTGATAAAGTCACTTTGATCAAGCAAAGGCTAAAGAGAGCCGAGGATCGACATAAGTCGTATGCTGATGCGAGGCGGATTGATGTGCATTTCACTGTGGGAGAACATGTTTTTCTGAAAATCTGACCGCTCTGAGCCATAGCTAAGAATAGAGGAAAATTGAGTCCCTGATACATGGGTCCGTTTGAAGTATTAGAATGGATTGGTGAAGCCGCATATCATTTGGTGTTACCCCCTCAATATAGTATGATGCATGATGTGTTTCACGTGTCCAATCTGAAGCGATATGTGCAAGATCCGAGTCATGTGTTGAGCATTGAACCCATTGAGCTTCAAGGGAAGCTATAACTTATCCAGAGTTATCTTTGTGGATTCTAGATACCAAGGTGAAAGAGCTCAGAAATAAGAATATAGAGATGGTTAAGGTTCTTTGGAAGCACCATGGAGAGGATGAAGCCACATGGGAGCTGAAGATGGACATGGAAAAAGAATATCCTGATTTGTTTGTTTGATTGTTGAATTTTGAGGGCAAAATTCCTATAAGGAGGGGAGGATGTTATAACCCCATTTTTCTAAACCATGTAATGAGATTTGTAAATCTCTTTTTAAGAGATAAATGAAATCAAAGGTTGATTTAATGGTTTGATTTGAATGATTTTTGTGCTTAATAACCTTGTTTGTTTTCTTAATGGGCTTTATTGGCTATTGAGCCCAATTGAGAGAAAAAGAAAAAGAAATTAAGTTGGATAAATGAATAAATAATAAAAATAGTTAAAAGAAGAATAAAAGGTTAAGGAATATTTCCCAAAAATGGAATTTTGAAATGTTAAGGTTCCTTGAGGTTCAAGGAACTTAGGATAATAATATAATGGCTAGGGAAAGAGAAAATATGTGGAAAATATAAATATTTAAGTGTTAACTTGCAACTAAAAAAAAAGACCCATTTTCTTTAGATAATGATCCCAATTTTGTCAAGATGGAATAAAAATAATTAGTGAGGTTCCCTTAAAAATTGAGTTAAAAAGGAGTTATGAATTGAGAGTTATTGCTTTTTTAAATTATCCTCAAAATATGAATTTATATTGGAATTTGGAAATCTTTTCCTTTAATTGGTTGAGCACGAAAGATGAGGGTCGTTGGATCTCGATCCAACGGGCACCATTCATCGTCAAGTTCCAGTGGAACTCAGACTCTGGCCGAGTACAGGGGGACTTTCCCCTTCGACTTTCTCGTGATCCAGTGCATGGTCACTCATAGAAATCATTCCTTTGGGTCTGGGGGAGGGAGACGAACCTTCTCGACCCTAAATTGGACGGATTCCATCGTGACTAGAAGAAATGCCCAATTGGGCTGAAGAACAGGTGGCGGTAGGGATAAGAAACCCTAGCAGGATCCCCCCCTAGTCCTATATATAGACCGACCCTCAACCGCTTCCTCTCATCCTCGCAAACCCTGACAACAATTCCCCAAGTCCCAACACCCTCTCTCTCTCTCGATTGCTCTCTCTCCAGTGAGGGCTCCACCTCGGCACCACCGCAGCTCGAGCATCAAGGAAAAGAGAAGACGACGAGCATATATCATGCGATCAGGGACCATCGTGGTCTCGTGAGAGGATCCAATGATCCCAGGACCGACACACTTAGTTAGCTCACGTAATGGAGGTGATCGATGCGGAGCATCAGATATGAAGGTGGACCAGCGGTGCATCGATCGAACGACCAGCAATTTTTGGTAATTAGCTCTCTCTACTCGAATAATCCAGAAAAAGGCTTTTCTTTGCGAAATTCATAGAAATAGCTAGAAATCTCCGATGAGAAAAGTTTATATATGAAAGTTTCTTAGAAAAATACGAGGAACAAGATAAAAATGGTTTGGTGAGCTAATTCAATTTCATTTTGCAAAAATACATTAATTGGGTAGAAAAAGGTGTTAAAAGGTAATTAGAAACCCTAATTGAATATAAAGGATGAATCTTTGTTGTTTAATAGGTTAATTTGAAGAGTATTAACTTGTTGTATATTAAAATAGAGTTTCCATCTGTTTTGCATGCAAAGTTGACTAATTTAGGGTTTTAATCTATAAATGAAGGGTAATACATATAGAAACCCTAATTTAGGGTGAAAAGGAGAAAAACCATGTTTATTTCGAATTAAGGAAATACGTTATTAAATAATGATCCTGAGTCTATTAGGAATATTAAGATGAGAAATTTAAGCTTTTTATGTAGTTTGTTGAATTAGGGTTCATAATACCAAAAGTGGAGGCAAAACCCTAATTTCAAAGGAAACCTTAAAAATTGGAATAGAAATCCTAAGGAAGAAGATGAAATTGGATAAATCTTGAGAAAAGGAAGTTGCTATGTTTATTTCAGGATTTTTGTGCATATTTGCTTGCTTGATTGGGTTTTCTCTACATAGTTGATTCTGTCTCCAAATCTGCAGTTACAGGTATGTGGTTACGTTTATGATTAATCGCTCTAGTTTCACGGTGATTCCCGAACATTTTATCAATTGCCTGAAAATAACTGCTTGGATGACTTTTATTTCATGCAACTGTAAAGTGACTATGATTATCACCATAAATATGTGTACATGACTGGCCCAGATCCTGGTCCTCCTCTGTGGCTTTGCTAATGATGAAAAGGGTAACCTGGTAAATGGTCTACCTATTAAGTGAGACCATCAGGTTATCAAGAGTTAGGGATTGCACTACCTATGGGTAGTACCATGCGACTCTTTAGCACACCATGAGTTAGGGATTGGGCTACCTATGGGTAGTGCCATGTGACTCAACCCTAGATATTGATCTACCTATTCGGTAGGATCATGCAGGGTTTAATGGGGATCTACCATAAGGAAGGTAGCATCCGAGTCCACTGTAGGGACAACACAGAGGCTAGGGTATGTATGGATTGAGCAGTCATGTTTAAAACATAAAGTTGTTTGTTAAATTATAATTGACTGCAATATGTTGTTATTAATTGCACGATTATTGTTTCCCCCACATACTAGCTTTATTTTGACTGACATTTTGTTTGTTGGCGTTTTAGGTACAAACCCAAAAGGGAAAATAGTAAATTGGCATATTGTGAATACATGAATTAATGTGCAAGGAGGATTAGTTAGAATATAATTCATACGTGGATAGAAGTTTAGAAATCCAAGTTTTCAAAAGGTATGCAAAATTTTATTTTATCACAACTTTTCAGTATTTCCTGGTAGAATTTGATTATTATTATTGATTATTTGTCGAACCTTTGATCCAGAAATTGGGATAATGGATCTGACCTCCTAGTCTCCCTTAATTGGTGGTTATCAGAAGGCGGGGTCATTACAATGATAAAGAGGCTTTAATATGAATAAGTTGAGTAATTAGGGTTTTGGTATATATGTTGTTGTTTTAGGGTTTTGTTGACATGAAAAGGGAAAGTTGAGAAATAGATCTAAAGAACCCTAAGGAAACCCTAATTTGGATTAGAAACCCTAAGAAGTATTCCTAAGTCAATAAAGTAACTTCTTGATGAGTATGTAGTGAATAGGTTGTACATGCTTTTTAGGATTTTGTTTTATTGTGCGATTGGCTTGATTGATTGCTTGGATTTCCTAATTGGATTGGATTGTGCTTATTTCATGTGAGATCTCCAAATCAGATATGTGGTTATTTATGAGTACTCGCTTTAGTTTCCCCGACATTTTCTGACATTTTATTGGTTGCATGGAAATAAACTGCTTGGATGATTTTATTTCTATAATCTTTAAAGTGAATATGATTATCACAATTTAAGTATGTATATGACTTGCCCGAACCTACATACCATCTCTAGATGTAAGATAAGAGGCCAAGCCCCGGAGGAAAGGTCAAAGGTGGTCAAGCCCCAGAGGAAGACCACCGGGCACCCTGAGAGGTGACCCACTAGGTGTCAAGCTTAGGATGGAGAAGGTAGCCTAAAGTCCCTTGCAAGGACTAAACCCTAAGAGAGGGTATCCCAGAGTATGAGTAAAAGTAGTTGAGAAGTCATATTAAAAATGTACTCGCATTGTTAACAACTATTTGATGTGATTAGGTTGTTAGAATATATGTGCAATATGTTAGTTATCACCACATACTGGTATATTCATTTATACTGACTGCCGTTTTTGTTTTTTTGACATTTTAGGAATATCTAAAATAGACAAATAGTAAAGTGGAATTTGTGAAGAATAGAGTTAAACCATAAAGGAGGATTTGTTGGCCATATTTGTGAAATTTTGCTTGTCCCCACATACCGGCATATTCACTTATGTTGACCGACATTTTGTTAAAGTAAATTTTTATCCTACTTTAAGATTAGTCTTTGGTAGAATTTATTAATCATTTTTATTATTTGCAAAACCATTGATCTTGTTTTTGGGATAGCGGATCTAGCTCTCTGGTCTTCCTTAATTGGGGGTTACCGGGGAGGGGGTCATTACAATTGGTATCAGAGCATGGTTTTCCAAATCTCTAATAATTATTAAATTCTACAAACTCTTCAGAACCTAAGGGAGTTATGAGAGAATTGTTCAATGATGAAGGTGTCTAGAAAAGGATCACAGTCAGGGGGCTGGCGAGATTTTTCTCCACCCCGCTAGTCAGTCTATGAGAACTCCCGGATTTTGTGACTGCCTGGCCAAAATCGGAGGATTTGACTCAAAATAAGATACATCTAGATTTTCTCATCTGATTTTGTCCCTTTTTATCTCTTTTTCCCTAGAAAAAATTTTAAGCGCTTAGGGGTTTTCTCTCTCCACCCCTCCTATATTGGGAATTCAAGTGTTAAGGATTAGGGAATCCTCCACCAAATAGAAAAATGCATGTAAATAAGATGACACAGATATAAGTTTAAAGTGTGTATATATCTTTCCAAGTTATAAATATGTGGTTAAATGATTTTAACTTGTATGCCTCAGCATGGCCCATCTCAAGACCGTAGTTGTTCCCCTTGAGGTCAACAAGAACCCTTATAGGGGTAGGCCTCCCCGCAAGAGGAGGATATCTTCTAAGAAGAGGAGGAGAGACTGTGGTGAAGAGTCCTCAAAGAAGAGAAAGAGACCTGAGGAAGCTTCAAAGGAAGGTTCATATCCTAAGCATGTTCCTTTCAACCACATGGATGAGGGTGACAACTGGAAGTTGGAATCAACGAGAAAAGATGAGACCAAGATCGACGCCGCCACAAACCCTGGGCCAGGTGTGGTGGTCCATACACCTGACGCCCTCTGGATGGAGCATCAAAAGAAGATAACTGAGGCCATCAATGCTTTGTCCCTCAAAGACACAACCACAGGTGAAGATGGAGAGCCTCTACCAGTTCATCCTTGACTTAGAGCCCCATTCTAGACTTCGTGAAGCTGAATAGAGAAGTTCTAGGGAGAGGACAAGATGGAAGTCGTCGACCGGGCTGATGCTTGGATGGTTGTGGTTGAGAATGGATTCCGCATGCTGGAGGTTCAACCGTACAAGAAGGTCTTGTTTGCTACCCATCTTCTGGAAGGAGCAAATAAGATATGGTGGGAGAACCACATCATAGGATGAGACCTCAATGAAGACCTGATGGCCTGGATGGATTTCAGAACCATCTTCTTTTCCAGGTTCACACCTACCTCAGCCAAGAAGGAGAAAGAGAAGGAGTTCACCTTCCTTGTGCAAGGCAACCTCTCTGTTGTAGACTACACTCACAAGTTTCATCTGCTGGAGTGTTTCGGGTACATGATGACAGAGGAGAGGCGGGTGGATCACTTTGTGGAGAGTCTACACCCCACCATCAAGCCTCATGTTATGGCGAGTAAGTCGACGACCTTCGCCGAGGACTACAACACTGCCCTGAGCATGGAGAAGATAGTGATGCCTGCAACCAACCCATATAAGGGTTACCTGGGTTATGCTGAAGGAACTACTGGACTAAAGAATGATCAAAAGAAAGGGCAAGGGCGTAACAATGCCAAGGGTAAGCATGGAGGCAAAGGAAAGCCACTTGTGGATGACCACATCCTAGGAAGTGCTGCTTCGAGAATGAGGTGTGCTTTTGTTGCCAACATGAGGGAAACTTCATTGTCAGCTATCCTCTGCCTGATCTGAGAGGTCCAAGTCTAGTGGCAGCACAATCGGTGACATCATCACCCCAATAGGAGTCGATGCATCCACTGGAGGTCCACTTGTTGGAGAGAGGAGGCAAGCCTGCATCTTTTCCATTAACAATGAACAGGCTCAGGCCAATGCTAATTGATTGATAGATGGTAATAACCCTTAGAGTTTTTCTTTCAGCTTAGTTTGATCATGTAGTAGTACTCTGATACATTATGAAACTATGTAGGCATGCTTGAAGTCATGGGATAAAATGTAAAAGCTCTTTTTTATTCTGGTTCTACTAATACTTTCATTTTGAGAAATATGGCAACTATGCTTTGTTTGGACATCAAGGATTTATGTTATGTTTTGGATGTCACAACCCTGAGTGGCCGAATATATATGTCTCTTAAAAAAAACCATCTTGCCGATTAAGTACCTGAGTCACAAGCTTCCTACCAAATTCATCCTCCTCGATATGAATGATTTTGATGTGATCATTAGTATGGATTGGCTTTACACCTATAGAGAACAAATTGATTTTAGGGAAAAGAAGATCCTTATTAGGAAACTTGGTCATCCACACTTTACCATTCAAGGAAGGAGAGATGCGACAACCAGCCTATATGTGTCGGCTTTGAAGGTTGAGTAGATGATATCCAAAGGCTATTAAGCTTTCCTAGTAGTAGTAATTGAGCAGGAGCCTAAGGAGCAACCCCTTGAGGAGATAGAGGTAGTCAGGGAGTATGAAGATGTGTTTCTAGATGATCTACTTGGGATTCATCTTGAAAGAGAGGTAGACTTTTTGATAGAGCTAGCTCTGAGGACAAACCCTATATCTAAGGCACTCTACAAGATGGCCCCTGCTGAGTTGCTCGAGTTGAAGAAACAACTATAGGAACTACTAGATAAAGGTTTCATTAGACCTAGTACACCACCATGGGGAGCACTAGTTATCTTTGTGAAGAAGAAGGATGGATCACTCCAGATGTGTATCGACTACCGGATGATCAATCAAGCTACCATTAAAAACAAGTATCCTTTACACCGTATAGATGACCTTTTTGACCAGCTCAAATCTGCATGAGTCTTTTTCAAAATCAATTTGAGATTTGGGTACCACCAGGTGCGATTCAAGAGTGATGAAATCTCTAAGACAACTTTTTGAACCCGTTATGGCCACTATGAGTTCGTGGTTATGTCTTCCAGGTTGTCCAATGCACCCAATGTCTTTATGAACCTCATGAACAATGTGTTCCAACCCTTCATTGACTCCTTTGTCATAGTGTTCATAGATGACATCCTAGTGTATTTTGATGACCTAGATCAACACCGTGACCACCTGGGTAGAGTCCTTGATATCCTTAGAAAGCAAAAGTTCTATGGGAAATTCTCAAAGTGTGAGTTTTTGATAGACTGTGTCATGTTCCTTGGACACATCATATCCGGAGGAACGATCATTGTGGATCCAGCTAAAGTGTCAGACATTCAAGATTGGCCTACAACGAAGAACCCCTCTGAGATCCGTAGCTTCTTAGGGTTGGTCGGATACTATCGATGCTTTATCAATGATTTCTCAAAGACTGCTTTGCCGCTCACCAAGCTGACCTGGAAGGATGAGAAGTTTGTGTGGTCTGACATATGTGAAGCTCTCTTCCAGGAGCTGAAGGAGAATTTGACCATAGCTCCACTGTTGACTCTACCTTCTGCCAATGCGGGTTTCATGATCTTCACCAATGCATCAAAGATGGGATTTGGCTGTGTTGGAACAAAATCATCATGTGGTTGTGTATGCCTCCCGACAGCTCAAGCCGAATGAGGTGAACTACCCGACACATGACTTAGAGGTGGCTGCTATCATTCGTGCTTTGAAGAACTGGCAGAATTATCTATATGGAGCTACCTTCGAGATCTTCATCAACCATAAGAGTTTGAAGTATCTCCTGACACAGAGAGATCTGAATCTACGATAAAGATGGTAGATGGAGTACATGAAGGATTATGACTTCACCATTGCCTATCACCCTGGGAAAGCTAATGTTGTATCTGATGCTCGTAGTCAGAAATAACTCAGGTGTGCAACTATTTTTTCTAGCCAGTGGAGGAAGCTAGAGGAGCTTGTGGAGTGGACTCCGCAACTATTTGAGGACCGAGTTTGTTTGGCCAACATTCAGATAAAATCAGATTTGTTGAGTGAGTTAGTGTTTGCTCAGTTGACTAGTTCAGAACTTGGTAAGATGAAGGGCTTGTTAGAGAATCCATAGACCCATCTCTTAGTGGGAGTAGATGGTGGAATCTGGTATGAGAACCATATCTGGGTTCCTGAGGATTCACCTTTGAATGAGCATATCTTACAAGAGGCTCATGGTTCCAAATATACGGTACACCTAGGTACTACAAAGATGTTTAAGGATCTGTAGGTACCTTTAGTGTCCAAGGATGAAGAAGATATTGCGGCATATGTGGCCAGCTGTATTATGTGCCAGATGGTGAAGGCTGAATACCAATGACCTGACAGACTTTTACATTAAATTGAGATTCCAGAGTGGAAATTGGAACATATCACCATAGATTTTGTGGTGAGTCTATGTGATGACCCAATTACAAATCAAGCCATCACCAGTAATAATCGTAGAATAACCATAAGCAACGAAATTAAAAATCACTAAGAATTAAAACCATTTTGCACATAGATCCTCTTCCAGGAAATTCATACAAAAAGAACCAAAACTTTATATACATGTGGTTCATATCGTTCATACATTGTACCATCTCATCCTGAGGATAACAAGTACCAGTTGCTTTACCTTAACATGTATAATAGCAACTTAAAAATATAGAGGTAAACAACCAAAATCTCAAGTCGTATATAAAAACCACTAAGAACTATCTCCCACGGACCTGAGAGTACGTAAACGACACATAGGACTTCTATCTACAAGACACGACAAATAATACACTCAACTTGAGCTATCACTGCTGTCCCGGCTGTTGTTCTCCTTCTACAGAAAAGTCTCTACTCCTTTGTGCAGATCCATCTAAAAATTATGGATCCCACAGGGTGAGACAATTGTCCCAGCGAGAGATATAACTCTCCGTCGACTATATTATTATCAAGATTAAGTAGTATAAAAACTGTGCAGAGGTTCTTTTGTATTAATAAGCATGATTAATTACTGTTATAAGCAGAACAGAGTAGTCATTTCTCTTAAAATAATGCATCTATCTATGGTAGAGAAATAAATCATCTATTCACTATGCAAGGGAATATGAAGAAATATGAATAACATCTATTCACTAAGATGTATAAAGGGACTGTACATCAACCAAGGTCTTTCTGTATTTGATCCTTAAGCAAATAAACTACTCAGATGATTACATATTACAGTCACACTTATGCCCTAAGGAGATGAATATACCTTTCATACTCCAACTGACCACTAGTAAGTCAAAATCGATACCATACAAGGTCAATGGCAGAGCCGGATGTCAAGACCTCACCTGTCTCAGTCAGTACGAGACTACTTCGTTTCCGCAAAACATCTTGTGTCAGCTGCTGGAAGGACATATTGTGTCAGCTGCAATTAGCATGCCAAGGTATAGCGGCATCTTCGTTATAGAGTTACTGCCATAGCATGTACTCTCTTTGGGAGAAGTCCATGTAGCTTTCCCAGATTATAATGTAAGGATAAGGAAGATCAACATCAATTCCTCTCCTGGTCAGGAGATTTTATACTTCAATCCCAACACCACTTAGAAATGAAGAAGGATTTACACATCAATGTCTTATTTGGTCGAGAGATTCACATCATCCCATGATAAATAAGGAAGGTGTGACACCGATTCTTGATTGGGACATTTGGATATACTTCATCCTTTACCCCCACATATTAAAAAATATGTGCTTTCGAGTTAAACTCATTTCACCATCATCAATTTCTGACACTGAATGGATCTATGGTCAGGGCACTACATGATAAGATTTAACTTGATTAATTGGGTACATTACAATATTCTTTTAGCAACAACCAAGTTTCAAACATGAATTATAACAGATGCTAGAAGTGTGGTACTTTTAAGATCTTTGGATCACTTTGAAAGTATATCACTCAGGATCTCAGTCCCTTATCACATCACTGGAAATTCTCATCCCTTCATATCATCATCATCATTATTACTGGATCTGGGTATTCAAACCCTTAGATCACCACATATCATTGTTACCTCTGTAATAGGTAACTATTACTGCTAGGTCCTCTGACCAAGGTATTTATCTTTACTTGTTGTTCAAGTATTTCACATAGCTCACATAGTTCATTAAACATCTTGTCACCTTTTACTAGGCAACAACTTATCTTTTAAGGCATCAGACTGTATAATCATTATACTTGTTATACAAGTATTTCACATAGCTTACAAGACTTATTTAAATATATTAATATGGCACATCATAGGTCATATCTTGATATGCTCATTATTTCATGATTCTTGTATAGTGTGCACTTTATGATGAAGGACTCTTATCAACATATGACATCATTTTACAATTTAAGAAAAATGCATCCTTCCCATGATTAGGGTTAGGATTATCTACATCATCACTCTATGATATAAGAAAGTACATCCTTCCCATTATTAGCATTAGGATTATCTCAATCTAACCAACATTGGTTGTGAAAGCATATCATCACCCTACCTTAGGGTTCAGACCCTAATTCATACTCCACTCATCTTAGTAGTATCAATTCATACTTATCAACATGTTTATCAAACGTATAAGTCTCTCTCTTATCCTTATTAGGATATTGATTGCATCTTACTTAATTCACCTCTTAAGGTATTTTAACTTATCATTATCAAATTGAGTTAAACTCATTGTGTCTCAATATTATTTTAATTATATACATTACTTGAACAAGCCTAATGAATTGGAGCATGCCTATCACATCGAGTATCATAGTGGATAAAGTTATCCAATCGTGCTTGAGGATGCACATGTCATCATATTATGTATTCATATTAGTCATGTAGTGAAACCACATCATCATATCAGGTTTAGGGTATATCCCCTAACACTATCTCATTTAGCCATGTCAGATTAGCTATCACATTAGCTTTTATCATCTCAAGTCAACCTCATATCGGGTATAGGTTGAACTCTTGACCTTATATTGGGTATAGAGACATATTGGGTTCTCATATCATGTACAAATGTATACTATATCAGGCATGTCTTTTATTGCTTTACCATGTATTGTTTAAGTGACATATAGATAATATTGTATTAATTTCTTACTTTGAATTGTCATATTAGTTTTCCACCTTGAACTACCATATCGGTTTCCAACTTGGATTTACCATATTTGTTTCCATCTTGGGTTTAACATATCGGTTTCCATATTGGGTTTACCATATCGGTTTCCATCTTGGGTTTACCATATCGGTTTCCATCTTGGGTTTACCATATTGTGTCCCCACATTGGGTTGCCATATTGTGATCCCATATTGCGTATCATATCGTGATCCCATATTGGTTATCATATCAGTTTTCCATTATATCAGTTTTCAATAATAGATGAAACCTTGAATTCAAACCCTTCTAAAGGTTCAGTTCTTTTCTTGTAAAAACACGACAATATGGATACTAAATTGCTCTTCAAGGCAGTAGGGTATATCAAACTTCAAAGGCAATTGACTTTCAAAGCATATCGAATTTCCATTTCTCCATCTAGGGTCTTGCCCATATCATATAAAAGGTAAAGTTTTAACCTTATATCATGTATAAGGTACTAGTAGGTAACTCCCATATCATTCACAAGACATGTCTCTCATTAAGTATAAAGTATCACTCACCACTATATCGAGTTACTTTTCATCTTGGATTTCATATCAGATTTCTCATCACCGTCTAGGGTTTTTTAACTCATATCAGGTTAGGATATAGACCTAACATGATATCGGGCATAAGGTGAATGTATGGCCCTATATCATGCTCAAGTGGGTGTATAAGTACTTACTCATATCCCCCATGAAATATTCACTTCTCACTTATGTCATACTTGTAGTGGGTTTACATTAACATATCGAATTACTCATCCTCTAGGGTTTACTATATCGGGTTAGAGTACATGGTTGATACCCTATCGTGCATAGGGTATTACTCTTACCTTATATCAAGTATAAAATATGGATAGGTATCTTCCATATCATTCATAGGTCCTGTTTTATAAAATATGACCTACCTTCATATCAGGTACACCTTTATATCAGATTCTATATTGGGTTTCAAGAATCTTCAACCCATATCGGGTTGTTCAATGATGATGTCATCATCATCAACCTCAAGATCCTTATCTAACTATTCAAAACCATGGTGGAATTCATAGATATATCAATTGATCCAAGGAAATCTGATTTTGAAAGAAATCAACAAGTTGAACAATATTGAAGAAAATATAATAATATAGATAGGTTCAAGTTATATAACCCACCTTATGAACAACTTCCAATCTTCAAGGTTCAACTCCTCGTGTTCCAAGGTTGAATATGAACCTCTCAACAATCCAAGACTTGAGCTCCTAACTTTTGCACGATATCTCCAATCTCAATGGGCGATATCACCTTATATGACCTATTTGGCCAATTTCTCTTATCCTTGGACGATATCAAGCTCTTATCACTCAACTCTTCTCACTATGCACGACACAAGAGGATATGCACGATACAAGAGGGAAGGTTACTAACAAGATTAAAACATCTTACTAACAAGTGAAGGGCAAGGTATTTATACTAGAGGTTTATGGAAAAGAGTGTAAGAGTTGTCATTAGCTTAGGCTACTAAGAGCCACCTAGCCATGCATAGTCGACACATACATTTGCACGCATCCCATTATTTATCTTTCCATGCAAAAATAAAAGTCCAAAAATAATGTAGGGGATAAGGGTCGACTCTTGAGTTATCTTCTTAGGCAAATCTTCCTCCACTCACTATATTATTATATTCAATTCCATCTTTTCCAATACAAGTTGTAAACCGATTCATATCTCTTCTTTGAAGTGTCTTGCCCTTCATGGGAAAAGCTAAAGCTCCATAAACCGATAGGAGACTTCCACTCTAAGTCTCCAACTTAATATGCTCATATGTATAACCTTCAACTTATACATTTTCTTAGTCTTTTCATTATTAAGAGTACCATCCCTCAAAGGTGGTTCAATTACAGAGCCCCCTTATTTATCTCTCCTCTAAATGATACCTAGAGGGAGTAGGGACACACTAGAGGTGGTAATTTTCATATCAACCCTATATTTGGGTAAATTACAATTTGTATAAAAAATTGGTACAAAATACACTATCATTGTTCAAACAAGCTTAATACTTGAAATTTAGGCTTTCCACAAGCCACCACTTAGCATCATTCTCTCTCTTATGATATTAAAACACTTAGGACGCATTCAACATGTAACATTTGCAATGTAGCACCTCATCTTGGGCAAATTGCACTTTTCACTCAGATTGTCATATAATGCACACACAGTTTGCAAATAAGCTCAAACTTTAGAAATAAACTTCACAATGAGTCTTAATTACTTTTCAAAGGTTTAGAACAAGTATATAATTATCTTGTTTTAGCAAAACTTCTAGGGTTAAGCCATAATCTAGGTCAGGGGTGTTACAATTATAAACCCCGAACAAGGATTTTGTCCCCAAAATCCCAGATAAAGGAAGACAATCGTTATTCATACATTATATCATCAAGTTTCCCCATAACATCTCATTGTAATATTACTTGGACCAGTAAAAAGTTCTTCCTCTCAGAGTTATCATAGAATCCTCCATATAGGATATATACTCAACTATCCTTTCCATTAAGTATTCTAGTATCCATTATGTGTTAAGTAACACTTTCTAAGTTAGAGCAATACTATTCATACTTCGAATGATTCAAGTATCAATCGTCATTGATTTATTACTTTCTCTACTTACATCTTCTTATGTAATAAGATTCTTAATCCTTAGAAGTCTTCCATATTCCTTACTTAGTTTAGCATTCCTCTTCTAAGGAAGGATTTACAGTTTTATTCTATCATTCATTTGGGACTATAAGTCTTATCATACTTTTGTTGTGCTATTCTAATCTACTGATACAATTCTAAATTTATTTATGACTTATACCAACTATCCATTAGTTGTTTTATTTATTTGTCATAACACGAGGCTACTTATCAAAAAGAACTTATCTCAGAGGTATTTCTAGATGTCATGTATAAACTGCCTCAACAGATCTAGATAGAGATATTTCAAGGAATTATTTTTAGCTTGATAAGCTTTTTCCCAAAATGATTTTACAATTGTTCCTTCAATTGATACATCCTTAATGATGTCATGTTTATGCAAAGCATAAACCCCTAACATATGATATCCATACTATAGTTATCTCAAAGATGGCCCTTCTAGGTAACCAAACATGTTTCATCTTATCAAGAGTCATGTTCTATTTTCTTATACGATTGAGATTTCATTACATGTGCCAAAAACACATCATATCCTTATCATATCCATCTACCTATTGTTATTACCAAAACCAAACATGTAAAAGGATCTTTCTTTCATCTTGGGACATTACTAAATACACATATCTTTATCTTGAAACCAAAAATCCAAGACTAACTAATACTTTTCTAAGTATCCATCAAAAGATCACTTCCAACTCATGCTCATTAAGTGTCATAAGACTTACTTAATTATCATGTCCTTATAAAGAAGGAACATATGGAAACACATTCCTCTTATTGCCGCATTATCACCTAGGGTTGTTTATCAAAGAGAAGAGATTATCATCCCCTCTAATTATAGTATGAACTTTCATCTATTCAAGAGTCTTTTACTCTTGTTTCATCCTAGGTTCCTTGCCATCAACATAGGAATTATAAGTATGATTACATGTCATTACTCCTTTCTTTGTAATTACCAAACATGTCCATGAATATTTTATAATTTTTATCACATTTCTCATTTTCACATTTATAGAAAAGATCTTTACTACTCACATAGTCTTTATCAAACATGGATCATCTCCCTTGTTCTGTTTCTCTTATCATGAGGATTATACTTTTTACTTCCTCATACACACATATCGATTTGAGATCATCTCAGATCCCATTTCTTTATACTTAGGATGAGATAAAATATCCATGCCATATTTCAAGTTTCACTTTGCTCTTTAGATTGTTTCAAAATGACTACTTGATTAGAGTAATCATTAAGATAACAATCTAAGAGTTCCATACTTACCTTGTCTTCAATATTTGAATACCTGGCCAGGGTATACAAGTCATGAGATTAGGTAGTATGCACCATGTTTAATACCATATACCTTACCTTTCATATCATAAAAATATAGGACTTAACATCCCTGGATTTTCTCCAGGTATCATTTTCACACCTCATCCTCTTTCACACAAATAAAAAGAAATTATAAAGCATTTTAAAGATTACTGAGCAGAAGGTAAGTTCTCATCTTCCTTATGTACTCATAGGATTAATTAAAGGAAGTTCAACAATAACTATTTTCTCATACTTAACAGATAAAATCATGAAAATGACATATCAAAATAACCCAATTTCATCTGACCTATCTCAATTTTTGGATTGATTACTGTCTCAGGCTTATTCATTGCATTGAATCTTGTCGTTGCCTGTTTCCAATGTTGTGCTCTATCATTTGATGCAGATGGATCTGCTTGGGATGCCTATCCATGTCCTTGCATCCCACTGCTAAACCCTTTCCTATGAGAGTCTTGTTGACTCTGCCTCAGTGGTTGGGTCATTCCCTTCATTCTTTTCAGACAAGAGGGTCTAATTTGCCCAATTTTTCCACAACCAAAACATGTCCTATACACATCCTCTGGTCTTGTCGGCCTTGTTACCGATGTAGGGGTTACATCAAGAGTTCTAATTGGTGAAACATTAGGTACTTTGCCCCTTCTTGGTAGCCACTGCCCTGGTACATTAGATGTTTATTGCATTGGTGGCACCAAAAACTTCCCCTTTTTAGAACTACTAGGCATCCGTTCCTAAATTTGGGCATATCTTTTCTTAATTCCTTCCTCGTTATCCTTGTCTGGATAGTCCTTTATAAAATGTACTGGTTGCCTACACCTGTAGAAAACTTTGTTTTCTTGTCATAACCTAATTCCTTCGACATTTTCCACTATTCTATTAGAACTATGTGGATCAGAAATCCTACTAGAGCCCAAAATTTCATCATTGGGGACTAGTAATCTAGGTCATATTGCTTGTATATGATCCTCGATACGCCTTAATGTTGTCATAACCAGTCCAATGAAAGTATTAGAGGCATGGTTCTCTATCATAGTTGGATCATCCTGAGGATTCTTAAGCAATCATTCTTCTCTCTTTTGATCACTTACACCTTCTCGTGGTGCAACACCATTGCTTTCAGCAATGTGTTCCTTGTGTTCTCCAGACATCTTTAAGATTTACTCTATCTTCTGCATAAGTAGAAGTCACTATAAGACATACTGAAGGACACTAGAACAAACTCAACACCTTAGTCCTATGTCTTTGTAGACTCAGCGAACCTTAGGCTCTGATAACAAAACTTTGTGATGACCCGATTACAAATCAAGCCATCACCAGTAATAATTGCGGAATAACCATAAGCAATGGAATTAAAAATCACTAAGAATAAAATTGTTTTGCACATAGATCCTCTTCCAGGAAATTCTTACAAAAAGAACCAAAACTTTATATACATGTGGTTCATATCGTTCATACATTGTACCATCTCATCTCGAGGATAACAAGTACCAGTTGCTTTACCTTAACATGTACAATAGCAACATAAAAATCTCAAGGTAAACAACCAAAATCTCAAGTCGTACGTAAAAACCACTAAGAACCATCTCCCAAGGACCTGAGAGTACAGAGACGACACACATGACTTCTATCTACAAGACACGACAGACAGTACACTCAACCTGAGCTGTCACTGTTGTCCTAGATGTTGTTCTCCTTCTATAGAAAAGTCTCTACCGCTTCACGCACATCCACCTAAAAATTATGGATCCCACAGGGTGAGATAATTGTCCCAGCGAGAGATATAACTCTCCTCCAACTATATTATTATCAAGATTATGCGGTATAAAAATTGAGCAGTGGTTCTTTTGTATTAATAAGTAGGATTAATTACTGTTATAAGAAGAACAGAGTAGTCATTTCTCTTAAAACAATGCATCTATCTATGGTAGAGAAATAAATCATCTATTCACTATGTAAGGGAATATGAAGAAATATGAATAGCATCTATTCACTAAGATGTATAAAGGGAGTGTACATCAACCAATGTATTTCCGTATTTGATCCATAAGCAAATACACTACATGGCTGATTACATATTACAGTCACACTTATGCCCTAAGGAGATGAAATATACCATTCATACTCCAACCGACTACTAGTAAGTCAAAATCGGTACCATACAAGGTCAATGACAGAGCCAGCTGTCAAGACCTCACCTGTCTCGGTCAGAATGAGACCGATAAGGTTCAGTAGGACATCTAGTGTCAGTTGCAATTAGCATGACGGGGTATAGTGGCATCTTCACTATAGAGTTACTTCTGTAGCATCCAATCTCTTAGGGAGAAGTCCAAGTAGCTTTCCCAGATTATAATGTAAGGATAAGGAAGATCAACAAGAATTCCTCTCCTGGACGGGAGATTTTATGCTTCAATCCTAACACCACTTAGAAATGAAGAAGGATTTACACATCAAATTCTCATTTGGTCGGGAGATTAACAACATCTCATGATAAATAAGGAAGGTGTGACACCGATTCTTCATTGGGACATTTGGATATACTTCGTCCTTTACCCACGCATATTAACAAATATGCGCTTCTGAGTTAAACTCATTTCACCATCAGCAATTTCTGACACTGAATGGATCTATAGTCAGGGCACTACATGATAAGATTTAACTTGATTAATTGGGTACATTTTAGTATTCTTTTAGCATCAACCAAGTTTCAAACATGAATTATAACAGATGCTAGAAGTGTGGTACTTTTAAGATCTTTGGAACACTTTCAAAGTATATCACTCGGGATCTCAGTCTCTTATCACATCACTAGAAATTCTCATCCCTTCATATCATCATCATCATGATTACTAGATCTGGGTATTCAAACCCTTAGATCACTACATAGCATTGTTACCTCTGTAACAGGTAACTATTATCTCTAGGTCCTCTGACCAAGGTATTCATCTTTACTTGTTGTTTAAGTATTTCACATAGCTCACATAGTTCATTAAACATCTTGTCACCTTTTACTAGGCAACAACTTATCTTTTAAGGCATCAGACTGTATAATCATTATACTTATTATACAAGTATTTCACACAGCTTACAAGACTTATTTGAATCTATTGATATGGCACATCATAGCTCATATCTTTCTATGCTCATCATTTCATGATTCTTGTATAGTATGCATTCTATGATGAAGGACTCTTATCAACATATGACATCATTTTACAATTTAAGAAAAATGCATCCTTCCCATGATTAGGGTTAGGATTATCTACATCATCACTCTAAGATATAAGAAAGTACATCCTTCCCATTATTAGGGTTAGGATTATCTCAATCTAATCGATATTGGTTGTGAAAGCATATCATCTCCCTACCTTAGGGTTCAAACCCTAATTCATACTCTACTCATCTTAGTAGTGTCAATTCATACTTATCAACATGTTTATCACATATGTATAAGTCTCTATCTTATCCTTATTAGGATATTGATTACATGTTACTTAGTTCACATCTTAAGGTCTTTTAACTTATCATTATCAAATTGAGTTAAACTCGTTGTGTCTCAATATTTCTTTAATTATATACATTACTTGAACAAGCCTAGTGAATTGGAGCATACCTATCATATCGGGTATCATAGTGGATAACGTTCTCCTATCGTGCTTGAGGATGCACATGTCATCATATTATGTATTCATATTAGTCATGTGGTGAAACCACATCATCATATCAGGTTTAGGGTATATCCCCTAACACTATCTCATGTAGCTATGTCATATTAGCTATCACTTTAGCTTTTATCATCTCAAGTCAACCTCATATCGGGTATAGGTTGAACTCTTGACCTTATATCGGGTATAGAGACATATTGGGTTCTCATATTGTGTACAAAAGTATACTATATAGGGCATGTATTTTATGGCTTTACCACATATCGTTTAAGTGACATATAGATAATATTGTATTAATTTCTTACCTTGAATTGTCATATCACATTTCCACCTTGAACTACCATATCTGTTTCCATCTTGGGTTTGCCATATCAGTTTCCATCTTGGGTTTACCATATCAGTTTCCATCTTGGGTTTACCATATTGGTTTCCATCTTGGGTTTACCATATCGTGTCCCCACATTGGGTTGCCATATCGTGATCCCATATTGGGTATCATATCGTGATCCTAGATTGGTTATCATACCGGTTTTCCATCATATTAGTTTTCTATAATAGATGAAACCTTGAATTCAAATCCTTTTGAAGGTTTAGTCCTTTTCTTGTAAAAACACAACAAGATGGATACTAAATTTCTCTTCAAGGTAGTAGGGTATATCAAACTTCAAAGGCAATTGACTTTAAAAGCTTATCGGGTTTCCATTTCTCCATCTAGGGTCTTGCCCATATCATATAAAAGGTAAAGTTTTAACCTTATATCGTGTATAAGGTGCTAGTAGGTAACTCCCATATCATTCATAAGACATGTCTCTCATCAAGTATAAAGTATCTCTCACCACTATATTGAGTTACTTTTTATCTTGGATTTCATATCAGATTTCTCATCACCATCTAGGGTTTTTAACTCATATCGGGTTAGGATATAGACCTAACATGATATCATGCATAAGGTGAGTATATGGCCATATATCGTGCTCAAGTGGGTGTATAAGTACTTACTCATATCGCCCATGAAATATTCACTTCTCACTTATGTCATACTTGTAGTGGGTTTACGTTAACATATCAGATTGCTCATCCTCTAGGGTTTACTATATAGGGTTAGAGTACATGCTTGATTCCCCATCGTGCATAGGGTATTACTCTTACCTTGTATCAAGTATAAAATATGGATAGGTATCTTCCATATCATTCATAGGTACTATTTTATAAAATATGACCTACCTTCATATCAGGTAAGCCTCTATATCGGGTTCTATATCAGGTTTCAAGAATCTTCATCCCATATCGGGTTGTTCAATGATAATGTCATCATCATCAACCTCAAGATCCTTATCTAGCTATTTAAAACCATGGCGGAACTCATTGATATATCAATTGATCAAAGGAAATCCAATTTTGAAAGAAATCAACAAGTTGAACAATATTGAAGAAAAGATAATAATATAGATAGGTTCAAATTATATAACCGCCTTATGAACAACTTCCAAGCTTCAAGCTTAAAATCCTCACGTTCCTAGGTTGAAGATTTTTTTTTAATAATCCAGGGGTCGCTCTTATTCATCCCACACCCCTCTTGTGGGCCAAATCATCAAGAATAATACAACTCCCGCTCTTATAACTCGGGTATCGTCCCCCCAAAAAACAAAAAGAAAGCCTCAGACGAGATCGAAAAATGATACACAACAAAGAAACATAGCAAAACAAGCGTAATCTCTCAGCCACAATCCTGTCCTTAACGATATAAGGCACTCATTTCTTCTCAAGAATTGCCATGCCCCTAATCTTCTGAGGGAATTCTCTACTATCCGAGCAGATGTATGGCTACATAAAATTACTTCCCCACTTACCAAGTTCATGAGCCATAGAGTTCACCGCTCTGTGTACCAGATTGCCTGTAATGCCCATCTCCTGAATCTCTTCTTTGAGCATTCTAATAGTATATTGGGCTCTCCATGGCACTTTGCCATTGTTCCATATTATGTTGTACGTACTACGATTGTCTATCTCAATAGTAGATACGTTTAACCTGTGATCTGATGCCATCAAAATGCCAATGTAGCAGGCTTGAATGTAGGCCTCAATATAGTCTGTAGCCTTAAGCCATGCTATGAAGATCAAGCATATGTCAGCTCTGTGATTGCGAACAATTCCGCTTACCCATCTGTGGTTGATTCTGTGGGAATCCGAGCATCTACCTACTGTGATATTCATCTTCAAATTGTTTAGATCTGGCGGGTTCCATCTATGTAATGTAATCCTTCTAATAAATGTGCGAGGTTCCATTAACCCTTCGTCTTTCATGGCTGTAAGGAATTGGATATTATCAGAAATATGGAATGCTTTGGTTCGCATCATCTGATTAAGCTTGAAGATGATCTGCTCCCAGGTTATAACAAAAGATATATCAGATCCCCCATATCTACGATGGCATCTTATCCTCCAGATGCTGCATGGAATAAGGGTAGCCATACTCCCCATCATCCATTCCACTATGGATTTCTTCTCTCCAAGACTACAAATGTCTATCATCTCTTCTATGCTTGATGGTGTTGTTAGTCCTGTGATTTTGGTAAACTTGGACCAAAAAGATTTATCAAGCTGGCTAGAAAAGAGAAGATGTATAGTATCCTCTTCCATCGGTTCCAAACAACAGTTACAGCACGAAGCTATCTGAATTTTGCATCTTCGGATGTTCTCATCAGTGGGCAAAGCCTTATGAACAGCCTTCCAAATCAACGCACTCTCTTTAGGCGCATCCACCTTCCATATGCGATCCAACCCGTGAGCATCATTCGTGTCAAAATGATGGATGTTCTTCTTATCTCCTAGGTTGAAGATGAACCTCTCAACAATCCAAGACTTGAGCTCCTAACTTTTACACGATATCTCCAATGTCAATGGACGATATCACCTTCTATGACCTATTTGGCCGATATCTCTTATCCTTGGCCGATATCAAGCTCTTATCACTCAAACCTCCTCACTATGCACGAAACAAGAGGATATGCACAATACAAGAGGGAAGGTTACTAACAAGATTAAAAAATCTTACTAACAAGTGAAGGGCAAGGTATTTATACTAGAGGTTTATGGAAAAGAGTGTAAGAGGTGTCATTAGCTTAGGATACTAAGTGCCACCTAGCCATGTATAGTTGACACATAGATTTGCATGCATCCCATTATTTATCTTTCCATGTAAAAATAAAAGTCCAAAAATAATGTAGGGGATAAGGGTCAGCTCTTGAGTTATCATATTGGGCAAATCTTCTTCCACTCACTATATTATTATATTCAATTCCATCTTTTCCAATACAAGTTGTAAATCGATTCATATCTCTTCTTTGAAGTGTCTTGCCCGTCATGGGAAAAGCTAAAGCTCCATAAACCGATAGGATACTTCCACTCTAATTCTCTAACTCGATATGCTCATATGTATAACCTTCAACTTATAGATTTTCTTAGTCTTTTCATTATTAAGAGTACCGTCCCTCAAAGGTGGTTCAATTATGGTGCCCTCTTATTTCTTTCTCATCTAAATGATACCTAGAGGGAGTAGGGACACACTAGAGGTGGTAATTTGCATATCAACCCTATATTTGGGTAAATTACAATTTGTATAAAAATTGGTACAAAAGATACTATCATTGTTCAAACAAGCTTAATACTTGAAATTCAGGCTTTCCACAAGCCACCACTTAGCATCATTCTCTCTCTTATGATATTAAAACACTTAGGACACATTCAACATGTAACATTTGAAATGTAGCCCCTCATCTTGGGCAAATTTCACTTTTCACTCAGTTTGTCATATAATGCACACATAGTTTGCAAATAAGCTCAAACTTTGGAAATAAACTTCACAAAGAGTCTTAATTACTTTTCAAAGGTTTAGAACAAGTTTATAATTATCTTGTTTAAGAAAAAATTTGAGGGTTAATCCATAACCCATGTCAGGGATGTTACAATTATAAACCCCTAACAAGGATTTCGTCCCCGAAATCCCGGATAAAGGAAAATAATCATTATTCATACATTATATCATCAAGTTTCCCCATAACATCTCATTGTCATATTACTTGGACCAGTACAAAGTTCTTCCTCTCAGAGTTATCATGGAATCTGGCATATAGGATATATACTCAACTATCCTTTCCATTAAGGATTATTGTATCCATTCTGTGTTAAGTAACACTTTCTAAGTTAGAGCAGTACATACTTCGAATGATTCAAGTATCAAACCTCATTGATTTATCACTTTCTGTACTTACATCTTCTTATATAATAAGATTCTTAATCCTTAGGAGTCTTCCATATTCCTTACTTAGTTTAGCATTCCTCTTATAAGGAAGGATTTAAAGTTTTATTTTATCATTCATTCGGGACTACAAGTCTTATAATACTTTTGTTGTGCTATTCTAATCTATTGATACAATACTAAATTTCTCTATGACTTATACCAACTATCCATTAGTTGTTTTATTTCTTTGTCATAACAAGAGGATACTTATCAAAAAGAACTTATCTCAAAGGTATTTCTAGATGTCATGTATAAACTGCCTCAACAGATCTAGATAGAGATATTCCAAGGAATTATTTTTAGCCTGATAAGATTTTTCCCAAAACGATTTTACAATTGTTCCTTCAATTGATACATCCTTAGTGATGTCATGTTTATGCCAAGAATAAACCCCTAACATATGATATACATACTATAGTTATCTCAAAGATGGCCCTTCTAGGTAACTAAACATGTTGCATCTTATCAGGAGTCATGTTCTATTTTCTAATACGATTGAGAGTTTTTTGAATACTAGATTTTCTTACCTTGGTTTTCATTACATGTGCCAAAAACACATCATATCCTTATAATATCCATCTACCTATTGTTATTACCAAAACCAAACATGTAAAAGGATCTTTCTTTCATCTTGGGACATTACTTAATACACAAATCTTTATCTTGGAACCAAAAATCCAAGACTAACTAATACTTTTCTAAGTATCCATCAAAATATCTCTTCCAACTCATGCTCATTAAGTGTCATAATACTTACTTAATTATCATGTCCTTATAAAGAAGGAACATATGGAAACACATTATTCTTATTGCCCCATTATCACCCAGGGTTGTTTATCAAAGAGAAGAGATTATCATCCCCTCTAATTATAGTATGAACTTTCATTTGTTCAAGAGTCATTTAATCTTGTTTCATCTTAGGTTCTTTGCCATCAACATAGGAATTATAAGGATGATTGCAATTCATTACTCCTTTCTTTGTAATTACTTAACATGTCCATGAACATTTTATGATTTTTATCACATTTCTCATTTTTACATTTATAGAAAAGATCTTTACAATTCACACAGTCTTTATCGAACGGGGATCACCTCCCTTGTTCTTTTTCTCTTATCATGAGGATTATACTTTTTACTTCCTTATACACACAAATTGATTTGAGATCATCTCATATCCCATTTCTTTACACTTAGGATGTGATAAAAATATCCATGCCATATTTCTAGTTTCACTATGCTCTTTAGATTGTTTCAGAATGACTACTTGATCAGAGTAATTAGAAAGATAACAATCTAAGAGTTCCATACTTACCTTGTCTTCAATAATTGAATACCTGGCCAGGGTATACAAGTAATGAGATTAGGTAGTATGCACCTTGTTTAATACCATATACCTTACCTTTCATATCATAAAAATATAGGACTAACATCCCTAGATTTTCTCCAGGCATCATTTTCACACCTCATCCTCTTTCACACAGATAAAAAGAAATTATAAAGCATTTTAAAGATTACTTAGCAGAAGGTAAGTTCTCATCTTCCTTATGTTCTCATAGGATTAATTAAAGGAAGTTCAACAATAATTATTTTCTCATACTTAACAGATAAAATCATGAAAATGACATATCAAAATAACACAATTTCATTTGACCTGTCTCAATTTGTGGATTGATTACTGTCTCAGGCTGATTCATTGCATTAAATCTTATCATTATCTATTTCCAATGTCGTGCTCTATCATTTGATACAGATGGATCTGCTCGGGATGCCTATCCATGTCCTCGCGTGCCACTGCTAAACCCTTGCCTATGAGAGTCTTTTTGACTCTACCTCAGTGGTTGGGTCATTCCCTTCCTTCTTTTTAGACAAGAGGGTCTGATATGCCCAATATGTCCACAACCAAAACATGTCCTATACACATCCTCTGGTCTTGTTGGCCTTGTTACCAATGTAGGGGCTACATCAAGATTTCTAATTGGTGAAACATTAGGTACTTTCCCCCTTCTTGGTAGCCACTGCCCTGGTACATTAGATGTTTATTGCATTGGTGGCACCAAAAACCTCCCATTTTTAGAACTACTAGGCATCTATTCCTAAATTTGGGCAGATCTTTTCTTAATTCCTTCCTCGTTATCCTTGTCTGGATAGTCCTTTATAAAATGTCTTGGTTGCCTACACCTGTAGCAAACTTTGTTTTCTTGTCGTAATCTAATTCGTTTGATATTTTCCACTATTCTATTACAACTATGTGGATCAGAAATCCTACTAGAGCCCAAAATTTTGTCATTGGGGACTAGTAATCTAGGTTGTATTGCTTGTATCTGATCCTCGATACACCTTAATGCTGTCATAACCAGTCCAGTGAAGGTATTAGAGGTAGGGTTCTCTATCATAGTTGGATCATCCTGAGGATTCTTAAGCAGTCGTTCTTCTCTCTTCTAATCCCTTTCACCTTCTCCTAGTGCAACAACATTGCTTTCAACAATGTGTTCCTTGTGTTCTCCAGACATCTTTAAGCTTTACTATATCTTCTACATAAGTAGAAGTCACTATAAGACATACTGAAGGAAACTATAACAAACTCAACACCTTAGTCCTATGTCTCTATAGACTCAGCGAACCTTAGGCTATGATACCAAAACTTTGTGACGACCCGATTACAAATCAAGCCATTACTAGTAATAATCGTGGAATAACCATAAGCAACATAATTAAAAATCACTAAGAATTAAAACTATTTTTCACATAGATCCTCTTCCAGGAAATTCTTACAAAAAGAACCAAAACTTTATATACATGTGGTTCATATCGTTCATACATTGTACCATCTCATCTCGAGGATAACAAGTACCAGTTGCTTTACCTTAACATGTAAAATAGCAACATAAAATCTCGAGGTAAATAACCAAATATCAAGTCATACATAAAAACCACTAAGAACTATCTCCCAAGGACCTGAGAGTACAGAGACGACACATAAGACTTCTATCTACAAGACACGACAGACAGTATACTCAACCTGAGCTGTCACTGTTGTCCTAGCCATTGTTCTCCTTCTGTAGAAAAGTCTCTACCGCTTTGTGCACATCCACCTAAAAATTATGGATCCCACGGGGTGATCCAATTGTCCCAATGAGAGATATAACTCACCTTCGACTATATTATTATCAAGATTAAGCAGTATAAAATCTGAGCAGAGGTTCTTTTGTATTAATAAGCATGATTAATTACTGTTATAAGCAGAGCATAGTAGTCATTTCTCTTAAAATAATGCATCAATCTATGGTAGAGCAACAAACCATCTATTCACTATGTAAGGGAATATGAAGAAATATGAATAACATCTATTCACTAAGATACATAAAGGACATCAACCAATGTCTTTTCGTATTTGATCCTTAAGCAAATACACTACCGGACTGATTACATATTACAGTCACACTTATGCCCTGAGGAGATGAAATATACCTTTCATACTCCAACTGACCACTAGTAAGTCAAAATCGATACCATACAAGGTCAATGGCAGAGCCGGCTGTCAAGACCTCACCTGTCTCGGTCAGTACGAGACTACTTCATTTCCGCAAAACATCTTGTGTCAACTGTTGGAAGGACATCTTGTGTCAGCTGCAATTAGCATGCCAAGGTATAGCGGCATCTTCGTTATAGAGTTACTGCCATAGCATGTACTCTCTTTGGGAGAAGTCCATGTAGCTTTCCCAGTTTATAATGTAAGTATAAGGAAGATCAACATCAATTCCTCTCCTGGTCAGGAGACTTTATACTTCAATCCCAACACCACTTAGAAATGAAGAAGGATTTACACATCAATTTCTTATTTGGTCGGGAGATTAACATCATCCCATGATAAATAAGGAAGGTGTAACACCGATTCTTCATTGGGATGTTTGGATATACTTCGTCCTTTACCCCCCCACACATTCAAAAATATGCGCTTCCGAGTTAAACTCATTTCACCATCAACAATTTCTGACACTGAATGGATCTATGGTCAGGGAACTACATGATAAGATTTAACTTGATTAATTGGGTACATTACAATATTCTTTTAGCATCAACCAAGTTTCAAACACGAATTATAACATATGCTAGAAGTGTTTTACTTTTAAGATCTTTGGAACACTTTAAAAGTATATCACTTGGGATCTCAGCCCCTTATCACATCACTAGAAATTCACATCCCTTCATATCATCATCATCATGATTACTGGATCTGGGTATTGAAACCCTTAGATCACCACATAGCATTATTACCTCTGTACCAGGTAACTATTACTTCTAGGTCCTGTGACTAAGGTATTCATCTTTACTTGTTGTTCAAGTATTTCACATAGCCCACATAGGTCATTAAGCATCTTGTCACCTTTTACTAGGCAACAACTTATCTTTTAAGGCATCAAAATGTATAATCATTATACTTGTTATACAAGTATTTCACACAGCTTACAAGACTTATTTAAATCTATTGATATGGCACATCATAGCTCATATATTTCTATGCTCATCATTTCATGATTCTTGTATAGTGTACACTTTATGATGAAGGACTCTTATCAACATATGACATCATTTTACAATTTAAGAAAAATGCATCCTTCTCATGATTAGGGTTAGGATTATCTACATCATCACTCTGTGATATAAGAAAGTACATCCTTCCCATTATTAGGGTTAGGATTATCTCAATCTAACCGATATTGGTTGTAAAAGCATATCATCACCCTACCTTAGGGTTCAAACCCTAATTCATACTCCACTCATCTTAGTAGTATCAATTCATACTTATCAACATGTTTATCACACATGTATAAGTCTCTCTCTTATCCTTATTAGGATATTGATTACATCTTACTTAGTTCACCTCTTAAGGTCTTTTAACTTATAATTATCAAATTGACTTAAACTCGTTGTATCTCAATATTTCTTTAATTATATACATTACTTGAACAAGCCTAGTGAATTGGAGCATACCTATCATATCGGGTATCATAGTGGATAACATTCTCCTATCGTGCTTGAGGATGCACATGTCATCATATTATGTATTCATATTAGTCATGTGGTGAAACCACATCATCATATCAGGTTTAGGGTATATCCCCTAACAGTATCTCATGTAGCCATGTCAGATTAGCTATCACTTTAGCTTTTATCATCTCATGTCAACCTCATATCGGGTATAAGTTGAACTCTTGACCTTATATCGGGTATAGAGACATATTGGGTTCTCATATCGTGTACAAAAGTATACTATATCAGTCATGTATTTTATGGATTTACCATGTATCATTTAAGTGACATATAGATAATATTGTATTAATTTCTTACCTTGAATTGTCATATCAGTTTTCCACCTTGAACTACCATATCAGTTTCCATCTTGGGTTAGCCATATTAGTTTCCATCTTGGGTTTACCATATCAGTTTCAATCTTGGGTTTACCATATCAATTTCCATCTTGGGTTTACCATATCGTGTCCCCACATTGGGTTGCCATATCATGATCCCATATTGGGTATCATATCATGATCCCATATTGGTTATCATATCAGTTTTCCATTATATCAGTTTTCTATAGATGAAGCCTTGAATTCAAATCCTTCTAAAGGTTCAGTTCTTTTCTTGTAAAAACGCGACAAGATGGATACTAAATTGCTCTTTAAGGCAGTAGGGTATATCGAGCTTCAAAGAAAATTGACTTGCAAAGCATATCGGGTTTCCATTTATCCATCTAAGGTTTTGCCCATATCATATAAAAGGTAAAGTTTTAACCTTATATCGTGTATAAGGTGCTAGTAGGTAACTTCCATATCATTCACAAGACATGTCTCTCATCAAGTATAAAGTGTCACTCACCACTATATCGGGTTACTTTTCATCTTGGATTTCATATCGGATTTCTCATCACCATCTATGGTTTTTAACTCATATTGGGTTAGGATATAGACCTAATATGATATCGTGCTTAAGGTAAGTATATGGCCCTATATCATGCTCAAGTGGGTGTATAAGTAATTACTCATATCGCCCATGAAATATTCACTTCTCACTTATGGCATACTTGTAGTGGGTTTACATTAATATATCTGATTGCTCATCCTCTAGGGTTTACTATATCAGGTTAGAGTACATGCTTGATTCCCTATTGTGCATAGGGTATTACTCTTACCTTGTATCAAGTATAAAATATGGATAGGTATCTTCCATATCGTTCATAGGTCTTGTTTTATAAAATATGACCTACATTCATATCGGGTAAGCCTCTATATCAGATTCTATATCAGGTTTCAAGAATCTTCAATCCATATCGAGTTGTTCAATGATGATGTCATCATCAACAACCTCAAGATCCTTATCTAACTATTCAAAACCATGGTGGAACTCATAGATATATCAATTGATCAAAGGAAATCTAATTTTGAAAGAAATCAACAAGTTGAACAATATTGAAGAAAAGATAATAATATAGATTGGTTCAAGTTATATAACCCGCCTTATGAACAACTTCCAAGCTTCAAGCTTCAAGCTTCAACTCCTCATGTTCCAAGGTTGAAGATGAACCTCTCAACAATCCAAGACTTGATCTCCTAACTTTATCACGATATCTCCAATCTCAATGCGCGATATCACCTTCTATGACCTATTTGGATGATATCTCTTATCCTTGGCTGATATCAAGCTCTTATCACTCAAATCTCCTCACAATGCACGACACAAGAGGATATGCATAGTACAAGAGGGAGGGTTACTAACAAGATTCAAAAATCTTACTAACAAGTGAAGGGAAAGGTATTTATACTAGAGGTTTATGGAAAAGAGTGTAAGAGGTGTCATTAGTTTAGGCTACTAAGTGCCACCTAGCCATGCATAGTCGACACATAAATTTGCATGCATCCCATTATTTATCTTGCCATGCAAAAATAAAAGTCCAAAAATAAGGTAGGGGATAAGGGTCGGCTCTTGAGTTATCTTCTTGGGCAAATCTTCTTCCACTCACTATATTATTATATTCAATTCCATCTTTTACAATATAAGTTGTAAACCGATTCATATCTCTTCTTTGAAGTGTCTTGCCCATCATGGAAAAAGATAAATCTCCATAAACCGATAGGAGACTTCCACTCTAAGTCTCCAACTCGATATGCTCATATGTATAACCTTCAACTTATACATTTTCTTAGTCTTTTCATTATTAAGAGTACCATCCCTCAAAGGTGGTTCAATTATGGCACACCCTTCTTTCTTTCTCCTCTAAATGATACCTAGACGGAGTAGGGACACACTAGAGGTGGTAATTTGCATATCAACCCTATATTTGGGTAAATTACAATTTGTATAAAAATTAGCACAAAAGACACTATCATTGTTCAAACAAGCTTAATACTTGAAATTTAGGCTTTCCACAAGCCACCACTTAGCATCATTTTCTCTCTTATGATATTAAAACAGTTAGTACACATTCAACATGTAACATTTGCAATGTAGCCCCTCATCTTGGGCAAATTGCACTTTTCACTCAGATTGTCATATAATGCACACATAGTTTGCAAATAAGCTCAAACTTTGGAAATAAACTTCATAAAGAGTCTTAATTACTTTTCAAAATTTTAGAACAAGTTTATAATTATCTTGTTTAAGAAAAACTTCTAGGGTTAAGCCATAACCCAGGTCAGGGGTGTTACAATCTACCCCGGACCAAGAGAGGTGATGATGTGATATGGGTTGTGGTAGATCACCTTACCAAGTCAACACACTTCCTTGCCTTAAAGGCCACCACCAAAATGTTAGATCTAGTCAAGATATACATCAGAGAGATAGTATGAGTGCATGGTGTACCAGGTTTGATCATTTCTGATCGAGACTCAAAGTTCACTTCCAAGTTGTGGAAGTAGGTATAAGAAGAACTCGGTAAACAGTTGAGGTTCAGTACACCTTATCACCCCCAGACTGATGGACAATTAGAGAGGACGATTCAGACATTAGAGGATCTGTTGAGAGCTTGTGTGCTCGATTGGGGTGGACGTGGGAGCAATACTTACCTTTAGCCATGTTTGCCTACAATAACATCTACCAAACCAGTATCGGGATGCCTCTGTATGAATCTCTATATGGGAGACTGTATCGGTCATCACTTCACTGGGATGATGTCGGTGAGAGGGCCTTGTTGAGGTCAGACAAGCTCCAAGTGTATATAGATAAAGTATCTTTGATCAAGCATAGGATGAAGAGAGTCCAGGATCGACAGAAGTTGTATGTTGATGTGAAGCAGACTGACTTGCAGTTTACTGTGAGAGAGTATGTGTTTTTGAAAATCTGACTGCTCCAAGCTATAGCTAAGCACAGAGGAAAGCTGAGTCCCGGATATGTAGGTCTGTTTGAGGTTTTAGAACAGATTGGTGAAGTTTCATATCATTTGGCATTACCCCCTCAATATAGTATGACGCATGATGTTTTCCATGTGTCCAATCTGAAGCGCTATGTGAAGGATCTGAGCCATGTGTTGAGCATTGAATCTATTAAGCTTCAAGGGAGGTTGACATATCTAGAGTCACCTGTGATGATTCTAGATATTAAGGTGAAAGAACTCATATGTAAGAATATAGAGATGGTAAAGGTTATTTGTAAGCACCATGGAGAGGATGAAGCCACATGGGAACTAAAGACAGACTTGGAAAAAGCCTATCCTGACTTGTTTGTTTGATTGCTGAATTTTGTGGGAAAAATTCTTATAAGTAGAGGAGGATGTTATAAGCTCAATTTTCATATGTTTGGATTGAAATGTAATTTCTCCAATAAAGATGTATGATTATGAAAATTGTGTGATTGAAGTACTTTGTGTGGATTTCTTTACTAAATGTCCTTTGCATGGATATCATCCTGGGCCTTGTTGAATAATAAGCCCAATATAGTTAAAAGAGAATAATGAGGAAAAGGAATCTAATAATAAGAGAAACTGAGATAATGTTAAGTCTAATGTGGAATTCTCTGGAAGGCTCAGTGTTTGTTCACATTAGAGTGGATTTTGGGTTCACATGGTTTCTTATGATAAAAGGAATCCCAATAAAGAAATAAAAGTGAATGAGAGAGAAAATATGAATAAACTATGTTTTAATAAGTGTTAGCTTGCATATGAAGAAAAGTCCTTTATACTTTTGAGTTTGGAACTCAAACTTGGTACATGCGTAGATAATTCTAACACAAGGTTTCCCCTAAAATTTGGATGAAAAAGGATAAACGAGGAGAGAGTTATGGTTTTTGCAAGTTTTCCTAAAGTGAACGGATAATTGATTAATCACATTAAATGTCACAATTTCATTTTGATTAGAAATTCATTTATTAAGAAATCAGATGATGCGGACCTTTTGATCCAAGATCCAATGACACTGGTATAATCTCAATCTCATATGGAGACTCGGACCAGCGAGCAGTTTAGGCTATTTTTCCAAATCAATTTCTTCGTGAACAAGAGGAAGTGAGGAGTTGGGATTGGTCCCAATGTCTTCGGAAGATCCCAAGGATCCCATCCATGCTGGGATTGGGGACCTTTTGTGGTGAAACCTGGATTCCCTAAAATCTAGTGGAACTCAATACCATGCCCTATATAAAGGGGGTGTTGTGCAACACCAGCAAACCCACAAACAACTCTCATGAGACCAGAATGAGTAGACGAATGAGTTGGTGCCTTCAATTGGAGTTTTCATCTTGACCTACACTGTCACACCCGCATCCCGCAATTACCACTAATCATGAGATTAGGGCATGAGTTTGATGATTATACTTGATACAAAGTTCACTCCTGATTATTATTTTTTTCCTTTTATTTCAAACTCTTTATTTTCTCGCATCCAATCACATAAACAAACTTTATAAGAGAATTAAACTTTCATTACTCTAATATGATCTCAACATTAATGATACACATCCATACATTCATTCTGTTTCTCATACTTCCGTGTACATATGACATGACAATCATATACATTCTCTCTTATCGAGGAAACAAAGATACAAAACATCATTTACAACTCTCTCACATCTATACAAGCACCTAGAGTGACAGGGACCGAATGAACTCAACTAATCTCATACTTAACTCTTGTGGTAGATATACTCTGATGCTTTGACCTTCTTCAATGTCCATGTGATTTCCCTAAAAATTGTGAGTAGAGGGGTGAGCCTACTCGCTCAGTGAATGAGTACTTCAAAAAAATAGTTTAAAGCACTTATATCATTACAGATATACTTTTAAGCAACTAATGTCAATTATAACAGCAGTAGGCTTTAAAGAGACTGATCATTGAGAATCATAAATATGGCAGGATACTCTAGATATCAATAAGAGAAAATCAATATATGAACATGCTTGATTAATTTCAAAGAGAATTAATAACTCAGAAACATACAAAGGATAATTGAATAACCGTGCACACTTGTTTAACCTCTCATTCATCTTATTATGCTCCGAACCCACATGAGGTGTACCACAACATGTGAAAGAATTGCAAAAAGCTAAGATCTCACTGTACAAGGCTTAGAAGCATGCCCGGGTTCTTAAGCCTATATCTCGAGTAAGACCCCATCTGCAGTGGGCCTCAACATGTCTGCCTCTAGGCGGCTCATGGAAGCGGTCGAATATCTCAGACTCCACCTCTCAACCTGGGTACTCATGCGGTGAGTCAAAACCCTCAGGCTTACTATGCATCAATGGACCTACTGACCACTGATCACTTACAACATGTAACACAGGTATCACCGACATCCCCGGTTGGTGTTGGGTACCACACAACTGTAAGGAATTTTCCTTACTGGTCAAGACCCCCGCACCCTACTGGTGCGCTCTAGCTTACCTCGAACTGGACTACCTCTAGTTGGGAAATCGTTTCCTCCCCACAACACAGGCCTCATCCTGTGAGGATTCTACAGTGTTCATGGCATCTAAATGTCTAATTCACTCTTTACATTCACAATTCAATCATTACATCAACATATCTTAGTTTAGCTTTATAAACCATTCTTTTCATACGCCATCTGATACCATTTACCACAAATGAACTATTAAGCATCACCACATCTCATACTGAGAACATTGATATCACAATACTTGATTCATTAAACACCCTATCCTTAGGGTTTCATTTACCTCATTCACTTATCTCATGGCTCTCATAAGGATTTAATGTGTCATAAACATTCACTGAATAAATATTGCTTTCAACAAATCATATACAATCAATATATGTATGAAACCTTGGAACTGAGCTGAATTTTGGTTTCCAAGCCATTCACTGAGATATCATGCATCAAGAATAAAATTGAATAAATAAAGTCTATCATGTCAAGAAAATCCCTTCAAATGGATTTCACGATATCTATTCGCAAATATCCAACTTTCCTTGCATCTAGGGTTTCACCCTCTTTATTGAGATATCAAACAAACACTATTCACCTTAAATGAAATTCAAGATAGTATCTGACATATATGTACTACGCATTCATATAAACAATCATTCATAACCAAGGGGATCTAGATAAGCAAATTTCTCTATTTAATTATATAGCAATTTCAGTCATAGAAAAATTCCCTATATTTAAGTCTACTCTTATAACCTCTGTGAATACTTAGGGAATTCTTATTAGGATGTATTTTATACATTTATAATATGATTTTATCAGCTGAAATTCATCCAAACAGAGGAAGAATCCATTTCATATCATTTTGCAACAACTTAGAACAAACAGACAATTCAGGGTTTGTAGTCGCATACTAAGCAATTAAAGATTATGGATTATTTAACCAATTTTCGTGCAATATACTATTTAAAGGAAGTTCCCACTCACCCTAAGGTGTGAAAACACCTTAAAAATGCAGCTCATCCCTTAAAATTTCGATCTCATATCTAATCCCTAGAAATTCACCCAATTCTTCTTCCTTTCAACTCGGAAACCCTAGAAATGAGGGATTATGAAGAAAGAGTGAGAAAAGGGGTAGTTTTGATACCATTTTGGATCAAATCAGAGAAGGGAAAACATCTTGACATGTGAGAGAATATTCACCATGAAAGGCTATGCAAAGAAGCTAAACTTACTTGATTTCATCATATCTCGGATAGAGAAACCCTAGATCAACAATTTCACCACTTTCTCCTCTCAAACCCTAACTCTCCCTCTCTCTCTAGGATTTCATTTATCAGGAATGAATCATGAATTATGAGAGCTCCTAGTGTGTTAGGTTGACCATATAGAGCAATTGAGCTGCTTGGGTGAATTGCACAATGACCCCTCACTAAACGTTTTCTTATTTCAGCATATTTTTCTATCATAAAAAAGTTACTATAATTATTTTATTTCAGAGATCAAACCTTCTCAAAAAATTATGAAAATTTAGAATATTTTTTCTAACTGAGATATAAATCTTTAGTTAAAATCTCAAATTATTCTGTGCTACCATTGAATAAATAAAAATATAATAGTGCACTACTATCTAGAAATCTATAGAACAGTCAGTTGAAGAGAAAATGCCCCAGAATGGCCATGCTAGCTGCCACGGCCATTCTAAGATGGACCCAGAATGGCCGTTCTGCCTACCACGGCCGTGGTGCATTGGTTTCATTAGATTTGAGTACAAAAGTTGGTCAATAGTTTAATTCTTTCAAAACGGGCGTGTGGCCTAGAATGCCTGTGCCACCAACGACCCACCACGGCCGTTCTACCCACCACAGTCGTGCTATCCTATCCTTCAACTACCATTTTCAATATCCTTTGCATACCTCTCTCATTCCTCATCAACTTGAGCCTATTTGGTGAAAACCCTAATTTTATCCGACTAGGGTTTATATTTTCTCAAACCCTAATTATACAAAGACATAACATACTTGGGGTTCTCATCAGGTTTAACATATCATGATTGAGATATCATCATTAATTATGTTTAAGTAATTATCAATCTAGTAAAGCATGTAATCATCCACATAAACCCTAACTTACAGATTAAGCTCAGATACGATCATAACAATTCTCTCCCCCCCCTAAAAAGGTTTCACCCCCGAAACATATATATGCAAGCAAAGTACTTTCAAGGTTTATTTTAAGCTTCTGGTATCTTACATGTCATTATATTCTTGTATTTCATACTTGAATGTATCTTTCAACATTAAGTCATTTATTTTTTTCTAATCACAACATGTTTAAATCATGACTGCTCAATGATAACAAATGAATTATCTATGCCACAATCAATCATAGAAAGAGAAAGAGAAACAATCATTTCAATATTTTCATACTCTTGAGGTGTTACCTCAACATTGATAATCTGATCCAACTATCTCAATTCATTCAGCTCAATATGTACTATTGTTCTGTACTACCTCCGAGTCACAAGAGAGAGTTCACCATGTTGTTTTAAATTTTACTATTGTGCTACTCAAATTGCAAAACATTCTTGAGTTGGAAGACTAGATTCAACAACAATTGTACAATACTACTCACAGCATCCCCATTGGATCATGGATGCATAAGGTGAAGCATCACCATCACATTCCATACTATTCTCAAGTATGAACCCACACATAATTCAAGGTGTAACCATCAGATTATAGCATACTAAGGTTTCAACAACAGTAACAGCGTACTCCATGATTGTATTAGTCATTCAAGGACTATTCATACCCAATTACCATCACTTAGTTATATTAAAGCTAGGTATAACAAGCTATACCTCATCACGGTTTCATATCAATACAATATGGTTATCATCCCTTCTATTCATATGAGTGAATAGTTAAGACTACCTTATTCAGGGCAACCCTTCATTTTTTCCAACATTATTCAACCCATATCACCATACCACAATTTTACAATACTAAGATGGATTACTGGTAAGAATGAATACAACTATCAGACACCTTTAATTAACATATTGCTTGCACATGTACAACTAAAATCATATGTAAACAAATTTACATCCCTTAGTATACCTTCAACAAATTACACTTCTAAAAACAAATTCACATATTACTGAAAGCCATTGTTTTCTCTTATCTCCTCATTCATTACTACTTACTTATTGTTACTTATCCTTCTCATTTTTATCATATAGAATAAACATCCCTAAAATTGAAGCAGACAAGGTAAGAATAGATTATTCATCATTCTTGCTATCACTGCAAGAATTTATTTTATATCGCACTTCACTCATATTGTATTTCTCCTTTTTTCAAAACACACTTGTTATATTTCAAATTTATATCTTACTCTTTTCTCTAAATCATTTTCATATTGTTTATCTACCTTTCAGATTAGCTACCTTTAAACCCTGGATTACTATCAGTGCTAGTTTACTTTTCATAGTGCAAATCTCATGATCTTGTTTTATAGAGATGCTAGTATTCAAGGTCAAATCACTAGTGACATCCCTTGAACTAATACAACTCTAAACATTCTAGGGTTTGGTCCTTATCAGTAGCATGACGTTATTGTGATGTGACTTTGCTCCCTTAATTTGAAATTCAAACTTTGGATTTCACAAGTTTTACTAAAGTCTTCCTTATCTTATCAATTGAATTTCCTTTCTCGTACTTGGCCATTCAGGTATATTACATTCTCAATTTACCCTCCTAGGGTTTGATCATTATATTGTGTTCCATTATTACATTCACTAGGTGTCTCTACCATGGTGGTTATGCATCATATATGATTCATTTTCTTATTATTTCATTCCTACATTGCTCTCATTAAGTAATATATGAAAGAGAAGATGATTCTGAGACTTAGAATTCTTATTTTCAAACATTCCCTTAATACATTTCTCGTATGTAGGTTTAATTGGTTATCAACAATGATACTTGACTAATTAGCACTTGCTTGAATATCCTAACCTCTTTCTTTTATAATATATATTACTCCATCATGTTTCAAACTCATCATTTCTAACATTTCTCTTTGATTCAACTAAGTTTGTTATCCTAGTCTTATGATTTACATGTTCATCTAATTCTCTTTATTTTGACTCTTCTGAAGACTCTTTACTTCTATGTACTTATCGTATACTTAACTCTTTTCTTCTATTTCCCCTTTGCTTCTAATTGGTTATCAACAATGATACTTGACTAATTAGCACTTGCTTGAATATCCTAACCTCTTTCTTTTATAATATATATTACTCCATCATGTTTCAAACCCTTCCTTACTTTCCATAATCCTCTTACCATATACTATTCTTCCACCTGACATCTTTAACTTCTATTTTTCTCTTATGATCATGTTGCTTATATTTCTTTTTATCCTTCTACTAATGTGAAGTTGAAATTCTAAATCAATAATCTCTCTATTAGTTTCACCTCATGTTTAATACATTACATATCCTTCATTTTAAATCAAACGGCTCACGCATGTGTCAAACTTTGTTTCTCTTTCAATCAAGTTTTTCCTTCCTGAATATAGTCTACCTTTGTATGACTTATTCATTTGTTAAGCTACAGTTTTGTTCTTCTTTTAGAAACTAGTTTGTTATTCTATAGAGACTTAGAATCCAAGGGTAGTAAGGGTGAATGTATTAAAATTTATAATAAAGGTATACATTCCATGCTCTCAATTATATCATGACCCTCATTCCTTAATCAAGCTCATTCCTTAATCAATTATATCATGACCCTCATTCCTTAATACATGTATTAAAATTATATCATGACCCTCATTCCTTAATCAATTATATCATGTATTAAAATTCCCTTAATACATTCCATGCTCTCAATTATATCATGACCCTCATTCCTTAATCAAGCTCATCATTTCTAACATTTCTCTTTGATTCAACTAAGTTTGTTATCCTAGTCTTATGATTTACATGTTCATCTAATTCTCTTTATTTTGACTCTTCTGAAGACTCTTTACTTCTATGTACTTATCGTATACTTAACTCTTTTCTTCTATTTCCCCTTTGCTTCTAATTGGTTATCAACAATGATACTTGACTAATTAGCACTTGCTTGAATATCCTAACCTCTTTCTTTTATAATATATATTACTCCATCATGTTTCAAACCCTTCCTTACTTTCCATAATCCTCTTACCATATACTATTCTTCCACCTGACATCTTTAACTTCTATTTTTCTCTTATGATCATGTTGCTTATATTTATTTTTATCCTTCTACTAATGTGAAGTTGAAATTCTAAATCAATAATCTCTCTATTAGTTTCACCTCATGTTTAATACATTACATATCCTTCATTTTAAATCAAACGGCTCACGCATGTGTCAAACTTTGTTTCTCTTCCAATCAAGTTTTTCCTTCCTGAATATAGTCTACCTTTGTATGACTTATTCATTTGTTAAGCTACAGTTTTGTTCTTCTTTTAGAAACTAGTTTGTTATTCTATAGAGACTTAGAATCCAAGGGTAGTAAGGGTGAATGTATTAAAATTTATAATAAAGGTATACATTCCATGCTCTCAATTATATCATGACCCTCATTCCTTAATCAAGCTCATCATTTCTAACATTTCTCTTTGATTCAACTAAGTTTGTTATCCTAGTCTTATGATTTACATGTTCATCTAATTCTCTTTATTTTGACTCTTCTGAAGACTCTTTACTTCTATGTACTTATCGTATACTTAACTCTTTTATTCTATTTCCCCTTTGCTTCTAATTGGTTATCAACAATGATACTTGACTAATTAGCACTTGCTTGAATATCCTAACCTCTTTCTTTTATAATATATATTACTCCATCATGTTTCAAACCCTTCCTTACTTTCCATAATCCTCTTAACATATACTATTCTTCCACCTGACATCTTTAACTTCTATTTTTCTCTTATGATCATGTTGCTTATATTTCTTTTTATCCTTCTACTAATGTGAAGTTGAAATTCTAAATCAATAATCTCTCTATTAGTTTCACCTCATGTTTAATACATTACATATCCTTCATTTTAAATCAAACGGCTCACGCATGTGTCAAACTTTGTTTCTCTTTCAATCAAGTTTTTCCTTCCTGAATATAGTCTACCTTTGTATGACTTATTCATTTGTTAAGCTACAGTTTTGTTCTTCTTTTAGAAACTAGTTTGTTATTCTATAGAGACTTAGAATCCAAGGCATGGCTTCAACCCCTACAAATTTATGTAAAGAATGTTATATGCATATATACACAAACATATCATCTTGAACAGACTAGCTATTATGTCATAAAAATACTTACAAAGGATGTGCTAGGTGGTGGGTCTACAGGATTACTCCCAACTACTTCTACAGTAGGAGAAGAGTGGCCCGCCACAGGTACTGTCTGAGTGGCAGGCTGAGACGCCTGTCACTTCACCATTGTTTCTTAGATTCTCTTCTCAATTAACTAATCTACCAATACATGGATAAAAGAAACACTAGCTTCTAATTATTGAATTCCCTTTTACAATAACATTCTAAAATAAAAATAGGTTACCTCAGCTTGTGAAAGTCCCGCTTTTAGGACAGGTTTGCATTGGGATGGCCCAAAGAACGCTTTGATGCCCACACCAGCGCCTGCACCCCGAACACATCCAGGATGCTCTGGGTTACCCAGAGCAACTGTCAGTTCATCCCTTGTGCCCTGAGGGATGAACTTTCCTTCCTTCCTCTACTCGTGCAGCTCCCACGAATCACCATTAACAAAAATTAGTAAGTAAACATAACAATAATCAATATTGATCGATTGCTCTAAGAGTTGATTTTTACCATTTTTGCAGCAGCCTCAGCAGTTGCGGGCTTCGGTATGTCTCCCTTCTTGTTTATCCTGTGATGCCAATATGAATGGTTCACCCTTCTCACTAATCTTTTCAAAGTTCACTAACGTGAAACCCAATTCATCCACTATAAGTCCTTTGTTGTTGTCAACCCAATTACATTTAAAGAGCGGAATTCTGAAATCTACATAGTCAAACTCCCATATGTCTTCAATGACACCGTAATATGAAATTTTAGCTTCATGTGAACTCTTATCCTTTGCACTTGCAAAAAATAATGAAGACACTTGAAGGGAGACCCCACTGTTTTGGACGACACTCTTATCATCTTGACGCTTTGTGTACTACGAGAATCCATTTATGTCAAACCCTTCATAAGACATAACATTCAATTTTAGTTTAAAGGTGAGGCATTTGATGGTTTCAGTAAGATTATCTGGTGTTTGAGATAGTTGATGTAAGACTTTATCTTCAAACCACTTAATAAATGTCTTGTTATGCTCTCTAGTAAGCCACATTGAATTGGATCGAGGATATTGTCTCTTGATGAAATTGGTATGCTCCTCGATATAAACACTCACTTCATCGATGTTGTGTAAAATATACAAGTGACCTTGCTCCAACTGCTCACAGCTGATTACTTTCACCCATGATCCCAAAATTCCTTTGCTAAAATTCTCCTCAATATTCTTGTCATTCACAGGAGCGTCATTAGCACTCAGAAAGTCATTGCAAAAATCTATAACCTCTCTCGCCACATAACCCTCAATAATACTCCCTTTAGGCCGATAATGGTTTTGAACATCACCTTTAAAAATGCTCATGTATCGTTCAAAGGGATACATCCAATGCAAGAAAATTGGTCCCAACATTTTCACTTCCCTAGTCAAGTGGACAACAAGATGTACCATGCTATCAAAGAATGAAGGAGGAAAATATATCTCAAGCTGACATAGGGTAACAACCACTTCTCTTTGCAATTTATCGAGAGTATCAAGGTCAATAACTTTGCTGCATAGACTGTTGAAAAAGAAACAATGTTTGGTGATTGCAAACCGTACATGCTTCGGCGATATAGATCGAATTGCCACGGGCAATATTTGTTGCATTAGAGTGTGACAATCACTAGATTTAAGACCTATCAACTTCAAATCTTTCATTGATACCAATGTAAGGATGTTGGATGAGTAACCATGTGGCACCTTAACATTTACCAAGAATTTACAAAATGCTTTCTCCTTTCTAGACAACATGTAACAAGCAGGACGTAAGTATGTTCTCCGATCACTACTAACTACTTCTGTTAATTTTGTCCTTATTCCCATTTCACGTAGGTCCATTCTGGATTTTATCCCATCTTTAGTCTTACCTGGTATATTCAACAGAGTACCGATGATGCTATTTTTCTCAACGTGCATGACATCGATATAATGTCTGGCTGTCAAAGAACTCCAATAAGGAAGATCCCAAAATATTGACTTCTTCTTGAATAAAGACTTGTCAGTCTGTGTGGCCATCGTACATTGCAATCTCTTACCAAATTCATTAGCGATGTCTTTTACTCTTTCATAAACATCCTCCCCTGATATAGGTTTAGGTGCACTCTGTTCCTCATTTCGTCCATTGAATGCTTTGTGCAACCTACGATACAGATAAAATTTTGGAAGAAACCTTCGATGACCAAGATATACAATCTTGCCACTGTGTTTTAGTCATATTGCATCAGTGTTCTCTTCACATATAGGACACACTTTAGATCCTTTGACACTATATCTAGACAAATTCCCATACGCTAGAAAGTCATTCACAGTGCAAAACAACATAGTGTGCAAACGAAATGTCTCTCTTCGTGAAGCATCACAGGCCATCACACCTTCACCCCAAAGCTTCTTCAAGTCATCAATCATAGGTTCAAGATAAACGTCGATATCATTTCTAGGTTGTTTAGGGCCCGATATCTAAGACGACAGCATAACATACTTATTTTTCATACACAACCAGGGAGGAAGATTGTATATAACAAGCATAACTGGCCAAGTGCTATGTTGGCTGCTCAATGTCCCGTACGGATTCATCCCATCTATACAAAACCGAAGTCTTAGATGCCTGTCTTCTTAACCGAATTTAGGGTACAATAAATCAATCTTCTTCCACTGTGGGGAATTAGACGCATGTCGTAGGATCCTATCATTATTTTTCTTAACATCTGCATGCCACCTCAAATTCTTTGCATCTATAGGATTGGCAAACAAGCATTGAAACTATGGTATTATAGGTAGATACCACATCACCTTGGCAAGAGAACCCATTTTAGACTCCGCCAAAGTCGTCAATTTATACCTTGACGCACCACATTTTGGACAATCGTTCAAATCCACATAGTCCTTTTAAAATAATACACAATCATTTGGGCATGCGTGTATCTTCTTGACATCCATTCCCATTGGGCACAACAATTTCTTTAACCGGTATGTTGAGATTGGCAGCTCGTTTCCTTCAGGAAGAATTTCTTTCAACAAAGATAACAATGACGTGAAGCTTTTTTCACTCCATCGATTGTTAGCTTTCAGTTTATACAATCTCAACACAGTTCTAAGGTTCATAAACTTACAACCTGTGTATAACGGTATCTCAGCATCATGCACAATGTTTCTAAACATGGGAGGTGGATCGGTGTGCTCTACCCCACAACTATCCAACATCGCATCAACGATGTCTACTAGAACTGGTTCGTTCACATCTACGTCATCGAAGGCAATTTCTTCTTCCACACAAGCACTGCTATCGACATCCACTAATTTTAGGTTTGAAATCTCTCCATGCCAATACCATTCTGTATAGCCTTGTACAATCCCATTGCACATGACATGACTTTTGATTTCGTCACTAGTGCTGACTTTCAAGTTGTTACCGCAATGCCTACATGGACAGTAGAACCTATCTCCAGGTTGTTTCCTATGTTCCTCGGCAAATCAAATAAATTGGTCAAGATCAGAAATAAACTCGGGGGTGCAGCGATTTGGAATGGACATCCATGATCTATCCATTCTATGATCAAAGAGAAAACAAGTATATATTAGAACAAGATTAGGGTCTAGGGTTAAAAGATTAGGGTTTATGGTTAAAACATTAGGGTAAGGTATTATATATAATTAATGGTTAAAACATCCTAAGTGAGATTAGGTGTTCAAGAACTGTCCCAAACTGGGGACTATCCAAGATTTACTCCTAATGAGTAAATCTTGGATGGGTTTCTAGGCCAACAAAAACATGTGTTGTCATTCTTATATATTATAAATGTGTACCACCTATCCAATTTCTTAAACACCTAATCTCACTAGTAAGTGTATAATGTGTATTGGGTTTTCAAGAAAATTTCAGCGGCATTTCCCCACTATTCTCTAAGTACATATGTTCTTAGAGAACAAACGGGGAAATGCTACCAAAATTTTCTTGAAAACCCAATACACATTATACACTTACATCCTAAGTGAGATTAGGTGTTCAAGAACAGTCCCAAACCGGGGACTATCCAAGATTTACTCCTAATGAGTAAATCTTGGATGGGTTTCTAGGCCAACAAATACATGTGCTGTCATTTTATAACATTGATTTCAACATTTTGAGTGTCCATCATGTTCATCATCAAGATAATGATTACACATAAATTAGTATGACCTAGGGATGGAGAAATAATTCATAATTGATATCAAAATTTCAAACTAGCTCATGCATTATCATCAATCTACATCATACACTAGGGATTCATGTAGATGTTAGGGCAACACATCACTACAAAATCAAAGATTTAACATTACGGTTTTACTATCTTACATAGATTGATAACAAGATTTCAGCAATATAGTTAATTCAAGATTATATATGGTGAAATGTGTATTAGGGTTTTAATATCTTAATTCAACAAGCATCAAAATTTACAGAATTAGGTCAAGCATTAGTATTCAATTGCAAATGTATCTTCTTCTTCCTACTCCCTCCTTACCAAATGGATAAAAGCAAGGCACGGCCTGCATGTGGGCTAGACACGGCGGCCGTGGCTGTGTTGGCCGACCATGGCCGTGCTGCCATGGCCGCCGTGTCCAGCCCACATGCAGGTCGTGCCTTGCTTTATTCATTTGGTATAAGGAGGGAGTAGGAAGAAGAAGATGTGGAGGGAGAAGAAGAGGTAGAGGAAGAAGAAGGGAAACAACTTACCTGTCAACGGCGTGGAGGAAAGAGAGCAGGGTAGCAAGAGAGCGGCCGGCCAGAGCAGCGATCGAGCTGGAGCTAGAGCAGCGGCCAGAGCTAGCAGTGGCCAGAGCTAGCAGTGAGTGGCGGCGGCGAGCAGCGGACCAGCATGCGGCAGCGGAGGTGGGGGCAGAGGAGCAGCGAGCGACAATGAGTAGAGGAATCGTCGGAACCTAAAACCCTGATGAATTGTGGAATGAATGAAAAATAAGGGGAAGAGTTTGGCTCACACGGGTGCTGTTAAGTTTATAATAGGTGTCAATTATTAAAAAGAACCGACCCTAAACACTATAGGCGTTGGTTACCAGAAAAAACCGACGTCCATTGGACAATCGTAACCCTAAAAATTTTCCCGGGGACGGCGCGCAAAACCTTATCAGCGTCGATTTTTCCACAAAAACTGACAACCTTTGGAGGTAATTTTTTTAATCGTTAGGCATCGGTTATTAGGTCAAAAAACCAACGTCGTATGTGAAACTTTGGGAGTAATTTTTTTTCGCTAAAAAAATTGGATTTGGCGGGCTATTTTAGGCGTCAGTTCATTATTGGGAACCGATGCTAAATAAAAAGTGATACTCGTGTCTGGCCGGTCTTCAAATATAGATGTTGGTCTCTGTAATTAGCCTACGTTGTAGGGTTTTGGCATCAGTTTTCGTTAATAACTGATGCCTCTAAATGTGATGTTATAAGCTATTTCTGTAGTAGTGATGCTTCTAAGCCTTATACAGTGAGATCGTAGCTTGTTGCGATTCTTTCACATGTTGTGGTACACCTCATGTGGGTTCAGGGCATAATAAGATGAATGAGAGGTTAAAAAAGTTTGTGCAGTTATTCAATTATCCTTTGTATGTTTCTGAGTTATTAGATCTCTTTGAAATTAATCAAGCATGTTCATATATTGATTTACTCTTGTTGATATCTAGAGTATCTTGCCATATTTATGATTGTCAATGATCAGTCTCTTCAAAGCCTACTACTGTTATAATTGATATTAGTTGCTCAAAACTATATCTGTAATTATATAAGTGCTTTAAACTATTTCTTTGAAGTACTCATTCACTGAGCGAGTAGGCTCACCCCTCTACTCACAATTTTTAGGGAAATCACATGGACATTGAAGAAGGTCAAAGCATCAGAGTAGAGCTACCACAGGAGTTAAGTATGAGATTAGTTGAGTTTAGTCAGTCCTTGTCACTTTAGGTCCTTGTATAGATGTGAGAGAGTTCTAAATGATGTTTTGTATCTTTGTTTCCTTGATAAGAGAGAATGTATCTGATTGCCATGTCATATGTACATGGAAGTATGAGAAACAGAATGAATGTATGGATGTGTATCATTAATGTTGAGATCATATTAGAGTAATGAAAGTTTAATTCTCTTGTAAAATTTGTTTATGTGATTGGATGTGATAAAATAAAGAGTTTGAAATAAAAGGAAAAAATAATAATCAGGAGTCAACTTTGTATCAAGTATAATCATCAAACTCATGCCCTAATCTCATGATTAGTGGTAATTGTGGGATGTGGGTGTGACAATGCTTGGTATCAGAGCTTAGGTTGAGTCGTCAGGGACCATTAGGATAGAAAGTCAGAGTTATAAGTGTGGCAGATAGGAGGTGATGTGTCTATAGCTCTGGGAAGTCTGGGTGTTTGGATACCCTGGCCCGGTATCTGAATACTTAGATTGACCAGTATCAAGCTACTCTATCTATTCTTCTATGGGTGCCCTGGCCAGGTATGTAGAGGAATGATAGGCTAGAGAGAAACCCTAGAAATATTAGGGTTAGGATACTGATAAGTAATGAAGGAGTAAGAGATTAAACATAGAATGTGATACAACTCTTATTTTATATTGCTTCTTTGATTGGAGATAGATAGAAATGCTCTTATATGTATGAATTCAGATTATCAGTTTGTAGAATATATATGGTTCTTTTATATTGTTTTGTATCATGAAGTGATTCAGTTATTGTTTATATTCTTTGTATCAAGTAGACCAGAAGTTATGTTATAAGTTTGCCCTATGTGGATATTCTTTCCACATGTTTGAGATTAATAGGAGTCGATTAATCTTGAGTAGCTCTTGGCTTCAGGACTGTAGGTTTGGCTTGGTCTGACTGACAAGATGTGTTACTGGGATCTAATGAATCCTATTGAAAATATAATAAGAGTAGACTATAGATAAATTAGACTGACATCATAGTGAGCATGTTCATAATCTAAGATGTTGAAACATATGGGAAAGATTAGAATAGCTAAGAATCAATTGGAACTGATATATGAGATTCAGCTTTGGGGCCTCATATGAGAAACCCTTAATTGGGAATAAAGGAACACAATATAAGGTTCATATTAAGTTTAATGATTAGTATTATATGAACTCTAAATATGAAATATGGAGAAGATATGAGAAAAGTATGTAAGGTTCAATATAGTAAGAATTAGTCATGAGGAATGGATCATATAATCGAGTTCAAAGCTTTTATGTACTCCAAAGCAAAGGGGAAATAGAAGAAAAGAGTTAAGTATACGATAAGTACATAGAAGTAAAGAGTCTTCAGAAGAGTCAAAATAAAGAGAATTAGATGAACATGTAAATCATAAGACTAGGATAACAAACTTAGTTGAATCAAAGAGAAATGTTAGAAATGATGAGCTTGATTAAGGAATGAGGGTCATGATATAATTGAGAGCATGGAATGTATACCTTTATTATAAATTTTAATACATTCACCCTTACTACCCTTGGATTCTAAGTCTCTATAGAATAACAAACTAGTTTCTAAAAGAAGAACAAAACTGTAGCTTAACAAATGAATAAGTCATACAAAGGTAGACTATATTCAGGAAGGAAAAACTTGATTGAAAGAGAAACAAAGTTTGACACATGCGTGAGCCGTTTGATTTAAAATGAAGGATATGTAATGTATTAAACAGGAGGTGAAACTAATAGAGAGATTATTGATTTAGAATTTCAACTTCACATTAGTAGAAGGATACAAAGAAATATAAGCAACATGATCATAAGAGAAAAATAGAAGTTAAAGATGTCAGGTGGAAGAATAGTATATGGTAAGAGGATTATGGAAAGTAAGGAAGGGTTTGAAACATGATGGAGTAATATATATTATAAAAGAAAGAGGTTAGGATATTCAAGCAAGTGCTAATTAGTCAAGTATCATTGTTGATAACCAATTAAACCTACATACGAGAAATGTATTAAGGGAATGTTTGAAAATAAGAATTCTAAGTCATGCCGACTACAAATTTGTAGGGGTTGAAGCCATGCCGACTAAAAAGTCAAGAATATATTGTTGCAAAGGCGTCGGCTTACCCACCCCTTAAAGGGTGCATGTTTCATGGGTGTCCAGTACTATATGGTGTGGTATGTGTGAGCCTGATACATGTATTCCCCAACTGGCCAGATCTTCCACTGCCTCATGCACACCCAGATGATGAAACACTTGGTGAGGTAGTAGGCAGAGTGATATTGTGGCCCAAAGTGGATGTCCTCTATACTGATATTATATGATAGATTTCCATTACTTTAATTTGTTAGTGTGTATATATGAGTCAATTGATCTGAAATTATATATATAGGTAAAAAATATGAGACTCGCTACATCTCGACCTCCACCTCCTCGACTACCAAGTTGGCTTCCAAGGGACGTACACGCCTTGATAGGTCCTAATTGTAGGGGTGTGGCAGTATGGATCGGTGAACATGATACAAATTGCCCTATAATTGTTACTATTCCGGAGGATGATGCAGGTAAATCATACAATAACAATCTATTTATACAAGTTTAGCATACGTATTCATGCATACATAATACAAGTTCTGCATACGTACGTATTAATGCATAGGTATTAATGCAGGTCAATCATACAAAAACAAGATATTTATATAAGATATTTTGGAGTTGTTTAGTTATCAATGGCTGAACACATCTATGATAGAACTGTGGATATTGTGAGATCTTGTTTATACATCCATATACCTTGTGTTATATATGGTGATCTGGTTTCTTATATATTAATGCATATGTAATACATGTTTTGCATCCACTTACACAAGATATGTAGAGATTTTGGGTTTTCCCATGTGGGATTTTTGGTTCCATCTTTGATTAGTCTTGTAGATACAGACCCTTCTTTAGTTACTTCATACTACTATGATGTTTTTGAATATTTTGGTAAAAATAAGAAGACGGTGATAATAGCTCCATTCAATGTCGAGTAAGTTTACTTTACTTATAATTTGGACTTAAGAAAATTACATTTTTATTGTGGATTTTGAGTTATTAATTTTTAACTTTCTTACATGTAGTGGTAGGTATTGGGAGTTACTAGTTATTGTCCCCAAGACGTTCACTGTCTATTATCTAAATCCTGTGGGGAATGAGTTGGGATTATATAGACATGCAATTAAAAGGTCATTATTCTCGTGAGAAATATTTGTTATTTTTATATCTGTTAACATTTGTTACTACATTATTATTTAATTATGAAATTTAATGGGTTACATTAGCATATGTAGGGCTTTACAAGAGTACAAAAAAATTGGAGGAAAGGTCCCCAGGAAAAAGGATATGTCACTAATTTGGGAGAATGTGAAAGTAATTTCCTGACTCCAATATATATATTATTTATGTGAACTGTGATTATTTGTATTTTTGAATATTTTGTATGTTTCAATTTATAGAGTGCTACACAAGACAACGGCTGGGCATGTGCCTACTATGTGATGCTATTTATGGACCTAATCATCAAACATGCCGTAATGGAAATCGATAAGATACAACTGGTATTATACATACTCTCATTAGATAATATGAAATATATCAATCTTATTATATATTATTAGTTATATATATATATATATATATATGTCATTCTCTTTGTAAGTCTTTAAAACTACTGACTTCAACACAAGTGGAAAGCATTTCGATGTACATGCTCCCTATATGAGAGATGAATTAGATGTTGTAAGAGAAGAATAGGAAAAAGCCCTACAAAGAGTGGGAATTTTTAGATTTGATTTTATTGACAATGATGACAATGATGAATAAAGAATAACTTTGTTCTCATAATTATTTTTGTGTGAATGTGAATGAATTTTTATGAATTGTCATATGTGTGTGAAGATGATCAATACATAAATGTTTATACATGTGTCTGAATGTGAAAAGAGATGAAATTAATGGAATTGTAGGTTGCTACTGGTTTCAACATGTGTGTGATGAAAAAATAATATGAATTAAATGCGCTTATGCATGTGTGTGAATCACATATACATAATATTGTCCATCTTGTTAATTTTGCAGGTTTGTGGCCTGTTGTTGGCTAATATCAATGGATGTCGTAAACCTACAGTTCAGAACTAAACTGTAGGTTCTCATCCTGCTGACCAGCCATACAGTAGGCCTACAAACTGATTAAAAAAAATCTTAACATAGGCGTCAGTTATTTGAACAAAACTGACACCAAAGAAATACGGCGGTAGTTTTTGATAAAAAATTGACGTCTATGTGGCCAGGAACCACGACCGTGTTGGGAAGCACGGCCGTGGTGGCTGGCAGGGGATATGGCGTCGGTTATTAGCACAAAACCAACGTCGGTTCAGCTGATATGGCCAAGAAACACAACCGTGCTAGGAAGCACGACCGTGGTGGCAGGGGAGATGGCGTTGGTTATCTTACAAAACTGACTCCTATAGGCCCTTTGCTGGCGCATTTTCAGTGGTGGGAAGCATTGTGACGTCAGTTCTTTTAATAAGCGACGACTGTAACAATTCTATAGTGTTGGTGTTTGTAAAAAACCAACGCCTATAGTCCCTTTGCTGGTGCATTTTCAGTGGCGGGAAGCTTTTTGGCATTGGTTGGGAACCGACGTCGAAGGGGTCCACCTTTAGTGGCGCCCACTTGGGTGTCTCTTGGAAACTGACACTAAAGCCCTTAATTAATTGACTCTAAAGGCCTGTTCTATAGTAGTGCATGCTCAAGTTCCTAAGCCTATATCTTGAGTAAGACCCCGTCCACAGTGGGCCTCATCACGTTTGCCTCTCGGCGGCTCATGGAAGCGGCTGAATATCTCAAACTCCACCTCTCAACCTGGGTACTCATGCGGTGAGTCAAAGCCCTCAGGCTTATTATGCATCAGTGGGCCTACTGACCACTAATCACTTACAACATGTAACATAGGTACCACCTGCATCCCCAGTTGGTGTTGGGTACCACACAACTATAAGGAGTCTGCCCTACTAGTCAAGACCCCCGCACCCTACTGGTGCACTCTAGCTTACCTCAAACTAGACTACCTCCAGTCGGGAAACTATTTCCTCCCCACAGCGCATGCCTCATGACGTGGTCTATTATCACACTAACAAACTCACCCAGGGCTGAAATCCCTGGGTTTTTAACCAAAACCTTGTGTAATAATACCACCCGCAAGCGGACGGGTCTTATCGCAGTATAGTTGAGGATCGAATCCCAAGCGAAAACATTTTTAAGAATCTTTTACGACTCAAATATAGTTGAATCAAGACTAATATTTAGAACAAGGTTGGTTTGATTTGAGTTTAATTAAACTAAATGAAAGGAAAGTAAGAGCAGGATTAAAAGTTGATTAAAGATTAATGATGAGGATCGCCGAGGTGGTCCCGGGTTTCACACCCACTACACATGTAAACACATCCAATCACTAACATCCAGGCAAGATATAATTGTCCAAATAGAGCTGCTGCAAAACCCCCCATATGGGCGTCAGGTTCACGTAAGCATCACCTTAGGAATCAGATGTCTCATCACCATTTGGATCACATACAAACTGCTCTGAAGATACAGATATCCAACTGAAGCTGTGGGCCCCCCCATGCGGGCATCCGACACATAGAAGCATCACTGTGGGCTAAATGTCTCGTCACCTCACGGATCACACACTTATTACTTCAGGGAATCCCATCTGATTTCTCATCAGGGAGTCAACCATGTTAATTGACATTCAAATCCTACATATTGAAGTTCTCACAACATAGGAAATGAACAAGATAAATACAAGCAGGTGATCAATCCACAAGCACACATCGACGATTAACAACGAAATGAAAAGTTATATACATGCCTTGGAATGTTTAGTAAATGAACATGTAAGCATGGGCAGTGGGGCTAGTCCCCGCACCCCAGTGAAAGGAAACTACTCACTCATAGTGAGAGAAACAAGGAAAACAAGAGAGAGAGAGAGAAGATTCTGCCATGAGCATGGTGAAGAAGATGATCCCAGCTCATTGAAGAAATGGTTTTCTATACAACGTTGGGGAAGATCTGGATGAGGAGGGAAGAACACCATGGCAGACCGAGTGGATCTTCTCTCTCCACCTTCTCTTTCTTCTCATAGTCCTCGCTCACAATAGGAGGCGTAGATGCAATGGATCTTGATCTAGATCTAGATGGAGTGGAGAACGGGGTGCCAGACCACCACAGAGGCAGGCTCTTGGCTATGGAGATTGTCTCCCTAGGCTCAGGGCAGACCTGCAGCCTAACGACATCTAGAGGAGATGATCAAATGGTTGGGGGTCACATTCTATTTATAGGTCGGCTGGCACCAACTAACTTTCACGACCGTGGCTATTTGACAGCAGATCGCAGCTTTAGGCCACGGTTTCTCACTGGTCGCGGTTCTTGGTCATGATTCTTCTCTACCAACAGGTCACAGTTAGGATGCGAGCCATGAGGAGCAGGTAGCAGGTGGTTGGGAGGTGGCAGGAAGAGGCTGTAGTTCTATTGAGGAAGGGTCGTTGGCCATGGTTGCAGAGGCATCATCCATCCGAGCTTGAGGTGGAGGCTTGTTGTTGTTGGTGGGCGTAGGTGAAGAGATGGTGGTAGGTGTTGTGGAGATGAAGGGAAGCATACCACAGGCATGACCCTACCTCAGTCACGGTTATGGATGGAGCTAGGTCGCGATGTTGTAGGTGAGTGGATGAGAGGTCGCAATTATGAGCAAGAGGTGTATGGATTCGCAGAAGTTGCGGTCACGATTTGTGGGGAGGAGCAGAAGGTTGCAATTTGCTGTGGTCGTGGTTCTTGAAATCACAGACATGTTTCCGTGGTGTCTTGCAGATCACGGTTAGTAGCCCTGTAGGTCGTGATCTTCTCTGGAATATAGTTGAGGTCATGCTTGGGAGGTAGCAGTTGTCATGACGACGTGGTCACAGTTGTCATCTAGTCGCGGTATGAAGGGAAAGAACTGCGGGCAGGGTAGGGGTCGCGATCTTGAGAGTGTGGTGGTTACTGTGGATGGCATTGATGGTGGAAGGCTGTAGCGGACAAGGTCAAAGATCGATCATGGAAAAGAGAGGAGATCATAGATGGAGAGGAGAGACCGCGATTAGGGTAGCTATGGACAGGTGAAGAGCGAGCGGAGGGGTGCAGGTGTCGTTTGCATGTCACGGTGGCTTGAGAAAGAAAGACTGCAGAGGTTGGCATTCGCGATCAGGTGCAGGTGGATGATCGCGGTGTTGGAGGGAAAACCACGGGCTGTAAGTTGTGAGGATCGTGATGAGAGGATGACCTGACCACGGGCATGGATGGAGTGCACCGTGGGCAGAGGTGTTGGATGTAGTTGATCACGATTAGGGATGGAGGACACCGCGGTGTGGGGGTGACTAGGTTGGTCACGATATGTAGAGTGGCAGGTCATAGTTTCTCTGTTGTTGGGTTAGATCGCGAGTGCGATCAGAGTTAGCAGCAGGTTATGATGTTGGGAGAGTGAGAGAGTGGTCGCAGTTCTTGGAATCATGGACAGGTGTCCGCGGTCTTGGAAGCAGAAGCAGGCGATCGCGGTTTAGGGTAGAGCGGTCACAATGGTGGGAGAGAAGAACCACGGGTTGAGGTTATGTGGTGTGCTAGGAACCACGATCGCGGTTTAGGGTAGGCTGGGAGAAGAGAAGAGGAGTCGCTGACCACAACTAACCATGTTGTACAAGGCTCCAAAATGGGCCAAGAAGACAAGGCCCACATGCCCAAAATGACCTGCACAATGGTGCAAAAATTCAATAAAAATAGGGAGAATTCTGATTAAACCAAAACAAGTCATGTATTAGAAAATATGTTCAATAAATGTGAGAATGCAAGCAAAACTCGGCCAAACAAGGCGACAGAACCCTGATGAATGCACATTCATCAAAATACCCCAAACTTAAATGTTTCTCATCCTCAAGTGACACAAAATCTGAAACAGTTGCCAATGAATACTTTCACTCGTGTGATTGTCTCATCTTCACATCACAATTGTTTCCCCTCTACTCTGTATGACTAAGCATCTCAACTTCCTGAGACCACTGAACACGTCTTACAATATCTTCGTTCTTGAGTTCGTTTCCCAACATCACTTCCTCCCTACTTTTTCCAACATCAAGCATGTCTAAGAATTTTGTAAGAGTCCAGAGACGCCCACTGAACAACAAGTATGCACCTGATCTGACACTGGTGTTTTTCAATATATTGGCAAAGTAGGCATTCATTGTGCCAGTAGGTGAAAAAGAGAGTGAAGGGGGTATGGAAGGAAGAAATAAATCTCTCCTCTATTTGACTCGAGATTTTTATTATATGGTTGCAATTTCATTGACTGCAACTCTTATTATTATTTTTTGTGCGAATCTCTCCTCTATTTGACTCGAGATTGCATTTTTTTATGCGCATTGGCATATTTTCTTGGTGGTACGCCCCTATTACATAGTGAGGGGGTATGGAAGAAGAGAATAAAGAGGGAGGAGGTGTGTCACCCCGAACTTAGGGTTTGGCACTATTTTGGCTATTTTTGTTTCTTTTTTATGGACGGAGGGGTAAGAAGATGGTGGAAGAAGTGTAGAAGAGAGTTCAGATCAGAATGCAACTTGATTTACAATTCAGTACACCGGGTTGTTTTCCTTATCATACTCTGCTCAAATAATGACTTGATGTGGATCTGGTGGATATTCCATGCTATTGTTCCACTAGTCATTTAGGAATCACAATGTGTTTGATCCCTCTCAGTTCGACAGATACTTGCCATTTTCACTGAACATGATGTTAGGATTCATAAGCTTCACACGGTGATTTCTAACCATTGGCTAGTTTCAGAAATTGTCCCCCTCAAGGCTTCGCTTCGAATAAGGAGGGTATAATGATTCAGCACTGCATGGAAAAATGGGATAGCCAGCTAGGTAATGGCTTTGATTGAAATAAAAGCGTCAAAACTCATCAAGTTTCTATACATCTTCTTTGAAAATTTTTGAAAAAAAATTGTTCAAAATTGCAACGATGAAATCTTAAGTCTAAAACAGGTAGGAGTGGGTGGAAAGTAAAGTATGTACCACCTACCCTCCACCCCGAACTTAAAAATTTGCTCGTCCCGAGCAACTCTAAATCCAAGATGGAGGGGAAAACTCATGCTGGTTGGACCATCAGATGTGGTTGCATTCCAATCAGCTTGTGTCCTCCATCTGAAATATAAAAAATGAAAATTATCAAGACGTAAGATTGCATCTTGTGATGCATTGTCTACCATGTGTAAAATTGTCTAATTTAAAACTGAAAAAAAAAACTAAGCTAAGGGTTGGGTTGCCTCCCGACAAGCACCTTTGTTTTATGTCGTTGGCTTGACTTGATTCCTTCAATTTTCTAGTAGATATGTTGGGTTGGACAGATTCATCGATTCATCAGTGCTAGTATCAGTTGTGGTGAAATATCTCTTCAAGCATTAGCCATTTGCCACAAAATCACTTGACTTTTCACTCCATACAACAAAAGCACCATGTGGGAAGATGCTCTTGACAATGTATGGTCCAGACCATCAAGAATGGAGTTTCCCTAGGAATAACCTCAGTCTTGAGTTGAATAGCAGAACTTGGTCTCCCACTTGAATGTCCTTCCTCTTCAGATGACCATCATGCAAAAGTTTCATGTGTTCCTTGTAGATTCGTGCATTCTCATAAGCTATCATCCATAGTTCTTCTAACTCTTGAAGTTGCAGAATCCTAGCTTCACCAACTTTCTTAATGTCAAAATTCAGCTATTTTATTGCCCACCAAGCTTTGTGTTTGAGTTCTATGGGAAAGTGACATGATTTTCCATAGATGAGTCTGAAGGGTGTTGTTCCAAGAGGAGTTTTGAACGTGGTTCGGTAGGCCCACAAGGCGTCATTAATTTTCACTGACCAATCCTTTCAGTTGTTTCCTACTGTCTTTTCTAGGATAGCTTTCACTACTACATAACATGTCTTTGGCGTCGGTTGTTTATGCCCTTTTAGCGAAGGTTCTCAAGCGACACCTATGTGGGCACCGCTAAAGGTCGAACTCTTCGGCGTCAGTTTTATAATCGATGCCAAAAGGGTTCGCGCCACAAAAAGGGCACCTATAGGTGTCGGTTATGTATAGTACGCCGATGCCAAAAGGGTTCACGCTACAAAAAGGGCGCCATCTAGGACACTTTCTGCATCGGTTTGCAACTAAAAAACTGACGCCATATTCCTAGATGCCACGGTCGTGCTTCCCTGCACAGCCATGTTTAGTACTATAGGCGTCGGTTTTGTACTAAGCACTGATGCTTTTTCTGCCACGGTCGTGCTTTCCTGCACGGTCGAGTTGTTTGTCATATTAGGCGACAGTTTTATCCAATAACTGACGCTGTAAGCCTTTGATGACGGTGTTCTATAAATAATCGATGCCTATGTTTTTTTCTTATCAGTTTGCAGGCCTGCTGTTGCTGGTCAGTAGGATGAGAACCTATAGTTCAGTTTTCTGAACTGCAGGTTTACGACATCCATTGATATCAGCCTACAAACAGGCCACAAACCTGCAAAATCAACAAATATACTTTTCACACAAGTAGATACATTCGGACATCAATTCAATTCTCACATTCACACATGTAGAAACATTCAAATACATGTAGAAACATTCAGACATGTATAAACATTTAGAAATATTCATTTACAAAATATCATTCAACATCGCTATCAGCATCCCAATTATATCTTACAATCGCCACTGCTTGTATGGCTCTTGCCCATTCTTCTCTTACTTCATTTAATACTTCCATCATATATGGAGCATGTACATATTTTAAGCGTTTACCTATAGTGTGGTCAGTTTTAAACACCTGCAAAGAGAATGATGTATATATATAAGTAATAATATAAAAATAAGATTGATATATTTCATACTAACTAATGAGACTATATATAATACCTCATGTATGGTATCGATGTCCAATGCGGCATATTTGATAATCATTTGCATAAATTGCATCACATAGTATGCACATGCCCAGCCGTTGTCTTATGTAGCGCACTATAAATTAAAACATACAAAATATTAAAAAATACAACTAAGCACAGTTCACATAAATAATATATACATTGTAGTCGGGAACTTACTTTTACGTTCTCCCAAATTATTGGCTGGTTCTTTTTCCTTGGGACCTTTCCTCCTGCCTTTTTGAATACATCTAAACCCCTACATATTAATGTAACACATTAAATTACATAATTAAATAGTAATGTAATAACAGATGTTAACGAATATAAAAATGAAATATTTCTCACCAGAATAATGGCAATCTCATTACATGTCCAATTTTAGTATTCAATGTACTCCCCGCAGGATCTAGATAATAAACAGTGAATGTCCCGGGGAGAATAACTATTAACTCCCAATGCCTACCGCTAGAGGTAAAAAAGTTAAAAATTAATAACTCAAAATCCACAATAAAAATGTAATTTTCTTAAGTCCAAATTATAAGTAAAGTAAACTTACTTGACATTGAATGGAGCTATTATTATCATCTTCTGTTGCTGACCGAAAATTGTAAAAGCATCTATACAGTATTGTTGAACAATATTAGGGTCTTTAGCTACTATACTAATCAACGATGGAATCAAAAATCCCGCATGGTCAAATGCAAATTGTTTGCATTGATTTTCGACTAAGTAGCTGCAAAACATGTATTACGTATGCATTAATATATAAGAAACCAGATCACTGGATCTTACACAAGGTATATGGATGTATAAACAAGATCTCACCTTATCCATGTCTCTATCATTGATGTGTTCAACCAATCATATATAAACAACTCAATAATATCTTGTATAAATAAAGATCTTTCATATGATTGACCTACATAATTTGCTTCTAAAGAAACAATTATAGGGCAATGTATATTATGTTCCCGTAGCCAACATGACATTCCCCTACAAGCAGGACCTAACAGGTATTTTAGGTCAGTTGGAACCCAACTTGGTAATGCAGGAAGTGGAGGTGGAGGCCTAGGTGCTCCGAGTGTCTTCTTTTTAACCTGTATATATAATTTCAGATCAATTAACCTCATATATACACATTAACAATCTAAAGTAATGTAAATTTATCTTACAATTTCAGTAGTGTAGATGACATCTGCTTTGGGCCACAATATCACCCCGCCTTCTACCTCAGCAAGTGTATCAATATCCGGGTGGGCATATGGCAATGTAGCTTCCCTCCAATCGGGTAATACACGTATCGGGCTCACACGAACGTAGCCCTATGGCATTGGAGTCCCGTGAAATGTTGCCCCATGAAGGGACGGGTAAGCATGCACCTCTGCATACACATTAACAATCTAAAGTAATGTAAATTTATCTTACAATTTCAGTAGTGTAGATGACATCTGCTTTGGGCCACAATATCACCCCGCCTTCTACCTCAGCAAGTGTATCAATATCCGGGTGGGCATATGGCAATGTAGCTTCCCTCCAATCGGGTAATACACGTATCGGGCTCACACGAACGTAGCCCTATGGCATTGGAGTCCCGTGAAATGTTGCCCCATGAAGGGACGGGTAAGCATGCACCTCTGCAACAACATAGTCTTATATTCTTAAGCGGCATGGCTTCAATGCCTACAAATTTACATAAAGAATGTTATACATATATACATATCATCTTGAAAACATATCATCTTGAAAAGACTAGCTACAATGTCATAAACAATACTTACAACAGACGTGTTAGGCAGTGGGTCTACATGATTACTCTCAGTCTGTGCATCCAGAGAAGAGTGGGTCGTCATAGGCTGATTGGAAGCCTGAGATGCCTGCCACCGCACTATTTCTTCCTTGACCTTCTCAGCAACTATATCATTGACCTTCTTAGCAACTATATCCTCGACTCTCTTATTCTCCTATACATGGATAAAAGAAACATTAGCTTCTTATTATTGAATTTCCTTTTGCAGTAACATTCTAAAAAAAAATAGGTTACCTCTTCTTGTGAAAGTCCCACTCTGGGTTTGCACTGGGATGGCCCAAAGAATGCTTTGATCCCCACACCAGGGCCTGCACCCCTAACATGTCCAGGATGCTCTGGGTTACCCAGAGCAACTGTCAATTCATCCCTTGTGCCCTGAGGGATGAACGTGCCTCGTTTCCTCTGCTCATGCAGCTCCCGCTAATCACCATCAACATAAATTGGTAAGTTAACACCACAAATAATCAATATTCAAATGTATTTTACCATTTTCGCAGCCGCCTCAGTAGTTACGTGCTTCTTTATTTCACCCTTCTTGTTTTCCCTCCCAACTATCCAGAAATCATGGTGAGTCATGGGTGTGGCACATGCAGTAGAGGACTCCTGAGTAGCAGCAGACTCCGCCTGTAGTCTTTGGCGAACGTTGCATAGCCCTTTGGACCCATAGTGTGGTCATGCACATTCAGTGCACGCCTTGCTTTTTGTGCCTCACTGAGGGCCTAGTTAGTATGCACATTAATGATTTGGTTAGTAGCACTAAATCTTAATCTTGAATAGGTGAATACGACGTATATTAATTAAATTGGGAGTGACGCCTAATACCTTGAATTCTTCAGATTTTCTTGAAGCAACAAACGTGTCCCAATCTTCTTTGTCCAAGAAGTTCCACTATTCAAGGGCTAACTTCTTCTTCTTATCACCATCTTTTATGTATTCTCTGTTGAGATTTGTCCTATAGTTCCTTAGCATCTTTCCAGCGTGTTGCATCACGCTTTTACGATGCAACTTCTCATCCAATGCAAACAGATTTTGTAAAATAGAATTGTTATTAACTAGTATCCAAAAATAGAATTGCAAATAATAGAATTTGTAATCTACAAAATAGAATTGCAAATAATAATAACTCACACATAAATCCTTCCATATCATGTCTTTCTTCTCCTGAGGAACTTTATGCCAATTATCATACTTAACACCACAATGGCTTCGAGTGACAACCCCAAGATAGTTTACAAAATATTGCGGTTCACTCCAATTGTATTTCCTCCATTATCAAACTCCACAACCAATCTGGATCCACTGCCACTTAGCATTATTAACTTCTTGAACAGAGTGATTCCCCTTTTCTTGTTAAGTTTTAGGTGATGCGCATCAAGTTCCTCCAGTGCTTCAGTGGGTACATGTGCATCATCAACCTAAAATTTGACAAAAATAAACACACTAAATTAGCCCAATATAGAAATATGAGATATATGACATAACTAGAAGATAATGAATTTTATAGAAATACAAGATATGTTTTTAGAACTTACATTGGTATCCTCGCCATGCTCATCATGGACAGCATGCTCATCATGGACTTCATGCTCATCATGGACATCATGCTCATCATGGTCAGCCATCTGAAAATGTCATTAAAAAGGCAAACATTTAGCATTTATATTAACTAGAAGATAATGAAACATCAAATCTGAAAATGATATTGATATTAAAAAAGCAAACATTTAGCTTCAATAAAAAAAATATAAACATGCATGCCTCTAAAATTGTGATCTTTTATCAATTAACAATCCTTCATTGTGATCTCCGCACACATATAAGTCATCATTATGATATATAATAAATGTGTACCACCTATCCCATCCTTGAACACCCAATCTCACTAGTAAGTGTATAATGTGTATTGGGTTTCTGAGAAAATTTCGGCAGCATTTCCCCATTGTTCTATAAGTACATATGTACTTAGAGAACAAATAGGGAAATGTTGCCGAAATTTTCTCGAAAACCCAATACACATTATACACTTACATCCTAAATGAGATTAGGTGTTCAAGAACAGTCCCAAACCGGGGACTATCCAAAATTTACTCCTAATGAGTAAATCTTGGATGGGTTTCTAGGCCAACAAACACAATAATAGATAGGTACATGTTAGGGTTTCATCACAATTAATGTTAGGGTTTCATCACAATTGATGTTAGGGTTTCATCGATGTTATGGTTTAATCAAATCAAATTGGGATGCTAGAATGGACAAGTTTAAATCTTATTTCAACATGTATCAAAATTTACTGAATTAGGTCAAACGTTAGGATTAGAAACACAAATATATGTAAGCAAAAGATTTGTTCGTATCCTAGGATTTACATAAAGCATTACATAAAGATTTGTTCATATCCTTACCAACAGCAAGCATGACCGTGGCTATGTTGGCCTACCACGGCCGTGCTGGACAGCACGGCCGTGGTAGGCCAATACATCCATGGTCGTGCTTACTGTTGGTAAGGAGCTACAGAGAAGGAAAGCTATGGAGAAAGAAGCAAAGAGTCTAGGTCTACCTGGAGCTAGCATGGAGAAGAGCGGCGGCGACCGACGGTAGCAGTGGCGGTGAGCAGGCGAAGACCAGAGCAGAGCGGCGAGCAGTAGTGGCACCAGGAGAAGAGCAGAGCAGACCGGTGAGTAGTAGTGGTGGCAGTAGGAGAAAGAGGATGTGGCAGCGGCGGCGGTGAGTAGAGCCGCACGAGCAGCAGCGGCAGCGAGCAGCAGCGGGGGTCGTCGGGTGATTTTAGGCGAGCGACGATCACAGCAGAAAACTATCGCGATGAAACAGGAAGGAAGGGGAAGAGTCAGGTGATACAGGTCTATTAAGTTTGTCAACAGCGTCAGTTATCTGGAAAACCAACACCTTTTACCTTTAAGCATCAGTCGATATTAAAAAACTGACGTCCAATTAGACAATCTTTGCCCTAAATTATTTGGCAGGAACCATTATCAGCGTCGGTTATCAAAGGATAACCAATGCCTAAATTGGAACTTTTCACGCAAATTTCCATCTTATATTGACGTCGGTTAGTAGTTAAAAAACCGACGTTGTATGTGATACTTTGGGGGAAAATAATTTCGCTCGAAAATTGGATTTCACGGGCGATTTTAGGCGTCAATTTGTTTTACCCAGCCGACGCTGAATACAAAGCGGTACCCGTGTCTGGATGGTCTTCAAATATAAATGTCGGGGTTCCTAAATATCCGATGTTGAATATTATAGGCGTCAGTTTTGTTAAATAACCGACGCCTAGAAAAGCGACATTGAATGTTGTTTCTGTAGTAGTGTTTGAGTTGACGGTTTGAAACCTCTACCTACCCATTTGTTTGTGGGTGGTAGGGGGAAGCTACCTTGTGTGTTACACCATATCTTCTTAGAAATGCTTCAAAGCTTCTTTTCAGAAAATGAGAACCTCCGTCGGATATCACAATGCATGGGACTCTAAAATGGGGAAATATAAAGTCTTTGAACATTTTGATGACATGTTTCGAATCACTAGTGACTGTTGGTATGGCATCTACCCATTTAGAGACATAATCCACTACAACTAGAATGTATTAGAATCTATGCAAAGATGGGAATGGGCCCATGTAGTCCACTCCCCAAACATCAAAAATCTCGACTTCTTGCCATAGCGTAAGTGTCATCTCATCTCTTTTCATAATGTTACCCATTCTCTAACACTTGTCACATGATAAAACAAAGTTGTAAGCATCTTTGGATATGGTTGGCCAAAAGAAACCACATTGCAAAACTTTCAAAGTAGTTTTCTTAGAACTCATATGGCCTCCAACTTGGCCTGAGTGACATTGCTCTAAGATAAGATGGGATTCTTCCTCAGCATACAACGTCTGTAGAGACCATCATCACAGAGCTTGAAGAGGTATGGTTCATCCCAGTGATATTGCCTCACATCATGCCTGAATTTCTTCAGTGCATTTTTGGTTCATTCAGGGTGGATGACACCAGTGATGAGGTATTTCACATAGTCTGAGTACCAAGGAGTAGCTTCTGAGACTTTCATGAGCTGGTCATCTGGAAGAGAGTCATTAATTGGGATCTTTTTAGTATCTAGGGTATGGATATGACTCAAATGGTCAGCCACAACATTCTCTGTACCTTTTTTATCTCTTATCTCCAGATCAAATTCATACAAGAGGAGAATCCATCTGATCAACTTGGGTTTTGCATCTTTCTTTTTCAGGAAGTAACGAATAGCATCATGATTTGTATAAACAACGACCTTCGATCCAATGAGGTAGGATCTAAACTTGTCAAAGGCATACATAACTGCTAAGAGTTCCTTCTCAGTAGTTGCATAATTCCTCTGAGCTTCATCAAGAGTCTTAGATGCATAGTAGATGACATGATGTTTCTTCTCTATACATTGGCCTAAAATGGCACCCACATCATAATCACTCACATCACACATAATTTTAAATGGGTGATCCCAATCTGGAGCTCAGATGATGGGTTTTGTTGTAAGGGCATGCTTTAGATTGTTGAAACTTTTGATACATTCTTCATCAAAATGGAAATCAACATCCTTTAGCAACAAGTTTGTCATGGGATTGGTTATCTTGGAGAAATCCTTGATAAACCTTATGTAAAAGCCTGCATGACCAAGGAACGTGCAAGTCTCTCTTACATTGGTTAGGATAGAGAGTTTGGAGATCACTTCGATCTTCACCTTGTCCACTTCAATTCCTCGATTACTGACCCTATGGCCAAGGACTATGCCTTCTTTCACCATAAAGTGACACTTCTCCCAATTTAGCACAAGATGTGTTTCTTCACACCGTTTGAGGACAAGGGAGAGATGCTTCAGGAACGAGTCATACAAATCCCCATATACGGATAAATCATCCATAAAAACTTCCACAATAGTTTCGGTAAGACCAGCAAATATGGCTAACATGCAGCGTTGGAAGGTTGTAGGCGCATTACAAAGCCCGAATGACATCCTTCTAAAGGCGTATGTTCCAAAGGGGAAAGTAAAAGTAGTTTTCTCTTAGTCATCTGGATGTTTAGGAATTTGATAGAATCTAGAGTAACCATCAAGATAGCAAAAATATTCCTGGTGAGCCAATCACTCTAAAACTTGATCTAGAAAAGGCATAGGGAAATGGTCTTTGTGGGTGGCCTTGTTTAACTTCCTATAGTCAATACACATCCTCCATCTGGTAACTATTCGAGTGGGGATGAGTTCATTATCTTCATTCTGTATCACAGTAGTGCCACCTATCTTTGGGTCAACATGTACAAGACTCACCCATGGTGAGTCTGAAATGGGGTAGATGATGTCGGTAGTGAGCAATTTAATGATTTCACAGCAGACTACTTCCTTCATATTTGGATTATGCTTTCATTGATGTTCAACAGCCGGCTTGTGGTCTTCCACCATAGAGATCTTGTGCATGCAAAGTGCTTGACTAACCCCGGTGAGATCACTCATCTTGTAGCCGATAGCTTTCCTTCTTTCTTTTAATTCTTTTTGGAGTTTATCTTCTTGTTCGGCCGTTAGATCAGAATTTATAATAACTGGACAAACCTTGAGATTATCCAAAAACACGTACTTTAGTCCCTCATGTAGGGGCTTCATTTCGGGGGCTTCTAGCTTCTCGCATGGCTCTTTAGTTACATTCATAGCCTTGAGTTCCTCAAATTCAGCTCCTGGATCTTCTTTTGCAACATCGAGTTGGATAACACAATCTTTTACTTGTTCATCAATGGAGTCATTAGAAGATGGATTTGTTAAAGACACTTCTAAAGGATCATCTTGTTCATAATCCCCTTGTGTAATAATTGACATTTTTTCTATGAAATCAATCAAGTCGACTTCTTCTTGCATGCTTGGTCTTCACATACTTTCAAAAACTTTGAACTTGAGAGTTTCTTTACCTAGTCTGAGGAGAAAGGTTCCTGCTTCTACATCAATCAAATCTATCACAGTGGCAAGGAATGGATGGCCAAAGATAATAGGTATCTGGCATCTTCTTTTATGTCCATGATGACAAAGTCACATGGGACATAAGAGTCTTTTCCTACCTTGACTGGGACATCCTCGATGATTCCCAAGGGGAGAGTCATAGAATTGTCTACAAGTTGTATAGTCATGCTAGTTGGAAGTAGTTATACAAACCCTAGCCTCTTGCAAAGGCTAAGTGGCATGATAGAGATGCTAGCCCCAAGATCGGCCAATCCCTTCTTACATGAAGAGTCATCGATATGGCACGAAATCCCAAAGGATCCCGAATCTTTCTACTTCTTGGGCATCTTGCTCTGGATGATATCGGAAGTAGTTGTTGCTAACTTGAATGTCTCGTATTCTTCAGTTATATACTTCCTTGTAAGGAGAGACTTTAAGTATTTAGTCCAGGCTGGTATCTCAGCCAACGCATCGAGAAAGGGTATATCAACATGAAGCTTCTTCATAGCTTCCTTGATCTTATTGAAATGAGTATCAAGATTAGTTTGCTTCAAACGAATAGGGAAAGGGGGACGAGGTTTGTATACTAGAACATCTGGCTCAAGTGTGTCTTTTTCATTATCAATAAGTTTTTCATAACTTTCCTCATCTATCTTATCAGCAGTTATTGTCCCTTTTGTTGAGACTCAGGTGTTGTCGAGTCTTAGACAATCATAGAGTCATCCTCGTTTGTAATAACCACAGGTGTCTTGGTAGGAGGATCTGAATAATCTTTTCCAGACCTGGTGGTGACAGCCTTTAGTTGCTCAAGGTGCTTAGGATTGTTCTCTGGTTGGCCAGCAAAGGCTCCAGCAGGTGGTTTCATGCTAGCTGCAAGTTGAGCTAGTTGAGATTCAATAGCCTTCTGATGGGCTTGCTGGTTAGCTATCATAGTCTGTTGTGACTGCAACATCTTCTCAATGGTCGTTAGCTTGTCATCAGGAGAGATGGGGTTGGCTTGTTGCCCTTGTTGTTGATTCTGGTAAAGGACTTGGTTGGGATTCTGGAATGGAGAATTATTCTGATACTGGTTGTAGTTCCTATTCTGGAAGTTACCCCTAAAGTTTCCCTGATTCCCAAAATTTTGTTGTTGGTTATACTGGAATCCCGGTGGGCCTCTTTGTTGATTATTTGAACCAAGTTGTCGTGAGTTTTCTGCTCCTAAAGGATTTCCATATTGAAAACTCAGATGGTTCTTGCTCTGATTCGGGTTATAATATCCTTGATTGGGGATAGTGTTGATGGCATTCAGACTTTCCATTTGACCATTATCTCCTTGGGCACAAGTATTGCCTAGAACAACATCATAGAGGATATTACAGGCTAAAGTTGAATGATCAGTTCCTTTACATGCTTCACAAAACAATGAAGCTGACTTGACTTGTTCTTGTTGTCGAGGGGGCGAGTGTCTTTTTTCATAGGCAGAAAAAGATGATTCAAGTTGGTCTTACTTAGCAACTAGAAACTTTAGAGACTCAACAATAGACTTGTACTCGGGAGTAGCTTCTGCCATAGAAACCTTCAGCACTCCTTTACTTATGGGTCTACCCCAGTTTGCTTGGTTTTCAGCTCCAAGGGTGACAACTTTCCATGTGCTATCATAGCTTTGACGCGTGAAGTTACCACTGGATGAGGAGTCTAAAAACTTCTTGATGTCATCATCCACACCCCTATAAAAGATTTTGATGAGTTGATTCTTAGGAATGTCATGATGTGGACACTTGTATAGGAGCTCTTTATACCTTTCCCATGCTTCTGTAAGGGTTTCACCAGGGACCTGAGTGAATTGAGTTATACGTCCCCTAATTTCATAAGTGAGAGAAGGAGGATAGAACTTTTCCAGAAAAAACATTTTGAAGTTGTTCCCAAGTGGTGATGGGTTCACATTGCAAGGAGTTATACCAACTCATGGCTCTATCAGCAAGAGAGTATTTGAAGAGACGGAGTCTGATAGTATCATCTGTAACTCCATTTTGCTTTTTCATAACACATAGATCTATAAACCTCAGAAGATGTTCTTGACTATCTTCTCCTTGTTTACCATAGAAAGGGCTATTCTGAAATAGTGTAACCCAATGTGCTCTTATCTCAAAATTTGGAGCATTGATGGGAGGGGGTTGCATGGGTGATGAATGTCAGCAGCTTTAGGGATTGAGAATTCTCTAAGGTCCTTTGTAACTCAGCTTGTTGTGCTACTGCTTGGGCTGCTTGGATTTCTTCTTGAACTACTTGTGCAATAATACCACCCGCAAGCAGATTGGTCTTATCGCAGTATAGTTGAGGATCAAATCCCAAGGGACAACATTTTAAGAATCTTTTACTAGTCAAATCTAGTTGAATCAAGACTAATATTTAGAACAAGGTTGGTTTGAATTGAGTTTAATTAAACTAAATGCAAGGAAAGTAAGAGTAGGATTAAAAGTTGATTGAAGATTAATGATGAGGATCGTTGGGGTGGTCCCGAGTTTCTTGCATAAGTGTATCTCTTTGTTCATTAAGGGCTTGAGATACCCTTCGGGCTATTTCCTCCTCTTGTGCCATCCTTGCTTGGTTCTGTCTGTTCTGACGACGAAAGGTTCTGTCTATCTCAGGGTCAAAGCTAGTGCAGAGTCCAGGACTGTCTGAACGGTGCATACACTAGACTTTATGGGTACCTAGGATGGAAAGATCTTTTGGTAGTAAGATGGACGGAGTAGAACTAAATTCAAGTATATATGATCAATAGTATCAAAAGGTAAAAGAAAAATACTAGAATAGTCTTAATAGAAGTAGATTTGACTAACTGATTCTGTTTTCCCCGGCAACGATGCCAAAATTTGACGTGGTCTATTATCGCACTAACAAACTCACCCAGGGCTGAAATCCCTAGGTTTTTAACCAAAACCTTGTGCAATAATACCACCCACAAGCGGATTGGTCTTATCGCAGTATAGTTGAGGATCAAATCCCAAGGGACAACATTTTTAAGAATCTTTTACTAGTCAAATCTAGTTGAATCAAGACTAATATTTAGAACAAGGTTGGCTTGAATTGAGTTTAATTAAACTAAATGCAAGGAAAGTCAGAGCGGGATTAAAAGTTGATTGAAGATTAATGATGAGGATCGCTGGGGTGGTCCCGAGTTTCACCGCCACTACACATGTAAACACATTCAATCACAAACATCTAGGCAAGATATAACTTTCCAAATAGAGCTGCGGCAAAACCCCCCATACGGGCGTTAGGTTTGCGTAAGCATCACCTTAGGTATCAGATGTCTCATCACCATTCGGATCACATACTTATTGCTCTGAAGATACAGATATCCAACTGAAGCTGTGGGCCCCCCATGTGGGCTTCAGGCACACAGAAGCATCACCGTGGGCTAGATGTCTCGTCACCTCATAGATCACACACTTACTACTTTAGGAAATCCCATCTGATTTCTCATCAGGGAGTCAACCGCATTAATCGAAATTTAAATCCTACATATTAAAGTTCTCACAACATAGGAAATGAATAAGATAAATACAAGTAGGTGATCAATCCACAAGCACACATCAATGATTAATAATGAAATGAAAAGTTAAATACATGCCATGGAATGTTTAGTAAATGAACATGTAAGCATGGGAAGCGGGGCTAGCCCCAGCACCCCAGTGAAAGGAAACTACTCGCTCATAGTGAGAGAAACAAGGAAAACAAGAGAGAGAGAAGATTCCTCCATGAGCATGGTGAAGAAGATGATCACAACTCACTGGAGAAACGGTCTTCTACACAATGTCGAGGCATATCTGGATGAGGAGGGAAGAACAACACGGCAGGCATGGCAAATCTTCTCTCCCCACCTTCTCTTTCTTCTTGTAGTCCTTGCTCACAACAGGAGGAGCATCTCATGGACGTGATGGCAGCGTAGGAACGACGTAGATGCAACAGATCTAGATCTGGATGGAGTGGCTTGCAGTGGGTGATTGGCTCTAAGTGCAAGTGGGTGTTTGTTGGTATGTATGCCCAGAGAGCCAATCATATGATGATTGTAATGGCATAACTTGTAAATGATTTGATTATTAATAAAGGGAAGCTTCCAATTTATTCTATTTATTTAGTTTTGAGATAATGAAATAACATAATAAATGTCTAGAGAATGATATTACTCAATGATGTATGTATTCAAGTATGTGACTTGAAAAATGAGATCATATGGATGTTAAGAGTAAATACATTCTCATTATGCCCCTGATCGGTTGTTATTATGGAAGGTAGATAGACAACAATAACACATAAGATTGGAGTGTGAGTTGGTTGATGACAGAATCTCATTAGTCATGATATGGCAATATCAAACCAAGCATACAGATACATGTTAGATAGTATCAGACAGACCCATCATGAGACTAACACATGGAAACCATTACCATGGTGGTGTTTGTGGTTCTTAGACCTAAAACCACTACACTTATCACATGTCGTTTGGTATACTTCAGCATCATTAAATGCAATCCTAAAATATGGGTTGTTATAAAGGTGATGATTGGGTGACTGTGACACATGGGGACTGACTGTGACTGATGGAGATGGGATTTGTCCCTCCTATGGGAGTATGATATCTAAGGCCACTTGAGTGAGCGAGACTAAGAAATACATGGCCATGTACATGTGAGTCCATATATGATATTGAGATTACACATATCTCATATAATCTATTATAACAAGAAACATAGATTGAATATTGAAGAGGGTGACAGATCCATGCCTCAAGTTCAATTTGTATATCAGTAACAAATAAATTATACAAACATTGTAACACCATACACATATTGTAGGTTGAATTAGTTCTCCAACTTTCCATTTACTTGGGTAGCAATGATGTGTGACTAGGCACCGCTCATTGCTTGCGATGTCATAATTTGTTATAGACATTCACTGCCAATGTAATATGAGATCTATAGGGTCACACACATAGGAAATCATCTAGAAGAGGAGTTCAATCTTGAATGATGATTGGATTGATTATTAAAGTGTTTATATATTCAATTCACATAACAAATAAGCTAATTGGACTGCCAAAAGATCAGTTCAAGTGTTGAGATAGCTATTTAGAGTGTCAGGCTGATTGTATTGTACATTGGCTGGAATTCAGCCTAACCTAGACTGCAAGATGCCTGTCTCGCTTGTGCGAGATGGCTATTTCATGTGGTGTGAGATGACCATCTCCTCTACACCAAACGGACAATTTGGGGGTGCAATTCGATTGCATCAAGGATTGGTGCTGACGTCATGATATGCATTTATTGGAATTGAATTGCCTAAACATGTACAAAACTGGGAAACTACAGAACGACCGTCTCAAAGTGCAAGACGACTATTTTGGCTACTGCATGCTACAAAATTTCTAGAATTGTTGTGAAAATTCAAGATATTTTGGTCCTTTCCACTCCCGCATATACTGGGAACCCTGACTGTGGCCTCTGTTATAAATAGAGGGGTATTGGGGGATTCCCAAAACACAACACAGACAATTGAGAATCAGTTGCTCTGACAATTGTTGTCCTCTCTGGTTGTGGTAACCAATAGAGCTCAGGTAAGTCCTACCTGACTAGAGAGGGATAGCAAGGGAGAGAAACAACTGAGGATCATTGTTGTGGGAGAGTAGGTTGGTGACTAGTACACCAATAGGAGGGACAACTTCTTCATGTCCGTTCTAGCAGGATGAAAGGAGTTCTAGTTGGTCCGTGTGGACTTCTCTAGAGGTGAGGTGGCCTTTGCCCGTCACTAAGGAGGATGACATCATCTAGCAGTCTGTGATGAGAGGAACTGCTACAGACGACAACATTCGAGTCTATTGTCCATGGAGGAGCAGTCAGACAAGCCCCAGTGTAACCAGGAGTAGTCAGATGAGTCCCAATGTAACCAGGAGCTGCACAAACACCGTCAATGATAGAGTGTGCATCTACATCGATGAGGATTGTCACTGGACTTTCTCTAGGACCATGTATATCTTCATATAACCATCCTTTCCATTACATAGTTATTAACTTGATCTGATGGTTAATGGGAAATATGTAGTAAAAAAATTTGTTTCTAATGTTGTATTTACCAACACTTTCATCTTGCTAAATATTTAACTTTTTTATTCGTGTTCATTTACTTCTGCAACTCTTTTCAGATTATGCAAATCTTATATGTATGCATCTTTCATCCCTATACTCAACACCTCATGTGTTAACCCGCATAGTTTTACATATTTTATAGGTTCATAGATGGCTAGAAGTTGATGGGCTTGGTGAGCTATGTCAAGTGTACTTGTTGTGAGATCCCTAGTGTACATGGGTAGACTTGTGTATATTTGACTCTCAATATGTAATTCAAATCTTGTAACATGACAATGTTTCTTAATAATAATACTTGTTGAATGTTAAGATTATGATTGGTGATTTTAACTTGTTATTTGTTCATGTATGGTAAGTTTTACACTTTTGCATTCATGCTTTGATAATACCATGTTAGGGATGAATGTTTAGGTCATGTCACCATTGACTCTGTAGTCACTTGAAATTAGGAATTAGGTAAAAATGGTTCTGTGATACATGGTATCAGAGCATGAACAATAATTACATAAAATTTTTATCACATGAAACACAAACTAAACTCACCTTACATCTCAACCCTAGAAACTTAATGAGTGTCCTTTGTGGACAAAGTTGACTTAGCCTATAGGTTAGAACCTAGATTTTCTAGAACTAAGTGTAGACTTGTGTAACCCCTACAATCTTTCTCCTCCTTTTGTCATGTAGTACGCATTGTATGTGCAGGAGCATGAGAAAAGACAAACCTTACAATAAAAACCCTAGACATATGTGCAAGACATGTGCTTAGGGTATCTACACAGGTGTGAACCATGTTCTTTCTAGTTCTCTGGGTGTCATTGTACTAGATAGCCTAATGGGTATGGTAACTCGTTTTGGTTTTGCATTTATTCAAATGGAGAATGGTGGTTTTTGTCGTCAGTTTCAATGTTGGAAAAAACATATTTCAATATTAGTATATGTACATATGAAAATGTTACCACATGCAAAAAGCCAATGAGTATCCATGTAACCTAAGAGAAAGAGATGTAAGTCTAGATGAGAATGTTAATATGATAGTTGTAGTCTCTAGAGTTGTCTATATCCATGATAAAGGTTAGGCTAATAAGTAGCTAAATGACCTATGATGATGATGATGATGATGATGATGATGATGATGATGATGATGATGATGATGATGATGATGACGATGACGATGACGATGACGATGACGATGACGATGACGATGACGATGACGATGACGATGACGATGACGATGACGATGACGATGACGATGACGATGACGATGACGATGACGATGACGATGACGATGACGATGACGATGACGATGACGATGACGATGACGATGACGATGACGATGACGATGACGATGACGACGATGATGATGATGCCGATGGCGATGATGTTGACGATGACAATGATGATGATGATGACGATGATGATGACAACGACGATGATGATGACGATGATGGTGGTGGTGGTGGTGGTTATGGTGATGGTGATGGTGATGGTGATGGTGATGGTGATGGTGATGGTGATGGTGATGGTGATGGTGATGGTGATGGTGATGGTGATGGTGATGGTGATGGTGATGGTGATGGTGATGGTGATGGTGATGGTGATGGTGATGGTGATGGTGATGGTGATGGTGATGGTGATGGTGATGGTGATGGTGATGGTGATGGTGATGGTGATGATGGTGGTGATTGTGATGATGATGTTGATGATGATGATGACGACGATGATGATGATGATGATGGCAATGATGATGATTGTGACGTCTTTTTCCAAACATCAATTAAGATTAATGCGGAAGCGATCGTTAGCAGCGAAATTACTGAAAATCACTAAAAATTAAAACTTTTTACAAAGAGATCCATAAACTTAAAAACTCTTTCATAAAGAACCAAAGTAAGTTATTTACATTCTAGTTCATCATTACATCTCTGTATCATCCCTTTCTCGAAAGTTACAAGAATCAATTGCCCTGCTAAGCTATACACAGGCAGTATAAAAATCTTGAGGCATCAAGCCAAAAATCTCATATCAATATTAAACTAACTATTGAATCCTAGGACCTGAGAGTACAGAGACGACACATAGGACTCTCTATTTACAGGACATGACAGCCAGTGTCTCCACCTGAGGAATCACTACTGTCCTTGTTGTTGCTGTTGCTGCTTTTCACCCACTGTAGGGTTTCTGCCTCTTCCTCGGCATCTACCTAAAAAGTTGAATCCCATAGGGGTGAGACAATTGAAAATTGTCCCAGCGAGAGATATAACTTTCCGCCAGAAACATTATTATTACTGATAATAAAATAAAACTGAGCAGAAGAATCATAATTATTCCACAGCAGTTAAATCACTAACTAAACTATTTAGAACAATATTCTCTATTCAATTCAATTTAGATATATCTGGACAAAGCAACATATCATTTATTCAATAAGGAATATGAAGAACATGTATAACATTTATCCAATTAAGACATACTAAACAATGTATCATCAACCATTGATTCTTGTATTTCAACTCGAAGCAAATACGCTACACGGATGATTACATTTTTACAATCATAGATTAAGCCCTAAGGAGATGAGGTATATCGCTCATACTCCAACCGACCATTGCGAAATAAAAATCGGTACCATACATAGGTCGATAGAAGATTCGGATTCCCATGACCTCATCTTCCTCAGTCAGTGTGAGGACCAACTACAGGACATCTTGTGTCTCTGCTAAATAGCTTTCCAGGGTATACTGGCAACTTTGCTATTAGAGTTACAGTGGCATGTTGTACTCTCTTCACAATTGAGAGATATTATATTTATCTCACATCGATCCGGCATTAACATCATCGGGAGATTAGTGATACATCCATCCCGACATATATACATAATGAAGGATTGAGAGATTTAATGTTTATCTCACATCAATTCCTCCATTAGGGCGTAAGGATATTCGTGCCCATAACCCCCACATACTCAAAAGTATGCCCTCCAGGAGTTCTCGTAGGAAAACTTATTTCACCAAACTACTGACGATGATGGATCTATGGTCAAGGCTCTACATGATATCATTTCTCTTGATTATTTAAGTACATTACAGTATTCTTTTAGCATCAAACATGTTTTCAAACATGAACCATTATAACAATTGCTATAAAGAATGAGTACTATTTCTATCAAGTTCTTTTAACAACTTTATTAACATTGGGATCTCAGTCCCTTATCACTTCATCATCATGATTCAAGAATATGGGTGTTCAAACCCTTAGATCATCAAAACACTTGTGACCACTTTAACAGGTAACTTAATGCCTTCAGGTTATCTGACCAATGTAAACATAATAATTGCAATACAGGCATTTCACATGGCTCTTAAAGTCCATTAATCTCTCTTATTACCTCTTACTAGGCAACATAGCATATTATGTCTTACATGGCTGATAAGGTGCTTTCAATAAATAAAGAATCAAAGCTCATACCTGACTATGTTCATCATCTCATAAAACCTGCATGATTAGTACAGATGATAACAACTATATCAATTTCATATCAGCACTATACAAATACAATTATAGCATCACTATTCAATGGTAACACCACAATTTCCTCTCTAGGGTTAGGGTTTCCCTTTTCATTTCAATCAGGGTAATTCATCCCCTTTGCTCAATTAGGACCAATGCTTTCTCATTTCATTGTCCAAGATTAGAGTTTCATGCTATATAATATAGCTCTGAATTAGGGTTTCATATATACCTTCACCTTATTTAGAATTAGGGTTTACTATTTGCTTCACATCACCCTAAATTAGGGTTTATATTCAATAAACCACAATTAGGGTTTACTATTCACTTCAAATAGGGTTGATCATCAAAATACTCTGAATTAGGGATTTCTCATATCATTTCCCTAAATTAGGATCATACTATCACCATGGATTAGGGTTTCACCTATCATTGCCCTCAATTAGGGTTAAGATTCATTAACCTTCTTAATAAGAGTTCATGATCTCTTTTCATGGATCATACTCTAATTACACATTCATTCATGTTGAAAGTATTGAGACTTAACCACTACATGATTATCATTCATGTAGGAAGTCCTCTTTCTCTCTCATCCTCTATAAGGTGATTCTTACTTCAGACTTGATTAGATTAGGTCAAATCAATCTTAAGTGAAGAGTTGACATAATGGATTATGCCATTACTTCCATATCATTAAAGATTAAATATTCAAAAGGGGTAATTGTACTAATCACCCTATCTCATTAAGGGTACAATCATTATAATCATCCTTGATTTACATCATGTAATGTTCAATTAAACAATTGATCCTTAATCACCTTAAGTGTCCATACGGTTTTGGTTAATTACTTCCAATCGATCTTGGTCACTTAGACCTCAAATGGTCTTGACCAACCAGACCTCAAACGGTCTTGCTTGAAATACCTCCAAACGGTCTTGATCAAACACTTGAAACCGTTTAGCAAAATAGGTGCTTGAAACCGTTTAACAAAGTTGATACTTGAAACCGTTTGAAAAAGTTGATACTTGAAACCGTTTGAGTCTCAATCGGTTTGGGATCGTTTGGTCCCAAATGGTATTGAGACTGTTTGGTCCAAACCTCCTCAAAACCGATTGGACCAGAAATAGTCTCAACCACTCCAATTGATTTAGGGTTTCCAAGATTGATTCCCTCATTAATTGAATCCATATAACCACTCATCAATTGAGCCTAAGCATCATACTTCAAGTGAGCTTAAATAATTATCCTTCAATTGATTTAACTTCCAATTAATCGTCAATTAGGGTTTTGAACCCAATTGAATTAGGGTTTGAAATCGATGAACCCTCAATGTTAATCATTGTGAAACTAATTACTTTGAAATCATTGGACCACCATCCAAATTGGACATGACCTGACCTCAAACGGTCTTGAGGTCGTTTGGATTATCTCCAAATGGTCTTGAGACTGTTTTCCCATCCCATAATCAAAATCCATGACATCCAATTAGGGTTTGGATCATTGGATTGATCATCAAATCAGCACTTAATTGCATTTCAATTTGGTATCTCTGGACCTTCAATTACTCAACCATACTTAACCCTAGACCTCCAAATGGTATTGGGTGACCCCCAAATGGTTTTGAAACCGTTTGGGTGACCTCCAAATGGTTTTGAAACCGTTTTGGCTCAATCACCCAAAAAACTAAGTTAACCAAATTGAATTTCAGCACTTAACCCAATTAGGGTTTGCTAATTGATTAACCTTCAGCTGATGAACCCTTTGGAATTAATCAATCAAATTTGATGGGTCATTAACCATAAATGTTAGCATAAATTTCTCCAAATGGTCAACCCTATTCAACTCTCCCAAATGGTTTGAAACCGTTTGCTCCCAAATGGTTTGATGAAACTGTTTACTTCCAAACGGTTTTGTTGAAACCGTTTGAATTAACTTGTTGAAACCAAATGGAGTGGAATTTCCTTGGGAAATGTGTCCAAGATGATTTCATCATCATCTACCTTTTTTCCTTCAAAATCTACTGTCGTTTTCCATGGAAATTACAGCAATGAATCAAAGGACTTCAAAATAGAACAAAATGAACAACAAATCATAGAGAATTGAATGCAATATCAATGTTTAAGGGTTTAAGTTATATAACACACCTTCTAGTATGATTCCAAGCTTCAAGCTCCACAATTCCAATGGTGGATGAATCTTTAACAAATGCCCAAGGTCCGTTTGCAAGCTTTTGGATGAACGAGTTGGCTAGAGTTGAAGATTGGATGGAGAAAATAAGAAATCAAGCATTGATTTTCGGTTTTCACCATGAAACCAAGGTGAGAGAAGGTAAGAACTTACCAATAGGTTGGGGGTCGTCCTCCTCCTGTTCCTAAGCTCTCTTGTGGTTGGCCAAAGCAATAATAGAAAAGGAATTACAAAAAAGATCCTTTTATGGGTAGGAAATGAGATATGTATAAGGAAATTCAAGGAAAGAGAAAATGGAATTAATTCCTTCAATTTCCAAAATTATTTCCACAACTGCCCCCTCAATTCCTTGGCCACGAAGCCATCTTCATCCTCTTGCAAAACCTATTCATTATCCAAGAATTAAAGTAAAAGAAATTATGCACCTTAATCATATTATACTAATATCCCATTTTAGTGGATATTACTTTTTCTTATAATAAGGTGAGTGGAGTTTTCACCTCCTTAGGGTATTTTCGTGCCTTTGCAAGGCACAAGCTCGTCCAACATCTTTGCAAATTCATCCCTCAACTTTTGGTTGAATGGCTCTTCAATTATTTTATTTCTTTTTGCATTAAATTGAATTAAAGTTCCATTTATGCTTAAATCTTGATTATTTTAATACCAAGATTCTCTCTCCTACAAAATAATTCAAATGAGGTGCCCCTCTCATTTTCTTTTCTCTACATGACGCCAAGAAACATGGGGGACCCTCTAGAAGTGCTATCTTGCATATTGAACCCTAGGTTTTGGGTAAATTGCATATTACACCAAAACTAGGTTTTAATGCACAAAGATTGCTCAACAAGCTCTATCTTGGTGCTCAAGCTTGTGGAACCATACCACTGCATCATACTCATTCTCATGATGTCTCAACATCTGAGGAACATTTTATCATGTACAATGTGCAAGTTAACCCCTCAACTTGGGTAATTTGCACTTTAGTCCAGAATTAACAAAACAATGCTTCAACATTATTCTAAAAGGACTGAAATTGAAATATAAGTTCCTCTTGAGCCTTAATTACTTTTCAAGAAATAAGAGCAAGCATCTAATCAACTTTATTAGGCAAAACACCTAGGGTTAGAACATAACCCAAGTCAGGGATGTTACAAATTATCCACCCCTTACAAGGATTTCGTCCCCAAAATCATCAACAAAACATTAAGAGAAAAGAGTAGGGTATTTCCTCCTCATTTTTTCCTCTAGTTCCCACGTATCTTCTTCAATGCCACGGTGATTCCAGAGAACTTTTACAAGACAAATGTATTTCTTTTTCAGCTTTTTAATTCTTTTATCAAGGATCATCACAGGTCCTTCAACATAAGATATATCTTCATTTAGTTCTACCTCCATAGGTTGCAAAACTAACTCTGTGCCAGGATGACACTTCCTCAACATAGAGATGTGGAACACTGGATGCAACTTGTACAACTCAGGTGGTAACTCCAGCTTATAAGCTACCTTTCCAATCTGTTCAACGATTGGATAAGGCCCCATAAATCTAGGAGCTAACTTTCCCTTTCTTCCAAATCTAAGAACTCCTTTCCAAGATGAGACCTTAAGATATACTCTGTCTCCAACTTGGAATTATAAATGTCTTCTCCGTTTGTCAGTGTATGATTTCTATCTATCATGTGCAGTCTTTAACTATTGTTGTATTACTTTAATCTTCTCCATTGTCTGGTGCACAAGTTCAGGACCTAAAAGTTGATTTTCTCCTATTTCATACCAACATAAAGGAGATCTACAATGTCTACCATATAAAGCCTCATATGGTGCCATGTTAATATTGTACTGATAGTTATTATTGTAAGCAAACTCTATCAAGCTCAGGTGTAGATCCCGACTTCCTGCAAACTGAAGGACACATGCCCTAAGAAAGTCCTCCAAGGTTTGTATAGTCCTTTCAGATTGTCCATCTGTTTGTGGGTGAAAGGTTGTACTAAACCTTAACTGTGTACCCAAAGCTTTATGAATTTGTTCCCAAAAATGACTCATAAACTGAGGACCTCTATCAGAAACAATAGTAGCTGGAACCCCATGCAGCCACACTATCTCATCTACATATAACTGTGCCAGCTTCTCAGTAGTGTAGGTTGTTTTGATAGGTAGGAAATGTGTTGTCTTTGTCAACCTATCAACTATCACCCAAATGGAATAATGACCTTTGGTTGTTCTAGGCAAACCAACCACAAAATCCATGGTTACATGATCCCATTTCCACTGCGGAATAGGCAAAGTTTGCATTGTTCCTGTAGGCTTTTGATGTTCAGCTTTAACTTGCTGACGCACCAAACACCGCATAACAAACTCAGCTACATCTTTATTCAATCCAGGCCACCAATACATATCTTTTAAGTTATGATACATCTTGGTGCTCCCTGGATGCATAGCATACATTGAAGAATGAGCTTCTTCCAGGACTAACTTTCTCAAGTCATTGGCATCAGGTACTACCATCCTACCATGGTAACAGACTACATGATCCTCTGACTCATGAAAGCCATCCCATTTCTCACTACCATACTCTGATCTAATCTGCTGAACTACAACATCATCTTGTTGTGCTTCTTTAATCTACTGTCTCAGAGTAGGTTTTATGTGCATCTCATCTAACAACCCAGATAACAATGATACTTTTAGTTGTACATTATTTTTCCTCAAGGAGATAAACATATCCCTCTTAGAGCACACTAAGTAATTTAGATGTGCTTTATCTAGGGCTAGTGTTGCTGATTTCCTACTTAATGCATCAGCCACTTCATTAGCCTTCCCTGGATGATAATCAATTGTATAGTCATAGTCCTTAATTAACTCCATCCAGCGGCGTTGCCTCATGTTCAGCTCATGCTGTGAGAAGATGTACTTTAGGTTTTTACGATCTGTGAAAATCTAGAATGTCTCTCCATAGAGGTAATGTCTCCAGATCTTAAAAGCATGGACTACAACAGCTATCTCTAGATCTTGTGTCGAATAATTCTCCTCGTGTTTCTTAAGCTATCGAGAAGCAAAAGAAATCACTTGCTTATCCTGCATCAACACACAACCTAAGCCATTTTAGATGCATCACAGAAAACTATATACCCCTTTCCTTGTTCAGGTAACACCAGCACAGGTGCACTTGTCAACCTTTCTTTCAACAACTGAAATGATTGTTGACACTTGTCATTCCAGGCAAAAGGAATTTCCTTCCTAGTCAACTTAGTTAAGGGTAAAGCTATAGAACTGAAGTTCTTAATGAACCTCCTGTAATAGCCTGCCAACCCTAAGAAACTGTGAATCTCCATCAGTGTCTTTGGCTGTTCCCATTGTAGGATAGATTCTACTTTCTTAGGATCAACATGAATACCGGAAGTAGATATTACGTGTCCTAGAAAAGAAACTTCTGATAACTAGAACTCACATTTTCTAAACTTAGCATATAACTTATGCTCTCTTAGCAAAGTTAGGGCCTGACGGAGGTGCTGCTCATGCTGTTGAGCATCTCTACTGTAGATCAAAATGTCATCTATGAAGACTACTACACACTGGTCAAGAAAAGGTCGAAAGATTCTATTCATGAGTTCCATGAATGCAGTTGGTGCATTAGTTAGTCCAAATGACATAACTGTGAACTCATAGTGACCATACCTTGTCCTAAAGGTAGACTTAGGTATGTCACCCTCCTTGATACGCAACTGATGGTATCCCGACCTCAGATCTATCTTAGAAAAGATAGTTGCACCACGCAACTGATCAAACAAGTCATCAATCCTTAGAAAAGGATACTTATTCTTTATAGTTACTTTATTCAACTGCATGTAATCAATGCATAATTGCATCGAACCGTCCTTCTTTTTAACAAAAAGAACCGGAGCACCCCATGGTGAAGTACTTGGTCGAATAAAGCCTTTCTCAAGCAACTCCTGAAGTTGTTTCTTAAGTTCTGCCATCTCAGCAGGCGCCATCCTATAGGGTGTTTTTACTATTGGTTGCGTGCCTGGGATTAAATTAATCTCAAAATCAATCTCTCAGGGCAGAGGTACACCTGGAAGTTCTTCAGGAAATACATCTTCAAATTCCCTAACTACAGGAACTTCAGAAGGATGGGGGCTCTCCATGGTGGTATCCACCACATGCGCCAAGAATGCAAAACATCCTTGCTTCATCAACTTCTCAGCTACCATATCTAACACCAAATAGGTTGGAAGAATCTTTCTATCTCCCTAAAAGATCCATGTGTCACTATCATCTGTGAACACAGCTTGCTTGGACTCACAATCCAAGACAACCTTATACTTTTCTAGGGTGTCCATCCCAAGAATTATATCAAACACATGCATCTCAAGTGGTATAAGATCCACTTGAATGTGATGCTCAGAAAAGATGAGAGTGCAGGGAGAATACACCTCCCACAACACAACAGATCCCATCAAAGGAGTTTCCAAAAATAGACTATCTGCTCTATGACCAACTGTCATATTGCAGTCAAAAATCAGTCTTCGAGTGATAAAGGAATGTGTAGAACCAAGATCAATTAAAACAGATACGTCGTAGGATGTAGACATATCGGAATAAAATAGTTTCATCTGACCTGTCACAACCCGAGGATTTACTACTACATCTAGCTGATTCATTGCATAGAATCTCACTGTCGCCTGCGGTTGATTTGGTGCTCGATTACTGGTTGCCGATGATCCAACTTGGGACCCTTGTCTATGCCCTCTAGTGCCACTTGGAAACTGTCGCCTCTGAGAAACTTGCTGGCTCTATCTCTGATGTTGAGTCACACTTGCTTCTCTGGCTCGACAATCCTTCATCAGATGCCCCATCTTTCCACATACGAAACAACCTCTGTTCCCTAGTTGTGGTCTGGATGGTCCCGTTACTGACATAGATACTGAGCTATGGGCTCCTTCTGGTGGTAAACTACGACCTCTGCCCCTATTTGACGTCTACTGCGTCTGAGTATTGAACCTTGGTGGTGCTATTGGTGCATAAAACCTCAGTTTCTTAAAACTTTTAGATAAGGGTCCTTGAAACTGGGGATACACTTTCTTATTCTTAGTCTGTCATTTCTCAGTCAGAGACCTCTCTATCCATCTAACAGACTCCACAAAAGTTGCAAACCTCTCCCTATTCTCCAGAGCAGACACAGGAGTGGTCAAATCAGCATTCAACCCGTTCTCAAAATGTTGAATCCTCTCTTCATCAGTAGCTGTCATATGCGGACAGAACCGCAAAAGCTCCATGAACTTAGCCTCATACTCGCTAATGTTCATTGGTCCTTGTCTTAATCTCTCAAACTGAGAGATCTTCTCATCCAGGAACATCTTAGGAAAGTATCCATTGACAAATTCTCATCGGAACACTTCCCATTTGATCTCCACACCAGGCCTCTTTCCCTCCTTTATGGTCCACCAATAACTAGCACTTCCCTTAAGAAGGTATACTGCATGTCTAACCTTTTCATCTTCTGGGATGTTAAGGTTTCTAAAGGCCTTTACCAGCTCAGTCAGCCACATGTCAGCATCTGCTGGGTCAGCTATTCCAACATACTCTGTGGCTCCAACCTGGTGAAGTCATTCAAATGTCTTTTCGGTTCCCTATCCTTCATGGTGGGTAGGTGCCCTAGGTGTAAGTAATGGCATCCTAACTGTCATATGAGTCATGGATACTATAAACTGCCCAAACATAGCTTGGAAAGCTGGGTTCCCCATATTTTCTTGATTGAACTAGGGTTGTTCAGGTACGGGCTCCTCCCTATCATGGTCTCTTGCACCTCCTCCTGGTGCAGCAACGCTGCTGTCGATAGCATGTTCATCGTGTGATCCAGACATCTTTAGTTCTTCTTCTCCTCCTAGATGAGCAGAAGACACTATCAGATAAACTGGAAGATACTAGAACTGACTCAACAACCTTAATCCTATGTCTCTGTAGACTCAGTGAACCTAGAGCTCTAATACCACTAAATTGTGACGTCTGTTGCTAAACATCAATTAAAATTAATGCGGAAGCGATCGTTAGCAGCGGAATTACTAAAAAAAACTAAAAATTAAAACTTTTTACAAAGATATCCATAAACTTAAAAACTTTTTCATAAAGAACCAAAGTGGTTATTTATATTCTGGTTCATCATTACATCTCTGTATCATCCCTTTCTCGAAAGTTACAAGCATCAACTGCCCTGCTAAGCTATACACATACAGTATAAAAATCTCGAGGCATCAAGCCAAAAATATCAGATCAATATTAAACTAACTACTGACTCCTAGGACCTAAGAGTACACAGATGACACATAGGACTCTCTATTTACAGGACATGATAGCCAGTGTCTCCACCTGAGGAATCACTATTGTCCTTACTGTTTCTATTGCTTCTTTTCACCCACTATAGGGTTTCTGCCTCTTCCTCGGCGTCTATCTAAAAAGTTGAATCCCACGGGGGTGAGACAATTGAAAATTGTCCTAGTGAGAGATATAACTCTCTGCCAAAAACATTATTATTGCTGATAATAAAATAAAACTGATCAGAAAAATCATAAGTATTCAACAACAGTTAAATCACTAACTAAACTATTTATAACAGTATTCTCTATTCAATTCAATTTAGATATATCTGAATAAAGCAACATATCATTTATTCAATAAGGAATATGAAGAACATGTATAACATTTATCCAATTAAGACATACTAAACAATGTGTCATCAACCATTGATTCTCGTATTTCAACTCTAAGAAAATACGCTACACGGCTGATTACATTTTTACAATCATAGCTTAAGCCATGAGGAGATGAGGTATAAAGTTCATACTCCAACTGACCATTGCGAAATCGAAATCAGTACCATACATAGGTCAATAGAAGAGCCGGATTCCCATGACCTCATCTTCCTCAGTCAGTGTGAGGACCAACTGTAGGACATCTTGTGTCTCTGCTAAATATCTTTCTAGGGTATACTGGCAACTTCGCTATTAGAGTTACAGTGGCATGTTGTACTCTCTTTGCAATCGAGAGATATTATATTTATCTCACATCGATCCGGCATTAACATCATCGGGAGATTAGTGATACATCCATCTCGGCATATATACATAATGAAGGATTGAGAGATTTAATGTTTATCTCACATCAATTCCTCCATTAGGGCATAAGGATATTCGTGTCCATAACCCCCACATACTCAAAAGTATGCCCTCTAGGAGTTCTCATAGGAAAACCTGTTTCACCATCACCAAACTGCTGACGATGATGGATCTATGGTCAGGGCTCTACATGATATCATTTCTCTTGATTATTTAAGTACATTATAGTATTCTTTTAGCATCAAACATGTTTTCAAACATGAACCATTATAAAAATTTCTATAAAGAATGAGTACTATTTCTATCAAGTTCTTTTCACAGCTTTATTAACATTGGGATCTCAGTCCCTTATCACTTCATCAACATGATTCAAGAATATGGGTGTTCAAACCCTTAGATCATCAAAACACTTGTTGCCACTTTAACAGGTAACTTAATGCCTTCAGGTTATCTGACCAATGTAAACATAATAATTGCAATGCTGGCATTTCACATGGCTCTTAAAGTCCATTAATCTCTCTTGTTACCTCTTACTAGGCAACATAGCATATTATGGCTTACATGGCTCATAAGGCGCTTTCAATAAATAAAGCATCAAAGCTCATACCTGACTATGTTCATCATCTCATAAAACCTGCATGATTAGTACAGATGATAGTATCTATATCAATTTCATATCAGCACTATACAAATACAATTATAGCATCACTATTCAATGCTAACACCACTATTTCCTCGCTAGGGTTAGGGTTTCCCTTTTCATTTCAAATAGGGTTATTCATCTCCTTTGCTCAATTAGGACCAATGATTTCTCATTTCATTGTCTAAGATTAGAGTTTCATGATATATAGTATAGCTCATAATTAGGGTTTCATATATACCTTCACCTTATTTAGAATTAGGGTTTACTATTTGCTTCACATCACCCTAAATTAGGGTTTATATTCAATAAACCACAATTAGGGTTTACTATTCACTTCAAATAGGGTTGATCATCAAAATACTCTGAATTAGGGATTTCTCATATCATTTCCCTAAATTAGGATCATACTATCACCATGGATTAGGGTTTCACCTATCATTGCCCTCAATTAGGGTTAAGATTCATTAACCTTCTTAATAAGAGTTCATGATCTCTTTTCATGGATCATACTCTAATTACACATTCATTCATGTTGAAAGTATTGAGACTTAACCACTACATGATTATCATTCAAGTAGGAAGTCCTCTTTCTCTCTCATCCTCTATAAGGTGATGCTTACTTCAGACTTGATTAGATTAGGTCAAATCAATCTGAAGTGAAGAGTTGACATAATGGATTATGTCATTACTTCCATAATAATTAAAGATTAATTATTAAAATAAATTAAACAATTGATCCTTAATCACCTTAAGTGTCCATACGGTTTTGGTTAATTACTTCCAATTGATCTTGGTCACTTAGACCTCAAACAATCTTGACCAACCAGACCTCAAATGGTCTTGCTTGAAATACCTCCAAACGGTCTTGATCAAACACTTGAAACCGTTTAGCAAAATAGGTGCTTGAAACCGTTTAACAAAGTTGATACTTGAAACTGTTTGACAAAGGTTATACTTGAAACTGTTTGACAAAGTTGATACTTGAAACCGTTTGACAAAGGTTATACTTGAAACCATTTGACAAAGATGATACTTGAAACCGTTTGAGTCTCAATCGGTTTGGGATCGTTTGGTCCCAAATGGTCCTGAGACCGTTTCGACTCAAACGGTCTTGAGACCATTTGGTCCAAACCTCCTCAAAACCGATTGGACCAGAAATAGTCTCAACCACTCCAATTGATTTAGGGTTTCCACGATTGATTCCATCATTAATTGAATCCATATAACCACTCATCAATTGAGCCTAAGCATCATACTTCAAGTGAGCTTAAATAATTATCCTTCAATTGATTTAACTTCCAATTAATCATCAATTAGGGTTTTGAACCCAATTGAATTAGGGTTTGAAATTGATGAACCCTCAATGTTAATCATTGTGAAACTAATTACTTTGAAATCATTGGACCGCCATCCAAATTGGACATGACTGTAACGACGCCGTCTCCCGGTAACCCCCAATCAAAGGAGACCCGAAGGTCAGAGCCGTTATTCAATAAAAGGATCAAAGGTTTGACAAATAATCAATAACAATTAATAAACTTTACCAACTAAACTGAAAATTGCTATAAAATAAAACTTTGATTACCGTTTAAAATCTGGGATTTCTATTCTTCTATCCATGAAGAATTCTAATCTAACTAATCCTCCTGTGCACGTTACTTCTCGTTTAATATCACATATGCCACTTTACTATTTGTTCTTTTCATTTGTACCTAAAACGCCGACAAACAAAATGTCGGTCAGCCGAAGCTGGTATGTGGGGGAAACAATAATTGTGCAACTATGTTAACAATGTAATCAACCAAATATCATTTAACATCCAAAATTACGTTTTAAGCAATACTACTCAATCCTTTCCTATCCCCTTTCTCTGTAACGTCCCTGCAGTGGACATGGATACTATCTCTCTCATATGGTAGATCCTTACCCCCCCATGGCCCTACCACACCGGTAGCCAATACCTAGGGTATGGAGTCGCATGGTCCTACCCAAAGGTAGACCAATCCCTGACTCATGATGACTTGATGGACCTACTCCATTAGTAGCCATTTACTAAGTCATTTAATGACCTGATGGACCTACCCTCATTGGTAGCCATTTACTAGGTCAATCTATAAAGCTACAGAGGGGACTAGGATCTAAGCTAGTAGGCATATTTCTTATGTGATATTCATATTCACATTATACTTTGCATGAATTAAATACATCCAACAGTTTAATTCAAGCCACGATGGAAACATCGATAAAATCCCAAAAAACTAATTCGGGTAGTCATAAGCGTAACCACATACCTGATTTGATGAGTCATGCAGATTATTCAACATATACTTCATGTGTATACAATCAAGCCAATCAACAGATCCAAGAAAGTAATTCAATCATCACATAATTCCTAAAAAGAATATGTACTCTATTGTTACACACTTCATCAAGAATCTACTCTATTTACTAGGATTCACTTTCTGGGGTTTTGTGTCCATTTTAGGGTTTCATTTTACAATTAGGGTTTCCCTTCACCTTTTACCCTAATTTTATGCGATTACTCAAAAACCCTAGTTATCTTATCTATTCTTCAATATTAAGGTTATCTCAACAACATATAACCCTATTTCCATATTTAAAGGCACACTACTCATCAGTTAATTTCATTAAACTTCTTTTACATTAAAGCTACTATTTTTATCCCTTTTAACTCATGACAAGATCATTATGTGTATCTATCATTAATTCAAAGCTCATTTGGATCTAATTACCATATGAACTCATTTTGCCACCAATTCCACCTTTTATTCATGAAAAGACCATAATCACTACTTTTAGGGTATTTATCCTAAATTAAGGACTTTCATATACAAATAACTTAGAACTATCATTTAACAATCATATTTTCACATTTTTCAATCTAAATATGATCTTATCTTCTTTTACCCTAAATTAGGGTTTCTAAATTATTTAATCATTCTCATATGAGTTATAACCCTAAATCAGGCAAGTCTTCATTTAGATTAGGTTTGAATCTAACATTATCATTTAACAGGTTATTAACACTTCAAACTAACCCATTAGGCATCATAGATTCCATCATTAACCTCATTTAGGGTTGTTAATCCTAACTTTAATACACTTTTCATTAACTTAAAGTACTTTTGCAATTAGGAACGGAATCAATATCTAATTATATTTTTAATGGATTCCTCTCATTCTCCTGATCAAAATTCATATATAATGTGCATCTATCCGAGCTACGGTTATTTAGTTGCGAATTTAACAAGAAACACTTACTTCTGGCCAATCACAGAGTGCCACGTCGCCCGGGTCCGTGCAACGCGGCTTGCTGGAGGTTATAACCAATTTACCCTTATGCCCTTGGTATGGCAAGTCGCTTCTTGTATCTCGGAGGGGTAACTTGGTCATTTGGATCTCCGGGTCGTCTTCTACCCAGCGCAACCCTGCGCTGCCGCGAACTGTAGGGTTTCGCGGTCATCTGCCTCCCTTCTTCTCGGTCCTTAGAGCACCGGCACCCACTCTAGAGCCTCCGCCACCGCCTGCCCTACCCACGGTGATCTCCAGCTCTGGCCGAGGTGGCCGGAGTCGGTCTGGTAGCGGCGCTCACTGCAGCAGCGCCTGCAGGTCTGTTAGCTACCCTGAACGAAGATGGAAGTAAGAGGAATACAGCTGGCTACCCAAAACTTTGAGTGTTGCTTCGTGCCTTCATCAAGATCCCCCATAGCCGTCAAGAGCCCCCAAAACAGCCCCTTGTTTCCTTGTTTAGGGTTTTTCCGAAAACAACAAGAAGAAGAACAAGAAGGAAGGAGAGTACGTGGAATCTCTCTCTTGGACTCGGCCCATGGCTCTTTCTCCTTTTATAGATGAGGGTACAACGCCCTACGATGCTTGCTCACGAAGGAAAACGTTCTTTCCTACTAGAAATATGATTCGTTCATTAAAAGCATGCTCTCTCTCCCTCTCTCTCTCATGTCTCTTTAGTATTCTTTCTCCTTTTGATGTTAGGATTTCGAAGATTATTCCCATTATCTTACTTGTTCTTGTGTTGGCACGAAATTATATACCTCCTGGAGTAGGAAATACTTCCTTTAAAACAATATTACATCATTCATTAATAATGCAACACATTATCTTTTTATTTTTCAAATTTGCTATTTTCTCTTTCCTCTCCTTTATCTTGGCACCCAAGAAACTTTAAGAATTTGAAATTTCTTTTAATGGAATACTCCTTATCCTTAAATGCATCAATATGCATTATTCTCATTATCTTGTTTTATTTCTTATTAAAATATTTCCTTTTGTGGATTTCTCTTTATTTCTCTCTTAGTTTCCTCATTAGTGTTCCTTTTATTATTAGGAATCCTTGGGACACGAGATTCCACTAAGGATTACCCATTTATTCCTCTTTTCACATATTTTCCACATTTCATCAATGTTTTCAATTTCTTTATTAACAAGGAAATACTTAATTGATATTTTCTTTTCTTATTGCCTTTTCTTTGCAACATTGGACTCCTTGGAACCCAAGGAACCCAAGTGGAACGAAATCCTCCTTGGATTTGCTTTCTAAAGGTTTCCATACCTTTCTCATCTCAAATTCTCAGTTATTCATTAATTAATTGAATATCCTTATTATTAGGCCCAATAGCCAATAAAGCCCACAAATCAAACAACGAGGCTATTGTAAATGAAATCCATTCATTCAAAATAGATTATATCATTTATTCGTTCAAAATCTTTAATATGAGAAATTATATTTCTCAGTAAATGAACCCAAATTTGGGGTTGTAACATCCTTCCCCTCTTATAAGAATTTTGTCCTCAAAATTCCATCAAGCAAGCAAACAAACAGGATAAGCCTTTCGTATGTCCATCATGGCTCCCATGTGGCTTCACCCTTTCCATTGTGTTTCCCAAGAACCTTCATTATCTCATATTCTTCCATCTGAGTTCTTTCTTACCTTGGTATATCGTACCCTCATAGGTGACTCAGGACATTTCAGCCTCTCAAAAGATGAATAGGTTCAGGGCTCAACACATGGCTTGGGTACCTCACATAGTGCTCTAGATCGGACTCATGTAACACATTACACATCATGTTATCCTGTGGGGCAAGGCTAAACACAATCATAACCACTAATCCATCTCAAATGGACCCATATATCGGGGACTCAGCTTTCTTAGCTGAAACTCAGAGGGGTCGGATTTTCACATTATCTTCTCCCACAGTGAACTGCATGTCAGTCTGCTTTGTATCAGCTCGTGACTCATGCCACCATTGGGCTCGCTCTCAGCCATTACACGATCAAAGCGACTTCATCTGCACAAATTGTGGTTCTTTTGTGACCTTCACAAGGCCTCCTTCACCAACATCATCATAATGAAGTGGAGACCGACACAACCTCCTTATAGAACTTCTTGTATCCCAATACAGGCTATGGTGGTAAACATCACATCTTAAGAACTATCTCGATGTATCACCCTAAATGACCACACATACTTTCATCAGACCCTCTATTTCGGATCATACTATCCATAAGTATGGGGTGATAAACTGTACAAACACTAAGCTCTTCATGTATCTACTTCCACCTCATGGAAGTGAACCTTTAGGTCATACTCAAGAACTTTAGAACTTGCATCATGGTGTGGTTGAACCATCTTTCTCTCTTAAGTAGTTCAACCGAATCTGTCCCTTGACAACATTCTTTCTTTCTCATGTCATCTAGGTAAGGTGATCTACCATAACCCATTTTGCATACTAACCTTCCTTGGTCTAGGGGAGACTCACATCATCCACAGTGATGAACTCCCATTCCCTCTCGGGAACTCTTTATACTTTATATCCATGCACTGGGTTACTAGTGTTCGTCCTTCACCTCCTAACTTGCATGGCCACATGCTACATGCAATTTTAAGCATCCCAAGTACTACTATCACTTACTGTCTTTGCAGTATCATGGTATTTGGTGATCTTAAACCATGATCTCCGATATGTCATGATTCCTCAAGATCGATTCCTCAGAAACCCTAAACCACTTTTATCAGGGTTTTATTACCTTCCTTTCCAAAGAAGTATATGTGAGGTTCTACAACCATCCTTTCATTATATCCTGGACTATGCTGGCTAACCAAACAACCTTTAACTTGATCAACCAACATTGTTACATCTGTGTGTTAGCCAAACTTATCTCATTTCCAACTGAGGGTTAACCTAATAACCTCTTCTAGCCTCCATCTAACTAGACAACTATATCTCAACCAGAGCATTCATTACCACTTATTAACCTTAGGTGTTAGGTAATGTTGAAGACATACACCTCCATGTATTCTACTTATCATCTCATCTCATCTTCTAAGTCTATCTTCATCAAAAAGCTCTGAGCTCATCCTCACTATGATCGAACTCGACCTTGGTTAACTTGCAAATTCCACATGGCTCCTGATAAAACATCCTCATAAGCTAACTACACTACTTCTCTTAGTATTTGCAAACCATCCATGTATCATTCACTCTACCAAGGTATGCTATCATCTCTATCCTCATACCTCGTAGCAACGTTCTAACTCACATCATCCTTTATCCTTGGTGTAAGGCATGCGTACTGTCCTATCTCTCACTCCCATAACAAGAAGAAATAAGCATTTGGCTACAGCCCAAATACAGAGTTCTTCTTATTCCAAGAGTAGAGATGGTACATCCTACCTTACCAGTACACATTTACATCTAAGTCGAAACAAGTCACATATGTCTCTACGAACACCACGATATCACTTACTTCCATGGAAATCTGGTCTCGAACCTACTTGGTCTAAACACAGTCCTTGGTCTTCTCCTCTAGGTCTATAGAGTGTCGGCACTTTTGGGGTCATCCCTTTTCCCTCATGCATCAGAGAGTGCCCTACTCATCTGCCCTTTGGGTCCCATGGGTTCATGAAGGTGATCAATCTCCTAACCCATGGCCCTCAGACAATGATAGTTGTTACCTCCCGACCCTATGGTCATGTGCAACTAGGGAATTTGGCAACTCCTACTTCCATCGGTCTTATCCCTACCTGACCCTAGGATAGACTTAGGATTTCATTATAGTGTATGTCCTACTTAGAACCTTACCCAAGCCTTCATCATCTCTCTCTGCATTCACGACTGACTTTCATCCTTTCATAGGGATCATGGCGACCTATCTTCCATGGTCAGGTCCCATACCGGTTACTTCCATGGTAACACATCCACATGCACTTTAGAGATGGCTATGTATGGGTCTACAGGTTCATTTTCACGCCATGTACTTTTCACTTAGGTTCTCCAGATCCTATGAAACCTCTTTAGGTCACCTCAAAACCAACAAAACTGGTATACACCCTACCAAAGGGTCCCTCTCCCAGGATGGGAGGAAACTACAACTTCGATAACAAAGGTCACAAGCGTCCTTAGGGTTTACATTCACATGAGCATGCTTAAACCATCCACCACTAAGGCACAAGCGTACCTACTAAACCATGTTGGGTCACACTTGTTCTCATCCTCAACATCGGACCAACTTAGTTGTGAGGGGTTCGTCAAACATACCCTTACCTTTAGGGGTTTCCTTTACCTCCACACATTAAGAGTACCATGCTCGAAACTATAGAGACTCAAATCTCACCATGAGCATTGGATACACTGCTTCCCCTCTTAGGCCTAGGATCCCTAGATTATCCTTTGGGTATCCCACTGCATGCTCAAACTCTCAACCATGAATCAAGCATATCCCAGGTATGTCATGTACTTCCATGATCCTTTCATATGAGCAACACCACAAAGTTGAGTCCTCCTCAAGGACATCCAACTAGGTATAAAGCCTCACAACTGGTTACTTAACCCTCCTCAGGGTTTAAGGCACTCTTTGTCTCATCCAGCAGGTAGTTACTTATACCATGGGTGTTGGCTAAATGGACATCTATAAAACCCTTTGTTTTGATTATGACAAACATTTCATTCTTATTGATCTAACGAGCTACTTGAGTGTGCAGGATTAAGGTGGATGACAAAGCAACTAGGGAAATCCATATGCTTACATGTTTATGTTTTCATGCAATGTAATCGCTTTGTTAAAACTTGTACAAATATATAATGTACAAGTACTTAGATTGCATGTAAATCAAGCGTTAGATTCTCCCTAGCTAAACACCACATTTAGATAAGTCATTCCCTTCAAATAGGATCACATATGCACACTCATACATATAATTAGTGCCTAAATTGAAACATTGAAACAGGACCAATCTCGGTCGACAAACTCCTCGACCGAGACACTCTCGGTCGACAATCTTCTCGACCGAGAAAGATCCAAAGTAGTCGTTAGACACAACTGACAAGGTAGTTGGCAGTTGAAGATAGACGTTGCAAATCACTTGTTCCAGAGAGCCTATCGGTCGACAAAAGTTCGACCGAGTAGGTGTCTCGGTCGACCATTCCTCGACCAAGATGATCTCTGACAGCAACTACAGAATTAATTAATTAGCCGTTGTTAAAACAACAAACTTGTACCTAACGGCTAGTTAAGCACTTAGAAACCCTAGAAGTTGTCTAGAATGTCCTTAAGCATCTTTAGGCCATTCCTATAAATAGGACAAGCCATAGGACACTCAAATACACTTGTTACACTTGAGAAATCCTTGAGCATACTTTGAGCAATCTGTTTGTGAGCAATTTGAGCATTGTGACAATTGGCTATTTCCTTCCTTAGCTCAAAATTCGTGTCCTATAGGCTAGTATCTCCTACCCACTGCAATCACAAGTTCATACACTTGGTTAGGAGATCTATACGCTTGATCTAGGCAAATCAAGCCTTGGGCTACAAAGGATAAGTTGTAATTTTCCTTTTTCCTTTCTTGTTCTCTATTACCGTTTGTACTCTCCTTGCTACTCCTAGGTTGGAAGCTGCTGATTGGAGAGGGTGGAGATCTTCTTGGTGAACAAGGTGACTTTGAGCTACTTCAGAAGGCTGGTGCAACGGGAGGTTACTTCTAGAGAGGAAGGCTACTTCAAGGGGGAGCTTGGAGTTACTTCAAGAAGGCTACCTCAAAGTTGGTGCACCTACTTCAAGTGAAGGCTGTTCAAAGGGTGTAAAGGAAAGTATTGTATTTTGTATAAATCCTTGAGAAGGTAATAAAATAAATACTTTCAAAATCCCGGTTGGGTAAGAAACCGGGTAGTGGACTGACAACTTTAGTATTTGCTAAAGTTGGAACCACTCTAAACACCTGTCTCCTTCTTCCAATTTTCAATTGTGGTTTTTTGAGTTTAATAAATTGTTAAAATTATTTAAAAACTCTATTCACCCCCCCTCTAGTGTTTTTCAATTGGTATCAGAGCAGGCTTCAAGGAACCCTAACCAGGTCTTGAAGAATGGAGGGTAATGGTGATTACAATCACAACAAAAAGTGCTGCTTGGACAAAACTACAACATGTTGCAATTGGTGCTTAGGAACAAGCCACACAACAACTAAATGTCCATGGAGATCAAAGAAGGAAGATGAGAACAAAGATTGTCTCATTGCCACAACTAGCGAGGAAGAAGAAGAAGAGGTAAGTCTTTTTGATTTATCTAAAGAAGAACTAGTTGCGAGCCTTGAAGAAACACATATTAAATATGTTGAATGCAAGAAGAAATTAAAGAAATCTAATAAAGAAAATGATGAATTACATGCTAAGCTTCTGGATATTACATCTGAAAATGAAGATCTTAAAAAGATCATTGAAGATCACGATATTGAGTTAAAATCTATAGAGGCAAATTGTAATCTACTTTCTTTAGAGAAAAACAATTTGCAAAGACAAGTGAATGATCTTACAAAACAACCCATCTTATGCAACCATCTAGATTATGATTCTATTGTCAAAGAAATAAATTCATTGTCTTCTAATCTAGATCAGGCAAAACTAGATATCAAGAAGAGAATGGAAGAGATTGCCAAGTTACAACAAAAAGTTAGTAATTTAAATAGTAATGGCATTCTTGATGAAATCTTAGATAATCCCTATCATCAAATCGGGAGAAGAGGACTAGGTTACAAGCCTAAAGGGAAATCCTATCAACAACCTAGTTGGAGAAAGTCACAAACACATCAATCTATATATGTACCTAAAGGAACATCATCACCCAAGAACAACACTGAACACAACCATAGAAAAAGATATGAGGTTGACTCGATATGCTGTCATTATTGTTTGCGCCTTGGTCATTATTCCTTTTCATGTCCTTACAAGAGAAAAGATGTCGAGTTAGTTTGGGTTCCAAGACCTCCAAACTAAATAAACGCAATTAAGTTGAGATATGACCAAGAACCTTAGTTGCATATTTCTACGTCTATCTCAACTCAACATAATGGGATAACAAATAAATCTAAGTATCTAAATATTTAACTTGCATAGTTATGTTTTATTTGGAAGCAGTTCCAGAAATATTTTCGGTCGAGAGGCTGTCGACCGAGACACTGTCGGTCGAGAAGTTGTCGACTGAGCATGTCACTGATTTCCAGTCTGTTGCAAAATTGCTGAATCTCTTTGAAATTGATGAAATTGCTATCTATTTGTGATTGATATATGTTGAAAATCATCCCTAAAAATTTAAATGAGATTAATATTAGTTTATTTCATAAATGATTTAAGTTTAAACTGAAATTATGCTTAGCTCAAGTAAAAAGAAAATTTCTATTTTCACATGATCATGTGATGGAATTATATGCTGTTATCATTATGGATATGCTTTCAATATTTGGTACGCATTGATAATGATAAATTGTATGCATGGATCTGTGATGATATTCGACAAGCAAAATGATTTATTGGTTATATGCTATTGCTTGCAACACATAAGACAAAATCTCTAAATTAGTATTTTTTTGAAGAAATGAGATATTAATTGTGCCTTCATTTAAGAATTATATCAAGTAGTATGCTTCAACTTGATACTTAATCAAATTTTATGCAGATATTATACTTGATATGTTCAATTTGAAAATCTGCAAACTTGCCTCTTGGTTAAAATGAAATTTGACCAAGGGGCGCTTTGGTCGTAGTCAAATGCGACCTAAAATAAGTTTGACACAATAACTATTTGAATATCATTTTATTGTGATTAAAAGCAAAATCAAATTATGATCACAAAATTGTCCCAATATTGTCAATAATAAAACAAAATATTACTCCCTTAGAAAATATATATATGCTCTACAAATTCAGTCTATCATTTGCATTAACAATCAGCTTAAAAATTCGTACCCAGTAAGTCTGTCGGTCGACGAATCTTCGACCGAAAACCTCTCAGTCTGCTCACCTCTCTCGACCGACAGAATCAAGACAGACCTAACATCAGACACACTTCCGGTCGACAATTGTTCGACCGAGACAGTGTCGGTCGACAATTTCTCGACCGAGAAAGAGCCGTTGGGATATGATCGTTGCAATCCGACCGTTACCGTTAACGGCCGACCGTTGCAAGTCGACCGTTGGACGGCCAAGTGGTGCGTCTGGAATATGACCGTTGCGTACGCTCGGTCGACAAATTGTCGACCGACCCAGTCACTGGATTGCTATAAAAAGGAAAAAAAACGGGTCACTTCTTCACACTTTCATATTCTTGTTTCCATAGGCTCTCTCTAGTGAATCCTTGTGCAAATCTTTAGCACCCTCATCCCCAAGACTTCCTTGCTTCTTCTCCACCTTCAAGCAACGCAATGGCATCATCCTCTGCTCATGGAAAGAAGAAGGTCGCTGGCAGGAAACAAAGGGAAGCTACTCCACCATTGACGATCATCAACGACATTGCCTTCGTCGACGGAGATGCTGGTGATCGCTATCTACGGCTCTCCTCCAAAGCTCCTCTCCCACGACGACCAGTTGAAGTTATGGACTTCCTCAACATCGTCGACTTGGAGGACCTTTTTGAAGTGCAAAAGTTGAAAGAGTTCATCAATCCTTCTTTCACTTCCTATTCCACCAAGGTAGTGAATGAATTCTATGCTAACCTCATCTCCCACTCTGAAAGAGAAACCATCTTCTTCTATACTATGGTCAATGGGCATAGCTTTCGAATTACTGAAGGAGATATTCTTGACATGCTAAATATTGACATAGATGAATATCAAGACACCCTTGACCTTACCACTGGAAACCCACTTAATCAATTTTCCCAAGATGACCATACAATTAGTCTTAGTGACATCAAAAGAACCATTTTTCAATCAAATACAACCTGTCACGAAGATAGGGGCACATACTATGATATCAATATCAAACCAGCTGCTAGGATTGTGAATCTTATTGTTTCAACAAACATACATCCTAGAGCAAATAAGTCTGAAGTTCCTATTTTTCGTATGTGTCTAATATATGCCATTATCCAACGCATTCCCACAAACTTTATCTGCATTATTCTTAAAAACATGCTTGAGTTTTCTGGCAATCCTCCATATGCTGATCTTGTATGCCAAATTACTCAACATTTTCTTAAGACCCAAATTGAGGATATGGGATATACATGGGAGCGTAGACCACAAAAAATAAGTAAGAATACTGTAGAAAAAATGGGAATTGATTTCGATCATAAGAGGGCTAGGGTAGAAGGAGAGACATCTACCCAAGATATACCACCTCCACCTCCTCCTACCAGCCTACCCTATGATCCCATCCAAAACACTCTAACCTATGTTGCTGGGTCACAATATCATCTTAGTAAACAACTAGATTATAATCATCATGCCATGACTTATCTAAACCAAAGAATGCAAACTCTTTCTCCAAACCAACCAGATGAATATCCTTACTCTTTAAATCCTGGCATGCTCAATCCATACAATCCATCATACAACTACTATCAACCTCCACCTCCACCATCTATAGATCTCACGCATACTCAGTTTTCATCAATGCAACTACAAGATATTGCTGCTCATTTCCGATTTGATCGTGTTCCAACCTTCTTGGAGGCATATGCCTTAACCAAGACAGGTGCTCTGGAGTGGCAAACTTTGGTCCAGTACTATGGAGCTGAGCCTTTTCTTGGGAAAGACCCTGACGTTGATGTAATTCTTAAGTCTTTCCAGTGAGATTTGGAAGTTGTATTAGTTGTAATGGAATCTTTGCAAAATTGTAATAAATGGGTTGTCTTTACATGGTTTGGCTATCTTTTCATGCTTGTAATGAAATTGGTTATCTTTATAATGGATATCTTTTTGGAATCATTTGAATTTGGATTATAAGACTATTGTAGAGCATACAAAATAAGGGGGAGTAATAAATACAGATAAATCAAAATGGATGACAATCTTTGCAAATACCTAAAAGTTAAAGTTATGACTAAATTGACATCTATTGCAAAGCACTTGTATCTTGAGGTATCTATCTAAAAGGGAACATAGTATAAAATTAAGGGGGAGAAATAATATCAAATATTCAACATGGATATCTTTTTGAAATGACAAAGGGGGAGAAGAAAATATCAAAATAAAATAAAGATCAAAACTATAATAACTGAGTTTCATAATGAAAAAGGCCAAGCACTTACTTGCAAAACAAGAATGGCTACAAAAGGTAATCTTCAGGTATGAAACTCATATGGTTTATATTTCCTTTAGTTATATTTTTGGAAATGTTTGTCATCTTCAAAAAGGGGGAGATTGTTGGCTAAATGGACATCTATAAAACCCTTTGTTTTGATTATGACAAACATTTCATTCTTATTGATCTAACGAGCTACTTGAGTGTGCAGGATTAAGGTGGATGACAAAGCAACTAGGGAAATCCATATGCTTACATGTTTATGTTTTCATGCAATGTAATCGCTTTGTAAAAACTTGTACAAATATATAATGTACAAGTACTTAGATTGCATGTAAATCAAGCATTAGATTCTCCCTAGCTAAACACCACATTTAGATAATTCATTCCCTTCAAATAGGATCACATATGCACACTCATACATATAATTAGTGCCTAAATTGAAACATTGAAACAGGACCAATCTTGGTCGACAAACTCCTCGACCGAGACACTCTCGTTCGACAATCTTCTCGACCGAGAAAGATCTAAAGTAGCCGTTAGACACAACTGACAAGGTAGTTGGCAGTTGAAGATAGACGTTGCAAATCACTTGTTCCAGAGAGCTTGTCGGTCGACAAAAGTTCGACCGAGTAGGTGTCTCGGTCGACCATTCCTCGACCGAGATGATCTCTGACAGCAACTGCAGAATTAATTAATTAGTCGTTGTTAAAACAACAAACTTGTACCTAACGGCTAGTTAAGCACTTAGAAACCCCTAGAAGTTGTCTAGAACGTCCTTAAGCATCCTTAGGCCATTCCTATAAATAGGACAAGCCATAGGACACTCAAATACACTTGTTACACTTGAGAAATCCTTGAGCATACTTTGAGCAATCTGTTTGTGAGCAATTTGAGCATTGTGACAATTGGCTATTTCCTTCCTTAGCTCAAAATTCGTGTCCTATAGGCTAGTATCTCCTACCCACTGCAATCACAAGTTCATACACTTGGTTAGGAGATCTATACGCTTGATCTAGGCAAATCAAGCCTTGGGCTACAAAGGATAAGTTGTAATTTTCCTTTTTCCTTTCTTGTTCTCTATTACCGTTTGTACTCTCCTTGCTACTCCTAGGTTGGAGGCTGCTGATTGGAGAGGGTGGAGATCTTCTTGGTGAAGAAGGTGACTTTGAGCTACTTCAGAAGGCTGGTGCAACGGGAGGTTACTTCTAGAGAGGAAGGCTACTTCAAGGGGGAGCTTGGAGTTACTTCAAGAAGGCTACCTCAAAGTTGGTGCACCTACTTCAAGTGAAGGCTGTTCAAAGGGTGTAAAGGAAAGTATTGTATTTTGTATAAATCCTTGAGAAGGTAATAAAATAAATACTTTCAAAATCCCGGTTGGGTAAGCAACCGGGTAGTGGACTGACAACTTTAGTATTTGCTAAAGTTGGAACCACTCTAAACACCTGTCTCCTTCTTCCAATTTTCAATTGTGGTTGTTTGAGTTTAATAAATTGTTAAAATTATTTAAAAACTCTATTCACCCCCCCCCCCCTCTAGTGTTTTTCAATGGGTACCATAAGGTTCCTCTAAAGGCAACCAAGCTATCATCAGCCTTCAGGGATCAAACATAAGGCAACCACTATCATCCACTTAGGTCGCATCAACCCCAACTACCCACTGTTCCTTATGTCTCAGGGTTTTAGGCTTCCAACCTTCTTGCTTGAGGTCTGCTTTCTCTCTAGAGCTAATCCTACAACCAACCTCTCTATAAGAGGTCCTTTCTTCATGAAGGATCAAGCTCATAAGCATATCCCTTCCTGGTGAAGCCTATGTTCATGCTCATGCTTACTCACGGTTATCCCTTATAACTTATGCTTATCTCATAAGCCACCCATCATGATCTCTTAACCAGGGTTTCACCAAGATATACCTTTCTTGCCTAGCCCATAGGGTAACTATAGCTCTTTCTCTAACCCCATCCATAAAGGAGGTATCAGTAGCTCAAACATGTACGATACTTCCCAGGGTTGGGTTGCCAAAGGTAGTAGGTCATCTACCCTCTTATGGCATCCCAAAGGCATGTCCAACCAAACACTCGGTCAACCATGACATCTACTCATCATGTCACCTCTCTCTCTAACCTTCACTTAGGGTTAGGGTTACCATCATCCTCAAAGGATGTGCTAGGTCTCTACCTTTAATGGAGGTCTCTACCTCCTAGACATCCTCCTACCAAGGAGGTCTATCCTCAGGTCTCTCCTGAGGGCAATGAGAGCTTGTGTCATATGACCTAAGTATGTATCTATTCCTTTTATGCTTACTCTATTAAGCTTATGTCCATGACATATTATTTACATGCTTTTTATTAATTTGATGAAGGATTCCTTAATCCTTATCAACCTTACCCATACCTCAAGAGGGTGAGGAAAAGAGAGAAAACCCTAATTCTTAAGGTCCTTAACAGAATTTGAGTTGAGAATGGATGAACAAGATGAGAGAGTCCTAAAGGTATCTTATTTCGAATCATATCCTAAGACTTTGTCCAGGCAGTCACACGGGTCTGGGAGTCCTCGTATTCTGACTAGCGGTGTGGAGGAAAATATTGCCAGCCCCCGGTCGTGATCCTTTTCTAGACACCTCTGTCTTTCGAATAATCCTCTAATAACTCCCTTGGGTTCTACAGAATTTGTAAAATTTAATAATTATTAAATATTAAATGAGGAACCTATGCTCTGATACCAATTGTAATGACCCCGTCTCCCGGTAACCCCCAATCAAGGGAGACCCGAAGGTCAGAGCCGTTATTCAATAAACTGGATCAAAGGTTCGACAAATAATCAATAACAATTAATAAACTTTGCCAACTAAACTGAAAATTGCTATAAAATAAAACTTTGATTACCTTTTAAAATCTGGGATTTCTAATCTTCTATCCATGAAGAATTCTAATCTAACTAATCCACCTGTGCACGTTACTTCTCGTTTAATATCACATATGCCACTTTACTATTTGTTCTTTTCATTTGTACATAAAACGCCGACAAACAAAACATTGGTCAGCCGAAGCTGGTATGTGGGGGAAACAATAATTGTGCAACTATGTTAACAATGTAATCAACCAAATATCATTTAACATCCAAAATTACGTTTTAAGCAATACTACTCAATCCTTTACTATCCCCTTTCTCTGTAACGTCCCTGCAGTGGACATGGATACTACCTCTCTCATATGGTAGATCCTTACCCCCCATGGCCCTACCACACCGGTAGCCAATACCTAGGGTATGGAGTCGCATGGTCCTACCCAAAGGTAGACCAATCCCTGACTCATGATGACTTGATGGACCTACTCCATTAGTAGCCATTTACTAAGTCATTTAATGACCTGATGGACCTACCCTCATTGGTAGCCATTTACTAGGTCAATCTATAAAGCTACAGAGGGGACTAGGATCTGAGCTAGTAGGAATATTTTTATGTGATAGTCATATTCACATTATACTTTGCATGAATTAAATACATCCAACAGTTTAATTCAAGCCACGATGGAAACATCGATAAAATCCCGAAAAACTAATTCAGGTAGTCATAAGCGTAACCACATACCTGATTTGATGAGTCATGCAGATTATTCAACATATACTTCATGTGTATACAATCAAGCCAATCAACAGATCCAAGAAAGTAATTCAATCATCACTTAATTCCTGAAAAGAATATGTACTCTATTGTTACACACTTCATCAAGAATCTACTCTATTTACTTGGATTCACTTTCTAGGGTTTTGTGTCCATTTTAGGGTTTCATTTTACAATTAGGGGTTCCCTTCACCTTTTACCCTAATTTTATGCAATTACTCAAAAACCCTAGTTATCTTATCTATTCTTCAATATTAAGGTTATCTCAACAACATATAACCCTATTTCCATATTTAAAGGCACACTACTCATCAGTTAATTTCATTAAACTTCTTTTACATTAAAGCTACTATTTTTATCCCTTTTAACTCATGACAAGATCATTATGTGTATCTATCATTAATTCAAAGCTCATTTGGATCTAATTACCATATGAACTCATTTTGCCACCAATTCCACCTTTTATTCATGAAAAGACCATAATCACTACTTTTAGGGTATTTATCCTAAATTAAGGACTTTCATATACAAATAACTTAGAACTATCATTTAACAATCATATTTTCACATTTTTCAATCTAAATATGATCTTATCTTCTTTTACCCTAAATTAGGGTTTCTAAATTATTTAATCATTCTCATATGAGTTATAACCCTAAATCAGGAAAGTCTTCATTTAGATTAGGTTCGAATCTAACATTATCATTTGACAGGTCATTAACACTTCAAACTAACCCATTAGGCATCATAGATTCCATCATTAACCTCATTTAGGGTTGTTAATCCTAACTTTAATACACTTTTCATTAACTTAAAGTACTTTTGCAATTAGGAACGGAATCAATATATAATTATATTTTTAATGGATTCCTCTCGTTCTCCTTATCAAAATTCATATATAATGTGCATCTATCCGAGCTACGGTTATTTAGTTACGAATTTAACAAAAAACACTTACTTCTGGCCAATCACAGAGTGCCACGTCGCCCGGGTCCGTGCAACGCGGCTTGCTGGAGGTTATAACCAATTTACCCTTATGCCCTTGGTATGGCAAGTCGATTCTTGTATCTCGGAGGGGTAACTTGGTCATTTGGATCTCCAGGTCGTCTTCTACCCAGCGCAACCCTGCGCTGCCGCGAACTGTAGGGTTTTGCGGTCATCTGCCTCCCTCCTTCTCGGTCCTTAGAGCACCGGCGCCCACTCCAGAGCCTCCGCCACCGCGTGCCCTACCCGCGGTGATCTCCAGCTCTGGCTGAGGTGGCCGGAGTCGGCCTGGTAGCGGCGCTCACTACAGCAGCGCCTGCAGGTCTGTTAGCTACCCTGAACGAAGATGGATGTAAGAGGAATACAGCTGGCTACCCGAAACTTTGAGTGTTGCTTCATGCCTTCATCAAGATCCCCCATAGCCGTCAAGATCCCCCAAAACAGCCCCTTGTTTCCTTGGTTAGGGTTTTGCTAAAAACAACAAGAAGAAGAACAAGAAGGAAGGAGAGTACGTGGAATCTCTCTCTTGGACTCGGCCCATGGCTCTTTCTCCTTTTATAGATGAGGGTACAACGCCCTACGATGCTTGCTCACGAAGGAAAACGTTCTTTCCTACTAGAAATCTGATTCCTTCGTTAAAAACATGCTCTCTCTCCCTCTATCTCTCTCTCATGTCTCTTTAGTATTCTTTCTCCTTTTGATGTTAGGATTTCAAAGATTATTCCCATTATCTTACTTGTTCTTGTGTTGGCACGAAATTATATACCTCCTGGAGTCGGAAATACTTCCTTTAAAACAATATTACATCATTCATTAATAATGCAACACATTATCTTTTTATTTTGCAAATTTTCTATTTTCTCTTTCCTCTCCTTTATCTTGGCACCCAAGAAACTTTAAGAATTCGAAATTTCTTTTAATGGAATACTCCTTATCCTTAAATGCATCAATATGCATTATTCTCATTATCTTGTTTTATTTCTTATTAAAATATTTCCTTTTGTGGATTTCTCTTTATTTCTCTCTTAGTTTCCTCATTAGTGTTCCTTTTATTATTAGGAATCCTTGGGACATGAGATTCCACTAAGGATTACGCATTTATTCCTCTTTTCACATATTTTCCACATTTCATCAATGTTTTCAATTTCTTTATTAACAAGGAAATACTTAATTGATATTTTCTTTTCTAATTGCCTTTTGTTTGCAACATTGGACTCCTTGGAACCCAAGGAACCCAAGTGGCATGAAATCCTCCTTGGATTTGCTTTCTAAAGGTTTCCATACCTTTCTCATCTCAAATTCTCAATTATTCATTAATTAATTGAATATCCTTGTTATTAGGCCCAATAGCCAATAAAGCCCACAAATCAAACAACGAGGCTATTGTAAATGAAATCCATTCATTCAAAATAGATTATATCATTTATTCATTCAAAATCTTTAATATGAGAAATTATATTTCTCAGTAAATGAACCCAAAATTGGGGTTGTAACATCCTTCCCCTCTTATAAGAATGTTGTCCTCAAAATTCCATCAATCAAGCAAACAAACAGGATAAGCCTTTCATATGTCCATCATGGCTCCCATGTGGCTTCACCCTTTCCATGGTGTTTCCCAAGAACCTTCATTATCTCATATTCTTCCATCTGAGTTCTTTCTTACCTTGGTATATCGTACCCTCATAGGTGACTCAGGACATTTCAGCCTCTCAAAAGCTGAATAGGTTCAGGGCTCAACACATGGCTTGGGTACCTCACATAGTGCTCTAGATCGGACTCATGTAACACATTACACATCATGTTATCCTGTGGGGCAAGGCTAAACACAATCATAACCACTAATCCATCTCAAATGGACCCATATATCGGGGACTCAGCTTTCTTAGCTGAAACTCAGAGGGGTTGGATTTTCACATTATCTTCTCCCACAGTGAACTGCATGTCAGTCTGCTTTGCATCAGCTCGTGACTCATGCCACCATTGGGCTCGCTCTCAGCCATTACACGATCAAAGCATCTTCATCTGCATACATTGTGGTTCTTTTGTGACCTTCACGAGGCCTCCTTCACCAACATCATCATAATGAAGTGGCGACCGACACAACCTCCTTATAGAACTTCTTGCATCCCAATACAGGCTATGGTGGTTAACATGACATCTTAAGAACTATCTCGATGTATCACCCTAAATGACCACACATACTTTCATCAGACCCTCTAGTCCAGATCATACTATCCATAAGTATGGGGTGATAAACTGTACAAACACTGAGCTCTTCATGTATCTACTTCCACCTCATGGAAGTGAACCTTTAGGTCATACTCAAGAACTTTAGAGCTTGCATCATGGTGTGGTTGAACCATCTTTCTCTCTTAAGTAGTTCAACCGAATCTGTCCCTTGACAACATTCTTTCTTTCTCATGTCATCTAGGTAAGGTGATCTACCATAACCCATTTTGCATACTAACCTTCCTTGGTCTAGGGGAGACTCACATCATCCACAGTGATTAACTCCCATTCCCTCTCGGGAACTCTTTATACTTTATATCCATGCACTGGGTTACTAGTGTTCGTCCTTCACCTCCTAACTTGCATGGCCACATGCTACATGCAATTTTAAGCATCCCAAGTACTACTATCACTTACTATCTTTGCAGTATCACGGTGTTTGGTGATCTTAAACCATGATTTCTGATATGTCATGATTCCTCAAGATCGATTCCTCAGAAACCCTAAACCACTTTTATCAGGGTTTTATTACCTTCCTTTCCAAAGAAGTATATCTGAGGTTCTACAACCATCCTTTCATTATATCCTGGACTATGCTGGCTAACCAAACAACCTTTAACTTGATCAACCAACATTGTTACATCTGTGTGTTAGCCAAACTTATCTCGTTTCCAACTGAGGGTTAACCTAATAACCTCTTCTAGCCTCCATCTAACTAGACAGCTATATCTCAACCAGAGCATTCATTACCACTTCTTAACCTTAGGTGTTAGGTAATGTTGAAGACATACACCTCCATGTATTCTACTTATCATCTCATCTCATCTTCTAAGTCTATCTTCATCAAAAAGCTCCGAGCTCATCCTCACTGTGATTGAACTCGACCTTGGTTAACTTGCAAAATACACATGGCTCCTGATAAAACATCCTCATAAGCTGACTACACTATTTCTCTTAATATTTGCAAACCATCCATGTATCATTCACTCTACCAAGGTAAGCTATCATCTCTATCCTCATACCTCGTAGCAACGTTCTAACTCACATCATCTTTTATCCTTGGTGTAAGGCATGTGTACTGTCCTATCTCTCACTCCCATAACAAGAAGAAATAAGCATTTGGTTGCAGCCCAAATACAGAGTTCTTCTTATTCTAAGAGTAGAGATGGTACATCCCACCTTACCAGTACACCTTTACATCTAAGTCGAAACAAGTCACATATGTCTCTACGAACACCACGATATCACTTACTTCCATGGAAATCTAGTCTCGAACCTACTTGGTCTAAACACAGTCCTTGGTCTTCTCCTCTAGGTCTATAGAGTGCCGACACTTTTGGGGTCATCCATTTTCTCTCATGCATCAGAGAGTGCCCTACTCATCTGCCCTTTGGGTCCCATGGGTTCATGAAGGTGATCAATCTCCTAACCCATGGCCCTCAGACAATGATAGTTGTTACCTCCCGACCCTATGGTCATGTGCAACTAGGGAATTTGGCAACTCCTACTTCCATCGGTCTTATCCCTACCTGACCCTAGGATAGACTTAGGATTTCATTATAGTGTATGTCCTACTTAGAACCTTACCCAAGCCTTCATCATCTCTCTCTGCATTCACGACTGACTTTCATCCTTTCATAGGGATCATGGCGACCTGTCTTCCATGGTTAGGTCCCATACCGGTTACCTCCATGGTAACACATCCAAATGCACTTTAGAGATGGCTATGTATGGGTCTACAGGTTCATTTTCACACCATGTACTTTTCACTTAGCTTCTCCAGATCCTATGAAACCTCTTTAGGTCACCTCAAAACCAACAAAACTGGTATACACCCTACCAAAGGGTCCCTCTCCCAGGATGGGAGGAAACTAAAACTTCGATAACAAAGGTCACAAGCGTCCTTAGGGTTTACATTCACATGAGCATGCTTAAACCATCCACCACTAAGGCACAAGCGTACCTACTAAACCATGTTGGGTCACACTTGTTCTCATCCTCAACATCAGACCAACTTAGTTGTGAGGGGTTCGTCAAACATACCCTTACCTTTAGGGGTTTCCTTTACCTCCACACATTAAGAGTACCATGCTCGAAACTATAGAGACTCAAATCTCACCATGAGCATTGGATACACTGCTTCCCCACTTAGGCCTAGGATCCCTAGATTATCCTTTGGGTATCCCACTGCATGCTCAAACTCTCAACCATGAATCAAGCATATCCCAGGTATGTCATGTACTTCCATGATCCTTTCATATGAGCAACACCACACAGTCGAGTCCTCCTCAAGGACAACCAACTAGGTATAAAGCCTCACAACTGGTTACTTAACCCTCCTCAGGGTTTAAGGCACTCTTTGTCTCATCCAGCAGGTAGTTACTTATACCATGGGTACCAGAAGGTTCCTCTAAAGGAAACCAAGTTATCATCAGCCTTCAGGGATCAAACATAAGGCAACCACTATCATCCACTTAGGTCGCATCATCCCCAACTACCCATTGTTCCTTATGTCTCAGGGTTTTAGGCTTCCAACCTTCTTGCTTGAGGTCTGCTTTCTCTCTAGAGCTAATCCTACAACCAACCTCTCTATAAGAGGTCCTTTCTTTATGAAGGATCAAGCTCATAAGCATATCCCTTCCTGGTGAAGCCTATGTTCACGCTCATGCTTACTCACGGTTATCCATTATAACTTATGCTTATCTCATAAGCCACCCATCATGATCTCTTAACCAGGGTTTCACCAAGCTATACCTTACTTTCCTAGCCCATAGGGTAACTATAGCTCTTTCTCTAACCCCATCCATAAAGGAGGTATCAGTAGCTCAAACATGTACGATACTTCCCAGGGTTGGGTCGCCAAAGGTAGTAGGTCATCTACCCTCTTATGGCATCCTAAAGGCATGTCCAACCAAACACTCGGTCAACCATGACATCTACTCATCATGTCACCTCTCTCTCTAACCTTCACTTAGGGTTAGGGTTACCATCATCCTCAAAGGATGTGCTAGGTCTCTACCTCCAAGACATCCTCCTACCAAGGAGGTCTATCCTCAGGTCTCTCCTGAGGGCAATGACAGCTTGTGTCATATGACCTAAGTATGTATCTATTCCTTTTATGCTTACTCTATTAAGATTATGTCCATGACATCTTATTTACATGCTTTTTATTAATTTGATGGAGGAATTCTTAATCCTTATCAACCTTACCCATACCTCAAGAGGGTGAGGAAAAGAGAGAAAACCCTAATTCTTAAGGTCCTTAACAGAATTTGAGTTGAGAATGGATGAACAAGATGAGAGAGTCCTAAAGGTATCTTATTTCGAATCATATCCTAACACTTTGGCCAGGCAGTCACACGGGTCCGGGAGTCCTCGTATTACGACTAGAGGTGCGGAGGAAAATATTGCCAGCCCCCAGTCGTGATCCTTTTCTAGACACCTCTGTCTTTTGGATAATCCTCTAATAACTCCCTTGGGTTCTACAGAATTTGTAAAATTTAATAATTATTAAACATTAAATGAGGAACCTATGCTCTGATACCAATTGTAATGACCCCGTCTCCCGGTAACCCCCGATAAAGGGAGACCCGAAGGTCAGAGCCGTTATTCAATAAACAGGATCAAAGGTTCGACAAATAATCAATAACAATTAATAAACTTTACCAACTAAACTGAAAATTGCTATAAAATAAAACTTTGATTACCTTTTAAAATCTAGGATTTCTAATCTTCTATCCATGAAGAATTCTAATCTAACTAATCCTCCTGTGCACGTTACTTCTCGTTTAATATCACATATGCCACTTTACTGTTTGTTCTTTTCATTTGTACCTAAAATGCCGACAAACAAAACGTCGGTCAGCCGAAGCTGGTATGTGGGGGAAACAATAATTGTGCAACTATGTTAACAATGTAATCAACCAAATATCATTTAACATCCAAAATTACGTTTTAAGCAATACTACTCAATCCTTTCCTATCCCCTTTCTCTGTAACGTCCCTGCAGTGGACATGGATACTACCTCTCTCATATGGTAGATCCTTACCCCCCATGGCCCTACCACACCGGTAGCCAATACCTAGGGTATGGAGTCACATGGTCCTACCCAAAGGTAGACCAATCCCTGACTCATGATGACTTGATGGACCTACTCCATTACTAGCCATTTACTAAGTCATTTAATGACCTGATGGACCTACCCTCATTGGTAGCCATTTACTAGGTCAATCTATAAAGCTACAGAGGGGACTAGGATCTGAGCTAGTAGGCATATTTCTTATGTGATAGTCATATTCACATTATACTTTGCATGATATAAATACATCCAACAGTTTAATTCAAGCCTCGATGGAAACATCGATAAAATCCCAGAAAACTAATTCGGGTAGTCATAAGCGTAACCACATACCTAATTTGATGAGTCATGCAGATCATTCAACATATACTTCATGTGTATACAATCAATCCAATCAACAGATCCAAGAAAGTAATTCAATCATCACATAATTCCTGAAAAGAATATGTACTCTATTGTTACACACTTCATCAAGAATCTACTCTATTTACTTGGATTCACTTTCGAGGGTTTTGTGTCCATTTTAGGGTTTCATTTTACAATTAGGGTTTCCCTTCACCTTTTACCCTAATTTTATGCGATTACTCAAAAACCCTAGTTATCTTATCTATTCTTCAATATTAAGGTTATCTCAACAACATATAACCCTATTCCCATATTTAAAGGCACATTACTCATCAGTTAATTTCATTAAACTTCTTTTACATTAAAGCTACTATTTTTATCCCTTTTAATTCATGACAAGATCATTATGTGTATCTATCATTAATTCAAAGCTCATTTGGATCTAATTACCATATGAACTCATTTTGCCACCAATTACACCTTTTATTCATGAAAAGACCATAATCACTACTTTTAGGGTATTTATCCTAAATTAAGGACTTTCATATACAAATAACTTAGAACTATCATTTAACAATCATATTTTCACATTTTTCAATCTAAATATGATCTTATCTTCTTTTACCCTAAATTAGGGTTTCTAAATTATTTAATCATTCTCATATGAGTTATAACCCTAAATCAGGAAAGTCTTCATTTCGATTAGGTTCGAATCTAACCTTGTCATTTAACAGGTTATTAACACTTCAAACTAACCCATTAGGCATCATAGATTCCATCATTAACCTCATTTAGGGTTGTTAATCCTAACTTTAATACACTTTTCATTAACTTAAAGTACTTTTGTAATTAGGAATGGAATCAATATCTAATTATATTTTTAATGGATTCCTCTCGTTCTCCTGATCAAAATTCATATATAATGTGCATCTATCCGAGCTACGGTTATTTAGTTGTGAATTTAACAAGAAACACTTACTTCTGGCCAATCACAGAGTGCCACGTCGCCCGGGTCCGTGCTACGCGGCTTGCTGGAGGTTATAACCAATTTACCCTTATGCCCTTGGTATGGCAAGTCACTTCTTGTATCCCGGAGGGGTAACTTGGTCATTTGGATCTCCGGGTCGTCTTCTACCCAGCGCAACCCTGCGCTGCCGCGAACTGTAGGGTTTTACGGTCATCTGCCTCCCTCCTTCTCGGTCCTTAGAACATCGGCGCCCACTCCAGAGCCTCCACCACCGTCTTCCCTACCCGCGGTGATCTCCAGCTCTGGCCGAGGTGGCCGAAGTCGGCCTAGTAGCGGCGCTCACTGCAGCAGCGCCTGCAGGTCTGTTAGCTACCCTGAACGAAGATGGAAGTAAGAGGAATACATCTGGCTACCCGAAACTTTGAGTGTTGCTTCGTGCCTTCATCAAGATCCCCCATAGCCGTCAAGAGCCCCCAAAACAGCCCCTTGTTTCCTTGGTTAGGGTTTTGCCGAAAACAACAAGAAGAAGAATAAGAAGGAAGGAGAGTACGTGGAATCTCTCTCTTGGACTCGTCCCATGGCTCTTTCTCCTTTTATAGATGAGAGTACAACGCCCTACGATGCTTGCTCACGAAGGAAAACGTTCTTTCCTACTATAAATCTGATTCCTTCATTAAAAGCATGCTCTCTCTCCCTCTCTCTCTCTCATGTCTCTTTAGTATTCTTTCTCCTTTTGATGTTAGGATTTCGAAGATTTTTCCCATTATCTTACTTGTTCTTGTGTTGGCACGAAATTATATACCTCCTGGAGTAGGAAATACTTCCTTTAAAACAATATTACATCATTCATTAATAATGCAACACATTATCTTTTTATTTTGCAAATTTGCTATTTTCTCTTTCCTCTCCTCTATCTTGGCACCCAAGAAACTTTAAGAATTCGAAATTTCTTTTAATGGAATACTCCTTATCCTTAAATGCATCAATATGCATTTTTCTCATTATCTTGTTTTATTTCTTATTAAAATATTTCCTTTTGTGGATTTCTCTTTATTTCTCTCTTAGTTTCCTCATTAGTGTTCCTTTTATTATTAGGAATCCTTGGGACATGAGATTCCACTAAGGATTACGCATTTATTCCTCTTTTCACATATTTTCCACATTTCATCAATGTTTTCAATTTCTTTATTAACAAGGAAATACTTAATTGATATTTTCTTTTCTTATTGCCTTTTCTTTGCAACATTGGACTCCTTGGAACCCAAGGAACCCAAGTGGCACGAAATCCTCCTTGGATTTGCTTTCTAAAGGTTTCCATACCTTTCTCATCTCAAATTCTCAGTTATTCATTAATTAATTGAATATCCTTGTTATTAGGCCCAATAGCCAATAAAGCCCACAAATCAAACAACGAGGCTATTGTAAATGAAATCCATTCATTCAAAATAGATTATATCATTTATTCGTTCAAAATCTTTAATATGAGAAATTATATTTCTCAGTAAATGAACCCAAAATTGGGGTTGTAACATCCTTCCCCTCTTATAAGAATTTTGTCCTCAAAATTCCATCAAGCAAGCAAACAAACAGGATAAGCCTTTCATATGTCCATCATGGCTCCCATGTGGCTTCACCCTTTCCATGGTGTTTCATAAGAACCTTCATTATCTCATATTCTTCCATCTGAGTTCTTTCTTACCTTGGTATATCGTACCCTCATAGGTGACTCAGGACATTTCAGCCTCTCAAAAGCTGAATAGGTTCAGGGCTCAACACATGGCTTGGGTACCTCACATAGTGCTCTAGATCGGACTCATGTAACACATTACACATCATGTTATCCTGTGGGGCAAGGCTAAACACAATCATAACCACTAATCCATCTCAAATGGACCCATATATCGGGGACTCAGCTTTCTTAGCTGAAACTTAGAGGGGTCGGATTTTCACATTATCTTCTCCCACAGTGAACTACATGTCAATCTGCTTTGCATCAGCTTGTGACTCATGCCACCATTGGGCTCGCTCTCAGCCATTACACGATCAAAGCGACTTCATCTGCATACATTGTGGTTCTTTTGTGACCTTCACGAGGCCTCCTTCACCAACATCATCATAATGAAGTGGCGACCGACACAACCTCCTTATAGAACTTCTTGCATCCCAATACAGGCTATGGTGGTTAACATCACATCTTAAGAACTATCTCGATGTATCACCCTAAATGACCACACATACTTTCATCAGACCCTCTAGTCCGGATCATACTATCCATAAGTATGGGGTGATAAACTGTACAAACACTGAGCTCTTCATGTATCTACTTCCACCTCATGGAAGTGAACCTTTAGGTCATACTCAAGAACTTTAGAACTTGCATCATGGTGTGGTTGAACCATCTTTCTCTCTTAAGTAGTTCAACTGAATCTGTCCCTTGACAACATTCTTTCTTTCTCATGTCATCTAGGTAAGGTGATCTACCATAACCCATTTTGCATACTAACCTTCCTTGGTCTAGGGGAGACTCACATCATCCACAGTGATGAACTCCCATTCCCTCTCGGGAACTCTTTATACTTTATATCCATGCACTGGGTTACTAGTGTTCGTCCTTCACCTCCTAACTTGCATGGCCACATGCTACATGCAATTTTAAGCATCCCAAGTACTACTATCACTTACTATCTTTGTAGTATCACGGTGTTTGGTGATCTTAAACCATGATCTCCGATATGTCATGATTCCTCAAGATCGATTCCTCAGAAACCCTAAAACACTTTTATCAGGGTTTTATTACCTTCCTTTCCAAAGAAGTATATCTGAGGTTCTACAACCATCCTTTCATTATATCCTGGACTATGCTGGCTAACCAAACAACCTTTAACTTGATCAACCAACATTGTTACATCTGTGTGTTAGCCAAACTTATCTCGTTTCCAACTGAGGGTTAACCTAATAACCTCTTCTATCCTCCATCTAACTAGACAGCTATATCTCAACCAGAGCATTCATTACCACTTCTTAACCTTAGGTGTTAGGTAATGTTGAATACATACACTTCCATGTATTCTACTTATCATCTCATCTCATCTTCTAAGTCTATCTTCATCAAAAAGCTCTGAGCTCATCCTCACTGTGATCGAACTCGACCTTGGTTAACTTGCAAATTCCACATGGCTCCTGATAAAACATCCTCATAAGCTGACTACACTACTTCTCTTAGTATTTGCAAACCATCCATGTATCATTCACTCTACCAAGGTATGCTATCATCTCTATCCTCATACCTCGTAGCAACATTCTAACTCGCATCATCTTTTATCCTTGGTGTAAGGCATGCGTACTGTCCTATCTCTCACTCCCATAACAAGAAGAAATAAGCATTTGGTTGCAGCCCAAATACAGAGTTCTTCTTATTCCAAGACTAGACATGGTACATCCCACCTTACCAGTACACCTTTACATCTAAGTTGAAACAAGTCACATATGTCTCTACGAACACCACGATATCACTTACTTCCATGGAAATCTGGTCTCGAACCTACTTGGTCTAAACACAGTCCTTGGTCTTCTCCTCTAGGTCTATAGAGTGCCGGCACTTTTGGGGTCATCCCTTTTCCCTCATGCATCAGAGAGTGCCCTACTCATCTTCCCTTTGGGTCCCATGGGTTCATGAAGGTGATCAATCTCCTAACCCATGGCCCTCAGACAATGATAGTTGTTACCTCCTGACCCTATGGTCATGTGCAACTAGGGAATTTGGCAACTCCTACTTCCATCAGTCTTATCCCTACCTGACCCTAGGATAGACTTAGGATTTCATTATAGTGTATGTCCTACTTAGAACCTTACCCAAGCCTTCATCATCTCTCTCTGCATTTACGACTGACTTTCATCCTTTCATAGGGATCATGGCGACCTGTCTTCCATGGTCAGGTCCCATACCGGTTACCTCCATGGTAACACATCGACATGCACTTTAGAGATGGCTATGTATGGGTCTACAGGTTCATTTTCACGCCATGTACTTTTCACTTAGCTTCTCCAGATCCTATGAAACCTCTTTAGGTCACCTCAAAACCAGCAAAACTGGTATACACCCTACCAAAGGGTCCCTCTCCCAGGATGGGAGGAAACTACAACTTTGATAACAAAGGTCACAAGCGTCCTTAGGGTTTACATTCACATGAGCATGCTTAAACCATCCACCACTAAGGCACAAGCGTACCTACTAAACCATGTTGGGTCACACTTGTTCTCATCCTCAACATCAGACCAACTTAGTTGTGAGGGGTTCGTCAAACATACCCTTACCTTTAGGGGTTTCCTTTACCTCCACACATTAAGAGTACCATGCTCGAAACTATAGAGACTCAAATCTCACCATGAGCATTGGATACACTGCTTCCCCTCTTAGGCCTAGGATCCCTAGATTATCCTTTGGGTATCCCACTGCATGCTCAAACTCTCAACCATGAATCAAGCATATCCCAGGTATGTCATGTACTTCCATGATCCTTTCATATGAGCAACACCACACAGTCGAGTCCTCCTCAAGGAAAACCAACTACGTATAAAGCCTCACAACTGGTTACTTAACCCTCCTCAGGGTTTAAGGCACTCTTTGTCTCATCCAACAGGTAGTTACTTATACCATGGGTACCAGAAGGTTCCTCTAAAGGCAACCAAGTTATCATCAGCCTTCAGGGATCAAACATAAGGCAACCACTATCATCCACTTAGGTCGCATCATCCCCAACTACCCATTGTTCCTTATGTCTCAGGGTTTTAGGCTTCCAACCTTCTTGCTTGAGGTCTGCTTTCTCTCTAGAGCTAATCCTACAACCAACCTCTCTATAAGAGGTCCTTTCTTCATGAAGGATCAAGCTCATAATCATATCCCTTCCTGGTGAAGCCTATGTTCACGCTCATGCTTACTCATGGTTATCCATTATAACTTATGCTTATCTCATAAGCCACCCATCATGATCTCTTAACCAGGGTTTCACCAAGCTATACCTTACTTTCCTAGCCCATAGGGTAACTATAGCTTTTTCTCTAACCCCATCCATAAAGGAGGTATCAGTAGCTCAAACATGTACGATACTTCCCAGGGTTGGATCGCCAAAGGTAGTAGGTCATCTACCCTCTTATGTCATCCCAAAGGCATGTCCAACCAAACACTCGGTCAACCATGACATCTACTCATCATGTCACCTCTCTCTCTAACCTTCACTTAGGGTTAGGGTTACCATCATCCTCAAAGGATGTGCTAGGTCTCTACCTTTAATGGAGGTCTCTACCTCCAAGACATCCTCCTACCAAGGAGGTCTATCCTCAGGTCTCTCCTGAGGGCAATGACAGCTTGTGTCATATGACCTAAGTATGTATCTATTCCTTTTATGCTTACTCTATTAAGCTTATGTCCATGACATCTTATTTACATGCTTTTTATTAATTTGATGGAGGATTCCTTAATCCTTATCAACCTTACCCATACCTCAAGAGGGTGAGGAAAAGAGAGAAAACCCTAATTCTTAAGGTCCTTAACAGAATTTGAGTTGAGAATGGATGAACAAGATGAGAGAGTCCTAAAGGTATCTTATTTCGAATCATATCCTAAGACTTTGGCCAGGCAGTCACACGGGTCTGGGAGTCCTCGTATTCTGACTAGCGATGCGGAGGAAAATATTGCCAGCCCCCAGTCGTGATCCTTTTCTAGACACCTCTGTCTTTCGGATAATCCTCTAATAACTCCCTTGGGTTCTACAGAATTTGTAAAATTTAATAATTATTAAAGATTAAATGAGGAACCTATGCTCTGATACCAATTTTAATGACCCCGTCTCCCGGTAACCCCCAATCAAGGGAGACCTGAAGGTCAGAGCCGTTATTCAATAAACATGATCAAAGGTTCGACAAATAATCAATAACAATTAATAAACTTTACCAACTAAACTGAAAATTGCTATAAAATAAAACTTTGATTACCTTTTAAAATCTGGGATTTCTAATCTTCTATCCATGAAGAATTCTAATCTAACTAATCCTCATGTGCACGTTACTTCTCGTTTAATATCACATATGCCACTTTACTGTTTGTTCTTTTCATTTGTACCTAAAATGCCGACAAACAAAACGTCGGTCAGCCGAAGCTGGTATGTGGGGGAAACAATAATTGTGCAACTATGTTAACAATGTAATCAACCAAATATCATTTAACATCCAAAATTACGTTTTAAGCAATACTACTCAATCCTTTCCTATCCCCTTTCTCTGTAACATCCCTGCAGTGGACATGGATACTACCTCTCTCATATGGTAGATCCTTACCCCCCATGGCCCTACCACACCGGTAGCCAGTACCTAGGGTATGGAGTCGCATGGTCCTACCCAAAGGTAGACCAATCCCTGACTCATGATGACTTGATGGACCTACTCCATTAGTAGCCATTTACTAAGTCATTTAATGACCTGATGGACCTACCCTCATTGGTAGCCATTTACTAGGTCAATCTATAAAGCTACAGAGGGGACTAGGATCTGAGCTAGTAGGCATATTTCTTATGTGATAGTCATATTCACATTATACTTTGCATGAATTAAATACATCCAACAGTTTAATTCAAGCCACGATGGAAACATCGATAAAATCCCAGAAAACTAATTCGGGTAGTCATAAGCGTAACCACATACCTAATTTGATGAGTCATGCAGATTATTCAACATATACTTCATGTGTATACAATCAATCCAATCAACAGATCCAAGAAAGTAATTCAATCATCACATAATTCCTGAAAAGAATATGTACTCTATTGTTACACACTTCATCAAGAATCTACTCTATTTACTTGGATTCACTTTCTAGGGTTTTGTGTCCATTTTAGGGTTTCATTTTACAATTAGGGTTTCCCTTCACCTTTTACCCTAATTTTATGCGATTACTCAAAAACCCTAGTTATCTTATCTATTCTTCAATATTAAGGTTATCTCAACAACATATAACCCTATTTCCATATTTAAAGGCACATTACTCATCAGTTAATTTCATTAAACTTCTTTTACATTAAAGCTACTATTTTTATCCCTTTTAATTCATGACAAGATCATTATGTGTATCTATCATTAATTCAAAGCTCATTTGGATCTAATTACCATATGAACTCATTTTGCCACCAATTCCACCTTTTATTCATGAAAAGACCATAATCACTACTTTTAGGGTATTTATCCTAAATTAAGGACTTTCATATACAAATAACTTAGAACTATCATTTAATAATCATATTTTCACATTTTTCAATCTAAATATGATCTTATCTTCTTTTACCCTAAATTAGGGTATCTAAATTATTTAATCATTCTCATATGAGTTATAACCCTAAATCAGGCAAGTCTTCATTTAGATTAGGTTCGAATCTAACATTATCATTTAACAGGTTATTAACACTTCAAACTAACCCATTAGGCATCATAGATTCCATCATTAACCTCATTTAGGGTTGTTAATCCTAACTTTAATACACTTTTCATTAACTTAAAGTACTTTTGCAATTAGGAACGGAATCAATATCTAATTATATTTTTAATGGATTCCTCTCGTTCTCCTGATCAAAATTCATATATAATGTGCATCTATCCGAATTACGGTTATTTAGTTGTGAATTTAACAAGAAACACTTACTTCTGGCCAATCACAGAGTGCCACGTCGCCCGGGTCCGTGCAACGCGGCTTGCTGGAGGTTATAACCAATTTACCCTTATGCCCTTGGTATGGCAAGTCACTTCTTGTATCTCGGAGGGGTAACTTGGTCATTTGGATCTCCGGGTTGTCTTCTACCCAGCGCAACCCTGCGCTGCCGCGAACTGTAGGGTTTTATGGTCATCTGCCTCCCTCCTTCTCGGTCCTTAGAGCACCAGCGCCCACTCCAGAGCCTCCACCACTGCCTGCCCTACCCGCGGTGATCTCCAGCTCTGGCCGAGGTGGCCGAAGTCGGCCTAGTAGCGGCGCTCACTACAGCAGCGCCTACAGGTATGTTAGCTACCCTGAACGAAGATGGAAGTAAGAGGAACACATTTGGCTACCCGAAACTTTGAGTGTTGCTTCGTGCCTTCATCAAGATCCCCCATAGCTATCAAGAGCCCCCAAAACAGCCCCTTGTTTCCTTGGTTAGGGTTTTGCCGAAAACAACAAGAAGAAGAATAAGAAGGAAGGAGAGTACGTGGAATCTCTCTCTTGGACTCGTCCCATGGCTCTTTCTCCTTTTATAGATGAGGGTACAACGCCCTACGATGCTTGCTCACGAAGGAAAATGTTCTTTCCTACTAGAAATCCGATTCCTTCATTAAAAGCATGCTCTCTCTCCCTCTCTCTCTCTCATGTCTCTTTAGTATTCTTTCTCCTTTTGATGTTAGGATTTCGAAGATTTCCCATTATCTTGTTCTTGTGTTGGCATGAAATTATATACCTCCTGGAGTAGGAAATACTCCCTTTAAAACAATATTACATCATTCATTAATAATGCAACACATTATCTTTTTATTTTGCAAATTTGCTATTTTCTCTTTCCTCTCCTTTATCTTGGCACCCAAGAAACTTTAAGAATTCGAAATTTCTTTTAATGGAATACTCCTTATCCTTAAATGCATCAATATGCATTATTCTCATTATCTTGTTTTATTTCTTATTAAAATATTTCCTTTTGTGGATTTCTCTTTATTTCTCTCTTAGTTTCCTCATTAGTGTTCCTTTTATTATTAGGAATCCTTGGGACATGATATTCCACTAAGGATTACACATTTATTCCTCTTTTCACATATTTTCCACATTTCATCAATGTTTTCAATTTCTTTATTAACAAGGAAATACTTAATTGATATTTTCTTTTCTTATTGCCTTTTCTTTGCAACATTGGACTCCTTGGAACCCAAGGAACCCAAGTGGCACGAAATCCTCCTTGGATTTGCTTTCTAAAGGTTTCCATACCTTTCTCATCTCAAATTCTCAGTTATTCATTAATTAATTGAATATCCTTGTTATTAGGCCCAATAGCCAATAAAGCCCACAAATCAAACAACGAGGCTATTGTAAATGAAATCCATTCATTCAAAATAGATTATATCATTTATTCGTTCAAAATCTTTAATATGAGAAATTATATTTCTCAGTAAATGAACCCAAAATTGGGGTTGTAACATCCTTCCCCTCTTATAAGAATTTTGTCCTCAAAATTCCATCAAGCAAGCAAACAAACATGATAAGCCTTTCATATGTCCATCATGGCTCCCATGTGGCTTCACCCTTTCCATGGTGTTTCCCAAGAACCTTCATTATCTCATATTCTTCCATCTGAGTTCTTTCTTACCTTGGTATATCGTACCCTCATAGGTGACTCAGGACATTTCAGCCTCTCAAAAGATGAATAGGTTCAGGGCTCAACACATGGCTTGGGTACCTCACATAGTGCTCTAGATCGGACTCATGTAACACATTACACATCATGTTATCATGTGGGGCAAGGCTAAACACAATCATAACCACTAATCCATCTCAAATGGACCCATATATCGGGGACTCAGCTTTCTTAGCTGAAACTCAGAGGGGTCAGATTTTCACATTATCTTCTCCCACAGTAAACTGCATGTCAGTCTGCTTTGCATCAGCTCGTGACTCATGCCACCATTGGGCTCGCTCTCAGCCATTACACGATCAAAGCGACTTGATCTGCATACATTGTGGTTCTTTTGTGACCTTCACGAGGCCTCCTTCACCAACATCATCATAATGAAGTGGCGACCGACACAACCTCCTTATAGAACTTCTTGCATCCCAATACAGGCTATGGTGGTTAACATCACATCTTAAGAACTATCTCGATGTATCACCCTAAATGACCACACATACTTTCATCAGACCCTCTAGTCTGGATCATACTGTCCATAAGTATGGGGTGATAAACTGTACAAACACTGAGCTCTTCATGTATCTACTTCCACCTCATGGAAGTGAAACTTTAGGTCATACTCAAGAACTTTAGAACTTGCATCATGGTGTGGTTGAACCATCTTTCTCTCTTAAGTAGTTCAACCGAATATGTCCCTTCACAACATTCTTTCTTTCTCATGTCATCTAGGTAAGGTGATCTACCATAACCCATTTTGCATACTAACCTTCTTTGGTCTAGGGGAGACTCACATCATCCACAGTGATGAACTCCCATTCCCTCTCGGGAACTCTTTATACTTTATATCCATGCACTGGGTTACTAGTGTTCGTCCTTCACCTCCTAACTTGCATGGCCACATGCTACATGCAATTTTAAGCATCCCAAGTACTACTATCACTTACTATCTTTGCAGTATCACGGTGTTTGGTGATCTTAAACCATGATCTCCGATATGTCATGATTCCTCAAGATCGATTCCTCAGAAACCCTAAACCACTTTTATCAGGGTTTTATTACCTTCCTTTCCAAAGAAGTATATCTGAGGTTCTACAACCATCCTTTCATTATATCCTGGACTATGCTGGCTAACCAAACAACCTTTAACTTGATCAACCAACATTGTTACATATGTGTGTTAGCCAAACTTATCTCATTTCCAACTGAGGGTTAACCTAATAACCTCTTATTTCCTCCATCTAACTAGATAGCTATATCTCAACCAGAGCATTCATTACCACTTCTTAACCTTAGGTGTTAGGTAATGTTGAAGACATACACCTCCATGTATTCTACTTATCATCTCATCTCATCTTCTAAGTCTATCTTCATTAAAAAGCTCTGAGCTCATCCTCACTGTGATCGAACTCGACCTTGGTTAACTTGCAAATTCCACATGGCTCCTGATAAAACATCCTCATAAGCTGACTACACTACTTCTCTTAGTATTTGCAAACCATCCATGTATCATTCACTCTACCAAGGTATGCTATCATCTCTATCCTCATACCTCGTAGCAACGTTCTAACTCGCATCATCTTTTATCCTTGGTGTAAGGCATGCGTACTATCCTATCTCTCACTCCCATAACAAGAAGAAATAAGCATTTGGTTGCAGCCCAAATACAGAGTTCTTCTTATTCCAAGAGTAGAGATGGTACATCCCACCTTACCAGTACACCTTTACATCTAAGTTGAAACAAGTCACATATGTCTCTACGAACACCACGATATCACTTACTTCCATGGAAATCTGGTCTCGAACCTACTTGGTCTAAACACAGTCCTTGGTCTTCTCCTCTAGGTCTATAGAGTGCCGGCACTTTTGGGGTCATCCCTTTTCCCTCATGCATCAGAGAGTGCCCTACTCATCTGCCCTTTGGGTCCCATGGGTTCATGAAGGTGATCAATCTCCTAACCCATGGCCCTCAGACAATGATAGTTGTTACCTCCCGACCCTATGGTCATGTGCAACTAGGGAATTTGGGAACTCCTACTTCCATCGGTCTTATCCCTACCTGACCCTAGGATAGACTTAGGATTTCATTATAGTGTATGTCCTACTTAGAACCTTACCCAAGCCTTCATCATCTCTCTCTGCATTCACGACTGACTTTCATCCTTTCATAGGGATCATGGCGACATGTCTTCCATGGTCAGGTCCCATACCGGTTACCTCCATGGTAACACATCCACATTCACTTTAGAGATGGCTATGTATGGGTCTACAGGTTCATTTTCACACCATGTACTTTTCACTTAGCTTCTCCAGATCCTATGAAACCTCTTTAGGTCACCTCAAAACCAGCAAAACTGGTATACACCCTACCAAAGGGTCCCTCTCCCAGGATGGGAGGAAACTACAACTTCGATAACAAAGGTCACAAGCGTCCTTAGGGTTTACATTCCCATGAGCATGCTTAAACCATCCACCACTAAGGCACAAGCGTACCTACTAAACCATGTTGGGTCACACTTGTTCTCATCCTCAACATCGGACCAACTTAGTTGTGAGGGGTTCGTCAAACATACCCTTACCTTTAGGGGTTTCCTTTACCTCCACACATTAAGAGTACCATGCTCGAAACTATAGAGACTCAAATCTCACCATGAGCATTGGATACACTGCTTCCCCTCTTAGGCCTAGGATCCCTAGATTATCCTTTGGGTATCCCACTGCATGCTCAAACTCTCAACCATGAATCAAGCATATCCCAGGTATGTCATGTACTTCCATGATCCTTTCATATGAGCAACACCACAAAGTCGAGTCCTCCTCAAGGACAGCCAACTAGGTATAAAGCCTCACAACTGGTTACTTAACCCTCCTCAGGGTTTAAGGCACTCTTTGTCTCATCCAGCAGGTACCATGGGTACCAGAAGGTTCCTCTAAAGGCAACCAAGCTATCATCAGCCTTCAGGGATCAAACATAAGGCAACCACTATCATCCACTTAGGTCACATCATCCCCAACTACCCACTGTTCCTTATGTCTCAGGGTTTTAGGCTTCCAACCTTCTTGCTTGACGTCTGCTTTCTCTCTAGAGCTAATCCTACAACCAACCTCTCTATAAGAGGTCCTTTCTTCATGAAGGATCAAGCTCATAAGCATATCCCTTCCTGGTGAAGCCTATGTTCACACTCATGCTTACTCAAGGTTATCCATTATAACTAATGCTTATCTCATAAGCCACCCATCATGATCTCTTAACCAGGGTTTCACCAAGCTATACCTTACTTGCCTAGCCCATAGGGTAACTATAGCTCTTTCTCTAACCCCATCCATAAAGGAGGTATCAGTAGCTCAAACATGTACGATACTTCCCAGGATTGGGTCGCCAAAGGTAGTAGGTCATCTACCCTCTTTTGGCATCCCAAAGGCATGTCCAACCAAACACTCGGTCAACCATGACATCTACTCATCATGTCACCTCTCTCTCTAACCTTCACTTAGGGTTAGGGTTACCATCATCCTCAAAGGATGTTCTAGGTATCTACCTTTAATGGAGGTCTCTACCTCCAAGACATCCTCCTACCAAGGAGGTCTATCCTCAGGTCTCTCCTGAGGGCAATGACAGCTTGTGTCATATGACCTAAGTATGTATCTATTACTTTTATGCTTACTCTATTAAGCTTATGTCCATGACATCTTATTTACATGCTTTTTATTAATTTGATGGAGGATTCCTTAATCCTTATCAACCTTACCCATACCTCAAGAGGGTGAGGAAAAGAGAGAAAACCCTAATTCTTAAGGTCCTTAACAGAATTTGAGTTGAGAATGGATAAACAAGATGAGAGAGTCCTAAAGGTATCTTATTTCGAATCATATCCTAAGACTTTGTCCAGGCAGTCACACGGGTCCGGGAGTCCTCGTATTTCGACTAGCGGTGCGGAGGAAAATATTTCCAGCCCCCGGTCGTGATCCTTTTCTAGACACCTCTGTCTTTCGGATAATCCTCTAATAACTCCCTTGGGTTCTACAGAATTTGTAAAATTTAATAATTATTAAAGATTAAATGAGGAACCTATGCTCTGATACCAATTGTAACGACCCCGTCTCCCGGTAACCCCCAATCAAGGGAGACCCGAAGGTCAGAGCCGTTATTCAATATACAGGATCAAAGGTTCGACAAATAATCAATAACAATTAATAAACTTTACCAACTAAATTGAAAATTGCTATAAAATAAAACTTTGATTACCTTTTAAAATCTGGGATTTCTAATCTTCTATCCATGAAGAATTCTAATCTAACTAATCCTCCTGTGCACGTTACTTCTCGTTTAATATCACATATGCCACTTTACTGTTTGTTCTTTTCATTTGTACCTAAAACGCCGACAAACAAAATGTCGGTCAGCCAAAGCTGGTATGTGGGGGAAACAATAATTGTGCAACTATGTTAACAATGTAATCAACCAAATATCATTTAACATCCAAAACTACGTTTTAAGCAATACTACTCAATCCTTTCCTATCCCCTTTCTCTGTAACGTCCCTACAGTGGACATGGATACTACCTCTCTCATATGGTAGATCCTTACCCCCCATGGCCCTACCACACTGGTAGCCAATACCTAGGGTATGGAGTCGCATGGTCCTACCCAAAGGTAGACCAATCCCTGACTCATGATGACTTGATGGACCTACTCCATTAGTAGCCATTTACTAAGTCATTTAATGACCTGATGGACCTACCCTCATTGGTAGCCATTTACTAGGTCAATCTATAAAGCTATAGAGGGGACTAGGATCTGAGCTAGTAGGCATATTTCTTATGTGATAGTCATATTCACATTATACTTTGCATGAATTAAATACATCCAACAGTTTAATTCAAGCCACGATGGAAACATCGATAAAATCCCGGAAAACTAATTCGGGTAGTCATAAGCATAACCACATACCTGATTTGATGAGTCATGCAGATTATTCAACATATACTTCATGTGTATATAATCAAGAAAATCAACAGATCCAAGAAAGTAATTCAATCATCACATAATTCCTGAAAAGAATATGTACTCTATTGTTACACACTTCATCAAGAATCTACTCTATTTACTTGGATTCACTTTCTAGGGTTTTGTGTCCATTTTAGGGTTTCATTTTACAATTAGGGTTTCCCTTCACCTTTTACCCTAATTTTATGCGATTACTCAAAAACCCTAGTTATCTTATCTATTCTTCAATATTAAGGTTATCTCAACAACATATAACCCTATTTCCATATTTAAAGGCACATTACTCATCAGTTAATTTCATTAAACTTCTTTTACATTAAAGCTACTATTTTTATCCCTTTTAATTCATGACAAGATCATTATGTGTATCTATCATTAATTCAAAGCTCATTTGGATCTAATTACCATATGAACTCATTTTGCCACCAATTCCACCTTTTATTCATGAAAAGACCATAATCACTACTTTTAGGGTATTTATCCTAAATTAAGGACTTTCATATACAAATAACTTAGAACTATCATTTAACAATCATATTTTCACATTTTTCAATCTAAATATGATCTTATCTTCTTTTACCCTAAATTAGGGTTTCTAAATTATTTAATCATTCTCATATGAGTTATAACCCTAAATCAGGCAAGTCTTCATTTAGATTAGGTTCGAATCTAACACTATCATTTAACAGGTTATTAACACTTCAAACTAACCCATTAGGCATCATAGATTCCATCATTAACCTCATTTAGGGTTGTTAATCCTAACTTTAATACACTTTTCATTAACTGAAAGTACTTTTGCAATTAGGAACGGAATCAATATCTAATTATATTTTTAATGGATTCCTCTCGTTCTCCTGATCAAAATTCATATATAATGTGCATCTATCCGAGCTACGGTTATTTAGTTGCGAATTTAACAAGAAACACTTACTTTTGGCCAATCACAGAGTGCCACGTCGCCCGGGTCCGTGCAACGCGGCTTGCTGGAGGTTATAACCAATTTACCCTTATGCCCTTGGTATGGCAAGTCACTTCTTGTATCTCGGAGGGGTAACTTGGTCATTTGGATCTCCGGGTCATCTTCTACCCAGTGCAACCCTGCGCTGCCGCAAACTGTAGGGTTTCGCAGTCATCTGCCTCCCTCCTTCTCGGTCCTTAGAGCACCGGCGCCCACTCCAGAGCCTCCGCCACCGCCTGCCCTACCCGCGGTGATCTCCAGCTCTGGCCGAGGTGGCCGGAGTCGGCCTGGTAGCGGCGCTCACTGCAGCAGCGCCTGCAGGTCTGTTAGCTACCCTGAACGAAGATGGAAGTAAGAGGAATACAGCTGGCTACCCGAAACTTTGAGTGTTGCTTCGTGCCTTCATCAAGATCCATCATAGCCGTCAAGAGCCCCCAAAACAGCCCCTTGTTTCCTTGGTTAGGGTTTTGCCGAAAACAACAAGAAGAAGAACAAGAAGGAAGGAGAGTACGTGGAATCTCTCTCTTGGACTCGGCCCATGGCTCTTTCTCCTTTTATAGATGAGGGTACAACGCCCTACGATGCTTGCTCACGAAGGAAAACGTTCTTTCCTACTAGAAATCTGATTCCTTCATTAAAAGCATGCTCTATCTCCCTCTCTCTCTCTCTCATGTCTCTTTAGTATTCTTTCTCCTTTTGATGTTAGGATTTTGAAGATTATTCCCATTATCTTACTTGTTCTTGTGTTGGCACGAAATTATATACCTCCTGGAGTAGGAAATACTTCCTTTAAAACAATATTACATCATTCATTAATAATGCAACACATTATCTTTTTATTTTGCAAATTTGCTATTTTCTCTTTCCTCTCCTTTATCTTGGCACCCAAGAAACTTTAAGAATTCGAAATTTCTTTTAATGGAATACTCCTTATCCTTAAATGCATCAATATGCATTATTCTCATTATCTTGTTTTATTTATTATTAAAATATTTCCTTTTGTGGATTTCTCTTTATTTCTCTCTTAGTTTCCTCATTAGTGTTCCTTTTATTATTAGGAATCCTTGGGACACGAGATTCCACTAAGGATTACCCATTTATTCCTCTTTTCACATATTTTCCACATTTCATCAATGTTTTCAATTTCTTTATTAACAAGGAAATACTTAATTGATATTTTCTTTTCTTATTGCCTTTTCTTTGCAACATTGGACTCCTTGGAACCCAAGGAACCCAAGTGGCACGAAATCCTCCTTGTATTTGCTTTCTAAAGGTTTCCATACCTTTCTCATCTCAAATTCTCAGTTATTCATTAATTAATTGAATATCCTTGTTATTAGGCCCAATAGCCAATAAAGCCCACAAATCAAACGACGAGGCTATTGTAAATGAAATCCATTCATTCAAAATAGATTATATCATTTATTCGTTCAAAATCTTTAATATGAGAAATTATATTTCTCAGTAAATAGTCTCAACCACTCCAATTGATTTAGGGTTTCCAAGATTGATTCCATCATTAATTGAATCCATATAACCACTCATCAATTGAGCCTAAGCATCATAATTCAAGTGAGCTTAAATAATTATACTTAAATTGATTTAACTTCCAATTAATCATCAATTAGGGTTTTGAACCCAATTGAATTAGGGTTTGAAATCGATGAACCCTCAATGTTAATCATTGTGAAACTAATTACTTTGAAATCATTGGACCGCCATCCAAATTGGACATGACCTTACCTCAAACGGTCTTGAGGTCATTTGGATGACCTCCAAATGGTCTTGAGACCGTTTGCCCATCCCATCATCAAAATCCATGACATCCAATTAGGGTTTGGATCATTGGATTGATCATCAAATTAGCACTTAATTGCATTTCAATTTGGTATCTCTGGACCTTCAATTACTCAACCATACTTAACCCTAGACCTCCAAACGGTCTTGGGTGACCCCCAAACGGTTTTGAAACTGTTTGGATGACCTCCAAACGGTTTTGAAACCGTTTGGGCTCAATCACCCAAAAATCTAAGTTAACCAAATTGAATTTCAGCACTGAACCCAATTAGGGTTTGCTAATTGATTAACCTTCAACTAATGAACCTTTTGGAATTAATCAATAAAATTTGATGGGTCATTAACCATCAATATTAGCATCGATTTCTCCAAATGGTCAACCCTGGTCAACTCTCCCAAACGGTTTGAAAATGTTTGCTCCCAAACGGTTTGATGAAACTGTTTACTTCCAAACGGTTTTGTTGAAACTGTTTGAATTAACTTGTTGAAACCGAATGGAGTGGAATTTCGTTGGGAAATGTGTCCAAGATGATGTCATCATCATCTACCTTCGTTCCTTCAAAATATACTACCATTTTCCATGGAAATTACAGCAATGAATCAAAGGAGTTCAAAATAGAACAAAATGAACAACAAATCCTAGAGAATTGAATGCAATATCAATGTTTAAGGGTTTAAGTTATATAACTCGCCTTCTAATCTGATTCCAAGATTCAAGCTCCACGATTCCAATGGTGGATGAAGCTTTAACAACTGCCCAAGGTCCATTTGCAAGCTTTTGGATGAACGAGTTGGCTAGAGTTGGAGATTGGATGGAGAAAACAAGAAATCAAGCATTGATTTTCGGTTTTCATCATGAAACCAAGGTGAAAGAAGATTAAGAACTTACCAACAGGTTGGGGATCGTCCTCCTCCTTTTCCTAAGCTCTCTTGTGGTCGGCCAAAGCAATAAGAGAAAAGGAATTCCAAAAAAGATCCTTTTGTGGGTAGGAAATGAGATATGTATAAGGAAATTCAAGGAAAGAGAAAATGGAATTAATTCCTTTAATTTCCAAAATTATTTCCACAACTTCCCCCTCAATTCCTTGGACACGAAGCCATCTTTATCCTCTTGCAAAACCTATTCATTATCCAATAATTAAAGGAAAAGAAATTAAGCACCTTAATCATATTATACTAATATCCCATTTTAGTGGATATTACTTTTTCTTATAATAAGGTCAGCGGAGTTCTCACCTCCTTAGGATATTTTCGTACCTTTGCAAGGCACAAGCTCGTCCAACCTCTTTGCAAATTCATCCCTCAACTTTTGGTTGAAGGGCTCTTCAATTATTTTATTTCTTTTTGCATTAAATTGAATTAAAGTTCCATTTATGCTTAAATCTTGATTATTTTAATACCAAGATTATCTCTCCTCCAAAATGATTCAAATGAGGCGCCCCTATCATTTTATTTTCTCTACATGATGCCAAGAAACATGGGGGACCCTCTAAAAGTGCTATCTTGCATATTGAACCCTAGGTTTTGGGTAAATTGCATATTACACCAAAACTAGGTTTTAATGCACAAAGATTGCTTAACAAGCTCTATCTTGGTGCTCAAGCTTGTGGAAACCATACCATTGCATCATACTCATTCTCATGATGTCTCAACATCTGAAAAACATTTTATCATGTACAATTTGCAAGTTAACCCCTCAACTTGGGTAATTTGCACTTTAGTCCAGAATTAACAAAATAATGCTTCAACATTATTCAAAAAGGACTGAAATTGAAATATAAGTTCCTCTTGAGCCTTAATTACTTTTCAAGAAATAAGAGCAAGCATCTAATCAACTTTATTAGGCAAAACACCTAGGGTTAGAACATAACCCAGGTCAGGGATGTTACAATAATGATGATGACGACGACGACGATGATGGTGATGGCGATGATGGTGATGATGATGATGATGAAGAGGACGATGACGACGACGATGAAGACGATGATAGTTGTAGTCTTTACACTTTTCTATATCCATGATAAAGGTTAGTCTAATAAGTAGCTAAATGACCTATGATGATGATGATGACGATGACGATGACGATGTTGATGACGATGACGATGACGATGACGATGACGATGACGATGACGATGACGATGACGATGACGATGACGATGACGATGACGATGACGATGACGATGACGATGACGATGACGATGACGATGACGATGACGATGACCATGACGATGACGATGACCATGACGATGACAATGACGATGGCAATGACGATGACGATGACGATGACGATGATGATGACGATGACGATGAAGATGATGATGATGACGACGATGCATTATATTCTTTGGATATTCTATAATTTACCCAATTGAGAGGTTTTCTTTGCAATTCATCACATGCATTATATTCTTTGGATATTCTATCATCATTTTTTATCTTTTTGATCCATGGGGAACCTATTTAAACCTTGGTTTGAAGGTGTTTTCTCCAAGGGTATTTTAGGGTTTACCCCTTCATGGATGAGCTACCTTTAGTAGCTATCAACTAATGAATTATTTGTTTTTCTTAGAGATTCAAGAAAAAAGGTATAAGCATGTCTCTATGTATGGTGGGGGAGCTTCTTGTGTGTGTGCTTGTATATTCTTAATAGTTTAAGGCAATGGACACTTGGAAAGATACTAGAACTTCAACTTTTTCTTTTTCTTTATCTTAAAGTTTCATATACTTATCGCTAAGAACCAAAACGAGCCATTTTCTCTCCAACACTTCCCTCCTTATACAAAACTTGTCCTCCCTCTGTGCTTATGTGAATTTCCTATCCAAGGAAGAAGAAAGAGGGGATGTTCTTGGAAAAAGAATCTAGGGTTGCAATTGACTTCCTTTTAGGGTTTAAAAAAGCTTCCTTCTAGTGATCTTGACCTAAAAGAGTAAGAATCCCCTTCTTTCCTCCATTTATTTCCTTTTTATTCTTCCTCCTACCTTTCTCCAGGTCGGAACCTTGTTGTTCCATGGTATAAATTGCTCTAAAGCTCTAAGACCCTACCTCTCTTGCTCCTTATGCTTAGGGTTTGCTCATTTGATGAAGAAAGGTGCTACATGGACGAGTTCACAGCTTATGCTTGGATTTTCTACCCTAACTGTTCGATTTTTATTCTATTTAGGATTTCATCTTCTCATTAGAGTCAAGTTTTATAACTTGCTCCACGTTTAATGCTTACCATAAGCTTGCTAGCTCATGCTCTTGCTTGAAAATGATGATCCATGCACTAAAAAGCTATGCTTGACTTGGATTTCGATTTTTATAATGTTCCCTATTCTGATTTCAGTTCTAGATGAACATGTAATCATGTGTTTGTTATTCCTAAGGTATAATATTACTTGGATCAGGTTGGTTTGACAACCTATGGTGCTAAGCACCTATCAACCAATGGTCAATTTTAGGGTTTTAAGTTGATTTCTTCTATAAACCCATGACCTGATGATGGTACCATTGCAACAACCCTATGGTGTTGTCTTAATGATAATTGATGGTGGTAACCAAGGGTGTCAACTAAATTTCACCCCTTAGTTCATGTTTTGGCCTAATTAGAAGCCTAGTGATTAACAACTAAGTACCCTAATGATGCTATCAATCAATGGTGATATTAGTTTGATATTTGATGTTGATTAATGAATATAGTGCTGATCTAACAACCTATGGTGACTTAATGGTCACTAATGATGGTGAATCAGGTCTCCAAAACCTATGGTGAGTTAATCATATAGTTTTAGAATCAATTAAGCCTTAGACCAATGGTTTGTTGGGTCACTTGATGCAATGGTCGGACCTATATTGTAATTGATGGTTTTAACATATGAACTTGACCCATTGGTCAAGATCTAATGTTTATTCCTCCAATAAAGTGGAATGATGGATAATGTAATATGTTGGTCCTAATAATGGGATTTAGATGGTTTCCTTTATATGATCAACTTAAGGAGCTTACTTTTTTACAATGGATGGCTTGTTTTAAATGAACAGTCGATTGTGGGTTTTACCCTACTCTTAACATAACCCTTATTGTTGTTAATCAAATGATGTCTGGGGTTAAATGGTGACTTTTATAGTTCACAACTCAATAACATCATAGATGATTCATTCAAGGTGTTTACTTATGTAAATGACCAATGGCTTTACCTTTTCAACATTTCATGGTTAGAAGTTGATGCCTCAATATTCCCATTGTTTTGGGTGAAGTGTGTAGTGTAATGTTATGATTCAAATGGTGAGAATTTAATGGTTCAATGACTTAAACTTGTAGTCTTACCCTTGCCCTTGTATGATTATGATTTATAATCACCATAATGAATTAATGGCTAACCCTAATGAGGTATAGCTTGTTATACCTAGCTTTAATATAACTAAATGATGGTAATGGGGTATGAATGGTCTTTGAATGACTAATACAATCATGGAGTACTCTATTATTGTTGTTGAAACCTTAGTATGCTATAACTCGATGGTTACACCTTGATTTATGCATGGGTTCATACTTGAGAATAGTATGGAACGTGATGGTGATGCTTCACCTTATGCATCCATGTTCCAATGGGGATGCCGTGAGTTAGGGTTTGGGTATGAGTGTTGATTGGTAACATTAATATAATTTATCTTGTGAACCTAACTCTAATGCAAATAAGATGAGTATTCATGTTTAACCTTCTTATATGATGGCATGATGGTGAAATAACCTCCTTAATATGATCATAACCTTAATGTGTTAATCGGTGCTTATCATAGCCACATGGTTGATACTTTCTTATGTTAAACATGTGCATTGTGAATATGATGAGGATTAATCATATCTAGATTCCTTGCATGTTGATGTAATAAAGGAATGTTCTTAATGTTAATACAACCCTGCTATGATTGTTTATGAATATCTCCTAGCTCATTAATGCAATATTGTGTTGATCCAGTGTATTATATGTAAGTGGTGTTGTTGAGCCTTGTTTTAAGGCATGCAAAGATAATAATGAACTTGCAGGGAATAGTATGATGGTCTTAATGACCTTTGGGCATGGTTGAGCCCTGAATGAGGTGTAATCCTCTTGTTTTGATAAGGGTTGATACCATGTGATATTTTGAAAAGGATTTATATCATGTGATAGTATGATGGTTTTAATGACCTTTGGGCATGGTTGAGCCCTGAATGAGGTGTAATCCTCTTGTGTTGATAAGGTTTGATACCATGTGATACTGTGAAAAGGATTATATCTTGTGATAGTATGATGACTAATGTGGTATCATGAATGGCAAGTGAATAGTACCATGTGATGATGAGATGAGCAATTATGTTCCACACATTTTATATCTTTTAAAAGTTGTGATATTTATATGCTTGCTAGAAGTGAATTAGGGTTTGTATGTCCACTTGTTTGATGCAGCCTTAATTCACCCAATTGGCATAACTAATCAAGTGCAACTCTAATCATGTTGTGCCATGTGCCGTAGAGCCATCTTCAGTGTCAGAACTTGCTGGATGGTGAAATGAGTATTCCTAAGGAAAACTCAGAGTGCATACTGTTGAGTATGTGGGGGTGGCAAGTTGAGAATATATCCTTGTCATCCACAATGCAGGTTGTGGAGGATGGCTATGGTCATGCCTCATACATATGATGTGATTCAGGAAAATTGTGGTTGTACCTTAGATTAGAGGGTTTTGAATACCCTGGATGCTAGCGGCGTGACCTGTACCAAGGTGGGCTAGTTACATGACTATATGTCATTGTTTTGTAGTTTGACTAATATGTCACTGCCTTTTTACTCGTACTGACTGAGGAGAAGAGATCTTAGGATACCGGAACTCCCAGATCTTGTATAGAACTGAATAACCCTTCGTAGGGGTCAGTTGGACTTTGAATGGTACAATTCAAATTCCCCAGGGCTTAATAAAAGATGTAATACAGTCGTGTAGCATATTTGTTTAGCGTTATACACGACATTTCACATTGAATGATAACCATTGTTTGCTATCTTTACATAAAGATGATGCTTAGTGCAATTAAGAGATAGTAGATATACTTGGGTTGTGGATATGCTTAAGATTGTAGATGTGTACATATAGTAGCTATGCTTGTGTTGATAACTATACTGCTACTGCTGATTATAATCATGATGTTAGCTATCTCATGTTGTTAGTTATGTTTATCATGCTAGCCATGCCTTTGTAACTATAGATTCATATACTGCTAATCATGCTTATCTAGATAGTTGTGCTTATGTTGCTATCTCTTCTTATGATGTTGATATGTTCAACCTGTTAGACGTGCTGATGTTGTTAGCTATGCATATGATACTTGATTTATTCATGATGTTAGAGATGCTCATGCTACTAGACTCCTTATATTGTTAATAGGGATATGAGAATAGTCTGTATAATGAAGATCTACTCCTTTATGTATTTTTTTAATCATCAGTGTTGTTGAGCTTATTTTTTATATATGATTAAATTGCTTAAATTGTCTCTTTACCTAAAAATGTTGGAATCAATAAATGTTGTTGGAGGTTATATCTCTTGTTGGGACATGGGTCTCACCCTTGTGGTTCACCACATTTTTTTAGGTAATCAAAAGTGATGAAAACAAACATGTGGCAGCAAAGAGGAGCTACAGTAATGAAATCTTTGAGAAAGTTGATTAGATGCCTAGTGTGTCCTAGAGTCATCCATGTACTCTCAGGTCTGGGTAGGAAAAGTTTATATATGGTGTTTCAAATTAATCGGAATTTTGTTAGCATATTAATGCTTGTTTGTGTGGCATATATGAATATTGTTCTCCTGTGTATATATGTTATGGCTAAGGAGATGGAACAATTTGTATCAAATTCTTGGCATAGTATGGATATAAGAAAGATGTTGGGATCTTATTCAAACTTTTCTGAGCGGGTGTTGATGTTGAAATTAGTTTTAATTTACCCATATTTTGGGTATGTGATTAATTAGTGATTGATTGTGTTTTATGTTTTGAGTAATCTCATTTAGTGTAATGGGTTCTGAAAACGATGATGATGATGATGATGATGATGATGATGATGATGATGATGATGATGATGATGATGATGATGATGATGATGATGATGATGATGATGATGATGATGATGATGATGATGATGATGATGATGATGATGATGATGATGATGATGATGATGATGATGATGATGATGATGATGATGATGATGATGATGATGATGATGATGATGATGATGATGATGATGATGATGATGATGATGATGATGATGATGATGATGATGATGATGATGATGATGATGATGATGATGATGATGATGATGATGATGATGATGATGATGATGATGATGATGATGATGATGATGATGATGATGATGATGATGATGATGATGATGATGATGATGATGATGATGATGATGATGATGATGATGATGATGATGATGATGATGATGATGATGATGATGATGATGATGATGATGATGATGATGATGATGATGATGATGATGATGATGATGATGATGATGATGATGATGATGATGATGATGATGATGATGATGATGATGATGATGATGATGATGATGATGATGATGATGATGATGATGATGATGATGATGATGATGATGATGATGATGATGATGATGATGATGATGATGATGATGATGATGATGATGATGATGATGATGATGATGATGGTGATGATGGTGATGGTGATGGTGATGGTGATGGTGATGGTGATGGTGATGGTGATGGTGATGGTGATGGTGATGGTGATGGTGACCTGGTGATGG